>OX392480.1:17500-5017500 GCA_947623365.1 Achlya flavicornis | reverse complement strand
GATGTTTGTTTCCAGAATAGAGATAATGAAACGATTTGCTATGAATTTGGTATGTCACTTAAAACGGAGAAATTTAAATTTATAAAACTTTTTTTATCGACAAATTAAAAGATCTAGCTCCAACTAAAATATATAACTTTTCATCAATCACAGATTAATTAAATTGACCTATGTTAATGTTTACATTCAAAAGTTATACGGATCTTCAACTTTCTCTTTGTTCTAAAAGCGGAATAACTATTTAAATCGCCTGGGGTAATTGTTCGTACTTTGTTAGACCTTTGAATTGAACTTCATTGGTACTATTGTATTTTTCAGGTTTTCCAGAAGTTGGCAACTTTGATCTTAGGACAACTACGTTGACGATATTCTTCATGCGTGAACATAATAGATTGGCTAAAGCTCTTCGTAGGATCAATCCGTGCTGGAAAGACGACCGCCTATTCAAAGTAGCTAGGCGAATCAATATTGCTACTGCTGCAAATATATTTCTGTATGAGTTGCTACCTGTATTAATGGGTAAGACTGTGATATTATTGACTAATATAAATCCAATTACATGCTTCATAAATCTTTATTGTTCTTCTTTATCAGGTTATGAAAACATGGTGCACTATGGCCTTTTATCAGAAAACGTAGAGCACGTCACTGCATATGATGACGATGCAGTGCCTCTCGTATATGCAGAGTTTGAAATTGCGATGAGATATTTCCATACCTTATTGGATGGCAGAATCAAGTAAGCATTTGTTTTCTAACAAACTTACTTGTATCTTCTATATAAAATTTGATATCTTAACAGTATATGAAACTTTCAGAAAATATCGCGAAGACTATCATTACAAGGATGAATTTTCTATCAGTGAAACACTTTTTAGACAAGCTCTTATTGAAGAAGACAAGAATTTTGAAGAAATAAACCGTGGAACTTTTTATCAATATGCTGCAAAGATAGATGATATTCAGGATCCTGAGGTCCTTTTGCTTTATAAATTCACAATTATGCTTGCTTCCTTGAATAATGGCTTCGCTATAATACTGCTTGTGAATTTTGTTCGACCTTTGTCAATTTATAATCAGCTATAAAAATATCAGTGCTATTAAATTTTAAAGCGTTAAAACAATAAGCGTTTCGAATTATCTTTTATAGCTCTCTGAAAACTACTACGGAGAAATACAGAGAGCCCACGATAGAGCGGCTATTGGCATACAAAGGGGCAGAGATATGGGTATCAGAGGATATAATGACTACAGACACCTCTGTGGACGGAAACCAGCTAAGAAGTTCAATGACTTCTTGGATGTTATGGAAATTGAGGTAGAGCTAATGCATATTATTATGTGAGCATCGATAGAAAGCAGCGTGTGAATTGTTTATTTTTCTGTTCAGTAACGTAGGTAAATTTATTATTATAGTAGGTACCTATTGCGCCGCAGGTCATGGGTTTGATTCCCAAATAGGACATGCATTTTTGTGCATAAACATGTCTGTATATTCTGAGTCTGGGTGTAATTATGTATATAAAGTATGTACTTACAACCAAAAAGTAGTATATTTATTATATCAGTTAACTGGTTTCCATAGTACAAGTTGTGCTAAGTTTGGGATCAGATGACCGTGTGTGAGGAATGTCCCAGGATAATCATTTATTTTATTTAAGTATATTATCACGCTTCATCTTCAACACAGCCTAGGAATATCTACTAATGAACCTATATTCACCGATGGTAAGACATGCATTTTACAATTTAATGAGCGCACTTCATCCAGTAGCTCTCCGTGTCTATGATCAGAGTGGCTATATTACTGCCTCAAATATGTTTTGCTTCTTATCTGTATCAATAAAAAATAGCAATAAATCTAATAAAATGGTATAAACGAGATTTTTGTAATATTCAACAATATAAATTTATTATTTTTCATTGTTGCAGAAAGTTAGTTAGATTTATTGGCCGGCATAATGAGCGAGAATGACATCCGAGCCACACACGTCGGGCCAACATTATTCTGTATCATAGCGAAACAGTTACATATCTTCAAGTTTGCTGATCGTTTTTGGTTCGAGAGGGGTGATCAGTGCCACAGTTTTACCCTGCGTGAGTGTTTATATCAATTTCGCATTTGATTTGACGGAAAGTTTGGCAACGCTTTGTCATTCTGCAGGGATCGTAAAGACCAACTAAAAACTCGTAATGCCTGTAAAATCAAACGAAAGTAACAACCTTTCACTGCAATTTTATTACCGTTCCCAATTGTTAGTTGACCAATGTCAAACGCTATACAAAATCAACATGTAACAAAAAAAAAACAGCGCTAGTTTTATTCACAAACTATCTAAAGCTATTATGGCAGGAGCTGAAAACATTTTCCAGTGGGATGTTCAATATTGCGAATCGCTAGTTAGTCAATAAAATAAAATGTTCGCAGCTCAATTACACGAGATCAGGAGAAGCAACATGGCGAGGTTCGCATGCGACAACGCCGAAGCCATCAAATTCATTCAGCCACAAGCTTTCCTCAATGTTCGACATGGGTAATTACGTTTAATTTGCTACTATTTTTAGTCTTCCACGTAGTAAAAAACTAGCTGCTGTTTCATATCATATTCCCTTAGCAATAAGGTTGTTTGTGAAGTAAGTAAAAATAAAGGAGGATACATTTGGGGAGGGTAAAGTTGGATGAAAATCCTAAGATAACTTTCTGAAGACTAAGATAAAAATAAAGTTAAGTAAAGACCTCACTGACTGTTAGCGATGAAGGCAAGGAATTTAATTAGACGGCGAGTGTCGACGCCATATAATATTCAGAATTGTGTAATTTAAAATGTAATCAAACGAACATACCTACAGTGGAGACGAATAAAAACCCCAATTTAAAAAATACCACATTATGCGACGACATCAAAAATGCGTGCAATAAACATTCATAAGGCAGATTAGCTATCGAAATGGTGTAAGCTATTTCGAGCTTTACTTAATTTGGAATACTGTTTATAATGGTTTGACTTTCGTCTGTTGATTTGCATTCATTTCACAGGAATTCACCAGTCCCTTGCACTCATATTCCTCAATTGGATATATCGAGATGGCGGGATGAGAATTGCTACAAACATAGGCATGCTTACAATCATGAAGCCACCCAGCTGCCAACTAACTTAGAGGACAATAATAATTCTCAAGAACCAGTCGATTTTGAATCCTTCTTCGATAAAATATTTTCTTTTAAGCCTAATGCTACTTACTATGCATAAGTTTAGCTTTCAACCCTTGCAAAACCTAAATATTATTATATTAACTTCTTTTTGAATTTCGGTTATAAAGCAAAGCCTATACATTTTTTTAGTTATAAAGCATTTTATTGGCTTCCTTATTGTTAACCAGGGTGTATCATAAGTAAGTATTTAATTATAGTTACAACCTACTTTCCATATGTTCTCTAATCTAAATTCATAGACTTCATTTGAAAATGTTGTTAGTAATGTCATTAGTAGAGTTTTAATAAAAATTGTTTGTATTAGTGTAAATAAAATAAAATCATATTTAATTTTGCTTTCTACATTTATTATCACCTCATTGTTTTCAAATATGTCTAAAGCTTTATCAATAACAAATCCATGTTGGATTGCGATTACTGACCCTCATAACTAAACAAAACATTTGCAAATTTGAAAGGAATAAAAATAAATTGTTACAAAATCACTTACCCCCCCCCCCCTTATTCATAATTAAGTTATCAAACGTTGATTAGCTAAAATTCCGAAGTCTTTATCTGACACGTGACATTTGATGATCGAAAGAGTGAGACGGGGCACACGATTACACTAATTTAGTTAAAAAGCGATTATGAATAAGGGGGTGACTCACTTTCACCTAGGATAGTCGTCAAGGTCAAGGGTTTTTTACCAATATCTAGTGAAATTCCATTTCATTACTCTGAAATTGTACCAACTCACAATATTTCATGAAACCTCGCTCTAACATAGTATTCCTTTATTGCATCGAAATGAACATTACCCATTGAGAACCGAACACATGCTATTTGAAATCTACTATAGTATAACTTAAAATTATTTATACTCTTCCACAGACGGCTTCAACCTCATTTCCAACAAATATCAGTTAGGTTAAGGATAACTCCTTAAAAATCCAAACCCTATGATATTTAATTCGCTAGAAAAGAAAGATGACCATTAATTTTGTTTAGAAATTATCTCGGCAACGCGCGAGTGATACCCCTGGTGTTGCAAGCGTCCATCCATAGGCTACGGTAACTGCTTACCATCAGTATGCTTGTACCTTAGTGGTATAAAAAAAAACAAGTTATTCCGTGAGACTTCATTGGTTCCATAACGAATATGTATTTAATATTTTCTTCAATTTTCAGTCAACTTCAAGTCACTTTGTATTGAAAATTTTATAATAAAAAAAAAGGCTTAGTACTTTGTATTAATTTGATGAGTTACGATTTACTATAGCTCTTGTAGCCTTAAGCAATACTATTATAGTCATTCTCAGGTTACTACTGATCTCAGATCTCTATGACTAGTTAAGGCAATCATCTAACTAGTCATAGAGATCTAAACAAATAAATAATAGAAGTGGCATACTACTCATACATATACATTCTGTTAGCCACCAGTAGCTGTGTAGTATAACGATAAAAATATTATACAGGTTGGGTTTAAAGTGGGCATAGATGGCCAAATCCTAATGCGAATCCAAGAGCGAAAAATGCTCAAAGGAGTCTTGAGGCCGTTTTTGTAGTACTTGGATTTTGTAAAAACTAAATTAATTTTCGTACTGAACCAAATGGTGTGTAAGCGTTAATATACTTAGCTTAACTGACTCAACTGATACTTTTAATTTTAATAGCAATTTTTCAAGTTAATGATTTTTTAATTCTTAAATGCAAAATATCTTAATATTATATATTATTTGTATTTCTGTTATTTTTTTCAATTTATTATTATGTTTAATTAATAATAATTTAGAATTTCAATTATTTATCTTTGTCGCTATTGTGTTTATTAACATTAGTTTTTTTTGTGTTATCTGTATGTTCTTTCTGTGATGTCCTGTAATTAAAGCTGAATTGAAGAAGCACTATGTGTATAAACGCCACTTAGATTGTTATTGTTTTGAATGTGTAAGTAGTGTATTCTTTGTTGGATATCCAAATAAAATAAATAAATACACAAAATTAAATAAATAAAATATTTCGAACGTGTTGAATTTTAAAATCAAGTAGGTAGTAATCACATGGATTTGGTCATCCATGTTCACTTGAAAAATGCACCTGTACAGTCTTTGGTAAATTAATGTTTTATTGTTATATAGCAGCGAATAATAATTTTTTATTTGGATATAAATATAAAGCACTTCCAGTTCCTTTAGGTTTCTATTAAGGTTGTATAACAGTTAGAAACGGTAGGTACCCTTTGACCTGAATTTGATTCAAAATTACAATTAATATTATTATCTACTAGTTTCAGCCCCGCGGTTTCACCCGCGTCAGCGAGAGATTTAATATTTCCCCGGAATAAAAGGTATCACATATGATATTCCAGGTTATGATCTATCTTCGTGCCAAATTTTTGGTTGAGCCATTGAGGCTGCAAGAGGTGACTAATAAACAAACTCTAATAAATGAAATCACGTCAAGTACTCATAAATAAGAACAACTTTTACTAAGGGACCAACTTCTGTCGTATTGTCGTATCCACCCTGTATGACAGTATAGTTGCATGAATTTATAGCAAAATTTTAGTAAATTCAGGCAACTTTTGCGAATTCAGTTGTCAATTTGACGGGCCAGCTGGCTCTGGTTAAGATTCCACCTATCACGCTTCGATCCCCACACAGGACATGCATTTGTATGCATGAACATGTCTGTATGTCAGGATACATAATTATATACATATACATAATTATTATATACATAATTACGCCGCAGGTCGTGGGTTCGATTCCCACACAGGACTCAGGTCTGTATGTCCTGAGTCTGGGTGTAATTATGTATATTAAGTATGTATTTACAAGTATGTATATTATGTATATCAGTTATCTGGCTTCCATAGTACAAGCTTTGCTTAGTTTGGGATCAGATGATTGTGTGTGAGGAATATCCCAGGATATTTATTTATTTAATTTCAAATTACGAACAAAAAATATAAAATATGTTTCTATAGACACAAAGATAAGGAAACTTCACAGTCGGCACTTGAGATTTTTTCCTTAACGAACTTAACTAGTTAATCAAAGCTCATACTAAAAGCTCCCAAGAACTTTACCGAGATCTCTTTCGTGGTAATAAAATAAATAAAAAAAGCTTGGAGTAGGTAGTGCAACAGTCCTCATTTATTCAACGGGGGAATTGAAGTAATTTCCAGAAGGCAAATTAAAAAGAAACGAGCTTATCTTGGCAGCCCCCGGCGCCATTACAGTTCACCTAAACAAGTTAGTTTTTTACAACCATTCGGTGCAAGATTTTTTGAGGTGAATGCTTTATTAGCTAGATTAACTTGGTTAATATTCACCAAGACGTCTGCCCTTTTACACAAATGGCAACACTTCTGCTACACTTTATAGCTGCTATGATAAACATCATAATGTAAAAGTGCTTCTGGCAATAAAATATTGTGTTGTCACAAAACATATGAAGATCTACGTACTTAGTATGTATCAGTGGTGTAAAAATAAAGTAAAAATTTACAGATTTGAGTAAGCGGTAAGCCATATGGACGCTTGCAACACACGAAGCATCGCTCACGCGTTACCGACCATTTCCCCCTCCCCAAAGAGCTCTAGCGACCTTACTCACGCGCAGGAACACAACTTTACACTACATAAAGTTATTTTGAGCGAATAAACTCTACGCTCTACCTCTCTTATATCTTTAATAATAATTAATTTATTATTATTTGCTTAAGCAAAGACCTCAAAGCTTTGCATAGCAGACGCTAGTATGGAAGTAGTAGGAAGTAGTAGTATAGAATTAGCTTACGAAATTATCTATATCCCCAGTTTGGCAATAAAAACCTACCATTGGTAAGCAAAATAATTCGTTTTTGTTCATAGAAACCGGGCATAAATCAATAGCCTCGAAAATCGTAATGAATTTAGTAGGCAACGTTATTAGCTCAATGACAGGTGAATTTTAATGGAATCCTGTCACAGGTGAGTCACCTGATCGTAGGGAGGTTACCAATGAGTTGCTGACATTTGCAGCTACCTCTCAAATGTAACTGCCGGTATACCTTGCCGATAGATTCTGTATATGTAGATGCCAGCCAGGCGAATTATACATAGTACTTACCTCTCATCTTCATATGATTACCTTCCCTGAAGCTCAAGCTCAATGTCAGGACCCGACGTCATACGGGCCAGATGACGCGGTTGGTTATGATTCCACCTTCGTTGGTTCGATTCCCACACAAGACATACATTTGTGTGCATGAAAATGTCTGTATGTCCTGAGTCTGGGTGTAATTATGTATATTAAGTATATGTATTTACAATCAAAAAAGTAGTAGATAGGTATATGTAGTATATCAGCTATCTGGTTTCCATAGTACAAGCTCTACTTAGCTTAGGATCAGATAACCGTGTGTGAGGTACGTCCCAGGATATTTATTATCAAGTATTATTGTAGGATCCGAACACGTAACCTTCGTACCACAAAATTAGCCGCTTCAAAATTCATAGATGTTGGAATAACACCTTATTTATATTTCAGAAGATTTAAATTACAAACACTGAGAAGCTGCATTATATTAGGTCTACACGGTCACTGCGTTTTAATTAAACTCCACGTTGCATATAATGTATTCATAACTCACCACATGTAACATGCAAAGGGAAAAACCTGCGCAAAAACAGACCATTTCTTGCTCACTTCTAAAGTTCGCATGAATAATAATCGCTCTTGCGTAAAACCGCTCTTGTGAGATCCAAAGAGCAGTCCGCAAAAAATAATGTTATTCTAGGATTTTACATACATCTTTATAAAAAGCCTTTTCTGTAATTGGGGAAGCTCTTCTTCCCCAACGGGATAACAATGTGTTAGACCTGAAATAAACATTTTGTTTCCGGGTCCTTTTACCCGAGCGGTTCTTATAATCTATATATATAAAATGCTTTGTCCTGAATGACTGAGAATCAACGCACAGCCTAAACCGCTGATCGTAGAGATCTGAAACTTGGAGGGTATGTTCGTTGTATGACGTAGGCATCCGATAAGAAAGAATTTTCCGAAATTGTACCCCTAAGGGGGTGAAAAACGGGTGCAAAGTTTGTATGGGACAATGTGATTCCTTGGTCCGATCTACTTCAAATTTTGCATAAACACTTCTTAACAGAATTGATGGAAAACGTGTTTCGTATTTTATTGAAAGTCATCCCCTAACGGGGTCAAAAAGGGGTAGAAAGTTATTTTAGGGGTGATTTGCATCGAAGTTGATATCAATACTCCTTATTACTTTTGATTTAAATAACTTTTTTTATTTTGACACATGTTTGAAATCTCAATCCGATTTTCACAGATTACAGAATAAGGCAGATGGAACGAACGGAACGCGGGAGTGAGGCCAAAAAAGCAAATACAAATTTCAATCATTTTCGAATTGAAAAAAATATTGCGGTTTTCTGATATCTTTTTTACGTTCTGATAACCGCAAATACAAACAGTGGTTCATTAGAAATGGAACCATTTCCGATTTTATAATATTTCTACCTATTCAGAGGTTATTTCAATCGGAATTTCATTGCAATGAAGTTACGTAATCCACGTACTGATATTCGCTTTTGAATTTGTATTTGCTTTGTTTAAAAATCTTTATTTAACGAAAAAACTTTCTTTTTAATAAATTAGCACACAGCAGCTTTTAAAAATAGCAAATACAAATTCAAAAGCGAATACCAGGTATATGTTTTTCAATTTGTACCTAATTGCTTTTTTTGGCCTCACTCCCGTGTTTCGCGCGCTCTATCTGCCTTCTGTTCTGGAAACTGAAATGCTCTTTAAAATTGGAATGTCAAATATTAAAGAATATTTAAATCGGATTAGGATTCGAAATTTGTTTGGAAGTTCATTTTCTCGGACTTTTTGGCGGGAACTTGTAGAGTGACGTTGCGTTTTCATTTTTAGGGTTCCGTAGCCAAATGGCAAAAAACGGAACCCTTATAGATTCGTCATGTCTGTCTGTCTGTCTGTCTGTCTGTCTGTCTGTCTGTCTGTCCGTGTATGTCACAGCCATTTATTTCCGAAACTATAAGAACTATAATGTTGAAACTTGGTAAGTAGATGTATTCTGTGAACCGCATTAAGGTTTTTACACAGAAATAGAAAAAAAACAATAAATTTTGGGGGTTCCCCATACTTAGAACTGAAACTCAAATTTTTTTTTTTCATCAAACCCATAAGTGTGGGGTGTCTATGGATAGGTCTTCAAAAATGATATTGAGGTTTCTAATATCATTTTTTTCTAAACTGAATAGTTTGCGCGAGAGACACTTCCAAAGTGGTAAAATGTGTGTCCCCCCCCCCTGTAACTTCTAAAATAAGAGAATGATAAATCTATAAAAAAAAATATATGATGTACATTACGGTGCAAACTTCCACTGAAAATTGGTTTGAACGAGATCTAGTAAGTAGTTTTTTTTTAATAGGTCATAAATTGAAATTAATATCAAATACTCAGGTCTATACTACCATTTACTTATATACCTACAGGTTTGTACGGAACCCTCGGTGCGCGAGTCTGACTCGCACTTGGCCGGTTTTTTATTTTCATAAATTCGTGTATTTTGAGTTTTGGCCGGTGACTGACTGCATGAGGACTATGTGAAAGTGATTTATTGTGACTAGAACTCATATAATATAACTGGAAATTGGCAAAATACACACACCGTGTGACGCCAATGCCAAAAAAAGTTCATTTTCTCTATTTCATTAGTATATTTTGATTGTAGTTAATTTAATTTCTGTCTCATTTGTTGTTATAATAATTATATTAGATTCTTTGAGTTCGATTTTTTAGTGTAGGTATAATATAGGTTTTTAGTTAATTGTAAAAATATCTGTGTTCGATTTGTGGGGTCTAATCACGGAACACTAATAATCAGTGGCGTGCATTGATTTTCGAAGGAGAAAATTCAAACCGTACGCGGGTGAAACCGCGGGGGTCTGCTAGTGTATTACATAAATACTTTAAATGGCATTAATAAATTCCGTTCATTTAACACACTTTTCATCAAATTATCTTTTCAGTCACTTTTTTAGGGTTCCGTAGCCAAATGGCAAAAAACGGAACCCTTATAGATTCGTCATGTCTGTCTGTCTGTCTGTCTGTCTGTCCGTCCGTATGTCACAGCCATTTATTTCCGAAACTATAAGAACTATAATGTTGAAACTTGGTAAGTAGATGTATTCTGTGAACCGCATTAAGATTTTCACACAAAAATAGAAAAAAAACAATAAATTTTGGGGGTTCCCATACTTAGAACTGAAACTCAAAAATTTTTTTTTTCATCAAACCCATAAGTGTAGGGTGTCTATGGATAGGTCTTCAAAAATTATATTGAGGTTTCTAATATCATTTTTTTCTAAACTGAATAGTTTGCGCGGGAGACACTTCCAAAGTGGTAAAATGTGTGTCCCCCCCCCTGTAACTTCTAAAATAAGAGAATGATAAATCTATAAAAAATATATGATGTACATTACGGTGGAAACTTCCACCGAAAATTGGTTTGAACGAGATCTAGTAAGTAGTTTTTTTTTAATACGTCATAAATTGAAATTAATATCAAATACTCAGGTCTATACTACCATTTACTTATATACCTACAGTTTTGTACGGAACCCTCGGTGCGCGAGTCTGACTCGCAGTTGGCCGGTTTTATTTATACCACTGAGGTGGCAAACAAGCATACGGCCTGCCTGATGGTAAGCAGTTACCGTAGCCTATGGACGCTTGCAACACCAGGGGTATCACTCGCGCGTTGCCGACCCTGAAGAAACCTCTTCACACCCTTTTTGAAGAACCCCATGCTGTACAGCATTGGGAAAACCACGGATCACTGCTACTTTCAAGCTTCCTCTTATGTACTCATTCCTTATCTTAACCATTCCTTTCACTCCACACATCCATCTCATCATCCTCATCTCAGCTGTATGTAATCGACTTACATTCGTCGTCTTTACTTATATATTTAATAATTTAATTAGGGGTCTATTGCCAGTACTCAGCCACTTCCTTACTATAAAAAAAAATATCTTTACTCAAAATGGTACAGTAGAATAAAATATTGTCAGCATATACCTTAAACTAATCCGACATTTGTAGTTTTTAACCGTACCACTAAGCAACACATGGAGCAAACGTTCGGGTCATACGGAAAATAATATTCATACGAAGAAAGCCTAAAGACCAACACATAACGCCCGGAAAAAACTTTCTACAAGCTGTACGATATCCATTGAACGCATTGATTTCAAATTCAATTTGGCAGCGTAAACATTCTGTGTAATAGATTAGGAACAATTTGAATTTTCAGAACCACGGATAGCGGTTAAGGATAAATAGGTAGGTAACGTATGCCAGTACAAAGTTCGATGCTAAAGTAGCCCTGACAGGCTTTTAGTAACAGCCGGCGGGGACCGTCCTTTGCTTCCCAAACAATCTACGGTTTAATTCCAACAAAAATGTCGTGTATTACATTATATTTAACTTGTAAAATGGTTAACGTACGGTATTTGAATAAACAAAATTTGAGTTCTAAATACAGTATAAAGGAAACATCCATATATATAATATTATAATTGCGAAAGTAACTCTGTATGTTTTCTGTTACTCTCTGAACCGATCACAATTAAAGGCACGCAGATGGTCTACTGTATAGAAGACATGCATTTTTACTAACCCAGGAATGCGGGTGAAACCACATGGGGCAGCTAGTTAATTGTATAAAATCGTTAAACCCGAAGTAAGTAGCGCTTGTATCATGTTATTGTTAAACCACTAACAACTTCTCAGGTCTATATTACTACCATCATAAATAACAGCTTTTGTTATATGACTTATAATAATTCGTCAGACAAACAAAAATTAAAATATTTAAATTCTATTACGAACTCTACGCGAAGTATGCGCGTAGCAAAATACTGAGAAATGTGTAATAGAACAACGAAATCTTAAAAGTTTGTTTTTGGTAAATGTATTATATTTTGTAAAATGTCATAGAAGAAGATGTTAGTAATACAGTCCTGAAAGATTGTTAGTATTTTACCAATAACTCTGTATAATATTAATGTATTAACTTATTTCAAAAATATTTACACCCAGCTTTTTTTTTATACAATTAAGTCGGCAAACAAGCATACGGCCCACCTGATGGTAAGCGGTTACCGTAGCCATATGGACGCTTGCAACACAAGAAGCATCGCTCACGCGTTACCGACCTTTCCCCCCTCCCCTATGAGCTCTGGCGACCTTACTTACGCGCAGGAACACACTTTACACAACATAAAGTTATTTGGCTGCGGTGTTCTGTAAGGTAGAGGTACTTCCCCAGTCGAGCTGCTCTTTGAGCGAATAAACGCTATGCTCTACCTCTCTCAACAAAATCAAATAGACTCTTTATGCACACAAATGTTTGTCCTATTGGACAGTGCAGTGCTCTAACCTCCACGTCAACTAGTCCGCCATATTATAAACTAAAAAAATTAAAAAATACATTACCTACCTAACGAGGATAACAGCTTCTCGATAAGGTATACAAGAACACTTCTATGTAAAACAGATCGCGACAATAAGTTAACCTACCTGTGTCGAGTGTGCCCTAATTATCCAAGATGTAGCTCGCAAATCACCGGACTAACAAAACTTGCACGGAAAACTTACAGTTAACGTACAATTACGTACTACTACTTAACTTTTACAAGCTTTGCTTAACGTTAAATAAGTTGTATTTTAATTGCTTTCTATATTTTAATAGATTAATTTCCCCAGCTGTTTCAACCGTTATTTAATAAATAAATATCCTAAATATCCTGGGACATTCCTCACACACGGTCATCTGATCCCAAACTAAGCAGAGCTTGTACTATGGAAACCAGATAACTGATATAATACATATACTACTTTTTGTTTGTAAAAACATACTTAATATACATAATTACACCCAGACTCAGGACATACAGTCATGTTCATGCACACAAATGCATGTCCTGTGCGGGAATCGAACCCACAACCTGCAGCGCAATAGGTGGAATCTTTACCAGACTCTTAACCAACTGCGCCAACTGGCCCGTCAATTATTAAGAGTAGCCAATGCCCCTCCTCATGTTATTGGCTACAAGAGCGTCGAGAAACAGTTGATAAACAAACAAACAAATTCACCATCGCATCACCAAATTCACAAACAGGAAATAAAATTGGGTGACCTATATTATCTCCACATGGTGCGAATTTCAAAAATTCCTATTTAGTGCATCGCCTAAGTACTCCAAAATATTTCCTCCAAATTGATGTAAAACCAGTAGCAGTATAGCAGCCGAAAGTAGTATCACATAGTGCATTACCCATTATTATTTATCACAATACAGCCACAAAGTCGGAAAATGTACCTGAAAAAAGATGCGAGCGTCATCTAAGCATTTCATTTAAAAATAACGCGACCCTTCCGGAATACTGGAGATTGAATGGCCTCTTTTACCGAAGATACCCGTCCGGTGCCTAGCTGGAAGGGTAAATTGGTACATTCGGAGGCCACATTTCGTACGAACAGGCCATTATAGGGGTCTTGAACTTGGGACGGAAGGAGCCGATTTACTGCCGAGCTCAACCAAAATGCTGATTATTTACCTGCCTCCGATCCGGTTTGATATGCGAATATTTTCTTTGTGTACCGGATAATAGGTTATTGATCATAAATGAAAGGAGTTCATGAATAAAAATGGTAATCTTCTGATAGCTTTGATTGAGTTACCTTTATCGATACTTCATAATAATATTTTCTACACACTCGCTCGTAAATTGACAATTATTGCAAAATTGAAGTTTTTTTCCTCGCAAGTGTGTTGAAAATTGTCGTATGACACTCGTGTGCATTGATTTATTACACTCTCGGCTCCTTTATCGGTATCAATTTACCTACGTAGGTTATTGGTTTGTCCCCGACTGCAAAACCTTATAAAATTCAAGTTATATTCAAAATTCTATATATATTTAAAAGGTTTATAATTTTTTGGTTTCTAGTTTTTTCGGTGTTTTTTTTTTTTGTTAAATAGTGTTTATTTTTTTAATTTTATTGTGGCTATAATCTACTAATTTATTATAATGTAATACACAACTCGCCATTGAAATCGGTGAGTGAATAATAAATCACCCCTATTTTCCCACCCTTAGCGTAAGTATTTTTTATCCAAATTTATATGGGACCAACTTCGAGGTATCCAATAAAAAAAGAATTATCAACATCGGACTACTCTGTAAAAAGTTATGCGTGATAGTGGCGTGATCATACATAAAAAAAAAACTTGTAAAACTCCTCCGTTTTTCGTCGGTTAAAAATGTATTACAACATTTTCTTATCACTAATCAGTAATTTCACGTGAAATCATTACATATTTATTTTTAAAAGGTAAAGTTCTTTACCGTTCAAGATTATTTAAGCAATATTCCGAGTTTTCACTTCGCCGACGACATGTACTCGTACAACCGACAACAGGAGAAGCTTTAATAAAATCCCAAAAGAGAACAACGAAAAACCAATGCAAACCAGTGGTTTCCACAGTTAGATTCATTTCTATGCCATGTATTTTGGGGTACAATTGACAGCAGTACCTCCACGTGTGCCAACGTAGTCTTGCTATCGGGAAGGAATGTCTAATTCCCTCCGGATGGGAAGGCTGCGGGCCGGTGTACCCCGGGCGTCGGTTAGCGACTTTTGGTCCTGAAGATATTGGATACTTGTGTTCGGTGTTTTTAGGATCAGATCTGTCTAGCCGAGGGCCAAATCTGCTGTCTCCAATCCAAGGTGTCAATCGTACCGTGCCGATGGATGCGTGGCTGAGGGGTAGCTCAGTCGCGAACGGTGTCTCCTCGAAACCGGGGCAACTCGGGGAGTATTTTTGCCCTTCGACTGGACAAGCGGGGCTCTGCCAGTCGTGACCTTTAGTTCCCTAGCTTCTCGTGGGATATATATGCAAGAAGATAACTTAAATCTAAAAGATATTGTTTCTGCCCTGGATTCCATCCAGGTCAAATCTGTTGAAGGGTCGGTGGGAGTGCTCGAAGCACCCCAAACGCCCTCGACATCCACCTCCGCTACTGTGAGGCCGAGCCGTGAGAGGGATGGAGGCTTAACTGACTCCAGACCGATCACGGTGCCGACCTCTAGTGGCGAGGTACCAAAACCTGACAGGATAAAACTGTCGGGTGCTGCTCGGAAGAGGTTCCAACGGCTTAAGGCGGCGAACGTGGGAGTCAACGAAGCCCTCGTACTCTGCCGAAAGCCGTGGAGCGAGATTCCGAAGGATAAACTTCCTCCCGTGGGCTCGCCTAAGGTTGATCCTAAGGCGGTTAAAAGAACACGGTCGGAAGAAGAGTCCCCCAGGGAGCATCTTAAAAAAGCTCCAAAAACTTCCCTAGAAGGAGGAATTAAACCGACTTTTAGGGAAATTGCTGGTGCCTCGCGAGTGGGAATCCGTAATGAGAGTCCCATGAGTGAGGATCAGATGCGCTTGGTCCGACAAGCCATTAACTACGCCATCATAAAGATGGGCGAAATCGGTGTCGGGCCGAGATTTTTGGGACTCTCCCACAAACCAGGCTGGCTTCTCGTAACCTGTGAAAATCAGGAGAGCCAGCAATGGATCGAAAGGGAGGTCCCAAAGCTGCTACCGTGGCCCGAGGCGAAGCTCTCCGTAATTCCGGAGAGTGAACTGCCTAAGCCTACGGTTAGTATAGCTTTTATACCCAAGGGGGAGGTGAGCACCATTCAAGATGCCCTCCACCTAATAAGGGTACAAAATGTGGGGCTTTATACGGAGCACTGGCGTATCCTAGCCAGTAAGGAGGACAAGGCCGGTTATACTGTAACCATGGCCTTGGACGAACCCTCCGTTGAAGCCCTAAAAGAAATGGATTTCAGGGCTGTCTTTGGCTTCAAGAGAGTACTCTTCAGGATCAAGGGCAGCTCTGAATCCACGATTCAAACAGTGGAAGCATCCTCGGGGGCTGTAGTGTTACCACAACCTACGAATCCCCCGGGAGTGGTCGCTGCCCCAGTCGCTTCTACCAGTGGGAGCGGGGTGCCCAAACGCCTACCGGCGACACGGCCCTCAAGTCTCCCGTGGCAGAATAGCGGCTCTCGGGGCGGGAAAAAGAGGCCTGGGAGGGCTCAGCCTGGTCGTGGACGTCATCGTCCGCAACGGGGCGGAGCGCAGCCCGGGCCTTCCGCTGCACCATAAATGGCGCCCCAGGGAGAATCGGCGAGGATCCTCCAGGCTAACCTCCACCATGCCGTAGCTGCAACCGCGGTCGTGGAGCGCTGCTTTGTTGAGGGTCATGCAGAACTCGCCTTCATTCAAGAACCCTGGGTGCGCAACCAATCTATTCTGGGACTCAACGCTGCTGGCAAGGTACTTTACAATACCTGTGGCGTAAAGCCCAGAGCTTGCATCGTGTTTTCGAAACATGTTAATTTTTTACCTGTTCCAGAGCTTTGTTTTGACGACCTGGTAGCGGCGTTTATTAATCTCAAGGGTTGGGATGGGGCCAGAGTAATTGTGTGCTCGGCCTATCTACCCGGAGATAAATCCGATCCGTCTGAGGAGCTGAGACGTGTCGTCGATTACGCCCGGCAGCATGGCGCAGAGCTAGTGGTAGGTTGCGACGCGAACGCTCACCACACTGACTGGGGCAGCAGCGACGTCAACAATCGGGGTGAGTTACTATATGACTATCTTATTCAAAACAGTCTTGGAGTGCTGAATGTAGGATGTGAACCAACCTTCGTCACAAGCAACAGACAAGAAGTTTTAGATATTACCTTCGCCACAAACAAACTGGCCTCTCACATTTTTGATTGGCATGTTAGTGGCGAAACCTCAATGTCAGATCATCGACATATCCGCTTCGAAATCAAAGGCTTGCTAGCCTATGAGTCGATCACTTATCGGAACCCCAAGAAGACCGCCTGGACTGACTACAGAGACATTCTAAGGCGGAACCTGGAGGACTGTCCGAAGAAAATCAAAACATCTGAAGAGCTTGAGATGGCGGCGGTCATTGTCTCTGAAGGCATCACAAATGCCTTCGAGAAGAGCTGTCCGCTACAAGAAAAGACTTCAAAAACTAAAGTCCCCTGGTGGAGCGCAAAACTTAGGAAACTAAGGGAGAAAACTAGGAGACTATTTAATAAGGCTAAGAAGACGCGGGAATGGGAGGTCTACACGAAAGCCTTAACAGAGTATAATAAGGAAATAAGGAAGGCTAAGCGAGCTTCCTGGAGAAAGTTCTGCGAGGACGTTAAACACACGCCTCAAGGAGCTAGGCTTCATAGAATTCTTGCCAAGGAAAAACCTAGGCAAATAGGTCTTCTCAGGAAGACAGATGGCTCCTTCACGTCTAACGAGAAGGAAAGCTTGGAGGTGTTAATTTCTGCCCATTTTCCTGGGGCTCAGGCTATGAGCCTAGTAAATGCCGGAATGCCCGTCTGCAGGAGGCCTCATAACGAGGACTGGCGCAGAGCGGCGCAAATCATTAGACCACGGCAGGTAAGATGGGCGGTAAACTCCTTCAAACCTTATAAATCAAGTGGAGCTGATGGTATCCAACCTATTCTGCTACAGAAGGGATTGGATATCCTTATTCCTTTCTTGATTAAAATATTTAGAGCTAGTTTAGCCCTGGGGGTGGTTCCAGAACCATGGACCAGGGTAAAAGTACTATTTATACCTAAGGCTGGTAAAAAGGACTATTCTTTACCAAAGTCCTTTAGACCTTTAAGCCTTACTTCTTTCTTGCTTAAATCTATGGAGAAAATCATAGATAGCTATATTAGGGATATGGTTCTAGCCACGAATCCTATCCATTGTACTCAACACGCCTATCAAAGTGGAAAATCCACTGAAACTGCTCTGCTCAACCTTGTTGACAGAGTAGAGAAGGCGTTAGAGGACAAAGAAATTGCCTTATGCGCTTTTCTAGATATTGAGGGAGCCTTTGACAGTACCCCTACTAGCAGTCTGGTTGGGGGACTGGAACAAAAAAATGTGGACCCCACCACTGTTCGATGGGTTAAGGCCATGCTCTCCAATAGATCTAATACCGTATCACTGCATGGCACTTCTCTTGAAGTATCTGTTGTGAGAGGCTGTCCACAAGGAGGAGTACTATCTCCCCTTCTTTGGACACTGACCATTGACCAACTCTTATATAAGATGGCGGAACTTCGAATAGATGTGCAAGGCTACGCTGATGACCTTGTAATTACTGTTCGAGGATTCTGCCAAAGTACTATATCGTACCTTATGCAAAGAGCGCTCAATACTGTAAGTAGATGGTGCAAAGAAAACCAACTATCGGTAAATGCCGACAAGACGGTTCTGGTACCATTTACTAAAAAACGGTCCCTAGATAAACTAGTCATGCCGACACTTAATAACAAAAGTGTACAATTTTCCAAGGAAGTCAAGTATCTGGGAGTAACCATCGACCAGAAGCTGACTTGGAACAGTCATGTAGCTAACATAATACAAAAGGCGAAAATCGCCTTAGGAATATGTAGCAGAATGGCAGGTCAACGTTGGGGACTCAGGCCTCAAATGATGCTATGGCTATACTCCACCATTGTGAGGCCGTTGATAACATACGCCTCTGTGGCTTGGAGTAAAAAAGTCAGTCAAAAAACAACAATTGCCTTATTAGGCGGGATTCAAAGAACCGCTTGTATTATGGCAACTGGAGCCATGTCAACCTCCCCTGGAGCGGCCCTTGATGCTATGTTAGATCTGACGCCCCTGCATCTACATGTAGAGAAGGTGGCGAAGACAACTATGCACAGGATTCACGCACAGGTGGGAGTGAAATGGCTCTCCCAGGCACTAAACTCCCTTCAGGATTCAGTACTGGAAATTCCTATTCTGAACATGGTCACAGACATGATGATCCCTCAGAATAATTTTCGTAAGCATTACGAAATTGAAATACCCACCCGTGACGACTGGCTAGATGACAAGGTCACGTGGGTGGAGGGTAGCCTTAAGTGGTATACCGATGGATCCAAATCAGGATCTGATGTAGGCTGTGGAATATATGGAGAGCGTCCAAAAATCAGCAAAAAGCTGAATCTTGGAAAATACGCCTCTATATTCCAGGCAGAAGTACACGCCATACTTGAATGTGCGGACACTAATCTGCAGAAAGACTACGTCAACCATACAATATATATCCACTCGGACAGCCAGGCAGCTCTCCTAGCACTGGCCTCCGATTCAATTAACTCTAAACTAGTTAAAAACTGCATGGACCTACTAAACCACCTGGGCGAAAAGAACAGGGTTGTGTTACGGTGGGTTCCTGGACACACAGGAATCGTCGGTAATGAAAAAGCTGACGAACTAGCTAAAGCTGGAGCTAATGGGACCCCTTATGGCCCCGAGCCAATTTGTGGTGTACCTAAAAGCCTGGCAAAACTTATTATGAGGAACCTATATGTAAACTCATCCATCGATTCTTGGAAAAACGCTCCTGGAATGAACCATTCTAAGGCACTTATAAAGGCCTTTAATAAAAAGTCTACAATAGAGGTTTTATCTCTAAGTAGAAACAACTTACGCATACTTGTGAGAGCCTTAACGGGGCACTGTGGATTGAACAAACATCTGTTCACCATCAGTGTTCACGACTCGAGGTTGTGCAGATTTTGCCGTGAGGCGGATGAAACACCAATACATCTCTTGTGTGAGTGCTGTCCACTTATGCCTAAACGAAATACTCATCTGGGGAAACACCTGTTACACCCAGATGAAGTCAAATCCATTCCTGCCAAGAATATTGTGCAGTTTATTATAGCTGTAGGTCTTGGCAGTGAAATTTAATTAACGTGGCGATCACAATAGATCTAGTCTGGTCGCAGTGATACAAGCTCTGGAAAGACTTGAAACAGCCACTTAACCCAAATAATAATAATAATAATAATGCCATGTATGGAAAAGCCAAACGTTAAAATACGTGATCGGAATGTATGTGCCCTCCACAATACCTCCAACACAGAAATAAGTAGTACCTCCGTCAAAAAATGTAGTATCTCGTGTGTAAAATAAAAAGGGTTGACGCCGTTGTGGAGAGTTTATATAGGTGCTCGTATTTTGGGGTAAGAATTTTGTATAAGAATAAAAGCTAAATAAATCTTTCAAGACTTAAATATATTAATTCAGGTTTATGTTCATAAAATTACCGAAGTAATTAGTTAAGTATACTGAAATATAGACATAGCTTCAATAAAAATAAATTGTATTTCTACTTAATAAATAAATTAAATATTAAATATTTATTAAATATTTATTTAATTTAAATAATTTGGTCCTTTCCCACACTATTTATTAGGTTAGGACTATTTAGTATGTGAAAGTGATTTATTGTGCTTAATTACAGTGAACGCGGAACGCAGAACTCTGACCGAGTTCTGCGTTCCGCGTTCACTGTATTTTACGCGGCACTTTTGATCATTGCACACAGCGATTGCGGCGCTCAAGGAGAACGCACGTACGCTCTAGACCGTTCCCTGTGGGCCCGGAACCTTAGGGTTAAAATTAGGGATTGTTGGTGAAACTAAATTTGGAACCCTTCAAGGCATCAGGCTTCGTCTTCGCTTGTCTCAGAGTGAGTGAAACCAACGCAAGATCATATATTATTTAAAAAAAACTTTCGGGAGAAAATATCGTTATATAGTATTTTTGTTATTGGAACCGCTAAACATAATCTAGACGAAGAAAGATAAATGCAGATAATTAAATTTAAATCTAATTCTAGAATATCCAATTTCATCTTGCTTGTCTTTGAAAGTGGTTGAATGAGTAATAATATAATATGCCTTTGTCTGCGGTTTTTAAAGGTTCATTGTACGATACTAAAATCTATTAAGTAAATAAATGTTATTGGTAGGTGCCTACTTGTTATTGAAACTATGCAGTTGTGTAGAATTGAAAATATAATACATCAAAATTAAGGTAGGAATCACTGAGGTAGGACCAATATAAAGTAAACATGAGTATAACGCGTTCAAAGAGCAGCTCGTCTGGAGAAATACCTCCATCTTGCAGAAAACCGCAACCAAATAACTTAGAGCTTGGTGTTGAAAACTACTTGTTGTGATTTTTTTATGGTATTTTCTATTGTATTTTTTTTGTTTTTTGTCAGAAAGAAAATAAATGAGTGTGTGTCAGTTCGCATGGTCGCCTATATTTTTCCACTGCAAAATTATCGAAGTCCTCTACACAAGGAAATTCGTGAAATCTTCATGTTTTTTTTTGGGCCTATACTTAGATTAATAAATTCAAAAAAAATATTTTGTGGGGAGGAAGATATAACTAGCGCAGGACCAGAAAGGCAGGTTTTAGCTCAACATAATTGGGTTGATTTAAAATATTAAAATACCATGGGATCATTAATTGCCGACTGATGGCTCTGTTTTCTACTTGATGATGATGACGAGGTGCTCAAGAAGATCAGATATAAATTATCCAAAACTGTAGATTTTAATCTTATTCTTTATGACCGTGAACCTAATATTAGGTACGCGACGTCTATTAGCTAATGACCTTATCAATTAATCAAATTAAGCTAGGTTTAGACAATGGCAACATGGCGCGTTGTATCGCAGTTGTGTATTACGTATTACACTGTCCCCACTGATTGCACCCAGTCCAACATCACTGATGTGGAACCCTCGAGATATCGCTATCTATTGATACTACGTTCGGCAATAGTCATGTTCCACGTAATAGGTATATTGTACCGAGTGCGTTATACGTGTTACGCTTGCATAATCTTGTATGTACAGCCCTTACACGAATTGGATGAAATTGACATTGGAGTGGGGTTGGAAAATTAGCGTGCATCTACAAAACTTGTACGTTTAGGTTTAAGACTGTAATAAGCTTAATTTATTCCTATGAAAATTTAATTCCGTTTACAAATGTACTAAAGTACAATGGCATACGGAAGTGGGCCGTATTTTTCCCTAATCACATTAAAAGCATTTAAACTGTTTGATCCATATAGATTAAACTAAGCGGTCTGAAGCTTGAAATTAATAGGACCCAAAAAATTAGATTTGCCGGTCGCCGGGTGTTAATTGGCAATTGAGCTTAAATGGCGGGTCGTAGCGTAGTCAATTACATTTTACAACTAGACCAGTCGTAGGCCAATAGATTTACTCTAAAAAACAACGTAAATTTTACTATAGCTATGTGCCAGTACTTACGTATGAAAATAACATGTTATTTCTCTCTAAAAAATTGTATAATTCATATATCGTATAAAAACACAGGAAGGCATTTTTTACGCAAAATTTTGGAGGAAGTGCTTAGCTAATGCCGGGCGTTTTAATACTGCCAATATTAAGCACGGGCAACACATCTACTCCTATATAAACATAGTATGTGAAAATATAAGTGCACTGTAAACATTCGTCGAAATTATCATTATCTATATAGATAATGATAATTTCAATACAATAAAGAATAGAATGCCTTCAATACAATAAAGAATATCTAGATAGATAGATATTCTTTATTGTATTGAAGGCATTCTAGACGCGATCTTAGTGTAATTAGCTGTCCCGCGCGGTTGCACCCGCATTCTCGAGAGATCGTATGTTTTCCCGGGATAAAAATTATCCCAAGTATTAATCCAGAATATATTCTATCTGTGTGCCAAATTTCATCCAAATCCGTTCAGGCGTTTTTGCATGCAAGAGTAACAAACATCCATACATACAAACTTTCGCGTTTATAATATTAAGGATAAAGATTAACGTTCCAAAATTATTTCTTTGTTTTTCGCTATCTCTAAAATTATCTTAGCTACTTAGTGGATATAGATACTTGACCTAAAAATACATGTTTGCTAGATTTATTTACCTTGGAACGACTAACTAATCGCTCATTACTTACACTAGCACTCACAATAAGTCATGTGTCCGACTTCGGACAGCGACGTTGATAGATAGCCAGATAGCCACGATATAACTACACGTTATTAGCTATTTGCTTACAAAAGTCGAATTGAGCGGCTAATGTATTAGATATAGCTGAAAATATTGACGTAAAGCTCTATCGAGATTAATGCTTGCTTCCAATCGGTAATGTCCAAATGGATTTTCAGTTTCACATCAGACTGACGTGAAAAATTATTTTCTTTTATTTTCCTTCGAACCTTTTAGTTATTTTATTCGCAAGCTATTTAGTTACATATTTGTAATTAAGAACTTATAATTTATTAATCTATGTTTCAATAAGTATTTAGAATAACCCACCAGGACCCTGGTCATAATCACTGGATGCAAGTGGTCAGAGACTTCCCAAGATATTTATTCCTATTTTTTATCCGACTGATCCGGAAGGAGGTTGTGAGTGTGACTGTTGTTCGAGTGTATGTATGTCTTTGACACACTGAAAAAAAAAAAATTTAACAGTAACACAAAATTTTACTACCAATAACCTAAACAGAGTGACTTGCGAACTAAAAATTACCAGTAACAAAACGAGTTTTGGTTCATTACTAAATTGTTTGATTAAATCTAAGAGATATAAGATTAAATGTAACTAAAGTTAGTTTCCAGACAACAAAACTTCAACATACTGAACTAGTTTTGTAGAACCTTTTTTTCAGTGCACGCTCTACAGCATAAACGGCTTGATGGACTTAAACATATGAGGTGTCGTTAGACTCGTCTTAACTGTGGGAGTGACATAGGGTATATTATTTGTATAAGGCGTCTACGAATAATAAAAGAGGGGGGTATTAAAAGCAAAAATGTCGTTATTATAACAATATGGGTATCAAATTAAAGCTTGTAAACAGCCCATTGCATATATGAATATATTATAATACTTTTATGCTATCATTTTGTACGTAACGTCACATAGTTACGATAGTTGTAGCCTTACTGTACCGTACCGCTCATTTAGGTACTTAATAATATATACAACTCATTCATTAATAAAACTAAAAAGTCTGAAATAAATTAAATTATTAAAAGAAACAAAAACCCGACTGCATAAAACAAAAAAATACTGAAAAGAGAAAAACAAGCTCTTTAATCTATAGAATTTTGAACATAACTTGAATTTTATAAGGTATTGCAGTCGGGGATAAACAAATATTACAAAAAAAAATACATAGGTTATTGGTTTGTCCCCGACTGCAATACCTTATAAAATTCAACTTATATTCAAAATTCTATAAAAGAGCTTGTTTTTCTGTTTCAGTTATTAACCTACAGTCTTCGTTTGTACAACTCGAGTACAATCCTCTGTGGCTCAAGCAAAAAAATGTGTTGCTATTTTAAAAGTAAATACCGTGACATCAATATCAAAGGGTGGCGCTAGTCCTCTGATTCGTGAATGTAGGGAAATAAAAACTAAAAATAAAAACGCGTGGAAACTTCAATTATTTAATATTGGATGAAACCAATACGAATTTCCTGAAACTGAATAATGACGTACTTATTTGAATTCCGGTAATTTCCCAGAATTCTGTTAAATCCATTGAACCACTACAACTTTGTGTAACGACCACACATTTATACCAGCACTGTTGTTGGCAAATTGTCAATCGAGTTTCCGATTTCCCGATGTGGTTTTGCATGAGAATTGAAACACCAAAACCAACAACTCTGAAACGATTACTTTTTTTAACTGAATACCTACGGTCATTTCAGTTTTGCTATTGGATTTTGTTACTTAATATCTCACAATAAAGCTTCAATTTACTTGAAATATTTAACGTTTCAATTACGTAAATTCACTGCATAATCTTAGTGTGTTTCATGTAATATTTGTTAAACCAATAAATACTAGCCCCCTTATTCATAATCGCATTTTAACTAAATCAGTGTAATAGTGTCCTCCGTCTCACTCTTTCGATAACCAAATATCACGTGTCAGATAAAGACTTCAGAATTTTAGCTAATCAACGTTTGATAACTTCATTATGAATAAGGGGGTTAGAATATACAATTGGGTACAATTGGACACTGGATAATGAGTCAGCATCATCATATTCATCAGCCTATAATGTCCCACTGCTGCGAGCACAGGCCTCCTTTCACAAATTATGGTGTGGGCAGATACTCCACCCCGCGTGCCCACTGGGGATCGTTAGTGGTCAACTTACTGTTGGTGTTTTCAAGCCACCTAGTAGGCCTCCAACTAGCATAACAACTATCACAATTAGGTGATAACTGGGACCAACGGCTTAGCGTTTCTTCCGAAGCACGGAAACGAAAAAACTTAACTTTGCCGATCGATTAAGAACGGCTAATCATGCTATAAGTACCACGAGCGCTTCGGATTCGGATAATAAGTAGTAATATAATCTTGTACTTTTTTCGTCAACATGTTTAGGTACTAGGTAATTTATACGTCACTAACCTTTTGCTCATACCCTCAACCGGAACTCAATAAAGTTCAATCATCAAACATACTATATCCCAGTTATTAATAGATGAATGAGCTACTTTGAATAATTAAAGTGTCGCATAAAATTATTGTCGCGTCTACGAAAGCAGATAGGGGTACGATCTCTAATTAAAATAATTAAATTAATTTTCTGTTCTCATGGAGTGGAATAATTAACTTGAAAGCAATTACGATGATGTTTTCCATTCAATCTGTACGTATAATATATAAAATTATAGAACTTAAAATGAAAATCATATTCTGAAACGAAAATAAATGGACAGGTGATGGACAGTACCTAATTAATACCAAAATTCAGCGTTTTTTTCTAAAACCTGTAGTTCAGAAGTTGCCCTAGGCTGGAAAAACAAACACTTGTATACTATATAAATTTGTATACTATATCTAACATTATAAACGCGAAAGTAACTCTGTCGTTTTGTCTGTTACCTCTTCACGCCTACAGAACCGATCTCCATGTTTGGCACGCAGGGTCGCAGATAGCCTACGATATGGAGAGGCATAGGCTACATTTTATCCCGGAAATGCTGGTGATACCGCATACCGCGGGGAACAGCTACTTGTAATAAATGTAAACACTGAAAAAATATTCAGTGGTGTGAAATTTATTTTAGTCACGTGGTGGACCTCCGGCGTTGGCGATCCCTTCAATTGAAGTGACGCTAATTTGACAGAAGGTAGAGGGCGCAAGGAACGCTTGCCTACACATATAGTCCCACAATTTCATCTGGCCCGGTGAGAGAGTCGCTGTTATCGCATTTGGTAGCAAACAACCAATGAACGTGTTCACCACCGTTGTTGTGTATGACCACCGGGCCAGATAAGTTTGTGGGACTATACTTACGTTTAACAATTCTTTTATTATATTTTAATGAATAATCTGACCTTTTTGAACCTTTATATACCTCATGGCCGATTTACTTTTGCTCTCCGGTCAGTTGAAACTCCTCCACTGTAAATTACCGGGCACATAAACAAACATAAATATTATTATACTTTGTAATTATATGTAGGTCTCACTCCAAACTATCGAGTGCCGAATATTCTTTATTATAATGCCTTTAATTTAAAATGCGAAAATGAGTTTGTTTGTTACGCCATGCTATAGCTTACGGAAAAGGACATAGGCTATTTTTTATCCCTGGATCGCGGGTGAAACCGCGTGGGTCAGCTAGTGAAGCCATAAATGTGAACCGCGAAGATAATTAGTATTTATCATTTATATCTATGTCTCTTATCTAGTAATTGAAACACAAAATTCATCCTATATATTTAAAAGTCTACTGCCTGACTCTGTAGCCTTTTATAATCCCCATTGATCCTATTAATATCCTAAGCCCTAGACTACAGTTTATTTTATTTTTATTTATTTGAAATAGCACACGAGAGGTAAAAGGAAGTGGGGAAAATAAATATAGCTACACACCGCCTTAGCATCAAAGTAAAAGGTATTGCTACACTGCACTTCATTGAGTTGAGTCAAAATGTTCCAGAAATATTTATAGATGTAATAAATACAACCTACAATATCTAATATTTGAAGGTATCAAATTTACAGGAATCTACAAGAAAAAAATAATCTTATGATCTTGATTTGCTTGCTGTAGAAATATTCGTTTAGTATCCCTACCATTAAAATTAATTTAATTGGTTAAATATATTAGGACGGATCTTATATTTGATACCGTCATAAAGTGATCCATTAATATAATTAAATAGTTTTATTCATAGCTATGGAAATAATGTGAATGAACAAAAGTGGCAATCCCTTCTTTCCCATTAGTAAAATTAATATAGGTACTTAATTAAAAGCTCTAAAATGAGTTGATTAATTCCTTTTTTTATCATTTTTTTTATCAGCAGTGACAAGTCGTTGCCTGCTGTTTCTGCATGTAGTCGGCTACGAACTTGTACCTTTACTAGGTATAATGTTTGTAACGTTTATTCGCTCGAAGAGCAGCCCGGCTGGGGAAGTACCTCCACCTTACAGAATACCGCAGCCAAATAACTTTAGGTTGTGTAAAGTTGTGTTCCTGCGCGTTAGTAAGGTCGCCAGAGCTCATAGAGGAGGAGGGAAAGGTCGGTAACGCGTGAGCGATGCTTCGTGTGTTGCAAGCGTCCATATGGCTGCGGTAACCGCTTACCATCAGGCGGGCCATATGCTTGTTTACCGATTTAGTTGTATAATAAAAAAAAAAAGTATTATTTCATACAAGTACGTAGTTGGGTAAATAATGCACCAGAAACACCACAATGCAAAGAAGAATGGGTAATAACGTCCCCAGACTGTAGCACGATGAGCTATAGTGGTAATTGTAGGTCTCGTCGAGCACATTATTTTATTCTATGACAGCAAGTCTGAATTCCATGGGAGAAAAAAGATATTCACATTTGAAGTTACAAAAATGTTCCTTTGGTAATGATTGTTTTTTGTTATTATCAGCTATGCCCTGCGGCACAGAATACTCAATACCAGCGATACCAACCGCGTTTTCAAGACAAAAATAACTGTATGTCAATTTCCAGGTTCCATGCTATCTGTCTGCTAATATTTATCGATATCGGTCCAGTAACATAGCTGTGAAACCATAACAAACGGACAGATCTACTCTCGCATTACAATTGTCGACGATCCCGAGCTCACAAGCGGTGTAGAGCCCGTTAGTCTGAGAAGAGACTCTGCCTCCTTATGTGTGTTGTACCGCTTGTACAACGGACAGTGTTCTAAAGAATGTTTTGACCTGATGCCCACGGCTATCTTCTACCATCGCAACTCTCGCCATCGACGGGGAGTCCAACGTCACACATTGGAACCGAAATAGTTTCGTACTGTGCGGTTTCAATGGAGCTCACTACCGAGGACGCTCAGCCTGTAGAATGAGCGCCCCACCGAGGTTTTCCAAAGGTGTGCAGAGATTTTTGCAGGGTCAGCAACGTGCGTGTTACCCTAGGTGTTACAAGCGTCTATAGGCGACGGGCCAGTTGGCGCAGTTGGTTAAGACGTGGAGTCTTAACCTATAGCGCCGCAGGCCGTGGGTTCGATTCCCACACAGGACATTCATTTGTGTGCATGAACATGTCTGTATGTCCTGAGTCTGGGTGTAATTATGTATAGTATGTATGTAGTTTTTTAAGGCGATGATAGCTCAGTGGTAGTGACTTCGGATACCGAGACGAAGGTCCCGGGTTCGAATCCTTCAATGAGCTTGAGCTTTCGGTGAAGGAAAACATCGTGAGGAAACCATAGCACGGTGGTAGGGTACTTTGTAGTACCCGTCTGGCTGGCTACCACCCTCAAGTTGAAAATCTGTCGCCAAGCATCTATCGGTGTGTTCCGACAGCTGCACTTGAGAGCCAGTTTCTTCTAGGCTTTGTGTGCTTACCACCTTCGGCCACATCATCACACACCATGGTGAGATTGTGGTCAAACACAGGCCTATACACAATAAAAAAAAAAAAAAAAAAAAAAGTATTTACAAACAAAAAAGTAGTATATGTATGTATATCAGTTATCTGGTTTCCATAGTACAAGCTCTGCTTAGTTTGGGATCAGATGACCGTGTGTGAGGAATGGATCCCAGGATATTTATTTATTATTTATATAGGGTACGGTAACCGCTATGGTAACCGCTTACCATCAGGCGGGGCGTATGTTTGTTTGCTGCCTTAGTGATATAAAAAAAACTATCTTTCGCATTAATAACGTTAAAGTATACTACTCGGGATTTTACATGTGTTTCCGGGATACAAAGTAGGTACCTACTTTATGTACGTGTCTTCGGTTATCATTAACGATATGGAACATAAAAAAAATATGACTTTCACTAACCAAATTCATATTTTAAACCATATTCAGTTTTTAGTCATCTTCAAGTTCTCTTTTTTATTATGTTTTGCTATTTACCATAATCCAGTCAGTCATTGCCCATGGGGCTGATTACACTTACAGAACGGCAATTAAACAAAATGTCATATAGTAGGTAGGTAATATGTGAGTGTCATTGTTTGCTGTGCCAAATAAAAAAATAAATAATAATATTTAGATCTTTACCTTATCCTAGTAATGTATGTAAAAATGCTTATGTTTTTATCGATGTTTGTTATTAAATTACGCCGAAATGGCTTATCAGATGTGGGTGAAACTTAGCACAAAGATAGATTAAACTCTGCATTAGCATATATAATACTGTTAAACCAGAAAAGTTATACAAATACTGCGGGACGGTAACAAAGTTACACATTATTTTGTCTGCTTTAACCGTCAATATCTTTTTTTTCCCATGGAATCCAGACTTGGTGTCATACAATGAAATGATGCCCTCGATGTGGCCAACAATCTCCACCATAGCTCATAGTGCTACACTCTGGGGACGCGTTTCATATAAAATGACCCATCGTTCTTTCAAATTAAGGACCACAGATTACAGAATAAGGCAGATAGAGCCCACGGAACACGGGAGTGAGCCCAAAAAAGCAAATACAAATTTAAAAACACATACCTGGTATTTGCTCTTGAATTTGTATTTGCTTTGTTTAGAAAACTTTATTTAAACACTTTCCTTTTAATAAAATTTGTTTAAAAATAGAAAATAAAAATTCTAAAGCGAATACCAGGTAGGTATGTGTTTTTCAATTTGTATTTGCTTTTTTGGCCTCACTCCCGTGTTTCGCGCGCTCTATCTGCCTTTTTGTTCTGTAATCTGACGATTACTTAATTTAAGATCAAGTAGAGACATTCGAAAAAGCAATAAGTAGGTATAGATACTGTCTCTGATTGCCTACTTATCGTAATGGATCATGAAGGGAATACATCACTGTATCTGTTACCAATGATCGTTTCCTCGTCACGCACCTAAGTAATCAGTCTATGTCGTAGGCCATCGCCCCCTCCCAAACAAAGCAACGACCTAATATCTTGGTAATTAACCTAATTAGACGTTTTTATACATATTATACCTATAAGTGACTATTATGCAGTACCTGTGTACAATGATTTCAAAATGATAATCATAGGGAATCACAAATGGTAATAATGGAGAAAATTTTATCGTAATAAAATAATAATCAACGGAACCTATAAGTGTTTTGAAATGTAAAAAAGTGATCAACTCGTGACGTCAACATACATGCCGCCATGGTATGAGTACGTTGGTATGAGCTCGAACTTTTTTAACATACAATGACGTCACGCGATGTATAATCGCGGTGTGTAAGTAATTTTTACAGACAAGTTATGCGTATTGCACAACTTACTTTTGCCAATTTTCGGTTCTTTGTAGAACTCACAGTGATACCTATTATCTAACTATGCTACGCGAACCCAGCACACGCGGAGTACAAATTCGCGTAGCATAGACAGACTTGCGAGCCTCGAACGAGCGTTCGGCTCGCGCTCGACTGCGCTCTGCCAGTTGTCAGGTTTTTCACGAACACAGGGATTAGCATCGCGCTCATGTTATAGGCTCGTTGTATATCCACACTTGACGTTGCGAGCGACAAACGAACAACGGCTCGGCTCGTGCTCGGTAACCTTTAGATTCTATAACTAATTGGCACATTATAAAATTATATGGACCAAAATTGCAACGTTCGGTTTCATTAGTAATAAAGCTAAATGTGGTTACAAATATTGAAATATTGGCTGGCTATGGCAGCCATCCAAAAGGTTTGGTCAATAGATAGATAGTAAAGAGATTTCAATCATAATTATCGTTGATGACAATAATAGCTGTTTGTTTACGGTGTTCTAATTAAAATTTGGCATTAATTGCAAAAGCTACAAAGCAGAATGCGTATATTATTACAACTATGAAAATTAACTGTTTTGTAACTCGCTTCGTAAATTTGACTAATACAATCATGTACCTAAGGTTCTAAATACCCCCGTAAAAAGCTTACATCAAATCATCATCACGCAAATCAAATCACAAACCCATTTATTCAAATAAGCCGCTGGTACAGTACTTAGCAACGGAACAAATTGACTCTATTTTATTTTTTGGTTCGTTATTCCTGTCGGAGTTTTTATATGTATAGTCTTTTTCATCGTTTATAACGTGTGATTGTGCCAATCCTGAATCTTTGTGATGCTTTGAAGATGCTGACTGAAAAGGTTTTTAGGTTTAAATATATTCTCATTCTTTTTTTTTTCTAAATATTCCTCCGTAACTATATTATATTATTCCTCCTCTATAAGATTCCTTAAAGAAATGGTCAAAGTCAAAGCCATTTATTCAATTTAGGCCCTAGTGGGGCACTTATGAAGGTCTACTGAAGTTAGAAACAAGTAATTCGACCTTCAACTGAGAAGAACAGGCAAGGTTACATTTTTTACATATTTTTTTTGGACATCGTATTATATCGGTTTTTTTTTTCAAAACATTGTAATATACTTTTTTATTATACTACTTTTACTATGACTTTTTTACTTAGGTAAATATTAGTTTATTTTATTTAATATTCAATTCAGTACGGTATCCAACTCCCACACGAATCAACCCGCCATACTAAGAAACATAATCTCTACTCAACTTAAGAGTGATAAAGTTCGTCTCATCACCATAGGATATACAATTATACAGTACTGCTGGGTGTAATCAAGAGATTGAAATCTATAATCTTGTTTGTTTGCAATGCTAACTACATATGCGCTTAGTGGGCACTGTATATACTATAGAGATGTTAATACTCTCCAAAACGTAATATAAGTAATTATATAAGTATTTTAATTTATGTAAGTACACTTCATATTTGATGAGACACTCAAAATTGAAATTATTGTAAGTAAAATGTCTATTGTACTACGTTATGATTATGACTTATGAGGTAACCTAATTAATCATACGTTATGATTTTATAGAATTAATGATATGAAAGCCAAAAATAAGGCTCTACTATTGTAATTAAAATACATATTTTAACAGTGACTTTTGATACTCTAATGTTAAAAATCTATCGCCAAACAATTAATAGTTAACATACTTATTATGAGTCAGTTGATAACTTAAGATTGTGGTCAAACACAAGACCGTGAATAAAATTTTATGAATTACCAGCTTTCCCCCGAGGTTGTACCCGCGTTCCCGAGATAAAAAGTAGCCTATGTTTTTTTCCAAACCATAGGCTATCTGCATGGCAAATTTAAACGCGATGGGCCGTGAAAGCCTAACAAACAAACAAAATCACATACTCATTTATAATTACTAGCGATCGTAATGATAATGATAAAACATAGTAATTAAAAATACATCGATATTTTTGTTCATTTAAATATTCATAAGTGCAATGACTTAAAATAAATTTTATATTCTCACTAACATCTCTCTATCGATAAAGTGGTCACTAACAAACTATTATGCAGACCAATCAAGATATGTTAATGCCCTCTTTGATATTCAAACTCGCGTGCAGATGCTCCACTTTATGGGCATCGTCAGCGATATCTTGTCCACTTTGGGACATACAGACAGACCCGGTAATTAACCATGTGTACACGCCTTCATGTGAACATGAATTAGGGAGCATTGTGCGGTTTGAGTAAATGAGGTATATAAAGGTATTTATCGGTGAATTGTTTCGTTGGACTATTGATGTAAATTTTACCTTAACGGATGACCCGCTGATTTGCTGCATGGGATTTAAGGTTTTAGTAGGTAGGTACATAGGTACTTGGCACTGTATAATGTCAATAAATTGTTCACTATTTAAACCCATTATCTCGGAGTTTGCAAAATATTAGAAAATGCAGGGAAATCAGTTGAGGGTTATTTTATAAGTTTTATGAGTCATATCAGACTCTTTTTTTAAATAATAGGTAGAAGTAATTGACGGGCCAGTTGGCGCAGTTGGTTAAGACGAGGGGTCTTAACCTATAGCGCCGCAGGTCGTGGGTTCGATTCCCACACAGGACATGCATTTGTGTGCATGAACATGTCTGTATGTCCTGAGTCTGGGTGTAATTATGTATATTAAGTATGTATTTACAAACAAAAAGTAGTATATGTATTATATCAGTTATCTGGTTTCCATAGTACAAGCTTTGCTTAGTTTGGGATCAGATGACCGTGTGTGAGGAATGTCCCAGGTTATTATTATTATTATTATTATTATTAATTAATAGCAATTAAAAGTAATATATTTTTAAAATGTTATCTTCTCTATAAAAGCAAAGAATCCATATCAGCACGTCACACTCTTCGATATTGTACTATACATTACTACTGTTGTATTAGTTCCCGTGCCGGCCAACTATGACAATAGTTCACCTACGTGACTAGCTGTAGAGTTACTCTATAATGTTACTCTACCTCTAGTCTGTCAGATAAACTTTCTTTAACTTTTCATATTGAAAATCTAGCGGCATGTGTTCCGGTGACTGTACTTGAGGACCCGTTGCCAGCTATCTGGGCTTTGTCTATTTACCATCTTCTAATGGTGCGTCCATGCTACGCGAATCGAGCACGAGCCGAGACACTACAAAGAGCACGATGCGAATCCATATGTTCGTGAAAAAACTGACAATCGCGCTCGTTCGAGGCTCGCAAGCCCGTCCACGCTACGCGAATCGTGCTCGCAGTGTGCTCGTTCGTGGCTCGGCTCGTGCTCGGTTCGCCAAGCATGGTCGCACCATAAGATTGTAAATACAAGCTTTATTAGTAAAAAAAATCTACTATCCTATATACTCTAAATATCTTTATTTCACAACACATACTCGCAAGAGCATCTGCAAGAATATTACAGGGGCAACGTATATTCCACGATATTCCCTTTCCTCAGTTTTCAATTTATACTGTTCCTTTGTGACTACGATCGCACTGAGTGTAGCTTCAATTTTACACTATATGTGTCAGATACAGTTTCTTTAACTTTTGTTGCCATTGCTCTGTACAAAGCGGGAACATTCTGCATATTTCTGAGCTATTTGTATAGCTCGGAGGTGTCAATGGTAAAAGGCAAATAATGCAAGCGATATCTTTGTAAGTATTGTTGTTTGATACTTTTCCATTTTACATACATATTTGGTATGGCTATGGCCCTACCATAGCAATACATGTTATTATGATTGAGAATTCAGTGATGCGGTACTTTATGTCGTTAATAATAATATATAATAATAGTAAATAACTCGGCCTCACAACGAGCTCTGTAAGCTTTTTCAGATACATATGATCAAGTTTACCTAACAAAAATATATGTCATCTAAAATTACATTACTAAGTAGAATGTTGGACACCAGATTTTTTAAAGATATTGGAGGTTTCATAAATATCCCAAACTCAGCAATACCGTAATACCAAATAACTGATAATATTTTTTTTCTTTTTTACGTAATCTTATACAGATACAAACAGTCGATCATGTTCATGCACATATTTGTAGTGTATGGAAATCCAAACCACAATATTGTGGGTGTTTAGTCATTATGTTCCACTTTCGAATGGCCGGCAGGGTAATTCGCTCAATAATTGCAAATTTTAATAAACCCCCAAAAATGCTATGAAAGACATTCAAACAGAAAATAAGGTGTTCCAACCATCCAACCTAACCGTTGTTCGTATGCTATATATCTTGAAGAATTTATATTCAAAGTGTCTGCAACAAAATAATTAACATTCCGAGTATACCTACACTTCAACTTGAGTTTGAGTTTATAAAGCTTTGTTGTAACAACAAACATTTTACAATCCAACATAGTCACATTACGATAAGTCAGCCTATAAATTTCAATCACAACTTCCAGATAAAACGATAAAGTTTCTCAAAGTACAATTAAAGTAACCGCAAAGACCTACTGTGAATATTAAATTGAGATACCTATTTATCAGTCTAAGGATTTCTAGGCCTGTGGTTTCTAGTGATAAACGTGTCTGCCCTACCCACGATCCAAGAAACTCATTAGTACATTCCTCAAGTAGGACTTAAGTTACTGACTACAAAAAGGATGAGGTCATTTAGGTACCTGTAATGAGAAACCATATTGTATGAAATATATACTCTGACGTCCCGTCTTAGTATTAATTTAATTAAAATAAATTGTCTACGATGCAGTAAAGAATACTTAAGTCCACCGGGATAAGTTTTCATATTCATAAAAAATAATTACCTTTGGCGAACGAACCAGCGTTTGCCGTGGTTGGTAAATAACCTAGACGCAGGTCGTAGATTCGATTTCCACAAAGACAGGGATTTGTATGCATCTGTGCATGCACTCTGGCTGTAATTCGGCATGGCACTCCGGTCATCCATTGATAAGGGTTTACCTTTTTGGTTCGGACCCAAAAAGCATACAGTTTATTAAAAAAAATATACGTATTTTGTTTATTGGTATTTTGCTCATTGGTTATTGGTTCCGAGCTGTATACATACACTACAATAATATTATACATAGGTACTCAATAACAGATTCCAGATAGGGAGTTCCAATTCGGATGACGCACCGATTTGGTAGTCTATTGAATCGAACGGCTCCTATATTCTTCAATTTCGGAATGGGGCAGTCAATCGATGAATAAAGACTTCGTCTCACTTAGCAAAAATGAAATTAAATAGAAAGGGCAACGGGTAGGTCTTAATGTGGTGGATTTACGAGGTTATTACACCCCATATATAGTTAATGGTACGAATCTAGTGACAGTGTGACATCGACCTATCCCGGGTAAGTACGGGCAAGGCGATTAGTAAGCAAACTTTACTCACAACTTTAACTCACGAACTTGATATTAATACTCTCCAATTATGTTCCGTAAACTTCCTTATCTGAACTTTGCCTCAAACAGCTTAAAGAGACATTAGATAAATATAGTTGTACCTGAGTCGATTGGGTACTGAACAAACTTTGTCTTCAATTGATTCTGTTTCACATTGCCTGGAAATAATTTGCTTTGACAATGCTAAAGCTTTGATAGCTTTAGGACATTTATGAGTTTTATTAGCATTTCCACAAAGCAAATACATGCAAGATAAAATTAGAAATAATTATATCGACATAAAAAGGTAAATCAAGATATTTCATAAGAATCTACTAAAATAAAAAATAAAACATAAGATTTTTTTTTATACGTAAGCGTAGGTTGCAACGGCCTTTCGTCACACGTCAGTGTAGCTGAAAAGGTCAACTTTGTAATTCAGTTGAAAAATAGAAAATTTTTTTTTCATAGAAACATCATCGACTCGCGTCCCTCGCAAGAACCAATAGATATCAATATAATTCCAACAAATAAGTTTTTGTACCCTATGAACAGAGCTTCATCCCTTAATGATTGTGGTGTCATTGGTGATGTTATACATATATTGATAGAGTGTGTTCGGAATGAAAGTGCTAGGGTATCTTTGTTTGGCTTCCAAAAAGTGTTTGATATCGGTGCGTGCAACAGTTTGTTGCATTCACCAATGTCGAATTATATGTTAGCCAAGATAGGTCTAAGAAAGTAATGTGTAGCTGTAAAACTGGGGCGATATTATCGCAAAGCGACAAAGCCCGACTAAATAAAGAATTAAAAAAAAACTTTCAGCGTCTGGTTGGCTCTCACTAAAGGAGTCAGCTAAAAGCGCTGCTGGTAGTAGTCAGTAGCACTATTCTGAGCTTTGTCTTAAAATATTGTTATGTACCTTCTGTAATGTGGTCCGTCAAATAAATGTATTTTTTTCTTCTTTCTTTCTTCTATAATTCTTTACCTAGTTGAAAATTTGGTTAAACACAAGCATATTAAAGCATTAAGGGCGAAAAGTCTTCCTATTCCTAGAACAATATAGAATAATGAATAGGATTTTGAAGGATGACGAAGTTTTTTTTAAATCAATTTCTGGCATTTCTAGTACCCTAACTTAACTTGGTTTCATAGAGCCTTTTGATCTTTGCCGGAGATAGGATCGAATAACCTTATAAATTTTTTTTTCAAAAAATCGCTTCTTACTTGCTGGTTGTACCTTTTTTTTTATCTGTAATTGCCGATTGCTATAAATTAAACTACAGTTACTAAATATCAAATTCGCGTAGTTTCAACCATTACCACTTAAGTTTTAGATTTATTTAAAATCGGCCTCGAGGCTCCTTTGAACTTTTCGCTACTAAAAAAAAGTTACCTGTATAGTTTTGTTTTCTCGTCAATATTAAAACATAGACCCCTATAAAATAAATATTACTATGGGTGTTAAAGATCGGCCGCTGTCAATGGTGTTTTTTACGAGGCCCGTAAAAATCGAAGAGGTTAGAAAGAAAACATACACATTTATTTTTGACGAGGGGTCAAGTCACGTAGTTGCTAGAGTTGCGAAACGTAACATATATTATATAGCCGTGGAAAATACATTATGGACTGCTCAGGATAATTTACTTTCATGGAAACACAGGTATGCCTTTTTCAAAATAACAGGCTCAAAAATAAAAGATTTTCTTCACAAGTTATTAGAGGGTCAAACTCAAGAATTGTTTGTGTTAATCAAAAATATACCTTATGATTTTTGTTTTAATTCAACTATTGTAATCAAGCTTGATTTGAAAAATCAAAGTTAATCTGTGATCAAAAGTGTTGCCGTCTTTATCATTTCAGTCGTAATTGACAATGACGTGTATACGTTCAAAAAGAGATTAACTACGGTTTGGCTTTGAAACTGGTAGTTTATTATTCCGCAGGTTAAAAGAAAGTAGATGTCGAAAATTTAACCGCAATTAAAAGTTACTAAATAATATCAACTCTATTACACGCAATTTCGAATTTTAATTAATTATAAATTGACTTTGAAACTAATCGGTGAAGGATGGTGAAAGTTCAGACTTTACAAGATTTACTTTGTTAAAACAACACAAGTCAGGGCTATGTAACTATTTCTAGAATACACTTTAACTTGTTTCAGAACTCTCAAGTAGGTACTTGTAACCCTCTTTTGTCCCATGTTGTGAGAGAGAAATGTGGTACTTTAAAGAAAATTCTTAAAGCTTTGATTATAGAAGTCATCGGCTAGGTTCCGATTAAGGTCTAAACCAATTATAAAAAGAAAAACAAAATAACCTTTGTTCGTACTAAATTGACGAATTGCTCAGGGAATATTAGTCGAACACTTCATTAATATTGTGCCATTTTTCATTGTAGCTGGCCTGAATATATAGAGCAACGAGCCAGTTTTTTCTGACGGTGGCAAAAAGTCATCAGTATGCGCCTGTGCGAACATTCTTGCAGTAGGACAGCCCCATCAACATTCTGAATTGGACTTGTAAGATACTGACGGTTCGCTGTGCGTATAGTTGGTCCATATGTTGGACGTGTAGAAGACTTCGTCAGTAACATACTGAAATGGTTATTTTTATACTTGCTTACTATATACACCGTGCAAGCCAGTCTGCACTAGGTTATCTCCAGTATTTCAGCTTCAGTTGTACATCATAATCAAGATATTAAGAGACGTAACAGGATCTTTTTTTGCTATTGTAAACAAACACATTTACTAGTCAATCCAACCTCAAATTACTCAATTATATCAATAAAATAAACAAAGTTTGTATCTTCATAACAAAAAAACAGGGTTCAGGAATGGTATAAAAATTGAGTAACGACCTCGCCTCAAGCAAGGCTCCCTTATATCGTCCACTGCAAACTTAACTAGCTCTTCTGCAAAAGTTAAAATTGTAATGTATACCGAATTGCCAAGATATAAAGTACAAATTGAATAGCAACATTGTTTCCTGTCTGTAAAAAAATTGCGTACACAGTCCAAACATCAATTTAACTACGGGTCGGTTTGTTTATCAACTTTGTAACCGAACTGTGTCACTATCTTTATGGACGTAAAACCATGAAATTTACGCTTTGCCTCTCGGGACTACTTCATCGTCCAGTGCCAGTTAGCACAATACTATCCTTGCTCATATATTCGTCCAAACCGCCCAAACCGTATTAGCCTTTCGACGATCATAATAAGTGTTATAATCGTGTACCGTGTATATCGTAATCGTGTATATCGTGTAGTGCTACAATAACAGTGACGCTGTTGGGACTGTAAATCATTTCACAATTTATGATTTAGTGATATCACAAACAATTTTTGCTTTGAATAATAGATAGTATATTATTAGGTTACATTGTTATTTTGCCAGCAATAAGCTTAGAAAATAGTACAAATCCAAACGTTACTCACAAGAACCATAATCGGACGGACTACAAAAAAACAGCAGTCCACTTATATCATACAGGTGCAATATTTGTCAGGTGAATTAACCCAACTCTTCTTTTAGCTAGTGCTAATGCTAGGTTTTAGGTATAATAAAAAATAAATAATAAATAAATATCCTGGGACATTCCTCACACACGGTCATCTGATCCCAAACTAAGCAGAGCTTGTACTATAGAAACCAGATAACTGATATAATACATATACTAATTTTTGTTTGTAAATACATACTTAATATACATAATTACACCCAGACTCAGGACATACAGACATGTTCATGCACACAAATGCATGTCCTGTGTGGGAATCGAACCCACGACCTGCGGCGTGATATGTGGAATCTTAACCAGAGTCTTAAACAACCACGCCAGTGGCCCGTCAAATAAGCTAAGCGGCTAAACAGCTAAACCCATAAACTCCGCTATCTCAGTAAGATAGCTTTCAAAAAAGGGCTGGATAGCAACATACCAAGAAGTTCCGTAAGCAACTTGACATTGGATCCCATCGAAACAAACTTGCAATCATCTTCGTGTTTACCGGTACACCCTCAGTAAATATTGGAAATTCCCTTGTCCCACTTCCTATCGGACTAAATCTTGACCCGGATCAAAGAAAACATTTGTATTTGTGATACCAATAAAATTACAACAAGGAAGAAACTGTAGGTTTTCTGGAAGGAATCGAGATAATTAATAGCTTGTTATCTTGAGGAAGCCGAAAATTTTTAATTCTTATAAAATGTCAACCTTTTTCGATCATAATAAAAAAAATAAGTAACGCATTAATTGAAGAAGTATTTAAATTTAATAGGTACAATCTCTAAAATTAGAACAGCATTAATGGTGATAAAAGGAACACGTCAAAATTACCCGCTAATTCCCTACGACCCAAACTTTGATATCGGTCGAGTAATTTATTTTCAACGCGACAAAATAAATTTGATATTGATATAAACCAACCATTTCCTTCTAAGACTTGGCAAGTATACAACCTATTTTCAGTTAATCTCTATGAAATTGCCATTATTTTGACCAGTCTCTTTATCATTATCTCAGGGTAAAAAAAATGTGTACAAACCTAAGCTTATTACTTGTGGAATAAAAAAATAATTGTAAAGCGTTTTCCTACGTGAGGTATATTAGTTGGCAGTAGAGGTTTTGCGGCAAGATTAACGTTATAGGCTGAACTTAATCGACACAATCGACAAAGGATCATGGCGAGATTTGTACAAAAAAATAAAGATTTTTAAAGACGTTGGAATGACGTTATAATTGATTCTTTGTGCCTAAGGAACCACTTGAGCCATTTAAAATATTTTTAGAACCCCGGGATAAAAATGCGAATATCTATGGCAAGCCGGCGAATCGCGACTATTTGCGACAAAAACCATTATGTTGTTGTTATGTTTTGCGGGGTTTATAAAATATTTCATGTATATTAACAGGTTGCTGGTAATGTAATCTCAACATTGGAAGTGATTAAATACCCTCTAAAATGTTTTATTTTTTTGTACAAATCAATGTATGGAGCTCGCCATGATTCTTTTCTTATTTTAAACACCATATTATTCCGAAATAACGACATTTTATTTGGTATCGTGGGAATACAAACTACGTGGGACTATAACTTTGAGACATCAGAGTATGTAAATCTAGGACTCATAACTGCGTAACTTTTTTCCCACTGCCACTAAAATGGCCTTACCTCAAACTCTTCTGCTTCCCGTTCTTGACTACGCCGACACCTGCTATCTAGATCTCACGGTGGACCAGCTAAATAAGCTTGAGCGACTTCAAAACATCTGTATTAGATTCATATTTGGATTGTGCAAATATCTGTCTCTGTGTTTAGTTACGATGACAAAGACCTTAATTCAAACTTCTTCTAAGCCCTGTTTGTTGTACACTTCTGGTCCTTCGAGACCGAATTGGTACCATTTACAGCCGTGACGCCGAACCAATTCAATCGTTATCCCCTAAGGTCGCCATTACCTAGTCCACCAAACTTTAACTGTTCCGATTTGAAATTATTTGCCTTGGGGTTTGCGGCCTCAATCGCTACTTACTCTATTGAACTTTACAGGCGTGTTCCAATTACAGCTGTCTAAGGTTTGAGTGACACCCTTACTAATAGGGCTGTCAGTTACTTCACACGCTATTTCTTGGTTAATGATGCATCGATCTTTACTTTTTTTTTTTTTTTTTTTTTTTTTTTTTCTATTTATTTTGGCAACAAACAGTCAATATACAAGAAATATTAAATATTTGATACAAAAGTTGTCTTTTAGTATAGACCAACAGTGCCGACAAGTATTTATATAATTTTAAAAACAATTTTATAAGCTGAGTTACGAATACATGGTAGGAATAAAATTTTGAAAAGGAGTAAGAAAAAAAAGAACTGTAACATATTTATAAATTAAATAGTAACCTATCTAATATAAAGCATTAGTTAAAATTACCTAATTCACACACTAATTTCTTTTTTAAAGAACTAATTGATAAATGAGAAAGATCAAAGCTGGTAAATTCTAAATTGTATATGTTAGTGGAACGAAAAGTAAAAGATGAATTTCGTGTATAATTTTTATGTAATTTCGGTGGAACAAAAAGTGGAGGTGAACGTGAGGAGCGCACTGGAAGACGAGCACGAGCTACGAAAGATATCCTAGAAAGGAGCATGGGAGAATCAATTAGATTATTTAAAATTTTATAGAGGAAAACAATGTCATACATCTTACGTCTATTGGAAAGTGAAAGTAACTTGTATCTTCTCAAGGAATTGGTATAAGAATCATCAGTACAACAGCTGCGAAAGTTAAGGGATTTCAGAAATTTCTTTTGAATTTTTTCGATTCTATTGATATGTATTTGATAGCTGGGACTCCATACAGTACTACAAAAATCTAGAATTGAACGAACAAACGCAAAATAAAGGATCTTTAGAGTAATAATTTTATTGAAAGGTTTGCTTATTCTGAGAATAAATCCTAATCTACTGAATGCTTTGCTCAATATATGATCGATGTGAAGATTAAAAGATAGTTTCGAATCCATAATTATACCCAAATCTCTAATGCTAGTAACTCTTTTAAGAGTTGTCCCATGTAAATTATAATCGAAATAAATGGGTTTTATTTTGCGCGTATAAGAGACAACGTTACATTTATCAATGTTTAGAAACAGTTGATTAGTAGCACAGTAATTACAAAATGCATTTAAATCTTCCTGTAGTTTGTCACAATCATCTATAGACTTAATAATTGTAAATAGCTTAGTATCGTCGGCGTAAAGAAGGTAATTAGTATTTTTAAGTTTATGTTTACTCAATAAGTACCGACACAAATCACTTCACAGTGCGTCATTTTGAGGTAGGCTATCTAAGGCGTACGTGAGTTATAATATTTACTAACTCATAAGTTATCAGTTACCAATAGTACCAATCATTGTCAGTGATAACTAATGATTGCTCATAATTTTGATAACTATGCCACGTAGCCAATTATTTTACTACGTTCACTATTTTAGAGTTAGTTACCTGACATTGGTGCTAATTCTGTTGTTTACAACTAAACTAATTTAGCCTCATTATGTCTCTTTCTAATAAAGAACATAAGAAATGTAGTCCTGTCAAATTAGTCCAATGCTTGTTTTCAATATAAAATTCGTCGCCAACTATCGCGGTTACGTCTAAATACCCCCAAATCAAAGATTTTCATAGGATGCCCTATGAAAATCTTGCCTCTTTAAATTCTTTGCCCCAAATGTAGACGGCAAAGACTATTTTGACGGCTTCTATCCTTTTTAGGGTTCCGTAGCCAAATGGCAAAAAACGGAACCCTTATAGATTCGTCATGTCTGTCTGTCCGTGTATGTCACAGCCATTTATTTTCGAAACTATAAGAACTATAATGTTGAAACTTGGTAAGTAGATGTATTCTGTGAACCGCATTAAGATTTTTACACAAAAATAGAAAAAAAACAATAAATTTTGGGGGTTCCCCATACTTAGAACTGAAACTCAAATTTTTTTTTTTCATCAAACCCATAAGTGTGGGGTGTCTATGGATAGGTCTTCAAAAATGATATTGAGGTTTCTAATATCATTTTTTTCTAAACTGAATAGTTTGCACGAGAGACACTTCCAAAGTGGTAAAATGTGTGTCCCCCCCCCCCTGTAACTTCTAAAATAAGAGAATGATAAATCTATAAAAAATATATGATGTACATTACGGTGCAAACTTCCACCGAAAATTGGTTTGAACGAGATCTAGTAAGTAGTTTTTTTTTAATAGGTCATAAATTGAAATTAATATCAAATACTCAGGTCTATACTACCATTTACTTATATACCTACAGGTTTGTACGGAACCCTCGGTGCGCGAGTCTGACTCGCACTTGGCCGGTTTTTTTCAATAATGTTTGTAAGAAAGACATGTGATGTAACTAAATTAGTTTAGTGCGATTTACTACAGAATCGGCACTATGTTTCCCACCTACGTACATTTTTAGAGCTCATTGTGGAGAAGGGAAGGGTCGGTAACGCGTGAGTTATGCCTTGTGTATTGCAAGCGTCTATGGCTACGGTAACCGCTTACCATCAGGAGGTCTGTATTTGGTTGTTTACTGACTTCGTTCGGTTTTATTTTTATCTTACTATTACCTAAGATTTTATACATGTATATGACTATAAATTAGATAAACGTTTCATATTATCTTCGGAAAAATTCTAGACAATGTATTATGATTATTTAGGTATCTGCCAACCCTAATGGCATTCAGTTTAGGAAGAAGGGACCCACCGCTTTACGTGCCCTCCGAGGCACAGAGGGAGTCAAGCATCCGAAAGTATATAACAAAATAAATAATTCTATGCCACATAGCCTAGTGCGGAGTTGGAAACTTGAAGGAAATCGATTGGTTTTTTGATGCCGCACTCCGGCAGGCTCTATTTTGACTGGCGAAATGTTTTTTTTTATAATGTCGATATTATTCAATTTATAAAAGCAATATTTTAGGAAGATAGCTGGAGTAGCGAGTCTCAAGTTTTATTAGTGTATCGAATTAAACTATGTTTACTCTTTTATGATAATTGTATACCAACCTACCTATACTAGTTATAAAATTAAGTGTCATATGGCAAAAAATCGCCATGCATCTTAAAACATAAATGGCCATCTAAAGAGAAAACGCTACCTGCTGGGAACATTGCCGATGATCAGCACCAGGGGCAGTTGATTTTTTCCAAATATAAATTATATTCTGTGTTGTGGCCATTAAACTACAAAGAATATTCAAAGACGTTCAAATAACTTTCAAAAATAACAGAGAACAATCACTAAAGCTGAGCGTTTAACTTTTTCATTACAGTGGAAAAGAAACCTTTTTAAAGGCAACGAGCATTGTTTTCCCTGACAAAAAGGGCATTTAAAAAGCGGATCCACCCTTATCTCGGAGAAAACGAGTTTGTCGAAAGTATTAAGTTAAAATCCACTCAGCTCACTTGATGAATTCTGTCGTGTTTTGGATTCATCTAATTTATAATAATATCAGCAATACTGTGACGGGGAGTCAACCATTTCTTGCTAAGCCTCTTTGGTTAGTAACTACGGTGTAAGGCTTCTAAGACGTCTAGTTAAGACCCTTGTAGACGTCTGCAAGTGGCAGCATAAAGGGAGTTGATGAATTTCTTAATACCTTATAGAAATCGCAGGACCTGTTAATATTTATCATATGTTTTAGATATTAGATAGGTTGCAGCCCCGACGAGACGCGGCCGTGCCTCTTGGCGGCCCTCCTGCCCTGCAGCTGGGGCTTAGAAGCACAGCGACGGTGTTCCCCTGCCTATCATTAAGGTTATAATGAGGGATCAGCAGGCGGAAGTTATTGTATATTTTACCCTATGACTTCATTCCGATCCATTAGAAATATAATTAAAAAAAACATTAATACTATTGAGTATACATTTTGACTATGTCAGGAAAGGGATAAAATACAATATGAAACCTACAGCTATAGGAATCCTATCATCATCATCAGCCTATAATGTCCCACTGCTGAGCACAGGCCTCCTTTCACAAATCAGGGTGAAAGGGGATGGGCAGATACTCCACCACGCGTGCCCACTGCGGATCGGTGGAGGTAGGCTAGTGGTCAACCTACTGTTGGAATTTTTCAAGCCGCCTATGAGGCATCCAACTAGCTTAACGACTATCACAATTAAGTGATAACCGGGACCAACGGCTTTACGTACCACTAGGCGGTCACCCATCCAGGTACCGACCAAGACAGACGTAGCTTAACTTTGCCGATCGATTAAGAACGGCTAATCATGCTACACTACGAGCGCTTCCTATACAGCCATTGTATTTTATCTTAGTTTCTGGTAGTTCTTTAGTGAATTCCGTCTTTGTATTCCGTCGACGCTCGTAGCTGTCTTCAAAAACACGGACATTCACGTTGGTCAGTCCCCTCTACTACTGATTTACAATAAAATTTAAACGAACACAAAACGGACTTTGTGTCATATGATCCTGTGTCCGCTAGATGGGGCAGAGGGCGTCCACAGAAACTCTCCATCCCAATCGATCGGATGAAACGGACTTTGTATCACGGCAAATGGTTTCCTAAATTATTAAAAGTCAAATTATAATATCCACTGAAGTATTCATAACTTATTGCAAGCGTTCTCCTCTGCTCAAATTGGATTAAAAATATTTAATTTATACGTAAATATCTCTTTCCATGAAGGCATGACTGCATCAGATATTCGACGAAAATGGAAAAGCATCAAATTGCTTCTTCGTGGGATTAAATTTCTGCGTCAATTTGTCTAGGTTTCAATTTCGAATCGAACATCACTTTGGCACGTCAACCATCCAAAAAGGTTTGCAGTTTTGAGAAGATTTTCTTTTATTTGAAAAATTCTGTTTATATATACAGTTTGAAAGAGACATGGATGAGTAATTTCAATTTTAAGGCCAATATCGAAAACCTACATCAAAAAGTACGTGCTTATCATTCTTATATTTTAGGCCTTATTTCACGGTATCCTATAACCTATAACTATTTATTTCTTAATGTTTTTTTTTATTTTTTTCTGCTCAACTCTCCTTTACACTATTTAGAAAACGAAATATAGGTAGCGATATATTATGATTCAATATGACAAATTCAGCACTACCACAAGAAATTCATGTGAAACGTTATTTAAAATGAAAATTCAAACGTATGCTTCAGTAACTCTATTCTTCTCTTGAGCAAGAGATTCCACTCTGAGCATCTCTTTGAGTTCAAACAGTGAGTAAAATTCCTGTTTCCCCTGTACGTTTCTTAGTGCCATTCATTAATCCTAGTAAACTACCAGCGGAGCGGTACAATTTCTTGCAATGGGAAAAGTTGAACAACTTTTTGCCAATTCCTTATTAACTTGCGGTAACATACTTTACTGAATTTCATAGCCGCAGTGCTGTTTACTGGACTTTAATGTTGTCACTAATGAGGGTATCATTTATTCTAATGTCGTTTTGTATTAAACATGGGGCATCAGATTGAACATGACTTTGAAAATGAAAATGAAAATGAAACTACTTGTTGTTTATTTAATAGACGATCAATATTGAATAGTTTGTACATAACAATTTCAGATGATACCTAATATTTTCTTGTTTCATACTTTTTAGAGCGTGAATTTTCGGTTCAACTTATAACTTTATAGTCGGGTAAAAGTTTCTTTTAACAACAAGGTCAATGCCTCGACATCAGCGGCAAAAACCTCTCGGTAACTTGAAAACTAATTAAAATACGGGGCTACTACAAATTACAGGCTTCCCTTAACGTCTATCTTATTGTCCCAAGAAGACCACAAAACCTTACTAAGAAAAACTAAAGTGGGAACTTTGAGGACAGTAACCTTTGTTGCGATCGTTACCCCTTGTGCTCCACCAATAAATAAGGATATAAGCAGTCCCTACAATAAATTGTCTCATGAGAACTTGAACTATCCGATATTTTGGATTGCATACGTTTTTCCAACCATAATATTTTCTACAACATAAATCACTCGAGAGAAAGGAATAGAATTCTAGCGTCCTTGTGACACTAAATCTTGTTAATGTAGTGGAAAATGGTATAATGCTGTTATGGGTATAAAGATGTTATCAGACTTTCGCGAAGGCACCATTCTACTAACCTATTTTTTCGTTCTAAATCCGCCATCTCGACATAATACCTTCGGGATAGTCGTTCGTTTGGAAGAATCAAAAATAGAATAGGCCTGCTAAAGATGTGTAAACTTGGAGGTCTGGAGTCGGTAAAGTGTTAAGCCCATCACAGACGTAGCTATAATAATATATTAATATAAATCATAGCAAGGCATATTACTATATATTTTAAATACTAATCTTTGCATGACCGCACACGCAGCTATAATATATATTTCTGTTACTTCACCAAATTATACTGTAATTTATATTATAGCTCGGCATATTAATATATATTATAGCTATTTCTGTGATGGGCTTTATGATTGTTTTACTTTTCAATATAAGACATTAGCCGTCCTCCGCCCTGTATTCTCTTTGAGATGGCTGAGAATGACTTTGACGGTTCGAATCCTATAATTTTTACTTTCGGCGAAGGAAATTATAATTAGGAAACAATAGCGCTGTGCTAGGGTACTAAGTTGTACCCGCCTTGTTGAATACCAACATAAGTTATGAATATAATTATCCTACTAATCTTATTCATGTGAGAGTTTGTATGGACGTGATCTGTGAAAATGTTTGTTACTCTTTCACGCAAAAACTACAGAACGGATTTAGATGACATTTTGCGCACAGATAGAATATGTTCTGGATTAGCTCACAGGATACTTTTTATCTCGAAAAAACATAAGCCTTCTGGGGAACGCGGGTGAAACCGCGGGGGGCAGCTAGTATAAATAAATATCCTGGGACAATCCTCACACACGGTCATCTGATCCCAAACTAAGCAAAGCTTGTACTATGGAAACCAGATAACTGATATACCTAATACATATACTACTTGTAAATGCATACTTAATAAACATAATTACACCCAGACTCAGGACTTACAGACATGTTCATGTACACAAATGCATGTCCTGTGTGGGAATCGAACCCACGACCTGCGGTGTGATAGGTGGAATCTTAACCAGAGTCTTAACCAACCACGTCAGCTGGCCCGTCAAATATTTTTTCTTCCGTTCTTTAAATGGAAAGGTGAGTTTGTATGTTTGTTTGTTATCTTTTGACGCCTCTACGGAACAACCAATCGTGATGAAAATTTAGCATGCAGGTAGCTCTTAACATAGAGTAACACAGGATACTTTTAGCTCGAGAAAATATTATGGTGCGTCCATGCTTGGCGAACCGAGCACGAGCCGAGCCACGAACGAGCACACTGCGAGCACGATTCGCGTAGCGTGGACGGGCTTGCGAGCCTCGAACGAGCGCGATTGTCAGTTTTTTCACTAACAAAGGGATTGGCATCGTGCTCGTTGTAGGTTTGTTCGTGGCTCGGCTCGTGCTCGATTCGCGTAGCATGGACGCAGCATTAGATTCCTCGGGAACGCGAGTGAACACGGGGCGAAAACTTTATATGATATAAACATATAACAGCGTTATTTTAGTTGAAACCGTGAGACTATTTGTGCAGCTGACATTACACACAGAAACCATTTTCAATTCTACGTCACAGTAATATTGAATTAGTGCTCTCAAGATTCCATTATTGCAGAAGATTTTATCTATTTCACACTTTACTCGACATGTCGGGTTGTGTACATTAGAAATAATTCAATTATGTCCAAATAGGTAGTATCAAGGAAGCGCTCGTGGTGTAGCATGATTAGCCGTTCTTAATCGATCGGCAAAGTTAAGCTACGTCTGTCTTGGTCGGTACCTGGATGGGTGACCGCCTAGTGGTATTTCAAATCGAGCGTTTCCGTGCTTCGGAAGGCACGTAAAAGCCGTTGGTCCCGGTTATCACTTAATTGTGATAGTCGTTAAGCTGGTTGGATGCCTCCTAGGCGGCTTGAAAAACTCCAACAGTAGGTTGGCCACTAGCCTACCTCCACCGATCCGCAGTGGGCACGCGTGGTGGAGTATCTGCCCATTCCCTTTCACCCTGATTTGTGAAAGAAGGCCTGTGCTCAGCAGTGGGACATTATAGGCTGATGATGATGAGGTAGTATCATAAAATTTAGGTACATAATAATTTTGTTAGTATAGTAATAAACAATAGTGAATGGAAATGATCCGTTGTCCTAATACACGCTAATACAGGCTATGATAGCCGTACAGGTCACGTTTACAAATGAAATGATAGAGTGTTATACATACTAGCTAAAATCGTCCGACTAAGCTTCTATTCACACGTACGGTAACCACACGACAGCTTCGCGAAAAAATGAAGTCAAGCTGTGGCTACGTGTGAATAGACTCGTTTTGGCTTCTTGCGGGGCCAGTAGACAAGATGGTTATCGACAATCGTCATCGACACTCAACGATCAACCTTTGTATGGGATTGACATTTCAAATCGAAATATCACGTGATTTTTAACAATCTCTTATGTCAATCCCATACAAAGGTTGGTCGTTTACTAACGATGACGATTGTCGAAAGCCATCTTGTCTAGGGGGGCTGGTAGGCATTTACAAAATGTTAAAATGTTACCGCTAGTTCCCGGTGTCGCTGGTTGTTGCGACGTTGTTGCGACGTTTTTGCGACGTTTTTGCGACGTTGTTGCGACGTTGTTGCGACGTTGTTGCGACGTTGTTGCGACATTGTTGCTGCGGTGTGGTCGATATTACACACGCGGTCGATAGTGACGGCAAAATGTGGTCCGATTAATTTGCATAAAAATTAGCGTCCGCCTATTGGTGTGGTTGTGGTACGTTCGAATAGAGCCCTACTCAATCAAAGTGAATCTCTTGTAGAAATTATACCTGTCAATGACATCTGAAATAACAAAGACGGCTACAGTTTTGATTATAGATTAACTTTACTTTCAGAAACTTGCAATAATACTTGCATGGTAAATTTTAATAAAAACGTACTAAATATAGACCCCGCCTTACTTATAAAACGTTATTTAACTAATATACTGTTTAAAGGGTCACGTAAATAACGTCACTCTATTGTCATAGTCAAATAATGTGACATTATTTACGTGATCATTTGAAGCTTTATGACTAAGGGGGTTAGTCAGTACCCCTCTGAAAGATGGGTTGGTAACAACTCACAGTTAATGAAGTACCCGTAAATATGAATCAGGTAGTCTAACTCCCGTCTTCGCACGCCACTGTTGCAAAGGAGGTAATTGAAAATAGCTCGCTTCTCATCGTTTTGGCGCAATGGGGATTGCCTTTTTACGACCCAATTTTTCACAACGCCCCTTCCCTTCATTTTTTAAGCATCCTTCGATTTAATATTCCTCTTTTATGGTGGAAAATGATTTATTAGAGACGGTGAGCGTAGCGTTGATATGGGACTTAGGAGAAATGTGTACTTTTGAGTGAACCGCAGATTGCGAACTCTTTGGAATGTTTGCAGGCACCATTTGCGGAATGTAATAAGTAACCTCGTTAGAGCCCATTATTTATGTTCAATATAAGGGTTTCAATTATGGTTTGGTTATATGGGAAACTTTACTCAGGTAATAAACACTTCACCTTCGTCTTTTATATATATATACTAGCTGCCCGGCGCGACTTTGATCGCGTGGTGCTACCCTACCCTGTGGCGCTACCCTACTCTACCGTACCCTACCCTATCTAAACCATCTAGGGCGTCACCCAAAAGCATACAAAAAAAAACAACTGTACGTGTGTTTGTCACTGAACTCCTCCTAAACGGCTGGACCGATTTGAATGTTTTTTTTGTATGCGTTTGGGTAGCGCCTTGGATTAGATTGGTTTAGATTCACAAATCAGCCCAGCTGATGGCACTGCAGTCGGTATCTAGGTTATATTATCGACTGCAGTGTCATCAGCCGGGCTGATTTGTGAATCTAAACCATCCAGGTCCATTTAGGAGGAATTCAGTGACATTCACACGTACAGTAGAATTTTATATACCTATAAAGAAGATAATATATGCTTGATGATATGGCCTGAAGTGCATACAAAGTCTAGGTAGACTGGCGCTCAATTGGAGCTGTCGAAACAATCAGTAATTGGTGAAATTCAAGGGCGAAAAAGTTTATTATCGCCTAAAAAACATTACCTCATCATATCAGCCTTATGTCCACTGCTGAACATAGGCCTCCTAACCATTAACTTCCACTTCAACATTAACTATAGGTTTCGAACCCACGTCTTTCACCATCACTGAACTTTCATCACCTTAAAATCCCATTAATTTAACCTCGCATATTTTACATAATTACTAGTTTGGGTAATGGAATCCGTTTTCAGCAGTAATTTATAACCATACAATATTATGGTTAATGAGGTAAATCCATAATGAGGCTAATACATAGTACAGCTCCATCGACCCTGATATAGTCGACCGGTTGTAATAAAGCCAGCTGCATCTGTTACCAGATTAATGGCCGCCACGTGACTCCCGGACCTATGGCTTTTTGAATATAAACTGCGCGTCAGATATTCCTTGCCTATTCGGGGTTAGTACTGGTAATAAAAACCCGTCAAGAGCAAGTCAATCACTAAATAGTAGAGTTCCGTATCAGTTACAATAGACAGTAATTATTAATATGCGCATAGACAGACGGACGGATAAACAAACCGACAAAACGAAGGACATGATAAACTTTGAGGGTTTCTGATTTGACCTAATTATTATTGGCCTAATAAACAATAAAATTGGCAACTGTAAAAAAACAACATTTTTATTGTTCATTACCGATCAACCGATGTAGGCTATCAAAACATATTAATTTATGATCTCTGTCAAATATGCTACTTATATTATAATATAACCAAGCATAAAATGAACATTGTAGACTAGTTAGCTAAACTGACTAGCTAAGATTGTCAGTTACGATAAAAAATAAATCTGTAAAGTTTTTCATGGTGGTAGCAACAGTTCCCCACTATAACCCTTACAACGCAGCCATGTAGCCTCGAGCGCCATCTGTCGCTCGTTTTATCCGAATAATTGTAATATAAAACTTTCCCGACTGTCCCTACATTTGTGTAGCCTCCGTAACTATGTCTAATTTAAATATGGTTATGAATATTTGCTATTTTATGTAGGGATGGGAGAAATTCCATTCTTTCAATATAAAGGGACCCAAATTGAAATAGATTGATTCTATATGGCTACTTGCCACTTTTGTAATTAAACCACGGTTTCCGTCCGGAAATTAAGAGGGAAACTAAATACAATTATCCCGAGAGCAATGAAAATTTCTCTTTTTCGACGCATAAATTCTCTTCAAACAGATTGTAACTTTAATCTTTTATTTCCATTCTTTGGGATTCTTTCCGTCTTCATTAGTCATTCTTTAGGAGAGATAAAATGATTTATTAAAGGCAGGGGAGGGCACTTTTTCGAGGCTCTGTACGATTGATGTGAGTTTTATGCAAATGACACGATATGCTGCTGAAGGGGCGCTATCGAATGTTGTCACATGTGCCAGCTCGAATTAAACCCTCATGTTTTAGAAACCCTTTTGTTTCAGAAATCAATAATTATTTTTATTAGTAGAGTAATTAAATTGTTTTATTAAACTTTATTAACTTTCCCCTTGCCCCTTGTCGTGAAAAGTACGTGTCTCCGAATTGTTGTATTCTTATATAACTTGTTTCTCTTGAACTAAAAATCAAAACTCATCGGGGACTCCCAAGACGGACGGGCGGGTGAGGACCTTTTTTCGCCAAAGCATTAGCATGACTGACATGAAAGAGGAAACGCTGCCAGTCTGCTGGGAACCTAGCCGATGATTGACAATTGCGGTTTTCTATATATCGATTTTATTCTGTAGGTACATTTGTTGTAAATATCTTATAAATGACCACAGAAACAAGATAGTGGTTTGAAAACGTTTTGACTTGATAACTATCAATTGGGAAACGCTGCCAGCCTGCTGGTAGCCTTGCCGTTAATTGGTATATAGCAGCGGCAGACTCGAGAAATTTGTCTACATACCTATATACTAACCTCCTTATTCATAATGAAGTTATGAAAAGTTGATTAGCTAAAATTCTGAAGTCTTTATCGGACAGGTGACATTTGGTGATCGAAAGAGTGAGACGGAGGACACTATAAAGCGATTATGAATTATGGGGCAGGTGTAACGAAAAGGGCGTATACACCCGAAAGGGGTGAAAAATACATCAGGTACAGACTCTCTATAAAAAGTTACAGCTCAAAATATATTACTAAAAAAATCATACCAAATGTTTGCTTCCAAGTTTATTGAATTATAATCATAACCAACATGTCACCGCTCAAAGAGCTTCATTATCATTTTGTGTTAATTAAATTAAATTATGTAATGAATCTAAGCTTGTTTTGAAAAGAGTAATTGCTGAGTTTATTGCCGGCTCTTCTCAGCAAATGCAACCTTCCGAACCGGTATTAGAGTATTAGAGTCAGACTTTTCATAAGTGCCTGCGAAGGTCTATTTGAATAAATGATTTTGAATTTTGAATTGTGTTCTTGCTAATCTATCTATATATATATATAAAAATGAATTGCTGTTCGTTAGTCTCGCTAAAACTCGAGAATGGCTGGACCGATTTGGCTAATTTTGGGTTTGAACTATTCGTGGAAGTCCGGGGAAGGTTTAAATGAAGGGTAGGGTAGGGTATTACGTGAACGAAGTCGCGCCGGGCAGCTAGTATTAATATAAATTTTTTTCTTCCGCGATCTACCAAAAAAGTGGATTACTGTAATGGAAATACACTTTCCGTTACACGTTGTAGATGTATACATTTGTTGTATACAAAGATTTTCATAGGGCATCGTGCCTCTACCCAGATGGATAATCCGGCTTACTAAAGCATGACATTTAATTTCACTCCGCTTGAGGGGCTCCCTGAGCAAATCGCTCTCAGTTCGTACTGCGCACGGCTGTCAAATACTGTCAATTCTGGCTTGTTTATTTCATGTTGCCATAGAGGCGACTATCCTTCTGGACGTTTTAAATTCTTTGGTTGTATATTAATTATTAGAAAACTACTATTAGGTATAATTAACTCATAATTGAACTGTTTTACAAAAAAAAATTACCGATTTAAAAGTACACTAAGCAGTAGTCAAATCCAAACAAAAAAATAAGTTTCAAAAAAAATTTAATGACTGAGTATTGCGGTAACGAACATTAAAAAAAACACAACCGAATTGAGAACCTCCCCTTTTTTTTGGTCGGTTAAAACTTAGGCAAGAATTCTTTCATGAGATCATAAAAACCATCATTAGTGCAAGTTAAACCTTAGTTCATCTCCAGCGACGTGCTGTTCCGAAGTCACTTGGAAGACAAGGTGAAGCTGGCATCCAAAAAGCTTGGAGTGCTCAACAGAGCGAGGCAGTACTTCACATCAGGGCAAAGACTGCAACTTTACAAGTCCCAAGTCCGGCCGCATATGGAGTACTGTTGTCATCTATGGGCGGGAGCACCTGGATACCAGCTTGGGCCTTTAGACTCGGTTCAGCGACGGGCCATCAGAATTGTTGACGATCCCGAGCTCACAAGCGGTTTAGAGCCCCTCAGTCTGAGGAGAGACTTTGCCTCCTTATGTGTGTTCTACCGCTTGTACAACGGAGAGTGTTCTAAGGAATTGTTCGACTTGTTGCCCACGGCTACCTTCTACCATCGCAACTCAAGCCATCGACGGGGAATCCATCCTCACACATTGAAACCAGAATTGTTTCGAACTGTATGGGCTCAAAGGAGCTTTCTTCCGCGGACGCTCAGGTTGTGGAATGAACTCCCCGCCGTGGTTTTCCCAATGGAGTACAGCATGGGGTTCTTCAAAAAGGGCGTGAAGAGATTTCTTCAGGGTCGGCAGCGCGCGAGTGATACCCCTGGTGTTGCAAGCGTCCATAGGCTACGGTAACTGCTTACCATCAGGCGGGCCGTATGCTTGTTTGCTACCTTAGTGGTATAACAAAAAAAAAAAAGTTTGTTAATTTACTATCTCATTAGGATTTTTTCAATGCTCTAAAACAAGTTCATTAAGCGTAGTTAGAGTTCAGTTTATAATCTCCACGTTTCTCACGATGAGAGCCAACAAAAAGTACCTGAAATCATGAGACTTTTAATTATTAATTCTTCATGAAGTTCGATGACCTTTCTTAAGGCGATATTTCATAAAGTTTTTTAATTATAAACTTGCGTTTATACCTCTACCCTATTTTCATGAATGATTCATTTTATTAGAAGTCATGAATATTACATGTTTGAGGTTTGACACTCCGTGCGACGTGGTATTTATATGCATTACTTTGAAATGTAACGAGTACTATTATATCTCATTTACTAGTTTCAAAATAAAACATGCTTCTTTTATTATTTTATACTATCATAAAAACACATGTATAAAAGCCCTTTGTACATTCTTAGTTTACCTAATTTCACGCTAAGAGCTCATGCCCCCAAAGCATCTGGATCTAGCCCTGATAAAGAATAAAGTTCACGGCTCATACAAAGTTTAGATAGGCCCGATATGAATTAGACAAATAATTTCAATCTACGCGTCTTTTTTGTTAACCTTGATAAAGTCGTCTTTTAGCCCCTACCCGACCCAAGTTCTGGATCCGCCACGGTCTACTTTCTTTTAACTTTCTAAATATAGTGTACATAAAAGTAAATATATTCATCTAAATCAAATAGAGCTTACTTACTTTGAAAGTAATGACGTCATGTTTTACTCCATTCAATCATCCTCTAACACATTTAAGCTGATGAGTATATTAGAATGAACTTAATTGAAATCGAATTCGAATTAAGATATGAATTCTTGATCTTATATACCCAGTTAGCTAAGTGCTAAGTGCTTCATGTGGACAGTAAGCAAAAGTCTTACTGCCCACATTAAGAGGAAATGCTGGTGGCGTTTGTTCCATACAAACGTAATCCTCAGTTTTCTCTCTGGATAATAAAATGTTGTGTTTTTCTCCATAAATCAATTATTATAAGAATTAGAAGCCTTCTAAAATCACAAAAACTTAACATTTTTAACGCCCTTATCAAACGTCCAGCTAACAAATTTAACGAATACAAAACAACAAAGGAAAACCGACAGACATAGCCAAAGCCTTCCCTTATTATAATTATTTTTATCGATCCAGTTTTGGATGATAAAACCGGGGATTACGAAATAGCGATTTCGTCTCATTTAAATAGGTATAATCGGTCCAAGTTGTAGTTGTTGTGGTGAGATAGCTCGGGCACAGCGCGACAGCAATAGATATAGTTAAAAACCTATTTATCAGATTTCTTGCAGCCATCCTTTCCTCTTGGAAAGTATTATATGCAAATGATTTCGAAAATAGATACGGCACATATGTGCTATTCGTTTATAAAGATTTTATCAAAAGATAATCAGAGTAGCGACTAATTATATATTAGGTACATTTAATACCTACGTGGTAACGCCGGCCAACCTTCTCGGTACGTTTGCACAGGGCAGTGTTCTGGGACAACTTTTATATTTATAATTTATTTATTTAATTCCTTATTTTATTCTGTAAATCCTTACTTCCTTACTAATACTATAAACACAATAGTTTGCAGATTATAGTAGATTAAATTAAATATTCAATTTATTGAAATGAAATAATATCTAGCTAATTAATATTTAGAAACACTTTGAAAACAGCTTTTTTATGTCAGAAATCTGACAAGCAGAAAGACGGTCCACCTCATACAAACGGACTGTGGCTACAGTTGGAAATTGATTTGAGCTATCAGGGGAATTGCCAATATGTTGTCGACCTTTTCGAAGTCTAAAAGGCAACCAGCTCTCTATGGCAACTGTAGGACTACACCGTAGGAGCTTGTAGATTTTTAACATGAGGCTTTGATTTCGATTTCTATGAATGTCTAGTCTGGGTTTTCGGTGTCTAGAAATCGATTATTTAGAGCTTCATTTCCAGGAATATTCGAAATTAAATTGTAAACCCGAGCAAAGTTCAGTCTCTTACTTAGCTTTCAACTATAGTGAACTATAAATATAACTTATTTTTGAGAGTGGTCTGTTTCCTCGTGTACCTAATAACAAACAGGTTATTAATTAAATAAAATTAAATCATATACATAATTTTGTTACTATTAATATTTCCTACGTTCGACGACACGTAAAATATTTTTTTTTACCGCTGGCCTAAGGTTACATGTAAACCAATTTAATTGTAATCATTTTATTATTCCAACCTAGCAAAATCCTAAGTCTATGATTCCAACATTAAAATGCCTTATTAACTTACATGAAACCTCTATCAAAATATGTAGATGCGAAGTTGCGACGTAATAATATCACACTTCAATAATATATTCAACTATCCATTTGTTAAATAAATATGTGAACAAATGGGTTCTGGGCAACACCCACCGAGACAGTTATTAAACCTATAGTTAACTTCTCACTACGGCTCAGTTTACTTAGGATCCAACTATTCTGTTCTAATGAAAAGATAACAACTTACTAGATATACTGTCCTCTCGTCCTGCCAAGTTGTGTCTACGAATCATAGCTCATTATTAGACATGATGTTGAGACCCTTATCCAGTTGGTCTGAGAGTGAGTTTTTGCCTACGCCTGTGGGTCTCGTGCTACTATGGTATACCGGCCCGTTTAGATCTAACACTCTTGATACGTTGGTGACAAGATCACAGCGTATCAAGTCATTAAGTTCCACGTCACGATATCCTTCCAGCAGGGCTCAGCTCAGTTGTGCCCGCAGGGGCAGTAATGTAAGAAATTGTTTCTCCAAAACGAAAACATACATAAAGTTGTAAAAGTAAAAAACATATTTTATGATGGATATTAATTATATATCCATCATAAAATAGCTCCCAGGTAGAGCTTTGTAATTTTGCTAATATTATTATCGAACATAATTTGTACATACAGTCCACTGATTCCATAATTTCAATACGAATAATTTAGGAAATAAACAAATTAATTGCTGCATTGAAAATCAAATAACCCTTTGTGTTATAATTAGTTTTAAAACAACGGCCACATATGATTACAATGCACGATGAGATGATAATGTAACCTGATGGTGCGTCCATGCTACGCGAATCGAGCACGAGCCGAACCACGAACGAACCTACAACGAGCAAGATGCGAATTCCTTTGTTCGAGAAAAAACTGTCAATCGCGCTCATTCGAGGCTCGCAAGCCCGTTCACGCTACGCGAATGGTGCTCGCAGTGTGCTCGTTCGAGGCTCGACTCGTGCTCGGTTCGGTAAGCATCAAAGAAATTGGACTTCTTTATTCTATGGTAAGCATGGACGCACCATTACGTAACGTAACGTAGCGTATGAACATATTTTTGAATTTGAATTATGTTAATAATTAGTTACTGTACAGAAAGAAACCAACAGGGCCATCTCAACATTATTCAAAAAAAGGAGGAGGTTCTCAATACGATTGTATTTTTTTTCTTTTTTTTTTTTTTATGTTTGTTTACTCCGTCATTTATTAAACGATTTTGAAAATTCTTTTTTTGTTGGCAAGGTTACACTTCGCGTTTGGTTCCATTGTCATCAGATCAGGATTTGATTACCTACTTCTTACTGTACTTTGAAGTCGGTTTAAATTAAATTAAAATTATTAATTTGAATGTGAATGTGAATGTGATAAGGACACAAAGCCTACAAGGAACTGGATCTTAAGTGCATGTGGCGGAACACACCGATAGGTGCAGGCGGGTACTGCAAAGTACTCTACCACCGTTCTATGGTTTCCTCACGAACCCGTGACCTTCGTCTCGGCACCTGACGTCACTAACACTGAGCTATCATCGTCTTATATATTAATCGGTACACTAGATGACATTCAAACACTGTGAAATTCATATACATTTTGTTATCATATATGTTTGATCAATCAATAAATATACAAAAATTAAACCTCGTTTATTAAGAACCGAATTTCAACCACAATCGGAATCGACAATTATTCGCGTAATTCCATTGCACTGTGTAAACATATCCGCAAATCTCCTCATGCAATTCCCATTGCGCGGGACTGATAGCAATTGTTGCGGTTTAAAAAATGTGGTTACCGTAATTGCTTGCACTATAAATTTGTCGTACAGGTCGGTTAACGAAAGCTGGCACGTTCACAGTACTCATAAATTTGCAATCAGTCAAGTCTAATGGACGAATGCAAAAATAGACCACTCTATATTTATGAGCAGTAGCAAAAGCAAAACAATAACTGTCTCCTTCATACTCATAAGCTTGACTTTGCGCGAGAGAGACGGTGTAAATGTGTTGAAACGTGCCAGCTTTAGTTAACCGACCTGTATAATGGACTGTGATGACTGATTATTGCAATTTTAATATTGATTAATCGACATACGCAGCTAAAGGAATCCCACTTAAGCTAAAATAATACATTAAAAGTTTGTATATGAGTTTTTTCCAACTTAGCTCTGTAACGAAATTATAGGATTTGAATGAAATTTGGTAAGTACCTTCCATAACTGACAAGAATCCCGGGAAAAAATAAGATTGCTCGATGATGCGGGTGAAATCGCAGGCCGGAAGCCGGTAGCCGGTAATCGATAAATTATATTTTATCGATATAGGTAGTTTTAAGGATTACATTGACCTTTTCCATATACTTATTAGCATCGTCAAGAATCCTATCTAAACTCGGTTGATTTAACTTTTACCGGAATAACCCCAACTAATGATCGAGATTTTCCATCAGAGCCCAAAATCGTCGATAAGGTGGCCCCTTGTCGGTCATTGAAAGGGTTAAGCCTCTGTTACGGTCCTTTTATTTTATGCCTTACATATGCCGTTAATCTCAGATGTTTTATTCTTGTTTTGTCTGTAAAAAATCTGTTTCACATCGTCTTAAAGTACTCTATGTTCTAGTCTAGATAAAAATACTGTTAATGGATGCTTTTCTTACATTAATATTAGGCTTCTAAGCTGGTATAAGGTAAGATGGACAAAGATTAGGGGCTCTACCGCGTAACTTTGGTGGTAATCGTAACGGACACCATTAATGAATTTCATTCAATCAGGGACCACGAATGGTCATCGTCGCGAAATACCGCGTGCGCGTCATTGGATGAAATAATTAATGGTGTTCGTCACGATTACCACCAAAGATACGCAATAACCCGGTAGAAAATATTATGATAATATAATACAATATGATTTGTAGCTCGGTATTACCTTACGTAGGTAATTGATTAATCTAGAAAATGATTTTATTTTAAACTTTACTAATTCCCGAATAAATATCATCTACCTTTGAGGTCAAAATTAGGAATCATGTAGACAAAATAAAACGTATAAGCCAGTTAGAAGTATTTCAATTAAAATAAATAGTTTTTTTTTAATGCCTGTGTTTGATCGCAATTTCACCATGGTAAGTGATGATGTGGCTATGGTGGTAAGCACACAAACCCTAAAAGGAACTGGCTCTCAAACGACAGTTTTTTTTTTTTTTATACCACTAATGTGGCAAACAAACAAGCATACGGCCCACCTGATGGTAAGCAGTTACCGTAGCCTATGGACGCTTGCAACACCGGGTTATCGCGCGTTGCCGACCCTTTTCAATTTGAGGGTGCCACGCCCGGTGGGTACTACAAGTACTCTTACCACCGTGCTATGATTTCCTTACGATGTGTTCCTTCACAGAAAGCTCAAGCTCATTGTAGTATTCGAACCACGACTTTCGTCTCGATATCCGACGTCACTACCGCTGAGCTATTTTTGCCTTACACCCCTTACTCATAAAGCGCTATTTAACTAATATACTGATTAAATGGTGCGTCCCAGAGCGTGTCACTCCTATATACCACGCACTCCTCGGTTTATCCGTGGTTACTTCGATACAACTATTCAGGTACCAGTCATTATTAACTAAGTTAGTTACATGGTGGTTGATGCTTGAATGGTTGTCGTGGTTGTATAGGACATGGGTCGGTCGTTGTACTGGCTGAGAGCAGTGCTAATCATCATCATATACTGATTAAATGGTCACGTAAATAATGAACACATTATTTGACAATGACAATAGAGTGACGTTATTTACGTGACCCTTTAAACAGTATATTAGTTAAATAATGTTTTATGAGTAAGGGCGAGAGTGATAAAAGCATTTATGCAGCATGGAGCAAAAAGCCGTAGAACCTGTGCGGTGCGCCGCGCCGTGCGCTCGCAAGTTTGATGCATGTGAGGGCAATTTCATTATGCAAATTACTATGAAATGTACGCGAAACACGACCCATGCAGTAACATAATTGATGAGCAAATTTACATGCTAATAAAATCCATCTGTATCTTGTGAATAGCAATGAAAACTTCATAATTTAAATTGATAAAATGTGATGTGTGTGCAGTTGCAAGTTTAATTGCGTCGTCAAAGTCACTCATGAAATGGGCTAATTGTTAAATTACCAATTATGAAGTTCGTCCGTAACTTTGTTCGCATGGAAGGGGAAGAAAATTCATTTTTAATCGAGAACAGTAATTCCATTTTAATATTTGAGCATAATAATTTATTTTAATGTCCTGATTATTGAAATCAGATTGGTTCTGTATAATTTAATAATTTCTACGTGAATCATGAAGCAATCTAAATGACCGTACCGTTGTTCTTTTTCGACATCACACAATATTACTGAATGTGTATATTGTTATTATTTTTTAATTTATCTATCTGTTTATTTTGTAACGTAATATATTATGTAATATACAAATTCTGTAACTTTGTGTGTATGTCGGAATAAATGTCTTCTTTCTTTATCTATTCGTTGCAAGATTCAAACCACGCAAGGGAAACCGCAAAATAAATGCTAGTTAAAACTAAGGGCTTTTCAACGAGATCTTTGTTGATTCTTGTTCGCTCGTAGTAACCAAGTTTCAAGTTCTCTATCAAGAGAAGTGTAAATTGTTTCGGAAGATCGTTTACGCCTTCGTGAATCGATGCTTGATGGCGCTGGAATGGGATCGATTACATTGTTTAGTCTCCTTCGTTAAGTGGATATTGTAGCTATATATGGAAAATATATGTTTTACAGTAAATACACATAATGATATAGGTATTTTGAATCAAGTTTTAACCTAATAAATGGGCTACCCAAGGCACTTTTAGAAAAAAAAGACGCCACAGCACACAAGCACAATTTTAAAAGTTTTTGGGTCTTTTAATATGGCCAATCAATCGATCAAATATTTACTTGAAGGTATATATTGGTGTTATTCATAATGAGGACCACTGTCCACTATATCCACCCCATGATTCTTTTGAAATAAACATATATGTCGAAAGGTACTTACTCTACGATGAATTTATTATTATTATGAATTATTCTGTATGTTTATTCAAAAGAAGGTACTTCCTCAAAATGTTATTAAGTAAATTAATAAAGTACAGAAATTAAGACTGTTAATAATTTAAAAACTCGTTTCACAAAATGAAACAGTAACCGTTCCTGGAATCCAAAAAACAGAGGACGAAAGATTGAAAATCAACAAACTCTCCGAAATCGAGACCTAAATTAACATCTTCAGTTACAAGACAATTATAATTTCCAAGAGAATAAAGTTTAAAATTTCTTCGTAACTCTTCGCTTTTCGATATCGAAGGGTATCGAGTTACGTACTTTTACTTTTTAATCATCTCCGAAATTGATTCGAAGGAAAAACATTATAGTGATGTAACATAATCTGTCGAGTTTCAAGTATTTTATGAAATCCTAGTACCTACTTTGAGCTTCGGTAAAAAATAGGTATTAGAATGATTTGAATTCTGAGATTTAATTTAGTTGTCTGTCAAAATCGTATTAAATTACTTTCGTTTGTTTTTGGAGGAAATCATCATAATAATTTATATCTCATGTAAGTAGTTGGATTTTACACAAAATATAAATCGAACGATCGAGTGCTTATCGATTCGTAATCCCATGATAATATTTGTTCACATTACAAACTGTTACTCATTATCTTTTCCTATCCCTTCCATCAAAAAGGTTTCTTTGTCTTAAAACTTCCATTATTTCTTGAAATAACAGAAAGCGCGTTTATCAAAACGTAATAAGCTGAAATGAAAGGGTTCCTTCCTTCACGCCCTCTGGCTGTAATATAACATCTGGCTGAGAGCCAAATTGCAACAGCCACCGTCTCAAGTGCCGACACTTTAATACCCACAAAACTTTATGAAAATGAAAGAGACCTGCTTTATGACCTAAAAATGATTCGCGTTCGGACGCGTCCTTTTAAAACTTCTGGTATATTTGGGTCGAGAGCCAATGTAAATAAGTAACGATGTTTATCCGATACGCTGTAGATTACATGATATTGAATTTAGGCGTGTTATATATCTCCTTCGACGGCCAGCTTCCATTGGAAGCCCATTCGACATATTCAGTCTGTTCCTTAGAAGTACCCACTTCATAAAAGTTTATTTTTATTTTCATTATCATCCCTATATTGGCATGGTTTTATACGTTGTTACGTATAAAATCATTACATGTGTTTGTGGAGCAGAAACAGATATACACATTGTATGAGACGAGCAACTGACTATAAATTTCTTCGTTAGCTGAAATCCAGTGTTTTGTATAATAAACCGATGAAAACTGAGTTGTAACACACAGGATGCGTTAAACATGATTCTACAACTTTTGCCATAAATACCCATGCACTGAATCTCTACGAACATGGTTACGCCTCTACAAAGTTTTCGCGGTGGAAAAATTTCATCCAGCTTTTGTGATCATTTGAAGTGAAGTTAACGTTTGCCAACATGATAAATGTAGTTTTATTGAGTTTCAATTTATTAGAAAGCAATACATAATAGAAATAAAATAAGCTTGAGCTTTCGGTGAAGAAAAACATTGTGGGAAAAGAATTAAGATTCTTGTGAGAAAACCGTGAAGCGCTCGTGGTGTAGCATGATTAGCCGTTCTTAATCGATCGGCAAAGTTAAGCTACGTCTGTCTTGGTCGGTACCTGGATGGGTGACCGCCTAGTGGTATTTCAAATCGAGCGTTTCCGTGCTTCGGAAGGCACGTAAAGCTGTTGGTCCCGGTTATCACTTAATTGTGATAGTCGTTAAGCTAGTTGGATGCCTCCTAGGCGGCTTGAAAAATTCCAACAGTAGGTTGACCACTAGCCTACCTCCACCGATCCGCAGTGGGCACGCGTGGTGGAGTATCTGCCCATTCCCTTTCACCCTGATTAGTGAAAGGAGGCCTGTGCTCAGCAGTGGGACATTATAGGCTGATGATGATGATGATGATGAGAAAACCGTAGCATGATGTAGTTTGTACCCACCTGGCTAACTCCAAGTTGAAAATCTGTCACCAATTTAAGCCTACAACACCTATCGGTGGTTTCCGTCAGCTATACTTCTTACCATTTTCGGACACATGGTCACTGAATTCAGTATAGATACGAATCGAACGATCACAATAAGAAAAATAAACCGGCCAAACAATGTTCCGTACAAACCTGTAGGTATATAAGTGAATTGTAGTATAGACCTGAGTATTTGATATGAATTTCAATTTATGACGTATTAAAAAAAAACTACTCACTAAATCTCGTTCAAACCAATTTTCGGTGGAAGTTTGCATCGTAATGTACATCATATATTTTTTTAGATCTATCATTCTCTTATTTTAGAAGTTACAGGGGGGGGGACACATTTTACCACTTTGGAAGTGTCTCTCGCGCAAACTATTCAGTTTAGATACCTACTCAATTTTGCACGCCTTCACGGCGAAACATGTAGAACAAAAACATTATTTTAAGATCTATGTATTTACCATGATTCAAGCAAATAAATTATCTTTATCTTATCTTTATCTTTAGAATAAAATGATATTAGAAACCTCAATATCATTTTTGAAGATCTATCCATAGACAACACACACTTAAGGATTTTATTAAATAAATAAAAATGAGTTTCAGTTCTATGTATGGGGAACCCCCAAAATGATGAGCGATGACCTTAAGAGGAAATGCTGGTGGCGTTTGTTCCATACAAACGTAATCCTCAGTTTCCTCTCTGGATAATGACACTAGTATGCAATGGTGCAATGATTATTCTATCATGCAATCTGTAGGTACCAGTGTATGTCCCTCGGTTGTGTTTTTCTCCATAAATTAATTATTAAAAGAATTAGGAGCCTTATAAAAACACAAAAACGTACCATTTTTAACGTAAGACGTCCAGCGAAAAAATTTGACGAATATAAAACAACAAAGGAAAACCGCCAGACATAGCCAAAGCCCTTCTTATTATGATTCTTATTTTTTTTCTAATCGATCCAGTTTTAGATTAGAAAACCGGGGATTACGAAATAGCGATTTCGTCTAATTTATATAGGTATAATCGGTCCATACTGTAGTTGTCTCTATCGCCCTCAGGCGGGATAGCTCGGGCACAGCACGACAGCAATAGATTGTTAAAAACGTATTTTCCAAATTTCTTGGAGCCATCCTTTCCTCTTACGGGGGTAAAAAGGCAAATACTGCAGTATGTACGAAAAACGTCTGGCTCTCAAGTACTTAAACTTATTTTCTTTCTTTCTTTCTTTAAGTTCAAAACACACCGCTTGGTATTAAGCAACCTTGTAAATATTGTTCATTTCATTAAAATTATTCTGTAATGTCAGTACAACAAAGTAGAAAATTTTAATAAACTCAAGTATAAATAAACATGTAGATCTGATGTGAACGCTTCGCGTTGGCCAAGTGAAAGCTCCCAAAGATCAAGATGCGAAATAAATTAAGTATTTTGATAGAATAAATTCTGCTAAAATATCAAAGAGAACTGTAAAGAAATTGTCGATACCTGTCGCTGAAACGATTCATATGCCACAAACTCACGCGCTGTATAAGTGATCTTGAATTAATATCGAGATGATCGAAGATCGTATACAAGTATTTTTATTTACTTGTGGCTCCACCCATGTTTTACGAGCCTTTATAGATACAATTTAACCAACACTGGTATTTGCAACAAGTCGTCATTTACACCTACGATATGAATTTGATTCTACGATTATATTATAGTCATTCCAAATAAGGATGATAGTATGGGTAATTGGGTATTATAAACAAAACATACCTCCTGACTATTTATAGTGGGTCCCAAGACTTTTCTGAATTAAGTACTCCGCGGTTCATTTCTCAGTCATATTTTTATTCAAATAAAGCTATCATAACATTAATTATTTAATCAATCAAGTAGGCATGTAAAACTATATCGTGTGTGGTCACCAAGAATCTTGTGGTTACCTATACTGGGTGGAGATTTCGAGATGGCATATTTTCGAAACCTATGTCGGGTTAGTCGGTACAAGTCATGCTGAACAACTTTTACCAACGGGACCAACAATGAATTCTCAAAAAAAATATACTTTTCATACATTATGATCGAGGAAGGTTGACATATACAATGAGAAGTAAAAAAAAATATTGAGATATTACTATTGGTCCTATAGTAAAAGTTGTTCAGTATGACCAACCCAACATAGGTTTTGAAAATATGCCATCTCGAAATCTCCACCTGTTATAGTCAGCAAGGGTGCACGTAATACGACAGCTTTCTTCCTTCTCAAGCCAGTTTAAAGGTATTTCTAAAAATAATTATGATCTTCCCCTGGCCAACAATTAGGATTAAACTCAACTTTATCAGGAAAGGGACGGAACGTGATTTAAATTTAAACCGGTTTATAATTCTGTACTTCCTGTCTTTGAGCTCCCGATCTTGCAATCATTTTGATGGAAGTGATTCTCATTAAGTTCTCAAAACAAGGTCGAGGGGGAATGTTTACCCGGGAATAAATTTGAAACGGGCGAATGCTTACGCAACTCGTTGTTTATACGATTCCAATTTTGGCATCTCCAATTTCGTTACGATCATAATACGATATTTTTGCTGATTCTCGTATATTGCAATATGTCGTCGTGGCATGCTCCCTCAGTATATTCGAGAGGGGCTTAGATGGAATGTAATAACAGAGATAGCGACGTTTTCGCGAGCATAATGCCTACAATTTGAAATCGCGAAATACCTCCGCGGGCAATTCGCAAGATATTCTTTACCGTTGTTGTAGAAAAAATAACGGATTTTTTATTATCTGCCAACGTTTCGTAATCGCAGCCAAAAGGCATTTAGTCGGTGTTCGTGGGCTTTTCGCGAAACATTGTATTTTTATTGTATTAGGTAGGTCTTACAGTGTCTTATCTTCATTAAGTCTCATCTCATTTAGGTAAGTGTGACAACTTCTAATACTTGAAAATGAACAAAAGTGATGGCATGCTAAAAAGAACCGGTTCTCTCGAAGTTTAAACTTATTTAGGATGTATAGTAGGGCGTGCAAAGCGCGTACACGATAAAAATTAGAGAATAGGTATAAAAGTAAATCGTGCAGACAGACGCACGAATTTACGAAACGATTATGCCTATCCCTCTATCCTACTAATCTATCTATCTGTCTAATCTTCTAATATAATAAAGCTAAAGAGATTTTTTGTTTTTTGGAGTCGGATTCGAAACATTCTTTCACTAATAGGAATCTACATTATTCCTGAGTATTAAATGGTATAGTTGTTATAGGGTTTGTATCCCGGGAAAGCAGGTGAAACCGCGGGGGACAGCTAATATTATATATGCCAAAATACTGACACACATAAAATTAGATGCTACATTTTTAAATTTTTTCACTCGCGAATAATTCTGCATAAAATTGACTCAGAATTCGTCCCACGTTTAATATTCCAAGTATTTTTGGTATTTTATGGTTCTCATTCAGAGGCGCTGGGTTTATTCAATCGTGAGTGTTATTCAAAAGCGTTTTAATGAGGGACCTGCCACGTAAAAGTTTGCTTTTAATTACGAATCTGAGTGACATTTTAAACAATATGGCCACGTGATTGTCCACATGTATTGAGTTGAACTCAAAAGATATCCCGGTCATCATTATTTTGTTTTATAATTTCTCCCTTACAATTTTTTCTTTCATTCGATAAGATGTCATATAATGGTGCGTCCATGCAACACGAAGCGAGCACGAGCCGAGCCACGAACGAACAGAATTCGTTCGTTGCTCGCGATGTTTAGTGTGGACGTACAACGAGCCTACAGTGAGCGCGATACGAATCCCTGTGTTCGTGAAAAAACTGACAATCGGGCGGAGCGCAGGCGAGCGCGAGACGAATGCTCGTTCGAGGCTCGCAAATCCTGGACCAAAGCATGGACGCACCATAAGATTACGTTTTAGTCACATTTTTGGTCGTTCATCTTTGAAAAGATACATGATAGAAATTAAAATATTTCAGTAATTTTTCTTTACTTTTAATTTTAATGACACAAGAATTTTTCTGATTCGTAAACTCTACCGTTACATACAATTTAAATAAAAAATACGAGCCATTTTCCGCTCAAAATTAGTGTATAAGATTAAAAACATTCATTTTAAGCCATAAAAGGCAGTGAAATTCATAAAACATTTTGTTGTATGTAAATACGAGAATAAAAATCAAATTTACGTTAGCATTGCGTTGTGTATTGACGTAGAGAGACATTTTATGTGGTCATAAAAAATTCACTAAATTTTATTGTTTCGTGCAAAAATACTGACTTGTGTTGTGTATTCGAGTCGAGATTCAAAATAATTAGTAATTGGAAGTATTCCTTTATATTTTTTACTAAAACTGATACTTACTTACTTTTTCATAAAAACTCTTCGAATTTCACGGAATATACTGCAGTTTTATTTCATGAAAAAGAGGTTATATAAAAGTCACGTGTCGGTTTTCGCGGAAAACTACAGGAAAAAAAACTACTCGAGTAAATGAAATGCATGAAAGATGAACTTAATAAATAAGTATTTGTTTCTTTGTGATACAGTATTTATGAAATAGCTTGTACCTATATTACCCTCTTTGAAATTAAATATACTTAATCCCTCTAACATGGACTTTTGCTATACTAAGAAATCTATAAAAAATACGACCCACCTTATGGTAAGCGGTTACCATAGCCTATAGACGCTTGCAACACTAGGATAAGTTACACAGCAACAATAACCATCTAGGACAGAACTGAGATACATCAAATATTAGCATATTTTTTTATAGCGTAACATTTCTGTATATTGACATTTCCAAACGCAATCTTGCGTGCCACTTTAAAACAAAAGACGGCTATATAAAATTTTACAATGCCTATGAAATTCCATGTAATTTGACGCACTTAGAGTTCCTCTTGCTTCGCGATGAGAAAATTGATCTCCATAATAGGCATTGAGAACTCATCAATTTTTCCTCTCAGTATATTTTTCCAACATCTCAGGAATAGGCGCTTTTAGTGTAAATTGAGTTGGATTGAAGATTGTTGAAGCACTTTCTCGGCGCTGTATTATTTTAGGAAAGCATGTTTACAGCTGGGATTTTAGGTAAGTAATCAGGCACTAACGGCTATATTCGAAATCTAATTTTATGTTGATGAATCCTCTAAACAGCTTCTTCACAAACAGACGTACCTACTTTGTTTGAGTAATGCTTCGATAAACATAGAATTAAAATTCTGACTCTAATACCACAGCTAATACTCTAATACCGGTTCGGATGGTTGCATTTGCTGAAAAGAGCCGGCAATAAACTCAGCAATTACTCTTTTCAAAACAAGCTTAGATTCATTACATAATACTTACATTCTAATCGCACTGACAACAATTGCGAGACCCGGCGCGGTGGCAAAATTACAAAGTAGACTGAATAAATATTTAATAAGTAAATAAATAGCAAACTTAAGCAGACCAGCCCCCACAAGCAGCACCTGTTCACAAGTATGATTCGTGTGGCAGCCATTGCCCACCTCGCCATATTGGAGGGAAGTGAGCGACCCGTCACACGACGCCGCCGCAAGCCTTTGCCTCAAAGTGAGCATGACTTACTTAAGTCTGCCTTAGAAATAAAAAAATAACTATTCACTAATTAAGTCATTTCTCGAGAACTTATTTGATATCCATATTGTATATCCCTAATTAGAGAATAGGTATAAAAATTAGAGACTAATTTGGCTCAATAGAACCAACATACGGTTTTAATTTTAATAGGTATTACAAATTTAAAAAACGAAAATTATTATTGGTATGGAATTAATCTTAAAAATCACCGGTATATCATTCATAGGCAATTCTTTTTTCCAATACCTTTCATTAGTTATACATTTTAAACTCGATTGTTGAAAATGTTCGGAACAACGAATAAAACTAGGGTGTTAGGAAATTTATGAAACGGCCAGAGAGCGAAATCGTTTATTTACTATCATAGAATTTTAATTAACACCCACTGCGTTGTCAATGTATTTACAAAGGTATTGAACAAAGTGTAGAATACTACATTCGGGCTTTATAGGTACTTCTTGACTACATTCAAGCTCAATAAAGCTTCAGGTCTTTATATGGTATACATCTTTCTTACTTTCTCCTTATTTTAAGAAAAAGTAGGAGAAAGTTGCTTAATTATAAGGAGTCCAGAACGTGATAGTATTTATGTTATTACTAATCATTTCAAATAAAGTTATTCTTATTTTGTTATCTGACAACAAACTATCTACCACAAATATTTTATACGCAAATAAAAATACTTTCATTTACTCACTGAAAAATGTATACCATTCAGAAAATTCCATTTTTTATTTATAAAACAAGTGAATTCAATCAAATATTGGTACTAGTGATGGCGTACCTAGAACCCTTTTGCTCTTGGTTCAATTGTATCGACGATCAACAACGCTTTTCTGTTATTACCGACAAGAATGAGTTTTAATTTTAACTTTTTCGCTGATTCTCCTTTAAGAGCTCTTGTTTAACAAGATCCCGCTGCTCTTTTGTACTCGCTTTTAACTTCAGCTTATTTCAGGCGGCGAACCAATTTTAAGTTCTTTAATTTGAAAAGAATTGTATTTAGTTGCAAATCAGTAGTTAGGGAATTAAAGTTTTGCAACGAATGCATTTAATATCTTGATGACTAAAGTCTTAGGCATATTTTTCAATGCACTGTCAGTTAACGTCATCTTCAAACTCGCCCTAAAAATCATATAGACATAATACCGACAACTTTTTTTATTTTTTATTTTAGTCTTGATATGTATAGAGAAATATTTTGAATTTGATATAATTATTTGATAGTATTAGTATACCCCCGTAAGCTAAATAAAATAAATAAATATCCTGGGACATTCCTCACACACGGTCATCTGATCGCAAACTAAGTAGAGCTTGTAGTATGGAAACCAGATAACTGATATAAGACATATACTACTTTTTGTTTGTAAATACATACTTAATACACATAATTACATCCAGACTCAGTACATACAGACATGTTCATGCACACAAATGCATGTCCTGTGTGGGAATCGAACCCACGACCTGCGGCGCGATTAAATGTTAGTTACGAGTATACGGAACTTTATTCATAGTTTCAAATTAATCATACCCCAGAGTATATAAATACTACGTACAAGTTCCAATCAAATATTATTGATGATAAGGCAACATTTATGCCCCCATTTTACCGCAATTTTAAAAACAAATCGTGGAACTTTTAGTAGCTATTGACGTTTCGACATTCCCCTCAATTCGAATGTGAATGGCCACTGAACATTTTAATGTTTAAAGATAAATTAAAGCTTCATAAAGCTGAATTTCCTGCAAATGGCAAGCTATAAACACTTAATACACACTCACGTAGATGGCAAACTATTTGCTTATTATATAGGACTATTAATTGGCTATTCTGGGGAAGTAGGGAAGGAGTACCTACTCCATCATTTCATCTCAAAAATATCACTACCGATCCTAGTTTTTTGAGATTTTTTTCAGCAGCCAATGAACAATAAAATAGCTAGCAATCTTTTAAAGCGGTGCATCACGCTTAAAAACCGCGAACACGACAGACATTGTTATAAAAACGACCCTGTAACATGTAAGTAAATACGCCGGCGTATGCGTATTTTGGTGCAGAAATATAAAAATACTTCGAAGATTTGTTTTATACTAGCTGTGCGTGCCCGGCGTCGTTCGGGTGAAATTTACGACTTTACTGGTCGACATCTGGTACCTAGATTATCCAAAAAAAAATTTATACAAACCTTGTCCTAACCATTACGTGGGTCTACGCTAGGCGAATGCCGAGCACGAACCAAGCACAAGCGAAGAACGAATTCACGTAGTGTACGGACTTGGGAGCCTCGAATGAGCGTTCGGCTCGCGCTCCACTGCGCTCCGCCCTCTGCCCAATCAGTTCTTTGACGAACACAAGGATTCGTCCAGAGTGGACGTACGATGAGAATCCTTGTGACATCGCGAGCCACGAGCGAAGATCGGCTCGTACTCACCTTCACATATTATTGTAGCAATTAATTTATATACTTAGATAACGATAAATCTTCTGAAATTTAGCATCATTATAGAATGCGACAAAAATAAAATGTTATCTTTTTACTGTAGTAGTTTTTAGGTTGGTTTAGTTTCACTGACATCTCAACTTTAAGTATAATATTTAGTAATAATAGCTCAATAGTTTAATATCACTTTGGAAACTCACAGTGATGTGCTTTTTATGTCACAAACGAGTAACAAGCAAAAGTTTCAGAAGCAAAAATGTTGGTTAATTTATTTGGCATATTGTATTTTCTTTTCCCGCGTATAACACCTAAGCAATTTCAAACTAGGCACATAATAAAATCGAGCGTTACGCGGCAATTTATTAGAAAGCGCGTTTTATGGAGCAATTTTTCAGCAATCTCACGCGCCACTGCACCCCGTTGCGTGTGATAGGTATTTCTTTAGCGAAATAGGAACTGGGATGTTTGTCCTATATTCCTAAAGTATCGATTCCACAATTTATATTCGTGACTGTCGAATGGGGCATGTGTATACATATAACTCTCTTTGAAATGTACAAGGATGCGAAAAAATAAAGAAAGAATGATGATTGCATATGTCCGTTGGACGTGTTCGACACTGGTAATTGCACAGCTTACTCGGTAGTTTTGAGTCTCCTGGCAATGCTAATAACTGTTTGCTTATCTGCTTTTGACTACTAAAACACTAAAGAATGGCGTATAACGTAAGGTCACTAAGAATAAGATCTATCAAAACACAAAAACGGAGCTGCACACTTACGCATGTATTGTATAATGTATTCACGGGCACACGTAAATTTACACACCTATATAATACAGCGGGATTACGTTAATATATCAAAATATCTATATAAAATATATTAGGGTCGGCAACGCGCGTGTTAGATATTTGGTTAAATATCTGAGTTAAATAAGTACTTCAAAAATGTATTATTTGCAGTGGCAACACTATTGAAATCAATTTTTGAATAGTTTATTATTTGCAATGGCAACACTATTGAACTGAAGGTTTGATTATTATTTAAGCTTCCGGTGGAATAATTAAATTAAACTTCCGGTGTAATTTAATGTTATTTTAAATTGTAATGTTGATGATAATTGGATTGGAATAATTACAAAGTCATCAAATTACTACTACGATAATTTAATTGTTGATAAACATTTTATTGTAATGTAAGGAGATTTCAATAGACTTCCGATTGATATTTTAATTGAACAATGTAATGGCTTTGATAAATCATATTATTAATCATACCTAAATTCGATAGTAATTATTCCAATAATTAACAACGAATGTTGTAATTTTGTGATAATGGTTTACTAAATTTGTTATTATGAGATTAGTGACACTTCCTGATAAAATGTATCCGGTTATGGTGTATTGAGACTTCCGTCTCTGTGATTGGTGGATTCTTCCGTCTGTATTCTTGAAGTGTACTTGTAAAATATAAAATAAGCGGGAAGGTCTGGGGTCAGTTCAGTCTTGTGTATTTTGGAAGTGGTTGCTTATTATAATCGTGATACTGCCCGTCGATATAAAGATAAGTATATTTGATATTGTCAACTGTACTGTAACAATTGATAATTTTATAATGTGTGTTCTGTGTATTTCTGTTATATACTGAGAATAATTCTGAATGTGTAGTGGCCATACATAAGACCTTTATATTGAGTTTCTTACCGGTATCTTCTCAATATGGTCGGCCATCCGAACCGGAAGTAGATTTGAGAGTAAATTCATAGTTGTGGCCATGGATATGTTTGAATAAATACTTTCTAAAGTCTGGCCTAAATGATTATTTATTATTCCGACCTAATATAAAGTACTCTGATATAGTTAAGTATACCTGATTTTGAAATATGCTATATAATTCTATTAGAATAACCATCCTAACGTTTGAATCACGTAATCTGATACTTATTGTCCATTATCTGAATTGATTAATTTATTGACAATTATACTAGAATTTAAAGGGAGTAAAATCAGTTAAAAATTGTGGTCTTGTGATTTATTTATTAATACCTACCCTACTTTAATTCCGATGTTTCTTCATTCTATAATGTGGAACTTTAAGTAAATAGTAATTACATAACTAGAAACAGTTTAGACAACTTGGCAACTCAGGATTAAAATTTAGCAAATCGATATATTCAGATGATATATTAATTTATTTATTTTTAGTCGATATTTATAATCTTTCTAAATGAGATGATCAGCACTTTCTTAATGATGATCGGCCCATATATCTATCATCAGAAGTGGGATACGCAAAATCTGTGCCCTTAAACTAAAATGTTGTACTTGTTTTTTCCAGAAATCGTACGAGTTTTGTTTGACTGACGATAAGCCGTTGGATTACTCTTGAAAAATTATTCTACATCCTGTCTGAAAGAAGATCCATCGACGATAGGAGCAGCAGATGATGAAGCTGGTTATTTGGTCTGGTAAGGCCTTGCAAGGGCTTTTTATTTTTATGCTAGTAAAGATTATCTCAAAAAAAAGTAATACAGAAACGATATTTTGAGGAATTAGTACCAGTTATACCTGAAAATATTAATGTTTCCCTTTCATTAGTCATATAGTCCCCTTCTTTAGTTACCGACAGTGGTATACATTTTGGTTCAAATGAAGTTGTCTTTGTTTAGAGAATTATATAATTCAGCAATCGTTTGATTGCCACGGGGACCCTTAAGATTGTTCATAGTCAAATTTAAACAGTTTTTAAATAAATAGTATTTCTAGTCATATCAAAGCTTAATCATGTCACATAATGATCCCTAGGTACTATACAATTTTAAAGCAATCGATTTCTAGTCTTAAATTAATATCATTACATAGCATAAATATTTGACTAATTATTAAAATATTCTTCAATCGTATAAAAACAGTTATTAATTAAAAACTTTATCTTTTTATTAAATAGGCTAATTTTGTTTCGGTTTTGATGTCTGGAGGTAACTTGTTGTAAATTTTTAATGCTTCAAATTTAATTTGCAATATAACTTCAGGTAGGCCGAGCGAATTATATCTGGTCCAAAAATCGATTAATGAAACTATCCAAAAATCTGTTAGGTTAATTCCAACATTTCAGATAATTGCCAATAATTAAAATTATATTCGGTATGTCAATAAGATAGAAGATAGGAATAGAAGCATTGTTGAACAAGTAATTTCTTTAATTTGCTTTTAAATAAATATGAGGGTACACTTTTTTTATTTGGTCCTATGGGAGCTTATTGTAATTTTTTATGGCCATTGGATAACTGTTTCTATTGTGCGGCGTTGTTTTCATTTTTGGCAATACAATTGAGATTTAGGTTTGATGGCAAACTTCGCATCGTAATAATATTTTTCGTAATAATAGTTTTTTTTTAGTAGGTAGGTGATTTGGTATGTTAGTCGAGACCATCGGCGTTACGAGAAATTAAATGCCAGTTGTAAGGGATCTTTTGGAAGGAAATTTTGTCCTTTCTCCTGAGCGATAGCCTTGCTCTAAGGGGTATTAAGAAATGTAAGAATTATATTATTGCTTATAAAAAAAAAAAAGTCTGTTCGTATATATGAAATGATCATGTATTTTGGAAAATATTACTTTACATATATTAAATATATATTATTTATATATCAGGCGATATAAAAAAAAAGGAAAAAAAAAAAATTAAAAAAAAAAAAAAAAAAAGAAAACGCTGGTCTACTGATTGCTTGCTACTGACTTTTCTCACCGGCAGCGGGTGAATGGGGTTGGTATTGCGAGGCAATTGGTAATTGTATGTCGCTGGTCTACTGATTGCTTGCTACTGACTTTTCTCGCCGGCAGCGGGTGAATGGGGTTGGTATTGCGAGGCAATTGGTAATTGTATGTCGCTGGTCTACTGATTGCTTGCTACTGACTTTTCTCGCCGGCAGCGGGCGAATGGGGTTGGTATTGCGAGGCAATTGGTAATTGTATGTCGCTGGTCGACTGATTGTTTGCTACTGACTTTCCTCACCGGCAGCGGGTGAATGGGGTTGGTATTGCGAGGCAATTGGTTACAAAAAAAAGCTAAAAAAAAAAAAAGCTAAAAAAAAAAAGCTGCGACATAATCGGTTGGTGAAAATGTCTACACACCCGGAGGCAGCCCGTGGTGGGACCTATCACATTACCCGATATAGTCATATTTATAAAATTTCTACACGAAGCATTAAAATAATTGTATCTATTTTTGTCTATGTTCTATTAATATTTATAACACTTATTATCCTGATATTCTGTTTGTAACAGCTTTGAATATAAAAATTGCTTCGAGAGATTCTTTGCAATTGTCAGTGTGACCGAGCGGTTGTAAATTATTTTACGTAAGTACCTACATAAAATAAAATCAAAATGTATTTCAGATTCGTATTTTAAGATGTTACTAGAGTATTTGATAGATTAGACATATTCATAAATATGCAAAATTATTTGAAAATATTCATAGGATACAATTTATTTATTTATAAAAAGGTACATCAACACCACATTTGTAGCTATTATTTTATTTATGTACAATGATATATTCTTGGTGCCAAATGCTAGATTTCATATAGATTGGGATAGTGTGTTGTGGTGATTAATGAATTAATCAAGGGTCATTCACGGCACCAATGATTTATTGATTGAATTAATGAATAATATGTTTATAATTTTTGTCTAACAAGTAGAAATTCTGACATAATTATTCTAATTATTATTGTGCTAAAATCAATTCCCTTCTCTTATGTTACAATGAAAAATATTTCATTGATTCAATCAAATATATAATTTTATTAATTCATGGTACTTTTTGGGATACTGAGGTGATATAAGATGTACTTTGAAATGTATTTTTGTATGTAATTGTGGATAGGACAATGTGTTCACGGACTGTTGATATATTTTAAATTGTTCTGGCCTGTCCCTTGTGCAGCAAATGTGATACACTTCTCTTTACTTTGGTTATGGCTTGAACTAAGTAATTATGATTTATTTGTTTTTGCCCGAGGTTCGCTCACGCAGATTTCATTGAATTTCATTAACTTTTTACCGTCAGCCGATTTCGATGAGGTGCCAAGCTGAATTTAATTAATTTTTAAAAACTATGTACATGTATTCAGTAGTTTTAAGGATTTGTATTCAATTTTAGTCTGATAGTCTTCCTTCATCGTTCAATCAGTTTTTGGTAAATATATTTCAATGGAGACCTACTGGTTTTACAGTTTTATCATATGTTTACATAATTTATATTTTATAATATTTTATTTCTATCATTGTGCCAAAGGCCATACCTGTGACTACTCGCTGCTATACCTGTGGTTATGTCTGTAAATGGAACTTGGCTTTGTTGTACCTATGGCTATATCTCTGATTTTCCTTTTGTCATGGATAAATGTTTTTTTATACGGTTAGTACTTCGAAAATGAAGATAAATTGTAATTAGAAATATTGTATATCTATGATTGTAACAATGGCCTTACTTGTGACTGTACTCGCTGTTATACTGCGGGTTGTCTGTAATTAAATCTTAGCTTTGCTGTACTTCTGGCTATGCTTAAGCCTGTGGCTATACCTGTGGTTTACCTTGTGGTTGTGCCTAGATGCCAGAAATACAGCAGGTATCGTAAATAAGTGTTGTTGTACTGTTGGTACTTCGAGGACGAAGTACATGTCAGTCTGGCCGTGTTAGATATTTGGTTAAATATCTGAGTTAAATAAGTACTTCAAAAATGTATTATTTGCAGTGGCAACACTATTGAAATCAATTTTTGAATAGTTTATTATTTGCAATGGCAACACTATTGAACTGAAGGTTTGATTATTATTTAAGCTTCCGGTGGAATAATTAAATTAAACTTCCGGTGTAATTTAATGTTATTTTAAATTGTAATGTTGATGATAATTGGATTGGAATAATTACAAAGTCATCAAATTACTACTACGATAATTTAATTGTTGATAAACATTTTATTGTAATGTAAGGAGATTTCAATAGACTTCCGATTGATATTTTAATTGAACAATGTAATGGCTTTGATAAATCATATTATTAATCATACCTAAATTCGATAGTAATTATTCCAATAATTAACAACGAATGTTGTAATTTTGTGATAATGGTTTACTAAATTTGTTATTATGAGATTAGTGACACTTCCTGATAAAATGTATCCGGTTATGGTGTATTGAGACTTCCGTCTCTGTGATTGGTGGATTCTTCCGTCTGTATTCTTGAAGTGTACTTGTAAAATATAAAATAAGCGGGAAGGTCTGGGGTCAGTTCAGTCTTGTGTATTTTGGAAGTGGTTGCTTATTATAATCGTGATACTGCCCGTCGATATAAAGATAAGTATATTTGATATTGTCAACTGTACTGTAACAATTGATAATTTTATAATGTGTGTTCTGTGTATTTCTGTTATATACTGAGAATAATTCTGAATGTGTAGTGGCCATACATAAGACCTTTATATTGAGTTTCTTACCGGTATCTTCTCAATATGGTCGGCCATCCGAACCGGAAGTAGATTTGAGAGTAAATTCATAGTTGTGGCCATGGATATGTTTGAATAAATACTTTCTAAAGTCTGGCCTAAATGATTATTTATTATTCCGACCTAATATAAAGTACTCTGATATAGTTAAGTATACCTGATTTTGAAATATGCTATATAATTCTATTAGAATAACCATCCTAACGTTTGAATCACGTAATCTGATACTTATTGTCCATTATCTGAATTGATTAATTTATTGACAATTATACTAGAATTTAAAGGGAGTAAAATCAGTTAAAAATTGTGGTCTTGTGATTTATTTATTAATACCTACCCTACTTTAATTCCGATGTTTCTTCATTCTATAATGTGGAACTTTAAGTAAATAGTAATTACATAACTAGAAACAGTTTAGACAACTTGGCAACTCAGGATTAAAATTTAGCAAATCGATATATTCAGATGATATATTAATTTATTTATTTTTAGTCGATATTTATAATCTTTCTAAATGAGATGATCAGCACTTTCTTAATGATGATCGGCCCATATATCTATCACGCGCGTGATACCCCTGGTGTTGCAAGCGTCCATAGGCTACGGTAACCGCTTACCATCAGGCGGGCCGTATGCTTGTTTGCCACCTAAGTGGTATAAAAAAAAAACTACAGCGAGACGATGTTACTGAAACTTTCAGTAATAACACTCATGACTGAACAAATCCAAACGCACAATTTGCGCAAAGTATTAATAACTGTAAGCTAAACAAACAATAGCTTCACATAACATAGGTAGAGCCCAAAATATATCGTAGGTGTGCATACTAACCGCGAATTTATGAGCAGATTTGACAGCACTGAGTTTGGGAATACTCAGCCAAGCATAGCTCTTGTGCCTTTGCACGAATTTTCAACAGCGTTTGATTTTGATGAAACACTTTTGTAACTTAGTGTACATATGTGTCGGACGAGTTGGGAAATATAGCTTGAGACAAGTTAATGATACGGAGACTTATAAAAGATAGTGAAGAAAAACATGGCTAAAGTGACGAGTATAAAACGCTATCGCTTATGGGTACTAGGTGGATAGGCAAGCATTAGAATTTTAGTTGATTTTCAAGTTTGCACACGTAAATAACTAAATATTAGGTTATACGTTCCTACGCGCTGAATCCGCAGATGTTATCTAGATTCAGTAAAAGCGCTTGAGCGATGCACGCGCCCTGGTTCAACTGATACATGCACTGTCATAGTACTTTTCTAAATATAATTGACAAATATCTCAACACAAATGTGACTGGACACTTCGAAAGCTTGTCACAAGCTTTGTTAAATTGATAGTAAATCCCTATTCCGCACTTTCATAGGAGGTTAATTGAAATTCTCTGTACCGCTGCTCGAATCCCATCACACTCAACCATGATGACGATTTTCATTCGAAATGTTACATATAAAAATACCTCGTCAAGTTGTCAATTTATAAGTCGAAATATCCATGTCGAATGTATCTGAACTGTCACACAAAGGTGTCCCAATAGAGATCCAGTTGACAAATTGACTTAATTATAGACCAAACAAAGGTAATAGCATTCCGCGTAACGAGTTTTGCGTACAACAAACATTTCGACAAACCGATTAGGTGAGTACAAATAATTTACACTTAATTTTATTTACTGATCATGGAGTTTTGACTGCTGCTGTGCTGTATTTAAAAGCAAACATTGATGTTAGAAATGGATATGACCCAGTTGCAAAGTATTTTAGTATAAGCCTATATTTGGCAGTAGGCCAATGTAGGTTGACGCTGATGAAAACCGTAAGACCATAAATGAAAATAGTCTAACTAGGTCATTAGATAAAGTACCTATTAGGTATCAAACAATGGAATTATCAATAACGTTGTTATAAATTTCGACCGAGTTTTACAAACTATGCAATGCAAAAGGACAATCCTTAACTAGTATAGGTATAAAAAAACTACCGTTCATTTAAATCGGCCTACAGCGCGACTCGGCAGAATTCAATTTTGAAATACACTCAGAGCGCGTGTTCGGAACGTTGTTTGCAACACCTATTTCCATTTACGCTCCGCCAAAAAAGTGACACGCGTCGGGATTTTATGCAAATTTCCTGATCATAAACAAAAGGTTTAACAAACGTATTGTATAAAATGAACAAAGCTAGCCTTTTTCAGAAAATTTTCCTCTCAATTTAAATACTTACAAGTGTTCTTGTACTCAAAGTATTTTACTGGGAATGGTTATTTATAACAATATCATTGTTAAAGCTATTACGCGTGTAATCTAAAATTAAACGCTGCCAAGGTAATAATTAAAGAAGAATAACATTTATGATAAAAAGGTTTTGTTTTCAGTTTTCCCTAAGCGTTTGTAAAGTTACACTCAAAGAGCAGGCCCGGGGCGCGCAGCGTTCCTTTTGAGGCTTAATGAGAGTCGTGCTGGGGCTGTCCGACTAATTCTGTTTGCTTTGTTGGCCAAAGCGCGAACCAACACAAAAGGCTAGCCGTGCCTCACGCACGTTGAATTAAAAACATGAAATAAAAACTAAAATATTACTTTCTTATAAATATTTTATTTCTTAAGTATTTTAAAATCTAATTACTATGTTAAGTTACAGCGATAAGGTATTATTATTGTTACAATATTGTAAATAAATTATTATACTCAACTATAATTATACCTTAGTTATTTAACGATGATATTTTGTTATTGGACGTGTTATTTAAGTCACTGGTGACTAGATACATCGAAACCTAGCCCAAGAAATAAAATTACAGATTAACTTACAAGGATAAAATATATCTACAACGATATGGACCTTGCATAAAATGACAGAATTTATTTAACAACATAAAAAGATGATATGATAATTCTTTCAGGCATGCTAATATTTACAATACTAATACATAGCACTTAAATTAATAACATCTTATAAGTAAAAAGTGACAGCTGAATAAATTATCCTACCGATAAATTTTATCGTCGTGTGGTGGCATACTAATAAAATAGGGTGCTGGTGGCGGCGGTGCTAAATATCGCACAGAGCCGGGTCCTGGCTGAACTTTATGTGGCAATGTGGCCGTGGATAATGAGGCCGGGGGCAATGTTGCCGCATATCCAGGCCACGGCCCACTCCACATTGCTGGAGTTCCCACTGCTGGGCTGCTAGCCAGCGGACCACCTCTATACGACGTCGTAGTCATTCTCAATCGAACGATACAAATAGCTACAATCAATATAGCTATAAATGCCACAACACCGCCAACTATGCCTATTATAAGATTATCATCATTATTCGAAGTTACTACACCAACTACAGGCGCACCTTTCGGTTCCCCAGGTACTTTTGGTCGCTCGTGAGATGGAGCTACTGACCAAATTATATCAGGCTCAGCTGAAGTACGATGCACAAGTCGAGGTGGCGTAGTAGTCGATAAGCTACTCGATGATAAAGTTGGTGTGGTTCTTTTTCTTGTTTCACAAGTTAACTCATCGTCACCAATTTCTACTAAAAGAAATCCTGACAGATGATCTGGAGATTCGCACTTCACGTCATCTATTCCAACATTTGGCAACCATCTCCTCAACGCTCGTGCATTACAATCACAACGAATAGGGTTCGTGTCTAAACCAAACATTGAGAGATCAGCTCTACGATCGTCGAGTGCTACTAATAATTGTGGTTGTAAAGTTGTTAGTTGACTGCCACCAACATCTATCGTTATTTGCGATGACCTTGGTAAGGGGAAGAGTAATGCTGGTGGTAGAGTAGTGACAGATGTATTACGGAATCTAACGATAATAGCTGGAGCCTTTAACCCAGCAAGCACGCCCGAAGAAACAGTTTTTAATCTGGAACCCCTAATACCTAGCTCTTCAAGTCGAGGATGTAAAGTGGAGTGTAATTGATCAGCTCCTAATGTTGCATCCTTCAATTCGACATCCAATTTCTCTAGAGCTAATACAAATTGTAAAGCACCTTGAACATCAAAGTATCCTAATCTAGGATATCCATGAGCTCTGAGCTCGACAAGATTAGGTAGGCTTCTAAAAGCATTTTTCTCTATTCTCGTACATTTTTCAAGATTACTTATATCTAATACCCGCAAAGAAGAAAGTCCTTCAAAGTTACCGTCCATCACCATCACTATCGGATTATTGGAAATATTTAATCGCTGTAGATTTTTCAGTTTAGGCCAGGAAATAGCGACTGACCCAGAAACGTCCATTATCTGATTATGAGAAAGATCCAATGAATCTAGAAGCGTTGTCCTAAGGAAAGTCTTTTCCGATAACCTATTAATGTTATTGAAAGAAAGATTCAAGTTGTGTAAAAATGGAGTTTCTAATTGTCCAATAGACTTTATTCCAGTACCCGCCAAATTTAAATCTCTAACAGTTTTTGGCTCAGTCAGAACATTACTTATCGTTTTTTCAGACAATGGATTAAAAGATAAGTCCAATTTCTTTATATTAACCATTACACTGTCTTCAGCAGGAATATCAACAATTTCATTGTGTGACAAATCAACCGATGAGACGAAAAAATATTGTTTCTGTAATGCTTTCAATGGCGCATGGTCAAACAAATTTTTGCTCAGGACAACTTTTTCTAACATATGTAGTCTCGATCTTTCAAAAATATTGTCAGGTAATTCAGTAAGTAAGTTACCACCTAAGTCTAAAACTTCTAACCTTATAAGTCCTTCGAATAGCCTGTCACCGAGACGATCTATTTTATTGTTGGACAAATCTAAATGTTGGATTTGTGAAGAATTATGGAAAGCCATTTCACTGATAACTTCAAGTTCATTTCTAGCCATTAAAATCGTTCTGAGTTTCGGAAGTCGGGCAAAATCCAATTCGTCTACGGTTGTAAGAGCATTACCAGATAAATCCACTAACTCGAGATATTGTAAAGTACTTATAAGTTCAGAAGGGAAGAAATTAAATTTGTTGTTAGTTAAAATGATTTCTCGAAGGCGTGGATGAATTCTAAATGAAGACGGGAATAGATAACTCAGCTGATTGTCTGACAGATCTATAACTTCTAAACTTGTGCCTGTATTGAAGAATTCTCCTTTAAAAGCGCTCAGCTGATTGCCTTTTAGAGATAAGTATTGTATAGACATTACATTGATAAAAGAAGGAGTTCGAATATTAACTATATTATTATATGACAAGTCCAAGTGCGTCAAATTTCTAAGATTCTTAAATGAATTTTCTGAGATTTCTTGCAGGAAATTGTTAGACAAATAAATCTGTTCCAAATTAGGGTTCTTAGAAAATAAATTTACTGGAAGCGCTTTCAAGCCTACGTGACTTATGTCAATACTCAATAAAGCCTGATTATGCTGAAAAACGTTTTGAGGCAGAATGCTCATATGAGAATTTCTGCTTATATTTAAATGAGATAAGCTAGGTATAGATTCAAAAGCATTTACAGGTATTTCCGAAATCTGATTGTCAGATATATCCAAGAACCATAAGCTGACGAATTTCAATTGTTGTCCAGTGAAACCCAATATTCTATTCTGATTCAGAGATAAAAATTGCAGTGATTGTTCCAAACCGCTGAATACTTCAGCTGCGATGGAATTTAGTAAATTCCCCGATAAATCTAAATGGTTCAATGTTTTGAAGTGATCGAATGCCGCGGTAGGTAGTTCCCTGATTACGTTTCGAGATAAAACTAATGAGGTGACTCTATCTGAGACTGATCTAAGTATATCGCTAGACAAAGCCGTGACTCTATTAAAACCTAAATGAACTGAAATTAGATTAGGCAAACGAGAGAGCGCGGTCGCCGGAATGAGGAGGATGTTATTGTCTCGTAAAAGCAGCGTCTCGAGGCTTGTCAATCCGTCAAAAGCGTCGTCTTCCACCTGAAAATACAAAATATTTATTAGAAAGTAATTACATTTTTCATATTAGTTTATGAGCGCCTGATTTACTATTTTATTTCTTTAAATTATTTATTTATTTCAGATGTTCTAAATCTTAATTAACACCGATATAACACAATTATACATTCTACATAGCTATGCATTAGTGATACCAACGTATACCTCCATAGTTCACAATTGTATCTAATTCTACTATGACATAACACTAGAATTCAATTAATCTGAAGCAAACTTACAGTGCGAAGTGAATTAACACCAATATCCAAGTATTTTAGTTCAGTGAGGCCCACAAAAGTGCCAGGTGCTAACTTCACTAGATTATTCCTGCTGAGGTCCAGGACTTGAAGTGATACTAAAGCGCTGAGGTGACTGTTGTCAATGTTCTGGAATAAACAGAATTATCCATTAGTTGGATGACATTGATATTAGCCTATTGGGTATCGCAGTTCACTTTGATTAACTTGTGAAGGGAGATTAGGGTGACAAATTGCATTAGGCAGTGTGAGCAAACATCGCGTAACGTGCTCGGTAATCAATTAATATTGAATAGGGTGTGACGGCATGTCATACATTATGTGACACGGTTAATATGATGGAAAAGAAAAGTTATTCACGCTTATTATTTTACTTCACTTAAGTTTATTGCAAACTGTAGTTTATGATAATGGTTGTCATTACGAGAGCTAATAATCGCGTTGGCGTCGGACCATAACTTCGCAGATGGCTCATTTACTTTAAAACGTTAATTTGGTCGGCTGTATCAAAAATAAGAGATTTGTGTACCTACTATCCTGTTCAGTGATACGGGCCCGTTGGCGTGCCCTGACACGCAATATTAGAGTGGATGAAAACATCTGTTTATTCTGAGTTAGGGTATCTGCTTGAGAATTCTCGAGAAATTTGTCTTTAGTCAAGTCGGGACAAAAACACTCAACGGCTCGAAATCTCGAGAAATAAATTCCACCCACGCAAAAAAAACACGTATTTATGCATACTATGTTCAAATTAAAAAAATACTATCAAAAGTTAATAATGATTTGTTTAATCGAAAAACTGTGATGTTATAACATAATAGTTTCTAAATATAAAAGGCTTTTTAGTTAGTAGCAAAATGTTTGTTTTGTTAAACAAGTTTTTTAAATAGGAACCAGTAATTTTGTTGATTCAAAACTATTAATTTTTTTATTTAAATAAAAACTGTTGTACATTTGGGAACTGGTAGGGACCCAATAATTATAAAAAAGTTAAGTACTACCCTACTCTTTACTTTTTAACCGACTTCAAAAAAGGAGAAGATTCTCAATTCAGTTGTTTTTTTATGTTTGTTACATCATAACTCCGTCATTTATTAACCGATTTGGAAAATTCTTTTTTTATTTGGAAGGGTACACTTCCTCTTTGGTCCCATTTTGAAGTCGTTTAACTTTTTTCAATTATTATATAGACCAGCCGAGTATAGTTTGTTTAATTTATTTGTTATAGATTACTTAATTAAAAGTGCAATTTATAGTCACAAAAAAATACTATTTGATTTAATTCATCTTATCTATCAGTCTAATCTGTATATATAAAATTCAAAGTCCTGACTGACTGACTGACTGACTGACTGACTGACTGATATATGCACGCACAGCCTAAACCGCTGGTCCTAGAGACATGAAATTTGGAGGGTGTATTCTTTGTGAAGAGTAGGTATCCACTAAGAAAGGGTTTTTCGAAATTCCACCCCTGAGGGGGTAAAATAGGGGATGAAAGTTTGTATGAAAGTCCGTCAGCTTCGAAGTTAGAATCTTCAAATTTTGGGTTTAGGCTAAAGATTGAAAATTAATGTATAGGTGTCTGAGCGTTTGTTATAATTACACCCCCGTAGGGGGGAAAAGAGGGATGAAGTTACTTATGCAAGTCCTTCATTTCCACATTAAACACCACTAAATATATTATAATACAGTGTAGGCATCTCCTAACGAAGGATTTTTTGATATTACACTCCTAAGGGAGTAAAAAAGGGGATGAAAGTTTGTATGAAAGTCCGTCAGTTTCGAAGTTAGGATGTTCAAAATTGGTGTTAAGGCTGACGATTGAAAATTAATTTATACCTGTCTCAGCGTTTTTGATAATTCCACCCTCGAAGGGATGAAAAAGCGGGATGAAGTTGTGTATTCAAAGTCCTGTCTGACTGACAGATATATCAACGCACAGTCTAAACCGCTGGTCCTAGATACATGAAATTTGGAGAGTGTATTCTTTGTGAAGTGTCGGAATCCATTAAGAAAGGGTTTTTCGAAATTCCACCCCTAAGGGGGTAAAATAGGGGATGAAAGTTTGTATGAAAGTCCGTCAGTTTCGAAGTTAGGATCTTCAAATTTTGTGTTTAGGCTGAAGACTGAAAATTAATTCATACGTGTCTTAGCGTTTTTGATAATCCTGCTTTTCATCCCTTCGAGGGTGGACCTCGAAGGGATGAAAAGCAGGATTATGCAGCATATTAAAGCAGGGCACAGTATTGCACAGCTTAAACCGCTGTTCTTAGAGACATGCAATTTGGAGGGTGTGTTCTTTGTGAAGTGTACATATCAAATATGAAAGGGTTTTTTGAAATTCCAACCCCCGTTTCACCCTCTTAGGGGTTAAGAGGGTGAAACGGGGGTTGAATTTTCTGTAAAACATATTATTACACACGTAATTTAAGTTTTTGGTTTTTTAATTATTAATACTTTATTTTGTAAATAAAAAAAACAATTGAGAGGGAGGGAGAGCACTTATTATGTTTGTTTTTGAAGAAAAATATGTCATTTGTTTCCTGTAGGCCACGCGGGCCAAGCCGCGGGCAGAAGCTAGTTTGTAATAAAGCAATTTGAAAATAATATAGTGATTTATTAAAAAATCTAAAATTTCTCAATAAACTCGAAAAATCATGATCGAGAATTATCGTGCCTCGATAAATAAAACAGGTAGAGAAACCAGAAACCTATTTAGTATATCAGTTATGTGGTAAATTAGGTACTAACCGTAATCATATTGCTCGAGAGATTCAAATGCCTCAGAGCGACGAATGACTTCATTGCCACAGTCGGGAAGTCCGTAATGAAGTTCTCTGAGAGGTCTAACTTCTGCAGATTCTCTGTGCCCTGGAATACGTCACTATTAAACTTGGATAGTCTGTTTCGACCCAGGTCCAGGGTCTGAAGATCTCCAAGGCCGATGAAAGCTCCACCTTCGACAGCTGATATCATGTTCGCATGCAGGTTTATTTCTTCTAAAGTCTTCTGTGACACGAATGATGCTTGGCGGATTGATGCTGCAACAATTTGTGTTTGTTAATTCACAGCGACACGGTATATAAAATGTAGAGGCGTTCGTTAAAATTCATGAACAATTGAAACGACCAATAAAATTGGTTATCACTTCATGCGCCTACATAATGACTTGATGCGCCGTGCTCTTACTACCGGTATGTCATACATTACAGGGTTAAACTAATGACTTATTCTTGTTATCCGTCTTCAAAAATAGGAGAAGGTTCTCAATTACGTTGTATGATTTTTTTTTATGTTTGTTACCTCATAACTGTGTCATTTATTAACCGATTTGGAAAAAAAAAATGTTTTGTTTTTGGTAGAGTACACTTCCCGTTTGGTCCCGTTGTCATCATGTCAGGATTTGACTACTTTTAAGTGTACTTTGAAGTCAATTTAAGTTTTTTGTTAAAGTTTTTTTATTGTACAACTAATCAAAAGAACAAGAACATACAACTTAAAGACAGTTCATTCGGCCAAACTAAGTGGCAAATTATAGATACATCGTCTATCTCCTTATGAACGAGGAAACACCTTTTTTACTCAGTACTTCACTGTCAGAAGTCTCTAGAGGTAAAACAATGTGAAAATCTTACCTATTCTGTTTTCCCTTAGGGAGAGAACTTTCAGCGACTGCGGCCCATTCAATGATGTCGACGGTACCGAGTTCATGTTGTTGCGGTCGAGACGCAAGACCTAGAAAAAATAACTTTTTCTATGATTTATGACTCAAATTCTGCTGCATTATGTTTGGTTTCAATATGAAAATTTGAAATAGTTATTAAACTCCACAATGGTACACATAATTAACAATATTTTATTATAATGAGATAATTAATATAAAATATCTTCCATACCTTTAAAATATAACACCCAATCAACAATCCCTCCTCTACACCTCTTATACTATTTCCACTCAAGTCCAGTTCTTCCAAAGCCGGCAGATTATGCAGCTCAGCAGTCGAAAAGATGGGGTTCAGATTATCACCAAGCAGATTATCTGCTAGCACTAATCTGGTGATGTTACCCCTGACACCAGCCAATAGGCGATCTGGTAACCTTCGGAGACTGTTGTGGGAGAAGTCCAGCTCTTTTATTGGGAGGCCGTAGGAAGAGAATATCTGAAAAAAAAGATGAAAAAAATATCTAATTTAGCTTTATTTCTTGCCAATATTATGATATTTGAAAATATCGCACTAAAATTGGCTATCGCAATACGTCTTCATAAAGAACAAACATTTTACACGCATCTCTTTTTAAATCATATCTACGTGATAATTATTATATACTTCAGTTAGGTAAAGTCTCAATACGCAAATTGTACGAGTATCATTCAGTTTTCATATTTACACGATGCAGATAAAGTGAGCATAAATGTGAAGCCTCCACATATAGGTATTGTTACGAGCTGGGGTTCAGGATAAATAATGGTACACGAATTTACCAAAACACTGGTCACACTTTTATTAAAACTCTAATTAAAACACTCAGAAATTAAATAGTTCACTAGCACTTAACTGTATTTCACTTCGATGTTTACTCACTGTTATACAAAACCAAACTCAAACTCCTCTGTGCATTGTCCCGTATTTATACTTCATAAACGGCATCTGGAACATTCCACAATTTACCCGCGTATTCTACATGCCTACAGTGCTATCGGGAATATTCCAGAAGCCGGTAGCTATTTGGCGATAGATGGCGTTGCTTGATAGATGTTTACTCCTATACAATAACAGCGTTACTGATAGTACCGCTATTCAATAACAGATGGCGTTACTGGTAGCAATTTATTCCTGATGTCGCGATGTCGTAACACTACCCCCTCCTTAGACATGCTCGTCCCGAGCAATGTGAGTTCCATGGTATTGCGCCAAACGGTCTATATGGACAATCTTCGGTTTACCTCGAGCCCCCTTCTGGATACGGTAGGTGACATCATTGATTTTCGTAACAACACGATATGGTCCATCCCATTTTGCTTGCAGTTTCGGGGACTTTCCTTTCCTGCGCACTGGGTTATGTAGCCATACTAGGGACCCCATCTCGAATACTCTATTGTTCGCTTTCCGATCGTAACGGGTCTTCATTCGTTCAGACATTTGTTGGCCATACTGCCTGACGTGCTCATATACGTCATTCATTTTGTTTCGTAAGTCGTTCGCATAATCTGTAACACTACGTGGATCGTCAGGCGGAATACCGGTGAGCAAATCTGCAGGCAATCGCAATTCTCTACCGAAGTTTGCAAAAGCAGGCGTCACCGTCGTACTTTCATGAGTTGCACTTCGATATGACAGGAGAAAGGGTTGTATGTGTTTGTCCCAATCCTTCTGCCGGCTGTCCACAACTTTTGCCAGATATCTCTCCAACGTTTGGTTGAACCGTTCCACCATTCCGTCCGATTGCGGGTGATAAGATGTGGTCCTGGTTTTGTGTATACCCATTACTCGACATGCCTCCTGAAATATTTGAGACTCGAAATTTCTTCCTTGATCGCTGTGAATTTCTAGTGGTACACCAAACCGACAGAAGACTTCATGGACTAATTTATCTGCCACAGTAGAAGCTTCCTGATTCGGTATCGCGAAGACCTCTGGCCACTTTGTGAAGTAGTCCATGACGACCAGGAAGTACTTGTTTCCACTATCACTTTCAGGAAACGGCCCCGCGACATCCAACGCTATCCGTTCCCAGGGAGCTCCATCATTGTACAGCTTCAGCGCACCTCTACTGCGTGTTTGTGGTCCTTTTACAGCTGCGCAACTGACGCACTTTCGTATCCAGTCTTCCACATCGTCCCTGCAGTGGATCCAGTAAAATCGCTCACGAATCTTTAATAGAGTTCGTTTTACTCCCATGTGACCTCCTGAACATCCATTGTGATAGAATTTCAAGATATCTGGTATCCTTGCCTTCGGAACAACCATTTGTAGGTGAGAGCTGTCCCCTCGGGCATTTTCCCATTTACGGCATAAAATTCCATCCTGTATAGCTAAGCTCTCCCACTGTGCCCAATAACTTTTTGTGACTGAACTCGTCGTTGCCACGTCACACCACTTAGGTTTAGTGGCACTAGCCTGAATCCAGTCGCGAATCGGCTTGATGTCCGTGTCATCTTGCTGAGCCTGCTTTAGGGTTTCTATCCACTCTTCACTTAGGTCAGTCCTTAGCATCTTTACGGTTATTACTTCCTTATCTTCTTGCCTAACACAGTGCTTACAATTTTCAGGACAAGGTCTTCTTGATAAGGCATCTGCGTTGCCATGCAACCTCCCACTGCGATGTTCAGTTACAAAGTCAAACTCTTGTAACAGTTCAATCCATCTAGCGACTTGTCCTTCTGGATTTTTGAATTGCAATAGCCACTTCAATGCGGCATGGTCAGTGCGGAGATGAAATTTCCTCCCTATCAAATACTTGCTAAAATGCTGCAACGTTTTCACAACAGCAAGTAATTCTTTTCTTGTAACACAGTAATTTCTCTCCGGTTTCGACAAGGACTTGCTAAAATAAGCTATCACAACCTCTTGATCTCCTTTTCTTTGCGATAACACGCCACCAATTCCATTATTACTCGCATCAGTATCTACTATGAATTCTTTTTCAGTATCAGGATAACCCAAAATAGGTGAGCTACACAGCCGTTTCTTTAATTCTTGGAATGCAACATCACATGCTTTGTCCCAAAAGAATTGTGATTTTTCCTCTGTCAACTTATGTAGAGGTCTAGCAAGGTCAGCAAAATTTTTCACAAAACGTCGATAATAGGAGCACAAGCCCAAGAATGCCCTGACCTGCGTTTTATCTCTTGGAACTGGCCAATCGTTGACAGCAGCTATTTTCTCAGGATCTGTCTGAACTCCTTATCCCGCTGTAGTGTTCCTCCAGTCGGCGAGCCTGCTCTTCCTGACGGCGAGCCTGCTCCTCCTGACGGCGAGCCTGCTCCTCCTGACGGCGAGCCTGCTCCTCCTTATCCCGCTGTAGCTGTTCCTCCAGTCGGCGAGCCTGCTCCTCTTGTCGGCGAGCCTGCTCCTGTAGCATTACCATCAAAGCGCCAAGATCTGGGGTTGCAGGTACTGCTCTGACTTCAGGTGGGTCGGCAAGTGGCAAAGAGCCAGTTGGCTGCTGGCCACCCGAAGTCTGCGACGGAGAACCTCCAAACCTCCTTTCATCCATCTCCTGCTGCCGCTGGCCCCTTGTACGGACACCCTCAGTGACTTCCTTTGGCATAACCGGCATTATTTATCCTACTACTTCTGACACCAATTTTGATTTCTTTTAGTGTGTCCAGAATGTCCATCTTTGTGAGGCATAACGAGGTGTACCCGTTGACCATGGCGGTGTACCGCACCACGACGAGGTCGAGCCAGCCGCAGCGGCGCACGCGTCGCGTCGTCACGCCGATCTCGTGACCACGCTCTTGTAGCAATCGCCCCGTCTCGTCATTCAACTCGGTGGGGAAAGGTCCGTCGCCTACACGAGTGGTATAAGCCTTCACTACTCCAAACACGTCGCCGATCACTTTCGGTGGGAGGCCAAGCCCGGTGCATACGCCACCGATGCTGCAGTTCGATGACGTCACGTACGGGTACGTACCAAAGTCAATATCCAACATGGCGGCATTGGCACCTTCAACGAGAACCTTCTTCCCGTTTCCAATCCCTTTGTGCAGATATGATACAGTGTCACGGACGAGGGGACGTATCCTCTCCGCATATTGGCGATACGATTCCAGTTCCCCTTCAATGTCCACTTCTAGGGCGGGGAACATGCGTTTGTAGCTAGCTGCTAGAGTTCTGAACTTGTCCTCAAATACACTAAAGTCGCCAAGAAGGTCACCGATCCTGATGCCATTTCGCGACGCCTTCGAAGAGTATGTTGGGCCGAAACCTTTTTTTTGGTTCGCGGAACCCGGCGCGCGCATGTCTCGGTCTTTCTCCTAAAATTACGAAGTTGCAATAAATAATGGCTTCGACGATGAATTCGAAGCATACAGAAGTAAACGGTGACTTATCGTGTCCGTGTCCAAACAAAATGATGAATAAAGTAACTGTTGTTTTGGGAGCTCAGTGGGGTGACGAGGGTAAAGGAAAAGTGGTGGTGGATTATCGACGAGCCTGCTCCTGTAGCATTACCATCAAAGCGCCAAGATCTGGGGTTGCAGGTACTGCTCTGACTTCAGGTGGGTCGGCAAGTGGCAAAGAGCCAGTTGGCTGCTGGCCACCCGAAGTCTGCGACGGAGAACCTCCAAACCTCCTTTCATCCATCTCCTGCTGCCGCTGGCCCCTTGTACGGACACCCTCAGTGACTTCCTTTGGCATAACCGGCATTATTTATCCCACTTCTGACACCAATTGTTACGAGCTGGGGTTCAGGATAAATAATGGTACACGAATTTACCAAAACACTGGTCACACTTTTATTAAAACTCTAATTAAAACACTCAGAAATTAAATAGTTCACTAGCACTTAACTGTATTTCACTTCGATGTTTACTCACTGTTATACAAAACCAAACTCAAACTCCTCTGTGCATTGTCCCGTATTTATACTTCATAAACGGCATCTGGAACATTCCACAATTTACCCGCGTATTCTACATGCCTACAGTGCTATCGGGAATATTCCAGAAGCCGGTAGCTATTTGGCGATAGATGGCGTTGCTTGATAGATGTTTACTCCTATACAATAACAGCGTTACTGATAGTACCGCTATTCAATAACAGATGGCGTTACTGGTAGCAATTTATTCCTGATGTCGCGATGTCGTAACAGTATTATATATTTACGTAAACACTAAAAAGCTCTATTTCCCAACTCCCCTTAAGGCTTTGAGAGCAGCAAGGCTCGGGGCATTACATAATTAGGCCATTTTATACAGACTTATCCATCACCACTGTTATGAGGGGTATTTTCACACAAAAATAGTACACAAAGCTATAGGACTGACTTGCAGTAGTTTTTTAATGCTGTATTGTCTCAACATCAATATTATAAAGTAAGATCAAGTGTTTAGTTTAAATAAATAAATAGTTTTAAGAGTGAAAGAGACATATGTAGGTGAGTAGAAAGAAAGAGAAAAGAGGCCCATTCCCCAGTTGATAATGAGGTAGGTATACTGGTCCCTGGAAGCAGTACAATTGAAAGGACATGTAACGGTTAATTAACAGAATTGATGGAATATTTAGCCATTGAACACAACATTTTAACGCTTCATTCCACGTCGACGCTAATTGAAAGCGAAATATTTGAATCGAAATCTCTGAATACTATTGCATTCTCATTTAATACCCATATTATCAGTCGAACGGTTAATTAAAATACAATCATGTATTATGAGAATAATTATTTGTAAATAATTAATTGTAAAATTATGTTTAAAATATGCCGTTAAACCATTTTTTTAAATGAAGACAATCCTTATATATATATATATATATATATAATAATGAATCCCTATTTCCCTTGGTCGCGCCATCACGCAACGGCTGGAACGATTTCGCTAATTATTTTTTGTTGTGTTTGTTATTGTCAGGAGAAGTTTCTTATCAATGAAAAATTTAAGAAAGTTGCGAGTGTAGGTTAGGTAGGGTAGGGTAAAGTAGGGTAGAGTAGGGTAGGGTAAGGTAAGGTAGGGTATAGGTTAGTAGGACACCACGCGAACGAAGTCGTGCCGGGCAGCTAGTTTATAATAAAATATAATGTAAGAAACGTCTTCTTTTCGTGTATTGAGCCCTTTACACTCTAGTTAGGCAAACTTCTAAAGGTACTGAAACTTCTATTGATTGTCAAACTAACTTGATCTTGCTTTGAATAGTGAGGAATTTGATACTGAGCACTTGGCGCCCGGCGGTGGCCAACAGTTCTCAAACTTATGATCACGAATACATTATCTGTCAACGAGCACTCGGAGCTCAATATCAACATTATTGTAGATGTTCCAAAAAGGTGTAGAGCGCTCATAGTTATCCAATCACCCTCATGTATTCTACGTTTTTTATATTATCTGAATAGTGAACCTAACTGATGGGTAATGTTTTTAAGCTATTGCATAGCTTCTACCGCGGGCCTTGAGCGTGGAGACCGAATCCAGAAATTCCGTAACGAAAATAACCTAACACCCCCCACTCCGACCGGCACGTGGGCACAGCGGTGATACTTTTTAGTTTTGCCATCTATCGATGAATAGCAGAACTTTTAATGACTTTGAAATATCACGCTTGTCTCTTTAGTTCAGCAACCCGCCTCTAGGTGGCATTGATGCAATAGCTTTACCGCGGCAGTCTCCGAGTGCCACACGTTTTTATTTTTTAATATAACACGCAACTGTAACTATTGCGTTAAAAAAGATTGAATAAAAAAAATTACATGATTATCTCCTCATGGATGAAATCTTTGAGGTGATTCAAAAATAAAAGACTCAAAAGTTATATTAAAAAAATCGAAACCTACAAAAAATAAAATGTATTATATGGATGGTGAATCGAAATTAGCTGTAAGTGGTCTTCCTCTGGACTTTCACTTGACACAACTTTTAGGATACGTTCTGTATAAATTAGACAGAACACCAAAGATGTTTATAAATTAGATTATTGCTAAGTATATTTTGAATTCTATATATTGTTTTCCCGTTCTCTACCTAAAGTAGGAAAAGAACAAAAAAAACACCAAAAGAAGACATTTAACTTTATTTCATTTTTATTATTTGTTGTTATAGCGGCAATAGAAATACATATTATGTGAAAATTTCAAGTGTCTACCTATTACGGTTCATGAGATACATCCCACTGACAGACAGACGGACGGACGGAAGAACAGACGGACAGCGGAGTCTTATGAATAGGGTCCCGTTGGCACCCTTTGAGTACGGAACCCTAAAAAGGATACTGTTAATTAAGTCCATAACGAAAATACAGGCAGATGTCATGAAGATCATTCTATTCATCAATATACCTACGTTAAGTAAGTTTTGAAGCTATAATATTAATTAAGCAAATCCTTCAGCTCTATTCTTCTTATTTCACGACTTTACTTCCAAAAAGTTTGTCCGACCAACTCCACAATAGTTGACTTTAATTCATAATTTTGTTAAAAGTGACACATGCACTCAAAATAAATCAGATTAGGTACTTATTTTGATGAATTTTTGAAATACAAATCTAAACAGCTCATATTAGATATTTGTTAGTCTTAAAACTGAATAAATAAATATTATAAAATTGATCGTAATAAATTCCATTGCACATTTCAGTGACAATGGATCCGACAACGTATTCAGATGAAGCAAATGAGCCGACAAATGCCGATTTCGCACCGAAACGCGAAACACCACAATGATTTCGCAAATTAATTGAGCTGCATTATTCGAAAAACAAAATGATTTTAATAATAACTTGAACACCAACAATATGCGTAGTTTTAATTTGTGCATGCTGTGTAAACGTGTTTAGGGTTATAGTCTAGTTTAAAATCGATATATCATATTAATCTTAATGCTTGTTTATCAACTGTAACCTGTTTCGTTTACCTTATAAATAAATAAATAATAAAACGTTTGTATAGCATATCACAAATTCGATCAAAGAGCAGCTGGACTGAGGAAGTATACTCCACCTTACAGAATACCGCAGCCAAATAACTTTATGTTGTGTTCCTGGCGCGTGAGTAAGGTCGCGACGGTCGCCAGTACCCCAAGTGTAAAGAATTAACGCTTACTAATGCGTTTGCGGTAACTATAAATTTGTATGGGAGAAATTAGTACCATGAGTATTCCGCTAGAGGCGCTGCGCCAATTCCTATAGAGAAGTGTCGTAACGCAAACGCATTAGTAAGCGTTTACTAATGGCAATTCTTTACACTCGGAGTATAGACCTTATTGCGGGGGGGAAAGGTCGGTAATGCAAGAGTGCCTCTTGTGTTGCAAGCATCCATATGGCTAAGGGAACCGCTTACTTATAATTGTTTACCGAATAAAGAAGTGCAAAATGACATTAGAGTAAGTTTAAAAAAAAGAAGCTCAAGGGACTTGTGAAGGTCGGAGCTCTCAGCTTTTCTCAGCTAAATCAACCTTCCGAGCCGGTATTAGAGTTGCACCTTCTTATCTGTCATACAAGGAAATCATTATCTTAGCAATAATACGTCTAGAAGCTATATTTCAGCTAGAAGATCAAATTGGTATCAATCAATTCAATAAGGCCTGTTTTTCTTTGCAGTAGATGAATTAAAGAATGTTCCAAATCTAAAACACGGATGAACTAGTTCCATTTTTTTTTTGACATTTATGTTTCATGCAATAAGATCATTTATTCCATGCATCGGCTGCGGTTATTAGATCATGAACACTCGCGTGCTACACTTGCAATAGAAATCTATGGCCGCTGTTCCGTACGATATGTTTACCTCAATGCGTTGTGGTTTATAAACGATTAGACTTCCTAGTAAATCACTTGCAGTATTCGCTGTGTATTTTGGGTTGAAATTTGAGTATTTTCTAGAATTCGGGTAAAATTTCTAAATTCTGTTAATTATAGTGGGGATATTAGGCTTATATAATTATATATCAAAATGCAAGCAGTGTCCATATGCTACGGTAACCGCTTACCATCTGGCGGGCCGTATGCTTGTTTGCCACCTTAGAGCTGTAAACAAAAAGTAAGGCCAGCAACATAAGTAGCTGAGCAAATCCTAAACAAAACATTTGTACAATGAAACTATCCATTATGTACATACAATATAGTATGCAGGTTTTTGTACAAAACCAATTAATGGTGTTTTGTAAATTTAGACCTATTCAGTTATTTATGTTGCTGACTGTACCGCCAACAAAAGGTCTTTAGAACCTGTAATATTAGACTTTGAGATACACAAATAGACAGGCAATTAATTAGCTGGGTTTACAATTACTCGGCATTTAGCAACTTAATCTAGCCTGGATCAGAACATCTCAAAGGCTTGTTTATCAGTAACATCCCAGTCTGTTATTTTTTACTATCTTGATACAAAATAGTAATCAACTTTATATTTATCATTTTAACGTCATCTGTAGGTACTTAGAATTATTAATTATTCTTAGAATATCTGAAAATAAGTATGTATCCCAAAATCTTAAGTTATTTGAATTAAATATTCATGTAACATTTTTAGGGTTCCAAACCAAAACGGTAATAATAAAAAGGAACCCTTATGGTGCCACTCCGTCTGTCAACTAATGCTATTGATTTGAAAGGAATAGTTTTACTTATGGCTAAACCAAACTGATTGCAAATGAAAAATTTTATAAATATGGGACCGAAATTTCAAAGTAGGTAATTAATTAATTTTAAATTAAGTTGAGATGGTATATCGTATGAGAAGACTTCATTTGTACATTCCAAAACAGTTTTTTTTTGTATTTTAACAGTAATCAGATTATAGGCTCTACATTGGCTAATAAAGTGTTTTTAATTTTGATAAATAAATAAATATCCTGGGACATTCCTCACACACGGTCATCTGATCCCAAACTAAGCAGAGCTTGTACTATGGAAACCAGATAACTGATATAATACATATACTACTTTTTGTTTGTAAATAAATACTTAATATACATAATTACACCCAGACTCAGGACATACAGACATGTTCATGCACACAATTATCAGCTCTATACTGGGTGGAGATTTCGAGATGGCATATTTTCGAAACCTATGTTGGGTTAGTCATGCTGAACAACTTTTACTATGGGACCAACACCGAACTAAGAAAAATTTATCCCTATTTCCCTTGGTCACGCCATCACTTGAGAAACTCTTTACAGATTTGATCCATCTTTTTTTTTAAGTTTTCTGATACTGTGGAGAAGGTTATGGTAAAAAAAAATAAGAAAGTTTCGTAGACAATTATAAAATTGAATAAAACTTAACGGTAGGGTAGGCTAGGATATCCCACGAGTACGCGTGTGAAACCGTGGGGCGCAACTAGTCCACAATAAATTATAGTGATTTGCCTCAGAAACGGTATAAGTGTAACTATATTATTTTGTTACTCCCTACACATTAAACGATATTTCAGTGTATTAAAAATATTTATTTTGAATACACACCTGTGTCGGCAGAGTCTGCTGGCCAGCCCACCGCTGACTGAACGATATGATAGGAGCTCCATAAGGCAGGGCAGGGAAGTCTCCAGCGAACACCACTCTATCGCAGTTCATAAGTATCCTCAACTGCAGAGCTCTGTCCACCTGCACGCGACATCGGCATGGGTACCGAAGGTCGTCGTTCAATTCTGAGCATGGCACCCATTGCTGCTGTCCCACGATGTAGGGGATCATGAAGATTAGAAGTAGCAGCCGCATTTTTATCTGAAAAGAAATTGGTTATGTTAAAATAAGCTATTATTTATTCAAATATTCTTATAACCTACTTAAAATATCTATATAATTCTCCTTTTATATAAAAAAAACTATTATATTCGCTATTCAAATGTGATAGATTTTCTTTCGCAACCATTATTTATCTTTGAGTATTTGCAATGATAAGCATTCATGTAATCGGCTAGAAAAGGGTTAAGGGACACAAAACAAGAAACTTATCAACGTTTCTTGCATTGTATCAGGGAAAGAGGGTTTCCACAATGATGGGCCCTTATTACCATAAACAAGATGATAGCCGATACAAATATAAACGCACTAACAACAAGAACAGCTCGTAAACACGATCTTAGCGTGAAATTTACGACGTCGTGCCCACAGTCGAATGACTAGGACGTGCACATATTGCTCGTTTAATTTATTGACGCGGCTCGCATACTTTCTATTGTTTCGCGGCTCGGGTCGGGCGGGAGGCGGCTTGCGGCCGGCCTGCTACCTGAGCATCGGGTGTTTGTACCTGCGCTATGAGTAAACAATGTCGAGCGGTGAATCATCACTCGCACGAAATGATATAAACACAATTATGATTTCAAATACGCAAGATCGAGAAGACGTTACACAATCAAATATGATGGAAATAAGTAGTGGAGACCAACAATCAACATTTGGAAACTCACGCTTAACTCACAAACGAGCCAGAGAGGAGATGGACGAAGGTGAATGGAATACGGTGACGAGACATGGGAAACGACATGCTCATAGTCTTGGGGATGTAAGGGTGCCAGAAGAAAAAATAGAATTATCAGTAACAGCTAAAGATGCTTTACCAAAACAATTTAAATTGGCAAAATTATTAAAAGCTAACAATATCCAGAACATTTCTAAAATTAAATATATTAATCCATTTAAGCTAATAATACAATTTGAAAATCACTCTGAACACCTTAAATTCATGAGCTGTGCTGTATTTAAGGAAATGGGTTGGAATATACAAAAGACATTCGAAGTGGGAATAACATATGGAATAGTAAAACACATTGATTTAGAATATAAAACAGAAGAGATATTGGGAAGTATTACTTGTGACGCAGACATTATATCTTTAAAGCGCCTCGGTCGCAGAACGGAAAACGCTTGGACAGATAGTGAGACCATACGATTATGCTTCAAAGGATCTTCACTCCCGGAATATATATATATTTATGGGCTGCGAGTAAAAGTGGAGTCTTATGTATTTCCCGTCACACAATGTTCCAATTGCTGGAAGTTTGGTCACCTAAGGAAGATGTGCCCCAGAAAGAAAACGGTTTGTCCTAAGTGTGGCAAAGATCATGAAAACTGTGAAACAGACATGTTTAAGTGTGTTAATTGCAGCGGTAGTCATATGGCGCTGAATAAAAACTGTCCAATTTACCTAAAAGAAAAGAAAATAAGAGAATTAATGGCAGACAATAGCTGTACTTACAGAAAAGCTCTTGATATATATGTTCCTCCATCAACAACTATAAGAGAAGAAATACCATCTGAAAAGCATAATAATTTACCAGAGACCGAACCTCAGAACCCTCGTCAGACATCATCTTCCTCTGCAGAAACTGGTAAATCCTATGCAGCTACGACATCACGGAAGAACACAACGGAGGAGACAGAAAATGTGTATCCAAAATCACCTATCCTTCAAAGTAAAACCACTTCAAAAAAAGTAAGAAAGCATAGACAGAAGGTAAACGATATGTCTTTTGAATGGGAATGCTTATGTTCTGACACTGAATGCGATTCAAATACAAATGAGGAATCTGCTGATGCTAAGCCTAAAGATACCGAAAAAGAAACAATTTTAGAAAAAATTAAGAAATTAATACAGAAGTTGAAAGAGGTGATATTTAAGATGAAATGTAGTAATGAAAGTAAGTTTAAATTTTGTTGTCAAATAATTTTTGAGTGGTTAACATCAGTTTTCTTTACTTATGTTTGTGACTTGCCTTGTTTTAATTTCTTCAAAAATCAAGATGGTACGTAAAATCAATGAAAACTTCATTAACATCATACAATGGAATTGCCAGAGTTTAAGAAATAAGTTATCTCAGTTTGAATTACTGCTAGCTCAAGAGAAAATACACATTGCTGCACTAAACGAAACTTGGCTGGAACCTGATTCTAATTTGAGAATAGGTGGCTATAATGTCTTTCGAAAGGATCGAAACGATGGTTATGGAGGTGTTGCAATTATGACTCATTACTCAATCAAGGCACAAATTTGCTCCGTTCAGATTAGAAATTCAGGAATTGAAATTATAAAAGTGCAAGTTTTTAACTGTCAACCACTAAATTACATTGTGTCTGTTTACTGTCCTCCTTCCATTCGTACAAGTCAGCAGGATTGGGATGATTTATTTTCCTTGTTTGATGATAAAACCTTACTCCTTGGAGATGTAAATGGTCACCATTCCAGTTGGTCGAATAAAAATGACGTTAGGGGAAACCAAATATTTGATTCATTGCTAAATTTTAATTTAATGACTTTGAATAATGGAGCCCCAACTAGAATAAAGATGGTAGACGGAAGGGTTCAAGAATCATCCCCAGATGTGTCGATAATTTCATCAAATATTGCAATTAATTATAACTGGACTGTTACAAATGAAACGTTAGGAAGCGACCATCTTGTTATCAAAATTTCCACTGACTATGTAATCAACAGACTACCAATGAGAAAAAGAAACTTTAAGAAGGCTGACTGGGAACAATATCGAACTTTTATGGAGGAAATTCTGGCTGATTTCGTGATTAATGATGATTTACAATTATCGTATGATAATTTCATAAATGCTATTAACAGGGCTGCGGATCTTCATATCCCTATAAGTAAGATAAATCATAATCCTATGAGTAACTTCGAACCCAAGCATTACTGGTCTTCTGCCTTGTCCAAAGTAGTAGCCGAACGACGTCTAGCACTGATTCGCTTTAGAAAAAATCCAACTCCTGATAATTTGTTAGTTCTACAAAGGAAAATTAGTATCGCACAAAGGGATATTCGTAAAGCAAAAAGTGAGTCATGGTATAAATTCTGTTCGTCTATGGAGCAATCATCTTCTTCTGGTGATATGTGGCGAAAAATGAAGTGGTTCAAAGGCTATAATAATCAGAAAAACTATATTAATGGGAATAGAGCATCGGAACTTTTAAATAGTCTGACTCCTAGTTATGTCAATAATCAACGGCCAATTTTTTTATCTTCTAATTTAGATTTGGAAAAGTGTATAAGTTTACACGAATTAAATAAAAACATTAAACCATCAGACACGGCTCCAGGATCTGATGACATATCCTTTAGTATGATTAAAAATTTACCGTTGAATGGAAAACATATTTTAATGTCATTGTATAACAAATTCTTAGAAAATAGTTTTGTACCTAAACAGTGGCGTAATATACGTATATTCCCAATATCGAAACCGGGACGTACTGCTGATTCTGTATCTGCATTAAGGCCAATATCGTTAATGTCTTGTCTGTGCAAGGTATTTCATTCCATCTTGAACAAACGAATAGAGTGGTTTATGGAGAGAAACAACATATTTTCTGATAATATGGTAGGTTTTAGAAAGACACGGTCTTGTTTGGACAATTTGAGCAGCCTTGTAACGGAAGTACAGAATGGTTTTTCTAATGATGCTTTCACGCTTTGCTGTTTTATAGATATTCTCAATGCATATAACAACATAGACATAAACAAATTACTAAACATTTTGGATCATTTGGATGTAGGTTCTAAAATTATTTCTTATTTATATAGTTTTTTGAGTGAAAGATCGTTAGAAATACAAACTGAATCATCATATTTAAAGAGAAACACAGGTGTGGGCTTAGCCCAGGGCGACCCTTTGTCACCATTACTATTCAATGTAGCAACATTTCAAATTTGTAAATTAAGATTTAAAGACGTTAAAATATCGCAGTACGCAGATGATATTGTTTTATATGTTTCTGGTAAAAATTTAGCTGGAGCCGTGGTTGATATTCAATGTGTATTAAACATAATCATGGATATTTTGGAAACATTGGGTTTAGAAGTGTCTCCTGTTAAAACTAAGCTTTGTCTTTTTACTAAGGGTCGTAAATATCTGAGACATCCAGTTGATATTAAAATTAACAATACAAGATTAATGCTAGAAGTCAATATTAAGTATTTAGGTTTGTGGATGGATCGGTCATTGACATGGAGCAAACACATTAATGAAATTACTCAGAAAGCTCATAAATATCTCAATTTATTTAAAGTGTTATCTGGATCGGGTTGGGGTATTCACCAAAAACACCTAAGACGTCTTTATATTGCTATTATACGGAGTCGCTTAGATTATGGAAGTTTTTTATATCATAATAGTTTTAAAAAATATTTACATAAATTAGACATGTTACAAAATCAGTGTTTACGTGTAATTGGAGGTTTTATTAAAACCACGCCAATACACGTAATGGAATCTGAACTGAGTCTTCCTCCATTAGAAATAAGAAGGTCATTTTTGGCAGGAAAATTTTGGCTTAAAATTAAATCAGTTGAGCATAGTAAAACCGTTGAATTATTAGAAAGTTTAGTTGATATGTACGACAGAAATAAAAATGTAAGGATTAGAAGAAAACCCTTGTTAGTTGATACTCATGAAACCTTTAGAAATCTCTCAATTCACATTTGCAAACAGTTAGAAATGTTTTCATTCGACAATTGGATTTCCTACATTGATTTATCTAGTGTTCTTAAAGATAATATAGATAGTATTTATAAAGCAAAACACACATATAATGTCTCAAAATTAAAGGCAGAAGTTTTGCAGTTCCTTGATCGCTATTCTGAATTTCATAAGATTTATACCGACGGGTCAAAGGAAAATGATCAGATCGGGGCTGCATTCTATGATGAAAATACGGGGGACTTTGTGAGGTTCAAAATAAATACTAATGTACCAATTATGGAGGCAGAACTAATTGCGATTTCGGAGGCCTTAGCCTATGTTGAGTCCCTTAACCTCAATAGAATCGTGATATTTACTGATTCTAAAAGTTCCATTCAACACTTGGCTCGTTGCACCTCGACTTTTCGAGGTAGACCGATAGCCTATGAAATTATTAAATCTATTTTAAATTTAGTTTCTCGGCAGGTAGAGGTTATAATCCAATGGATTCCATCTCACATAGGCATTACCGGAAATGAAATGGTGGATTGTTTAGCGAAGCAGGGATCTTCTGATGGCGTTGAATTGACGAGTATACCGTACTACAGTGATTATATTCCAGAAGTTAGAAAGATGTGCTTTAAAAATTGGAAAGAATACTTTGACCTAAGATCTCGAGAGAAGGGTATCTGGTACCGTACGATCCAGCCACAACCTATAACTGTACCGTGGATAAATCAATCTAAATTGTGTAGACAGGATCTATCGCTACTTTTGCGACTTCGTTCTGGACATATTCCTTTAAATAAATTTGCATATCTCATGCGAAAATCGATATCGCCAAAGTGTGATGTGTGTAATGATGATGAAGATGTGTATCACATGATGACGAGATGTGTCCGGAACGAAGTCATAAGAAAACAGCTGGGTGTCGATATCGACTTGTCAGACCCTTTGTCCGATAGAATAATATCGATTTTAAAAATTGTTAAAATTGGCCTTAAGAATAGAAGTGATTACTTGTAATTTATTTAATACTGATTGCTATAATTTTTTGTAAATTGTACAGAGTGTCATATTCGCACTAGCGAATAAACTCTAAAAATAAAGATTAAAAAAAAAAAAAAAAAAAATTTACGAGCGGTCCTTTGTTTATTTTATTCGTCTATATCGAGTTAAGTTCGACACTTATTCTTGTGTAAATTCTTGTGATTGATGGTATCGCAGCTACTCGTGTTTGTCTACAAACAATACATAGGATTTATGTTGTGAATTCTCGTAAAGTCTTAACAAAACCACAATGCGTATATAACCACAGCATTAGCTCCGTCAAATTAAACTGTCTACATAAATTATGAAGAACAAAACGATACCTAAAATGTATGATATTTTTCCAACCGTGTCAAACCGCTTGAAAATAATGATATGTCAGAAAATAATGTTCATAAACAGACTGCATTCATTATTTTCCTAATTAAAATAAATTTGTTATTTAACATAATCCACAATTCTGTCATACCTGAATTCCAACATAGTGTAAAATTTAATGGAGGGATCAAATTGTGAGTTTTTGGCCGGATTCCAAAATTTTGTATTGCTTGTCATATGGTTTGGTTGTCCACCTAATGTTAAGAGGTCATGTAAATACCATTGTACTGCTGATATATAAGATCTCCATTCATGACGTTTTCCAAACACCCTGCTGTAACGCAGGAAACCATTAACGATGAACTTTAACTACTACAGGAACCGGTGGCAAAGTCAATTGTAACGTTCATAGGTGCCTTATCAGGGCCAATGCGTTTTTCATTTGATGATTTCGAAACTAGAAATAAACCAATTCTCAATACACTCAAAACCTTAAACTGTATATTTTAAAAATATCATGAATGAATGCCTCATAATAATGTTTACTGACTATTTATTGATAACTACTTCATCACCTTAATAAATTAATAAAAATCGAAGAACAATTTCAAACTCGCTGCAGGTAATAAATTCTGAAACTTTATAAAATTTTCTGGATATTCTGCGCCTCTAACGAGTTGTCGCTCAGCCTTTTTTCATTTATCGACACAGTGAAACTCCGTGTCGTGCTATCAGGTATTTTGTTCAGCACATGTGTAGCGTATTACCATGTAAGGTGATGTTAAAGTTACCCGTGTGCCGTTGTTGGAAATCGGGTATCGTGTGAATTCCGAATGGGTAAATTATTAACGAAGCTCGATTTATGTGTAAAGTTGGGCCGATCGCGTCCGAAACTAGCTTAGTTTGTTCTCAACTTCTCCCTCTAGCTCCCATCATCGGCTCCTCATCCTTGTGAACATTCTTTTTGATATTTTCGAATATAAATTTCAACATTCTCACTCGAACTCCTTGAACTTTGAGCCGTGAGATGTTGTTGTGTAAGGAAAGTGAGAGAGCGGAAATGTAATTTGAGTTGTTTGTGAGTTTTCAAACAATGAGTTAGATAGGTTCTTGTTCACCATAATATTTAATAACAAATCTAAAGCTCAAAATTATTATTTTTAGAAGCTTTTGCCCTACAAGTGTATGTCGCTCTTAATGTAACAGAAATTTCAATGAATTCTCTAAACTCAGTCTTAGGAAGTCAGATCATTTTAGTATATTTAAGAAAAAATTAACATTTTAAAAGTGAATAGCCTGTAGCACTGGTAGAGTTTAAGTGGTGTATTATCCTATTCATATAAAAAATCCAATGACACGTATCCTATGTATCTTACTAAATGCTTGCTGCAGATAGCTTAACTACCAATATAAGTCCAAAACATGAACTATAATTCACTGGTAGAGACACCTAACAAATCTTAGGAGCAACGGTCGCTGAGCAACATGGTTGTAACTAATAAACTACGGCCAGCACAGCCTCTGCCGACCAACAAAACTGAGCCAAATCTGCTGGGAGTCGGCCAAATTGCAACATTACCATTTTGATAAACATTTACGTTCAGAATGAGGAATCCACTTAGAATAATGTGAACGCTTCGGCTATAAGTATTAACTTCGACTGTTCAAGAAAAAAATACTATTCACCGTACCTATCATTTTCAAAATTTTGATGAGATACCAAAATGATTAGAATTTCAAATGATTGTTCTTATTTTATAGTTCGAGGAAATCAAACGTTAAAAGCGTTAAAAGACATGTGTGATGCTGAACTAATCCTCAAAATTATCGTGCTATTGCGCTTTTAGTCTAATGCGAAACAAACCACTATATATCTAATCATCACCAATCATTAAATCCACCTCTTAATCTTTTGTTGGTAGGTATGTCGAAGCACCTCATACAGTTAATATAATATTAAAGGTTTTAATCTCTCTGAGCTCTATGTTGTAATTAAATAAAGTTTTATAACACTATCACTACACGTAACGACATAAACTATTTTATGGCTATTTAATATCTGCCAAGAGCAAAACTTTGTTGTCACTTTTAAGCACACTAACAAAATGCTATAATAGTTAATTAAATACGTTATACACATGCATAAAACGCCAGTAGGTATAATATAATCAAACTTACGAAAATAGCTTCCAATGAGCTTCGTCAATAACCTATCATAGACAAAAAACAACAATAACTTAACAACATTCACTCACAATTTTATTTCCACAACTGTACCACTTTTGTTATATAAAGACCATTGTACACGAGCTCTAGATTGCCAATCAAACGCACTGACTGGCAAAACTGACATTATATTTATTTCGTAACATATAATTATTGTGATTACCCAATTGTTATATTTTAATGACCCTGCACCAAGTTTCATATTAAAGTAGTCTAATTATTCGGTTCACTAATGACGATGAAATATTGAATTTATTACCGCATTCCCTATTTCATATAGTGGCAATTTCGAGGTTTAATTAAATAGTAATTAGTTGGCTATTGATTAGTCATCGCTATGTGGCTATTGAGTGCGACAAATTCAATTGCATACTTCGTTGTACTCGTAGTAGTGATGGTTGACCTTTTCGTGCAATCAACTTCTTCATTCATTCATTCATTCATAGCAATTGTGATTAAAAAAATATGTTTAAAATCTTCTCATGACGTCATTATTTATTACTAGATTGCGTCCTGCGGTTTCACTATTGTGTTTTGTTTTTTTTACGACGAAGTCGATAAACAAGCATACGGCCCGCCTAATGTTAAGCGGTTTCCGTAGCCATATGGACGCTTGCAGCACTAGTCAAGTTGCTCTTTAATGGAATAAAAGCTCTGCTCTACCTCTCTAAAATTCCCGGGATGTAAGGTACTATGTCCTATTTCAGGATTTAAACGTTGCCCTTAATGTCTAGTTAGTAGTTGTTATTTTAATACAGGAACCCTAAATATTACCGGGTTAAAAAGTAGCATCTCTTAAGATCGCTCTCTTAAAGTTTCATTAGCAGGTAGATACCTACTAATGAAAATCCTATCAAAATCGTATGTACATACACTTCAATTTTATTTTTTTCTTATTATTAATATTAAAAAATTAAAAACTACCTAGGGTAACAAGTCAGGCAGTAACTGTCCGCCAATAATTGGCTCTTTGCTAGTAAATATCGGATGAACAGTCATTTTTATTTACTCTCTGTCAGCTACTGGTCACGTGCCAATCGGTCTTAAGTAATAAGATATTTAATAATTTTAACATACATAAGGCACCGAGATTACTTGAACATGATTATGTTATAGAACAGACGTAAAGTTTGCACTCATAATGGATTTAAAAAAAAAGTGAAACGACCATTTCCTCTTTACAAATTACCGACAACATTTGCATAGTATATTTTTTTTTTTTTTTTTTTTTACTGTGTATAGGCCTGTGTTTGACCACAATCTCACTATGGTAAGTGATGATGTGGTCGAAGGTGGTAAACACACAAAGCCTAGAAGGAACTGGCTCTCAAGTGCAGCTGATGGAACACACCGATAGGTGCTTGGCGACAGATTTTCAACTTGAGGGTGGTAGCCAGCCAGACGGGTACTACAAAGTACCCTACCACCGTGCTATGGTTTCCTCACGATGTTATCCTTCACCGAAAGCTCAAGCTCATTGTAGGATTCGAACCCGGGACCTTCGTCTCGGTATCCGACGTCACTACCACTGAGCTATCATCGCCTTAAAATCAATGCAATAAGAACACATGTAATAAGTCAATAACATACCATTTCTAAATTTTACGCTCATTACATAGTAATTACATTTGCAATTGTACTACTTTTTGTCTTGTTCAGTGCAATGAAGAATGCTTAGTGTTTATTACATGGTTTACTTCCTTAATACCATTTGCTTTTATATGCAGTATTTTTGATAAATAGGTAAAATACTTTATTTACAACAAATATGTTACATTTACAATCTATATATGGAAATTTCCTCAAATCGGCCGCTGCTTCCGATTAACGGCAAGGTTCCCAGAAGGCTGGCAGCGTTTCCTCTCTGGATAGCCAAGCTGATGCTTTGGCGGAAAAAGCTCCCTGGCCGCTGGTCTCCGGAGGTCGCGATCAATTTTGATAACAAAGTGCGACTAAAACGGCGAGCTTCGGACCCACACGGTCTCAAAAGCATCAGAATAAAATTACACCTACACTCGCTTCGAAACCTATGATACCGTTTTATCATAGCTCATTACAAATTAGACAGCATTTGTATAAATATAGGGTCTAATGTAGCTAAGCTAACGACCCAATTTGAGGTCGGCGCAATATGTACACTTCTCCATTCTGCCAATAAATACACACATACCAATGTAGAGTAAATATTGTTAGGTAAGATCATATCGCTTTGGATGCTGAATACATATTTCCATTTATTGTAAAAACTAAACATGTATAGAGGATGTTCAGAGTATAAAAAATTTATTATGATAGCATCACGGCGCTCAAACTTTATGGTCTGCTTTATAAAGATAATAAAATAATAATTGTGGTCTCCAACAGCCATATTTTACTGGAAAATCTGTGTACTTTTCTTCATAAACCAGGGAATCTAATTTTTTTAACCGACTTCAAAAAAGGAGGAGGTTCTCAATTCGGTTGTATGTTTTTTTTTTTTTTTTTTTTTTTTTTTTTATGTTTGTTACCTCATAACTCCGTCATTTATGAACCGATTTGGAAAATTCTTTTTTTATCTGGAAGGGTACACTTCCCGTTTGGTCCCATTGTCATCAGATCAGGATTCAGGATTGATTCCTTTTTAGTGTACTTTGAAGTCGGTTTAAGTTTTTTGTAAAACAGTCCAATTATTATAGATACAGAAATGTATTTTGTTGTAAATTTTACAGTACAGTTTGCCAGTTTGATAAGCACCAAGTCGATCGATCTGATGATAAGTGCTTACCGCAGTCTATAGGCATCCAGGCGGATTACAGTTATGTTGCCGACATTTATAGAAGAGCTCTATATATAAATAATTACGCAATTTCCTTATAACCCCATATTGTAGCGCCGAGGGAAACCCGCAATGGAGAGCTCATTTCATATCCTAATGGACCGCGGAACGAAAAATATATTTAATCTTTCGTTTTTTCAATTAAAATTACTTATTACAATTTTTTTGTTATATAAATTACTTTTTTTATTACAGTTGTGTCAAGCTTAAATGAAGCTAAACTGATTTAACTATTATAAAATTATAAAGCTAATTATTTAAGTAAACGTCACGTCAAATACCAGAATCAAATTAGCCTGACAGCTCTACTAATCAAGTTGTGAGTAGATACATCCCACAGAGCAGAAAATATAAAACATGAACAAATGGAAAGAACAACTTTCGTTCGTGTATGTACTTACAAATTAAACACAATGATACTCACTGTTGCTCATCTGCCACGTATTCAACATTAAACAGATGCAAACTTATCTAGTTACAATCTGTAACAAATCTAAAATTCCATCTAACTTGTACGTGCACTGTCGACACGACTTAAAAATTTATTTGCATATATTATACTCGTCCGGCAAATGGTTCTGTATCAGAATTAAGAGCGGAAATAACTCAATCAAAACAAAAACGTACCGCTGCGGGCTCCTAATTTGTTACAAATTGTTTCATTCAGCTTCAGTAGACCTTGGAGACTAATCTTGTTACTAAGTTTCTCGTTTGCACAGAAATTTACGTTATTTTCTTTAACGTGGGTCCAATAATTTACAAGATTTTAGTAAGCCCTAAATTGTAGGGAAAAGACTTGGCAGCATTCCAAGATACCAAGATATTAAGGATCTGAAGTAGGAACACAGTACAACATTCAGCTTGTTTAAATTATGAAAAGCAATACGGTATATTCAGATACAGGCAAACTTTTGTTCAAAATTAAGCATGTAACAATAAACAAATCTGAATTTAACATATTATTAATAAGCAGTGGCATGGCAACGTAATGTGACACATAATAATCAACTCCGCACGAATAAATCTGCAATACTAAACGCAAACTTTTGTAATTTTCAGTTTGTAATAACGAGAGTTATTGAAAACATTTTCCGTCATAGACAACAATAACTGCAGTTTACAATTCCAATACAATACAATATGGAAAGTTCAATAAGCGTCGCTCACGGGAGCTTTTGCACACACAATATGTTGTTTCTACTCGTATCATGAATGCCTAGTACAGATTTATGACCCATTTGTATTGTTTTCATCATAGCGTAACATGACGAAGGGTAGGCTTTATTTCAATAGTAATTATTTCAGACACAAGTTTTGCTTCATGAAAAGGATTTGTTTTTAGTTCATTATTTTTGTTTTTATCGGGAAAAGTGGAGATGGATGGATGTAGATACTTTGGCTTGCAGTGAGCGTTTTGGGCTCAAATTCAAATTTCAAAATCATTTATTCAAATAGACCTTCGTAGGCACTTATGAAAAGTCTGACTCTAATACTCTAATACCGGTTCGGAAGGTTGCATTTTCTGAGAAGAGCCGGCAATAAACTCAGCAATTACTCTTTTCAAAACAAGCTTAGATTCATTACATAATATTTACATTCTAATCGCACTGAAAACAATTGCGTGCCCCGGCGCGGCGGCAAAATTACAAAGTGGACTGAATAAATATTTAATAAGTAAATAAATAGCAAACTTAAGCAGACCAGCCCCCACAAGCAGCACCTGTTCAAATAAAGCTGAAAATATATAGTGTAGTTTTAATGTCAACGATACGTTATTAAAATTACCCACGTTAACAGAATAATCAAGCTAATTAAAAAACAATAGAACAACAGAAATGCAAGTTGCAATGGTGCTATTTTCATGGACAACTTATTTGGCAGCGTGATCGATTCGGGTACGAATACACATGGCGACGTGACGGATCCCGCGCGCACTTTGATTGAACTGCCACTGCCACAAGCGCGTGGCAGATTTAAACGAAAATCAAATGCATCAATGTCCATATAATAAAAAAAAAACAAGTATAAACGTGAGGTACATATATCCTAATCCTAATCCTGCGAAAGTGAGTTTGTTTGTTTGTTTGTTTGTTACGCCTTCACGCCTCAACTACTCAACGGATCAACATGAAATTTGGCATGCATATAGCCTATGGTATGGAAAAGGACATAGGCTACTTTTTATCCCGGGAACGCGGGTGAAACCGCGGGGGAGCTAGTGTTAAATAATACGAAAAAATTGTGGTTATAATTACCTTTAATTTTTATAGCACCATTTATTTTAAAACCGCATAATTATTTCCAATTTCAAATATCAACATCGTATTGCGTACATATTCCTGAAACTATAATTTTGTTTTTGAATTTTAGATTAGTAGTCGATGAACAGAAACGTAATTTTACGTCCTGATACTATAATTTTGTTTTTGAATTTTAGATTAGCAGTTGATGAACTATAAAGTAATTTTATGTACATATTCCTGAAACTATAATTTTATTCTTGAATTTTAGATTAGCAGGCGATGAACTAAAAAGTAATTTTACGTACATATTCCTGAAACTATAATGTTGTTCTTGAATTTTAGATTAGCAGTCAATATTAAATGAACTAAAAAGTTATTTTAAGTACGTATTCCTGAAACTATAATTTTGTTCTTGAATTTTAGATTAGCAGTCGATGATCTAAAAAGTAATTTTACGTACCTATTCCTGAAACTATAATTTTGTTCTTGAATTTTAGATAAGCAGTCGATGAACTAAAAAGTAATTTTACGTACGTATTCCTGAAACTATAATTTTGTTCTTGAATTTTAAATTAGCAGTCGATGAACTAAAAAGTAATTTTACGTACGTATTCCTGAAACTATAGTTTTGTTCTTGAATTTTAGATTAGCAGTCGATGAACTAAAAAGTAATTTTACGTACGTATTCCTGAAACTATAATTTTGTTCTTGAATTTTAGATTAGCAGTCGATGAACAAATCACACAAACAGTATCTCCTACAATCACACATTCATACAAAAAACTTAATATAAAAATATGCCTACAATAAACTGAAGATCCTCATCCCCTTATAATTTTCGATATAGATAATTTGTTTGTATTGTTGGTCAAACAAAGAAATATAATTTTGTAAGCACACGATCACAGATCACAGATAAGACACGCTACTACGGCTTTTTGTTTCTTCATGGCATCGTTTGCGTTGTACGAAATTATTCTGAGATTCATAAATTACGAGCTTAAATAAAATCTGGTGTCTATTTTGAATACGGCAATAATACAAATACCTAATAGCGGTAATTTGGTGATTAAATTCTAGTTCTATAACGTTATATCGTGACCGGTTCCCTCAATAACCTGATTCACATCTAATAATTCTATTTTTATGGCTTACGTTTTTTTCATCAATATTTTAATGTATCCGCAAATGATCCGCAAGGTATTATTAACCATCCCTTATTTACTGAAAAGAAGTTGGCTTAAACAAGCTAAATCTGTATTTACACCGTTGGTAAACTTGGTAATTACCACAAAATGAATTAAAACACTTTCTCCAATGGCCGCCATTGTTACGATTATACTTTTCTGGTGTTGCCATTCCTCGATATTCAAATACACAATATCAAAATAAACCGTTTTTCACTTTCATAATAAATAATGCTGACAATTAATTATAATTAATCAATATTCAATGGTATCAAATTAAATAATATTCAAATAATATAATGTTAATGCTAACAGTATTTTATTTGCTTTTAACATAAAAAAAAAAAAAAAAAAAAAAAAGATGATAAATCAATCTATGGATACGAAAATTGCCTTCTTTGAATATCAAAGTAAAAATCTCTTCACGGCCAATGTTTAATAGGTTTTAAGCACGCATGAAAGAGTTAGAGCATAGCGTTAATTTTCCAAAGAGCAGTTCAACTGGGGAAGTCCACCTTACAAAATACCGCAGCCAATGTTGTGTTATTGCGCGTGAGTAAGTTTGCAAGAGCTCATCGGGGTGGGGGGAGGGCCGGTAACGCATGAGTGACCTCTCGTGTTGCAGGCGTAAGTACATAGGGCTACGGTAACCGCTTACCACCATACAGGCCGACTACATACTAAGCCTGGAAAGGAACATATTTTTAAACAACGGTAAATGTCGACAGACTTTTCAACCAAAGGGTTGAAGCCACGTAGCTTTTACTTGTGTTGGAGTTAAGTAACTGAAATAATAGTAATTTCTGTACTGGAATAACGTTGCATGCCCAGTGCTCACTCTATTAAAACATTAAACTTTATAACCATTTTTAAAACGTACCTTAATTGACCTTAGGCTTATCATTGCCCATATCAATAATTAACTTCGTAAAGTACTATACTTCCTACTAATTGATAATGCGAAAGATTTTTTGTTACTAGTGGCCACCGTAATGGCTAAACGGATTCATATTTAGGGTTTTTTCTTAGGGTCGGCGACGCACGAGTGATACCCCTGGTGTTGCAAGCGTGCATAGGCTACGGTAACTGCTTACCGTAGCCTAGGCCAGGCGGGTCGTATGCTTGATTGCCAAATTAGTGGTTACATACCTTGGCTTAATGATTCTCATAGAGCGATGACACGTTGGTTATTATTTTTTAATTCAATAAACTTGGAAGCAAAAATTTGGTATGAATTTTTGAGTAATTTATTTTGAGCTGAATCTTTTTATAGAGAGTCAATACCTGATGTAGCCTTCATCCCTTTCGGATAGATATACCCTTTCCGTTACATGTTGTATAACTAAGCACCCAGAAAATGTTTAGATCCCTCGGGAACACGGGTGAATCCGCGGGGCAAAAACTAGTAATAAATAATACAAATAAAACTGAAAAACAAGTAAACGATTTAATTATGATACCGACCGAGCCAGCGACCCAGTGAACTTATAAATCGAACAGCTAGCGTGCCGTCAATCTCCTTTCAAATAAAGCTTATTGAGTGAGTGCAGCGGGCAGATTGTACGCCAGAAGCGATCGACCCGCAATCGATTTGTAGCAACACTTTACCTCGCGGCTGTACGCATTCGTGTCATCGCGTCTAGTCGCTACATAAAGACGTAACTTTAACTTTAGTACTAAGCTATCTGGAATCCGTTGTAAAACTCATGAAAAGAGTTTTCAACGAGGCTGGGGAGGAGTAAGTTATCCAGGGGACCACAATAGATCCCAATGGGTCGAAGTGTCCGAATTATTTCTCGGCCCCTGCACAAGATAAGATAAGATATCTGGAATGGTACAAAATGGCTTGCGTACTGTATCAAACTAATATTAATGTTTTTTGTCCCTAAGCCTGGTGTCATTTCATATTTATATCGCACCTACAATTTATATCAATTAGGTCCCAAGTAGCATAACAAGCTGTTTAAAGGCTGTATTAAAGTTCGTTCTTATACTAAAAGCTGAATATTCAGGCTGTACAAAGGCTGTATAAGCGCTTATACAGACCTTATAAGTGTAAAAAGGGCCCACATTACACAGCTTATTTCGTTATTGGAGCTGTATAGAGGCTGTATAAATAAAAGACAAGTATAAAAGCTGTATTAGAGCTGTTATTAGGTGTATAGAGCAGCCTATACTCTACGGATATTCTAAGTATCTTGTAAGAATAAAAGTTCTAAATAGGTTGTTGAAGAGAATTATGTGAGAATAAAATAAATAAAACTATTTACGATGCCATACTGAATGGCGACATAATCTATACATATAAAATGCTTTGTCCTGAATGACTGACTGACAATCAACGCACAGCCTAAACCGCTGATCGTAGAAACCTGACACTTGGAGGGTGTGTTCTTTGTATGACGTAGGCATCAGATAAGAAAGGATTTTCCGAAATTCTACCCCTAAGGGGGTGAAAAACGGGGGCAAAGTTTGTATGGGACAACGTGATTCCTTGGTCCGATCTACTTCAAATTTTGTATAAACATTCCTTAACAGAATTGATGGAAGACGTGTTTCGTATTTTATTTTAAGTCATCGCCTAACGATGTCAAAATGGGGTAGAAAGTTATTTTAGGGGTGATTTGCATCGAAGTTGATATCAATACTCCTTAGTACTTTTGATTTAATAAACATTTTTTATTTTGACACATGTTTGAAATCTCAATCCGATATTCACAGATTAAAGAATAAGGCAGATGGAGCGAACGGAACATGGGAGTGAGGCCAAAAAAGCAAATTCAAATTGAAAAACACATACCTGGTATTCGCTTTTGAATTTGTATTGGCTTTGTTTAAAAAACTTTATTTTACGAAAAACACTTTCTTTTAAATAAATTAGCATACAGCAGATTTTGAACATAGCAAATACAAATTCAAAAGCGAATACCAGGTATGTGTTTTTCAATTTGTAGCTAATTGCTTTTTTGGCCTCACTCCCGTGTTTCGTGCGCTCTATCTGCCTTTTGTTCTGGAAACTGAAATGCTCTTTAAAATTGGAATGTCAAATATAAAAGAATATTTAAATCGGATTAGAATTCGAAATTTGTTTGGTAGTTCATTTTCTCGGACTTTTTGGCGGGAACTTGCAGAGTGACGTTGCGTTTTCATTTTTATTTTATAAATTCGTGTATTTTGAGTTTTATTGCATATTATCGGTGGTATTTCCAATAAAAATCAATCCATGTGTACCATTCACTGGTGAAATGAAATTAATTATGTGTACCGTGTCTTTTCAAAAGTCCGTGAAGAGTTTTAGTACATGACCACCACTGGTAGTATAACATGACTTTTATAGACGGTGACTGGCTGCATGAGGACTATGTGAAAGTGATTTATTGTGACTATTGCAAAATACACACCCGTGTGACGCCCATGAAAAAAATCTCTAATTCATTAGAATATTTTGAGTGTAGTTAATTTAATTTCTTTCTCATATAATCTATATATATAAAATGCTTTGTCCTGAATGACTGAGAATCAACGCACAGCCTAAACCGCTGATCGTAGATACCTGAAACTTGGAGGGTGTGTTCTTTGTATGACGTAGGCATCCGATAAGAAAGGAATTTCCGAAATTCTACCCCTAAGGGGGTGAAAAACGGGTGCATAGTTTGTATGGGACAACGTAATTCCTTGGTCCGATCTACTTCAAATTTTGCATAAATACTTCTTAACAGAATTGATGGAAGTCGTGTTTCGTATTTTATTGAAAGTCATCGCCTAACGGGGTCAAAATGGGGTACAAAGTTATTTTAGGGGTGATTTGCATCGAAGTTGATATCAATACTCCTTAGTACTTTTGATTTAAATAACTTTTTTTATTTTGACACATGTTTCAAATCTCAATCTGATTTTCACAGATTACAGAATAAGGCAGATGGAGCGAACGGAACGCAGGAGTTAGGCCAAAAAAGAAATTATACAAATTTAAAAACACATACCAGGGGGGCGATTAAGTAACTAAATTTCAATCATTTTCTAATTGAAAAAAATATTGCGGTTTTCTGATATCTTTTTTACGTTCTGATAACCGCAAATACAAACAGTGGTTCATTAGAAATGGAACCATTTCCGATTTTATAATATTTCTACCGATTCAGAGGTTATTTCAATCGGAATTTCATTGCAATAAAGTTACGTAATCCACGTACTGGTATTCGCTTTTGAATTTGTATTTGCTTTGTTTAAAAATCTTTAATTAACGAAAACTCTTTTCAATAAATTAGAACACAGCAGCTTTTAAACATAGCAAATGCAAATTCAAAAGCGAATACCAGGTATATGTTTTTCAATTTGTACCTAATTGCTTTTTTTGGCCTCACTCCCGTGTTTCGCGCGCTCTATCTGCCTTTTGTTCTGGAAACTGAAATGCTCTTTAAAATTGGAATGTCAAATATTAAAGAATATTTAAATCGGATTAGGATTCGAAATTTGTTTGGAAGTTCATTTTCTCGGACTTTTTGGCGGGAACTTGCAGAGTGACGTTGCGTTTTCATTATTATTTTCATAAATTCGTGTATTTAGAGTTTTGGACGGTGACTGACTGCATGAGGACTATGTGAAAGTGATTTATTGTGACTAGAACTCATATAATATAACTCGAAATTGGCAAAATACACACACCGTGTGACGCCAATGAAAAAAAAAGTTCATTTTCTCTATTTCATTAGAATATTTTGATTGTAGTTAATTTAATTTCTTTCTCATTTGTTGTTATAATAATTAAATTAGATTCTTTGAGTTCGATTTTTTAGTGTAAGTATAATATAGGGTTTTAGTTGTGTTTAATCACGGAACACTAATAATCAGCGGCGTGCATTGATTTTCGAAGGAAAAAATTCAAACCGTACGCGGGTGAAACCGCGGGGGTCTGCTAGTATTTAATAAATGGAAAGGCTAAAGTCTTGAACATGGATATCTGATGCTGTTAATTGATGAATTCAATGTGCAAATTTTAATTTATTGTGAACCTGTGTATGTTTTCCGTCAAAATATTCACGCGCCAACAAAATAATCAAGCCAAAGTAAAGAAATTATACTAAATACAGTAAATAAGTGTTTGTTTTTAAGGTTAGAATAAAAATATATTTATAAATAATAGATATGAGTCTACATGATCATTATTCAAGCTGATAGTATTTATAAGCGTATTAACAAGCGGCTATAGTTATTATCAAATATTCCTTTAATTGTAATTTAAATGTTGTTATTGTAAATGTAAAAATGTCGACAATTTGCTATACAGCCTAGACGATATTTGGAGTGTGTTATAAATCTTAGTAGCTGTACTAAGTAAGTTTTGAACGTTTATTGCTGTATTAAGTAAGTGAACACATACTTAATACAGCCTGTATACAGCTTTAACGATAAAACCAGCTTGAAGTGTCAGAAAATACTTAAGGCTGTATGGTAGAGTTATAATTATCTGTTTAAGAACCCTAAGCTGACGCGGATTCCTTTATACAGCCTGTATACAGCTTTAACGATAAAACCAGTTTGAAGTGTCAGAAAACACTTAACGCTGTATTATAGAGTTATAATATCTGTTTCAGAACCCTAAGCTGCCGCGGATCCCTTTATACAGCCTATATACAGCTTTAACGATAAAACCAGCTTGAATTGTTATAAAATTCTTAACGCTGTATAGTAGAGTTTTGATATTCTGTTTAAGAACCCTAAGCTGACTCCCTTACTAAGAATTTTATACAGCGAGAGCTGTATAATATCTCATAAATCACTCTTATAAGTATTAAAACTGTTCTTTACACTCTTGTAAGTCCTCTAAAAGAACTCTAAGTTCTAAATGAGCTGGTTTATTGATGTAGAATACGCTTGCGTGCTGCTTGGGGTATCTTTAGGATTACTGTATATTTCGTTTTTTTTTTCTTTTGTCTTATTTAGAGTCAGAATCCCAATCTACGCCACAAAGAGCTTCATTGTAGGATTAGAAACCAAGATTTACCACTGGTTTCGACGTTTCCACCACTTAGCTATCCGAGTTGTATCGACTAAAAGTTATGCAGTATGAGTATGACAAACCAAATATAGCTCTCTATAAGATGCCTTCTCAAAGTTCCCCACCATTTATAATTTAGGCATCCACTTAGGATGGTTTTTCAAAATTCTACCCCTAAAGGGGTTAATTAGGGTGTTGCGGATAAAACCACGGGAGCGGTAAGCTATTTCCTTACATATATTCCAATGATAGATATAACTACCTATAGACATACAAACAGAGAAACCTATGCTTGCTTTTCTCCGTATTCGATAGGCACACGCATACAATACTATTATACTATTGTTTCAGACGTATTCCGAAACATATACACATATAGAACGGTATCTTACTTCAAATGCAACCAATATCCGGCCGAGATGACGGCATCCTTGTTACGATATAAACACGACTGAAACTAGTCAAGTTTGTTATTGAGTATAGTTTGTTACAGGTTTATGAATGTCGTTTGCAAATATCAAATAATAACATTGAAACATTTAATTTCAAACGTTAAATTATCGTATAGATAAGCTATTTTACAACAAAATTGTAGTATAAATTGTACCACAGTGCGGCCGCTGAGATAATTCGTTTCTGTCACTCATCACGGATACGGCTAATCATAATAGAATTTGACAAATTAACAGAAGTAGGTCAAAGTAGGTACCTATTTTTTTTTTTCGTTTTTATAGATTTTGGTATGTAAGCCACCAACCCACAACGCCAGTTTTCCGGTACTCAGAGATATTTAGGGTCGAGAAACTGTGGCAAAATGTAGTACCCACATACAAAGGCGACACCATTTGTCATTTTCGGGACGGTGGGCCATTCTGTCCCACCCAGTATAGCACCTATAATCCAAACATTCACAGGGGCTAGATATAGGCTGTCGGAATGTCGGTCGGCGTCCACTTCACGGGACATAAACCTTTTATGGAGACACACAGCCCGTCCCATGGGCCAATTTATTCTATGGCACGAACTCGCGACTGACATATGCCCCCGAGCGCGCCGCGCACCGCTCGAGACCGAAAGTCTCTATTGCATATTTGTAAATTGCCTTGAGTGCGTTTGATCTCATGATTTAGATCCTTTGACGTCGTATGACTGATTTATTAACGAATTATACAAGGAACATTCTCGATTTTCATGTTATTGTGTGCGTTTTATTTACGTTTCAGGGGGCGTATTTAGAATGATATACGGGATGGATACGACAATACGACATTAAATGAAACCACGTAAAGTACTCACGTATACGATCAACTTTTACTATGATACAAACTTCTAAAAAGCAAAAAAAAACTAGTTTTTCATATGCTTTTCATATGAAATGCAGTATTTTTTATGCGATTTCGAATTTAACTTAGTACCGAAGTTTGAACTCCGTTTTCAATTCAATTCAATTCATTTATTTCAGAAAACTTGTTCCATATTTGTTAGTAAATCTAATAATAATAATGTGTTAGTACAATACAATTTATACAATCAATTAAAAAATAAATATATATATACGTTTTAATTAATAAATAAGTATATTAAAAGTATTATTTTAACCTAAGCCACCTGAGTACCCCCTTGGAGTCAGAAACGTGGATCTCGTTCCAGTGTCTTATAATCGGACAGTCATACTTACATTCAATAGTCTTCAGGATGCTGTTGGGACTATCCCGCATCCGCCGCATGAGGGATGCAACTCTGTTTCGAACTACAGCATGAACTAGTACTTGTTTTTTTTTTATCAATTTATTTCTTGTAAACATAGGTATAGTACAAATAGTATAATGTCCCGCGTACCCGGACTCAACGCTTCGCTTCATCGTTTCTTATACGAACAGCAAAGGAGTGGAACTCTCTTCCGGGATCTGTGTTTCTCGTCACCTACAACCTAGATGTATTCAAGGCCAGAGTGAATAGGCTTTTTCTGGGTAAGCGTGCTACATCCTCGGCCTCGACTTAACTCCTCTTGGGGTCAGTCGAAGGTCAAACGCAAGCCCATTTAACATAAAAAAAAAAAAAAAATGTCGGTAAATAAAAATATTATGTTCTGCTATGTGTATTGCCTTAAAGGCGTACAAGTGATTTTTAGAGAGGATTTACAATTCAGAGGTACTGTGTTAGTTAATCCCTTGTTTACTCAGTAGCTCATATTGATCATCGTAAGCTTCGAATTCATTTTGACGAAAACCCAATATTTACGTAAATATTTTTCTCCCGAGCCCATCGGGGCTCGAAATAACCGCAAAATAAACAAATGAACTTCAAGTTAGCCGGGAACACCATCTCAAAGTCAATTTTAAAGCTATTTGCATATTTCGTGTTTTCCCGCCGAGATTGGATGGAGTATTGGCTCCGATATTCCAATTTTCATTAAGTAACGCTATCGACGCAAAGTTTTTACTTACATTCTAGAAAGATTAAATTATCTCAATTTTACTTAAAGGACAAATCTAAATAAGACTAACTGTCTCGCGCAGTTTCAACCGCGTTCCTGGGATGCTTCCGCTTTATTATATTAGTATATCAATTATTCGTACAAAAATGTTATCGAACGTAAATATTAGTAATAATAGTACTTATAGTAAGCAGATTTGTAAGACAGTTTTATTCGTATACACGCCATAATGCACACATAAAAGTAATGGTCTACTAAATTGGGGGAAAAAGGGATAGCGCACATCATTATAGCATGTAAGGACTATTGAGTTGATATGATAATAGAATGAGACCGACCTTATATTGACCAATGAGAATTTCCAAGCCGAAATAAACAAAAATATGTAGGCAATTGAATCTTGTGAAATGAACACCGAAATACAGTCAGAGTAATAAAATGCAAATCTACGTAAAAAAGACAAAGACATAGAACCCAATGCAAGAGTTTATTTATATCAATGTTGTTGCAAACGAAAACAAAAGAATAACAGTGTAATCTGATGTGAATTTTGATAAATTATTATCTGAACGTTTTCATGTTTCTATACTTACTCGGGAAATGAGAAAATCGTGTCTCGGCCGTTGACCTCTCCAAAAACCGGTTACTTAGAAATTCAGAACTAGTTGGAATAAAAATCGTATTCTATATCTTGAAAAATATATTCTTGTTAGCAATTGGTACCAAGAAGCAATTACAAGCGAAATGGATTTTTCTAAAGCGTCAAAATAACTTAACAAAAAGCGCTCAACTTTTTAATTAGTTGACTCGTCGTCTTCATTTAAAATTCGTTCATAAAACGGTGTCTTTGATTAGTTTCAAGAATGTCCCCCATTGTTCGCCGCCGAAGCTTATCAGAAAACAGAAAACTAACATCAAAGCATAAGTAAGCAATCCAGATGCCATCAGAAAAGCTATGAATCTAAATCAAGTGGAAGCTCATCAAAGTTTGCTGACGCCCCGGCCCGTAGGCACTTCCAAACTCATTTTCATATTACGAGCGTCCCAATGCGACAGTCGCTAGATTAAACAAAACTTTAATGTATTTTTTCTGCGTAGGTACTACTGTTTTTTCATCTTACTTTACACGGCAAATTTGTATTTATTTTGTTCTTTGTTCTAGATTCTCATAACGTTGTTTGAATTGTGCAGGCTTGACACGACACTGATGAAGCTCGGTGGTGATAAATATGTTTAGAAACATGTTCTTTCAGAGATTAACGTAATTAAATTACTGAAAAATTATTGGGGTTTCGAAAACTTAGATGTGAATCCATATGAAAATCACATTAAATAATTATACAAATAAGCCCTAGAACAAAGAGAGATAACAGGAAGGGACTTTACATATAGATCATATATTTAATAGGATAAAGCAAGAAAGTTAATAATGATCCATTATAATTAATAAACAATTACGAAAATAATTTACCTATAGCCGATATCAAACGAGTAGCATTGATATCGCCAAAGAATCGATTTTCAAACAACACTAAAACAGAGCTCTGAGTATCAATTTCTTTGCGAATTTCCAGTAGATAGTGATAGTTGAGGTAGTATCTGGATGCACAATACCGCATTCAAGACGTAGAACGCCGGAAGTAAATGTAGGTACAATATATACCGTACGTAGATATAGAGACTGTTGAGAATTGTTGGAATTGAACTGCAATGTATTGGACATTTCAAATCATTTCTATATACTAAATAAGGTTATGCCTTCCTGATAGCCTTCCTCTTTTCCTTTTTCCATTTGGGTCGACGACATTAAAGAAACAGCAGGAGACAAATGGCAAATACAGATAACACACGTCCGATTCACGCGTTTTCGATTTCGATGTCGCATAATACATTTGGCGAAAAACACGCGGACTTCTGTCAAAATGTATAAAATCTCTACGATATCCACCAAGTTTTAAAAGTCGAATGCGACATTGAATTCGAAAACGCTAGAGTAGGAACCTTGTAATAAAACAGAAAATAGGATATGCAAATGAATTTAATGAAATAAAGTAGCCACATCACCAATTCTCCAGTTCATTTATTAATTTTGACATTACAAAACGAGTAACGCGTAAGTAATTTATTTGAAACCGATAACCGTTAACCCTAAGGGCGACAGGTGCGGGTCGGGGTCGCTTTGTGGCCGATGGTCGGGTGTACCCCGCCAATGAGCCGGCAACTATTATCTATGGGCCGTGTATAGGAACATGGGTTAATACTATCATATTATATGACGGGCCCGCTGGCGTAGTTGGTTAAGACTCTGGTCAAGATTCCACCTATTGCGCCGTAGGTCGTGGGTTCGATTCCCACACAGGACATGCATTTGTGTGCATGAACATGTCTGTATGTCCTGAGTCTGGGTGTAATTATGTATATTAAGTATGTATTTACAAACAAAAAGTAGTATATGTATTATATCAGTTATCTGGTTTCCATAGTAGGTACAAGCTTTGCTTAGTTTGGGATCAGATGACCGTGTGTGAGAAATGTCCCTGGATATTTATTTATTTATTTTATATATTATTTCTGATTTAATATGATCTTAAATATAATATGATATCCACAAATCGTAAGTACGATAAAAGAAAAGATACAGACAGACAAGATAAAATAAAAACATTAATAAAAACCCAGATTTCATGTCATAATAAATATGATGACGACAGAAAATATAGCTATTTGCGTTAAGAACCGAAAAAAGCAGTTCAACAAAAAATACAACGAGGTCACAAGTCGTAATAATTCAAATCAAAAGTGGCGTACTCAACGCATTTTAAGTTATCTTGTATTCTGAAATTGACGTAGTACCTACAAACCACTTTAAATATCTATTCAATTTAGATACCTTTCGCTTCTACCGAATTTTAGAACCGAAAATGAATTTTATAAAATAGGACGTCTCAAGTACTTTTACTAGACATTGTATTAAAATGCGTTTTAAGCTTTCGATAACCTTTTTATTTCTTCTTTTTATGTCTTGCTTTAAAATAAATTTACATATAAGTGTTCTTCAGATACATGCTTGAAAATTGGAATGCTTATTTGTAATTTATGCAAACTCTAGACGATGACTAATTATACCCCAGTTCCACTCAATGGGTTTTAAACCCTCAAGTGTTACGAGTACAGTTGTAATTACTAGAAACTTCCTTCACCTTCATTATTAATCAAATTAAATAAAGCAACTGAATGCTGTGTAACCCAACAAGCCAGTAACTTGTAGATGATTCTGCTCCATCATTAAAGCTAATTTAGGTAAATGCTGGTTAATTAAGTCTACTTAGTTACCTTAACTCGAGACATTTGTTAACTTAAGGCGCTGTGCGAAGACACTTTTCGCACATTTGAGGGGGTGAAGCAGCGGTGAAGACGGCGCTCAATTCGGGGCGCCCCGCGTACCACCCGCGCAGTCCGCCGGCGTCCGTATTCTGTCGGAATCCTTATTCTGGTTGTTATAGATTCCGGAAATTTCAATTTATGCTTTTGATTGTCTAAATACTTATAGTCCTATTATGCATTATAAGAACGATACTTGGGTCTTATTTATAAGAAAGGTCATACATTTTATGTCTTGTGTCTAGGTTTGAATAAAATAAGTAGGTACTTGGTATAAAATAGTATCACTTCGCAATGCAAAAATCTACTTACATAAATAATTGCAAAATAGGTACATAATATTCGTTTGCACAACAAAGTCATAAAATGACATTTATGTTGTTCGAAATAGGGCATGCAATATCGGAAAGTTTTCAATTCCGGAAATGAGTTCCGATACCAGAGAACTAGTTTCGGAATTAGCACCTTGTGAACGGTTTTTCGTTTCTAGATGATTTGGAATAAGAACAGAAAAAACTAGCAAAACTATTGCCGATATATATTTTTGAGGGGTTGGAGCCATGGTTCCGTGTTTAATATTTAATATAAGTCCGGAAAAGCTAAATACCTATATGATATAAATTATTAATTATAATAAAAATTTATGGATATCGGAATTACGATATGGAATTGAAATATGTGAAAAATAGCTGTTCCAGGATAAAAAGTAGCCTATAATACTCGGGGATAATGTAGCTTCCTATTAGTGAGAGTTTTTCGAATCCGACTGGTAGTTCTAGTTATTGGCCCGTTTTAACAAACAAACAAAATATATCTTCCACTTTTAGTACATGAAAATTAGTCCGGGATTCCGGATAATGTGAACTATTAGATATGTATCTCAACAATATTGCAATGGTTTTAAGCCCCGGTTGTGAAATTCAATATTGGACTATGCGTTCATTCCGGAACCAATTTCAGAATTAGTTACGGAATTGAGTTTTAAAATAAAACACGAACTTTTAGATATGTATCTCAACAATATTGCAATGGTTTTAAACCCCGGTTGTGAAATTCAATATTGGACTATGCGTTCATTCCGGAACCAATTTCAGAATTAGTTACGGAATTGAGTTTTAAAATAAAACACCTTTATTCAATAAACTTGTTATAATCATCAAGAAATTACAGATGTATATCTTTACTTATCCCTATATTTTGTAAAAATTAAGAAAAAATTTAGAAATTAACCTAAAAAGCCTCCTGCGAAAAGGCACCGAAGAAGGCGCGTTTCAACCATGTTGGCCGGATCGGAAAAAAGCTATCATGTTACCCCTCTGGGAGTAAAGCTTTCTGGTCCCTTGCCAAATCGGTCGCGACCAATTTCTGCCGCCCGTCGCTGCCGCCATTGCTGAAGCCTGATGGATCACTAGCTTACACTGCTGTGATAAGGCCAATTTGTTCGCCTCTCTATTCGCGGAGAATTCATGTCTAGACGCTGGTTTACAAACACCACCCCCACTACCTACTTGCAACTGCCAAATGCCGGACATCCGTATCCGACAAAAGGAGGTTGTAAAGGTACTACGCGCTCTAGACGTGAATAAAGCCAGTGGTCCCGACGGCATTCCAGCCATTGTCCTGCGCAATTGTGCGCCCGAATTGTCTCCTGTCTTGACACGCCTGTTTCGCCTCTCACTTCGAATGGGTTATATTCTGAAAGTCTGGAAGCTTGCTAACGTGCAACCTGTGCCTAAGAAGGGCAGCCGTGCCGATCCTACAAACTATCGACCGATTGCGATCACCTCCATACTCTGCAAGACTATGGAGCGTGTATTGAATCGGAGGCTCCTGGCATACCTTGAAGATAACGAACTCCTCAGCGACCGACAGTATAGTTTCCGCCAAAAACGGTCTACTGGGGATCTTCTTGTATATGCCACACATCTTTGAAGAGAAGCCATATTTGAAGAGCCAGGAGACTCATCGGGAGAAAGACAGCTCAGGAGAATCATCAAATGGAAAAGCATTGCGAAAGCTGTAACCCTCGTCAAGAAGAACATTGGCGTTGAATACTCACCATGTACTATTACTACTATTGTATGTATTATATGTATGTATTATTACTATTGTATTGTATAGCTTCCTCTAATTTGTGTTGTTGTAATCATGTGCTCTATGTAAGTGTATACAATAAAGAATATTTCATTCATTCATTCATTCATTCATGTACAGTATCTATTATTGCTACCACGACTACTCTGACAATCGTGCTAGACTGAGCAGATAATATTTTCAATCCAACTTTATAACGAACTAGTTGCCCCCCGAGGTTACACCCGCGTTCCCGCGATCAAAAGTAGCCTATAATACTCGGGGATAATGTAGCTTCCTATAAGTGAAATAAAAAAATAATCCGACCGGTAGTTCCATAGATTAGCCAGTTTAACAAAACAATAAAAACTCTTCCACTGTATAATATTAGTATAGATAGATTATGTGCAATTTATAATAGAAATATCTAATTCCGATATTGAAATTCAATATCGGAAATCAATATAGGAATTGAAAACCTTCCGATATTACATGCCCTCATAGATAGATATGTGCAGTTTATAAGGAATATTTGCAATGAAAATTCCGATAAAATTAATTCGGAAATCAATATCGGAATTGAAAACCTTCTGATATTACATGCCCTAAAGTATATACACTTCTTTGTGCCTTTATAATTTTTTCTGATTTATTTTCAAGTCACAAAAATATAATTCCTAGCGGTATTTTTGTAAAATAAAGGAAATTAGAAAACTACACGGAAGTAATACATAGAACGAATTTTCGGTATTTTTCCAATTCCAGAATAAAAAAAATACAAAAAAAAAAAGAATTGATACAAAGAAATGAATGTGAGTTACTAATTTTCTGATAACATTTATAATAAAACGTAAGTACTACCCGTTCGCGTTGAGGCCCAGGTTCATCTGCCCGCTTCCCCTGTACTTCCCCGATAGCGCTCGTTTTGTACGCGTGGCTACAGATCAAGCTATATATTTCCAATATAAGCTGAACTCTTATTGTACGGAATTCCTATACAATGCGAGATCAGCTTATACTGGAAATGTATCGCTTGATATGTAGCCGTGTATACTACAAGTCTACAACACGTGCGCTACAGCGCGACTGTGACTGTGATCTATAATGATTACTATCAATACGCACAAAAATGGTGTATCGAAGTGTTATGAAAGCAAGTTCAACCGCTCGGCGAGAAATCTGGCATAGGTCCGACCTCCACAAGCGCTCCAGCGCGACTGAGTGGGCCACCGCTGACCGCGAGACGATGAATTTTATAGGTATTTTGGATTTGTGTAAAAGTAAAGAAATAAAATAAAAAAAACAAAACGTAGGGCGATAGATCATATTATGACTATTATTTTAGTATAATTTTCTTCTGAAAATTCTGATTATTATAGCCATAAAACGCAATAAAAGTAATAAAAAGGGGTAACTTTACGATTTTTTTCTATCTAGTAAAATTATTGCAATCGTGTTTTGGAGCTCGCTGGATCTTAGGAAATATTGTCAACTTTCACATATATTTTTTCCGAACTAGAACTATTGCATTTTCTTTACGTAAAACCGAATCAAACAAACGCATTTTTGCTAATCTATGAACACACGGCGCCTTAAGGTATAAAAGTTGGACGAGACTGAATATCATGTGCAACGAAACTTTTGTACTTGTCTCGTGTAATTTTCATAAAGTGAGCTACAAAATGCCGCGGCTAGACGCTATTATTCGATATTCGTCAGTATTCGCAATTTTTTTTTACGGTTTACTGTTTAAATCATTTATTTCTCTAAGATTTACAAAAATCACTTAAACGAGGAACAAAGTAAGTATTAATGGGTTTTAACAATTATTAAGAAGAAGAAGAAGTATTACGTTTTTATAAAGTTTGTGGGTATGTCAAAATAATATTGCTCGCGACGAGTCGCACACAACGCCGACCGGTCGACAACACAGTCACAGAGGATTGAAGGGAACAGAGACCAAGCTTCATACAAACGCGCTACGTACGTACGGTAGGTACACAACTACAAGCTTGAGGCGCGTGTGTGCGAAAGCACAGGCGGCTCGTCACGTACGAGGGGAAACCGGTTTATACTGGCTCGGCCTGTGCTCAAACCCAGGGCACTCGCGCATCGTGTTTGTTTACGTTTAGATTTTAATAATAGAATTTTAATATCCAAATGTGTAAATATGGTTTACTTTACTGAGTCTATGAACAATAATATAATGAATAAGTTTTCTATTAGTATCTTGCATAAAATAGGTAGGTAGGTATTAGCTTTCTGGTAAATTGTTTTTATATTGTCTCTTTTCTCGTAAATTAATGGCATGATGGGTGTTTATGATTTCAAATACGTAGATGTACCTACCTACCTATCCTATTTAACGAGCATGTATGTTTTGAGATCTCGAAAACGGCTTTAACGATTTCGATAAAATATGCTATATGGCGGTTTTTGGGGGCGATAAAGTGATTCAGCTAGATTTCATCTCTGGGACAACGCGATCTGCCGAGTTTGCGAGCAAATCTTAGTCACACAGGTATGGTCAGCGTCAAAACTAGATATGCATTTTAGTACCCTTTCCTAATAATCTGTAATATGTGAATAGCAATATTAGCAATATTCTATCATCACGAAAAAGCTGTGATAGGTATACATTTTTATGTATTCATTTAATGTTATTCTGCTGTGCTAACCCTACCAAAATAGGTATAATTTTTGAACGCTCCTTAGAAGCTTGTACTCTGTTCCCTTCAATCCTCTGTGACACAGTTTAGTTCTAAAGCACCGTATACACTATACAATCACATCACAACATTCTAATAGTTTTATTTATTAATATTGTAGCTGTCAAAGATGTATTTTTTCAGTAATTTTTAAAAAAGTATAATGTTTCTCTTCTTTGACGTTTATTGGTAGGGAATTGTGGAGTTGTACACCTTCATATTTAATATTTTTCTTTCCGTGGTTTTACAGTCAAAGAGGTAATTATTCGTCGAATAGTGAATAACCTGACCGATTTAAGAGAGGTTAATTGATCGAGGCCTCCGGAGACCAGCGGGCGGGGAGTATTTTCCGCCAACGCATCAGCTTGGCTATCCAAAGAGGAAACGCTGCCAGCCTTCTGGGAACCTTGCCGTTAATCGGAAGCAGCCGCAGACTTGAGAAATTTTCAATATATATACTGTAATTTGTACATATTTGTTGTAAATAGAGAGGTAGAGCATAGTATTTTTTTGCTTAAAGAGCAGTTTGACTGGGGAAGTACCGAATAAGGTACCTTACAGAATACCGCAGATAAATAAAAAAAACCGGCCAAGTGCGAGTCAGACTCGAGCACCGAGGGTTACGTACAAACCGTGTTTAAATTAATGTGATGCAATACATTTTTGAATTTGAATTTGAACCTGTAGGTATATAAGTAAATGGTAGTATAGACCTGAGTATTTGATATTAATTTCAATTTATGACGTATTAAAAAAAACGACTTACTAGATCTCGTTCAAACCAATTTTCGGTGGAAGTTTCCACCATAATGTACATCATGTATTTTTTATAGATTTATCATTCTCTTATTTTAGAAGTTACAGGGGGGGGGACACACATTTTACCACTTTGGAAGTGTCTCTCGCGCAAACTATTCAGTTTAGAAAAAAATGATATTAGAAACCTCAATATCAATTTTGAAGACCTATCCATAAACACCCCACACTTATGGGTTTGATGAAAAAAAAATATTTGAGTTTCAGTTCTAAGTATGGGGAACCCCCAAAATTTATTGTTTTTTTTTTCTATTTTTGTGTGAAAATCTTAATGCGGTTCACAGAATACATCTACTTACCAAGTTTCAACATTATAGTTCTTATAGTTTCGGAAATAAATGGCTGTGACATACACGGACAGACAGACAGACATGACGAATCTATAAGGGTTCCGTTTTTTGCCATTTGGCTACGGAACCCTAAAAATGTTATGAAATACATTTATTCGAATGTATGCTATTGCGATTTGTTCGAATGATTACCATCGCGACGAATCTTAAAAATAAAGAAATAAGCGAGGGCCGATTTGTTTTTTTAATATATCAACAAAAATATTGTCAATTATTGCAAACTTATCGTACAAGAACTAATTACCTGAATTTATGATACTCAATAAGTAAGTTATCCATGATCATATTTATAAAACTCCAATAGCCGCCATCAGTGAATGTCTAACAACCTTTTGAAGTCGTACTTAATTAGTTCACGAAGTAACATTCCGTGTAAAAACATTGTTGATTTGCTATTCATTCCAGACTTAAGTGAGATTTATTCGTTCTATTTGTCGAAGAAGCACCACGCCAATTCACTATCACTGGCCAATATCTAGGTCTTGGTCCTTTCAATTCCAACTCCTACAAATTGATTGCACCTCCTCCTTTAGCCACGAGTCTTCGATTATTCTTGAAAATCGGCTCATTCCTCTTCGCCAGTGGCGTGCATTCCATATAGGCAAATAAGCAATGCCTACCTCATAAGATTCAATAAAATAATATTTTGATTCAATTAAACTACATAATCATTTTAAATAAAAATTCTAACCTAACATTCAATAAGAAATTTCAAACTTTGCCGCGCAGGCACTCGCGAGTTCGCCTCTCAAATTCACGCACACTAAAACGATTTCGGCATATTCATACACAAACACACACTTCTTTAAGATAATACGACGAAAGCATAAATCACGCTTTTGCTATGCGTAGCATACTGACATTTGACATTCGCGATTTATGGACCAAAAGTAACCTTACCTACTCTGTTGTATGTAAAGTAACCCATCCAAATTAAAAGTCTACAGTTTACCAAGATTAGAGCAACTCAAATATAACTTCGCAATTTATTTGTGTTGGTTTGTTTATGGTTTGGCTGGCATTGTATGCAATGTTGTTATTGTTATTTATTTTTATTCTATTTTGATTTTGCGAAGTGTATCTGTGTGAAATGAAGAAATTTTGTGGTGAAGATGCAAAATGTATCGATAAATTAGTCCTTTAGTCAGTTTTCGTTTGTTGAAAATAGTAGGTAACTTGCTGTAGACCAACTCCAAAACATTCATGGATTCAAAACAAAGGTATCTTAGACATTTTAACACAGAATATTATGTTAATTATACACCTGGCTATCTGGGTGTTGTTATTCGAATCTATTATTCTGTTATTATGTATTTTGTTTGCTAATGAATCATACCAAATGTGTGTCGAATGATACGCTGACCTAAACAATTTTACGAATCTGGTCAAAAAAACTTTAGGTACCTATCTATCTAAGAGGCATATTTAGGCGTGTATGGCCATGATTTCTTCTGCCTACCTAGTCCGAAAACCAATGCACGCCACTGCTCTTCGCGAAGTTTAAAAATACTTTGTTTGTTATACTAGAAAGTCTTACGAATGGGCGAATTAAATAAGTTTTGAATTTCAAATACATAGTTAGATTGCAAAAATATTATTCCAGGCTGCTTCAAAGGTAAAAATTATTCATATTTGTTCAAAGAAAATATGCTCTTCAGTTGTTAGGATTAAGGAGCATGGTGGAAAAGCTTATTCAATGGGACTAATGAAAATAAACCGTTAAAATATCCGTCGTAATTGGGAGTTAGTACTCTTGTAAAGAGTAAGTAGATAATAGTACGTGGTAAAGAGTACGTGGTACGTAGAATACGTGGTAGAGTACGTGGATTCAAATGTTAAAGTAATTTGATCGGAACTTAGAATGTAATAGGTTTAGAATATCCAGTATGAAACTGCTTCAAATACAAGCTGAAATCGAATTCCGCATTTCCTCACTCGTGATAGGCCTTGCTTTACTTTCTATAAACAATATAATTTAACCATAGCAATAGGCATGAGGTTGATGAAAATGTTTCTGTACATTCTTATCTATTTACTGAATATACATATATAAAAGCGGACTCCCTGATTAATCACGAATTCTCAGGCGCTATTTTTTTTTTATACCACTAAATCGGTAACCAAGCATACGGCCCGCCTGATTGTAAGCGGTCACCGTAGCCATATGGACGCTTGCAACCCAAGAAGCATTGCTCACGCGTTACCGACCTTTCCCCCCTCCCCTATGAGCTCTGGTGACCTTACTCACGCGCAGGAACACAACTTTACACAACATAAAGTTATTTGGCTGCGGTATTCTGTAAGGTGGAGGTACTTCCCCAGTCGAGCTGCTCTTTGAGCGAATAAACGCTATGCTCTACCTCTCTCTATAAAGCTTATAACTTTTTTGGTAGGTAAGATATAGAGTAAAGGATGTAGGAGCCGCGGCTGAAACAGTGGGGTGAAAGCTGTAGCTTATAATTTTTCAATAATCATTTTCATTCGTCATTATCACCAACAAAATGCCTCTAGAACAATGAACGTCTAGTGGCTGTGGTAGGTATGGTACAGGTTTGTGATGACTCTGTAATGATCATTAGCTTATTAATTATCGCCGTCTTTTGGATACCATGATTACGCAAGTCATTAGAAGTGGTGTCTTTATTTATTTCGCAAGTAGGTATTTGCTTATCTTTAAAATACGACGAGTATATTCGTAATCGTAAAGTAAGCCCAAATTTAAAAGGCAGTTATTTTCCACTCTTTATATACAATGATTATTGCTCTCAATATTTCACATGGGAGCTTATCTGGGACCGTTAAATTACACGCGTTCCTATAGAATAGCCATCAAGAGCCTACAACGGTGTTATCTTGGCACTTTGGTCGAGATTCATATTGATTTACAGTTTGTTTCGACCGTTTACAGATCTCATGAGAGCATTGTATAAAAACCTCGGTGTTTTGAAAGTATAAATAAGGGAACGAAGATAAGCATTAGATACGTATACTTTAATAATAATTTCGTGGAAATGGTGTAGAGAAAATACTAACAATTTATTATTTATTGACTGTTCAGAGAGTACAAAAAATATATCAAGAGAAGGTAAACATTGTTGGTAATAAAATTTTGATCAAAACATTGTGTAGACTTAATTAATGCCATTTATAGTTTGTTATTTAAACGTGTTGTTTATTCTAACCCTAAAGGAAATTAAATAAACTTCAGACATCATTAGGGGTAACCGTATTTTGAATAAAACCCTTCGATATTAGAAAATATCCTCGTCATCTGACCCTTTCTAAATTTGTTAGGCTTAGGGTCAATTTGCTTTGACCTTCATTACAGGTAGCTGTATATTAATTTTATATGTATTAGGACTACTAGATCACTCTTCTTGGAATTAATAAAAAATAACCTGTACCTACATTTCTCCACACTTCATTCGGAAAAGTAAAATAAAATGTTCAGGAAATGCTGCTTTTACTTTCTTTTGATTACAACCTTGGGGGAAACGGGAAAAGGTACTTAGTATACAATTAAACTATAACAAGATATTGTCTCGAAAACCTGCCTACTTACTAGTAATATCGAGGTACCGTACTCGATACCTCGAAATTCAAATTGTGTGTACGAGTCATACAAAATAAGCGTTTCTTTACGCGCTAGAAATCCAAGAATTGCTAGGATTCTTGACTCTAGAATTGAATGTACAGAGATAATATATTAATCACCTCGTTTTCGTCAGTTTCGCGCGATCTCATTTATTAGCTTCACCTGTATGTATGTTAGTGTGTATTCAATCGACTACAGAACGTCAGATTAATCTGAAACTTTACGAACGATCAAGAACCTATGACTCTATGACAATACAATAATTTGGAACCATCGTTACTACTTTTTAGTACAGAACTTTTTAAAGCGAGTTTTATATTTATTTTTAGATTATTGCAGATGAAAATATTTCTTTATAAGTGACATCTTTAACATCTAAACTTCATAGATTTATCACCCAAAATAGCTACAAACATGGTGTACCTATAACATAGGATATAGTAGGCACGTGCTGTAGGTATATCAGATCGCAATCGTTGCTGGATTCAGCGCAATATCCGGAACAAGGCGGCCCGATATTTCCGACGTGGATCCAACATGTAATGATACGAAACTAGATAAGAACTTCTATACTAATCTATCTGGCGCTTATGTAGGATGTTGGGGAAAACATTAGAATTATTTCTTGCAGATGTAGGTATATCTAGGTCGATGATAATAATAGCATTGCCATACAAGCGAACTAATTTAAAAGAGCATAACATTAGAGCAGCTCGACTGGGAAAGTAGGTACCTCCACCACACCTCCACCTTACAGAATACCGTAGCCATAACTTTATGTTGTGTTCCTGCGTGTGAGTAAGGTGTTCAGAGCTTATTGGGAAGGAGGAAGGGTCGGTAACGCGTGAGTGATGCCCAGGGTGTTGCAAGCGTCCATAGGGCCACGGTAACCGCTTACCATCAGGGCTATGGCTCGCCATGCTTGTTTGCCGTAATCGTACAACAAAAATACGCTTTGAATTATACAGACACGCACCGAGCGGTGAGGCCATTGGTTGATGGGCGGGGCAATACTATCAGGAGTACTGTTCACCATTTCATTGTGAACGATATGAATTCGCGGGAGGGATGGGTTTGGGCCATCTTTACGTAGTTATAGTATTCTTTGATGTAAACAGCTTTACCACAAAGTAAATAATAGCTAATATAGTTACTACTTCAGATGTCTAATAAAATATAGCATTAAAACGGTCAGACACAATATAAACACAGATTACTAAATAGTTACTACGTAAATATAACTCTGACAAAAGAAGATTACCTTTTGATGAATAAGTATTTTTTGGATCTTATTTATCTTTGTTTATCTTTACTTTAATATTTTATTAGATCATCTTATTAAGATTATTAGTTGTATTGGCTATTTAAAGGGGATTAAAATCCAATAATGCAGTTCTTATCAGGGCCTGAAAATAAATTAACTCGGAGTTTTTTTAAGTTCCAATACAAATTAATTTAAAAAAATACTTGTAATAATCAAGGTTATATTTTACCTAGGTAGTAGTCGTTTCCGTTGGTTGGATAGATGGCAATTGAAATTCTTTCAGTGATTCTCGCCTTCTGTTCGAACATGCTACAATCTCGATGTTGAATGCAAATGGGATCCAATACTGTTTTTATATTTACCTATGCTGTTGATAAAACTCAAATCACAAAGTGTAATAAAAATAATTAAATTCTGTCATAGATATTCTGTGAATAATATTCGTAGACAGTATTGTAAGGAAAATTCAACAGATGTCACTGGCAACACCAAAAGGCTCGTCTGTCGAGCCTCCATATTGCATTGAGTTCCTGAGCACACAACTGTTAACTACCTTGCACTTGTATCTATTGAGTTTTATTAAATTAAGATTATTAATTTCATTTGTTTTCTCTGAGTTCTCATAGTATATACGAAAAGATATAATCAATCATTGAAATATATTTTTCATCGTTAAATGTTATTCAAACAAATAAAACTTTAACCTTTAGCAAAATATACCAACCTACATAATATAACAAAAATATTAAAACAGCGAGGGCAAAAATAGAGCAAATAGATATAATATAAAAAATCTCAAATAAATAAATAGCTGGCAAAACATCCGAAAAGCCTGCAAGTAGCTCGATGCACCATAGCCTACAGCACAGCAGGGTTGGCGAACCAATGGCACGCGTGCCAGTCGTAGCACGCAATAAATTAACAAACGTATGCTCCTATACTTTTTAGAAAAATATATGTTTTCTTTTATATTTGATGTCTTGCATGTAGGTAACAAAGTTAGCAACATTAGAAATCACACAAGCAAAAATTAAAGAAAAGACTTTTAGTTAAATAAAGATTAAAATTGCTCTACCAATTTCGAGTTGCAAATATAATTAAAATCATTCTGGGTGTAACGAAAACGGGTGAAGACTACATCCTGATGATCCTGAGTCTGTACCTGTACAGACTCTCTAAATCAAAATAAACTACTCAAAAATTCATAAGTAACTACCAAATTTTTGCATCCTATTGAATTAAAATCATAACCAACATGTCATTATCATTTTGCGTCTCAAGAATAGATCGTGTTAATCTTAAATATACCTACTAGCTTTGGGGCAGGATCCAAATTCAATTGCCTAATTTCGACTCGAAACTTGACTTGAGGCAAGATTCTTTATGACACGTCACGGACATATTTCTTTTTTAACATAAAAAATGGCATATTTACCCCATAAAGGTTCGCCATCCCTGGCCTACAGCGAGCGTTTCCACCTACATAGCAGTCAAAGGCCTGTCCTTGTCTCTATGACCCCTCGTGTGGCCGTGTTAAAATCGAATCTTTTTAATTTCATAGTCTTTGTTTGCAGTCCGTAGCCGTAGCTAACTGGTACGTGATGTTTGTTTCCTTGCTAATTGCTGTAAAACAATGACATTCGTGCATGTTAGTTACAGGTGCCATGTTTTGGAATATTTTAAAGAATGTTATTTTTAGTAATACCAGTATTTTCATCGGTATCAGTATTTTCAGTAATACTATAATTTATACTCACAAAGGTTTTAGGATGAAAATGCTACATGAAAAATGTTATTATAGAATTTATAACTTGTTATACTCGTTTTTATTAAATTACATTTTACATACAAAACGTCTTCGCATAAAACTCATCGATCGATTCTACTAATGATACTGAGAAAATTCATATATATTGTATACATTCAATACCATACCGGAACTTTTTAACTTGCTTTTTTGTTTAAAGAAATGCACACTGTTTTGTGTTAGTAGTAAATTAAACTCTACAGAGGATAAACTAACATTATAAATACACAGTCACATAATACATACGATATTAGATGTTAGATTGTCTGAATGTCGCAACCTACTAATGGTGTTTCTAGTTAAATAAATCAAATTAACCTCAAAAGCGAAATTACGGTAGGTCCAACAAACCCTTCCTCCATCATGAAACACAATTTCCGTGTTATTGTTTACCCCGTTTACCTACGTCCCTCAGTACGCACTCTTTTTAGGTTTTAAAAAACATTAATGTTTGTGTTTTTCTTCTAATTGCACGTTTCGTTGTGTGTTGGTGTAAACAGAGCGTAATTACGGATCAACTGGGCGGGCGGGCGGCGGACTGGCATCGTGCCAGTGACTGGCAGCCAGACTTAGAGCTTTTTCATTTAAACACACTGGCATGGCCGGTCGTCGGACTCGGAACCTTTTTATCAGGAATACAACTGAGACGAGATTTTTCCATATTCGACAGTGATTATTATTTTCTAGGATTTTTGGATTTTCTATTATTGTAACAATTCTTCAGCCAAATATAGGTAACAATAGTTAGAGCAAAGATTTTCATAGGGCATCGTGCCTCTACCCAGATGGATAATCCGCCTTACTAAAGCATGACATTTAATTTCACTCCGCTTGAGGGGCTCCCTGAGCAAATCGCTCTCAGTTCGTACTGCGCACGGCTGTCAAATACTGTCAATTCTGGCTTGTTTATTTCATGTTTCCATAGAGGCGACTATCCTTCTGGACGTTTTAAATTCTTTGAGTTAGAGCTACAAATTAATAGTTATATATCACTTACACTCCGTAATAGTCAAAACTAGATAGCTGTACAAACAACGTTGTCTTAAAGGGTTATCGATAATAGAACCCTAAAAGTAAATAGCAAATATACCGAAAAAGTATTTCGAAAGGTCAAGGGATGTCCACAAATCCTAAAGCTAATAAACCTTGCTGGTAATATTTTTTTGTTTAGAAGGTTTCGTCTTTATATCATGAAATGTCATAGGTCATGCCTCAATCGTTCAAATGAAATTATATACAATAGCTTTATAAATTGAGCTGTCTAATAATATTTACTATATTTGTAAAAACATAGGGTTTTTATAACCTAATTGTTTTTACTTTATGTTTGGAATTCTTCATCCATAATTTATGTTATTTCAATTGACTTGTCAATAAAGAGAAGGTCAACAAACAATTGAAGGTTATATATTTTTATAAAATTTAAATCATATTCGGTTTTATAATAAATCAAACAGCCAACTCTACAATTTTTGTTTTTATGTTGGCTAACCTGCCTGCAAGTTGTTCCAGCGAGTGGCGAACGACGTAAAAACACCGCAACGACACCTCCATCAAAAACTCGCCTCCTGGCTGGCTGCTACACAAAATCGCCAAAGGAAGTTTTTAAAACGGGTTATGTCGTTATTTTGCGGTTTTTTGTCGCGTAAAGTTTTTACCCATTGCGTCGAGTGGTTACTTTTGCTGAAAAATTACTGAAAATGTTTGTGCTGAAACACATCAGATTTTTTTTTATTATTTTGTCAAACAATTTTGTTAAATTCTGGCGCAAAATGTAAGGCTTACTATATAATCCTATTTAATATTATAAGTAAATATAAAAATATTGATGTTTGTTACTTAATTAACGTAATGTCTGATGATTTTGGATGAACTGGACGTACAATATATTGTAATACACGTACACTTTAGTTTTTAAATTAGTTTAAATGTTCAATTATGTATTATTATTATTTTGTTTAGTTTCTATTTTATTTTAATTACGGTGTTCGTGGCGTCACCTTTGGCAGCGACTGAAAATCAGTGCTGTAGCCCGGTACCTGTACTGAGCTTACAGTTTATAACTGAGTCGCTGTCCATTTCTGATGTCACACAACACAATTATTAATATTTTTTATATAACTGTTTTTTTGTCTTTCTTTCTATGTGTATGTAATTGTGTTGTTTTACTTTAGAATAAATGTCTTTTCTTTCTTTCTTTCTTTCTTTAATGTTAATGTATCGGGTATATTCGCGCAATATATATTTAGTTCGCGAAAGCTTAAAAAGTACTACTGGACGTACAATATATAAAAATGTTTATTTAAATACAGGATATCTCGAAAACCCGCAGCGGAAACCCATCCATTTACAAGCTAAGTAGTTTAACAAAAGCGACATATGCATCCATAAAATAATCCCGTAGGATCCAGCAGTAATCCCACGAAGATCCGTTCACGCCTACCGAGCCAATCAATGCTTTTCTATAGGTATATAAAAAGAGAAATTGACTGATAGTGCAGTAGAATTAGATAATCAATTTACATTAATTGTGGTACGAATGATTTTCGGTATATCGATAGAGTTATGTATGAATATGATTACCTTAAATTCGCAACCGATTTGGAAGTACGGAACATGGTGAAAATTGAGAAAAACTTTGATATTGAATAATTCCTAAGCAAAAATTGTGGTACTAGTTGCGAGAATACCATGTCTTTAGAGAACCATTACCTACCTTCTCAAGAAATTTGGACTGGTTGCGACATACGGAACATACCTAAACTTAAAAAAGTGATTTTTCGCCTTTATCTCCTAGGCAAAATTTGTGGTACTAGTTGCGAACTCAGTGGTAACTTGTATTAGCCTATTACACTTAGTTTTAAGTTTGCAGCCGGTTGTGATCTACGGAACCCTAAGAAAATACTTTTTGCTAAATTCTACTTCTAGCAAAATTAGCGTAGTCTGTATTATTGCTTATATCATATTTGTAGGTCGACTTCTACCTACTTTGTGATCGCAACCGAAGAGAACATTACGGAACATAGTTTATTTTGCAAGTAAAATGTGCGCGTATTCGCGTGTTACGAGGGGAATGCGGAAGGTGCGGGAGGCAGGACTAGCGTTGAGGAATCTACAAAAATTCCTGCGTCTATCGAAATCTGTCATCTTTTTTGCACTGCTAAGTAAGAACGTTCTTTATTTTTATAGGTATCCATGTAAAATGTATCGAAAAAATACAATATCGTCGTATCCTACAAATAAGGCCGTAGCTACAAAACAGCAAATTTTCAGGTTTGATTAAAAAATAAACATTGGTTTCCAATTATGTGTGTTGTTTGGTATCCTATGTAGGGCTTGCAATCCGGATATCCGAATTATCCGTATATATGGCTTTTTTAATATCCGGATTTGAGCAACATTATTATCCGGATATTTCAGATTTTTCGGATAATGTATAGTGCATTTCAATTTACGCTCAAACAAATTGATAGCTTTAAGCTTAATTTTAAGAGTTAACTTAAGTTTACGCATAAGATAAGTGATGAAACTGCTCTCACCAGGTCTATTTTATTTCTTTCATTGTTATTTGTGACTTGTGAGACGAAATTTATGTTTATTACGCGACTGACCCGGAAGTAGGGTAATGTTTTTCGAGTGTATGTATGAATGTATATTTCTTTGGCATGCAGCCTAAACGGCTTGATGAATATAAACATATGAGGTGTCGTTAGAATTGTCTTACCTGTGAGAATATCAAAATATTATTTGAATATGGCATCTACGAATAAAATAGAGGGTGGTAATATGATGTCTTTATCGTTATTCTTACAGTACGGGTCAGAAATAAAAGCATGTAAATAGCCATTTTCATGTATGTATATATTTTACTGTAAAAGCTCGAACCTTGGTATATCCTAAGATTTACCAAGTCTTAGGTAGAAGTCCGTTATTTGCGGATTTTTACTAGCTCTTACTCAGTAAATTTTAGGTTTTACCTCTGAAACATGGTAAACGTTGAAAAATAGTTTTCTAGCTAAACATGTTCGGCGTTTTATCCAACTCCTGCGGTTACCGTGGCGTATAGATGCTTGCAACGACAGGGATATGTTAACCTTACCACATTTACTGAAAAGAAAATCGGTTTGAACAAGCCAAATCATTATTTACACCGTTGATAAACTTGGTAAATATACAATTAATTAAAAATACTTTCTCCAATGGCCACCGTTGTTACAATATCCCTTTTTGGTGTTGCCATCCCTCGATATCCAAATCCACCATATCAAAATAAAGACATACATAAAATATGCTAGGTACGTGAATGGAAACCGGTTTTAAAATACATTCAGCCAATGAAAATAGCTAGACCACGAGGCGAAAGAAGCCAAATTCACTCACACGTAGATACTGTTTTACTTTTCAAAAAGCATTTTACAAATACTTTAAGATACAGATAACTAGAATTATAATATTAATATGTATGACGGAGACAGCGACAGCCAAGCGATACAAAGACCACGACTAGAGTTCAGTGGTATGAGGATTCGGTGGGCGCAGTGCAGGCAATAAAACAATGTTATACCATCGCTTCGTAAAAGTCCCGTATGAGGAGAAGAAGCGACGCAACAAACTCCTCACGGGCCCGGGTGTTTATTGTCATAATATTACAATCAAATAATCACTTAACTTCACTTTACACATGTACAGTCTTAAATAATTATAGGCTTCAGAACCGGGTGTAACAACGATTGCACTGAGATGTGTACAGCTCGAGCGCTTGTCATAAACTAGCTATCCTCAGATGTACTTGTAATACTTAGGATCTACCGGTAATCGGGCTTTAATCTCAAAGAAGAAAGAGTCACAATCAATCATTGTCTTCCAGATAGACGATTTATGACGACTCTCGAAAACAGCTTTTATACGTGGCTCAGGCAGGAGTGATATTATGGGCCTATAAAATTCTTCAGTAAGGTTAAATCGCCTTTCTTGAAGAACTGGGTTGCCGCACTCCAACTCCACGTCTCCGGTGTCATGCCATGTTGAATGACGGAATTAAAAATGTCTGGAGTTCCTTCAAAATTGGAGTTATCCCGCCTTCAGGAGCTCTGCAATTATACCGCCATCCGCCGGAGCTTTGTTTTTACAAAGCTTCTTCTGATGGCTTCTCCCAAGCTGACTAGCATAGACCTTCGAGCCCCGATTGTGCTCTATCGCAGCCATAACGGCACGTGCGCATCGTATCCGCTGTTTTTTTGTCGCATCTAAAGACGATTGCGCTAATGGTAACTCGTTTCCCTTCCTCAATAGCTCCAGATTCTCCTGCAGAAGTTTAGACTTAATGCCGTTCCTCTCCGGCAGAAAGTGTCTGCTTCTCACTTCTCGGACCACTTTGACCACGTTGTCAGTTTTCTAGTCAATATTGCCTGTGGATTCCAACAAGTTGAATCGTTTCTGTAGTTCTATTGAGAAAGCTTCGAATCCCATGGCAATTTAGGATTGTGAAGGTCATAGAATAGATTTCATCAATTTGACCCGAGCTTGAGCTTTGTAGTTGATATCTAGTGTGCCTCTCACAACACGACATGACAATGACATTTTACAATGGGTTCCGTCTCATATCGGTTTATATGGAAACGAAGAGGTCGATCGGTTGGCCGGAGAGGCCTCAAGTCATGGTATTCCTTTTAATTGTCTACCCTATTTCTCAGAGGTTCTATACAAAATAAAGGAAGTATGTCTGGAATGTGGAAGGAGTATTTTGATGAGAGATCCTTAACTAAAGGGATATGGTTTAAAACTATGGTTCCGTCTAACCAATCTTGTCCTTTGTGGATAGAAACTCAACGTATGAACCGTACTGATACAGTGACAGCTTTTATACTTGGTCAGGACATATTCCCCTAAATGGTTTTGCACATATGATGGGTAAAGTTGATTCACCTTTATGTACTGAGTGTGGAACGATAGAAGATGCATACCATATTATGATGGAGTGTATCCGTAATGAAACCGAAAGGAAAGCACTTTTTTATGTGAATAATATAAATATATTTAATGTTGGAGAATGTAACAGTATATTGGCGTTTCCATTATCGGAGACTGCCAAAATGTTATACAAATTAGTTCAGATTGGTATAAGTAGAAGATAACTGTTTATGTATTTCCGATGCGGGTGACATATTCATTGTTTGAATAAATACCTCTAAAATAAATAAAGACTAAAAAAAAAAAAGTTTGGTTAAACGATTTTTTTTTCGATCAAATTTCTGTTACAATTACATTAGGATAAAATTACAAAAATGATTTTATGAAAAAATAATTTCAAACAGTGTATTTCTATAAAAAAAAAGATATAACGTAAACACTTTTTCTTGATAAAGTTAAATTTTAAAAATATTTCAGCTTTTGCTAGTTATCACAAACTTTTTTGATGCGTGTACATAATTGGATACTAACTAATATTAACTATAATGTTATTTTTTTTTACAAACCTGATATATAGCTGTTTTGCAGTTACGCCCCTTTTCGTAGGATACGTCAATATTGTATCTTTTCGATATTTTTTACATTGTTACCTATAAAAATAAAGAACTTTCTTACTTAGCAGTGCAAAAAAGACGACAGATTTCGATAGACGCAGGAATTTTTGTAGATTCCTCAACGCTAGTCCTGCCTCCCGCACCTTCCGCATTCCCCTCGTAACACGCGAATACGCGCACATTTTACTTGCAAAATAAACTATGTTCCGTAATGTTCTCTTCGGTTGCGATCACAAAGTAGGTAGAAGTCGACCTACAAATATGGTATAAGCAATAATACAGACTACGCTAATTTTGCTAGAAGTAGAATTTAGCAAAAAGTATTTTCTTAGGGTTCCGTAGATCGCAACCGGCTGCAAACTTAACACTAAGTGTAATAGGCTAATACAAGTTACCAATGAGTTCGCAACTAGTACCACAAATTTTGCCTAGGAGATAAAGGCGAAAAATCACTTTTTTAAGTTTAGGTATGTTCCGTATGTCGCAACCAGTCCAAATTTCTTGAGAAGGTAGGTAATGGTTCTCTAAAGACATAGTATTCTCGCAACTAGTACCACAATTTTTGTTTAGGAATTATTCAATATCAAAGTTTTTCTCAATTTTCACCATGTTCCGTACTTCCAAATCGGTTGCGAATTTAAGGTAATCATATCTATACATAACTCTATCGATATACCAAAAATCATTCGTACCACAATTAATGTAAAATGTTGCTTAATTTTGAGCTAATTCTACTGGACTATGACTGACGTTTCAATGCACAGCATCGCAAGGTATAGAAATTTTGGATACACATTTTTTTGGCGATGATTACTCAGTCTTGGGACGTCGAATACGTGACGGAAGGTCGTGGGTTCCAATCCTACAATGAGCTTGCAATGAAAAATAACCGGCTAGTGAAACAGGGAGTGTGTGTCGGACTCGCACACGAGGGGTTCCGTAACGACATTTCTAGACTTCTTTTTTTTGTGTAGGTATATGATATAAAATTTTATAATATGTAATGGTCTAGAGTCTAGGCAATTAAATTGTATAATATTATTTATTAATAATCTTAGTAAAACACCTACTGCTATAGCATGTTCGATGTGGACGAGGCTGTTGAGTTGAGACTCATGAAATGTATTTTTATAACAACATTATTCTGTACAGTTTATGCAAAAAAAAACTGATTCTGATAGTATTGTTCCTTTAATTTAAAATATTCATAGTTCATTTTTATTATTTTTTGTTATAGCGGTAATAGAAATACACATAATGTGAAATTTTCAAATTTCAACCTAGAGATACAGCCCACTGACAGAGAGACGAAAGGTCGGACCAAGAATCTTATATATTGGTCGGACTGTAGAGGCTTAGTAATAGGGTATCTTTTGGCACCCTTTGCGTACGGAAGCCTAAAAACCATGATGGAAATTGAATAAAAGAAAGTTTCCCGCAGATTATCAACATGTATTTCATACAACGCTTTTTGCAGTGTGACAGTACAATTATATAAAGACATTTACAAACAACCTTGCTCGAATATGGAACAGATTAACACTATGCCAGTATCAAAGCTATATAGCCTCCAACACGCCCCCTTAATCTATTACATATGATGGGCAAAACAAAACATTACATTTACCTACAATTCGTTACTCTGTACTGTACTTGGCAAACAAACAACAACATAACATAAAAACATAGTCCTACATCTAGTTAAAAGATTAAACAAATGACTACCTACTAAACACATAACAAATAAAAATTAAAAATTAATCTATTATACAAATCACTATCAATTAAAACATCCTATTTGTTCGCCCCCTTAATAGAGTAATTTTTCAAAGATAACTGTGTTATGAACTCTTTTAGCTTCGGGCCATGAACTGACTTAGTCAGAATGTCAGCTATCATTTTATCAGTTGGCATGTACTTGATCTCAACTTTGTTACTCAGTACACATTCACGAATAAAATGATGTTTTATGTCTATGTGCTTCGTTCTGTTATGCATCATTTTGTTGCTTGCGATTTTATGCGCTGACTGGTTGTCATTGTAAATGAGGACCGGTTTACTATCTATAGGTATTAAACTATTCAGTAAACTACGTAAGTAAATCGCTTCTCTAGAAGCTTGACTTAGTCCTACATACTCAGCTTCTGTGGAAGATAAGGATACGGTTGCTTGTTTCCTACTCTCCCACGTCACAATATTTGTTCCTAATTTGAATAACAATCCAGTGAAAGATTTCCTGTCATACGCTCCACCCCAATCTGCATCTACGTAACCGTTCAAACCTACATCTCCTGTCTTTCTAAATGTAACGCAAAGGTTTGAAGTACCTTTTAAGTACCTTAATACTCTTTTTGCGCACTTAAAATGTGCTTCATCGTAACACGAATTAAATTGGGAAAGTACACTTACAGCGTGTGCTATGTCTGGTCGCGTATTACAAGCTAAATAATTTAAACAACCTATCAAACTTTGATATGGCAATTTACAGTTAGAATCAGGTGACCTTTCTAACTTTATTCCAACTTCCATTGGAGTAGTTACAGGCTTAGCATCTGTCATGATAAAATCATTTAATACATTCAGAATGAACTGTTCCTGATCTAAATAAAGTACATCTCGATCCTTTCTTAGTCTCATTCCTAAAACATGTCTAGCCTCACCAAGGTCTTTCACTTTGAACTTTTTAAGCAAATCTGATTTTAATTTATGCTTTGTTTGTAAACAATTTCCAAAAATAAAAATATCGTCGACGTACACTACGACTATTAGCTTATCTTTATTATTATTGAATTGCTTTTGATAAAGACATGGTTCTATTTTCGACTGCACAAATCCTAAGTTCAACATCTCTTTATCTAATTCATTGAACCAAGCATTTGAGGCTTGTTTCAACCCATATAAAGATCGCTGAAGCTTACATACCTTAGTTTCTTGACCTTTGACTACTGCTCCTTTCGGTTGAAGCATATAAATATCTTCTTTAATCCTACCATATAAAAATGCAGTTGTTATATCCCATTGGTCGATAAACCAGCCGTACTCAACCGCTAATGAGAACAACAAACGTAAAGTAGAGCCTCTAACAACAGGGGAATATGTTTCATAATAATCTATGCCATATACCTGATTATACCCTTTCGCAACTAATCTAGCCTTGTATTTGGTTACCTTACCATCGCTATTTTTCTTGATCTTAAATATCCATTTACAATGTATTGCCTTCTTATCAGGTGGTAGGTCAGTCAACGTCCAGGTCTGATTCTCGTTCAACGATTCTAGTTCGTCGTCCATCGCTTTCTGCCATAGATCACTGTCAGATCTCGCCAACGCATCCTCGATAGTCAATGGTTCACCATCAATCATGCTTTCCATAGCATATATGGCATTACAACCGTAGTGATCGACTGGTCTTCTCTCTCTTAGAGGATACCTTCTGTCGGTCTCTTCTGGAACACTCATTACCTGTTCCGACACAGCTATATTGTCTTCAGCATCACTAAATATATCACCATGATGCTCCGATGGTCCTATTCCATTGACAATAACCGATTCTCCTGATATACTCGGCTGTACAGTAAATTCCTCATCAAGATTTATTGTAGCAATTGAATTATCAGTCTTCTCATTATGAATAAAAACATTTTCTAAAAATTTGACATCTCTCGCCGTTGTTACTTGACCTGTCTTAGGGTTCATTAAACGATATCCTTTTTGATTGTCCGGATATCCAATAAAAATCATAGATTCCGTTTTTATGTCCAGTTTGCGTCTCTTTTGTTTTGGTTTCAATTTAAAAGCCAAGCAACCAAAAACCTTCAGATGACTTACATCTACATCTTTTCCTGTCCATAGTTTTTCCGGAACGGCATCACTAACAGCTTTCGTAGGGCTTCTGTTCTTTAAATACACAACAGTATTTACCGCTTCCGCCCAGTATTTTTTGCCGAGGTTCGCTTCTGATAATAATGTTCTCGCCTTCTCTATAATGGTACGGTTCGCTCTCTCCGCTACACCATTTTGTTGTGGTGTATAGCTCACAGTCGTTTGGTGTTTTATTCCTGCTGACTTCAAAAAAATATTAAATATACCACTACCAAATTCTCCACCATTATCAGATCTTAGGCATTTGATTGATTTACTAAGTTCATTCTCAACTTCCAACTTATACTCTCTGAACTTATTAAAAGTTTAACTTTTATTTTTCAAAAAATAAACATGAGTCTTCCGAGTGTAGTCATCAATAAAAAGTAGAACATACCTCGAACCACCAAACGAAGATTCCTCCATAGGTCCACAAATATCCGTGTGAACTATCTCTAAAATCTCGTTCGCTCTCGTACCTTTATTTTTAAATGGACTCTTGCACGTTTTTCCTTCGATACATGGTATACACGGTTCACGCAAATCAGTGCTTTTAAATTCTAAACCGATAACAAAATTTTTCAATTTATTCATCATTGAATTATTACACATAGAAACAAAGTACACGCGCAAATAACAATCCATTCAATTGAAGCCATATATGGCTTCATTTGACCGCCGCGCTGTCAGTGTACTGAGTGACGTTATAGTGAGTGCAGCTCTCAGAAAAATAATAAATATGACGGTTTGTGCACTAAAATTGTGTCATAATTCATCAGGGAAGAAAGATAGGAATTCTGATGTAACATTCCACAGGAAAGCCACTAATTTTAATGCGTAATTCATCTAAAATAACAAAATTCAAAAATAAACATAATTCACTCAGATTTCGAGCAAAGTGTTGCCAGCTGTTTGTATGCGAATTTGCGTTGTTTTACGTAATTGATACTGAATTTGTTATTATTAAAGTAATTGAGTCCGATACCTAGGCGACTAGCTGTCCCCCGCGGTTTCACCCGCTTCTTGGGACAAGTACCTATAGTACCTAATACTCGGGATAAAGAAGCTTCAAATTTGTGAAATAATTTCGAATTAGACTGGTAGTAGTTTCTCAGAAGTAGTTTTACAGGTAGTATTTTTACAGAGATTAACCCGTTTAAACAAAAAAACTTTTCCGCTTTATTGTTTTATAACAAAATATCCTAAGCCCTCTCCTTGTAAGCCCCGTCTCCAGCTTTATTCATCCAGCTGTCATTTTAATCGACTTCAAACAAGGAGATGATCAATTTGACACGTATGTATGTAATATTATTGGAACTATAATATATTTACATATGTATGAATATCTATCAGGGCTTCCAAACAAATATACAAAATTTCATAGATGTGTATGTATGTGTATAGATGTGTGTGTCCACGCATATGTCCGAAACTATTAATTGTAATAGTTTCTTAGATATGCGTGGACAAACATACATACACACACCTATGAAATTCAAATTCAATGATTGTTACCATATTTTTCTATTTGCATAAATTTACTTAATTAATTAATTAGCTTAATTTACAAACTTTTAAAATTTCAATTTTATGTATTTTGTTAATGATATTAATACCTACATACTACTTAATCTTCTTTTTCTATATAACCTATCATATATAATTACCAAGGAAAGCTACAAATTGTACGATCATTCATAGCTCTGCACATTGTCTTGGTTTATTATGTTAAAATACCCATCATCAGGGGGTATACCACAAGCTCTTAAAACAAGGTTAAAATAACCTTATTTGTCTTTTGTCCCTCTTTGACATCCGGCGTCAAAACAGGACAAAAGACAAATAAGGTTATTTTAACCTTGTTTTAAGAGCTTGTGGTAGGCGCCAAGTACTATGAAACATAACCATTATACTAGTACCTAATAAATAAATAACATCTATGATAAATTATCTAAGACGCAGAACTTTTTAAACTATTAAATAAATTGTATGAATACTTACTTCCAATTTCACTAGTAGGCGAAATCGGAAGGTTAATTTTACCGAAAAAAAATCGTTTAGCTTGCAACATTACTCGTGCGCTTGTGTGCGTGTCAGCGAGTGTAATTATATGGTACTCCCGCACACATTGGTTGTCAAGTGGCTTACGTTTCGCGCGGATCTTTGTTCGATACTTCGGTTCTAAGCGTAATAATTCAATGTTATTCATATAATTTCTGCTTAAATGGGCCAATCTTTTATGCCAAATATTTGAAATATTTCCATTTTGTTTTGACAAAGTCAAATTCACGATGTCATTCTTTCTTTCTTTTAATTCGTAAATTCCATCGTCTTCCTGACAGCTCGCAACTATTCCATTCTTATTTTGAATATTGCAAACTCCTTTGTCAAAATTTATAAAATAATTCTTCTTGGTCAAATCGCTAACCGAAATAAGATTCATGAATAAATCAGGAACATGTAAAACATTATTCAAAATCAATTTTCCATTTTCATTGACTTGGGGTTCAGCATTACCACGTCCTTTTACTGATAACTTGTTACCATTTGCAACTGTAATTTTATCGTTACCATTCTCAGGTTTATATGCTAATAACTTAGTTTTATCGTGGGTCATGTGATTAGAACATCCACTATCTAAGTACCACTTATCTCTATGAATCGCCTCCTTCGCATTCAGGCAGATATTCGCGGTTTTCTTCCGCTCTTGACATTCTGAAGCCTTATGTCCTTGCTTGTGACATTTATAACATTTGTATACAAACTTCTGCTTACGATCATTCGTTTTATTTTCAAATCTATCATCTTTGTATACTTTTCATGTTAATAAAGCTTGCTCTTGAGTTGTGTTTACCTTGCTCTGTCTATTTCCTTCCTGCAGTAACTTGGTTTTTATTTGCTCTAAGCCGATTTCTTGACCACTATTGTCAACAGCCATGATCAGGGGGCTGTACTCAGGAGTCAATCCACTAAGCAAAATCGATATGATCCAGTCGTCAGACATTTTTGCATCAATATCAGCCAACTGTTGTGCAAGGAATATGACACTCGAAATGTACTTTTCAATAGATTCAAAGTTCTCTAATTTGAAATTCCAGAGCTCACGTTGAAGAGAAATTCGTCTCCCCCAACCTTTATCTTCATAGGCTCTTTGTAAACATCTCCAAGCTTGTCTCGCCGTCTTAGCATCATACACGTGCGTAAAGCACTCTGGTTCAAGTAACAAACATATCGTGGTCCTAGCCTTACGATCAACATCTTTGTCTGCCTCAGTGACGTCCTTTTCAACAACGTTCCACCAGTTTTTATTTTCTAAGTAATTTCTTACTTGGAATTTCCAATTCTGGTAGTCAGACGTTCCTCGTAATTTTCTTATTCCGAATATGCCATTGGAGTAGTCTTCCGACATATTCATTGCGTAAAATATTTTTTTAATAATTACTTTTTCACCACTTTATTGTTTTAATATTTATATTATGTTACTTTGATGCTATGGGCTCATTGCTGCGCCCATAACCTGATGGAAATTCAATAAAAAAAAGTTTACCGCAGATTATCAACATGTATTTCATACAACGCTTTTTGCAGTGTGACAGTACAATTATATAAAGACATTTACAAACAACCTTGCTCGAATATGGAACAGATTAACACTATGCCAGTATCAAAGCTATATAGCCTCCAACAAACCAAAGCACAGTAGTACTCGTAGATAACATTTTTACTACTCGCTTTGAAAATCAGTCAACAAACACTATCGGTATCTTCCGATTGCTGCATTTGAAAGCCAATTCCATCCTAGGCTTTGTGTACTTTTTACCATCAGATTGAGATTTACACAGTGAGATTGTATTCAAATATTAAAAGGGTTTTTAAAAGATATGAAAGTGATCACGAGTAAAACCGCGGGACGGAAAGATGTAGCATAAACGCGACGCTGTGAAGCGCTAGAAACGCGGCATGTGCAATTTCCTACACATCGGCCTGTAACTCGTTCAGTTTTCAATTTGCAACGTTGTCTCCCTTAGGGGTCGCGTATTGCTGACATCGAGCACAAGAAAAGCCCACTGACGATATTCACACTGCTACACAAGCGGATGTATAGCCACGGGTGCCGATACTGCATCAATTTTATTTTCAATTTATACTCCACAATATGGAAGAGATGACAAATTCTAAAACCCACTCTGAATGCATAGTGGCTTCGTTGAAAGCCAATGCTGATGGCTCTGTAAAAAAGCTGAAGTGTTTTTGAATGACGTCATTTAGGTATATGAAATTTTCTACGCCAGTGTTTGGTGTTGCTTTGCATTCAATGAATGCATTCAAATGTGTGAATTTAGATGTTTTTTTCTAAATTCAAAATCTAATCAAAAATAAATAATTCATAATAAACCACATATTCACGAATGTCAATAGAGTTCTACGCCCCGCTTTTCCCTACTTCTAAATTATTAGTATCAACAGCTATTGAAGTAAAAGTACCAGCACTGATAACAAACGCATCCTTACTAATATTATAAATGCGAAAGTGAGTTTGTTTGTTTGTTTGTTTGTTACGCCTTCACGCCTCAACTACTCAACGGATCATCATGAAATTTGGCATGCAGATAGCCTATGGTATGGAGAAGGACATAGGCTACTTTTTATCCCGGGAACGCGGGTGAAACCGCGGGGGACAGCTAGTATAGTATATAGTAAGAATATCAGATGCGTATTTTCTTGCAGGTTAATATTAATATTTACAATGGAAATGTGTGGAAGAAAAATAAGCTCGAGACATCAACAAAGATTCCTCGTTTCGGAAACAGTTGCTTTATCTACTTTACTTTTGTCCTGAGTCGGTAGTTCATAAGGCATTGTAAGACGCTTTAACGGTTCGTTGCCTCCTAACATAAACGGATTTCGGAGCAAATCTAGCGAAAATGAATTTTATCTCAGGAAGCTTTGTCGCGGAAGAGCATATCTGCTGTTATAAATTGTTTTATTTGTCACTAGCGACCCGCCTGGCTACGCCTATAAATATTATAGGTACACACGGTTTATGTGTACACCCACTAAGATTCATGATCTTAATGTTTTTTTTCTTTTTGTCACTGGTCTATTAAAGGCTCTTCAAGAATATTAGCGTTGTACTGCTTTATGAGCAGTGCAGCTTTATGCTGAGGTACACACGGCTCCAGATCAAGCTATACATTTCTAGTATAAGCTGATCTCGCATTGTATAGGATTTCCGTACACTGGGAGGTCAGCTTATACTAGAAATGTATAGCTTGATCTATAGCCGTGTGTACAATATAGACCCCACACAACAAATTAATGTACCAATTGTCTAAACTAAATCATTGGGCGTAAGACCATGAAGATATAATTCCTAGAAAGAAATAAAAAAAAAACTCCTTAACGGAGTAAAGATATAAGTTTGAAAAGTAACAAATGGCTCCCTCACCCAACGATCCTGCCTGAGCTAGCATCAAGCGATTTCATTTTTAGATTTACATTGATGCAAGACAGCTACAGAATCAAGAGCTTAAAATACTGTAGGCACTACTGTGTTACACACAACCCTGACATGAAACAATGATCTTAAAACTCTCCGGTAGACTAAAATTGTTGAAACCTCTCGCTCGTATCTACAGAATTAAATCCCCACAGTCTGAGCCCACGTGGACAGAATGGTACAATTTTGCGGTTAAGTGAGAGGACGTGGGTCATCCGAATGGCCTGCAGTCGGTCTCTAAGTACAGTCGGCATGAGGGGCATAAAGAAAACCAACGGAAACGCAGGATGTCGGCATCATTATGTCACTTTGAGTCCAGTATTGGAAAGCGATTGTTAAATCACGATAATGATTCGAGGAGATAATGAATGAAAAAGAACTGTGATTTAAGGGGGTAGTCCCTGAGCGTGGGAACTTCTCATCGAGCTCACACATCGACAAATTCTGTCCACACAGATGCGTCTCTCAGTTATATTACACATTGCTTTGAGACAGACAACTATGTTTTACGGCGCAATAGAATAATTGTTTATACAGTGCTAGTTCGCGCCTGTGAGACTAGAAAGCATGTTGCAGAAACAGCGCAATGTATTAGCTGTTCACTCGCCGCCCCGTAGTTTGCGAGTATCCGTGGTAAAAGAGATGGCAATATTGGCAAAAGATAAGGTTAGAGCCACAGTGTTCGCGTAATTCGTGCTAATTAGGTAAGCAGTACCGGATCATTCTTGATATTTTTCTTTAGTGAGAATATTTCTTTGTTGATTGTATATTAATCTTAACTACTTTACCTTTACTTACCTAAATCCATATAGGTATATAAAAAGAGAAAATGGCTTACAGTTGTGGCTTAATGGCTGATGCACGCACAGCTGGGCTGGCATCGTAAAACTTACTAGCGAGTGACCCGCCCGGCTTCGCACAGGTACAATGTACATAGGTACTACGTGGATCCTACTTATGTTATTGCACGCGGGCCGCCCTGCCCGCCGCACGAGCATAGTATGGCGAATACTGTTTTTTGGTACCTACCTAATTTTAAATCTGTATTATCTTCTAAAATTGTGCTCAACGTACCCAAATTAAATAAGGACACAAAAAAAATATAAAAATGGTTATTGTGGGTTATCCATAGGATATAGATATATACCATCACGGACTTTTTTGTAGATCCAAATGCTTTTTTTCTCTTAAAATGATATCTTAGAGATTCTAAAATAGATTTAAACCTGGTTCTGCTGGCGGTCTCGACGGATACACCACAGCATTACTCTTGTCTGTGGTGTCGCCGGAGACGCTGGTACCAAATTATTATCGAAATTAACCTCTCTTATAAATTTAATGTTGGCAGGAAAGGTGCCAAGCCCATTCACTGAGATCATTTATGGGGCCAACCTTTGCGCGCTATCCAAAAAAGATGGCGGAGTAAGACCCATCGCTGTGGGTAATACTATCCGTCGTATGGCCTCCAAAATTTGTTGTCGTCACATTCTCCCGAAACTTTCGGAAATATTTCAGCCTATTCAACTCGGTTTTGGCTCAAAGGGAGGTTGTGAGGCAGCTGTTCATGCGGCTCGGACCTTTCTATTAAATAACGGAGGTGAAGTGCTGCTTAAAGTTGACATAAAAAATGCATTTAACTCTGTCGATAGGGGCGCTTTATTGACCCAATTTCGGGATATCTGCCCTGACGTATATCCTTACCTTTGGCAATGCTATGGGCATCCATCAAAACTTTTTTTCAGAGAACACCCACTTATTTCCGCCATGGGTTGTCAACAGGGCGACCCTCTCGGTGCAGCTATCTTCAGTATGGCCATCCATTCAATTATTTCTGGGTTACAATCTAAATTTAATGTATGGTATCTAGACGACGGTACGCTGGGGGGTGATGCGGCTTCCGTTCTCAGTGATTTTAAAACATTGACAGAAAATTTTAAAAAGATTGGCCTAGAATTCAATAGCTCTAAATGTGAGCTCCTTATTTTAGATTCTTTCCCAGAATCTGAAAAACCAGAATTAATTCAAAATTTTAATGTTTTGGCTCCCAATATTAAGTTACTGTCAAAGGAGTCGCTTCATCTTCTCGGAGCCCCAGTCTTAGATGAATCCATACCTAGTTTCTTTAAGAAAAAGATTCAAAATTTTAATGACTCTTCAAATAGACTTTATGAAATTAATGCCCATTATGCATTTTTTATTGTTCGACTCTGCCTTTTCGTGCCTAAGTTTACCTATTTGCTCCGCAGTACGCACTTTAACATTTACGCATTTAAATTCGTTCACATATTAGATACTTTGGATAATATGATCAAAACGTCTCTTTCCAAAATTCTAAATTGCCGTTTTTGTGAAAACTAAGTGTGGTCTTAGGCCACCCTACCCGTGTGTTATGGTGGCCTAGGAGTGCGGAAAATTTCAAGCATATCAGTACCGGCGTTTCTATCCTCGGTATACAGTGTGGGCAGCCTCGTCAGATCTGTTTTGGACCCTTCTATTGGATCTGTTGAGGTTTCTTACCTGTCCGATGCTAGAGACTCCTGGCAGGCAGCTTGTCCAGGCACAAATATTCCAACCTTGAGTCACTCTCAGAGAGCGTGGGACAAGCCTCTTTGTGAAAAAACTTGGCAAAATTTATTTTCAAACTTTTCAATAGATACAGACCGCGCGCGCTTGTTAGCCGTCTCTCAGAGTGACTCAGGTCACTGGCTACAAGCTATTCCATCCACAAATACCGGGACAATGTTAGACCGTATAACATTAAGTCTGTGTATTTGTCTTCGTCTTGGTTGCAGGACCAATCAGCCTCATCGCTGCCGCTGCGGAGACCTCGTCAATGAGCTCGGCCACCATGGGCTTTCGTGCTCCCTAAGTGCTGGTCGAATATCACGGCACTCGGCTATTAATGACATTATCCGCAGGACTCTTGTTGTCTCTAACGTGCCTTCCGTACTGGAACCAGTCGGTATTGCGCGGGGCGATGGCAGGAGACCGGATGGTATGTCTTTGATCCCTTGGAGTGTCGGCAAGTCGCTGGTGTGGGATGCCACATGTGTCGATACACTCGCGCCATCTCACTTACCGGCGACTTGTAAAGCTGCAGGGGCAGCGGCGGCAAGTGCGGAAAATTCAAAATTCAAAAAATATGCATCGATTGGAACCAATTATATTTTTATGCCTTTTGCGGTCGAGACCTTGGGACCATGGGGGTCAGAAGCTCGCCGTTTTGCTCGCACCTTGTCTTCAAAATTGATCGAGACCTCCGGAGACCAGCGGGCGGGGAGCTTTTTCCGCCAACGCGTCAGCTTGGCTATCCAAAGAGGAAACGCTGCCAGCCTTCTGGGAACCTTGCCGTTAATCGGAAGCAGCGGCAGGCTTGAGGAAATTTTCTATATATAGATTATATTTTGTAAATATAGATTGTATTTTGTACATATTTGTTGTTAATAAATAATATATTGACGATTCTAGAAAAGATTCTAAATTCTAAAAAAAACACACTTCCAAACTTTTACACCTACCGCCATAAATATTTTGTCTGTCATAACTTGAAATTACATAAGATAATTCTTTCAAAATTCTGTTATCCTGGCATTATAGCGACCTTGACGAAAACGGAATATGATGAAACTCGTTTCAACTAGAGAAAGTAATGCGTATAAATAAAATAATGATAAATTTTAATCAGTATTTATTATAATAATATGAAAAACTATAACATTTTAATAACCAACGATTCAAAAAAATAAACGTCGCAAGACAAGAAAATTACAAAAAAGTCTCATTAGCAAACAATATAATCACCTACAATTTTTTTTTTTTTTTTCATATAATAATAAAAAAAAAAACAAAAAATTAAGACTAACTATTTATACTACTTTTGTGATTACCGTAACAGAAAAATATAATATAAAATAAGTTCAAATCCATCGGTTCGTCGACCGCATCAACATCAGTCTTGTTTAGGTAGGGCTGCTCCATCGTCGAAGCCAAATAACTTTGCTATTGGCTTAAATTTATGTCTCGTGCCGCGAATGCACATACTAGTGGCACGGATTATAGAGATGATTATTTTTGATCTTAGCCAACCCATCACTACGCTAAATGACCTGTTCCAGCGGTCAGAGATTGCGGCTCCAAGATGTTTAACGAAGGTAGACATTTGTGGAGCGAAAACTCCGTCAACGGATGTGACAAGAGGGGTGAATGTTGCATGTCGCAATTCGCAAGCGCTTGAATATTTTCTTATTTTTTCGTCTTCAGCGGATTTTAATACAGAGGCGACAGGACGTGAAATATAAGAAGGAGCGTCAGTGTCTACGACACGGATATCAAATAACGCCTCCCTCTGTGCACCCCAAACGCCACGGCAAGAAAGGTCTCCACGTAGTCCGCATTCTCCTTCAGAGATTATGGGTTCTTTGACTACGTTACCCCATGCATGTTGACATAAGTCACAGAACAAATATCTAATTTCATTATGACGACGTGTTATTAGACCACCCTTTTTACATAGAGCATGATCAACATTGAATTCATCGCAACCGCAGCCATCACATGATTTTGGCATAGAGACTGGTAATCTGTGGTAACGTAATGCAAGTGCGTCTCTGAACTCAAATGGGGACAGATCGGAATGGTCTTTCTTAGTCGGTATGATAGATAGCCAATTGGAGGATTTAGTTTTCATTTTTTATCGAAATTGATCGGTCAATCGCTCTTCTCTTGATAGGAGAGAGTTTGACCAAGACAGTATCCAAGAGTTCGTCATTGAGAGAGTCTTTCTCTTTGCGGCTTTCTTTCTGTGAATCTTTGAGAAATTTATGATGTTGATAGAGGTCCATATGTGTATTTTCGATTAAAGCATTTGAGAGGACTGCACAACCTTTGTTTGAACATTCATAGTTTATATTTGTAATTTTTGATAGAGCGGAGATTGCTAGACCACCTTTGTGAACGGGTAGAGAGAATAAGTCCGCTTCTAAGGGTGAGATATCGCCTCCTAGTAAAGTCGGTAAAAAATTGGTACGCAGTGTGTTTGTTAGTGGTTCGAAGAATTGGTTTACGTCATCTAAAACTCTTAAAAGGAATGACCATTGAAATTGAACTGCTTTGTTGAGGGCAGTGTAAGCGGCTTGGGGTGAGTCTTTACAGATAAGTGAAAGTTTTTCTATTGTAGATTGCCAGTTTTTAATTTTCTTGTTTACAAAGTGTTCTTTTCCTTCGCCTATACACACATCAACAGAATGTAGGGATATTTTATATTTCATAAAATATCTAAAAATCTATGAAGAATTTTCTGATATAGTAAATGGAAGAATGATAGGGTATTTTAAGGTCTTTAATAAAAAATAAAAAAAGTTTCGTGATTTTGTTGTTTTAAATTTAAAAAAAAAGTTTTTTAATTGCCATAGAAAATTGGTATGATAAATAAACTTCATTTCTTCTTATAAAACTATTAATTTTAATTAAAATGGAAAAATATAATATAAAGTGCAATTATTAATAATCAGTGTTGCCACCTCTTACATTAATTACACATCGACATCGATTGTTGAGTCGAGATGAAATGTTACGAGCCGTAGGCATGTTAGAAAACAGTGCTATTCGACGCGTCGTTGCTGAGGCCCTACACACAAGCCAAAACGTGATATCAAGGTTGTGGTTACGTTATCGCAGTACTGGGGATGTAGCTTAACGGCACACGGGTAGATATCGTGTTACTACGCAGCGCCAGGATCGATTTTTCCAAATGACCGCCAGAAGAAAACCCAATATCAGAGCGATGCAACTAGTACAAAGGTTCCAGGAGGACCACCAGCTGCTGGTAAGCGACCAAACCATGCGAAGGAGGTTGCATGAAGTTGGTCTTCAATCTTCAAGACCGCTACGTGTTCCAGCATTGCGACGTGGCAATCGCGGTCGGCGGCTTTCGTGTGCTCGGGAGCATTTAGTATGGAGTGACGAACAATGGTCTTTGGTGCTGTTCACCGATGAGTCCCGGTGTGTGTTTCATCTGGATTCACATCGAACGCGCGTTTGGAGAACACCAGGGAGAGTTAGCCGTCTACGGCACCCTCAGGAGGTCCACTCATACCAAAGCGGGACAATCATGGTGTGGGCAGGAATTCGTTTTGGCGGACGAACCCAGCTGGTTTGGATCCAAGGCAGCATGACTGCACAAAAATACTACGAGGAGGTAGTAGAGCTTGTTATTGTCCCACACAGAATACAAATGGGCCAGGAATTACTCATGCACGATAATGCTCCTTCCCACACGGCGCGGCTGGTGTCAGCCGCTCTCCAAGACCGCGATATTCATGTTTTGGATTGGCCTGCACAGTCACCCGACTTAAATCCTATCGAGCATGCCTGGGAAATGCTACAGCGAAAAGCTTTGAGAGATTTCCCGCCAAATTTGAGGACGGAACAACAACTTTACGAACACTTGCAAAGAACATGGGACCTCATAACACAGCAAGATATTGACAATTTAATTTTAATTATGAACACTCGATGTCGATGTGTAATTAATGTCAGAGGTGGCAACACTGATTATTAATAATTTGTCTTTAAGTTTTTTTTTCCATTTTAATTAAAATGAACAGTTTTATTAGAAGAAATGAAGTTTATTTATGATACCAATTTTCTATGGTGATTAAAAAACTTCTTTTTTTATTTAAAACAATAATAAAATAATAAAATCACGAAATGTTTTTTATTTTTTATTAAAGAGCTTAAAATAACCTATCATTCTTCCATTTACCATATCAGAAAATTCATCATAGATTTTTAGATATTTGATGAAATATAAAATATCCCTAGATTCTGTTGATGTGTGTATAACTACCAAGGAAGCGTGATCCAGTTATGATGTTTACATTAATCCCCTTGAAAATCTGTTGAGCTGTTTGCTTGTCGTTCTTGGAAATTATTAGATATGATTTTTTGTCTTGAGGAAGGCAACCATATTGGGTAGTTGCTTGTTCTTTTTTTAGTTTATTTATTATTAGTGTTGCAAGGGCGTACAATGGCATGGCAAGTGGATCTCCTTGGGTTACTCCCTCTTTGCTGTATAATCTCATATCGGAATCACGTATTACAAGTTCTGCGTGACCATTGTATGTGTTGTATAAGAAACGAGCGTGTTTTTCCTCGATGTATGAGACGCGTGAAATTTTTGGTGACATATTCATTATTATCATTATATTTTTTTCTGTTGTAGGAGTTGTGTAGCGAGTGGTCTGCTTTCATAGCCTCTGTTATTGGTATATCAAAATTTTCTTCAGCCCATAAATTTTGGCGTCGGCCTGTTCCCAATTATTTAGGCTCTGTTCAATATATACGCTTCATCCATTCACCAAGTGACCCCAAGGTCTCTCAAATATCGATTTTGAGAGCAATCGGACCAGTATCTAAAAAGTTCAAAATGGCGGACACATTTTCAAAATGTTGAAAAAAGATTCTTGTTTTGTGACCCCAAGGTCTCTCAAATATCGATTTTGAGAGTAATCGGACCAGTATCTAAAAAGTTCAACATGGCGGACACTTTTTCAAAATTTTGAGAAAAGATTCTTGTTTTGTGACCCCAAGGTCTCTCAAATATCGATTTTGAGAGCAATCGGACCAGTAAGTAAAAAATTCAACATGGCGGACACATTTTCAAAATTTTGAAAAAAGATTCTTGTTTTGTGACCCCAAGGTCTCTCAAATATCGATTTTGAGAGCAATCGGACCAGTATCTAAAAAGTTCAACATGGCGGACACTTTTTCAACATTTTGAGAAAAGATTCTTGTTTTGTGACCCCAAGGTCTCTCAAATATCGATTTTGAGAGCAATCGGACCAGTATCTAAAAAGTTCAACATGGCGGACACATTTTCAACATTTTGAGAAAAGATTCTTGTTTTGTGACCCCAAGGTCTCTCAAATATCGATTTTGAGAGCAATCGGACCAGTATATAAAAAGTTCAACATGGCGGACACTTTTTCAACATTTTGAGAAAAGATTCTTGTTTTGTGACCCCAAGGTCTCTCAAATATCGATTTTGAGAGCAATCGGACCAGTATCTAAAAAGTTCAACATGGCGGACACTTTCTCAAAATTTTGAAAAAAGATTCTTGTTTTGTGACCCCAAGGTCTCTCAAATATCGATTTTGAGAGCAATCGGACCAGTATCTAAAAAGTTCAACATGGCGGACACTTTTTCAACATTTTGAGAAAAGATTCTTGTTTTGTGACCCCAAGGTCTCTCAAATATCGATTTTGAGAGCAATCGGACCAGTATCTAAAAAGTTCAACATGGCGGACACATTTTCAACATTTTGAGAAAAGATTCTTGTTTTGTGACCCCAAGGTCTCTCAAATATCGATTTTGAGAGCAATCGGACCAGTATGTAAAAAGATCAACATGGCAGACACTTTTTCAAAATTTTGAAAAATGATTCTTGTTTTGTGACCCCAAGGTCTCTCAAATATCGATTTTGAGATCAATCGGACCAGTATCTAAAAAGTTCAACATGGCGGACACTTTTTCAACATTTTGAGTAAAGATTCTTGTTTTGTGACCCCAAGGTCTCTCAAATATCGATTTTGAGAGCAATCGGACCAGTATCTAAATAGTTCAACATGGCAGACACTTTTTCAACATTTTGAGAAAAGATTTTTGTTTTGTGACCCCAAGGTCTCTCAAATATCGATTTTGAGAGCAATCGGACCAGTATCTAAAAAGTTCAGCATGGTGGACACTTTTTCAAAATTTTGAAAAAAGATTCTTGTTTTGTGACCCCAAGGTCTCTCAAATATCGATTTTGAGAGCAGTCGGACTAGTATCTAAAAAGTTCAACATGGCGGACACTTTTTCAACATTTTGAGTAAAGATTCTTGTTTTGTGACCCCAAGGTCTCTCAAATATCGATTTTGAGAGCAATCGGACCAGTATCTAAATAGTTCAACATGGCAGACACTTTTTCAACATTTTGAGAAAAGATTTTTGTTTTGTGACCCCAAGGTCTCTCAAATATCGATTTTGAGAGCAATCGGACCAGTATCTAAAAAGTTCAGCATGGTGGACACTTTTTCAAAATTTTGAAAAAAGATTCTTGTTTTGTGACCCCAAGGTCTCTCAAATATCGATTTTGAGAGCAGTCGGACCAGTATCTAAAAAGTTCAACATGGCGGACACTTTTTCAAAATTTTGAAAACAGATTCTTGTTTTGTGACCCCAAGGTCTCTCAAATATCGATTTTGAGAGCAATCGGACCAGTATCTAAAAAGTTCAACATGGCGGACACATTTTCAACATTTTGAGAAAAGATTCTTGTTTTGTGACCCCAAGGTCTCTCAAATATCGATTTTGAGAGCAATCGGACCAGTATCTAAAAAGTTCAAAATGGCGGACACTTTTTCAAAATTTTAACATTGCAAACAATTTTTTAAATTTTAAGAAAAGTTTTATGTTTTATGAGTAGATCACATCTACTCTTCAAGCCCATTGATTTGATACCCATATTATGGGGGTTGAAAAGAGTCCGCTATGAAGTTCCATTGCCAACCCTCTTACTCCATCATCAGACCCTTAAAACTGCATCTCAAAACGATTCCAACAAGTCCAAACACGGCTTACATACGTTATTCCACTATGGAGCTTATCTGATGATGGTTCCAGAAGGTAGGCAACCTTATGGAACCATCATCAGATAAGCTCGAAGGTCGAAGGACCACATTGGTCCTTGATAAGTAATTTTCAAGTAATTTTGTTGAAAAAAAACATTATGACATAAAATAATTTTAAAATAAATAAAAATATGAATTATATATCATCATTATATTACCGGGCGGGCTATAATGATAATAATTAATGAGAAATATAAAAACATTGAATGAGTTAGTACAAATACCTAACATAAATAAAATCTCGTACCTACCTTGATAAATCAATAAATGTATTTTCTTCATTTATTTTACCTCGGCAGTCACGACACTCACGACCTACCTTTATGTCAATGACACAAGACAGCGGCGACCTTCAGCGAGCATCAAAGCGACGTGCTCCCACTTTGGAATCGAGGAGGGCACTGGATGATTTCTATGCGCGCATTCGAATTTATACAAATTCAAAAAATGACATCCGCTCCATAGTAATTTGTATGGAGAATTGCGAACGGTTTTCATGCAAAAGCAAAGAATATTTATAATTTTATGGATTTAACTGGTAAAAAACTGAAATGGTAAAGATGGGGTTTAATCCTTTAGTGTTTAATTAAACCACTAAGATGTAAGTCAATTCATTCGAAATACTATAAATGTTGCAGACGGCAAAGGTATATTTTGTGGTTTTAAGAGATTCTATCGTATTTTTTTGATGGAAATGAAGAATTATTTCACAAATATGACTTGGCAGAATTGTAGGTATACCTTTTAAGATGTCAAATGCTTTTAAAATGTTTTTAAACATCTGGATATTAAAGTGTTTCCTTGCAAACCATAACAGTCGTTTTGGCAGTTTTCAAGTACTACACTCTTAAATTTATATTTTTATTTATTGAGCAGCGTATCTTATGTAAAATATTATTTCTGATAGAAAAAAAAACTCTTTTGGCTCAACACGTCATGCCATGTAATATTTTCAGTTGTAACTAAACAACAGAACGTTCTCAAATAAAACTATTTAAAAAACTTCTGCAAAAATAGATAATACGGAAAAGCATCAACGTGTCATCAATCATTAATAAATTCTGACGCTACAAAACCGACCATAAATCACAACCTTTAGAGCATCTATTACTAAAGCTAAAATCCTATTATAGTAGACTAGACATCTAATATCCCCTCATTCAACAATTTATACCAATTCTATACAAACATTCTAAGCCCAGTATCTTTGGGATAAAGGAGGTAAATCAATTTACGGTAGATTTGTGCGGCAAGCGTCTGGCGACACAATACGAGGACCTCTTTGTCTCAGAGGATCATATTGTAGGGTAAACTATTCAGTAATTTGCCACTCAACGGACTCAGTTGGCTTAATGCTATTATGCTCAAAATGTAGGACTATTCATCATGGTAGTTGCAATCAATCTAGAATGTGAGTAAGGTTTTGGTTTAAATTAATAAATAAATATATATATTTATTTCAAGACAAAGGTACTTTTCGATCAAACTATTAATATGTAAACAACGCTACGAGGTATTGTAAATTATTATCTTATCATAATATATCTTATACGATGACAAAAAACTTTTGATTTATCTGATTTTAACAAAATTTATTATAGGAAAAGCTACATCGTAACAAAATTGCATTGAGTATTTGTGTCATTATTGACTCCGTACCCCTTTGTGTTTATTGTTTCGTCTATAAATATAGGTATGGCCAGTAAGAGCATAATCTTCCCTATTCACGCTATATAGGGTGACTGGTAATTAGTAAACGAATCTTAGACAAGTGATTGTAATCACCCTATATACCCGACTTGTAGTAACATCCTTCTGCTATGGTTAGGATTTTACATAGAGTTCATTTTTAGAAAGATCTTCTTATTTCTTCATTGATATATGTATGTACCCATAGGTACCTCTTAAAAAGCAAATTAACTCTTTTATTGGATAAATTATAGAGTAGTGTCATCCTACTTTCTTAGATACTATTTATATTTATCTTGTATCAGAGACAAAAGATTTATCCACGAATAAATTAGCTGTTTCAAACCTGCTGCTTGAATAAATTATAGTAAAGAATGAAACCAAAAACGATCCGTACATATTCCATTATTCCAACATCTTTTTAGAAAATAAACTTAATGTAATTACGTAGGTACCACGAATTCACGAAGCCGTAAAATTGTTCACGACCACACGTTTTATCATCTCCTAAAGCAGTTGCTGAATTGTTAAACACACCTGTAGAATCAGCGATAAAAACTTTTATGGCATGTATGGTACTTACCTACGAAGAATAATTTTATAGAGTACCTTAAGTAAAGTGCTGACTCCCCCTAGTTGAGTAATTCATTAAGTTCGCGCTCCAACTTGGCAGCGCGCTAATCAACGTAACATTTCGAGATCTGTGGTTTGTTCCAATAATGGAAATCTATCGTATCGTTTGAATCATGGGGTATGGATCTACAACTCTCTATATGTTGATACTCCTCAAATGGCATATAAACAAAAAGAATCAATGTGTATTTTAGTGTTTTATGTGGCATGTCAGATGTCAGATTGCGTTGCAAAGTAAAAGCTAGATACCATTAGAATCAACTTTTAAGAAATATATAATAGAGAAAGGCACTACTTTGCTGTTACCAGGAGCTCTACCTGCGTATTGTTTGTGGTAATCAATGAATTTTATCGTATCAGGGCTCACCAATGGTCTGCGTTGTACCACGTCATTGGAAGAAATCATGAACGGTGTTCGATTTACGAACACGATTACCATCAAAGATACACGATAGCAGATCAAAGTCAAAGTCATTCAATTCAAGCCACCGAAACGTAAAGAAGAAAGAAAGTAACCACCGGTGCGGAACAACCTTCAACTGAGAAGAATCCGGCAACCTACTCAGCAAGGTTTTTTTTTTTTTTTTGCAAAAACATTAAAACCAGATTAGTTATTTATCATAATAAGGTTTAAAATAGTCCAATGAAAATAATTGTCAATTCAAGTCGCCTCGAGCTAAGCGTGATGTGCCTGTCATTAAATTAAATTCATAAAATGTCTGAACATTATAATTCATTCATTTATCATCATCTGTCGGATTCCTCATTTTATTAAACCCCTTTTATCGTGCAATCCCCACAATACTCGTTATTATAGATATTAATATAAGCTATTTCGTCTGTGTGTTATAATATAATTAATGAAATTATAAATATTTAATGCTCTTATAATTATTATGTAAATTGTTCAGCATTATTTCCAACATGGGTTACGCTGTGGTTATCCGTTATTGTTTTTCCTGACAAGTTAAAAAGGAGCAAAAATAGCATAAATTTCACCGTATAAACTTGTAAAAAAAGCATATCTGTAAAAATTGCGTCATAAACGTCTTATGTTCCACGACTTGATTAACACATTAATTAATTTCCAAGTTTATTAGGTATACAAAGAAGCATTGAAGAAATACAAAGACTGAGAATGGAAGACCAGGCGTATTTGTTGGTAGTAAAGTTAAATTAAAAAGTTCACTCGTCTGCGAAGGAACATAATACATCTAGCTTATACGAAGTCTTGTCAGCTCATGTACATTACATTACCGGGAACTAAACTTATATTAAAAGCACATTTATTTCTCAGTGCAGATATTTCACGGCATTACATAGATTTCAATTTACAGTTTTGGTTTCATTATTATGAAGGAGTGGATGCTGGTAAGACGGATGAGACGAATGGAAGAAGCATATATATTGCGCCGACCCCAAATAATTGGGAACAGGGCAGGCAGATGATGATGATGATGATAATATCTAGCAGCCATTGAGGCTTGAAACTTTTCACGTTGCATTTCAAATCCGTAAAAAACATTACATTCGAAATTCAAAATAAAATGTAGATAATAACAATAATTTCACTTCTGGCTTTATTATCTGTGTATTAATTAAAATACTGTCGCCTAGTCTCCGAATCACGTCCGCGTCATGATCATCAATCACAAATTAATTAAATTGTTCTGATTTATATAACGGTGAATGAATATAACGCAATAAATTTATTCATTTAATTCATGGCGAGAGAGAGAAATGTTTAGTATTTTTATTCAATGCGGTCGATAACCTTATCGATAACAGTTATTTAACGTATTTGATAATCTATAATAATTTATTTAAAATATAATAATAAGAAGAGGAAATACCTGTTATTTTATAACCATCGCTGTATATTTTATTTCTTCAGATAGTAATAGTATAATATACGTGTACTACCTTTATAATAATATAAATACAAAATTCCAAATAATTTAATTTAGTATTTATTCATCCTTTTCTTTTAATACCCCATGGTGTTGTTATTATTCTATGATTTATACAATGTCAATACATTGCAACATGGAAATAAATGTGGTGTGTCGATAATTGGATTGTTTTACAAAAAAAAACTAAAACCAGCTTCAAAGTACACTTAGAAATAATCAAATACTGATCTGATGACTATGGGACCAAACGGGAAGTGTACCCTTCCAGACTACAAATCGGTTAATAAATGACGGAGTAAAACATAAAAAAAATTACAACCGAATTGAAGACCTCCTCTTTTTGTTTGAAGTCGGTTAAAATTGTGTGTGTTTAAAATTACTATTAGCAAACTAAGTACACATTTTAAACTTATTATTAAAATTTTCCTATACCGAATAAAACCCATTTCTCGATTATTTGGTAAATTAAAAAAAATTAACCGCTTTCTTTAAACAATACCGCGAATTCACAGAGATTTATGTGAAAACTCCTTAAGTTGACTTTAGAAGTAGCAAGTTGCAATCAAATTTTCATATCGACTGCAGGAAAACTTATCACCGCAATATAAAAAGCTATAAAACGACAGTTGCTCAAGTTCATATCTTTATCTTTGAATATTAAGAATTTATGTTACAATCCACCAACCTTTTGAATATGCTGTGACCCGCGTGTTATTTCTGAAACAAAAAATATTATTTGAATAGGGTTCTGAAATTGTATATTTTTCTTCGACTATGTATAGGCCTTGGTTTTTACCACAATCTCACCATGGTAAGTGATGATTTGACCGAAGATTATAAGCACACAAAGCCTACAAGTGAACTGGATCTCAAGTACAGCTGTCGGAACACAGCGAGGTGCTTGGCGACAGATTTTCAACTTGAAGGTGGTAGCCAGCCAGGCGGGTACTACAAGGTACCCTAATACCGTGCTATGGGTTTCTCACTATGATTTCCTTCACCGAAAGCTCAAGCTCATTGTACAAGAGACCACCTGCGGTAGATGCTAGCAGGCGTCGTCCTAATTGGCGATGATCGTACGAGCAAACGATGCGATTTCGTCGCATACACAAAACGCTTTAGAGTGTCCTAATTGAAGCTCGCAAGTCATCGCGCGAGCACAGGAACATCAGCGCGATCGTGCGACGAAATCGCATCGTTTGATCGTACGATCGTCGCGTCGCCAATTAGGACGACGCCTCAGAGTATAACTCTGGTACTCATATCCAGAATGGTACCGAAGCTGTTATATAGTCGCTCACCGCGCGCACTCCAAAAAGTGCTAGCGGATTCAAGCCGCTTAGTAACAGTTAGGTTTGATGATTAGGCCACCACGTTAAAGCTTATATAGGATTTTCTTTTATTTATTTTCTTTTGTTTCCTTGAGTACTGAGTGTGCCGGAATATTGTGCGTAAAATTATTAGCTTCCGCCTGCGTTTTTATCAGTTCCTTAGTATAATCTAATGTTTTCCTGGATAAACATTACCGCACAGTTTTATGATAAATATAATATAATCCCAATCATTTTAAGTTTATGCAAGTTATATCTATGTAGATGAAGCATTACAGTTTAAAAGCGGTGTCAAAAAGAAACAAAAACTGGGCGCCATTTTCCATAAATATTTGTTAACTTTTCGTTGTGTGGTTGATTATTATCAAGAAATCAACTCCTAATCTTTTCCCTCGCAAGTGTGTTGAAAAACGTCGTATGATACACGTGTGATAATACACTTGGCATCCGAAAGGATTTCTAAACAGGAAAAATAGATCCGACAATTACCGATGAAACAGCTAGTGTTTCGACTTGTCCTCATTAATGAAATTCTAGTGAATCTCATTTCATTGTAAAAACAAACTCCGAAATAGTTCAATTTTGTTAATTTTGGAGGGTTAAATTTCAATAAATTCTCATTTATGAAGGGCCTTTTTCAACAAGTTCGTTCAACCGAACCAATTTGGATTAATAACATAGGAAAAACTTTATAGATTATTTGAACTTGTTTTATTATCTACATGGTTTATCTGGGATGATTTAGTTTAGGTATATATTGTTTTACCAAAATATTGGAAAATAAAGTTAAGTAAATCTCCCAGTTCATAAAGCGTATGCCATTTTATTTGAAAACTGCCTAACAACAACTCTACAAAACATTTACAAAATGGAACTCAATGTATATTAATGACATTTTCGCATTGAATAGAGATTCACAGAGACATTCGCATAGAATTTATTTATTTTGAAAATGTTACAACAATACAACAATAACAATAGGGGTTCTTCAAAAAGGGTGCAGGGTCAGCAACGCGCGAGTGATACTCCTGGTGTTGCAAGCGTCCATAGGCTACGGGAACCGCTTACCATCGTATGCTTGTTTTCAAACTTAGTTGTATAAAAAAAAACCTAAAACGGTACGTTGCTTCGAAAATTGATTCACTGTTTGTCGTTACTTTTCTATTTTTTTTATGTCAGAAAGCTAACAAACAGAGAGGCGGTGCTCCTGATGGTAAGTGGTTACCTTCACCCAATGCCAATGTGATGCATATACAAAGCCTGGAAGGCATCGTTATAGTTTTTGTTTAAAACTGAATACCGTACATACTTGTGATTGTGACCTAGTTAGGAACTATTCTAATAGTCGTCGTGAACAATCCAAGTTTTAAATACGCGGTTGTCGGTTAATCGATGTGCGGGGAAAATGTCCCACGCCGCACGAACGCAACATTGCTTCCATACAAAGTCATGTAAAATCGAACCAATCCCTCATCATCATCATCATCAGCATCAGCCCATAATGTCCCACTGCTGAGCACAGGCCTCCTTTCACAAATGAGAAAAAATTGATTGACATATTTATCTCAAACAATTAAATTACCAATTCTTTTATTAAACTCCTATGTTTATTTTCTAATTCTATGAATATAGAACGAACTCCCGCCAAGACTGACCAATCAGATCAGGGACTGTTCACAATATGACGGTTTGACAACGTTAGATTATAAATTATCGAAAATGAATACGTTATATTGTAAGCAGTATAGTTTATAACCTCGCTAGGTATATTATAAACTAACGGTTTTCACAAAAATACGGTGACATTATATTAAGTAAACTCTTCATTAAGCACACTCTTCTTACTTACTAAGATTATCAAAGATGCCACTTCCAGCAGCATTTAGGGTGACAGTATTATTCAGAACAGTTATTCAACCGTATCTATTTTGCACATATTTAGCGAGCAAATACTTACAAATTAAATTTTGAAGCTTAGATGGCCTACTTATGGATTATGAATGGGGGGCATTTGGCAAGATGTAGCGACGGCAGGTGCAGTCAAGATTTGCTAAATCTGTGACCCAGAATAGGAAGGCGTTGGTATAAGACTGCATCTGCGATAAGTATAACATTTCTACTAAGTATAACTTATGATTGTAGGTATTCACTATCCGTAGCATATACGAAAGTAACATTATCTGTTTGTTGCCTACAACTAAGACCTATGAAGCGATCGCATTTTATTGGCAACCAAGCATTAGGCCCGCCTGGAGGTAAGCGAATTCTGTAGGCCTATGAAAGCTTGCAACAAACGAGGCATCACTCACGCGTTACCGACCCGCGCCCCCTCCCCGATGATCTCTGGCGTCCTTACTCACGCGCAGGAATACAACATTAAGTTTTTACTGCTGATAGGCCTGTGTTTGACCACAATCTCACTATGGTAAGTGATGATGTGGTCGGAGGTGGTAAGCACACAAAGCCTAGAAGGAACTGGCTCTCAAGTGCAGCTGTCGGAATACACCGATAGGTACATGACGACAGATTTTCAACTTGAGGATGGTAGCCAGCCAGACGGGTACTACAAAGTACCCAACCACCGTGCTATGGTTTCCTCACGATGTATTCCTTCACCGAAAGCTCTAGCACATTGTAGGATTCGAACCCGGGACCTTCGACTCGGTATCCGACGTCACTACCACTGAGCTATCATCGCCTTAAAAAGTTATTGTTATTTGGCTGCGGTATTCTGTAAGGTGGAGGTACTTCCCCAGTGCAGCTGCTCTTTGAGCAAAATAACGCTATGCTCTACCTCTCTTATTTGGCTCCCAGATACCCTATATTGTTTGTGCATATGTACGGTAGCACATCGTTCATCCGATTTACTTGAAAATTTTCAATTGTCCTTGGCATTTGGGCGAAAATAGTAGAAAATAGAAATTGCAGAGATTGCCATACATTATAATAAACTATACCTATATGATATTATTATATAATAAAGCGGAAGTTTTTTTGTTTGTTTGTTTAAGGGGCAGACTTGGGCAAAATACACTACATTGCTGCCCAAATTATATGAAACCTGCTAACTCTACGGTGTTGAAATTGAAATATATGATACTTAAGGATATAACAAACACATCGCCCGAGCCGAAAACACGATTTCAATTAAAAGCCTCGATAAAAAAAAATTTCAAACATACCTCTAAAAATCAAGAAATTCCCAAATATATCCAACGCCTGAAGGTATTTTGATACGATTTTTTTCATCGATATAGTACATATCATAAGAAAATAAACGCCCGATTTAGTTTTTTGAATTAGCTATTCAGTTTTTCATAATAATGATTTTAAAAAAAGTCGCTTACGTCAAATTCAATCCGAGCACCATCAACATCATACCGCACTCTATTGTCCTGCAACTCGCGTATTTTACTTCGCGCTCACTCGCATTCCGCGGCGATCCGCGTTGCTAGATGGACCTGTGTCATTTTCTTTCAGAATTTTCACAAAAATAAAACCCTCTCAAATGAGTAAAAAATCATATCAAATTATCTTCAGAAGGCACTGGAAATGCATGCTAGTCAAATTAAGGCAATTGAGCCTTTTATTTGCTTGTTATGAATAAAAATATATAAAATAAAATCTGTTATGATTGATACTTTTGAAAATTGTCATCGAGCCATGTCGTGGTACTGACAGACACTAATACTTATTTTCGTCTATGAAGGGTATGGCTTGGGTAGTCTAGGGGGCTAAAGTGCGGGTTATTAATGTAGGCGCCGACTGAAGGAGGTGTTGATTCAAATCCCGGAAAATGATTTTTTTTTATTTCAAATCATACAAAATGAAAAATCAGCAATATATATTATTTTTAATGAGCAATTATCTATTTAGTTAATTACCTGATTAAATAACACCTCATTCAATGTTGTTTATTTTGAGATCAAAGAAAAGGTATTGAAGGTAGGTTGACTGATACTGGTAACAGTAGGTGCCCCGAAGTCGGGGCGGGCGTGCCAGTCACTACTGCGGTCATCGAGTCATCTGTAGTCATCGAGTCGAGCCGATATACCTTTATATTCATTGTATTATTGTGGTCCAGTCGCGGAGTCGTGAAGTGTCAATGGCACAGTAAAATTAGTACCAGTAAAGAAAATATTACACAATTACGTTGACTAAGTTTCTACTACATCGAGGAACAACCCTTAGAGAATTTATACCGAGCAATCTGATTCCGAAACTAGTCCTAGAACTAGAACTAGATTGCAAAATCCGGTTTTTTTTCAAATCCGGATAGAAAGTTTATCATCACATATAAATCCGGATTATCCGGTTTTTTTGTTTTTTTTTATTTTTTTTTTGCAATCTTTTGTAATTTTAAATTGTACGCGTATTTTATGCTTAATTATTAGTAGTTTGAAGAGAGGTGTTCTATTTTATTGTATTTCCATTGCTTGCATTTGAATAAAAATTCAATTAAACTGCAAGTAATATAAAAAAAAAATGGCTTGTATTTGGCCACTGAGCCGTCCATAAAGGATAATGACGAAGCCTAAGGTGGAGCACGCTAACCCAAATGGAACCTAATCATTCAGGCCGTGAAAGTCCCTAGATTCTAAGAGTCAGGAAATACAGTCGCCGGAAGCAAGTTCCACTCCCTTGCTGCCCGCATTATAATTGAAGATACAAAAGAAAAAAAAATCCCCGTGCCTTGTGGTTCGGAGTAAAAAGCAAGCAACCTTTCTTCGATGGTCGAGGCTCGTGAGTTTCGTCATAATTAGTCTCATATTCGATGAGTCTTCTGGCTTGGCGGTTTATTGAGTCGAGGGCAAGAGCCTGGTGGAAAGGACTCCGTTTGGTGAAAAGACACACCTGCGTCTTGGTGGCATTAAAAGTGAACAGAATGGCATTGCCCCAATCGGAGACTGCCTGTAAAATTACGTTCAAACGCTCTACCATGGCCTCTCGCAACAATTGGATCTATGACAACGGTGCTATCGTCTACGTACCCAAAGATACCGGGCTTCACCAGATCGTTAATATGCAGCAGAAATAAGGTTGCAGAGAGAACCGAACTCTGTGGAATTGATTGCGGAAAGGTCCGACGAACACCCGTCTATGACTACATGAATGATCTATTCACTTTATCTACCTATTCACTCACTACCTATCACTCTATCTATTCACTTCGCTCAGGAAATTGTAAACTGTTAAGCTGCAAACTAATAAATAAATAAATTAATTAATTAATTCAAGCGCACAGACCACCAGAGATTTCATATCAAGGAAGCTTGCTTAGAAGCCTGGTGTGTCAGACCCTTTCAAAAGTAACAATTTTCTGAGATCAGTGTCCTCCCTGTCACGTTCCGCCGCCTCCTTAGCGGGCATAACTCGCTCGCAAAAGGAGTGGAGTGCATCCCACGATCTCTCGTTTTCAACCACAGCGCGAACGACGCTCGGCAGCGGGAGATCAGTCCCCACTTCGGCGCAGAGCTCGCAGCTAGGCCCCCTCTTCGAGGCACATATGCTTTTTTACCGACTAAGTTGTATAAAAAAAAAACAGCGTTCGGCAAGCTTCGCCATATCTTCAAGTCCAGAATACCTCAGAGTCAGAGTCTTAAGAAAAAGGTTTACAATCAGTGCGTGTTACCAGTGATGAAATACGGAACACGGACGTGGTCTTTCACTGCTGGTCTAATAAATACACTCAGAGTCACTCAGCAAGCTATGGAATGAGCTATGCTCGGAATTTCACTACGAAACAGGATCCGAAACGAGGACATATGTAGGAGAACAAAAATTCTCGATAAAGCTTAGCGATGGGCGATTGTTACTAAAAACAATCGAATTATTCGATTGTCCAATTTATTCGAATCATTCGAATAACAATTGACTTCTTTCGATTGTTCATAATACGCTTCGTGCGGCACCTTGCGTGGCCTGTGCCGTGCGCTGGCTGTCCGCCCGCCGAATGAATGAATCTATTCGCCCACGCGCTCACCCGTCGATTGTGCATACTATTGCAACCTGCGTGGCGTGCGTCACTTTTCATTCGAAAGGTCGATTGTTATTCGATTGTTTATTCGTTAGAACGAATGAATCGACAATCGAATGTACAGTTTTACAATTGTCGATTCTTTCGATTCCTTTTTTTTGAACAATCGCCCATCGCTAATATAGCTCGTAGAGTTCGTATGTTGATGTGGCAATGGGCAGGCCACATCGCTCGAAGAACCGATAACCGATGGGGATGGAAGGTTCTCGAGTGGCGGCCACGTACTGGAAGGGGACACCGTACGTCCACCAGGTGGACCGTCGACCTGGTCAGAGTTACTGGGCGCTGCTGGATTCAAGCGGCCCGAAACCGCTTGAAGTGGAAGTTAATGGGGGAGGCCTATGTTCAGCAGTGGATATCCTCTTTTTATACGCGATACCGTGACCGGGTGGCGTGGGCTGCCGCGCAAATCGCTTCACTGTCACCACATTATGACATTGTACCCGTGCGAAGCCGGGGCGGGTCGCTAGTACTTAATATACATAATTACACCCTGACTCGGGACATGCAAACATGTTCATGCACACAGATGCATATCCTTGGTGGGAATCGAACATACAATCGGCGGCGTCGTGGAATCTTAACAAACTACACCAACTGGCCCGTCAAAAGTTTTTTTTGAGGTATATCAAAATTTATATTTTTAAATGTTTGTCTACAGTTTGTCTACTGTTAACATTTTTACTGTGTCCAATTCAAACAGCTTCGTTCTCGCGGAAATGTATAGATGGCGGTTTGTCACGTTGAATTGTTTGCTTGCAATGACGCACTTCTAAATAGAGGGAGCTAGTATTTTTTGTATGCTTAGTTCCGGTAATTTCCGCAAATATTACGTGAAAATGTGGCGCAAGGGTGAAAACTGAAATCTGCTCGAGAGGAGTCTGCGCCTTAAACGGGCTAATCTCTGGATCTAACAGTTCACTAATAGGAAGCTACATTATCCCCGAGTATTATAGGCTACTTTTTATCACGGGAACGCGGGTGAAACCACGCGAGGCAGCTATATATGAAAATATAAGAATAATTAACATCATTTAAAAGTTAAAAGATTTTTGTTAGAACTGCATTCTGCAACGTTGAGTACAGAATTGCAAGATTCCCAATCATTTCGCTCAAAGCATAGTTATGACATGAAGCTGCCTTTATATAAGACTAGCCATTTCAATAAAATGGTCGCAACTCAGTTTCCTTTAGTCACAACCAGCAATGCAATTATTCATAGCGTAACAACTAACGGCACAGACGGCATATAGACAGCCTGTAATATGGAGAAGGACATAGGCTACATTTTATCTCGGGAACGTCGATGAAACCGCACGGGACTGCTAGTTGTATAACAATGAAAGATGTATGTTGGCCGAATGGCATGTATTACATGTACTACTTTTAGAGAATCCAGTAGAACTTACTACTATAGCGTGATAAAAGAGTACGAATATAATCGGTAACAATAATCGACTCGATTATTGTTACCGATTATATTTACGAGAAAGTATTTAAGTACAGTCGAGGACATAAATATGTATACACTTAGTAAAATTCAACTACGGTTTCCTCTTAAACTACTGATTGAAATTAAGAGATAATATAAAGGCAGAATCTTCTAACATTTACTATTATGATTTGTGTAATAGTTTAACACTTAAATGTTAAACATGCGAGAAAATTGCTTTTGAATTTCAAAAAGTGTATACATATTTATGTCCTCGACTGTACTAGTTAGTAAAATACATCGAAAAATAGGCTAGTTTCCTGAAAAAATCTATATAGTCCGTCATATACACTATAAAAAAATATTAGAATAGTATTTTTTCTTTAGTCAATTAAACAAAACATTAAGATACGCTTTGTTGAAGTTCCGCGTGACGTCACGGTGAGGTACACTTTTTAGCAGCAAGTGACGTCACGCGCCCCCCCCTCATGAACTTTGTCGCGCATTATCTTTGTAAATTTTTAACGATTTTGTAAAGCAAAAAATACGTGTCCAATATTTTTTGTTAAGCCATTATCAGCCATCTATCAGTAACACTGAGATAGTTCACACACGGAAAGATTAGATGGCGTGGCGCCACATTATCCTGCATCGCGCGCCTACATCCTGCATCGCGCTTGCGAAGTTTTCCCGAGAATCTGCATATATACAACTGTCCGACATGTACAGTTGGACCGCGGTCCCCAGGCACGATGACCCAGCCTGGCGGAAGATCTTCCCTTTTAAATGGAGGTGTCATCCACCTTGCACCTCCATAATTTTTTACCCAGGAAATATCCCTATTAACCAAAGAAGCCCAATAACGATCATTTTACTTGAAATCTATTCTGCCAATTTCCTACCACGAACATGCACTCTGATTGGCTAAGTAAAGGACACATGCACTCGAATTAGCCAACTCAAAATACACCATGCAGTGATTGGTCTTAACTGTTCAAAATCAGTGCAAAATCATTAACTAGTTATCGAAAGGGGTTTTCCTTGTTAATTTTGGGCTATTCTCGGAAACGAGTAATGCTATTGCAATGGGACTATCACAGGAAGGTTCACTATTTTCTTGGGCATAGCTTACTGAAAGTCCTATTATAATCAGTGTAGCCGTTTCCGTGTTTTGGGAACAAACATCCCCACCATTACTATTGTTATATTAGTATAATATAATAGAAGTCATCATGAATTATAATTTAAAAAAGGCGATGATATTTTTTTTAGGCGATGATATCTCCGTGTTGGTTACGTCGGATGCCGAGACGAGGGTCCCGGGTTCGAATCCTACAACGAGCTTGAGCTTTCGATAAAGGAAAACATCGTGAAGAAACCATTGCACGGTGGGAGGGTACTTTGTAGTACCCATCTGGCTACCAGCCTCAAGTTGAAAATCTGTCGCGAAGCACCTATCGGTGTGTTCCGGTAGCTACACTTGAGAGCCAGTTCCTTCTAGGATTTGTGTGCTTACCACCTTCGGCCACATCATCACTTACCATGGTGAGATTGTGGTCAAACACAGTTCTATATACAGTAAACTATTCTGATCTAGTTAAGTATGTACTAACTAGTTATATTTTAATAAAATGAGTGTATATTACCGATGCCCATATAGATAAAGGTGACAATATCTGAAGAAAAACTAAATACTACCATAAGCCTTTCCGACAAAAGCAAAGCCACGAAAGTGTACTAAATTATTTCCAAATCAATAAAGCAACATTGTAACCATAATAAAGTCTTAAAAACTTTTTAATACAACCGAAGTAGTTTTCAAGTAGATACTCAGATGGTCATTAAACGTTATTAAAAATTCCTACTATCACAAAAGTAATTTCAGCATTCTCAAGTCGCTCACTGTCTCATCTATAATGTATGTTTCCAAAGTGAAAACCGGGTGAGTTACTGTAGTAATTGCATACATTTCTAGGTGCATCAATAAAACAACACTTGCATTATTCACGATCAAATCAAATGAGATACTCGACAGTTTCGTTCGTGCCGAAGAATAGATCATTTACCACTGTCAAAGACATTCTTCTCTTGCACCGCACTTCACGTCGTTGTAGGGTTACCACCTTTTTGATCTTGTTCACGTATAATTTTCTGTGGACCGTGTAGGGGTGTGTAGTGAGTCAACTGTAATGAGAGATATGATTGTATCTATGTATATACATCGTTTTAACAAACTTACGAAGACCACTTGCAACATCATGAGATAATTGAACTTTTTAAGTAAGTAACATTAATTTTCTCGCTCGAAAATGTAACAAACGAAAGAGAAAGCGATAATAAATATAATGCAACATAAGATGATGAAAGTAGCGTATAATTCATAACGATATATTCGTTTGTTGTTTATACTTCAAAACTCGAAATCATGAAATATAAAAAATAATTGTCAAGTCCACGTTTGACATCCCCAGCTACAAAAATGTAGGGCTGTGAATTTTTTTTTAAAGATTCTTTTAACGTGAAAAATGATCAGGATTTTTTTCCAATGTAAAAGGAATCATTCACATCTTTATATTAAATGGAAAAGCATTATGTTTATCGAAGATATTCCAATCAAAGCTTTGTACATTATGAACGTGACAATACGACTCACATTCCTATTTATGGGTGAAAGCATACCCAGATAACCGCAAAGCAAATAGATCGGAGCGTCTATTGTACTGATGCATGCAGTTATCTCCTCTTTGACATTCATATGTTATCGATGTTCAATGCAGATGGCTATTATCTCGCTTTAGCACTGGGTATTAATTTGAGTTTTTTTTTTTTTTTTTTACCTTAATATAGTAAGATAACGGTTTTAAATTAGATTAAATAGATATTGGAGCTGATTCTGTACAAAACCGCACTACGCCATCTCAAATCTCTATCTTAATCAAAGAATTTAAAACGTCCAGAAGGATAGTCGCCTCTATGGGAACATGAAATAAACAAGCCAGAATTGACAGTATTTGACAGCCGTGCGCAGTACGAACTGAGAGCGATTTGCTCAAGGAGCCCCTCAAGCGGAGTGAAATTAAATGTCATGCTTTAGTAAGGCGGATTATCCATCTGGGTAGAGGCACGATGCCCTATGAAAATCTTTGATCTTAATGTTGGTCTACGCTCGACGAGCCGCACCGCGATCGACGAACGACGCGCAAGGCGGGTGGGTCGTGTTCGGCTCGTCTAGCGTAGATGTACCTTTACAAAACAATATTGAAAAAGTATAGAAAAAAATAATGCATTTGAAGCTGGCAAAATAGTCTAAGTAACTGTTATTATGCGAAAATAGTCTTGACTTGAATTGTACTTATTTCACAGGATTAAAATCTAATTCTTTTCTTATCTTTTTTGTTAGAAAGTGATATGGTGAGTTTTAATTAGTTTACATTGTAAACATCCGAATCAGCACCATTGTTATTTATATACAAAATCGAACTGTACAACACATATTTTACTCTTACTAAATTTAAACCACACAACTGTGATTGTACAGCCCTACACATCATTATGTCAATCGTTATTACCTTCTGATCCTAAATGAAACATTTTGGTATGTACTAATCTAGGATAGTCCGTTAACACTGTATCAATTGCTTGTAGCCGGTCAATCGATTGATCTTTTGCACTTATTGGAGGACAGTTACAATGTCATATCATCAAAATAAAACTATGGATCAATAATTATATAAGGCAGGTCATTTTTCTGGTTGAAATCTATTTTATTATATATTCATACCGTGCCACAGATTATAAAATCAATAACAATAAAAAAGGCTCTACATGCAGGTAGAGAACGTAATTATTTCATCTGTTTTTTTTTTATCATTCTTACGGCTTCAAAAACGTCATCACGGTTCCAATTAGACCAGTGACAGCCATAAGTCTCCCCCGACGATTCCATGGAATAAAAGCTACTTGATAAATAAAAATCTAGCTCAATTTGGATAGGAGATTGTTGGATCTCTATTGTTCATTATTTTCAGAGAGGCTAACAATGATAAATATATAGTTCGTGGGCATTATTGTTTGGCGTACAAAGCCTACCTTTGACACGATTAGTCCATTCAGATTCGACTTAATAGGATAGGACATGGATTATAGGGGACGGGACTACGATACAGAGGTAAACTCTCATTTAGCTTAGAGCATTCGTGTGGAAAACTGGAAAATTCGCAGCGCCCCTACCCGCTGAATACTTTATTATGTGCCCCTGATACGTTTTAGCATATTTTCGTGGAGTTACAACGATCTAACGTTGGATTATGTACTGATATTTTTATATAATTAATGGATTTCTGAATGGATGGATACAGAAGGTTCTTTCTGAGGACCGCGCCGCGTTTAATTATTTTTATTGTTTCAACGCGTTAGATAGATGAATAACTCATCTATCTATTAATGTCGGTAGGAAATCTTTTCAACACACTCGCTCGTAAATTGACATTTATTGCTGCAGCTTATTACGCACGTGTGCTTTTACTTTACATTACCGCAGTTTTATGATAGTTATAATCCCGATTATGATAAGTTTGTACCTCACTGCAAGTGATATGTGTGTAGACCAAGCATTCTTAATTTAAACGGGTAAAATAGTTTGACAGCTCACCGCTGTCAAAAAAAATATGAGCGCCATCTTTGACTAATGATATATCAAGACTGAGCTACGAAGCTGTTTACGCGTAGATAAAAATATCCCCTAACTGTTAAATCATTTTCCCGCCCTCAGTGTCAGTCGAGACGTCACTGGGACACTACCAAATTCACCAAAAGTGTATTGTTCCAAAATGTCTTTTTGTGTGATAAAAGTGTGTAGAAACTACATGGGTCGATCTAGACCAACAAAAAAACTCACCTTTTATCAGTAAGTAACAATATTTCCTAATAGTTCCTGCAATATAAGCCATTGAAATTTCTCGAAAATAAATTATTTTGAGTAAGCGCCATATTTATGTATTGCCTGTCCTGCCAGTTTATAAACTCAAAACTCCTATGGTAATATCAGTCAATAGTTAAATACGAGTATGTAGATACTGATATATCAAAAGCGACGGTGGACAAGTCTTCTTTGAATTTTTTTAGGGGTTTTTTAATGCGAATGCTAATGATTTGACTTGATTTGACTTGGTTTGAGTCGATTTGACTGGCTTTTACTTAGTTTGACTCGAGTTTGACTCGATTTGACTTGATTTGCTTCTTTTGACTTGATTTGAAAAGTCAACAAATCAAATCAAAAAGTCATTTATTCAGTTTAGGCCCTGGTAAGGCACTTATGAACGTTAAATTGGTACATACAGTTACGCGAATAATTACTGTTCGTTGACATCAAAGTAAAAATAATAAGTATTACAGAAGAATGGGTAATAACGTCCCCAGACTGTAGCACGATGAGCTATAGTGGTAGGTAATTGTAGGTCTCGTCGAGCACATTATTTTATTCTATGGCAGCAAGTCTGAATTCCATGGGAGAAATATCGGCGCCCGTATTATCCCGATTCAACTTTTATTTTCGGAGTTTAAAAAGATATCGACACTATATTTTTTATATCTTAATATCTATATCGTAATATATTTTTCCCCATATAATTGGATTTTTTCAACAATTGGTAACACTATAAACGTCACTATGACAACCAGAATGACGTACCGCGAGCATAAGACGTAGCAAAGTTAGCCACTTTTTAAAAGTCATGTAGTATGGGGATACTCGTTCTAGACGTATATATTTTCTAAGCGCGCCATATTTGTTGACGTTCTTATTGTGTTGATTTGATTATTATCAAAAAATCTACTTAAAAAAATACAAGTCCGTTTATTTCCTCGCAAGTGTGTTGAAAAACGTCGTATGACACGCGTTTGCATTGATTATTACATTCTCGGCTAACTTATCGCGTTCGCCTGCGGCTCCTTAACCAACTTTGCACACTAATGTACTATAAAACTATGTCACATTAGACCGTTTGCTATTTCAAGAAGCTGCATACAAGAAGCATGTGGTACCGTTCACTGGTACAAAGTTCTAAGAATTCTCAGTTGTCCGTCGACCGTCCTTACAATGACGGGGCCCACTTGCGCTTAAAAAGTCATCGGCAGCTAACATTGAGATCGAGATCTTGTGTCAGTCCCGTTACATTGCGACCTTGATCACAGTTACTGCGGAACTGGTCTCTGTTTCATATTATTAGAATTGTCTGTGTTGGTATAAATGAGCTGTTATATCGGTGGTTGTATTTTCATTTTGACTATGAAAGAGAAAAGTAAGGAGTTGAATTTATGGGTGTTGATTCTATTTACAAACTAAAATAATTTTAATTTAGTGGCGCTATATCAATTTCTAACAAAAATCATAAAAAACGAAATAAGAAATGTTGTTGTAATGTCCTGTCAAATTAATTTATGCGATTGTCATCTACGAGGAAGTAGTCGTCAGCAATCAGCATAGACTACGATTTTATTGCTACGCTAAAAAGACCAACGAAGCATGGAAAAGAGATATCATCTTATAAACACTTTGCAAACAAAACAGACGCGTAATTTTTTTTGAAAAAAGTAAAATAAAAGTTAGAGGCCATAGATATTAATTAGCAAGCAATCGGAATCCGGAGCGATATCAACTGTTGTTGTATTGTTTAAACACGTATGTAATAAAAATATACAAAACGTGGGTATCATCATCATCATCATCATCAGCCACTGCGGATCGGTGGAGGTAGGCTAGTGGCCAACCTACTGTTGGAATTTTTCAAGCCGCCTAGGAGGCATCCAACTAGCTTAACGACTATCACAATTAAGTGATAACCGGGACCAACTTCACGTGCCTTCCGAAGCACGAAAACGCTCGATTTGAAATACCACTAGGCGGTCACCCATCCAGGTACCGACCAAGACTGACGTAGATTAACTTTGCCGATCGATTAAGTAGCGCCTCCTATTTATTGTCTATTTCATGTACATACTGGCCACAGTATTTTAGTACTGGCTGATTTGTAAAATTAAGAATAATATGATTAATTGTTTGTTTAAAAATGTGACAGGAAGTCAATCAATGTCTAGAAGCCTATCTCTTCAGTTTTATAAGAGATTTTGTCTTAAGAAGAAGAGATTTATTTAGTTTTGTATTTCTTTATAAGAATGGCTAAATTTCAGTATACCGAAAAGCTAAATCAACTATGTAACTAACAAGTTGGGAAATACAGTTTCATGAGAACGAATCCACGCAGTTTCATTTTCAGGTTCTCTCAAGTCCCACAAAACTATTCAAGATGTAGAATTTGATATATGATTTTTTCGTACATTTTACAGCTTTGACAGTTTTGATATAGTATTCTACTAATTCAGTGTCTTCTAAAACCACTATGAATTTACCCCCTTACTCATAAAGCGCTATTTAACTAATACACTGATTAAATGGTCACGGAAATAATGTCACTTATTTGACAATTACAATAGAGTGACATTATTTAAGTGACCCTTAGTTAAATAACGTTTTATGAAGGGGGCTAGTATACAACGCTCATTGGCTAAATGGCAATGGGGTTGTAATGAGATCGTGTCTGAAAGTCAATTTTGAGTTACTCATGTTACTGACTGAACAAAATCCTATTATTGGATGCTTTGATGAACAATAGGGATGATTCCGAGTAAAAAAAAAATTATTAGTCCTTCAGTTAGATTATCAAAAAAAAAAAACACGTATTTTACCAAATCATTAAAAATGTACAAAGATAAAGTGAGTCAAAGTTCGGGGACTCTAACGTGACGTAACGCGGAACTTCAAGACACGATCAACGATCAAGTCAAAAAAAGGAGGTACTCAATTCGGTTGTTTTTTTTTTAATGTTTGTTACCTCATAACTCCGTCATTTATGGAACCGATTTGGATTTTTTTTGTCTGGAAGGTGTGTAACCTTCCCGTTTGGTCCCAATGTCATCAGATCAGGATTTGATTACTTCTTAATGTAGGGGCCAACCAACTAGAAGCTCGAATTACCGAAAACCGATGGGGAAGGTTCTCGAGGGTACTATAAGTCGGTTTAAATTTTTTGTAAAACAGTCCAATTTATTTGTTTGACAAAAGAAAAATACGTGTCTATTATTTTGTGATAATGTAAAAGACGGACCAAATATATTCTTGTAGTTATCAAGCACATTATCGAAGATTGGCAAACAAAGCAATAATAAGAACATTGTTTGATGCTTTAGGAAGGAATTAACAAGTTTAGAATACAATAAATTACCTCTTTTTATAGCAATAGCGTTAAATGACGTACCTAAAGAGCATTACAAAGTATTTTCCCACACAATAAACTCTGTGCAATAAAGAACTGTCGACACATTCCAGTCTAACAAAAGTATATTTTACAATAAAAATAACCATTCAGCAACTATTCTTGTTCATATATATCCAACGTAATGATTTGACCGCCCATAACATGTAACATTAAAGATATAATAATATATCATAGAACGAAACCGCAAAGTTATTTCTTCATCGTATTCGCTTCAATGATTCGAATAAAATAGAGATGCGCGATGTATTTTAATAACTCAGTTTTTAATTGCAATCTTTAAATAGCAATTACGGAATAACTAATATAGCATTTATTAGGAAACATGTTCGTGACAGGTTTTATATAAATACTGTTTAAATCTGGAATTTAGACCAAAGCCATTCAAGTCGTCGCAGTCCAAAATATTTTTCATAAAATTTTCTCCATTAAACAAAAATGGTATAGGTATTAGGTAGACAAAGTCTGTTACAACGTTTTCAACACAATTATTGTTCTTCCTGTTTTTTTCTTCTCTTCTTTTAGTTGGTTTATGTCTGTGTAATTGTGTTGTATGTTATTTCAGAATAAATGCTTTTTCGTCTTTCTTTCTTTATTCTTATATTTTTTTTACATACTAATATTATTGTAATTTGATAATATGTAAATATGTTATGTTTTTGAGCAACTAGGTAGTTTCTTTATTTTTTATTTATTCTGATTTCCCTTTAAAATCACCCTTTAAAATGAAATCGGCATTTATCAGCTACTTATGAGGAGCAGAAATACCAGATAATGTTTTTTAAAACAATGAATTTCAATTGAATAAAATTGGGAGACAGTTTATTGTCATCTATGCGTAGCGCAGCACTAACAAACAGTTCACAAAATATTTTCCGAAAGATACAGAGTGTATAGGAAGGCTATTTGTTTTTATTTTTTGTTTCGCTCGACAACACTCTGCTGTACTGCGATAGAATTGATATTTTCCATCGTTTTTATTCGAATCTCTGCTGTTGCACTGACAGTTCGCAACAAGGCAATTGTCAGGAAATAGAGTTGCGTAAAGGCAAAGCGTTCTCTTCTGTTATTGTACTATATACCTACTACGTCATTTTACATAGACAAAAAATCTGCTATATTAAAATGAGTTTATTTATGAAGGAAGACTAAAATATAAAATTAAGGTTTTAATTATACAAATACGTTATTAAGAAGCCTCCACTGATAGCATTTCAATAGGAATACATACTTAGAGCCGACGGCTTCATTTAGAGACTTTTTGCAACTTATTATTGACATTTACTTTCGTGATTTTCATTTATTTTATTATTAAAATTAATCTATCCAATGATGAATTCAAGTCAATCCATTCCCGGGTTTCTCAACACAAGATCTGACTTCGTTGATTATTTATTTCAACTACAAAATCTTTAGTTGATTCAAAAGCGTAAATCCCAATTCACTAAACACCCAACAATTTGCACAAATTCAACTCAAGAAATCTGGAAACAGTTCTTAGTTTTAAATATTCATAGCATTTACATAACAGACACCGCTGCATAGACTTGCAGAAATCCAACCAACAATGCTTACAAATTAGTAGAGTCCTACATTGGAACTTGTAAATATTTAGCAATGGAAATAGCCTTTAGAATGTTTAGAGGGGCATTAGGCACAAACGCTGTTAGAACCTATATAGACACAATATCTATAATCACTTCAATTATAGTCATCGGTAAAACAAACGGTTCTATTGACTCAAGATGAATATTAGCATTAAAAACAGTCATCGTAAATGTCTGATTGTCGACATTGTCGTCTATAATTTGTCAAAGGATTCCTCATGAATTAGAATTAACTTAGCGACATTTGACTTTAGGGTAGATTTTCGTTTAAAATGATTTTATGACATGTTGGAAACGCGTTTTTTTTTGCCTTAATAATATTTCTTTTTATAAACAAAAAGTTGAACATCAAACAGTGGTAAACATTTCAAAAATGACAAATTACATTGCAGCTTTTGTGTATGGCAGGTATATTTCAAAATTGTTTAAATGTATGTAAAATAAAACGTTTCAAAGAGAAATTCACACGAAAAGTACAATAGAATTAATTACGTGGCGTGAATTCCATTTAAAATGTATGTTCGTAAAAACCGTAAGTGTGTTTGAATTATATTATATCATTTAATACACAGTAAGTAGGTACTCGGAACTTTTTAATCTGCACTGCATTTATATGGGTGTAACAAGGCCTGAAATAAACGGATTTTATTTATTTTTTTTATAATTTTTTAATACGTTTGTAAATAATACGCGAAAAGTAATATATTTAATACATCATATTGCTGTGATTTCCTATGAATTAGTACTTTCACAAGTTTAACTAATTCATAAACTAAAATGTAATTCATAGGATGAATTCCTATTATTATTTTTATTCTCGTGAGCATCAGCTTGAAAATGTCTATATTGTATACAAGCTAAGCTCTCGAGAGACTATCAACCTTATAAAAAAAAAACATGGCGATAACCGCAACTAGATGAAAAAAATGAGATATTCGAATGTCTTTCAATATTGAGATTACATTACCAGCAACATGCTGATATCCATGCAATATTTTATAAGCCGCGCTTAGTTAAACGAGTATAAAAAAATCCTTAGTCACCAAGGATCACTAATTTACAATCTTATTTTTTTACATCATAGCAGAATATAATGTTAATATTATATTTTCTCGACGGTAACAAACCAACAGCAATGTTTTATTTTAAAATATGCATATAGGTCAACTCAACCCCTCAATGTGACAATGAGTGAAAAATAAGCCACGTACACACTCATCTACGTACAGTTAAACAAACACAGGCTGGGTCATAAGGTTTGCCTTTCCGGTTAGGCCCAATAGCGGTAATTACTCAAACCGCGTCTCTCGTGAGACCGTGTGCTCGCGCCCTAGTTTTCTATGCGAGCCACAGTTTAGTAGGACATTTTATTTTCAAGTGCCGTTTGTACACTTCAGATCAGCAATCGTTCGTGTTGGCTGCTTTCTTATGTATTTTTTCATGCTTGACTTAGTTTTGATATGCTCTATAAACTTAATTTTACTTTCAAGAGGTGTTGAAATTATATTAGGCTTTGATACTCTGATGTGAGATGCGTACTGACGTTTAAAGGGAGAAAAGGATTTTCTACGATGAGAGACTCATTGACATGTATTTACTTTGAGAACCAAGTTTCACATTCAAACAAGATCGACATCATAGAATTAGAAGTATGCCTTAACTTTATTACAGTTGAGGTCCCCGGCGGTTTTACTTCTTCAAAGTATGAGAAAACTTTAAAAAAAAAGATGGATGAAAAGTCGTTCTCAAGTTATGGCGTGACCAAGGGAAATAGGGATTCGTATTTGTAGATATAGATGAGTGATGGTATGGTAACTAATTATCGTTCGCCAAATATTCATATATTAATCTCTGAACCACAGAAAGCGTAGAAGGGAACTTTCAGGTGCTTGCCGACACATTTTCTTCTTCTTATTAAGTTTGGCAACGAAGCCCAAATTAGGGCTCATTTCTTCACTGTCGTCTATCAGGATATTATGCCAAGGTTCGACCGGACCGGTTTCGGACCCGATCATTAAGATACGCGTTGGTAATGAATCTCGACCACAATTCATTGCCATAGGCGATAGTAGTACAGTTATTAATCTGAGATGAGCGACTAACTGCGTTTGTTGTTGACCGTGACTACTTTCTTGTTTGATAACTTTTTTTTACATTTGGTAGCCGGGCGTTTGCCTACTGTATCACTAATAGTAAAAGTACTATTGATTGACTATTAATTGTTGAATATTTTTATGCAAGTTGTATACAAGTTTTTGTACACTTGCGCGAATAATTATTTTTAAACGTACCTATTAGCGTGCGGAATCTTTAATGTATTACCTATTTAATATTCTTTAAAATGATTATGAAAATACTAGATAATAATATGCGTAAATAACTATAAAATATAGATCACAGCTTAGTTATACCAGTTTTTTTTTTAAATGTTCAATCAATCTTGTAGTAGTAGCACAGTTGTTGTACGTTGAATGGTTGAATTATAAGGGTCATCGCTCACTATGTCAACACCACTCCATCGCAGCAACGGCCCGGCATGCGGCACCACCTCAACTCAATCCAACCACTAACTGCCAGCGCGCCGCCTACGAGGTGGCAGCTCGCGGGCGGCGCGGCGCCGGTGAAATTGGTAGCGCGGCTTTGGCAAGATACCGCTTGCTGGCGTCAAGCAGCAAGGGAGCGGACCGCTCGCTGGAAGCGTGTCGTCAGCAGGACTAGTGGCTTGTTGCGGCAAGCGCGCTTGCCGCGAGGCGTCAACTATTTTATCTAGTCATTGTGAAATTTACTTTAACGCATACGATTTAAAGGCCTCACTTACATGGCAAGGTAAATGCCGAGGCGTAGCCGTGCTGTTACAGTGAGCAGTGACCCTAACGAGCGTTCGGCTCGCGCTCGACTGAGCTCCGCCGATTGTCAATTTTCTGACGAGCATAGGGATTCGCATTACCCTCATATTGTAGGCTCGTTGTAAGTCCACAATTGACATCGCGAGCAACGAACGAATAGAGGCTCGACTCATTATATTTCAAAAAAATACACTTGTAAAGTTTTTCTTTTCTTTTGGCAACACTTCATCTGCGCCTCAGTATTATCCACACAAGGCGTCTTACACGCGTAGAACAATAGTCAGGAACAGGCTGACAGTGTGCTCAAGCATGTCAGTTCTCGCGGGACCTTCCTGACACAATCCCAGTCTAACTGTATTACACGGCTTTCGATATTTTTTCCCCGGGATTTATTACCCTGGCCCGGGGATTTACAGCTTTGACCGAAATGCTTACCCACAGCATTTTGTTAGCTTTTTATTGCCAATTTGTTACCTTGTGTATCTTTTTGGGATTCGTGATTCTACCCACAAATTGAACCCTTGACAGCGTCTTTGATTTATTTCTAAATTGATAGCGCTATGAATGCCGGAAGCCTCTTTGCCTTTCCTGTTATAAACCTTCATAAAGCGCTTAGGTGACCTTTTAAGCACCTCTTTAACTGAATATTTTGCTGAAAGGATCGGAATATCATAATACTAGTAGCAATATGAGTTATCTTCTACAAAATGACTTTTAAAAAAGGAACAAGAATTGAGTAATGCTGCACTTTGCAACTCCATGTGTAACTTATATGTACCATAACTTAAGTTTGTAGCATCTTTGATTTTAAATTTCTAGTTTGGAATGTTTGAGTACCTACTGACAGACTGAAATAGGTGGCCCTAATGCCTTCTTATTTTATTTAGAACTAGCTGTCCCCTGCGGTTTCACGCGCGTCCCCGGTATAAAAAGTAGCCATGTCCTTCTCCATACCATAGGCTATCTGCATGCCAATGATCCGTTGAGTAGTTGAGGTGTGACAAACAAACAAACTCACTTTCGCATTTATAATATTACTTAGGATTCTTCTTCTCATGCGTGTCACTCTTGACAGAGTGGTCGTGGTCGTCATGACGTGTGATTAGTGGCGCGCTTCACAATCACAACACGCCGCCATTCATCCCTAACTGCTGCCTTTCTGGTGCAGTCGTTAATGGGACCGCCTATTGCGGCCTTAATTTGGTCGGTCCATCTCATGGGTGATCTCCCACGTGCTATGTTGCCCTCTACTCTTTAGTGAGGATTACTGAAGATAAAATTATTAATGTCTAAGGACCTAATCGATTGTCATGGGTAGGCATCGAGCCCACGCGGCCACGTCCTGTGGTTTTATATGTATGGTATCATACCGCCAATAACAATATGATAATGCATCTTAGCATAATCAGACCTTCATATTACAGAACAGTTTGCAACTGTAAGCATTATGCAAATCAATTCATTGCGCTTCTAAATTGCCTCAGTCAGCTAAACTTCTGTGTATTGGAGGGAGTTCTGCTGAATATTAAGTGGAAATGACGCATAATTCCAACAGACTAAACAGTTATTGACATTGCGAGGGTCAACCGGTTCACTTTATATTGAAAATCCGGTAATAACTAGTCCCTTATAAGAATATTCAATGCCACAAATATTTAACATTCAGCTTTTTCAAATGACCATCAATATGCTAATGTTAATTCCAACAAGCTGTGTCATAGATTAGAATTCCGAATATTATCTTAACATATTATAAAACGCATTCTTATCCTTATACCTGTACCTTCTTATTATCCTTATCCTTAAATATTTATACAACATAACGTCTCTCTATTATCAGTAAGACCCTGTCTAGAAAGGGCGATTTACACAAGCATCGCGCGAGGAAATACACGCACGATTCTTGTGGACGCAATGTATTGGCTCCCACTGCTCCCAGAGCTCCGAGTATCTCGCCGTACGCGCATAATGCATTCGCGCGAGAGAATCTCCTTGATTTCGCCCCTTCTGGACCGGCACTTAGTGTTCTTATAAGTTGAGAGCCGCTCATCCGATTTGCTTCATGGGTTTAATAGTTGTTGCTTGGAGTAAATATTATAAAACGCAACATCTTTCTGTATAGAACAAACTGTCGTAACGCATGAGCTAAACCGCTGGTCGCAGGAACATGAATTTTTAGGCGCCGTTCCCACTGCGAGCGGTCTAGAGTTCAACGGTCAGAGTTCTGCGTTCCGCGTTCACTGTATTCTTTGCGGCGCGGTTTGATCATTGTACACAGCTACCGCGGCGGTCAAGGAGAACGCACGTAGAACTCTGGGGTTCTACCACGTAACTTTGGTGGTAATCGTAACGAACACCATTAATTATTTCATCCAATAACGCGCACGCGGTTGACGCGAAGATGACCATTCGTGGGCCCTGATTGGATGAAAGTTACGATTACCACCAAGGTTACGCGGTAGAGCCCCTGATCCCAGTACTTTAGATCAGACCACTCGCCTTAGCTCTACTCCTCGTATTGTGGACATTCTTAGCAAATAAACAAAGTATCAAATACAGTTTGAATGTTTTCAATGACTAATAGGAATCCAAAGCCAGGTGATAATAGCATTCTATGTAATTTATTTAATTTTATTTTATTTTAATTAATAAAATACGTATGTATTTTTGAAATATAATATATATACATTTAATCAGTAAATAGTATCAACTTAATAATTCTTAAAACAAGTAATAAAATACACATGTACCACGGTTTTTCTCCATTCACTTCATATAGCTAAAGTAGTGTCTTAACTTAGTAGGTACAAGTACCTAATATGGACGCAAGGTTCACAGACAATGTCTTATAAGAGAAATCGAATGTCGATCATTTTACTTACTGTATCATTGTTTTCAGTAGTGAAAATTCATATTACAATACAATAACGCAATGATGAATGAAAAAGAACATAAAAAAAAATATAATCTGGTTAATGGTCTATTCTAAAATATCTCGCTAGAGACTAGTTTTTGATATAATTTATCATAAAGCAGAGAATTCCGACTTCACACATAAATTACAGATGCTATCAACACCATAATGCGTTAAATAAATTATTCTCCCTTAATTTATTACTACTAGGTACGAACTTGTGAAACCTCTCGGTCTCAGAAACGTAATTTTTTTTTCAAGCCCGTGAGATTTTTGTTAAATGCAGTAATTTTTTCAGCAAGTTTATGTTATGGATAAAGTCAATGGCCGATGAAATCATTTCGGGATTTAAAAAATCTCGATCATATCAAGCACGAGATTGGATTTATGTCTTATGGTAATTCCTTCATTTCACATAAAGCGTGCTAAATTCGTAAAACCCCAGAGATTTTTGTTGCTCTTAGCCACAGAAAATAAAGAAGTTAGAAAAACATAAAATAATTCCTCCTTTTTTATGTAGGTACTAGCTTCTGCCCGCGGCTTCGCCCGCGTGGCCTACAGGAAACAAATGACATATTTTTCTTCAAAAACATAATAAGTCCCCTCAATCCCTCTCAATTGTTTTTTTTTATTTTTTTTATTTACAAAATAAAGTATTAATAATTAAAAAACCAAAAACTTAAATTACGTGTGTAATAATATGTTTTACAGAAAATTCAACCCCCGTTTCACCCTCTTAACCCCTAAGAGGGTGAAACGGGGGTTGGAATTTCAAAAAACCCTTTCATATTTGATACGTACACTTCACAAAGAACACACCCTCCAAATTGCATGTCTCTAAGAACAGCGGTTTAAGCTGTGCAATACTGTGCATTGATATATCAGTTACTTTTCAAAAATTTCATCAAAAACGCTAAGACACGTATGAATTAATTTTCAATCTTCAGCCTAAACACAAAATTTGAAGATCCTAACTTCGAAACTGACGGACTTTCATACAAACTTTCATGCCCTATTTTACCCCCTCAGGGGTGGAATTTCGAAAAACCCTTTCTTAGGGCCGTAAGATCAATAGCAGTTTAAACTACAGAACAAAGTTTAATCCTCCGTTTTAGATTATTTCTTAAGATCAATTGTAGTTAAAGTACCACTGACAGTTTAAACTATAGATTAGTTTAAACTGGACCAGCACTACGGTTAAACTCTCGAGTAGGGTTTAAACTGTATACGTTGACGTTTATTTCAATATGGCCGTATGTTGTTTTTTGTTTTGTTTGTGAATTCGTGCTTGTCTGTGTCGTGGTATTAAATTAAAATGGAAAATTACAACAGTGATTCCGATTCGGATATTGAATCGGCTTAATTTATTATTCACTAACTAGGTCTGTTTTTTTAATTTTCCAAATCATTGGAATATCTCTTAACCGTCTCTTAAAGTTCCATTTCAGATGTGCAGAAGATTCGCACTATTATTTTCAAGGCATCAGTAATGTTTGATAACAAAGAAAAAGTAATAATTTAATAAATCAGAAAATAGCACGGCGCAAACGTGGCGCAAACCATGTACAAACGACAGGAATGTGGAATTTTAAATGTCAGTGGTACATCTGTCAATGTCAAACGAACACATGCTGTCATTATTTTCATGAACGAATGAATGAAATCTTAAGAAATGAGTCAGTGTTGCCATTTATAATAGATTAATCGTAGTTTAGCTAATCTCCCGATGTTTTCTATTCGATCTTATGACAAAAGATTAAACCATAGTTTAAACTTGATCGTCGATTGCGAAATCTACAGTTTAAGCTTTAATTGATCTTACGGCCCTTAGTGGATACCTAAACTTCACAAAGAATACATCCTCCAAATTTCATGTCTCTAGGACCAGTGGTTTAGTCTGTGCGTTGATATATCTGTCAGGCAGTCAGGACTTTGAATTTTATATATACAGATATTTATATTTTTTTCAAAACATTTTTTTTATTTACAAAATACGCAATCATAAAAAAGCATGTGAAAACCAAGAACTTACGTGTAATAATATGTTTCACAGAAAATTCAACCCCCGTTTCACCCTCTTAGGGGTGGAATTTCGAAAAACCCATTCATATTTGATACGTACACTTCAAAAGAACACACCCTTCAAATTTCATGTCTCTAAGACCAGCAGTTTAAGCTGTGCGTTGATATATCAATCAGTGATTTCCCATACACAACTTCATCCTGCTTTTCATCCCTTCGAGGGGTGGATTATTAAAAAAAAGCTAAGACACGTATGAATTAATTTTCAGTCATCAGCTTAAACACAAAATTTGAAGATCCTAACTTCAAAACCGACGGACTTTCATACAAACTTTCATCCCCTATTTTACCCCCTCAGGGGTAGAATTTCGAAAAACCCTTTCTTAGTGCTTACCTACACTTCGCAAAGCACACAACCTTCAAATTTCATGTCTGTAGGACCAGCGGTTTAGCCTGTGCGTTGATATATTAGTCAGTGAGATCCAATACACAACTTCATCCCGCTTTTTCATCCCTTCGAGGGTGGAATTATCAAAAACGCTGAGACAGGTATAAATTAATTTTCAATCGTCAGCTTTAACACTAATTTTGAACATCCTAACTTCGAAACTGACGGACTTTCATACAAACTTTCATCCCCATTTTTACTCCCTTAGGAGTATAATATCAAAAAATCCTTCGTTAGGAGATGCCTACACTGTATTATTATATATTTAGTGGTATTTAATGTGGAAATGAAGGACTTGCATAAGTAACTTCATCCCTCTTTTCCCCCCGAAATGGAATGGAATTTCGAAAAACCCTTTCTTAGTGGATACCTACTCTTCACAAAGAATACACCCTCCAAATTTCATGTCTCTAGGACCAGCGGTTTAGGCTGTGCGTGCATATATCAGTCAGTCAGTCAGTCAGTCAGGACTTTGAATTTTATGTATACATATATCACGTATAAACTAGTTAGCGCTAAAATAATAATCTTTTTATGTCAATCAACAATCTTTTTACCACTGACAGATTCAGATATCCACAACCACATACCTCGATTTAGGTCTCCTCCACAATGAGATAATATTATGTATTTGAATATTTCACGTTATCTACTCGAATTAGAGCGGCTTCACACTTTTTACATACGCAGCTAGGAGATACATCACTTCTTTGGAACTGCAGTGCAGAGGTGAGAAAATTAATGGAGGGCCAAAATCTATGCGCTTCTGGTGTAAATCGGCCCTTACTCGGTGCATTGTCAACATCGTGGTTCGTATAATGGCCGCAACCATTATATCTACAAATCTATTTGTTATATACTACTCTGTTCATCATCATCAGCGTATAAAGTCCCACAGCTGAGCATAGGGCTCCTTTCACAAATTAGGTTGTGGGAATGAGCAGGTACTACACAATGCGTGCCCACGGATCGGTTGACCTATACTGTTCGAGGTTTCAAGCCGCCTAGTAGGCCTCCAAAATTCAATTGTGTCTTCTTTTAACTGACAGTGGTTTGACGATGTATATTTTATAGAACCAAAAAAAAAATAGTAGGCCTCCAATTAACTTAACAATTCAATTGTGTCTTCTTTTAACTGACAGTGATTTGACGATGTATATTTTTCAGAACCAAAAAAAAAAAACAAAGAGATGTTACTGAGACAAAGTAAATGGTTCTATATGTTTAAATTAAGACGTACTTATGTCAGGGCTATGACAAAAATCTTAGTTTAACTTGTTCTATTCAATTTAAATGGTTAAAAGATTTCATGGTTACAAGAACAAGTGTAATCAGTCACTTATTCTCTGATACAATATCGACAGCTAACGAAAATCAAGTGAATGATCGTCTATATTACCCTCAAAGGAGCCCGCTACCTGTTTCATATAATTTTTTTTCATATTTTATTTATAACCTTAATAATTGTATTCATAGGGTACATTTTTCGAAAAATGAACGCTTTTTTGTTAAAGAAAGATGTACAATTTCTAAATTCTTTCTCAGTACAACCTAATTCTATAGGAAGAAGCTACTCTTTTCTTATTTACTTTACTCCTCAGACGAAAGACCCTGGTTTACGCTGTGCGTAGTCTGTCAATCTGACAAAGTAGGCCATTTTCTAAGTTAACGTCTAGCCTTGAATAGTTCTCTTTTCTTACAAAAATATAAACCAACCATATTGTACTTTCATCACATTATATTTATACTTCCATATAAGATAATCATAACATGAACTGAATATAACTGGTTTCCCTGTTCTTAAAGAAACAGTTGGCTGTTACTTGCCTCAGAAACTTACATTCTAAGGCGTTCACCTTTATGTTATGATGAAAGCGATATAGCACGTAGGTACAATTTCGTGGAATCGTTATAGTTATTGCAATCGCATTCGTACTACTTCTGTTAGAAGGTTTTCATTCACTCACATATTATCTTTTGTTCATTTAATGTACACACCTTCGATTTGAGTACCTCTCTGTATATTACATAGGGATGGCAATTATAAAGTTACTAGCTGTCCCCCGCGGTTTCACTCGCGTTCCCGGGATAAAATCGCGGCCCGCCTGATGGTAAGCGGTTACCGTAGCCATATGGACGCTTGCAACACACGAAGCATCGCTCACGCGTTACCGACCTTTCCCCCCTCCCCAATGAGCTCTGGCGACCTTACTCATTCGCAGGAACACAACTTTACACAACATAAAGTTATTTGGCTAGAGGTACTTCCCCAGTCGAGTAAACACTGCTCTACCTCTCTTAAGTAGCCTGTTTCTCCCCATACCAAAGGTTATCTGCAAGCCAAATTTCATGATCATCGGTTGAGTAGTTTATGCGTGAAAGTCAACTGAGAAAAAAGGCAGGTAAGAACTTCAGCAAGGTTACAGTTTTAAAATATTTTTTGGACAATCTGACTATATTGGCAATTATTTTCCAATTTTTTTTTTTACGAAAGGTTAACAAACAAACAAACTCACATTTTCAATTTATAATTAGGCATTTGATAACGTATCAATTAAATATGGTTGTAACAAGTATTTTTTAGTTTCCGTCTTATTTGTTTTTTCCTGCGATTAAACAGTACAACTTGTCGTCAATAACTATCATCCCACAAAACTCGTAATTTATTACATGAATCCTATGTCAAAGATTCAAATATTTGCACAAATCTTAGACCTACGTTACGTGAATAAAAAGTTGAAAATAGTTTTCTTAAGTTGACATCCCTGACCAGGCAGGCGCGAAGACGAGAAAGATATCGAATTTCAGCAAAGCGCGTGCTTAGACGTTGATAGATAGAACAGGGTCGTCCAGCCGCGAACTGAAAAATCTCTTTTGAAATGTAGCTGTCGTGAAGCGGGATCCAGACAACGTATTACATGCTACAGGAGCCTCGTGAAGTGTGTTAGAAACCACCAACGATATTCTTCAATATGGCACAGACCGAATTTACAATTTTTAAAGTTAGAATCATCATCATCATCATCATCAGCCTATAATGTCCCACTGCTGAGCACAGGCCTCCTTTCACAAATCAGGGTGAAAGGGAATGGGCAGATACTCCACCACGCGTGCCCACTGCGGATCGGTGGAGGTAGGCTAGTGGCCAACCTACTGTTGGAATTTTTCAAGCCGCCTAGGAGGCATCCAACTAGCTTAACGACTATCACAATGAAGTGATAACCGGGACCAACGGCTTTACGTGCCTTCCGAAGCACGGAAACGCTCGATTTGAAATACCACTAGACGGTCACCCATCCAGGTACCGACCACGACAGACGTAGCTTAACTTTGCCGATCGATTAAGAACGGCTAATCATGCTACACCACGAGCGCTTCGTGAAAGTTAGAATACAATTTTATAAGTTTTTCATTTTGTAAAGTTATCTAAGTAGTATTAATTTATATAGAGTACTAGCTTCTGCCCGCGGCTTCGCCCGCGTGGCCTACAGGAAACAAATGACATATTTTTCTTCAAAAACAAACGTAATAAGTGCTCTCACTCCCTCTCAATTGTTTTTTTTCTTGTTTAAGCCCTATTGACTCTGTTAGGCATCTCCCATTTCGAAAACTATGATACACGTGACCTTTCTTAGTGGATACCTACACTTCACAAAGAATACACCCTCAAAATTTCATGTCTCTAGGACCAGCGGTTTAGGCTGTGCGTTGATATATCAGTCAGTCAGTCAGGACTTTGAATTTTATATTCTGATGACTATATTGGCAATTTTTCCCATTTTTTTTTATTTAAAAAATAAGTTATTAATAATAATTCACCCTCTTAACCCCTAAGAGGGTGAAACGGGGGTTGGAATTTCGAAAAACCCTTTCATATTTGATACGTACACTTCACAAAGAACACACCCTCCAAATTTCATGTCTCTAAGACCAGCGGTTTAAGCTGTGCAATACTGTGCATTGATATATCAGTGACTTCCCATATAAAACTTCATCATAAATTGAAGATCCTAACTTCAAAACTGACGGACTTTCATACAAACTTTCATCCCCTATTTTACCCCCTTAGGGGTGGAATTTCGAAAAACCCTTTCTTAGTGGATACCGACTCTTCACAAAGAATACACTCTCTAAATTTCATGTATCTAGTACCAGCGGTTTAGGCTGTGCGTTGATATATCTGTCAGTCAGTCAGTCAGTCAGGACTTTGAATTTTATATATACAGATTCAAATGATACAATAGATACGAGTATGTTTCGATACGATAGCTAAGCACCATAGCACTCACAAACTTTTAAGCTCTCCAACCGCGACCCCTAGAACTCTATAACTAATTCAAAATCAAACTCAACACTGGCCTATTTAAATCAAGCGTAGATACATGTTAATTTGAATTTAGAATTGTAGTTGAAATGTTTGAAGTGTTGCACTCGTCCCATCCGATCTATTCAGCAGCGACCGTCGTATTTGCTGAGCAAAGATTGGGCCCGGCCTGAACCCAGCGCGGCGGCCCCAAAGCCTGTTTACACGGTCAACATCGTTGTGCATAATCGCCTTTCTTACTTTTTACCCCACGTGTTTACTTTTTATGACTTTTTCTTTTACGACATAGCGAGCTGTACTGTTCTCTTTGAATGTGTACACGTAGAAGTTGCTTACCTTGAACATATTGTTGGCAATAAGCAAATAGTAATTTAATAAAAAGTCGTAGAAACTTTAGGACTCTGGCACATCAATTAAAGACATTTCTCGTTTCGTTCTCCATTTGTTTTGTGACCAAAATAGTTAAAGCAAAATAATATAATCTAGAGCTTAATCTGATTTCAACTGGTTTACGCCATTATTTTATCGGACAATAACGAGCGATTTACCTGACCTTTCTATATTTCACAATGCTTCTATTTTGTCCGCCGGTTACGATTACTATACCTATAGAAAATATCTTGAGCCTTTCCCAAAGCCTTTCCAAACTACGAAGATAATTGAACAGATCTTTTAACGTTCTTATCTTACTTTACAGGCATAGAACAAACCTATCCTCAAATAGTTCCCGTTGAAAACTTGTGGAAGAATGCTTGCCGTTAACTCAAACACCCGTGACTGATATCTCACCAGACATTTACGGATTGCGAGAATTCGCTTAAACTTTTCCAATATCGCAACGCAAACTCTCAGCGAAATTCTTTGATAAGCGATTTATAATCATTGCCGTTACCGACTCGCTTCGCCCCCAGGAATTAAAATATAATCTTAGAATTACAGCAGCCGCAGCTAATTTACAAGGAATCCGAAGCGAAAGCGCCTCCGGGCCCTCCGGCTCCCACCATGAGCCAACTTGGTGAATAATTTACGTTTTACGACTAGCATACTTAAAAATAGCCAAGCGTTACCGATAAGATGAAAATTGAACGCAAATGAGTACCATAAGTCAAAACACAAACTGCCTCAGTTAAAGTTAATGCTTTCTTATGATTGTGACTGTCTCTCAAATTGCCCTCGTTTTTCAATACTTTTGTAGTGAAAATGTTGAATGATTGTTCTTTTGTTTGAATAATTTAGATTCGTAAAATATTTTTAGGCTGGAATTTTATATTAGGTCTTCTACTATCAATAGAAAAGTTTACCATACCAACGAGAAGAATAATGACTGGTTGGAATTTGAAGCACTAAACAACGTTACATTTTATTAAATGTCATCTCTCAATAAAGCATACCTACTTACTGAAACTTTTTAGTGAAATAATAATGAGATGCCGAAGTATCAACGTCCTTGAAAAGAACAATATTGAAATTACTGAAAATGGAGCTACTATATTTTTATCAGCAATAACTTTTAAAGGTAATATTTTTCTTATCTGAGGGACTATAACGGCCGGTTCACACATGTCTCCGCTTTACTGTTCCGTTTTATCGTGTACGTTTTTTTTTCGTCGATGGCGTATGTAGTTGTATGAGCGACTTCACACATGGCACAGTATTCTGTATACAGTAAAAAATATCGTTCCGTAAAAAAAATACATTCCGTTTTGTAATCGAATACTGGACGACGGAACAGTAAAAATATACGGATACGTAGAATTTTAACGGATAGATACTGTGTGCGTGGCGGGCGGTGTGTGCGGGGTGTAGGAGGGGGAGTGATGCGACAGGTTTTGTTTGACTCACATTTTTCTGTTCACACATCGCATCCAGTAATGACGGATTCGTTGAACGTTATACGGTGCCTATGTGTGAACAGCGCATAAATTTATGACGTATCCGTCAAAAACGTACCAGTAAAACGGACTCCCATGTGTGAACGGGCCGTTATACTGATGCGATCCGTTTTTCAGGAATCTTTTAGCTAGCGAAAAAACATGAGGACATGGAGAAGCTAGCAGTACAAAGCGGCGGTGCTGCTAACCGTGCTTCGCCGTACGGGGAGAGACGGAACGCACCCCCGAGCAGTGGGGTACCGGAAAACCGGAAAGCGAACAGAGATTATAGGTACTAACTACTGTTCGTTTTACAATGTCGCATTAATTTGGTTATTGCTCAAACACATACATCACTACACCGCTCAAAATTGTGGAACAGCCCAACTGTACACGTAACTCTCCTCGTGTGGAAGGCGGGTCCAAAGAATACCAAAGCACCGCCGTGTGTTACAAGCCTTAGTAACAGCAATCAATTAATAATTACATTCCGTGCATGTTACGTATGTTTGTTACGTCATAACATTATATGCCACAATATTTATAAGTAACTATCGTATATTGTATAAGTATTAGCGCTTTCAAGTTGATTGTTTTTGTTTTCTATTAATTGATGGGATGATGTTATCGTTTTCAATTTAACCTTTAAATTCAAAGGTTACATACATACAATATTCACGGTAAATTATTATTACTTTTAGAATAACTTTCTTTTACGCAATCAAAAATCACTATTATAAAAGTATTTAGGTATAAACGGTCGGCTGTTATTTTTCATATTTCTCGGTTTGACCCAAATACGTAGTAAGTATAATATATCGATGCCAAAAATAGCTAGAGCTATTTTGGTACTTATAAAGCTTTTTTTTATACGATGGAGTATATCCTGTGGTGACCGTAGCCGTATGGACGCTTACAACACACACGGGGCATCACATACGCGTTACCGACCCTTCCCCCCTCTCCAATGAGCTCTGGCGACCTTACTGATGCGCAGGAACACAACATAAAGTTATTTGGCTGTGGTATTTTGTAAAGTGGAGGTAAACTGCTCATTGCACGAATAAACTCTACGCTCTACCTCTCTTGAAAAATACACCTATATAGCATCCTCATGAATCACACCTGTGAAAACCGTATGAAATTCCGTTCAGTAATTATGAGTTTATCGCATTCAGGTAGACAGACAGATAAGGCGGAGAAGGACTTGTTTTATAATAAGTAAGGATGTTACTAATTCGTAAACAAAATGACTGTAAAAAAATTATCATTATTTTTATCAAACCCAAATTTTGACAGTTTGACGTTTACTTTTACCGCAAACTGTTACTTTATAAAATACTAGCGGCCCGGTACGTGCTTCGCTACATATAAACCGACCGATTTTGTGCAAACTTCACACAAACCATCTACTAAATAGTCCGAACAAAGCCTAAACATTTGGTTTGGATAGGTGAGCCCGTTCTTGAGTTATAAAATTACAGCGAAAAGTGGCATTGATTTTTATATAATAATATTAATAATAATAATAATAAATCATTTATTTCACCAACTTGAAACTTAATCTAAAAATACAATGGCTGGAGCACTCCTTTTAAGTAAAAGAATACCTGTGTTAGGAGGCCCCGCTCTTCCATGAAGCAGGTAAGTACAGATTAAGTGAAAATAAAATAAAATAAAGAAATAAAAAGAAAATACCTAAGCAGTTTACATGATATTATGAATATTTGTATGTGTGTGTGTAAATAAATTGAATGCTGTGTGGGGATAAATGAGTGTGTGTGTGTGAAGTGGGGTGTGTGCGTGAGTGTTTCTGGGGGGGTGTGTTTGTATGTGTATATGAATGCTAATGTTAACATGTATTTGTGTATACGAACATGTATGTATATATGTAGCATAAGTTTAAGATACAACCTTGATAAAAGTTTCTATTTCGTCGTAGTTTAAGGTTTTTAACCATTCTTTTATTAGTTTTTTACAATTATATGAATTCAAGGGGTAAATTTTTAGAATACTATTAATCTTGTTATAAAGATAACATGATTTTTTGGAATATTGGTCCTGTGCGAAACTTGTTCTAGTGATGTAAGAAGGAGCTGCAAGATAGTTTCTCTTGTTTAAAATTGTTGGGTCAAAATATAAAGCATGATGTAACTTTGTTACCGTTTGTAGAATATATAGCTTTCTGACTGAAAGAAGGTTGCTTATTTCGTAAAGCTCCGTTGTTGAAAACCTCAAAGGCTTAAAGTACATTACTTTTATAAGAGATCTTTGAGCCCTCTCAAGTTGTATAAATTTTGTCTTGGATGCCCCTCCCCATATTGTAATACAATATATAATTACAGACTGAGCTAAAGCAATGTATATTTTATTTAACAAGTCTTTGTTTGCAATGTGACGTAATGTCTTAAATATCCATATAAGCTTTCTGACTCTGCCAGCGATTAGTTCAGTCTGTGGGTACCAAGATAGCCTTTGATCAACAATGACTCCAAGATATTTTGTTTTATCTACTTTGGTTATACGTGAGCAGCCACAATTTGCAGCTAGTGGGGCGTGGCAAGTATGAATCGTGATTCCAAAGTCCATCTTAGGTTGTGATGAGTTATATATGGAAAAACATATATAATTTGTTTTTGCCATATTAAGGGTGAGTAAGTTGTTATTAAGCCATCCAGCAATCTTAGTAAGTCCCATTTCTGCAGAATCATGTACAGCTTTCCATGTGTCACCGGAGAAGACAACGGCTGTGTCATCTGCATATGAAAATATTTGGCCTGCAGGGAGTTTCTGTTTACACAGATCATTGATGTAAATTAAAAATAGAGTTGGGCCAAGAACACTCCCCTGGGGGACTCCGAAAGTAATATCTACATCTTCACTGACATGTATTCCAACTTTGACACGTTGCTTACGTTCTGAAAGATAGTTTTCTAAAAGAGCAAGGGGGATTCCTCTTATTCCGATTTGTACAAGTTTTCTTACTAGAATGGGGACAGAGACGGTGTCGAAGGCCTTTTTTAGGTCTAGAAAGACAGCTAGACACTTTTCCCTATTTTCAAGCTTGTTAATAACAAGTGACGTAAGTTCATATATATATTGATAGCTTGCGAATTCGTAAAATGTATTAAATTATTATTACGTAAAGTGTCGTTATTTTGATGCAACCGGCTGTTAGTATTCTTTGATAAAGGTGTCCACGCACTAAAGGCGGAACTTCTGTTGTGGCGTCGAGTTTTTACAGACGAGGCCGCCCGCCCGGCGCGGGCGCACCTTCGCGCCTACATGCGAGCGTGCCTTCGTAAATGGTCACGGTGACAATTCCGACGTGATTGTATCTTAAGCGATACACACATGAGTAGATAATTATTGCGAAAGTCGCAGGAATACGTTATCAATTTGTCAACTTCTAATAATGAGTGTCGCAAAGGAAGGTGTGCTTCTGAAGTACAAATAATTATATGCTGAACTTTTTGATTAAATCGCTCACTGTCGACTCGAACAGTAGGTCTAGACAAAAGCCAAACGTACATTTTCTGTTTGCGGAATTCAGGATTTTGTATGGGTTTAGTAGTATGCAGCAGACTTATCCTTAGCTTATGTTATTATCCAAACAAAATCTATATAAGAAGTGGCTCTTGTTTGATGATACCATATTATTATAGAAACAAAGAAAAGATTTCTTCTTACTAGTTTTTTTATAATAATAATAATAATATAATAATAATTTATTTTACTAGTTTTTATAAGGTTTGAAAGTTAACAAGCTAAAACTCGTGTCTATAGTTTACTACTTTTACTATATCGTTTGAAAACCTATTTACAACCATTCATAAGAAGAAACTTTTTGACGTGGGAAACTCATCGCAGGATACCAAATCTGTTGGACTCATATCATTAACGATGGTCACTATCGGCACTGTAAACGGTACGTACCCGTCAATGCGGAACGCTGAGATAAGACTTCCACCAGCATTAGTGTTCTTATGCACGATCTGTCGTGACCACAGAAACCCATTATCCTCGACCCCCAAAGGACTCCAGAAGACTGACAAAGAAACGCCGATTGGCTACTTTTCTAAAAAATGATATTTAGTCCGTCAGTAAAAATTTTGAAAATATAGCCCGTTAAAGTTCCGTGTGACGTTACATTTCTATAATTGTTTTTATGAAATGTGACGTCACGCGGAACTGATTGATTGACGAAAAAAAATACGTGTCCAAATATTTATTGATAATCTAACTGACGGACTAATTAGAATTATATATTTTTTACCCATGAAAGTACCCAATTCTAGGCAACTATAGGGCAGAAGGAAAGTGGACTTCGTTCACTGCCTGTAGACTGGTTACCTAGTTAAGTATACAGAAGTGTGTAGTTTTAACTCTCACTATGCATTACTTCCTTCATTACATGTCTATTTGAAGTGGGTACGTATAAGTTATTTACTTGCCTCGCTTCGGCAGTTAGCCATACTAGGCAAGTTCCTATACTAGTTTAGGGGTGCGAGTTGACTGGCTACCATATTGTTTGAATAAGCAAGTATGGTTGTACATACTTATGAAAAATCTAGACGGCAATGATCTCTTATGGATTGATAAAAAACGTGGGGGCATATGCCAAATTCTTCTATAGTACCAACCATATTTTCATCTCTTGTGTAAATAACAAATTAGGTATGAAAATAACATTTTAAGTTCATAATTACGTAGATTACTGTAGCTTCGCTTGAGATGGTTATACCTGTAACAATTGAAACACACTTAGTTAATTGAATTACTAATGATGATGGAGTTATTTCTTAAGACTAGAAAGGAGACAGTTGCGATCCACCCAAAAACGTCATGCTTTGTCATGTTACTTTTCTCAAATTATAGTAACCCGAGTGGAGAAATTATGTGACTACTAGGTTTGCCTGGGTGATTTGAAGGGGTGCGAGAGAGTCAACATGTCGTACGTGCAACTCGCGCAAGTAGAATGACTTTGACTTTTTGATAACCCGCGCGGGCGAGGAAAACAATAGAAATCAATTGTTATTTTTTAACCGTAAGTCAAGGCATTAAAGTGAAAAATAACATGATGTATAATCTTATAAATAATTAAATGTGTGTAGCTATAGTCATATAATATGCATGTGTAGGGTAGATTTAAATTAAAATCTAGTACCGAAACGTGCTAATTTTCTGGGCGCCCGCACCGTTAAAAGTAAACAAAAGCGGGAAAACGTAATAGACATTTTTATGGTTGCCAAAGATACTTCAAAATTAGCTCGCCCTTCAGTGAAGTAATAATATCTCCCGAAACCATACAGCTCCATACACTTTGTGTAAAAAACAAAATTTAATAACGCCTAAACACAAGCGAGGCATCTTTAATTAATTGAATCTCTACCTTATCTCTGCAAATGAAACCGACGCGACTTCTCTTTCCAGATATCAAGATATCATTGTCTCTCACAAAGAACGCCATTCTACTTATTGTTCCACGTGCTTTTGTATAGGGAATAAGAGGAATCATTTAAAGAAAATTGATTGACCTACTTTTAAGATTGCATTATGTGTCGGCTCTATATAATGAAGTGGCATTCGGTTTTTTTGGGGGCGAGGGTAGACTGTAGGAGAACCACGATTTATATACTCTTATGGTGCGTCCATGCTACGCGAAGCGAGCACGAGCCGAACCTCGAACGAACAGGATTCGTTCACAGTTCGTTGCGCGTTTCGCTCGCGATTTCAAGCGTGGAAGTACTTAACGAGCCTTCAACGAGCCTACAACGAGCGCGATGCAAATCCCTGTGTTCGTGAAAAACTGTCAATCGGGCGCAGCGCAGTCGAGCACGCTACGAATGCTCGTTCGAGGCTCGCAAGCCCGTCCACCCTACGCGAATCGTGCTCGCAGTGTGCTCGTTCGTGGCTCAGCTCGTGTTCGGTTCGCCAAGCATGGACGCACCATTAGATGAGATAACAATGTGAAGGCATCGTAAATAATTAGAATGCTGATTCTATTCTTCTCTATATGAACCTTTAAAAACACGGTTCCATTTTAATAAAGCTGCCTTTTTAATTGGACGGTTTAACTTCGACGTGGCTAATAAAAGATTAATTATCTTCAGTCCTCACCGTAAAATAAAAGCCTGAAAATATTCGCAGTTTCAAACTCCGGTTTCATTAGTTACTCAGATATGGGAATTTTATGAACTCTACCCGACCATTTATTTAATGGTTACTCTTACTCTTTCAAATTATTTAGTTATTTATTTGCCCAATTATCTTCAGTTTTCTCCATATTGTTAATTACAATATTTATATTCAAATAACCCTTTTATTGTTGGGTGATCAAACTATCATTATTATTTTTATTATTTAACTTGCTTTATGAATCTTCTAACGCAAATCGAGGAGCGATTTGCGTTCTCGTGGGGATCTAATATTCTCCCTCATTGAAAAAAGTAGATTTCCAGAGTATGAATTGACTATACTTTTATCTGTATAGAATCTGAATAAAAGGTACGAAAATTGATAATCGCGACAAAATGTAGATCAGTACTTTCAACCTTTAGTCGATTCCAAATCCGTTTAGCTATAACGGCGTGAGTAATAAACATACACACAAACTTGATATAGTAGGTTTGATTCCTATGCAATAATATTTTCTAATAAATTATAAATTGCCTCATATCTCTTGTAAATTCTACTGAGCTAGCGTCTCTGGCGTCCCAAGCGGGGATTGAATCCACTAGCACCCTAGGGTGTGTTTGTGCTAGTCATGAAGCAATAATCCCGGTGCTAGTGCTTGCGCTTGCGTAAGTACTTCTTCCGCGGACACTCAGACTGTGGAATGAGCTCCCCGCCGTGGTTTTCCTAAGTAGTACAGCATGGGGTTCTTCAAAAGGGGTGTGAAGAGATTTCTGCAGGGTCGGCAACGCGCGCGTGATACCCCTGGTGTTGCAAGCGTCCATAGGCTACGGTAACCGCTTACCATCAGGCGCGCCGTATGCTTGTTTGCCAAACGCGGCTAGTGAGGTGCGCGTAGTGATCGACTTTTAACAGCTCCGGTACCATTCTGGACAAATGGTAGTGAGTGATCACGGTGTGACTCAGATTTTCTCAAGAGTACCTAAGTAACCTAACGCAGATGGTCTCTGACGCTTCGTAAGTGGTTGCCAGGTATAGTGTGCAGTCTTTTATGACCGAGAGGTTGGTAGAGGTGGCCACTATAGAAAATCTCAGTAGAATCAAGGGGGTATATCTCTTGTAAATATTTTGTCAAAACACAATCACATGTTTATCCAAAATCCTAAAACAACAACCAAAATACAGTCCTTGGTAAACAACAATACTAGTTCTTGGTAGAACCCAACGGAAGTACGAGTGAGTCAGGTCAATACTTCCGGTACGTATTGTGTAACTCGGACCATTGTCTTAGAATTAACTCGGTATTGGATTACACTTAACTTAAAAAATGAGAAGTTTCCGACTTTATTTCATTTCAGTGTTAGTGGAATAAGACATGGCTATTAAGGTTATTATAAGAACGGCTCAATTTCGAATACTATCAAAATTACCTATAAATTATTCTCAGTCTTCATAAATTCATAAGGTAAAGTTCTCGTCGCGTTTATTATCAAGAAACAAGTAGGTACTATTATTTCTTATTATTTACCAAAGATCTCATTTAATTCGGGATATTTCGTCCCAATTCAGACCCTTTTCAGAGATCTTAACAATTCTACATACGATTAATAAAATAACGTTGACGCCACATGCTTAAACGGATAGAATTGAGATACCCATTTTCCAAGTAGGTACCAGCAATTCGTTTTAGCACAGCACCAGACCGAGCCAGCATCACAAATGAGATTGGCAACATAATTTCAGCCATTCTACACGTTTGCGTCTTTAAAACCCGTTCAACGAACGACGATGGAAAATCCAATAATGACCGAATACCCACGATGAGGGGCAAAAAAACCACGAATTATCGGGAATGCCTTTACTTATTCGCAAATTGCTGGGGGCATGAAAGCAGGCATTATGCCTGTAAAGATATGCGCAGGAATACACGTGATGTGAAAGAAGAACAGCGGCAGAAAAGTAAGGTATGTGATAAACTACACTTTGGTTGGATTCTTGTTCCATATGAAATCGATATGATCCCTCGTTATCGGCATGTTATGTTCTGATAAATCAGCTCTTTGTTTTATTTTACCGCAAGGGAAGTGAAGCGTTACTTCCGTACCTCGGTGTACTTTTTCAACAGGTTTTCTGATGGTTGTGTTTTTTTATACACACACAAATAAAGAATTTTGATTTGATTTGATTTGATTATAACCTCAAAATAGTTTTTCACAAAGATTTCCAAAAGGAGTAACTAGGTTACTTGAGTACAAATTATGTGCGGAAGACACATCGATTATTATCGAGGAAAACATCATCCGGAAACTTTCTTCGGATGTAAAAAGTTACGGAAAAACATTTCCTCGAGAAACCTTGCATGCAACATTCTAATAAATATGCAGAAAGTATCAGTGTAAGAAAAAATATACAAATTTTTGACCTACTCAAATCAAAGGACTCAGTGAATGAACTTATTTGCCCCCCTGTGCCCTGTACGTATGCAGATGTGTACATACATACTGCCAGCATCATGAGAAAATTACACGACAAATTAGGTAATAATTGAAAATAACCACAAAATAGAAGTTGAATATTTGTGCGAGTATTTTTTTTTTTTATACCACTACGGTGGCAAACAAGCATACGGCCCGCCTGATGGTAAGCAGTTACCGTAGCCTATGGACGCTTGCAATACCAGGGGTATCACTCGCGCGCTGCCGACCCTGAAGATGTACACCGAGTAGAAATCTCTTCCCGCCCTTTTTGAAGAACCCCATGCTGTACTCCATTGGGAAAACCACGGCGGGGAGTTCATTCCACAACCTGAGCGTCCGCGGAAGAAAGCTCCTTTGAGCCCGCACAGTTCGAAACAATTCTGGTTTCAATGTGTCTTGTGTGGCTTTTAATTGTGTCTTGGTAAATAAAAAAGAAAAACGCAAAAAAAAGTGGTTTCCTTAAAATTTCCCACTTAACTTTTCCATTTCGTCCAAACAATACAAACTAATTTGCCTCCACCTGTTCTGTTCTTATGTCTCGAAGTAGTCCTTGTATTAAACCTTTGTGCTCCTCTCGTAAATTCTGTCACATCGCCAGCAGTGTAACAGGAAACGACTGGGCCATCTTGAAGACAGCTTTGTTTCATATTACCGAATTTCCGAGTATAAGTATAATGAAAACGACGACAAAGTTGCATTGTAACTATATTTGAGCAAAAAAGATTATTCTAAGACAATTTTTCTCTTTTGTACCGTCATCATCGTCATATTTTTGGACATAGGCCCCCATTGAGTTTCTTGAGCTTAATTTCATTCATTTTCAGACGTTTTAGACTCGCTGGTCAAACAGACCGCAAAACGTAGATACCTAGAACCGCACACTGCTAAACTCCGCGCTTCCTACCTATATTACCAGTCTTTAACTTCTAAAAGATGCTGTTACCACCCAATTAAATTTAAAAAGTCAATTCAACTTCAAAATCATCAAGCTCTCTGTTTATATTTACAATGACATTAAAAAAAAACTCCATATGAAATTCTCATGTAAACTGCCTACCTCACTTGACTAAGGGTGTCGTGTCATTAACAACTTTCCCGTTCTTCTAAGAAATTACTTGAAGTATTTGAGGGAACAAACTTGACGGAGAAAGTGCCAAAGAAGGCGTAATGTCTCATCTAAATTAAATATTTGAGCGTATTAATTAGTTCAAGTGTTTACAGAATTTGCGTTTACGGTTATTTTAATTAGCTGCCGTAATAAATTGATTGATTCTTCTAAATGCTTGCTACTATTGCTAGAATAATTTTGACACCCTGAGTGTCTCAGAGTAAATTCGATAGTTTAAGAATCGTATACAGTTCATATTTTAGAACCTCATGTCAAGTTCTGAGTCAAGATTAAAACAACAGAGTTTGGTACCTATACATATGATAGGATAAGGATTAATTTGAAATAACACAATATGCTCCTGGCAATCGACTTGAACTCATCAAATGTCGCCGAATGGAAGAAATGTGCATATTGCGCCGACCCCGAATATATGGGAACAGCCCTCTAGACAAGATGGATGGAAGTTTTTTTTTTTTTATATACCACTTAGGTGGAAAACAAGCATACGGTCCGCCTGATGGTAAGCGGTTACCGTAGCCTATGGACGCTTGCAACACCAGGGGTATCACGCGCGCGTTGCCGACCCTGCAGAAATCTCTTCACACCCCTTTTGTTTCATACAAAGATGCAAGGTATCCATAGATCATAATGAGACCCAGTCAGTGGTTCAGTATAAGTGTCACGGTCACCACTCATCTATTCTCACGTACAGTTGCGCAATATTGACTGTGCTATAGCTCTTTACAATACAGTTACACATCCAATGTCTAATAGAAACAGCTGTTGTTAAGCAATGCATGCTTGAAATATGGTTTTTGTTGAAGTATCCAACGACGAATCCAAAAAAAAACTTTCAATTTACTTTGCAAGACATACCTATTTAATAGATTGAATTTTGAGGGGCCCCATTCCCATCAACAGAAGAAAACGCAAATTATGTTTTTTCTAGTTGACTATACCATTTTTAGGGTTCCGTAGCCAAATGGCAAAAAACGGAACCCTTATGGATTCGCAATGTCTGTCTGTCTGTCCGTCCGTATGTCACAGCCACTTTTTTCCGAAACTATAAGAACTATAATGTTGAAACATGGTAAGTAGATGTATTCTGTGAACCGCATTAAGATTTTCACACAAAAATTGAAAAAAAACAATAAATTTTGGGGGTTCCCCATACTTAGAACTGAAACTCAAAAAAAAATGTTCATCAAACCCATACGTTTGGTGTATCTTTTGTTTTTTTATACCACTTAGGTGGCAAACAAGCATACGGCCCGCCTGATGGTTAGCGGTTACCGTAGCCTATGGACGCTTGCAATACACTTGTATCTATGGATAGGTCTTCAAAAATGACATTGAGGTTTCTAATATCATTTTTTTCTAAACTGAATAGTTTGCGCGAGAGACACTTCCAAAGTGGTAAAATGTGTGTCCCCCCCCCCCTGTAATTTCTAAAATAAGAGAGTTATAAAACTAAAAAAAATATGTGATGTACAATACCATGCAAACTTCCACCCAAAATTGGTTTGAACGAGATCTAGTCAGTAGTTTTTTTTTATACGACTTAATTAAAAAAAAATACACTATTATTAAAACGTCGATCAAAGATACAAGAACTTTTATATTATGTTACTTGCTGCTACGGAACCCTTCATGGGCGAGTCCGACTCGCACTTGGCCGCTTTTATTTTAAGTGTAAATGCAATATTGTTTGTTTTTTTACTGTAAATAGGCTAGTGTTAGACCACAATTTCGAGGTGCTTGTCAAAATATTTGCAAATTACTCCAAAAAAAGGATATTCTCCTGTAGCTGTTAACCCCAGAATATCCATTTTTAGATTGCTACCCTTACGAACCCGTCTCAAATTTCTACCTTGTGTCCTGTACACAAGAATTTATGAAGCCTAAATTCCGTTCCTTTACAACACGTAAAGTGTGCCGCCCTATGAAAAATGAGGCGGATGCCGATGAAGCATTAATCTAGGGATTAAATATTATAAAGCTGAAGAGTTTGTATCATTGAACTGGTCAAAACCTATAGGGTACTTCCCGTTGACCTAGAATCATACAATTTGGCAAGAAGCAATTCCATGTAATGTATCACAAGTGAAATCCGAATCCGAAGAAATCCGAAGAGTTTTTTAGTTAAGTATATGCATCACAAAATTATAAATATTTTTGCGATTATATTACACAACATAATCGAAAATAATTGGACTGTTTTACAAAAAACTTAAACCGACATCAAAGTACACTAAGAAGTAATCAAAACCTGATCTGATGACAATGGGACCAAACGGGAAGTGTACCCTTCCAGACAAAAAAAGAATTTTTCAAATCGGTTAATAAATGAAAAAAAAAAAAAAAAAAAACACAGCCGAATTGAGAACCTCCTCCTTTTTTTGAAGTCGGTTAAAAAGGGCAAACATTTTCGAGACTCGATTCCCGTGATGAATGAACTAGGTATTTACATACATGCAATTTTCTACAAAACCCTCTGTGCGCGAGTCCGACTCGCACTTGGCCGGTTCTTTTTTAGTATGTCAAATTTGGCAACGCTGGGTCTGACTGATCTATTAGTGTTCCAATTAACTATCAGTGGTGTCAAAATTGACACATTTTACAGTTTTCGTAGTCTACTAACACAATAGCGTCATAGTGGCGTCATAAAGGCGCCATAATGGCTTCCGATGATTTTTCCACTGAAACTACAATCGTGGCACAATGATCTTTTAGTTGTCAGTTTTGACAGTTTTTGTACTTACATTCTTTTCATTCATTATAAGACCATTATGAATTAGTCGACTGCACCCATAGGCTCAATAATAATAGAATTGCACTTGGTATTCGTGTTAGTATGACCTTTTTATCAGACCGTCCCCCCGGCCCCTCTAGACCAAGGAGACTGGCCCCTTAGTCTATTGACAGTTTAAGCCACTGGGGTTACAAACTTGCGAGCCTACGTGCAAAACAATGAACTTTCATTCTGTAAAATCTTCATAAATTGACGAAGAAATACAGATGTTTGATGGAAATAAATGCAAGTTTTGGTTATACAATACAAAAAGTGATCGATTTTGTTCATTTCACGCACGTTGTCACTAAGTCATGCGTGGGTAATTCGGTAAACGTGGATAAAATCGCTACCTTTTTGCCGCTATGTAACTCACGGATGTAACCAGTATCTTTACGTAAACTCTTTTATAAACTTTTTTGGTGCAATTTCTTCTTCGTAATTCGATCTTTTAAAAGAATTTATTACAGGTACTTTATTACTAGGTTAGAAAAACTTTATTTCTTTTATTTCATTGCTTTTGTTAAACTTACGTATTTAGGTCGCGTATCTAAAAAATTGTATGTGTGTTGTGTCTTTAAAATACAAAAACAATAAATCCTGGGATATTCTTCACACACGGCACGTGTAAATAGTTTCCAGGATATTATGATCATTCACTCACAAATATAATTTTTAATTGCATAGATTACCTATTCAATTAAAAATTATATTTGTGAGTTCGCTCATAGTAGGTACGTGTTCGGGCAGTGATCATCCGACAGTAGCTACATTAGCTAGGACATTAGCTAGTTTATATTAAAAATATGTCAAAAAAAATATTTTTTCGCAACAAATAGTTAAAATGTGAACGAGACATGAAAAGTTTCGTTCACATCACCTTACAAGTGAACACTACATTCAGTGACATTCAAAAACAAAACCAAATACACACAATACAAGCTTGTATGCACTTAGAACTGTATTTTAGTCACTAAAAGGTTGTAGGTACCTATTACATTTGGCACAATTCCAAACTGCAACTGCATCTCTACTGAATGGCCATGTTTATATTACTACTCGAGGAAACGCCAAAGCTCTTATCACTAGTGAAGATAATGGACAGAAACTGTATTCCTTACTACTAATTTACACGAGAGCTCTGAGACATTGTAGTTTAGTTCAGTTGAAACTTTAAGGTTTCCGCACACTGCACTTGAGCGAGTGACCTAAGTGTTATTTATGTTACGTTGCACAATGGAGTAATATGCGTTGAGACAATGATATCGTTATAAAAATATGCTCTAAAATAACTCTCACATTCTTTAGTTATATTTTGTGAGTTTTTTTGTTTGTTACCTCTTGACGCCTCAACCGTACCTTGTTGTACCGTCTCAACCAATCTTGTTGAAATTTGGCACGCAAGTAGATCATAACCTGGAATAATATATAGGATACTTTTAATCCTTCAAACATTAGATACTTCGAGAACGCAGGTGAATCCGCGGGTCGAAAACTAGTTAATCCATATAGGTACCTATAATATACTTTTATGTGGTTTTCGTCAGGACATGGTTGCATGCAATGGACATGAACCTTTACAGTTCCACTTTATGGTTGTAGATAAACTGGTTCACAGGAATTATGGTTAGAATGTGTGGGAACTGTTCCCTGTAGCGATGATAATAATTTGGTTACGGTATTTCCATTTCCTAACCACATTTATTTATGTTTTATGGTATTAAATTGTAACGGTATTGTGTAAGTCAAAGTTATCTTTGAAAATAACTACCTATTTAATTATAATGAGCTATTATACTATACTCAGTTTCTGGCGTAACATTGAGCTCTAGTGTGTCTAACTCGGGAGACACTAACGCCCATCACAATTAGGCTCCTCGGGTAGTGCTTGTGTTTCCGCACGCTAAGTACTCAAGACGAGACGGTGACAAGGTCATACCACTGCTGGGTACGCGGATGAATGCTTTGAGTCCCCGTATAACCAGCCACCACTCAAGCGACATATAGGTACAAGCAATACTGTGGGATTTAAGCTGTAATAGGTAGGAGTTCGACATGAACTGGCCACTGCCCATGGGGCGGTATATCCATGCAGGATTTTCCCCACATAAAAAAGGGTGTATTAATCAAGTATTTACTTATTTAGTAAGAAGGTACTACCTACTTATTTACATAGCCTATTAATAGTTATATGGTAGGTTTGCATGTTACCAAACAGTTAAAATAAGCTTAAATCTGCACCTAAAACATGAATTCGCCTCATTACCCGCGAGCCGCAAACCGGCGGTGCTACACACACAATCGGTACGGTTCATTCGCTTTGATTTAATTCATTGGCTTAGATAATAACTCATTGATGTGTCTAAACGTTTCTCCTGTCACCTTGCTTGGTATAATAGGCACAATTATGTAGGTAAATTGTTAATCTATTATGGACTTGTTTTTCAATGGCCGGTCCAGAGGTAGGTATCTGCTGTTAATTTAAAATTGTTACAATTTGTGTATAAACTTACTAGATGCCCGGCACGACTTAACGCGCTAAGATTACATTAGTTTAATTATCTGCACAACTTTCTTATTTTTTTTTGAGAACCTTCTACAAAGTATAAGAAACCTTAAAAAAAGATGGATAACATCGGTAAATTCGTTATTATGGCGTGACCAAGGGAAAAGGAAGGTTTATCTAGCGAGTATTTTTTTCTATTATTCAATAAAAAGCTAATTCATAAAAATCCTCCTTCATTAGTTAGAATTCGGAATCATTTTATTTATAATGAAGCTATTTCTTTTTCTAACTTGTTTGTATGTCAAAAGTTTGACAAGCAGGCATTCAAGGATCCCTCTAAAAAAAAACAAGCATTATTTTAACATAACTTTAACTTTAACTGCTAAAGTCGAGTTATTTTGCAATCTTACCTTTGTTACATTGCTAAATAAGTAAAGTAAAACAAACATTATTAATAATACCTAATTATAAGATCAATGTTAGCGACGCGATCTAAATGTCGTTTTATATTTTCATTGTTTGAATTTCTTAAAGTTAAATGAATTGTATTTTACCATATTAAAGTATTAATTGTCATTATATTGAATTGTCCTAAGGTAAATAATGTGTAGGAAATAAAGATTTTGCTATTGTTGTGTAAAATTATTTAGAAAAATAAGACACTGAAACGCGGCATTACCGAGACGTGAGCCGTTTCAGTATTTTGTATTATTACTCCTAAAGTAATAGGAATATCTAGGTAATTATTATTGTATAAAGTATATAATGTCAATACCTAGTCGATAAACAAGTTCTCATTGTAATAGGACAACCATTCCCAAGAAAAACCCAGTAAATAGGCAAACTACGCATTAGAAGAGCTTAGAGTACCGATAGACAGAGATAGCTAGAAAACAAACCGCTAGAAAAGGTCAAGGGTGATTCGGATTACACCATCGACTCTCATTGGTCAATAATAATTAAAACTAGCGATTTGATTGGTCAGGGTACATTGCCAAAAGGTATAAAAGGTATATAGACGCGGTTTTCTTGGAATGGCATTCCTACGGCAGCAACCTCCGAGAGAACAACCAAGAAGGAAAAAGAAAAGGAATAAAAGGAATAATTGTGAAATAAGGAATAAAGGAATAATTGTGAAAGTAAACTGGTGTTTTCATTGAGAGGATTGAAGATCTGCTGCAGCGAATCAACGGGCAGGCAAGAGCCCCAACGAGTACCAGCAACAGTACTGGGCAACCAAGCGCCCCGCCGACCGGGTACTTCACGTACCCCGCCGAGAGTGCTCGTCTTTCCCCCCCCCCGCGCCCTTCGCCCCCCCGCCCCCCCCGCCCCGCGCCCTTAGCGGTCCCCCGTGTTCCCCCGCGCCCGCGTCGCGCGCCCCTCGCGCCCCCCCCCCGCGCCCTCAACGGTCCCCCGTGTCCCCCCGCGCACCGCGCTGCGCGCCAATCGTGTTTCACCGCGCCCCGCGTCGCGCGCCCCTCGCGCCCCCCCCCCCCCGCGCCCTTTCGCCCTCCGTGTAGCCACGAGTCTCGTGCTCACGTTGGCACCATCGGCGTCGTTCCCCCGCGCCCCGCAACCCGCGCACTTAGCGCCCCTCCCCGCGCCCCGTGTTTTACGGCGCCCGCGCCCCCCCCGTATACCCCCGCTCTTGTTCAGCACCACCCGTGTGCTCGCCCCCCCCCTCCTTTTTCGTGTCACTGATCCGTCTTTGACTCTTCGGATTTCGCTCGGATCTGGTCGCGTCTTTAGTGACTTCGTCCAGCCGGCATTTTATGGTTTCAACTTGTAATATACAGTCCACTCAAGTCTCGAGCAGGTCGGATCAAGTGTGTTCGTCACAATCAATCTGCTTGTTTCTAAAGAACATTCTCGGAAATGACACGATTTTATTTACCTTGTGGTTCACCGAACAAGATAATGCTGCAATCGTCAATGATCAGTGAAGTATCTACCTTCTTACGTTTGATTATGAATCACTTTCAAATGGACATAACTAGTTTTCGGTATGATGAGGTATATTGAACGTTGTGGTGGCTCAAATCAATCCATAATTATGGGCCGAGCAGCTTGATCAAAATTATACTTTGTTACTAGTTAAATTTATCAATCGAACTTTATCATTGACTTCATCACCAACAAGAATTCGAGAAAATCCCTATACTTAAAGAGAAAGAGATATTTCTACAGGCAGCGCCGGAAAATGTTATCGTTCTTTTTCAACTCTAGTTACGAAACTAGGAATCACTTTTTTTTAGGTTTTTATTATTTGCTATATGAAACTTAGTATTTTTCAATCGCTGGATAAACCTCGTACTTTTTCTTTTTAAGGTACATAAACTGTTCGAATTTTAAATTATATGGCCATCGAAAAATCAAATAAGCTATAGGCACAGAGCTTGAACGATTTAACCACAGAGATATACTACGTACAACTATAGGGTAGTATCCAACTAATATGGCTTACCGATAGTTGGGTACTACTGTACAAAATCTGTAAAACAAAAAGTTTCGACGAGTCCGCACAGTGTTCACGTTAACAGCAGACTTCTGACGTGACGTGATTGTTTATCGGTAGAGAGCGTATGAAGATGTGGTATCTTTGTGATTGTGACATTTACCCTACAGAATTACCCCGTAGTTAATTAACCTGGACTATTTTATTAAAACCATTTAGAACTTTGATTATTACCCTTCTGATTCTCAATGGACGCTTACTTGAATAACTCAAACAAAACTAGATTAAACATATTCCAGTCATTCGATGAACACGCATAAATAGTTAAGAAACTTTACTATCAAATCTGAATTACTTAAACTTGAGCTTAGTACTGATTTTAACTATATTAGCTGGACTATCACGAAGTTTGAGCTAATCTCATGATAACAGCTCAACGTATCTCAGTGTCCCTTTAGTCTCATCAAGTTAGCCAGGTTAGAGACCTGGCAAAGGCTGTTAATAATCTTCAATATAAGTTTATTAATATTATTTACTAGCTGACCCCACGTTTTCACCCGCATACGGTTGTAATGTTTTTGCGGGGAATTCTAATTCTTTTTCTCAATTAAAAGTAGCCTAAATTACTGCTTGCAAAATCAGCTATCTGCCCGTGAAAGTTCTGTCAAAATTAGTCGCTGTTTCGGAGATAAGCTGGACGAAATAGTCAAGGCAGGCAGGCAGACAAACATTTTTTTTTTGTAGTGAGTAACTTACCTATATACTTACCTACCTTTATATTATGCACTTAGTAAAAAGCTTTTATTTTGTCATTACATACAGACACTTCAATTTATTTGTGTAGATAATAAAGCTTATGAATCCCTTTCATGTCTCTAATAATTGATGGTTTTGGTGTATTGAGACTTGAATATCAAATTCTGTGTAGGTACTTAGTCAAAACTAATATATAGATAGACTCCTTTTGTAGTAGGTAATATAATGTTTTCAGAAAAAGAACAAGTACCTACGCGAAGTAAGGGCGTTCAATAATTCAACAATAATACTTTTTGAAATTACTTTCTAAGGGAACTCAAGGTCTAATATTACATGATTCGAAACATCAGAACTGTATTTCCTCCATCCTTGACATTTCCCACGCCCTCTCACGACGCGGAGACAACAACATTCTTAACCGCTAATGTAATACTTTTTGTCCAGTCAGCCCAAAGACACATTGCAATTATCAGGGATACATAAGACTAAGCAATTACATCACTTTCTTTCAACAAGAATGCGCTCTCTCTTCGACTCGCCCGCCATCTCCACCTGATAATTATCTTTGATAATAATTTAATTGCAGACGTTTTATGATATTCTATGTTTTCTTTGGCTAGTTCAGTTAATAATAAATCTATGTACCTATATCAACTTAAGAACATATATATATCTCTAAGCGCTAGCTAATATATTGATCAATCCCTGTATAACTCTAACATGGTTCAAGTATTGATATTGTATAGAACAGTGTTTTTCAATCTGTGGGTCGCGACCCCTAGGGGGTCACGAAACCTTAGTCGGGGGGTCGCCGGCAGAAGGAAAAAAGGCAAGGTAGACTTCAATAAAAACACAATTTTAGTGAGAAGGATGGATTGTTTAATTTTCAAAAATGTATCAAATCGTTGTGCTATTTTTGAAACGTCATAATCTAACTGAAGTCTATTTCTCTTTTTAGTTTTAATGTCCACCATTGAAGAGAATGTCAGTTCACGCAGGTATGAAGTGGCGAATGATACTAATAATTTTAGAGCATCCCTTGCTACCTCTGGATATTCTTGTTTTCTTTTAATCCAAAATACGTCGACTATTTGTAAATAAAATTCTACTTTAAGCATGCCGTCAGCAGCTAAATCTATGAGGCATTCTTTTAAATTTGTGGAGAGATCAGCCAGTTCTGTTGACTTATCCAAGAAAGGCTTTAGAATCTCTCGCGGCTTCGTACAGACTAATAAGTAAAGGTATCAAAATAAAGAAAATCATTATCGTAGTCCTTTAACTTATAAATTTTTTGTCTGTCTGACAAGGGGGTCGCCAGAATTTTTCAACCTGTAAGGGGGTCGCGAAATCAATAAGATTGTAAAACACTGGTATAGAACAATAATAAAGTTTTGATAGAATAAAAGGCTGTAAATATTCACAATATGCCGTGTAGCGAAGGAGTAAAACATGAGTCGCAAAACACTAACAGAATATGAACAATTCTAACATGTTTCGAATAGAATATTTACTAGCAATTTTATTTCCATTTACAATTTCATCTTAATATTCATCTAAGAGAAGCAGTATAGTGCTTCTATCTAAATTGAAATAGTTTTGTGCTTGAAATTCAGTCCTGTAGAGGCAAATAAGTCTTAGCCTGGGTGTATACCTAGCTAGCTAGCTAGGCTAACCAATAATACCTACTAATACTAAAGCTTCATCAACCAATTGTTTATTTCAAGTATACATACTAAAGTAGGCTCTAAAAGAAAACTGTTTGAATAATGAAAATTACTTTGAATATTTATTTGAAACTAGCTAATGACGTAGTATATGTTTACTCTGTGCTTATGCTTTGCAATGCCTCTTTTTGCTATGTCAGAAACCTTTCGCAACCTATGTAAGTATTAGGTACCGTTTGAGCACCGATGTTTTGAGTACTATATCCCGAGGTGCGTTTGCGTTAACTATAAATTTGTATGGGAGAAATTAGTACCATGAGTATTCCGGTAGAGGCGCTGTGCCAATTCCTATAGAGAAGTTTTGTAAACGCAAACGCATTAGTAAGCGTTTACAAACGTCAATTATTTACACTCCGGATACTGATGCTTTGTGCACCTATGGTATTCCGTATGCTCAACCTATGCACAAATTACCAAAGTTTCATCGTAATCAAATGAATAGTATAGGAACGCATACGTTACACACAGATAAACAAACAAACATTGCGCGTTTTTGTGAAAAGCATGCTTAACTACAAACTGAAAAGATTAGGGACCTACTTAACTTCGTTTTGTATTGTAAAACACGATATATAATTCACAATTTACAAGCTTGTCACGCACCACGGACATCAGTAATCATCGCTGCATGAATTTTATGCGGAAACGCTAGACATTTTTACGCATGTAATAGTCAGACTTCCAGTTTTATACGGAAGTAATGGAGATCTTGTGTTCTAAATCATCGAGGTAAAATCCCTATAGAGTAGTAGTACCGAACAATCCTATTCCGCAACCAGTAAGTGCTTTTGCACTGATTAATAACGGTACCGACCAATAACTGCATCTAAATGCTTAGTGTGTCCTTGACTTAGCCAATCAAAGCGCATGAAAATTTGTACTACAATGAGATTTGGTGAAAAACGTCGCGAGGAACCCTATCGGATTTTCCAAATCGGTTAATATAATGACGGAGTTATGAGGTAACAAACATGAAAAAAACTAATTGAAAACCTCCTCCTTTTTTTTGAAGTCGGTTAAAAATATACAAAATATGCGATAAATTCTCTAAAAAAAACGCTACGGATAAAATAAAATCTCTACATGCGAAACTTATACCTATATTTCCATTTTAATGGACTCCGATGTCTATATAATACCTATAATTAGATATATCGAGTGCATTATTTTTTACGGGGCGGAATCACTAGTTAGTTGTCACGTTGGAATGTATAGTCAGAACTACCTATAATCGCTCTAATAAGTAACCCGCACGATAATTAAACTATTGGTAAAAAGCCTAACAATTTCACTTCACAACCGGCATGTATGTTTACCGTTATGTGACACGAAAATTATTTAACTATACTATAAGTGAGCTATAAGTAATGGTATTGATTGCTGCCTATTGATAGTGGTTCAGAATTAAGGTTATTTCATACATGATCATTAGTTTCACCTGCGATCCCCCCTATTTACTCCTTAGAGATTGACATTTTGTAAAACCCATACATTGAATATGTCCAAAATTTCTAGTTAGAAAGCATCTTTTGCTACGAAATAAATCAAAATAAAATACAAAAATACGTGACTTTTTCATATTGGTTACTTAAGTATTATTTGCTATTTAACTAACAAGTAAAGTTAAATGGTAAAGTTCAAAATGCACGAAGTGTGTTAAAATACACTCACAAGATAAAAGTTTTCAACCTGTGTGAACCTGGAACCCGACTTCAAGATATCGGGTTTTTTTTTTTGCATATGTTAGTACTCCGTATGTACCTGTTTGTACCAACTTTTTTTTCGTTTGTACCTCAAGGGGTTCGGAGGTACGAGGGGTTGAAAAATGCTCAGAACCCGACTTCAAGATATCGTTTTTTTTTTTTTTGCATATGTTTGTAATCCGTATGTACCTGTTTGTACCAACTTTTTTTTCGTTTGTACCTCAAGGGGTTCGGAGATACGGGGGGTTGAAAAATGCTCAGAACCCGACTTCAAGATATCGGAGTTTTTTTTTTTGCATATGTTAGTACTCCGTATGTACCTGTTTGTACCAACTTTTTTTTCGTTTGTACCTCAAGTGGTTCGGAAATACAGGACTTTAAAAAACCTGTTCCCTAATATCGGAATCTCGGGCATTTTTTGAGATAATCAAAATCTGCCAGCGGGGTTGGATTCACCATCGTTTGTACCCGTTTGTACCATCTTTCTTTTCGTTTGTACCTCAAGGGGTTCGGAAATACAGGACTTTAAAAAACCTGATCCCTAATATCGGAATCTCGGGCATTTTTTGAGATAATCAAAATCTGCCAGCGGGGTTGGAATCACCATCGTTTGTACCCGTTTGTACCATCTTTCTTTTCGTTTGTACCTCAAGGGGTTCGGAATTACAAGACTTTAAAAAACCCGTTCCCTAATATCGGAATCTCGGGCATTTTTTGAGATAATCAAAATCTGCAAGCGGGGTTGGATTCACCGTCGTTTGTACCCGTTTGTACCATCTTTTTTTTCGTTTGTACCTCAAGGGGTTCGGAAATACAAGACTTTATAAAACCCGTTCCCTAATATCGGAATCTCGGGCATTTTTTGAGATAATCAAAATCTGCCAGCGGGGTTGGATTCACCATCGTTTGTACCCGTTTGTACCATTTTTCTTTTCGTTTGTACCTCAAGGGGTTCGGAAATACAAGACTTTAAAAAACCTGTTCCCTAATATCGGAATCTCGGGCATTTTTTGAGATAATCAAAATCTGCAAGCGGGGTTGGATTCACCATCGTTTGTACCCGTTTGTACCATCTTTCTTTTCGTTTGTACCTCAAGGGATTCGGAAATACAAGACTTTAAAAAACCCGTTCCCTAATATCGGAATCTCGGGCATTTTTTGAGATAATCAAAATCTGCCAGGGGGGTTGGATTCACCATCGTTTGTACCCGTTTGTACCATTTTTCTTTTCGTTTGTACCTCAAGGGGTTCGGAAATATAGAACTTTAAAAAAACTTGTTCCCTAATATCGGAATCTCGGGCATTTTTTGAGATAATCAAAATCTGCAAGCGGGGTTGGATTCACCGTCGTTTGTACCCGTTTGTACCATCTTTCTTTTCGTTTGTACCTCAAGGGGTTCGGAAATACAGAACTTTAAAAAACCCGTTCCCTAATATCGGAATCTCGGGCATTTTTTGAGATAATCAAAATCTGCAAGCGGGGTTGGATTCACCGTCGTTTGTACCCGTTTGTACCATCTTTCTTTTCGTTTGTACCTCAAGGGGTTCGGAAATACAAGACTTTAAAAAACTTGTTCCCTAATATCGGAATCTCGGGCATTTTTTGAGATAATCAAAATCTGCAAGCAGGGTTGGATTCACCATCGTTTGTACCCGTTTGTACCATCTTTCTTTTCGTTTGTACCTCAAGGGGTTCGGAAATACAAGACTTTAAAAAACCCGTTCCCTAATATCGGAATCTCGGGCATTTTTTGAGATAATCAAAATCTGCCAGCGGGGTTGGATTCACCATCGTTTGTACCCGTTTGTACCATTTTTCTTTTCGTTTGTACCTCAAGGGGTTCGGAAATACAAGACTTTAAAAAACCTGTTCCCTAATATCGGAATCTCGGGCATTTTTTGAGATAATCAAAATCTGCAAGCAGGGTTGGATTCACCATCGTTTGTACCCGTTTGTACCATCTTTCTTTTCGTTTGTACCTCAAGGGGTTCGGAAATACAAGACTTTAAAAAACCCGTTCCCTAATATCGGAATCTCGGGCATTTTTTGAGATAATCAAAATCTGCCAGCGGGGTTGGATTCACCATCGTTTGTACCCGTTTGTACCATCTTTCTTTTCGTTTGTACCTCAAGGGGTTCGGAAATACAAGACTTTAAAAAACCCGTTCCCTAATATCGGAATCTCGGGCATTTTTTGAGATAATCAAAATCTGCCAGCGGGGTTGGATTCACCATCGTTTGTACCCGTTTGTTCCATTTTTCTTTTCGTTTGTACCTCAAGGGGTTCGGAAATACAGGACTTTAAAAAAACCTGTTCCCTAATATCGGAATCTCGGGCAATTTTTGAGATAATCAAAATCTGCCAGCGAGGTTGGATTCACCGTCGTTTGTACCCGTTTGTACCAATTTTCTTTTCGTTTGTACCTCAAGGGGTTCGGAAATACAGGGCTTTCAAAAACTGTTCCCTAGTATTAATAACTAGTATCGGTATCTCGGGCATTTTTTGAGATAGTCAAAATCTGCAAGCAGGGTTGGACTCACCGTCGTTTGTACCCGTTTGTACCATCTTTCTTTTCGTTTGTACCTCAAGGGGTTCGAAAATACAAGACTTTAAAAAACTTGTTCCCTAATATCGGAATCTCGGGCATTTTTTGAGATAATCAAAATCTGCAAGCAGGGTTGGATTCACCATCGTTTGTACCCGTTTGTACCATCTTTCTTTTCGTTTGTACCTCAAGGGGTTCGGAAATACAGGGCTTTCAAAAACTGTTCCCTAGTATTAATAACTAGTATCGGTATCTCGGGCATTTTTTGAGATAGTCAAAATCTGCAAGCGGGGTTGGATTCACCGTCGTTTGTACCCGTTTGTACCATCTTTCTTTTCGTTTGTACCTCAAGGGGTTCGGAAATACAAGACTTTAAAAAACTTGTTCCCTAATATCGGAATCTCGGGCATTTTTTGAGATAATCAAAATCTGCAAGCAGGGTTGGATTCACCATCGTTTGTACCCGTTTGTACCATCTTTCTTTTCGTTTGTACCTCAAGGGGTTCGGAAATACAAGACTTAAAAAAACCCGTTCCCTAATATCGGAATCTCGGGCATTTTTTGAGATAATCAAAATCTGCAAGCGGGGTTGGATTCACCGTCGTTTGTACCCGTTTGTACCATCTTTCTTTTCGTTTGTACCTCAAGGGGTTCGGAAATACAAGACTTTAAAAAACCCGTTCCCTAATATCGGAATCTCGGGCATTTTTTGAGATAATCAAAATCTGCCAGCGGGGTTGGATTCACCATCGTTTGTACCCGTTTGTACCATTTTTCTTTTCGTTTGTACCTCAAGGGGTTCGGAAATACAGGACTTTAAAAAAACCTGTTCCCTAATATCGGAATCTCGGGCAATTTTTGAGATAATCAAAATCTGCCAGCGAGGTTGGATTCACCGTCGTTTGTACCAATTTTCTTTTCGTTTGTACCTCAAGGGGTTCGGAAATACAGGGCTTTCAAAAACTGTTCCCTAGTATTAATAACTAGTATCGGTATCTCGGGCATTTTTTGAGATAGTCAAAATCTGCAAGCAGGGTTGGACTCACCGTCGTTTGTACCCGTTTGTACCATCTTTCTTTTCGTTTGTACATCAAGGGGTTCGAAAATACAAGACTTTAAAAAACTTGTTCCCTAATATCGGAATCTCGGGCATTTTTTGAGATAATCAAAATCTGCAAGCAGGGTTGGATTCACCATCGTTTGTACCCGTTTGTACCATCTTTCTTTTCGTTTGTACCTCAAGGGGTTCGGAAATACAAGACTTTAAAAAACCCGTTCCCTAATATCGGAATCTCGGGCATTTTTGGAGATAATCAAAATCTGCAAGCGGGGTTGGATTCACCGTCGTTTGTACCCGTTTGTACCATCTTTCTTTTCGTTTGTACCTCAAGGGGTTCGGAAATACAGGACTTTCAAAAACCTAGTATCGGTAATGAGTATCGGTATCTCGGGCATTTTTTGAGATAATCAAAATCTGCAAGCGGGGTTGGATTCACTGTCGTTTGTACCCGTTTGTACCATCTTTCTTTTCGTTTGTACCTCAAGGGGTTCGGAAATACAAGACTTTAAAAAACCCGTTCCCTAATATCGGAATCTCGGGCATTTTTTGAGATAATCAAAATCTGCCAGCGGGGTTGGATTCACCATCGTTTGTACCCGTTTGTACCATCTTTCTTTTCGTTTGTACCTCAAGGGGTTCGGAAATACAGGACTTTAAAAAACCTGATCCCTAATATCGGAATCTCGGGCATTTTTTGAGATAATCAAAATCAGCCAGCGGGGTTGGATTCACCATCGTTTGTACCCGTTTGTACCATCTTTCTTTTCGTTTGTACCTCAAGGGGTTCGGAAATACAAGACTTTAAAAAACCCGTTCCCTAATATCGGCATCTCGGGCATTTTTTGAGAAAATCAAAATCTGCAAGCAGGGTTGGATTCACCGTCGTTTGTACCCGTTTGTACCAACTTTCTTTTCGTTTGTACCTCAAGGGGTTCGGAAATACAGAACTTTCAAAAACTGTTCCCTAGTATCGGTAACTAGTATCGGTATCTCGGGCATTTTTTGAGATAATCAAAATCTGTAAGCAGGATTGGATTCACCGTCGTTTGTACCCGTTTGTACCATCTTTCTTTTCGTTTGTACCTCAAGGGATTCGGAAATACAGGACTTTCAAAAACCTAGTATCGGTAATGAGTATCGGTATCTCGGGCATTTTTTGAGATAATCAAAATCTGCAAGCGGGGTTGGATTCACTGTCGTTTGTACCCGTTTGTACCATCTTTCTTTTCGTTTGTACCTCAAGGGGTTCGGAAGTACAAGACTTTAAAAAACCCGTTCCCTAATATCGGAATCTCGGGCATTTTTTGAGATAATCAAAATCTGCCAGCGGGGTTGGATTCACCATCGTTTGTACCCGTTTGTACCATCTTTCTTTTCGTTTGTACCTCAAGGGGTTCGGAAATACAAGACTTTAAAAAACCCGTTCCCTAATATCGGAATCTCGGGCATTTTTTGAGATAATCAAAATCTGCCAGCGAGGTTGGATTCACCGTCGTTTGTACCCGTTTGTACCATCTTTCTTTTCGTTTGTACCTCAAGGGGTTCGGAAATACAGGACTTTAAAAAACCTGATCCCTAATATCGGAATCTCGGGCATTTTTTGAGATAATCAAAATCAGCCAGCGGGGTTGGATTCACCATCGTTTGTACCCGTTTGTACCATCTTTCTTTTCGTTTGTACCTCAAGGGGTTCGGAAATACAAGACTTTAAAAAACCCGTTCCCTAATATCGGCATCTCGGGCATTTTTTGAGAAAATCAAAATCTGCAAGCAGGGTTGGATTCACCGTCGTTTGTACCCGTTTGTACCAACTTTCTTTTCGTTTGTACCTCAAGGGGTTCGGAAATACAGAACTTTCAAAAACTGTTCCCTAGTATCGGTAACTAGTATCGGTATCTCGGGCATTTTTTGAGATAATCAAAATCTGTAAGCAGGGTTGGATTCACCGTCGTTTGTACCCGTTTGTACCATCTTTCTTTTCGTTTGTACCTCAAGGGATTCGGAAATACAGGACTTTCAAAAACCTAGTATCGGTAATGAGTATCGGTATCTCGGGCATTTTTTGAGATAATCAAAATCTGCAAGCAGGGTTGGATTCACCGTCGTTTGTACCCGTTTGTACCAACTTTTTTTTCGTTTGTACCTCAAGGGGTTCGGAAATACAGAACTTTCAAAAACTGTTCCCTAGTATCGGTAACTAGTATCGGTATCTCGGGCATTTTTCGAGATAGTCAAAATCTGCAAGCAGGGTTGGACTCACCGTCGTTTGTACCCGTTTGTACCATCTTTCTTTTCGTTTGTACATCAAGGGGTTCGAAAATACAAGACTTTAAAAAACTTGTTCCCTAATATCGGAATCTCGGGCATTTTTTGAGATAATCAAAATCTGCAAGCAGGGTTGGATTCACCATCGTTTGTACCCGTTTGTACCATCTTTCTTTTCGTTTGTACCTCAAGGGGTTCGGAAATACAAGACTTTAAAAAACCCGTTCCCTAATATCGGAATCTCGGGCATTTTTGGAGATAATCAAAATCTGCAAGCGGGGTTGGATTCACCGTCGTTTGTACCCGTTTGTACCATCTTTCTTTTCGTTTGTACCTCAAGGGGTTCGGAAATACAGGACTTTCAAAAACCTAGTATCGGTAATGAGTATCGGTATCTCGGGCATTTTTTGAGATAATCAAAATCTGCAAGCGGGGTTGGATTCACTGTCGTTTGTACCCGTTTGTACCATCTTTCTTTTCGTTTGTACCTCAAGGGGTTCGGAAATACAAGACTTTAAAAAACCCGTTCCCTAATATCGGAATCTCGGGCATTTTTTGAGATAATCAAAATCTGCCAGCGGGGTTGGATTCACCATCGTTTGTACCCGTTTGTACCATCTTTCTTTTCGTTTGTACCTCAAGGGGTTCGGAAATACAGGACTTTAAAAAACCTGATCCCTAATATCGGAATCTCGGGCATTTTTTGAGATAATCAAAATCAGCCAGCGGGGTTGGATTCACCATCGTTTGTACCCGTTTGTACCATCTTTCTTTTCGTTTGTACCTCAAGGGGTTCGGAAATACAAGACTTTAAAAAACCCGTTCCCTAATATCGGCATCTCGGGCATTTTTTGAGAAAATCAAAATCTGCAAGCAGGGTTGGATTCACCGTCGTTTGTACCCGTTTGTACCAACTTTCTTTTCGTTTGTACCTCAAGAAGTTCGGAAATACAGAACTTTCAAAAACTGTTCCCTAGTATCGGTAACTAGTATCGGTATCTCGGGCATTTTTTGAGATAATCAAAATCTGTAAGCAGGGTTGGATTCACCGTCGTTTGTACCCGTTTGTACCATCTTTCTTTTCGTTTGTACCTCAAGGGATTCGGAAATACAGGACTTTCAAAAACCTAGTATCGGTAATGAGTATCGGTATCTCGGGCATTTTTTGAGATAATCAAAATCTGCAAGCAGGGTTGGATTCACCGTCGTTTGTACCCGTTTGTACCAACTTTTTTTTCGTTTGTACCTCAAGGGGTTCGGAAATACAGAACTTTCAAAAACTGTTCCCTAGTATCGGTAACTAGTATCGGTATCTCGGGCATTTTTCGAGATAATCAAAATCTGCAAGCGGGGTTGGATTCACCATCGTTTGTACCCGTTTGTACCATCTTTCTTTTCGTTTGTACCTCAAGGGGTTCGGAAATACAGGACTTTTAAAAACCTGTTCCCTAATATCGGTATCTCGGGCATTTTTTGAGATAATCAAAATCTGCAAGCAGGGTTGGTTTCACCGTCGTTTGTACCCGTTTGTACCAACTTTCTTTTCGTTTGTACCTCAAGGGATTCGGAAATACAGGACTTTCAAAAACCTAGTATCGGTAACGAGTATCGGTATCTCGGGCATATTTTGAGATAATCAAAATCAGCCAGCGGGGTTAGATTCACCATCGTTTGTACCCGTTTGTACCATCTTTCTTTTCGTTTGTTCCTCAAGGGGTTTGGAAATACAAGACTTTAAAAAACCTTTTCCCTAATATCGGTATCTCGGGCATTTTTTGAGATAATCAAAATCTGTAAGCAGGGTTGGATTCACCGTCGTTTGTACCCGTTTGTACCAACTTTCTTTTCGTTTGTACCTCAAGGGATTCGGAAATACAGGACTAACGACGGTGAATCCAACCCCGCTTGCAGATTTTGATTATCTCAAAAAATGCCCGAGATTCCGATATTAGGGAACAGGTTTTTTAAAGTCTTGTATTTCCGAACCCCTTGAGGTACAAACGAAAAGAAAAATGGTACAAACGGGTACAAACGATGGTGAATCCAACCCCGCTTGCAGATTTTGATTATCTCAAAAAATGCCCGAGATTCCGATATTAGGGAACGGGTTTTATAAAGTCTTGTATTTCCGAACCCCTTGAGGTACAAACGAAAAGAAAGATGGTACAAACGGGTACAAACGATGGTGAATCCAACCCTGCTTGCAGATTTTGATTATCTCAAAAAATGCCCGAGATTCCGATATTAGGGAACAAGTTTTTTAAAGTCTTGTATTTCCGAACCCCTTGAGGTACAAACGAAAAGAAAGATGGTACAAACGGGTACAAACGACGGTGAATCCAACCCCGCTTGCAGATTTTGATTATCTCAAAAAATGCCCGAGATTCCGATATTAGGGAACGGGTTTTTTAAAGTCTTGTATTTCCGAACCCCTTGAGGTACAAACGAAAAGAAAGATGGTACAAACGGGTACAAACGACGGTGAATCCAACCCCGCTTGCAGATTTTGATTATCTCAAAAAATGCCCGAGATTCCGATATTAGGGAACGGGTTTTTTAAAGTCTTGTATTTCCGAACCCCTTGAGGTACAAAAGAAAAGAAAGATGGTACAAACGGGTACAAACGATGGTGAATCCAACCCTGCAGATTATCTCAAAAAATGCCCGAGATTCCGATATTAGGGAACGGGTTTTATAAAGTCTTGTATTTCCGAACCCCTTGAGGTACAAACGAAAAGAAAGATGGTACAAACGGGTACAAACGATGGTGAATCCAACCCTGCTTGCAGATTTTGATTATCTCAAAAAATGCCCGAGATTCCGATATTAGGGAACAAGTTTTTTAAAGTCTTGTATTTCCGAACCCCTTGAGGTACAAACGAAAAGAAAGATGGTACAAACGGGTACAAACGACGGTGAATCCAACCCCGCTTGCAGATTTTGATTATCTCAAAAAATGCCCGAGATTCCGATATTAGGGAACGGGTTTTATAAAGTCTTGTATTTCCGAACCCCTTGAGGTACAAACGAAAAAAAAGATGGTACAAACGGGTACAAACGACGGTGAATCCAACCCCGCTTGCAGATTTTGATTATCTCAAAAAATGCCCGAGATTCCGATATTAGGGAACAGGTTTTTTAAAGTCCTGTATTTCCGAACCACTTGAGGTACAAACGAAAAAAAAGTTGGTACAAACAGGTACATATGGAGTACTAACATATGCAAAAAAAAAAACCGATATCTTGAAGTCGGGTTCTGAGCATTTTTCAACCCCCCGTATCTCCGAACCCCTTGAGGTACAAACGAAAAAAAAGTTGGTACAAACAGGTACATACGGAGTACTAACATATGCAAAAAAAAAAACTCCGATATCTTGAAGTCGGGTTCTGAACATTTTTCAACCCCCCGTATCTCCGAACCCCTTGAGGTACAAACGAAAAAAAAGTTGGTACAAACAGGTACATACGGAGTACAAACATATGCAAAAAAAAAAAACCGATATCTTGAAGTCGGGTTCTGAGCATTTTTCAACCCCTCGTATCTCCGAACCCCTTGAGGTACAAACGAAAAAAAAGTTGGTACAAACAGGTACATACGGAGTACTAACATATGCAAAAAAAAAAAACCCGATATCTTGAAGTCGGGTTCCAGGTTCACACAGGTAAGTTTTCACCATATAAGACAACCTTATATGGCTATAAATAAATACTAATATCCACAATCATTATTAAAGCTCAGATTATCAATTTCCAAGTATTTCTTATACACATAGCAAATATGCAGTTTCCATCTCTTTGGTTGGTAGAGCAACAATAGAAGCTGAACATCTGGAACAATGCTAAAATCATCAATTTAAAACTTCAGCACAATAAACTGTAAAATTTACTGGCTATAAACAACAAAACAAAAACAAAACCTATCGTCCAATACAATCCAATATAACATCATGATTTAGTAAGTGTAATTAATATAAGAAAGTGAGCATACAGAAATGAATAAACAAATAATATTACTGTCTCAAACGCTTTCGACAATGTCTACGTCAACTGCGGAGTAGTAATATTTCAAACTCTCGCTCTAAGAAAACTTATCACATCATACTTTTACTCGCTCTCGTGTGAAATGATGGTACGAGACATTGTCTTAACATTATTATACATATTTTACGCACGTTTACGTATGAGATTTCATTTGGAGCATGTGACCCAGTTTTTCGTGTTTTGATACATTCAGACTGGAATGTCAAAATGTCTCGTTATAACTTAGGTATGATGGTGCTTTGTAAAAACATGTTACTTTAAAGTAGGCTTTATTTATTCTTTCCTAAGTTTAAATTGGCATGATATCTTCTCGTCTTATAAATAAGTACCTAATAAGTAATTTTAATTAATTGTATTATATAATATTACTCGAGCAATATTTGTAAATACAATATATTATATATTTCGAAATTAATATCAAAGTTAACATCACAGACGTTCATGCTCACCCCTGAAATTAGTAAACAAACCAGACGAATCACCATTTTGAATACATTGAAATACGTTCACAGCAGCCTCGGTCTCAGCATATTTTTTTTTTACTGTGTGTCGGCCTGTGTTTGACCACAATCTCAACGTGGTGTGGTAAGTGATGATGCGGCCGAAGGTTTTAAGCATACAAAGCCTAGAAGAAACTGGCTCTCAAGCGCAATTGTCGGAACAATTGAATTATGTTATGTGTAATAATTCAATGGTCGGAACATACCGCTAGGTGCTTGAAAGATTTTCAACCTGAGCCAGATGGGTACTACAAAGTACCCTACCTACGTAGGTACTATGGTTTCCTCGCTATATTTTCCTTCACCGAAAGCTCAAGCTCAGTGTAGGGTTCGAACCCGGGACCTTCGTCTCGGTATCTGACGTCGCTACCACTAAGCAATCATCGTCAAACGGCTCTATTTTAATGAAATTTGTTATAATATGGTGGTTTTTAGGGGTAAAAAATCGATCTAACTAGGTCTCATCTCTCGGTAAACGCGTTTTTCCGAGTTTTCGCGCAAAGCTCATGTCGCCCAGGTACTCTAGCTAGATAATTTACTTAAAATTAAATACACAGGCAGCTTAAATAAAGTAGTACATAATAATGCACAAAAATCGTTTATTATTTAAAATGTGGTATGCACGTACTTGACCTACATGAATATTGTCTCACACCTGTTATTGGTAAATAAGTTTGTGCAAATTTTGTACTGGTTATATGCTGTTTGTGTGCCAATAAAATAAAATATCCTAGCATTAATCAATGACTGTGAAATTAGCCAACATAACCGCTGCGCGTAACTGTATCGGTGACCGTTCACCGTGTTTTAATGTAAGAGTACCCTCGGAAAACTTACCATGACTCAACATTGATGAGATTGTTCAAGTCATTCTTACAAGATTGTGGTTATAACTCAGATAAAAACTTTATGGGCTATTTAAGAATCTCTTCTTAAAGATCAATATTATAACATTGAATTCTCCCGCGATTTCATCCGCGTTCCCGGGATAAAATATATCGCAGTAGCCTATAACACCCGGGGATAATGAAGCTTCCTATTAGAATCTGACTGGTAGTTACAGAGATTAGCGCGTAAAAAAGAAACAAAAAAAAAACCTCTTCAGTTTTATTATTATACTTAGAGAATTATTCTTAGATTAGATAAGATACCTAGTGTCCAATAGAATGTATTATTTACAAATAGATATCGCTCGAAGAGCCGATAACCGCTGGGGAAGAAAGGTTCTCGAGTGGCGACCACGTACTGGCAAGCGCTGAGCGGGACGACCTCCCACCAGGTGGACTGACGACCTGGGCTATTGCGTATCTTTGGTGGTAATCGTAACGAACACCATTAATTATTTCATCCAATCAGGGCCCAAATAGAGCCCCTGGTCAGAGTCGTTGGGCACCGCTGGATGCAAGCGGCCCAAAACCGCCCGAAGTAGATGTCAATGGGGGAGGCCCATGTTCAGCAGTGGACATCCATAGGCTATGATGATGATGATGATGAAATAGATACCTATTATACAAATTTTGCTGACCTTCAGCAAATACCAAAATATAACGACCTCGGAAACGAAGCAAGGTGAGCAAGCATTAGATCTTTTCAGAGAATGATCTTTTTAGGCAATAATAGCTCAGTGGTATTGACGACGGATACCGAGACGAAAGTCCCGGGTTCGAATCCTACAAAGAGCTTGAGCTTTCGGTGAAGGAAAACATCGTGAGGAAACCATAGCACGGTGGTAGGGTACTTCGTAGTACCCATCTGGCTGGCTACCACCCTCAAGTTGAAAATCTTTCGCCAAGCACCTATCGTTGCCTTCCTTACCACCTTCGGCCACATCATCACTTACCATGGTTTGACACAGGCCTATACTACAGTATTACCATGCCTAATGGTAAAACAATGCCTATCCTATACACAGTAAAAAAGAAAAGTTTTGAAATATCTTTTATATGTTTATCTATCGAGAACTTGAATATAATTAAATTAAATGTGAGCACATTACATATTCAAATAATTTAACGTACCGTAAAATCTCTATTATTTATTTTAATTACAATTATTATTACAAAAGCTTTTGTTTCGTTGAACCATTACGTAAAACGAAGCTATATAAAATCTTATAATTATACTTGGATTATTATGAACTAGAGACCTATTCATGAATTGGTTTTGGTTTTAATTGAGTTAAAATAAATAACGGTAAGTAGGTTTTACATTCATAGGTCTGTAACAGTTAAGCTCAGCGAGCGACGAGACGTCTCGAGACAAACAACTTCTGTTTAATGAAATTAAAGACTTAATTCAAAGTTAACAGGGATCCACTCACATAAAATAAGGTATACAAGGGGCTTACATTACTTTTCTACTTCATTATTATCTACAAAATACATTCATTTATTCAAGTGGGTACCGTTGTCAAAACTTGTAACGACAATCAACTTGTACAATTTAAACAAATGTATTCAACTTAAAACACGTTTCGGACGAAAGCTCGAGGACGTTTATTCATATTGAAAAGTGCCCGTTTAAAATTCAAAACCTCCGTTTGAACCTTACCTTTGATGCTGGTACCACACACCTAACTCCGGCAAAGTGTTACTTCTTCAATAATTCACAAACTTCCACTTTTCCAAGTCGGGCACGTTATGAAATCACCTCGTCAATATGAAAACGTAAAATTTCCATAATTCGCAACATTTCACAAATCACATTGAACTCGCGAAGAGTTTGAGAGCTTGTAAAAGGCCGTATTGATAAAAGTTCTCTCACACACCACTGGGTTCCGTAATGGGTCACAAGTTCACAACTTACATTAAAAGTTTGGTAGCGTAAGCTTCAAGTTATTACGGGGATTTAGAGGATTCACGCGTAGGAATGTTCGGTTGGATTCGTTTTATGTTCGTATTTAATGAGGGATGCGCGGCCGCAGTGAGTGACTCGTGTTTATGCGAAGGCGGCGCGGGCGCGAGGAGGGCACAGACCTCAGAGCGTGGTGCGCTGGCGCCGACTGCCGAGACAAGAGTACCGTTGCCCCGAGTGGGAGCGAGGCCGGACCACCAGACCGCAGGCTTCGACATTTACAAGTTATTTCGTTACTTCACTTCGATGTCATGACTTACCTTTGTTATCGCTGTTGGCACAAATCTGTAACAATAACAAGTGTAGATTTGGCAGTCGGAGTCGCGGCCAACTGGCCAATATGATGAGTAATAACAATTTCAAATTCAGTTTTCGAAAAAAATTGGCTCTTTTCATGTCACTTAATTTAATTACGATTAGTCTTTGTACCGTTTTTTTATCATTCATCAGAACATTTCAATGTAGAGACATAGTGAAAGTTATTCCATTTCATCTAAGTAAATATTCTGGTGTAAACTAAGGACATAATATGAAGTCCATGTTTCACCTAATTTAAATTTCACGAAAGAAAACTATTTTTGTTTTGTATTTCGAAAATACTTATTTCTATCAGGCCCTCGGGTAAAACCGCTGTCAGAAGTAAGATGAAAATTGTAGCAGAATTTTCAAATAAATAGGCATTTTATTTAAGTTGTAGATATAAATAACTGGGAGATTCTGCGAAACTTCGTAAATCTATAAAAAGGCGACAGCCTTATTTTGTTCTGTTAGCACTTTTTACTTATACTTTCAAAGAGAGGAACTTCCAATGGGGTCGGTGCGGCGTAGTTTATTAACATAATAAAAAAGACTTGTACAAAAAAGCTAGTCACAGACGAAGTCAAATCAAAACACTTCTAGACAGAACTTTCATCAAGATTTATTTTTTATCGTACTGAGGCCATGAATAACTAATGATGCCTAGTTTTATTGTAAACAGACCATTATTTTTATAGTATTATGTTGACTCTACTGTGATAGTAATAGTTGTACGTAGTATTTATATACTCTGAGGTAATAGTATTCTATTGTTGACTCTATCTATGTATAATTTTAGTTAATTCAGAAAACATACTCTATTCAAATGGAAGAAGATTCTCGTGTCCTTTGTCCTAATTTACATCTACTTTTGTCTATATTAATAAAATAAAATATTTTACAGAAGAAATAATAAGGATCTTTATATTATTATTATTTTAGTAAACTTTCCAAAGCCTACGATATTTGCTAATGACAGATAGACTACGACAACTCCATGTGTTAAAATAAATAGAAAAGTGTTGATTTACTAGGCAAGCCTTCACTCATAACGTGGTAAAACAAATTAACCAGTCATCCATAAGGTATAAAACTCACTTTACCCGACCTGTCAGGGGCACCAACACCAACCATGACAGATTTAAATTCGGAGGCTGTCGCAAATTTAACAACATTTGGCGCAGAATTATCAGGCTTCAAATTTTCTCGATGCCTGGTTAAAAAGTTATCAGGGGTTCTTAGGTCCATAATATACAACGTCAATCAAAACATAAGTCAAGTTCTGAGAAGAGATTGAAATCTTTGTATTGTAAGTATATTTTTGACTAGGCTGTCCCTCGTGGTTTAAACCGCGTTCCCGGGATAAAAACACTCGGGGATAATGTAGCTTCCTATTAGTGAAAGATTTTTTCGAATCCGACTGGTAGTTCCAGAGATTAGCCCGTTTAAACAAACAAAAAAACTCTTCCGCTCTAACACAATATTTTCTTGAGACATGACCTAATTCGATTATCCTATAATATGGGCCTTAGAATGGCTCCATTCTGGAAGGGCCATCTAAGAACCAAATCAGCGACATACTCAGAACTTAAATCCGTGGTGGCCCTGCCAGGACACACACACGTCGAACTCTCAAATCGCGTAGGTCTAAAGAAAATTGTTCTGAAAGCATCCCCTAAAGAAAACATGAAAAAATACATTATTCAGCAGCACCCCTACAAAAATCATCGATTCATGGACAAACAAAGCCAAATTACTCCGTCAAATTCACACTGAGTTCAAAGTATTTTCGTAAGTTTCCAATTTCGTTTATTCTTTGTGAGTGGTACGAAGCCAACAAGATGGATTTGTTGCGGCACATGCTTCTGACACCTTTGTATTTTATTTTTAATAGTGTCGTAGTCGTTATTTATTTTTTCCAACAAGTTTTCCCTAAGCAAGATCGATGGGGTCAAGGAGTGACGGCACGGTTACGGGCGTGTAAGTTTATAACAACTTTCTTGAGGAAAATCTTGTGTTTAAGAATTTTACCTCGGAAAAATCTGTTCATAATAGTTAAGGCTTTGTTGCTATCAATCATAATCACTGAATATTTTAATGGTTGATGATTTCGGTAGGTACTATTGCTGTGAAAATATATGAGATTATTTTTCCATTTCCCCAGTTTACGTAATAAAAAAACTAATAACCAACTAGGTACTTTATGTATTCTCATTTAATAGTATTTGAGTTTATCTAACGAATGATACTGAAATTTTGACCATCTCTAAAACCTAAAAGCTATCATAGAGGCCCTGCGGCTTGCGTAAAGGCTGGCGCACATTCTGCCTAGGACAATCTTCACACGCATGTACCTAATCACTAACTAGGCGTAGGTTACGTAGTAAGTAGGTACTATAGAAACCATAAATGATAATTATTTCTACACATTATACAACTTACAACTAGGTACATACTTTCACCCCCTTATTAATAAATAAGTTGTAAGTCAAGTCTGGTAAATCATAGGTTTTAAATATATCCGTCACTTTCTAATGGCATATATCAAAAAGGGCTGGGGCTATCTTAATACCTGGCTTTTACAACACTGACTTAAACCTTATTTACCAGACTCAGAACAAGCAAACATGTTTTCATCATGCACACAAATGGGTGAATCGGACCCACGACTTGTGGCGTGACAGTCAGTATATCTAACGTCCACGGCAATCAGCCCGTTGGTAAGACAGGTTTGAACAAAGACAGGCGTGATTTATTATTAGATATCTGATAAGTTAGCCACTAAATCGGATAATAAATCATAATCTAGGGATATTTGATTAGGTAACTAAAGACAATCAATCACGAGGCTTATTTATTTTTGGCACTATATATTTATACTGTGATACTTTATAGTGTGATAAACAGTATCTTTTCTTATGTGAAAGCGATACAAATGTCTTCTTACCTATTACCCTATTACGATACTATTTGTTATAACTAAACGCAACATGTTGAAAGATCTTATAAAAATAGCATAGCGAGTTAGCAACCGTTTGTGACGTGGTTACGCTTTCGCGACTCGAATCTTTCTTTCACGCAAACTTACTACGTAAGATAGAGATGGATGTAAAATTATGGATGCAAATTCCTCACACTACTTAATAGTCCATGGGCGAGAGACGAGCCGTGAGAAAATGGTCTGCGGTCATCCATGCGCAAATGAAATAGACAGGTGCTGTAAAACCAGTAGGTACCTACCCAGTTGTGGCATACCGCAAAAAGTTTGAAGATTCGCCAACATTTATATGATGAGAAATGGAATAAAACTTTGTTCACTCGAGAGCCCGTAATGCTCATTCCTGTCAAGAAGGTTTTAGCATTACTATTTGAGATAACTGTGAAGATATTATATTATTTATATTATTGATATGAAGAATTGCTTTTCGTGATTGCTATGGCCTAGGAAAAAGCTCGTCCTAAATGTAATTGTAATTATAACCTGTTATAATAATATATAATTTGGGAGAATTTATCCAGCACACTCTTCTTTTAATTTCAACAAAACAAAATTTTCTTGGCTGTCACTAAGTAAATAAGTACACTGTAATCTCATTTACTTATAGACGTAAGTGGACATCAATGTTACCTACAGCAGTGCGGCCGCCTGGAGAATACTATTCTGATGGTCAAATCACGGCAACGGCTGATCTGATAATTGGACTTTCCCATCGCAACAGGATTACCCTTTTCAGAGATTAACCCAATATTAACAGGTATCAGATACGCATTAAGTATTTCGGCCGCCACACTTCAATAAAATAATCGGTATCCTCACTATTCCTCACACAGCTCGCATAAGATGGTCTTTTCGAACCCTTGTTAAAAATGACACTCACGCACTTGCGTATCTAGCAAAAACAAAATGTATTCCTTGTTTTGAAAATTATTTAGTAGGTACACGATTAGGTAAGTATCATTTTCCAAAATTGCACTATTGTCCTTCTTTCTTTACCTACCTAGGTACTTTATTATCATTACTGTTTCAAGTCTTTCCAGAGCTTGTACGCTGCGACCAGACTAGATCTATTGTGATCGCCACGTTAATTTAATTTCACTGCCAAGACCTACAGCTATAATAAACTGCACAATATTCTTGTCAGGAATGGATTTTACTTCATCTGGGTGTAACAGGTGTTTCCCCAGATGAGTATTTCGTTTAGGCATAAGTGGACAGCACTCACACAAGAGATGTAATGATGTTTCATCTGCCTCACGACAGAATCTGCACAACCTCGAGTCGTGAACGCTGATGGTGAACAGATGTTTGTTCAATTCAATCCACAGTGCCCCGTTAAGGCTCTCACAAGTATGCGTAAGTTGTTTCTACTTAGAGATAATAATAGAAATAATACTCTATGGTAGACTTTTTATTAAAGGCCTTTATAAGTGCCTTAGAATGGTTCATTCCAGGAGCGTCTTTCCAAGAATCGATGGATGAGTTTACATATAGGTTCCTCATAATTAGTTTAGCCAGGCTTTTAGGTACACCACAAATTGGCTCGGGGCGATAAGGGGTCCCATTAGCTCCAGCTTTAGCTAGTTCGTCAGCTTTTTCATTACCGACGATTTGTCCAGGAACCCACCGTAACACAACCCTGTTCTTTTCACCCAGGTGGTTCAGTAAGTCCTTGCAGTTTTTAACTAGCTTAGAGTTAATTGAATCGGAGGCCAGTGCTAAGAGAGCTGCCTGGCTGTCCGAGTGGATATATATTGTATGGTTGATGTAGTCTTTCTGCTGATTAGTGTCCGCGATTAGTACCTAGGTACTTACTATCATAAATATCTCAATCAATTATGGTTCCGACCTACTTGGTTTCTACTTACAATGGTTAACTAAGTAACTAGGTTACTTAATTTTATCTTCAAATAATACTCGTACCTACAATACCCTTAATTTAAGGTACGGAAGTACCTAACCTACCTAAATAAGCTCAAAGCAGCCCGTGGCTTATCTACACAACAAAATTGTTTTAATGTATCTCCGTGAACAAATAAGCAGCAACTGGCATCTTTATAATAAACCAAAGGTATTTTATCTCGTTCATTAACTCCTCGCCGGATGTATCCTACCTAAAGCAGTAAGATAATGTGAATTTCATTTAAGTGCCAGGCTACGGTTCCGTCTTGCATGCGCAGTCCCAAAACTGTAGACATGATTGTACAAAACAAAACACGGTAAAGTGGCCACACATGCTGGTAAGCACGAGGAAACTGGACTGTGCATTGCCTACTTACCTCATCGTTTTGAGATCATTACACATTTTGGCATACCTACGTTTAGTTAAAAACAATTTTGCGGACAGAAGCGCGACTTGAACTTGAATGACCATCCAACAGCCATCCACACGCTCAAGTCTTCTTCTTATTTTTAAGTTTGGTAATCGAGCCCAAATTAAGCTCATTTCTGCCAGTGTCGAGTAATATTATAGTTTCCAGTCACAATACATCACATTATAGTCCTCAGTCAGTCACCGTCCATAAAAGCAAAGACTACAGTATATACTTAGAGACATAAAAGTAATGTTTTACTATATACCGGTCATTTAACTAAAACTCTTCACAGACTTTTTGAGACAACTTAAAAAGACACGATACACATAATTCATTTCATTTCACTTCACTGGTGCACATGGATGATCTTTATTGGGTAAAATACCACCAATAATACACAATAAAACTCAAAATACACAAATTTATGAAAATAACAATGAAAACGCAACGTCACTCTGCAAGTTCCCGCCATAAAGTCATTTTCTTCTTCTTATTATTTTGAAGTTTGGCAATCAAGCCCAAATTAGGGCTCATTTCTGCCAGTGTCGAGTTATATTATAGTTTCCCGCTGTGGTTTCCAGTCACAATAAATCACTTCACATTATAGTCTTCAGTCAGTCACCGTCCATAAAAGTCATGTTTTACTACAATGGTGGTCATTGTACTAAAACTCTTCACGGACTTTTTGAGACAACTTAAAAAGACACGATACACATAATTCATTTCCTTTCACTTCACTGGTGCACATGGATTGATCTTCATTGGATAAAATACCGATAATATGCAATAAAACTCAAAATACACGAATTTATGAAAATAAAAATGAAAACGCAACGTCACTCTGCAAGTTCCTGCGAAAAATTCCCCAACCCAGTTTTCAATCTACGTATAAGTAAAGTAGATTGTTCATATGCCTATGTAAAGTAGGTAGTCCTACAAACTTATCTTACCCGGTGGCGGTGGTCAAAAGAGGAACTAACGACGCCATTTCGAAATGTCAAAACGCTTAAACTTAAACGCTTCACTGCGCTTCACCCATAGATTTAGAATTTTCTACTACTTCTATCCTTCATCTTAGGCTTCACCAAATGCGATAACAGCTTGTGACACTATATTATTATAGTTACCTATGTCTACAGTACCCTATCGAAATGGATAGCTCATAAAAAACATCTTATTTCTGAACGATATAAATTATGTCAAATTTGACAGTTAGATGACATAAGGTGACTGACATGACTTTCTAACTGCGTGACCGTGTTCCAAAAACCATAATCCTAGCAAATACTGGCAAATACAGAGCATGTTTTTTTTTTATCTGACAAAGAGATGCTCATATCCTATTGTGAAATAAAAGAGAAGGAAAATTTCAGCAAAATTGATTCGTTATAAAACAACTTTTGGGTGGGATTTGGAACATGGTGTGCTGTAGACAAGCAGAATCCGCAGGCTGATTACCAATCTTGCAAGAGCCAAGCGATAGCAGATATTGCTAAATATCTGCTGTTTTATTGCAAATTCGTATTATGAATCAGCGATAAATAAGCCATAGCAAACACTCATCAGTGCTGCCTCTATGGGACAATCGGTAAACTAAAAAGTGCATTCATCTGTATAGACTTACAATAATTTGGTATTACGAATCGTTTTTGACAGCAGCGGAAAAGCAGAAAGCAAGCAATTTTATCTGTCAAATTGCGACAACCTTTTCTCTGATTGTAAATCTCTGCTGATCGATTGCTACCAAATTATTATTAAAATTATCTAGATTTTAGTTCATATTTACGTACTGAACATAAAAGCAAGATCATAAGAAGTAAGTGAAGTGTAAGTAAAGAGTGGAAGTGAAGTAAGTGGGGATTGTTTTCATTGATTTAAGTCATGGTTCGTGCTATATTATACTGAGTGGATTGGAGGTTGAGGAGAAGAGGAATGATATCCTCATAACAGCACGGTTGCGTCGTGACCTTGGACACCAAGCCACAGCTTTGGATTTTTCGGAGGCTCAGTTCAAAGCACACTATAGACTGTCGAAAGAATTCTTCGATTTGTGTTCTGAACCTAGGCCATACCTACATAGCTCCATTGAGAATTAGTACAAAAGTAAGCATATAATGTAAAGTACCTATATGCATGTTTATTATTCTTTAGGTAATTTTTATAATGGTTAAAAATTTACGTTAAAAAAAAAGACAGTGATATTACAGGTGCTTACAGCACCCTTATTTTATGCTACAGGCTCTTAATACAAGCCTATGGGAATGAGCTACCTACACAGCCACAGTCTGTCTTTCAGTAAAAGAGGTGACAATAGCTTTGAATATGAATGTAGTCCTCTATCATTATAGTATAATCTATTAACAATTCCTGCTCCTAAATGTGTGAGAAAGTCCCAGAATTTTAATTTTACTAAAATTTACTTTACAGGTGAATCCAAGGCCATGGCGTTTAACACCAATTGCAGCTGCGCATTATACAAGTGTGGATAGTCACGGAGATCATAGTCAACAGATACTACCACAAATGTAAGATGTGGGTCCTGCTGATGAAATACACCTTCTTGCTAGTGGATGACAACAATGGGACCATATTGTGCAAATATTATTATTAGAGTTATATATTAGAAATAAAGTTTGAAATTTTTGTATGTATCGTCATATTTTATAATGGTTTTGTTTTAAGTTTTTATACTAAAATTGTTTTGTTCATTTGTAAGGTATCTATGGGCCAAAGTAGCCTTATAATAAAGAGATATTAATATTCTATTAATTAAATTTTTCACTTTTACATTTTAAAATATACTTAAAATAATATTACATGGTATGGGTAAGAAGTATTTAATTATAGTCAATAAATACTATTATTATTTGTATTGATAATTTAATACTGTTTATTAATTAATGAATTGCATTAATAATGTTCATTAATTTAATAATGTTAATTTGTAAAATGAACTAGCCGTTTTATATCTACTTGTTTTAGTAACTCTGTAACTTTTGCTGTTTGTTGTAGTTTATTCAATACTTAAGTGAAGTAAGGGTTATAATAAACACAAAATAATTGCAATATCGTTATTTAATTATCCTGAACAATTATGGTCCATATCTGGCTGTCTGTTAATATCTCCCTTTTGCCTATGAATTGTGCTGATGAGATGCTCCTGCTGTACTTTTCTGACAACAGGTACTGCAGGCTCTGGAAGTGTCTGTAAATAAGTAAAAGTATAGTTGTTAGTGTTTGGCAGGTTTTTATTTTCATATTACAATACTTACAAACTCTGCATGATGGTCCTCTTGTTGTTGTAAGATACAATATTAATAACATGTCCTTATTAATTAGCATAACAACATTGAGAATATTCTAACAAAATACTATAACAGGTTTTTTTTATAACAATAATTCATTATCAGTTTCTATAGCTATTCAACTTACCATGATACATTAATTAGTCAATAATTCTTATGAATACATTGAACCTGTTACAATTATTTTGTTAGGTCTGTTATTGTGTAGGGTAATTATTTGGTTAGGTTATATGGGTCAGGCCCATAAGAGTTTAACTTAGTAGCAAGATCATGCTACTGTCTGTCAACAGTTTCTTTTCATCATGCGCCAAGCCCAACACCTTTGGCTAACGCGGGATACTCAGCAAGGATATCTAACAACTCTTCTAATGGCTCGTTGTTTGCCATTTCTTTAACATTTTACTTTTACTTTAAAGTTAACCTCTTACTTACGTTTGCAGTGATATCCAAAATCCATATGAAACAAACACTTAAAATGACATCGACTTTGACCACTTGAGTAAATTGGAAGGGACGCTAAGCATTTTTTGTGAATTTTGAATTACATTTGAATAGGTTTCGACATGTAAACAAACATCGCGCACATCTGTTTGACATAAATTTATTTCTAGTTATTGCTACTACTAGTGCGTTCGAATTGGAGTGATGTCGTTTTTAACAGTTTCAAAATGGGCATTTTTGTTTATGCGTTCGAATTGGAAAATTTCAACAATTTTGCAACTTTTGCCACAAACGATATTTCCCAAATCGAACGATTAGATACAAAAATGACATTTCCATGCTGATCGCCTGCTTGTCACTTGTCTCAACCTACCTTTTTCCTTCAGTTAATCATTAAACAAAGTTAATCTAACAAATTATTCTCTTACCTGTTAGTATTTCTATAAAATTTTATAATAAAAATTAGAATTTTCGCTTCCCGTATGAATTTTCCGAAACTTATCTGTCAGATTCAAAGATGTCAAAATATGATCACAAACGACCCTGCCTCGGAGGTGGGTCAAAATTTGCAGTTCACGATGTCGTTTTTAACTGTTTCCAAGCAAAACGAACGGTGAACGAAAACTGTTCAAAACGCCAATTTCGCCCACAACTTTCCAAATCGAACGCCAGTTGTGATCGTTTTTGGCATTTTGGACTGTTATTTTTGCTACCATACCCCAATTCGAACGCACCTTACATCGCTATTGGCGCTGGTGTCGTCGCGATAAGTGCATTCCAACGATCGGCGATCGATAAGCAAACGATCTCGTAGGTAATTCCATTTTCTTTTGACGTATAGCCATCGATGGCGCGATAGCTGCGCGATATTGCTTATCGCTTGCTTATCGCAAATTTTAAGGTAATCAGCCTGCCGATAGTAATTTTTTTCAAATTAAATGGGTTACAATGGGTATATCATAAACTTTTATCAATTAATGCATTTATTTAGGGAGATTATTGTGAAAAGGATCTCTAGTATATAATAATAATCTATGCAATTAGTCATGACAATTGGTAACATTCATTTGTTGATAGTCTAAAGTTAAACAAAAGTTTTATGCATTGTATTGTAACTAATTATCGGTACCTAGTTCGGCGGTTTCTGAAAGTTACAGCAGCAAGAGGAAAACACTAAAAGTATTAATTATCGACTGCAAAATAATCAACAACAGTATCATTATAAGTGAATAATGTCGGCGTTATTAACTGCAGACTGGTTCCAATTGGATTCCTATTACAGGTTTGTACCAAAGCACACAAGGATATGCTCTATCTATTGGTTATCAGGGCACATAGGTACTGTAAACGCCCTATACGTGCCTGCTCCTAATCATCACAGATAATAATTATGGGTTCCAGGAATTTTTGGTTTACCATGGAATTGTTACCATATTTTTTGTGTCAAAACTGAACAAAAATATCATCAAGAAGTGGATCTTTGGTTATAGAGTAACCTTGTAAAGAAAACAAGTTTCTAAATGGTTTTGTTTTTATCCATGTAGCTATAACATAAATGTTTATTTATCCTAACTCGGCTAATCTCATATTCAATTCAAATTAATATTTCTGAGATAAAATTGAAACAATCACAACAGTGTTATGCGATGTTATTCTTTTCCTTCCAGGAAGTTCGACTTGTACGAAATGAACTGGTCAATGGATGAAGGCCTAGACAACATGATAGTTAGCGGGGCTCCATACGGAGGTCCTATAGCCATGGTGAGGGATAGGAAACAGCTTGTACGCATCTTGACTACATCAAAACCAGTTATCACTATTTATAATTGTGTTGGAAATGTTATTTCAAAGATATTGGTAAGTGTCTCTTAATCAAAATAGATTCTAATATAAGTCTGTTTTTAATAATTTATGTTTTCTAGTGTAAAATGATAAGTGCACCTCAAATCACATGTTGCTTAATGTATCTGATGTAAGTAGATAGATCATATAATATCACCTGGGACATTAACCTGCTAGCTTGCGATTAAAGAATAACAATTGTTATAAAACTCTGCGCTGACCTTAGATGAGTCAGCGGTTTAATTCAAGTAAAGAAACCGTTAATTCTGTATTGAATGGAATTGAACACTTGGCTGAAACCTGTCCTAGATATTTCCAATAAACTTAAAAATGGTTTTTAAATATTTTATGTTACAGTGGAACAGTGGAGTCCTAGTACATATGGGCTGGTCTGATGCAGAACAGCTTCTCTGCGTCCAGGAGAGTGGGGATGTTCTCATCTATGACATGTTTGGGGCATACCAAAAAACATTCAATATGGGACAAGAAGTTAGGGATACTAAAGTAAGAGATATGCATTGAATAATAATCTCAAAAAAGGAGCTAGACTATGTGTCCTTACCATCTTTGACTGCATTGTCAAGCCAATTTTTTTTTTAACTTTTGACCGTATTCAGAGTCTTTTTGCCATGCAAGTCAGATTAGTATTATTTCAGTCAGTGCTTTCATTTGTTAAAATTAAATCTTTATGCATATCTATAATATTCATTGTGGTTCGTAATGATTTAAAGCCCAAGCTTAAAAACAATGTTAATGAGGAAATAGATAAGCAAATAATACAGTAGTTCTATTTTTAATTTAATATGTAGCTGCATCAGGCAAATAGTTTGCATAGATTTTATAACAACCAACTGCTAAAGCTGATAGTATTTTATGGTTTTATGGAACTGAACAACATTACCTTCAACAATCACATCAAAATCATGTAAAACGAATCATCTGTTGCTACAAAAAAAAAACTCTGAGTTTGCCGAATTTCAATCAATTTACTTGTAGGTACTGCCAAAGTTAGGTTAATTATGTTGGTTTTATCGAGTAGTTTGCATTTACATTACATTTGCGATTGTAGTCAAAGAGTAATTTTTTATGTTAATTTGTAAATAGGTATGTAAAGCACAGTTGTTCCCGAACCCCCATGGTATCGGCCTCGCGGTTATCACGACCACCAATCGAATGTACCTGCTGAGCAACGTCTCTGAACCTAAAGTGAGATCTGTACCAGATTTGCCTAGTAAGTATTCTTTTAAATAGTATAGCATAAATGGGCAGTCGTAACAAGTGCGGACTCTAGGTATACCGTAACAAGGTGGCCATAGCGGTATGCAGAAACTACGGCAATCCACCCACTTTGCCTCAGATAGTTTTCCATCACTGTGGCCATGTAATATAGTCGTTGGTGCGATGAAGGGAACAAACTGATGTTACTTAGATCATGTGATCTAAGTAACATCAGTAACTAACGTATCTAAGTAACGTATTATGTAATATGCTTCAGTATCTTGTTTCCTTAGCTGGTATACTAAATATTCAGTTCCTCATGTACTGATTGGCATTTGGTACTGCATAACGCATTGTAATGTCAATACGTGAGTACCGAACTATCAGCATACATACACAATGGGATTGGGATTTTTCTACCAGACATTTATAAAGTTATAAAGCAGTCCTTTGTTGAGAACTTGGCCGGTCTTTAATTTTTATAATAATCAACCTATGCTAAGGGCTAAGAATTGCAGATTGTATATCTTAAATGAATAAAGGGAAACTAAGTTTGAAACTAACTTGTGCGTAGATCATCTGTTGCACATTAGTACCGGGATTCAGCTGAAAATCAATGCTGTGCCGCATACACTGAGCTGACTACCTAGCTACACACAGTTTAATGTTACTATTTAATTTTTTAAATGTTTTTGTGTATTTATTTATTGTCTATTGTGTGTGTGCCTTATTATGTGTGTAGAATAAATGGTTTAATTTAGCGTTTTTTTTTTTCAGGAGCTAATGAGCCAATATCATGCTGGTGCGTGCTGAGTTCCGGATTCATTGTGTGTAGAGACAAGGAGATCTACAAATGTCAGCTTGGTGAAACTAGAGCTGTTATAATGGTATTTTTATTTATGTTTAATATTAATTATAAAAATAATCTTATCATTTCTTCTGGCAGTTTTTATAGTGGCACAGAGTACTACCTTACAGAAGGCTAACTCCCTAATAGAACCTGTATTAGGTACGAAACCTACTAATAACGATACCTACTGTTCTATGTGAAATAAAACGACGAGAACATGTTAAAAAAGTTAATTCATTTCTATAAAAAAATAGCACAATACATTAATAAATTAAACTGCTATCTAGCGGCAGTAAGTGAGTAAGTTTAATCATCGTTTAGATAGCGCCAACAAGTTTCAACATAGTGTCTACTTCGGAGTAGGCATTCGGTAAAATTTGCCACCAAATAAAGGTCACCAAACTCAAATTCAAAATCATTTATTCAAATAGACCTTCGCAGGCACTTATGAAAAGTCTGACTCTAATACCGGTTCGGAAGGTTGCATTTGCTGAGAAGAGCCGGCAATAAACTCAGCAATTACTCTTTTCAAAACAAGCTTAGATTCATTGCATAATATTTACCTTCTAATCGCACTGAAAACAATTGCGTGCCCCGGCGCGGCGGCAAAATTACAAAGTAGACTGAATAAATATTTAACAAGTAAATAAATAGCAAACTATTTTTTTTTTTTTTTCAAAATTAACTATGTATATATGAAGAAGCGCTCGTGGTGTAGCATGATTAGCCGTTCTTAATCGATCGGCGAAGTTAAGCTACGTCTGTCGTGGTCGGTACCTGGATGGGTGACCGCCTAGTGGTATTTCAAATCGAGCGTTTCTGTGCTTCGGAAGGCACGTAAAGCCGTTGGTCCCGGTTATCACTTAATTGTGATAGTCGTTAAGCTAGTTGGATGCCTCCTAGGCGGCTTGAAAAATTCCAACAGTAGGTTGACCACTAGCCTACCTCCACCAATCGGCAGTGGGCACGCGTGGTGGAGTATCTGCCCATTCCCTTTCACCCTCATTTGTGAAAGGAGGCCTGTGCTCAGCAGTGGGACATTATAGGCTGATGATGATGATATGAAGAAAATAGAATTACAGGAACTACGAGTCAACTGATCAAATCGATACTAATATACATATACATGTTTCAATAATTCCAGAGACCTGACATACAGAACGCATACACACAGATACTTGCAATAGTATCGTCACAGAACAGCAAGCATGTGGCCTTGTTCACTGACTCTGGCTTCCTATGGATCGGCTCCTCAGACTTCAAGACTAAGTACTGCGAGATCGATACTGGATATATTAAAACACCCAAAGAGCTTATGTGGTAAGTCATTTAAAGACCTGTGTGAAGAATATCCAGGATATTATTAATAGGTCATAAGCTAACCTGGGGCACGAAGGTCGCCTTAAAATATAGGATGTAAAGCTATAAACAAACATAAATTATGGACCAAACTCTCAAATATACTGTAATGAAGTAACAGCCATGTATTATATGATGTCAATGTAATCTATGCTGTGCATGAAAATGTACCTTATGTAGATGTAATCAAAGTGGATATTACATCAAGCTACATACGGTGGATGTGTTAAAATTTGTATTTGATGTATATCCTATTATTTATATTTGATGTAAAATGTTAACTAGGTTATTATATTGCCTTTGTATTCTTTTGAGGATAGAGTGGTAGCCTAAGTTACTTCGACATTTATAAATAAAAAAGGGTTAATTAGTTGCAAGAGAGAAGGACAGTCGAGCAATCCGTTGATTAATTTGTGCAAACACATACAGTCTAGGAGTTGCCTTCTGTCAAGTAGACTGTTCATCCTAAAATGAGCGAGGCGGGCATCGTATGATGGAAGCTTCTTGGCCAAATTACACCGATAGCAGAGATGCCACTAAAACCTTTTTTGTATTTGTTCGAGGCGCTTAATATGCACATTATAACAAGGATCCCATATCTGGCTGCAGTATTCGACATTGGGACGAACGACGCTGGAAAAAAGAGCAATCTTGGTAGAATGATCTTTGAACTCCTTGCAATCCTCAAAACAAATCCAAGTGCTCGAAAGGCTTTCGCTATTATCTTGTCTATTTGGAGTTTACTTTTTTTCTAAATAAATGATTATTTTTGAACAAAATATAGATCGTTGACTGATACTTTTGCAGGTGTGATTCTCAAGCCATAATAGCTCATTGGGACGACATGATGTGTATTTACGGTTCAAAAGGCAACTCCGTTTCCTACCCCTACGACGGACCCTTCCACATCATACAAGATTTAGAGTGCGTTCGAGTTGTGTCCGAGATGACACACGAACTCGTACAGAAAGTGCCGTTCGTTGTCGAGAAAATATTCCGAATCAATAGTACGGCCCCCGGCTCCTACTTGGTGGAAGCTTCTAGGCAGTTCCAAGTTAGTAAACACTCTCCCCCTTATTAATAAATAAGGTGTAAGTCAAGTATAGTAATACCTAGGTTTATAATACGATACGTTTAAAATAGGACGGGCCAGCTGGCGCGGTTGGTTAAGACTCTGGTCAAGATTCCACCTATCGCGCTGCAAGTCGGGGTTTCGATTCCCACACAGGACATGCATTTGTGTGCATGAACACGTCTGCGTGTCCTGAGTCTGGTTGTAATTATGTATATTAAGTATGTATTTACAAACAAACAGTAGTATATGTATTATATCAGTTATCTGGTTTCCATAGTACAAGCTCTGCTTAGTTTGGGATCAGATGACCGTGTGTGTGTGAGGAATGTCCCAGGATTTATTTACTTATTTAAAAAAAAAAAACCGTCACTTTCTAATGTCATATAAACAAAAAACCGGCCAAGTGCGAGTCAGACTCGCGCACCGAGGGTTCCGTACAAACCTGTAGGTATATAAGTAAATGGTAGTATAGACCTGAGTATTTGATATTAATTTCAATTTATGACCTATTAAAAAAAAACTACTTACTAGATCTCGTTCAAACCAATTTTCAGTGGAAGTTTGCACCGTAATGTACATCATATATTTTTTATAGATTTATCATTCTCTTATTTTAGAAGTTACAGGGGGGGGACACACATTTTACCACTTTGGAAGTGTCTCTTGCGCAAACTATTCAGTTTAGAAAAAAATGATATTAGAAACCTCAATATCATTTTTGAAGACCTATCCATAGACACCCCACACTTATGGGTTTTATTAAAAAAAAATGAGTTTCAGTTCTATGTATGGGGAACCCCCAAAATTCATTGTTTTTTTATATTTTTGTTTCAAAATCTTAATGCGGTTCATAGAATACATCTACTTACCAAGTTTCAACATTATAGTTCTTATAGCTTCGGAAAAAAGTGGCTGTGACATACGGACGGACAGACAGAGAGACAGACAGACATGACGAATCTATAAGGGTTCCGTTTTTTGCCATTTGGCTACGGAACCCTAAAAAGGGCTGCGGCTATCTTAATACCTGGGTGTTACAAGACTGACTTACACCTTATTTATTAATAAGGGGGTCTAGTTTTATTCTGTCCCACTAAAAGACATGGTTTACACTAGTATGAAAAAATAAATCGTATGCGAATGTAAGGCCCGTAATACCGTATCAACCAAAACTTGAGTAGAGATTGTAACCATTGAATTTATAGACATATGGTTTATTTTCAATTAATACGATCAATTTCCATTAAAATCTTCCAGAAACGCAGCCAAAGAGCAGACGAGTATATACGGCTCGTGAAACCCGACCTAGGCACCGCCGTACATGATTGTATCGAAGCTTCCGCCTTTGAATTTAACCCAGATGTCCAGAAAATGCTCATAAGAGCCGCACAGTTCGGCAAAGGGTTCATACTCGACCCGGAACTTACCGACCACTACGTGAAGACTTGCAGGTGGTTGAGAGTGTTGAATGCTGTGAGAGATCCGAAAGTAGCTATACCGCTTACTTCTGTGCAGTATCCTTTTGTTTTTATTTATGAAACTCAAGAATTTTGACGATGGGACCAACTTGATTGAGATTTCAGTATTGATGAGGATAGACATACTCTAGAATTATTCTTACGGATTATTTACGTCTTGTTATGATTTGTGTGGATTATCTAGTTGTTTTGTAGGTTTGTCCTTGGTAACAACGAATGTTGGTCATCTGAAATCAGATCTGTATCGGAATTACTTCTAAGAAATAGTCACTTGATTTGGACTTAACTGGCAGATTCTTTTTAATTCTACATAAAAAACAAACATCCAGCCCGACTGACCGTAAGCGGTTACCGTGCGTTGCAGACCAGCAAAACTATCTTCTCAACCGAAAGGCGTTGAAAGGTTCCATATGCCAGTAATAGCAGCACATTTCAGAAATATTAAGCAATATTTGATTTTAAACCATGTATTTTCTTAACAAAATATACCAGAATGCGTAATTTAGGCGAGCGAGTGTTACTAGATCGCTTGATCTGGCGCCGACTGCATTGCCTCGCCGGTCACATCGCGGCTTATCTACAACTAAAGGACGGACGGACCCGGGTACTGTCGCATTGGGCTTGCTATAAGGTAAAATTATCCTCACTAATATTATTAAAGACAAAGTCTATCTGTTTGCTGTGATTTTGCATCTTCATTAGGCTAATTTAATGTTTTTGTGTGACTTTCCGAAACTATCTCGCCCCACACTTTAACCAGCGTTCCCGTAGCTCGAATCGTCGAATATTGGCTCGAAACAAAAAGTATCCTATATGGAAGGATAAAATTTCATCAAAATCCTTCCAGCCATTACGATGTGACTGAGTAACAGTAACAAACATCAACAGAAATCCAAAATCTTGCATATATAAAAGTAAACATTTACACTACAGGTAACCCAACCTCACCTAGACAACGAGAGTGCAGCGCGCGAGATCGGCGAGAAACTGCGTAATGTGCCCGGAATATCATACACTACTATTGCTATGAAAGCCGCTGAAAAGGGAAGAAAAGCACTTGCGATCAAAGTAAGCCGTATTAACCTTATGTCTTTATTACTAGAGTACAATATCCAATAAATAAACCCTTCATATACGAAAAAGCCAAAGGCCAAGAAGCCAAAATGAAATAGCCTCAGATAACATTGAGAGGACAATCCTGAAACAATTGTGGCAGTAAGAACCTCGGTCATAGACCCCAAGACGAAAATCTGAAAGAAAATCTAACTAATCAAAATGGCGTCTAAACATCGAACAATTAACCCAAAGAAGCGTAATGACGTCGATTTTGCTTGCAATCTATTCCGCCAATTTGCCACCATCGACAATGCGCTCCGATTGGCTAAGTCGAGGACTCATGCGCTCTGATTGGCCAAGTCAAGAACACGCGATGCAGTGATTGGTCCTTACTGTTATAAATCAGTGACAAATCACTGACTAGTTTCGGAATCGGATTGCTCGGTATTACTACTCTAAGGGATTGTTCCTCGATGCGTCTAAATAATGAAATATATAGCTAAAGTGTATATTAATTTCCAGATTCTCGATTATGAAACACACAGTAAGCTACAAGTCCCACTGCTGCTGTCGTTGGGTGAAGGTCCAACTGCTCTGCTCAAAGCAACGGCAAGTGGTGATACTGACTTGGTTTATATTGTACTGTTGCATCTTAAGGAGAAGATGGGCAAACATGACTTTGAGGTAAGTTGAGTATTTACTAGATAGATAATTCTTTATTTTTATACCACATAAGATTGAAATAAGTACAAGAACTTTCCATGACCATGGTTTTCCCAATGGAGAACAGTATCGGGTTCTTCAAAAAGGGTATGAAGAGATTTCTTCAACGCGCGAGTGATAACCCCGGTGTTGCAAGCGTCCATAGGCTACGGTAACTGCTTACCATCAGGCGGGCCGTATGCTTGTTTGCCAACATAGTGGTATAAAAAAACTTTAAATAATAAAGAAATTGTTACATTGGGTGGTCTTATCACTAATAGTGATCTATACGGTGTTATCTCTGTCTCTCTATACACAAATTAAATGAGCTTGCTTTTGGCCACTGACCCGCCCGCCGCTGAATAAGGGACGATGACGAAGCCTACGTTGGAACACGCTTACCAAGAAGAAACCTTTTCACTGTGGGCTGTTTCTGGTTAGTTTAAGCATATTTATTACTTACAGCTCTTCCTGCGGTTCCAATGTTCCAATAATTCCGTGTTCCAAGCTAACAAAATTCTTTCCCGGCCATAATTTGTCAAAATTGGGCCATATTGTCATAACCCCTTAGGGTCAGGGTTCCGAAAACTGAAGTTTCTATAGAGACCCTATACCTGACGTAGACTTCACCCCTTGCGGATAGATACACCCTTTCCGTTACACGTTGTATATTGGTATTTGGTAGGTCCATTGTACCCATGCGTATGACGATCTGCCTTTAGGACTAGTGAGTGAAACATGGCTTTTCCATGCAGGTGCTTCGGCATACTGCAGAAAGGTACCTAGAAGTGGGGGCTCTGCGGTATCTGCGGACATTTTTAAATACGTTCAAAGATTGACTATGAGTCCAATGGACCCACGACTACAATTCTTCATCATCATCAGCCTGTGGTCGTCCACTGCTGGACATAGGCCTTTCCCAATAGTCCCCATCTTCCGGTCCTCCTCTTTTCGCATCCATCTACCGCCCGCCAACGTTCGCAGGTCATCGGTCCACCAAGCGGGGGGCGTCCCACACTTCGCTTGCCTGTGCGTGGTCTCCAGTCAAGAACTCGTTTACCCCATCGGTTATCCGTTCTGCGACAAATATGGCCTGCCCACTGCCACTTCAGCTTGCTTATTCTCAGAGCTATGTCGGTTAATTTAGTTCTCCACCGGATTTCATCGTTGTGAACTCTGCCCTTGAGAGAAAACCTTTTGGATCAGGCCAACTGTCAAAGATCACGTTTCAGCGGCATAGGTCATCACTGGCAGGACACACTGTTCAAAAACCTTTGACTTGAGACTCTGCGGTATCGGTGATTTAAATATTCGGCGAAGCTTTCCGAATGCTGCCCAGCCCAGTTGTATTCTTCTATCGGCTTCCTTTTTGAAGTTGTTCCTACCAAGCTGTATGGTCTGCCCAAGGTAGATATACTCTTGAACAACTTCGATGCCAACATTTCCAACGGTTACCGATCCCGGGGAAATATGATTATTAAGCATGACTTTTGTCTTACTTAAGTCCATCCCGAGACCCACTCGCCTTTCAGCGACTCCGCCATCCATGACAACTATGTCGTCTGCGAATCGAAAGTGTGAGATGTACTCGCCGTTGATGTTAATACCACGTCCCTTCCAGTCCAGCGTCTTGAACACATCTTCCAATACGTTAGTTAACAGTTTCGGGGATATGACATCCCCCTGTCTGACTACAATTAAGGTTAAATAGTGATAATGGTGTTCCAGCGTACAATCCGCAGCTTCCCGTTAGCGCATGGTCTGTACATAAAGTACTGCGCGAGCCACAACCGCGAGGCACTCCGCCTGGTGTTCGTGCAGGAGGACAACTTCCACGGACAGGCCTCCACGCACATCAGAGACGCCATAGACCAGCCCAACCCGGGCAGCGTGGAGGCCTCGCTTATATCAGCTAGAGAGTGCTATAAGAAGGGCAAGAATGACATGGGTGAGATATTTTCATAGTTATTTCAGGTATTTGGATGGATATATAAGGCGTTGATAGCTCAGCGAAGCTCTCGGTGAAGTACTAAACTTTACGAGATATATCAAAATGATTTACTTACTACGGATTTGTGTATCTTAATTCTTATATAATTTGCTCTTTACAGTAAATCATTATAATTAATATTTTAAAAGTTGTTATTTAATTCGCATTTATAATATGACAGGAGCATCAATTTGTGAAGACGCTCGCAAGCTGTGCAAGCAACAGTCCAGCCTACAGGAGACATATAGTACCAGTTTCGTTGGTCTATCGCTACACGACTCCGTAAAGAAACTACTCGACCTGAAGGCAGTCAAACTGGCAGAAAAACTACGAACCGAATATAAGATGCCTGATAAAAGGTACGTCGCTAACTCGTTGCATTTAAATGTATTATTTACCTATTTACATTATTAATTTAAATTTAAATCAGCCCTGCACTAAAGTGCTCATGACTGTGCATAACCAAAGATACCGGGGGTTTAGCAAATCGTTGATTTGCAGCAAGGTTAATGTAGAGGAGAGAATTGATGAACTCCGGCAAAAAGTAAATCCAACGAACACCCGTGTATGACAATGCACATTCTATGGGATTGCGCATGGTTTTTGGTGCAGAAATACAGTCCACAAGGCTTACATACAACATGTACTTCCCACAAGTTGTGCGCAGAAGCACAGCCCCGGACGTAGGGCGCCAACCGGGGCCCATGTCCCGGGGCACTCTCAGGAGCCCCCAAAATCATGTTTAAAAATTAATAAACTTGTTTCACGAAGCGCCTAGCATCCAACTAACGTTAATCAATCGATTATTATTAGTTTGATTTTTTATGGTTTTTTTTCTTACTTCTTTTGCTTTACTTGGCAAAGGTGGCCTGTGGTAGAGCACACCTTGAGAACTAGTTACAATGGGGCTGTCATGGCAAACAAGTGCAATTTTCTCCTATCGAAAAAGTAGGAGGTTCTAAATTTGTATGTTTTATTTTTAATATCTTTTCTTTATAGATATTGGTGGCTTCGCATACTAACGCTAGCTGAAACACAAGATTGGGCTGAATTAGATCGCTTTTCGAAGTCGAAAAAGTCGCCGGTCGGCTACGAGCCGTTCGTCGACGCCTGTCTCAAATACAACAAGTCCGATGAAGCTCTCAAATACTTACCTAAATGTAGAGATGATATCAAAGTTAAATATTACGTGAAAGCTGGGTAAGTTTCTTAGCTATATATGCTAACTAGTTGCCTTCCCGCGGTTTAACCTGCATTCACGGGATGCGGCGACAAGAGACAAATAAACTCAGTTTCGCATTTATTATAGGGTGACTGCTATAGTTATTGGCCACTTAAGCTGAAATTTATCTTACAACCACTATAAAAAATAAAGTAATAAAGATACATACACTTGTGATATACCAATTGAAAGTGAATTTAATAAGGTCACAGGAAATAAAACAGGTATCATTAAAATCACATATTTATTTAATAAAAAGGTTTACCAAATTCAATCACCTATGAAATTTAGTAATTGGCCACGAAATTACAGTAATTATCATATCAGGATACAGTTATTAGCCAAACAATTTAAAATCAAAATGTTATCAAATTATTAACTTTTGTTAAGTCTAAATTAAAATTTTACACAGCTAAAACCATATTCTTCCTGTCCTGTGTAAAAAAATCCCCATTTTCTTAGTCATTTTCACTTTTTTCGTTATCAGAATGACTGTCATCATTTTCCATACAAAAGCAGTTGTGGCATAAGAAATTGTCAATGTAATCCTGAGGTATATGCATAAGATGAGATTTACGAACTTGGCCACATTCGTATCTTAATTTAAAAATTCTTTCTTACTCCTCTTTTACACACACCACAGAAGAAGTAGATCATATTTTTCTATTCTTTTCCAACTTTCTTGTCTTAATTTCCTCTAATTTTCTCATTTTCAAATTTTTTTTTGCACTTTCTCAAGTCTTTTTGTTTTTTGTTCTTCTTCTAGTCTCTACTTTTCGTTGGATTTGTCCTCCAGAATTTTTTGATACTCTGGTTCTTATATGTGGTAAGGTAGCCTCTGAATATTACGTTTACCTTACTCATGCTGATCCAGGACTTGACTAAACCAGTTTCTGATGTCGAATTAGCCTGCGTAACACCTTCGCCTGCTTTGTGAAGAAAATCTTTTAACTATCCTATTCCAGGTCTGTTTTGACTGAAGGGTTTCTCTGGGGTTGTTATTCAGAAAGTTTTGGACAGAAACTTGAATATCTTCTGCACCCCTAGGAAAGCCTCTTTTCCCTATTTCGCACAGCCATTCTTTTAACTGCTTTTTCTTCTTCTCTAGCCATGTAAAAATTGCTTCCTTTTTTGGTCAAGTTTTTTTTATTTTGCTATACGGGCGATTCAATTTAAATTGAACATTTTCTCTAGGTATACGATACTTTTTGGCGGCTGTCCGAACTGATATACCTTGCCCTACGTATTTTTGGCCAGTTGAAACAGTCTGAAAGAATTTTAAAATAATATATTCAGTAATTGGCCACTTTACTTTTCAGTTATTGGCCCCCCCGGCTACTAACTGAAATATTGATCTGAGAACTGTAGGATTTTAATGCACCGTATATTTTACCTTTATAGAGTTGAATCTGCTTAGAAAATACATAAAATAGAAAATGAGTAATTGGCCGGGGTATGCCAATAACTGAATTCAACCAAATTTATATTTAGTTATTAGCCAGTAATTTTTTTTGAGCTTAATGTATGTTTAAAACCTTTTAAATAGCACTGAATTAAGCTTTACATATTATGCCAACAGAAACATAAAATATTCAAGCATTACATAAATAAGTTACTTATCAAATCAAGTTTTTCGAAGACTCTTACCTTATTTTTTTCTTAACAAACCACCCATATTTGTCTAATCTTTTGGAAACTGACCTCTCCAATCCAGTTAATGCCATCTAGGTAAAATTTTATGAACTAAAATGAAAGTATGATAGATATAGGAATACCTTTTGTCTTTTTCATTCACGTGCATGCTTCCATTACCTTGTTTTTTTCTATTTTGTCATGAGTGGCCAATTACTATGGGGTGGCCAATTACTATAGCAGTCACCCTACTACTAAAAATAATATTATATAGTAACAGTAGTATATGTAAGCTTCTATGAGCAAATGATAGAATCTGAATACTAAATCACGTAGCAAGACATCATAGCACATACCTTAGACATCTGCCTGCCCTGAGTGTCTTCTCCGACAATAAACGACAGTCGGATCATCGTTTTGAAATATCAAACAATAAAATTGCAGAAAAACTGACGAGATAGTTTATGCAATTATATTTTTATATTGAGTTCCCTCTAGTTATACCAGATTAGCGCAATATATTACTTGTAGACATGACGTTTCCAATCTGTTTACTGTAAATACTTATTTATTTTTTAGATTCTACGAAGAGGCAGCGCAAGTAGCATTCGATCTCAAAGACAATAGAAATCTCATCTTCGTTCAGAGTCAGTGTCCAATGAGCGAGACCTTGCAACATGCCAAAATATCCAGTTTATTACAACAACTAGCTACTAGGAAATGAATTGTGATTTTATAAGTCTATTATTAGCTATTGTTGCGAATTAGGCAAGCATGTGAACTTTTTGTGTTGAAAATCTAGCACAAGGAAACTTGAATTTGAGGCGTCGAGAAATAATAATTTTGAATTCACCTAGGGTTCAAATAAGGTCGAATTTAGAAAAACTTATCACAAGACAATTGAAATTCTTAAGTCAAGTCGTAAACGTGATATTTCTCCTGTCCAAGCTTCAATATCTGGAGACTTTCCCTACAGTTATCTCCACTTTACTTTGTATCAGTTTTAGTCTTGTTATACTCTTCTCAAAGTTGCACAGGTGCCATTATAATAAAGGAGAAATCGTGATATTATGTTAAACGAATACGTTTATAAATAACTAATTGTAAGCTGTTACTAAAGTATATTAAAAACAGCTTTCATTGCGGTTCTAGAGAGTAAGATATTTGATTAAGACTGTATATAAAAATATATTTAATCGTAAGAGTGTACTGAATATTTGTATAAAATATATAATATAATAAATAAAACAACATATTACATGGTCGCTGCTTGGTTTTATTATTGACATGAATTACGAATTTTCACAACAACGCACATGAATTCCACAAACATTAATAAATTATCCATCAATACAAATCAACATTTATAGTAACCAATAACCCCTTTACTCATAAAACGTTATTTAACGTTTGGGTCACGTAAATAACGTCACTCTATTGTCATTGTCAAATAATGTGACATTATTTACATGACCATTTAATCATTATATTAGTTAAATAGCGCTTTATGAGTAAGGGGGTAATTTAAGTGGGAATAAAAAGAAAAAAAAATTGAAACAATAATTTTGATCATCCATGGTGTCATGAGTAAAAAAAAAACTATTTTCATAAGGTATAACATAACAAGTTCCTGTAAATTAGTTAAAATATCTATAGCTGGAAAAGTTATAAGTATAACATTTTGGGTGGATTCGACCAAACTAGTATAAGTTTTACTGAGATTTAATTACTAATTACTCTAGAGTTATTGATCTTTGTGTGTTACAAAGTATTTCTCCAAGAATATCTACCTATCTATATAAAAATCTTTATTTTGTACTTGAGAACCAATAGATTTTATGTTTTCAGCCTGGTTTTCATATTCATTCGTTACTTATTTGAAAAAGCTGACGTTATATGAGGAATAAGTTAAAAGAGTAAAATATTCTAGATAATCACTCTATTGTTACATGACATTTGCTCGAACCCACCCTAAATCCACATCTTTATATCGGAATACGTAACCGAAAGAAAAAGGTTTACACTTGGAAATAAACTAGGAGATTAATACAATATTTTCTCGGTTACATAAGCCTTTTCTATTCAGGTAGGTTATAATATACGTATAATATAATTATTCACAACCATTCACGAAAAGTAAGTAAATAAATTTGTTAATAATCAACAGATTAAAATCAGCAAAAACAAATAAGATAAGGATATAGAATTACATTTTATAGGTACAATTCAATAATTTAATACAGTAGTTTAAGGCTTGAGGAATACTACCAATATTTAATTTACACTTATAGACATTTCCCTTCCTAAAGCCAGTCTATGCAAAAACTTTGAAAATTGGTCATTTTTCTTTTAATTGACGCTACCAGCAGATCAAGATCATTTAAAAAATGAATAATTAACATAATTTATAGTCTTCCGCAGAAGACTTGTTTAAACCATATTTGTTCAATAAATAAATATGAAAAATTCATATACATATTAAAACACATTCAAGGCTTTTGTGTAATACATACTTATATTTTGAGTCTGTAACATTCATACAATGAAATTCAAAATATCATTAAAAATGTCTTTCACCATACAGGTAATTTAATAAATTAAGAGGACAACATCAATATTCCATCTATCAGTCTTAAATTAAACAGTGACTAAACGTTTAATATGAAACTCTAGTACACAAAAATAAAATAAAATGAGCAATGTCATATGGATTAAAAATCACTGTACAACATCAAGCATAAACTGCAAACACAGAAATTCTTATAGGCTTCAAACGGAAGTCTATATGATAGATAATGGTATAATTACAGTTTATATCGAACTGTATACAGGCGGCACCTGTAACGCTTATTATTTAATGTCGTTTAATGGAGATTTTCCATTCTTATTTAGCTAAAAGCAGCAAATCATATTCTACTTTAATTTTCTCATCAAACATACTAATAAAATCAATGAGAGATCTGCCAATAATGATATTATCGATGAGAAAAATTCATAGTACTGTACCCCCACCATGAGTTTCCTACGGTAACGTTATCTACACTCTTTGTATACTCTTGTAAGCTTCCAAAAGTGTCCACGAGAGGCGGTGCTCGTCATACAAAATATTCACCGTAATCGCTAGCGAGTACCGATTACGTATCCATAGGAAACTCATGGTAGATGTACTGATACCTTCTAATCCAGTGGAACAATCCCTTTAAATACTTACATTCAAGCATGAGCAATATTTATTGACACCATACATTTTTGGGACTGAGGACGGACATTAATATACAAGTACATTGCAAACTCTTACTAGTAATGCATTTTTTTTTGCACAGCGTGTTATTATCATTACTTAAAATGGTATAAATTTGATGATCGATAGAATGATATCAAAAACACATAACTTTTTTATACATAGAATAGAAATAAAGCGTAATTTCACACCTCATGCCTTCAGCGAAACTGTATAGGATAACAAATAAATAGTAATAAAAACTTAATGGTATTATTCAATCTGAGAACTTTGATATCCAATCAAAATCGGAATAAGTAAATAATTAATATGAGTATAGATAAATGTTTTGTTAACGTATCGTTAGTTCCAAATTTCGCCGCAAAATGGCGCTGCGCTGAATAAAATAAGTAATATTGTGAATACTTATAATACATTTGAAATGTCATTTCTCTTTGGTAGTCACACTATATCATATTTTTTTTTAATCCAAATATCACACTTTTTACCCGTTAAGCACCGTAACCTTTATATAATCTATAATTTCTCCTTACTCTGAAACATGCAAAGGTACTTATTTTACTTCAGTTGTATTGTAACCAACGTGCCTAATCCCTTATTTTGACAAAAGCACCTCATCCTAGACATTTTTGTTAATGAATTTTAAAGTAAACATTGTTCAATATTATTAATAATACAAAACTTTGAACGATGAATTACTTATCTCTAAAGATGACTCTATTTAAGCGTTTGTTTTACTTATTAATAGTATTGAACGTGTAAAAATACATTAAATTGATTATACATAGTGTTAACTGAATGAGTAGCAGTAATTTTTCAACTAAAAGAACTTGAAATTAAATTTTAATATAGAAATAAATAAATATCCTGGGACATTTCTCACACACGGTCATCTGATCCCAAACTAAGCAGAGCTTTTACTATGGAAACCACACAACTGATATACTACATATACTACTTTTTGTTTCTAAATACATATTTAATATACATAATTACACCCAGACTCAGGACATACATACATGTTCATGTAAACAAATGCAAGTCCTTTGTGGGAATCGAACCTACGACCTGCGACTCCACCTGATAGGTGGAGTCTTAACCAACTGTGCCAATTGGCTCGCCAAAATACACATCTTACTTTCATAATTAAATACATAAATATTATATTTAATTAATATATGTTATGGTAATTAATTTGAAATAGATGTTATTGTAATTAATCTACGAGTGTCCGAGGCCATGTGACCAATTGAAGGGAAAAAATAATCATGTGCGCGGCATTTTCGTTACACACTGCACTGGTGTTGCAATAGTAACCTTTAAGTACCTGACTTAAGGATTAATATCAAATACAAGAGTACCTACAGTTTCCAATTGAATAACAAACGCACAACTGAATATTCTTGTACCAACAATTATTAAAATAAGACGAAGGCACACCTACACGAACACACATCGGTTACAATTAATACAATAAAAAACTAAAATAATCGCCAGCTCTTAACAACTAGGTATTTTAAATACGTGTACGCTTATAAGCATTTTTTTTTACTTTTTTCTAAATATCACATTTATGAGTATGTCCTTTAATCTAGCTCCAAATGATATAGTTTTTTTTGCTCTTAATTATAAATATCTAACGATGTGAATTTAATAAAGTAAAGCATTTTGCGTGATGTAAGTATACATACAATATTAAGTACACTAATGTTAGAAATAATGGCACAAAGAGATATAAATGGGTTCACTACATGTATCATTTTTTTTTATTTCTCTCATTTAGAAATCTTTTAAAACTGTAGAATGTAGTAATAATTTCCCAATGTAAGATCACAGAAATCAATACATCAATTCAGTAGATAAAATGAGGTTATGTAATTTAAATGATACAACGTCACTAGGACCATCTTTCATAAAAATGTCAATATATAGGATGACTGGTTATTACTAAACGATAATTACTTAGTCACATGATTTATGATAACAAACAACATTCCCAAAGAAACTTTTTTTTAATTTACTTTGCACATGAGCCCATAATATTTAGTACCTAACAAGAATAAGAATACACCATCAACTTTTATTTAATTTAGTTATGTAAGTATCCCTATCTGTTTCTTAAGGAAAGTTGTTTGTTATCATGAGTACAATCATAAGTATCGTTTACTAATAACCAGTCACCCTATATAACGTAAAATAAAGTCAAGTTTAAGTTACCCTAAAATGAATCTTATTTCAACCGCCGTAAAAACAGCCACATATCATTAGCCACAGTTCACAACTTCACACTCTTTTGGTTTCTCAAACGCGGGGACGAAAGACCCAAAAGCAAACTTATTGTCATCTCTGCTTTACTAAATATCAAGTCTGATATTGAGATCACAGACCGCGAATCTTTCCAATTTACTTCAAAGTCAATATTAAAATTTTAATATTGACATCAATTGCATTTTAAACATTAAAATCACAATAAGTGTATTCAATATAACTCCGTTGTATCGCTATAAAATTACTTCGAGTAAAATAAATAAGACATCAACGATATACAAACTAATCAACATAAATAAAACAAAATTACAAACGCTAACAATCGAATAACTCTCCTATCTCATTGAGAAATAATATCGACATTTCAGATGAAAGCGACAGTTTTGTGCAATAATAAATACCCAAAAATACTCATAGGAAGCATGCAATCAAGCACAATTATATCAATTAAATACACTTACAACCCTCATATATACTTAATGAGATTAAATAATCATATGAAAATGAATGATTCGTTTTTTTTTTAATTTTTATATTAGGAACTGTGTGTTCGTACCTACACTAATGACTTTAAATTCGTTCGGGAGCCTCCAACGAGCACTATGAATTAATTTGGCGTTTCGTAGGACGTGAGGTGCTGGAGCGAGTGCGACTGAACGGTGACCTTCGGAGATCGATCGAACTTCAACTTGTCGACGGGACTCGAGCCGGGGGTGGAGTTGGGAGTGAGGAGCCCCGAGTGACGTAGCTGACTTTGGTTCGCGCTAACGATATTAAGACTAGTCAGGTTATGTTTGGGTATCGTGAAAGAGGGTAGATCCTTAGTTTTGATGGTGTCGTATATGCGGACTAGTTTGTTAGCGTCTATGCCGTCGATGATGTTAAGCGGGCGGGCGTGTGCGGGGGAAGCGGTGACCACGAGGCCGGCCATCTTGGGCGCGTGCAGGCGAGGCGCGCCCGGCTCACTCGCGTGCAGTCGAGGCGCAACCGGCTCACTCGCCACCACGCGCGGCTCACTCGCCACCACGCGCGGCTCACTCGCCACCACGCGCGGCTCACTCGCACTCGCCACCACGTGACACAACCCCGATGTCGACGGCTGGCTAGTCGCTATGTGCTGTGTTATTGAGTGACTCTTAAGCCCTTGAGCCGTTTTGTAGCTTTTGCCGCACTGGCATTTGTAAGCCTTTTTTACCCTGAAAATTATTAGTTTATAGTATATAGTTTCATTGCAAATTTTGATAAAACACATAAAAATAACATTTTCTAAATGTTGAATATCTAATACGTCTAAAATTAAGTAAGTGAAACGTTACTTAATACTTGCGTATACGTTTTTTCTACTTTCAATATACATTTACATATATAATTTTTTTATTAATATAGTAGACAACACATAATACACTACCCAGTAACTTAGGTATCCTTCGTATACCAAATTTATAATCGATACTACTTCATAATACTCGTATAAAATACATATCAACATGTTACATAAATAAGGACTCATGTACCCATTTCTTCCAAAAATATTCTTGAGCAGTTAAGCGCTTCTTAGGTCTGGGATGCAACTTTTTATTGTATGGGTCAGGTACAGGATATTTTCTATCAATATAAAATAAGATAATTTAATTTTTTAAGCAAAAAATATTGATATAATCACCTATAGGTTTTATACAAATAATCTAGTGCCCAAAATTAGTTCCCATTTAAATACATAATATGTTACACATTCGGGTGCGAACTCGATCATCTCTGAATAAAATTTAAAGAAGATTAACAAGAACTTACTTGCCATCCTTCTTATGTCCATTCTTGGAATGGTACTTGATACCGTTGACGTTCTTGTATCGCTTCTTGCACCCGGGCACCGGGCATGCGAAGGGCTTCTCCTGCGCTGCGGGGCCCAGGGCCCCGGATGACGCGTTGGCGTTCATCCTGCAACCGAAAAGTAAACATTGTAAGGCAATTATCAATAATAAATTGTGTTCATGGATAATAAACTTTATTTAGGAATTTAATATTATTTAATAATATTTTATTTTAGAAAGGGAATGGGTAGATACTCCACCACGTATGCCCACTGCGAATCGGTGGATGTAGGTGTGTGGTCAACCTACTGTTGGAGCCCTCAAGCCGCCTAGGAGGTCTCTCAACTAACTTAACGACTATCACAATTAAGTGATGACCGGGACCAATGGCCTTTACGTGACATCCAAAGCACGGAATACGCTCGAGTTGAAATACCACTAGGCGGTCACCCATCAAGGAACCGGCTTCACGAGTGGTAAGCTTAACTTTGCCGATCGATTAAGAACGGCTTATTTAATTATAGTACACCACCAAAGGTTCAATATGCTTTGCAATACGGACATAATCTATCCCAATATTATAAAAAGATAATGTGAATTTTGTGAGATGTGGAGGGTAATCTACGGATAGAACAATTTTGTCACGGTTTTATTTTATTGGATGCTTCTATGAAAGAAGCATCAAGGAATTCAAAGCCATCACTAAAACTTGTTTTGGTCTTGTGGGAAGCCAATAGGACCCTTCCGGCCCAGTCCGACCCTGCCTAAGAGAAACTTATGAAGGGTGGATCTACTGAAGTTATCGTTATTCTCATGAACCATATGTATGTACCAAAAAGAGACAAAGAGATATGTCCAGGGTGGCTTTTTTTAAATCTCGAGGAGCTAAATAGCTAGTAATATGATAAAATTGATACTGTACGACGCATACTTGACGCCATATCGCAGTATGAACTCTGAACTGTACTCCTCTACTGTGGTCCACGAGTCGTTGCTGTCTTCAGATGGACTCATTAGCTCGTCTTCATCCATTTCACTGCCTGGAAACAAACATTACACATATAAAATTAAATAAATTATTGTCACCATTTCCCGAAGAAGCAATATTTATTCAATGGGTGGGAAAAAAATACAGTCTTTTCATCAGTGGAACCATAGCCGTCTTAAGCCATGATGGGGCCCTTGGGTACAAAAGAATTTGGAGCCCCGTTGGGAACTAACAAAGTGTTATCAATCATTTTTCTGATATGATTTTACATTTTTATTCGGGTTAAAATAAAAAACTGATCTAGTGTCCAATCAACACTTTCATTTAGAAGGTAATTCATACCATTTACCTAAAATAGAAAAAACATTGTGCAATTTAAGCGAATAAGCTGGCGCGGTTGGTTAAGACTCTGGTTAAGATTCCACCTACCGCGCCGCAGGTCGTGGGTTCGATTCCCACACAGGACATGCATGTGTGTGCATGAACATGTCTGTATGTCCTGAGTCTGGGTGTAATTATGTATATTAAGTATGTATTTACAAACAAAAAGTAGTATATGTATTATATCAGTTGTCTGGTTTCCATAGTACAAGCTCTGCTTAGTTTGGGTTCAGATGATCATGTGTGAGGAATGTCCCAGGATATTTATTTATATAATATCCTTTCGGGGCCCCCGTGAGTTTAGGGGCCCCGTGTGCCCTTATGGTGAAGACGGAACTGGGTGGAACCTCCTTCGTTCGGAGCAAGGTCTGATTTGTATACAAAGCACCTTTTCATATACTAAGAAAATAGCAATCGCGAGATAGACCAATTTTTCATATTTCTAGAGTCGCTTCTCACGAAACTAAAATCGCAACTTTACCAAAAGCATGTAGTTATAGGAGGTGACTTTAATATTAATGCTTTACTTAACTCTAATAATTACAAAAAACTTATAGACATAATGTTAGAATACAACATGCATCAAATAGTAAAAAAAGCAACAAGAGAAACGCCCACGAGTGCAACCTGTATAGACCTACTATTTACAAATAACAAAAACTTTTCTATATGTGTTGAGGACCATGGAATCTCTGACCATAAATGTGTATCCTACAGCTTTGAACTACAACCTAAGACAGAACTCAAACCCGTATATAAAAATATTCGCCAAATAAATAACCCTAAATATATGTCCGCTCTAAAAATAGAACTAAGTAAAATAAACTGGAATAATGTTCTATCATCTAAAAATAATATTAACGTCAACTATAACATTTTTGAAGCTCAATTACAAAAAATTATAAATACTACTATTCCCCAAACGCGCATTAAAATTACGAGCAAGAAAAACAATAAATATTTAACAAACGGATTAAAAATATCGTGTAAACATAAAAGGATACTACGAGTAGGGTCGTTGTGCTGGTTAGCGACCGATTAGCTGAGTTGCTAACTTTGGTAAGTCACCACATACGCTATATACGCGCAAAATAGTAAGCGCCGATGTAAATGGGTCCCAAATATAGTCAAGTTTTTAAACAAAGTATAAAACATCACACTTTCATTCATAAATTATGAAAAATGATTGGAAAAGCGGAAAAATACCGAAAGTGTTAGTTAGCGACCACATATGTCAGTTTACGACCACTTAGAATGCTAGATAGCGACCACTATTTTAGAACATAAAAAATAAGTAATAAAACATTTTTTATTGATTTAAAATATATTTTTTTCCTTTTTAAACCAGACATAATTAAATAAACACAAATAGTATTAAATCATGCTCTCTACAGCGGCTCTTTATGGACGTACGTAGGGGATAACAACGAGCGGTGCACACTTGGCAACACTTAAAAGCCAACCTTTAACCCGCTTTTCACCTGCATCCATCCTGCATCAGTGCCTCTTGTTTCGATAGCGTCACGTCAGTCACGTCACGTCTCTTTTTTTATACTACTAAAGTAGCTAACAAGCGTACGGCCCGCCTGATGATAAGCAGTTACCATAGCGTATGAACGCTTGCAACACCAGGACCACCAGGGAAGAGATATTGCAGGGTCAACAAGCCGCACGTTGCTGACCCTGGAATAGTCTCTTCACACCTATTTTGAATCCCATGCTCATTTCACAGCCTAAGCGCCAACGATAGGAGAAGGGAGAAGGAAGCAGACGAGTATTCGTCTGCTTCCTTCTCCCTTCCGCACAGTACGTGACTATTTAAGATCCAATGTGTGAGGATTGACTCCCAGTCGATGGTAGATCTTTGCTCCGATGAGATGTACTGCTTCGCTCTATTAACATCGCACATTGAGGTCTTTGGATAACAGTTTGACCTTATCTTCTAAATGACAAAGATCCCAGCATCGGGATCCTTGTCATGTCATCCTTCATCATTTTGTGGGACGTGTTCTGTAATTGTGGAGCCACAGCCAATGGGGTTTTCTTAGCGGTGAACGCGCAGACTTGTGTCTAAGTGGGATTGAAATGGACTAGGTTTCGTTAGTGTACTTTCGATTTCAGACAGAATCGTTCGCGTATTTCCTCCACTATGGAACGAGCGATATTTGCACGGTCCGTGTAATTATCGTCCCATGTGCTGTCGTCGTTAATAGACAGCAAATCATTGATATGCAGGAGGAACAGTGTTAGGGATAACATGGAGCCTTGCGGGTCGCCAGCATTCATTAAGTATCTGCAGATATTCCTCACCCTGAGTCTCAATGGCGAGTGACAAACGGTGTGTGAGATACACTAGAAGGTCATCCCATCCGTGTGAATGTGTTGGAATTCCGTATTGTCGGTCGCTCAACAAATCCTCCTGGTGATCCTCTAGGTATAGGTGCACATGGGTAGTGTTCCAAGAAGACGGGACTTCCATTTTCGAATAGGAAAGCGAGAAAAGGCGCGTTAGTATATGACACCAATCAGGATCAAACTGTTTCAACACCATTGCCGGTATACCGTCTGGCTACCTCGACATATGGATGTCTACAGAGAGCAATATTTGCTGGACTTCCCGTTGACCATATAACAATCTCCGGCATGGAGCTGTCACATTGCGGGATGGTAGGCGGTGTGTCGTCCACAACATCCAAAGTCGAGTAAGAGGCAATGAGCCTAAAAGGTCAGCCTTTTCCTTAGCACTATGGGTTAAGTTCCCGTCCAGTTTACATAATGGCGGGAAGGACGACTGGCAAAAGTTTCCTTCAACAGCTTTGGCAAGAGACCAAAAAGAAGACAGGCTCGTCAGTCTTTCTCTAATTCTGATGACGAAATCGAACTTAGCCCTGGCAAACATTAGTTTACTCTTCCCACTGTCAGTACCGTCGTTCACGGAATCCCATATGCAAGACAAGTTAGGCAAGTGTGTATTCCCTGTCCTTCGATTGTCATGAAGAGCTTCTTTTAGGTCTTCTTGGGAGTACTGGACAGTCTCTTTATTCCTTTTAGTTGTTTGCAGAAATCAAAAGAATCATCTTGAAAAAAAAAATACAATCAGTTAAATAATAAGAATATTGAAACTTCTTAATTTATTTAACTTTTAATTAATCAACTAATCACGTGGTTGAATACTGAACATACTACAACAGCTTATTTTAGTTTTCAGCTATCATTCTTTTCGTACTAAATCTTGGTGGTCGCAAACTACCATCGTAATTTTCGAACTGTATATGTTAGCGACCACCTATTTAGTACAAATGTCTGTGAGTGAATTAGACAAAGTTTTATTATGAAGCCATGTGGTCGTATACTGAAGATATGCATCTTAAGGCTTTAAAAACTCCAAATACTAAATTGTGTAATCATAAATAAAACATTGAGAATATACTAAGCAAAACAAAATAAGACTGTACGAGTCAGAATACGACCACCTGGTCGCTTTCTAACGTATTGATAAAATATTCATTTCAGTAACCGACCACTGGATTTTAAATTGAAATAATTAAAAAAACTACTATATTACAATTAAACAATTGAAATTTGTACATAATTGAAGTAACCATGCATCAAATTTGACTAAACAACTTATACTAAGTAACAAAACTTACCTTCGAATGCCACGCGCCTTGCTATTTTTTTTGCACTTTCACTGCATTTCCAGACACACTAAATCAACACGTGAACTTAACGTCCTTTTTTTTGTTTTGGGTTCAGCGGTTGATATCAAATTTAGTTTTTTTTAATTACATACTCTATTAAAATAATATTAAAGGCATTATTTTAATTTCTATCTCTTAAACAAAAGTTATTATCTTCAATTAAAGAAACCTAGGCAGGCAAGTGGTCGCCAACCAGAACTGGTCGCGAAACCGGCGTAATGACCCTACTTGCCAATCAATCTAAAAACAAAACATTAAAAAACTATTTTAAACAATATTCCAAAATCCTAAAAAAGAGTGTAAAATTATCTAAAAAATTAATTTATGCACAAGAGATGCATAAATCAAATAACAAAACAAAAAAAATGTGGAATATAATAAAACGTATTACTCAAAAATCTAATAATATACATAATAAAAATCTTAAAGTGAACTCTAATAATATACTAATAGAATGCCCATACTCTGTTGCAAATACTTTTAATAAGTACTTCGCATCAGTAGGGAGCCCACTAGCACAATGCGCCAGCAATTCCCCGGAACCTCCAGGCCTCTCAGTTATGACTCCTACACTCAACTCTATGTTTCTGACGCCTATTTCTGAAGATGAAGTATTTAAAATAATAAAAAATCTACCCAACAAACATAGCTGTGGCATTGATGAGATACCCCCTTCACTCATAAAAACTTATGCAATTGAATTAACCCCCCCAATAAGTTATCTCATTAACCAATCATTTTCAGAAAAAACATTCCCTAGCAGATTAAAGATTGCTATTATTAAACCTATACTGAAAAAAGGCGGTAAATCGAGAGATCTGTGTCAATATAGACCGAAAGCTCTTCTTCCAGCGTTTTCAAAAACCTTTGAAAAGGCTATGGCAAATCGCATATGTAAATTTATGGAAAAATATAGCATTCTCAATACAAATCAATTTGGCTTCCGGGAAAAACGATCAACGACCCTAGCAGTTTACAAATACGTACAAGAAATTCTCAACTACATCAGAGACAAAAACTACGCTATAGGAGTAATGCTCGACATGACTAAGGCATACGATAGGGTTTCACACGCGATCCTGCTCACTAAGCTGCATGGAGTCGGCATCAGAGGAGACGCACACGAGTGGATGCGATCATACCTCTCCGACAGAAAACAATGTGTACAAATTGAACACCTTGATGAAGACACTTGTGAGATAAAAAATGTGCGTTCCGACACCCTAACCACAAATTGGTCCATACCTCAAGGAAGTGTCATTGGATGCATTCTCTTTCTCATCTACATCAATGACCTTCCCAAAATATGTGATCCACTCTGTGTGTTATTCGCTGATGATATATCCCTCTTATTTAAAAGCCCCACTAACAATGTAGATGACGACCGCCTCATAACTGAAACTTTTAATACTATTAAATCCTGGCTACAAAACCATAACCTAGAAATTAACATTAAAAAAACAAAAATAATGCAGTTTAGACCATATCAAAAACAAAAAGTAAACTTAACAACATTAACCACTAAAATAAATATTGATGAAGTAGACAGTTTTAACTTACTAGGAATAACACTAGACACCCACTTAAATTGGAAAAAACATATAGAAAAAATAAAAATAAAAATATCTCAATTTCTATATGGGCTTAAAGTATTAAAAAATAATACAAATACCGATTGTGCACTATCTGCATACTACGCATACGCCTACGCATGGTTCCGCTACGGGGTCATCATGTGGGGCCATAGCACTGACGCGAACGATCTATTTGTTGCTCAAAAAAAATGTATACGCGTTTTGGTAAACATACGGCCTAGAGATAGCTGCAAACCTCACTTTATTAAACTGAAAATTCTTACCTTACCCTCTATATATATTTTAGAAATAGCCATGTTTGTGAGGAAAAATTTCAACTTATTTAGTTTTGATAAAAATATACGGCGTAAAAATAAATTAGTTCTTTCGGCACCCAGACTAGAAATGTTTAGAAACAGCCCCCAATACCGATGCGTTCAAATATATAATAAATTACCGGATACTTTAAGGGATATAAGCAAAGATAATATATTTAAAAATAAACTGAAGCAAATTCTATTAAATAAATGCTATTATAATATCAAAGATTTTATGGAAGATGCATGGTAGCCTACGTACATAGTATGTTATTATGTTAATTAATTAAATGCGAGTTACTAAGTTAATAAATATTAATATTTAGTCCTAAGTTTTTTGCCACACCCTAATAGGTATGATCCAGGGTATTACAGTTTAACTAGGTAACTTATATAATGTACAAATACATTGTGCAATAATAAATAAGGAAATAAATATAATATGTTTAGTTATGTTAATATAATATAATTTAATGTTATGGATAATAAGTTTTGCAATACCCTAACAGGGTCCATGTATACCTAAATAATATAATATGTTATTTTGTGTACCTACCTTGTGCAATAAAGAAATAAAGAAATAAATAAAGCAAACACGCATACGGGTCGTTTGACTTCGCTCGAGGTCACCATCTGTTTCACGACTGTCAATCAGCCAACAATCAAGGGTAAATAAAGGTCTTGGGTTGGCGAAGTATTAGGAATAAGGCTCGTAGTTATCACAGATTACTTACTAGTTCTGTATGGCCGATTATGAAAAACCAAAGAACTCAATTTGATTGGCAATTTACTCCAATATCGACTGTAAAATATTCGATCAACAGTCGCTGAAGTAAGATTGGCATCGGAGTGAGTTGTAGTTTATTGCTTCTATCTGGAGTAGGTAATTGTTATAAAATTGGAGCTATGTATCCTTATACAAATAATGGAATTCTATAATGACTTTCCTTGTTTGTGTAAACTATACACTTATAGAAACTAGAATTGACTTGTCACCCTTCAATATTATCCAAGGAAATCCTAGCAAGCATTTAGCTACAGGGAAACCACAGTTTCTATCCTAGATATAATTTCTATCCGCAAATGTAGATAGGATATAAATTTTATAAATAAAGCTGGCAAGATTACCGGTTTTCTCAGTTTGATTGATACCCTATGGAGGACGGCCGAATTGTCATTTGTTGTGACGGCTGAATTCGTATGAACAAAGGACCCAATCTGCTGCTTCATGGTTGTCAACCACTTCGCGGTTGTCAACCCAGGGCAACGGCCAAGAGTTGACCGACCGCATAGACCGGACAGATGCGTAGCTTGCCCTCTTGACCTAGATGGGCCCTGTATCAACATTTGTTGGTTCTACCTGACTGCAGCGAAACCAAGTGATGGGTAAATTTTTTAGTATTTTTTCTTACACAAGTTCAGGACCCTTGTAGCCCGGGGCCCCGTTTCATTGATCCGGCTGATACGGCGATAATTAAACCCCTGAGACCGGAGTTTTCCACTTGAAACGCTAAATCGACTCCATTCCTGTAGGCTTACTGCGAGCTTTTAACCGATTCGATAGCGAACTTGTATGGCATTGGACTAGCGCTGCCTAGCGGCATAAAAATTAGACTTCACGTTAACGTGATCGAATAGGTTAGAAAGAACTCGCGCTATGCCCTCTGGTGGACAACTGGTGGTTTCTAATTCGATGGCGTATCGTGTAACAGGGTTTTAGTGTCGCGCTTCCACAGAACGATTCATAAAATAGTAATGGATATTTAGGTGTCGAGCCCTGAATTATACCTGTAGGTGTGCTGCTGCGGACAGAAGGTGTTTTGGGTGCAGAGAGCAATCGTCGTCGGACATCGGGCGCCGGGGGCATATTATGAATTTCGCGTCTCGATGATTCCGTAAAAAACTTTAATACATAGCTTAGCGGAATACATGCCGGTTGGGAAGCTTCTTTTTGTTCTACAACTGCTGGATCATAATCTGAAAATTAAACCATGCATCGAATAAAATTGGATAGTTTCCCGCTTCTGATCAGCTGTTCATTTCCAACATTGTTTACATAGTGAAACGCAACAAATTAAATTTACAAATTAAAACACGTAAGTAGGTATGTATCTGCGCTCTAATTGATAGCTGTAATGTGCTTGTAAATAGCATGTAAATAGCTTGTATTGTACTATCTAAAACATTAGTACATTTTGAAGTATTTATAATTCACGCGAAAATACTCTCCAATGGTGACAACATAGAAATATTGATAAGACGTAAATAGGGAGGGTCATGGATTACATTTCAAGTATAAAATAACAATAATTGGGTAATATATGGATAAACGTAGAATATTTACCTATGTGTACATCTTCGATGTGTTCGATTAAGTCCGCTAATCTTGGAAATGTTATGCCACAGCCATTAAATTTACAGATGTTTATCATGAAGACGGCCATGTCGTAGAATGATAATGCACTAGTCAATGGCAAGACTATATCCATTAACAAATCTGTCATTATCAACGTTTATAAAACGATGCTTGACACTCAAATCAAAATTTAATCATAATAAAAAACTACGAAATTTATTTTAAAGTTCATATTTCTTATTAAATTATAGTATAAGTGGATTCACAACCAATAAGGTATTGAACGCTTATGTCATTCGCGCATATTGATCAATAGTTGGCTACACCGTACGGAACTGTCTTGCGCGTCAGCCAATAGCGAAACGGTATTTGTATTCTGTTTCATTTTTACCACTCAGAAATTGAACATTCCAAAGGCCGGTCTCCTCCTTCTCGGTGTTCTTTGGTAAGTGCGGAAAATTTTGTGTTATTCACAAAATTTCATCGTGAAAAAGTGCTGAAATTTCAAGCCATCCTCAGATATAAAGTGATAGTAACGGAATATTCAAACGTAAAGTGTGTGATAGTGCAATTATTTATTCGTGAACTTGTAAGTTGTCATAGAAATAATCTCTTTGAAGTCGGCTCGGCGAATCGGCCATTTTCCGTCATCACAAAATAGTTTCAAATCTGTAATAGACGCCCCTTCTACGTAAACCTACTTAAATAGTGGTACTATACTCGATAGCTCGATACAATAGTGTTTATCGACCGACCTCAGTCGCCGTTACGTAGTCCCGCAAATTACGTAACACTGCTGTTCGTTGGTCAAATCTGTCAAGCGGCTCCTTCAACATTATCTTTTGAGCTAGCTTCAGTTGTCAGTTAACTCGAGCCTAACTCATTCAGTGCTCCGGTTTTTTTCAGTTGTCGCTCGCCGCACCTCCATTACACAAAAATGCTGTCTGCCGCCAGATTGATCGCCCCTGCAGCCAGGTCTGCCGTAAGTCCTGAATTTTCTTATTAGATAATTCTCATTTTCTTTCAGGTACTTGGTAATTTTAGGTTATTGCCCTTACTAGTCTTTCTCCTGGCTTGACCTTTTTGTGCTTGCAAATATTTGCAGTCGGTATACTACTGGTATAATTGCAGCAAGTTCTATGTAATTTATAATGGTTCAGTGAGAACTTAACTTTAACCTTCATTTTATATCATTACATAATCAATTGCCTATTGAATTGACATAACCAATAAATATTTATTTATCATAGATAATCACAGTTCTGATCTGGTTTAGTGGAGTAGTTACAAGATATTGATTTACTGGGTGTAGTCCATTGCAACAAGAAAGTTCATGACAATAAAAAAAATCAATTATATTTTCAGATCTTCAGCAATACAGCACTAGTGCGACCACTAGCTGCAGTCCCCTCACAGACACAGATAGTCCCAGCTGCCCCGGCCCAGATCTCAGCGGTCCGTTCCTTCCAGACCACCTCCGTCACCAAGGACATTGACTCTGCTGCTAAATTCATTGGTGCTGGTGCAGCGACAGTAGGAGTCGCAGGTTCCGGTAAGCATCAATAATGATATTATTTTATAATTTGAGCATGTTTTTGTCTTGTTTCGTTTTTTTGCCAGCCCTTAACCTTAACCCTTATTGATAAGTTAGGACATTCATAAAGAAAAAGAGAAATATAATGCAAAATGTATCTTTTCCATTAATTTAAAGTAAAATCATGTATTAAAACTCTTGGAATTGAGTGATTACATAACACTATTGATTTTCTGAAGTAATGGGTGAAACCTTTGTATATACAGCTTGTCTTCACAGGTCATAGTTCAATCCCAATTGAAGAAATGCTGTATTCATTACAAATTAAAATGTGTACCATTAATTCACACTTGTCTCAACAAAAAAGTTATTGGAAAAGTCTACTTATAATAGAAATTATTGTTTTGTTATTGCATAAGCTGAATTGTCACCTTTTCTCAATTCCTCATTAATCCTAACACCTTATTAACACTATCCCTTCACAAGCACTCCTAACCTCTCATTATGTTACCTACAGGTATTGGTATTGGCGTGGTGTTTGGATGCTTAATAATTGGTTATGCACGTAATCCCTCACTCAAGCAACAAATTTTCTCATATGCTATCCTGGGATTTGCACTATCTGAAGCAATGGGGTTGTTTTGTCTGATGATTGCTTTCCTAATGTTATTTGCTTTTTAGTAACATATGCATAACAAATATTTTAATTTTTACGGATGAAGTTTACATGGTTAAACGTCTGTATTTTTTAATGTTGCATGTTTATGAGCAATTCCATTCACTTCTTACAAAGTTTACACATGAAGACTACTAAAGAGGTGAGCTAAATTCTGTTGTGCTTTGGTAGTTTGATCCAGTATTTGTTTTGATTTTATTCCTATTTCTATATATATTTGTGATATTTCTTTCAGACATGTCCTCTACGCACATAAATTGAGTAGTTGATTAAAATACATTATTTCGTTACAGGTGCGGGTATTGGAACGGTGTTCGGCTCCCTTATCATCGGGTATGCCAGGAACCCGTCACTCAAGCAGCAGCTTTTCTCATATGCCATCTTAGGTTTCGCCCTGTCTGAGGCTATGGGTCTCTTCTGTCTTATGATGGCGTTCCTGCTGTTGTTTGCTTTCTAAGCTATTTACTTATAAGAACACTACTACTGCCATCCCACATGATGAGGTTTCAGTGAATACTATCTGGAGTGGACGGCCTTGGGATCGAATGTTTGGAAACCTCACCCTCATAGTGATGCATGGACTGATGTGTATAAATGTTACACTAACGTGCGCGTCATCAGGAATGCAATTTATTTAATTATGTAGTATAAATGAAAATCTTCAAATAAAATGTTGTACGTAAACATTAAAATGAAACTACTGTTATTTCTGTTCCTGGATATTTTAGGATGTTATTCTGAATCATGTTAAAAATAGTCTTGTGGAATACTTAAATTGTAAAAGTCGGTGATAATATTATTTATATGCCAGTGAATGCAAAAATTTGCGTGATTGTATTGTCATCGATTTTTGCTTTGAGTTATCTTGTTCGAGAATATCGGCATCTGTATTGTACATTTTTAGGGCGATTAAATGATACAAACCAAATTCATGAGATATTATTATCGCTGGCCTTTGCATCACCCCTAGTTCCGAAGAAAAGAAACATGAGTTGAAATATTGTAAATGCTTTATTTATGCCTTAGCTGGACTTTTTTACGTAGTCTTTATTATATTCTACCCAGGGTGGGGGATATACGGCTGCTGAGCAGAAGCTCATTTGATTTCCACCAAAAACTTGTTAAGGCTGCATGCATTAGACTGACCGATAGGAGCTAAAATGTCAATTCCTAAGAGCTTGTTCCCACTATGTCGTCTGTCGGGACGATTTTTTATCGTGTGTCGTAGCGGCAGAATATTTTATATGAAGCTATTCACACTCGTCGGGACAACGGTTTTGTGTCGTATCCGACAAAATATATCGTGTTTTGTCAGTCCTCCCGTCCGGAAAAAAATAGTGTCTGATCAACGCTCACATATGATCGCATATGGCACTGTTCACATTTGCCGGATGTCGGGCCGACCCCGCCCGCGCTGCACCCCCTGTGCCGCCCGCGCCGCGCGTCTCTGCCGCTGATCGCATACACATTTTGGCGCGCAAGCAGAGTTGTTGTATTTTTCTTCGTAATAATGGCTTTACTAAATATAAATATTATAATATTTAATATTCTATAATTTAATTATAATATTCTAAAATAATTGAAAAACTTTACGTCGTCACTTCTTAAGTTCTGAAATATTCCCGAAGTAAATCTTTCCCTCAGAATTGGGTGCACCCAATATCTTCTATTTTTAGCTGTCTTTCGTTTCCTTCGCAAATAATACATCACAACAAAAGCTTCGTCGACGTCCATCGTGTACAAGAATCCAACCAAACTAATGGCACCAGCTGCGGTCGTGGCCGACAGCCGACTAGTGTGAACAGAGGCGCCGATACCCGATTAAAATCGGAATCCGACACACGACATAGTGGGAACGAGCTCTTAGGCGTTTTATCTCTATCATTTAGTTCACTCTGGTACATATTATTCTTGCTACATATCAACAATATCGCGATACCCAGTACCTTTGGGTATGCAGAAAATAGCAGTATTGAGGCGAGTTACTTTTCCGGCGCGGCGTCAGGACATAGGCATCTGTTCACTGCTAAAAGGAGTATTTTCTACCAAATCAGAATAATTATTATACCATTATCGATTGCCGATTGAACTAATCAGAATAATTATTATAGCATTATCGATTGTCAAAGTTTTAATTTTAAAATAAACTTGGGCTCCTCTTATATTTTTAAGCGGTACTTTTAGCAGGACAGTTACTGCAAATATACAGCCCGGTATTGTATACTGCGCTCACTTCTATGATGGATCTACCAAGTACCGTCAACCATGCTAAGTGGTCACTGCCGCCTATGATGTGATTCTTTCGGCCAGAGCCATTCATCATGGGTTTTATAATTCAGTCTGTCGTCCGATAGATCTTGCCTGTACTGGTTCAAAGGTTTCATTAGTGGCCCTGTTTGCTGTCCACTGGCTCCATATAAATTACCCTATGGATTGAAAATAAAATTGATACAAAGTTTATTATCAACAAATTTTATTGCAAATATGTTTGATGAAAAGCATCTAAGTGAATACCTCTGTCAAATACAAAGATAAACGAGAAGCAAGCAATCCAAAGCTAATATCACAGAGGTAAACTCTTAAATTTTTCTGAAAAAGATATTATTTTACTAGAATTGATACTGTTCCTTGCATTCATAATGCTCATAGGTATAAAATTTTACACAATATTGGGTCAATTAGGTATAGTGAATCAAAATGAATACAACCCAATAACAATAATTCAGAATGTATTCACTTTGCTCAAAGAAAAAAAGCACAAGTAAAAAGTTCTCAAAGAAATGTAAAAACTAAATTCAATCATTCACTGCAGAAATCTGATAACATATCAATACAAATAAATACACTATAGTAATAATTTACATTGGTGTCAAAAGTCATCACTAACGATAATCTTATATAAAATTTCATTCAATTCTCTAATCTTTGTCTAAAGTTTCATACATTCTCTTCCACAAATTATTGATATATCTCAGTTTGTAACACTTAGGTGCAACCTAAGAATAAATTCATTGTCTACACTTCCTTGAGAAAAGGTACAATTATTATAAATAAACATAAAGCACAACATAATTTTTCATTTCAGTAAAAATGCTTACATAATTTAAGGATAGAATGTGAGAGATAACAATAATAGCACACACTATTTTTCTTTGACTGATATACTATTTAAACAATGGTTGTAAAATATCTTTACAATAATTTTACTTAGCCTACAGCAAAACAAAATAAGGCATCTTCCTACATGATTCTAAACATCATTACCAAATCAAACTGCGCATCATCTGAATGGAGTCCATGAAAAAGCACTCAGTTAAGAATATGCATTGTAATCAGAATGTCCATGAGATCAACACACTCGTAATATTATTTGGTCCAAAAGTATTATAAGTAAAATGATTTCATGGACTCCATAACCAAATGGCCATCTTACACATTATTTTTGGCTCAACATGTCCCGTAAAGTCCGCACAAACTAAATGACACCTCATCACATCTTATAACATCTGTTTAGAAACTAGTTACCATATTTCTTTATATTTTACAATTATTATAAATAATGTTTATGTTACTAAATCGCTTCAGTTTCAAACTGATTACCCTTGCTTATAGTGATAGGTCCGTATGTTTCATGTTGTTCTATTTTCAAAACTTGATGTTTTTTGAGAACAAGTAAACTGTAGAATTTTTGTGCCACCTGAGAATAAATGATTTTTCGTTAGTTTCATCAACCCCGCAAGTGCACGCTGTGGGAGACGCGTCGGTCGAGGAGTTCTAATAGCCCGGCTACATACTCCGTCTTGCATAAGCAAAGACGGAACACTACTAACTAGACTGCACACCTCATAGTAATTTGATAAGTCACATTCACATCACGTGGGCAACACGCTCAAGTCAAAACTGTCAAAACACGCAGTACAAGCTCCAGTGTGTCAACGATTGCACAAGCCGCGCTTCCGGGCTTGCATAAGCTACCGTCTTGCCGTTCACAGGCAGTCTAATTTGCGCAAAGTGATTTGTGCAGTCATTCTTGCATTCAAGACGGAGTGTGTAGCCTGGCTATAAGACAGTGGTAAAGTACCACACGAACACATGCAACTGACACGAGTGATTTTAGAAACAAAAGAATATATAGCAAATTATTGTAATACGCTTTTAACACTTTCTCATATACTTTACTCCAATACCGATTCTAAAGGTTTAAGGAATATTGCTTTCGCGGTGATGAGTCTGCAATAATAGTACATTGTGATACACGTGTGAAAAGTTGCACGTTGCCAAAAAGCACACAGTAAATTTCTTGATTATCATCAACCACACAATTAGAACTTTAACAAACATGGCGCGGAGGTTTTTTTTTTGACAGCAATGCACTTTCAAACTATTCTAATCGTTTGAATTAAGATTGGTTCGTCTACACACATATCACATACAGTGAGATAAAAACTTAACATAATCGGGATAATATCATAAAACACTAGTGCGGTAATGTAAAGTAAATAGCACCAGTTCGTAATAAGCTGTCTTATGATACTAAAATCGGTGCAATAAGAGCCACTTTACGAGCAAGTGTGTTGAAAAGTCTGTTAAAATGGTATGTTAAATACGTAAATAAACAATGTTGTAACTGTATGTACATGTAGCAACTGAATAAATAGCAAACTTATATTAGCCCTCATAATGAATTCTCTATAACATAAACATACCTGTTTTCTATTATTATGTCTAGGCGCCAATTCTGAAAACATGAGCTGCATTCCGACGGAGAGCTTCGGTCGCATGACCGCGAACAGTTGAGCCGCGCGTCTGTTCAACACTCGTTCCTCGAACTGTTCGTCTGTTTCGCCCGCCTCACGTTCACCCTCCTCCGCCTGGAAGCAGTTTAGCCCGTTTTTTTTTATTTCCTACAAATCACTTCGTCAAAATCGAGCAATGTGTGTAAGCAAATAGAGTTCTTACGTTTTCGGGAGTCAATGGCAAGTCGTAATCGTGTGGAGGACTGTGATGTCCGTGCTGTTCCTCGTACCCTAAATTGGTCATCTGCATGCCACTCTGAAAGTAATAAAGCATAAATAAATTACAACCGTTCGGCATCATATATTAATAGTTACTTAAAAAAAGCTGCCCATAAAATTGAAACTGATCACAACAGTTCCTCTCTTTTGAAGGCAATACTAGATCAAATTAGGATTTTATTATGTTATAAAACTATGCTATACTTCCAAGTACAGGTACCGTTTATCTCAGCACGTTCCTGAAGTGGGGGAGGGGTAAATAAATATTTTGGGATATTACTCACACGGTTATTTGACCCGAAACTAAGCAGGGCATGTACTATGGAAACCAAATTAATATATATAATAACACCCAGACTAAGGACATTCATGTACATAAATGCATGTCCTGTGTGGGAATGGAACCCACGACCTGCGGCGCTATAGTTGGAATCATAACCAACCGCGCCAACTGGTCCGACCATACCTATCGCACTGTACCAAGCCGCGTCATCTCACATCCGCACCTTCCAATCGTGCACCTACCTACTAGAGGTTATCGGCAGGCCTACAGATTTGGTACTTGAGAATAGCGATGGGCGATTGTTGCAAAAAAAGTAATCGAAAGAATCGACAATTGTAAAACTGTACATTCGATTGTCGATTCATTCGTTCTAACGAATAAACAATCGACCTTTCGAATGAAAATTGACGCACGCAATACGGGTTGCAATAGTATGCACAATCGACGGGTGAGCGCGGGGGCGAATAGATTCATTCATTCGGCGGACTACAGCCAGAGCGCACGTCACAGGCCACGCGCGGTGCCGCATGAAGCGTATTATGAACAATCGAAAGAAGTCAATTGTTATTCGAATGATTCGAATAAATTGGACAATCGAATAATTCGATTGTTTTTAGTAACAATCGCCCATCGCTACTTGAGAGTTTTTGGAACGTAAATTCAAAATCATTTATTCAAATAGACCTACGCAGGCACTTAGAAAAAGTCTCGGACTTTAATACCGGTTCGGAAGGTTGCATTTGCTGAGAAGAGCCGGCAATAAACTCAGGTATTATTTACATTCTAGTCGCACTGACAACAATTGCGTGCCCCAGCGCGTAGGCAAAAACTACGAAGTAGACTGAATCGATATGGCAAACTTAAGCAGCCAACCCCCCACAAGCAGCAGTGTATATGTGTAGTGTACCTGATAGTCTGTATGGTCGTCGAGCGCGTGCATGTGCGGCAGCGGGTCCATGGGCACGGTGTGCGGCAGCGGCAGGTCCTGCGAGGGGCGCGAGGGGCGCGCGCCCGGCGCCGCGGCCAGGCAGGCCGCGCGCTGCAGCAGCGGCTGCGGCTCGCCCACCATCGGCATCATCGGCAGCGGCTCCAGACCGTGCTGGAGGACCAACCCTGGACGCACACAAACAAGACAACTCGCCATTATACCTATATCGATCTTCACCCGTCTGTTAAATGGATCGAAAGCACTTTATATCAAATTCAGTATGTTAAAAATATATCGCGAGTGGGTTGATTAAAAGTCCAGTTTGAAATGACTTTTTTGCATTGCACTAATATTAGCAGACAAATAAAATTTGAATAAATAAAATCTTATGAAGGTATAAAAATAACAACTACTCATTTCAACCATTTGTAACTCACCTGATGGCGTCATTCCTCCGTGCTGTAATCCCGCTGGCGTCATACCACCGTGCTGCAGACCAGCCGGAGTCATACCGCCGTGTTGCAGGCCGGCAGGAGTCATACCGCCGTGTTGCAGTCCTACTGGAGTCATACCGCCGTGATGCAACCCAGCTGGCGTCATGCCGCCATGTTGAAGACCCACTGGCGTCATACCTCCGTGGTCGAGTCCTCCTGAAAATATATCGAAATCATTTTAGTTATTCCATTACTGGCATGGGTTACAATGCATTTGGTTCCCGAATAATGACAATCCTTCCAATCCTGAGCCAGCATCATCGAGGAAAGATCCCTTTAGAGAAGTAATAATGAACAATAAAATTCCGAAACTCGTCAGTGATTTGTCACTGAATTTGAACAGTAAGCACCAATCACTGCATCGTGTGTTTTTGACTGGGCCAATCAGAGTGCATGCGTGCTTGACTTAGCCAATCAGAGCGCGTTGTCGGCGGTGGGAAATTGGCGGAATATATTTCAACCAAAATGAACGTCATGGCGCTTCTTTGGGTTAATTGTTCGATGGCCAGCATACATCATACGCCAGAGGACGGGATCTTCCAAAAAAAAAGCCTTGCTGAGTTTCTTGCCGGAGTCTTCTCAGTTTAGGTGTATTCCGAACCGGTGGTAAATGCAACTTTATGTACAGTAGTACCCAACTAATAAGGCGCGTCTTGAATCTTCGTTCGCACAGAAAAGAAAGTATGGCCCGAAGATTAACGAAAGAATGCTTAAAACTTACAATCAACCATAGATCACTAATATAAGGTTCATAATACACTGCAGCTGTTAGTTCCGTCTCACTCGCAAATCACGCCCCTCCGCACACATGGCGGCAGCTGCCGACCAATAGCATTTCCCGCACTTTGAAAATGTATATTCTGCACATTCTGCCAAATTAGTTGGGTACTTCCTCACCTGGCGTCATCCCTCCGTGATGTAGCCCCGCGGGAGTCATACCGCCGTGGTGAAGCCCCGCAGGCGTCAACCCGCCGTGAACAAGGCCGGACGGGGTCATGCCGCTATCCAGACCGAGGCCAGGAGTCATACCACCAGGCGTCATACCTGAACACCACCAGTTTGTTATTAGAACACAATCATCACATGCCAATACGCTAGCAAATTTTCTAAGAAAAACAAAAAGTAAAGAAATATTCAGCAAACTGTACAAGAATTGAGGACAGAAATATTTTAATCTTACCGCCATGATGTAATCCAGCCGGTGTCAAACCACCTGCTGCTAATCCTAAATCTACATGCTGGCCATCGTCGTGCTGAAGTCCTGCTGGAGTCATACCACCGTGTTGAAGGCCACCTTAGAAAATATATAATAAGCTGAAATACTACTCTGATAGTACTCGTCGTTCGTACATGACAAACCCGGTTCTTTCTGTTCTGAGGTATGTTGTACTCCACTCGGAGAAAAGCCCAGATGTTATCCCTTTTAACATCACACATTATTACAGATTCGGCTATATATGTGTGTGTTTTTGTACTAACTATCCCTAACATTTTTGTTTATAGGCAAGTTATTTCATCTGTATTTAGACTTCAATTAACTTTTAATAGAAATTTCATTAAAACTCATTAGTTGTCAATTTGTTACGGTCATGTACAAACCTGGAGTCATGGATCCATGATGAAGGCCTACAGGAGTTAGTCCACCTTGCAATAGCGTTCCAGGCGTTAAAGGTCCCAGCCCACCAGGGGTTAGTGGCGGTCCAAGTGAACTCAGCATACCTCCTATTATAAATAAAAAATCTATGAGAAAAGCTATTTAGTAATTTTAATGCTATAAGCCATTTACATTTTATTCATGGCATGCTACTAAAAAAATAGTTCTACGATTTAGATGGGTGTTGGATGTTCATAGTGAAAATCCAACAGTGCAATAAACAATTATTATTTACACTTATCAAGGACTGCCTTTCGGCGAATGATTAGCCATTTCGTATTCACCCGTGTTCCAGAACTTCCAGATACAAAGAAGTACCTTATTTTTTTGTATCTGGACAGAAATCATAACAAAGTCCATATTATAGAACGTCACTCATGTCTTTCGACTCAAGATTTAAAACTCGGACCTGGGCCTATGAAATAAGGTTTATTTTCGATGAACATAATCGATCGTACCTGGTGTCTGCGGCGGGTCGACGTCGATGTCGCATCGCGGCGTGTGGTATCCAGTCATGTCAGCCACTCGTTCCGATTCTAGCCGTGCACCATATTATTGCATTGTTAATATTATTGTGCGGTTAATTAGCAGTATGTACATAGTTTGGTTGAAAATGTTTACCATTTAAATACTATTATTATCAAAACATTTTAGATGTTTTTTTAACTGATGGTAGGCACAATCACACCCATCTTACTAAAATGGTAAACCTTTTCCTTATTAATGAAATAATATTAATTATAATCATGAAAGTCAATGCATTTGGTGAAAACAATATCTGATTTGTGAGATCTGTTTACAATATTAAAAAACTGTTCCCTTATTCCAAGAAATTAAGGTAAGATAGAAACAAGAAAACTATATAGGCAGGAATGAAGATTATAGTTTCAAAGTGCGATTTTAGTTTATGACTTATTACAGAGACCATATTGATTGTTTTTATTTGGCTAACTATCCAGTAGTTCTGTCAGTGGCCTAGTTCTTTATGATCTTTGTCACAGTGAAAATATGGATCAATGAGTTAAACCAACCCAAGATAAATGCACGTAAGAGTAGGCAATAGGATCCCAGCGAAGGGTATGTTGCAAGCTAAAGCAAATAAAATCTTGTACTCACCAACAGAAGGTTCATATTCCTGAGGCACTGGTGTAGGCGGTTCCAAATCTGCGATAGGCATTGGTGCTGGCGTTTCGGGAGGCTGCATTGTCTGAAAATTTGTCGTTAGTATTAACTAATCAAAACAATATTTCTCATTTGACTTTAATAACAACTTCTAAAGTCCGTAAACCACTCAAAGTCAAATAGTAATCGCTATTTCTGCTAGTTTTGTTTCGTCCAAAGTAAACAAATATTAATGAATACAAAGTTTTACAAGATATTTTATATACAAATAGGAACTAGACTCAGTTATCTTGCTTGGCTCATTGCTTTAATACAACTCATTACATAAATAATTTATAACCATAAACAAATAAATTATTTTCAAGTTAAAAGCAGTAAGATTGTAGATAGTCATATAGCATATTGGGAATAATAACAAAGGTTATTACCTCTTCAATTTTTCGTTTGCGTCCAGCCCTTCGTACGGCGCTGGGCTCAGGATCGGGTGACCGCGCCTCAGCCTCTTCCGCTTCGCTTCGTAACGTCATGTTGCGCTGATATTTCTAAAACAGAACATTCTATACTTAACTACATGTAAAAATAAGGTATACAGTTCTACTACAACAAAAATACCATATCAACTGCAAAAAAGAAATTTCTATGGGAAAGTTACATTATCAAATGTACCTTGAACAAAACTCTAGAAGGTATCGGCCTAGCCGCCAATGTGAACAGTTTTTCAACTCCTCCAGTTTCTTTCCAATGCATAAGTCTTCTAGTAGGCGGTGCTAAGTCGAGGGTTGTTACGATATCTGATGTGTTACTAAGCTGGTTCTTCATCTCTTCACCTGATATGTTCTTCACTTCGTCGACGATCAGCTTACGTTTGCGTTTCGTTTTTGTTATACCTGTGGGAATAATTCAAGTATTGTATGAGTTAGGCCACATCATCACTAACCATGAGAGATGGTGATATTGTGGTCTACAATAGCTTAAAAAGAATAAGAGTAAATACAATGTTCCCTACCTTCACAGTTTTTTTTTTTATACATGTTGCCTTTTTTTACAATTTTATCCCTTTAAACCATATCCTATATAATATATAGTATCCTCTAAGCCATATTTAAAATGGGTACAGATAATAATTCATGTATTTTGAGTTTTATTGCATATTATCCTTGGTATTTTATCCAATAAAAATCAATCAATGTGCACAAGTGAACCAAAATGAAATTAATTATGTGTATCGTGACTTTTAAAGTTTTCTCAAAAAGCCCGTGAAGAGTTTCAGTCCAATGATCACCATTGTAGTAAAACATGACTTTTATGGACGGTGACAGACTGTGGACTTTGAAAGTGATAATTATTGTGACTGGAAATTATAATACAACTCGACACCCGCAGAAATAACTTCTAATTTGGATTTGGTTGCCAAAATTTAAATGAAGAAGAAGAAGTATAGGTTACCTTTAAGTACGGTAGTGTCGACTGGTGCAAGCGCGAAGGATTCTTCCTCGTTGTGTAGCAGCGTGGTGTTGTCGTGAACGGGTTGAGGCTCGGCCGGCGCCGGCGCAGCCTCCTCGCCCGCCCCACCCACCCCCATCCCCATGCCCACCTCGCCCTGATCCAGGTCCACCTCCTGTGTATTTGTATACATAAATATCCTGGGACATTCCTCACACATGGTCATCTGATCCCAAACTAAGCAGAGCTTGTACTATGGAAACCAGATAACTGATATAATACATATATTACTTTTTGTTTGTAAATACATACTTAACATACATAATTACACCCAGACTCAGGACATACAGACATGTTCATGCACACAAATGCATGTCCTGTGCGGGAATCGAACCCACGACCTGCGGCGCAATCGGTGGAATCTTTACCAGAGTCTTAACCAACTGCGCCAACTGGCCCGTGAAATAGATGGTGTTTTGTAAATGTCATATTAAAAAGAGATCGCTACCTATTCTCGAATCGCACACATTATCATTACACATTCCTCAAATAACTCTGGTGGAATGAGTCACTGAGTCACACCATTTTACAGCTTCGCTACGCATCCTCGCACCACTCCGCTACCTCACACATCTCTGCTTTAAAGCCTTTTCCTTCAGGAAACAGCGTCATTGCATCTTATGCTATTAGAAAAGGAGAAACTTGACTAACTGACATATCATCATACACCTGACACTACAGAATCTAGAAAATTTTCATAAAGGGATTTTTAAAATTGGGTGCTAAGAGTTACCCGGCGATAATAAGGAATGTCAAAATTAGTTTGCTGAAAACCACGGGATACAGTCGATTCGAAATGTTATGGAAATCTATGTGAAAGGATTCAGTGGTGGACATCTCTAATCTAAAACATACCATGGGTGTAGGGGAAGGCGGACGAGGCGCGGGCGGCGGCGGCATGAGGTCGGGCCCCTCCGCCGGAGTCGCCGGCTCGTGCACTGGAGACCCGCCCCAACTGTGTACACATTTTTTTTTATTATTAACTTATTTTTTCAGTTTAGGCCATGATAAGGGACTTAAAAATGGACTATCGCATTGTGACAACTACTTAGTTTTGAAACTATGACACACAGGTCTTTGATTATAAATGCAATCGTTTTTTGTGAAGAAGTCATTTGGGGATTTTTTTTTTTATTTTTTTTATTTCCAAAAAAAAACCTTACATTTTTTCTTAATTTTAAGTCGCCAAACTACTATTGCAGTTTGTAGGATAATGTAGCCTCCTATGACTGAAAGTATTTTATGAGCCGAACCAAACCACCAACCTATTTTTTTTTCTGATTACCTCTTTATTATATTTGTATAGATTATTGCGTGGCTTTGTGGAGGTCGGTTTCCTGTATCGCTAATTTTTAGAGGCGAATTAAGCCACCATCGCGTGAACCACGTGCCTGTTTGTCAGCATTGACTTATGGCCAATTCCAATAATTTACAGACCGTTGGGGAAAATGAATACCTAATAATCAAGCAAAGACCTCGTAACTTTGCATAGACCATAGAGAAAGTAGCAATCACATGTAAAATTAGCTTACGAATCTATTTATATGCCCAGTTTGGCACAATAAATCCTACCATTGGAAAGGAAAAAACTGTTATAAAAAAACTTTTACCGATTTCAAAGTACACTAAAAAAAAGTAATCAAATTCTGAACTGATGACAATGGGACAAACGGGAAGTGTACCATTCCAAACAAAAAATAATTTTCCAAATCACAACGAAATTGAGAACCTGCCCCTTTTTTTGGAGTCGGTTAAAAACGATTCGATTTTGTTAATAAGAACCGAGCATTAAAGAAATGTGTACCTGTGTTGCGGCGAGTTGCCTGCATCGTAGTGGTCGCCCATGTCGTCGTCGGAGTCGGGCGCGTCGGCCGCCGCCTCGCCGCCCGCGCCCGCGCCCGCGCCGCCCGCCGCGCCCGGGGACCCGCCCGCCGCATCTATCTCTGCCTACGCAACAACACAACACAACACTCTATATACACATTCTCATGACCAAAAAAACTAACATTTACAGTATCAAAAAATGTTACGATATTTTTTCTTTTGTCAAAATAAAAAAAAAAAACAAAATTCTTTTATTCAATTTTGGCCCTGATAAGGCTCTTGTTTTCCGTGCTTCGGAAGGCACGTAAAGCCGTTGGTCCCGGTTATCACTTAATTGTGATTTATTTATTTATTTATTTATTTATTTATTTATTTATTGGTTTGCCAACAATTGTTACATTAATACATTATCATTAATAGTATACAAGGTCTTTATATAAATGCACAATTACTTATAGGCAAACACCACTTGCGCCATAATCAACCTATTTTGTTAATATAATTATAAGAACACAAGATATGTAATTTAAAGAGCACAAGATATATAATTTTAAACACAAGATGTATAATTAGTGTTACATGTGGTTACTCTCTTAGCATGGTTAACAATATTTTTTTTCTAAAAGTAGCTGATGATGTACAATAAATATCGGAAACTTCACTGTTCGAATTTAACAACCTGCTGAGTCGAGGGATCGGTGAATTGTAACCCAGGACAGTTCTGCGAGCTGGTGCGCAGAGAGGTTTCACGGGTTTTCGCGGATACCGAGCTGGTACATTATACCGGAAACAACTTAAAAGTTGGGGACAATCCACTTGATTACGTAGTATTTTATACAAAAACATTAAATCTAAAAGGTCCCTGCGTTTTGCCAGTGAAATCATTTTGAAATTATTTAACCTATCTTTGTATGAAATGGCTCTCCTTCCCAGTCTCGTAGAGTAAGACAAATGGTAAGCAAACCTTTTCTGAATCCTTTCAAGTCTCAAGGAATGAGTAGCGTAGTGCGGCCGCCAAACTACACTTCCATATTCCAGAACACTACGCACAATGCAGTTGTACAAAAGTATTTTTGTGCTTGGCCTACGGAAGACTTTACTATTCCGAATAATAAATCCTAGCAATTTGGAAGCCTTATTAACGACATGATCGATGTGAGGCTTAAAAGTTAATTTTGAGTCAATATATACACCTAAATCTCTTACGATCCCAACATCTTGAAGTACTGTCCTCTTAATCTCATAACTTGATTGAATATTGTTTGTCTTACGCGAGAACTTAATATGCATACATTTGTTAGCATTCAGATGCATACCATTGCGGTCACACCAATTGATAAGCCGATCCAAGTCTTGTTGGAGAAGTACAGTATCCCCCATATCATCTATAACCCTAAAGAATTTAAGGTCATCCGCAAACATATATGGAGTGGAGTACTGAAAGCAGCTGGGTATGTCGTTTATAAATATGTTAAAGAGAATAGGGCCGAGGTGGGAGCCTTGTGGAACTCCAGAAGTGACAGCCTGAGTCTCCGACTGATATCCGCTTGCAACTACGTAGAATGATCGGTTCGACAAATATGAACTTAACCAATTAAGTATACAACCAGTGAATCCATATAAAGTGAGCTTGTAAATTAGTACACTATGTGGCACTCTGTCGAAGGCTTTACTGAAGTCTGTGTATATAGTGTCGACTTGTTTTTGCGCATCTATGGACTTCATTAAAGATTCAACAAAGGTAACTAAATTGGTGGACACTGAACGAGCTTTGACAAATCCATGTTGATGGTTAGTCATATATTTTTTGAAATGGATTTGAAAGATTGGACAAATTAACGATTCTAAAACTTTTGCTAATATAGGGAGAATTGAAATAGGTCTATAATTACTAACCAGATGAACATCATTACATTTATGAACTGGCACAACTTTGGCCTTTTTCCATTTAAGTGGAAAGACTCCTGAGGATAAAGATTTATTAACCGCCTAAAAATTAAATTAATGGTATCAACTAACTTTGATGCACAGTTAATAAGAAATATAGGCGGTATACCGTCGGAGCCAGCTCCTTTAGCACCATCCAATGTTTTCAATTTCCTTAATGTGTCTTCCTTATCAATCATAAGCGAAGCCAAATAGTCACTACTATGACAAACTGTATTCAGAAATTTGGAATTGATGTTGGATAAATCAATTTGATCAGACTGGGTGTACACTAGGGTTTCGTTTTTCCCGACCTTTTTCCATTCCCGGGACCCGGGAATGAAAAAAATGACTTCCCGGGAATTCCCGATTCCCGGGAAATTTTAAAAAGTTTTAGTTTTGTTATTTTAACGTATATAAAGTCAAGTATACCACGTAATTTAATTAAATTAGCAATTTATTTGTCTCAGAAGTAAATAATAGTGCATTATGAGACGTGTGCAAAGTTGGTAATCACACACGAGACGGTACCTATTAAGCAACGGAACCCGAGAGTGTAATGATCAATGCACACGCGTGTCATACGACGTTTTTCAACACACTTGTGAGGAAAAAAACAAACTTGTATTTTTTTAACTAGATTTTTTGATAATAGTCAATGAGAACGTCAACAAAACAAACAATGGAACGCAAGTTCTTTTTTGACAGCAAAACTGTTTTAACCGTTTAAATTAAGAATGCTTCGTCTACGCACAATAGCATTGAGTTACAAACTTAACATAATCGGGATTATACCTATCATAAAACTGTGCGGTAATGTAAATTAAATGCACTAGTACGACATAAGCTACATTATGATAATAAAAACGGTGCAATAAATGTTAAATTACGAGCATGTGTTGAAAAAAGAATTTACTAATTCACAAGAAACGAACTATGCTCGGAATTTCTCTACGAGACAGGGAAACGACGACATTCGTAGGAGAACCAAAATTACCGATATAGCTCGTAGTGATAGTAACCTGATGTGATAGCAATGCGCAGGCCACATCGCTCGAAGACGACGCGAGTGGCGACCACGTACAGGAAAGCGCCGTTAGGGACGACCTCCCACCAGACGGATGGACGACCAAGTCAGAGTCGCAAGGCGCCACTCGATGCAAGCGGCCCAAAATCGTTCGAAGTGGAAGTTAATAGGGGAGGTCTTTGTTCAGTAGCGGACATCCTTAGGCTGATGATGTGTTTTACTTGACTTTTGGTCGGTAAAAATAATAACACTTATTATTTTAAAAAATATGCATTTTCGGCAATATTTATATTTTTTAATACATAAGCGCTGATAATCTTTATCTCCAAAAATATATATTAAAAAAAAAAAAAATTACTTTCATTTTCTTCAAAATTACGCGCTTTCAGAGATTGTCACTACAATCGGCAGTTTAGAAACTACCCATAGCAACTATGTATGACCTGTAGTTTGATATGATTATTTTTAATTTTTTCTTTTGTTTGTGTTGAGACACAAATAGGTATAGATTGTATTTTGTACATATTTGTTGTAAATAATAGGTAATGAAATTAAATTACGTATTTTACTTGACTTTTGATAGGTTACAAACAAACATGTTTTTATGTGTATTTTCGGAGAACTTGAAATATTTCTAAGAAAAACACGTTATCTCCACAAATACACACTTCCTACAGTTCCTTTCAGCGATTTCTCATAAGCTTGTAGTTCAGTTCCTTCGATTTCGGTGGATATCGACATTTGTTTTAAGTACGTATGCAACATCTTTGTGTTTCAAAGGTTTTTCGTTAATTTTGACCATTATTTGCTGTGTTTTAGAGCATTCAATCTCATAAAGAAATTCCCGGGAATTCCCGGGAAATCGCAAAAAAAATCCCGACTTCGGGAACGACGTATTTCCCGGGAATTCCCGATTCCCGGGACCCGGGAACGAAACCCTAGTGTACACTGAAGAAAAATAGGACATGAATAGATCACAGATATCATTCCCTTCACTAACTGTTTTGCAACCGTCCGTCATTGAAACTGGATATACACTAGCGCCTCCTCGTTTCGATTTTATAAAAGACCAAAAGAATTTTGGATTTTTTGAAATTGATCTCTCTATGTTGTTTATATAAGAATTATAGCATTTTGTAGCAAGATTTTCACATCGTTTTGTAATAAGCTTGAGCGATATAGCATCCATAGGGTTATTATATTTTTTGTATTTATTTCTTATATTATATTTTTCTTTCAATAACTTTATAAGTGTACGATTAAACCAAGTAGGATATTTATTATTTCGAGGTTTTGAATGTGGAACAAATTTTCTAATTACTTCAAAAATTACTTCGTAAAAAATGTCAAGCATTGAGTTTACATCATCAGCTATTCCTCGAAACTTGACCTCCCAATCGATCTCACTTAGTTGTCCATTTATACGATCATAATCAGCTTTATGAAAGTTATATTTTTTTAAATTGGCATTCTCTATTAATGTAATACTTTCATTTGTGTAAATATTGATTTCAATCGGTGGATGCAACACATCTATAGCGCTCCCACCGACTCACATACTTCACAAGAAATATCTGTGAAAACTAAGTCTAACATTTTTGATTTTATATTCTTGACATGATTACGTTGTGTGAGACCACTTACATTGACAAAATCAATCAGTGATTGGCATAGCGAAGAATTTTGTCGAACATTTATCATATCTTTATCATCCATAAGACTCCAGTTAATATTGCTCATATTAAAATCGCCAACAATACATTTATCCGAATCCAGTCTATCTAAAACGGCATTTGAATTAGTAATATAGTGTTCCAGCATATTTCTATTAATAGGAGGTGGAAGATAAACGGCACAGAAAACGATTCTACGATTAGATTTATGTAAATCTACGGATACCCACAAATCCTCGCACATACTCTCCCAATCATTTATTCTATTTGAATTAAATTTTGTAGACACTGCAATTAATACTCCACCACCATCCTTCATTTGGTGGTATTTTGATGTTTCTCTATCTCTTCTGTAAACAACATATTCACTATTAAAAAGCTCGCTACTTAAAACATTACTGTTTAACCATGTTTCAGTTAAAATAATGACATCAAAATTACTACAGCACAAGTTACGATAAAATATATGTGTTTTAGTTCTAAGGCCTCTAGTATTTTGATAATACACTCTAAGGTTTGCGAATTTTAATATTATATTCACTGAACATACTTTCATGAAAAAAAAATGTCCTATCCTAACTTATCTAAACACTCTTTATTTCTAACCATTTTGTATTCAGATTCTTCACTCTTGCGCATAAATATTCGTCCGTTCCTTACCCAGACAAACTTAAATCCCAATTCCTTCGCCTTCAATCGTGTAGCCGCGTGTAAAGCTTTGTTAGCTGATGATAGGTGTTCGGCAACGAAGATAGCTTTCTTTTCACCTTTGAAACCAAAATGAGTACTGTTGAGCTTGTCCCCAAAGGGTTTTGCCTTGTTAAATTTGATAGCAGCAGCTAGAAAGTTATCTCGGATTCTTGGAGAACTCATTTGAGCTACGATGGCGCGTGGACGATCACTGCTTTGTTGAGTTTGGCTATGCGAGAGCAATTCAAAATTTGGTCCTCTTTAATATTGCAGTCAATTGTCGCGCCCAACTTTGTAATAATCTCAACAATATTCTCGTCTTTCTTCTCTGGAAGACATTGGATTTCAATATTGTTTGAGCGAGCGCTTTGTTCTAACTGATTTATACGATTGGTTAAATCCTTTATATTTCATTTTCCAAGGCGACAACTTTTACGCTAAGGTCTTGGTGTTGTTTCATAGCGTCATCGTACTGGTCACTCATGAATGACATAGACTCCTTAATTCCTTGTAAGTCATCCTTTAAGGCTTTGAATTCTGAATTGAACAGAGCAGTCCAGGTGTTTGTAAGCTGCAATGTAAGTCTATTCATCTCCTTTTCGAGTACTTCCTGAATTATGCTACGAACTTCATTTCCTGAAATTGATGACAGTGGGGGCGAGCCCAATGCTTGACGTTTACTTGGACGAGCAGATGTATTAAGATTGGAATTTACTGGCGCATCCTCATTGCCTGACATGACTACGACTCGAAAGTTTCCACCCTGCTTTATAGTTGGCACAAAAATATCAACTCGTTGTGGCAACACTCGTTTGACGTATTTATGACAGCAACATATGTCAGTCAAACGATGAAGTTACAAAAATATAAAAAATATTGAGGGTACTTGCACTTCCAAACGTCGCCTACCGGTCGAAACCAATTAAATTTCGCAGGTTTTAATGTGATAATCTGCGTAATCGTGCTGAGATAACAGTATCACTGAGTGTTAAAGTTCTGGTTTCCACTTTCTTGATTCGAATTCCGATATCCACTGTGTATATGTTAAATAATTACGGAAAACTAATAGGAGCAAAAGCAAAGTTGACAAGGTTTTAGACAAGGTGATAGTCGTTAAGCTAGTTGGATGCCTCCTAGGCGGCTTGAAAAATTCCAACAGTAGGTTGACCACTAGCCTACCTACACCAATCCGCAGTGGGCATGCGTGGTGGAGTATCTGCCCATTCCCTTTCACCCTCATTTGTGAAAGGAGGCCTGTGCTCAGCAGTGGGACATTATAGGCTGATGATGATGATGATGAAAGCTCTTGTGAACGTTAACAAATGACTCTACACCGGTTCCAAATACAACTTGAACTGAGAAGACTCAGTCAATTAAACAAAAAGTACTAAGATACGCGTTATGGTACAGTTTTTACTCAAAATTACGTCACAAGCCCCCAATCTAAAACTTCGACGCGCTTCATCTTTGTAAATCTATAATGATTTGGTAAAGCAAAAAATACGCATTCAATACTTTTTGATAATCTAACTGACGGACTAATTAGATTTTTTTTTTTATTCAGGAATCATCCCTATTGAGTTAATCCGTGCCACGTCTAGCCTAGCATAAATCATCCTTATGTGTGAAGTGTACTGTAAAAGTGTGTAAGGTATGTGTTAAATACCTGCAGCGACTGCGGCTGATCCGTAGTACCGGGCAGACCAAGGCCAGGCGCGGCGGCCGCGCTGGTCGCTGTCACGTCTCCGAACAAGTCACCCTCGAACAGACCGCCCGCGTCTACAACATTATTTACTGACTTATTCTAAACAAGCATAACCCACAACACCCGCCGCGTGTTATTTTTGCTTTTTAAGATGGTATTTCAGAAAATATTTTTAAAGTACATAAATAAGGTTTATATTATTATCAGTGGTTTATGCTCTACCTACAATATCCCACAAAGATCTTCTGTAGCATCCTTGTTTTGACACAATGTCAGTCAAGCCACTCTTGGATATCTCTCTATGTGCCACATAAAAATAACCTTTGCCAATTAACTATCTATTGAAATAAGGAATGTGCTAAATAAAATTAACTATAAGCAATAGGATGCAATACAAAAAAGAGCATTAAAGGAAACAACAATCGATCAGTAATGTAAGATATCAAATTATGACGTATACTCACGTCCAAAATCCGCGACATCTCCAATAGTACCACCGAAGCCGTCATCCATAGGTCCGTGTGGCGCCGCCTCCATTCTACGTTCATGCGATGGCTCTGACAGAGATGGCACTCCAGCTGTGCTTGTGCTTGGAATGCCAGACTCTTTGCCACCAAGCTCGAGGGAGGATCCATCGGCAAAGAGGAGGTTACTCTGAAAATGTTATTGTAGATTTTAGATATCAATGCTCATTTTAAAGAAACTTCTCCGACAAGAAACTTAGCAAAGCATTTTTTTTGACCTTTATTTTACCATGTAAATTTTTATTCCAAGCATACTACAAACAAAATTACACTTCTAGAACTTTGTCAATGTTATTTGAGATTTTGGAAAGGGGGTAGACAGCTGCATTATTATTATTAGTGACTTACCTGCTCCAATCCCCCTTCATTGACAATAGCTTCTCTCATGATATCAGGGTTGTCTGTATCAAAACCCATATCACCAAACCCATCATCATGCGGGACCAGGTTCAAGGATCCATAGTCCTCACGCATTGTGATCTCCTCAGCTCTGGACTGGTTTAGTGAAAATTGAGCCTCAATGTCCACTTCACTAGAATTTTTAATTAGAAATTTTATTATACAATCCACACATGGATGAGCCTTGATAATCATGCTAATAAATATTATAAATGCAAAAGTGAGTTTGATTGTTTGTGAGTTACCTCTTAACTGAATGGCACAAGCAACTATGATGAAATTTAGTGGTACAGTCTATGACAGTAGAAAAACATAACCTACTTTTATACAATTAACATGGGTAAAACTGTGTGGGACAGCTAGATTTGAAATAAAGAAACATCTACCCATCCTAAACATCACCAGGACCTCTAGCTGATCTTTACACAGTTTGTCCACTGAGACAACATCTGTGTTCTAAATTAGATTCTATATGAGGAGCAGGCAAACATAAGTGGATTTGTCATGGTTGTAATTTTTTTTATATTTTATTTATCTTTGGAGTCCTAAAATATTTTTAATCAAAACTGCTCCTATCCTATACAAAATAATTTATCATAAAACACAATTTCAAACAGAAACTGACATGTCCCATCTGTTTTTATTCACTTTTTTACCTCTCCTGTAAAAAAAGTGATAATGGGGGACAAGTCCCCTTTTGTTTGCCTACTCCTCAAATATCTTTTGGTTGCCAACTCTTCTGTTCACTAGATTTTTAGGGTTTTTATTAAATTTTATAGGTAAACATACTTCAACTCTGGCATAGCTGTGTCAAAGTCATGGAACACCTCAGGCAGGGTAATAGCATTCATAGCTGCCTCTCTGTGCTCCTCAGGCAAATCCACCATGCCTGGCCTGAAGGCCATCTGAAACAAAACTTAAAGTGTACCCAAAGGAATAAAGATGACTGTAATTATGAGAGTGAATATCATTTAGTTGGTGTTACAGCTTTAACAAATCTTATCATAACTTTAATTTACATTTACAATTTGACAATTGTATATTAACCTTTCAACCACTTGAGATGGAATTCCCAGACAATGGTTTTTAAATACCCAGAATCTTGTCAACATCAAATGTACCGGCAGATGCTTTGCCATAGATGTACATCTTCGGTAGTAGACAGCAAGGTGGAACTTATTTTTTTATACCACTTAGTTGGCAAACAAGCATACGGCCCGCCTGATGGTAATCAGTTACTATAGCCTATGGATGCTTGCAACACTAGGTGTATCATTCTTGCATTGCCAACCCTCAAAGCTACCCTAATTGTCCTATAATAAGCTCATAATGGAATGTGAACCAACAACCTTTGTCACGGCATTGAACATCACTATCATGATGAGCTAATGTTGCTTCGCTGTAGGTTAAAGAAACATACCTGTCCCAAGATTACGAGGTGTATTTGACATAAAGACCACTACGACTTGTTTTATTAAATTAGCTTAGCTTTCACCATGAATCATGCACATTTGAGATGAAAAACATGTTTTACATTGTACCCATTACAACATTTACAACCAACTCATAATCTTACTTATCTAGTCTTTCAAACTGGATAATGAACATACTGCTAAACAGACCATAATATCCACAAAATAATCTTCAGAATTTTTGATCACCAGTTTGAATAAATGTTGTAAGAATGTTTCTGATAGATTTTATGTTCATGTTAAACCTACCTAGCTACCTTTATTACAATTAATTGGTAAATAAAACAAATGTAAACAAACCTTGATCTTGACAAACGCTTCATTACAATCTTGCAGCAAGTACTTGGCCTTTCTGGAGTAAATCCTCACCACACCAAGCAACAAATGACCGGATGTACGAAGGGCCATCTTCACCTTCGGCTTCAGAATACCATCAACAGACTTTTCAATGTTCGTCTCGAAAACATGGGCCTTCGTCAACTTCTTGTCCCAATGGGCCGCCAGCCAGATCTTTGCCAAGGGGCCTTTCTTGGCCAGCACAAAATGTGCGTAAAACATCGTGATTGTTCACTTTGTCCGACCAGCAATTACATCAAACTAATTCTGAAATACAAGTTCACTGTCAAGCATTTCCATGTATGAAATGTTTCTACTCAAAAGGACAAATCATTAGCAAGCCAAAAGAAATGTTTATTACGCTAATTGTAACGGACGACTACGAGTAATTTGGCGCCCAATCTATAAAACACTATAATCAATTCGTGAATCAATTTATTGACATAAGAATTGCACCAAAAAGGTATCGAAATATTAATGGTTAATTGTATTACAAAATAAGATGAAATTACCAAGTATATAAAAGGTAAATTAAAAATTTCACCTTTCACACAACGTAAACATGACAACAATTACGCTTTCAAGATGGCGGGCGCATTTTTTTAATAATATTTTTCATGACTATTGACCATGGTTACAAAGTCCTTCAGTCGCATACATTTTTTAATTCGCTTGCCGATATATTTCTATACTCTTTGGTTCGCACATTAACTTTCCCGTGACTTTCACATAGTCCGCATTATCAGTCACCGTCACAGTACCAGTCATGTTTTAGTAAATTGGTCATTGTACTAAAACTTTTCACGGACCTTTTGAGACAACTTGTAAAGTCACGATACACGTGCGATACACATAATTCATTTCATTTTACTTCACTGGTGTACATGGATTGATCTTTATTGGATAAAATACCACCAATAATATGCAATATAACTCAATATACACGAATTTATGAAAATAAAAATGAAAACGCAACGTCACTCTGCAAGTTCCTGCTAAACTAAAAACTCTAAAAAGTCCCCTCCTCGCCAGTGCTGCCATATGAATAGATAGATTTGTCCGTACACGTACGGAATCTGAATACTCTGTACGTATAAAGCATACGGATTATCACAGAAACGTTAATATAATACTACTTAGAGCATTTATAACATGCTCTAAGTTAAGCTAGCAAGTTACACGCAAAATTATAAAAAACACAATATGATCAAGTAGTTTACAGTTTTTTTTTATTGGATGTAGAGATTTTTAGTCTCTACCTCTCTACTGTATGGCAGCATTGTACCTCCCCCTCCCTCACTTTTGTCATTGTGAATTTGTGATTTTGATATGGAAACGTCTGAATTTTAAGAAAATATTCAAGGAGAAATTCTTACAGATTTTTGATCCTAGTGCAGATTCCGAATTCAAGTGAATATCATTATTTATTGGGTGGTTTGTTTTATGCGTACAGTTTGTTTTTGGTGTTGCTTGAGCAATCGAAATGTTTTATTACCGCGGAGGTGCTCATTGGCAATAATTATTGTAAATATTTGCTACCTTTGCTATTGTCGTGTACGAAGCAAAAATTGAAGCAACGTGAGGTAAAGATAATTGTTTTAACGCTTGACCTTGAGCTCTTGTCGTCAGATCTAGAAAGGCGAAACGTTTTACGTATGTATGTCTGTCTATAAATCTGGCATGATTCTGACGCAGCCAGCCACTACACTCATTTGTGTACTTTGTAAAGTACCACTCACTGATTTGCTTTCATTGCTGTATTTACATTTGCAGCACTCAAAATGAAAACAGATACATACTTATGGAAAAGAATCTCTGTCATCAAAATAACATGTCCTGCTATGTAATAAGCTAACAGAAGCACCATGGCAGATTGATATCTTGTATGGTGCTCACATACTTAAAAATAGCTTTAACCGTAAGCCTCATGAAATTGATTGAGTAATTGTTTGGTAGAAAAAGTTCTTAATTATCATTATTTGACGGAATACTAGTAAACAAAAGCAATCTTAAATATATAACAAAAAATTATGTTGGCTACTCCCTGACCATATAGTAATCAATGATTTTAAGCCTATTTACATCAAAATATTACCATAGTGGAACACTCGCATCTAATGCTATTATGCATATACGGCCTTACTTATAAACGCTATCTAACAAATCCTACTAAATAAATGGTCAAATAAATAACGTCACCTTGCTGTCATTGTCAAACAATTTGACGTTATTTAAGTGACCACTTAATCAGTTTATTAATTAAATAACGTTTTATGAGTAAGGGTACTAGTGTTTATTTTGTATTGACCTAACTCTTGCAGTCATATTGGTATAGAACATAGCATATTTAAAGCTATCTGCCCACAGTTTTACCCATGATCCCCCATTTTAGCTCCTTAATCCTTTGAATTGCTGTTAAAAAAACACAATTGCTATTATGGTAAATGTATCCCTCACGAGAACCAATAGGTTTACAGTGGTACAGTCAAAACTATTTATAATCACTGTTCGATGCAATGCGATCAAACACCGTTTTGATGAGCCAACAAATCATATAGCGAGGCCGCACCAATTGTGCATTTACCTCAGTGCGTACTTTTCCGGTCAGCAACACGGTCGCATTCATTAGCTTCTCCATCTAGCATAATATTAGACGAAATAAACATTATCATAAAGTCTACTTATTTAGCAGTCATACCACAAGGGTCGTGTCCTCTACAATGACATCGCTTAAAATGATGTATGTACCAGATATTACAATGAAATTTTCAGGTCCCTTATTTTTGTTTACTGTAAATAGTTGTTGGTTTCTAACTTTCGGTTAAATGTAAATCATGGTCCATTCAAAGTGGTTATAAATGGTTCTCACTGTATTTCAGAAACTCCTTTCTAAGTGGATGTCTATGTTATAAAAAGAACCTGAGCAAAATTTTTAGATTCTTACTCTAGCCTAGCATTTTGGAATGTGTGTTTAACACTTTTATTATAATAATAATTTATTATATATAAGTGTTGTCTGAAAAGTGACAATTACCTTTATGCAAGATACTAAGTACTGAACTAACTTATTCAGTTATGACCCTTTGACCCATATGCACATAAGAATGCTTATTTTTTATACAGGCTTGAGATTTGCAGGCATTGTAGTGCATTTACAAGTACCTTATTCATACAATAAGACATACTTATACAGACATATTCAGTTAATCATAACAACACAGGTAAATTGTTAATAAGTGTTATGACTATTATGTTTTATGAATCACTTTGTTTTCATGTGATTGAATGTTCATTAAACTCCAATCAACTGCGCGTGAGTAAGGTCGCCAGAGCTCATTGGGGAGGGGGAAGGGTCAGTAACATGTGAGTGATGCCTCGTGTGTTGCAAGCGTCCATATGGCTACGGTAACCGCTTACCATCAGGCGGGCCGTAGGCTTGTATACCGAGTTTGTGGTATTAAAAAAATATAGGTACTTATTATGAAAAAGTTATGTACACAGTCTTAAAGAGAGTAATAAGAAGCTAGTACAGCAAGCCTTTCATCCCGGTCTATTTATGTCCAGGCCTCGAAGTGCATCATTAAGCTCCACGGTGGACACTAACATCCAAATCCAACCAATTGCAATCAACAAGGATGCACATAACTCCAAACTGACGAGCTGTATGGATCACGAAGATGCCAATCCTCCCAATTGGCAGAGAGTACCAACCCTAAGAAACGCCAAAAGAAAAAAAAGTATCCTCACCTTCACCAGAGAGAATTAAGGTCGCTAACCAATTCAGTGGACTTCCGGTTGACCAAAAGGAAGATAATTCATTACAACACAGTGAAACCTATAAAAAGGCCAACAACCCACCGCCTTTAATTCTCTATGGCATTAAAGATGTTAGCAAACTTACGGAACTCCTTGAAAGTGTTGTAAATAAGTCCGATTTCCATTACAAACTAATAAATCAAAACCAACTAAGGATCAACTGTGTAAATGTGGAGGCATATAAAAACATAATAGATATTGCGAGAGCAAAAGGTCTAATTGGACATACATTCAATAGAAAAGATAAACGGGCGTATAGAATTGTGATTAGAAACCTTCATCACACTACACCAATCAGTATAATAAAAGAAACACTGGAAGAGACAGGAAATACTGTGGTTGGAGAAATAATAAACGCAAGGTATGGACCTGAAAAGAAACCAACCTACACATTTTTTGTCAACTTACAACAAGGCCCCAATAATAAAGCGGTTAAAAATATTAAATACATATATCACCAATCAGTAATAATAGAAGATCCAAGAAAACAAACTTCAATAGTTCAATGCCAAAGATGTCAGCAGTATGGCCACTCTAAAAACTACTGTATGAGACCATATCGCTGCGTGAAATGTGCGGAATCTCACAGAACAGCAGAGTGCCCTAAGACTGAGCGTACAACTCCAGCGAAATGTGCCCTATGTTTTGGTGCTCACCCAGCAAATTTTAGAGGTTGCGAAGTATATAGAGAAATCTTAGCCAGAAAATCGAACAAACAGTCGCACATTAAAAACAGAGAACATACCAAAACAGATGCTAACTTCAATATTGAACTCCCAACACACCTCCCCAATAAAATGGATAGAAATAATTTAGACTTCAACAACCGAGCGAAATATGCCGAAGCTTTGAGATCTAACAAAGACAGCAAAGATGCAGATATCCTACCACCAAATAAAACAGTTGAAATGATGCTCTTAAAACAAGCAGAAAAGTTTGATATTATCTTACAACAAATGAGTACCCTAATCAGTCTCATAACAACTCTAATGACCAAGATTACAAAATGACTTCCCTCAAGATAGCAACCTGGAACCTGGACGGTCTATGTCCAAATAAAGCAGAAGTTGAAGTCTTACTGCATACACACAACATTGACATACTACTAGTTTCTGAAACTCACTTTACTGTCAACAGTAGTATTAGGATACATAACTATAACATCTACGCCACTAACCACCCAGATGGCACCGCACATGCTGGAGCAGCCATTATCGTGAGATCTTGTATAAAACATTACGAACTCCCACAGTTTCAAAAAGCCCATATACAGGCAGCCACCATCGCAATAGAAGATCGAAACGGAGAATTCAACGTATCCGCTATATACTGCCCTCCGAAACACAAAATAGGTGAAGAGCAATATGATGAGCTATTCAATACACTAGGTCTGCGCTTTATAGCCGGAGGAGATTGGAACGCTAAGCACGTACATTGGGCCTCTAGATTAACTAACACCAGAGGCAGAGAGCTTAAGAAAAGTTTGGATAAGAACAATCTTACAACAATCTCAACGGCAGAGCCTACTAATTGGCCAACAGACCCAAAAAGACTACCAGACGTCATAGATTTCTTTATCGTAAAGGGTTTATCTAGACTCTTCCACCATGTACAAACCTGTTTAGATGCTGACTCTAATCATGTCCCGGTAATATTAACGGTTGGTACTACAGTTCTCAATGTTGAAAGTAATCTTAAATTATATAACAAACGTACAGACTGGAGCCACTTCCGCGAACTTGTCCATGACAGACTTGAACTCAAAATAGCCCTGAAAACTGATTCTGATATTGACGACGCTGCCAAAACAATAACAACAACGATCCAGGAATGTTGCTGGATGTCTAGACCGGATGCTACCGAACGCCCACCTCTACGCAAAGTTTATTCGGAAACCGTACGGATAAAAATACTGGAAAAAAGGAGACTTCGAAGAGTATGGCATACTAGTAGAGATCCAAGTGACAAAAAAGCGCTCAACAATGCAATCCGAGAACTGAAAAACCTCATAACTGAAGCTAATGATGTTGCTTTAGAGACCTATTTAGAAGGCCTCTCAGCTACAAAAGCGACTAACTACTCATTATGGAAAGCATGCAAAAATTTTGATCGGCCATTATACCACAAGCCACCGCTTCGGACTCAGGACGGAAACTGGGCGAAAACAGGACAAAGTAAGGCTGAGGCTTTTGCAAACCATCTCAGCAGAGTTTTCAAACCAAACAATCCTGGACCGAATACAGATGAATCAGATATCGACGCTACCCTAAATCAGGACTTTCAACTAGACTTACCGCTAAAAATTGTTACACCAAGAGAGATCTGTAGAAATATCAAAGTCATGGATAACAACAAAGCACCAGGGTTTGATCTCATCGACAAAAAAGTCCTTGAAGAGTTGCCGCGTAAAGCAATAGTATATCTCACCACCTTATTTAACGCCATTCTGAGAGTAGGGCATTTCCCAGATCTGTGGAAGGTGTCGCAAATTATAATGATACACAAACCTGGTAAACCTCCACACGAAGTAACTTCATACAGGCCGATTAGTCTACTACCGATTGTTTCCAAGCTGTTTGAAAAGTCTCTACTACATAGGCTTAACAAAGTCCTTAAGGAAAAGTCAATCGTCCCTGACCACCAATTTGGATTTCGGAAAGAACACGCCACTATAGAACAAGTTCATAGAGTGTGCAAGACAGTTAGAAGGTCATTTGAAAAGGGAGAATATTGCTCATCAGCCTTTCTTGATATACAACAAGCCTTCGACAGAGAATGGCATAAAGGGCTGTTGTTTAAAATAAAAACCTTATTACCACATACGTTTTATAGAGTTCTAAAATCATATATTACTAATAGAATATTTCAAGTGAGAGAAAACAACTGCACATCGGGTTTTCAAGAAATCTCTGCAGGAGTACCACAAGGCTCTGTGCTTGGACCTGTCTTGTACACTTTGTACACATCCGACTTACCACAAAACGCGGAGATTACAGTCGCGACTTTCGCTGATGACACGGCTTTGCTTGCTACGAGCAATTGCCCAGCTCAAGCTTCCCGAATGCTACAAAACAGCTTGAACGAAATTGAAGAATGGCTAGCTAAATGGAGAATTGCAGCCAGCGTGTCCAAATCAGTGCACGTAACCTTTGCCCTTCGCAAGGGAAACTGTCCACCGGTAGTTTTGAACGGTACTCAACTTCCTCATCACGACACCGTGAAGTACCTTGGTATGCACTTGGACCGCAGACTTACTTGGAAGAAACATGTCCAAACAAAAAGAGATGAAATTAATCTCAAGTACAAAGGTCTCTACTGGCTGCTGGGTAGAAACTCGAAACTCTCCATCGACAACAAGATCCTCATATATAAAACCATTTTAAAACCAATTTGGTCATATGGTATTCAACTGTGGGGCTCCGCCAGTGCCTCCAATATAATGACAATACAAAGGGTGCAAAACTACATTCTGAAACACATATCAAATGCACCATGGTTTATCAGAACAACAGAGGTCCATGACATTCTTAACATCTCAACGATTAAGGAGGAAATAAAAGAACATGGTACCAAATACAAGTGCCGATTGCAAAAGCATCCGAACCAACTTGCGGGACAGCTTACTATCCCTGAAAGTATACGTCGTCTTAAAAAGCGACGGGATATATTTGACCAACCCAGTCAGTAAGAAGGCCGACTAAATAAATGAAAGGGTTGCCTCCACTGGGAGTAGCGCTCTACCTGTCACTAACCTACATCTCATCTGCTCATAGTCTTAATGACTGATCGCAAGATTCAAATAAAAAAAAAAAAAAAAAAAAAAAAAAAAAAAAAAAAAAAAAATGTACACATTTTTTACGTTTTTATTCTATTGAACTTATATTGAATTTATATACCAAAAAACAATTTAATTAAGATTCAATATTAATTTTAATCCTTATGGTTGGCCTTAATTAGATTCACTATCAATGTTATATAAATTGTAAGTTAATGATTGAACACTTTGAATATTTAAACAAGAACCTTGTGAGGTACCTACTCCAAATATTTAAATTATTTTTATCGACAGCAATAAATTTTAGTAAGGTATAGTTTCTAGGGTATACTATTTATTTGATATACTTATCGCAGAAGTTCAGGGACTAATGACTTATTAATAAATTCCACCATTGCCATACTTCAATGTTAGCTAGATAGATAGTAGTTACAACCTATTCAATATTTATTAATAATTTTTTTATATCCACACATGTTGACCTGTCCAATAGGTTTTTTTTTCTGATATTATATTTTAAACTTTTGATGCCTGATATGTGTTTAAGATAACTCTAGCGAGTTCACCCTACAAAATGGACACCTTTTTCCATTGTCACCTGTCCTGTCTACTGTGACCAAAAGTTAAGCAATATAACAATTTATTTTACAGGGCTTTAGCTCAAAATGACGCTGATAGACGGCATAGGAGACGAAGTAGTGCAATTTGTGGCTGTTCTGGTGATTGTAGTGGTATCAGCAGTGGCCTGGTGGTCAACCAACGCGCGTCCTGATCGTTACCGAACTGTCCTAGTGATGAGATCACGCGCCCATCACCCGGTTACCGTCAGCATAAGAGCGAGTAAGTACATGATGTAATGTCAGAGTGACATGAAAATGTACCTTATTGCGGTACATTAAGGTTCACCTGATATCATAGTGATGACAGCATATTATGTTGATGAAATTTGGTGTATAATTAATTACTTTAGTTTCTGGAATAGGATACTTTTTAGGGTTCCGTAGCCAAATGGCAAAAAACGGAACCCTTATAGATTCGTCATGTCTGTCTGTCTGTCTGTCTGTCCGTGTATGTCACAGCCATTTATTTCCGAAACTATAAGAACTATAATGTTGAAACTTGGTAAGTAGATGTATTCTGTGAACCGCATTAAGATTTTTACACAAATATAGAAAAAAAACAATAAATTTTGGGGGTAAATACTTAGAACTGAAACTCAAATTTTTTTTTTTCATCAAACCCATAAGTGTGGTCTGTCTATGGATAGGTCTTCAAAAATGATATTAAGGTTTCTAATATCATTTTTTTCTAAACTGAATAGTTTGCGCGAGAGACACTTCCAAAGTGGTAAAATGTGTGTCCCCCCCCCCTGTAACTTCTAAAGTAAGAGAATGATAAATCTATAAAAAATATATGATGTACATTACGGTGCAAACTTCCACTGAAAATTGGTTTGAACGAGATCTAGTAAGTAGTTTTTTTTTAATAGGTCATAAATTGAAATTAATATCAAATACTCAGGTCTATACTACCATTTACTTATATACCTACAGGTTTGTACGGAACCCTCGGTGCGCGAGTCTGACTCGCACTTGGCCGGTTTTTTTACTAGTTACAGCTAATTTATATTATACAGACGAAAGTTGGCTGTTTGTTACCTTTTCACGGCTAAACTCCTGAAGCGATGAAAGACATCCAGATAGTCGAGCTACGTTATCGAGAGGGAAGGGGCTACTTTGATCCCGCTGGAACAGCTAGTTTATTTATATTTTACAGAAGCTTGCGTTTAATATTGTTTTTCTTCTATTGTCAGGAAATAATCTCATGCTTACCAACACACCACAAGCTAATAATTCGGTTCAGGAATCTACTACACAAACAATAAGTGAGTACCTATTGTATGCGTACATAGTACGTAGTCAGCGTCGAATGTAGTTGATCAGTTTAGTTAGAGTCACATTACATTATTGCAATTCCAGCATATTTCAATTGAGCTATGTCATATTAACAACATTTATATTCAATTTTAATATTTGCAGACTGAAGATCGGTATAGTCAGTTTGGGGCTATAATTGTTAACTCCACTATTTTGTATTATTACCCTTATTCTCGCAAATAAATAAATAAAGAATCAAGAATGACAATAGAATATTATGAATGGGTACTAAAGTGATCATCTACTTTTGACGCTGACTGTACATCCCTAATTGATTATGTTGTCTATTCGCTTGATTTTATATACGGAAAGCCGCACCGGCTCAAAAAAAAACTTGAAATGAACAATTTTTTTGTCACACATATTTGACGAGAGCTGAATCAACACAAAATATGGTTAGACATAAAATAAAACAACATTTATGTAAGAAGTGAAAGCATAACTTTGTATTCAAATCATCTCATTATATTGCATACTAACTATCCTATACTATACATATAATAATCCTCGTACACCTAGTATGCACTTACGATGCATTATATTTATTTACATAATATGATCGCGTTACAAATTCTTTGAATCATGAATATCACTAATGAGTCATGGTCACGCTATGTAGGTATGTTAAGTATGTCATAAAAACAAGTCAGTGCACCGATTTCTTATTCCTTTATTATTATTTAAATTATAGAAAGTGTTTTCAAAAAGTTTGAAATTAATAAATACATAGCTTATTTTCACCAAAGGTAAGCAGTATCCTATTTAATATTATAAATGCGAAAGTTTTTGTATATATTCAAAAATATTGCAATAGCTGAACATAGGTTACATTGTTTGTGTACTAACAAGCTTTACATACCAAAATTCAGCTTTCTAGGACTTCAGGAAGTAACCTAAGAATTTTGATGATCATCAGTGAGTCAGTCACGAAATCGTTTTTTTTTTAGATATAAATAAAATCTAAAGTATAAGAGCTATGTTATTGAAACTTAATATGTTTAATTAGTTCACTTTTGATACCATATCCCGAAAATTTTGTTTATCTGGTATAATCCAAACCCAAGTTATGAGGGTTCGAAAAAACGACGAAGCGCTTCGAGAAAAGGTAGGTAGTGCCCTTGCGCTTCGCTAGGCTCGTCTTGGCGGGGGGCACTCCCGTGCCTCCAGATAAAAAAAGGCAAAAAATGACTTGATTTTGAACTAAATTTTACTTGGATCACTTGTGATCTAATCCATATTTAGATTTTCACAGGTATAAATATGGAATAAAGTATTAAACATTATGTAACGTTCTTATTACTAACGTTTCTATCCACGTTTAGTCAAATCAAGCTAATAATATCTATTTAATTCACCATGAAAAATATATTCCACTGTAGGCAAGCTATTTATAAATTTTCTAGAAACATCGGAGGTCATGCTATTATAAATGTTCTATAAACGTAGTAGATTTGATTTGTTACAGTTTACATTATTTACAAAATTAGTATGTTTATTTGAGATTATGTACCTACGATAAACTCGTAACCTACGTACCTACCCTACGATATCTTAATAATTAGAAGTCTAGATTCACTGTTACTTGCTTTTCGTAATTTGTAATACTTCCGAAAAAATTTACGTTGCCATCTACTGCTTTTTTTAATATAAAAAAGTATTCACGTTTTTTCAATATTAATGTACCTAAGATCGATCAGTGCCTGGATTCTGAATGAATTGGCGTGGTTTCAAATTGTTTTCAATCTTACAACTTTGGAATAAGTTATATTTCCACATGGCAACAGGTGTGGGTACACCTGAAATAGTGGAGGAAAGTTCCCGAGACTTGGCCAGGGTGATTCCGCTGCAGGAGATGGACAGCATCGTTGACGCCGACATGGCTATGATGGACAACAACCGGTTGCATTTCTACAGGAGGATCGATTGTGAGTACATACTAATGAGATATTCAGGTTTTTGGGGTTGTAATTAGGGCATGTAATATCGGAATATTTTTCAATTCCGATATTGATTTCCGATATTGGATCTCAATAACGGAAATAATTTCTAATTAATATAAAAATTATTTAATTTTTAATTATAATTATTCTAAAAATTTCTAATTCCGATATTAATATCGGAATTAGAAATTTTTATTATAAATTGCACATATTCCTTATAAATAGCACATATTCCTTATAAACTTCACATAATTATCTATCTATACTAATATTATAAAGTGGAAGAGTTTTTTGTTTGGTTAAACTGGCTAATCTGTGTGTGCCGGTCAGATTCGTTTTTTTTCCCACTTATAGGAAGCTACATTCTCCCCGAGTATTATAGGCTACTTTTGATCCCGGGAACGCGGGTGAAACCTCGGGGACAACCAGTTCGTTATAAAGTTGGATTGAAAACATCTTCTGCTCAGTCGAGCACTCTTGTCAGAGTGGTCGTGGTTGCAATAGATAGTGTACATGGTGGGTCTTCAATGTTCTCCTTGACTAGGGTTACAGATTTTGTAGCGTTGCGAGTACACTCTCCCACCCTGGACAATAAGACTCTTCATCGAGTGTTCGTTTCTGCAGATGTAACCAAATAACTTCAGAATTCGAAGCTGCATAGTCGATGAAAGACTATCTGTTATTCTAAACTCCAGCAGGATCGAGTTATTGGTGTGAAAGACCGTCAACGGAATTTTTAAGAAGCATCTTCAGCATCACATCTCCAGTGCGTCAATTTTCCGGCAATCTTGTAGGCTTAAGGACCACGTTTCAGCTCCATAGAGAAAGATCGGAAAGACCAGGTATCTCATAAGTCGAATCTTTGTTTTCCTGGTTATCCTACTGTCTTTCCAAATCTTTCTACTGCTGATCTTGTCATTGCGCATGGTCTTCTGATCTCATCTTCACAGTCTCCTATGTTGGAAATGGTAGAGCCGAGGTAGATGTATCTTTTTCGCAGTACGTCCATTCTATTAAGTTAGGCCTGGTCTATTATTAACAATTTCATCTTGTGTGTTGATTGCAAGTCCGAATTGGAGATTAGTGGTTGCATAATGAGCCAAGAGGTCCTCCATGCTATTATTGGAAAATCTCCTCGTCTATTAGTGGAAAAAAATCGAATCCGACTGGTAGTTCCTTAGATAAATGCATTAATAAAACAAACGAACAAAAAATCTTCAGTTTCATTATATTAAAACTAGCTGTCCCCCGCGGTTTCGCCGTTTAAACAAACAAAAAACCCTTTATTATATTTGCATAGATGTTAATATATTTATTATAATTAATATTATATTAGTATAGAAAAAGATAATGGTGCCGATTCTGTTGTAAATTAATTTTAGTGAAATCACATCTCTTTGTTACAAACATTATTAAAGGATAGAACATATTTAAAGCTATGAAATTAGTATTTGCCGTCTTCATTTGCGTGTATTTAGACGTAACCGATAGATGGCGACTAAATTTGTGTTGAAAACAAGCATTGGATTAATTTGATAGGACTAAATTTCTTACATCCTTTTGTTATGTTTATTAGAAAGAGATATAGTGAGACTAAATTATTTTAGTTGTAAACAACAGAATCAGCACCATTGTATTTTCCTAAAAACAAAGCGTCAAGCATTTTTATGGATAATGAACATCGTATTTTGTTGAAAAAATACGCTCACTTGCAACACTGGTAGGCAAAATTTATGTACGATACGTTAATTTTATAGCTCTAGGTGACCATACCTTGTGGCGCGCTTAAAACCTTTTTTCAAAAACTCAAATAGAAAAAATATCCGATTCCGATATTACGATATTGGATCACTCAATTCCGATATTGTAATATCGGAAAAAACGGTCCGAGATTCCGATATTACGAGATTCCGAGATTCATGCCCTAGTTGTAATAAGGTTTCTACTAAAAATTTCCTTCTATATAAAGAATTAATAATAATATACTAGATTCCACCCCGCAGACCTACTCGCGTTCCCGTTAGTAATAAAGAATAGCCTATTACTCTCCGGCCCATAAACTATGTATTTCTATGCAAATAATCCGTTGTTCTGATGCTTCGCGAAAGAAGTACAAAAGAACAACACACTTTCGCATTTATAATATTAGTAGGGACAGACGTTCATATTCAGCCTATACACATTTATGCGCAATAAACCCTCTCCGACCCTCTTGTCAAATTATGACTTTTTAGATTGACCTTCGTTTAGTATGCTCATAATATACTTGTGAACATAATAATTATACAGGGTTATTCAATGTTTACCATAATATACCAGAAATTTATTTGCTCAGCATCATCAATAGAATAAAAATACGGGCACAGCGTTTTGCATCCTTATTTATAATGCGGACAGCAAGGGAGTGGAACTTTCTTCCGGCGTCTGTGATTCCTGATTTACTATCTAGGACTTTCAAGGCCAGAGTGAATAGGTTCCTTCTGAGTATGCGTATTCCATCTTGGGCTACGTCATCGACCCTCATCTTAGTGGCCTTGGGTCAGTGGCCAAATGCAAGCCCATTTAAAAAATTATCCCCATGGGGTTTATCTCGGTTTCTTTTGTCGTTAATATACCTTGTTGTTTTCTTTCGTAGCCTATATGCTATGGGCATTGGGTCTATGTATTCATAACATAATATCGGACTCATAGTCCCAAGATACAACCATGTTTTCATGCTTAGTTTGGGCCTTGCCAGTAACTTGTGATAAATTACTCTTCAATGTTTAGTCTTTGTTTATCTGGAAATTGAAAATGTGTTCTGGCGATTTTTTTGAATGATAATAAAATTCTTCTTATTTTTAAGTTTGGCAACCAAGCCAAAATTAGGGCTCATTTCTGCCAGCGACGAGTTATATTATAGTTTCCAGTCACAATAAATCACTTCACATCATAGTCCTCGGTCAGTCACCGTCCATAAAAGTCATGTTTACTACAATGGTGGCACTGTACTAAAACTCTTCATGGACTTATTGAGACAACTTGAAAAGTCACGATACACATAATTCATTTCATTTGACTTCACTGGTGCACATTGCTGATCTTTATTGGGTAAAATACCACCAAAATACACAATAAAACTCAAAATACACAAAATTATGATAATAAAAATGCAACGTCACTCTGCGAGTTCCCGCCAAAAAGTCCGAATGATAATTATAATGTTCCAGCTCCAGGGCGGGCCGAGAGCGCGGCGGAGTCGGCGAGCGAGGACAGCGAGACTCCGGAGCACGGCGAGCCGGCGAGCACCGCTCAGATCCGCGAGATGGACAGCATTGTCAGCGCCATGGAGGCGGATGTGGATGTCTCCACACGATGCGATTTCTTCACCAGGTCTAATGGTAACTCATCCTTATAACACCAACAATAATGAATACAATGCCCGAACACTATTCGCATTTATAATATTAACTAGTTGTGCCCCGAGATTACAGCCGAATTACAAATTTGTTTTATTCATGCATGATACAGAGTGATTTTTTATAATGGGTAAGAATATGTCAAATGAACTGCTTCGCTAATCACTGAAAATATTTAGCCATATAGGTAAAAATCAAAAAAAATTGAAGAAAATCAAATTTCTCGCCTCATGCTCAGCCGCCTCAAGGAATGATTGTAATCGCAGAATAAATGTTCGATATCGGGGTGTATAATATGGGGGATATGTCGGTAGCGCGGGTTAAACTGCGGGGCGAAATCAAGTAATATAGATATAACAATATGACCTAAAAAAAACATCTTCGGTCAAACCTTCAACTTCGGCTAATTTTGGCCGAAGCCGAAGTTTCTAGCAAGCGCCGAAACGAACTACACTAAACAATATTCATTACAAAAAATAAGGATAAAAACAAAACAACTGTGTCACAATTTTATATTTCATTTTGCAGAACCAAATTCAACTCGACAAACAAATGACGTCAAAGTAGTGAAGAAGGAAAACAAAACCAATCTCGATACAGCGAGTGTTACCACGCAATCAGAAAATGTCGTGAATGTTGACAACGCAAGTGCAGATAGTGAAAATGCGTCCAACGAGGCAGTTGTAGATGATAGCAAAAAGATACTTATCAAACTAAAGTACCTCAACGATACTTTAAAAGAAGTAGAGGGTAGTTTGGACGAGTTATTGAAAGATTTTAAATGGTGAGTTTGTTTTTACTTTTGGTTAAGCTTTTGTTTGAACACAATCTCACCGTGGTAAACGATGTGGCGTAAGGTGGCAGGCACGCAAAGCAGTGCCGTAGCAAATGTATCCAGTGGCCTTTGGTTCAGGCTCTAATATTATGAGCAGGTGCAGATCTGATCAGAATCTTATTAGACTTTCGAGTTACTCGAAACTGATCTAAGAGACGTATATGACCAATTAATGGGTTTTAAAACCTACGACGAGTAATATCTACAGAAGATGTAACAGGTCTAACATCTATCATCTTTGGAGTCCCTCAAGGTGATATGTTGGGGCCGACAGTGTTTTTAATTTATGTCATTAACCTTTGTAAAATGGAACTAGTTTCTGTACGTGGTTTCTCCTATGTTGATGGTTGACTTGCGGGGGCCCCAGATAGTAATCAATTGCTCTTTCGTAAGTTAGTTTGGTATAATTATATTGTATATGCAAGGGTATATAATGTGTGCAGGCGTCACTTCTCTGTGGAGCTGTCTTCGGAATGCCTAGTGCGTCTGATCTACAAGGGGCGCGTGCTGGACGAGGCGGCCACCCTGCGAGCGTGCGGCCTCACGCACCGCGCCGTCGTGCACTGTCTCGTGCACCCCAAGCGGAACACTACCCAGGTACTGTACATGGTGCTCTACTGTACTGTACTGTACAGTAGTGTGTAGTGCGTCTGATCTACAAGGGGCGCGTGCTGGACGAGGCGGCCACCCTGCGAGCGTGCGGCCTCACGCACCGCGCCGTCGTGCACTGTCTCGTGCACCCCAAGCGGAACACTACCCAGGTACTGTACATGGTGCTCTACTGTACTGTACTGTACAGTAGTGTGTAGTGCGTCTGATCTACAAGGGGCGCGTGCTGGACGAGGCGGCCACCCTGCGAGCGTGCGGCCTCACGCACCGCGCCGTCGTGCACTGTCTCGTGCACCCCAAGCGGAACACTACCCAGGTACTGTACATGGTGCTCTACTGTACTGTACTGTACAGTAGTGTGTAGTGCGTCTGATCTACAAGGGGCGCGTGCTGGACGAGGCGGCCACCCTGCGAGCGTGCGGCCTCACGCACCGCGCCGTCGTGCACTGTCTCGTGCACCCCAAGCGGAACACTACCCAGGTACTGTACATGGTGCTCTACTGTACTGTACTGTACTGTACAGTAGTGTGTAGTGCGTCTGATCTACAAGGGGCGAGTGCTGGACGAGGCGGCCACCCTGCGAGCGTGCGGCCTCACGCACCGCGCCGTCGTGCACTGTCTCGTGCACCCCAAGCGGAACACTACCCAGGTACTGTACATGGTGCTCTACTGTACTGTACTGTACAGTAGTGTGTAGTGCGTCTGATCTACAAGGGGCGCGTGCTGGACGAGGCGGCCACCCTGCGAGCGTGCGGCCTCACGCACCGCGCCGTCGTGCACTGTCTCGTGCACCCCAAGCGGAACACTACCCAGGTACTGTACATGGTGCTCTACTGTACTGTACTGTACAGTAGTGTGTAGTGCGTCTGATCTACAAGGGGCGCGTGCTGGACGAGGCGGCCACCCTGCGAGCGTGCGGCCTCACGCACCGCGCCGTCGTGCACTGTCTCGTGCACCCCAAGCGGAACACTACCCAGGTACTGTACATGGTGCTCTACTGTACTGTACTGTACTGTACAGTAGTGTGTAGTGCGTCTGATCTACAAGGGGCGCGTGCTGGACGAGGCGGCCACCCTGCGAGCGTGCGGCCTCACGCACCGCGCCGTCGTGCACTGTCTCGTGCACCCCAAGCGGAACACTACCCAGGTACTGTACATGGTGCTCTACTGTACTGTACTGTACTGTACAGTAGTGTGTAGTGCGTCTGATCTACAAGGGGCGCGTGCTGGACGAGGCGGCCACCCTGCGAGCGTGCGGCCTCACGCACCGCGCCGTCGTGCACTGTCTCGTGCACCCCAAGCGGAACACTACCCAGGTACTGTACATGGTGCTCTACTGTACTGTACTGTACTGTACAGTAGTGTGTAGTGCGTCTGATCTACAAGGGGCGCGTGCTGGACGAGGCGGCCACCCTGCGAGCGTGCGGCCTCACGCACCGCGCCGTCGTGCACTGTCTCGTGCACCCCAAGCGGAACACTACCCAGGTACTGTACATGGTGCTCTACTGTACTGTACTGTACTGTACAGTAGTGTGTAGTGCGTCTGATCTACAAGGGGCGCGTGCTGGACGAGGCGGCCACCCTGCGAGCGTGCGGCCTCACGCACCGCGCCGTCGTGCACTGTCTCGTGCACCCCAAGCGGAACACTACCCAGGTACTGTACATGGTGCTCTACTGTACTGTACTGTACTGTACAGTAGTGTGTAGTGCGTCTGATCTACAAGGGGCACGTGCTGGACGAGGCGGCCACCCTGCGTCTTTTAAGATGGTAAAGACCAAATCCTAATTGTTACTTAATAGATTAACCCAGTTAGGCACATTCAAAAATGGGGAACATTTAATAGTTATTTATGCAAATGTCGTATAATAAGGGGTATTAAAACACGAATGTGGGTTTTAATTCCTAATTATGTACAGTTGCATACAAGACTTTATCTACACCCATGATCATTTTTGTAAACAACAAAGTAATAAATTTCTGCAATTCTAATATCGAACCAAAATGGCGGCATACGACGTGAAATCAAATAACCTCTTAAGTATTTTTTTTATTATTACGGCGCTGTGATAGTGTAACGCGCCTGCATGAAAAAGTTCTTTTTTTTGAAATTCATAAGGATACCAAGGAGAATGTGGCTGTTTGATGAGTAAGGAAAGGTCGGAAAAAGCAAAAAAAAAAAAAGAAGTATAATGAAATTCAGTACAACATTATAACACTGTTTTGGATGATATAATGGTTACTATGACAACCAGTGTTTTAATGATGGCAATAAGCTAACTGTTATAGAGGATTTATAGCATGGGTGTAGATACATTTAATTGCCAAAAAAATAAAATAAACTTTTGGTCACACCTTAGATCAAGGTGTAAAACGGTGTGTCTGTTTGTTATCCACAGGCGAGTACCCCGAGGGCGGCGGGCGGCGAGGCGGGCGGCGCGCGCGACCTGGTGCTGGAGCGCGCGCCCGACCGCGTCTGGGACCTCGAGAACATACTCATGACGCTCGTCTCCGTTGCACTCACCGTCGTTTGGTTCTTTAGGTGAGCTTGCGATGCTTATGTTTGACCACACACCAGATAGCCTTTACATGCCAAATCACCCTACTGTCATACAATTATTTAACTTGTACGGAGGTAGAGTACTAAATCTGCAATTGGCTTTGTTACTTCGAATGTATTGAAATGAACGTTGTATGTTGTAGACAGAAATTATTTTGATTTCAATAAAAATATTATTATCAACAAAGTTTTGCAAGAGAACACAATGATATAATTGGACTGTTTTACAAAAAACTTAAACCGACTTCAAAGTACACTAAGACGTAATCAAATCCTGATCTGATGACAATGGGACTAAACGGGAAGTGTACCCTTCCAGACAAAAAAAGAATTTTCCAAATCGGTTAATAAATGACGGAGTTATGAGTTGACAAACTTAAAAAAAAAAACGCAACCGAATTGATAACCTCCTTTTTTTGAAGTCTGTTAAAAATGTTAGCTAGGGGCGAACACCCTATTTTAATTGGTCAGAGAGGCACCTCTTACGCAGTACTAATGCTAACCTGGAAATTGCGAGTATCCAGCTACTAGGATTCTTGGCTATTTGGTCTGTGGTTTGACGAAAATCTCACCATGGTTAAATACACAAAGTTTTGAAGAGAATTTACCTAACTTAATATGCATCGTAACATTGTCCACAGATGTGAATACTCGAACATGTTCACGGCGAGCGCGAGCGTGGCACTATTCGGTCTGACTGTGTTCTACAGCGTTGCGATATTCGGCCTCTACATCTCCGACACATTCCACTTCGACCGGAGGCCTGCCCAACCGGTACCCCCCAACTAAACATTAACTAGTGCCCCATTTCACACTATCATATGTAAAAAACACCAAAGACGAGCGAAGAAAAATAGCTACAACGATTATCTTATTGGTTGGTTACGCTCTTCTTTGGTGAAATCTCTACCTTGGCTCCTTGCAATGAGTACACTAAAACGCAGCTTTGTCTATAGTCGATAGTAATTTATGGCAATATAAAGTACGGATGCGACATTCATAGGAGAACGTAGTGTTTTCGTGAATCTCATTGGATTGGAGCCTTTACAGAAATGCGTACGCTTTTGATGGTCCTAGAGTGAAACAGTCATTCACGCAGTAAGATTTGTAAATTTTATATAGATATATGCCGCCTTTGTACCGTGTTAAAGGTAGCCTTTTGGACTTAAATAACGAAGACGTAAGGTTATTTTTTACCACTAATGCCCACCCTTAACACACATTTTGCGTATCAGGCGCTCTGTACCTACTTAGGATAATGTGTCATTTTTATTAAAGGGTATCATTAAATTAACAAACGCTTGTATTTTTACCCGCTATGTATAGTTCTTTAGCCGAGAGATGATTGTATCAAAGACATGAATAGGTATTAAAAATAAGTGATTCAATGTGTAACTGTGATTATTTCAATGGGTGTTAAAATCATTTATCATGAAAAGGAAATATTTTAAGTCTGATTGTAAATTGTAATATGACTTAAGAAATGTATAGCCACAGATTCATCATTAAAACATTACTTTTAATTAAACTAATATTCCGAACTTTGCACAAAGACACGTCATTTGTTTTTTTGATTTTATAAGCGTCCGAAGTACGAACTGTATAAAAGTTGTGTTATCATCAGTTCAATAGCATATTTTTCCGTCGAAAGCAGTTTTTTTGACATATTTGGCTTCCTCGTGGGACGGGTTTTGAATTCAATGTATATATTATGTATGACACATATTGGTTATATCTGTCCAGTAGGTCTTGCTTGGGGTAATCACCGGTAATCTCTAATAGTCTGATTCTATTAATTGCCCTATAATAGCTAAGATTTACTGGTCTCAATTTTTTTTTTAATAATTATTGTAGGTTTATGTGTTTTGTATTTATTTAGATGTAGATAAGTGTGGACGTTTTCTTTACACATATACATATTTTTCATTCAGCTCGACACTGTAATGACACGTGTTCGTGGAGTACGTAGCTTTCAAAATTGCGTTGTATTTAGTGATCGTTTTCTACGCTAATAAACATTTTTATTGTTATTTACTTTTAAGGTCATAGAAATATTAAAATAAAATTGTAATTAAATTTACTTCTTTAAATAAGTTTGTATTTATCATGTTGTTGCCATAGATACATTACTATCAGTAGGAATGATTCATTGCATTTACCACGACCGTGTACTTACCTCATTCCAAATAAAAGTCTGAAATTGAACCCATCAATTCGGTAGAGTACCCTTTTACATGCCTATTCGTCACCGGACGCAGATTTCCAACCATCAGCTGAATGACTCGACCAAATATGATCATGGAACAAACTATGTTTTTTTTTAATTTTAGTTAATTTTTCCACCTTGGGTGACATTATTGGAGTTTTAGTAAGGATCCCAATTTTTTTTTGAATATATAATATAGCCTATGTCACTCGGGGATAGTGTAGCTTCCCAACAGTGAAAGATTTTTTTAAATCGGTTCAATACTTTCGGAGCCTATTCAATGCAAACAAATCTTTCCTCTTTATAATATTAGTATAGATACCTAATATCGTTGTTCAAGTCTTTTAGAAAGTCCTCACAAAAAAATTGCTAAATATCCATTTTTATCACTGTAGAAGTTATTGTTGTTTTTGTGGACAGCCACCAAATACCTAATCAGTTTAGAAAATTAATTGCAAAGTTGCGATGTCTAGTAGATATTATTATTATTAATTCTAAAATGAGATATTTTTTTAAAATACTATCATTAGAAGTTTTAGCAAAGATTTAAAAAAAAGCTATGTTTTTTAAATAATGATTTTTTATATTAAAATTGAACAGTTTAAAAACTACTGTTTTGAAACCGCAAAGTTGGTATTAGTAATTTATGGATGGTGCAGAATGAGTGCTACAGTATACGAAATAGGTATTCATTCATGCAGCAGACATAATTTTGACTCGTTAAGATTACGAGCAGGCCAATTTTCGAAGATGTTATTGAAGCAGGTCGTAAAGCCGATAAAAACAAGACTTCCATTCTAGAAAAACATCCAGTTTAAAATCAAATATAGATAGCATGCACATGATACCTACTTGTAATTTCAGATCTAGTAATATCTGCAAAAACAAAACCCAAAAAGCACTACATAGTAAAAGCAATGCTTGATATCCTGAAATTCTTGCAAGATACGTCAATGAGGAATGATTATTATAGTGAGACGGATGACAAAATCGCACACGACAATTTGAACTGAAATTTCCAGGTTTTTTTTGTTATTGTGAATTTTTCATTAAAGTGAATCAAACCATTATTCCCTTTTCCCTTACTGTCTCCTAAAAAGGAAGCTTAAGCAATATTGCTAATGCAATTCATTTTTTCGAATTTAAAGCAGAGCTTATGCAATTCATCAATTCCAAATCTTTTAATGAATTGAATTGTATATAATGAGTAACTATTTTACCAAAACATATTGGATTAGGATCTGCCGAGAAATCTAAAGAATTAATTGCGTAGCGTTCTCAATTAAGTAGTTTTTTTTTTTTAATGTTTGTTACCTCATATCTCCGTCATTTATCAACCGATTTGGAAAATTCTTTTTTTGTCTGGAAGGGTACACTTCCCGTTTGGGCAGGATCAGGATTTGATTACTTCTTAGTGTACTTTGAAGTCGGTTTAATTTTTTTGTAAAACAGTCCAATTATATTCTGGATTGTTGTCTATAATCTAGGTATATTTAAAAAATAGGTATGATAATGGCCCAATTTTTATAATTCTGGTTTTTTAACCAGAGAAAAATAATTGTAAAATCATCATGACTCGGCCTTTCGTCTAATCGTAAAATCGAACAATACTTTTTAACAGACTTCAAAAAAAGGAGGAGGTTCTCAATTCAGTAGTTTTTTTTTTTTATGTTTGTTACCTCATATCTCCGTAATTTATCAACCGATTTGGAAAAATATTTTTTTGTCTGGGTACACTTCCCGTTTGGTCCCATTGTCATCAGATCAGGATTTGATTACTTCTTAGTGTACTTTGAACTCGGTTTAAGTTTTTTGTAAAACAGTCCAATTATTAGCCCCCCTGAAAGGTGCCAGTACATGGCGTTATTCGTGCTCATAAAAAAAGTATCATAAAATCCGTACTTTAGAAATCAACTTCATTAGTCGATTTTTGTCCACCTAAATTCACTTGCCGTGTGTGCGCTCTAGCGAACCGTACCTTCTCCTCTCCGCTTTGGTGGATACCGGGCCTATCCTTTGAAGACCGAGGGACCGAGGACTCGGTAGGAAAGGAAATCATTTGAAGAAAAACAAACTTGGTACCTACTAAGTTTTATTTATAAACCACATGCTCTGACTATCGTTACAAAATCAAACAAAGTAGTAGGTATATTATCCTTTCTCCGGTATGTGAAGATGTCTTGTTCGTATATCTGAAAAAAAAGAAACAAGTTGTAGCATCCATCGATCAATAGTGCATTCTAAATATCATGTGTGTTCAAAAGGCCTGCGCGCAAAGAGTCGAAAGAAGAGTCCGTGAACGTGGACAGTTCTCGTCTATGCAGGCTTTTGTTAAATTAATGTTTCTCGCCGGATTGAGGTTTACTGAAAATTTTACTAACAATATCCTCACCTAGACAAGAATTTAATTTTTCCAAATTAGTTTCCTTGTTAATAATAAATTAACAAGTAAACAAAAAAAAATTTGGATGATAAAAACTTTTGAAAAGAACATAATTACCTCATGAAAGAGGACACGATTGGTTTTGCTGCATAAATCTGTAGACAAAATAAGATACTGGGTTAGACACATTCAAAAATATTAAAAGAAAATTCAGTGTTAGTAGTATGGTCAGCCATCCAAGGAAGTTTTAAATGCGTGGTAATCAAGGTTGCGCATTTCATTATGCATTATATCATCATTTGATGTTGAAAATAATTAAATAATAATAAAACAGAAAATCAATTACCTTTTTCAAGAAAAGTTGATTTGGTCTTTTACTTGCTGTTGACATGACCTGAATAAGATAAATTATATTACTCATAGATAAAATTTAGTGTTTGTATAATTTCAATGTTAATTATAATACTCACGCGATAATTTCTGTTATGAATCCAGATTTGAGCAACAAAAAGAAATTTATATGTAATTAAAATTTATTTGCCATTGGCTTCCCATCTGAGAATAGTCCAATGAAAATCAAATAGAAAGTCAATAACACATTTGACGCTGTGTTTATCGCTTGCGGTGGAGCTGCAGCGTGTTGCGTCGGATCCAGGCAGCACGGCGGGATCCACCCTTTGTCTGCGAGAAGCGATGTCCCTTGCCGAGACCACGGGAGCTGCGGCCGGCTGATGTGAGTCCACGCATCTCACGATGTTTGTGGACAGCATTCACTATCCAGTTGATCTTGGGATCCCGACGGATAGCCTAACACAAAACTTTTTTTTAAGATTGTTTATGATTAATTTAGAGTAGGGTTATGTTGGAGGTATTTTATCAGATTAAAAAGGTAGGTGAAGTTTCAGCAAAACCTTTCAGATTGGTGCATGACATAAGAGTTCATCATTTAAATATTTAAGAAATATTACAAGTTTTGTGAGGAGGTAGTAGAATATTTACCTTGTGTGAGGGATCAATAAGAATGACCTCAAAATATTTGTATGAAGAGTCCTGTGCAACCCAGTAAGAGTTTAGTACGCGTAGACCACCGCAACGGCGACCAACACGTTCCTGTAAATACAATGAATGAAGCTATTATGTGAAACTTTCGAAATTTGCTTATAAAAGCCAAGGCTTAGGTGACCCATTACACCGGTCATTGATAAAATAGTATTTATTGAACCAATGACATTACACCTTACAAATTCCATGTTAACCATAGTAGGCAGTATGTAGAGTATTCACATATTATGTAGTTTGAATGCGGATTGCAGAATTCAATAAAAAATTACGATTTACATACCTACAAAACTTTTGGACATGGATTTTACATAGAAGAAACTTCTATAGATATATGCACTAACTAATCTTAACCACATGCTTAAGGACTAGTGTCCATCTGTTATGTGGATGATATACCTACATTTGTTTTTAAGCTAGATCACAGAGCAACCTCGTTGAGATGCTTGAAAAAGAAACATTGGGAATAACAGTGACAGATCTTTTGCAATGAAAAATTTAGGATATTGACTTCATAGGAACTAAAACAGCGGTCACTATGACTTACTGTAACAATTTTTCCCTTTTTAATTGATTAGGAAATTACCACATGTTTACAGAAGAGGACACATTTGTACATGGCAGGGTAGGAACTATTAGTTAATCCTTACTTTTTATCTAACCTGGGACACATGGTGCCCAAAAGCAGATAACTGATTCGTTCTTTTTAACTTGTTGGCTTGCAAATGGGAAACACAGGACGCATTTCCTAACTACATATGAAAATATAAATTCCAGGACTGCAAGTCAACTGATTATCATCATAAAATGTTAAATCCAAATGTGAACCACAGCTAGTAAAAAAATCAAATGCATGTTCTTACCTCAGCAATGGACTGCAGGTTTCGTGTGGGCTTCAGTTGGTTGACACCATGGCTCTTGGGTTTGCCGTAAGTGGCACCCTTAGCGACCGGGCGCTTGCGACCACCACGACGCACGCGGATCCTGAAGATCACAAAGCCTACAACCAGAAAACAAAGTTAGCATCATACATAAAACACGTGGTGTGGTACCTACATAACCTAGAAATGCGATATTTACCTTGTTTGGCACGATATCCTAGTCTCCTAGCTTTGTCGGGCCTAGTTGGCCTAGGAGCGCGGTGCATACGAGTCAACTGGCGGTACTGCCACACTCTGACACGCAACAAAAAGCGCATAACATCGCTTAACTTTTTTCTGTACAATTCCTGAATATATCTGTACGCGCCCATCTTGGCAGCCTGTGGCAGACCTAGCAACAAAATCAATACATATTGATCAGAAGTCACATCATCGGTCTGGCCACAAAAATAGCGACAAATGCCACATTTCGTCTGACATGCCGACAACACTGAAATAGACAACCATTTAATAAAATACACTAATGAAGGGTATGTTAAAGTTATAGTGACACTTTATGACATAAAATAATAACATAATTTACACGGATATCTCTAATAATGAAAGATTTAAAAAACACATACGTCTCGCGTATCCCACAGGTAAACTGGAAAAGAAAAATCTTTAGACTATAGATCAACTATAGATAGATAGACTGACTGAAGAACTGTCAGCTACGTTACCATTGCCAACAACCAAACTGTGTTGCCAGAATTACCTAAAGTTTCTAACCCCTACATTACCGTACACTGGATGTATGAAAGGTACCTAGCTATTTAAAACGTTACCAAGTAATAGTTAAATAACAATATGAAATATAACGGTCTGTAACAAAAACGTTATCAAATGTTTGTTTGTAAACTTTTGTACAAGAATCTATCTAAAATAATATAAGAAAATTAAAATGGCGGCCCCATTTTAGTTTAAAAAAAAAGAAATTTTATTTAATTTTAATTTTATAATATATAATATATATATAAATTCTATTTAATAGATTTAAAAAAAAAAAGTTTTAAAAATTAGAAAACTAAAATGGGGCCGCCATTTTAATTTTCTTATATTATTTTAGATAGATGTGCAGACAAAAATGCACGCAATTGTTGTCAGTGCGATTAGAATGTAAATATTATTTAATCAATCTAAGCTTGTTTTGAAAAGAGTAATTGCTGTTTTATTGCCGGCTCTTGTCAACAAATGCAACCATCCGAACCGGTATTAGAGTCAAACTTTTCAGATGTTCCTGTGAAGGTCTATTTGAATAAATGATTTTGAATTTTTATTGTTAATCACAAAACTAGGCGCTTAATGTACCATTTTTTAAATTTGGTAGTGAGCTTTTAATATTTTCAACACACTCGATCGTAGTGACATTTATTGCACCGTTTTTAGTATCATAATGCAGCTTATTACATACTAGTGCTTTTTACTTTACATTACTGCACAGATTTATGGTAATGTTACGAGCTGGGGTTCAGGATAAATAATGGTACACGAATTTACCAAAACACTGGTCACACTTTTATTAAAACTCTAATTAAAACACTCAGAAATTAAATAGTTCACTAGCACTTAACTGTATTTCACTTCGATGTTTACTCACTGTTATACAAAACCAAACTCCAACTCCTCTGTGCATTGTCTCGTATTTATACTTCATAAACGGCATCCGGAACATTCTACAATTTACCCGCGTATTCTACATGCCTACAGTGCTATCGGGAATATTCCAGAAGCCGGTAGCTATTCGGCGATAGATGGCGTTGCTTGATAGATGTTTACTCCTATACGATAACAGATGGCGTTACTGGTAGCAATTTATTCCTGATGTCGCGATGTCGTAACACTACCCCCTCCTTAGACATGCTCGTCCCGAGCAATGTGAATCCCACGGTACAGTGCCATCGAGATCCCTGGGGCTCTTCGAACACCAGCCAGCACCCGCCCCGCGGTCCTGGCGTTTACTCGTGTTCCTGTTGCTGTTGCTGAGCAGTGTCACCAGTCAACGCTGCTCTTCCCTCCCAGGGTCGATTTTCTTCTTTTCTGTAATTTCTCCACTTGGGGCAACTCCTCCGCAGGTGTCCCTTTTCTCCACAGTTGTAGCAACGGGGCGAGGCCACAACTTCACGTGGTCGAATTTCTTTTCTGTACTTTCTCCACTTCGGGCAACTCATCCGAAGGTGGCCCTTTTCTCCACAGTTGTAGCAACGGGGCGAGGCCACAACTTCTCGGGGTCGAATTTCTTCTTTTCTGTCATTTCTCCACTTCGGGCAACTCCTCCGAAGGTGTCCCTTTTCTCCACAGTTGTAGCAACGGGGCGAGGCCACAACTTCCCTGATGCGGTGAGGTCGGTCATCGCGTCGCACAGCCTCTACTTCTAAGGCATGGGCCAAAGCATCTTTCAGCGACTCGTGGTGCCCTAATCTCACGGCAGCTCTGACTTCCAAGTCGCGTATACCATTCACGAACGCTTGCACTAGATTACCGTTGATCATCGCTGGGGCAGACTGGTATGCTTTACGGATCAGCTTTTCTACCTCTAGAGCCCACTGTTGTATAGTTTCGGCGCTCCGTTGCACACGATCCTTGAGTTGAGCACGGAATACGTGTTCCAGGTGTGCGTCCCCGTATCTAGATTCTAGAGCTTCTAACAGTTGCTCATACGTCACGTCCTTCCCGAGGGCCTCCAGTATAGTGAGGGCCTGGTCGCGAAGACCCAAAGTGAGTGCTGTCATCGCCTGTGCACTAGTCCAACCATTCGCCTTCATGACAGCTTCGAACTGGATTCTATAGGCTGACCATGACGAGGTGCCATCAAATGGCGGTACCTTGAAACCACGTGAAGAAGCCACAGGTAAAGAAGTAGCAGTTCCAACCTTGAGTCCAACCAGGGCCTTCTTCACGTCTTCTATCTGTACCTCAGCCTTGAACATCCGATTTTCAGATTCAGAGATACGGGACTCATGATGCTGAAGCTGTTCCTTCACCACCTTGAGATCCTTGCCAAGAGTTACTTGTAAATTTTCTAATAAAACCATCTGTTCCTCTTGGCGGCGAGCCTGCTCCTCCTTATCCCGCTGTAGCTGTTCCTCCAGTCGGCGAGCCTGCTCTTCCTGACGGCGAGCCTGCTCTTCCTGACGGCGAGCCTGCTCCTCCTTATCCCGCTGTAGCTGTTCCTCCAGTCGGCGAGCCTGCTCCTCCTGACGATGAGCCTGCTCCTCCTGACGGCGAGCCTGCTCCTCCTGACGGCGAGCCTGCTCCTCCTTATCCCGCTGTAGCTGTTCCTCCAGTCGGCGAGCCTGCTCCTCTTGTCGGCGAGCCTGCTCCTGTAGCATTACCATCAAAGCGCCAAGATCTGGGGTTGCAGGTACTGCTCTGACTTCAGGTGGGTCGGCAACTGGCAAAGAGCCAGTTGGCTGCTGGCCACCCGAAGTCTGCGACGGAGAACCTCCAAACCTCCTTTCATCCATCTCCTGCTGCCGCTGGCCCCTTGTACGGACACCCTCAGTGACTTCCTTTGGCATAACCGGCATTATTTATCCTACTACTTCTGACACCAATTGTTACGAGCTGGGGTTCAGGATAAATAATGGTACACGAATTTACCAAAACACTGGTCACACTTTTATTAAAACTCTAATTAAAACACTCAGAAATTAAATAGTTCACTAGCACTTAACTGTATTTCACTTCGATGTTTACTCACTGTTATACAAAACCAAACTCCAACTCCTCTGTGCATTGTCTCGTATTTATACTTCATAAACGGCATCCGGAACATTCTACAATTTACCCGCGTATTCTACATGCCTACAGTGCTATCGGGAATATTCCAGAAGCCGGTAGCTATTCGGCGATAGATGGCGTTGCTTGATAGATGTTTACTCCTATACGATAACAGATGGCGTTACTGGTAGCAATTTATTCCTGATGTCGCGATGTCGTAACAGTAAGTATAATCCCGATTATGTTAAGTTTGAACCTCAATGCAATTGATATGCGTATAGACCAAACATTCTTAATTTAAACGGGTAAAACATTACGACAGTGCATCGATGTCAAAAAAAACCTGCACGCCATATTTGTTATCGTTCTCATTGTGTGGTTGATTATTATCAAAGAATCTAGTCCAAGAAATATGAGTCTTTTATTTTCCTAGCAAGTGTGTTGAAAAACGTCGTATGACACGCGTGTGTATTGATCATTACTCTCTCGGCTTTCTAATCCGCCTCGTCTGTAATTACCAACATTGCACACGTTCATAATGTACTATTTCAACACACTCGCTCGTAGTGATATTTATTGCACCGTTTTTAGTATCTTATTGCAGCTTATTATACATTAGTGCTTTTTACTTTACATTACCGCACAGTTTTATTTTATTATTTTATTTATTTATTGGTTTGCCAACAATTGTTACATTAATACATTATCATTAATAGTATACAAGGTCTTTATATAAATGCACAATTACTTATAGGCAAACACCACTTGCGCCATAATCAACCTATTTTGTTAATATAATTATAAGAACACAAGATATGTAATTTAAAGAGCACAAGATATATAATTTTAAACACAAGATGTATAATTAGTGTTACATGTGGTTACTCTCTTAGCATGGTTAACAATATTTTTTTTCTAAAAGTAGCTGATGATGTACAATAAATATCGGAAACTTCACTGTTCGAATTTAACAACCTGCTGAGTCGAGGGATCGGTGAATTGTAACCCAGGACAGTTCTGCGAGCTGGTGCGCAGAGAGGTTTCACGGGTTTTCGCGGATACCGAGCTGGTACATTATACCGGAAACAACTTAAAAGTTGGGGACAATCCACTTGATTACGTAGTATTTTATACAAAAACATTAAATCTAAAAGGTCCCTGCGTTTTGCCAGTGAAATCATTTTGAAATTATTTAACCTATCTTTGTATGAAATGGCTCTCCTTCCCAGTCTCGTAGAGTAAGACAAATGGTAAGCAAACCTTTTCTGAATCCTTTCAAGTCTCAAGGAATGAGTAGCGTAGTGCGGCCGCCAAACTACACTTCCATATTCCAGAACACTACGCACAATGCAGTTGTACAAAAGTATTTTTGTGCTTGGCCTACGGAAGACTTTACTATTCCGAATAATAAATCCTAGCAATTTGGAAGCCTTATTAACGACATGATCGATGTGAGGCTTAAAAGTTAATTTTGAGTCAATATATACACCTAAATCTCTTACGATCCCAACATCTTGAAGTACTGTCCTCTTAATTTCATAACTTGATTGAATATTGTTTGTCTTACGCGAGAACTTAATATGCATACATTTGTTAGCATTCAGATGCATACCATTGCGGTCACACCAATTGATAAGCCGATCCAAGTCTTGTTGGAGAAGTACAGTATCCCCCATATCATCTATAACCCTAAAGAATTTAAGGTCATCCGCAAACATATATGGAGTGGAGTACTGAAAGCAGCTGGGTATGTCGTTTATAAATATGTTAAAGAGAATAGGGCCGAGGTGGGAGCCTTGTGGAACTCCAGAAGTGACAGCCTGAGTCTCCGACTGATATCCGCTTGCAACTACGTAGAATGATCGGTTCGACAAATATGAACTTAACCAATTAAGTATACAACCAGTGAATCCATATAAAGTGAGCTTGTAAATTAGTACACTATGTGGCACTCTGTCGAAGGCTTTACTGAAGTCTGTGTATATAGTGTCGACTTGTTTTTGCGCATCTATGGACTTCATTAAAGATTCAACAAAGGTAACTAAATTGGTGGACACTGAACGAGCTTTGACAAATCCATGTTGATGGTTAGTCATATATTTTTTGAAATGGATTTGAAAGATTGGACAAATTAACGATTCTAAAACTTTTGCTAATATAGGGAGAATTGAAATAGGTCTATAATTACTAACCAGATGAACATCATTACATTTATGAACTGGCACAACTTTGGCCTTTTTCCATTTAAGTGGAAAGACTCCTGAGGATAAAGATTTATTAAAAATTAAATTAATGGGATCAACTAACTTTGATGCACAGTTAATAAGAAATATAGGCGGTATACCGTCGGAGCCAGCTCCTTTAGCACCATCCAATGTTTTCAATTTCCTTAATGTGTCTTCCTTATCAATCATAAGCGAAGCCAAATAGTCACTACTATGACAAACTGTATTCAGAAATTTGGAATTGATGTTGGATAAATCAATTTGATCAGACTGGGTGTACACTGAAGAAAAATAGGACATGAATAGATCACAGATATCATTCCCTTCACTAACTGTTTTGCAACCGTCCGTCATTGAAACTGGATATACACTAGCGCCTCCTCGTTTCGATTTTATAAAAGACCAAAAGAATTTTGGATTTTTTGAAATTGATCTCTCTATGTTGTTTATATAAGAATTATAGCATTTTGTAGCAAGATTTTCACATCGTTTTGTAATAAGCTTGAGCGATATAGCATCCATAGGGTTATTATATTTTTTGTATTTATTTCTTATATTATATTTTTCTTTCAATAACTTTATAAGTGTACGATTAAACCAAGTAGGATATTTATTATTTCGAGGTTTTGAATGTGGAACAAATTTTCTAATTACTTCAAAAATTACTTCGTAAAAAATGTCAAGCATTGAGTTTACATCATCAGCTATTCCTCGAAACTTGACCTCCCAATCGATCTCACTTAGTTGTCCATTTATACGATCATAATCAGCTTTATGAAAGTTATATTTTTTTAAATTGGCATTCTCTATTAATGTAATACTTTCATTTGTGTAAATATTGATTTCAATCGGTGGATGCAACACATCTATAGCGCTTAATGCTCCCACCGACTCACATACTTCACAAGAAATATCTGTGAAAACTAAGTCTAACATTTTTGATTTTATATTCTTGACATGATTACGTTGTGTGAGACCACTTACATTGACAAAATCAATCAGTGATTGGCATAGCGAAGAATTTTGTCGAACATTTATCATATCTTTATCATCCATAAGACTCCAGTTAATATTGCTCATATTAAAATCGCCAACAATACATTTATCCGAATCCAGTCTATCTAAAACGGCATTTGAATTAGTAATATAGTGTTCCAGCATATTTCTATTAATAGGAGGTGGAAGATAAACGGCACAGAAAACGATTCTACGATTAGATTTATGTAAATCTACGGATACCCACAAATCCTCGCACATACTCTCCCAATCATTTATTCTATTTGAATTAAATTTTGTAGACACTGCAATTAATACTCCACCACCATCCTTCATTTGGTGGTATTTTGATGTTTCTCTATCTCTTCTGTAAACAACATATTCACTATTAAAAAGCTCGCTACTTAAAACATTACTGTTTAACCATGTTTCAGTTAAAATAATGACATCAAAATTACTACAGCACAAGTTACGATAAAATATATGTGTTTTAGTTCTAAGGCCTCTAGTATTTTGATAATACACTCTAAGGTTTGCGAATTTTAATATTATATTCACTGAACATACTTTCATGAAAAAAAAAATGTCCTATCCTAACTTATCTAAACACTCTTTATTTCTAACCATTTTGTATTCAGATTCTTCACTCTTGCGCATAAATATTCGTCCGTTCCTTACCCAGACAAACTTAAATCCCAATTCCTTCGCCTTCAATCGTGTAGCCGCGTGTAAAGCTTTGTTAGCTGATGATAGGTGTTCGGCAACGAAGATAGCTTTCTTTTCACCTTTGAAACCAAAATGAGTACTGTTGAGCTTGTCCCCAAAGGGTTTTGCCTTGTTAAATTTGATAGCAGCAGCTAGAAAGTTATCTCGGATTCTTGGAGAACTCATTTGAGCTACGATGGCGCGTGGACGATCACTGCTTTTGTTGAGTTTGGCTATGCGAGAGCAATTCAAAATTTGGTCCTCTTTAATATTGCAGTCAATTATCGCGCCCAACTTTGTAATAATCTCAACAATATTCTCGTCTTTCTTCTCTGGAAGACATTGGATTTCAATATTGTTTGAGCGAGCGCTTTGTTCTAACTGATTTATACGATTGGTTAAATCCTTTATAGTCACATGCATACTGGTATTTTCATTTTCCAAGGCGACAACTTTTACGCTAAGGTCTTGGTGTTGTTTCATAGCGTCATCGTACTGGTCACTCATGAATGACATAGACTCCTTAATTCCTTGTAAGTCATCCTTTAAGGCTTTGAATTCTGAATTGAACAGAGCAGTCCAGGTGTTTGTAAGCTGCAATGTAAGTCTATTCATCTCCTTTTCGAGTACTTCCTGAATTATGCTACGAACTTCATTTCCTGAAATTGATGACAGTGGGGGCGAGCCCAATGCTTGACGTTTACTTGGACGAGCAGATGTATTAAGATTGGAATTTACTGGCGCATCCTCATTGCCTGACATGACTACGACTCGAAAGTTTCCACCCTGCTTTATAGTTGGCACAAAAATATCAACTCGTTGTGGCAACACTCGTTTGACGTATTTATGACAGCAACATATGTCAGTCAAACGATGAAGTTACAAAAATATAAAAAATATTGAGGGTACTTGCACTTCCAAACGTCGCCTACCGGTCGAAACCAATTAAATTTCGCAGGTTTTAATGTGATAATCTGCGTAATCGTGCTGAGATAACAGTATCACTGAGTGTTAAAGTTCTGGTTTCCACTTTCTTGATTCGAATTCCGATATCCACTGTGTATATGTTAAATAATTACGGAAAACTAATAGGAGCAAAAGCAAAGTTGACAAGGTTTTAGACAAGGTCTCCGCCTCGTCTGTAATTACCAACATTGCACACGTTCATAATGTACTATTTCAACACACTCGCTCGTAGTGATATTTATTGCACCGTTTTTAGTATCTTATTGCAGCTTATTATACATTAGTGCTTTTTACTTTACATTACCGCACAGTTTTATGATAGTTATAATCCCGATTATGATAAGTTTGTACCTCACTGCAAGTGATATTCTTAATTTAAACAGGTATAATAGTGTAACAGCTCACGGCTGTCAAAAAAAATAATACTTGCACGCCATATTTGTTAACGTTCTCATTGTGTGGTTGATATTTTTAACAAAAAAAATTCTCTGTCTGTAAGTCTGTTTTTTTCCTCGCGTGTTGAAAGACGTTGTATGACACTCTCGGCTCACTTATCGCGTTCACCTGAGGCTCACGCGCTTAATACCGCCTGGAATGTTAATAACCAACTTTGCACACATTTATCATAATCTATAAAATTACACCAAAATCATTGTTGTATGGAGAACAATCTCCATACGTCCAAAAGGGTCCCCTAAAGGGCGGTGACGCTGCAGTAGCAACAGGGTATAAAGTAGGGTTTTCGCATACCCTACATTTTTTAATACCCAGGTATCGGGTATTATTTTTTCATATACCCGGGTAAATTTTAAATTTTTGCAGAAAAAAGTTACTAGTTAACTTACAATCGCGGTCTTTTCAGAACTAAGCTTGAACTTTGTTCAGATTCAGATTGGGAAGACGATGTCAATGGTACTTCTTTTTCGCACGTAAAGTTCTGTTTTTCGATGTTTATGTACTATATCTAAAACACTTGTTGAAGAGCCTTTATAGGATAACTAGTTGTTTCACCCGTGTTCTCCGGGATAAAAAGTATATGTCATTCTCCATACCAAAGGTTATCTGCATGCCAATCATGATGATCCGTTGAGTAGTTGAAGCGTAAACCAACTCACGCACTTTGAAAAAGGTCTCGGTAAGCCATATTACTTGGGTACTACTGTACCGTATTTTTAAACCATCTACTGTTTTGAGGTCTGCCGAACAATCTGCTTTATGTGGCAACACTGTACTCAGGCTACTCTAGCGCCATTCTGGAGGAATTTGGAACTGTTATTTACTACTTGCCGCTGGACACATTTTAACACGCTTTTATTAGCTTCACGTTTGTTGACTCTTAGCGTAGCGTTATATTCTCTTTATTGTTGACAACCATCTTGTCTAGGAGGATGTACTACCATATCAATGTATGTAATGGAATCTTCAAACGTAATTTTCATCGACATCAAAACGCCAGATTAAACTGCAACACTATGAAAATACAATAATTTGGTACATTTGTACCATCGAACTGATCTGATGATGGATCCGGAAGGATGGAACTCCATAACGGAATAACGTATGCTAGCCATGTTTGGACTTGTTGGAAACGTCTCAAAATGCATTTAGACCATGTTCAGTCAGGGTCTGAGAAAGGAGAAGGAGGGTAAGCACTGGCACTCCATAGAGGAGCATCGTATCATAGCCATTGAATTATAATTATAAATAGCGTAATAATTCAAAGCGTGATCATAGCCCTGTTTGGGGTTGTTGGAATAGTCGTGAGTGAGATGAACTTTGCCAAATATATTTTTCAGGGTCTGATGATGGGGCGGTGGGTAGGCACTGCAGTTCACTGCACCCCATAGCGGAGTATCGTATCCTAGCCGTGTTTGGGCGTATTGGAATCGTATTAGGTTGCATTTTGGCCATATATGGTTTTCAGGGTCTCTGGTGGAGTCAGAGGGCAGGCACTGGAGCAAAATATTATAAATGAGAAGGTAAAGTCGACCCGAATCTCACCCAATCTCCCGTGGAGGAGGGGGGTCTCGGCAAATATCACGTATTTTATTTCCGCAAGAAACAGTGTAAAATTACGAGAAAACTGTAAATTTTTCGAATTTTAGTGCCTATATTTTAAGGCGATGATAGCTCAGTGGTAGTGACGTCGGATACCGAGACGAAGGTCCCGGGTTCGAATCCTAAAATGAGCTTGTTTTCGGTGAAGGAAAACATCGTGAGGAAACCATAGCACGGTGGTAGGGTACTTTGTAGTACCCGTCTGGCTGGCTACCACCCTCAAGTTGAAAATCTGTCGCCAAGCACCTATCGGTGTGTTCCGTCAGCTGCACTTGAGAGCCAGTTCCTTCTAGGCTTTGTGTGCTTACCAACTTCGACCACATCATCACTTACCGTAGTGAGATTGTGGTCAAACAGGCCTATACGGTAGTCTGTGGCCTATATATAGTAAAAAAAAAATATGAGTATTTTATTGTTCGATTTTCTCCACAGAGTTTCTGTTTCTAGACTACCTTCATAATAGTCTTATTTAAAAAATTTGTTCGGTCATCCATGTACCTACCTTTAGTTATGGTAATACTGTTGTATAGTAGCGCAACAGTATAAAACACGTGTAGGTACACTAAAACGGACTAAACTTAGAGAGCTTCTGTTCGGTACGGTATAAAAATACACAAAATAATACAAAAACGAAATGGAAAAAAGAATGTCTTAGTCCTGTCACCTCAGGGTTCTATCCGATTCAATCATACATTTTCATACAGTTAAATCCAGTGATTTGTTCAGCTACTAATCTATCTTAGTAATTTATCTGCTATATCTAGAAATTAGATAATATTGATAACAAGTTATTGATACTTTACTAGTTGCGTATTCATCATCATCATCAGCCTATAATGTCCCACTGCTGAGCACAGGCCTCCTTTCACAAATGAGGGTGAAAGGGAATAGGTATAGTTATTACCTAATAGTAATTTACCTACGCAACGGGCCCAACAAACTCCATCAATTTGTCACAAGATTGCATCATCTCATCTTCGCACCAGCGTAACCTGTAAACATATAGATATAACTATACATATGAGTATCTTTGCTTACTTATTAAACCATACCTACGACCCTACGACCATAGAAATAGTTTAACTGCCTACGACTTAATAGATACCTAAATATGAAGCGCATTCAAACTTCATGCCATTATTGAATTATGTTACATAGACAAAGAAGTATATAAAAATAAATATATTAATATAAGAGAGACAGAATATTTTTGTGACCTAGGTATGCCTACTACGAAATGTTTAATTTATATTCATGCAGAAAGTCTCAAATCGTTACCGACACTTCAAAATAGTATGTATGGCAGCAGCTACAGCATATTCATATAGGTAACGTAAAACGGAACGTTAATATTGCATCAGACGCCGCGTGTTTCAGTCAGAAGCACAGACCACTATACTACGTATTTCAGAAGATAGACAGACACAGATAGATTGCGCGGTGCGGGTCATAGTTATTTCGTTTTCGTTGTATAAGCACTGATAAACAGTCCAATACGTTTTTATTGTAATTTTGCTAGTTCAGTGTTAGAGAGAAAACACAGCTGGTTTTTGAAATTTTATTTTTATTTAAATTTAGGTCTTACTAACACAAGTTAAAGACCACCGCCAGAAAGTTGTTTTTGAGTGATAAAAGTAAACCAAACTGTCAAACAAAAGACCTAACAGACAAACATAATTAACATGAGCTACGTGTATTCCCAATCATCAAACAATATTTTGACCACGATTAATTACGAGCCCATTCACTATAACTTCAATAATAAACAAGTGATTTTGCGCAGAAACAATTACTGTTGTCAGAGAAAAGACAAGGTAAAGAAGTTTAAGACAATTGTTTTTAGAAGACACGTCAAAATGTAAGTAATTTAAATACCTATATATTTTATCGTGTACCGGGGAAGTCCTCAAAGATTTTTGCGGAGTTAGATTACACCCCTTAAAAATGTTAAAAATTATGTCTTCATCATACAATAACATCATCATTTAGAGATTTATGTAAAGTATTTTCAATGAGTAGGGATGAAGGTGTTTCATAAAATCATTCATGTTCATGCTACTGTGTGAACAATGAATACCTATGTAAATTAAAGTAAGTACCCAATAGGGAATACTTTTTCGAAAATTGTTTTTTTTGATGATATGAGCCTCTCTCTTAGGCAATTATAATTTTTAACTCAAGACTCAGATATTAGATAGAGCATATAAAGCAAAGCGTGGTCTTAACACCACAAGGATTTTTTCCTTTCTTATCAATTATCACGCTGCGCTGCGCGACCAATACGTAACAGATAATCAGACTGACAATTTGCAGCACTCAAATAATTCCATTGTTTTAATAATAAGTACCTAAGTACGTACCCAATTATATCTGTATTTACTTTCTTTCTGGTTTCTCCTGTTGTGGTAGAGAAATGGATGTATTATCTTTTTATCAACAGAACACGACTATTGACTATTTATTTTGTGGCAACGCACCTATGTCCAAATGACGGAGCTTCCGAGTTATCAGTTTCATTTTGGCAAGGTGATCGGTTAATTTATGATCCATACTTTAATTAAAGCCACCAGAAGGACTACCTATTCAATTTATCTTGACGACATATTAATTATAACAAAGATTATTGGGCATCTCTTTAAAGTACGGCATCAAAATGCCCAGCTCAGATGAGTTCAAACACGCTGAATGGTTGTAGCGTATAACGTGGTAAACCTGTATTTAAATTCATTGCCTGTAATAATCAAAAGGCTGATCTACGCAATTTAATAACCCAAACCAATAAATCACGAATCTCTAGATAGGTATGATACTATAAAACCATTTTTAAAAAGATTATCATACTAGGTATTTATCGTTTAGTCGTAATATCTTTATTGGTTGAAAATACGTGAAAGCAAATCATATTCTAACTCAAAGTCCTTGAGATTAAATTAATTTACACAACATGAGAGTTCCTGCTCTGCATAAGCAATATAGGTACCTATATGCTGCTATAATTATGAAATACCTACGATCAGTTTTGGATTTCTTTTACCTCATGATTTTCGGGTAGTAAAGCAAAGCTATGGCAGGTTTCTTGTTCCTTTTAACCTCAAATATACCTTTTATAATATATTGAACACGACTGAATTAAAATTTATTCATTTCAAATATAGACCGTCTCGGGTTATCTCAACGCGGTCGATACCTACGAGAAATTGCAAATCATCGTAACAGAGTTGTTCATGGTGACAAAGCTATGACGTGCGGGCGGCGTGTCTAGCCGAGGCCCGAAAGGGTAGCGACAAAAAGTCTCCTTTGGTTGAATCAATTTCTGTTATGAGAAAATGCGCTATTTTTTGACCTTCTCTCAGTACCCATAAAAATATTTAAAGCGGATCCTAGCCTATTTCTAAGTTATACGTTTTCAGCTGTTACTGTTCTGTATATTTTTTTTTGTAATAAAGTTATAATTATTATATTGCCGGCTCTTCTCAGCATCAGCAATCTTCCGAAACGTTTCATTTAATTTCTACTATGTTCAGGGACTAGCTAGGTATCTTCAATCCAAAGCTTGCATCGTTTTCATTTTATTTATTGCATAGGCCTCCATTACCAAACCAAAACGTAACTGAGAAACATTTTTGCCAACGTAGTTCGTCGATTGCATCATAAAATTGTAGGTTATTGAACCAGTTTTCAATGTCAGGCAGGAGAATGAATGACTCACATTCCCGACCTAGCCTAAAACCGTTGGATGATTCCAGCAAGACACGTCTGTACCTACTTGCCCTTTAGACAATTCAATCTCACAACGATGCAGGTGAATGTGTAAGTTTATATTCTCGCGATGTAACCTACCTACCTATTTACGACAGAGTTCCGTTACTTACCTACACTACACGTCAAAAAATTAAGCTAATCGATCAAATTCAAAACGTCTTCTGATAATTGATCGTGTAAGTAGGCCCGACAATCGGTGTTTCTTTGGGAAATTTCAAACAGACTATCTGTATTATATTACATGCAATGCAGTATTGGGTCATGTGACGTGGACTTCATGAGTCATTTGTTTACACATTCAATATCAAGTTTAGCATACCGACACACACAACGTCAAGTCTTTGTTTTTTATGAGAAACTAGCTTTCCGCCCCGCTATTCACCCAAGCCCAGCGAGCTCACGCTCCGTTCTTTATTAATGCAATGGAATTTCCAAAAAACCTTTCATGTAGGCTATAAAAGGAACCAATGTATATTAAGTAATATTTTTCCATACATTCTTTAACATCCCCTAAACCCTCTACAAGAGGTAGTTTTAAAAACGAATCATGATAATCTGTATTAAGTATTTATTTAGGTAAGTTTTCGTTTTAAGTTTCATGTTTATAAACACACGGAATTAAAAAAATCCTACTTACAAACAAATCATTTCACCCCTTAAAGGTTGAATTTCTAAAAACCCCTTCTAAGTGGATGCCCGTCATAAAAGAAAACTGGTTGCAAAATTTTACGTTTGTAATCCCCCACGAATTTACGAGAATGCTCGAGAATTCTCGGTTCTATGCGGCTATAGAAGACTACGAACATCTGCGATTCCCCCTTCGCGGGACTTCACGCGGATTCCACAGACCAACAATACGAAAGACGTGGGACCTCTGTTTTGGTTCGTATCTAGTTTGTATGTTACACAATTAACATGAACTCATTAACCTACGTACATTCCATTCCGCGAAAATGCCTTGCTCTGCGTTGCTGAATGAGTCAGTCAGGACAAGTAATTATATCATCATCATCAGCCTGTAATGTCCCACTGCTGAGTACAGGCCTCCTTTCACAAATGAGGCTGAAAGGGAATGGGCAGATACTCCACCATGCGTGCCCACTGCGGATCGGTGGAGGTAGGCTAGTGATCAACCTACTGTTGGAGTTTTCAAGCCGCCTCGGAGGCCTCCAACTAGCTTAACGACTATCACAATTAAGTGATAACCGGGACCTTCCTTCCTCGGGAACGGCTTTACGTGCCTTCCGAAGCACGGAAACGCTCGATCTGAAATACCACTAGGCGGTCACCCATCCAGGTACCGACCACAACGGTGGTAGCTTAACTTTGCGAACGGCTAATTATGCTACACCACGAGCGCTTCGAGTAATTATATAGATAAATAATTCCCTAACGACTAGGTTACTAACTAGTTCCACATTCTATAAAATAAGAAGTACACAATATAAGAAAAAAAAACTTGAAAAAATACGGATGCGACGATAAAGTGAAAGTTTATTTTATGAGAATCAGAATTCAGGAAACTTGATAAGAATTAAGAAAGTGGGATTTCTGAGAATGATGTGGGGCCATTAATATTCACGTGTTTTCCTTATACAACGACCAAGACTTAGTTAAGTAAGTAGGTAAATTGAATACATTAAATGAAGAGAAACCAAAAGTCACATTGCAAATGAAAACATTATGTATCTATTACAGATTACAGAGTATGTTGCTTCTGTTGCTTCGGAGCAAAAAATAAACTTAAAAAAAAACTTAGTCAAGCAACCCGAATCAAAATACTAAATACCTAGAAGTAAAGGATACCTTTCTAATAAAACAACTGGTAATTACAATCCAATTGGAAAGTTTTATAACTAAATGAGGACAGGAATATTAGTGATGAGTTGTCGATTGATAAACATCTCTCAAATCTTACAATCTGCAGTCCAAAACCGTACCTATGCTCCATGAACAACCAGGGAAATACTCCTCTAAAACTAAAAGCGAAATGCCTAGAACCGAATTGTGACCAAAAGCTTACAAATTGGAGGAAATATTTGTAATGAACGAATAGTGTTAATTTTGTACTTCTGCGCCTTTTTTCATACGCCTGCGATGAATCACACATTTGAGAGAAAAACATTGTACATGTTTTGACCTGCGTGAAAACCCAGCAATGGCGGGCGGGCATCCGCTAATGTTATACCTATATCTACAAACATTATACATATTGTGTTTGGAATGAAGAGCTGCCTACCTACACGGTCTCGTGACTCTCTATATCAAACGGAGCTCATTGGCTCGAAAAGTTGACGTCATTCGAATAAACCAATAGCTACGAAGGAAAGATATTTTTAGAACGCAAATGTTGAATAGGGGGGATTGAAGAAAACCGTTCGAGATCCCTTCGCCGCGAATATTGCACAACATTTTCTGAACTCGCACGGAGTGCACGCGTGACTTTTTTATATTTAGAATAAACTTAAGCCATCTTCTGACGTGTTAAAAATACTGCGTTTCCAACAACGTTCGCTAATTAAGTAAACCAATTAACTGTGAATCGAGTTAACTTCTGAACGCCTGGAGCTGTTACATTATTTGTTCGTAACAAGGTGAGATTTTGATTCAAATACAGAAACTTAATTTAAATCTAATCAATTACTTAACATATATTGCATTTGTAGTTTATATTAATAGGGTAATTTACTTGACCTACGAAGCTTTTGTTATCAGAGGCAGTAACCTACCTAGTATACAAGTTTCAACTTGTCTTGTGGCATTTCGTAGTCCATTCCAATTCCATAGATCGTGCTCACATTAGGACGTATGTTCGTCGCAACGTCCTTCACATAACAACGCGTTTAACACGCTGCTATTGTATACGCGACTAGATAGTAGATTTTCTAAGAATATTGATTGTTGTTTAGTTGGAAACAAATATCAATTCATTTGCTGCTTTTTAGACCTACGTCATAGAGTCCTTCAAAGTATCTTCTGCTATATTTAAAAACAATAATTTGCTAGTATTAGACCAAGACACGAAGTACATACTTTTAAATTGAGGCTGAACTGAAATTCCTTAGTATGATTAACTTTAACATACTTCTTTGTAACTATGTATTATGTCCGATGAGAGTTAATAGTGTGACTACCTAAGTAGGTATTTTATGTTAAGAATTTAGTTATATACGGCCAATTTGTGAACGAGTTTCTGTGTGTGACTCAATCTGACTGACCTAATTAGAAAAAGAAAACAGCATACCTTAGACATAAAGTTTCTAGTCTTCTATTTAGAAGCGGAAACAATAAATAGTTGTGCAATCAACTAAAACATACCTTTACCTACCTATATACAAGCGATCGATATTTTTGAGTAGGCGTTCACTTAATGCAATCTTAATCATCGAGGTCATAACATGATACTGAAATGTCTACTTATACCTACAACGCATAAAGTGTCCAAAATATACTTTAAATATTCAGAGTTAACTCGATTAATTTATTTCTAAGCTACTGCTAGACATGCGTTACAGGCGTGTTGCTCACGTATGCGTTTTGTTTGTTACAGGCCTACTGTCGGAAAAATTACTTGGCTGGGAGCCTAAAGAGCTAAGATTTCAATAGGAGCTCAAGAAGAGTTCAAACAAGTAAGTAATACGTTCACCAGGGTTTTTTGTTAATTTTTCTGTTCGCAGGACTAGAAATAAGAAGCGATGGAGGATAAAATCTCAGATACAAATAAATAATATTGTCGTTTCAAATTCATACAAAGTAACAATTAATTCAATATTACAATATTGTCGTCAATACGTGCTTACCGTGCATAGTTTTGGCAAAGCGTTTGTAAATTTTATTTCAGATAACTATTTCAAAAACAATACTATCATGTTCAACTCTCTTTGCTTTCATGTCATGCTTTTCTTGACCATGCCATTGCTCCTATGATGCAAATTTCATGACTGCATTGTGTGTCTGTTTTTTTTTTATTTTAGGGTTTTTAGAGATTTATTTTGATATCAAAAGAGTCTAAAAAAGTTAGATTTGTAAAATATTTTTTATCGTTGTTTTAATTTGATATTCAATAATTTCATGACAACAAATTTAAAAGTCATAAAGATAAAGCTGTTGTAAAGTGGATAGGTCCTCGACAGAGATAAGTAACCAAGATAACATGTTAAAAAAACAATTAGTATTTGCTTGACAAAATGAATACGCATCCAATGCACCCGGAATTAGATATAATGTCAATTTAATCACATAATTAAGTAAATTCCTTTCGTATAGGTATAAGTCTATTAGCGTATAGCAATACGCAATATGCTCGTTAATTAGTTAATCTATAGATTTAAGGTATTTAAATAATTTCCAGAATATATTTAAAGTTAATGCTTTTACTAAAAGTAGACTTAAGGTGTTATTAGAATTATTAGTGATATTAACTAACAGTTAGATGTACTTTTAGCATAAAATCTTTTGGTCTCATAAGTAGGTATAATCCTATCGGGTTAAAATCAACAGCTATCTGGAAATTGGCGCTTCTCGTATTTTGTTTTTGGTCTCAAGTAGGTACGACACATAATCTAAATGGTGCCATGAATCAAACATCATCAGGGCAGGTGACATTATGTTGATTGCATATCAAAGCAACAGAAAAAATCAAGAACGAAATTCACAAATCGACTTTTCAATGTTATAATATGTATTACATACTTCTTTTATTTTATTATATTATTTATGCAATCATCATTCCTCAAAATGGCATATCTACCACTTCATGAATAGGTATCTATTTCTGCTTTTATATACATGAATATTTATACTTCAACGCTTGACCTTTGAAAATTTGTCTCTCATAAAGGCAAAACTTGTGTTGTCAAGGTAATCTTATTCTTTATATTCTTGTAATGTATAAAAAGAATCTATTTATTACATTTATGATGTTTACTCGTCATCGAAAGAGATAGTCGTATGTGCTTTTGATATTTCTATTTATTTCCTCGCAACCATATCCTCATTGTATTTGTTCTCCTGATATTTCCTTCACCTCGCTTCATACGAATATGCACATTATGTTACGTCGTATCATTTCTGTTTGTAGTTCTATTCAAAATGGTTGCTCAAAAGATCACCTGTCCGAGTCGGAGCGACGATATCGGAAATCAATACCTCGACTCAAACACCAAAAGACATGGTTTTTTCGCAAACGAGTCTCAAGACTCACAGTATTTTGAAAGTGGTAGACATAGATCGTTTAAAGGCAGAAAAGGAACAGGAGTTGAACTGTGCAACCGGAGTGGTTATCGGCGGAAACACACGAGCAACATCGCCATCGCCCATGCCCACCACCAGCTTTTCCGAGGTAAGAATCGAGTCGTCGGCCGTGAGTAATAACATAATTATTTTATTTATAATATTAAGTTATTTTCTAGTTTTTGCTTTCAATTTTGAACTAAGTTTAACATGAGGTCTATCCATTTTCAGGAATATTTGAAACCGGAGCCATTACACGACAGCACAATGTTTCACGAATCGGACTGCGAGTTCTTCCAAGATCTGGTTCAGTGGTGCTCCGCTCCCGCCAAGGAAGAACAAGCACAGACCATTGGTAAGTATCGTATAGTATTTTAAACATACAATTTAAAAGTTATTAGTGTTCAAGCATTTAAATACATTTTGACAAATTTAACTTCTTAACTTTAAGAACTTGTGTTCTCAAGAAGTGTGCTCACGACTCTTGCCGCTTACTATACTTCATACATTGTAATTGAAATTAACCTCAAAATAGATTCCTCAAATGGATGGATGGAATGAATCCAACCAATATGGACAGTCTTAATACAGCTGATATTTCATTGTCACCAGATTCAACAAAAATAACTGAAGAAAGGGCACACAACATCAACACACCGCACACACCATTCTCACCGCAAGGTTGGGATGTTTTTGACGTTAACTCTTCCCATCATGCCCAGGCAGGCGGCTTTTATAACAGTACTCCAAACGAACCTCTCTCACCAAGTGTCGAGAGTTTCACACAGTTTGATAGAAAAACTGTAAGCCCGCCGATACTAGCACAAGAACAGAAACATCAGTTTTTAGATATTAGTAGTCTGCCAGTGGTGATTGGAGAATTAGCGCCAGATACCATCGATATGTTTCCGTGGCAAGCCACGGAGCCGGTCGAGTGGATCAACACACACGACACAAACTCTACAGATTTAAATACATCTCCACATTTCACACTGCCCTTAATCGATCAAGAGGACTCCCTGGACTTGAAACTCATTTCTGTCACCCCGCGGGAAGTGGAGAGTAATAATGTCGTTATTTCACAATATATTATCAATGAAGATCGGAGTATGCAGGACATTGGGCTCCAGAGGCGAGGCGGAGGCCTGACCGTTGACGTCGCGGCGCGGGCGCCCCTGTGGTTCAACGACGTCATCAGCACACCTGAAGTCCTCAGTTGTGTCGAGCAATTGGAAAAGGAGAAATGTACAAATCCAAACCAATTGGTAAGTCATATTATTACCCTACGAGTGTACAATATAGATGTGTAATATTGAAGTGTATCAGTGGGCGGTACCGTTTTACAAACAGATGGCATATATCTATGTATTGTATTATTATTATCATTTAGTACTGTTGACACATTGTGCTGTGGTATAGTCGATATTTGACTGGCGGCCGCTCGCACTCAGTTATGCAATTTTCACAATTCACGGGGCTAGAGTATTTTCATTGTTTTCGTCTCTATATACTCTGGGGCTCCTTGCTCTGTGTCCCTCTCATTATCCGCATATACTAGATCCGTCTCAAAAATGAGATATCAGTAAAGCGTTATGTATTTCTTGTAAACATAACTGTGATCCTAAGGGCCTCATAATTTATTCAGAAACACCTAATTTATTACTTTACTTACTACATTTATGCACTTTTAATTTTTGCAGAAAACGAAACCACCAACTCCAGCTGACGGCCTCATTACCATCCCAAACGATACATGCTTAATGACGGATATTCCCGCGCATGTAGATTACGAGCCCATTACACCTAAAAGCGAATCTCACATTGAGTCTGAAAATGATGACGTTAAACCACAAGCAAGCAAGAGAAAACGTCACGATAGTGATGATTCCGATGAAACTTATACACCTTACTCTGATCATACACCTCGGAAGTATGCAAGAAGAAAACCTAATATCCCCATCAAGGATATGATTCTCGCGCTGGAAGGGTCACAACAGCTGACGAAGGCGCGAAGAGGACGCCCTCCCAAGAGAAGGGAAAGCAATGTGTCTTCAGTGTGTAGTGTAGATGACAATAATTCGTCTGCATCTACCCACGAATATAAATATAGAGAATTAAGAGATAAAAATAATGAAGCATCCAAAAGATCTAGAATGAACAGGAAACTCAAGGAGTTACAGATGGAACAATTAGCTGATGATTTAGAGGAACGAAATAAAAAATTAAAAGTCGAAGCTGACATTTTAGAAGATATGACAAAAAAATTAAAAGAGGCTTTAATGACGGCAATTTTACAGAAATGAAATAGCGCCTACCTTGATGTGCTGTGTAGCCTTGCTTATCTTGTTCATTAAAAAACAATCCATGTTCTTGGGTCACGCCATTATATTTGGTTTAAAATGGTAGAACCTATAATTATGTGGTGTTATTTACCTCTGCTGTACCTAGTCACCACATAAATGTAGACATACATGTAGTATGTGTTACATTGTTAAGAATGTGGATGTTAGGATCACGGATGCCATGCATGTTGGATGCACATTGTTTTTAATACTAACCCCGGATTTGACAATGTTATTTGAATAACGTATAGTTGTTAAGTATAGCTAACTATAGCATATAAACATTTTAATGTGTTAAAAATTCTTCAGTTGTATTAGTTTAATCTTGTAGTTCACTACTTACTTACCTATAAATAAATTGAAAAAAAAAAAGATTAACATAATAATTTAATATTTAAAAACAATGTAATGTTATGTCGCTACCTACAATTGGTTAGATTTATGCATGGTATGAAAGGTTTTCTTGAAATAAAGGGTTAAATAAAAGTGCCTGATTTTATTTTTGTGGTGTCTTCATTCACCCACTCCAAAGAACATTACGATTAAAACCCGAAGTGAAAAATAAATAAAAAAAAGCCTAGGTGAGTTTCTTGCCGGAGTCTTCTCAGTTTAATTGTATTTCGAACCGGTGGTAAATTCGCACCAACTTAACGTTCATAAACAATGCCTATATATTACTCACCTCTATGAACAGGGCCTAAACTGACTACCTTATGACTTTGATTTTGAAATAATAGGTACCTATCAATTTTTTTAACAAAATTACCGATTTGGTGGTCATCGTAAAGAACACCATCAAATAATGTCATCCAATGACACGGTACGAGGAAGCCACCAATGGTTGCACTAGGTACTCCCATTACCACCAAAGATACGCGTTAGCCCCGCACCGTTCAGTCCAAGTTGAAACGCATTAATTGGTGGTAGATAAAGGGGCTGATAACAAAATAGCGCGCTCGCGCTGGACTGAGCCACAGTAAAACCACAGTCTATTAATGACTGAGCCACGGAGAATAGCGAGGCTATTACATATGGATGCAATAAGTTTCGATTTGAAATCGGTTCAATTAAACGGTAACGGTTTACACTTTTTACGTTCTGGTACTGTGATATACAAACAGTGCAGCGTTGCCAGTTTTTTTTTCGGGTATAGCGGGATTTCGAAACCTCTTGAGTAAAAAAAAAACGGGATTCTATCGCAGACTTATCGCAGAAAGCGGGACATACCAAAAAAACCGGCCAAGTTCGAGTCGGACTCGCGCACCGAAAGTCCCGTAGAAACTTGTAGCTATGCAAATAGTTCATTCATCACGGAAATAATACGCATTTTTTTTTGATGTAACTACAAAACGCTTTTCGGATTTCATCCTTTACTTGTGCTACATGGAATTGCTTCTTGCCAAATTTTATGATTCTAGGTCAACGGGAAGTACCTACTCTAAGTTTTGATTCCCTAAGAGCGTCAAAATACGGCATATGCGGCCGTATCTTTTGATTGCGTTGACTTAGAAGTTTGATTTTTGTATATCACAGTGACATTTAGCGCACTTTGGCGCGGTTCTCCTTAAACACCACTGCGGTATTTTAGATGCTTCACGGGAAAGCTGGTGCCATTTCTGTGCAGTGGTGTCTTTATAATTTCCCCACTTGTCCAACGATGATTTCACCGTCGAATAAAGCTCTAGAATAATTCTCAAAAAGCGGGACTGAGCCTGTCACGCGCGGGACATTTAATATTGGGCAAAAAATCGGGACGTCCCGCCAAAATCGGGACGTCTGGCAACGCTGAAACAGTGGTCCATGTAAATGGATCTGACATTGTAACTGATTGCAAGTTACGTAAGTAATAATCCACGTAGGTCCTCTGTGACGTAGGTACAGAGATTACCTAATTTTGTTGCAATAAGTTTCAGATTGAAAAAACTTCTGCTGCGCTTAGGACACCAGACGGTTACCTACTTATTGACCCCGTGAAGGGTTAAAATTAAAATCCGTTCGGATTAGTCAGGACATCCGCGCCTCTAGACAAAGTACCTACCTACTGGCACGGCCAAGTTGTGGAATGCTCTCCCGGACAACGTGTTTCCAGACACTTATAACATGGGTTTATTCAAGGCCAGAGTGAACAGGCATCTTATGGGTACGCGCGGTCCACCCTAGACTACATCTTCGCTTACCATCAGGCGGGATTGCGGTCAAGCGCAAACCTATATAATATAAAAAAAAAAAAAAAACTTTTCGTTGCGTTTGCGCGAATAGAAACGCTACAAAATGTATGAAATTGACATAAGGATTCGCTAGATCCTAGCGTAACGAGCGTAACCAAATAAAGGTTGACGAATGGTTGACGATCTCAAAGTTAAAGTAAATGATCTCAAGGTCAAGAAAAACAAGAAAAATGACATCTAATTTCGAGTTAAGTTTATTATGAGTTTACTTATTGACATCTTTGACATCGAAATATTAATGAGTGTCATTGATAGGTACAAGATACATACTCTTTTATGGTGCTTTTATGATTTTGGGTAGGTGAAAGATCTCGAGTTGGTCATCAAAAGAAAAAAACAGAGTGTGTTGGAACTTGGAATCCATGAGCCTTCCTTGATAAATCTGTTTATTAGATGTCTGTCCGAAAAACCATCAGGCAACATTTGCCACTTTATAATCATAGCTTCATTCAATAATAATTTAATAATATCTAGGGACATCAATAATTGTTTGTTATTTTGTTTTTATTTGCAGCAGCACTTTAAACTAGGTACTTCGTTGGCTCCCAAAACTTCATAGGTATTTTTTTATTCAGGAACTGCTATTCAAGTGATTCTACTGCACTGGCAAATGTTATTGTGTGTGTAGTGTAACAGCAATGGGTATCAGATAGAAGTCATGCACTTTTTATGATCTCAGATCAGTATTGAAATAAAGTTATTGATGAAGCATTACCTACTTTCATTTAAAGTCAAAGCCATGTATTCAATTTCGGCCCCAGAAGGGCACTTCTGCAGTTATTATTATTATTCTATATAATATTATTCATACTGTGCATTTGAGAATTGGGTATATTGGGAGTATCAATGAAGTCTCCCACTTGGATACCTGTAATCCACAGGACCACAGTTTACTTGATGTGTTGAGCTGCCCCTAATAAAGCTACTAGAGGTGTGTAACTCAGCTCTGAACCAGCTCAATGAATCAGATCACACGGGTTTGAGCCGTTGAGCTACAGCTCAACAACAAAGTGACTAGCTCACAGCTCAATCCAACTCCTATTGTAGCTGCGACTCCTTCCATAGATTATTCTAGTGATTCTAATCTACGAATTATTATTACGTTCTAAACCATTTAAATAATAATTTAATTCTATAAATAAATATGTGACATAACTAGATAATTTAAAAAAACAAATAATTCCAACTCTAAAGTATGAAAAGAGTCGCTAGGCGGAGTAGAACGAATCGCGGCAGCTCAGACGGCTCGATTGAACGCGCGATACGCAGTGAGCGTGCGCGCTTATCGTGGACTATAGGTACAAATTGAGCTGATCTGCGAGCTGAGTCATTGAACCGGCTCACACACCTGAGCCGTGAGCTGTCATGCAGCTCGCGTATTTTTGATGAGTTACACACCTCTAAAAGCTACTCTGACGAAAACAGCCACAGGGAAAGATTTCTTTGAAAGCACACCTTACAGTTTTTTTTAAGAATACCTAATCCTTTTATTATAAGTAGGTACCTCTGACTTTGCAGCATTCAATAAAGTTATCAATCAATCAATGATCTGGAGATTAGGGTTCCAGGCACATCTTAATTTCCTTAAAATTAATCAAACAAATCACTAACCTGAATGCACTGCTGCAAGAAATAATATGCACTATATTATAGTATATATGCAAGACCCCACTCACTCTCAAAAATCCCAGAAACTAAAAATATCACCAACAAACTTGAAATATTGCAGGTAGGTTTCTCATAGGATAAAGACATCTGCTGGACGGCATTTTCCGAAATTCAACTCTTATGTAGATAGGTTTCATCACTTCTCATAGTTCATATATATATACATGTACTCAGTAAAACAACAAAAAATTTGTAGTTTTGCAATAAGTAGGTATCTCACCATTATTATGACAGGGGTCTAGGCTTTATTAGGGTGTTTGTTACCGAGTAATTAATTATTAGATTCTGAGCATTCGCAGGATGGTAGTATGACTTCAAACATGGACAAAAATACATTTTATATTATCACAGAAATTAAACACATAGGTAGGGTGTAACAAAAGTACAATTTTCTCAAAAAGGCAACTTGTACATTATTACATTTTAATTTGTGATGTTAAACGTTCTACTAAAACTTTACAGAGGTTAAAGACAAGTTGAAAAGTAACGATCGATACACGCACTCAATAAAACATAAGTATCTTCACTGGTGATAACGTACCTATTTATCATTTACTGATTATAACACTACCGACTACGTGAAGAAGAGTCAAAATCAAAACCATCAAAATCATTTGATAGAATACAATTTACTCACGAGGTCAAAACATCCCGATTATATTTAAATTAAAAACGCGATACCTATCACTTTGGAAAATTCCCGCCTAGAAATATAACCGTCGGCATAATTCTACCACAGGCGACCACAGGGCTGCGTTCAGTAACTACGCCGGGTAGGGATGGGTAAAAAATATCGATATATCAATATATCGATATTTTTTCAGAAAAATATCGATACTAATTAGCGATATTTTTTCCCGCGATATATCAATTTTAGATATTTATTTTCAGATATCAAAATTGATATATTTTTAAAGCTCTGCTGTCTGCTCATGCGTCACATCATGATTTTGACCAATCCAAATTTTTTTTTTGTTTCTTTTTTTTATGTCAAGCATTTCGATTTTTTTTTTAAATAATAAAACTTATGTGCAACAGCCAGATGTGTATTTGCTTTAAAGTTTCGATAATTTAGGCAATTTTTATAAATAATTGCAAATTGGGCAAAAAATATCGATATATCGAAATATCGATATTTCTTGGGTGATATATATCGATATATTTGAAAAATATCGATACGATAAATATCGATATTTTTTTTCCATTTGCCCATCCCTAACGCCGGGTGATCGCCCGACGATCATCGTACCGTTCAGTAACAGTTCAATAGTATGTGGTGCGATCGTCGAACGACGTCCGACGATCGCACCGGTCACCCCATGCGTTAGCATCTCTACTAAGTCTGTGGGTCACCCGGTGTGTAGTAACTGAACGCAGCCCAGCGTCTATAAATAAACATATATTTTTTTTATAATGTTTTATGACCATGGATACAAAGTCCTTTAGTCGCATACATTTTAGGCTACATTCCGAATTGAATAATATCGCTCACAGCAATAATTTGCGTACCGAGTTAGACCTAGTCCAATTTCTTTGGAGTTAGATATCACGTTTATGACAGTGACAGCTGAGAACTGTCAACAATTCGGAACGCTCATCAACGCGCTCACAGTATTATGATGCGTAGTATCTCTACTTAGGCTATATTCCGAATTAAATAATATCGCTCACAGTGCTCACAGCAATAATTTGCGTACCGAGTTAGATATCACGATATTGACAGCTAAGAACTGTTAACAATTCGGAACGCCCGTTATCGCGCTCACAGTATTCAAAACAGAACATTTGAGAATTTAATTAAAATCTGATTTAACAATGCGCTAGGACTCCTTAGATCTTTTTTAATTTGACTCGCAAAAAGGAATATTCGCGTTCTTTATTATTTTTCTCTCATAAAATCATAAAAAGTATCTTTGCCAAATAGAAAACCAAGAATCTTATTAGAATTTCTGCCGAAAACACAATAATTAACCGTCACTTTTGACAGCGCTCACGGTGATATCAGTTTAGGGCATGGTCGGTGTGAGCGCAATATGGCGGATATCATGACGTCATCTATGACGTTTCACGGGACAACGTAATCTGTCATTACTCAATTCGGTACGGGTTTAAGCACGCTCAAATCGATTACAGCGATTATATCATTAATTCGGAATGTAGCCTTAGTTCTAATATCAATTTCATATAGTCCGCACATTAAGGCTGCATTCCGAATTAATGATATAATCGCTGTAATCGATTTCAGCGTGCTTAAACCCGTACCGAATTGAGTAATGACAGATTACGTTGTCCCGTGAAACGTCATAGATGACGTCATGATATCCGCCATATTGCGCTCACACCGACCATGCCCTAAACTGATATCACCGTGAGCGCTGTCAAAAGTGACGGTTAATTATTGTTTTCGGCAGAAATTCTAATAAGATTCTTGGTTTTCTATTTGGCAAAGATACCTACTTATTATGATTTTATGAGAGAAAAATAATAAAGAACGCGAATATTCCTTTTTGCGAGTCAAATTAAAAAAGATCTAAGGAGTCCTAGCGCATTGTTAAATCAGATTTTAATTAAATTCTCAAATGTTCTGTTTTGAATACTGTGAGCGCGATAACGGGCGTTCCGAATTGTTAACAGTTCTTAGCTGTCAATATCGTGATATCTAACTCGGTACGCAAATTATTGCTGTGAGCACTGTGAGCGATATTATTTAATTCGGAATATAGCCTAACTTTCACCCCAGAGTACTTTATATTAGGCATGGCATAAATCACAAGTAGCAGGTGATAAAGAATATGATTCTGTTTTCATATGTCACATCTGTTACCGTCCATGACATAGCCTGTTACATGTTATAAAGAATATTTAAGAATATAAATAAAATGTATGCGACTGAAGGACTTTGTTTCCATGGTCATGAACAAATTAAAAAAAAAAAAAACTTTATCATTGATTAGCTTTTAAGAGTATTCAAAAATAAACCTTAAATCAAGTGACATAAAGTGTTAACTTCTTTAACATGTTATGTAGCAGGATAGAAAAATAATTTTTTGCTACGAAAGTATATATAATTTGCATCAGTGATAATTTGACACTTGCGTGCGATACTCGCACATGATTTTGTGAAAAATACCGTCGATCAGCATCGATGACGTAGGTTACAAATCATTGCAAATCATATATCGCAAGTGAAATCATGCTATAAAAAATAATAATATCATCAAATGAGAATTCCTTTAAAGTAGCAATAATTTCCATGCCTACTTTATATATACTTGAAACTTTCACATAGTCCGCATTATCAGTCACCATCCAGTCATGTTTTCGTAAAATGGAGACAACTTGTAAAGTCACGATACACATAACTCATTTCATTTCACTGGTGTACATGGATTTTAATTGGATAAAATACCACCGATAATATGCAATATAATGGCAATATAGCTCAAAATACACGCATTTATGGAAATAAAAATGAAGGGTGGTACACGTTTCTTTTAATTGATTTGGAATTTGAACATCATACTCATTAGAGATATTTACCATAAAATTGAAAAAATAATAATACTTTAATTACATGGGAAACCATAACCCCATTGCCTATGTACACACCTATTTAGCCATTTTTATCGCAGCCTCCCAGAGCCCATAATTAAATAGGTAAGTACTCTATATAGGAAGATCGTAGGGCATTAGGAATCTTATTAATATAAAAGGTGTATTTGTCTGTAAAAAGGGTAATTTATTTATAATTCACAATTAGAACATAAGTGTACCAAACAAATAATCTTGATATTACAAATCATATTTTGTCACATCATAGCGACCTTTTTTTGACCATTAAAATATCCTTGTGACCGAGCCCTCACCGCAGTAATTAGGTACTTTTAATTTCGAATATCAACTAGATATCATCACGATCAAGGCGGGCACACAATTATAGCTATAATGCATACTTGCAAATTATTGTAATGCGCCTTAACAATGTAGCACTTGATTAATTAACAAATTTTTTGAGTGTAAAGATAAATAATACAATTAACATTAATAATAATCTAAATCGACTAAATATTTAACATAATCACATATTCTAAAATAAAGAAATAAGATTCTCTATGGAGGCATTGCAATGAACTGCACGAAAATTCCCTTTGAAAGGATTTTTATTGCAACTAAACAAAAAATATTCACAAATTGACTTGTTGAGAAGCACCTTTACTAATACCAGTTCAAATTGGGAGTGAATTTGATTATTTGTGTTTCTCGATCTTTTATTTTGCTATTTTCATACAACATTATGTAACAAACCCATAGAAAAATTTACACCAATCAGTACAATATGGTTACAAATATGAGCCCCAGCCTTTATTGAAACTCCATCAAAAGCTTGTATGAAGAGAATTTAGACATAGATAAGTTGAAAGAGAAAGTAGTAAGATGTGTAGCTACTCAATGGTAGACTGACAATAAAGACTGGGGCTGACCTCGAAGCAGTGCGAGCATATAGCAACCCTAATATACACGTATATCCACACCGCACTAATAACTAATGAAGTTCTATTACATAGCACAAAGTAGATCGTCTCAGTGCTTAATCGAGTCTCGCTACACGTTTAGACACTTGATACTCGTGAATTTACACTTTACACTCGAGTCAACTGTAAAATGGACACTGATATTTAGCGCGCAACGACGTTCCGTTCGTGTTAATCGGATCCAGCGTCGTCGGCGTCCTCTAGGAAGCTGAATTTATTTGACGCAACGAAATTCTGAAAAAAGAAATATATATTTAGCTTCATCGTAGACAAATGTACCTCGCTCTTCGGCTTCAATGATGCAAGGGAATAACGTACCGGTTTTTCTGTTTCCTTCAACTTGGGCAGAGGTTTCTCTTCGGTTTCTTCGTTCCTATCGTGCGAACGGCTCGGTCGTGCACGTCCGTTGCGTTCATCTTTCGTTTTCTGTTCGCGGTCATCGGGCGTATCTCTTTCTTTGGATTCAGTACGTCGCTCCCTGGAATTATCCCTAACCTCTTTGTCGCGTGATTCTCGTGGGCCGCGGGAGTCGGGTCTGTCTGGTCTGTCGCGAGAGTCACGTCTGCCGCGAGAATCAGGTCTGTCGCGTGAGTCACGCTTATCGCGGGAGTCTGCTCTATCACGGGAACCGCGCCTTTCACGCGAGTCACGTCTGTCTCGTGAGTTGTGTCTGTCGCGTGAGTCGCGTCTATCTCGTGAGTCATGCCTATCGCGCGAGCTAACTCTGTCGCGTGAATCGCGTCGGTCGCGGGAGTCGCGCCGGTCCCGATCGTCTCTGTAGTCACGTTTATCCCGATCATCCCTGTAGTCTCGCCTCTCTTTGTCATCCTTTGAGTAATCCCGCTTGTCTCTGTCGTCGCGTCGGTCTTTGTCGTCCTTGGAATAATCACGCCGGTCTTTGTTGTAGCTACGTGAGTCCCTTCCACGATCATCTGTACAAAAACAAAGTGATTGAAGTTTTTATTCTATTTCAGCTTCAAAGCTTTGTAAAATCTTCTTGGTGTATTTATTTTATTTTGTATAAGTTTGTCTATTTTAAAAAGTGTTAAGTTGACTAACCACGTCTTGCACCACCACGACGATCACCGGAATGGTCGTTCTGTGAAAGAAAGTCAATGTGAGTAAAAGAAACAAAATCAACATGCCTTTTACAAAGTTCGAAGATGATTTTTTATATTAGTCAGTTTCTTACCCTTCTCCCCCAACGGTCTTTCTCATCCACAGCCCGTCTAGATTCCTCTTCTTGTTTACGAAGACGCTCTTCGATCTCTCGCTCTCTTTATTATACAACAAAATAAGTTATTAATTATGGAATATCTTATAAGATATACATAAACCAGTCCCATTAGAACAAGATTTATGATAAAATGTCGGTATAAAGCGACCGATTCACACATAAAAGCGTGGAACGGTGTCTGTTGACCTTTAATAATTTAGCACATTATGTAAGAACATAAATAACAATCGAAAAATATTATTACGGCTGTTATTTTATGTGCAATAAAAATAAAAAATTCACGGAAACATTCTATGCCTGGAAATGACTATCTGTAAGCAAAATGAATCTAGAGAATAATAACGGAAATTCCATTCCACAGATTCTTCGCACGGTTTAGCTTTAGCCTACTTCTCCAGGGTCCCTACACACATCGTATAGATGTATAATACTGCAGGGTCGCGTAACGAAACCACATTTTCTAACTCAGTACATGATAAAATTGAATTGCTTTGACTAATTACAAAAACCTCAGATATTGGTGTTGATTATGTTGTTTATAACTAAACTAATTTAGTCTCACTATATTTCTTTCCAACAAAGAACATAAGAAAAGGATGAAAGAAATTTGGTTCTGTCAAATTAGTCCAATGCTTGTTTTCAACATAAATTTAGTCGCCATCTATCGCGGTTACGTCTACATACCCGCAAATGAAGACGGCAAAGACTAATTTGATAGCTTTAAATATGTTCTATCCTTTTCCAATAACGTTTGTAAGAAACAGATGTGAAGTTAGTTTAGTGGGGCAACAGAATCGGTATCAATATAAATCTAAATAGATAACGCAAGTCCCCCCATCCTGTGAATGTGACCCTATTGACATGCGAAGTACATACACTCGCGTCCTCTATTAAACGTATATCTTAGTTACAAACTGTCAATACAAGTACGCGTTAAACTGTCAATACAAGTGAGTTTGTTTGTTTGTTACGCCATCACGCCTCAACTACTCAACGAATAAATTTTGGCATGTTATAGTATGGAGAAGCGGGGGACAACAATTACCAAATAAAATTACCATGATCCTAAACAGTAATACTTTGTAATTTATATTTTTTCAAGTATATTGTTGGTGGTGGGATAGATTAAGCTCTTATTTAAGCATGTTGTGTTCTCATCTAGAAGCTCGTACCACAGAATATTTAATAGTACTACGTACAGAAAACCCACTTCGAAAACGACATTTAAACAAAAATCGACTCTTGGTACGACAGAATAAAGCGCAATCCAGTTCGCGCAGCGCTGCGCGCCTAAAATTATATTCACCTACAACTTCCCTCTCTTTCTATCGTATAACTCTATCCTGTATGACGCGGCACGTGTTACGGTAGGGTTGTCTAATGACGTATTATGAATCTTCAATATTTCCTTATCGCCTATGTATGTCCTATTACTATTCTCTGTGTTTATTTTATTTCTATGCTATTCTCCTTTCGTGAACAATGACATTTAAAATATCCTAGCTAACTAGTATTAGATCAGAAAGTTATTTTAAAATGTCTAAATACTTTAATCTAAGTTGTTAGACCTATACGTACTTTGTATAGGTACTGAATGTGTATTCTGTCTACGAAACTGAATACAACTATTTTGGGGAAGGGTTTTAGTAACATACATGCTTATCAAATCTGGAATGACTGACGACGCGACAAGAAACGGCACGATTACCTAGTCCAGTAGCCGTCAGCCGAAATTCACAATATTTGTTCTTAATAATCTTCATGTTGATTAAAGAAGTTTGTTATATAAAAATTAATAAAGAATTAACCAAAAAAAGGATATATTGAGTTACTTACCTACATAACAATAAGAATTGTTAAATTTTTCTGAATATTGTTCTACTGATTTTTGAAATAGTGGTACTTATGTTAAATCTTAGTTATTCTAAGAGTTGTAAACAAAACAAAAAAAGAATTTTCCAAATCGGTTAATAAACGACGGAGTTATGAGGTAACAAACATAAAAAAAAAAAAAAAAAAAAAAAAAAAAACAACCGAATTGAGAACCTCCTCCTTTTTTTGAAGTCGGTTAAAAAATATACGGTCGAATTGAGAAACCTCCTTTTTTTGGATTGGGTTAAAAATCATTCACATGAGTTTTCGAGGTCTAAGAGGCCCGTTTATACAAGAGGGTCTCTTCTGGTCGCTCTATCTTTGTCTCTTTTTAACACACTGGTATGTTATCAAAACGGGCCTATTATTATAATAAGGACATTAGGACAATACAATGAAACAACAACAAAATATCTAGAACTATAAAAACAACGATATCTACACAAGATAGTGTTAAAATAAGAACAGTAAACACTTTATATAGGTAGTACGTAGGTATTTATACCCACACGCGTCTTGCGCTGCGTGCGCGTTGCAACCGACTAGCGTTGTTCCGGTAGTCCGCGTGCGCGCGATCGTACCTAAACATGGGAGTGGGACAGGCCTGCTCGTACACTAAAAATGTATTTTAATCTAATCATTGTTTATAAGTAGTTGAGTGTATCGACCAGTTTTGTGAACCTAATAAAAAAAAAAAGTTGGAACAAATAGTTTTTTTTTATAAATTTAATATAAATGTTATTGTCAACGCCTTTAAATCGAATTACGTAATGGTGTAAGTGGTAGTTTATAGTACTCACTTAGCGGCAGTATCAACAGGTTTGGCGGCGCCGAACACCTTCTCGGCGGGCAGCGGCTTGGACGCGGGCCTGGCGTCGGGCGCGGCGGGCTTGTCGTCGAGCGCGCCGTCCGCCGGCTTGGTGGCCGTCTCCGCCTCGCGCGGGACTGTGCGCGGCAGCAGGTTCAGCTTCGGCCGCTCGCGGGGCTTCGCGTCTACACAATCATAATAACATCAATAAATATGCCATCACATTCCTCACACACGGTCATCTGATCCCAAACTTGTACTATGGACACCAGACAACTGATATACTACTTTTGTTTGTAAATACATACTTAGTATGCATGATTACACCCAGACTCACGACATACAGACATGTTCATGCACACAAATGCATGTCCTGTGTGGGAATCGACGCGATAGGTGGAATGTTAACCAACTGCGCCAGATACCCTCATCCCTGGCCGACAGTCGTTTGGAAATATACCATCATATTACTATTTTTGCTTCATTGAAGCTCGTGGTGTAGCATGATTAGCCATTCTTAATTAAGATTTAAGTTGTGATAGCCTATAATTCGTTTGTAAGCATACAATCAAAAATAAATAAAATTATTCGATCGGAAAAGTTACCACCAGTGTAGTCGGTACCGGGATGGGTGACCGCGTAGTGGTATCTCAAATCAAGGCACGTAAAGCAGTTGGTCCCTGTTATCACTTAATTTGATAGCCATTAAGCTAGCTGGATGCCTCCTGAAATCCATCTTGAAAATTCCAACAGTAAGTTGACCACTAGCCTACCTCCACCAATCCGTAGTGGTCATGCGTGGTGGACTATTGCACATCCCTATCACACTTATTTGTGAAATGAGGCCTGTGCTCAACAGTGGTACATTACAGGCTGACTAGCTGTCCCCGCGGTCTCAATCGCGTCCCCGGGATAAAAAAAGTAGCCAATAATGCTCGGGGATAATGTAGCTTCTTAAACTTCCTATTATTACTACTATTAAATTAGCAATATTTTGCAGGACACTGCAGCCAAACAAACATGTTGTGCTCCTGCGTGTGATTCAAGGTTGCCAGAGCTCATTGGGGGAAAGGGTCGGTAACGCGTGAGTGACGTTCTCGGTGTTGTAAGCGTCACTTGTGATGCAACCCGTGGCATCACAAGCGTACTACTACTAGGCTACGATAACCGCTTACCACCAGGCGGGCCTAATGCTTGTTTGCCGAATTAGTCGTATATTTTTTTATTGCTAACACATCCGATGATAAAAAAATTAGTACGAAAGGCTTAGTACCCATCGATGATACATCCAGTTACCATTTTGAGGAAGCTTCCATGCCTATGTGAATAGGAAATCTATCAATTAGCACTGGGCCTGGTGGATTTAATAACCGTTATTGTTAGGGATCTCTTTTACCCATGTTAGAAAAATCAAGTGATAGTAGTATAATAGTCAAGGAAATTACCTTCTCGAGGAGGATCACGGTCGCGATCGCCAAATGACCTTCCACCGAATCCTCTGCCTTCGCGGTTGCTATAAATTGAAATCACAAATTATTCTTACACTGAAATGAGGCGACTGGTTATCTTGAATCGTTATACAATGTACATACCCAAAGCCACCGCCTCCTTCACGTTCAGCAGTACGGAAGCCATCACGGCCGCCGTACCCACTGCGTTCACCATCACGACCGAAGCCACGTTCTCTGCCACTGTAACAAGCATAACAGAAATTAGCATACATATAAGATATGCTTTTTTTCATTCAAGAAAGGAACCGGTACTTACTGGTATTAGTCAAAACTTTATAGTGCCTGCAAAGGTCTTTTTGAATAAAATAATGTTGATTGATTGATTTAAAAGTGTATTTGTGAGTCATTAGTAATATTTGATGAATATCCATTATTTTGTCGCATATTTGTATTAATAATAAAGTAGTAGCAATTACTGATGTCTTACCGGTCTTCTCCAAAACGATCACGTCCGAAAGAGTCCCGACCGCCGTACGGCGTGCGTGCGGGCTCGGCCGGCGCCGGCCGGTCCCCGTCGCGCCACCCACCCGGCCGGTTGTCAGCACTCGCTACACACAAAATAAACAGCTTGTCTAAATACTCCTTTACATAATCATATAAGACTCACAATAAAGGCGGCGAAATTAGGTAGTATCAAACCCAATAATATCGATATCCTGTTCTTTAAGTAATACAAATCACTCAGAATACGTGACTTGGGAGCAAGCTAAAGACTAGTCTGAATTGAGTTACGACTGCCCGTCGTGTCACAGATTGTACTAAAACCGCCGGTCGCGGGGGGTCTTCCAAGGGCAAGGGGGGCGAAGTCTCGTCCGTGAGGAGTCCCGGACGGAGCCCCCGCGCCCGGCTCGCTGGTGCCCCCGCCCTCGCTGTGGGCGACGCCCCCGTCTACAGGGTAATGTGCCGACAACGCACTCGACCTTTACTCAGACCTTCCCGAGACGAGATGAGTAACCAAGATAAAAGATTTAAACAAGTTTTGTTTTGTAATTTGGCGAAAAGCTTTAGGACAACATTATGACATTGATTACGAAAAGGTTTCGCACCCGTTGGTTCTCGCGAGAGACGCGCGTCCTCTAATAACAATTGATGTCATTGTTATTTTTTTTAACTGAAAGCCAAAGGAATGCCAAATCCATTATCTTTGTACTCTGTTTGTGTGTCCCAAGTGTGACATTAGAGCTTGCTCCGTATAACAATTTTGTCCCGATTATCATCATTGTGACAGTACATTAAAAAAACAATAAAAATTAAATATTTACAGTTCATAAGGAAAATGGACTTTTAAGTGACCTCTTCTCAAGACTGTAATCAATGAGACAAAAATCTTTATGTGTTTTGATTATACATATTTAGATAGTGAGACATTTCTTAGAAATCATTAAGTATATATAACGAGTATACTAATGTAATCAGCGTCATAAATAAAATTTGTTATGAGTTTGTATGATACATATTTATACGGATCCAGGCCATGCACGTTTATCTCTCACCCACAATAACACCCATCTAAATGTCTGTATAGATTGATAGCAGTAAAAAAGAAACAATTAACCCAAAGAAGCGCAATGACGTTCATTGTTGAAAAATGTTCCGCCAATTTCCCACCACCGACAATGCGCTCTCATTGGACTCTGATTGGCCAAGTCAAAAACATGATGCAGCGATTGGTCCTTATTATTCAAAATCACGGACTAGTTGCGGAATTAGATTGTTCAGCATACACAAAGGATCATGGCGAGATTTGTACGATAAAATAAAGATTTTTAGAGGCGTTACAATGAAGTTATAATTGATCCTTTGTGCCTAAGGAATAACTTGAGCCATTTAAAATATTTTTAGAACCCCGGGATAAAAATGCGAATTTCTATGGCATGCCGGCGAATCGCGACTATGCGCGACCAAAACCGTTATGTTGTTGTTCTGTTTTGCGGGGTTTATAAAATATTTCATGTATATTAAATATGTTGCTGGTAATGTAATCTCAACATTGGAAGTGATTCAAAACCCTCTAAAATGTTTTATTTTTTTGTACAAATCAATGTATGGATCTCGCCATGATTCTTTAAAGGGATTTTAACTGGATGTGTGGTACTTACAGTCCCTGGCGCCTGCGCCTGCGCCGGCGGAGTCACGGTCGCGATCGCTAGGCCTCTCGCGCATGTTCTCGCGATCCATCGTGCGCGGAGCGCGCGCTTGCGGCTCGGGCTGCGCGCGCGGGCCCGACCGCCAGTCGCCCATCGTGCGCTCCGGGTCATACTCCCTGCTTACCGGTACCGGGGACGGGAAACCAGACATTATTCACGGCACTCATTACATGGGCCCGTTGACGTGGTTAAGATTCCACCTATCTCACCACGGTCGATTCCCACCCAGGATATGCATTTGTGTGCATGAACATGTCTGCATGTTATGTACATTTATAATGTTTTTTACAAACCAAAAGTTGTATATAAGTTATCTTGTTTCCATAGTATCCATAGGTATCAGACAGCTGTGTGTGAAGAATGTCCCAGGTTATTTTTTACTCAATCTGGGTCATTAACATTTGATGGTATATGGAATTTATCCTATGTGATGATAATTGAATAGAAATATCACACATCATGAGATGCTTCGTTACTTGATTATTGTTTTAGACCAGTGACTCCCGAAGTGGTCTAAGTGGACCCCAGGGGTCCATGGGAGGCTCGACGGGGGTCTATGTTAGATCTAATCTTCAAATTTTTTGACAAGTTTTGGGAATATTGTATAAATGTAGCAGCACCGGGACTCCACCGAAACCAGACAATTTTGAAAGTGGTCAAAAACAAAATTTGCGAACCTCTGTTTTATAGTCTGTATCACATAAAATTTCATAATGGTATTTAATGGCATTGTTTTGTTAATAGTTGTAAATGTAAAGAATTCTTCTAATGATGAGTCATGAGTACAAATGAAGAGAAGGGGGCAAGAAAGGGCAATTAACTCAACAAAATTTTATATACTGTTAGCAGTAAAGTGTGCATGTAATAATAATAATTCACATTACCTGTCTCTATCGGACCTTCCCCCTCGGCCCATTCGTCGGTCGTTGTCCTGGGTAGACACATCTATTCTTATCCGTCGGCCGCTTATTGTCTACATAAACAAAAAGAACTTGCTAACAACACTATAGATAGCAGCTACATGACCCTCTTTTTTAGGGTACATTTTGCTATTCAATTATTCCATTCAAAAAAATCTTTTGTGTATTACTGGGGTTTCTTCTTGGGATTAATATGTAACAAAAGATAGTTTGCTCACCAGATCTGGTATGTTCATGGCATTGATAAGACTCTCTCTATCTTCGAAGTCAACATAGCCATATCCCTTGAGGCGATCGCCTTCGCGCGGCAATCTCAAACTGAGGATCTGTTAATAAAAAGAAACTGATGAGAAAATTAATTCTATAAATAGCAATTATGAGAAATAAGTACATAAATAATTCATTACAATATTAATGTGGGGTTATTAAAAATTACATTGTACCTGATGGGAAAACCAGTAAATGAGAAGCTACATTATCAACATATTGGTCCACTTAGCTTCCCCTATGGATCCGCTATTACTTGTTTGTAGTTTTAAGAGAGGTGGAGCAGTGTTAATTTGCTCAAGAGCAGCTCGACTGGGGAAGTAACTTCACCTTACAGAATACCACGGTCAAATTAGTTTATGTCCTATTCCTGCATGTGAGTAAGGTCACCAAAGCTAATTGAGGAGGGGAGAAGGGTTGGTAGCGCATGAATGTTGCCTCGTGTATTGCAAGCGTCCATATGGCTACAGTAACTGCTTACCATCAGGCGGGTTATACACATGTTTACAGACTTAGTTGTATTAAAGAAGCTGTAAAAGATTTCTAATGTATAGTAACTCACTCACCTTCATGTCCTCAAAGAGCTCTGAGATAGCGCTTTCGTCGACATCATAGGGCAAGTTCGAGATGTGAGCGATGAACGGCGGGCGGCGCGGGATGGACTCGTCGTCCACCGCCAGGCCGCCGCGGGCCGCGCGCGACGCTGATGGCAAAACCACCGGCGCCCGCTGACGGCTTTGATACCCATATGTTTCAGCTGCTACAATATTACAACACTTATTATCAAGGCATAAAGTTTCACTTTATGACGCTTATATCTAATGGATCCTTATCATCCTGACATAACAGATAGATGGAAATTGCAAGACAGAAGTGTATTTGTTATATCAATACTGTATTAGATTACAAAAATAGGTTAACAATCAATGGCAATAGTAGCTGATAAATAAAACAGTCAACATTTTTTTAATTAACAATAAGATTGTTATGATGCAGTTATGGATTTGATGGCATGTATCAAGGACAAGGTTTTGAATGAATCTACATTCAGAACATTGTGATTGGTTGGTTGCTCACAGGATACAGCTACTCATTAAATAGGACAACAAAACTGTCAGGTTATCAAAGCTGTATATTATAAGTAAAATTAATCTGGAATTCTTGATAAATGATGAATAAAATTAATAGTCAGAGGTTACACTTAAAAATAACTGGTGGCCATTTCATAAAGACCTTGATTTATTAAACAAAAAGTATGTATATGTCAGTAAGTAATGTGTGAGGGTCATACTTGACAGGAAAGTAGTCAAGTGAGCTATGTAGTGTGTACTTTAATTATAAACATGTTACTAAAGATGCTTGAATAAAACAATGCCAAGAATGCTTTGTTAAGAAAATAGTGATTTAATTTTCTATTCAAGTATTTCAGTGTTTCTTGTTATTATTATTGATCAGTTTAAGTAAGTATTTTATATGCAATGCTCAGTTGACACTGTACAAAATATTTCTTGCAAATAATCAAACACTGATACCTACTTGTTCATAACATATGTCAAACAAAGACCCTCAGAATAAAATAGGGAGCAAGCCAATGAAAGACTAGTCTGAATTGAGTTATGACCATAGTCATCTCGTAAATTGTGCTAAAAAGGCTGGTCATGGGGGTTTCCAACAGTTGCATCATCTTCACCTCTTCCCAGCCCCACAGGCTAGGCTTCACAGGCTACATGTTGCACCGTCGTTTCTGGTTCCCCCACCTTCCCTGTGAGGGAAGCATCCGGCTAGAATGTATTTAAAAAACACAATGACCTTTCCTCAGACCTTCCCGGGGTAGTGTGAGTGACAAGCACCCAGTATGTGTACCCCAAGTACGAGATTAACATTGGCCAGCCATTTCCCTAGTATCATCATTGGGTCGACATATGACATCATTTGCGCTTCAGGAAAGAGGTGTCATAAATCCAAAATAAAGAAAACAATTAAACTTACGTTCTTCATCTAAAGCATCCGCCCAGTTGTTTGTAGTTGTTATTGCGGTCGGCTCCGCAATAATATCTGTAATGCTGGCCGGAATCCATTTTGCCTTCTTTGATTTCTTGCCTGCAAAAGAACGTCTATTATAACGGAGACAAAAGTGAAGTACCAAAGATATTTTAGCAAATACAGGGCATCAAAATGATGGCGCATATTTAATTGAGCGACCTACTCCAATTTTGGACGGGAAAGCGGTTATTCGCGGACTCGACGAAAGGAAAATTAGGATTAAGAAACTCATCTGCTCGAGATGAATTTTTCTCACCACCACAGGATCGTTGGAACTTATTAATGTGGCTAACAAGCTACCTATTGATTGAAATCAAAAGTTTTAAACGTGAAGAAATGTGGCCACGCGGTAAATCCAAACGTCCGCAGAGGTGAAATGATGACACGTTAGCATTATTAGATAACATTAAAAAGCGTTCCAAAGGAATAATTTGGACCAGTAATTAACGTGCCCATAAATCTAAGTAAGAAAAAATTGAAAATAACAACAAAATCAAGTAGAATTTCACATTTTTTCACGTGACAAAATTATTAGAACTAACCTGTAGCGGCCATATTACAAGGCTGGGGTCAGTGTTGCCATTGATTGACTGAGCTAAAGAAGCATAAATAGCTTTAAGTGATACCACATCAAAGGATACAAAATAGGAAATATAAAGGTCCATCACACAAAACGTCCGTCAACCTGATTCCTATTTGGATCCAAGAATAAGGTAAAAATAATGTGTATCTGCGGATCATGTGTGACTTTGTGTTCGTAAGCTTAATTATATAAGCGTTGAGTATAGTACCGAGAATAATGACCCTGTAGAGAAGAAGTAGTCGTACATAATCTAAGCGTAGCAAAAATATCTTAAGTCTATGGTTATAAGGTCTTGTAGTATAAGTATATGGGTGGTGGGAAAGAAACGGATTTAAACTACTAAAACTACTGCTCGTAAGGTTGATAGTGACACAACTACTACTCACTTTTCGGCCTATATATTGCTGATGGTATGGTAGATACTTATTTTTAAGTTTGCCTGAGGAGGCACACTGACAATTTATCCCGCTAGGTGTCGTATAGTCGCTGGTGCTGTCTATCTGTCAAACACCATACATTTTTTACGTATTCGTTATCAAATAAGTTATTCAATAATTTTATTATAATGCCTTTCTGTAGTGAATTTTAATGCAATAATAAAGGTTTACACCAATTGAAAAGAAAAAAGCCGTGGATTATAAAAAAAAAATGGACACCAAGCTCATAGGAAGATTATGCAGTTATCACTCAAAGAGCAGCTCGACTGGGGAAGTACCTCCACCTTACAGAATACCGCAGCCAAATAACTTTATGTTGTGTAAAGTTGTGTTCCTGCGCGTGAGTAGGGTCGCCAGAGCTCATAGGGGAGGGGGGAAAGGTCGGTAACGCGTGAGCGATGCTTCTTGTGTTGCAAGCGTCCATATGGCTACGGTAACCGCTTACCATCAGGCGAGCCGTATGCTTGTTTACCGACTAAGTAGTATAAAAAAAAAAAAAAAAAAAAAAAAAAACACTTCAAACCGAACGATTTTATTATAAAAGCCGGTTACTGGTTGGTTTAATTAATTGAAATTCATGAAAGTCCATCAATTCAATATAAATTACAGTTACCAGTGAGGGTGGCGCCATCTGAGATTAGCTTTGCCTGTCCCTCGCCAAGCCCAAAAAAGGGGTTAAGGGGGTATCGAGTTATATTATAGTTTCCAGTCACAATAAATCACTTTCACATTATTGTCCTCAGTCACCGTCCTTAAAAGTCATGTTTTACTAAAATGGTGGTCATTGTAGGTACTAAAACTCATCACGGTCTTTTTGAGACAACTTGAAAAGTCACGATACACATAATTCATTTCATTTCACTTCACTGGTGCACATGGATGATCTTTATTGGGTAAAATACCACCAAAAATACACAATAAAACTCAAAATACACAAAGTGAAAATAAAAATGACTCTGTGGCTTAAACCCGTACCGAATTGAATAATGACAGATAACGATGTCTCGTGAAACGTTACAGATGACGTCATGATATCCGCCATATTGCGCTCACACCGACCATGCCCTAAACTGATATCACCGTGAGCGCTGTCAAAAGTGTTTGCGTACCGAGATAGATATAACGTTAATGACAGCTTAGAACTGTCAACAATTCGGAACGCTCGTGAACGCATTGCCCGCGGGCCGCGTGTTGCCGACATTGGACTCTAATATCATCATATATTAAAGTATTAACACACCATCGAACGATGCCGACCGAACCACCGAACAAACAATCAATAAGTATAACTTAGTTCGGTGGCTTTGTCGGTGCGGTGCGATGCATCAACAGACGACCGAACGCAGTGCCGACCGAACAAGTATTAATAAGAATAACAAAGTTCGATGCGGTGTATGATGCATCAACAGACCACCGAACTCCGTTCGATGCTTCGGCCCGCACTCTTTTTAACTTATAGCGCTGTTTTCCTCTGTTCGGCGCACCAAGTTCGATGGTGTGTTAATACTATTACTAGATATTCTTGTGTTTACCATGCTATTACTAAGGACCGAGAAAGTTCACCCGCGTCCGCTCCCTCGGACCGGAAGTGCATATTCCACTTACGTTAGTATATAATTTCCTTGCTACAGTCAGACAAAGACTACAGTATTTTGTGGTATATACCTACTTATTATGTATCTTCACTCTACGATACTACTGAGCGTACTGGACTTCACTCCGACAAAAAGAGCTAAATAAAATTATTTTCATACTTTATAGCTACTCTAGCGCCATTCTGAAGGAATTTGGAACCGTGTACTTGCCGCTGGGGTGCATTCAGTTCAGCCCTACAGGCCTACAGTACCTCTACCATAAGTTTTCTACACTAACGTAATCTACAGTCGCTAGCGACTACGTACCCTACTACCCGACGTCCACTACTACCCTTTAGTAGTTTGTAGTTCAGCAGTAGTACAGTTCAATAATATGTGGTGCGATCAAGAATCTTATATATTGTGCGATTGTCGGACGTCGACCAACGATACGACAATACTACGATTGATATTTGCAGCACATTGATACTATGTATATCAATGTGCCCCCTAGGTTGTAATATCAATCTGCCCCATACCAGATACCGTAATTTTAAGTAAATAAAAACCGGCCAAGTGCGAGTCTGACTCGCACACGGAGGGTTCCTACAGTAATAATAATATTAACTAACTCAAATTGACTATCAAATGGACAGTAGGCGCATCTAAAAAACACCTAAAGAAGACTTTTCTTGTATGGGGGTGTTCTTTCTTTTTAATTTTATTAATTTTTTATTATTTGCTGTTATAGCGTCTATCGTAGTTGATTTTTCATGTTCCGATCCATTTTTACTGTGTAATAATTTGAGATCATAAGCAAAATCCTAACTTTAAGGAGATTACAATACAATTTTGAGTCGAATTGATAGTTATTTACAAGCTATCAACTGCATTTGACAGCTTACATAGATTTAGAAGTATGACTCCGTTCAGCGAACCCTCGCTAGCATAATTTTTATCCGGCTAAAATTTGTCGGCTTACTTAAAACGTACCCCAGAGAAAACTACGTCGAGCACAAACCGATGGCTGGCAGCGGCCGTGATTCTGCCTTCTGATTGGTTGCACTGATGTCTACGGTAGTGGTTATATCAAGGTTCATCATCAATATTCAAAATCATTTATTCAAATAGACCTTCGCAGGCACTTATGAAAAGTCTGACTCTAATACTCTAATACCGGTTCGAAAGGTTGCATTTGCTGAGAAGAGCCGGCAATAAACTCAGCAATTACTCTTTTCAAAACAAGCTTAGATTCATAACATAATATTTACATTCTAATCCCACTGCGTGCCCCGGCGCGGCGGCAAAATTACAAAGTAGACTGAATAAATATTTAAAGGTAAATAAATAGCAAACTTAAGCAGACCAGCTAGCAACAAGCAGCACCTGTTCACAAGTATGACGCGTGTCAGCCTATAATGTCCCAGTGCTGAGCACATGCCTCCTTTCACAAATGGGTGAAAGGGAATGGGTAGATACTCTACCACGCGTGCCCACTGCGGATCGTTGGAGGTAGGCTACTGGTCAACCTACTGTTCGAGTTTTCAAGGCGCCTAGAAGGTCTCCAACTAGCCTAACGACTATCACAATTTAGTTATTTAAATTTCTGCCAGTGTCAAGTTATATTATAGTTTCCAGTCGCAATAAATCACTTTCACATTATAGTCCTCAGTCAGTCACCGTCCATAAAAGTCATGTTTTACTACAATGGTGGTCACACAAACATACGAATGGTCATAACTCTTCACGGACATTTTGAGACAACTTGAAAAGTCACGATACACATCATTAATTTAATTTCACTTCACTGGTGCACGTGGATGATCTTTATTGAGTAAAATACCAACAAAACTACGCAATAAAACTCAAAATACACAAAATAAAAATGAAAACGCAACGTCACTCTGAAAGTTCCCGCCAAAAAGTCCATATATTCTCTTTGTCTACGCTGTGTCTATCGACGACCTTGTGCTGCGTTCAGTCAAAATTTTCTGTTATATGTAGAATTCACGGAGTATTACATATATTAGTATTATCTATGGTCAAAATTGTCCATCTAATACGTAGTCCTCAATCTACGACCTAATAGGAAATTACCTATATCATGTAAACTGTGAAGTAAAGTCGCGGCAACTCACATACCTTTTCACATACATAGGTAAATGACAAAATGTGGTTGTTGACATGTGGTTTATATCACAGGCATGTTTATATACTTTTTTATCCTTAAACTTTTTTATACTTACATAACTCGGTACGCAAAATTATTGCTAGTGAGCGCTATGAGCGATTTTGGCCAATTCGGAATGTACCTACCCTTGATAGCTCGGCCTGTGGCTCGGCGGTAGTGACGTTGAATGCGGCGTGACAAAGATAGTGGGTTCGAATCCTACAATGAGATTGAGTAGTCAGTGAAGGAAAACATCGTGAGAAAACCGTAGCGCGGTGGTAGGGTACTTTGACTTTGTAGTATCCGTCCGCGTATTCAATTTCTTTGTATCCGTCTGACAGGTTACTGACAGGTACTTTCTGTAGCCAAGCATCTTCAAGCTACAGTGAGGCCGCCGAGAGAATGTGTTTCTGACACCTGTTTATATTGCAATAGGCTATATAATGCGATGGGACATTCACAGTTAGTCAGTATTTAATAAGCCGATTTGGCCAATATTAACAAGTGACAGGAACAATTCTCTCGGCGGCCGTACTGTACTGTTTTTCAGCAGCTGAACTTGAGTTCCAGTTCCTCCTTCCTTAGCTTTGTGGACTTACAACTCGGGTGACATTTAAATACTTACTGAAATATTACATTAATTTAGTCTACCTAACTGTGACTACGTCAAGCATTTCTGGACTATCTTTTTTCTATTCTTGAGATTTCGATATTGTTATAATAAAGCTATAACACCACCATCAAGGCTGTTCAATAAATGTGACGCTTTGGTGTTTGTTGGACAGCAATGTATTCTAGATAGCTAAGGTGGTAAAGCTTTTACTCTAGCATACTCTTTTGCCATCATTCTATTGAACAATTTTGGTGCCACATACTTCCTTAACGTCGTCATAGCCTCCTAGGTCACACTTCCAAAGTTAAGATTCGGTCATTATTGGACCTGCCTTTGACTTTGCATCATTAGGTTTGTTATCAATTGGGTCAAGGTTTGTCACTTTGTCTAGCCCCTTAAGTAGATCTTCGTTTATACCTATTCATCGCGTAGACATCGTTCAAACATGAACCTGAAAATCCTTTGTCCGTTTGAGGTTCGAGATTATGTAATATCTCTCTGATGGCATCTTCTAATCCTGTTTGTGTTTTAGTTTTTAAAGTTATTGAGTGGCGAGGGCACCGGCGACGGGTGACGGGGCCAGGCAGCCTGAGGCAGTCGCCAGACCAGACGTGATGAACTTGCGATAGATGGCATTCAGGTCGTGCGCCGTTACCGAGCGGACGTACGTTTCGATATTTCGAGTGCGCGCCCACCTCGGTCCGCAGTTCGTTACTCACACTTTTATCGAAACAGTTTTTTTGTTATAGTGTTTTTATTTAGCCTTTACGGTCAGGTTGTCGAGTGCTAGCACTAAGAAAAAATAAACGTCTTTATATCTCGGAGAGCGGAGTCGGGCTCCTTTCTATCGAATCTATCGTGGCTGCCAATAATTTGAATTTTATTTCGAGGTGACGTAAAAACACTGTGCCGGTGATAGCGGAGAATTATGTGATTTGTGTTGTGTTTATTTGAGCGATGTATATAATAGTGTAGGTGTATTGTTTGTTTACGATGGGGTATGTAACAAGTGGCGCGGGGCGCGCAGCGCATGAGGCTCTGCTGGCGCGGCAGGACGCGGAGCTGCGCCTCATGGAGGCTATGAAGAGGAGCCTGCAGGCCAAGATGAAGAGCGACAGGGAATACGCACTCGCGCTCTCTGCCGCCGCCGCACAGGGACAGAAGATGGACAAGTGCGAAGAACTTAACGGTAACTATCAATCAACCAACCAACACTTCATCGCAGATCAGCAGCAGAATAAAGTAAAATAAAATTCTCGTATAATTTAGGCCTTCTTTGGTCTCCTAACCTACCTAATAGTTTCTACTTACGTGAAGTTAGTAACTTCATATTATAGGTATCGTTAGGTACCTACTTTAACACCGTCATTAGTGAAACGGTTAAATTTGAATTATGCTAGTTCATTTTTTGTAACTTGATTTCTAACACTGGTTGCTTGGTAGGACACCTGATATTAATTTAAATTTTAATTTGTCACCACTTTGTCACTAAGGAAAATAGGTTGCGGACTATAATTATTATTTCCCAATGACCACAGACTACCCGGACTCCACTCTCGCTATTACAAAACTGAGGCACCGTAATGGCGGCGGCTGTTTATGTGTGATTCAATTTAGGGTTGCCATGTTAGGCTAAATTTACCTATATTTTATTATATTATACTAAGACTAATATGTAACGGTAGACAAGTCTAAATGAAAATTAAGTAACGATGGGTGATTGTAGCAAAAAAAATAATCGAAAGAATCGACAATTGTAAAACTCATCATGTGACATTCGATTGTCGATTCATTCGTTCTAACGAATAAACAATCGAATAACAATCGACCTTTCGAATGAAAATTGACCCACGCAACGCAGGTTGTAATAGTATGCACAATCGACGGGTGAGCGCGGGGACAAATAGATTAATTCATTCGGCGGACGGACAGCCAGCGCACGGCATAGGACATGCGCGGTGCCGCACGAAGCGTATTATGAACAATCGAAAGATGTCGATTGTTATTCGAATGATTCGAATAAATTGGCCAATCGAATAATTCGATTGTTTTTAGTAACAATCGTCCATCGCTAAAAAGTAAGTGTAAATGTAGGCAGAATATACCGTACTATTTTAAATTGTGAATGGTGGCCAAATCTCGCTATGAAAATATCCTAACTAATATTATACACAAGCGGATATGAGTTTGTTTGTATTTTTTTTGTTATGCTTTCACGCTTCAACTACTCAACCGATCGCTATAAAAGGGGTTCGAAGATTTGTGTTCAGAGCCTGGCATACTCATCAGGCACCGTTTTGTTTTTTTTTAAATAACGTCACTCAACCCATCCTTTATACATCGATTAAGGACACCCATACGAATATAAAAATAATGGCGTGCCTATGTCCTTAAACATCACGTTACATAGTTATTTGCAAAAAAGATCGATGTTTCAATAACCATGACAAATTAATCATTAAATGTTTTTACGCATTCTATGGTGCTAGAATAGCTATATTGGTTTATTTCTACAAAAAATTACTGATATATCAGCATAAAATATGTAAAGCAGATTTCCGTAATAGTATTCTATTAATAAATAAATATTCTGGGACATTCCTCACACACATTTTAAATACAATAAGATATACAATATTTACAACCTACGCGGTAAAATAAAGAATACCTACACAATAAACTATGGCTAAGTTGTACTTTGACGTTACATTATTAGAAGGCTCTACACAAAGTTTAAAATTACGGAAAAAACTGGTTTACGAAAAAAAATCAAAATCGTGAAAATCTATGCAATATTTTGCCACTAAGTATAAAGTAATGTTTCGTTTTATGTAAGCAACCAATGAGTATATAATCAACAAACACAAAAAAATCATTTCTAATTAATTTATAATAAATTCTTCTTCATTGGTAATAAATAATAATAATAATAAATAAATATCCTCCACCACCTGCGGCGCTTAAGGTGAATCTTAACCAACTGCGCCAACTAGCCCGTCAAAAATTCATACTTATTTACATAGATATTTTTCTATGTTATTGAATAGAATGCCACAAGAAGAATAGGTAAAGTATAAATAAATATCCTAAATAGGTTAAGTTTGAACTTTGATAATACCGTGCGCGAGCCAAGCGAGCGTAGCGAGCGGTGCCGCGGGAGCGGCGGCCGGGGGTTAGTTACAAATTTATGCACTATAAAAAGGACCACCCTTTCCCCTCACCCGACAAAATAAAAATAATAGTATCTAAAAAAAGGGGGGGTGCGCAACTTTTCCTTCACAGTGGGGGTTCTACACCGACCCCCTCCCTATTCACCCCCCCCTTCCGCCCCTTAAATCGACGAACTTCAAAGTACATTCCTACCTAAACTATTGTTTGATTATTTTAGGGCTCCATCGAATAATCCGCTTTCTAAAAGTGGTCCGTTCGCCAAAAAAATTTGAGAACCACTGATATAAAGAATGTGTACTAGTCGCGAAAGTATGAAATCAATTTATAATAAAATACGTATTAATGATAACCATAAAATATAAAATTCCCATATTTCGGGTAATTTACAAAAGTGTATATTGGCAACACTGGCTTTGTCATTAATTCTTTTGTACTGGTGAATGATTATTTGTTTTGATGTATAAAATCGGGAAATAAGTGATTGAATTATTAATTTAACTGTGAAACGTGATTCCTGGTAATTTTTTCCTCCGGTCTCTACGGTTTTTACACCATTTCACTACACAAGAGATGCTATATTTTAATATTTTACGGCACCGCAAACGTATTGACTCTGTTGACGTTTATCCGCGTAATGGCCGACTAATGTGTGAATGTGTGCGTGCCGGCTTGTACGTACAGCGAGGTGGCCGACTCTCAGCGACACAGTTTTTTGTTAGTAAGGATACATCCGAAGTTTTATAACATCCTTGCCAATGACTTGATTGTATACCAACATCTTTAAATAATTTACTTATAGATAACTATTTCCTAATAGGATACCTACCTACAAATAATTCATTCGGTTTTCCATATATTATTATTTATTACCTACATACTATTTATCTTATTAGTATTAGTAACGGAAGCTTTACCTTACCTATCTACTTGTAGAGTAACTTTGTTTTTTACATCGTTCTTATTACTATTATCACAGAGCAAATAATATACCTACTTACGTACAAATGCTTAACTGGTAGGTACATACAACTAGTATTGATTTGGATTTGGTTGTACTAAGAATTACCTATTCTGTAGCATTGATATAAAAGAAGACTTCATAAGTAGGTAGGTACCTACCTAGTCTGTGGTACCTAGTATAATTTAAGTATCTCCAAAGAGGCCGCCTCTAAAAGTTAGGATCCGTAGACAGAGAAAGGTATCTTCACTCTACGTTAGGAACCATAGTGAAGCTAACGCCACAGATTTCTATTACCACCTAACGCTAAGCAACGTAACGTAACATTTGAAAATGCAAATTTTTATATTTCCGGTGTGTCAGGTTTTTTTAAAAGAGCTGATCTTGTTGATCCTAATGGTCGAGTAGTTAGTGCGAGCTGTTTTTAGTGTTGCTTTTTATGGGCAACGAGCTAAGCTTAGAATAGTTTGCAAAGGAAGCTATTTGATCAATATAGGTAGGTACCTAACTAGGTACCTATATAGTTTATTTTTGCTAGACATAATTATGTACCTACTTGTATGTTTTTTTCCTGATTTGGAATCGGAAACTTAGCTATAGTTACCTATATCTACCTATATAAGATATATTGTAGATCCCTCACTATTGAGGGATTTAGATGGTTTTCAATAATATGCTTTGAGTTTGGGAAATTGGAAAACGGCAATTTCACTTGTCGAGTAAAATTGTGTATATAACGTGTTGTGTATATAGGTATGTTAGGTTATCATGTATTTATAACCTTCATGTAGAGTTATAAATACGATATTGAGTTTGTTTGTTTTACCTACCTCTTACGGTTAACAGCACCACAAACAATCCTTACGAAAAGCACGCAGGTAGTCCATGCCATAGAAAAGGATATAGGATAGGCTACTTTTTGTCTCAGGAACGTGGGTTAAACCGAGGAAACAGATGGAGCTTTAAGTATATTTATTTACGAATTAAAAACAATGTGTCACTTATATACCTACCTATCGTTGGTTTATGTGACGTCAAGGTTGTAGGTAGGTAGGTAGGTGGTTTACTTAATTCGACCACAAAATGTGTACATCTTCAATATTTGTAATAACACTTCTATAGTCTATAAAGTAAAGTTTAAGGTTGTATACTCTAGACTAAATAATGTGAACAGGATTTGGACATTCAAATGCGGAATTAGGTATGCTTTGGTTCATGCAATGCTCCTATGAAAATTGTGAAGCTAAAATTTATTAAATATTTTGGTAGGGTTAGCACAGGACAATAAAATTAAATAAATAAAAATGATTACCCATCAGCTTTTTCGTTATGATAGGTATAATATTTCTATTTACAACCAATTATATTATTACAGATTATTAAGAAAGGGTACTAAATTGCAAATCTAGTTTTACTACTAAGATTTGCTCGCAAACTAGGCAGATCGCGTTGTTCCAGAGATGAGATCTAGCTAGATCACTTTTTCGCCCCCAAAAACCCCCATATAGCAAATTTCAGCGAAATCGTTAAGCCGTTTTCGAGATCTCACAACATACAAATGTGAAAAGTGTACCTACCAACCTATCCTATTTAACGAGCAAACTCTTGATTGGTGTTTATTTGAAATCATATACCTACCTACACCAATCAAGTCATTAATTTACGAGAAACGAGACTATATAAAAACAATTTACCAGAAAGCTAATACCTATATATTATATGCAAGATACTAACAGAAAATTCTATTATTGTTCATAGACTCAGTGCAGTAAACCATATTTACACATTTTTATATTAAAATTCTATTATTAAAATCTAAACGTAAATACGTTGCGCGACTGCCCTGAGTTTGAGCACTGGCCGAGCCAGTATAAACCGGTTGCCCCTCGTACGTGACGAGCCGCCAGTGCTCACGCACACACGCGCCTCAAGCTTGTAGGAGTGTACCTACCGTAGCGCGATTGTATGAAGCTTGGTCTCTGTCCCCTTTACTCTGTGGCCTAAGCGCGCTTGATCAAGGTCTCAGGATAGAGCGAGATTGTCTTTTTGCGCCCTTTGGTAGACGCATTGACCACCGTAACCAACCACGAGGACCTAGTGCAGAATGGACTTCACATGACTCTGTCTGAATAAGAAGGGTAGAAGCCTCACTCCCCTCACAATAATTTGGCTAAATGATATATTTTTCCCTCAGGATCTATCATAGCCTCAGCATGGCGCATCATGACGGAAGAGTGGGAGAACACAAGCCGCCTGATAAAGGCGAACGCAGAGGCCCTGGAGTCTCGCGCCCTCGACCGTCTCATGACACTGATGACTGAGCGGCGGAAATCCCGCAAGGTCTACCAAGAAGACCACAGCAAAATTTCCAATCAATTTACACAGGTATGCTTACTGGCCTTGTTCATCTGTTCCACCGCACCTTTCACATGTCTGTCTTTCATTATGTAGTACAACTTTCAATCAGTGACTGGACTTCGAAGTTCTTTGTTATCATTTGTACTTTGTAGGCACCAGTAATGTCAAACAATATGTTCATAAGAATTAATGATCGTGTGCGTTAGACATAATGTAGAAACAGGAATTAGGTACATTTAACGACTTTTATCACCGTTTCCAATCACGTCTCGAGTGTCGATAACAGTTTCTGAGTCATTGAATATTTGTTGCACGGGCACTTTACACTATGACATTAGAGTCACGTCCAATACCTACCAACTAGTAGTCTGTTGATAAACTTGTTGAGGACATGCATTCGTATCAGTTTTCTCTTGAATACGCTGAAAAATCACGAAATTAGTAAAATATACTTACTGTCTACTGAAGAATTAAGAAATAGTAATATACCGAAAAAGCATAATATCTACTTAACGTTTACCAATGCGATGCGATGTTTGTTTTCATTGAAAATGGAAATGCTAATGTTGCTATAGGCAGAGACGGCGCGGCCCGTTACCGCGACCGGTTCGGCTAGCCGGGCTCCTTGTTCCTCGTCCGTTTCCTATCACTGATCTACTCCCAGTACCTGGTCTACATAATTAGGTCTGAGCGAACGGTGCAAATGAAAGAACCGTGTCGAGGCCAGATGTTAGCGTTTCCATCGCTGCCAGTGCGGCCACGACTCCTATGTGGGCTAATCGATCTTATCCGATACAGCAAATGACTTACGGTACCGTTCAAAGCTGATGAATGACACGCCATCACCATCAATGATAAGCCGTTGAATGCAATCATATAAATCGATTTAAAATAAATCTGTTCCAGTGTATCGAATCGTGATGAAACAGACAGGTTTCGCAGACTATATTTATTTTCGTCACTTCGACTTCTGGTTAACCCTAAACCTGTTTATCGACATTAAGATTTTAAAATACGGAGTTATTAGTACCGACGCGCATCTTGTTCTGTAGGATTTGGTCGGATGCCAATTTTTTCCTCGGGATGTAAATAAAACAAGGAATATTGGCGCCGTTTACCGCCAGAAGCTATTAGCTAAATCGTATCTAGAACTCTAATTTGGGTTATGTCCTATTTCCTAATGCAGTGTAAATATGATTAATTCTATAGCGAAATCTGTTTATTAAGGTTTCTGTTGTGGTGAGTAGTCAGACAGGTTCGACGTAACTCGGTGTGACTAAACGTTAGAAAGTTCCGCGCTGGACAACTTTACTGGCGTGAAGTTGTATGTAACTGACAGGAAGGACATTTGTATGCGAGGGAATGCAACTCAGTTAATGAATGACTGACATTAGACACCACAGTAACGACCTCCTGGAATGCGTGGGCCTATCCCAGTGGAATTACAATACATACTCTCAGGTCATTGTCTTCTTGAAGATAGCATTGGAGTCGACAAACAATGAACATTTTACATCACTGTCGATAACAAAGAAAATAAAGATTAGGTGATGAATGAATTGGAGCCAATACTTATGAATAAATGCAGATTAATATGTTCATCGCATAACTATTGTTCTTTCCTTAACACTAAATGAAGGTATAGGGAAGTTTACAGTAATATATATACCAAAGAGGCAGGCAATTATCCATATTTATCGGTAAACAAAGTACGACGAGGTACCTATACTACCTATTACCGTAACGCAGGCGAGGTGAGAGGTTCTACGTCCTGTATTGTCTCTCTCTCTCTCTCTCTCTCTCTTTAACAGGAAAGGAAAGCTGTAAGAAATTTGAAAAATAGGTTTTTGACATATCTATTGCTGTCGCCACTGTCGCGCTGTGCCCGAGCCAGCCCGAGCTATCCCGCATGAGGGCGATAGAGGCAAATACAGCTTGGGCCGATTATACCTATTTAAATTAGACGAAATCGCTATTTCGTAATCCCCGGTTTTCTGTTGTGCCGTTTAAATGCTGTAGAAAAAGATGTGTGAAATATAACTTTGAGAGATACAATAAAGCGAGTCGCGTAAAATTACGCTCTGCATCGGGATTGGTTGCGCGGCACCTGTCACCGTTCATTGGCCCTGCGCCCGCGTTGCCGGCGCGTGCACAACCGATTTGTTCTTTAGCTTTATTTATATTGCTATTATAAGTATTCTACAAGTTTTTGTAGTCCATGAAAATGATAGATCTAATCATTGGATGTTTCAGAAACGTAGATATCATTCTGATTTCATATTAAAAATACACTTTACATTTAGTCATGTATTTGTTAAGTATAGTATAGCTACCTCTGCAGTTAGTTAGTCACACGCCTAGTTATGAGACGATGAAATAATTTTAGATCCGGTAGAAACATCATCGATCGAGGTGTCTCGTGAGATATCGCGATCTAGAATCGGAGTCGTCTCGTTCTCGCCCGACCGAACGTGCCCTAGTTACCAGCTCTTTACTACTGGTGGTGCTAAAGAAATAAAGCGTGGAAGCTCGTGCAAAATAATTGCGCTCTACCGAGCCTATTTCAGCGTCGATGTCTTCTAGCTTACCGTTGATAATTTGACCCAGTTCAATCGACACGTGTAATCAATAATATCGTTGGATTTATGACTACGAATGTACCTATGTTGCACATAATTGTTTCTGGTAGGTCCAATTTGTGAACATTATAAACTAGCAAAATGCATTTTTTTTTTACATAGTAATCATTTTTATGGTAATTGGGATTATTAATTAGGTAATGAATATGTTGTGCTCTGTGCTTTATTTAAATATGTATATCTAATGCTTATCTTATGATCAAATGATTATTTTTTAAAGTTTCGTTATGAGAACTTGAGAATATATTTTCGTTATTTCCAAAGTTTTGATTTGCTACATTCAATGTTTTTTTTATGAATTTATATCGGTAGGATCTCTAACAAAATATACCTTACTATAATAAATTAAATCGTTATGTTACTTGTGTTATTCGGAGAATTTATAAAATTAGGTCACTCGATCATAACATTGAGGTATGTGTGAGTGAACTGAATACAATCTGTGTTTGTTATTTTAGTCTTTTTGGTTGTGTAATCTTGACACAATAGCGGAACATATTTTCTTAATTTTGTGAGAGATATCGACAATAGTACCTATAGATATTAGATTCTATTAGGTACTAATCGAAGCGCTCGTGGTGTAGCATGATTAGCCGTTCTTAATCGATCGGCAAAGTTAAGCTACGTCTGTCTTGGTCGGTACCTGGATGGGTGACCGCCTAGTGGTATTTCAAATCGAGCGTTTCCGTGCTTCGGAAGGCACGTAAAGCCGTTGGTCCCGGTTATCACTTAATTGTGATAGTCGTTTAGCTAGTTGGATGCCTCCTAGGCGGCTTGAAAAATTCCAACAGTAGGTTGGCCACTAGCCTACCTCCACCGATCCGCAGTGGGCACGCGTGGTGGAGTATCTGCCCATTCCCTTTCACCCTGATTTGTGAAAGGAGGCCTGTGCTCAGCAGTGGGACATTATAGGCTGATGATGATGAGGATGATTAGGTACTATGCCATCAGCACAAATAAATAGTGTCATGTGTAGTGTGAATAAAATAGTGACGGAAACATCTAATTCTACGTAGGTACATTAGACATCTATTTTATGTGTCTACAGCATAAATATTTGAATTAGTGCCAATACGTAATGTTGTCCTGGGATCATTTTTGACACCGACGTAACCCGATGGATGATCACATCGGTTAATCAGTAATGCGGTCACTAATAAGTTCTAACCTATTCTATTTACCTACTATTGATGACAGCAATTATTGCTGTAATCGATCAATTGATTCTGAAGCGGTAATGGAAACATAACCATATGATCAGTGTAGAAAAAACCTATCTTTGAAATTACAGGTAATTAATGTAATGATATAAAGAGTTCGCGAGAAGTTCATAAAAAACCTGTAGCACAATGATCAATGCGTGACCGGTTCGGAACCGATGGGAACATGTAGCGGGCCATTGTTGCGCAAGAGTCGAATCGTCTCATTAGTGGGCCGCCCGCGCCGGGGAAAGTGAAATCAGCCGCCGATGAGTGAAAGTCTATCTATGACAGTTATCTAATTTTGATAGTACATCAACAGGTTAAGATTATGGCATAATCGGTTTCGTGTCTTATAAATCCGGCTCATTTTATCGAAGGTCTTCCGCATAAACGATTACGAACAGTCATGGGCCGCATGGCCCCCAGGATCCCTGGTCGGCCCAACTGTATTGTAACTTCACGAAATAGGGGCTTTCCATAAAGCAGCCTTTATTTATACCTACATAGTGTGTTTACAAGTGACTTTGACTCAAGCAGGAACAAAACAAGCAAGTAGGAAACATTAGTTAGGTACCTTACCGCACGGCAATGACGCCGTTTCACGAAATCTATTAGCACAGTCTATTAAATATGGTTTAATAGACTGTGCTATTAGTATGAACAATTTTAAATGGCGGTCTGTTTTGAAAATCCTGGGGCTTTACAAAATGTGACCTGCAGAGAGCTTTTGAAGTAGGTTAAGTACCTATTCCATGAAATTCAGTGTACTCTATAAACTCTGGACTGGTATTTCCTTTTACTGACGATAACTGACTGCCGCGCGCCGCGACATTTTCCGTGTAAATATCAAGGTCGATTTATATGCGTCTACTTGCAATGACTGAACAAAACTATATATTTGTAAATAATATAAGTATCTTTTGTTTACGTTGAGTACCTACCTAGTTATTAATATTTGTTTTTTAGCGTCTGCGTTCATGTTAGTCAGTCATCATTATACCTTTAATCACCGAATTTTCCATAGATTTCCTTGAGTATTATTTCTCAAAAAACCTTACCTATTCGTTTCGTCAATGCCAATATGGTAATGTGATCAGATTTTTATATTTCTTTGATTGTAGAAGGCATTGTGGATATTTGAATTTGTAAATTATGTTATTTCCTTATGATACCTATTATACATACCTACCTACGCAAATTGAATTTTGATGATCGACTTAGCTTTGGATTAGTATTCACTTAAATCGGTACTACCCGGTTGGTGGGAAATTGAAAATCAGTCCTTTGTCGACTTTTAATATTTATTTTACTTTTATCCGGTAATTTTCCCTATAGGTACCTACCTACTTGTAATTTGCAAAATATCGTGTCATCAATTTAAAATGTTATCCTTATTTTTATACTTAGTAATACATTTATCACTACGCCCGGTGCAGTCCCTTTTCGAAATATCTATCTAGGTATATCTATTTACATGTAAATTACTTGTCCTGACTGACGGTCTGATTCATCAACGCAGAGCCTCAACCGCTGGGGCTACAAACTTGATGCACACAGGTTCCTTTAATAACGTAGGAATCCACTAAGAAGGGATTTTGAAAATTCAACGTTCAAGGGGTTGAAAATGAGAATTTGTTTGTATAAAAAATCTTATTCCTTGGGTTTATTTTGAAACTTAGCACGATTATTTACCTAAATAAATAAAGTATCTCATTATTAGTTTTTGAAAACCTACCTATCGCGCGGGCCGATTAACTTGAAACTCGGTACCTATAATAATTCGGATAGAAAATAAAGAAAAAAGTGTTTTCGGGTTTCTCGAAAATTAACCCCTAACGGGGCAAAAAGGGTTAATAATGTTTTAAGGGGAGAATTTTACTGCCTCTCGATTAAATCAAAAGTTGGTATAAATGAAAGACATACTAGTGTTTTAGCTTAGTGTTTACTAAAATCGGCTTACCTAAGTGTTTAGGCGTCGTCCTAATTGGCGACGATCGTCCGATCAAACAACGATGCGATTTCGTCGCACGATCGCGCTGATGTTCCTGTGCTCGCGCGATGAAAGCGTTTTGTGTATTTAATCTCGTCGTGCGACGAAATCGCATCGTTTGATCGTACGATCGTCGCCAATTAGGACGACGCCTTATACTAACAAAAAATGTTTTATGGGCCACTATAGTACCCTGAAATAAACGCATTATTATTTTTATTATTTTATAGCCTTCCTTTATAGCATAGCCTATGATAAAGATATTTTTGGAAATGCTTCCTAAATGGGTAATAAAGAGGGCGCGGGTAAAACCGCGGGCGGGTATCTAGTTCATAACATACATACATACCTACAACGTGCAACGGAAAGGGTATATTTAGTATATTTATCTGAAAGGGATGAAGACTACATTAGGTATAGTATAGATTCTCTATAGAAAGTTTAAAGTCAAAATAAATTAGGTAGGTACCTACTTAAAAATTGATACCAAATGTTTGCTTCCAAGTTGAACTAGCATGCTAACCAAGTCAATAAGGGTAAATTATCTTTCACGTCACTTGGTAATATTATTGTAAAATTTTCTCTTTCGCGACCTACCTAGGTAGGTATGCGCTTATTACCAAAGAAGTAGAGTACTCTTATGGATATATGTTTATACCCTTTCCCTTACACGTTGTATATATAATATTATATAAGACCTTTATATTTCAAAAGGTCAGATTTACCAATGTTCAAAATAATTCATCAATTTACCCAAATATTTATTACAAAATTAAAAAGAATGTAATAATTAGACTGTTTTACAAAAAACTTAAACCGACTTCAAAGTACACTAAGAAGTAATCAAATCCTGATCTGATGACAATGGGACCAAACGGGAAGTGTACCCTTCCAGACAAAAAAAGAATTTTCCAAATCGGTTAATAAACGACGGAGTTATGAGGTAACAAACATAAAAAAAAAAAAAAAAAAAAAAAAAAAAAAAACATACAACCGAATTGAGAACCTCCTCCTTTTTTTGAAGTCGGTTAAAAATCTTTAAAAGAAAGGATATAAAGAGAAAGGCTTGAAAGGTTTGAATATCATGACAATATTTAATTTTTATATAACATTGAGGCATTCACAAAAACTTCACAGTTAAGTATTGCTATAAGTTTCTTTGAGCACCAAAATAATATTTTATTTCGCAGAAATGAGGCATAAGCGCTGTGGTACTTTGCCATTGTAATAAAGGACAATACAAGTTTGTACATTACAAAATTATTTATTGACCCAATCGTGTCCAGATCAAACGCACATCAACTTTTTTAATGCATATTTCAGGGATTTATTATAATTCCTCGGTATTAATATCGTTTCATCTGAATTTGCACCTGTATCGCAAATGCTCCTTAATTTCTTCTTTTTACCCGAGACTGGGAGGTAAACATCACTGTCGACAATTTTTGTAACACTTTTATCACTGTAAGATATATTAATAGTCATAATTCCGCTGCAACTATTCACATCAATGGTACCATAGTTTTCAAACACGTCCACATAGCAGTTTTGTCCAACCACCATTATTTTGCCGGTGTTTCTGAAAACTGTCACATTGTTGTTATTGCCAATAATCTTCAGGCGGTTCTTGTTTTCTTTAAATTCTATGATTAAATTGTCCCCAAGTAGAGAATACTTCTTCATCGCTTTGGTTCCACAACACGTATGAGCGTTTCTGCGCAAATTCACATTATTATATCCAAGCACGTATATGTATCTACAATACGCGGTGTATGGTGGTTCTTCCCCAGTAACTCGTAGTGACCTCATTGATTTCATTATAATTTTCTACGTATACCTAGTCAGAATATGATATGGTATCGGTTCTATTTTTTATGCCAATAGGTTGACAAACAGGCAGACGGTCCACCTGATGGTAAGTGGTCACCGCCGCTTATGGACATTTGCAACACCAGGGGGATTGCCGATGTGTGGCCGACCGTTGTTGTTTACCAATTATTTATTCACCTAAATATTAAATCAGCACTGGATATTGGAACAAATAAATTGGTATTCTGACCTATGCCAATTTGTATCGTATTTCTCACGACCCCTTTGTTATTGGTACCTTTGTTCGCTCCTGCAGGTCATATTTCACAATAGGTAATTTAACTTCAATAACTACATTAATTTATCTACTTACATTTTCAAATAATAATATTTTTTACGAAGCGCTCGTGGTGTAGCATGATTAGCCGTTCTTAATCGATCGGCAAAGTTAAGCTACCACCGTCGTGGTCGGTAGCTGGATGGGTGACCGCCTAGTGGTATTTAAAATTGAGCGTTTCTGTGCGTCGGAAGGCACGATGGTCCCGGTTATCACTTAATTGTGATAGTCGTTAAGCTAAAGGGAGGCCTAGGCTACTAGGCGGCTTGAAAACTGCTAACAGTAGGTTGACCTACCCCACCACGCGTGGTGGAGTATTGCCCATTCCCTTCACCAAGGGTGCGCACTGCTCAGCAGTAGGACATTACATAGGCTGATGATGCTGATTTTTAAATAATACGTGAAGTTCTGTTAATGGACGTATGTTCAGTTAGTTTCTTTCAATACATTATTTTATTAATAATTATTTTTATAATTATTATTATTACTTTAGCATAAATAAATTGACTTCATCATTATTAATCAATTTATTCTGAATATTAATTTGTTCACAAACTTCTCATATAAGTTTTATATTATTCATCTAGTAACTATAAGCTTTTTTATTTTTTTCGGAAATCATAATGCATATTTAATTAATTTGTTATTATGATTTTAAATAGTATTTCTCCAATATCGGGACATTCGGGACTCTATTCATAAGCCTCCGCTGTCCGTCCGTCCGTCTGTCTCTCAGTGGGCTCATGAATCGTAACAGGTATACAGCTGAAAATTTCACAGAATATGTATTTCTGTTGCCACTATAACCACAAATAATAAAATTATTGATGACAAAGACAATATTTTACAAGAGGGAGTCTTTCCTTCCCGCATTATCTTTGTTTTGTACTGTAATCTTCTATCTTCTATCTTCTATCTTCTATCTTCTATCTTCTATCTTCTATCTTCTATCTTCTATCTTCTATCTTCTATCTTCTATCTTCTATCTTCTATCTTCTATCTTCTATCTTCTATCTTCTATCTTCTATCTTCTATCTTCTATCTTCTATCTTCTATCTTCTATCTTCTATCTTCTATCTTCTATCTTCTATCTTCTATCTTCTATCTTCTATATATATAAAAATGAATTGCTGTTCGTTAGTCTCGCTAAAACTCGAGAATGGCTGGACCGATTTGGCTAATTTTGGGTTTGAACTATTCGTGGAAGTCCGGGAAAGGTTTAAATGAAGGGTAGGGAAGGTATTACGCGAACGAAGTCGCGCCGGGCAGCTAGTAATATATAAAAGTTACTGTGTGCTGCCAAGAGTGATCTATTGAGAACTAGGCCCTAGTTTAGCACTGCACGGCTTATAGGTAAAAATAAGTAGTAGCAAATAAGACTGTCTTCAAAAGTCTCTTCATTCCTCTATTTCCCCTCAATCATTACCCTAATTTTAGTATCACGCAAACTAATTTCAAACCAACCATATATTGTATCTCAGATTGTATTAATTGATCGCGTCTGATAGTGTTTGACCACCCAATAATAAAAGCACCACGTTCCATTTGGCGGGACGTTTGCCGCCATATTTTATCTTGCTGCAGAATACATCAATAATTAAATATTAGTTTGACATGCAGAACCAAAATAGATTGCACTTGTGCTGTCCATCCATCTACCGCCTGCTGCTGGCCAATGTCTGTACATATAGATGTATTTATTAAATGAGTATAAGCATCCAAACTTAGGTGTATCAATTTTCACTCTAAACTTAACCGATAATTCACTAAATATTTCGTGTCGTTATCGCAAACAAAGTCATTGCGTCTTTCTAGTATTGCGTCACTTGAAACACGATCGGTCGTTTTGATCACGCGTAGTGAAATTTAATAGGCGAATAAAACTAATATCATGATTATTTTATGCTTCGACTGCTTAACCATACCTGGCAAAATTGAAAAAAACCTAGTTTCTGCAGGGTTATTCAATGTATACCATATTCCATAAATTTTATTGCAGTTATTTTGCCTTTATGCCATGTTTGTGGCCATTCGGACCGATATCGAAATAGTTAAAAAGCGGACACTTTTTTAAATTTTGATCTAAGATGCATGTTACGTGGTCCAAAGCTTATCAAATCTCAATTTTGAGAGCAATCGGAGTAGGTACCTACCAGTAACTAAATAGTTCAAAATGTCGGCTACTTTTATGAATTTTGAGAAAAGATTCATGTTATGTCCGAGGGTCTCTCAAATACCAATTTTAAGAGCAATCGGACCGATAACTAAATAGTTCAACATGGCGGCCACATTAAAAAATTCAAAATCATTTATTCAAATAGAACTTCGCAGGCACTTATGAAAAGTCTGACTCTAGTACTCTAATACCGTTTCGGAAGGTTGCATTTGCTGAGAAGAGCCGGCAATAAACTCAAGAACTACTCTTTTCAAAACAAGCTTAGATTCATTACATAATATTTACATTCTAATCAATTTTTGAATTTTGAGAAAATATTCATGATTTGTTATCCTAAGGTCTCTCAAATATAAATTTTGAAAGCACTCGGACCAATAACTAAATTTTGAGCAAAGATTCAATTTTTGTGGTCCAATAATCTCCCAAATATCAATTTTGAGAGTAATTGGACCAATAACTAAATAATTCAAAATAGCATATTTTTTTACGCAAGATTTGTGAGTCGATAACATTTTAATGTTAATATTGTAAGCACGTTATAATAAAAACCGCTCACTCCAAATCTTCAATTTTCCCAATTAATGGGAAACTTTTATGATCTGCCACCCTACACACGCACACATACTGTCAATCATGCCTTATATATTTTATGTTCCCATACGGGCGACTATCCTTCTAGACATTTTAATTTCTTTGATTTTCACCTAAATCTTGTTGGGGTGTATCGGTTGTACCTTGATCATCATGTAGAACAGTGCTGCTAATTATCGTTTAAATAGTTTTAAATGGCACTTAACTAAAGGACCATAAATTACGCGTTTGTATATGTAACAACGTCGCATCACTCGGTATTCCGGCTGGCTCTCGGCCGAGCGCATTTCTTGGAATTAGATGTCGCACGGCTCCAAATAGTTCGTTGCACTGTCCTCTGCTCCTCTCACACATACACTACCTCACAACCTCACTCGAATCGCATCATAAGTCGCATTTATACAACCATGATTTGGAGCAGTTATAACAATGGGTTACCTACTTATAAGCTATGATGTAACCGTAAAATTGATTGTATTGTTTCAATTTGAACCTAGTCTTGTGCAAATCTGTTGATTACAATAATCTGTGTGACTTGCTGTTTTAATTGTGATATTAACTGGGTCGTTCATTTAATAAAACTCATCGGAGCAAATAATAATGGTTTTCCACTAGCCACTAGGTTAGTTGGTGATAAAATCATGATTGCTATTAGTTACTAGGTATTATATTGTAATTTTTTTCATTTAACAAATTGTAAGAATGATAACCAACATAGGTGCTTACTGATATTATTACTTTGATATTGATTACATAGAGCAAGATGAAGTAATTAAAAACTTTAATCATATTCTTAATTTAAATTGCAAAATATATCTCAAAGCGAGAAAAACAGACATTATTTGCTTCGCTGATTTTCATAGAAAAACCAATAGAGCTATTGAACGGAATTTACAACGGGATAATGATAATGTACCAAGTAACGGAACCGCATGTAAGTAAATAATGATGCTACTGTCGCTGAAGTAGTTCGGTACCTAGGTATTGGCATGTAAGATAAAAGATAAAACATGTATTATTGATCCCTTTCTAGCAAAACTACTATTGTTAGATTCAGAAAAAAAAAAGTATTTATTTGAAAAATTAACTATTTTGCAAGAATTTAGAATTTTTTATAAAAGTGTTTACTTGATTCAATAATTTCTAACCAAAATTATCATAATTCATATAACAATCGCTTTGTTTGCAACTATCATTGGGAATTTGGGACTGAGTGACGAATGGCAAAAATAGTAGGTTGGGGCTTTTGTAAACTACAATATAATGTAGGTGCATGAATCAAGTTCTCGTTACTATACTTACCATGTTTAATGGCCTATAGAAACTGCAATAAGTAGAGCACCATTGTCTCTAAACTAGATCAAACACGGTTAGTTGCAATTAGACATTGCTTTATGCAACTAATTTTACTAGACAATATGATTAATTAATACCTACTGACTAAGTTTTGCGAATTGTGCAATGAAACACGTGGTTTGAATCGAATGAGAAACGGCAATTTGTCGGTGCAAAATTATACGATATGGTAGTTGATACATATGGGAAGCCTAACTGATCGTGACTAGACAGTGGTCGTCTGTCGACCCTGGATAGCCCGAGACATGTAGTTAGCAACACGATCAGGGTCAATCGTGGAGAAGTAAAAATAACACTTGATTGTCTTGCCTTACTGATTTTATCTCTTCTGTTGTAACTTGGTATATTAATTAAATTATGCATTAACATTGTTTTATGAATGATGCAACATTACAATGACTTATTTGTTATGATTTTTATGATGTAATGATATTGTTCAAAAGTGGACTGTGTGAGAGTGCCGTGAGAATACGGATAACACTGCTTACATTTGACATTTATATTGACTAAGTTCTATTACTTTCGAGTACTATACCCACGTAACCACTTCAGCAATGGTAAACATATTATGAGGTTACGCTTTCAGAGCAGAAATAATAACAGAATAAAAAAAGAGTTGTAGTTCTAGTTTGTTCTTCTTCGTTAGGATTTTGCTGTGATTTCTTTCACTGAACTCTTTTCAATGACACGACATTGTCATTTACGATCAGAAAGAGTGTATTCTAATGATTTGCTGGTAGTCCTTGCAATACTTTCCGACTGTATTTGTTAAACACTCGCCCGGCGTCAATTAAGAGGTCAATCAAGAAGTCAATTGCCAATTTCCTTTGAGATTGCCAATGTCTAATTGCTTACTTGTAGAGTCTGGGGTCTCATGCTAAGACTCGCTGATATCGTTATTAATACGTGTCGTGTAGGCGTTATATCAATTTAAATGGTGTATGTATGGTATAGTGATAAATTAAATGGACAGGCAGAAGCCAAGCCGCTGCTTGGCTCGGCCAAAAAAAGAGATATTTTTCAAAAAAGTGTTGATATATTGGTAAACTGATATGTTAAACGAGGGTATTAAATGAGTGACATGGTTTTAGTACCTATCTGTGCAGGCAGGCAGCAGGCACCTCTTTTATGTCAAGGAAAAAATATGCGGAAGGTTAAAGAACTTTCCATTGTTTTCTAACCACAAATTGAGGCCTTGACGAAGACGGGACAGAGTGTCGTTAAGTTATTGGTCAACAAACAGTTAGTATTTTCAACTAAATGAGTAGGTATTTAAATAGTAGGTAAATGCTCAAACTTTTACGAATACAATTTCCGGAAATTCATGTGGCGAAAATTCTTCATTGTTTTATTACATATGCCAAATTACCTAAAATCTAATATGTAAATTGTAAACCCATTATCATTTAGCAGTGTGAAAACTGACAAGCTGCATTATTGCATTTGAATATAAAACAAACTTGACATCCCCTTTTTGTAGATTTGAACAAAACTTTCATTAGTCTAGTGAAAAGTTTATTTATATTTTACGGTAAATCACGCGATGGCATCATAAATAAACTCCCACCGTAGAATGGTAGACAGACATCAGCATCACACTGTTCAGGTACCTACCTAGCACGACGATAAAAAAAGCAAAATTGACAGCCAGCGTCCAACGTAATATATTAATGAAAAGATGGGATAGAAAAAAAGATATTAGAATTCGAATTTTAAAAGGCGGTGCGTTCAAGCAACTGTGCTAGAGTTTATTTTGTTTGAGTGTTCGAAAAAGAAAACAAAAGTGTGGACGTTCTTTTCTCCTATTTGCCTCTGACCTCGGTTCTTATACTTCTTATTGACAATGGCTGCCAGGATGAAATATGGCGCGCTGCTAACGAAAAAGAGATTATTATGTGGACGATATTATTTCTTGGTCTATTGTGAGCTATCGTTGCGGGGCGGCACTGTTTGCTGTGACAAATGCATTTTACCATGCTATTTTTTGAACCTGTTAAGCTGCGACGAAGGTTTGGATTTTTTCTCGGGATATCACACCGTCAATCATGCCGATTACCATAATAGACGTGTTGTTGTTTATTTGTACGGGAAAAACTAGCTTATGGACCAAAGCATCACCCGCGTTGACTTTTTAATTTGTTTTCATGGATTTATCTTTAATAATCTTTAGTTCTTGAGTAATCTTTTCCTCTAATCTGATCCCATCAGAATATTGCTGTTTGTTTTCGCTATAAACCACCTAGATACTAAATTGTAAGTCTAAGTTGGCCACGAATTGTTTTTGGATACTAATGATGCAAATGAGAGCATAAACATCACGAGCTGATAAAGTTGGCGCCTGAGTTAGTTTGATCAGTAAGCGCACACGTGAGGTGGTGAAGCAGGCCGGAGGGCGCGGGGGAGGTCTGACTGGAGGGACCTGGGACGGTAATGAAGCGGCGCGTGTGGCAGAGGGCAGACACAATAGCCGCCGCCGCCGCCGCCGCCGACTCGCCGAGGCTTCTCAGAAACCGGTCTGAGGGCAGCGCTCTGCCGAATTTTGCGTCGACCACCCATTGCCCCGCTCCGTCCCGGGCGATACTTATCGCGCCTGTATTTATGACTAGAAACGCCATTACCGATATAGTCCTCAGGCGAAAGAATCGCAATGGGAGACCACCGTTGTAGTTTCTGTTTCCGATGATATAAATAATGCCCGATATTCTGCGCGCATTGTGGCTTATGCCTTTCAGCGATCCGCAACACATTAGGAGATCAAAAGATTTATCTTGGATGATAGGTCCAACTTTTAACAGTAGGTATTGTAAACACCATAAACTACTTTTAAAAAAAACAGCCGTTAGGTAGATATAACTTTACTGAGAAATTTTACTGTATACTGTATTCTATGAAAAATAAAATACGGTCCTAAGGGAAATAGACGATACGCGGCGTAGTCTTAGTAATAGGGACCTGTTGAACATCCGTTGCGTAAGGAACTAGAAACTTTGTCAGTTTCAATAGTGACATGGTAGTGTTATTATGATAGGCGCTATACTTTCGAAGGGGACGAGTAAGCCGCTTGCACCGCTAGCCAGTGCAACGATCTTTCCTACTTAGCGCTCCGCTCCAGTCAGGCAGGATAGTGCTGTCTGCTGTCAACTGCGAAAGCATCGATTTGCATGTTTACAACTGCCACGGTTTTCCAGTTTTCTTAGTATTATTACTCTCTCTCTATTAAAATCTCTCCATAAAAAGTGAAGATGTATCTGAAGTTAGTAACTGCCAAAATCCTAGTATAATACATACAATTCGTTTACATATCTACATATCAACGACGTAGAAGACTTTTGGGACGCACAAGGTGAGAATTCAACGCCATTATATGCTCTCTGTATTTCTTTATTTTTACGACTATATCACTTACCGGTTGTAGACACGTCTCTACATAGTTGTCAGCACCTGTTGTCAGTAGGACAGATAATTACTTATTATTCAGTTTTTCAGGCTGTGATTCACTAGACCGATAAATTTAAAAGTGACATTAGAACGATCTTAAACGAAATTGTATGTTGCCTTGTTGAGGGCACATTATGAATAGATGACGCATTATCGAAATACAAGGTAGGTTTTGGCAGATATCGTTACATCGGTAGTCTGTGGTTACATCAAAGTTATGTTCGGGTATGATGGCCTGCAAAGAAAAATCTTAGCATATTGATTCTTATTAGTACTACGTGTTTCCAATTCCAAAAGGACATCACTTAATCAAGAAGCTAGAAAAATAAATGCATTTCTTTCTTCTGGTTTTAAAAATCGATATTCACATTGGATGATGGTTATCCCTTGCTCACACCCCGTTCATTGAGTAAACCTGTGTCTCAGGCTGCGCAGGCGCGTCGCTCCGGGCGAGCACGATCCTGTCAGTGTGTGTGTGTATGCCTGTGTGTCAGCCGCTTATTTGTTGTTAGAAGCTCGCCCCGGTTTGCGGCGCCGCGCCGCTCACCAACGTGTTTCGTTAACTTTAACAGTTGTTATTGTATATTTATTGTTGTTGTTCATTTCTCATTGCACTGTCGGTTACCTTTGTTTCGATTTATAAAAGATTTTATAGCTAATTTTAAACTTATCTGTATTCCATTTCACTTACTCGCACTAGGTGTGCAAGTTTGATCTTATATTCTAAATTTCAATCACCTAGGTACCTATAATGTTAGGGTTTGTTTATCCATGGGAAAGTGTGTTTAGTTATTTATGGAGGCCTACGTTTGTTTCTGTCTATTGACGATGTTACGTTCCAACAAAATTCTCCCTACAGTACGAGGGAAAGTTTGCTTTCTGAATACTGATCGATTTAAAGTAAAAGTCCCTCGTTGTATTTGAGGAATGGTTTATCCAATTTGAGTAATATTATGTAATGTGCATTACGAATGAGTGTTAAGCTGTTGCGTGTTGAATTCTAAATATAATTACACCATTTCTGAGTCGACCAAAGAGAATTCTCGGTAAAACAAAGTAATGAACCTGCAAATAGGTCTAAATTATTCCTGAATAATATTAATTCAAGAACAAACCTAGGCAACGTATAAAATTAAGATATTTCTTATTAGATTCTATATTCCTTCACTTCAATGAAAATACAGTTGAAGTACTTAGTAGTTCTATATAACAACGCATCACCATTATAAGTGTGATACCTAATTACGACAAGTGTCACTCAAGGAGCAACACAGGCCATTTGAATTCCTTCGCTATGTACCTAGCATGTGCACATATGTACGATATACTCTGACAATATTTTCTTTTCTACATTAAAATAATAATATAATTATTGATTTAACAAAAGATGCAGTCAGGTTAGTACAAGTGTAAAAGCGTGCAGGGTAAATAACCCGACCCAGTTTGAGCGATATTGTTGTCGACAATGATGCTATTATTTTACAGTTTTCCTACTTCTGGCGCAACATCGTCATCACACTTTGATATAACGTAACCAACATAATAAGAACCCCCACAGCACTCGAGATTACCATTCGTTACTTGATAATTATTGAGGAGCGGGAGGAAAAGTGGTTCTCCATTGAATGGTTTAACGATAACAACAAACGCGTAAAGTTTGCTTAGCTGCGCAAATAGAGTTGGTTTGGTAGCACCACACGCGCGACCGATACCAAGAACTTTCTCGTTTACTTACTGTAGTACTTAAATTATATTTATCTTTGTTATTTCTATTAAGTCACCTACGGATGTGAAGTTTGATAATATTGTTTACTTATTCTTCGTTGTTAAATGTATCGTTTATGACGAGTTATGTCGGGAAATGTGGATGGTTGATTGTTGTTAATATTAGGTAGATACTTTGCTCTATTATATTCTCAGTCAGCGGTTTGTTTGGTTCTTTAACACCTAATCGAATAGCTAGTGCTGTTATACAAAGGATTTATCAAAGTTCATGTGTGTACGTGTCGGTATGCTGTAGTCAGTCAACAGACTTGCAATTTCTGCCCACCATGTCAGATATAAATTGTTATTATGGTTGATACGGGTGTCAACTGTCAAATAATAAATTCCTGCCATACCTATGTTGTTTATCATTTACGAGATAGTTGGAAAACGGTTATATTATGTAGCAACTAACCCCCTTACTCATAAAAAGTTATTTAGCTAATATACTGTTTAAAGGGTCACTTAAATAACGTCACTCTATTGTCATTGTCAAATAATGTGACATTATTTACGTGACCATTTAAACAGTATATTAGTTAAATAGCGCTTTATGAGTAAGGGGGTAAGTAGGTATCGGTACTTTGATTGTCGCTTCAAACAATCAATTCAAAAATAACAATAACCACTAGAAATAATTAACGCAAAAGCTGAGTTCATCGTTTAGAATTAATTTTAAAATAGGGCAACAGTTTTCTATGAACTTGATTGGTGAGAGTCATCCATGCGTATATATTCCATTACTGTTGAACTTTACAGTAATTTGTAAGGTTGTACACCTTAAAAATACAAAAAGTGCATAACTACCTATTTCAAGATGTCAAACATTAGTGGAATTCCCAATGGTACCTACTTACCATAATGAGATTGGGGTCAAACTCATACTTATTCAAAGTAAAAAATAGCTAGTTAGGTACTTGGAATTGTAAAAAATTCTTGGCACAGCTTATTTTACATCTTACAATCGCAGTATTTACCGGTTTCGGTTACGCAAGACTATAAATGTTGCCAATACTCTTTGCATTAAATGCCTTTAAAAGCCTTGGGGCCAGGATATGCTTAATTTAAATAAAGAGGTCCGAAGTGTCTTGACGCCCTTCGTGACAGGAAGGCTTTGATATTTTTAACCTGACATTAATATGAACACCCGCGGCTCTAACTTCATTCAATCTTTGTTCAGCACATTGGAGCTTTTCTCAAAACGTTTCATACGCACACACAGGCTTTTAATAAGTTATTATCATCCAGTAAATTGGCAAGTCCAACGTTAGTAATCTAACTGCAGTGGTGCATCTAATTGGCGTGGCAGCGCTCGTGCCGTGGGAAAGTGCCGGCGGCGCGCCCTGTCGGCGTCGGCTGGGAGGGTGTACCAGTGCCAGGCCGCGTGAATGAACCCCGTGGTTCCACCTCCATTAAGAAAGCTTTAGTTGCTCTGCGCCATTTTCCTTAATCGAACACGCTGACACGACCGTATTGAGAAAGTCTGCAATTAGTTACCTACTGTGTATCTAATGTGATAATTGAGATGTGATTATGTGATTAAAATCACAAAATACTTGCAACATTTCTGATAAAACTGAGAGCTTTTTCCTTGTTTATCGGATTTACATATATAGGTATATGCAAGGGTATATGTTAAGGAAAAGTGTATTGACTTTTTAGAAACAGAATTTACCTAGCGACAAAATCACTTTGATTGGGAATCATAATCTACAAACAGTGTGGCGGTCTATTTTTTTAAACTGCAATACAATTTATATCAATTTATACACTTGTAAAGCTTATAGCAACAAGTGCAGGGCGCGGCGCGAACACGGGCGACCGGCTGGCTGGAGAAAGCCGTGTTGACCACACCTTACAAACACTGACCTGTTCATTCTGAGATTTATAGCTATTGTATGTGACTGAACAGAATATAGAGAAATCCTTGTTTACTTTATTAAGATTCTATTCGTCAATGGTGAAGAAGCGAGATTCGCTTCAAATGGTGTGCTCGCTCATAGAATGCCAATGTTATTCGATAATCCTCAATTTCATCTAGAAGGTTTTCAAATTCAGCTTTGATAATATATTTACAGCTTTATATTTAGCTCCATTAAGGAATGACGTCATTCGAAAGTAAGAATTATCTCCAAGATAGTAAACGCATTTGTTTCCCAGGTTTGGTACGAGTAAAGAACGTGCGTGGAATTTAAATAGGATCGCGTCACCCGCCCCAGGGCCATTCCAGGGCGTATCCCGTCAGTAATGTACTATGTGCAGAAACATGTTCCTGGGCTGCATTCGAAATTACCGTAACAACTACCTACAAAGCCCCAGTGACTCATGCATAGCCGATAGTCAATCAAAATGTTACTTGTACAACGTGTTCATAACCATATTGACATTCTTATACATGAAGTCATTGCGGTATTTTGACTGTTCACTTGTTATCTCACTGTAAATACAAAACGCACGACTTGATGTTTTCGACCGAGGAATTTATTGTAAGGTCTCTTCCAATATGTTCAACGCGATAGATAGTCGCAAAGATCAAAGTTACAATCAAATTTAGTAGATAAGTTCACTTTTTGTTTTGTCCACGGTGCTTCCTCTGTTACTCTTTCATAAACTATTACTGTCGCGATAGTTTTTGAGGTAACCATTCCAATTATATTTCTAAAAATAGGATGGTCTTTGCTTCTTCAAACAGCTTCATCAACGTGAGTTGAATTATACTCTATAAAATTATAAATCCGCTTGTCTATTTAGATATTCGTTCGTTGACTCTAAAGTTAAGAACAACAGCTGAAGTCACTAGTTCTTATTTATTTTCTTCGCATTTAGAATCAACACTAGGTACTAGATTAATTAAAGTCTTTAGTTTAGAAACCTGTCGTCTAATCGTTTTAGCTTTTAAAAGTACAGAGCGATGTTATGACTACTTATGACTGTTATTAGAGAAAATCTCCTACCCCAGATACGAAGGATATTCAATGATCACCGATTTATGATAAACAAAGGAGAAAAGCGGTCAACGTGTTGTGTTCCGCTCTGTTAACTGACAACTAGTTCTACTCCACGTGAGTGCAGATGCAGATGCGGGCTCATAATAGCCGCTTATGTAACCACACCTATTATGATTATTATCACACAAGTACTCCTAATATGAACATGAATACGGTCTCAAAGGTTTTTTAATTATTAGAGAATGGTACTTATCCGGCTTTTATTTACAAATTGTCATAAAGACAACCAAATGAGTTGGCATTTCCTCGAAAAACGCTTTCTCTGTTTTGTAGCAGCGGTGTCGCTCAAAGTAATGTTGCTTTAGCGCAATGTTGATACATGGGACAGTATTTAATCTTTCATTTTCAACCTTATTCCACTCAGGTAAAGATTGCAAATGCTTGTGTCGATGGCACGAAATATAAGTATTCACCAGTGGTCACCAGCGGTTAATATTATATCCGATGTATTCTCACGGGACCAGTCTTTCGCTGACGTTTCTTGGAAGTTTCTTTTAAAATTTACCTGCTACCTTTGATTTACCAAACCGTTACATATGGGTACCATTATGGATTGTATGTAAGTAAATATAATTAAGTATCTAAAGTTTAGATTCATTTAAGGACGTTACTAGGAAGTAGTACTAGTGATTGCAATCTTTAATCAGATATAGAATTGATAATTTTAATAAATGGACGCAGTTTCTTGCAAGAATTAGTTACAAACCGGAAATAAGACATGGTCATTACTGTCAGTTTCAAATGATTTATAAAGAGTTATCGAGCGCGTTTCGCTATCAATTAATTTCGCCGAAATGTTTGTAAAAATTGTGTTCCCGTGTTTTATGTTGACAAGCAGGTAGACCGCCTATGGTCATTTGCAATTCAGGAGATTTGGAATTGACGTGATTTCCAAATTGTGTATGTTCACATTGCGCAAATAGAGAAATTTACTGTAACTCCTTTTACCTAATAACAAGAACGTTTCTTGTTAACCTACCCTACATAATGCCATTATTATAATATTTATTTTCTACAGGATTATGTTCTAAGCCTAATATTTAAATAGATTGTGAACAGAATTTTTATTGCCTTGTATCATCAAGTTATCACGCACGAACGCATTAATTTCGTTAGATATGTATGAATTTTTCGTTACCAACAAAAACAGGTTTTATTTTATTGAATGACGTCAATTTGCAATTCTGTCGATGACGCGTGTCGACTGTCTATGAACATAACAAAAGCATTCTCGAATCAAGATAATTTATCCTCGCTACAGAGGTAATGGAACGTCGCGGCGGCGCGGCGCGATGTCGTCGCTGCGCCCGCGCCTCCGAACATCTCATCTATGTAGGTCACAGTTTACAATACACAATGTATATAAATATCCATTACACATTCTTTCTAACGTAATTAGTCTATTGACAAACTTGGCAATATGTTTGCCTACATACATAATCAAGTTTCTTTTTAATCACCTAACTTGTTGTTATAACAGTAAATATACTTTGTCATAAAAATGGTTTATCTAAGTTTACGCCCCACTTAAAATGAAGCTCTATCGTTGTAAGACACTGTTCATGGAATCACCGTTACTTTGTCTTCTTCCTTACTTGTGTAACATTGTTACTTTTTGCTTATAGCCAACTGCACAGTTTCTGCTGTGATGCCCAACATCTTTATATACAAGTTTTTAGACAGTTTATTACACAATGCTATTGCAGTTTTGTTGCATCATACTTTCTCTCTTTCAATCGATGTAATTTGAAGACGTATAGAAAACTTAAACCAACACTTAAAAAAATAGATTTCACTTTTAGTTCGGTTCATTCGCGTCAGCACAGCACCACATTTCACCAATCTTGATACCGGCGTTTTATTACAATTGAGTTTACCTTTAAAACTTAAGAAATGAGTATCACCTATTTTGCCGGCTCAGTCTTCCCCGTAATGATCCAAATAGTCATCCATATTATAATAAAAACAAAAGTGTTTGAGTCATAGAAATCGTAAGGTGTTAGCGGTTTACCGCAGGGCTCTAACACTAGGGACACTATACGAGCATAACTAATTAAATATTTTTCCAAATCAAATAAGTAAATTTTGATTATTGTGGTTGAAAGCAGTTGGACTTGATAATTGATATTGACCAAAATTAAAAATTAAGGATTTAGGTGGACCACAACTGTCTCTTTTATTTATAATTGAAACAGGAAAACCCGTTACTTTATTATTGGTTGACAATTAAAGTATCATTGAGTATACTTACTTACCTTTTTTGTAGTTGTTATTAAGATTTATTATATTGAACGGACATTAGCATGACAATCATGTTGCGAGAGATACCGTTTTCATTGTGTCGATAACGGTATGAGTGCAAGTCACGTGCGAATAATAGTTTGCTACAAGTACGGCTACTTTATGAACTATCTATTAATAAACTGTGAATCTTTTTTTTTATATAGCATTTTCTTTGAGGGAAGAAGCCTTTCTAGAAAATCTTCAGTTATGGCTGCTAAAATGCTTGATGTTGTGAGTCTTGTGAGAGCATACCAAACTGCTATAGTAATGCGGTAATGCATTATAAACGGTAATACCTATGCTTTAAATGTACCTAACTTTGCCGAAGCTAAAATTAATTGCTTCTTAAATCAGTCGCGTTGTATGGCATAATTTCTTTGATGTGTTTATATTCCAAATTATAGAGATCAAATTTAATCTTGGATCGTTGTTTCGGGGTAAGAATCCTTCTGTTTTAACGATATCAGTAATTACAATTTTATGGCCTGATACGTTTCGGTTCACGTTTTTAACACTCATTATGCCATTGCCAATACATTAATTGGACTCATTTTATTTCTGTCATAATATCTACAAGGAAGGAAGTTACTTTAAAGTTAATTGTAATAACATTTAATTTGTTTTGTGGAATAGAGAAACATTATAATTTTAAGGCAGTGTGTCTTGACTACAAATCATTAATTCTTTGCTTGTTCAGTGTGCTCTTGTTTTTCTTTAATATGAATGACGTGTCATTGTAAGTCTGAAGGTATATGTTTGTAAGATATTGCTGCATCCACCTTGATCATAACTAATTGTCCTTGATATTTTACTCGAAAATTAAACGGTTACTATTCGGCTCTATGTACAAGTATCAAAATTCTAGGTGCGTTGATTGAGTAGATAAGAGGCAGAGATAAACCATGAGGTTATTTAGGTCTCCATTAAATCACGTCCTATTGCATTCGACAAGATGGTAAACATTTTTTTCAAATGAGCGGTTTACACGTCGCTAGCTTGCAGAATCTGCGTAGGCGACGAATGCTATGTTCTTATTGTTTATTCAATCACCTTGTACTAATTTTCGGCATGCGTCAATGTATTGATCTTCAATTAGTGTATCACGATATTAATTACATTATAATATTCATTGAATCATAGCCAATGTAAGTATTTATTCTTTTTCGTAATGTCTTTTTAATTTGTTGGGAATTAAATTAAAAAACTTTATACGGGTCGGATCGGAAATTATAATCATTCCTAATGATATTTAACACGTATGTTGGTGATTCATCTCGTGAAGATTCAGATGTGTTGAATTGGAGTTTTTTGTACCGTACTAATGTTAACCCAAATGAATCTGATGTTAAATTAATAATAAATGAAATTATTTGGTTTCCCACGTCTATATTAAATAAAGCATAGCATTTTTCTACTAGGTTGACAGTACCTACATATCGCTGACTGAATTCAATAGTAGCACATTTCGAATTCGTGCCATTTTGAATTAGTAATTAGTTTTGTTCTAAATAATGTTGAATGAATAATAAATTAAATTATTTGGTTTCCCACGTCTATATTAAATAAAGCATAGCATTTTTCTACTAGGTATACAGTACCTAACATATCGCTAACTGAATTCAATAGTGGCACAAGACAAAACTCAAAAAATGGAGAATTTGGAACAAAACTCATACCTACTAAATCAAAATGTCACAAATTCGACATGTGCTACTAATGAATTCAGTCAGCGATATAAACAACTTGCGAGCTGAACTACTTGACTACTAACTAATAAAAACAAACAACCAAATTACCTATTAAGTAAACTAAAAAAACCTAGTTTAAATTAAGTAAGTAAATACAAAAATGTTCATTCATCGTTCATTATTTACAAAACTGAATAGTGCTCACAATGTATAAAAGAGGATGTAGGGACATTGTTATGATAATTGCATCGGCATATCACGATAATAATATAGTTAGTGCCAAAAGCAAAACAATCGCTTTGACTCTTCCGCAGCGGCGCGGGCGCGTACACGCAGACATGAATACACAAAAGTAATTCCAAATATTTCCGGCTGCTCACTATATCCAAGGCCGGCCTATTGATGCGAAAGCTTGAAGACATGCATTATTGATTGAGATATTCGAATGACTGTGAGAACTATGTCATGATGGATTTATTTATCATTATATGAGCCTATTGTAAATTCCATTAGTGTATAACGCATAGTACAATACTTCTACTGTGGTACTAGTCTGTTTTATGGCACAGTTTCAAACGATGATTAGGTACATTTTCAGATAATTAATGCTGCTAATTAATTTTGTAAACTTGGCCACCAACAATACTGTTCACGGTCATTATTGAATTGAAATAAATGTTTTTATTATTATTTATTATTATTATCAAATTAAGGTTCATACCTAGACTAGACATTAACTAATGTCTCAAGAGATCAAACGCGTACTAAGGTCTCATAAAAAAATGCAACTGTTAATTAGCTTATAATCAAATTACGACTCTTATGTTTTTTTCCTAAAGAATAGTAAGTAGTGTCTATAAAACTGCAGCAATTAAGTAATTTAATTAGCATTTAATTGTAAATAAATGCTATAAAAACGGCAATTGTACGAGGCGGTCATATAGCAGAGGAAAACATTGTGTGTGTCATCAACTTTGTTTAATTATCACATTGTGTTGGAATGGAACATAAGGTCGTGAGAAACTTTCAGTTATGTACTGATACATTCCTAGTTTCTAATGTGCTATATTGATCACCTGGAAACTGGAGCGGAATCTTTCACTTCACTGGGATTTCACTCTTTGACGATTCAAGTGCATTATGCCGAAACACCTAAACAGGTGCTTGGAGATTATCAATTTCAACAGTAGGGTATTAGCAAGCAAGGCGGGTAATTACTACAAAGTACCCTATCGTGCTATTGCTGGATCTTGGCTACTAAGCATAATTTAGCTTAGATGGATTTTTTTGTAGTGGAAATAATAAATATCCTGACTGATTTCTCATTGACTTACCTACCTACGACAATCTGATCCCAAAATAATCTGAAATTGTAGTTTGTACCTGATAACTGATAAACTACTTTTTTAAAAGGTTGCCTGCCAATGGCCCGATCCCGTACAGGCGAGGGGTTCGATATTAATCGATGACTCCCATAGATCCCGGCCCACGCACTCCTGCACTCTGCTTACTGGTTGATTTATCGATCTAGTGAATCTATTTCCAGTGACGATTTATCGTTTTATCGATCACTCTGGCGCAGATATCCAACATAATAGTTTATTTACTTGTATTATATAAAATATGCCCGCTGACTGTTTCGCAGTCCGCAGTCAAGGGAGAATCGTTGTTTCCTATCGAAATGTCTTCACTGATCAGCTCCACAATGGATCAACATACCTATGATAATTATAACAAATCAAATCATTCATTGCATTGTAAGCATCAATATTTTCATCTGAAATTCTTGAAATTGAAACATAACTGGCACATTCATTTTAAGACATAATATTGGGGTATTCATGTTTTATCATATTTTTTTCTTCTAAAAGGTTATTCATTTGTTCTCAGTTATCGGAGGAGGTGCAGAGGAAACAGAGCGAGTACCAGAAGTGCCTGGAGTCGTACAAACAGATGAGGACCAAGTTCGAGGAGAACTACCTTAAATGTAAGTGTAAGTCAGTATTCTACGATTTATTTGTAGATAGACAATGCTTTAGTTAGAATTCTCGTTGTTATTATTAAAATATGAATGTTTTTCGGATAGCCAGTAGATTTTCACGGGTAAACCTAAGAACTATCGGCATTACTCATAAAAAGCAATTTAACCGTGTACTGATTAATTGGTCACGTAAATAATGTCGCATTGTTAGAAAATGACAGTAAGGTGATGTTATATATGTGACCATTTATTAAGTATATTAGATATGATAGTAGTTAAATAGCGTTTTATGTGGAAGGAGGATTATCTTTGGCCAATTAAAATAATTTTGTTATAATTAATATTAAAATAAACCTTCATTTGTTAGAACCCTACGTAACCTGGTAGGGTTCATGTATACAAGATTAGATTTAAACGAATTTGGCATTTTAGAGTTCTGGAGTTCACAGTTTGCTGGGGAATTTCCATGTAAAACGAACTCCAAAAACGCCATCCATCTATAAAAATATATTATTGTAATTTAGTTTTGTTTGTAAACCATAACTACGGTCACGGTAAAAGCATAAAAGTATAGATTCTTTTACCGCGCCATAACGCTCGCCAATGCACGTAGGTACTATCATAAAATAACATTAAATGATAAGGGACGTAATAACAGCATGAACTATAAAAATTATTAGTTTCAACATTGTTGCTGGATGGACTGTACGTACAGTTCACAGCTCTGCTTTACCCGCAAGCTATGTAATAGCCTTTATTCTCACGAGCGCAAGCATTTATTGTATAAATATCTAGTTAGCATTATAATAACGAAACGTCAGTTTATTCAGAAATGTGTGTAATCAAATTACACAGGTTTTATTGAACTGCTTGATTTTTATCTAGGTATTGAACAATGATTTTCATAGGGCATCGTGTATTGAAAGAATCTTCATCATCATTCTAAAATCTTGGGTACTATACCTACTCCGAAAAATGAAACAAGAAAGTCTGTTCTTTTATTAGAAATGCGAAGACCGGACTTTCGGAAACCCTCTTTTTATTTTCAAAGTGATTGTTATAATAGTTTACCGACAAAAATAACAGATGTGGTCTGTACCACAACAATATGATTACAATATGCTCGCTTTCTATTGCAGGCCCAACAAGCAGAGGTGGTCGCAAGCTAGACGAGACTAGAGATAAGTACGGCAAGGCTTGCAGGAGACTGCACCGAGCGCACAACGAGTACGTGCTGCTGCTGGCGGAGGCGACGGAATGCGAGCGCGCGCTGCGCTCGGCCGCGCTCCCGGCGCTCATGGACCAGCAGCGCCGCCAGGGCGAGGCCACTGCGACCTCCTGGTGAGACTGACACGATATCCTGGGACATTATTAACAATCTGATCCCAAACTAACCAGCTGACCTCATAACTATGGAAATCAGATAACTGATATTCTATTTGTAATTACTTACTTACCTCTTAACACCCAGTCCCAGGACATACAGATAAATGTTTGTTCTTGGTGGGAAACGATGACCTGCAGCATCATAGGTACCACCTCAACTGGCGCGTTGAATACCTATAAACTAGCGGGTGCAATGCAGGTACTAATGTGCACGGCCTTCCGTGGCCTGGTATCTTGAATACTGTTATTTTGGTATTTTTAAATCTGTGATATCTACTATAATATGAGGAGTTAGCGGATATACAGACAGACAGATGCGGTAAGCGACTTGGTTGTATACTATGTAGAGATTAGAGACAAGTATAAGTTGCTACTGGTGACGCGTAGAGCATTTTATTCAACAACTTCGATATAATACGTAAATATGTCGTGTATGAGTGTACAAATAGACCAATGAGCTGAGTAAGCGAAATATAATATTTAGGTACAGTTGAATCGAAAAAATATATAACGTCACGTGTTTGTCGCGTCAGCATACCTATAGGTAAATTTTTATATTTCCTACAATGACATAAATAAACAATGTTTTGGTTAGACAGTAGAAATGGTACTTATATTATAGTATAAATAGTATAGTATAGTATACAGTAAATAGATGCAATAAATATAATAAATAGTATATAGTAAATAGATGCAATTAATATAATAAATAGTATATAGTAAATAGATGCAATCAATGTTCAACGAATGTGCAACAAGTGAGCTGACGGTGGACCAAAACAGCCTAACTCTACGAGAGATAATTGTACCTTATAAATAATATGTGAATGATTAAAACTTAAAATTAAAATAAGCACACCACACCACATCATATACTGTAGTAAAACTGGAAACAAAACTAAAACCTTTAATCATTTTTTTATCAACAGGAAAGGAATTTTATTAGAAGTGGTGCAGAGGTCAGACTTCAGCACTGATAAGTTCAGAGAAATCCAGACCAAAGTAGAGTCGACGGTGCAGAACCTGAGGCCCCAAGACGAGTACAAAGAGTTCATAGAGAAATACAAGTAAGCATTTATAATAAATGATTATTATTATTATTTGAAATTGTTAAAATTTTGATGGGGCAGAATGGAAGCAAACTACACTCCAGAAAACGCCTAGTAAGGATGCATTATTTAGGTAGGTACAGTCGAGGACATAAATATGTATTACACATTTTGAAATTCAAAAGCGGTTTTCTCACACAGTATACATTCAAATGTTGCACAAATCATAATAGATATATTAAAAGATTCTGCCTGTATAACATTTCATCATTTCAATCGGTAGTTTAAGTGAAAATCGTTTTTGAATTTCACTAAGTGTACATATATTTATGTCCTCAACTATACAATCTAGTAGTTTGTATCAAATATAATAGTTGAGAGACTTTATGGCGGGGGCGTGGTCAATTTTCATCTAGTTTCCTAAATAAATTTAAAAAAATATTTTATAACCCAAAATGTTTTTGAGAGAAAGCCCTTTCATTTAGTATGTCAGACAGAAGATAGCACAGATGGCAAAAAGTGGGTCAACGAAATTCATATTTGTTTTCAAATTAATCGGTCCAGTAGAATCGAAGGAAATCGGCTGTGACAGACGAACAAACAGACACATGAGTGATCCTATAAGGGTTATTTTTTTTCCTCTTGAAGTACGGAACCCTAAAGAGAGAAGAAAAAACAGCTGAGTAGTAAGTCGAATTCATGTTAGCATTTTTATATTACGCTAATTTAGCAATAACATAAAATAATAGGTATTGAGGTTCTTTTGAAAGTCAGATTATACAACTTTCGCTCTCAGTATTTTTTTCTACATAAAAGGTGAACAACTTTGTTAAAGCGTAAATATTACCTGTGATATTACCTACGAAAAATATTCTTTATTTATACCTACTGTATGGAACAGTCGGGTAAAAATCAATTGAACTCATCAGAAAAGAGCTCTTGGTATGTGTGTAGTAACTAGTACTAATACTAGTTACTATTACACACCATTGCATATTTCCCAGCATTTGTACTTATTACTCAAGGGTACTCGCCAATCAAGGGTAGTAACACTTTCTGAACTCTGTACCTTGAGTGAGTGTAAAGAATTAACGTTAATAAACGCATACTATCGCGTTTGAGTTAACGGGAGAAATTAGTACCATGAGTATTCCGCTAGAGGCGCTGTGCCATTTCCTATAGAGAAATTTCGTAAACGCAAACGCGTTAGTAAGCGTTTACTAACGTCAATTCTTTACACTCGGGATACTGATGAAATCATAAGCAGAGGTTCAGTCAGAGGTTTAGTCGAAAAAAGTTCACACACAGACAGAGTTAATTTCGTATTCATAATATTATTAGAATAATCACATTACTCATAAAGTATAATAACTCAAATAATAACAGTCAATCATTACAGACATGTGTTCAGTGTCACTGTCTGCTCAACAGGAAATATCCTACTGTGGATGTAGTTGGAAATTATCTTGGGAATTTATGTCTTTTTATTATTTTATGATTTAAATAGCGTAATTTATAAAAATAATTTATGATCTGGATGAAATTCAAGCAAACCATACAAAAGTACTATAAATAAAAAAAAAATTTTTTTTATTCCAAATCCCAATCTCATTTTAATTACTATATACATACATACATACTGCTATACTAAGTATCTATATTTTAATACTCATGTTAGGTAGGTATTAATAGAATTAACTCATGCATGTCATGTTGTTTGAATAAATGAATAAGAAAATACGAAATATTTATTAGTTTCGTGTCGTTATTGCATGTTATATGCATTAGGTACCTACTACTTACCTATCATTAATTTAAATATGTTAATACAAATAACTTTAGCTTAGGCACCTACATAGCAGAACCGGCAGAACGTTAAGTACCTACGTGGTAAAGTTTTAGCTTATGCAAATTAAATTGTATATCGTACTAGCTGTTCCCCGCGGTTTCACCCGCTTTCCCGGGATAAAAACTAGGATCAGTAGAGAAGTCGGATCAATAGTTCCGGAGATTACCTCTTAAATCTAAACTTACATGCAAACACTACATACTGTTCATGTGGTTTATGTTGTTTTATTTGACTGGCAATCAGCTGAATGTGATAATTAAGAGGTTATTGTTTATGTGTTTATATATTTATTATATATACTTTGGGGAAAATATATTTATAGAACAATCGATAAGTATGATTTATTTAACCGACCGCACTGAACAGAACATGTATAAGTTAAGTGACCAAACAAACTACAACTCAAAATACTACCTATAGGTACAAGTATTCTCGCTAATATTGGATATTTGTGACACAATCACACAAAGGTGCACAGATAGAATATTATGTTCTGAATTAATTACCACATAAGATACTTTTTGGCCCGATAAAATATAAACTGTTTCGGATACGCAGGTAAACCGCGGGACGGAAGTTATTCTTAAAAAACGTCAGAGCCACTTATTCATTAGATCCCCTTAGTACGGTATAAATAACATTGCATAATAATGATTTCGTTGTCCACAGATCGCCCCCTTCGACGCCAGTTCCATTTGCTTTCGACGAAAGTCTAGTCGAAGATACAAGCGGGAAGCTTCAACCGAACCAGTTAACAGTAGACAACCTAACAGTAGAATGGTTGAAGGAGAAGTTAACAGAGTTGGAGTCACAGCTTCAGGACAACAGGGAGAAGCAGACGGCGCTACAGGGACCAGAAATAATAGGCAATGGAGTCTGTAAAAATAACAATACCGGTCTTACGAACGGGGTTAATGGGACAGATAGGTGAGTTAATATTACATAGTAATTTCAGAATTTTATTCCAAGTCCAAATTTTTTGATGTCCAAGGATTGTGTTTTTTTTTATATACAAATAAATCGGTAAACAAGCATACGGCCCGCCTGATTATAAGCGGTTACCATAGCCATATGGACGCTTGCAACACAAGAAGCATCGCTCACGCGTTACCGAGCTTTCCTCTCTCCCCTATGATCTCTGTGAGTTTTCTACTAATTTAAAACGTTCGTATTATTATAACCTCTGAAAATTAAGGGAGGCACTAACACTCGTAGACTGAAAATGGATATTTTTATATCCCAGAAATCAAAAACCGCGTGGCATAGCTTCCATAAGACTAACGCTCATTTATTCTCCCAGACATTCACCACCACCTATACCAGTAACGACATCAGAGCCCACCAAACTCCTGGAGCTTCGTGTATCAGAGCGCAAATGTGCGAAGCAAGCCGAGATGATCAGATCTGCACTCGCCGAGTTAGGATGCGAGGAAGCACCTAGTGGATGCCCTGACTTGTCCGCCGAGACTGTAGGAGTCGACAGCTTGGATGGCAGCTCTCCTGATCATCAGGTATCTAGTCGAACAATTACTGCTGCAGCCATATAATTGTTTTCGTAATCTAATGCTGTGTCACGAACGAACGAACGAGCACGATGCGAATCCCTTTGTCCGTGAAAAAACTGGCAATCGCGCTCGTTCGAGGCTCGCAAGCCCGTCCACGCTACGCGAATCGTGCTCGCAGTGTGCTCGTTCGCGGCTCGTGCTCGGTTCGCCAAGCATGGACGCACCATAAGAGCTGCGACATAGCTTGGATATTTAGCAAGCACATTTTTTAAGTATCGTGTTTGTATTAATTAATTCATCAGGACCGTTCTTCGCTCGGCTCCAAAGCCTCAATGGACGTGTTGCGGTTACACCTGCACTCTATAGTGCCACCTAAGCCCTTCTTCAGAATATTCACGCGGCCCTTCCGACGTAAATCGGCTCCGTCCAGTCCAGCTTTACCTCCTAAGACGTATAGGAGCAGCAGCGAAGGGCCCGCCGACTCGGTAATAAAGGCTCTCCGCAAGAAACGGATCAGAGTCCTAAAACGACGCTTGCGCAAACGTGTTGATGTTTATGTTCATTGCCGTGTAACAAGTAAAAGCGTTTTCAAGAAGCGCAGAAAGAGTCGTGTTGTCGATAGTTGTTCTAACTGTGTGGTGAGTCCACTAACCGGAACATTCAGACGTCTCCCACGCATGGCATGGATTTGCAGAATGCATGAAGCTTTTATCTCTCACAGCGTCTGACGCTGAACACGATTTATACGCTCCGAATCGAGCGGTTAACGAAACGTGTCAGTGCTAATATTAGCGCAATGTTTCGGCGTCACCGCACACCGCACGAACTTCTCTCGGAGCAAGCTTTCGTACGAAGTTAAAATAGCACCGGCACTGTCTAAAATTCAATTTCAAAATCAAGGTGAAGCCGCTTGCGACGTTCCAGAAATGTTTCGTTGTTTACGCGACGTACTGTACACTGTACAGTCGGGAGTGCTACGTCAAGCTCATCCTGTTTGTTCACGCATTTCCTACGAGTGGAAAAATAAAAAGATATTGAATCGTCAATCATGTGCCGTGTGGAGTTTTAAATATATAGTGGTAGGATAATGGATCCGTTTGCGATGTATATAACACACAGTGATTTGCCGCCGCCGTTCGTGATTCCGCGAAAGAAGAAACGTCTGAAACAACTGCAGCTTGAACTTGAGAAAGATTACGTATGTTTAACATGTGCTTGTGCGTGATTATCGTGTTTAAATATTTGTGTGTGTGTGTAAATGCATGGATATGACGTGTGCGATAATTAATATAGATGAATGAATACTTAAATATTTAACTAACATCAACAATGTGTGTCTACAATCAACACTGTTCTAATTGCTCTAACGCCCGCACATAGAGATGTCAATTAGAGTTTAATGACTGAAAACTGTCCATCTTTGTATAAACAAATTGATTAGTATAGAGAGGGATAGCCGGAGAGCTAGTTATTGACAGTTGATGTTTGCAGGTGAGTGTGAGCGAGACAGAGCGCAGTCTGGTGGAGCAGGAGTGGTTCCACGGCGTGTTGCCGCGGGAGGAGGTGGTGCGGCTGCTGCGCGCGGACGGGGACTACCTGGTGCGGGAGACCACCAGGAACCACGCCAGGCAGCTCGTGCTCTCCGTGTGCTGGGGGCAGCACAAGCATTTCATTGTGCAGACTACGCCTGAGGTTGGTTTACCACGTACTACTCAAGTTTATTTATTTAGGAGTTGGAATGGGAGTTTTAATTGACATTTACACATTAATATAATAAGACTTCAGCGCAAATTTACGAGACAATGTGTCGTGTTATAACCCAAGAGTCACGATTTTAACAGTATTCCAACCACTTTAACGTTCTTGTGTATTTAATGTCTGTATTCAAACTAATCTGTATCGTAACCTCAACCATACTTTCCTTTATTAAGGCCAGTTTTAAATTCGGAAGCTGAAATCCCAAGAGGTACCTACGACGTGAAGAAACTTGTATGTGTGTCATACAATTCTAAGGCATCTGAAATCCGATAATACTTACAGTGTCTGTGTGTGTGTTCAACTACATTTTTAATCTACCTCGCCTTTACAAGAAGGTGGAACTCCCCCGAATTGGTGGCACACTGCAGTGGGCAGTTGTTGATAGCATACTTTGTTCGTTGTGATCAGTAATAAAAACCCGCTCGTGGTGGAGAACGATAAGCCGTTCTTAACCAATCGGCAAAGTTAAGCTACCACCGGTGACGCCTGTACCTGGATGAGTGACCGCCTAGTGGTATTTCAACTCGAGCGTTTTCCGTGCTTCGGATACATAAAACCGTCGTCGGTCCCGGTTATCACTCGTGATAGTCGTTAATCTAGTTGGAGGCCTCCTATGCGGCTTGAAAGCTCCAACAGTGGGTTGACCACTAGCCTACCTCGACCAAGCCGCAGTGGGCATGGGTGGTGGACATGGTGACATGACACACAGTTGTATCGTAGGTACCGTAGGTAACAGTAGTAGTGTATACGGCAGGGTCACTACCGGTTCGAGGGTGCGGCGTTCCCGTCGGTGGCGGAGCTGATCCTGTGGCAGCGCACGTCGGGCGTGCCCGTGACGGCGCGCTCGGGCGCGCTGCTGCGCCGCGCCGTGCCGCGCGAGAACTGGGAGCTCAACAACGACGACGTGCAGCTGCTCGACAAGATCGGACGGGTAAATATTATATACCACATCTAAACTTCTCATACGACAACCAACTGGGAGCTCAACTATGATCATGTGCAAGTGCTCGATAACATTGGGTATTGGAATAGAAAGCGTCGTACGGAAATTGTCCAACTAGTTCGATCAATATTTGGAAAAAAGTTAGGCAAAAGCCTTAAACGAGAAAAAAAGCGTCTTCAAGATCTATTATTTCTCTGATCTATAATAATAATAAACATCCTGGGAAATTCTTCACACACGGCAATCTGTGTCTAGCTAGACTAAAATCGAAAGTTTTCTTCTCTATAGCTACTTAGCGGTTAGGAATGAATATCGTAATACCGGACCAATAAATTTAGGAATCTGGGTAAACATCTAATCATTTTCATTTATAATTCCTCAGGGCAACTTTGGCGACGTATACAAAGCGCGTCTAAAGACGACAGCTCAAGAAGTGGCCGTGAAGACATGTCGCGTGGCGCTCCCAGAGGAACAGAAGAGGACGTTCCTGCAGGAGGGGCGGATACTGAAGCAGTACCAGCATCCCAACATAGTGCGGCTCATCGGTATAGCGGTGCAGAAACAACCGATCATGATTGTTATGGAGCTTGTTTCAGGTGAGAAGGGGTTATTATATAGGGTCTTAATTTTGACAGATATTTTGTACGTAAATTTAAAAATGGATGAAAGAAGGGTAAGCACATAGGAAGGCATATTGCGATAGATGGAGAGTATTTAATTTATATGGACATTTTTGAGGGTGCTGAAATAATTACTTAACGACAGAAATGGCATCTGTCACAATTCCAAGATGCGAACCATTCACTCTTTTATCTTATGATATAAAATTATGTGATGTTTGTTATAATGTCATATTTTTGCTGGACCAAAAAAATCTTTAAAATGTATATGTTGGAAACCTTTTCAGTCTATTTGTCTGAATTCCACGCCATGTTGATGTTTGATAAAAATACTACCTTTTGTCAAATTAAGAGTTCCAAAAGGAACGTAGGATACCTACAGAGTAGCAAAAGCTTATACATTGTCCACGTTACTTTCTCTGCCAAATGTTACTCGGATTTCGCAGCCTAATTGCAACACAGTTAAACATGAGAGAACTCATTAGAGGTCGCCAAGAATTTGTTCAAAATACTGTTTGCCGTTGCCAGGCAGGTACCTACAACTGGGCTATCTGCGTGTTGCAAATTCACGCTCCAGTTTCGCAATCGATCTACGGAGCAGGTCGGGACGATCGCTCAGCAGATTTGTCTGTAGTTCTTTCTAATTTGATGTCGAGTTGAGATAAGATGCAATGCAATGCAAATGATTCATATTATACTGTCTAGTTACTTAGTGCTAAAGATATCTGGTAATTATGGGGCAGGAAAAAGCAATCGTGAGATATTAGAGAATTGGGCTCATGACATTACTTATTAAAGTTACACGACCCCATATATGGGCCAGTCCATGTAGAGAGCAGTGATGTCGCTCATAGAACAGCTCGACTAGGGAAGTAGGTACCTCCACCTTACAGAATACCGCAGCCAAATAACGTTCCTGCGCGTGAGTATGGTCGCTAAGGCTCATCGGGGTCTATGGGAAGGGATCGTAACGCGAGATGCCTCGTGTGTTGCAAGCGTCCATAGGGCTACGGTAACCGCTTACCACCAGGCGGGCCATATGCTTGTTTGCCGATTTCGGTGTATAAAAATAAAAGTGTATATTTTAAAATACCTTTTATTTTTCTTCATGAACAGGTAGAATGTTAATTAGTTTACTTTATCTTAATCACCATACAATCTTACATTTACTACGATTACCTAACGTCATAGGTTACGTCTCCTCTGACTTCGTGCGTCACCATAACTAAGTTTAGAAGCTGGAACGTGTGGGTGTATTTAGACAATTTTGTGTTCAATAGATTCAACTCACTTTGTGTAGGGGTGAAATTTATGAGGTGAAACTGTGTTTAAATTTAAGTTCCTGTACCGAAATTAGCTTAGTACATTCATAGAATGACCTAGACTGAATAAAACGGATGTCTCACGTGGAATGTATGTAGGTATAGTCTAATAAATAAATATGCGGTGTATTAGACAATTAACTTTATTATAATAGTCTGTGAGCCCTGTGAGTCTACGATGGCTTTTACTATGATAAAAAAATTGGTATAAGGTTTATATTAGATATATTTTTAAGATCTAGATATACCATAAAGCAATATTTGCTTCAAAAGACAGATATTGTATTATTAATTTGCTTTAAAGTCGTTCATTTCGAAACGACAAAAATGACAAATCCCAAAAAGTACCTATATCAAACTAGCTGCCCGGCGGTTCGGTTCGGGTGGTGTTCTACCCCCAACCTACATACCACATTATTTTTAGTTATTCTGCTATTCGGAACGGAAACAAATCCAAGAAATGAAAGATCATGAAAATCGGTCCAGCCGTTCTTGAGTTATAAGTGGTGTAACTAACACGACTTTGTTTTATATACTTACAGGCGGGTCCCTCCTAACATTCCTGCGGACAAGGTCATCATCTCTGAACGCCCGGCCACTACTAGCGATGTGCCGCGACGCCGCAGCAGGAATGCGCTACTTAGAGTCCAAGAACTGCATACACAGGGACCTGGCCGCCAGGAACTGCCTCGTGGGAGACGACAACAGCGTCAAGATATCCGACTTCGGCATGTCCAGGGAGGAAGAGGAATATATCGTGTCTGGCGGGATGAAGCAGATACCTATTAAGTGGACCGCCCCGGAGGCTCTTAATTTTGGTGAGAGGACTTTTATTGTATGAAATAGGAACAGGTGACACATGCGCTTGTACAATGAACAGTGTTCTGAAGAATTGTTTGACCTGATGCCCACGGCTACCTTCTACCATTGCAAGTCCATCCTTACACATTGGAACCAAAATGCTTTGGTATTGTGCGGTCTCAAAAGAGTTTCATATCGCGGACGCTCAGACTGTGCAATGAGCTCCCCACCGTGGTTTTTCCAAGAGAGTACAACACGGGGTCATCAAAAAGGGTGTGAAGAGATTTCTTCAGGGTCGGCAACGCGCGAGTAATACCCCTGGTGTTGCAAGCGTCCATAGGCTACGGTAACCGCTTACCATCAGGCGGGCCGTATCCTTGTTTGCTACTTTAGTGGTATAAAAATGGTTAAAAATTGTTTTAGTAACTTACGCTGAGTGGGATTACCTAGCGAGAACATCCTTACTTATATGGGGCGATAAGTTACCTAATTAAATAATCCTTGGGCTGGCAAATAGACTTTTTTAAATGCTATTTTGTGTTCAGCATTGAATCGACGTATTTGTGTTGTATTGGCATTGACTTCCTCTAAAGAAACATACTCCATAAATAATGCTTGGTCAAATAAAGATACGCAATCATACTGTCAAGCAAATTATTTACGCTTTTAAAATAATTGTAACTAATGTCAATAATAATGATTAATTACAGAGCTAAATTATATTATAATTGATACATAAATAATAATTAAAATAATGTGTTTAACAGGAAAGTACACATCTCTATGTGATGTGTGGAGTTATGGTGTTTTGATGTGGGAGATATTCTCTAAGGGCGACACGCCTTATGCTGGGATGAGCAATTCCCGGGCTAGAGAGAAAATTGACACAGGTATGAAAAATAGCTTTATATTTTATTTATTAAAATTGTAGTATTTACCGGTATTATAAAAAGATGATCCATCGTTTTAGATTTCTAGAAATAGAACTAGGTTTCAGATCAAAATATTGAAATATGTTTTTTTTAAATTTAGTATGTATTGTATAATGTACCTCATAGGTAATATTGTCTATAACAGACTTCTATCTATCGTACAGACAAAATATAATTATGTAAATCGAATATAAACCTTATGTCATATATCTAGGGAACAAATTCAATTGTTCTACACTACATACTTGAAAGTTGCTTTGGGAAGTCATCCCATACATAACAATTTACCTAAAAACTAATATAATATTGTGTGTTTGTCAGGATACCGAATGCCGGCGCCTGAAGGGTGTTCGGAAGATGTATACGCGCTGATGCTGCGTTGCTGGGAGTACGAGCCGGAGAAACGACCGCATTTCCACCAGATATATACAAATATAGACAATATTTACAATAGATAACAATAATACTTATACTTGATTAAGTATTTTTATCGATTATCCACTAATTGCGATTTTAATTGGTTACAAAATATGTGTTTTTAGTCACGCAAATTTAATAATTAAATTATCGTAATATTACGCACGTGACGAGTTTAAAATATAATACGGTACACCAATTTGATAATTTCCATAACTGTATTGTTCTATTTTATTTCATGATTTGTCATGTGTAATTTTCAACTCTCTTCATAATGTAAAGAGAGTTGAATTTTAATTGTATGACTCGGCATGAATATCACGAATAAAATCAACTTTAATAATTCAGAATGCCGTCTTCATTATATTTTATGTAAGTGCAGTTTTCCATTATTTTAGTCACTGATAATTCTATAGTATTTTTGCAATACCTAAAATGTATTCATAGATTTATATTTTGTTTTATATCTGTGTTAATTAAATATTGTTAAGTTGTATTGTCATATATTGTATTGGTATATTTGTAACTTGTTGTCTAGTATTGTTGGAATGCCTCACGTACGAAGTGATGATCTCTTTCGAATGGTACTTTTTAGCAAGTAGGTGAAATTTTATTTGTAATTAATATGTAAGTACAAGTATGATATTATTGTCTTTTATACTAAAGTAAAAATTGAGCTAAGTAAATGCTATATCGAAAACATCGAACAATTAACCCAAAGAAGCGTAATGACGTTGATTTTGCTTGCAATCTATTCCGCCAATTTCTTACCACCAACAATGCGTTCTGATTGGCTAAGTCAAGGACACATGCACTCTGATTGGCCAAGTCAATAACACACGATGCAGTGATTGGTCCTTACTGTTCAAAATCAGTGACAAATCACTGACTAGTTTCGGAATCGGATTGTTCGGTATTACTACTCTAAGGGATTGTTCCTCGATGATCGAAAATAATGAACTGAAATTAACAGCTTTCATTTTATTTTGCTTAACACTTCATAGTTTAAGTGATATCTACGCTTAGAGTACAATGTATAACGTTATTTCTTACCTAAAGTATGTTTTATTAATGTATTATTTGTAATTAGAAAATAATAAGTATTATATTATATAGTAAGGAGTGAAATTAAACTCGATGGATTTGAAGACATTGCAATAAAAATATAATTATTAGATTTAACTGTGCTTCCATGTGCCTTCGTAATAATTTTCTTATTACAATATGTTGTATTATTTGTTGCAATACAATAACAATGTTTGTGATATGTTCTTTAGTGCTTCCATGGACTTAAAATGATATATTTTCCACTTCATTTCTTGCCTAGATTATGAGCATGATATAAAAATTGTAACACAAAGTGAGAACATTATAATAGGTTATCGATTGTCTAGTATTTTACTACATAATTTAGTTATATAAAAGTTAATGTATATATTTTTTCATACATTATTAAAGTGCCAGACATTTGGATTCTGAATTTGGATTTTTATTTATATACCTTATAAAAGCTGAAACATACCGCTATTATACGAATCATACTAAATATATTACCCCCTCTTTAATCAAGAGATTATGCAACTTCTATATCAGCGTAGCATTATAAAAAAACAGAATAATTATTCCATAAATAAATTTTATTTCGAAATAAATTGTATAAATTACAAATACAGTTTTATCAACTCATCACTGACCGCAGATGGAGTTAAAATGCCTAAATCAGTGAACAATAGGGTGATATATACCGGCGGGGTGTAGTCTACTAAGGGATGCTGCTTCAACAGATTCTTACCGGACTTTATAACACTTGATAGGTATTTGAATTCATTGGGTAAATCTTGTTGGTTAAGTGGGTATATTCTTGAGAATTTGAAACTTTCTGTCAGCACGTATACGGGTTTTTTGAGTTCTAGTGCTGCCATTCCTAATGTGTAGGTCCCAATCTGTAAACGATATAACATTAAGGTTATTAAATAGGTTCTGATAAGAACTGGCAATATTAGTGTCTAAGGGTCACCGCTCACTATATCAGCACCGCTCCATTATTAAGAAAGACTTTTTTATCCACTTTCATGTGTCATAGTCACTATTCTATTCCTGAACTAAAAAGAATATGACATAAAGTGTATATGTCGCAGCCAAATAACTTAATTAACCGTTGAATTAACAGCCTAGCTTTTGTACTAAACTGCGCCGTTCCACTATCGGATGAATATAATATTCAGCTGTAGCGTCTTATGAAATATTTAATGAACGGGCTGGCTGATACTTAGGCCATTCATACAATAGGAATTAGCTACCCCCCACTTGCTCACAAACCCATGGTTTCCGAGATATTCATGGTTGAAGACTATTTTCTATACAGTGGTTGAAGTTTGAATGGGATATTACTTGTGGTGCGCATCCCTACTCTATGCACTGCCCATCACTAGTCGCGATGCCGGCCAAGGCGAACGCGGCGTGCGGGGCGCGGCGAGGGGCGAGAGGCACGACGAGCTCCCAGTCGACCGGCGTCCGCGCCGGTGCATCTCCAACAGTCCTACGCGCTACTCCACGTCACTCAGCTTGATTTTCATTCTGTCGCGATATCTATAATCTTATATAATTTCACTATTTCTGCTACTCTTGTTCTTTGTAATCTTTCTACCGCTGTCCATCATCTCATCTTTCGTATGAGTATACGCTTGGTAATTGACGTTGGCTGTTTTTATTTCGATCGCCTGGAAACACCTTACATACTTATATAACTATTGTATTATTAAATGATCTTTTTTATAGTGCACAAAAATGGATCTAGCCCTCGTCGGCCACTGTCGCGGTACCGCTCGCGTCGCTCGCTCGGCTCGCGCGTTATTATAACAGTTCTAACGTAACCAATCTATATCCTATTTAAATGACTAGGCTAGGCTAGTTTAACGTTATCGATCCAAGTCATTTGCCTAGGTGTTTGATTAAATGGCTGAATATCATTCAGGCCGCTTATTGAACGGCGCCGTTTAGTAAAAAGGCTAGGCTGTTAATTTAATGGCTAATTATACTAGTTGACTGCGACTTATTTTTATCTACGACTGTACAATGGTAACCAAATAACAAATTTACCTTATATTAGGTACTAGCTATCCCCCGCGGTTTCACCCGCGTTCCCGGGATAAAAAAAATAGAATATAATGTTCGGGGATAATGTAGCTTTTTATTAGTGAAAGAATTTGTCGACTGATGATTTCAGAGATTAGTCCGTTTAAACAAAAAAAACCCTTTTGGAAATATAATACTCATATTGACATTTACACCGTGACTCTATAATGCGGATCAAGCCGGGCGAAAGTTTAATATTTTTAAGTTGACTAACTAGTAAAATTTTAACAAAGTAATATAAATATTGAATACCACATTACTTAGATAGCTGTTATAAAAGTTAAACATATGATGCAATCTTGCATCAGGCCTGACCTTAATTACTTAAGAGTTCTGTTTGTGATGTGTGATAGGTATAGACAAGGTAAAGTGTAACATTTATATCATGGAAAATAAATGAATTGCTTTGCAAGGAGGGCTTTTTTTTTATACCACTAAGGTGGCAAACAAGCATACGGCCCGCCTGATGGTAAGCGGTTACCGTAGCCTATGGACGCTTGCAACACCAGGGGTATCATTCGCGCGTTGCCGACCCTACAAAAACGGGTAAACGCAAGGAAAAATGTATCTATGTATTTTGGAATTTTAAGACGTTATTTACGTGACCCTTTGAACATTATATTAGTTAAATAACGTTTTATGAGTAAGGGGGTTAGAGATTTATTAAGACACACATAAGTACTTTAAAATAACTGGGTTTTACTGGTTTCAAAGGGGGAAAAGAAGAAATCGCGGGTCAGACCACGGGTCAGAAAGCTAGTACGATATTTGTAATGCACTCAACTCACCTTGTTAATAATCCCTCCGCTTTCCGTGACGCCTTCAGCTCCTAACATGACTATATCCACTTGCTCCATTATGTAACCTATCGCCGAGTCCAAGATAAGAGTGGAGTCTACACCACCAGCTATTAATTCTTTGTGCATTTGTTCTCTGAAATTATACAATGATTACAATGTAATTTATAGCACTGCGAGACATAAACCCCCACTTATTACACGCTTCTCCGTTACCTAAGTAGTTCATTATTAGACAGGTAAACGTGTAATACGTGCGGGTTTATGACACACGTGCCATAAAATAGTATACGATACTCGTGACCTAAGTCCATTATTGCGACAATAGATACTTAGGTCACATCACACGTATCATATTCGAAACTGTGCCTTTGAAAATGCTCCAGATTATTGAGCCTGTGCTCCTTAAATTAAGCCCCAAACATCTAATGCAAAATGTTAAGCCTTATGTCAAAACAGTGCGACCGCCGCAAGAATGCGTTTCCGACACCTGTTAATATTGAGCTATTCTCGGTAACAGCTAATTCTATTGCGATGGGCCATTTATAGGAAGATTCAATATTTTCTTAGGCATAGCTTAGTGAAAGTACCATCATAATCAGATTAGCTGTTTCCATGATTTGGCCAATATTAACATGTGTCGGAAACGCATTCTATCGGCACGCGGCGGCAGCACTGTTAGTAGAGTTACATTAGAGTTAATTATATGCATATCAATTTTATTTTTTGTCTTTGTGGTAGGACAGTACTAAATATATGAAATGAATAATGATAATAGTATCATTTTCAAAATAAAATATAGTGAGATTTAATTGATAACGTACCCACTATTATCAGGACAGGACATTGTGACAAATACTTCAAAACGTTTGTTTGCTGTAGCAGCCTCCAACATTGCTTGTAATACTACCCTTGATCTTGAATGTGTTAGAATTTTCTGTAAACATATAAAAATGAATATAGTGCAACATCTGGATAACAGGGATCTCAAGGACCTTGGATTTTTTATAGTTTGCCAAATAGCCAGTTTTAAAATTAAAGCTGCCGTCGAAATTTAAGGTTTTATATTTATAGAGGTGAAAATATTCAATAAAAATGCATATTTGATGTGTTTTCATTGTGTGTCCTTAAAATGATAAAATACAGATGGTATCATTATTACATACCTACCTATGGAGTCATTGTCTCATTTATAGAGGCTATTGAGCTAAAAAGTCCCCACTACGTTTAGGCGATGACAGCTCAGTGGTAGTGACGTCGGATACCGAGACGAAGGTCCTGGGTTCGAATCCTACAATGAGCTTGAGCTTTCGGTGAAGGAAAACATCGTGAGGAAACCATAGCACGGTGGTAGGGTACTTTGTAGTACCCGTCTGGCTGGCTACCACCCTCAAGTTGAAAATCTGTCGCCAACCACCTATCGGTGTGTTCCGTCAGCTGCACTTGAGAGCCAGTTCCTTCTAGGCTTTGTGTGCTTACCACCTTCGACCACATCATCACTTACTATAGTGAGATTGAGGTCAAACACAGGCCTATACACAGTAAAAAAAAAAAAAAAACTACACAGATAAACATAAAAAAATACATTAAACTAAATCTCAGTAACAAAGGTCTAATTACTCTCAGTAATAGTCAATTAAATGCAAAAGTGTTAGGATCTCATTGTAATTATCAATAGTAGTCATAGAAGAGGTACAGCAGTAGCCCACTTAACCCCAACACTTTACTTTGTCTGGTAACCTATAGATAGGCAAAAAATACTTGCCAACCAATTACAGATGGCTTCAGACTACTTCAGAGGCAAACTTAGTGTGACCATTGTACCATGGTAAAAGTATCTATATACTTTCACTGTGATTGTACTCATCAGTTCTCAAAATTAAGTACATTTCTAGCTTTTTATTAGAGCTGTAAGGAAGTGCTTGTTCAAGCTCTAGCCAAAACTCCAGTAGAATATTACATACATTACATACACAAGAACTTAAGTTTGAATAGTCTAGTACCTAGCTGAAGCAATATAACTTACACATCCATCCCTAATAAATGGCAGTGCTTGTTTGGCTACTTTCCCTCTCGATTCCAACAGTGTGTCTAAGAATATGTGACCTCGCTGCAGCATTATTTGAACACACTCATCAAATGACTGAAACAAATGGAACTTTAAGTACACATACCTACAAAGCATAATAATTATAAATTCCTGAAGGGAAATTTTATAGATAAATGCCTTGTAAGGATAGATTTAAATTGTTTGCACACAATTCAAATTTTTGGTAATCATAGAGAATAAAATAGGTACAAATGCAATATTGTCAGCCTGGGAAATCCACAGCTACATTACTGCCTGTTAGCTTTTCCACCTACCATACCTTTCTTGCTTATTCTGGATCCATCTAGCCATTAAGTAGGGGGGATGTTCTCTCCCCTATGTGGGGGAAGTATGCTATTTACTTGCAATTAGAATTTTGAATAATTTATGATGAGAAATTAATGTTATGTTCTCAAATATATCTATACTTTCATGAAGATCCTAAATAAAAAATAAGAAACAAAATTTACTTTTATTAGAATTACCTTAATATCAAGTTTAGCTAAGGTAATGAATCTCATGAACAGCTCACATCCAGATGATATAGCCGTTACGGGCTGGTCACAGTGTCGCATTGCATCTACGGCTAATTGTAGATTCAAATCCAGTTCTCTTACAGTTGCCACTGAAAAAGTAAACCTCAGACTGACTTTGGCTGACTACAGATAAGAAAGGAAACATACAGGACTGGGTTTATTAAGAATTGTAATTTTATTAAAAGATTATTGTTCTTTTAACAGGTTAATGGAATTGAACGTAGTGGGATTCATTGTGTGTGAGTGAGGTGGCGAAAATTTGCATATGCATAAGTACCTTTATAGTTTTCAATCACAGTTAACAGAGTTCTAATAGCAGCAACTCCTGCCGATATATCCTCCTCTTCCCTCAAGATTTTGAGGAAAATTTCTTGAACTTCTGTGAAAATGAAAAGGTATTAGCAATGTAAGAAAGTGTAAATATTGAGTAATGCAAAATGTATAAAAACATTATTTGATAGCATAAATTTTATTCAATTTACCTTCCTTCTTCATAATTAAGGGTATTCCAATAATTTATAGTAAATAATTAATTTGTTTACGTTTACAACATATAAATCTTCCTACACTTCTTATCCAAACCAATCATCGAATCTAACCTAAAACACAAATGCCAATTGTCAAAGTCAATGTCAGTCATTCGTTCATATGTTGTTGTTGTTTGTCTTATTCGCCTAAAGGCAGGCAAAGGTCTAAGCCATACCGCCTTGTCTTTCAGTTTTCTCGAGTTGTATTATCTTCTTCTTCTTCTTTGGTTAAATGGTGACTGTAGCCATAAGCACAATTCCGCCAATGTCACGTCGAGTTGTATTAATATAGTCACCAAATAAATCACTTCATGGACTTTTTGGCGGGAACTTGCAGAGTGACGTAGCATTTTCATTTTTATTTTCATAAATTTGTGTAATTTGAGTTTTATTGTGTATTTTTGGTGGTATTTTACCCAATAAAGATCATCGATGTGCACCAGTGAAGTGAAATGAAATGAATTATGTGTATCGTGACTTTTCAAGTTGTCTCAAAATGTCGGTGAAGAGTTTTAGTACAATGACCACCATTGTAGTAAAACATGACTTTTATGGACGGTGACTGACTGAGGACTATAATGTGAAGTGATTTATTGTGACTGGAAACTATAATATAACTCGACACTGGCAGAAATGAGCCCTAATTTGGGCTTGGTTGCCAAAATTAAAAATAAGAAGAAGAAATCACTTCATGTAGTCCACACTGTCAGTTACCGTCCTTACAAGTCATGTTTTAGTACAATGGTAGGAAATTGTCCAAAAATTTTTCACGGACTTCTTGAGACAACTTGAAAAGTCATGATACACATAATTCATTTCATTTCACTTCTCTGGTGCACATGGATTGTTCTTTATTGGATAAAACACCATCGATAATACGCAAAAAAAAATAAACATCTAAATCTATGAAAATAAAAATGAAAACGCAACATCTCTCTACAAGTTTCCCTAAAAAGATCCCAATGTCAGTCATAGCAAGTGAAAAAAGCGTTCTAATCACAGTTTTGGTCGTTCATCTTTGAAATAATACATGATAGAAATTAAAATTTTGTACTTAGTAATATTTCTTTACTTTAAAAAAAATAGAAATATTTTAAACTGCAAAGCCGCAATACACACATATTTTACGTTAAACAGAAAATAGTTTTTAAGGTTCCGTACCCAAAAATGTAAGAAAGGATCTGTCTGTCCGCTAATCACTGGGTAATATTTCAGCAGTTAATGCTATCGATTAATTATTTCTTACCCAATCTTTTTAGTTCATTTTTAATTCATCAAACTTTTCTTTCGTTCGTTGCTATGGTTGCTATTTACTAATTACTATCTACCTACTTATATACAATATAATTATATATGATATAATAGGCAGGGGTCGGCAACCTTTTAAGACGGAAGAGCCAATAGCCAATTTTCAAAATTTACCAGTTTTTAAAAAGCCATTTTTTTGTGGCTTTTTAAAAACAGTATTATATTATTTTATTCATGCAAGAGAACGCTTGCTCACACGAATATGTTGACTCGAAGATCGTCAGTACTCCTAATGCATCGATTGCATATTTTTTGCGTATGGAACTGAAGAGCCGCAACATTACTTACATCGAAAGAGCCGCATGCGGCTCGCGAGCCACAGGTTGCCGACCCCTGTTATTAGGTACTTACAAACTGTTTTTTTTTGTCGCTAGGGTCGCCACTTTCTTCCAGGGGATTTCCTCACACAACCAGCCTACTTAGGTAGACTTTTGTAATCCTACCCAATGTTCCTCTTATATATTATGACAACAAATATTGTTGATTTCATTACTTTTGTTTTCGTGGAAATGGACAAGATTATTCGTTTCATAAAGCGTATAATGAAATGTTTATCAGCATTTCAGTTTCAAAACAACTAGCGCCATCTGCTGTCAAGTAGTGAAATCTCCGTATCCCAATCTCCTATATTTTACTATATCTTGAGACAGTAAAAAATATTTTAATCAAATGTAAAATTAAAGGTAGTGCCGTAAAATAGGCACTGCCTTTAACAATGCTGGAGGGAAAGTCACGGTCAGCAACCGTTGGTTTGACGTAGGTAAGTCTAGGTGGTAAGACGGTTAAAGTAAGACGGATTGCCGGATGAACAACACGCGTTTCGCTGTCGATAAGTTTGTTAAAGTCTGTGAGGAAGTATTTATTATTTGTGATCCAGTGGAAAGCGGTCATGGGAAATTCTGCATCTGTTAAGTTGAACGACAAGAAGAGATGGCAGTAAGTTTATATATCATTTTGATGTTTTGTTTATTGGCGGATTTAATTGACGGTGAATTAATTAATGAAGACTTGACTTTTAGCTTGTTACACTTAGTCTAAACTAAATTAATTACATTTTTTATAATTTAATTAACTTTTAATGTGGATTTTACTTTTTTAACAGGATATATGTTACTTGTTTGGTTATTCTAAGTATCCGAATGTGTCTGTGGTAAAATAAGGTCTAATCTATTTATAATAATTATATATTATGTATGACATCGACATCCCGATTTTGTACTCTTTACCTAACTATTTAAATCATATTGGCTAGATTTTCTAGATGGCATTTTTTGTTTGGATCCTAGAGTTGGTTCTCATACATAAACTTGTCTTGAGCTTTATTCACGTTTATACGGAAGTTAGACCAATTTTCAACTGGAAGATGGTGGCCAGCTGGGCGAGTACTAACTGTACCGTGCAAATGTGTCCTCACCATGCATATTTTCTTCACCTAAAGCTCATCGTAAGTACCGGTACTAATACCGGGGATAGAGTCAATTAAATGCCTTATCTGCGGGGCTACCGCGTAAGTCAGTGGTAATGAAGTTCATTAAAATGGTGTTCCTTTTTCCAAACTTCATTAAGATGGTCTTACTTACTTACGCGGTGGCCCCGTAGATTCTAAATTGAATAAATGAGTTTTGAGATTCAAACCCACGACCTTCATCACGACAATCGACTTCAAAACCAATGAGTTATCAACATTTCACAGACGAAATAACTAGATAGATGCATTACTTCACATTCACAGTGCATAAACTACTCGCGACTGAAGTAGGTAGGTACGGTCAGCAACATAAATAGCTAAACATATCAAAATTTACAGAACACCAAAATAAACTTTAATTATCCTTAATATGGACAAATAAAGTTACCATGTATTTTGTAAATGTGTCCCTAGAAAAACCTAAACACTATAAATTTCTTCATCATGGATAGTTATTTTGTACAGACGATTTGAAAACCATGTATGTAATGTAGTATTAAATATTTACACTTTGTCAGTTCGAAGCGTAACTATTTCCTACAAGCTCTACAATGGCATGTTTGAAACCTCGTGTTGAATTACGGCAACATGTTATGGGTTTATTACAGGAACCTCTAACCAGAATATCCTATCATAAACAATAATAGCAAAGAAAGTGTTTTTTTATAGTGCAAGTTATAGTTATTCTAAGTTAAAACATTTGATTATTATTTAATCCTTAAGTATAAGTTAAAGTTTTTTTTCCGTATAAAATCTTAAGTGCTCTACCAAAATTGATAACTATTGATTTTTCTTCTTCTTCTATATTTGATTGATATGTTTTCAACCCGATTTATTTAGTACTAGCTGTTCCCTGCAGTTTCACCCGCGTGCCCGGCATGAAAACTAGCCCCCTTACTCATAAAACGTTAATTGACTAAATCGTCACGTAAATAATGTCACATTATTTGACAATGACAATAGAGTGACGTTATTTACGTGACCATTTAAATAGTATATTAGTTAAAATATAATGCGTAAGGGGGTAAGTATGTATCATTGGAGAACAAAGATTTTCAGAATCAGTTCAGTAGAGATCGAACACATCGAAACTCAAACAAACTTTATCTCTTTATGATATAAGAATAAATATAAGTCTAAATATTGGCTCAAGACTTACATTATTTTTGCAATAACTTGGTTATACAAGTAGGTACCAAAAAATACATCCAAACGGAGTATCAATACAGAACAAAAGTGTAAAGGAATACTAACATGAAAAAAAAAACTAGCCGCATAATGAAAAAGAAAACTAAGTCGTTATTTATAGATTGACAGTGATAACGTTAAATTACTCTGAATAACACCACACATACCTTCTTAGTACTAACCGCGTAATGTTGTGCGAATGTACGGTGAGCAAGAAAGTAAAAGTAGTAAAAGTAAAAACGTTATGATCTACAGATGACATCATAATAACTAGCAATGACATACAGTTTTATATTTCTTTGTTTCATCTTTATAACATTAAAATACACTATTGTATGGTTGTTAATAACGTACTAGTTTAATTTAATCTTCTATCTATACATATAAATAAAGCTGAAGAGTGTTTTGTTTGATTGTTTGTTTGTTTAAACGCGCTAATACCTAGAACTACCAGTCGGATTAGAAAAATTATTTAACTGCTACATTATCCCCGAGTGTTTAGGCTACTTTTTAGCACGGGAACCCGGGTGAAACCGCGGAAGATAGCTAGTTTAACAATGAGTATACACTGATATTCAATACTACCTATTATATCTTATTTTAGAAATGATTTGCCTCATTATCTCCAATAGAAATGTGCTCCATGGGTTTGATACCTTATTGTGGACATCTGAAATACCGAGGATTACCAATGTGCTGCTGATCTCTATAAAACCTAGGCTCTCATGTGAAACTGTCAGAATTCACGGGTAGGGAGGCCCCCCTCAAGCAAGCATTACGTCAGCACCAAAGGGAGGGTCTGGATTATGATTACCTCAGCAATATTTATTTATTTACTTTTTCTGTTGTTTCTGCAACATATTGTATCATTTGGACTTTCTTTCTAGTCATTATATTCCTTATTACTGGACTTAATAACTGCTGCTCATGAATGTTTAATGTACCTCAGCATATAGGAGGGGGGAGTAAAAGCTTTGCTTACTTTAGCTGACAAGGCGGAGGGGGGGATTAAAATTTACTAATATTCTGCTTACGTAATACTTGAATGACCCCTAGGTGCTTTGGAACAGATTTGATGCCAAAAAAGCCTTGCTGAGTTTCTTGCCGGAGTCTTCTCAGTATGAGGCGTCGTCGTAATTGGCGACGATCGTACGATCATGATGACCTACGGAGCCGAGACGTGGACACTGACGCATAGACTGGTCCGAAAAATTTAAGTCAGTCAGCGAGCTATGGAAAGAGCTATGCTCGGAGTTTCTTTGAAGGATAGAATTCGCAACGAAGTCATCCGACAAAAAACCAAAGTGACCGACATAGCTCAACGAATTAGCAAGCTGAAGTGGCAATGGGCCGGTCACATCTGCCGCAGAACCGACGGTCGATGGAGCAGACGAGTCTTAGAGTGGAGACCGCGTCTTGGCAAACGTAGTGTGGGGCGCCCCCCAGCCCGATGGACTGACGACCTCATAAAAGTGGCCGGACTGGGCTGGATGCGGGTGGCAAGAAACCGGCAGGAGTGGCGCGCTCTGGGAGAGGCCTATGTCCAGCAGTGGACTTAAGAAAGGCTGATGATGATGATGTACGATCAAACGATGCGATTTCGTCGCACGATCGCGCTGATGTTCCTGTGCTCGCGCGATGACTTGCGACCTTCAATTAGGACACTCTCAAGCGTTTTGTGTATTTAATCTCGTCGTGGGACGAAATCGCATCGTTTGCTCGTACGATCATCGCCAATTAGGACGACGCCTGAGTGTATTTCGAACCGGTGGTAAATTCAACTGTATGTAACGTTCATAAGTGCCTTACCAGGGAGGGCCTGAACTGGATAAATGACTTTTTGATTTTGGTTTTCAATTTGAGGACGGCACGCACCGCCTGCCTGGCTTCTACTACAAAGTACACTATGCTGTGGTGTCTTCACGATGTTTTCCTTGACCTAAAGCTCATTCTAGGAGACCAGCCCTCGATCTTCGTCACGGTATTCGAAGTCACTACCACTGCGGCTATCATCGCTTTTTCGGTATTGCACTGCTTATCCTTTTTGAGAGTTTCAGCTAAATCGGTCAGTTTAGACATGGTAGGTAGCTACGGTCAAGATCAAATTTTTTTGAACATCAAGTTTTAAAGTAAATCGATACATTTCAACAAGACCATTTATTTATTTTAATTGGTGTAATTTTAAGTAACACTGATATAAGTAGACCGAGACCATTACCTTGGCCTCGTATTCTTCACTGTACTTGATATAAAGGTTTATGATATAGAAATATCAATCCCACCAAAAACATTTTTATGTAAAATGTTGCCAATACATATGGCTCACACTGTCAAAAAGTTATCAGATCTTATGTAGAGCCAAGCTTATAACTCTACATGCCCAAACTTCACAAACTCTACACCTTAGTCAAAATATGTGGCTTGGCCGTTTCGCTACCGTCACATGGGTGTAAGGTGAAAAATGTATTGTTTGTTATACTATAGTTCTTGTAGTAGTGAAACGGCCAAGCCACATATTTTGACTAAGGTGTAGAGTTTGTGAAGTGTGGGCTTGTAGAGTAAGGGCATGTAGAGTTATAAGCTTGGCTCTACATGAGATCTGATAACTTATTGACAGTGTGAGCCATATGTCTTGGCAACATTTTACATAAAAATGTTTTTGGTGGGATTTCACTTCTTTTTGTAAGTTATTGTTTTTTCTTATGTTTGAAATTTCCAAGTTTTATAATTTTTTTTGTTGATTGTGTACTAATACAAGCTTACATACCAAATTTCAGCTTTCTAGGACTTCAGAAAGTACCCTAAGAGTTTTGATGATCATCAGTGAGTCAGTGATGAAATCGGGGTTTTTTAGATATCAATAAAATCTAAAGTATAAGAGCTATGTTATTGAAACTTAATATATTTAATAAGTTCACTATTGAAATCATATCCCGAGAATTTTGTTTATCTGGTATAATCCAAACCCAAGTTATGAGGGTTAAAAAAAACGACGAAACGCTTCGAGAAAAGGTAGGTAGTGCCCTTGCGCTTCGCTTGGCTGTCTTGGCGGGGGGCACTCCCGTGCCCCCAGATTAGACCTTCCTATGGTTCGTATTTTATTGCTTGTAAAATCCAGAACTTAGATTTTACTATCAATAAAGTCTTAGATATACTAAATCTATACTATCAGACTATGATTAAAGTTTTATTGTGGCAATGGATAGAAACGGCCATATCTAAGCAAGTATTAATAGTTATGATCAGATATTGTGATAATAACAATACAATCTCAAATTCTTATAATCAATCAATTACTTAGTTAATATATTATTATAGGTGTAAGTTATAGTTTCAGTACAGTCCTACTGAATAAATGGGTTTGACAAATTCCATAATTTGGTTTTAGATTATTCAACAATGAATGCTTGCTTACTTCGCACATAGGGGAAGATATTAATAAAATTATTTGGTTTGGGCACTGAAACCCTTGATTTATTATTATATAGTTACAGGATCATTCGTCAATAGGACGGAAACAATGACTACGTATAAACAAAAGGTTTTCTTAGGTATTATGTGGTGTTTGAATGACCGCAACTAATTCGCTTTTTATGACTTTTGAGTCACCATTTATCGCAGTATGGAGTCATCGGTTTTATGGAAAGTTAGATTGTAAGGGGTAACGGTGGTGTACTTACCTACGACTCATATCTAGAATAATCATTGAAAATTTCATATCGGTTTTATGTCTATGAGAAATTAAAATGTTTATGCAGCATTTGCAATCAACGAAATATAACTCAAATCGGAAATAGATCAAATAAACAATATATACTTAACTTATTATTATTAACGTTAACTGACGTGATAACATTCGAACAAGTTCATTGTAAACTTGTTAGAAAGACTAGTTTCGACCTCGCAGGCTCTGTGCGATATTAATTAAGGACTAGTTACGCATTCAATCTACAATATATCGTTCATAGTAGCTCGATACTAGAAGCGTGACTTTGAATTATTAAAGCACGATCCGATTTTTTTTAGTAAACGGAACGTTTTCTGAGTAAAAAAATAGTTCAAATCAAATCAAATCAAACATCATTTATACATAATATAATGTACAGGTCATGTCCTAAAATGCATATAATATAATTATCATTACAACATTTTATTTTACATTATACAATTACCTACCAACTTAGCTACATAAAATTTATTGCAACACATTTTATATAATTTATTTATGAGTACATATTTTACACTTAGGTACATATAATATTAAATTTACAATGTTTCATTCAGAAAATCATCAACGCTATAGTAAGCCTTATCTAATTAAAATGATTTTAGTCTATTAATGAAGGACTCATAAGAAGGTGAATCTTTCATAGTTTGATTTATTTTGTTGTAGATTCTAATGCCCATCAATCGCGTTGAGTTCTCATTAATAATAAATGATTACTTATTGAACTAAACTAAACTTCTCACAAGCTAATGGTTAATTCAATTGGTTCCATTTTTACTGACCAAAGCAGTATGAATTATTGATATTTCTGTTAGGTTTACCGTTTTTTTTCAGTGCATTACAGTATCTAACTCAGAATGTATCCCTCTAACCACGGAAAAGAGAATACACATTTATATTTCTTTTCTCTGTGCCTCTAACCTATCGTACATAATTTTGTAGAGACTATTACGAGTACCAGAGAGAAATCCTATAATTTTCTTTGCCTTGAAAAATAAACTAAGACACAGATTTTATTTTACGACCTAATGTATATGTTTATGTTTTCTAAGCGTACCTATAGCTTTTCGCATACATCAAACATAATAAAATGGATGCCACTTAGGTATTCAGGAGCACATGATAACACTTTCTAAGTGACATTCATGTTACTACGCTTTCCCAAAGCGATATAGTGAGCGAGGAGATTCAACATTTCGTCACAGTTCGTAGTATAGCTATTGTGGTATGGTGGCTACAGTTGCTCCATCGTTGTCTGATGACAGGCATTAAGTGTACCTGTCTGGCTTTTTGTCTAACTTGCGAAACGAGCAATTTTGTGTGTTGCTGCTTTTTGATACTTACAGTAAGTTGCTTAAAGTTACTGCAACTTTTAGCAACCAGTTTTATTTTAAAATTTAGTGTATTTAAAATCACCAGTGTCATGTTTTATGCAAATCCATAATTTTGCTGTTTAATGATGGTGGGTGAAACTTATTGCATATATAGTTCTGTATTATTATCTAATGGAGTCGATATTCTTCCTATATATAACCTAATTGAGATAGGTACACGAGCTAAATATCTGATAGGGCCGTGGCAAAAACAAAACAAGATAATTTAATTTCGATACATATTTTGGTTATAGGTACAAGGAGATAAATTAACCACCAACATCCGTTTCTAGTAGGTACCTTTTAACGTATGTTATTCTCGTAATATGAAATCCCAAATCAATTGTTAATTGTTGTGATTCGCTCATAAAAGATAACAAACGTTGTAGTTGCACTAAGGGACAACTTTCCAGGAAACTATCGTTCAACTACAATACATTATATAAGGGCACTCCCTTGTATACATTTTGTGTCCCTTGTATAAACATATGACGATTTTTAAATAATCTACAAACAGCTGCAGCGGTACTACTGTACTTTCTAGGAGCATCAGTTCTGGTTTTCACCGCTAGATGGCCTTAGTTTTTTAGGAAAAACCAAACATACGTTTCACACCTATACACTACAGATACTGCTATAGTAGGCAAATGTTATAAAAATACCAAGTAATATCGATCATAACATTACATATTGATAGAGTAATGCGTTACGCGCCCTTGGCCTGATCTTGGTCGTGTGACGCGCACATGCGTGCAAGTGTCATGCAGGTTGCAGGACAGGAAGCCATGATTTATGGCACACTATAACCATAGAGTAAATAATATACTACTTGATACTACTTTTACACGACGCGAAGTCTAAGCAGTCGCACTGACATTGTACGTTATTCAACCTTGCTTTTTATGCCCCAATCGACAACGGCCTTAACATTGGTTTGTGCCAATTGTCATGATCACGATTGCGAATAATTTATATATTTTTATTTGTTATTGCTGTACTCTACAATTAAACACGTTGATCCCCTACATGTGTAATTGTAGAATTATAATAATCTATAGGTGTATTTTTGCAATTTGAATTCTAATTTATTCCTTCAGGGTATCATGTGTAGGTACCTACTTAGTTATAGAAAGCCGTAGAACGTCCCATCCCCGTGCCAACGAAAATCCGCAGTTCATAATCATTGAATATAATACATATTAGCGAGATATTAGTCAAATAATACTAGTTATTTCTATGTAAGAGTGGGTTGATTACGATCGTAGGTCGCTACAATATAATAATAATTGCGCAATTTTGCCCATTATGGTTTGTGACCTGGGAGTGACTGAAATCATTAGATGAAATTAGTCTATATTCGTTTACCTCGTGGTTAGGACTTATGTGATCTCTTATCTTTTAAAGTAAGTAAGAATGATAATGATAGCCTTTGTTAACAATCATATAAATATACATTAGGTACATCTTATTTCTACTTCGTAATACAAAAAATATGGTTTAGGTATTGTTATATCTGAAGGTGGGAACCGGGTTTTAAGGAAAACAAACGTTACGTTCAAGCTCGTGTATTCGACTGACGCAGCAGTCGCCAATCGTTTTTAATCTACCTTACAATATTTAATATAAATATATAGTAGGTAGTCACCTACGTTAACCAGCCATAACATCCCTCCACCTTAATCCTAAAATAACTTCTTATAGTCAACTATGTTTCTTGGACGTTTAGAACGGGTAGAAACATTCTGAGGTGTACGATGTGTTTCACGCTCAACTGTCACAGGGGGTGCTGCTGCTGCTATCTCATCGGGCCGCGCACAGTCGTCTCCGCTATGTATTGTAGACTCAGACTCTGTTTCTGCAGTTGCTGATTGAGGCACCACATTCTCTGATGCAGATGTTCCAGCTGTAGCTGTTTCCTCTTGTGTAATTTCCGGTATTGGCAAAATAGAACCGGAATTGACATCGATTGACGGCACCACGAAAGCCGGAACTACCTCTTCGGACCTCAATTCGGCATGGGAGTCGTCTCGACACCGATCATCCTCATACTCTTTCCCCCCTCTATATTTCAGCAGTTGATTAGCGTGTCTCTTAACTATCTGGTCCATGTTGCATAGTTGTATTAGATAGATTGAGTTGCCAATCTTTTTTACTATCACTCCACGTTTCCAATAAAGTTTTTGTTGACTATAAAGTTTAACTAAAACGTAATCGCCTATATTAAAATGTACATTTCGATTGCCACGATATTTATCACTCTGCAAGAACTGTTTCGCTTTAACAATTTTGTCAAGTGCTGCATCGGATGGTGTTGAGATGGGAGCTTTTAAAAGATCTAATCTACATCTGAGTTTGCGTCCAAATAAAACTTCTGCGGGTGATCTGTTTGTAGTTGTATGCTTAGAATTTCTATAACAAAGCAAAAATTCTTGTAATTTTACATTTAAATCTCGCAAATTGGAACCCGTTAAAATTAATGACTTGATAGCTTTCTTAACTATCTTGACATAGCTCTCAGCTTGCCCATTGCTAGCTGGGTTATATGCCGGAGATGTCAAATGTGTTATATTGTTACGAGAACAGAATTGATTAAATTCCGAAGATACAAACGGAGTACCGTTATCTGAGCAAATGGTATGAAACAATCCAAATCTGGCCATAACTTCGCAAAGTTTTTCAATGACGACACGTGAACTGAAACCAGACGAAACATCGAAACATTCTACCCATTTAGAATACGCGTCCACTATTATTAAATAAGTTTTTCCATTAATTGGGCCGAGAAAATCCAAGTGGACGCGGTGCCACGGGTGTGCTGGGTATGGCCACGGAGTGAGCGGGACGCGCGGGGGAGTGGCGCGCTGGGACGAGCACGCGCCGCACGCACCTACATAATGTTCAATCGCGACGGACATCCCTGGCCACCAAAATCTATGCCGAGCTTCTTCTTTCATTTTTGTAACACCTAAATGACCTAAGTGTAGTTCTTTTAAAACTTTACATTGTAGTTGTTCAGGAATGACTAATCTGTGCCCTCTCATAAGGCAATCGTTTTCAACCGATAACTCCAATCGGTGACTATTAAATTCCTTAAATAAACAATCAGTTAATTTAGTCGGCCAACCATTTAAGACATAATTAACAACTGTAGATAGAATTCTATCTCGCTTTACCGCCTCCTTTACGTCTGACCACGCTAAAAACTTTTCGCCCTCGTAAACAAATCGTACATACGCGGAGTTGTCAATAGGAGATGAGTCATCGCTACGAGTGCAGCGCGCGGCCGGCGGCCGCGGCGATACGTTGATGACTGCCCGACTTAGAAAATCAGCACTATTATGTACACTACTGACATATTCTATGTTATAGTTGTATGCTGACAAAAAAATTGCGTAGCGTTGCAAACGGTTTGCAGATATCTCGGGAATACCTTTATCTGGATTAAAAATAGATATTAAGGGCTTATGGTCCGTTCTCAGAATGAAAGGCTTGGACCGACCGTAAAGATATTGGTGATATTTCCTAACACCAAAAATGATAGCCGTAGCTTCTTTTTGAATTTGGCTGTAATTTTTTTCAGCCACACTTAGTGATCGAGACATGAAAGAGATAGGTTTCTCTACGCCATCTTCGACCTGTGATAAAATAGCTCCTAGACCGTAAGGTGACGCATCAACCGTCAAAATCAAATCTGCATCAGGGTTGAAATGTGCTAAAGTAGTATCTGATGCTAATTCACTTTTGATATGTGATACCGCTTCATCATGTTCCTTGGTCCATAACCAAGGAACATTTTTTTGTAGCAGTGTATGAAGTGGGCATAGGGTTGAAGATGCGTTCCTAATAAAATTCCTGTAATAGTTAACCATGCCTAAAAACGATTTCAGTTCAGACGTATTAGTAGGTACCCGGGATTTCAAAATTGCTTCTACCTTTTCTGGGGATTTATGTATACCATTACGATCAATAACAAACCCTAAATAAGAAACGGATTCTTGAAAAAAAGAACATTTTTCTTTTTTTAAAATTAAACCTGCCTCCTGTAGCCTACGAAAAACTTCATGTAGCCTAGATAGCATTTGATCCCTGTCAACCCCGCAGACCAAAATATCATCTAGGAATAAAAGGGTTCCGTCTAAACCCGCGAGAAGAGTTTCCATTGTTCTTTGGAATATAGCGGGTGCGCTCGCTAAACCAAACACTAATCTAGTAAATTTGAATAAACCTTTGTGTGTATTGATGCAAGTAAGTACTTGTGAAGTCTCATTAAGGCCTAGCTGATTGTAGGCCTGTGATAGGTCTAATTTACTAAAGTATTTACCCCCATGGAGTTTTGTAAACAACTCTTCGTGCCTAGGCAAAGGATATTTATCAACGAGTAGCTGTTTATTGATTGTAACTGAGTAATCGGCACAAAGACGCAACGAACCGTCACGCTTTAAAACGGGTACGATAGGGCTAGCATATTCAGAATGCTTAACGGGCACTAGGATACCTAAACCTACCAAACGGTTAAGCTCTTCTTCTACGCTATTGCGAAGGGCAAAAGGCAAAGGTCTTGCTTTAAAATAAATCGGTTTTGAGCCGGGTTTCAAGGCTAAATTAACTTTAATATTCTTAAAGCACCCTAATTCGTCAGAAAACAACCTTGGGTATTTAGAAATGATATCTTGAAGTAAAACATCGCTACTACTATTTAATGAACAGATTTGTAAATTGAACCGACAAATGAAATCTCTTCCTAATAATGGTGGCCCCCCGTTGCGTACGACATACACCTTAATATCATTTACTTTATTATTGTACATAAAAGGAAGATTTACCACGCCTATAATATTTAATCTGTCCCCATTGTAACTATGTAAAACGATCTCACTCATTTTTAAAGACTGATTTGAAAAATATTGTTTATACATCTGCTCAGAGATAACGGTAACCGGGGAACCAGTGTCTATTTCAAAAGTTAATTTAACATTATTTACTACAACAGATTCCTGCATTGGCTCACCGCGGAATGTACGAATATTACAACATAATCGCTTACCATCATCATCAACATTCCCGCAGCACTCGACAAAATGTTGTCTATTGATCATTTTGTTACACATTCGTTTGAGATGGCCTTGAACACCACACTTTTTGCACTTATAGCGTGCGAAACGACACTGAGACGCTTGATGCCCGGTGAATCCACACGCTGTGCAGCCGGCCGGTCCGCCATTTTGTCCATGCTCCACAAGCGCTGAGCCGCGCCCGAGCACGCGGCCACCGCGCGCTGGAGCGCCCGGTGACACCGCTGGCGCCGCCGCCGTTTCCGCCATTTTCATCACTGCGAACGATGTACCTCCATCCACACGTCGTATGCTCTCCTGAGCACCCATACGGGCGCAACGAACTCCTTCACCGATTTCCAATGCTTTTGTCATGGTTAAATCTGCCATGTCTTTGGTGAAAAGCTTGTCTCTCTCCGGTCCAGACGCCATCCCCAGCACGAAACGGTCGCGTAGTTGTTCGTCTAGGTACGATGCCACGAATCCGCAATGCATCGCTAATCCTCGAACACGCGCCGCCCACTCTGCCAACCCTTCGCCGACGTGTTGCGTGGCACTATGGAAGCGATATCGCTCGGCGAACGTACACTTTTTCAGCTTGAAATGTCCATCGAATAACCTAACCACTTCGTCGTAGCTTAAGGTACCGACTTGACTCGGTAAAGCTAGGTCGCGAACCAATTTGTATGTGGATTCTGCTAAGTTACTCAATAAGATAGCTCGACGTTTACAACCGGCTTTGTCACTATCCGCTCCTATTTCGTTGGCCAAAAACCACTGCTCGAGCCTGTCTTTATAAAGAGGCCATTCTTGAATTTCGTGATTGAACGAAGTTAATGTGCTGACAGTCACTTTTGCCATAATTATATGGTTATGCACGCGTTTACTTTGATCTCGTCGTCAACTGTTTATATCTGAAGGTGGGAACCGGGTTTTAAGGAAAACAAACGTTACGTTCAAGCTCGTGTATTCGACTGACGCAGCAGTCGCCAATCGTTTTTAATCTACCTTACAATATTTAATATAAATATATAGTAGGTAGTCACCTACGTTAACCAGCCATAACAGGTATTAATAAGAATATTTTTCACATTAGACACCGGTTTCTTGATTGTCTTGCTCTTCACCATAGGCCTCCCAAAGTGTTCTACATAAAGATCTATCTCTTGATTTTCGCGCCCAAGTCGTTCCCGCCACTTTTTTAATATCATCATCCCATCTACGATATTGTATACCTTTACTTCTCTTTTTATATCTAGGGCACCATTCTGTTACTTCTTTGGCCCATTTTTCTGTGTTACTTCTTATTAGATGTCCAGTCAGAAGAGTATAATTTATTAAATATGCGCGTTGTAGGGTAGGCAGTTTAATTTCAAACGAAATGTGTAGGTATTATAGGTGCGTGCGGGTAGGTACAGAAAAAAAATATAAGATGACAGTGCATATATGATAATAATGCAACGTTAGCTCTATCACCAATTTAGGTAAGTAACTTCTGCCCGATTTTTCCCGCCGGTTTTTGTGAACTTAAAAAAAAAACAATCCGACTTCTATTTGAATTTTGATTTTATCTACATCAGGTAATAATATACTAATAAATAATTGTATATCTAATAATACAAATGTTTTTTTTGCTGTAACCGAAAATGCCATGTGTATTGTTAAATGTGTAATGTGTTTTGTTTTCCAAATTCACAGTACACTTATAAAAAAAAATCTACTGATAATATATCAATGGATTAATTAGATCAATCAATCGTCTTATAATACTTGTACGTATAGGCAAGGAATAGCTCTAAATTCCCGTAGGTAATAGAATTACAAGATTATACAGTAATTTTTATTTCAATCTTATGTACATACGCTTACAAGTCAAGCTCTACATATCCACTATAAACTGGCCCCGCAAAGCTATGTCTGATTCAACCTATCAGAGGCTTGTTTATAATGGTTTTGTAGAGCTCGACTTGTTGCCGGTCCTACATAAGTTTACCAAGCTGATGGTAATTTAATAGGATAACATGATAAAAATTTGTTTTGCTATAGTGAATTTTTCGGATTGATATTAGGAATTTTGTAAAGAAGCCTTGAAAATGATTTTAATTTAAACTTCCATACTCGAAAGATAAAATAAATTAAACAAAACTGTGATAACATCTCGTTACCTAACTGTACGATCACGCGTTTGCAACTATTTATTTATTTTTGCGCCGCGTGATTATTGCCATAGGGTTCATAGTTTGTTCAGTATCATTTTATTGATTGATAACTGCAAGTGGATATGTATGATCATCAACGGTCAGTTCTGATTTGGAGTTCGACAGAGCTCCATGGCTACACATTACCTCCTTCCCTTCATCTAAATCTCATTTAACATAATTAATCTTCAAACGAATAGTCTTTTAAATAAAATGAATTAAACATTCATTGGTAAAAAGATTATTGCATTAGAAACTATTTCATTCATCTGTGATATTATTGATCTCCTAATAAAAAAACTAATAATTTGAAAAATGGAATTCGTCTCGCGCAAAGTGAAGTCGAACGGTCAATTTGACGCACGTCAAGTGAATGGCGCGATCGACGCTTGCAAAACTAAACGGTGAGTTTCCGCATTTACCTATTTCACAATTACAAAATCATAATTTTGAAGACAGAGTTTGTAGTGCGGATTATTTTCGGATATTATAAGATACGGATCCAGTTTGTAGACCTAATAAAACTGTGAATGGCCCCAAAGAAGCCGATCGGTGGAAATTGAAGGCAGCCGCGATTGCAATGTTACCGTGCGTGTAAAGTACTGCGTAGCTTCCATGAATTCGGCTCTTTATTTTCTAAAATTATCGGGCTGATCCTCACGTATATAGCCAATAAGTATGGTTCTTGAAAATGATAGTAAAATTCATCATCATTTGATCATTTCCTTATGCGAAGAGTCCTGGATGCTATTATCATAAACTGGACAACGGCATGCATGAGCATAGTACATGCGGGTGATCCAAGGCAGCAATCGTTCTAGGTTACGGATGATAGTAAATAGGTATACATTCTTTAAAAAAAAAAAAAATGTTTGTTTTGCAATGTGCGCTATGTGGCAAATAAATATTTTTTCTTTGTTACCAACTCTATTAATTGAAGTTAGAAATCAGTTAAGTTTCTATTGAGTAGCTATAACATATACCTACCTGTGAGAGGAAACTTATACATAGTTCAATAATTATTAACTTTTCTCTGAAAATATTGTAATGTATGTTATTTTTTATTAGTTGTCGTCCAAAAACTAAGGGCAGCAGCCAGCACTCACGGACATTGGTATTTTGCAACTTGATATACATTATTATGTAAGAATCAATAGTTTCCATAAACCATCGGTGCATAGATATAAATAATAGTATAGTTTAGGTGTCTGTAGGACAATACAATATTATAGTAGTGTAATTTTAATTATTGTCGTAGAATCATGGAAGTGCAAAGTCATCATCTAGACATGAGAATCATGCAGCGTGAACTAAAGTTGCGTCATAATGACTGACATTCAGTGGTCACACATCATCCCATTACACTTACTCTGCCATTAGACAGCATTCAAAACAATTAACTGATAAAAAACTAAAATGAAAAAATCTTTACTATGTAGGACAGATTTCATTTAATTTGTAAAACTGAATAAACTTATCCCGTAGCAGACCGTAGCGCCTCGTAGCACATGGGAGGTAAATGCGTAGAAATTATGTAACTTCATGGGGAAATTATCTAATAACATAATACTCTTATAAACATATCTACAAGTAATTTTGATGATGAATGAAGATGAAGTCAGGGATCAATTCAAAATATATAGAGTCAATTCTAACGTTACACAAAATTGATTAATTGTCTTTTTTTTCAAATGAAATAATTGAAAACGTCATACACTGTGTATTTATAGACTGATGTTGACCACAACATTGTTTGGCACACAGGATGTCGTTGAACTCAATAGTAATTATATCGTTAGTATTAATGTGGTTTTTAGTATCTATCAACAATCATGTCAATGTACTCGCACCTAATTTAGCTTCCGTAAAATTCCATAGAAATAGGTACCTACAGTTTACATTCGTCTGTATTGATTTAAAATAGTTATAAGGTGATTTGATCATCTCGATCGGTATACATAGTGGAAGACAAAGCTTATTAGCTATAAATCGAGAGAAAATACAGAGAAAATACTGTAAATATATCCAATAATAAATTTCCCACGGCCGTAAAGAGGTCAATGACTGAACGCCATCTATTATCGAGCGGATGCAACCGCAATGTGGTTCGTATCACGGTATGTACGTTATCGCTGAAAAGTTTTTCCGCTTTCCCAGGAGTGAGACCGCGATGAGTCCGGCGCCCCCCGCACTACGAGACAAAAGTAGCGCTCAGCAAGCCGTCGTCATACAGTCGCAAGCGGCCTGTCGAGGAGCGTGTATGTCTGCTGAAATGGGACGCGATCGGATCGGACTATGGGGCCTCGGGGACGGACAATCCACCAGCCGACTTTCCGGCCTCGACCGGCTTAAACAACCCGGTCTGAACAAGGTAAGGCACCATAAATACATAAAGCTATAGATCGATGTCCGCGTCATTCGGTTAGGTCATGGTTGCACGCTTTGATGCGGAAGTGTTCGTCTCGTAGAGTAAATTGTATCATCTGATTTTGCAGTGCGTTTTGCTAATGCGACCTACTTTACCAGTGCCCCGATGCAGGTCGATTGTCAGATTTCGTTGACCGGCGCTGTTGTGTTCACAACAAATGCAAATGTTTGTTTTGAACTTTATACTCCACGTCAAAGTTCATGTGGATCCACGCGGTGTCAACAAACTTTTGTATCGCATAAATACAATGAAATTTTGTCCGTAAACAAGTCACATAACTTTTTAAATAAGACTAAATTTAAAGTGAACAAAATTGTTACTTGATATTCAGTGTAAATATATCATCTGATTTCAATTTTCAAATCAACATTGTGGAGGAAATTTCAGGAAAGTTTACATATGAACAGAACATAATCAATACTACCGATAGATTTTCTATACAAACCTATGGTAACGTTGTCAAGGTCCTTGCTAACTCTCCCCCCAATCTGTCCCCAATGTGAGGTTTAATAACCAGCTGGTTTACTTACGAATTAAAACAAAATAAATAATGCATACATTAAAAAGTGCTTGCCATTCGTTGATGTATTGGTTATAATGAGCAATATCATCAATATTTGACTTCTAATTTTGTTGAATTTACGGTACAGGAGACAATTGCCTTTGTTAAATTTGTCATGGATTTTTGTAATATCTTACTTAAGCTTGAATGTCAAAATGATAAAGATCACTTATTAATTACTTTTCTTCCACCTGACTTTCCATTTAGTACTGACACTCCTGAACTATAATATAAATATAATAACAACTTGTAACATTATTTGGACCCATAATTTTCTACCTAGAGTATCAGTAAGACCATACTATTAAATTAATTTATATTGAAGTTTTTTTGAATTCACTCAGATTCACGAGATGTCATAGGGCTTATACATACAGTACTTACTATAGGTATAGTTAAACCATTAGAATATGTGTATTGTATTGAAGTTACTCGTCCATTGAATTGCTAACCCTAGATAGGGTTGAAAAATTAGGCCACCTATACACGAACCACAGCAAGGTCTAAAAAGATCACTCACGTAATATTGCTGCACAGCAGATCCTTTCTAATTCAAATACGTATTTGTCATTGAATTAAATGTACAAAATGAGTGACTACTGAACTAAAAAATTTTTAATTATATTCGAGAAATGTAATGTATTCAGCAATATTGCTCGATTTGCTTTTTTAACCACTAAAAGTCTCACAAGTGTTATAGCTGGGATCACTGGCCTGCGATGGCTAAGTGATACAACTGCTACGAGCCGTAGCACAGAGGCCGATTTTAATATTTTTGTGTGGCCAATTGTTGCTGTGGTTAACAGTGGTTATTGACGCGTGTATAGAAAACCTTAGCTAGCGAGACATGCTCGTACTGTAAGGGTAGGGGCTAGCACGACGTTTGCGACGGAGGGGTGGCGTCAACAAAATGATCTCAATCTTAATGATGGCTCTATGTAAAGATGTTTCAATCTTCATCAACTATACTCTACGTGTATATATTATGTAGGTATTTATCATTGGTACTAATAAACAGTTTCCTTTAACTTGTCGAGACCAGTAAAAAAAATTACCTTGCAGGTAATATCAAGTCCAAAAAAAAGTATCCGGCCCTACGCAAAAATGTCAACCTTATTATCATATAGGATTTTATCATTCATTACTGGATGAGCTCGTTTTCATTTGACTTACAATCTGAGAAAGGTCATGATTTTACTTACAAATTACGTCTTTGCATAGACTAATTGTGACGTTAAGAACGTTAACGACGACGACGTTAAGAATTAGAGTCGTAATTGTACTAATAAGTACAATTAATAATAATTTGAGATCTTATCTATTATAAAATGGCTGGCAGTACCTACAAAGAAAACTTGGCGCATTGTCAATATTCATTACCGTCAATCATAATAAATGTTTTGTATACCTAACACGTTTTAATTTTACAGAAAGAAACGTGTTAGGGCCTTGTTTTACGATTTTGAAACTCATTTTCCGTAATATTATTCGCGACTACTAAGTAGATGGAAATTGTTGAACGGTTCAAATCTCATAACAACGTAATTAAAGAAGTGAATAAAATATTTGTGAAGCGTTTTGTTGAAATTTCCTTTGTGGGAAGGTCGGTGATTGAACCGAAACAGCCAGAATTGTGTGGGTTGATTTTCTCAAGCAAAAACGTGGCTGGTACAAAATAAAAGGCTTTGAAGGGTTTCAACAATGTTTATACGGTGATTTATGTATTTTACCCTGAAATAGAAATTCGTATATAGGTACAGTCCTTTCATTCAAAACAGTGAAACAATATAAAATGAATTGTAGCTCCGGTACTTCCACAACTCTTTTAGGATTTAAATCAAAGAGATTTAAGTAAATATAGTTTTCGAAGGCAATATCGGGTAATGGGCTCCTTGCCAAATTTTACTGGCAAATATCTATATTATCACCCTATAAAAAGTAAGAAAAAAAGTCAGGCCAGCATTAGTTATAGTATTTTTTTATCTTTAATGAATAATTAATAATTTCCCTGAACCATTAAATATGTATTAAGGAGTAGGGAGGAGTTTAGTCGTACCTACAAATATAAAAATAATATGTTGACATTGGTATAAGTTATTGATTTTGTACGAGTGGCGGCGTGACCTGCCAGTAGCTTGCGGGCTATATCAATATACTTCTATTCTATACTGCCTGTAGTACCTACATACATGTACATAGTATTGTAGGTAACATGAAAGATAAATCAATCTAGAAGGAGTTGGTCTCGTTTATCTTGCTGCGGCCTTTGTCCCAAAACTATAACTTGATTATGTAAATACTTCTTAAATATTCTTAATTCCGTGTGTGAGGAATGTCCCAGGATATTTATTGATTTATTTTTATTTTATATCGAATGAAATACCCAAGTACCTATAGTCACTAAAATAATTCTTTCAATCGCAGAGTTTTCAATATTCATTGTACCTGAAACTGAATCAGCCTGTTATTCAGTTTGTTTTATGTTTATGCCATTTAAAAACAGACACTATTGATAACCACCTATGATACATAATCGATTAAAAATATAATTGCGGAAAAATACGCATCATACATAATGTATTGTTTTTAATTTACGCGCGAAACTAGTTATAAGTAAAGATTAATCGATCGATTGTAAACATTAATGAGGTGACCGCACCTGTCAGTCAACGCTTAACTCAAGTGCAATATCAGATTCATTTAATAGTTACTTTCGTAAGTGCAAAACCACTTTGTGATGGTCAAGTTGTCTGTTTAGATTTATATATACCTACCTATATTTTCAACCCTAGAATTGACGCCAGTAGGTAAATATACTAAAATACTAAAACGTTATTTATTTTTGGCTTATTCACTGCGTTTGCATTCATTCTACTCGATTTTGTGATCAAAGTATAAGAAAGAAGGAAGGGATCTCATTTAATGAAAAGCACATTTTGTGCACTGTCATGCATGGCCTTATTACAAACCATATGCTATATGCTTAGTTTATTCGATAAATATACTCAGTTATGTAGTGCATATATAACTATCTATTTTTTGTTTGACCACAATCTCACCACTATATGTGATTATGAGGTCGAATATGGTAAGCACACAAAACCTTTGAGGGGAAAACTTATATGTGCCTACTTCTGCGTAATGTGTTTTATATACACCAAAACAAGTTTTCTTATGTTCGATCGGTGCGGTTTTATGAAGTGGGTGTGTCGACGTCGTCACCACATCGTCACAAGGTCGATTATATTAGCATGAACGCTGACGATTGTTTTACTCGCAAGTCATTTATTGCGTTGGGGAAAATGTGCCGATTTTGTCATTTGAGTTTTTATCATTATCATCTTTGGTTATAAAGTAAGTCGTAGGTGGTAGATTTGTAATCTTAGATGCTGCTCATATTGTTCTGGAATAGATAAGTGATAATGCTTTATCAAATCTGCTTATTTATGGAGATAAGAAGTACTGATTATTCAGATATGATTATTCATACCGTTGAATTCGTAAATGTATAGCATGCAAAATGCCACTTTAAAACGATGTCAGGGAGCGTATAATCTATCTAATTATGTAAGGTATCAGTAAGGTCATATTCGACTACTGACTTCGCCACTATTACAAACGACATACTTAGTACATATTTATACACTCCTTTCATCTATCTATCTATCTATATATATATATATATATAAAAATGAATTGCTGTTCGTTAGTCTCGCTAAAACTCGAGAACGACTGGACCGATTTGGCTAATTTTGGTTTAGAAATATTTGTGGAAGTCCAGGGAAGGTTTAAAAGTAGGGTAGGGTAGGGTAGGGTAGGGTAGCACCACGCGAACGAAGTCGCGCTGGGCAGCTAGTTATAGTATAAACTTCTTCTTCTTCTAAACTATACGTAGGTGTGTTTAGATGTCATACGAAAACAGTATTTGAATTAAAGCCAGAAAGAAAAGTTACTTAGACTAAATCTCTTACTTAAGTGCTAAGTTGGTTGGTTAGCCGAAATTTACGGAAAGTTTGGTACAATTACTTTGGGCCGGCTACATTAAGGTCTTTTGTGGAAGTAATAAAACGACCGAACTCAGAATCCACTTGCGTAATTTAAAAGATTCGAAGACGTCTACAAAGTATAAGTACGTGAAGATTTTTCCATGGCCAATAGTTGTTTTCATTGCTCTCTCGCCATCAACGGTGAGTCTATCCTCACACATTGGAACCAAAATGGTCTCGTAATGTGCGATTTCAAAGGAGTTTCCTACCACGAACGTTCAGGTTTTGGATTGAGTTCCCCACCTTTCCCAAGGGGAGCATGAGTTTCAAGAGAGATTTTTGCAGAAAGAGACGTTGCAAGCGTTTATAGAAAACTTATCTTATGTGAACTTATCGAAATGACAATGGTTAATCTTAAATAGAGATCTCTAAAATAAATAAGTAAACAAGTGCATGCCTATAAAAAATCATCTGACGATAGCGAATGTAAAGCCGCGGACGCGTAAATATTGCCATTTGTGTAACGACCCTTTGTCCCGAGTTATAATCTTCGCAATGCGAAAAGAATGGGCTATGTTAGCGTGGATGCACTGTGGATATATCTCACAACAATCTTTAACTCGTCTTTAGTGGCAATCATTCTACTCGACCGAACAAGGGACAAAGGGAAAATATACTTGTTTGTTCTCTACAAAACTATTGTTTTGAACAAGCAATCGATTGTTTTTGAACTTAAATAGTGCGAAGGATGATTAATATTGTTTTGGAAATTAGACAAATAGCTCGCAGTATTCGCTCGCTATGTACCTACACCTCTACAAATATAGCATGGTAATCTATACGTAAGACAACGGCTTTATATACGCTTTCATCACCATTTTATCATTCAATCTATATATATGTATAAAACTCAAAGTCCTGACTGACTGACTAATATATCAACGCACAGCCTAAACCGCTGGTCCTAGAGACATGATTGATGACTTGAATTTAGAGGATATGAAATTCCACCTCTAAGAGGGTAAAATGTCAGTTTAGAATTTAGGATCTTCAAATTTTGTGTTTATGCTGAAGATTGAAAATTAATTTATACGTGTCTCAGCGTTTTTAATAATTCCACTCTCGAAGCGGGATGAAGTTGTTTTGTTTTGTTTTGTTTTATTATTGTAGAAAAATATGTCATTTGTTTCCTGTAGGCCACGCGGGCGAAGCCGTGGGCAGAAGCTAGTTTAAATATAAATTTTATATATTGGTAAATACATTATATTCTAATAAAATTATATTACATATAATATAAAACTGAAGAGTTTGTACGTTTATACGGGCTAATTTCAGGAAGTAGAAGTAGTATAGTTAAGTCAGATTATGTATATTAAGTATGTATTTACAAACAAAAAGTAGTCTATGTATTATATCAGTTATCTGGTTTCCATAGTACAAGCTCTGCTTAGTTTGGGATCAGATGACCGTGTGTGAGGAATGTCCCAGGATATTTAGATTTGAAGAAACCTTTTTTTTAGGTGTGAAGGGGTAATTTATAAATATAGTAGCTAGGTTAGTATATGATAACTGTCCAAATAAGAAAGATAAGATAGGATCTTAACTTTATGGAGCTATGTAGGTGGTGGCTGCGGCCGTCGACCCAGCCAGGACAAAGGCTGACCATTTATCTCGAAAATAGCAAATTGCTAACAATACATTGTTTCCGCGAAGTTTAATCAACTTGCGAATAGTTTTGTGTCTGTTGTTATGTTATGAACGTAGATAGTACGGGTCTTTTGTTATTATTATGTACTTTCACTACTTTCAGTTAGGTATATCTTAGAAACGAATGACTAGTTTTCGTCTCGCGGTTTCGATCGGGTTCTGCTTCTGTTTTTTCCGGGATTTAAATGATCCTATATATGCTCCAGGTTATCCAGGTTTATACAGTTTATTACTGATGCAAATAAATTAATTGACAGCCGTAATCATAGGAGTTAGAATATTATAGATATTGATAGCGTTTACAACGTTACGTTACCTTTTCCGAAGCGTGAGCAGTTTCCATATAGATGCATTCACAGATATATCGTACACTAGTTGATATACAGTCAGACAAAATGTCGATAATGGATTCCTTGTCATTTGTTCTCGGTAAGAGTACAATAGACAATAGACAATAGACAAATCTTTATTTGGCACACACACATCACAAACATTGAAACAAAACACAAAATAAAATGAAAACAACAAAAACGGAAGCTTATAAAGAACAATCAATAAAAACAATAACAACACAATTCTTATATATAATATGCCATACATGAAAATAATAAATGTAATTTATATTTGTGGTGTGATGCCAAAAAGGACTCCAACTCAGCATATGCTGTGGCAAGTACTACCATCAGCACTGATTTTCAGTGGAGCCCCTTGAAAAAGTCGAGATGCGCTCGCGGGGTGATCCTGACATAAATAAATAAATGTGTGGTGTGAAATAAGTACATACATAATTGAAATAAAACAATTAATTATAAATATATATTGAAACATAAAATAGTGACATAATGATATAGTACAAATATTGAATAGATAGAATATATAATGCGAGTCATTGTGACTACAAATACATAAATATAGAAATTAAATGACTTAGAAGAAAGTGCTCAAATATGTTGGAACAACTCGGCCACCTATGGGAAGTTTTTTTTGGTAGCAAACTAATAAAGCTTTTAATTTGGTCTTGAAAGACGCAACGCTATTAGCTTCCCTAACTGGAGGTGGAAGGTTGTTCCAACACTTGGTAGCCGTGTATTTGAAACTGCCTCTAAAAGCTGCAGTGCGATGTGAGGGCATTTTTAATTGATAGCTTACAGCTCTAGCCGCACGTTTGCTGGAACTGTATCGCCACTCCAACTTCTCAAAGAGATACTCTGGACTTTCAAAATTCGTCACATTAAAAAGAAGAGATGCCAAATGGAGTTCTCTTCGGAGGGTCATTTTCAAAATACCTGCGTTATTTAGGTGAGGAGTGACATGTGTACGCGGTAAAATATTAAAGCAATATCTAGCACATGCATTCTGAACCCTCTGTATGACCCTATCAGTTCGTGCCAACAGACGCGGCCCATAAACAATATCTGCATAAGCCAACACAGAAAGCACCAGTGATTCACAAAGTTTTATACGCAGGTCAGTGCTTAGAAAACTACGGATTTTATATAACATTTTGAGTCTATACAGTGACCTGCGTACCATTTCAGTAATATGGGCTTCAAAACGCAGATCCTCATCCATGAGTACACCCAAGTTACGAGCCTCTGAGACACGTTCGATCCGGCAACCCAGCACTGAGATCAAAGGACTGCAGTTTGATATGCATTTTAACTGAAATTTGGAGCCAAGTACTAAATACTTAGTTTTGTCTGGATTTAAAACCAAAGTATTACGTTCAGACCATTCCACAATGCGTTGCAGATCCTCATTTAAATTGGCCACAGCTGTCTGTATGTCTTCGGGCTTAAACGATATGTATACCTGGATATCGTCAGCATACATGTGATACCTACAGTGGTTAATAGCACCTATCACATCCGCGCTGTAGAGAACAAACAAAAGAGGCCCCAAAATTGAACCCTGTGGGACTCCCCTTGTTACAGCGGATGGTGTTGAGAACTGGCATCCACCGTCCGGGCTACTAAGCTTAACTAACTGCGTCCGGCCAGTCAGATAACTATGGAACCATTTCACAGCTGAGGGCTCAAAACCATAATAGCGCATTTTAGAAAGCAGAAGTGGCACGTTTATCGCATCAAATGCTCTGGAAAAGTCCAGAAGGACCATTATAGTAGCATTACCATCATCTTGTGCAGATATAATATTATCTACAATATCGATCAATGCCGTGGACGTACTACGAGACTTCCGGAAACCTGACTGGCGAACTGGTAGAATATTATTTTTCTCCAGATAGGCCGTTAGTTGCATACAAACTATCCTTTCCAAAATCTTAGACAGACATGGAAGAATGCTGATGGGGCGAAGGTCTTTAAAATCAACTACATTAGTTTTCTTAGGCAAAGGTGTTACTAAAGCTATTTTCCAGGCATCAGGGAAATTACAAGTAGCTAGAGATGAATTTATTATAGCAGTAATAACATCCAGCGTACGAGGAAGGGTAAGAAGCAGCATGTCAAGTGAAATATCGTCAGCACCTACCGCATTAGACTTTAGGGATTTAATAACATTGAAGACGGTATTTCCATTGACTGTACTTAGTTCAAACACTGATGTGCCATGGCGATGAAATTCGTAGTACGTCAGCCCGGATATTGCAACGCTGCTCCCCCCCGGCACAGTATTAAAATGAGAGTTAATGAGGTCTGGATCACATAGATGAGCAGGTAGATCTAAATTATTATTTTTGCCAGTGAAGTCAGTAGTACGCTTTAAATTCTTCCAGAGGGCTCGAGAGTTTCCGGCATTACGATTTATATGCTCACTATAATATGCTTTTTTTTCACTATATAAAGCACAATTTACACAACTCTTAAGTTGCTTGTAATACTCTTTATGCGTATCCAAGCCTGAAACTCGCAACCTATCATGGGCTTCATTTCGCAGGCGCATCATCTCCCTAATGGTAGGTGTTATCCATGGGAATGAATTTCCTTTTACACGTTTTCGTCTGTATGGAGCGAATTGGTCAAAAAGTGTCAGTATCAAGTTATTAAACAAAGTTACCATATCATTTGCATCTGTAATGAGTAAAATACTCTCCCAATCCATACAATTAACCACCTGATCAAAGTCACTTCTATCGATGTTTTTTAGTACCGATAAAAAAAAACGAGAAATTGGCATTCATTATATGTGACGGACCAGCTGGCGCGGTTGGTTAGGACTCCACCTATCCCGCCGCAGGTCGTGGTTTCGATTCCTACACAGGACATGCATTTGTGTGCATGAACATATCTGTATGTCCTGAGTCTGGGTGTAATTACGTATATTAAAGTATGTATTTGCAAACAAAAAGTAGTATCTGGTTTCCATAGTACAAGCTCTGCTTAGTTTGGGATCAGATGACCGTGTGTGAGGAATGTCCCAGGGTATTTATTAATTTTTATGTATTTTAGTCGTTCAAACTATGTACGCACACTTCGATTCAAGGTATTTGCACCACACCGGTATTCACGGACCGTACTCTAGTACTTTCGTTCTATTAACACTCTAACTCTATGGCCGTAGTTATAAATGATTCGTTTTCGCAAATTACATTAAATTGCTTTATAATGTCAGTACGTATCTGTGACACATGTCCATCAATTTAGGTCATCGTTGAGTGGCGTCGTTGTGGATATCATATTGTATGATACTGTCAAGATTAGTATCGGAGTACTGTTTAATAGTAGATAATGTGAAAAGTATTTAATAAAAGGATTTATTGAAGTGCTCTGATATTGTCGAAATGGATTGTTCTATAATCAAATAACAAAAGGTAGTAGGTATATGTATTATATCGTTATCTGGTTTCCATAGTACAAGCTCTGCTTAGTTTGGGATCAGATGACCGTGTATGAGGAATGTCCCAGGATATTATTATTATTAATCAGGTGCTTATTTTTAATCAATATTTTCATAGGAAGTTACAAATAATCTGAAATTGGATAAGTAATATATCCTGTTTCTTGACTTTATGCAATAAATTAATACGCGGTTTTATCAGATTTTATGAATAACCCTCGGACAAGACTCCGTTAGAATATAGGGAGTGATTATATCATATTAAACCTAATATAAATCAGGCAGTGATCTAAACTCGCTATTTTATTTATAATATCGAGTATCGAGTTTAGAAAAATTTATAATAGAATAGGAAATGTAAATTTTTTATATATATTTAGATATTTATATTTTGTTATTTCTCTATTATTAGAGAGTTTAGTTTAGTTTTAGTTGTTGTTATTATTATTAGTCTTATTTATACGGATATCTTGAATAAATAAAAATTAAAGTACAAAATACAAGTATCAAAGTAAATTAAAGCAAATTGTTATAAAATTCCACTAAACGAATTATTAATAATTCTTTGTAAAGGGCAGACCTCACAAAGTAAACGGAAAAGGATTAGGCCTTCAAGTCTTTCATTGTGATTGAGTAACATCCTAATATTAATTTAGCAGTAAAGTAAAGCCGCCAGAGCTTATGGTAGATATGAAACAATTTGTAGGGAGGATTAGCGTTGCCATGGTAACGAGATAACTTGGCACCATCAAGTGTGAAGCCAACGGCTTAGGCACCTGTGAGTTATATGTGCCAGTTCTTTGTGATTGTTGTAGTTAGAGTGACTCTGGTGCTTACCGAAGTGATTTTTCGTGGTGCAATGTTCTTTGATTACATTAACATTTATATATTTATCAAATTCTGTGACTAGCTCTTTTTGGTATAATATTTTATTTAAATGAAAATGGTTAGGAATAACTCTAATAACAGTATCAATAATTCAACTAGTTCAATCAGATAAATTGTATTTAATCTGAGCGTGGGTACAGTTGAATATTCTAGATATAGTTCTACTGAATTGCATATGAATTCAATGGAATTTAATATACATTTGCTGAATTTGTTATTGCGTTCCAAAATAATAATAAATGTGTCGCATTCATTCACATAACTATGTTCCGTTTAAGTGAGGCCACCCGACCACGCTTGTTGTTGTAGAATGATGAACAAAAAGCGTAAACGCCGTGAAAATCAAAGTGTTTGCGAGAAAAATACTCCTAAAAGCGTTCTGATAGCGCTACGTGTTTCTACTGTCTGCTTAGACGACTAATTATTGTTCCAGGGCTAAAGAGAACTTTAGTTGACTCAAAAAAAATGCGATATAACCTTTTCTTATGTAGGCTTCTCTATACGTATTAATAATAATAGCTCAATGGTCGAATCAAGGTTTGCATCATATTCGTATAGGTATCAAAGCAGATAGGTAATATTCCGGTTTTTTTTTCTCCTCCTCGTTAAACATTTTTAAATTTATGATTTATAAGATATTCTTCAGATAAGTGACCACGATCGGTGAAGATTTCCCGAAGGTGGTAACCCTGATTACATTTTTATAATAATTTATATTAAACTCGAAGAAAGCTTACCATACCTACTGGGATTACAATCATGTTCTTCATTTATATTGCGGATTACTCCAAAGATACCTACAAATAAAATAGTAGGTAAAGATTTGCAGATAATAAAATTTTAACCTGAAATCGCTGTTCTATTAAGTTCATGTGTCTTTACATAATATGAGTATAATACTATTGGAAAAAATAATTAATTTATAAATACTAGCCTAAGAGTTTATTTGAAAGCGCTGATCTAGGGAATTGTTCGAGTTAAAAATATATATTTGTTTTAGATAGCCCGTTTATTTAGGAAGATATATCTGGCTATATAGCATCAAGATAATGCGTGTGAATTCGCAGGGCACATCTAGTTGTAACATAATTTAGAGATCATTAGAAATTTTAAATACGTTTAAATATGTTCACGTTGACTTTAAAATTGACATATTTTCATGAATTACGTTTAATACGTAATATTGTCATCATAACGTATAAAGGTTATTATAGATTTTATACTACGAATAATAAAAGTCTATAAATAACTAGCTGCCCGGCGCGACTTCGTTCGCGTGGTGCTACCCTACCCTATGGTGCTACCCTACCCCACCCTACCCTACCCTACCCTACCCTACCCTACCCTACCCTACCCTACCCTACCCTACCCTACCCTACCTGAATTTTCTTTGCTATAAACCTCACGGAGCCCGAGACCTTTCCAACGAATGCAAAACCGTGGAAATCGGTTCGTGCGTTCTGGAGTTATAGCGTCAGGAAGGAAAACCCGACTTATTTTTATATAGTAGAAGAAGATAACCTTGTACCTTGATCTTAATACGTTTAGTCGCTATGTGCTAGGTGCTCAGGTAGTCTAGGTTAGCCAGCCCAGCCCTGTTTTGTATCCTTGCATTGTCGTGTTCAAATGTTACGCAGTAACAAAGTTGCAGTTGTATATTATTTAATTGTTAAAAGACAGTCGCAAAATACTTTGAATTGTTTTACTAAAACTCCTTTACTTTATCGTAGCACTTTCGTAGCGATTCGTAGTCATGTAGTCATAATATTAGGAACTGGCACGTAATCCATCAAACACGCTCGTGCTATAGCTGGGTAGGTATAACCAGTAATATAAAAGGGTTTCTTATTATTCTTTGATAGTTCGCAGATTTACGAACAGTAAAACAGTTTCGTATATCATATGTTACTAAATAACTTTTACTAAGATTGATAATTAACTATATGTTACTTGATAAAATCTGCTTTAGTTGCAATTTATAAAATTACATTAGTAATTATATTTATTTAATTTAATTATTAACACTCCCGGCGGTATTATAAGGCGATAAGGGAGCCGAGAGTGTAATAAATCAATGCACACGAGTGTCATACGACATTTTTAAACCCACTTGCGAGGAAAAAAACAGACTTCAATTTTGCAATAATTGACACTTTACGAGCGAGTGTGTCGAATTATTTATAATTTTGTTTTCTTATTTCATGAATTAATCAATTAATTCGAATTAATTAAATACACAATTATTTCAAACCAAAAGCGGCTTAAGTGCTATGTATGCTAGTACTACAGTTTTAATTAGTAAAAGTATATAGGCATCTACACTCACACTTAATCCTTAATGGTAAAAGCGGTGACAATCTACTAATTGAAGCTTTAAATACATGAATAATATTAAGTTTTTAGGTACCATCTTGCCTTATTTTATAATTGACTAGTTGCGCCCCGCGGTTTCACCCGCGTATCCGAGGGATAAATTGCTTTCTCGGGATAAAAATATGTGTTAATCCAGAATATATTCTAGTACCGTGCGAAATTTCATCCAAAACCGTTCAGTTGTTGAAGCGTGATTGAGTAATAAACATCCATTCAAACTTTTGGACATTGTTGTCTGCCAATTTATCCTCGTCTTTGTATCATGCGTTTCGCTCGAGCAAGCGTTTCGCTTCCTCTTTCCTTATACGCATGGCCAAGTTGTGGAATGATCTCCCGGACAACGTGTTTCCTGACACTTAACATGGGTCTGACAGGTGGGTTTATTCAAGGCCACAGTGAACAGGCACCTTATGGGCACGCGCGGTCCACCCTAGACTACATCTTCGCTTACCATCAGGTGGGATTGCGGTGAAGCGCAAACCCATTATAGAACATTATGATACATGTGTGCAAAGTTGGTTATTAACACTCGAGGCGGTATTAAGCGATAAATGAGCCGAGAGTGTAATAAATCAATGAACACGCGTGTCATACGACGTTTTTCAACACACTTGCGAGGAAAAAAACAGACTTGTATATTTTTTCAGTAGATTTTTTGATTATAATCAACCACTACAACACTAGTGCGTAATAAGCTGCATTGTTCAACACACTCGCTCGTAAAGTGACATTTATTGCACCGTTTTTAGTAATTAATGTACTAATAATTGGACTGTTTTACAAAAAACTTAAACCGACTTCAATGTACACTAAAAAGTACCTGATTTGATGACAATGGGACCAAACGGGAAGTGTAACCATCCAGACAAAAAAAGAATTTTCCAAATCGGTTAATAAATGACGGAGTTATGAGGTAACAAACATAAAAAAAAAATACAACCGAATTGAGAACCTCCTTCCTTTTCTTGAAGTCGGTTAAAACAAAAATACAACCGAATTGAGAACCTCCTCCTTTTTTTGAAGTCGGTTAAAAACGGTGTAATAAATGTCACTTTAAGAGCGAGTGTGTTAAAAAATATTAAATAGCATCACCACATGAGAATTCACAGATAATAAAACTTAGGATAATAGGCTTATAAAATATCGCGACATTATCATCAACAAATACTAATTTTCTCTATTTAACAGGCGAATAAATAATAAAATTGCTCAAAAGAATTCAGATAGTATAGATCCCAGTTTCTGACTGATGTTGAATTAATTAGCCAAATTAAATTAAGATTGAGATTTTTCCAACGTTTTCCATCTTCTTAATTGCGTTTTCTCTAAATTAATTAAAGAGAAAAGTGGCAGCCATTATTCTATCTGAAGGATCTTCATTACAACAGTGAAAACAATTTTTCAGGAGATGAAATTAATGTTATTGTCCATAAACGATACATTATTTGACAATTAATCTTAAAATCATTTAAAATTTACGCAACAAAGCACTGAATCACATAAATACATTTCAGCATTACATTGCGTAAAAATAAACTCTGTAGCTTTAAGAAATTGTATCGTAAAGTTAGCACCATCCGTATACCCCAGTGGTTTGTTTACTCAACTAGATTGCCAACAGCACTTTCCTGAAAATGTTTAAATGTGAATTTTCCTCTTCGTAGAATTTCAATTACGGAGTTACCTACCAGATTTATTCAGAAATGATTATTTAATTTAGATAAAAGTTAAAGCTGCTACTTTATTTCATCACGAATAAAGTTTATTTTCTGAACTAGTTTTCGCCCCGCGGTTTTACCCGCGTTTTCGAAGAATCTTATGTGTTCCCAGGATAAAAAGGAAAACAAAATCATCAAATTGGTAGTGCCTTTGAGGCGTCAAGACTTAAAAAACAAACTAACTTTCGAATATGTATATGACTTGAGTCATTATTATTTCAATTACACAAATCGATTAGTCTAATCAACTTTTCTAATAGCTAATGTTTCGGTAAGAGGCTTGTTGTCGCCTCCGGCGCGCGCGCAGCCAAGTCCATCACGTTGAAGGTTGGAACACAATTACTCATGTAATTGGGTTAATTTGTGATCGTATCGACACACCCAGCAGTGATGACTTGACGATATAATCTTATCCTAATATTAATCACGTTTATAAAGTCGTTAAATCGGTTCTTGTTTTTAAAGAGAAACTGAATCTTTTATTGCTTTATAAACGACTTTAAAATAAAAGTCGGCTCTTGATTGCTACGAAAATAATTTATATGAATTTCCGTAAGATAAAGGTGGTTTGAGTGATAAAACTGATTCATTAATCTAAAACTAGGTATTATTATCATGTATTATATCTTTATAACTCTACCTATTCATAACAATTATTATATTCGGTACGTGTCAAAAGTAAACAGTTTCAAACAAGTAAGTATAGGCATCGCGAAATGTAACGGTATCGATCCACCAACACCAACGTGGCACCGCATTTTCTAATAAATTAATAATAATACCCATTCCTTTGCGGACATGACACAGTGTTCCGTCTTTCAGTCATGCCGCGATCGCACCCAGTCGCGCTGAAAATTGAAAAACTTCAGCGTGACTTTCCGCTGTGAAATATCATTCGAGCTACGCTTTAGAATATTTTTACGAGCAGACGTCACAGTCAGTAATAAACTGTGTTTTCCGCGAGCGGTTTCATTGAGAGATTAGTCTTTACGTTAACGTATTACGGAATTAAAGACATTTATAGGGTCATTATGTGACATTGAAGGGTTTATGCATTTGAAAATAACAAATCTTTGTATCCACGTTATCAAATAGGTAATTGTATGAAATAATTACATATACCTAGTGGAGCAACATTGAGTGTATGGAAGTTGATAAGGTTGAACTCTTTTGAATGCATTGATCATCGCACGAACATGGATCGCGACTGGTGGCAGTTGACGCCGCGTCGGGAAATGTACGCAGTGCCGGAGTGTCTGGCCGCCGTTGACTCACGGGTTAGTTTTACTGCTTACCTACGCTAGAAATAGTTTATGGAAATTCACATTTTACCTTGACATAGGTAGGTATATAATTGTAAAGAGAATGATGATAGAAACAGTTACGTAAAAACGTGCAATGAAATGAAATATTTTATTAATTCAAATAGGTACTTGTGTATTGTAAGACTGACGCACGGTTCGGAAGGTTGCTGTCGCTTGTAGAGCCGGCAATAAAATGGTAATCACCTCATCAAAAACAATATCATATTTATTACATAGGATTATGGGATATGCAAGAGCGATGTCTATAAGGTCGGCAACGCGCAAGTGATACCCCCGGTGTTGCAAGCATCCATAGGCTACGGTAACCGCTTACCATCAGGCGGGTCATGCTTGCAAGTCTAAGTCTTCCATTATATGTCGTGAAAAGGCTGCCTTGAATACTTACTAAGTATAGGTACCTGATGCACGATCGTGTGTGATAAGCTTAATTGTTTCTTGTGAAATTGTACATCTAGTACATAATTATACAGTAAGCCCACTGTCCTAGCGCTCTGATGTTTCTTTACCCATTTGCGGATGTTTGAAATTGTAGTACTGTACGTACGTACATAGAGTTGTTTGTGAAGTGAGCGATAATTAGGCCATGTTTCAGTATAATCATGTTATTGTTTACAGCTGTGTTTATTTCGATAATTATTAGATTAGTTTATTTTAGATCAACTCAATAAATAACCGATAATAATAATTACAACTGAATATTCTTCAATAAATGAGTTAATTCTAGAAGATTTATTAGTCTCAAAAGATTTTCTCACTAATAACAATTATATTTATAATACTATAGATAGACCGCCACTGGAATCTTGATTAGTTTAAGTACCTGATAATGTTCTCTAACAGTAAACCACAAAGAGGAGCTCTTTTGCTAATGAAGGGTTTACATGGTACCTACCTACTCCCATTTGTGGCTCTTTAGGTTTTCCCACAAGCCTCAATCATGAATAATTCAAAATATGAGAGATACGACGATATTATTACCGTACCGCCAAAGAATAACTACCTAGAGCCTATATTTAAATTAATTTGAATCGATACGAGCGGTGTTCATCGTCCCGACTCAAGAAAAGATCCCATATAATTATTCTCAGCTCGTCGAAGTTTATAAAGTTGGCAAACAAGGTAATTGATTTCAATTTGCACATCCATCGAGTGTAAAAAGACAATGTTTACTTTACCTTATACACAGTTTTATCTATCTATTAAAATATATGGGAGCTATAAACTCTGTCGTGATTATATTCCTTGATTTTGACACTACTATACTATAGTTCGATAAAATAAAAAGTTTGTGATCTCTACACACGCAAACGTGATTATGGCAATGCCAAGTATTGATAAGGTAATGGAAAATAACCTGTATGGGGTAGACATTACGGTGTCGATGCGGAATCGAAGGTCATCGTAGAGCGGTCACCTTCATTACGTCACATGTCAGCTGATTGTCGGCTGCCGTTCTATACAACTGTTATTTCCGGGGCCTGGCACATGGCACGTTATCACTCTCGATTGCAATACATAATTCGCTATCTCATTTAGCATAATTTTTCATCTGATTTATGAAGCGTACTGAGAGAATCTCTGTTCTAAGGATTCCTATGTTTCAATAAAATACAATATCTATGCCATCTGAATGTTTTTTTTTTTTATTTGTATGAGTTTTCGCTGCTCCTATAGTACTGATTTGAATTTGTAATAAAACAGATGTGATACTGTGCATTTACTCAACATGACACGAACACTATCTATTTAAAAAATATATTTTTGCTACGAAGCCTGCCATCTACGAAAATATTATTTGTTATACATACATAACTTTCTTCTTTTTTTCAGGGCATGGCATTTACCATTGAAGAACGACAGGCTCTTGGCATCCACGGCCTGCTGCCAGCAAGAGTAAAGTCCCAAGAAGAACAGGTGGAGCTCTGCAAACTATCTATTGAGAGATACGAGAACCCGCTGAATAAATACATTTATCTTATGGGACTCCTTGTAAGTATACTTTACGTAAAATAAGAATAATAGTAACAAAATTTTCTTCTATCAGCTTTTTGTTGTCTTTTTATATCCAAAGGGCCAGTCAATATTTTCATTTTTTCAGCCCTTTATTATGTCTGTTCAGTCAGTCAATATTTATAATATTTATTAGAATTTAATTACGGAGGTTTTGTTAGACAGATTTATAATAAGTATGTACCCAGGTTCTAAATCATCAGAAACTTATTTTAAGTTGATCAATACGTTGATCCTTATCATAAATAAAATACCAAATTAGTATCGTACCTACTAATTTACCAAAAATCATGCCAAAATACTAGAAAAATCACTTGTAAATAACTGACTAACGAAAGCAATACATTAGCATCAGCAACTCTAGAACAAAAGTTTATTCGTAGACAGCAAGTGAGATTGCCTTGACAATGCAGTTCATTGTTTTTATTTTATCATTCTAATCGCAAGTCGTGCATAGTGATTGTTTGAGTGACGTACATGTGACTTGAATAAGTGCCAAAAAAACTTTACAAAAATAGGTACCTATATCAACAAAACTACGAAATTATAAATTTTATATCATTGAATGCAATTACGAAAATATGGTAGTTTTTAAATTACTATTTTTTACACGAAAAGTGTACTTATTAATGCTATTTTTGATAACTTTTGTCAAAAAATTGCATGGTATTATGGTATAAAGTCATTGGGATCGATTCTACTGGGTAATATTGATGGTTATTAATGTCTGAAATATGGTACTTATTCAGTAAACAACCCTGTGAATATATGCAAATATTGTAATTATCACTTTTTGCGATAACGAATCGTATTGTTTATTTTGTTAAGGTTTGAATAGCATTGAAAATTTTTGGTGAGGGAATTCTGCCAAGCATAATGCCTGTTTGCTAGGCAAGGCCAGCTTCATGCCTCAAGCCATCAAATCTCGTAATAGTTTACAGCATGTGTACGATACTGATCTACGTACCGTACAAGCAGCAACATTTTAAAACATACGTCTACTTTAGCTTTCTTATTTAATTTCGATCATAGGTATATCTACGGCTTAGTGTTCAAATCACGGGTTCAAATATTGATTAAGTACCTAAGTACTCACACATAGAAATGATAATGATATTGGGATAGGAAAATAATAGTAGATCTATTGTAAAAGGGCAGGATTTAATACAGGCTTCTTTAAAACCGAAAAGTGTTAAATGGAAATGTGAGATACAGCCTAGGCCTACTTTAAACTTATCCATGCGATTTGATTTGATCCATGAGATTGATTAATACACTGAGAATGCATAAGTGAAAAACGTCAAAATCAATGCAAATATATTTTTTTAATACAGGACCGCAATGAACATCTATTTTACCGCTTCCTGGGTGAGAATGTCGCTGAGATGATGCCCATCGTGTACACGCCGACTGTGGGCCTCGCGTGCCAGAAGTTCGGCCTCATCTACCGCCGTCCCAGGGGCCTATTCATCACCATACACGATAAGGGACACGTCTATGACATATTGAAGAACTGGTGAGATTATTAAGCTGTCTTTAAATCGTTGTTATAATTTTAAAATGTTAATAACGTACAAAATCACAACTGCAACTGGCATATCAGTGAATATCAAAAATAATAAAAATCAGGTGGAACGTCTACTTGCTTGTCAACCGGTTGGAAAATGAAAAACACGAGACCAAACATACGAGTACCTAGGTCGATTTTGGAGTCAAATTCAGAAGCTTATTTATTCATTGTTCATGAAAGACTTGTGCCATGAAGCCATGTCAGGGGCATAGCTACCGCCGTATCAGCTGTATCAAAGATACGGGGCACCCGGGCTACAGCAGGGTCCCGAACATGTGTAAGCAAACATTGATAAAATAAATTACCTTCCATTTGAGCTTCGCCCGTAGAAGGGCCCCCAATAAATTGTAATACAGGGTCCGTCTGGGGCAAGCTACGCCACTGAGCCATGTGTTAATGGTGATGGTCTGGTGATGTGTTAATATGTGTGTAGGCCAGAGACGGACGTGCGCGCGATCGTGGTGACGGACGGCGAGCGCATCCTGGGGCTGGGCGACCTGGGCGCGTGCGGCATGGGCATCCCCGTGGGCAAGCTCGCCCTATACACCGCGCTCGCCGGCATCAAGCCGCACCAGTGCTTGCCCATTACTTTGGGTGAGAAATTTTTCATCATCAAGTAGCTTTCATTTTCCTATACCTCTACGCCTTCATCCTTTGTACAACTCGTACAACTAAATGAGCTTGAAAATCCTTCTACTTATATCCATACTAATATAATAAATGCGAAAGTTACTCTGTTTGTCTGTTTGTTACCTCTTCACGACTAAACATCTGAACCGATCGACTGGACCCGATCGTTGATAGTACCTATTAGCCAGACATCAAAATGATGATTTCTGCAGCACCCAATTCGCCCCCCTTGTAGGTACTACGTACCTGGCGACGGTAGCTACTTACCGTCAGGTCAACTCAGGTCGAACGCCTATCTGCTTAACAGTCAGAACTAGGATAATCTACATGATTTTCCATCGTTATTGGCACCAGACGTGGGCACAAACACGCAGTCAATGCTGGACGACCCGCTGTACATCGGGCTGAGACAGAAGCGCGTGCGCGGCGCCGAGTACGACGAGTTCATCGACGAGTTCATGTGCGCCGTCGTGCGCCGCTTCGGGCAGAATTGCCTCATACAGTTCGAGGACTTTGGGAATGCAAACGCTTTCAGACTGCTAGAGAAGTACCGCGGCAAGTGAGTATTTTTCAGCTTTTTTTGCCCCTTTGTATGATGTGACAATAGTGGTGAATGTAACAAAACCTAGAATGATATTGCCTCCATAGCAGCTGGAACATACCTGTATGTGCTAGAAGGTGTAAATGTAGCCAGTTAACTACACGCTTAACGATTTAAACAATTAAGTCAAATCATGAGCAGATCCATTAAGAATGTTAGCCTTGTTGTGTTGGAAAAATCTTTGTGAATTGAGAGACCTATATTGGTTCTCATAGCATTTTGTACATGCATAAAACTCCTTTCTACGGGTGGAGTTATTGAAATGACGTAAGAAGATTTGTGTGTTTACGTTCTTACTGTATTATTAAAATAAAATAATGAAATCATTTACATACCTACTATCATTTATTTATTTATGATACACATGCAGCTAAAAGCTGATTTCGTGCACTTTAGTCTTTAAGTACTTGTCGAGTCTATTTTTAAAAGAGTTCACTGTTTTTGCACTGATAACTTCATAAACTGGATTCAAGGATAGGTCGTCATCAAGTCTCGTTTATGCGACTACTAAATGTCGAGGCTGGAATCTAGTCTATAGTTATCTAAAGTTGGGCTAAGTTTGATGCTGAATTCCAAACTGGTTAGTTTTGACTTTCAATTATGTCCTCCTCGGAGCCCAAGTGGAATGTATTTTAATAATAATTGCCGGTCAGGTACTGCACGTTCAATGACGACATCCAAGGCACCGCCGCGGTGGCGGTGGCGGGTCTGCTCGCCAGTTTGAGGCTCACCGGGAAGAAACTGTCCCAGAACACCATCGTGTTCCAGGGGGCTGGAGAGGTGAGATTGATTGCTTTACATACCATTGATTGTAATGAACATACTTAATATAATAATTACACCCAGACTCAGGACATACAGACATGTTCATGCACACAAATGCATGTCCTGTGTGGGAATCGAACCCGACAATCAATCAATCAACAATCAATCTGCGACCTATAGCAGGTTAAGACTCCACGTCTTAATCAACTGCGCCAACGGGCCCGTCGGGTTGGTGATTGGTAATGAAGAAGTTTCAAGATCAAACCAAGCTTTTTATACATAATTTTTATACCACTAAGGTGGCAAACAGCATGCGGCCCGCCTGATGGTAAGCGGTTACCGTAGCCTATGGACACTTGTAACACCAGTGCGAAGATAAAGTATTACTTATATATGATCACTCGGCTTTTTGGCGGTAACTTGCGTTTTCATTTTTATTTTCATAAATTTGTGTATTTTGTGAATTATTGGTGGTATTTTACCCAATAAAGATCATCCATGTGCACCATTGAAGTGAAATGAAATGAATTATGTGTATCGTGTCTTTTCAAGTTGTCTCAAAAAGTCCGTGAAGAGTTTTAGTACAAGGACCACCATTGTAGTAAAACATGACTTTTATGGACGGTGACTGACTCGAGGACTTTATTGTGACTGGAAACTATAATATAACTCGACACTGGCAGAAATGAGCCCCAATTTGGGCCTGGTTAAATAAGAAGAAGAAGAACTTATCACTAGCACGTTGGCGACCCTAAAAAAATGGTTGTATTTAAAAGGAGACGATTATAATGGCAGGCTTCGCTGGGTATCGCGGCGCTGTGCGTGATGGCGATGGTGGCGGAGGGCTCGTCGGAGGCGGAGGCGCGCGGCCGCATCTGGATGGTCGACTCGAAGGGGCTCATCGTGCGCGACCGGCCCGCGGGCGGCCTCAACGAGCACAAGGCCAAGTTCGCGCAGCATCACGCCCCCGTTGACACTCTCGAGGAAGTGGTCGATGTCGCTAAGCCCTCGGTTCTCATTGGTGGGTGGTTGTTTCATTTCAAATGTTTTTAGCTTGATTATGATGTATTTGATATTGTTAAGTAAAGTTGATGATGAATTTGATATTACTGAGTACTCGACAAAACTAAAACTGAACTAAACAACCGCAGTTTTTCAAGTTTAAGCAAACGTAAACCGTGTATTTTGATAAGCTCAGGGACTCATGGTCTAGTAGAAAACTACATGTTTTTTTTTTTATTGATTCGCGAACCTTATCTAGTTTGCAAACATAAATCTTTTTCTTGAACAAAAGTTAGATCTACAATAAAAAATTATTCCATCCATATTATTGATTGTGTTGTACCTACTGTTGTGCAGGCGCGGCGGCCATAGGCGGCGCGTTCACGGCGGAGATCCTGCGCAAGATGGGCGCCAACAACGAGAAGCCCGTCATCTTCGCGCTCTCCAACCCCACCAGCAAGGCCGAGTGCACCGCCGAGGAGGCCTACTCCAACACCGACGTGAGATACATACAATACACTAAACTACACTCACTGCCATTGCACACTTAATTCAATTGAAGTCTCCAAATGCTGACTTTTCTATTTTTTAAATTATTACATTGCAGAGTCTTATCGAAAACACCTCTTTTGTATGAAATTTCGAGCATGAGCCTAATTCAATGCTTACCCACTGTCACATCACCCCACACTCATGTTTCTTACCTATATTTATCATAAATCATCCATTGATTGCAGTAAGGCAAAATAGTTAACTAAAATGTTGTAATATTATAATCCAGGAGCGTGCAATCTTCGCGTCGGGCTCCCCGTTCCCGGAGTACCGCACGAAAGACGGGCGCGTGCTGCGGCCCGGCCAGGGGAACAACTCCTACATCTTCCCCGGACTCGCGCTCGGCATCATCTGCGCCGGCATCGTCGACATCACGGAGGACTTCATGCTCCTCTCGGCTCAGGTGGGGACAAAAATGCTTACCAATGATAGGTTTTTTTATTGCCAAACTGGGCATATAGATAATTTCGTAAGCTAATTTTACCTATATGATAGCGACTTGCATATGGGAGGGTCACATGCACTCTGACAAGAACACGCGATATACTGATTGGTCCTTACTGTTCAAAAACAATAATTTTTCCTCAAACGATTCGAAGGACGAAGTTTTTCCTAATATCAATACAAAGGCGCTAGGCAAGAGTTAGCTAACGATGGGTAATAAACTATTTTAGCATTATCAAATGTTAATATGGATACTTAGTTTTAACCACAATCTTAATCATAGTTAGTTATGTGGCCGAAGATGGTAAGCTCACATAGCATAGAAGGGAACTGGCTCTCAAGTTCAACTGCCGGAATACCTACACCTAAGTGCCAGCTAAGCTGTTTCGTCAGGTTTCCGAAAGAGCATATTCATAGTGAAAATCGAACCCAGCTCGCTCCACCTTAAATTACCTTTTGTAAGCTATTGTTTTTCCGCTTTAAACTTAATACATTACCAAGGATTTATTTTGATTATTACAGGCATTAGCGGAAATCGTATCCCAAGATGACCTGGACCACGGAAGCTTGTACCCACCACTAGAGCAAATTCAGAATTGCTCAGTTAAAATTGCCAAGAAGGTCATCGAACTCGCATACAAAACAGGTACGTACATACTTAAATATTAGATGGTACTCAAAATAATCTGCTACATTCGTTTATATTGCTAGGAAGCCTTTCTAAGACAAATATATCACATTTTGCGCACAAAGAAATATCCGGGACACCTGCCATCTGATCTATAAATACCTGTGCTATGGAAACCAGAAAGCTGACAAACCACATTACACTAATAGTTTTTAGTAAATAATGTATATATTTATGCCCAATTAACTTTAGTCTATATTAGGATAACTGAACCCCGCGTACGTTTTCTTTTTGTAAGGGACTCTAATTATGTTTCTAAATAAAACAAAGTTACTTCTTATGACATCAGCTATCTGCCAGTCAAAGTCCCGTCAAAATCGGTCCACCAATTTCGGAGATTAACCGGGACAAACAGACATTTCAAATGTAGTATAGATGTGATAAAATGTAATGTTCTTTGCAGGTAAGGCATCAGTAAAACCCCAACCGTTGGATACGGAAGCGTTCATCCGCTCGCAAATGTACGACGTGAGATACACGCCGGCGCTGCCGCCCCTCTACTCGTGGCCGCGGGGCGGGCCGCAGGTCGACCTCATCTAACCTAACAAACAACTTGTCACTTTACACTGCAAACATTTCAGAATAACCCTACTCGTGTTTATTTCGAACCCGATTCCAGTCGATAGTATACTTGCCTATTTATGATTTTGACGAAATTGGGTCCGAAATTTGGCCGTAGTAGAATGTGAATATTTCATTAATAATTAACGATCATATTTGGTAAATAAAAAAATAAAATTACTATCTTGATGTTGTAATCATGTAACGCCCTCATATTTATTGTTTTCAAATGCTTCCAGCGGAAACGGTAATGTATTTATAAAGACTTGAACTGATGATGACGATTTTGTATTTGACTTATAACTGAAATTAATTTGTGATGTGGACGTTTTTTTTATCACGCTCAGCTGGACTTTATTTAATGGGGAAGAAGCATTTACTCTCTCTGTTAAATTTTTTTACTGTTATTTATTCATCATTCCAAATTATAATAATGAAATTGTTATGATTTAGTAAAATTTGTTTAGTTTTATGTCGTACTTAAGTATAATATAGTTACTTACGGCTCTCTCATTATTTATCAACCAACCTTTATTATGTTGTTGTTTTATGTAAGATTCTTCACATCATGATTGTACTATATATGATAACACCAACTTATGAAATTCAAGCATTAAACAAGTAATGAACGAAGGTTCCTTTCAAAACCAATATGTTAAATATTTACTTAGGTTAGTAAATAATAATTATTGTGTGGTATTTATATGTAAATTTTGAAATAAACCGAAACATTAAATTGAACTGTATTTTATTTGTATATTTGCAGACTACATAATCGTTATACCTAATAGTAGTTAGTAATAGTAGAGTAAAAAAGTACATAAGCATATTTTACACGCTTTTATTTAGTTTCACCTGTTCGGTGTCTGCAATCGAATCTTACAAGTTACATTTGACACACTTCTCAGTGTCTGATTGAGCTGAAGTTTGGCACACACACGTTTGGTTTTCGTGACAATGCACGATTACCTTAATGCCGCTATTTTAAATCCAATATGGCAATATTACCATGATGTAACCATAGACGTATAAAAAAATCAAGACGGAGTGTCAAGCGAAAATGAAGTGAAGCCAAAAATTTTCTACGTATGCGTGACTAAAATAAGTACTGGCCCAAGCAGGCACAAATGATACAGAGCCTTATTGTCACTGTCAACGTCTAAATGTGGAATGACAACCGATCGGCTTCCTATGGGGTATATGTGTGCGTGAGGTATTTACAAGAACGCCGGCTTCCTTTTGGTGCTTCACCCGTTTATAGGGCGACACTACATCCATGGATGTAACCATGTTGTCTTGTCACGTTCTTGTCTACAATATCTAGGTACTAGAATAGTGAAGGTGATTGTTGTTTACAGCTAAACTAATTTAGTCTCACACGTCTTTTTCTAATAAGGAAGATAAGAAAAGGATGTAAGAAATTTACTCCTGTCAAATTAGTCCAATGCTCGTTTTCATTATAAAGAATCATGGTGAGATTTGTACAAAAAGTAAAGATTTTTAGACGTTAGAATGACGTTATTATTGATCCTTAGTGCCTATGGAATATCTTGAGCCATTTAAAATATTTTTATTATAGCGAATTTCTGAGTTATTCCGTTTACGTCGCGCGTAGCTCTACGTCGCGTTCCTTCTACGGTGATTCCGCCTACGTCGAGTCTTCCTACGGTGCGTGTCAAATCGCGATTTGACATAAAAGTACAGTTATTTCTAAAAAATAATATCAAAAACGAAAAAAGTGTATTTTCTTTTAATTTCTAAAACATATCATCATTATGTAGGTACCTACTTATATTTTTTTTATACTGGCTCTGCGAGAGAGTAGGCATGGCTTATCCAGCTATATATTTTTCATGTAATAATGAATTGGGTTATCAAAACCTTTGAGAGGTATCTTATGTACTTAATTTTTAGATTCCCAATTGGACCCGGTAGATGGCGCTGCAATCGGATTATAGGTTTTTTTTTTTGTGTGAGTTCGGATGGGTCCCTTGATTGTTTTGATTTATATTTGGACCCGGTAGGTGGCGGTGCAATCGGATTATAGGATTTTTTTGAGAGTTTGAGAGAGTTGAGTGGGCCCATTGAGTTTTTAGGTTCACAATTGGTCCCGGTAGGTGGCGCTGCAATCATCCTAACTAATATTATAAACGCGAAAGTGAGTTTGTTTGTTACCCCTTCACGCCTCAACTACTCAACGGATCATCATGAAATTTGGCATAAAGGGACATAAGTGTAAATAAACCTATGTCCCTTTCCATACCATAGGCTACTTTTTAACCCAGGAACGCGGGTAAAACCGCGGGGGACAGCTAGTATTATTTAATATAATCGTATTATAATGATTTTAATGAAATTTGGTGTGCAAGTTATTATTATTATGTCTTTTATGAAAATAATATGAAACATCACTTTCTTTTTCTAAGGGCCTATTCACACGGCGATTTGTTTACGCACTATAGACACGCGCAAGATACAAAACGCACTGCGAACGTAATTCTATAATAACCTGTAGGTAGACGTATACACAGGTTCATGAATTGAGTCTTGAGTTTCATCCGCACTTTAGCAGATGGCCCGTAAATACAGACTGAAGAGCGTAATAGCGTTTCCTATTGTAACATAATCGATATTCGCCAGCGACTACCGGCTGGGCTTTAATCGCGTTTTTGTATTTATTATATCTAGTCTAAGGTTTTTTTTTAAAGTTTTGCAGTGCAAGTAACGCGTGTCATAATTCAAAATCGCGCGCGCCCTCCGCCGCCATGCGCAGCGTGGATAAACCCTAAAGTCATTCATGTCAAGATTATGTACTAGACATATTTAATGTAGATTAGAAGGACAATGAGCATTCTGCTTTGCTATTCTGTAACGTTTTTGTCAGCAAATCGCGCGAACGATTGACGTCATTCGTTCGCGTGGCTAGTCCGGGAGGTAGCGTATACCGGCTGACGTTGACACGGATAGTTGATCTTATATGACTAACTAGATGCCGGCGCGACTTCGTGTGACGTTCGCGTGGTGCTAACCTACCCTGCCCTACCCCACCCTACCTTACCCTACCTTACCGTACCCTACCCTAGAATTATGCGGGCACATCATCAATAGTTTTCGCAGCGCACGCGATGTAATGAATATTTTAGGTATTTTTTTTACACCTAGGGTTACATTGTTGGAGTTTTAGTAAGGATCCCTCATTTTTAGGATTCCGTAGCCAAATAGCAAAAAACGAAACCCTTATAGATTCGTCATGTCTGTCTGTCTGTCTGTCTGTCTGTCCGTCCGTATGTCACAGCCATTTATTTCCGAAACTATAAGAACTACAATGTTGAAACTTGGTAAGTAGATGTATTCTGTGAACCGCATTAAAATTTTCACACAAAAATAGAAAAAAAACAATAAATTTTGAGGGTTCCCCATACTTAGAACTGAAACTCATTTTTATTTTTCATCAAACCCATAAGTGTGGGGTGTCTATGGATAGGTCTTCAAAAATGATATTGAGGTTTCTAACATCATTTTTTTCTAAACTGAATAGTTTGCGCGAGAGAACCCTGTAACTTCTAAAATAAGAGAATGATAAATCTATAAAAAATATATGATGTACATTACGGTGCAAACTTCCACCGAAAATTGGTTTGAACGAGATCTTGTAAGTAGTTTTTTTTAATACGTCATAAATTGAAATTAATATCAAATACTCAGGTCTATACTACCATTTACTTATATACCTACAGGTTTGTACGGAACCCTCGGTGCGCGAGTCTGACTCGCACTTGGCCGGTTTTATTTTGAAAATATAATATAGCCTATGTCACTCGGGGATAGTGTAGCTTCCCAACAGTGAAAGAATTTTTCAAATCGGTTCAGTACTTTTGGATCCTATTCAATGCAAACAAACAAACAATCAAATCTTTCCTCTTTATAATATTAGTATAGATAAGTGAACCGACCGTCAGCTGCTCAAGAAGCGGCGGGCGTGGGAGTAGCTGATAACGGATGTGCTAAAAAAAAGACATAGTACGCCGACACAGTAAGCTGAAAAAAAGTCGTCAGCTGATGGTTGATGGGGGAATATGCGTCAGTTGCTCGTTTGAACTTATAAAAATAGTTGACATCCTACTGAGCTGGAAAAAAAAACAACGGGTTGCTTGGACATGGCTATTGCCTGCTACTAGGTGTTATATTCGACAAAAGTTCAGGTAGATTGAGAGCTCACACGTAAGTATGCCACATGAAACAATGTATTTGTCAGCCTTAACGCAAACTTTGAAGGTCCTAACTTTGAAGCTGACTGACTTGCGGATGATTATTCCTTAGTAATATGGAGGTGCAAGTTGGATTGGATGAAACCTCCATTTAAAAGGGAAGATTTTCTGCCAGGCTGGGTCATCGTGCCTGGGGACCGCGGTCCAACTGTACAGTCGCGGTCTGAAAATGTTTATCACATTTCAAAATCGACTACTCAATTCTATACATATTGTCCGGTAGAAAATAAGTAAGGTATGGCGGCACTATAGGATCTCGGTCTACTTTGTGTTCGTGGCTCGGCTCGTGCACGGTTCGTGTAGCATGGATGCACCATTATACCCATCCGAAACCCCGGTATATATCTAGGTATTGATGCCTAACGGAAAATAAACTTTTTTGCTGCCCGCCAATAGGCCATTTGCCCATTGTCCTTTACTCAATACAATTTTTTTGTAACAATTAAAGGAGCCCGCATACGAGCGATAAACGCTGAGCGATTATTTTGAAGCTCAATATAGAACATTCACGGTCTTATTACAAAACGTGGACTAAATTTCGTACCTGGATTAAACATGGTAATAAACCATGTACTAAAATATTTCGTATTACAAAACGTAGATTATCTCATATTCGTGGATCAATTATGGTACTAAAGATAAACCAACAGCACCCCTAGTTTGTCTTTGGACTATCGCCGACAGAGGACTAAAGTCACTAGCAAACGTCAAATTGCACAGTGAGGTTAAGTTTTATTGTTTTACTTTTGTTTTCTGATTACAAGAAGAATGGATAATATTGATTTAATTTATTGATCTAGAGGATATGGACGATTTAGATTTATTACGGGTGCCCCGGCGACCTTTAAGACTTCGTTATTGGCTGAACCCTTTTGTTGAGTTGTGTGACGAAGAATTTCGATATAAATACACGTTCACGAAGCGTTTCGGCTTAAAAATAGTGGACCTGGTAAAAGCTGAAATATCCCAGGATCCCCGAGGATGCCGAATACCCCCTGAAATTCAAGTGGCTTGCCCATAACGGAGCTGGGCTCGCATTGCTCGCAATGAAGTAAGTGCCTTATAAACCTTGTCTAATAATAGCAAAACAATGTGCAATATAACTTTCTAATGTATTATTATTGTTTTACTCATAGATTCAAGACAACACAGCCGATTTGCACGGTGTGTCTCAGCCAGTTGTCAGCCAAATATATGTAAGAAAGTAGCAGGAACCATTGCACAGATGTCACACAGGTTCATCACGCATCAAAAAGATATGTGCTGATGGGGGCAGTTATATATTAACAGAAAAGGATATCCATCTATAAATGTGCAGGTATATAATTTGAAATTTCAACTTTCTTGAATCATTTTGTAATGTGAAATAAAACAAGCATTTGTTTTTAGGTGGTCTGTGATGCTGATCTCAGAATAATGGATGTAGTAACCAGGTGGCATGGCAATGTATGTACATGATTCCAGAATATTCCGGGAATGTAGACTGAAACAGTGATTTGCAAATAAAAGTAGCGGCTGGTGCTTTCTCTGGAATATTACTGGGTGACAGTGGCTATCCTTGCACCCCATATTTATTTACACCAGTTCTGAACCCTACAACACCTGCAGAAGAAAGTTATAACCAGTCTCACATGTGTACAAGGAACACAGTGGAGAGATGTTACGGGTTATGGAAACAATGTTTCCGCTGCCTACTAAGAGGCATGTGTTGTGATATTTAAAGTGCCAAAAAAACTATAGTAGCATGTGCAGTTCTTCATAATATAGCCATTGACATGAGAGAGGAGATATTTTCTGGTTAAAATGATAGCAGCCTGACACCATCCGCTAGAGAAACATTTTCACAATCAAGAGTTGAAAACACAGTTCATGGAAGGCAGTTCATTGAAATTTATATTCATTGATTATATTTATTTATTTATAAAGTTTAGTTACAGTACTTAGCACTTTTATTATTTTCAATTTTGAAATTTATATACTAATATAATTTCTAACATTCTCACATTATGTTTTGTAAAATTAAGACATTTCATTGATTATTATTTATTACTGTTGTGGTTGACCTGAAAAAAAAAGAGATATTAGTTTATTTTTATGAAAGCTGCTCTTGTTTTGCATAGGTTTATTTAATTTGGTTTGAATTTGTTTTACTAACATTTTATTCATTAGTGTGTTTCTTGCTTTCTATTTCTAATAAATCTATTTCTAAATCCAGTTTTTTCATTCTTGATTCTGCAATTATATTATAAGAATGTTCAATCTCCAACTTTTGTAAAGTCTCCTATGTTTTATCCATACCATAGGCTGTCTGCATGCCAAATTTCATCGAGATTGGTTCATTACTTTTTGAGAGATGCTTGAACAAACAAACATAATTTTTAAAAGCAAGCTGTCCCCTGCGGTTTCACCCTGAGATTCCATACATAATTATAAACATGAAAGTAACTTGTGTCTGACTGCTGGACAGGTATAGAGAGGGACATGGGCTACTTTTTACCCTAGGACCAGGAGAAACCATGGGGACTAGTAATTATATGTACTTACATGTGTTGAGAACCTTTTTTAGTTTTCTTTGATCGAATTCTATATCAATTTGTTCTGGCCTGCTTGTCACTAAGAATATAATATATCCTAGAATGGTTGAAATTAGAGTTATCATAAAGAATGTTATGTGTATCGCACAGTTTTAACATCAAAACAAACATTCTCTTCGGCACTCCAATTTTCACCCCTTCCTTTCTTCTGATCATCTATTGTAGAGTTTTTATTATAAAATAAGCACTTTTTATTTAACTTTTTGTTGCTTAATGTTAGTAGTAGCAGTTTCGTATTTATAATACGCGCGAGAACTTCATTTATTCCGTTACGCGCAAGAGTTGTTGCTAATATGTAATATTCACGGGTAATATTACATTATTATACGTGAAAACAACGCCAAAAACAAAATTATAGTTGATAATTTAGTTGCACCAGCAAAATCTTTTCAAAAATCAATATTTGAATTTATATCTTATTAGTATATACTATTTTAAATTTTAATAATTTATATAATAAATCAGCTATGTAGATAAATGGAACGGTGCGAACGAATGATGTCAGATTCAATGAATGTTTTCTATAGATAATCTGTGGATATTATTTAATCATGGACTAGCTTGTGGTCAGGGTTGGATTATGTACTATAATTATAGTATTTATACTATAATTTCGCCCTTTGTACTATATACTATCCACATCTAAGGATAGTACACTAAAATACTATAATTTAAAGTTTGCTCCCGAATGCTTATGGGGCGATTACATTGGCCAACCTGCAGGGGCCGATTTGGCATACATTGTTGGTTATCTGAGTACATTGTAATAAAATACTCAAGATAACCAGCAATGTATGTCAAATCGGACCCTGCAAGTTGGTCAGTGTAATCAGCCCTTTAGTTTTACGTTAAATGAATATTTCGACCGTGCGTGTATCCGACCGAATTCTGATCTTGCGATGTTTTCTGTGTTGATGGCCGGGGATTCCCCGATTATCCTCCGTAGTACTCTTCTATCTTTCCACTAATCTCGTTCCTTCCATTCCATTCGAAATTCAATCAAAGTTTTTCTTCAATTCAATCGAAATTTAAAAAAAAATATTATCTTGTGACGCTATCAAAAGCGGTAGTAAAAGTGGGAATTGTACTGATTTTATTCCTACTGAGGATATGTTGATGAGATAAAATGCCAAAGATGAAGATATAACTAATAGTAATATTCAAGAACTGATAAACTTAGAAGAGGAGTAAATTTTGCCATAATTGGTGTTGATTTTAATGACTAATAAGTGAAATTAAAAATAATGAAAGTGTACTATAATTTTTTATAAATACTATCCTTTTAATTTTTTTGTGCTATCTTTTTCAACGTACCTAAATCCAACCCTGCTTGTGGTACTAACACATCCTCCGTTAGTCTGCGATTTGTAATAAGATCGAATTTTAGTCATAGGACCAACGTTAGTACCGTAACAATCCAAGACTTGTAAGTTATGGTTTAAACCAGGATGAAGATCGTTTTTTGTAATAAGACCGTCAGAGTTCAATACTGAAACTCACACGAGCTACAAAAAGTCGCTCACTAGCAAAATCGCTGCCTCCCGGGCGGGCGCGGCGATTATCGCTGTAAAATGAAACGTTCGGAAATTTTAATTTACTAACTAACGTAGTGTGCGTTACCCACTACCCAGCGACACTTACTACTTTAGACACGTTATTAGACGGTGGTGTATACTTTTATGACAAAAATAGGTAGGTAAATAAATTTACATTACATTACATATATAAATACAATTACATACATAAATACGTACGTTTAAGAAAATATCTTATCATATATTATATCAATATCTTTAAAAAATATCGATACGATATGTTTTTTTCATTTGCCCATCCCTAAGGTGCATTTCCGCGATAGCCAGCGACAATGTTACGGTCGCCGTGAGTCGCTCACAAAATCGCTGACAAAATTCGCCGCGATTATCGCGGCTTCAAAAAGTAGCTCATGTACGTGCTCCCTTATTCCCCAGTACGCTATTCTTACCACAGATTCTTACCTATAAACACAGCCTATAAACAATACCTACGGTGCACCGACCTATTCAAAATATCATGAAGGTTTGTGAACTTACTAAAAAGTCTTAATATGCTGGCCATCAATAAATAAACTATTTGTCGTGTTGACACTTAATTCTTTATCGTGACATTTTAGTGAATTCAACCGATAAGAAAATTCAGGAAATAATTATTGATTTAAATTATAGGTACTATTACTACCGATCGAGAATATTGTAAGTAGCTAACCAATATTCAAAACATTCACGATCTTGATAATAGGAACTGCATTGATGATGACAAAAATAACAAAACATAGGTGATTCATCACTATATGGATGTATCCCACCCAAGGATGTAAAGAGATATTTATTATAAGAATATCAGGATGGAGCATCGCCTTATAAGAAAGTGTAGCACAATATTTCTAAATGTATTTCAAGCAAACGAAATCGCAAAATATAACGGAGCGTGTACATAAGTGAAACACGACTTAAGTGCCGCAAGCGCGCCCGCAATATTTCACAATTTAAACAAAAATATTTAAAAAAATTAAAACTAGACGAAACTGGCCAAGTGCGAGTCGGACCCGCACACGAAGTGTTCCTTACAAACTTTTTCATTATTTGAATTTTCCTTAAATTCCTTACAAACTTTCATTTTTATTATTTGTTGTTTTAGCGGCAATAGAAATACTCAGTCTGTATAAATTTCAACCTTATGTCTACCTTTATGAGATACAGCCAACTGACAGACGGACGGACGGACAGCGGAGGCTTAGTAATAGGATCCCTTTCGGTTCGAAACGCAAAAATGAAGAAATTTTATTTTTTATTTAGGTTTAACGTATTACTTGATTCTGCCACGCGGCTTCGTCCATGTTTCCGAGGGATTAATGTTTTTATTATTAGAAATTATAGCGCAATAGAAATACACGTGTGAAAATTTCAACCGTCTATCTATTACTGTCATGAGATACTACAGCCCACTGACAGTTAGACAGACAGACAGACAGATAGATAACGGAGGCTTAGTATCGTATAATAGGATCCCGTTGGCACCCTTTGGGAACGGAACCCAAAAATAAAGATTTTATTTTATTTAGGGTTAATGTATGACTAGATTATGTTACACGATTTCACCCGCGTTCCCGAGGTATTCATGCTTTAAACCCATTTTTTTTTCTTTAGTTAATTTAATAACTTAGAAGTATTGTTCTGAGGATTGATAATGACATTGTGGTTTTTTGTGTTTTAGGTCAACGTAAGTGTGAAATGTGTTTTCAAACTTCTGTGTACCACTTCGAAGATAATGAGCGTGAAGAAATACTTTTTTTATAAATACGGAAATTATTAAACTTTCTTTACACATTTTAGATACTTACTACCTACTTGAAGTAATGATTATTAACAAACTCTTAACAACCTACAGTGTGGCCGCCGAGAGAATGCGTTTTTGTTATCCCTTGCTCCAACGATTTTTCCTCAGCAGTACCACTCCGCGTCATAGCTATGTTTGCAAATAACATCAGAATAATCCTACTAATAGTATAAATGCGAAAGTTTGTGAGTATACATGTATGTTTGTTACTCTTTCACGCAAAAACTACTAAATGGATTTGGATGAAATTTGACAAACAGATAGAATATGTTCTGGATTAACACATAGGATACTTTTTATCCCGGGAAATCATACGATCCCCCGAAAATGCGGGTGAAACCACGCGGGACAGCTAGTATGTAATAATAACAAGTTTATAAAATAAACTTACACTATAATTCTTCTTTCGAATTCCTGATATCCGTCATTCATACATTGGAGTCTCCAATGCAGTAATTTTGGCTAAATTGTACGTATGTATCATGGACGATAAGATCCTGGGACATTCCTCACACACGGCTATCTGATCTCAAATTAAACAGAGCTTGTGCTATGGAAACCAGATAACTGATACTGCATATACCTACTACTTTACGTTTGTATACAATATCCATAATGACTCAGGACAAGGAGACATGTCAGTGCACACAAATGCCTTGTCCTGGGTGGGAATCGAACCAACGACCTGCGGCGTGATGGTGGAATCATCCACGCTTAACAGGCCTGGGTATCTGAAAATGATTTGTTAACACAAATTGTGTAGGGCCTACTGCGTAAGTACCTATTTAAAAACTATTTATGGCATTGTTACCTAGGCCTTTTTAGTTCAGATAGGTAGGTACCTATCTTAGTGGATTTTGGTATCTCCGTAAAAATCTGATATCTCCAGTAAATATTTATGAACACTAGTGGTTGCTACAAACAAATTTCGAATGAAATTATGGTTTTCATAAGAATAATAATTAATTATCACATGGCCGTGTGAAGAAATCCTAAAAAAAAACATATTTTCTTGAATAAAACTGAAAAAAACGATGTTTCGTAGGCTTACTGTACACTATGACGTCATAAGCGAGCAGACGCACCGTCGCAAGACTCGACGTAGGCGGAATCACCGTAGACGGACGCGACGTAGAGCTACGCGCGACGTAAACGGAATGAATCGAATTTCTATGGCATTCCGGTGATTCCGGCGAATTTGACTATTCGCGACCAAAACTGTTATGTCGATGTTATGTCTTGCGGGGCTTATAAAATGTTTCATTTATATTAACATGTTGCTGGTAATGTAATCTAAACATTGGAAGTGATTCAAAACCCTCTAATGTTTTTTTTTTTTTGCAAAAATCGATATATAGATCTCCCCATGATTCTTTAGTCGCCACGCCATCTATCGCGGTTATGTCTAAATACCCGCAAATGAAGACGGCAAAGACTAATTTACCGCCATAGACATATAAAAAAATACCGCATTAAAAAAAGTTCTAACCTTTTTCAATGTTTGTAAGATAGAAGAAGTGATGTGACTAAAATTAGATAAGTGTGATTGAAAACATAATCGGCACCAGTACCTATTTAAAAAGCTCATTTGGCAAGTCTATTATCTCAGTCTAAGTACACAAATTTATTTAACATATACCAGAGTGAACAATTACCGACCTTCTAACTTTATATTTATTTTTACATTCATATTACATACTTCTACTCCATTCTCAATGAAACTGTAACCTATCGTAAATAGTAGTTTCTTGTAAGTACCAACATGTTGAAGGGGGTTACAAGTTCTTCGTCACTAATTACATCTATGTTAAAAATAAAAGAAAATATTAATAGACTTTACTGTCTTTATTTCGAATAATATTATTTTTTAAATACAAATTGAGAAGTACCGATTCACAACAAAATATTACCTAGATTACAACGTTCGACAAAATAATTATCACTTATCACTTCATTACAACTGTACAATTTTACACATCTTGTGGGGCGTCAGTCAGTATGCCTCGATAGAGTACCGTTCGGCGCCGGCGATAGGTCGCCGGCCCCGTCCCGAGCCGGCTCCGCGCTGGCCTCGGCCCGGCCCGCGCTGGCCCCGGCCCGGCCCGCGCTGGCCCCGGCCCGAGCCCGCGCTCGCCCCGGCCCCGCTTCGTTCCGGCTCGTCCCGGCGTCACGCGGCGCCGCTCACCTGCTGAGCGAGTGTGAGCGCGAGCGCGACCCCGACTTCTCACCGTTGCACCGCGCGCGGTCATTGCCTACAGAACATAATTTATATTATTTAGAATAGTATAGAATAATTGTTTATTTGTCACCTTATATGGTTAAAATTATATTTAGTAAAGGCCATGAAAAAATTTAGTTGATGCCAGTAGGTTATTTTATGGTACGCATAACAGTGCAGTAGAATTAGATAATCAATTTACACTAACTGTGGTACTAACGTTTTTAGCACATCAATCTGTATGGATCATCAGACTATAATGTCCCACTGCTGAGCACAGGTCTCCTTTACAAAATTAGGGAGAATGGGCAGATACTCCACAACGCGTGCCCACTTCGCATCGGTGGTGCTTAACCTGTCGGAGTTTTCAAGCCGCCTAGTAGGCCTCCAACTAGTTTAATTAGTATCACAAGTGCTAAGTGATAACCGGGACCAACGGTTTTACAGGCATTCCAAAGCACGGAAACGCTCTTTTTGAAATACCACTAGGCGGTTATCCATCCAGGTACCGGCCACGACGATGGAAGCTTAACTTTGCCGATCAATTAAGAACGGCTAATCATGCTACACCACAAGCGCTGTATTGATATGATTACCTTAAATCCGTAGCCATTTTGAAAGTACGGAAATTGTTGAAAACAGAGAAAATGTTTGATTATTGTATAATTCCTGAACAAAAGTTGTGGTACTAGTTGCGAGAATATCATGTCTTTATGTCAAGAACCGGTACAAGCAATTTGGAGCGTTTGGAAACTTAGGCGCACTTTTCAAAATAACAATAGAACATAGAACTTTATTTAGTATACAAAAAGGTAAACATTTCAAGGAGATAATTCGGATTCGGCTCGCGGTGCGACTCACTTGTCACGAATTCTCTCTCTGAAATGTTCTATTGCTATCTAAGCTTGCGTCCGCGTCGCGCCTCGATGTGAACTGACCCTTAGAGGGGTAGGGGTTTTTTTTTATTTGTATCTCCAAGTTGTAGTTTTGTACTCATTGGCAACTTGTATAAGTCTATTACACTTGTAGCTTGTACAAGTTTGCAGCCAGTTGCGATCTACAGAATAATCAAACATTTTATCTTTTTTCACCATTTTCGTACTTCCAAATCGGTTTCAAAAAAGTGAACATATCCATACATAACTCTATCAATATGCCAAATATCATTAGTACTACAATTAATGTAAATTGATGCTTTATATTGTGCTAATTCTACTGGACTATAAGGGAGGATTCGGATAAAACGAAAAACGCTAGTTGTTTTTCCAACTATGTTCATCTTTATCATATTTATATACAGTGGCAAAGAGTATAAGAGACAATTATAACTTAAACATAGATAAATGCTCGAGCATGCGCAAGCAGTTTTCCATTTGGTTTATTAACCCTAGTAGGTTCAAATATCGTATCTTGTTAAAGATTCGGCTGTAATCGGAATTTCAAATAGTAATAATTAAAAAGAAAGTAAAACGACAATGTACAGTAACTAGTACATAGGCACAGTAAGCAGAACAAAATCAACGAACGGCACACTAACATCAAATCACAAGTTCATGTCGCTACATGTGTTGTAGGTATATAAAATAAAAATAAATATCAAAGCTCTTAGAGAAGCGTCTAACAACGATTAAAAAAAGGCCTGACCTAAGGAACGACGGCCTTGTAAACTGGTTTCCTATAACAAAAAAATTCACTCGTCAGGTCATTGCGGCCGAGGTAAACAACACATAAAATACATCAATTTTATAAATCTCTTGAGATGAAAGCCATCTTTTCGGATTCTCAAACACGCCAGGTGCTAATAATAGATCAGAGTATTAATATCACAACACGTCGACGCATGGCCGAAAATAATCTCCCGAGAGCTAAACCTAAGTAATTGTCGTCCAGTGGTATGGAGATACTATTTCAAAACTATTTTAGAAGGATCACAATATTGAAGTTTTGTTAGGTGGGCCACTAATCCCGAATCTAGTTTTTTTTTATCATAGCATAACCATAGGGAGGGTCTTTGTTGATGTTCCTGGGTACCAATAAATGCAAAGCCTATACTAAAACGACATTATAAATAACCGGGTTCCCGTAACACGGACATCATGGAATGTTTTAATACTTTATTGTATACTGGCATTAGATTGTAATTACTAACATGAAAAACAAAGGGAACTGAAATATAATATCTTTGATTCTTTGAAACAATCTATAACGCCATTTGAGAAAAGTTCCAGAACATTTCAGGATATCCGGTATTGCGAGATTTCCTTTTCTGTGTCCGTAATGTGAAGACTCGAAATCTCAATGAGGTCTCCAACTGGTATCGTATTGTATTATAGTATACGAACCGAGCCTCTGGTGCAGCGGCAGCTTGTTGAAGAAGGGATGGTTGAGCGCGTCGCGCAGCGTGATGCGCTGGCTCGGCTCGTACTCCAGCATGCGCGCGATCAGCTCGAACAGCGACCGCGACTCCTCGCTGTTGCTCTGCAGGTACCTCTGTTCAACAACACAACACAACACAATATAACAAATAACTCATAATACATTCTTGATATACTACTTAGGTGGCAACAATAAAAAAAAAACATACAATATCATAGAGTGATAGCGTTTACGTTACTTTGTGCAAAACGTGAGCACTTTCCATATAGATACATTCACAGATATATCACAGTCTAATAACCATACAGTCGTCCGACGCCTTTGATCTTGTGACAACGTCTAGACAGTATCGCGACGGCCAGGGTTGTCACAAGTAAACAATATTTACAAAATTATTTATTTATTGCAGATAACAATAAAACATTGTTAGCATTATTATATTTTAAACAATATTATAATAACTACTCCATCATCAGACCCTGAAAACCATACAAGGTCAAAGTTCATCTCACGACAATTCCAACAACCCCAAACACGGCTAGGATGCGAAGTTCCACTATGGAGTTCCAGTGCTTACCCTCCTACATCATCATCAGACCCTGAAACCATACATGGTCAAAGTTCATCTCACAACAATTCCAACAACCCCAAACACGGCTAGGATACGATGTTCCACTATGGAGTTCCAGTGCTTACCCTCCTACTCCATCATCAGACCCTGAAATCATACATGGTCAAAGTTCATCTCACGACCATTCCAACAACCCCAAACACGGCTAGGATACGAAGTTCCAGTGCTTACCCTCCTACTCCATCATCAGACCCTGGAAACCATACATGGTCAAAGTTCATCTCACGACCATTCCAACAACCCCAAACACGGTTAGGGTACGAAGTTCCGCTATGGAGTTCCAGTGCTTACCCTCCTACTCCATCATCAGACCCTGGAAACCATACATGGTCAAAGTTCATCTCACGACAATTCCAACAAAACCCAAACACGGCTAGGATACGATGTTCCACTATGGAGTTCCAGTGCTTACCCTCCTACTCCATCATCAGACCCTGAAAACCATACATGGTTAAAGTTCATCTCACGACAATTCCAACAAACCCAAACACGGCTAGGATACGATGTTCCACTATGGAGTTCCAGTGCTTACCCTCCTACTCCATCATCAGACCCTGAAAACCATACATGGTTAAAGTTCATCTCACGACAATTCCAACAAACCCAAACACGGCTAGGATACGATGTTCCACTATGGAGTTCCAGTGCTTACCCTCCTACTCCATCATCAGACCTATTGAAAAAAAAAAAAAAAAAAACAGACACTCATGCCCTGTGCCTGTTACCTATACCTGTGTACCTATTACATATTTTTTACCGTCCGCCATTCGGCCATTTTGTTGGCGTTATTAACGTGACACGACATGACAAATATAAAATTATTATTGTATGCACTCTACGATAACAAACCATGATTTATTTACCTTTCGTCTGTGTGTGGAAGCTGATGAAACCGCAGATCTTTATTTAAATAGGATGAAGACTTGCAGTCTCTCACAGCACAAATCGTTTGCACCATTTTAAATAAAATAATTACAGACACAAACACGCGTTAGCCCTGAATTCTGTTTACCGAGCTACTAACATAATTTTGTTCGCAGGTCGGTAACGGCTTTCCCGCGTCTCGTCCCTCACACCCCACACGATTGCCCTGTCTAGACGGCTTCGTCGACCGACTGTATGGTTATTAGACTTTGGATATATCGTACTCTAGTTGATTTACAGTCAGACATAATTTAATCTTTTTCAAAAATCTTTACCGGCTTCATTGTACACTAAGAAGTAATCAAATCCTGATGTGACGACAATGGGACCAATGGAATTGAGAATCTCCTCTTTCTTTTGAAGTCGGATACAAATGTCGATATGGATGGCTTGTCATTTTTTCTCGGTAAAAGTATCCATAAAAAACGAGAAATTAGCATACTTCATATGTATTTTCGTAGTTCAAATTATATACGGACACTTCGTTTCAAGGCTATTAATATTCTAACTCTAAACAAACATACGGCTCGCCTCAACACAACGCGCTCGCGACAACACCAGTATCACGCGCGCGATACCGACTCTCTTTACACCTTTCTTGAAAAAGGGTTTGAGAGCAGTCGCTGTTCCAGCAGCAGTGAAAACAAAGGAAGTGTTTAGGTCATTTATCAGACCTACTTGCACACCTATTCTTTTTATGATTGTCATGACATAGTACAGCAGCCTCACAGTTAACTACAGACTTTTTAAAAATATGTGTACGAAAAGAATAAACAAACAAATCTTACCAGTAGCGGTTTGCAATTTTCTCGGACGTATCTGCCCGCTGACGATTTTTCGTCCCAGTCTAATTTGCCATGATAGAAATATTTTGTTCGTGTTTTGCGCGCCATTCTGAAATCAATCAAAATAATGTATCAATATAATAACTTAATTCGAAGCATTTCTAAAACAAGTGTCATATTTTGTTGTTTGTATTCTGCTACGCAGGTGTATAAATATACATGAAATAAAACAGTATTTATTTAGTGGTGTTGTAAGCTAACCCAACATACATGAGTAGCATTATGTAATTATTATACAATTTCTCAGCTGGCGTTGGCATTAACTGTTATTTTACGACTTAACCTGGAATGACCAGAAGCGTCATTGTGACGCGTGCGGTCAGAAGTTCAATGCGTCAATAGTATTAGCGCGGATATCAAATAATTTATAACCATAATAGAAAAGTTTATCTCAAAAATGTTACGTAGCTGATGTGCTGTAGTGACATTAGCAATGTTATTCATTATATACATTTATTTTATTGTCGATAGTAATAGCGGCATTTAAAGGCAAAAATACAATTTTGACTTGGTCGCGTCGCGGGTATTAATAGCACTTCAAGCATACATGTTCGTTCAACGACTTCAGGCTTCAAATTTACTATTTCGTTGCTTTCAAAGGCACTAAAAATGCATTCAAAATCAAAAAATCATTTATTCAATTTAGGGCCTGGTAAAGCACTTATGAACGTTACACACAGATGAATTTACCACCGGTTCGAAATACACTTAAACTGAGAAGACATTTGACAATAATAAGCTGTGTTACCTGTAAGGTATGGGTCCGAGGATCCGCTCCATCATGGCGAGGTGTTCCCGGTTGTCGTGTGTCTGGAACAGTGTGATGCCCAGGTACAGCTCGAACATGATGCAGCCGATTGACCACACGTCGCACGGCTGCGACCAACCCAACTCTGAAAACGATAAATATTGTACTTTATAGTTCGTCTCGTCAACAACACCTCAACTCTCCTTAGTCTCTACTGTTTACATATGGCCATCACCTTACTACGAAGGAGACACCAGATGGATTCATTTGGTAAACATAAAAAGCTTTTGTGTGAATTGTTTATCGGGAATACAACCTTCACTGATGAACAAGTATAACAATTGTCTGGAACTTCGCGTCTTAGCGATAACATCGCCTATAGCATTGTTATATTTGTTGACATCTATTTATTAAACTTGGTTTCGAATAAATATTGGAATGACTCAATTTGCTTTAAGAATATTATTTAGTTGTGTTAACGAATGGAATGGAAGGGAAGGCAAAGCAAGGCTATGTACCTAATATAACTTCAGGCGCTCTGTAGTGCCTCGTGGAGACGATAGTGCTGTGGTGCTCGTGGTCGAAGGTGGCGCTGCCGAAGTCGATCAGGCGCACGTCGCTGCGCTTCGCTCGCCGCAGGTCGTGTGTCTGGAATAACACAACTCAATCAAATATATTTTTATCTTTACATATAATAAAATCGTAAGAAAGCCAAATCTGTACATTTAAAGATTTTTTGAAAAAGTAAGTTGTAGGTATCTTTACAATATAATAAAGCGTAAGAGTTCTTATGTTTGTTTAAACGGGCTAATCTATGGATACCAGTCGGATTAGAAAAATAATTTCATTAATAAGAGGCTTCATTATCCCTAAGTTTTATATGCTACTTCTTATCCCGGGAACGCGGGTGAAACCGCACGGAACAGCAAGTACTAAATATCATAGAGAAATTCTTCAAGAACGGCCATTTGATCCCAAATGCTAAGTTCTGAACTGGTGGTATAAACTGAATAAATGGCTTTGACTTTTGAATCAAAGCTTTACTATGAATACCATATAACTCATATACTTCATGATAAAGTAACTTTACATCATATATTTGTACAGAAATTTCACTCATGTTCATGAACACATTTTTCCTGGATGGGCCAGGAAAAATGTGTTCATGAACGTGGAATTCCCAAATCGAAAGGGCAGTCAGGGTATTTGTATCTAGCCTACACAACAAACAGCCCGTCGTGTTACCTATTTGTTATGTAAATATATAGAGAAAAGGTGGCTAACTGGCTCATCAATCAGTTTAACGACTTACAACCGCTTACAAAATGAAAGTTCATTTAGTGACGTATGTATAACTAATGAGAAAAGATTTTGCGAAATTCAACATCCACGCTTGACAATAAGCATTAGTTTCGTATACAATGTTATGTATCTCCACATTTCATTTAATTATCCTACAGTGAATCAATGTTATTACTTACAAGAGCTAATGATAATAATAATCTTCAAGAACGTCACATTTTATGTTTACTTGGAATCTTGTTTAAACTCTGTTAACACTAATTATCGATGAAGCATTCCTTAATGGGGCCACTAACGATCCCTTTACAAATTATATGGGGGCGTTCAAACTAATTTAAACCATTATCAATTGTATATGAGTCATTGAATATCAATATGGCTGTCGTAAAACGGGCGGAAACACTATTGTCCATTAAAAATATAAGTACTAAGTATGAGACGATAACGAATTGCTTATCATTCGGTATTTTATATTCAAAGTACGGTTTTGGACAAAGTAAGTATGTAGTCTAAAAGTATACAAAAGAATTAATTGGCACAAAGTGCATTAATCGCACGTCATATACCTATTGCACTAACTATATAACTTCCGATATAGTTTTTTTTTTAAATCAAGGGTAAAACAGTAGGTACAGTTGGCTCACCTTCTTAGAACTACTATATACACTGACGACTTCGTAGTCGCTGTCCACGAACAATATGTTCTCTGGCTTGAGATCTGTGTGTGTGAGTTTGTTGTCGTGTAGGAATAATACGCTGTATATCAGCTGGTACGCGATATGCCGCACCTGCTCCAACGGGTACGGTTGGTAGTTATTATCTTTCTGCAAGTGGACGAAATAAACAACCTTTATTATACTAAATAATTACAACTCATGCATGAAATTTCTTTGATAATGCCTAGTAAATTAAAGGATGAAATTGTAGTGCCGACCAATATATTTATCGTGGTAATAGGCTATCAAGAGGATTGAAATGTATTTTACGAGCATCATAAAACGAACAGTTGCAGTGCTACTCACCAAGAAGTCAAATACACTTTGGCCGAGCATTTCGAATGCGATACACATGTGCCCGTGGTACTCGAACCAGTCTAGCATCTTGACACAAAGGCTGAAAACGAGAACAATATACACATTATTACAAGTTAATAATATCATTATAAATAAGCGGTGGCAATCAGGCTTGCCAAGATATCATTTTGGTATAGACGTCAAAACATTCTTCGTAATACATAATGGAAGCGTTTCCTCTTCGCAATTAATTAAATTACATGATGCTATATCAAAATGTACAAGCAAGCGGCAGACGGTATTTTGGTGTTCGAGTTGACATCGAGTTGTTAGCTGGCCGCGAGCCAGGCAGGAGCCATAACGTCGCATATAAACGTGCAAGGTCAAATATTGCTACATTCGCCGGCGTCAAGCCGATTCAACCTCGATTATCAACAAGTGACGCCGCTCCGCACACATTACCCGCAAAAAAAAAACAATCTAATGTCACTGTACTCACTTTTTGCAGTCAGGGTCGACGTCGGCCAACTTCTCCAAAACGTTAATCTCTAGTTTTGCAGCCTCTCTATACTTCTCAACGTTCTTGATTATCTTCAGAGCCATTCTGTGCTCCCTGGAAATTATAATTAGATCTAGTTATATTATATTTGTGGACATAAAGTTTGGAATTTGCTGGCAATAAGTATCGAAAGTTGACGTGATACTATAAACAAATGAAAATAGAAATGAATAATTAACGTAAAGATCGCCCTGCCAAACAATGTGTCATCATCCGCCGCAACGGCGGCCGTCGGCCTCGCCTCCTCGCGCTCGAGGCTGCGGCTGCATCTCAACCACTCCACTCCACTTCACCACACCACTGACTAACATCAACCAACAACTCTACCTCCGTCCACCCTCGCATAAAACACCAAGTTGGGGATCACAATTTGGAGAACATTATATTGTTATTTATAGTGGAATGCTATACTCATCATCATCATCATCAATAACTCACATACCATCCTGTGTCACCTTTGCCACTATTGCCAGAGTACGAGCCTCCCCTAACAACGATCCCAAATACGTTTTATATTGTTATGCGACTACCTATCTACGTGTAAATTTACGTTTAATATCTTGTTTCGAACATTATTAGCTAACTGTAAATGGATGTCAATTTATTATTATAACCATTTGCATAACGAGTGAATGTAACAACAAAATGGCGGTACTCACATTTCTAAATCCTTCACCTCGACCACTTTGCCGAAGGTGCCTTCACCGAGCGTGTCGATGATTTTGTCTGTAACGGAACCAAGGTGAAATAATTAGTCAAGTGTTCACAGTACATAGTCATGAAGGAATTTATCATTGGTTTTTAAGTCACTGCGAACTCATTGACTGTTTCGCGGTCTCTGAGAATTATGATCAATTCCAGAGATCGAAAATTATTCCTAAAGACTGCACTTGATGTCGCAGTGACTAAACGAACCAATGAACGGAGCTCCAACATGACTAATAATTTTTCCAAGTTAATTCTGCGTCGATACTGTTTCTTTTAAAAAAGGAAAATAAAAATTTAAATGAAAATCTTTCAAATCTTCTTATAATCGAACTGGGCTGGGCTGTGGAATCTACTTATAGAATCTTTTTTAATTCTCTGTATCTGTCATGACTGTGACACAGAGGTGCTTCTTCAGAAGCGAGTGTATCTGTTTTGAGTGTTCTAAAACATTATGTTGATGTATGTGTAAATGTATGTGTGTGTGTTTGGAATACGGTTCGTTAAGTTATGGTGTGGACACGAACATCTCGCTCCCATGACATATCCGGGCCAGTAGACCAGGTGTCCGTCCTTGTCGTCCTTGACGGAGGAGCGTGCACGGGAGCTCTGCAGGCGCCACGTCGCAGCCGCACGGAGTCGCAGCCAGCGCCAGCGCCAGCAACAGCACCAGCACCAGCACCACCAGCACGAGCCACGCCACGCGGAGACATCACGCCACACGCACCACGCCACAAGCCACGGAGAGCGCGCCACGCGATCGCCACGACCCGAGTAGTGTTGTACCCAACAATCAAACAATGGAACGGTTTGCCCGTCAGACAAGCGACAATTGGTATGGTGTGTGGTTCATGCTGTTAAAGGACGGATGGTGGCGGTGGGCGGCGGAGCAGGCGGGGGCCGGCGCAGGCCGCGCTCGGGCGCCCGCAGCCGCCGCCGCCACGCGCAGCCGGGACCGGGAGCTAGGATTACGACTAGGAGTAGGACTCACCGCGGGAGGCACAACGTACACATTCATTCACTTTCAAACATACCTGCCACTCAGGTAGAAAAGGACAGGATGTCCACCCGAAACATATCAATTAAATTTAAATGGATGGTTATCCAACTAACCTTACGAGAGAATTTATCATAATTTTGTTTACGTTTGGTATTACTAAGTATTTTTATGCAAAAGAAAGACATGTTAGTCTTAATAATACGCACAAATATCGTTAAGACATGCACTATCATTTTATTTTAGTTTTCGTTTTCACAGTATTCACTTTTAAGCGTTAACACATCGTTAGTGACTTATTTAAGTTGAACAAAGGCATACGTATTTTAAGTACTACCCTGATAAAAAAAAATCGTAACTACCTTTTAAATTGCTGCGAAAAACATGCATTTTGACAGTAACGTTTTGATTTGTTAAAAATATATTACCTAACTACCTTTATTATACAGTACGATACGATGGTAGTTAATTATTTCCAATGTCATATAACTGGAACTGAGTTTCAATGTTTACGTTATAACAAAGTATGTACATTCAAAGCCACCATTAACATAGGTATGGTAAGAGTGTGAATGGAAATAATATTGAAATAGCGAATATTGAAAATCACGGACCAGGTGTATGTTAGCGGCACACATAGCTCAGGCCAGGCGATTGGTTAGGTGTGCTTACAGGCGGCGTGGCCGCGCGCCGCATCAGGTGCCGCGGCCGCTGCGGCCGGTGCCGGCTGCGCAGCTCGGGCGGCAGCGCCACCACATCGCCCACTCCTAGCGGCTCCTGTTTCTTCGCCACTCGCACCTCGACACCCTTCTCTCGAATCTCATCAGAAGCGATATTCTTCTCGCCGATCCGACTGTACACCTCATCAAGATGCGCATACTTCATGATCAACCCTTGTATTTCCTTGCGCCGCGTTTCCCGGTCACTCAATACGCGATCTCCGACAGGAGTTTTATCGTCGTCTTCGTCGCTTGAGGGAAAATATATCTGTTTTTGCCTGCCGACTTCCCTGACAGGGGAGGACGCGGGCGTTTTTGTTATTTTTGATTTCTTATTTATTTCGTTAATGATTTGTGCCGGCGAAATTAAATCGCGAGCAGCTGGATTGATATTTATGTCTATAGGTCGCAAGGACAACTTTCCCGTTTTTTTATCACTGTTCTCACTTTTCTCAGCTCTAAGTGATCTTCTTTGGTGTCTTCGATATATACTATCCCTGTCTTTACCAAAACCAGGTTTATCTCTTAGAGGAACATCAAATCCGTTTTTATATTCATCCTTATCTTTATTTTTCTGACCAGAAGACAATCGACGATCAGCAGTGTTTCTATATGGGGTTTTGTCTCTGGTTTTCTCATGAGAGTAATTGTTTCTCTTAAACGAGTTTTCACCGAAGACAGCCGTGGTTAGACTTCTCATAAGTCCTCGCGGTAAAGAAGGTTCAGGTTCTAACGTTTTATCTCGATCCTCTAGTTCCTTCTTAGCTTTCTCTTTTTTTTGAATAGCTATTCTATCCAGAACAGATGAATACTTATCTTCTAAACGACTCCGAGTACTGCCTAAAATAACAATACTTTCTATGTTATTATTGGCTTCTTTGAGAGGATATCGCTTAGTGAATGGGGATGATTTAGTATCTTTCATTTGAGCTCTACGGAATGAGTCACTTCGAGCGCTAATGCCAGAGGTAGTACGTATAGGTGAGGTGTCGAGGCGGGACTTTGAGGCGCCCAGGTAACTCGAGTACGTGCGATCATCGCTCAACTTCCTTGCGGTAGGTGTAGATACCCCTGATGTCAAAGACTTGTATGGCGACATATGACCATTATTTTCGTAACGTCGCATATTCGCTAAGGCGAAATTTTTGTTAGTTAGCAATTTATCATCGTAGCGAGTTCGCGTGGAAGTTAGCTTCGTATCTACACCAGAATCACTCTTTTCGGAAGGCCCTCGTCGCGTTATTCGATTAATAAAGCTGGAATACCCATCAGAGAGTAATTGTGAGACACTCGTCGTCGATGAGCGATTGTATCGCTGGCGTCTCGGGCTCGTAGTGGCTTTTTCACTCGCACTTAGACTGGCCATGTTTACGTAGTTTCCAGATTTCAGTATAATCACTTTAACCAGGATATATCACGTAATATTTAAGAAACATTATAATATCACATGTCAGACAACTGAACAAAACATAGGATTTCACGCGAATTTTTCATGTTTCTGCAGCGTTTAGTTCACCACTGGACATTAGACTGGGTCTATCTCGAGATTGGGAGCGCACCTAAGCGCGAACGAATTTCAGAAAGATCACTAGCGCAGCCGAGTGCGGCCGCCGGTGCCAAGTAATGGTCGTGGACTAAAAATATCGGCAACCCGTGGGAGCGCCCTCCCGCGCACTCTGAGGTGCCCGCCGCTCGCGCATTTCTTCAAATTACACTCATTATGTGTGTTACGGTTTTTTCCCATTCATATTAAGTATATATTATAATTAGTGATCTTAACCTGCCAATCATATTTGAATTTGAAAATACACCGCGAGATTGTATGTTTAAATATTTTCTGTGAATATGTCAATCGGGCCCATTGAACACCATTTCTCGTTTAGTTATAAAACGCAGTTAAAATCCAATATAATATGTGTAAGTAAAAACAGCATGTTATTTGCGTCAGAATAGAAATGAGTGTCTGTCATATGCTGTCGATGAGACGCACACCTTTCTCTGAACAGTGAGCTCAAGAGCCAAGACTGTTCTGCCAATAAGCAGTAGGTAATTGGGTCAGTGGAGCGTGTGCGAGTAATGAACAATGCCGACGGTGCCCGCGACCGACACGGACGATACTCATCGCCCGCGCAGCGCGCCGCGCCTCGCACGCGGTCAACACGCAAGATTACCATCTCAGACATGCATAATCGTAATTGTTATCTGATAGGTCAACTGGTTATCCTTGTCATTACATATCCATTGAGCATAATATCATCTTGAACGTGTGATATCGCTACGGCAAAAATAAGCAGAAAAGACGTTTCAGATGCGAACATAAATAACAGAGACACGTTGATAATGTCACACGACACAACTGACGTACGTGCCGTACCGTCTGACGCTTATCATATTGTAAACGAATTATTTATTTGTTGTTCATTGGCTATCCTTATTTTAGTAATCACAAATAAACTTCTTGAAATGTAACTACATATCAGATTACTAATCCCTATCGATACCGTGAAAACATATTTGTATTCTTCTTCGCAAATATCTTGCATTCTTCGCACTGCCTTTGCCAAATTATATCCAAGTGGATTATAGTTTCACTTCTCTGCCATCTTGTATTACTTACTACTAAGACAAATGGTAATTTCTTAATGTTAAGAGTTACATTGGAAACACTACCTAAGATTTTTTTTGTACTATCTACACTGTAGGTAGAGGTGTAGACTAATAAGATGCATGTTTTTCGCAACATTGGGTATGTTTGTTTACACATTTGTAGATTATTGAAACATGAAACGTACATACCTCTGGGAAAAAGCATTTACCTAGCAGCGTGGGGTAGTTGAAATTAGCTAAATATACGATGAAATTGTAAGTGTTTATTTTATAAAGTGTTAAACACAGCAGAGTAACAAGGAAAATAATTAATCTTAGGGGCTCGCCTATGCTTATTGTCTCGTAGTTAAGAGCATTAAGAGTCACAAATGCACGGGATATATTAGTTTTCATTTCACACTACTAGTTTACAATACAAACTTAAAGAGACTGCAAACAGCTGGTTAGTATTTCTGTGCAACAATACAAGGGGACATCAGGTAAAAAGTGCCCTAACGGGATTGGTTAGAGGTGGCCTGAGGGACCCCCGTTTCGTCATGAGGCAAGTAAAAGACAAGATCTATCTAGGTAGAGATTATTTTGGATATTATACATTTAATAATTTCAAAACATAATAAATAGTTTGTAGTTTTGTCCAGTGCAAAAAGTAGTTAGGTTATATCTAGTTTTTGTACATAGTGATTGGGTAAGATACTAGTTTTCGGATACCGATGTAAAACTGACCTTGCCCACAAGCCGGCTGCAAGCACCGTCCACATCGAAAAGGATTTCACCTACTACGGAGAGCAATTTTGCAATATCATGCCACTTGCACCCGTGTTCCTTGAGAAATCGCTTATAAAGCTCATAAAAGGAGGTGAACCGAAGGGGTACTCGTATACGATCATGTTTTAATGATAATTCGGCCATTATGCACTACACTTTACTGCACTCGGTTTGGTTTAAACCGCGAGCGGAGACGCCGCGCATCGGTGGCGGGTGGGCCGCCGGCCGGTTGTTACACAACTGGATACCGCGCGATACTGCCACCCGAATGCCTATAGCGATGCCGCCGCCCCGTCTCACAACAAAGATGTTATAGATGATACAATAAAAAAACCTGATCTACAATCAGCAAGTTACTTGTAATCATTTAAAGACACTTCGTTTCGTTTGACGACCAACGCAGAACTGAATGTAGTGTGGCATTTTAATCAAAGGAGGCAAGCAGTAATGAAGCAAATTGGACTGAAGTATTCGGTTAGAACAGGATATATCCAAGCTGGAACTACTCGTACGCTTAATTGTTACAATTTTTCCTCGAACCAAACATGAGTAAGATTGCCCTGAACGGTAAATACGTTTTTTTTGTAGACTAAAGATAGAACAGTAGCATTTCATAATTTTAAATTTATCTGACATTTGTGTAACCGGGTCATTGTCCTTGTCCCTTAGTTTACTTTAGTACACTACTGTGTCAAATCACCATAACACACATTTTATGTAGGTACCTACTGACTACTGATAAAGAATTTACTTTATCATACAACAAAATTTAAAACAAAACAACTTCCATAAACTTTACTAAGTAAGGCGGATGTTATCATGATAAGCAGTTTCTACGTCGACTTCGGGGATCATCAGTTTATTAATAATTTAATAAAAAATACATCTTTTATTTAATTGAGCCATAATAAGTGACAACTTTATGAAGATAGCAATTGAAATAGCTTGTGTCTAGAGGAATGTGATATAGATATTTTTTATTTATATCGAGATTGTTGAGGTGGTGGTGTTGCCGCAATACCTACGAGCTACAAGCAAGGTCGACCGGAAGGAACTAGGTATTACCGAATAGATAGGTGTGCAAAACAGCGGGCATATCGCGTTCATCAGACCATATCTTAACCGCATTTAGGGGATCGCGTCGCGCCGTGGAATACTAAATAGGAACTACCAGATAAAAACAAGTTTGTTTTTCTTTTTCTTATACTTCAAGAGGAATCAAACGAGCCCAAACTCGATGGGGTTGCGTCGTTTTATTACAGTTCCCATAGCCATCTTCCGGATCCATGATAGAAACAGCTCATGTCACAATAATTTGTCCGATTTAGATGCGTGCAAAATTTCAGCTCAATCGGAAACCGCAAATTGGGTCAAATTTTACATGGAAAATTCCATTACAGTTAACGGGACAGGTGAAACTAAATAAAAGCTTGTAAAAAAGGCTAGGCCTAAAAAGCAAAGAAGGTAAACCTAAAGAATTTTCCGGAATTCAACCCCAAGGGGGTAAAACAGGGGACTGCGTGTGAAACACGGATGAAAGCTAGTCAAAATAAACCACATATACTATACTTTGCAAATTATTCATGTTACGAGCTAGATAGCATACCCGCCTCGAGCTGGAGCTAACAGGTTTTAATTTATAGATTTGGTGTTGCAATTCAAAACAATTGAAGCGTACGCTATTTGATGACTCTTTATTAGGTAGATTAGATGTGATAGCGTGGATTCACAGCATAGCGTACTATATATATATTATTCTGTGCACCTTAGCCACGTGTTCCCTAATATGTGTTACTTTGTAGTAGTATTGCGTACGTAGTATAATTAACTGATATAAACAAACCAACATCCTTACTACTTAATTGCTTTTGTTAAAATTTTAAAGCAGGTTCACGTGCGAACACAAAAGATTCGTGTTTATTTTATTGATTTGGCGTGAGATTCCTTTCAAGTAGGTAAGTAGGTATCTATTTCCAATAAATTAGAGGTGCGAGAAGTGGCATGGGCTGTTATCATAACAAAACGGGCATGCATTCGCGGTTTCTCCTAGGTGAAGGTGATCGTGGCGATACTATTTCTGTGCGCAAGCGTCGTCCATGTTTTCAACTGGAGCAATTCCTCGTAGCGCCATCTACCGATCGCCATTGGAATCGTATAGTTTGTGCCAGCTGCTGATACTATTTTTGGCGATCATACACGCAATGTTTACTGCTACAGATAGGTACATAAAATTCATTGTTCTAAATGAAAAAAAAAATAAGCCAATATAAATAGCCTCTTCGCAAATATAAACCATATTTTTTTATAGATGTCAAAATTAATATTGCCGTGGGTCTGTGGAGACCATGGAACATTTTTCCAGTGACATTAATGCAGTTCATTATAAATTGTAAATTGCAAACTTTAAAGTATGTATTTTATATCTGTATTAAAAGACGTGTTGATAGCTCATTCATAATAATATATGCATTCCATGATGTTGAAACAACACTGAGGGTTTCTTTTCAGATAAGTAATACTCTCTACACCTAGGAAATGTTTCAAAAACGCTAGTTTATAAATCCTTGACCTCATAATATATGCTAAAATAGATGAGCATTGCTCTCAATACAAGAACGCTGGCAGCGCTGCGCAGTTACTAGATTTAATACAACGTACAAGTACATTATATTTGTCGTTAAGTCAAAAAGGCATTTACTTAGTGAAAAAAATGTTGGCTGACCTCTACTTCTTTCGGTTGTTTCTCTGGTTTGAGTTGGGTAGCTTGCAAGGGCTGTTGTTGGGGTGGTGCAAACGAGCAAGAAGGCTGAGGTTCCACAGCCGTTGACAGATTTCCTCTCCCTGTAGTCTGGGACGGGGGTTTCGGACTTTTCTCAAAATCAGCTGGAAGGCCGTCCGCATTCTGAAGACGAATCTGCGGTGGTGGGTGTTGTGTACTCGACGAGCTGTTACAAGCATTCAATCTGGATGCTAACCAAGAAGTCGGTACTGCTGGTGGATGTGGCGGCCTCCGTGGTGGCGCTATATTATTATTGTCATTTATTTCAAAGGCTTTTATGATAAGACCTTCTGTTAACTGTTGACTTTCCTGATTTACTTTTGATGCATTAGTTTCTGGTTTAACAGTTTCATGTATATTCACTTCTTGAGCATAAATTATAGATGGAGAGGGTTCTGGTACGTTCTTGCTGGTGATATTTTTATCTGAGCCAGGAGGTAGCTTAACTAGTTCCTGATCTTGAATTGGAATGGATATTGATTCACTAAGAGGAAGTTTTGATGAAGATTTATCGAAAACTAACGCATTTAATCCACTGTCACTAATTATGTCCATATTATTTTCATCTACCACAACCATACTAGCCTTGGGTGCGTCAGAAGCCACAGGTGATGTACCATCCCTACTCTGAGAGAAATCGGTACTATCGCAACATGAAAGATCATCTAGGCTTTTAATTAAATCAAGCGCAGAGGCTTCATGGTAATCGGTGGAACAAGGCGAAGTATCATCACTTGTGTCTTCGCCATCATGGGGCCTCTGTGAGCTTTTGCTGCTGGGCACAAACGCCAAGCTAGATGTTATGTCGTTAGATATATCAGCGTTTAATGATTCCTGACTTTGACTAGAAGATTCCCTATTGGTGGACGAATCAACACCACTACCTTTTTCATCTTCACTTACTACATTACTTATTACGACAGACGTATTTGGTAACTCCGATTTCAAATATGGATCAATGTTATTATTTGTTTCACTAGTCCTGACAGAATCAACATTCGGTGTAACCGTCTCTCCTGATCGATAGTCATTATTGCCGGTGTAAGCATGTATTTTAGCTTGTTCTACTACTGGAAGACTCATGTATTGGGGAACTGCATATTCTAAATCAGTCAAAGGCATATATTTAACACCGTCTTGTTCTGAAACGGGAGCATCACAATTGGGAGGATAGTATTCAAACGCAGAGTTATTATTGCAGTAAGTAGACCACGGATCATTAGAAGGTATTAAAGGTAGTCCATCATAGTACATTTCTGGGTTAATATCACCATTGATTAGATACTCAGGTTTATAATCCCACAAGGGCACAAAAGAATCTTCAAAAGCTAAATAATTTTCTGGCAAAACAACCATAGTTTGGCTCAATTGAGATGGATCCATAGGGTAGGTACCATCATAGAATGGATTATTAAGGACAAACGCCGGTTGCATAGGTTCACATTCCATAGTCACTTCAGCTTCAACAAATAATCCGTATTTTGATAAATCTGGCTCAGATCTATGCCGGAATACACTGCTGTCAACATGGTTTTCAACATGTGTTGTATAAATATCAGAAATATCAAAACTATGAGTCCTCCGCAGATAAGCATCCGCTGGTAATTGATATTCTGCGTTATGCACTTTCTCGAACACACAATTATTAACTTGATCGTTGAACGGAGATTCGTAGGTAGGCACACCCACGTTATTTATTTCGTGTAAAGCATTCTCGTCGTTTGTTTGGTCGAGAGCATCAGGTGCTGAGTTGAGTATGCTGATGTCTCTTGGAGCGTCACTTGGCAACAATAACACGTGCGGCAAAGCAGGTGGGGGACCACAGAAAAGTACGTTGTTGGAGGGAGGACGCGGCGGCTGGGCAGCCATGGCTCCTACACTGGCCCGTGGCCGCCCGCGGCCCGACCCGGCGGACTAGTATTACGATGCGGTGGTAGAGACGCGCCGGGCGGCCGGCTGAGCTTTGCGACTGACTGAAGGCGAAGCGAGTGACGAAGGCGAACACAAATAGAACGGGCGCGAGCGCGAGGAGGTCGCCGTCTCTCGCGCACATCTTCACGGGCGAAGGCGCACGCGCATTCGTAAGCCAAACCCGTCCCGCATCTTATCCCAAACAGGCACGCTGACGTTTACGCTTTATTCTGGTTCCGCATTTTGCATTTGACGTGAGCAGTGGAGAATTACTAGTGAGTGACGGACAGGTTTTCGGGTGGACAATTCAATGTAGTAAAGGTGAGGTTTTAAGCATCACACCGTTCTTTCGCGCTATGTTAAAAGCAAAAAAATTTGAAACGGTTAGACTGACCTGTTCTGGGGGTGAACGCGTTGTTGATTCCTCGCGATGATGTCTCCTCCGCCTGTGTGATGTAGGCGAACGCCGATGATGTGATCGTTTGGAGCGTTCATTTCTCCTCCTCCACGAATGCTCCGAGCTGTGAAATCACCGATCGGCAGGCTTTAGGGTTAGATCATAGACCGCGGTTACGTTTTATGCAAGAAACGTCAAGGTGAGGATCGAGTGTGCTAAGAGCCGACTGCATCAAAAGTTTACTAACGTTGGTGAACGTTCTGCATAGCAGGCATGGGGGTCTACCAGATGGAGATGGTCAGGCGACGGTAAGCAGCAGACACGAAGTAGCGCCACCACGGCACTCCAACGCCGCCGCGCCGTGCCTAAGCCTTTGATGGTACCCTAACTATATTACCGCTGATAATAAACATATTTTTATTGCTGTGCTATGAGTCGACACAAATATCCTTACATTTTATAAAACGCAACGTCTCCCTGTCTATCCGTTAATGTGCTTATAATTCGACAACTATGAGCTTCGTATTATAGCGCTGTGACTAAAGGGAGCTGTGCAATAACCGTTTCAGTTTAATAAGAGACCATAATAACCATGCGGGTAGAACGGGGACTATAGACAAAAGTATAATAATGATTTAAGTATATAAGTTAATAAATTGTTACAGGTAATTAATTATAGGAAAGAAACATTTTAATATCAGAAGCGGCGCCCTTCCTTTTGATCAAGGTTGCAATAAATGATGAGAGATATTACTCTGAGCAATCACTAAGAGCGAATCATGCGATAAGATAAAGACTTAATGAATATGTATTTTACGCTACACAAATGAGGTATCAGTTTGGTTTAAGTATAAAAAACTGCACAATTTGATCACGTAGTAGTAGTAAAACCCCGGCGCGAACTGTGGTCGCGGACGTACTGCCAGATCAGATACGCCGCCCGCGCACGAGATACTTGGTGAAGTAAAGCGACATACAATCAAATGCTCGTTTCAAAACAACTGTCGCACCGTCACAGCCTCACAACCGAACAATCAAGCTACGTCACTCGCTACAATGTCATGTCATCACTCAACATCTATGAGAAATAATAGACTGTCAGCCAAATCCTGTGCAATCTTAGTTTAATAATTACACTCGTAAATCTCAGTTAACTGTTACAGCACACTATTTATCTCATTTGCATTGCATCACATGATAATAAAACTTACTAATATACTCGCAAACCTAGCGGGATCGTTATGAAGTCGTTTTCATTTCTGGTCAAACTAGCATTATATCGCTCCATTAGGAAAATTTTCATGGCTACAACTTTGCAAGATAGATTATTGATGTTCTTTCATAAAAATTGGTTCTTATGATGTAGCAATTCAAGAAATATCGACATTCTGTGTAGTCAGTCAACTTTGAAATGCAGTCCTCGGGACCAAGTTATAACTAATAGAATTAACCCGTAATTGGTTTACCAGCTAGTCGCAGTAAATATAATACACTAGAACTCCGCGGTTTCACCGGCGTTCCATGGCTAAGTATACTACGTTTTACTCCTTGGTCAAATCTAAGCAAAAAATATTATTTAGCAAGGTGAGCATCCTGTAATTTTTTATCAAAATCCTTTTGGTAGCTAGTTTGGTTTCCTTACTAATATCCGATATTACTTGTTTTATATATGACAGTTTTCTTTAGCTATCAATAAACATTAGCAATTATTTTTATCTATTTGGGTCGATCAACTTTTTCTTTTCGCGTGGTGTACCCGTACTGTACTCTTTTTTTTCGCTGTTCTGCTACATTTACTAGCAATTACTCAGTAAATCTTAGATTTTACCTCAGAAACATGGAAACGTGGTAGTTTTACTGTATTTGACTTTTTTATACTATTTTATGATTGTTTTAAATTTATATAGGTAACTGGGAATCATAATATTGCTATGTATAATAACAAATTTTTTATCATATTAAATTGTTTTATTCCCAAAACCAACATTTACTAAGCAAAGCATCATTGGTAAAATCTAGCTTGTACCAAACTCTAAAAGGTAAAACCCCAAAAATCGTCTCATTTCATATCGTACTATTTACCGGCTCATATTGGTAAATACTAAAAAATGTACTCGTAAAACCTAGGATCTACCGGTAAACGGGCTTTTACAGTAACATATTTGTAGAATATGAACTACCACTTGCTATCACTTTTTTCTAAATAAAACGTAATCCATTATGTGTAAATACACATAATGGATTACGTTTTATTTTTTTATATTATGTTCACACGCGCATTCCTCTTAATTTGCTTATATGCTCATAAGCAAATTAAGAGGAATGCGCGGGCGTCGCTTGATATATGTCAAGCTTAATGTCACATTGTTTAGCGCAAAATAAACAGATTAAACTTGAACACATTATATGATCGTTTCTAGGCTGGTCTACCTTCGGATACTAGAATTGACTAAAACTTTGTAAAGAGCGGCACACTATTCACACTTTTGGAGCTTCTTTTGTTCTCTTTTAACTTACTACCTTACTGTGAAATCTTATTCCAGATCAAAAATGGCATATACGCACCTATAGAAAATATAAATCTAAATAAAATAGATAGTTTCAGGTGACTCCAAAATATTTCACTTGAAGCTTGACACAGAGACGGTATCAGTATCATTTTTGTCGATAACTTTTGGGTCTATATCTGTCATTAGTAGCTAGTGGTGCCGATTCTATAGTCTTTTGATGACTGCAAAATTTATGTTGAGACAATCAATTGGACTAATTCAACAAGACTAAATTTCTTACATCCACGAGACATACCTAAATTGATATTAGATTAGTTTAGTTGTAAACAACAGAATCAACACTAACTTGAAGTATTCCCATTTGTTTGTGTTCATTACAGGTCAATATTTGTTTGAATAGAGAACATTTAAGTTAAGGAAATTAATTAATAATATTTTTTTCCTATAATAATAAACAATCAAATTTCGGATTATATGAATCCGTAAAATAAAACTGTTAATTAATATCTATATGGTTCTACAACACTAGAAGCTATAAAACCAATTTCCCATTTGAGCACCTAGCTTGAATATTATATCGGTGCTCAAAAAGGAATACCATAGGTGTTTAAAACAATAGTGCTTAAACGGGAATACATTTAACTTTGTACTTTTGCTTTATTGGGGTTTTGTTGAACAGATTCTAACAAAATTCATTTGGAGGCTTAATTGCTTGGATTACTCAACTCATGTGGCCAAAACTTCTACAGATTAATCAGTAGATTAAAAGTAATTAAAAAAACCGACGTGTAAGAACAAACTCTAATCTGACACTGTTTTGAAATGATATACTCATTTTTTTAAACGTTTAAAAACATACTTATAGCGCTAGAGTAGACAAAAAATGGAAAACAACCGATAACGCCAAAAGTTTTACAGCTAATCGCAATGAATTTTTAATGAGAAGTAGTCTTCACACCAATTTTTATGGAACATGGTGAACGTAAATTGATTACACAACCTGTGTCAGTCAGTGTCTGCTCTGTCTATAGACGTCGCTGAATTGTGTGGTATCAATGTTCAACAAAGCGACACACGTCACACGACACTACCAACTAACACGTCGCGAATAACAAACACCGGAACATTCACTTTCGACGACTGCCTACATCAACATTATCGATTCATTCAAAGCTTCGTTTGGTTAGGCAGGCATAATAAACTACTTTGGAAACCGGCTGTTTCTAACTAAACTTGTGCTACCAGTATTTCACGTAATAAATTCATCACAACCTACACTGAAAATTTTAGTTAATTAATTGCAGACATCTCGGTCGTAAGTTAGCTTGAGATTTTAATTAGTGAAATTCCTTATCGGTTTCGTTTTCGACTTTTAGTCGGGCGGTAGAGACCGGTAGCCAGGGAGCCGTTTAATTACCTACGGTGGTTGTTGCAGGTGAAAGCGACCATGGTCGTAATTCGCAGCGTGTGTGTTTATGTTGTCGACCGTACACTTTCGGTTCCGCGCAAACTACAGCAAAACGTCTCGTGATAACGACACCTGTCAATATTGGTAGAAAATGTACGAGAAAGCCTGTGATGTCGCCGCTGTAAAGCACTTTGTCTGCAGAAAGGGGAAACAAAGGCTTTGTGCATGGTTTACTATTGATAATGGTCAGCTCATTCTAGATTATAACCGCGAGGCGCGCACCACCATTAAGGAAATTGTACAAATACGGTTAAATGGTAAACTTCTGAAGGAAACTATTAATTTGCAATGCGGTCAACGTACATGCAACAACGGTATTCATACAACGGTTCTTTATATTTAGAAACACCGAACACGTGTATCGGATTGAATCATCGCCATGTTTACAGTTCCACTGGCATTTCCTGATGCTAAGTTTCGTAATTTTACTTTCTTGCAACCCATTTTTATTAATAATGACATGAATAAAAATACTTGACCATGTAAAGTCTCGACTACGTACGTGACTTAAAGGTAAATTTGCAAAATTGTCACTACTATAAGACAAGTAAGGAAATCAGCACAAATGACAAGGTGTTCAAAGGTCAGAGGCAACAGAGCACGCAAAATCGCGGCGAGAGTGGAACGCCTCTGGCACAATGACCATAATCGATCGGATGGTGCTCACTGCGGTCTGGTTACGAAATCGAAAGCCACAGTCTGCAACGTGACACGAACTGTGTCCGGTCAAGGATCCACAGTACACCAGACATGGTTTGTCGAAGTCGTTCATTGTTTACCGCTCAATGTGACGAAGCATAATTTTTACAAAGAACAGGCCATCTATGACAGGATTTTAATCGATTTTACCCCTCACGATACTTTTTGTTATAGGATGGTGTTCTCAATGAGATAGCGGACAGACTGGGTCGGCACTCAGATTCGTCGGCTGACAAGGCCACACCGGATGAGCAATTACTGTAAACCGTGTCAACGCTACAGCCACGACATGCCCGCCCGCGTTTCGGTGGAGCAATGACAAAATAGATTCCATAAGACGTTTTTAACCTCTTACGCCCTTATTAATAAATAAGGTATAAGTCAGTCTTGTAATACCCAGGTATTAAAATAGCCACAACCCTTTTTGTTTATATGACATTAGAAAGTGACGCATATATTTTAAACCTAGGTATTACCTACTATACTTGACTTAAACCTTATTTATTAATAAGGGGGTTTAGAATGATGATCCCATTATCATAAGGAACTAGGTACAGTAGTACCCAACTGATAAGGCGCGTCGTGAATCTTCGTTCGCACAGAAAAGAAAGTATGGCCCGAAGATTAACGAAATAATGCTTAAAACTTACAATCAACCTTAGATCACTATTATAAGGTTCATAAAACACTGCAGCACACATGGCGACCAATAGCATTTTTCGCGCTTGATACATAATTGTATTTTTTTACATATTTTATTGTCCTGTTAAGACTAGGAAGAAATCCTATTGATTGAGAAAAACATAGTTTGTAACCAAAGCCTTAAATTCGTATTTATTATTGTTAGTTAGTTATACCATACAATATAATAATAATGTCTTTTTCATTTCAGACTTGGTGATCAGATGATATTAGTCACACACAAGGCTATATGCGGAACATTCCAATAACTATTTTGGGTGGGTAATGTTATTGCATTTATTGGAATTTACATTCATTTTGTTTTGCCTTATTAGCTCTCATTATATAAATCAGAACATAACCAGTAAGTTAAATGTGTATTTGTGTTTTTATATTTGCATTAATATTGGTTATAAAGTGAAAATTAAAGCAAATAAACATAATTTATGTATTGTGATTTTAATCCCTTGACTTTCTGTTAAAATATAACATTTGATTTCTATTGTTTTCCTCGCCCGCGCGGATCGCCAAATAGTCAAAGGATTAAAATACTGAACAATTTTATATTTATGTGAAAAAAAAAACAGGTTTTAGATGTTATCCGCAGAATTAATGTAATTTGAATCACATCGATAGCGATAACTCAAACGGTTCCGATGTTAAATGACAATTATTTTTTGTTATAAATTAATTAAGCTCATTTTGACCTCAATGTACTATACGCTAATCTGATAGGGTCTATGACTAAGCACCTTGTGAATGAAAGTTTGGAGATAGCCTTCAAAAAGTTGCGCGTGTGTAACTTATTCAGTCACTAATCTGATCACAAAACATAGTACTATATCTACTACAAGTTTTCTACCAGTTTTCGGTGAAAGTTGATCACACTGCGTAATGTACACTTTTGACACCTGTAGAATATATCTGTACCTTAGGCATGACCAGACCAGCCTTCTAATGCCTGCATTAGTATAATTTTATTCCACTTATTTCTCTGCATTAGAACCTCCTTCATTTTTTAAGTTGATTAAAGTCGTCTAAATCAAAATATAAACTAAGTTCGTGTGGACTACCTTGGTAGCCGTTCTTAATCGATCGGCAAAGTTAAGCTATGTCTGTCGTGGTCGGTACCTGGATGGGTGACCGTCTAGTGGTATTTCAAATCGAGCGTTTCCGTGCTTCGGAAGGCACGTGAAGCCGTTGGTCCCGGTTATCACTTAATTGTGATAGTCGTTAAGCTAGTTGGATGCCTCCAAGGCGGCTTGAAAAATTCCAACAGTAGGTTGGCCACTAGCCTACCTCCACCGATCCGCAGTGGGCACGCGTGGTGGAGTATCTGCCCATTCCCTTTCACCATGATTTGTGAAAGGAGGCCTGTGCTCAGCAGTGGGACATTATAGGCTAATGATGATGATGATGACCTTGGTAACCATGTAAAGCTTTTGTTTCGATTCGAAGAAAGCAGAATATCATTTGGCTTTTGTTAAAACACACAACTAAGGAACTTCCACTTCTTAAACTGTCATCAAGGAACTATATGTATTTTTATGACAATTCTGACAATCGAGACCGATAACAATACTTGGTTTTGTAAAGTATGTTCATAGTGCTGAATTGACTATTCTAAAGCCTATGTTCCACTATAGAAAATATCTTCATCGCCATATTTTGGTGGCTAGGAGTTACCCGGAGATCTTGAGACACCCATATTCTGGTAGGAATTGGTTCAAAAGTCAAAGTCAAAGCTATTTATTCAATTTAGGCCCCAGAAGGGCACTTATGAAGGTCACATTTACTGAAGTTACCACCGGTTCGGAACTCAGCCTTCAACTGTGAAGAATCCGGCAAGAAACTCGGCAAGTTTACATTTTTTAAATATTTTTTGGACAATCTGACTAGGTATGTTTTTTTTTTATTTTAGTCTTATCTATCATTAAACTATTTTATTATTATATTATGTATTCCATTGAGAAAACCACGGCGGGGAACTCATTCCACAGTCCGAGCGTCCGCGGAAGAAAACTCCTTTTAGCCCGCACAGTCCGAAACAATTCTGGTTCCAATGTGTGAGGATGGACTCCCCGCCGATGGCGAGAGTTAGTTACATCCGTCTGTTTGCGGTACTATAGCTTCTCGTCAACGGAGGGTCTACTTTCAATCCAGTTTTTATTAATTTAGGGAGCTGCTTTAGGGAGTCAGATCAGCCGTTTCCATGATATTCAAGTTAAGTTGAATGATAGCCTGTGTACAGACCTTGGCCACTTTAAGAGGATGATATTCAAGTTAAGATAAAGCATAACCCGTGTACAGACCTCGGCCACTTTAGAGTTTGAATCAAAATTTTCGTTAGTAAGGGGATGCATGGAGAGAAGGTTTATGTTTTTCTTCCAACCCGCCATAGTCTAGTTTAAAACTGCAATGAAATCATTCGTTTTATATGCTACTAAAGGGTTTTTGATAGTTTTTTAAATTTGGAAGATTTTGTTTGACAAGAAAACTGCGTATTCAAAACAATATAAAGAAAATATGTAAGGTATTCTGTCTGAGATCGTTTAAATAATGATAATGAAACAAACATGGCATGATTAAAATCAGATAGACCGGAGGCATTTTGTAATTGGGGCACGTAAAATGAAGGGTTTACTACCTACTTCACAGGAGCGAAGGAACAAAAACACAATAAGCTAGTTTCAATTACGTCATACATAACGCCTACCAAGTTGACAAATCCTTTGCGAGCGTTCAAACCAGGACAGGACCTTGAAACATTCACTGTGAACGCTATCGAGACGAATCTTTCAAGCTATGGTAGAGTTGGGCGCCCACGAATTTTTAGAATGTTTACTTATGTTGAATGTATTATGCCAAAAACATGGTTACGAGATTGTACGAATTTTTTGTTAAGGATCATTTACATTAAGATTAAAATACTTGTTATTTTGTTTGATTTATGGATGATTCTAGTGTCATACATAACTGTAATATGTGTAACTACCATAATAATATTTATTTATTAACTTTCCTTGTACGTTTATAATATATTATTATGTTGGCAAAATAGCGATAATGAGGGGGATTAAGCAACTACCTACCTAACAGCAGGATGGAATAAAGCGCAACGATGGTGAGTCACGGCGAGTTGTGCAATGAATTTATTTGCTCAACCAGTCCCCGGGCCCTCGTCGCTGCCGCCATACCGCATAATAATACTTCAGGCAAACATTGCTCCACTATTGCATGAGTGACAATGATCATAACTCCAGAAAGCAGCTATGATCATTGTCGCTCAAGCAATGGTGACTGACCCCCATTACTGATTACACTGTACGGTCACAATGTGATATACTAAATTCTGTTTTTAACTAAAATTATATAAGACTAGCTGCCCGGCACGACTTCGTTCGCGTGGTGTCCTAACCTATACCCTAACCTACCACTACCCTATCTAAACCATTCACGGCGCCACCCAAACGCATACAAAAAAAAAAAACATTCAAATCGTTCCAGTCGTTTAGGAGGAGTTCAGTGACATACACACGTACAGTAGAATTTTATATATAAAGATATACATAAACTAACATGTTTTCTGGTAGGTAACGAACTCTTCGTTATAGATGAAAATGAATGGCAAACAAAAATGTAAAAGCTTGCTCGCGAGTCGCGCTCTACTCAGACCGGACCAGTAGCAAGCAAGTCGATGCACTGGAACTACTTTTTTTCCTATTTGCAAACGTGTTCGGTTTTCCAACGTACTAAGCAAATTTCTGTGCATTCGACCCATACGAGCACATTATCGAAACAGCATAATTGACGATCAAAGGGATAGTTTGTTAGTAACGAGATAAGAAAAAAATAATTATTTGTTCTGCGTGTAAGTACATACGAAACGCTCCATTCGTGATCCCGCATGTTTTTCTGGAATGCAGCAGATTTGGGTGTCCAAGAGTCAACACCGCGATACAACGCCGGCAGCTCGGCCACCTTCACTTCGAGCCGTTCGGCGAGTCTCTGTTCCACGACGGCTTTGGGTCCACTCGTCAATGGCCGCTGCTCCTTTGTATTACGTCGCTCAAAGCCACCATAACCATTTATTTTCTCTCCGTTGCAAGACGTCACGCTTTTGGGGCTATCTGTGCTGAGCAATTTGCTTTTAACGGTATCCGTCTTACCGTAACTTTTATACTGCACTGATTCTGTTCCGTTCGCTGTTCGCGAATACTTCAAAGAATCGTACGTTTCGCCATTAAGGCTGCTGTATTCGACTTTGTTTAAGTTGATATCTCTATCGACTCGTTTTGTTGTGGGATCATACCCGTTTCGTTTACTGTAACGTTCCTCGTGGCTCTGTTTGAGGAAGCTATTTTCGAAACTAGTTTTACATTTAGGAACATTGTTTAAATAGTCGCTATAACTTATATCTTTATTGTGTAACCCTTTATCACAGCCCTTTTTTAGTGTTTCCTGTATATCTATACTGTTTCCATTGATTCGACTGTAGCTAAAGCTTGCCGGTTGGCCACTATCCAATCTATTATCGATTGTCTCTGTCCGTTCTGTATCCTTGCTTTCAAATTCGTGCTTTGCGAGAGCCACACGGGATACATCGCCGTTCTTATATTGAGATTTGATGGTGAAATCGGCGGCAGTAATGCCAGCTCTGCTCTGTTCGCTAGGTAAGGTCCATGTATCGTGCTTCTTCTTTTCGCTGCTTTTGGAAGACCAAACTTTAGCGAGTTCGGCCATAAGCGCCTCGCGCCGTTCATGGACGCTAACTCTCGGATATTCGTGTATGGGTACAATGGCCGGCGCATATAGAGTTGATCGTGGTGTGGCCCGGGTAATCCGGAAACTTCTGAACTCCCTGTTGAACTCCGAACTTAAAGAATAAGCTGGTATTCTCGAAGTCACCATTTTGAGATCCAAATTTCCAAATGGCAGTAATACTAACTTAATTCACAACTAATTTTCACAGAGCACACTGAACACATATCGACTCTACCTGTAAAAATATTGACGAAAATGGGTTGAACTAAGAGGAATGTAGATATCTCATGGACGAGGGGGAAACTTGCGAGAAGACATACTGGTAAATCCACTGGCTGTTTGGTGTACAGTGCAGTTTAAGAGGAGGTGCGAAATGGATGTGTCGGTGGGTTGTGGGCCGCGACCTTCGCGGTGGGCGGCGGAGCGGCGGGACAACGCACTGGTCAACGAACCGCCCCGTGCACCGTGCGTCGCCCTCCGCTCAGTTTAGCAGCTTGCATAACGCACCGGTGTTCAACCTTATCTCTTATGCAGTTATCCCACCAATCATAACAACGGTATATAACTACATACAGAATCAACTAAACACAACGGCAAAAAACACTTACGAGTGCGGCTTGTTAATATTTATGAACATTAGTCAGTGATAGATGAATCTATTAAGTAGAAGATAGTGATAAGTCGTCACTCATGCGTTAGCACGACTTGTGGAACAGTTATGCCGTATAAGTGCAACAAGTGTCGCCTTGGTGGCGTCCCAATATGGGTAGTTAGCGTTGCTGCCATATGGCCCGTGGCCGACAGACACATCCTCGGCTGTCTCCACTCCAGCTGCACCGATACATATATCACTAAATAAACATATTTACTAGGGTAATTATACATATGGTACATTTGTACGCTTTAGGAATAAGTCACAAATTGACAAAATAATAAATGGATCAACATACAAGTAGGTATTTTAAACCAGAAACAATTGTTTTTGAACCTGCTTATTAGAAGCATTATAATACTATTATGACCTTGATTAAGCGTTACATTTATCAATTCGTCTTTAACGGTAAGGCTTACACGCATTACGTATGCATATTAATGCATTGAGCCTGTTTGTAATATTGAATACATCATCGCTGAGATAACAAAACAACTATGTTTATAAACGAGTGGAACTGAGATATTGTTTACATACGGAAGAGGAACAAAGAATAAAGAAACAGAGAAACGATTTTAGTTCAACACATTTTCTAATGTCGCATATACACTTCGGTGGATCGGGCAAACCGATAACTAGAGCACTTCATAGTAACATCAATGCCGATCAACACACGGATGTTTGCGGCGGCTACATCCCACTAAGTGGCATATATCACTGGTCATTTTTATAATGAATAAAACCACTATGTGCAACACGTAAGCAAGACAGACGATAAACGGAGCGTGGTTGGAAGGAGAGCAGCCACCGGAAGCAAATGCGTGTGTTCGATTGCGGCGGCGGTGCGGGTGCCGGTTCGCGGTACGTGCATACCTTCTCGTTGCGCGCGCGAGAACTGCGTGCGGTGTGCGTGCACCGCTGCGACTAAACTGACTGAAGAACGGGAGGCTACGCGCGGCCCGCGGCCCGATACGAGGACCCCACCGCTGCCGCAGCCGCCTCTCTCCTGCGGTCTACCACTTGTGACTCTAACTAGAGAGCACTACGGGTTGAAACGCAAGAGCACTGACCTTCGCTGCAACAGCGAGACGCTGATATACCAGCAGCGAGTGAGTTCGAGTGCTCGATTGCATCCGACTGAGCGCATTCATCCTGGCCACAAGTTAGCAAAAGTATGCGTTTTTAATAAGCTAATTATTAATAAACGAACTAAATGAACCTGATTGTATTCACGTAGTTAGGAGTAATCAAAACTTTTTAGTGTCTTAGTTTGTTCGAATAAGAAACGACAACATTTAACCATGCATAGGTCAGGGAAGACACAAAGCTGATGATTTATTTTTATTATGATTGTATTCAATCAACTATTTCTCCATGGAACAGTAATCTACCTAACTAGGTAAAATTTTCTCTTAGATTAGACAACGTCTCGTACGCGGTTTTTTTTACCGTCTGCCTTTCACGGAACGATGCAATGTGGTAGGTAGGCGAGTCGTATATCACCAATATTTCTTAATTAATTAGCGCTAGAAACAACTAGTAAATGAATCTTCTCTTTTACTTTATAATTTATAGTATATCTAGTATTTGATTCGAAATCTATGCTATGTAATGTACCTACCTAGCTCACCTTAACGTTTCGATGCAATAATAATAGGTTCATATTAATTACCTGAAACAAAAAAGAACACTGTTTTATTATGACATGAAACAACATTAAAACTCAAATATGAATTGAAAAGAAATCACGGACTCATTAAACCAAGTGAGGTACAGAAGGTTGAGTCTGTTGCGAAATAATAACGCTGGCTGTATTAACCGAAGATTATTATGCATGCAATTAGGCCACTGACAAAAATAAAATTAACGTTCATATTACAATGTTTACATACATAATGCATTATGGACCTTATACTTATTCATAAAGAGATAGTAACCTAACTGTTAGTGATCTGTAACAGTCAAGAAACTTGGTTAGTACTTTCATATTTTATTGAGAATCGTCAAAATTTGAAGTTATTAAGGTTGGTAGTTATTTTTTCTTTGAGTTTTCTGTTTCACATCAAACATTTGTTAATCAAGTCAATTAACAACATAAATTCATATTCCAGAATACAAATCACATGTGACTAGTAACTTACGGAAAAGTAAAAAATATAATATAATACTGGCAACGTTGAGTTGGGTTTTTGCAAAAGCTAGAAATCGCCACACAAAGTCAAATTATAGTACCACGACGTAAAATTTTGGTGTACAAGAGATCGAAAAAAATATCGAAAAGTAAAGCGCTACTAACGAACTTGGACTAAAATGTTAAAAAGAAAATATTTCACAATAATCCTAACTTAGATTACAAAGAGAATGTTTCGTAATCGGAAGGAGATTAAAACACCAAGCAAATCACGTTGTCGAATTTGGGTGAAAGTTGAGAGGAGCCGATATTGAAAACAAAATTAAATTTATAGCCTGCCAAGACTTCAACTTAAATTATGACTGCCTACCTACGTTTTGTTACGAAGAAATATAAATTCGAGAGAACACAACAACATTGATTTGACTTGCCCACGGGCTTCAAATACCTATTGTCTATCTATCACATAATGTACATAAAAGTAGTATGCAAGTAAGATAACTGGCATTTCCATAAACCGAGCTTGTATTAATTAAACAAGAAAATTAGTCACATCACATCTCTTTCTTACGAAAATTATTGAAAAAGGATAGAATATATTTAAAGCTGTCAAATTAATCTTTGCCGTCTTATTTTGCGTGTATTTAGGCGTAACCGCGATAGATGGCGACTAAATTTATATTGAAAACAAGCATTGTGGACTAATTGGCCAGGACTAAATTTCTTACACCCTTTTCTTATGTTTTTAGGGTTCCGTAGCCAAATGGCAAAAAACGGAACCCTTATAGATTCGTCATGTCTGTCTGTCTGTCCGTCCGTATGTCACAGCCACTTTTTTCCGAAACTACAAGAACTATAATGTTGAAACTTGGTAAGTAGATGTATTCTGTGAACCGCATTAAGATTTTCACACAAAAATAGAAAAAAGCAATAATTTTTTTTGGGGGTTCCCCATACTTAGAACTGAAACTCATTTTTTTTTTTTAATAAAACCCATAAGTGTGGGTTGTCTTTGGATAGGTCTTCAAAAATGATATTGAGGTTTCTAATATAATTTTTTTCTAAACTGAATAGTTTGCGCGAGAGACACTTCCAAAGTGGTAAAATGTGTGTCCCCCCCTGTAACTTCTAATATAAGAGAATGATAAAACTAAAAAAAATATTTAATGTACATTACGATGCAAACTTCCACCGAAAATTGGTTTGAACGAGATCTAGTCAGTAGATTTTTTTAATACGTCATAAATTGAAATTCATAGTAAATACTCAGGTCTATCCTACCATTTACTAATATACCTAAAGGTTTGTACGGAACCCACGGTGCGCGAGTCTGATACGCACTTGGCCGGTTTATTTTTAGAATTTTTATTTTATTTTAAGATCAAAGGAAAACTAACAGCTAGGTATATAAAGTATACATAGACATAAAACAAAAAGAAGGCTAATTATAAGTTTTCACAGATATTATAAGTTACATAAATTGTGAGAATGAGACATAGTGTGATTAAAATTAGTTTAGTTGTAAACAACAGAATCAGGGCCATTGTACGACTAACAGGAATATAGTAAAGAGCAGAAATTAATGAAACCAGGGGCTGAAAACTAGTAATGTACAGTATTGTACAGTCCTTTATAACGGTGAAATATTTTTACTTAACCTCGAGATATATTTTTAAGACCCTAGTCGGAATACTGCAGAATAATTGTCTCAGCTCGTGTGACACGATCTATTCGAGTGAATAGCTGCGATTGTATTATTATCATCATTGACTTGCCCTAAAAGCCCGCATACGATACGATATCTACGCTGCGAATTCTCAGTATACCATATACACACAATATTAATACATGTTTCGTTTAATATTTATTTATGTGTGAAACAAACATGGCCTAGACTGGAACACTTGCTTATTCAGTGGTGATGTATGTCACTGCCAACGATTATGCGCTCGTATGATTTTATTCCCCGTAGGGCTTTAAGCTGCGCAACATTTGCTTGACCTATATCACATACCATAAATAGTTATGCTCAAAATAACTCTTACGTCTGATTGAGCTTTAAACTAGTAAGATACTAGCTGCCCGGCGCGACTTCGTTCGCGTGGTGCTACCCTACCCTATGTTGCTACCCTACCCTACCCCGCCCTATCCTACCCTACCCTTTTGACAGCACAATCCGCATCTGAAAAAAGTTTAAATTTGACAGCAAAATCCCCATAAACAAAATGATCCGCCATTTATTGAATTCATTTGTTACAAAAAATGTGATAAATGAAGAACCGCTCGACCGATTTTGTGCGTACTTCACATAAACCATCTACTAAATAGTCTGAACAAAGCCTAAACATTTGGTTTGGATAGGTGAGCCCGTTCTTGAGTTATAAAATTACAACGAAAAGTGGCACTGATTTTTAGGGTTCCGTAGCCAAATGGCAAAAAACGGAACCCTTATAGATTCGTCATGTCTGTCTGTCTGTCTGTCCGTGTATGTCACAGCCATTTATTTCCGAAACTATAAGAACTATAATGTTGAAACTTGGTAAGTAGATGTATTCTGTGAACCGCATTAAGATTTTTACACAAAAATAGAAAAAAAACAATAAATTTTGGGGGTTCCCCATACTTAGAACTGAAACTCAATTTTTTTTTTTCATCAAACCCATAAGTGTGGGGTGTCTATGGATAGGTCTTCAAAAATGATATTGAGGTTTCTAATATCATTTTTTTCTAAACTGAATAGTTTGCGCGAGAGACACTTCCAAAGTGGTAAAATGTGTGTCCCCCCCCCTGTAACTTCTAAAATAAGAGAATGATAAATCTATAAAAAATATATGATGTACATTACGGTGCAAACTTCCACTGAAAATTGGTTTGAACGAGATCTAGTAAGTAGTTTTTTTTAATAGGTCATAAATTGAAATTAATGTCAAATACTCAGGTCTATACTACCATTTACTTATATACCTACAGGTTTGTACGGAACCCTCGGTGCGTGAGTCTGACTCGCACTTGGCCGGTTTTTTATATATATAGATTAACATAAAACGTTGACAAAAGGAAACGATTAATTGTTTTCTTTCTTATCAATAACAGTTATGATTTGCATTGATTGCCTAAGCTGTGGATTGTACCAAATATATAATATAAAAAAAATACCAATTCTTGAAGAAATCAGTCATGATTATGTTTCTATAAAAACCCACTACAAAATTAATGTCATTTAAATGATAGCTTAACCAAGAACTTTTAAGAAACTATTTAAATGTGAATAACCAAGCTACATTATTCCCTGAAAACAGTTTACGTTCTCTACATCCTACACAATACCATGTTTCTCTGTGTGAACCTTCAATCCGTTACATGTGAAAAGAAAAACATGTCAAATTATCAACATGTGGTACACACCAGCAAAAAGTGTACTCGACCCGCGATTGTAGGTGACTGCGTCAGACTATACAATTGGTGGCACGTAAATGATGGCAAAAAATAATGGCACCGGAGGCGGCCAGTAGCCGACAAACGGCGAGGTCCAATGACCCAAATGGTTCATTACTAGGCCGCCTAGACTAGCAAACGAAAGAAAAATCGGTCGCTGTCTAGCGCACGACATGACATCTCTTTCTTCATCTCGTCCCTGTTAGTAATTAACAGTTTATTTAATTGCCAATTAATGTCAAATAGACTATCGTGATACGAGCTTTAGGCAGGAGGATCTAATGTATCTGGTAATTTTAGACGTGTTGGTACGCGTAAGTCACGCGTCGATGTCTTTTGTACGCGAGTAATATTTGACGCTATAAATGGAAGGATCAATAGGTTTTATCGTCCCCGAACATGGACCGGTCATTATAATCCAAACAAAAAATTGAAATAAAAAGTACTTCTACATAATAAGTTGATCGTTTATGTCCGAACTAATGAATTAAGGTTTCAGAAATGACCGCGGTGAAATAATCTTCTGCCATAAATGGCTACCACGGAAACCCAATCTGACAAGCACGATTCTATAACACAATCTTAACAATATATCAAAATAGCATCCATAAATAGGCTTCCTGATATTCATGGATTCTTCGCCGCCAGTGAATAGTGCCTAATCAACCACGAACAAAAACACTGCAATCAATTGTATTATTGAGTCTATACACATTAAAATAATATGTAAACATACCGGTCAAAATAATAACCCTCCTTTTTGTAACAAAATAGAAATATAACAATTTATGTTCGTGATCGATAGATTGACTGCGATACAGACGATTAGTGTACAAATAAACAGGAGGCGGAGATTTTCAATATTTCAACATGTAATGCAATAATAACTGAGTCAGGAGTAACGGTCCTCATTAATCATTGAGGTCAGAATCGGTCAAACACTAACCACGTACATCATACTGAACTAACGAATAACTGAACATTACTCGATATTGATTCGTCATCCATTTTTTCGGTCACCACCGGTGGTTAATTGCTATCACCCATGGATTTTTCCACCAGGTTGAATGAACTAAAAACAATTATGAACCCATCAAATCTGGCCTAGTTTTCTTCAAACATACATACATACATTTAGTCGTTATGCTCATGTTCACATTTAAATGGTTAAGTCTATGATAATTGGTTGAAAATCGCTAACCGACGCTATTATTTCTTTACATGCTGATCAAATTAAAAATATCTGGGAATTGAATAACCATGGCATTCCAATTTCATAGCGTGAAATCAAATAGAACCCGTTGATATGGTTTAATTTATTAACGCACATACTAATTATTGCAAACGTAAAACATTCAAGTCAGAATAATGAATAAAGTGATTAACCTAAAGCATTAAATTATACGAGACCGTTAATTATTTTTTAGTTTTGTATCATCCGCATGGCGGGACAGGAGAAATCAGTCCGTCGACCTGCATTAAAAATGCCTTTCCCACAAAGACGTGCCCGTTGAGGTTCTCGGAAGCACAACAAAGATCCTGTACAAGTTTGTGACTCACATTCACGCATCTGTTAAAGCCTTCCATCCAGACAACAAAACAACAACAATTCTCCGACATTCCCATGTATGTTCGAAAAACGACAACTATGTCGTTATTGTGTACAGAAAACATTGTTTAATTTTCATGAAAAACTAATATTTAAAGTATTAGGGTAAAAGTGAATATGGATATATTCACTTTTAACCTAATACTTTAAATAATAATATAAAGTAGAGATTTGATTTGCTAAGGAGTTGGTTCCAGGTTGCATAGTCAGTCGATAATCAAGTGTCTGAGTAAACCTAGAATTTTGATTGGAGAGTAATTCATCACAATGAGAAAGCTGCTTTAACCACGTGGAGGCTCCACTATCGATCGAGTCCCGTGTAATTGGGGCAGAAAGTAGTCGGCGTTGGCTTACAGTTGGATTCGCCGAAGAGACGCGTAGGTGTCGCCAGCCACATTACCGCGCCGCTCGCCATCCTTCATACAAGAAATTACTTGTTCCCATAATTTGTATTCGGGGTCGTCGTCACACTTATAATATGCGATTAGAAAGGAGATGGCAATTGTATTGCGATGAAGAAACGATCTACATGTGGGTGGCCACTTATCTTATTATCACGAAAAGTTATTTATTGTCTATATACATCCTATCCTAGTAGATCATTAGTCACAAGAATGTATCAAACTATGGAAAAAATATTGCCTTACTTCGAAGATAACGATTGTGGGAGTGGAGGTGATAATATATAGATACCCGGAGATACTTGCTTATAGCTTAATAAAATTCCGAAGCATCATCTTACGTTATCCTACAGTGGACACACCATTACAGAACTGAAAAACATAACGCTAAAAGAAAATCTCTGAGATTCGAAGTGATAAAAAATAACACTAGCTGCTTGCTACCTGGGTGTTATTTAAGCTTAACATCATTAGTAGGTACTCAAGTTCAACAGTGAAGTGACTCAGACAAAGAAAAAAATAACATGTACCAATCCGAAACGCGGAAGCACATTTAATTTGTTGAGAAGAAGGTTAAACGATTGACGTTACTTTCCGACACGTCAATCGTATATTAATTTGTAATAAATCGACATAGCCATGCCCCTGCCAGCATGCCGGATAAGAGACTTTCGCTTATTAATATTTCTATTGATAAAAGGGAAATCATGTCGCGTCACATGACAAACGCGAATGCAGACAATGTGCAGCGGCGCGGGCGGATAACAATCAAGGCCATTCTGAGTAAGCCACGCCACGGGCCTCGGAGAAGCACAGAAGATGTTTGAAAACAAAAGTGATCACAGTTTACGCGAGTTACGAATATCTGATTACGTAAACATACAAGCTTTCCGAGCATTGCTCTCAGTCGATGCCGAGGAAATTATTATATTAGGTCTCCCACGCCGCACAATTGATATTATAGTCCTATTAGATTTATGCGCGCATATCAGGTCATTGGTATAAAATAGGCTAAATGTAGATCAGTATTTTTTTTATTGATTACCCAATGTTTTCCATAGATTTTCTTGAAATATGTTTAATTAATTTGATAAATTTAATCCAAACTGAACGATTTCAGAGTTTGAAAGGTTGCTTAAGTTAGTCCATTTCGTAAAATATGGGATTAATTGAGTCATCATGACAAAAAACACGCTTTAAAAGCCCAGCACTAAAAAGTGTTAAATAACAATAAAATTGAACCTAATTACACGTGATTGCTAGAATGTCTATCTTGACACAAAAAAAAAAACACGCTTAAAAAGCCCTGCACTAAAAAGTGTTCAATAATAATAAAATTGAACCTAAGTATATTCCCCTTTACTCTGTGGTATTCTCTGTCTATCCTGTCTGTCTGTCTGTCTGTCTGTCTGTCTGTCTGTCTGTCCTTACGGGCCTAAATGTAAGTATTTTTTTATAATTACATCTAATATGAACAGGTGCTGCTTGTTGCAGGGCTAGTCTGCTATTTATTTACTTATTAAATATTTGTTCAGCCTACTTTGTAATTTTGCCGCCGCGATGGGGCACGCAATTGTTGTCAGTGCGATTAGAATGTAAATATTATGTAATGAATCTAAGCTTGTTTTGAAAAGAGTAATTGCTGAGTTTATTGCCGGCTCTTCTCAGCAACTGTAACCTTCCGAACCGGTATTAGAGTATTAGAGTCCAGACTTTTCATGAGGGCCTGCGAAAGTCTATTTGAATAAATGATTTTGAATTTTGAATATTTGAATGAAAAAGCGTGAGGCGCTTGCCTCGCTTTTCATTTTGTAATTTACGTGTTTCTTCATGATAATGTTTAGAAATTGGGTTTCAAGGAACAGCGCCCTACGCTTTTCATTCAAATATTAAACTTAATTACATTGCGGCATTCGCTGTGTCTGGACACGCCCTTACATATAATTACGGGACCAAAAGTGGGAGACGGCCAGGTTAGATAATGTCAAGAGTTAAATTGTTGCTGTCAACTTTATTTTTATGTGATAACTAAATAAAAACATACAAATGCACACCACTATGTTTAGATCAAAAAAGAGCCTAGCTATTACATTCCCACATAAGTTATGGATTAAAAGTAAATCGATTTACAACGATCGAGTGGCTGTTAAATACTTCCGTGAACGAATTGCCGAATGATCACTTTGCTTTCAGTGTTTTAGTGCAACGCCTCCGTCCGTATCTGAGGAGTACGTGGGCGGCCGATGCATTGCCGATCCATAAACGGAAACCTTGTTTACCTACTTGTCTTCCCTTTAGGACAGCCGATATACGATGTTCGACAAGGTCTTCTGTCAATATACTTACTGTTCTTTTAAACGAGGATTCTTATCTCGCGCAGTTAATAAACAAGCTCTCGCATTGGATATCGTCCTTCAAAACATATTCAAAATTGTATTGAAATTAACTTCCGCAGTCGTGACCCGAACCGCACGCGATGTCTATGATACCTACTCTTCACTATGAGTGCATCGACTAAGCTGTCATACATAACGTACCTACCTTATTTTATTAGATACAAAAAAGGAAATAAATGATGCTATTTGCATAATCGATAAGGGGCGTCACGGATTGCCTTTAATAAGCAAGCGAATAAACTTACTGTGTATTAGTGTAGCAGCATTGTGTTGAATAAATTATCAATAAAGATTCATATTACGATGCAAAATACGCGTATAGGTTGCATTTTTATAATCCCATGCCTATTGCAGGCTATGCGATGGTCAATGTCAATGTTACTAACGCACCTTAACACGCAAATGAACAAAGGGCCATACACGATGATTCAAAGTCGTAAGTTTTGATGCGCTACTTCCTGATGTAAGTACCGACATCAAACATTATCTTCATACATCTTCAATGTACTAATCACCAATGTTTTGCTTGTAGCACGTGCAAAAGGTGCGCTATATTTAAATTACAAAGTCATCGCAACGATAAGGCACACAAAGTCATGACACGCCGTTCGTTTGCGAAAATCAACAGAAGATGGCTCACTTATACTTCACTGGAGTTAAATAAAGCAATTTGGAAACCAAGTGCTCTTGACAATTCAGGTTAACGTCATCATTTGGACGGTGATGAGTCAGAACTGAAGCTAACTGTTATCGGTCTAGGTTCTTACTTGCTCTAATTTCCTACATATTTCGTATCACATTACATCGAATACATCGTGTGAACTCATTACGCCATTTTTTTTTGAAGTATAGTTTAGAAACTTTCTGTTTTGGGTCACGTTCATGTGTATTAGTAAAAATAAAGACAATAGTATTATGAATGACAAATTAATTATTTATCTGCCGAGTATTATAAGTTTGTGTGACCCATATATTGTTATACAGTCAACCCACGCACCCCGGCTGAACAATACAACATTATGTACAGAGTCCATGAAGCATAAATTATATTATGTATAACGGATTTAGGTACTATTTAACTAACATGTGCATATTTTATTTGGTACATTCGATTAGCACTCATATGTATACAATGGAGATGCGTTATCGGGCCCTCTTCGAAGTAACAGTTTTTTAAAATGACTTTTACACAACCGTTAATAATTATTATATGAAGCATTAACGCTGTTTAACCCACGTCCCGGAGGGGCCTGATATTTTCCCGGGATAAAAAGTATCCTGTTTTATTCTAGGGTACGCTCTATCCAACAAAAACATATAGGTATAGGTAACTTTCGCATTTACGATATCCTTTTCAATACAAAATGTCCTATTATGTAGCTTTAGTTTCAATTTTCCAAATGAAAGCATTAGATATTTTCTACTAATGGCGCTGCACAAACGAAAGCAACTGTTTGTGCTAACGCAACGTTGAGACTTTTTGGCTCAGATAGCGGATGGTTTTCGGTTGTAGCAACTGGACGCCGGTTTGTAGTTCGAAATTCCAATAATTGTAAGTAAAGCACCTTTGATGGTAATCGTAACGAACACCTGATTTCATCGAATGACGCGGTACAACGAAAATCAAACATACGCGGTAGAGCCGCCCCTGATTGTAAGTCGACGTAAACGTCATCGCATAAACGGCAATATTTATTTGCCTATATTACGTCTCCGTTGTCCTGTGTACGACACAAGCAACTGTGGATGCGTCTGCGGAGCAACTTTCTCACTTTTACAATGGGTATGGAAGATATTGTAGTGGCTTATGTATTCCATAAGTTTCAAGTTTCTTTGACACTTTTTGTCAGTGAGTGTGATTGGAATCAACTAAAATCAACTGCGTATGCAGGTGTTGATATCATAATAATTATATGAAAATTAAAAATTTTCGCTGCTAGTTGCCGGTTACTTTGTATCGTAGGTAGTCAGTATAGGTATGACCATAGACGTCAGACTATTTGTAGTCCGATTGTTGGCCGGACTCAAGATCGGCCTTTTTAGTTGGCCAACTTTTTCAAGATGTATGCGTTGTAATTTCAGTGTTATATTCTTCAGCGTATGAGCCGCACTATGAAGTACTTGCCTAAATGGTAATAGGCTATATACAGATAGCTATAATATAACGATAACGTGAAATGGAGAGTATAATTAGCGAATGCTTTTAATAAACACGTTGATATTTACAGAGCTTTCACTAGACGCCTACTGCGCGCTGACATTGCGCGGGCACAAGACACAATCCCACAAATACAGATAAAGTTCAAATGCGAGGCCGAAAATACGCCTACAACACAGCATTCGCGTTGAAATAAAACTAACTAGTATCTCCTAATTAAGAATTGTTTTAGAATTTGATTTACTTAGTGGCAGCAAAAGTGAAAAGTTGCCACGGTTTATGACTTCGAGAGTGAGAGAGACTATAATGTTTTTAAAATTAATGATAGTTACATACAATTATACTCCTACACTAAAAACGGCTCGGGTTTTTTCAGCGAAGAGACATTTTGTTTAGAACTTAAAAGTGAAAGTATATTTATGCAATAGTTGTCACAGTACATCGCTCTAGCCAGAAGTATCTATGGTATATAATGTATTGAAACACGTTTTGCGACCACTGTTCGTTAAGAGCGATAACTTGGTTGGATCGGTACGAGGTACCTACTCAATAATATTTTTTTATCTGTATTTACATTGAGAGGCGGTTGCTGGGAAATAACTTTCAAGGAAGTCTCTTGATAGATACGGAACTCATCGAAAAATTATACAGTACATATTTGTTTTACCTACCAAACTTGCCATATGTAATTATATTGGAGCCAGTGCCATCGATCAATAATCTCCATTAACGATTGTATTAAGATTACTTTTTCTCGTCAATTTTGTAATTTTCAATAAGAACGAACAAAATGAGTTTCACAGAATAATATGTTAGGCAATTAACGTTAATTTATGTATTATTCTTCAACTGATTTATGTTGTTTAATTAAATATGAAATAAAAAACAAAGGAGTGAGTTACAAGAAAGCGCAAGTTTTAGATTTTATCCAAATCGGCCACGAGAGGCCCCTTTGAGCATTTTTCGCTATTCATAAATAATTTGATTAAGGTTAAGAAAGGTTAAAGGTTTCGAAAATATGCCATCTCGTAATCTCCACCTGTTATAACTATATATTATTGTCTTAGTAATAGTCATGTATTTAGTGTGTATGGAGGTTTGATAGTTGAAAAGCGCGTGCATTCAGTCAGACATAATGTTTCGAGGCGCCGTAGGTTCATAGTTTTTGATAAACTTTTAATAATTAACTTACCAATCATAAAGATCGGTAACTGATTGTTCATCTTCACAGTATTGAGCTTGTCTTGTTATAAATGTAATAAACAAGCAACAGTAGAGATACGACAATTCAATCATAATTACCGTTCTTGCACGCGTCGCTTCGTGTCGCCAAGTGTCGGTACTTTCTACGAGACTCATCCGCACGTTCCACAATGAACAATCACATTATTGTACTTTTTGTGTATATTAGTAAAAGTAAACACTTGCTTTTAAATTGCTTCTTATACATTACGGGCATGTCCATATAGGTCAACAAATTTAATTGTATCACTTTATGATTTTTTTCCGATTTCGCTGATTTACGTGATTTTACAGTTGGAATACAGTATTTTCAGCTTCTATTGTGTGTGGCTCCTTGTCATACCAACATTTTTTAACCAACGACTAAATATAGAGCTTTTACGATCATGTAGGTTAAGTCAGAGGATCCAGCGCGCTCAAATAAGCGCTCACTGAGCGTGAATCGATTTGTGAAAAGATCACTCATGTGTAGTGACTAGTGACTGAAGGGTGAGCCGAGTGACCATGTTTGGAAAAATATAAAAAATCCATTTTAATATTTTAACAATTTAATAGCTTTATGATACGTAGGTTAAATAAGCCTACACTCGCTTTCGTCTCCCAAAATGGCGATAGCAATAACGATGAGTAATGAATAGAGAGCTGCTTTAATTCGCGCCGCTGCCTGCGCCCACGCACTCGGTACAACGCGCATCCACTCGGAACAATGCTTACTGGTTTACTTTCTCGATTGACTCATACTAAGTCATTGCATACGTCTAGCAATTCGAATTAGATTAATGATTTCAGTCTAGACTAATAGCCGAGGACACCATTTCATTGTGTCAACAAATATCACTTTCATTTAAGTATTCATTTATCGCAGTGCTATGGGATATTTCTAATAATTAACTTCATTTTATCTAACTTAAAAATACCTTTATTTCCACTATGAATATCACAACGGGAAAAAACAAGTTGAAAACCACAGACTAACCTTGCGCTGGCCCTGTAAAGCGCAATGTCCTCTCAGAAACTTTAGCAACAATAGGGTTTCTTGCTAAGGAATGACGAATTATTAAGTGCACAGTCAGTAACTTCCTATTTACATCCCACTGATATTATATTAAATGCAGAATAAAATGAGTGTTTTATGTATGTTCGTTACTCAATCACGTGGCACACCGCATTGGCTAAACGGATTTGTATGAAGCTTGGCACATAAGAGTGATCAATTGATCAATCTACAATGAAATAATAGTACATTATGATACACGTGTGAAATGTTGGTTAATAACACTCGAGGCGGTATTAAGCGCGTGAGCCGACAGTGTAATAATCAATGCACACACGTGTCATACGACGTTTTTCAACACACTTGCGAGGAAAAAAACACTTTAATTTTTTTAAGTAGATTTTTTGATAATAATCAACCACACAATGAGAACATGTTGTTGCGCGCATGTTTTTTTTTGATAGCCGTGAGCTCTCAATCTATTTTACCCGTTTAAATTAAGAATGCTTGGTCTACACACATATCAATTGCAGTGAGATAACAAACTTATCATAATCGGGTTTATACTTATAATAAACTGTGCGGTAATGTAAAGTAAAAAGCACTAGTGCGTAATAAGCTGCATTAAGATACTAAAAACGGGTCAATAAATATCACTTTACGAGCGAGTGTCCTGAAAAATACATAATTTAAGATACTTTTTATATCCTGGAAAAACATTAAAACCCATAGAAACGCGAGCAAAACCGCGTGGCGGAAGCTACTCGAAAAGAAATTCATCAACTCAATTTAATATTTCCGCACGATTTGGGTTTTTGAATGAAACTGGAAAGGAACTTCCGAGGATGATTTTATTTACATTGATCTCAATGCAGAGGCCTATTTTAGTTGGTTTATTGATTTTCAGATAACAGAGTGTCCTTTGACATGCAGCAATATGATCGTTGTAGGAACTATGTGCATTGGTGCAAGCAACGGGCTGCGCAGGCGCACGATGCGCTAATGAACGCGTGTCGCGCCTGCTGACCCCCGACCCACGCGGGTTCGATGCCCGGAGACTGGAGACGCTCCCCGCGCACCTCACCAGCCCAACGACCCGGGCCCTGACAGCTCCAGGACGTTGCCAGACATCTTTATCATGTTTAATAATCAATCACCAACTCAGCCTAGCTGCCTACTTTTATCAATTCTTAAACGATTCAACTGTCGATGATGCTGTTTCTTTTGTCTTGCTAAGTTGATATTTATCTATCTATACAATAATTGCTTCTAACCTGCGATTATACCTCGCGCTCCTTGGTGATCCATTTTATCTACCGGTAGGTATCTTGCGGTTTATTCCAGGGTATGATATATCTTTGTCGATTTGTTATTAAAATAATCCACCAAATGGATCTATGCTAATTATAAATACATTTATGGGATTTTATCTTCATCATTTAGAAATGAATTAACAAAAACTTTGGCAAAAAAAAGTCTTATGAGCATGCTATAATAGATAACATAACATTTTAATAGTCGAATATTACGAACAAAATGTACGTGCAAAATATAAAATAAATTTTAAGCTCACGGAATCCAAATAAGAAAGTAATCATAACCATAGCATCGACGAAAGACATAAAGCTAGAGCCGGAAAAAAAGTAAGGTTTTCCTGTAATTTTTCATAACCGTCGCTTGCGCACCTGCCAGATATAATTATGCATGTGGCTTAAAACTACAAGATACCAGCAAAACCAGTCATCCACGCAGTGAAACTAGTGGTGGTGTGACTAGGTTGATCTTTAGCAGTTGCATATAGAGATCCATTAAAAGTAAAGGCTTTAACGAGGTTTTTAAATCACTAAGGTGGAAAACAACCATACGGCCCGCCTGATGATAAGCGGTTACCGTAGCCTATGGACGCTTGAAACACCAGGTGTATCACTCGCACGTTGCCGATCCTGCAGAAATCTCTTCACACCCTTTTTTAAGGACCCCATGCTGTACTCCCTTGGTTAAGCTAAACCATCGGACTACGGTTATCGGTTTAAATTTGTAACATAACACTAAAAAATATCGGAAAAAGTTATTGTGTATTCGGTAGATATTCATACCCTAATATCAGAATTTTTATCACGTATAGAAAAGGAGAATTTCTCTGATAACTTTCTGGGAAATCACCAACCGCCCCAATTTAAAAGCCTCGTGAATCAATTTTTAAGTATTGGGTTGCAAAGTATTGTTAAAGATCATTTAGATATAGGTATGTCTGTTTTAAAGATAAACTTTCTGCTCTCACTCCTATTATAAAAATACCAGGTGCAGTGAATGGTAAATTCGGTGAGTGCTTCCACCAACATATTGTGTCAATTGAAAAGCGTTATCAAGGGAAATGTACTACAATCCTTGAAAACTACTGCTAGCTTTTGATTAGGGCAACGCTTAACTCTACTTACAAAAGGCAGCTTAAAAGTATAAAAAAAAAAACATTTTCAGATATCTCCATTAACATTTGTTATAAAAGTCCTAAATAAAATATGGCTATGCCATGGTGATTCCGAATCACATAATCAGAACTCCGATATAAAAACAAGTTTTTTTTTTGTTGATTAGTGATAATACAGGGTGGGCCAGAAAGGCGTACGATTTTAAAAACACTCTTGCGTTTGAAGCTTTAGAGAGGGGACTGCGCGGGTGGTGGGGTTAAGTAGCTCGGTTCCCGGAAATTTAGTCTAGCCTATAATCGTGCGACATGGTTTCAACAAGATGGCGCGACATGCCATACAGCTAATGCCTCTTTGGCGGTCGTAAACGAGATGTTTGCTGGGAAACTGATATCGCGCCGAGGTGACATTGCATGGCCTCCTAGAAGTCCGGATCTAACGCCACTGGACTTTTTTTTGTGGGGATACCTAAAAAGTAGAGTCTACTCCAATAACCCAGCCACGATTAACCAGTTGAAGACCAATATCCAGGAAGAAATGGCAGCTATTCCCCGTGCAATGTGCCAGCGAGTTTTTACCAATTTGAGGTTCAGATTCGAAGAATGTTTGCAGCGGGATGGTGCACACCTGGATGACGTTATTTTTAAGAAATGAATTTCCCAGATGTAAATTTTTATAAAAATAAAAATTTATATGTGAATTGTACTAAGTTTTTTTTTAATCATTTTTTCAAATTCGCAATTCTTTCTGGCCCACCCTGTATGACTTTTTGAGTAGGTAGGCACCATAAGTCATTCGGTACACTAGTGGTCTCTGAAATGTGGCGAATTTATGATGATAACACGGGTTACGGGGAATGTGAGGAGTGCAATAGCGAGAGGTGCACAATTCGCGTTCGTAGGCGCAGGCAGTGGCCCTCTGGAGTCAACGTACTGCGGAGACCGGTTCACTAATCGATCCCGCACCGGCTGGCTCGCGTTCCTGTCCACGCCTAAATGCGACTAACGGCTCCTCAGCAACCAGATATTGTATGTTGATGCGCTTTCTGCACTTCTACATTATCAAGTGTACCTAATAAGCTGCTAAACTTCTGTAACGGTTAAAAATCTACATTGCGGATTCTTACTTAACAGCGTATTATAAGTTAATTGTTATCTATATGAAAAGTAATTCTGGCAGACATGTATTAAATTTTAAAAGTTTATTGTATAACATCTATTCTTCAGAGTCAATCTATTAAGTTATTGTAATAAACGTTTAGTCTTTTAGACGGCAAACTTGGTAACAATTGGAGTGCGCAGTTTTCTCTTAACCGATCGTTAAACTTCAAGTCAATCCGGCCCGATTTCCGCGGACGTGACAATAGTGCCATTGTTTGTTTGTAAGAACGCGTGTCTGTTCTGCCCATTGCGACAGAACTCGTATGTATACTACAGAATACAGTCACACCTACTTTGGATTTAAATTTTGCTAGCCCCTAGATTTTCGGGGTTCCGTACCCAAAGGGGCAAGGAAACCGATAATATTATAGCAAACTTGCACAGTAAGTAGTTACAGCGCCACAAAATTAAACTGGTTGTATTATTATTGAAAGGAACCGTCAGTCCAACTCGCACTTGTCTGGTTTTTTACATTTCATGCAAAGATAGACTGATTTATGAACTATTCATATAAGGACAATGAAGAGTAATTTATAGGTTAGGTTTTTGTGTCGAAAGGCATAATGTATGGAAAACGTGACTTTTGACAAGAAAACTATTCAATTTAGGTAAAGTTGAATCTCTATATACCTAAGTTAGTGGTCGGTATGTCCCCACCCAGTCAGTATGTCTAAACTACTCGTATTAAACAAAGTAGCAAGATATTAATGATAGTCTCTGATCAAAATAACAGGAATGAAGTCTTAATAAAAGCAATTTGGCAACAAATTTTAATCTAATATTAGAAATGTACGTTCCAATGCTACTTTAATTTTGCGCAGTTTAAAAAAATTACAAGCGCGATAAATTGGCGAGCTCTCACTAAACGGTCGTTGATTCCGTCACATGTGCTCGTTCCACGGGACAATAGCTCTGTCGACAACGACAGCAGTCTTCATAAAGACATCCATTCGAGACCAATCCTCTCAAAAGTAACTCGATATAAATCGACTGAAATGACTTGAAAATTTATTCAATGTAACAGCTTTTTATAAATACATGGGTTGTTTTGTTTCATGATGGTTAGATAACAAATGGATATTTGTTGCAACACTGGTCATTTTCAATTCGTTGCGTTTATTAAAGAAAGGAGTAGATCCATATTACGTCATGTATTTGGTAATTCTGATAACATTGTTATACATAAATCTAATAAGTTAATATTTTGGTGAACAAGTTTATGACAAGTCCGAGACGTAGACGTGTCAGAGAAGACCCAAATGATGCTTAATCTCTAATAATAAGACGGCAAGGCCGGAGGTGTGATCAAATATTGTTTAAATAATAGTATATGAAGAGCTGCGACCTCGCTGTCATAATTCAATACGTTTACTAGGAAACAAATTTCATTTATGATTATGACCTAACGCCAGTGACAAAATATAAAATGGTTTTATAAATTGTTTAATAATTTAGACAAAGATGATTAAAATATTCGTGACTATGTACCTATAAAGTTCAAAACGTGAACCAATACATTACATAACCAATATTTACATGTTTGGAAGTGAAATGCAAGGTGGTATAGGCTAACGAATAGGTATCGAGCGGGCAGGCATAAATCCCGGATCGGATTATATCGGACATTGCGATACGAGACATAAATCGCAACATGCGGCCGCGGCACAGCGCAGCGTTCCGGCTCGCGACATGGAAAGCGTTTCTTGGCCGACATCAACGTAGATCACGCCGGATAAATCTTATTCACCGCATGCTGTATTATGCAGAGTTGAGACAGTGAAAAATACAGATTACAGTATTGTTTCGTAGATTGTTATTATCGAGTCCTTGTTTTACTGTGGCCAGCTTCGCAGTTTTTAAGTTCATAAGTCAAATCTTCATATTTATGGAGATACTACAATTTTATGAAACAATGTTTATCACTACTACTAGTCTTTTTTACGGGAGTATGGGCGGGATGCCTTTCTTTGTGGGACGATTTAATTACAAAAGTTTTTCAAGTTACAGTTCTAGAACTTGTAGGTACTTAGAAATAGTAGCCAGTAATTGAAGCAGTTTAGACTAGTTAAGTGTTAGATCGCTTACTTTCTATCCTCACGGTCCATTTCCCTATAGGTGTTACTGGAAATCAATTAGTATCAAACGACGCGGTTTACTTTTAATCATGGATTCAAATTGTAAAAGGCGGATTTTTATACGAAATCACACGTAATGAAAACTAAACACAAATATTCTGGCCTCTAATTACTGTAATTTTACGTAGTTACGAAGTTTGGATACTTAGTCAAAATTATTTAAATTTTCATGACAATAAATCAGATGGCGGGGCATGTTTCAATACTAGACTGGTTAATATACAAGTATGTAGTTGTATAATAGGTAAGTATAAGCTGTTTGCAAAAAGCTCAGCGTGGCGTGGGCAGCAGCTGCACCTACCTACTGCACTTCTAGTTTTACTGTGTCAAGAACAACGTCTCGCCCCCACCCCGCCGCGCCACCATTTGTCGCCTGAATAATACACGAAACACCAGGTCTTGCAACAATTGCTGCTAGCTTGGATGTACGTAATCAGATACCTACAATGGTTTAAGATAGTTATTGTAAAAAAAAAAACAAAACAGTGCGGTTATAAAGTAGTGCGGGTATAATATGAGGCAACTGTACATCAGCTTTATAATAATACGATTTTTTTTACAAGTAAACCACAACCAACCGTCCAATGATATTCCCCATCGTTCCTATAAAGAGGAAAAGACCCCACATGATCTTCACTTGGCTTAGGCCCGTGATTATCATTTCTTACCAGTTCTTTGAACTGAGAAAAAAAAGAAACAAAAAAATAATTAATAATATTATAAAGAGGAAAGATATGATTGTTTGTTTGTTTGTTCGCATTGAAAAGGCTCCGAAAGTAACTACCTACTGAAAAAATTTGAAAAATTATTTCACTGTTGGGAAGCTACACTATCCCCGGGAGCCATAGGCATATTATATTTTCAAAAAAATTAGGGATCCTTACTAAAACTCCAATAATGTAACCCAAGGTGTAAAAAAATGACCTATAATATTCTTTACATCGCGTGCGGTGCGAAAACTATTGATGATAGAATAAAATAATGTAGGTACTACGACTTTGCAGAACATATCATTATTTACAAAAAGTGTCACGTCAGTATATATGTCTATTATAGTTAGCCACAATAAGAGTTCTTTTATTTTAAAATTTTTATTGATATGCCGCCGCTAGAAAAGGCTCTTTATTTGTATCTTGATATTAATCCTTATCAAAATAAATAGGTAGAGTAGGGTAGGGTAGCACCAAATGGTAGATAGAGTAGCACCACGCGAACGAAGTCACGCCGGGCAGCTAGTGTAAAATAATAATAAATAAATATCCTGGGACATTCCTCACACATGGTCATCTGATCCCAAACTAAGCAGAGCTTGTACTATGGAAACCAGATAACTGATATAATACATATACCTACTACTTTTTGTTTGTAAATACATACTTAACATACATAATTACACCCAGACTCAGGACATACAGACATGTTCATGCACACAAATGCATGTCCTGTGCGAGAATCGAACCCACGACCTGCGGCGCAATAGATGGAATCTTTACCAGAGTCTTAACCAACTGCGCCAACTGGCCCGTCAAAAAATACATTGAGTAGGTAGGTACATATTATGTGTGTTGAATGACAGACAGCATGAAGGGCATGGAATCTTTGTTAGTAAATAGACATGACGTGGGTTTAGTCAGTGAAAACCAAAATCACAGATAACATAAAGATTACCGTTTTAGTAATCGACCTTTCAGTGGTCCTTGGCATACTACAATCGTTGCGAAAGACAAGAAAATTAAAACATATCGACATGACGTACCAAGCATCATGTACGAATAAAAACATTGTTCAGAGCTTACTCAACCAACACACGAGTCATTTTGATGTAGGTATTTATAAAGGTGTTGATTGTTATAAATTACAGTTTGGCATTAGCCGTAGTGTAGTGGTCCTTGAGTCGGACACGCCCGAGACTGCGATTAAAGAAATCATTTTCACAACACGTAGGTACATGCGCAATTCACTGGCAACCCTGCAATTACTGTCGCCGGCCCTTTGTGCGAAATATCAATTTATAGTCCTCCGCGTTGCATTCATTATGTATCAATGTGTTTAAAGCTGTTTAAGGCAGGAACACTTTGAAGGAGTTCAGTGGCCTCGTGAGCAAATGTGTTTGTTGCTGCATTGTATGCCAATTTCTTTCAAACGCGACCCACAAGTTAGTCTATTGTCCCTATAATAAATATCTCAAATCTTTTATTCTGCCTGATGGATCAAAGATGGGCTTTCCAAAGTTGAAATAGAAAATCGATTTTTTATGCTTTGGATTTTTGTCGATAAGTACCTAAGCATTTCTTACCAACACGCAAGAGTTGGTGAAAACCAAATACAAGCGACGATCAATATAAAATACGTAGAAGAAATCCGCAAAAAAATGTTGTTGCTGGTAAAGGCAATAACAAAAATGGATTCCGAAGCAATGCTCGATAAACGAGTCATGTAACTATCAACTCAATTTGCAATTTTGTATTCTAAAAAAAGTAAGACATTCACAGTACCGTGAGAATGTGTTATTCAGCAATAAGATTTATTGAATTACATTATTACAGAAACTTTCTTATGAAGGAATTATCATCTTCATCTTCAAAAGTTTATATCTCAACTTTACAGTCACTAACTTTCAAACATGCTCTTAAGTACTAATTCCTAATTGTATCCATTATTTCATTCGATACATCCATCTCAACTGCAGGCGATCAGCTTTCATCCATTCCCTTTACCCCACAACATTCTGAACCATACATTAAGACATTTCTTATCACGGAGTTCATACGAAATAAAAATAAGATATAAAAAATATCTGTTAAAACGAACATTCATTATTTGATCACCAAACTACTTTTTGCGACACTTTCAAAAGTAACTGTTTTTAGGTTAATTCGATATCGAATGTCAATGTTAGTTAAATAAAGGAAAAAAAGTCAAGAGCGTTCCCACGGTGCGATACGCGTTCGAAGGCCGCTGCGTTACTCAGACACGTGCGACGTCGACACCAGACAGAGCCATAAGTTGCGTTGCCAATTTGAACAAGCACAACATGCCTACTTAATCAGTACATTGATTACATGATTGACACCTCTTGACGAGTGCCAACAAACAACGGGGCAAAGGCTGCAACTTTATAAGTCACAAGTCCGGCCTCATATGGAGTACTGTTGTCATCTGTGGGCGGGGATACCAGCTTGGGCCTCTAGACTCGGTTCAGCGACGTGCCGCTAGAATTGTCGACGATCCCGAGCTCACAAGCGGTTTAGAGCCCCTCAGTCTGAGGAGAGACTTTGCCTCCTTATGTGTGTTCTACCGCTTGTACAACGGACAGTGTTCTGAAGAATTGTTTAAGATGATACCCACGGCTACCTTCTACCATCGCAACTCTCGCCATCGACAGGGAGTCCATCCTCACACATTGAAACCAGAGTTGTTTCGAACTGTGCGGTCTCAAAGGAGCTTCCTTCCGCGTACGCTCAGATTGTGGAATGAGCTCCCTGCCGTGGTTTTCCCAATGGAGTACAGAATGGGCTTCTTCAAAAAGGGTGTGAAGAGATTTCTGCAGGGTCGGCAACGCGCGAGTGACGCCCCCTGGTGTTGCAAGCGTCCATAAGTAGTATAAAAAAAAAAAAAAAAAAAAAACAACAAAGGTGCCGCCCGCGCTAAATTTCATACATAATTTTGCGCATTCTCCAACTTTATTTTGTTCGAATACAAGCTTCTATCAGAGGTTTCATCCTTAGAGCTATAGGTGACGGTCTCCGCGTTAAAAAATATTTGTAACATTGTATTGGATTGAAATTCTAGCCGTAGCCGTTTAGACGCTTGCCACCCACGGGAAATCAGCATCACTCACGCACGATTTACCGACCCTTCCCTCCCCAGTGAGCACTGGCGAACTTACTCACGCGCAGAAAGTGCAGGGACACAACATAAAGTTATTTGGCTGCGGTATTCGAGTCGAGCTGCTCTTTGTGCGTATTAACGCGACTACGCTCTACCTCTCATAAAGCAAACCGTATTGCATGAAAATGACAAACTTTTTTTGAAAAGGGTTTTCTGATTTACTTACCTACTAACCCTGAGTTCTACATTATTTTGATGTGGGAATTCAAGAATTTCAAAAACAAAGAATAATGTTTCCTCCACTGACTAATTGCGTCATTAAAACGTTGATTCAGTAGGATTGGTTTTCCTCTAACTTGTTATTGTTATTGGGATTATAATTATTTTATTTAAATTAAATTTACTTGCTACATACTAAATCAATTTAACCATACTTACTTACTATGATACTATAATTTTTTTCTAATTCGAATAGCGGAAATTATGGCATAATCATCTTGTAGCGTTAAACAAGTAAAGATAATTTAGATGGGTTGGTGGCAAGGTCTCTCGTGTACCGGTAGTGGTCGTTAGCGAGGTCGATTGATTCACCCAGCACGACTCCCGGCAACATGACTTATGCTCCCGCGACGGGCCCTAATCTACAGATACCGTACGCTAACCTGTACCTTGAATCCCAGCACCGTTATGTTGAGCCATATTCAAAGATAGCTGATATATTGAGCAGGATATGAAGATACATTACAGATAGTTAAAATATCATAAAATATATCATAGTATATTATATTATCATAATATGAACCTATAATGCAGCGAAGCAATTTTTGCTAAATATAAAAAAAGTTATTGTTGTATAATAAATAAGCAATGAAATGAAAAAAAAAGTTCATTTGTATAAGAAAACCTAAATAAGCGCCATCTATCGGGGAATGGCAAAACTAAAAGCCTGCTTGCTTTGCTTGAAATCTAGCAAGCCTCAAAGTTTAGGCTAGCACATATAGATGGCACTAGTATGTTTTCAATGCATATTTTAAATCCTGGACTATTTTAGGATTTGACACTAACATGCTGTTAAATACATCTTTATAATATCCTGGAACATTCTCGTTTTCTTTCCATTTTAGCTTATGCAATTTTATGAGTCACATTTGGGAAATATTCATAGTGTACTTTCAGTCTTTAAATTAAAACCAAAATAGTAAACCTACAATAATCAATATCAGGTGTTATAAGACAGCTCATATTTGGAAATGTATCAACAAAAAACAAAGTAATGGGCATTCTAATATTTACAAAATTTATATAATAACCGAGCCCTACTTTTCAAAAGTTGTAGATGTACCTATTGAGTGATTCAATTTAAGGGCTGAGAGTACTCATCAAAATGACAAATAGTGTTCATTTGTTTCATGGACTTCATGTTTCGTATAATAATATAATAATAGGTGGCTTACCTGTCACGATCCCTGCTTCGGCTGCGCTTTCTATAGGAACCCTCAGCCGAACCATCGTCAAGGCGACGGCGCTTAGCCTCGTACGAGCGGGACCTCGACCTGGAGTGCGACGCGTAATGCTTCCTACGGGTACGCGGCATCTGCAACCAGCGCCAAATTATTCACTTACTACATTTATACATAAGACCATACCAGTATATCAATAATAATCTTAGCATTTGCTTTTACTGCTTTTCTGTCTTTGTTCTTCCAAGCTGCAAATGCTAATATTGCTACTGCACTACTGGAGCAGTGATAGTGCTGTACCATAAGCATGGCCAATGCTGTATGCTGTGTAAGCAAAATGTACAATAGTTGTTAATCAATGTGAAATTAACACCTATGAGTCACTGAAGTTTATAATATACAGGTTTAGAAGCATGTCACACAAAATACAAGCCTTGGAGATGTCTGCACTTGAGCCAGGACATACATTATTCATTTTACTCTTGTTACTTCTGTAGTTTTATATGTAAGCTCTAGTGCATCAGCTTCAGATTATTAAATACTTTCTAAAGGTATCTGGGATAAACTACTGGGATCATTCAGGACAACTAAGCCATAAATATATGTCAAATATATTTTATAGACGATTGATGCATCTAGGTACACTAATATTATAAAGCTGAATAGATTGTATGTTTGAATGCGCTGATCACCAATGGACTGAATGGACCAGCCATATTTGAACTTTATACATAAGCATGTTTATTGACAATGGTTATAGGCTATATAACATCACACATGTATAATTTCACACAGGTGAAACCATGGGGTACAACCAGTTTTATTATATTTATTGTTATTTGTATTTTAAAGTTAATTTTATGAAAATTTACATAGCAGGCAGTATTAAATGTAGTGTTAACAGTAAAAAACGAGCATTAAAACCATGTTCACGATTGATAATATTGATTAAATAGCCTTGAAACATTCAAACATAATGTGGCCACAAGAATGATACCAATGTTTTATGAAATAGACAATATGATAAAGTAACCACATTTTATTGTCATGGAAAATTGCATAATGGATGCAGTAGAGTAGAAAATCTAGGATGGAACAATTCAATATAGCATAAAGCCATTCCATATAAAACCAAAACATGCTAAAGGTACCAGCTGTCAAAAATAACATAAGTATCATATTTAATTCCAAAGTGATATAAGATTATTTTTGCCAGCCATGTAACGTAGGAAAGTACTATTGGTACTTCCACTTACCATGTAATGGATACCAAAACATGTATCCGAGCGGTTTAAGCTGAAAAACATAAATTGTTTAGACCATTGACTATAAGTCAAGGTGATTACAGATATTAAAATTTTACAAATTTCAAACCATCATGCATCAAAGCTGATTGTTTACATAGTTTAAAAAAAGGTGGAATCGTACTTCAAATAAGATTAAAATTTACCTCCTTGGAATTTGCATAGATCATGCTGTGAATTTACACAAGCCTCGAGACAATTTAAGAAAATCATTAGCTCTCTTTAAAGTATAAATACTTTTATGCACCCAAATATCCCCATTACATGGTCATTTGTAACAAATAATTTAGGTATTTGATTAATTATTAATATATATATATATATATATATAAATAATTATCTTGTTTGACCTCCAAAATTCCCCGTCTTCTAGACACAATATCATGCATACAAGATTCATTTATAAATTGTCATTTGGTTGCACTTCAGACTGCAGTGGTGATTTACACCGAGAATGGGCACATTAGATGCCATAACCTTCTCTATCAGCTGATCTAATGAAGTGTAGCTATGGAATACATATTAGATAAACAAAATACTATTTGGACAGCAGCTGCAATGCCTGCAGTACGTACCTATTGTACCTATAAGTGAATAATAAGATTGTGCAGAAAATGAGTGCATTAGTTCTACGGAAAGTATCTCATTAAACTGGGATTGTACGACAGTACACCATAATAAAATGCCTAATAACTAGATAAACAATACTACAAAAATGGGCAATACACTGAATGTCAGAACTTATTTACATTTTACATGCTGACGCCATGTTGGTTTCACTACGACTCCATCGGAGCCCTACGATACGCTGTTTGAAAGATGTTCTTATTTGCTAAAACTTACCTTCAAATCACGTAAATATTTCAATTTACACCAAAGTAGTTGAGTGAAATTAGTAAGACAATTCCAAGTTCGCGATGCAGAACCTTGCAAAATGCTTCTTCGCAATAAGGGCCCGAACATCGATCCGAATCCTAGACAGAAGCTTGTTTGTGGTTGGTGGAACGCAATGCGACGATCATGGCGTAAGTTAGCGTAAACGTTTCATTGAGTTTCTCTTCAATTAAATAAAATATACCTTAGAGCTATTTTGAAGTTACACAACTATTAACAGATAATAAATCTGATTTATAAGTATTAAAAAAGAACAATACCATATTCTTTCATTAAGGATATTACTCCAAAACATTTAAGAGTATCTCAACGACAGGAAATAGCTGTCGCTTTCGCTACTTGCGCCATCTAGTAGATGATTGAAAAACTAATTCAGAAGTGCCAACCAACAATGCTAACAAAACATGAAACACTGCGTTCCGTAAAGAAAATATTTGCTGCGTTCAGATTTTATATGTACGCAAATAATAAAAACAAAATATAACCCATAACCTAAGGCTTTTAAGAATTACAATTATTAATTCTGGACCACGGTCAGCAGGGGGATTGTGTAATATTCGTATAGCAACGTTGATCTGAGCACAGAGAAATAATAGTTGAGTCTATTTTCAGTCTACGTTTCTTTGTTTGTTTCCACATTTGTATGTGCGCAATTTTTTCTGTAACTTCTGGGGTGTGTAGAGATTTCTTCAGGGTCGGCAACGCGCGAGTGATACCCCTGGTGTTGCAAGCGTCCAAAGGCTACGGTAACTGCTTACGATCAGGCGGGCCGTATGCTTGTTTGCCACCTTAGTGGTATAAAAACGAAATATATCTATAATATTGCAGATAAAAAATCGTATATTTTTCGTTTCTTTGCAAAATGGGAATGAAATGGGGGACCGAAACAAAGTGGTCTAGCAAGAAAGTATAGAAAATAATGGAGGCGGCACTGTCATGTGTTATGGCAACTCCAATGAGAGCGCTTCTGTAGTTTTAATACTTTGTTATTAATTTTCTTCAAAATAAACAAATATTTCTAAATCTTAGCTGACATCCTTTTCTACTAATTCAGCTATTGGTTGGTATGTCCTTTTCACGTCATCGTAAAACTTACATACCTATCTGTTTATTTTGCTCAGTTTATTGCCGGCTCTTCTCAGCAGAAGCAACCTTTCGAACAGTGCATTAGAGTCTGACTATTACATATGAGTATGAACTAGAAAATACAGCAGATATTTGGTAAATAGTATCTATTTACCAAATAAAATCTTTAAATTGCCAAAATTAAATTAAGAAACATTATTAATTCAAATATGTTTAAATAAAACTATTTTATATAATGATAAACATTGGTGCCGATTCTGTTGTAAATCGCACTAAACTAATTTTAGTCACATCACATCTCTTTCTTACGAACATTATTGAAAAAGGATAGAATATATTTAAAGCTGTCAAATTAATCTTTGCCGTCTTATTTTGCGTGTATTTAGGCGTAACCGCGATAGATGGCGACTAAATTTATATTGAAAACAAGCATTGGACTAATTTGACAGGACTAAATTTCTTACATCCTTTTCTTATGTTCTTTGTTAGAAAGAGACATAGTGAGATTAAAATTAGTTTAGTTGTAAACAACAGAATCAGGGCCATTAGCATTGATCGAGCTAACATTTGAATACCATGAAAAATGGAATGCTTAAATAGGTATAAAATTACCAACCATAACGCAAGTATCAAAACTTGTTTATGCCAGCTATAAACACATGAGGACGAATCATAACACAGAATTACAGTAGATAGACAGTAAATATTACAGGAAAAATAAATCAAAATCAAAATACATTTATTCCGAAAAATTAAGTACATGTGTTTCTATCTAGGTATCATCAAAATATGATCAAAATTCTTTCACAAACAAGTTTCGTTATGAGGTCCGGTTTTTTTTTACATTTATGGTCCAAACTAACTGTTCAGGGGTTATTTTAAAACGGTCGGATTCGGATTCGGGAGCGGAATCGGAAACTTCCGAGATGAGTTTCCGACATGATAAAATAATAATGAAAATGTATATTTGCACATTAAAATACAATCAAAACTGTAAGAACATCAATATTTATTTAACTTAGTATGATAATAGTACAATTTAAGTGTTACAAATAATACCTGAACTAAAATAAATATATTCTGCATGATAGGTTAAAGCGGCCATTGCTATTTTAATTTCCGAATCGAATAGTTTGACGTTTCTCGACGGAAATATCAATCCGAATCATCGAAAAGTTTCCGATAGCTTTTAGATGGCGGAATTCTTTCCGAATTTTAGTTAATGTTCGTTTTTGACAATTATTTAATATAAACGCATTATTTAGACTTATATAAAGGTTAGTTGGTACTAAACTGAGTGTGTTTGCCCCTATTTTAAGTAAATAATGAATAAGAAAGGTCTGCGGTAAAAGTAATAGCTACATACTCAAACTTCGTAGGAACTAAAACATATTGGTCACTACTCAATACCGTTACTCATGTTGGATGCTAGATTCACTACCACTAAAAAATCTAAGTAACCATAAAATCTATTGCAAATTATCTATTTGCAAATAAAAGTTTAAATATTTTATTAGACTCAAAAGAAAAAAAGAAAAACATAAAATATTTGTTTTATTATACTCTCCATGAATGTACTGAAAAAAAAAACTACTTTGACACAGAGGGCTTTTTGGCGGGAACTTGCAAAGTGACGTTGCGTTTTTGTTTTATTTTCAAAAAATCATGTATGTTGAGTTTTATTGCGTATTATCTGTGATGTTTTATCCTATAAATATAAATCCACGGGCACCAATGAAGGGAAATTAAATGAATTATGTGTATCGTGACTTCAACTTGTCTCAAAAAGTCCGTGAGAAGTTTTAGTTTATTGACCACTATTTTACTAACACATGACGTTTATGGACTGTGACTGACAGTGCGTACTATATGAAAGTGATTTATTTTGTGACTAGAACTTAGCTATAACTCAAATACGATTAGGCTGTATGGCTCAAACCTTTGCCTGACTTTTGCTAATGTTATAAACAACAATTACTTCGACCTATCTGTCAGTTTTCGAAGTTCGATAAAACTAGAAAACCATTTTATTTTGTTTATTAACACAATGTAGACCTAAAATCCAAAATATAGAAAATAACAAGTATCTGTCTTTATGCATTTGATATGAGTGTTTAAATGAGGGCTTTCAACAATAAAAATCCGTAAGCATTTTGATTTTACTTTAAGTTTTAGTTTAGGTATACCATTTCCTACCATTATTAAAAACAAACTTTGTAAACGCACTCCAACTTTCCGCGATCGGCAGGCTGATTACCAATCTTGCAAGAGCCAAGCGATAGCAGATATTGCTAAATATCTGCTGTTTTATTGCAAATTCGTATTATGAATCAGCGATAAATAAGCCATAGCAAACACTCATCAGTGCTGCCTCTATGGGACAATCGGTAAACTAAAAAGTGCATTCGTCTGTATAAGGTGCGTTCGAATTGGGGTATGGTAGCAAAAATAACAGTCCAAAATGCCAAAAACGATCACAACTGGCGTTCGATTTGGAAAGTTGTGGGCGAAATTGGCGTTTTGAACAGTTTTCGTTCACCGTTCGTTTTGCTTGGAAACAGTTAAAAACGACATCGTGAACTGCAAATTTTGACCCACCTCCGAGGCAGGGTCGTTTGTGATCATATTTTGACATCTTTGAATCTGACAGATAAGTTTCGGAAAATTCATACGGGAAGCGAAAATTCTAATTTTTATTATAAAATTTTATAGAAATACTAACAGGTAAGAGAATAATTTGTTAGATTAACTTTGTTTAATGATTAACTGAAGGAAAAAGGTAGGTTGAGACAAGTGACAAGCAGGCGATGAGCATGGAAATGTCATTTTTGTATCTAATCGTTCGATTTGGGACATATCGTTTGTGGCAAAAGTTGCAAAATTGTTGAAATTTTCCAATTCGAACGCAAATACAAAAATGCCCATTTTGAAACTGTTAAAAACGACATCACTCCAATTCGAACGCACTAATAGACTTACAATAATTTGGTATTACGAATCGTTTTTGACAGCAGCGGAAAAGCAGAAAGCAAGCAATTTTATCTGTCAAATTGCGACAACCTTTTCTCTGATTGTAAATCTCTGCTGATCGATTGCTACCAATTTATTATTAAAATTATCTAGATTTTAGTTCATATTTACGTACTGAACATAAAAGCAAGATCATAAGAAGTAAGTGAAGTGTAAGTAAAGAGTGGAAGTGAAGTAAGTGGGGATTGTTTTCATTGATTTAAGTCATGGTTCGTGCTATATTATACTGAGTGGATTGGAGGTTGAGGAGAGGAGGAATGATATCCTCATAACAGCACGGTTGCGTCGTGACCTTGGACACCAAGCCACAGCTTTGGATTTTTCGGAGGCTCAGTTCAAAGCACACTATAGACTGTCGAAAGAACTCTTCTTCGATTTGTGTTCTGAACCTAGGCCATACCTACATAGCTCCATTGAGAAATAGTACAAAAGTAAGCATATAATGTAAAGTACCTATATGCATGTTTATTATTCTTTAGGTAATTTTTATAATGGTTAAAAATGTACGTTAAAAAAAAAGACAGTGATATTACAGGTGCTTACAGCACCCTTATTTTATGCTACAGGCTCTTAATACAAGCCTATGGGAATGAGCTACCTACACAGCCACAGTCTGTCTTTCAGTAAAAGAGGTGACAATAGCTTTGAATATGAATGTAGTCCTCTATCATTATAGTATAATCTATTAACAATTCCTGCTCCTAAATGTGTGAGAAAGTCCCAGGATTTTAATATTACTAAAATTTACTTTACAGGTGAATCCAAGGCCATGGTGTTTAACACCAATTGCAGCTGCGCATTATACAAGTGTGGATAGTCACGGAGATCATAGTCAGCGGATACTACCACAAATGTAAGATGTGGGTCCTGCTGATGAAATACACCTTCTTGCTAGTGGATGACAACAATGGGACCATATTGTGCAAATATTATTATTAGAGTTATATATTAGAAATAAAGTTTGAAATTTTTGTATGTATCGTCATATTTTATAATGGTTTTAAGTTTTTATACTAAAATTGTTTTGTTCATTTGTAAGGTATCTATGGGCCAAAGTAGCCTTATAATAAAGAGATATTAATATTCTATTAATTAAATTTTTCACTTTTACATTTTAAAATATACTTAAAATAATATTACATGGTATGGGTAAGAAGTATTTAATTATAGTCAATAAATACTATTATTATTTGTATTGATAATTTAATACTGTTTATTAATTAATGAATTGCATTAATAATGTTCATTAATTTAATAATGTTAATTTGTAAAATGAACTAGCTGTGTTATACCTACTTGTTTTAGTAACTCTGTAACTTTTGCTGTTTGTTGTAGTTTATTCAATACTTAAGTGATCTAGTAAGGGTTATAATAAACACAAAATAATTGCAATATTGTTATTTAATTATCCTGAACAATTATGGTCCATATCTGGCTGTCTGTTAATATCTCCCTTTTGCCTATGAATTGTGCTGATGAGATGCTCCTGCTGTACTTTTCTGGCAACAGGTACTGCAGGCTCTGGAAGTGTCTGTAAATAAGTAAAAGTATAGTTGTTAGTGTTTGGCAGGTTTTTATTTTCATATTATAATACTTACAAACTCTGCATAATGGTCCTCTTGTTGTTGTAAGATACAATATTAATAACATGTCCTTATTAATTAGCATAACAACATTGAGAATATTCTAACAAAATACTATAAAAGGTTTTTTTTATAACAATAATTCATTATCAGTTTCTATAGCTATTCAACTTACCATGATACATTAATTAGTCAATAATTCTTATGAATACATTGAACCTGTTAATATCATACCTGTTACAATTATTTTGTTAGGTCTGTTATTGTGTAGGGTAATTATTTGGTTAGGTTATATGGGTCAGGCCCATAAGAGTTTAACTTAGTAGCAAGATCATGCTACTGTCTGTCAACAGTTTCTTTTCATCATGCGCCAAGCCCAACACCTTTGGCTAACGCGGGATACTCAGCAAGGATATCTAACAACTCTTCTAATGGCTCGTTGTTTGCCATTTCTTTAACATTTTACTTTTACTTTAAAGTTAACCTCTTACGTTTGCAGTGATATCCAAAATCCATATGAAACAAACACTTAAAATGACATCGACTTTGACCACTTGAGTAAATTGGAAGGGACGCTAAGCATTTTTTGTGAATTTTGAATTACATTTGAATAGGTTTCGACATGTAAACAAACATCGCGCACATCTGTTTGACATAAATTTATTTCTAGTTATTGCTACTACATCGCTATTGGCGCTAGTGTCGTCGCGATAAGTGCATTCCAACGATCGGCGATCGATAAGCAAACGATCTCGTACGTAATTCCATTTTCTTTTGACGTATAGCCATCGATGGCGCGATAGCTGCGCGATATTGCTTATCGCTTGCTTATCGCAAATTTTAAGGTAATCAGCCTGCGGATCTTTTCGATGAAGGTTTCCGATTCCGCTCCCGATTCCGAATTCGATCGTTTTAAAATAACCCCGCAGGACATTGTTTACTGAATCAAACGCTGAGAACTTTAAACTTATTTATTTTCATTAATTATAAATGATTCACATGTTGACAGCTCAGATAGAGATTTTTAAAGAGGGCTTTTTCACCAAGTGTTGCCAGTATATTAAAATTAATTTCCAACATTTTATGTCTTGAACACTAAGAAATTATACGTATGGAAGGTCTCTTATGGAAGGATTATGCTTTCTTATGTCTGGACATAAGAAACCATCCTTCCTTAGGAGACCAGACATCTGGATGTCCGGACATTGTCTGGATTTCCGGGTTTTCTCCTCTACTGGAGTTGGAGGATAATGTTACTTGCGTCTGTGGTTGCAGGGGAGTGGCATTTTTTCTGCTCGGTAAGTCTGTGGCCGAGCATCATTCCCCGTGCGCAACAAGAGTCAGTACCTCTACCATAAGTTTTCTACACTAACGTAATCTACACACGCTAGCGACTACGGTGAATATTTTGTATAGCGAGCACCGCCTCTAGTGGACACTTTTGGAAGCATTTTATACAAAATGTGTCTCCGTATTCGCTAGCGACTGTAGATTACGTTAGTGTAGAAAACTCATGGTAGAGGTACTGAAGTTACGGGCCTAATGCAAAAGGCTGCTTGGTGGTCAGACGCGGGGTTAGAGAGTAACCATCAAGCAAGTGAGCTCCTGCAAGCGAACTGCATCTCCGATACTTTCCTGGATAGAAAGTAGCGGACTACCCACTAGATTAGTCATCCTGCAATCCAGTTGTAATAGGCATCGGGTAGATGCGTGGATACGTATTGGGACAGCGTGCATTACAGCTCCGGGACCATTCTGGAAAATGGGAGCCAGCTTTATATACGGGGTGGATACGACAATACGACATTAAATGAAACCACGTATAAAAGTACACATGTATACGATCAACTTTTACTATATACTAAGAACTCGACGTCATTACGCTTCTTTGGGTTAATTGTTCGATGTTCGGAGGCCACTATAGAAAATCTCAGTAGAAAGGAAGGGCCTGTTCTCCTCTATAGAGGTTGCATTTCTCAACCGATTCCTCTGAAATTTTCTAAGCAAGTTGGGTAATTAACGGATTTTTATTGTCGCATCGGTTGTTTGGAAATTTTTCAAAATTCTGATAAATATCCTGAAAACTGAATCGACGAATAAATTACATATAATTATCGAGATTCGCGATGTCTACGGCTTGAATCACAGAGCCACTAGTTCTTAATTGACTGAGCGAAGCGTCTCCGTTTCAGCTTGGACAAAAATGCTTTCGTATGTCTTTCCCGCTGTTCTTCTCCACCGGTCGCATTTATCAACCGATTCTCGCGACATTTTGTGAGCAGGTTCGGTAATTAATGGATTTATTTGTCGACTCAGTTTTTTGAAAGATTTTTAGTTTTGAAAATTTTTCCAACGCGCTACGACTCGCCTACGACCGGACTGTATAGTGAAGATACAGTACGACATCTGGCGTCAATGATGCGCCGCAAGCAAGTACAATAAAGTAACTATTACCGGGACAATAGTTATGTGTATATCATGAACTATTGGCAAGAAACAAATTCTACTTTTATGAGGATAATAATATCAGGCACAATGGTTAGGTTCATAGTGAGGTCGGTGCGGCGCACGGAAAAGAGAATACACTGGAAGGGCGATGCGTTAGAATTTGTATCGGAACCAGAGTCGCCAAACTCACACAAATAAATGTTAAATCATATATTGTACTACAAATAAACAATCCTTTTGATTGGTCGTTTCTATTTTACTCAAAAATAGCTTTAATCACACAGGTCATACATATGAAAATATACCTTTTTACGTTAACATAAAATTTATTTTTCAATAGCGTACAAAGTATTTACGTCGTTTTGTAATCTACAAACTAACTAGATTCAATTCTAGATTCTAATTCTAGATTCAATCGACGAAAAAGTTCTGCCACTCGGCACTAGATGGCGTTATTTTCATGGAACGCAATTTTGAACTCAAACGCATTAGACATAATGTTGATAATTGCGTAATAGCTGCGTCGACTGGCGTCGTGTAGCAACACTTATTGCTATTCGCTTAATGCAGCGAAAGTTATCGATAAAATTATCGATATTTTAATTTCGTCGATATTAAATTTAATTATTTTTAGAAATTCCGTAAGAAAATTCACGTTCGATAAGAATAATTGTGCTAAGAATACTGAATTGTCAAAAAAAACGTTTAACATGATGAAGTAAATAAAAAAAAAGTTATTTTTACACGGTTTATTGCCCTTGAAATAAAATTTATTTGTTTCGAAATTCTCGTTTTGAAACCTAAAATAACTTTCAACTATTATTATATTATATTTCTTTTCTCTGTGGTGCGGCGTCACTTGTGAGTCTTGTGATTTGTAAGTTCTAGATCTCTAGAACCTACGTTGTACGTGGTAGGTAAAAATAATTCGATTAAAATTGTTGTATAAATGAACAAATTCTGAATAAAATGCGATATAAAATATGGAACTGCATTATAATTTGATTTTAAGGTATACTAAAACGTTGTCAAACTTGTGGGCGTTAGGGGTGGGGCAGAATTAAGGGGCAGACTTGGGAAAAATACACTACATTGCTGCCCAAATTATATGAAACCTGCTAACTCTACGGTATTGTACCCGTGCGAAGCTGGGGCGGGTCGCTAGTACTTAATATACATAATTCCACCCTGACTCGGGACATGCAAACGTGTTCATGCACACAGATGCATATCCTTGGTGGGAATCGAACATACAATCGGCGGCGTCGTGGACGCACTTCTAAATAGAGGGAGCTAGTATTTTTTTTAGAGTCAGACTTTTCATAAGTGCCTGCGAAGGTCTATTTGAATAAATGATTTTGAATTTTGAATTTTGAATTTTGTTTGCTTAGTTCCGTTTGGTAATTTCCGCTAATATTATGTGTAAATGTGGCGCAAGGGTGAAAACTGATATCTGCTGGAGAGGAGTCTGGTCCTTAAATAAACTCGATAAGTAGTAGGAATTTAATAATGCCTTTTATTTACTGACCTTCCTGCGATTTTTTTGACCTGATTTTTTTCGAGCGGAAGTGCCTCATTGTTGCGACATGGCGACGTTCTATCGATATGTCACTCAAATCATGTTATATGATTATAAAGATTGTAAAGATTAGGGATATCGTTATATCCCTAATCTTTACTAAAACAAATCGGGTGCCAAATCGTGTCGTCCGGAGACGCTTTTAGTTATATCGTTAGGTCATAGTCCATAACAGAGCGCACACCCATCGCCCTAAAATAGAAAACTTAAAATCTCTACATAGTCTACAAAAAAGTTCGGGAAGGCATATGTCTATAATATATAAGCTTCTTACGCTTCTTGGGATAACCGTCCTCGCTCCGAAGTAACCATTTTTAGACAATTGCAACCAAACAAAAATGTGGGTTTTACTTTCCAAGTAATATTTTATTTTTAATTTTATTTTTTGACCGATATAATATCCAATTAAATACGTTGGTTAGGTTGGGCATTTAATACTTTGGCTCGCGGTTCTCGCGAGAACCAACGGAAAGTTTGCTCCTTACAGCAAATCATTATCATTTATATATTGGAAGACATCACAGATTTAAAATTAGATACTAAATAATTGTATTCGCGATACAGTGCCAGGGCGCGGCGGGCAACCACATTACCTACATTGCACCCGTGCGAAGCCGGGGCGGGTCGCTAGATTTGTATAAAATTATATCCTAAGAAAAGCGAAATTTTACCAGAATAATTTGTTGTTAGTGATAGTTGTACTTAGTATTTATCTACTCTGAGGTGATAGCATTATCATTATCAATATTTATAATTTTGATATCGGAAATTACCTGAATTATATTGAAATATAAAATATGACAACGCAACTAACACACCCGCATCCGGCCGCGCCTGCACGTTGGCAGCCAGTCAGTGCCATAAAGCTATATTATACCACCAATAGAAAATTACAGCGTCAAAGGGATCCGGTACCTAATACCTATATAAAGGCCCATTGCAGGCTAAATATTTATTGAGATATTTGTTTAGCCTATGGACGCTTGCAAAACCAGGGGTATCCTTCACACGATGCCGACCCTGGGAATCTCTTCACACTCTTCCTGTAGAAGCCCATGCGATTTTTATACAACTAGCACCATACCGTAGCCCTATGGACTCTTGCAACACACGATCACTCTTGCGTTACCTACCCCCCCCCCCCCTGCTATACATACAAACAGCGTCAAAAGTACCTAGCTAATCACTTTAGTACCGTGTTACATCAAATAATTCAATTCAGTTTTCATACAAAATGACAATGAACATCCACACACGGCTAGAGTCGTAACCCGCACTCTTGCCGATGCTCGAATCAACGTTCTCTACCGTGGCCTGCTCAATCGCCAGACCTCAACCCAATTGAGCACGCATGGGATAATACTCCAAAGAATAACTCTGCCGAGTATGGATGCCGTACATACCCCACAACAACTTTTTGACTTGTTAGAAATAACGTGAGCGGCTATTCCTCAAAGTAATTTTGATGAACTAATTTTAAGCATGCCAAATCGCTGTGGTTGTTTGATTCGTGTCAATAAACAATAAAAAAAAAAAAAACTTAATTTCTTCCTCTTTGGCAAATGGCAAACATTTAATTGACGACATTAACTTAGTTTAATTTCCCACAATTAGCAAAAAATGCATTTTTTCTTAATTTTTACAAAATTTAGGGATACGTTGTTAACTTAAACATAGGAAGCCAGTCTGGGAGACTAGATTTGGTAAATATTAATTGGATAATTTTTTATAGTTAAAATGTACACTTGATCCCTAGACACTTTTGAAGTCTGGTACTTTTGACGCTGACCGTACGCTTGTGTTTAGTACTGTATCCGGTCATTGTAGGCTTTTTTTTTGTTAATGGTAAATTATATCTAGCTATAAAAATACATATGAAGAGAATACTTACGAAGATTTTCAAGAATCTCAACATACTTTTTAGGGTTCCATATTCCAAGAAAGAACCCAAAGTCATTCGTTATGATTCTCTCTTTTTTGCAAGCTTTACGGGTCAAATCTTGCAACTAGGTACTTCACCCACTTCCAGTGGTCGGATTGACTTGATATTTGGTATACATTAGTATATGGGATGACAATGCAAGTACAGTCAACAAAAAGTACAGTCACCAAAAAAAGCTTGTATTAAAAATTTAAAAAAAACTTATTATTTCATTCTCTTTGTACAGAAGATTCTTGAAGATTCATTTACGAAATATGAATTAGTTATTTTTGCTGAAGTTGTTTTTCCCAACAACTATCAACAAAACAGCTCTGTAGGTACTTCAAGAAATCTTAATAATATTCACACTTGTAGACACCTGCCTAGCAGTTATTACTACAACAGCATGCAGAACTTTAAAAGAAACGAATTACCGTTTTACTAGTTTAATAGCAAAGCCACCGCTTTTCAATAAAATTTTCCTTTTTAACCGACTTCAAAAAAAGGAGGAGGTTCTCAATTCGGTTGTATGTTTTTTTTTTTTTTTTTTTTATGTTTGTTACCTCATAACTCCGTTATTTATGAACCGATTTGGAAAATTCTTTTTTTGTCTGGAAGGGTACACTTCCCGTTTGGTCCCATTGTCATCAGATCAGGATTTGATTACTTCTTCGTGTACTTTGAAGTCGGTTTAAGTTTTTTGTAAAACAGTCCAATTATATCCTTACTTAATTATATCATACTGATTACGGAACCAAGCGCGTGTTCCATTACGCATTTCGCCGTTTTTGTTGTTGTACTCGGATTATTAATTGTACCACACCAACTGTGCCATACGGATGGACAACCTGGTTTTATGGCCCTCACGATATAGACTCGACCTAGTGTCCCCAACACTAATGCTATGTTTGTATATCGTGTACTTTGAAGAATGCAATATACTGAAACTGAAACCGGCTAAACGTAAAAAAAATGAAAAAAAAAAACACCGGAAACATGTTTGCCAATAGAGTCCCGGGAGTTAGTCCCTATTCCCGTTTAAATTGTGAGTGAAAGTGCAAATGTCGGAAAGGGAACGGGTCGACCTTCTGGCGGGAATCAGCTGTTCAGGTTTGCGCAGTGCGCAAATGTGAGGGGTGAGGGGCGGGATCGGTGCACGGCGGCGCGCGGGTGTGCGGCGGCGCCCGGCCAGTCGCGCGCTCCCGCGGCGGCTCCAGCCCGTGCCCGCTCTCGCCACCACCGCCGCATCGCGCCGCCGCCGCCGCGTCGACACAACCATAACCCACAAAATATAACTGAAAACCGACTCTAAGAGCGCTCCCGATGCTCCTACGCTCCTAGTCAATGCTGTAACTGTGATATTTGTACAAAATCCGAACGATTCACTCGGGACATCGCCGGCCATGCGGGCACACCACGTAACGGGGGAGTGGACCGATACGCAGCATCTCATTCTTCCGCGTCGCGTACGTATCGCTAGCTCGCTGTTATGAGAGACGTTCAGAGCGTACCTGATACATGTACAAAAATATTCGATATGTCAATTCAAGAAGTGAACGGTAAAGGACCTAAAAAGAGGAAAAAGTCGTTAGAGCCAATCTGTGATAATGAAGGGCGAGAGCGTTCCGATTCGAACAGTGGGCAGTCGATCGCGGGCGTTACGCGCGCAGGTGGCAAGCACGAGGATGTGGGCCCGGGGTCGGGCTCGGCGGGCGGCGTGGAGCTGCTCCACTGGCGCGACATGCCGCAGCACCTGCAGTTCAACCCGTACGTGCTCACCGGCTACCGACCGCTGCAGGGCTGGGCCGACTGTGTGCGCAGCCTCTTCTACTTCCACAACGAGACCATTAACATACTCACGCACGGTACACAATGTTTTATAATTGTTCCCACATTGCGCCTATTCGAATAGAAATAACTGTGCATGCTTTGTAGGATTTTATTTCTCGCGCAAATACCAAATTGATGAATTCATAAGTAGTGTGTGGTTACAATTTGATTCATGTACCTATTGAGCTATATTCCTAATATTCAGGTAATTATACGACACCCGTGGAACCGTCATTTTTTATAAAAGAAACGAAACTTACAAAACAAATTACCTACTTATTAATTTCACCCGCGTTCCCGAGGGATATATTGTTTTCTCGGGATAAAAAGTAACCCATGTGTAACATATTCTATGTGTGTGCCAAATTTCATCCAAATCCGTTCAGCAGTATTTACGTGAAAGAGAACAAACATCCTAATCCTTACAAACTTTCACATCTATAATATTAAATAGGAAGGAGGATTTATAATATTAGTAAGAAGATATGGAATACTCCCGTAGCAACTGTAGAATGACTTTATTAATTAATTAGCCTCTGACCTGCGGGTTTACCTGAGTTCCCGAGGGATTATGTTATTTTCCGGGATATAAAAAACCTTGTTATTCCAGGGCGTGCTCTATCTATTTGGAATGTTTCGTCTAAATCCATTCATCCGTTAGGGCGCAATTGAGTAAAATGAATAAATACTTTTGCATTTATAACATTATATCCTATATAGGTAAATATTCCATGCAAATAAACTTATGCAGGATTTATACCAAATTGACCATGAAATTAAAATGCAAGATTTATATAATACAGGAAATAGGTAGGATTGAGTTGGTGATATTTTCCTTATTTGAACCGCTGATTATGTAATAACAAACAATACGCCATTTTTTCCAAAAATGATTTAAGTACCTACCTATTGCAAATCTATTTTTTAACGAACACATGAATATTCAGTAGATTTACCACGAGTAATTAGATGGTCCTGAAAATGTGTTCAATTGCCTGAAACGGAAAACTTGTTATTTTTTAACATACTTTTCTTAGTTTTAATATCTATATATATAAAAATCAATGCCACTTTTCGTTGTAATTTTATAACTTAAGAACGGGCTCACCTATCCAAACCAAATGTTTAGGCTTTGTTCGGACTATTTAGTAGATGGTTTATGTGAAGTTTGCACAAAGTCGGTCGAGCGATTCTTCATTTATCACATTTTTATTATTTCACGTATACGTATTTATACGTAGCGAAGCACGTACCGGGCCGCTAGTAATCTATACGTATATAATTGGACTGTTTTACAAAAAACTTAAACCGACTTCAAAGTACACGAAGAAGTAATCAAATCCTGATCTGATCGCAATGGGACCAAACGGGAAGTGTACCCTTCCAGACAAAAAAAGAATTTTCCAAATCGGTTCATAAATGACGGAGTTATGAGGTAAAAACATAAAAAAAAAAAAACATACAACCGAATTGAGTACCTCCTCCTTTTTTTGACCCGTGGTATTTTACTAGTTTCCACAAAGGTATTTTTATTTCCTAATGGAATGCTACAGGGTAAGCTATATCGCACGTGATTGCTCTACTAATAACAAACTACAAAAACTCACACGTTCATTCTGTTCGCAGCTTGCGTCCATTACTGATACAGCCCCTACTATAATTATAAAGGTGAAACTTTATGTGTGGGTTTCTGTGGATGTATTATGTCAATCAAATACGATTGTATAATGTATACTTTTTATTTGTAGTAATAATTTAGATCCGCAAAGAACTCAGGTAAAATTGTGGGCCCTTCCCGGGCTGGGTAAGTGATAATAAAATTAATTGGTTAGTGGAAAATTGTTTCACAGCTAACTTTCACTTGCCCTACCGTTGATCAACCAAACTGATGCGTCGAATAGTAATTGATTGATAGGTGGTGTATTTTGTACACTTGGTTCACTTGATTTCTTTTTCAAAATCATGATTAATAAAACTACGTGCAGATAGTAAAACAAAAACACTTTGAAGTAATAATTAGTTGACTAATTGTCCCCCGTGGTTTCACCGCGTTCCCGGGATAAAAAGTAGCCTATAATATTTATGATAATGTACCTTTCTATGAGTGTTTTTTTTTAGATTTCTGCCCTTTTGAACAAACTAAAAAAACTTCCTCTGTACAAAAGTGAAAAATATAGATTATATTCATTTTACATTATATTATTATAGATATGGGTAAAAAACCTTGCGCTGTCACAACTCATCCTTTGTGAGATAGATTATAGTTATCATTTTGAGCTTGATTTAAGCCGACTACACCGTGGGACCGTGACCACTTTAACCGCAGCTTCCGACCAGCGGAATTCTATGAATTTAACTCCCATGGTTGGGCTAAATAATACCTACTGACTTGCTACTACTGTTTGGGAGAGTTACGTAAGTACGGCCACGGATAAATATACAACTGTAAAATAGCCAGAAAGCATTTTTAAATTTGTCATAGTAAAATATTACTTTTTATAATCTCACCTACGCTTTACTGCGTACTCTGCGTAGGCACTGAGTACCTAAAGTAATTTCAGCTTACTAGTCTATAATGTTACATAGTAGATAAATTCGGGTGTAACTAAAAACAAAACAAAATAATTATTTTCGATAAAATACTGACATCAAATATTTTTGGTAAACTTGTTGAACGTAAAGCATTCAGATTTTAATTAAATTATGAAACCAAACGAGTGTTTTTCGATTCGTATGAAAATCCATTCATAATAGCTCGTACAATTTTACTTTATCAAATTGCATAAACATCGCTTCGAATGTCATGTACTTGGCACGTGTCTCTTGTTATTGTTGCTTTCTTTGCACTTAAGTATACTAAGTAAGTTCTTACTTAGTGGTTTAAAAAAAAGAAGCCTTATTTTTTACTAAACTGGATTCAAACCATCTTTTTTATATTAAAATATTCTTAACAGCTTCTAAGATTATAGATAACCAGTATTGTTCATCGTTTGCAAGTTCAAAATCTGTCGCCAAACATCCAGCAGCTGGGCCAGTGCGCAGATTACGTAACTTTTTTGCATTCATAATCAAATAAAACAACCTCTTATGCCCGGTTTCAGTAAACAAAAACGGATCGTTTTGCTTACCAATGGTAGGTTTTTTTATTGCCAAACTGGGCATATAGATAATTTCGTAAGCTAATTTTACCTGCGATAGCTACTTCCATATGGGAGGGTCTGCTATGTAAAGCTTTGAGGTGTTTGCTTCATTATTAATAAAGATATAAGAGTCTTAATTTTAATAAATCTTAACCGATAACGGTCCGTAAATTAATGAAACCGGGCATTAATCTCGCTAGAAATATTACAAAATCGTAAGTGATTCCATTTCGAATGAAGCACTGCACTGTTTGCATTTACAATTACCAGAACATAGAAATGTTTTTTTTTACTGCTGATAGGCCTGTTTGACCACAATCTTACCATGGTAAAGCCTAGAAGGAACTGGCTCTCAAGTGCAGCGGAACACACCGATAGGTGCTTGGCGACAGATTTTACAACTTGAGGGTGGTAGCAGGCAGGTGGGTACTACAAAGTACCCTACCAACGTGCTATGGTTTCCTCTCAATGTTTTCCTTCACCGAAAGCTCAAGCTCATTGTAGGATTGGATCCCGGGACCTTCGTCTCGGTGTCCGACGTCACTGAGCTATCATCGCCTTAAAATGTTATCAGAAAAGCGCTTTATTGAACCGGCTTCAAATGACTGAAACTCATTGCAAAAAAGTTACATAATATAGTTAAAGTCGGCGAGATCTATAAGGCCCATTTTGACATCAATGTGTCAAAAAGAGACAAACATATTGCTACAAGGAGAGACACCATCTCGTCAAAACGTTCGAGGCATTGAAACAAGACATAGTCAAAATGTCTAGTATTGGCAATGTTCATAAGCGATGATAACTGCTTACAGTTGATCCGCCTGCCTGCTTACATACAAAAAAAAGCAAGAAAAAGCCACAAACATTTAAAAAAAAAAAGTTTGTACGTATATTGTATCACATGGGTAAATATACATTATGGGCAATGCAAATATGTGACGAGACATATATACGAATGCCATTATTGATATCGTCATCAAAAGTAGGTAATATGGTAATGATAGTTCATGCCACTTACAAAGTGGGTAATGTTTACCGCTAATGACATATATATGGGTGAAGTTTTTTTTAAATACATAGCAATTTTGGTTAATTCAGCTACGATAACGATGTGATGAATGGTTACAAACATTGCAAATACACTACTTTATTCTGGATTGTTGTCTATAATCTAGGTATATTTAAAAAATAGCTATAATGGTAATGGTCAAATTTTTATAATTCTAGTTTTGTAACCAGAGAAAAATACTTGTAAAATCATCATGACTCGGCCTTTCGTCTAAGTGCTACGAGCCTACGAGGCTACGGATGTCTACGGAAAGTTTGCGTTCATGAAAATGTGTCAAAGATTTCGGTTACGGAGCGTATTTTGTGGACGAATCACTTAATTAAAATAAAAAATATTGAACCCGATTTTTTTAAGTGCCTAATATATATGAGTTATTCATTTCCAACTGAAAACTAGATCTCATTAAACCGTTAAATTGAACATTTTTTCTGACATCTAATTTTCCTCCTGTTTAAATCTAACGCAGGGAACTTATTTGATCAGTAAATTTAGTCTAAAGCATGCGATAAGCTTGTTACGACTCTGACCGTAGGTAAGCCCAAACCGCAAATGTATTGGGTAAGTGCTACACCCCTCGGTCCTCTATCATCATTCGAAATAAACAATCATTTCATGATCTTTCTACAATTCTCATTGTGAATTATGACGATACGCTATTCATTTTTTATGGTCAAAGAATTTTGTGTCTAGGGCCTTTTACTTTTACAACAAAAATTATGCTACTGTAGTTACTTATAGTGAGAGATTGATAGAGACAGTCGCATCGCAGGTATCAGCTCTAGGACATATTTTAGTCACACCTAAAAAGACAGTAGAAGAGTTTAGGAGAGGTAGAGCATAGCGTTTATTCGCTCAAAGAGCAGCTCGACTGGGGAAGTACCTCCACCTTACAGAACACCGCAGCCAAATAACTTTATGTTGTGTAAAGTTGTGTTCCTGCGCGTGAGTAAGTTCGCCAGAGCTCATTGGGGAGGGGGGGGGGAAAGGTCGGTAACGCGTGAGCGATGCTTCGTGTGTTGCAAGCGTCCATATGGCTACGGTAACCGCTTACCATCAGGCGGGCCGTATTTTTGTTTACCGACTTAGTCGTATAAAAAAAAACAGTATTATGAATAGTAGTTATATTATATTTGTAATTATCTAGGTGCGTGCTTTAATGGATAGAAGTACCTAATCATTTTGAACTATTACTACGGGACCTACTCTGAAATTGCGAAAAAAACACTTTAATATTTTTTTGTAGAGTAGATAATATTAGTGTGGAACAGCAGTTTATTTTATATCTATGTAAAAAAAAACACTTTTTCACTCAGTTTGGTCCCTTTTGAGAGGGTTTATAAGGGTCATATTTAATATCTCATAAGAATTTATAGAGGACAAGCAATGTACATTAACCGCTATTTTACAAAAAGAAACATGAGATAAAAATCCTTATAATACAACACCAGACGAGAACAAAGAAAGCTGTAAGTAATAATATTGTGTTCTACAAACAGACACCGTTTGCTGCTGCTGGCCCCGGTCAATAAATAATGCTTCTCCAAGCCACACGTATAACCGCAGGGCTCCGTCCCTTCCGTACACTGGCCCATATTGTTCGTTAAAATTGCATGTAATTGTTTATATAGAGCTGTTTTCACCCGCGATCCCCCATCTATATGTATTACCCCCTTAGAGGGGAATTTGGAAACTCTTCCTTGGTGGATGCCGACGTCCCTAATTACAGAATATGTGGCACAATTTCAAGCATCCACAAGAGCAGGTTTTTGTAACCTCAACAAAACGCCAAGTACGAGCCGAACTCGCACACGAAGGGTTTCGTACCGCCGCCGTACAATAAATTATTATTAGTTTTATAGCGACTTTACACACTCTGTGAATATTTCAAGCGTCTATCTATTGCCTTTATTAAAATCGAGTAAGACGTTTCTTGTAAGAGGGTCCACTTCAATTTAAAATTTTATTTCATTTGTATTATTTGTTGTTATAGCGGCAATAGAAATACACATTCTGTGAAATTTCAACCGTATATCTATTATAGCTCATGAGCTACAACCCACTGACAGACAGACGGACGGACGGTCGGACAGCGGGGGCTTAGTAATAGGGTCCCGTTGGCACTCTTTGGGTACGAAATCCTAAAAAAGGTACAGAAAATATTGTTGCAAAGCACGCTGGGCATTAAGTAGTAAACAATAAATATCCTGGGTCGTTCTTCTCGTACGGCCATCAGCGCCGACCTAAAATAATTGGGAACAGGGTAGGCAGATGATGTTACATAGACATCCATACTCATAAAAAACAGACTGTTCATGCACACAAATAAAATGTCATGAATGAAGAACGTAAATAACATTTTCCAGTAGTATAAATAATTTGCCTGATAACTAACGAAATTATGAATAGTAAATAACTCTGGTTTCAGGTGAGCGCAAGGAGGGGCGCCAATTGGCATCGCCCCAAATATTATAAAATCACTCTTTAAGGTGAAGCCTCTATTCATAGTAAAACCTGGGAAATATAAACAAAGAAAAATAATGGATTACATTTACACACCACAGATTTATAGAACAGGCAGATGGAGCGCGCGGAACATGGGAGCGAGGCCAAAAAAGCAAATACAAATTGAAAAACACATAGTAGGTACATATTCGCTTTTGAACTTGTATTTGCTTTGTTTAACTAACTTTATTTAACGAAAAACACTTTCTTTTTAATAACCTTCGGCCACATTATCACTTACTATGGTGAGATTGTTGTAATAATAGGGCGGTGATAGGTCAGTGATAGTGACGTAGGATACCGAGACGAAGGTCCCGGGTTCGAATCCTACAGTGAGCTTGAGCTTTCAGTGAAAGAAAACATCGCTCGATGGTAGGGTACTTTGTAGTACCCATCTGGCTGGTTACCACCCTAAAGTTGAAATTCTGTAGCCAAACACCTGTCGGTGTGTTCCGACAGCTGCACTTGGGAGCCAGTTCCTTCTAGGCTTTGTGTGCGTACCACCTTCGGCCAAATAAAATATAAACAGTAAAAAAACAAGCTTTTCCATCTCCTCCTCCTCGCGTCGTGTAACCTCATGTCTGAGGGTCGTGATTCCCCCGTGAACTCATTTTATTCCGTATAATGTCGCGCCAGTTGAGTCTGTCCTTGGCGGCATGAAGAGCGTCGTGGAAGCTCGTCTCCAGGGATGTGCGTATCTGGTCCGACCATCTGATTGGGCTGCGCCCTCTTGGACGTTTTCCGTCAACCTTCCCGGTCACCATCAGCTGCTCGAGGTTGTCTCCAGTCTTTCTGGCTATGTGACCAAAGAACGCCAGGACTTTGCGCAGGCACACGGAGGATAATCTCGTCTCCACTTTAAGCTCCCGTAATATGGACACGTTGGTGCGGAAAGCGGTCCAGGGAATTTTCAGCATCTTCCTCCAGCACCACATTTCAAAAGCGTCTATACGGTCACGGTCAGCCTTTTTGAGGGTCCATGTTTCCGCTCCGTAGCTAAAAATGGAGAATATGAGAGTCTTGACGAGTTTCACTTTGGTGTTGCGTGTAATACTGCGATCGCTCCATATTTTTTGTAACTGTGCCATTGCATTTTTAGCCATGGCAATACGCCTTCTTACCTCCCTTTCACAAGAACCCGTGTTGCTAATGGAAGAGCCAAGGTATATAAAGTCATCCACAACCTCTAGGTTGAGCTGGCCGGTTAGATGTAGTTTAGACGAGCGGTCAACCACCATTAGTTTGGTCTTTGTGTGGTTTATCTTCAGTCCCAAATCATTACTGATTCGCTCCATTCTTTCAAGGAGGCAGGCCATTTCATTTTCCGTTGCTGCTAGGAGTGTGGTGTCATCAGCATAACGTAAATTCGTTAACCTTGTGCCGCCTATTGTGACCCCACCCTCCCAGTCTTCACAAGTACGCCTGATGATGTATTCTCCGTAGACATTGAACAGAATGGGCGAAAGGATGCAACCTTGTCTCACTCCTTTACCAAACTTAAACTGATCTGAGAGTGCGTTATCTATCCTCACATTTCCCAGGTGGTGGTGGTACAGAGACTGAATTAGCGCTATAAGATGTTGAGGGACCCCCTGTTCGCCAAGAACTTTCCACAAACTTTCCCAGATTACACAGTCAAATGCTTTACTGTAGTCAATAAAGCACATGATGAGGGGGGTGTTAAATTCGTAAGATTTTTCTATGAGTTGACGAACGTTGAGGATCTGCTCTCGGGTCCCTTTACCTTTCACGAAACCCGCCTGTTCTTGTGGAATTTGCCAATCAAGGAAATGGCGGATACGGTTGTTTATGACGTGCAGATGAACCTTGCTAGCATGCGATATCAAAGCTAGAGTCCTGTAATTATCGCACTTGGTGGTGGAGCCTTTTTTGTGAAGCGGCAAGATAACAGAATTGGCCCAATCAAGAGGCCATTCTCCCGTACGCCAAATGTCGTTGCATAATTGATGCAGAGCCATCATGCCGGTACTACCCATGGCTTTAAGTATCTCCGCAGTAACCTGATCTGATCCCGGCGCCTTTTTGGTCTTTAGTCCGGATATCGCGGCAGCAATCTCAGATTGTAGGATGGGAGGTTCAGGTGTTATTTCACTCCAATTGTACGAGACAGTAGGTTGCATCTCATCTGGCTGCTGGTATAGATTTTCGCAGTATTTCCTCCACCTCTCAGTTATTGTCCCAAGGTCTACAAGTCGAGTGCCGTCAGCGTCCTCAATAACCCACGTCTTAGGTTTAAACTGCTTTGATAATAACCGCACTTTTTTGAAAAGATCTGCACTTTGTAGTTTGTCGGCGTGATCTTCGATCTCTTTGCATATGCGCTCTAGAAAGTTGGTTTTATCGCGACGACATAGGAATTGGACGGATCCATTAAGCTGCGAGTATTTGTCTCTATCATCCTGAGATTTTAACCCTTGTAACTTAAGCAGCTTCCTGTCTTGGATTTTGTTCCATGTTTCCGTAGAGATCCAGGATTGTTTGCAAAAATTTGGAGAGTGCCCGTTCGTGATGGTCTCTATGGACCCCCAGAGCTGGTTTTTGAGATGTTCCCATTGTTCATTTGTGTTAAATTCAACTGGAATCGGGTTATTATACAGGTTGGTTTTTAATAGTTGTTGAAATTGCAATTGCTGGGGGGATGTTAAAATACTGGGTCTTTTTGGTGGACGTTTAACTACAGCTTTCAAACGAAGAGAGAAATCCGCAACAAGGAGACAATGATCAGATCCGCAATCCGCACCTGGGTAGGTTTTCACATTTGAGATAGACGTCCTCCAGCGGCTGTTAATCAAGATGTAGTCGATTTGATTTCGACATCGATCTCCAGGAGATATCCATGTATACAGTCGTCTGTGATGGTGTTGGAAACATGTGTTCATTATTGTGAGTTTCCTTTCGATACAGAATTCAAGGAGTCTAGTTCCCCTGTCATTCCTGACACCGAGGCCGTGCTTACCGACTATATTTCTAATGTGATCGTCATCCAAAGTCTTGCCAATTTTCGCATTCCAATCCCCGAGAATGATTGTAATATCTCGATTGGGTATCTTAGAAAGGGTGTCGCTAAGTTTAGCATAAAAACCCTCTATTACTTCGTCTTTAGCGCTCGATGTTGGGGCATATACTAGTACTATATGTAGGGTACATGGTCGGGTACTCAGCTTCACAGTCAGAATTCTGTCTGACACAGGGTTGTAACCCAGTACAGAACCGTTTATTTTCCCCTGAATCCACAACCCAACTCCATTGTTGCTCGAGTCAGCCGGACCTGAGAAATACAAAGTGTTACCGCCAGGAGTATTGAAATGTCCCTGTCCACGCATGTGAGTCTCTGTTATTCCGAGTATAGTCAAACCGTGGCCCTCCGCTTCTTTCTCCAAGATGTTTAATTTACCCGGCTCTAATAAACCGCGAACATTCCAGGTTGCAATACGTTGGTGTTTGCGTATCGAGAATTTCTTGTTTTTTAGTTCATCACCAGTAGCAGGAACTTTTACTGAGACCCGGCGAGCCGTCCCAGCAAAGTCATCGGTAGCCAATTTCACAACGTTAGGCCCGGCACCTAAACGGCGCCGGTTGATAACCGGATCGCACATCATATTCACTCTATTTATAATTGTGTTCATGGGGGTTTTTTCTTGGGAAAATACGTCATGGTGGGCTCCCACGTCCTTCCACGGAGGGTTGTTTGGAGGTTATTTCTATCCTCTTGGTCCCCTGAAACCATCCCGATTATTCGGGACCAGGCCAATTGACCGCCGCCTGTGGCTCGGCGTTGTCAGCTCGTTTGGCACCACCCAGGGGTCACGTGTAGGGTATCTTCGGGTTATCTACCTACGGACGTGAGCGACATCAACCCCCACCATCTATCTATAATCCTATATCCATCTATCTTTTCCATCTATATATATAAAAATCAATGCCACTTTTCGTTGTAATTTTATAACTCAAGAACGGGCTCACCTATCCAAACCAAATGTTTAGGCTTTGTTCGGACTATTTAGTAGATGGTTTATGTGAAGTTTGCACAAAATCGGTCGAGCGGTTCTTCATTTATCACATTTTTTGTAATAAATGAATTCATTAAATGGCGGATCATTTTGTTAATGGGGATTTTGCTGTCAGGGTAGGGTAGGGTAGGGTAGGGTAGCACCACGCGAACGAAGTTGCGCTGGGCAGCTAGTATATATATAAATCATGCTTAACCAAGTGTTTTGTCTCATATTCCTAAATCGGCAGTATGTTTTCAATATTTTATGACATAGACAGAGCGCCCCGTAGCTAAATTAAATCTCATTTATAAATCAGCGCAGGTGCTGCGAGTGGAAGTTTGAACAGTGACATACACATATATATACGTAAACATTGGTTTAGCTGGAATTGTAAGGGAAAACCCTAAATCGAAAATAAATACCCCTCTTAAACTGAGTCGATTCTTGTTTTATTTTATTTTTTACGGAAAGTTCATCCTTGACGATAAATGCCAAATTTATTTTCTCAAAAAGAGCAAATGGTTTAAGTTTTCCATATACGGATCCAGTTGAATAAAACGTATATTAGTTGGCTAACGACCGTGATATGTTTTGACACTTAAAACGAGGTAACCTACCGTGCATATACTCTGCTCGGTGACTTATTAATCTGTGGTCGAGCTTCCGTGCCTTTAAAGCCTATCTTGCACTTTGCACTACATAATTCAGAAGAGGTCTTACAGGCCGGCACATGACCGCAAGCCGATATAGTTTAAAATTTTAACAGCATCAGCATTTATATGAGCACGGAGAAAAGACGATCGATTTAGCATATATTGTATCTAGAACATGGCTATTTTTAGTGTTAAAGTTTCAGTTTCGTTGCATAGACATAGACAGCGACCTAAATTCAGTGTTTTATTTATAGTCTTTTACCTATAAATATTAGTTAATATTCCCTTTATTAATTTAGTTAATATGTTTTATTTAGATTTGAATTTAGTAGGGTTTCCTTTTTTTGTATTGTTGTTTTAATGTATTAAACAAATAAAGCTTCTTGTTATATACATAAGAAATTTTATACCAACATTGCGAATATAACACGATACTAACTTGTAAAGCGCTCACTGTCACTGCGTCTTATTTAATAAGGAGAGTAAGATAAGAATTCAATATTCTCTAAGATGACTTGGATTACTGAGTAAAGATACGTTTGTTATTATTTTCTTACCCAGAGGAAGCTTGGCCAATGGAAACAAATATCAGGTATCGTAAGTAGAATTCATAGAGTGCTACGAAAATGACAATCGTTTTCTGCGTTGTATTTCCCCCATTTACTTTAGGGTCGGCTATAAATTTGTGAAAGTGACATTTGAGATTCAGGGTGTGTAGCAAAGTAGGTGGCTTTGCGCAATAATTCACAATTCAGTAGTTATTTATAGCAAATAAATCATTTGACTTTAATAAAATAATATATTCAAACCTAGATAAAATCCAACGTTATTAACATAAAATTGAATAAAATAATATTCAAGGGTGTCAAAGTTGCAAGAAACCTTTGCCTTTATTTAAATCTGTTGAATTAAATTGTAGAATATATCATGGTGCGTCCATGCTACGCGATTCAAGCACGAGCCGAGCCACGAACGAACCTACAACGAGCACGATGCGAATCCCTTTGTTCGTGAAAAAACGGACAATCGCGCTCGTTCGAGGCTCGCAAGCCCGTCCACGCTACGCGAATCGTGCTCGCAGTGTGCTCATTCCTGACTCGGCTCGTGCTCGGTTCGACAAGCATGGACGCACCATAAGGGCTCGCTGCACATGAGTATATTTAAAAAATATGCAAATAATTTCGATATAAGGATTTTAAACTCTCTAAGTAAAATCCGTAAAATCAATACCTTTTCCCCACTTATACGAACTTTTTGAAACCTTTTGAGGGCCTGAGGGCCTTTTGACAATCCTCTCACGTTTGCCAGATAGGTACGCAATCTTCATTCAAGTAGGTTCTCTTCATCGGAAGTAGATATTGTGTCAGATCTAGGCTATGCCTGTTGCATAAGATCACATCTGTTTTACTGGTCTGAATCGTCAGTATGATATCGGTGCGCCACTTTTTTCGAAGTAACGAACCAACCTTCTTACTTGTCAGTATACTTTCCGGTAAGGAATTAAACTAATATCTTTCTCCGCCGCCATTTTGTTGCATCGATTTGTCATGCCTCGCGAGACTTTTGCCAAGAGTGCGTGTCGCCTTGACATACCGAAATGATCCCTTACCGTGCGTGCATCATGCAATTTAGAAGCACTCATTGAAATTTAGGAGCCAGCAAATTCCATACAGATATACCTACTTACAAAGTACCTTCCCGCCGATTTCCTGTACGAAAGCATATAAACACACGACATCCGCCTCTCCGCGCGGTCAGGCTTCACATCCGCCATTATGGCTAATAATCGGCAATTATTCGGTATATGTTTCGCATACATTTACATGTTCGTATTTGGCCGAATATTACGTTCAAATTCTGAATATTGACTAAATTGTAACTTTCTCTGTTGTCTTTTGTAGTTTTATGCAAGATAGATTTAGGCAAGTTTGAATATCTCTTACTCTACCACGAAATAACTGAATCAGAGATCGACTTCTCGTGAGAATTATATCAGATTGCGTTCATTAACGGAATTATTCGCTTCACAAAGTTTCGTGAGTCTGCATAAACATCTCTATTTTGTTTTACTTGTAATTTTAAAACCAAACTTAATTAAAAGTGTTTCGAAAATTGCACCTAAACTTACACGAACTAGGGCAATAAAAATGATGAAACATATTTCATAGGAAAAGGCAAGAGTCATATCATATTAATGAAACGTTTCTCTCTAAACTAGCTTGCTATTCTATTTGCTGCACTAAATAATTCAGTTGGACACGCTGAAGAAATGCCGCGGCCGGTGCATTTATATGCTTCCCTACTCTATATTCATCAAACGTATTGACTTTTATAAAACCTATCGTTACCATAATTATGTTATACCTTTCAACGATATCGATTACGAGTAGGTATAACTGGCAATGCAAATGTCATGGCCATTTATTGTATTCAACAAACATGATGTTTCCATATTAAATACTTTTCAGCGTACGGAAAAAAACAAGAAAAGCTAAAAGATTATCCAAGAAAATGGAAATTAGTAACATAATGAACAAATTTTGTTCTTTTCTTTGGAGTTTAAAACGAAATATTGGATCGTTTTTGGATAATCATCTTTTAAGTTCGATCTCTCGAAAATAAGAAGGTTACCAAATAGGTTCTAGTGTTAAATATTGGGATTTACTATTTAAAGGCAAATGGAAAAAGAGTGCATGCGGTCGATACAATGACTTTATTGAAAGAGAAAAATTGACAAGTCATAGACTTCTAAAAAGGTTTATGTTAGAATCGAACATACTCCCGACAGAATAATTACACGATATTACAATATGTGAATTAATTACTACAACTTGTATTACATAGCATATTAAGATAGCTTGACAGTGGACTGTAGAGTTGTAGGTTTCCAATCAATTAGGTTAACAATACATCTTTAATGATAACTCATTAAAACTACGTAAATACAAATATAAATTAATTCAAATAGAAACTTAACATCTGAAATAGGAAGTACCTCCTTATTCTTATCATAACATAACATTATTATAATCATGTAAATGTCACATGAGATGTAGAAAAACTCTACATAAATTTATTTATATACAGATAACAAGGCAATCCATATCCTAATTTTCAATTGGCAAAATACAAATTTTGACAAGTCATAGACTTCTAAAAAGGTTTATGTTAGAATCGAACACTAGAACTTATGTACTTTCAATCGGATGTGAAAATCTGTATGTATCCTGAGATACATACAGATAGAATAAAACTAAATAACAAAAAAAAAAAAAAAAAACAATAAACAATAGAATTAAATGGAACTAGAGAACTGTTGGCTGACCAACAGTTCTCTAGTTCCATTTAATTCTATTCAATTTGCTATTACTTCACACATGAAGGCATCTTTGGAGACATCCGATTTCATGGAACTGCTACATATCGGATTCCTCTACATTACGGTACAGATGCATTTATACCGTGAGCAGATGCCGAGCGTTAAATTGCAGCTATTGAAAGTCATTTCTCTGCTCGGCGCGCAGCCTCCGCTCGCATTTAGTATCCAAAAGGAACGAGTATACAATGGAAATATTTCGATGTAAAGCGCTTACGATTGTGCTAATGGTGAAGAGATCGATAGCTGAACTATTTTTATTAATGGTCTAGCATGTCAGTGTAGGTTTTTTAAAGAAATTATTTTTTACTAGCTTAGTTTCACCCGCGACAGCGTATGTTTGTCTACACTAGTCTAGGTCATACTATCACTAACGTATGATCTAACTTAGCTGATATTAACGATTTTTTTAATATTCTATACTTTAAGAGTTATTTAGATAAAAAATCCTTTGGCGATTAGTACATATAGCCCGCCGCTTACTGCCCGCTAACCCTCGAACCCGCTACCCCTTTTTTCTGCCTTTAACCCTTGGTGAACATACTATTACGTTACTGGTATTGGAGTAATGTGATATTTTAGGAAGTATACATTTACATCGTAGTCCTGAACGAATATATATAATAAGTATTCGCCAAACAGAAAACTTGCTTGACTGCTAACTTGCAGAACACTTTTTACGAGAACAAAGTACCTACTAACATTTGCTATAGTGTGAGACATTACCAATTATTATAGTAGTTTCGGGGTCAACACAATTATCGATCATTTATTATTCACGGGAATATACAAACAAATATATTACAAAGCAGCAGACCGACTAGATTGTTTACATAATTACTTATCTAATACACAGAGCCCTATACCACAGTAGATATATCAAACAGTAAAGTGACTCGACCCTTTTCTTGATTATAATTGCCTACAGCAGCACGGTACGTGAACACGCGATAGGGCTGCCTACCTACAGTATTTTAATTTCATCTACCTACTTGTCTAGTTTTGTGATTGTATATAATTATATTTTTTATTTGATAAAATGTTTTTTTTTGTGAATGAAATAGGAAGTGTTCAATAAAATACAAGAAACAGACGAGTAATATATATTTTTTCATGACCCCATTACCTACAGCTCGGAGATACTCGAATACTCTATACTCTAAATCGAAATAAAAAATTTTTTGGTCACCCAACAGATGTCGAACCGATGCAAACGTCACTTAATATTAACCTCTTAATCTTAATCTCATCGCGTGTGCGTTACCTACAGCAATCAAAACCTCTAACTACCTACTGCAAAATCTTACTTAAAAAGTAAATTATAATGTAAATCTTACTAGGTACAGGTACCTACCATTTATTACTCTCACAATCATTTCATAATAATATTTCGTCTAATTCAATAAATATATGTAAATAGCTAAGTACATACATAAGTAGTAAGTAGAAAGCCTAGCCTAGGAACTACTACCTACCTACTACTTTTTTTTAACCTGACCGTAGGTAGTCACTTTTTCCACCCAAGCCAGGCATCCACTTATTTATTTATGAATCCAGGTACATAGGTATTATGTTATTGACGAAGTCAAGCAACCAAAAACAGGACAATATAGTCTACTATAATTTCTCTTTGTCATATTAAGTAATTGTACTTACTTGTAATTATTTCAATTATTTCAATGAATATTTGTCATAAATCGCACGCTTACTGCTTACAAACCCATCACACCGTTCGTTCGTCACTGCAGCGCATTCGCGACTGTTTGCGAACTGAAAGCAAACCGAAATCGTGGCGCGTAGGTATGACTCGCGTTCCGGCCGTTTGTATGAAGAGCTAGTACTGATAGATATATCTACTGTGCCTATACCAAAGAATGCTAACTACCTAGTACCACGTAAAGAAGGGAGACTCACACCCTCCTCTCCCGCGAATGTATGCCGTGACGTAATGGTATGATAGTACTCCTGATAGTATTGCCCCGCTTATCGACCAAGTCCTCGTCACACGCACGTAATTAAATATTTTCGCTTGTATGAAGTGCCTAACTTCGATCTTTCGAACTACATATTTACTCGCTTTTTTATCAAAATGTTCGTATTCAAATTCAAAATCATTTATTCAAATAGACTTTCGCAGGCACTTATGAAAATTCTGACTCTAATACTCTAATACCGGTCCGGAAGGTTGCATTTGCTGAGAAGACCCGGAAATAAACTCAGCAATTACTTACTCTTTTCAAAACTAGCTTAGATTTATTACATAATATTTGCATTCTAATCGCACTGACAACAATTGCGTGCCCCGGTGCGGCGGATATTAAGTAGACTGAATAAATATTTAATAAGTAAATAAATAGCAAACTTAAGAAGACCAGCCCCCACAAGCAGCACAACACAAATCAATGTACAAAATAAAATTTTATTCTACAATGTCAAAGGGCCTGTTACACATCATTTTAAATAAAACTGTAGAATACACGAAACCTTGCAAAGTTGAGAAAATAAAGGATGCGGAACATTGCCAGCAGTAAACTAGTAACATGTGCTACCAAAGCCGAGGTAAAATTACCGCGGTAATGAGGGGAACCTAGGACGGGTAATTTACTTGAAATGTAAACCTCAGAACTCTCGGTACAACAACTAAGGTATCTAAGAACAAAAACTTTAACATTTTGTTTTTCAGAACTCTGCGATCATAAATATTGTTTAGAATTCTATACCCATAATGAACAAGCTTTTTACAGCAACCATACAAGTTGATCTATAATAATAATAATATGATAAAGCTGAAGAGTTTTTGAATCATTTATACAATATCCTCGAGTGTAGGCTACTTTTTAAGACTTTCTTTTACTTTTAAGCGGTGAAATGGCGGGGGACAGCTAATTTATCAAATATAATATATTTCCTGGATGAAAGTGCTATTTAAAATAACCAGCTTTTGCTATAGCACTAACTACTAAATCTGATATGGTGAAAAATTTAAATGCCGTACATTTTGGTCGAGCAATGTTTTCGAATATTAATGTATGTAATGTTTTGCATTATTTAAAATCATCGATCATTCGTTGTCAGAATTTATGAAGAAATCAATATTTAAAATATTTTTCATTTATTATTTCGAAAAATTTATTGATACATTTTCCACATAAGGAGTAAAGTTTACAGTGAGAAAACATGTATTATTTGTTCTATGCAAGACCGTTTTAGCTATACTACGTACAATGCTCGCTTAGCAAAAAAAAAAAGGCTAACCTCATATTACATGAATGAAATACATAAAAAAAAAACATATTTTATTTAAATTTGTGGTAGAAGCAGGGAAGAATATTATAATCACATACTTTATTTAAATCTAAAACGCTTTTTATTCCCAAAATAGCTTATTGTCGAAGTTATGTCTAAGAAACGGGCCGTCTGGAATGTTAACGAAATTGAATCTTAATAACTTTCCATAGGCTGTAAATACTTACCCATAGGCATTTCTGATGGCTTACTAATGTTCTGGAACCATATAGAGCCGTACTTAACGCTAGTAGCGTTTGTTGAACAGCGGATTCTGTTACTTATCTCACTTTGTATGAGTATGTGCTATGTGTCGTTCATCGCATCACAACACTTTCCTTTTATCTCAATCGTCTATTTACATTTGTGAACTATGAAAGACAAGATGGCATCTTTGTTGTATACAAACCCCTGTCTTCGCCATATACGGGGTGGATACGACAATAAATGAAACCACGTAAAGTACTCATAAATACGATCAACTTTTATTATGGGAACAACTTCGAAATCGCATTTTTAGGGTACCGTAGCCAAATGGGAAAAAACGGAACCCTTATAGATTCGTCATGTCTGTCTGTCTGTCTGTCTGTCTGTCCGTCCGTATGTCACTTTTTTCCGAAACTATAAGAACTATAATGTTGAAACTTGGTAAGTAGATGTATTCTGTGAACCGCATTAATTTTCACCAAAAAAATAAAAAAAATTGGGAGTTCCCCATACTAAGAACTGAAACTCATTTTTTTTAAAATAAATCCCCTACGTGTGGGTTGTCTATGGATAGGTCTTCAAAAATGATATTGAGGTTTCTAATATATTTTTTTTCTAAACTGAATAGTTTGCGCGAGATACACTTCCAAAGTGGTAAAATGTGTGTCCCCCGCCTGTAACTTCTAAAATAAGAGAATGATAAAACTAAAAAAAATATATGGTGTACATTACCATGCAAACTTCCACCGAATATTGGTTTGAACGAGATCTAGTAAGTAGTTTTTTTTAATACGTCATAAATTGAAATTCATATCAAATACTCAGGTCTATACTACCATTTACTTATATACCTACAGGTTTGTACGGAACCCTCGGTGCGCGAGTTTGACTCGCACTTGGCCGGTTTTATTTTACAGCTTTACATACATTTTGCCGAGGAGACATAATGTGTACCATTTGTATGAAAAGTAGTTTTTTTTTGCGATTTCAAAGTTGGTCCCATAGTAAAAGTTGTTTGTATTTATGAGTAGTTACTTTACGTCGTTTCATTTAGTGTCGTATCCACCCCGTATATTAAAATATACATAGTTTTTTTAATATAGCTGCTGTGCCCTGTGCTAGCGTGGTGTTGATATATTTAAATTTATTTCCCGATTATTCTACGCTTCCTCCATTCGGCCTTTCGATCACTTTAAATAAGTATATGCCTGTTTGTGCAGCATATACTATAATCGAATTGAAGTAAGAATCTCTTGGTTTGCTGCTTGCTGTTACAATTTGACCTAATGAGAGCTCAGAAGCCGTATTCGGCTTAGCGACAAGTCGTTTCGGTTTCATACGTCGCGTCGCGTGTACCCGGCCGTGAGTTGCCTTCGTAATGACTGCGCCACCCTGTCCACTCCATACTTCCATTCAATACTCACTAAGTATGTATCCATGTTGAATAACCATGAATTACTTTATGAATAATGAATACCTACATAATGTTGCCCTTATTTTGTTACGAAACACATAATAAAGCCGTTGTCGATCTGATCTGAAGGAGATTTAATTAAATTGTTCACATGCCTACTAAATAAGCGTATCATTTGAGAACGGCTGGAGAGATAATAATATTTTTTTTGTAAAGGTCCGAATAAAATGTTTACGGAAAGAAAAATTAAAAAATTTACTCAGAAAATTGGGAAATTTGGGAAAGAACTGAAAGTTATTTATCAATGGGATTTTTGTTTGTATTGAAATTTGGACAGGACAACGGCTATCGGACCAGCTAAGTGATCTTGAAAAATTAACTTCTGTAGGTACACTATGTTACTAAAATTTTGTTGTCATAAAGCAATTTTTCCTGATCGTTAGCAAGCTTTTCACGTACGTTATTCGTGATACTTGACTTTTTTGTCAACTTAAAAATATATATGAATATGCCGAATATGAAACATATTTCGCCTTTTCAGCGTTTCATATTTGTGTTATAATTTTTTTTTTAAGAACCGAAAGATTTTAGGGAATTTCTTTGTATAAAATGTTTTTTTGTACGCGCTTTTCCGAAAATATAGGTAAGCCAGCTGACTTATGAGCTGTATCGATAAAGGTATATATATAATGACCTTATCTTTTTCATCTTATCAGTAAGTGGGACAGATTTAAAATAGAATTCGCAGCTAATATTAGCACCTAATAATATAATAGTTTAAGAGAGTCTAGAGCATAGCGTTTATTCGCTCAAAGAGCAACTCGTCTGGGGAAGTACAGAATACCGCAGCCAAATCTTGTTTAGCGACTTCGTATAAAAAGAAACCTACATTTTGATTTTGACGGGCCAGTTGTTTAAAACGTGGAGTCGCAGGTCGTGGGTTCGATTCCCACACAGGACATGCATTTGTGTGCATGAACATGTCTGTATGTCCTGAGTCTGGGTGTAATTATGCATATTAAGTATGTATTTACAAACAAAAAGTAGTATATGTATTATATCAGTTATGTGGTTTCCATAGTACAAGCTCTGCTTAGTTTGGGATCAGATGACCGTGTGTGAGGAATGTCCCAGGATATTTATTTATTTATTATTATTTCTTGATAGCGAGCACGAATATTCAAAAAGTCTTGTCAGTAATTTAGTTTTTTTTTTTATAATTAAGATTCACCACTCACAACAATATCTGTAAAACAGCGTTTTTTTTTAAATTATTCAATAGGTTTTTACAACGAATACTTGTAAAGTTTGTACACTTTGAGTTAGCTGGCTTGAATTCGGCACTAGCGAAAGTTCTTCACAATGTGGATTGTTGTTGTTCTAAAAGTCTAATTGTCCCGGTAACTTTCAACTTATCTCATTAGATCTTTCTAGTATCGTGTTGGAAACTAACGCATTTCTACCTTTTCGCCATTATTCAAAAGTTTGTTTGTGTTCGTATTGTTTGACCAGCAAATCTATAATAAGCTTTATTATTAAAGCCTTTACAATTATCCAGAAAACTTGAACTTAAAATTTATGATTTTACTTGCGTTTTAATTTATTACAGCAATTTCAGGCGCCTATGAGATGTAAGTGTATGAGGTGTGTAGCAATAGATAATAGTACCTACTATGCATTGGTTTTTCTTTATCTCATACCTTATAACATACCTTATAACATTCAAGTAATATTCCAAATTCGACAGATTACAGAGCTTGTTTTTCTCTTTTCAGTTAATTTTTGTTTTACGCAGTCGGGTTTTTTGTTTCTTTTAATAATTTAATTTATTTCAGACTTTTTAGTTTTATACAGAATGAGTTGTAAGTATTAGTAAGTAAATGAGCGGTACGGTAAAGTAACGCTAACAACCATCGCAACTCTGTGAGTTACGTACGGTTACCGCTCATACCTACTGTCCTTGCATTAAACACGGTTTTTTGCAATTTACGTCAAAATGGTAGCACAAAAGTATTACAATATATACATATATGGAATGGGCTGTTCACAAGCTTTCATTTGATACCTATATTGTTATAATAACGAATTTTTTGTTTTTAATACCCCCCCTCTTTTCTTATCCGTATAGGCCATATAAAAATAATATACCCTATGACACTCCCACAGTCAAGACGAATCTAACGACACCTCATATGCTTAAATCCATCAAGCCGTTTAGGCTGCAGAGCGTGCCAAAGAAATAGACATACATACATACATACATACATACATACATACATACATACATACATACATACATACATACATACATACATACATACACTCGAAAAACATAACCCTCCTTCCGGGTCAGTCGGGTAAAAAAGGCTAACAGTCTTACACTAAGCTTAAAACCAGCGTCAATGTGATATTCATGGACTAGCTACGAAAGCGCTAAGATTTTTGCGGAGCAAATTGGTTGGTATGATACAAATAGATAAATTCTAAAAATAAAAATAGCCGTATCATAAAATCTACGTAGGTTTTTAGTTATAAGCACAATAATAAATTTTAATGTGGGCTGTAAATCTTGCATGAGACTGTGTAGACCTGCTACGAAAGTGCTACGAATTTGGATTACTGTGTTATTCACGTAGGTAAACTAATAAAATAACCGTTCAAAAACCAAATTTTGTTTTTGAATTTATATCTTTTGTCATTTGATTAATGTCGGTTGGTGTAATCACCAAAAGTAAAATCACGGTAAAGGTATCTATAACATTTACCGTGGTAAAATTGTCTTTCGTAAAATCTAAATTTTACGTAATCTATATATTTATATTTCACATCTACTAAGTTTTCAGTTACTTTTCTTGTGCAAGTTGTTCATTAATAGATCCAGATTTTTTCTCATCATAATGATATTTTATTGAATAAGATTTGTGTAATACATGTATTGGGTTCCCGATGAATATAATTAAAATAAAGTAAGAGACTTTGCCTCCTTATGTGTGTTCTACCACTTGTACAACGGACAGTGTTCTGTAGAATTGTTTAAGCTGATGCCCACGGCTACCTTCCACCATCGCAACTCTCGCCATCGACGGGGAGTCCATCCTCACACATTGAAACCAGAATTGTTTCGTACTGTGCGGTCTCAAAGGAGCTTCCTTCCGCGGACGCTCAGACTGTGGAATGAGCTCCCCACCGTGGTTTTCCCAATGGAGTACAGCATGGGGTTCTCCAAAAGGGGTGAGAAGAGATTTCTGCAGGGTCGGCAACGCACGCGTTATACCCCTGGTGTTGCGGGCGTCCATAGGCTACGGTAACCGCTTACCATCAGGCGGGCCGTATGCTTGTTTGCCAACTAAGTATTATAGTTTTTTTTTTTTTAAAGAAACGTAATAGAAATTGGATTACGTTTTGTTGCAGGCGTGTCCCTCGTATACATGATGGCCGTGCTGCCCGGGCTCCTGCCGTGGGGCGGGGGCGCTGCGTGGTTCCTCTCGCTGTGCCACCTGCTCGGTGCGCTGGCTCCCTGGTGCGGCTCCTTCCTCTACCACCTGTTCATGAACCACGCCCGTGGCGAGAGCCTCTACCATCGGCTGCTGCAGCTTGACATGCTCGGCATTTGGGTCAGTCAGAGCATAGGTAAGTGCTTTTTTATTATCGTTACCTTTTTACAGTTTTGTTTTCGATGAAGAAATGATGTCAATATAATTTGACAATTAACGTAACAATTTTATGTCTCAAATATTTCTTTGACGAAGTTTTATAGCCCTAATATTTTAGATGTCGGTAGCCATAAATATTGGAAATGAAAAAATCAGAAGCGATATGACCCGTTTAGGTTTTTATAGTCCACACCACATCCATCATTTTTCGTCGTTCACGATTTATTGGCTACACCTTCACCTTCGTTATTTGCAAGTTTTTGACACGTCTAATCCCTAAATATTCACATATTATACCGAAAACTGACTTTTCCGCATGATAGGAAGAAAGCTAATTAAACTTGATAGTTACACATAATATTATGTGAGCAGGGCAAACTGTCAAATGCAAAGGGTTGTTATAAAATCATATGCATGTTTTGGAAATACCCTTTGGAGCCCCTCGGAATAAGCAATAACCTACCTTCGCTCTACAATATAACATGTAAGGGGATTGAAGGGTTATGTTTAGGGTTGGCACCAGATGTAATGTTATATATTTTTAACATTAAGTTAATGTTCATCCATTTAATATCGCTACGTTCAAACTAAAGCAAAAAATTAAGACAATTTAAAATCAGTTTCTGAATTATTTCAACTAATGCTGTGCTCGCTTGGAGTATTTTCTTTCTTCCCTAACTTTTATTTAACTCATTATGTTCTGCAAAATCTCACAGAGACATACTTCCCAACACAAAAATAATGCTTTTTTGCCCTAGTACCTCATATCAAGTGGAGCACAAATCTGTCTGACGAGTTTAATCATTAAAATTATGGCTTATAAATTCAGAAACATTTGCGGCAAATGACTACGCCGTTTTTTTTTAACAGGATACTGCTGTAGAGTAACGAATTATTAAATTTTTGTCAACTAATGCTGTGCTCGCTTGGAGTATTTTCTTTCTTCCCTAACTTTTATTTAACTCCTTATGTTCTGCAAAATCTCACAGAGACATACTTCCCAACACAAAAATAATGCTTTTTTGCCCTAGTACCTCATATCAAGTGGAGCACAAATCTGTCTGACGAGTTTAATCATTAAAATTATGGCTTATAAATTCAGAAACATTTGCGGCAAATGACTACGCCGTTTTTTTTAACAGGATACTGCTGTAGAGTAACAAATTATTAAATTTTTGATTTTACCTGTATTGTATCTGTAATCTTCTTGACTCTTTGAAACGACTGTATTGATGATTACATCTGAATGCCGACACAATTATTCCACCCTCAGTTTTACAAGGGGATGTAATTAGAAAAGAACAATTTGAAACATGATTGAATTCATGTAAGCTCCTCGGTTTAAATGGATATGTTAGCAATTTACCTTTACAACGCTTTTCTGAATTTTATCGTCATATTGTCTGGAAAATAACGATACGACCATGCTTTTTAATCTTCCTGCCAAGCCATATGTGAAATAGCTCTTTGCTTGAAGTCAAAAACATAGGTAACAATTTGTAAAAATGATGGTAACTAAAAAAATACAGTTTATAGGTGTTTACTTCATAAGAACAATGAATTAATTTCCGAGGACATTCTTCACACATGGCCATCTGATCTCAAGCAGAGCTTATACTGCGAATGCCCATTACTGATGAACTCTTAAACTACAAATATACTATAATACAATTTATATATAGAAAATTTCCTCCAGTCTGCCGCTGCTACCGATTCACGGTATGTTTCCCAGCAGGCTGGCAGCGTTTCCTCTTTTTTTTCTCTCTTTTATATATTTACTAATAATACGTAAAAACACCCGGACTCAGAACAAATAGACATTATGCACTCAAATACCGTAAGCCGGTGTATTATAGGGAAAATATATCATACGTAAATAATACATGTTATCCGCCGCCCAAACATTTATCGTTACATGAATAATATTATGCGAACAAATTTTGATGTGCTCATGTCGCGTGTAATCATCGCAACCGAGCCTCACGCGAGCTGATATGTCACTCAGTGTATTTCAAATAGCTCTATGATGTATCACACGGTGTTAGCGCTAAGCTCTACGTATCCATTAAATTGCTGAGCCTCAGTCAATGGCTCCATTGACTGAGCTATCCAATGAATGTTTGAAGATATCTCACTAGGTCGGCCGTAAATTCAAAATTCATTTATTCGACTGGGGAAGTACCTCCAGCACCTTACAGAATACCGAGGGCAAATAACTTTATGTTGTGTTCCTGCGCTAAGTTAGGTCGCCAAAGCTCATTGGGGAAGGGAGAGCAAGCATTTAAGAATAATAAAATTATTATTATGACTTACAAGTTAAACGATGCAGTGATGTTCGTGAGACTGAACATGCCAAACCTAAACATGAAGGGTACTTTATGGTACCAACCTAGATCACTACCACTACTTACCAGTATCATGCTGCAACAGGCAAGCAGCACTACCGACATCGGTATGTGCTATTGCTACAGTTTCCAGTAGCTACAATCAGATAAAATTTGGAGCGCGAATATAAGGAATTCATACAGTAATCCATGGAAAATCTGCGCCATGGGGACTAACCCACATACCCTTATAACATGATTACAATTGTAAAAGGAAATTGAATTCATTAAATGCTGAAAACACCCCCGGATATTGTGTTACAAACTCGCAAAAGCCCTCAGGAGATACCCTAAAAAAGAAATATAACTGTAACAAACTTTTATATTTTCACAAAATGAAGTTTTCGAGGCAATATTTATTGTCGCCGAACGAAGGTAACCACCAATTGAGATAAGTAAAAGTAAAAATGGCGCGTTTTTAAAATTCCAGACGTCCGGCGAAGTACGGACTTCTTTGGCCTCTGGAATATCATTCTTGCTTGGTAATAATATTAAATTACTATTTGTAATAATGTACTTAAATAGCAACGCGTTACTTCTTTGTCTTTAAATAATTTTCCTCTTTTTGATTTAATTACCTTCAATTGTGCCTGTAGTGATATATTTTCTTATATTTTACAGTAACAATATTGCAGATATATTCTACGTAATAGCTGCTTCATATTGCACAATTGAAGTTATTATATTCCATACGAGACCATACCACGAGTAATTGTGCGCCATTAATTAAAGTCTGTCTCAATTTCCCAAGCGTGCATTGCATTGTAGCGGCATTTAATTTTGCCATCGTGCTCTCGAGTTTTATTAAAATTAACGTACATAGCGATCTTCTATTGTCAGTTTTAACTTTTAATTTTTAGCTTCATTATCTGCTAACCATGTATTTATTATGTGTGCACTTCAAATACAAACATACAGAATGTTACACAGTTTAATTATTTGAATTTAATTATTATTAATTATTGTCTACTACTATTTAAATATTTAATTTTCGATTTATTTATAATGCTACAAATCGGCTAATATAATAATAAATTGGTAGATATATGTCTCTACTAGACAGTATGGATACGCTTTTGTCTATTTGATTGATGAAAAAATAAACTTTTTCGGATTGATAATTTTAAGGGTTATTTATTATGCCTGTAGTAACTGAATACCTACATAATTCACCATAACACAAAATAGTTACGTTTTGCAGCCGGCTTCTGCCATTCAGTACGTTGCGTTGTGTAGACGCAAGGGCTTCCCATTGATTTTCTACTAATTTAAATCCTGTCCAATTCCGTCCACAAGGAACCTGCCATTCACTTAATTTCATATCCATCTCCTAATTTGTGGACCTGTTTTTCTTTTTTGCTATTGTATTAGTGTCAATTCAGTACTGCTTTGGTACATTGATGCCATTTCTAATTATGTGACCTGTCCATTATAGTTTATAACTGTGTGCATGCAGTTCGAAGATACAAATTATTCACCCAAAGATGACACGATAAAATAAACATAAAAATTGCAATAAAATGATAACTATGTATAAATAAACATGAAGCGAGATCGTGCTGTCGTAAATAACCATAAACGATGGTATCGTTTCGCATCATGCCGTTTATCATTCTATAGGCGTAATAAGGCTTTCCATATGCGTATAAGCGTGACTTCGCGGGTTTTTCTTATGTTAGAAGACTGGCAACAGTGGCAACCTGGCAGACGTAGCTCGACCTGATGGAACCGTTGTTTATGGAGCAGTGCCAATGTGTTGCTGACCTTTAAAAGCCTAGAAGGCAGGGTCTAATTCAACTGCCGAAACATATCGATAGGTGTTTGGCGACAGATTACTATCGTGTAAATTCGTGTTCCATTAAATCAACTGAGAGCTACAGGCTGTACGGCACGGCGGAAGTCACGAGACCAACAGACCACGCTATTGCTAATTAGATTGCTTACATTGTACCCAGTCCAGATTGCACTATAGCTCAGTGCAATAAGGCATAGGGTTGTCTCTCACTCTCACCGCACCCTCATAATGGTTGCTTGCGTACGCACCAACATGTGTTTAATTCAGGTATGCACTAGCATTCCACGTAACCTTCCACTTTTGATGCTATATGTTACTGGAAATATACATATGTACACGTCATTTGTGTCCTCACTATTGAACTGAGCTATGAATAGTCTTTCATTTACATAAGTACTGCATTGTAACACAGTTTTATAGCTTTTTTAGAAACTGCTATAGAGGCAAACTTGAAATAGTTATGTTAGACTTTGTTGGTACCTTTTATTAGTATATTTACGTAGGTACCTAACTTTTTCACCATCATCACCATCTTTCATTCTTTCATCATCATATTATCTTGGTTTTAACCAAGATTTTCATTTGGAAGTAGCTCTCCAGGCAATAATTTGATATTTTTAGGCCTGATTTTTCAATGCCAGATAAGCCGTATTCGACTGTTAATTTGAATTTCGAACAGTTTTTGTGGACTTGTTAATCTACTTTGTATCTAGCGATTGAAAAATCAGGTATATGCCCAATTAAGTTATATGATAGTTTTTATTCTATGAACATTTTCAGACAACGTTAAATAAACAGGTATATGCCCAATTAAGTTATATGATAGCTTTTATTCTATGAACATTTTCAGACAAAGTTAAAAAGACCTCAAACGAAAAATCTCCATTGCATGATTGCACACATGTTTCAGAACAACATTTTTATCTTTATCCAAGATCCGTTTACCTAATTTCGCCAGACATTTAAAGACCAGGAGGAACAATATAAAGAAAATTTAATAAATCATTCGCCCGCTCGCTCTGGAAACACTTTTTCTTTAAAACTTTTTTCTGACACCTTCTTATTTAAAATACGCTTCGTTGTTAATTTACTTTATTCAAATCTTAACTGCAATATTTCATTTCGTATATTTTTCACTGATTTTTCAGAGGTTGTTTATTATGCATCTTTATTAAACTCGCATCTGTCTTCAAAGTTCTTTACAGTAGGTATAATAATGTTTATTGTTAACAAAAGCTTCAAACTACGTCTTCGAAAAATTTAACACTTAATTGTCTAATATTTGTTGTTAGTGGACCATTAGGGAAATCTTGACTTAAACTTGGCAGTCTGCACTCAAACCACTTGACCATCCAAGCTGAAGCCCATCTTGACTTCTTGAGTGAAATTAACCTTAATTAATGAGACTTAGCCAGATTATACATTACGGTGAGTAGATAAACTGATCTTCGAATAAGTAGATTTTATAATGTTGTTCTATACATTCTGATATCGAAATTCTGTTTGTTAATGAATATAAATATACATGGATGTAAATAAACTTTTGCACATAAATCGACCATACTCGATTCATACAGACACTCATACTTATGTACTTACATATGTATTCCTGGTACTCTACATTTTGTTAAGAATATTTAGTATTTAAGTTTGTCTTTATTTTCATGTCATATATGTCTCAAAATAAAAATGTGGATTGATAATACAATAACAATTGCCTGATGACTTGTAGTTGTTTTTAAACCTGCAACAAGCACCAGTCTCTCACAAATCGGGTTCGCATAGTACGTAGGCACTTTTTTCTATCTATTTTTGTGAAGAGAAAAAATATTATCTTTATTATTCTCTTTATTTATCTGAATTCTTAGAATTATTTTTTTATAACATTAATGTATAAAATCAAAAATATTATAAAAAAACCTAATCCTATATATAAATATGTTTTTTTTTACAATATTTCTATAAAAACAACTAAAAATTTAACTTAATCCTAGTATGCCGCCGGCAGCGGGGTAGGGCCCAAGCTACCGGTGGTTAGGGCTGCAGAGAGAGGAATCTCCTGACGATGCGCGCCGTGTCCAGGAGTACCGCCTTCTGACCCTTGATCCTTGTTTATTATTATTATTATACTCTGGAATAAAACCTACAATATTTTTGATCCCCCCGGGGCAGAAACTAGTATCACAATTAATTCTAGAAAGTTAATATACGATGAACTAGTTTCCAAATAACTCTTGACAGTGAACTTCCCTATATGCATGTAGAATATATGCAGGCTATAGTGTCAGCCGCGGAGGGTTAAGTGCAATGTCACAACCATGGTCGCATGTTCATTACTTGTTAAGATTCATTCAAACTGTTGGTGGATTGTTCATTTGAAAACTATTCATGTAAGAATGAAAACTCATTACAATAATAAAATTAATTAATTTGTAATTAATCAGTTCAATGTTATGAGCCTGCGTTGCCAACTAATCAGAGCAATAAAAATTGTTCCAGCCCTGAAAGTTTAGTTAATCAATATAGTATCAATAGTGTATTATTGTCGAAGTTTTGCACAAGAATTGAGTTTATGATTCAAAGTGCTCAACTCAAGCCATCACTAAAGTTCAAAGTGTCACCACTAAATACACTAATGGAACTATCTTGCAAATAACAATTAGACAAAGTTCACCATTTGCTCGACTAAGTTATAATAAAATCATAGCGAAGGTTTTGGCTGCTCAAACATCGGTTAAGTTCTGCATTTGTCAATAAAGGCCAATACCAACATATTACATGCATCGGGCAATAAGGAGAACATTGATTAAGTTAGAAGCCTCCAAACAAGTAGATACCTATGCTACATATGGCACTGCTGAATAAAGTCAAGGACTATAAAGCTCGTCGTAAATCTTCGTTTTTAAAACAACATTTACAAAGCATTGAAGTGGATAGTCATGTATAATAAACTACTATAATCCGTAAAAATGTTCAGTTTCCTAAATTCAAAGGAGACTTTTTGGAGAAAAATAAAACGACAAAATCTCGAAAGACATGGAGTGTAGCTTAACTAAGCATGTTTATTGCAGCTTCTGAAGAAAGAGGTTTCGTTTAGTACATAACCTATGGTTTTAACCTAGTCTTGTTTATCAACATAATTCTAAATAAGGAAAACATTGTAAAGCCTGCATTCTCAAAAAAAAAATTGAATTTGAAAAATATAATTGGAATGTTTTACAAAAAACTTAAACCGACTTCAAAGTACACTAAGACGTCAACCGAATTGAGAACCTCCTCCTTTTTTTGAAGTCGGTTAAAAAGAATTTTGTTTCCAAGTAATCTGTATTAGAACTACACAGTAAATGAAGAAGCTTGTATCAATACCAGTGGGGCCGAAGCTTATTTTATACAAAGGATTCCAAAGCTAAAACTCCCTATAACTCCAACCACATCGTCACTACAAATGAAATTCCAACGTAAGCCTAACGAATATAGTAAGAAATAACGTAAAGAATATAGGACACTACAAACAACAGTCGGCAAAATACCGAGCAAATAAATAATAGTAAAAGAGTCGCGCATCGACCCCGAGCCCCGAACCCGGCATGAGTCGCCGGGCTCGGTGACAAAAGATCCGTGGAGCGTTGCGACTCCACGATTCCACAAATGTCAGTAGGCCGGCAACTAACTGGGTCACCTTATTAAGGGAGTGCAGCTACGCTACGTCACTTGACTTTCGTATCGCTTTGAAGCTCCGCCGTGAGTGTTGCCATTGCCACCGCTAATTAAACGCTTTGATAGTATTAATGAGACCTCATAATTAACATAAAACTATGGCAGTTTTGAATAAGAATTTTTAAAATTAATGGTTAACATAAAAGTTGAATACACAATTCAAATTTTATTCGGTATTAAAAAATGCAAGACAGACTTTTCACGAAATAAATTACGTAAATAATTATCAAAACTTTTCATAAGTACGACAACTTGACGACTTAATGCCTACAACAAAGGATACCGGCGATGTTAAATTTATTAAAGGCTCGCATCAACTACTCAAATAGGATTAGGCCAATGTTTACGTCCAAGAGTTGGGAATTAAGGTAATTTATCTCGTTTTGATGCACATCAGCTTTAGAACAATTTTGTAACAGAATTATAAAACAGCTGCAATTTTAAATCACAGAGTTAAAATAACAAGCATGATACTAGGAGTACATAAACATACAGAAGAATTAATGAGAAAAAGGTGTCGGGAAGAGTTTAAATCATCTGTGTGTTATTATAATATATGTTGTATCCTTATCAGAAATCATTTTTATCTTCATCTATGTGTACCTGTACACTCTGTCTCTACATACGCAACTAGATCTCATGTAGAATTACTGAACTTGCCAAAGAGATCTGCGGCAAGTTAGGACATTAGTTTTCTATAAACAATTTATTTGAAATAATATAATTATTCAGTTTTTCTTATCCTTATTTAATTTAAAGAGGAAACGCTGCCAGCCTTCTGGGAACCTTGCCGTTAATCGGAAGCAGCGGCAGGCTTGAGGAAACTTTCTATATATAGATTGTATTTTGTAAAAAAAAAAAAAGATAATAAGTATAATCTATACGTAGAAAACTATAAATAAAAATAAATACAAAATTCTTTCTTCTACGCAATCATTAGTAAAACTCAATTTTCTTCTCGAACGTAAGCAATGGAGAGTTGAAAGACTGTGCGACTACGGCAAGCTACGCTACTACGTCGTAGAACTTGAGACCTACGAAATTAATTTCTTGCCTTTGCCTTTCCTATCATATGAACATAATTAATATGCTTCTGAAGATCTTCTAGAAATACAAGTACCTTCTTCAATATTATTGCCAACATATTATTCCTCCAACCACTATCGAGAACCAATCAACAAACTTTCGTTAGTTGTAACCGCAAAGTTTGCAAAGAAGCTGCCTTTGAAAGCTACAACACTTTTAAAAACGAGCAATTTTGTCCTGTTAACGAGGTAACCTAAGTTTTAGACTTAGTGAGCTAAAGTGACATAGTCAAAGCCCTTGTAGGCTTTTTAAGCTTAGCACCTTCGGCCACATCATCACTGACCATGGTAGGGTTGTGGACAAACATCTCTCAACTCACTAAAAAAATATTAGGTATCTATTATTTATTCTAGTTATCTTAATCTATATATATAAAATGCTTTGTCCTGAATGACTGACTGACAATCAACGCACAGCCTAAACCGCTGATCGTAGAGACCTGAAACTTGGAGGGTCTGTTCTTTGTATGACGTAGGCATTAGATAAGAAAGGATTTTCCGAAATTCTACCCCTAAGGGGGTGAAAAACGGGGGTAAAGTTTGTATGGGACAACGTGATTCCTTGGTCCGATCTACTTCAAATTTTGCATAAACCTTCCTTAACAGAATTGATGCAAGATGTGTTTCGTATTTTATTGAAAATCATCGCCTAACGGGGTCAAAAAGGGGAAGAAAGTTATTTTAGGGGTGATTTTCATCGAAGTTGATATCAATACTCCTTAGTACTTTTGATTTTAAATAACATTTTTTATTTTGACACATGTTTGAAATCCCAATCCGATTTTCACAGATTACAGAATAAGGCAGATGGAGCGGACGGAACACGGGAGCGAAGCCAAAAAAAGCAAATACAAATTGAAAAACACATACCTGGTATTCTTTATTGAATTTGTATTTGCTTTGTTTAAAAAACTTTATTTAACGAAAAACACTTTCTTTTAAATAAATAAGCACACAGCAGATTTTAAACATTTTTCAATTTGTACCTCATTTCTTTTTGGGCCTCACTCCCGTGTTTCGTGCGCTCTATCTGCCTTTTGTTCTGGAACCTGAAATGCTCTTTAAAATTGGAATGTCACAGGAAAAATTTGACCTGACCACCACTGTAGTATAACATGACTTTTATGGATGGTGACTGGCTGCATGAGGACTATGTGAAAGTGATTTATTGTGACTAGAACTTATATAATATAACTGGAAATTGGCAAAATACACACCCGTGTGACGCCCATGAAAACATTCTCTATTTTATTAGAATATTTTGAGTGTAGTTAATTTAATTTCTTTCTCATATAATAATTAAATAAGATTCTTTGAGTTCGATTTTTTTGTGAAGGTATAATACGCAGATTACGTATAATATATGTTTTTAGTTTTAATTGAAAAAATAATTGTTTTTGTTTTGTTTGTTGTGTCTAATAATCAGTGGCGTGCATTGGTTTTCAAAGGAGAAAATTCAAACCGCACGCGGGTGAAACCGCGGGGGTCTGCTAGTAATATATAAAATGATAAACTGATTGTTGATATATCAGCGCACAGCCCAAACCGCTGGACCTAGAGATTTGAAATTTTGCACACAGATACCTTATACAGTGGAGGCATCCACTAAGGAAGGATTTTTTGAAATTCCACCCTTAAGAGGGTAAAATAGGGGATGACAGTTTGTATGCAAGTCCGTCAGTTTTGAAGTTAGGATCTTCAAATTTTGTGTTTAGGCTGACGATTGAAAATTAATGTATAGTTATCTCAGCATTTCTGATAATTCCACCCCCGAAGGGAGGAAAAGGGGGATGAAGTTGGGTATGCAAGGCCTTTAATTTCAAAGTAAACTTCATGAAATGTATTATTATATGGTGTAGGCATCCACTATGGAAGGATTTTCGGAAATTCCACCCCTAAAGGGGTAAAATAAGGGATGAAAGTTTGTATGCAAGTCCGTCAGTTTTGATGTTAGGATCTTAAAATTTTGTGTTTAGGCTGACGATTGAAAATTAATGTTTAGTTATCTCAGCGTTTGTGATAATTCCACCACCGAAGGGAGGAAAAGGGGGATGAAGTGGTTTATGCAAGTCCTTCAATTTCAAAGTAAACTTCACTAAATATATTATTATATAGTGTAGGCATACACAAAAGAAGGATTTTTTAAAATTCCACCCCTAACAGGGTAAAATAAGGGATGAAAGTTTGTAAGCAATATATCAACGCATAGCCCAAATCGCTGGACCTATAGAGATTTGAAATTTTGCACAAAGATACCTTATACAGTGTAGGCATCCACTAAGGAAGGATTTTCGGAAATTCTACCCTTAAGAGGGTAAAATAGGGGATGACAGTTTGTATGCAAGGCCGTCAGTTTTGAAGTTAGGATCTTCAAATTTTGTGTTTAGGCTGACGATTGAAAATCAATGTATAGTTATCTCAGCGATTGTGATAATTCCACCACCGAAGGGAGGAAAAGGGGGATGAAGTTGTGTATGCAAGTCCTTCAATTTGAAAGTAAACTTCACTAAATGTATTATTATACGGTGTAGATATCCACTAAGGAAGGTTTTTTTGGAAATTCCACCCCTAAGGGGGTAACATAAGGGATGAAAGTTTGTACGCAAGTCCGTCAGTTTTGAAGTTAGGATCTTCAAATTTTGTATTTACGCTGACGATTGAAAATTAATGTAAAGTTATCTCAGCATTTATGATAATTCCACCCCCGAAAGGGGAAAAAGGGGAATGAAGTTGCCTTCAATTTTACGATAAACTTCACAAATTTTATTATTATACAGTGTAGGTATCCAGTAAAGAAGATTTTTGGAAATTCCACCCCTAAGGGGCTAAAATAGGCCATGAAATTTTGTATGGAAGTCCGTCAGTTTTGAAGATAAGATCTTCAAATTTTGTGTTTAGGCTGACGATTGAAAATTAAAGTAAAGTTGTCACAGCGTTTGTGATAATTCCACCCCCGAAGAGGGAAAAGGGGGATTAAGTTGTATACGAAAATCTTTCATTTCCATAGTAAACATCACTAAATTTATAATTATAAAGTGTAGGTATCCACTAACGAAGGATTTTTCAATATTACACCCCTATGGGGGTAAAATAGGGGATGCGAGTTTGTATGAAAGTCCATCAGTTTGGAAGTTAGGACCTTCAAATTTTGTGTTTAGGTTGATGATTGAAAATTAATTTATATGTGCCTCAGCGTTTTCGATAATTCCGACCCCGAAGGGGTAAAAAACCGGCAAAGTGCGAGTCAGACTCACGCACCGAGGGTTCCTTACAAACCTGTAGGTATATAAGTAAATGGTAGTATAGACCTGAGTATTTGATATTAATTTCAATTTATGACGTATTAAAAAAAAACTACTTACTAGATCTCGTTCAAACCAATTTTCGGTGGAAGTTTGCACCGTAATGTACATCATATATTTTTTATAGATTTATCATTCTCTTATTTTAGAAGTTACAGGGGGGGGGGACACACATTTTACCACTTTGGAAGTGTCTCTCGCGCAAACTATTCAGTTTAGAAAAAAATGATATTAGAAACCTCAATATCATTTTTGAAGACCTATCCATAGACACCCAACACTTATGGGTTTGATGAAAAAAAAAATTTTGAGTTTCAGTTCTAAGTATGGGGAACCCCCAAAATTTATTGTTTTTTTTCTATTTTTGTGTGAAAATCTTAATGCGGTTCACAGAATACATCTACTTACCAAGTTTCAACATTATAGTTCTTATAGTTTCCGAAATAAATGGCTGTGACATACGGACAGACAGACAGACAGACAGACAGACATGACGAATCTATAAGGGTTTTGTTTTTTGCCATTTGGCTACGGAACCCTAAAAAGGGATGAAGTTGTGTATGGAAGTATAATAAATTTATTATATAAGCTTGGAATATAATTAAAATTTGGAAACTAACGCAAAGAATATCGGTGTTGTTGGAATTTGATCCATTAATGAGTGAACAGGGGGATTAAATTTTGTATTTAAGCTGTTCATTCACATAATTTTGTATTCAAGTAAAATAATGTACACGTGTATCATGTTATTAAGAAGCCTACTGCCGCCCATCTATCTGTCTGTCTGCCACGAGGTTGAGGAACTTTTGGATAGATCTCCGCCCGTGTCGATCCGTCTGTCTGTCTGTCTTCTACGGGTAATTTTTAAATTATTATTATTATTTAAATTTAATACTAAGGTGTCAAACAAGCATACGGCCGGCCTGATGGTAAGCGGTCACCGTATGTATCACTCGTGCGTTGCCGACCATACAGAAATATCTTCACTCCCTGGCGCCATGGCGGGGAGCTCATTCCACAGCCTGAGTTTACGCGCTAGAAAACTCCTTTGAAACCGCACAGTAGGAACTATTTCGGTTCCAATATATGAGTATGGACTCCCCGTCGATGGCGAGAGTTGCGATGGTAGAAGGTAGCCCGTGGGCATCAAGTCAAACAATTCTTCAGAGAACTGTCCGTTGTACAAGCGGTACACACATAAGGAGGCAAATTCTCTCCTCAGACTGACAGACAGACAGAAACATCTCAGCTGTCTGGAAATTATTGAGGAACTTGTGGCTATAGGTGTATTCGTCTGTCTGTCCGTGTGCCATGAGCAAATATCTCAGCTGTCATGAAATGGTTGAGGAATTTGTGGATAGGTCTCATGGCGTAATTTTAGATAAATAATCCTGATCTCGACACCTCAATTCTTCAAATCGGGCAGGACTGTTTCAGTTCTATGTGGCATGTTCGCATGTAAGCTCTCAATCTTCCTGAACTTTTGTCAAATATCACACGTAGTGGCGGGCTATAGCCATGAACAAAGCTCTATATTGTTACAATGATTCATGTCTAGAAAAAAGAAATAATCTACGCGGACGAAGTCGCGGGCTAAAGCTAGTCGCGTATAACATTCGTATAGCGTCTATTCACACTAACTGCTAACACACGACAGCGTCGCGACAAAATTAAGTCAATCTGTGGTTACTTTTTTAGTCGTCGTTTCGTATTTGAGTCTTTCTACAATTTTTATTATATGCTACTGAAAATGCCAAAATTTGTATGCATATCCTATAGATAGAGCACAGCTAAAATTACTTAAGATTCCCTCCCTTGCAGTTTAAATGATGAAAGTAAATATCTTGAGTTCAAACAATAACAAGATGTAGGTACGACAAAGTACGGTTCCAATTTCTAATATTCCGAGCACCTTGACTTCAAAGAGAATCTCTAAGATTAGGTAATTCTCGTATACTGCTGAAAAAGGATCAGTACCTGGTATATTGCTTAGTAATCAGTTTTATAAACAAAGGGTGGGTAAGTACGAGGTAGCTTACGTAGCTTTAATAGAATGTGTTTACTAACGCTATCACGCGGCGAAGCAGGTAGCAATCACAATTTTATAGGGTGTTCATTATACGTAGGTTAATTACGTCTAAAACAATGAAGAATCTGATATATTCAGATTGAGCATCGAAACTGTGCAAATAAAAATGCAAAATAATATTTAAACTCCCGAATTTAATTGGAATATTTCAAGAACTGCCAATCAGAGACGGTTCACAATATGACGGTTTGACAACGTTAGATTATAAACTATCGAAAATGAATACATTATATTATAAGCAGTACAATTCACAATAAATCGGTGAGTTTATAATCTCGCTAGGTAGATTATAAACTAACGGTTTTCACAAAAATACGGTGACATATCCATTTCTATGGAAGAATCATATGACTAATATCTTACCGTCTCGTGAAGATGTAACCAAACGTAGTGATAACGTATAGCTTGCACCTTTATGACATAAACGACAAACAAACTAACTTACTTACCTATGTATCTAATTTCACTTACATTATTTTTTGCAAGCTGAAAGGACTATTTACCTTCACAGTGTGTTATTGTAATGGTAGCCCAAGGCATCAAAGCGACGCGACTGTATAAAATCTAGAATATTATTTTAACACGCTAACTTGACCCACTTTAATGAAATATTCAAATAAGCCAGAATAAACCGTCTAAAGGCTTTCAAAACAACACTTTTTTTCATTTTGTGTTATTTTTATCCTAATGGGTATACGGAATTAGGCAAAGTCTCGGCAAAGATGAGCGAGTGAGCCGAAGTGGCGTTAGGGGAGTCGCCTGAGTGATCATTCGCTTTTATTGGAGGCCCATCAAGACGCTCTCATGACGTGATTTGATTCCGTCTCGTTCCTTTTGAGCACTCCATAGGAGAGGCCCTCGGCGGTTGTACCTACATTTGTAAACGTACTGCTTAACTTTCCACCGCTCGCGCTCGTGTGACTTTCAATTTAAACCGTCATGTAAACGGAAACTACACGAAGCACTCCGGTCGCATTGAATGTTTAATGCCTTGAATCGAAATAGCCACTTCGCCAATGAACGCTCTATGTGGACAATTCAACGAGTTGTTCTATGCAGTTACTTGCACAGCAAATGTCACTAGGTAGTTTTATCATTATAAATGTTATGACTTGATATCGAATTCGCTTTTATTTCCATATAAACGTATACAGAACAATGAACACATTTTTTTTGACGGACCATTTGGCGCAGTTATAGCGCCGCAGGTCGTGGGTTCGATTCTCACACAGGACATGCATTTGTGTGCATGAAAATGTCTGTATTTCCTGAGTCTGGGTGTTTAATTATGTATATTAAGTATGTATTTACAAACAAAAAGTAGTATATGTATTAATTATATCAGTTATCTGGTTTTCATAGTACAAGCTTTGCTTAGTTTGGGATCAGATGACCGTGTGTGAGGAATGTCCCAGGATAGGTATTTATATGAAGCTTGAGCATAACTTACCAGAAACCTAGTTGATGGATTTCAATATATGAGGTATCGTTACTTTGTCTTGTGTACTTGCTTATTTTTTTTTTGATTAATAATAAAAAATGGGCCCTAATCATTTTTGCACTTGATTTAAATTGATCTGCCATACATAAAAAGCATTATTATACCTTTTATTTGATAAACTGGTATCATAACTGTTTATAGAATTAATTTGAGTGAACAATTTGTTATGAGTTTTACCTACCTGATATAGTCTTCACGCCTTTCGGCTTTCCGTTACACGTTGTATTTTAATTCAAAAATTTGGTACATAAAGGGCATTTGAATAATATTTTTTTATCTCTTTCGCTGTTACTCACTAATGTTTTTTTAATACAATCAAGAAGTCGGTTCAAGGTTGTAATCGCTTCAGTTTGATCGAAAAAAAGCTGAGCGTGATCAATATCGCGGCGAGCAAAGTAATCAAGCTGTCATTATAGTTCGGCTCGACACACAAAACGGTGGCAGCCAGGGTGCGGTGCTGGGAGCCGTCTAAGGTCAACTATTAAATACATTCTGACTTGGCGAATCAGTCGAATCACTGTGATTTATGGCGTGTGCCAAGATATGGTGGAGCTATGTGGGTTGGCTCCACGCACATTACTTTTATAAGTACCATTAATCTTCTTTTCTTATACGCGAGTAAACTAATATCGGCTCCTACCAAATTGTCTAAATATTTACGTTTCTATACATTATCCGGAGCCAAGTCTTATGATACCGTAACTTGTTTAAAAAAGTATTATGGTAGTATATTTATAAAATGCTATTATAGATTAATGTATGCAAGTATCGCATGTGTTTGGAATTCCTTCGTGAAGTGGAACACATAATAGCAATTAGCTATGAATTGAAGCTCGTAACAAGCTAGTAAACACTTATATCACTATGGATAATCTACATTTAGATTAGTAAGCAGAGAGCTAAGTTGGAGCACCTAATACTCTACTAAATATTTTAATACGGCATTGTACTTTATTCAAAGCGTTAAAGTTTATATTTACCTACTTTCGATAATATTTTGAATCTCAGTCTTTCCTATATAAAACCTCAATTTAACCTCGACCTAGTCACCAGTCCCCACTCAACTCAAAATATAACCTTATTAACGTATACTTCCACGAAGTGAAAACAAAAGGATTAAAACTATACAATAGGTTTTAACAACAATGGGTGTTTTGTTAGCGTGGGTGTAAAGCTCACTGAAAGTTTCACGTCGCAGGTCGCAGTCATTAAAACTAAATCGTGGAATCGTGATATGTCGGTGGAGCCTTCAGCCTCAAGGTTTCGGCGAACATTAACAAACGGTCTTTTATCAGCTACTGAAATACCAGCTCTATATTCGAATACTTTACTTAGAGGGTACACCCCTTTAAGATTCTAGGTGTAGCTTCTATATTTTTTAAGAAATCAATAAGGTACATTTGACAACATCAGTCATGTAACTTTTAATTAATTCTTCTAATCAGTTGGAGAATAACAGGTAAAATTTATAAAGCCTCAATCTTGTAAGGCGATGATAGCTCAGTGGTAGTGACGTCGGATACCGAGACGAAGGTCCCGGGTTCGAATCCTACAATGAGCTTGAGCTTTTGGTGAAGGAAAACATCGTGAGGAAACCATAGCACGGTGGTAGGGTACTTTGTAGTACCCATCTGGCTGGCTACCACCCTCAAGTTGAAAATCTGTCGCCAAGCACCTATCGGTGTGTTCCGACAGCTGCACTTGAGAGCCAGTTCCTTCTAGGCTTTGTGTGCTTACCACCTTCGGCCACATCATCACTTACCATGGTGAGATTGTGGTCAAACACAGGCCTATACATAATAAAAAAAAAAAAAAAAAAAACTTGTAATATTTTATGTACATCTTGTAGGTGTATCAGTTCACCCTTTGCACGATGTGGCGGCAGCAGTCACAACGTTACCGCCGTTTTTGTATTGAAAAATGATAAACAGTCATTTAGCGCTATCGCTTCAGTCACGCGACTGTACTACTATTTATTTATAGCACTACACGAAGCGAAACGATTACTCTAAATAGGTCAAATACTTCAAACATATCGGGATAAAAAAAGTCTTTTGCTAACTTTATTCTACTGATGTCATACCCATAGAAATAAATATACTCGCCGTCGAAAGAATGTCGCCATACTACACGAATATATAAAACAGGCCAACTTTTATAGACTGCTGCGCGTAACAGCTACGTTTTACGCTCCCTCTGCGTCATTCTGCTTGTCATAGGTTCATAATGATTGCAGATGTTGAAATATTCCAAATTTTGCAATTTTATTTATTGATATTTGATTTAGCCCCTAACAGTTAAGGGCAATTTTTTTCGACGCGTGAACAGCTTCGACGCTCAATCTGGATGTATCCTTAATCAAAGATAATACCCATATATTTTAATGAAAACTAAAATGTTATAATAAAGCCTCATATTGACAACGGTTTGATGAAACTTTGATTTACAATTCATTCTAAATTCAGCAATATAAACATAACATGAGATTCCATTACCGTCGTTGTATAAATTATGTAAAATAGAGAGTATGATGTTACATCTTCGAGAGACGAGTGCTTCAATTTCGTACTAGATCGAGCTAAATCTTTAGAAAAAAGACGATGCAATTTTAGATCTAATATTAAAAAAATGTTACAAATATGCAACGCTAATTATATCATAGGCAAATATTATTTTAGTACATATGCAAATTTTATGAATGAATGATGATGATGATAAATAGTACCTTTGAGTACATTACACCTGAATTGAAAGCAACCTTGCTACAACGTGACGTGGTAAGATTTTATTATCTTAATACAATTAATTTCAAAAATATGTCTCACAAAACTGTTAACTAATGTTAAACTATAGACAGAATACTTCTATGGTGCAAGGACATTTTCATGTCCGAACAAAAGATATCAACGATCTGCAAAATATAAAGAAAGGATTTGAAATGGTACAAATCCCATTATCCACTAAGTATCTGATGGACATTATGTATAGTTTCTTGATAAATATAATATTTTACGACAAATTATTTAAGAATGTAATATTAATTATTGAGAAATTGTAATTTTATTTTAATATTGTTGTATTTTTGTACGCCCCCAGTGGCAGAATATGTTGGACATTATAATTATTATACTCATAACAACTGTGAAATACCATGTTCTTACAAAATAAATAATCTGAATCTGTTATGATCCTTAGTATATTTTGGATTGGTTAAATATATATATATATATATTAACATTATAATATAATATGTAATGTTGTTCTTTAAATAAGTATCTCTATATTCTTTATAGCATATTTCTTAATTGGACTGTAAATAAATATTACAGATAGTTTAAAATAATAAAGCTAATCAAAATACATAAACACATAATCATAAATTAACTGGAAACTAGGTATAATATTGGTGTCTCAAATAAATCTTCTAGTCTATCATCATCATCATCAGCCTATAATGTCCCACAGCTGAGCACAGGCCTCCTTTCACAAATGAGGGTGAAAGGGAATGGGCAGATACTCCACCACACGTGCCCACTGCGGATTGGTGGAGGTAGACTAGTGGTCAACCTACTGTTGGATTTTTTCAAGCCGCCTAGGAGGCATCCGACTAGCTTAACGACTAGTGATAACCGGGACCAACGGCTTTACGTGCCTTCCGAAGCACGGAAACGCTCGATTTGAAATACCACTAGGCGGTCACCTATCCAGGTCCCGACCACGACAGACGTAGCTAAACTTTGCCGTTCAATTAAGAACGGCTAATCATGCTACACCACGAGCGCTTCCTACACAACGAGCGCGCGATGACGCGATGACGTCTAAGTTGAAACATATTTTGACTAGCTTGATGTTATTCTCGCAATATGACAAATAGGTATAACATGTTCGTGTTATTTGTGTGAAGGTAAGCTGTTAGAGATGAATAGTACTCGATGAACCACGTGCTGCCATCACAAATCAGCGATATGAAGACGTAAATCAAGTCGCGGTTTCAAAACAAAGCGAGTAGCGGATGCGCGCGCTGTTTAGTCTAGGAACTGAGTATTTTTATCATGAATTTCGGACATCATTTAATTAAGTATTGTGTTTTTTAAGTCGATTTACTACAATTTATAGTCCCATGAGATTTCACCCGTACCGCCATTCCCGGGCTGAAAAGTAGTCTATAAAGCTCAGGGATAATGTAGCTGCCTACTAGTGAATTTTTTCAGTAATAATTTAGTGTGAGACATTTAGAATCGAATCAGTACGAGTAGTTCCGGAAAACACACCCGTCAACCAAGGTTGCAAACTTTATCTGTTTAAATAATATTGTACGAACGTTATTGACAGAATATGTTGGGGTAGGTAAACCACAACATATTCTGTCAATAACGTTTCGATTATCAATATTTTTGCGTCGATTCGTTATTATTAGTCTGACTGACTGTCTGGTTTAAAGAAGCCATAAAGCTCCAAGCACATTGATCGCGACATAAGTCACGATGCTAGCTGTACGCTTCATACAGTTTTATTATAGGTATTATTCGGTGCAAACTGAGAGTGCAGTGGTCCGATCCGTCATATCTACGTTTTATAACATACTAGTTGTCCCCCGCGGTTTCACCCTCATCTCCGGGATAAAAAGTATCCTATGATCCATTCTACCAAAATTTCATCGCGATCGGTTCAGTGGTTTAGTAAAAGGTATCAAACAGACAGGACAGAGCTAATTTCTCATTTACAATATTAATATGGATATAAATACTTAAGATATGAATAAAACCAGCACTCAACATACACCAACGCTCATCCCTCTCTATGGTACACCCGTCTTATTCCTACTTTCCAATATTGGCTATAGGCTGAACAGTCGGTCGATTGTGGTCAGCTGGCTGCGGTTGGCTGACCGTCCTCTCCCATCCTAGAGCGTGATACAACTATTCAGGTACCAGTCATTATAAACTAAGTTACATGGTGGTTGATCCTTGAATGGTTGTATAGGACATGGGTCGGTCGTTGTACTGGCTGTAAGTAGTGCTAATCATCATCATATAATATTAGTGTGGATAGTACCTATGCATAAAGCTAGTTTACATCTAACCTAATAGGTGTGACCTACGCCCATCGACGACTGATAATGTGTTTGTTCGCTTGAGCCTAAGCCTAATGCCGATATATTTTCTATACATATACTTACCAAATTATTTTTTCATCGTATAACTGCTGATAGTATCCCACCCTCTGTTTGACATATCTCGTGACCATTTCCGTATTCGCCAGTCGTGAATAATGTATGACCCTGTACACGAAATAAAAAAGCTTTCCGGATGTATACTTTGAATAGCGAAAATAAAGTCCGTAAAATAAATGTGAGAGAAAATTTAACTACGGTCTCCAATATCAACAATTTTACCGATGAAAACATATTTTCAGGATATTGTAGTCTGATAAGCAACCCTTATATCTATCTTATTTTATCAGTACGTCCGTCCGTCTTTCAAGACTATTCGTGATGTAGTGCTGAAATTAAGGTAATGCATAATGTATTTTAAAAATAAAAAGCTATGTTTTATTAAAATTTGAGTATCCCAACCCCTCCCCCAAATTTCTTAATATCTAGAAATACTAGTAGCATATAATTAATTCAAAAAGTAACTGCGCTATGTAAGCTTATTTGTTTATGAGCAAAGCGCTTTGTACCCTTTTCAGTTCAATTATCCTTTCAAAATAGTATGTTCGTTCAGTCCCTGGTGTTAGACCACTGAGTATTTGGATGTTTAGACAGTGCCACATCGTACCGACTACTATACGACTTTTTTACTTGAGTTTGAGTGCCAAACGGTCTACATAAAATGTACATTAATATCAATCAATCAGCTAACATTTTCATAAGTAATACATTATTGTACAAATTGAGCATACTTGCACCTATTTCGTCGTTCCATTTCCCATACATTCGGTCAACTGTGGTACAACATCGCTCACATTTGATTGATGTGCCGCTCACCTCCTACAATGTGACCACAGGAGTGCCCACAGACTGCGACTGTCGCATTCAATTATCTTGCCGCTCCGCTCTAATATTACTCTCTTCGCTATACAAAATGACGACTTATATTTTCTCTACTTTGTTCTCAAGTATAAAATGGAAAATGTTCACGTCCAATGATGTGCCCATTAAATAAAGTTAGTAAAGCGCTGTAGAAGCAACGTTTGAAATACTTTCGCTCGCTTTAGTTTAAGAGTTTTAATTCTGCTTCATATTACTGAATTTAAAGGTACGTACGCAATACGTTGTCTGTATATTCGTATTTTCAGACAAACATTATGACGGTAGCCGTAATTAAAGGCTTGTAGCGTTTGGGTTACAGATCCTAGCACCGGATACATTGTAAATGAATCGACTCTGAAATTCATAGAGCGGTCCTGTTCATAACTGCCTGTGTAGGTTATTGTAACTAATATATTATGAAGATTATGTTGCTGTATTGACTTAACCCTTTGTTCCAAGTTATTAGTTTTGTAGGTATTTCATTAATATTGTAGTAATTGGTTTGGTAGCAATTAACATAAAGTTATATAATTATAACTAGTCTTGGACATTGAAAATAGATATATACATATTTTTGTACCCGAAACGCCCTTACTCGTTACAATGTTCAATTTCAATGCTTTTATTAATTTGCCTTGTTCATGAACTTTGATAAACAGTGCAATAAACACGCTACTACGTAGTTATAGTATATAGTTTTGTATTGTCGACTAGAATAAAAAATAAACTACCTATATATACGTAGGTATATATTTTGTACCACACCCTGTTTTACTTAAATTAATACACAAACAAATGACTGCAGATAGCAATATCTTAAAAAAATATATGCTCTAATCTAACTTTGACCAGACGTTTGATGTAGATTAATCTTTTGAGTATTTTATAATTCCCTTAGCTTACATAATATATAAGCTATAGTGACTGAAGAGTCCAGTAACGACGAGTCTAGACCTCGAAAGTAGATCACCACACAAGGGCACACAAAGCTAAAAGCATCGAGAAACACACCATTAGGTATACATGATTAATCACTTATTTCCATTATCGGTGCGAGGAAACATTCATGAGCAAAATGCATGAGCATAATTTGTGTTATCAAAGAAAATGTTTTCACTTGTTTTTGTGTTTCTTTTTTACATTTTTCTTTTTTTTTATACGACTAAGTCGGTATACAAGCATGCGGCCCGCCTGATGGTAAGCGGTTACCGCAGCCATATGAACGCTTGCAACACACGAAGCATCGCTCACGTGTTACCGACCTTTCCCCCCTACCCGATGAGCTCTGAATTTACCAACTGATAACCGATGGCTCTGATGGTGTCTCTCTTTTTTCGCAGTCAAACATTACGTTGGATGAAAGTACAAGCTTTTAGGCTACGCTTGCGTTGAAGTTGCGTTGGCCATGAAGGGCCCCCTTAACAACATATTTCTCTGTTCATTCTGATAACGTTCCAAGGCTCCTGGCTCCTACAAGTACAAAACCTTTAGATATAAAAATGAAATATTATAATGTACTAACAGCACAACAAGCAGTTAATCATTCCTAATGGACGTAAGGGTCACATCACGTATTTACAATATGTCTGAGCAGATATGTTGGAGTGTCCGAGTTTGTGTAACGTGTGTCCGCCCGGTGGTCTGGTCCGGTCAGTCCCCGCCCTACCCCACCCGCCCTACTGCGAATGACAGCGTTTACTCTCGCATCGTTAACCCATAATCAGCAGGATGCCTGATAATATATTATGATAATAAACTTTATAATTCCTGTGCTAAAATTATACCTTTTAAACTTTCGCAAAATAAATTCCTTTTTTGTATAGTATTTAAAATATTTTAGACCCAATAGGTATATTTTGGACACCTAGACATTATTAAAATTATTATAATTAAGTTAAAATATGTTTAAGTCGTTTAAAATGTAAACATACATTTAGACAATTTTATGCAAATATTCTACAGTGTATTGAATAGTATACAGATGTTTTTTTTTTTTAGCCAGTAAGGATGGGCAAATTCTATACTACATCAGGGCTTAGAGAAAATCGCTGAAAGAAATAATAAGCTGAATTTTGAAGAAACTTATAGTGTTATTAATATATTTTTTTTAAATTAGTATTTATGGTAATATGGATTTAAAAAAATACAATATTCTGCTTCTACGTCACAATATGAACAAAATTATGGATGAAAATCTTGGTCACGAGTTGCTAGAAGTTATCCAAAATATTATTTTATACAGGGTGGGCCAGAAAGGCGTACGATTTTAAAAACACTCTTGCGTTTGAAGCTTTAGAGAGGGGACTGCGCGGGTGGTGGGGTTAAGTAGCTCGGTTCCCGGAAATTTAGTCTAGCCTATAATCGTGCGACATGGTTTCAACAAGATGGCGCGACATGCCATACAGCTAATGCCTCTTTGGCGGTCGTAAACGAGATGTTTGCTGGGATGATTTGATATCGCGCCGAGGTGACATTGCATGGCCTCCTAGAAGTCCGGATCTAACGCCACTGGACTTTTTTTTGTGGGGATACCTAAAAAGTAGAGTCTACTCCAATAACCCAGCCACGATTAACCAGTTGAAGACCAATATCCAGGAAGAAATGGCAGCTATTCCCCGTGCAATGTGCCAGCGAGTTTTTACCAATTTGAGGTTCAGATTCGAAGAATGTTTGCAGCGGGATGGTGCACACCTGGATGACGTTATTTTTAAGAAATGAATTTCCCAGATGTAAATTTTTATAAAAATAAAAATTTATATGTGAATTGTACTAAGTTTTTTTTTAATCATTTTTTCAAATTCGCAATTCTTTCTGGCCCACCCTGTATTTTCCTTAACCATGGTTTTATCCTTTTTTTAAATTTGACGAGGTGGAGCAGATCTCGCAGGGACCTCAATGCTATGTTTAGCCATAAAGAATTACCTCTTAGCATTCGGACAAGCAATAAGAGGCCAATTTTAATAACTTCTAGCAACTTGTGTCCATTTTATTCGTATTGTGAAGAAAATTTTTATTTTCTTCAAATTTCATACCCTTTCAGCGTTTTTCTCTAAGAAAAAATATCATATAATAATAATATAGCCATTTATCCCAATACTTATTGCATTTACATTTCATTACATTAATATTTAATTTCATTATAATAATAAGGACGTAACTTTATTAACAACAAATATGTACAAAATACAATCTATATTTACAAAATATAATCTATATATAGAAAATTTCCTAAAGCCTGCCGCTGCTTCCGATTAACGGCAAGGTTCCCAGAAGGCTGGCAGCGTTTCCTCTTTGGATAGCCAAGCTGACGCGTTGGCGGAAAAAGCTCCCCGCCCGCTGGTCTCCGGAGGTCTCGGTGCGAGCAAAACGGCGAGCTTCTGACCCCCATGGTCCCAAGGTCTCGACCGCAAAAGGCATAAAAATATAATTGGGTCCAATCGATGCATATTTTTTGATTTTTTGTTGTGTTACATTCAATTTACAATATTTTAATTAACTATTAGGTACTATTGGGTTGCCCATTCACGATATTAGTATAAAGCATAATATTAATTAAGATTAGGATACAAATTATATTTTGCGTGTGAAGAAATCAAAATCAAAAAAAGAATGCTTTCTTTTAAGAACATCTTAATAGAACGACTGTTTATTCGTCCTCCCTGGTTGGTAGTAAACGATTCACAGGACAATATCCCGGCACTCGGTTTGTTACTGGCTCGTAACTCGTATTTATTCTTCGCTGTGCCACCCAAATGCAATAAAACCCTTTGGACGAGTAGGTATATCGCAACATCAAAGTCCCAGACGCCTTTGTTTAATCTGTGACAGTACTCGCGACTGGCTGTCTTCTGGATAATAAATCTGTGCTTCTGGAGAACTGGAACACATTTGCCAATTGAAAAGCGTAGGTACAATACATGAATCCCATGACATTATGAAATATTTATTCTTTGTAAAATCCTATATATTGCATTCTACGTGCGGCAAATCTAATTAAAACTGCTCTACAAATATTCGTATATACATACTTAAATCTATTTATCGTAGACTTCATACTAATAAAATATCTTACGTAAATAATTGTATATAATTTTCTTATACAAAAAATTGGCAGAAATATCACGGATTTCATACTCAATATACCTACGTATAAGTATGTTATAAATATAAATCCAACGCAACCCAACGACATTAACGCCTAAGAATCTTTGTTTCTGAATAAAGCGGAAAATGACGAAAGAAACAGTGATCATAAGCCAAAAAACAAAATCCCATTGTTACATAATACCGCTCTACATCAGTCTCGGAAAATTGTGTGCAGCGGAAAAAGTCTAATCTTTGTATAAAAAGCAAGAGAAGGGCTCTCCTTTTTAGAAAAAGATTAGAGTTTATCCGAGACCCGAAATTGTTCGTGTCGTTAAAAACATATTTATCATGCAAAAGTTATTGTGTATGGGCAGCCCAATCTCACTAATGACTCGAATGTTTAACAGTTACCGTAAAATCTCTGCAAATGTAGTACGAGCTTACTTGTGGGTGAGAGTCGAACGACCGAAATAAAAACATGAAATACGACCAAAGTTTCACATGGACCCGACGTTTTATCTTATAGTTTGATTTCCTGAAATTGTGAAATTGGCTTTCGTTAAGCTCTTAATGGAAAAACAGTTTTTATCTTTGAGTGGGTTGTGGCGCTTACTGTTGTCACTCGATTAGGTATTTTGTTTCATGTTCCTCATTACTGACATAGCGAAAACGTTGCGGATTTTATATTTTTTCTAGATCTTTATACAAATTATGTTACATGCATATATTTGGAACATAGGCCTATGTTCAGCCGTATAGCAGGAGGCCTATGTTCAGCAGTGGACATCCATAGGCTGATATGATATGATGATGATTTATATGGATTTCCTAAAAACCTTAGGTATCTGGAGAATTTTGCTTGATATCGAAATAATGATCTCTAATGAATGGTACCTCTGTTGCAGGTGCAATTCCAATGGTGACGGCGACAGTGTACTGTGCGCCGACGCCGCTGCGATACACCGCCCTCACTGTCTACAGCCTCGGAAGTCTGCTTGGCCTTTATAAGGTAATATATATAAGCCAAGGTTTTTCAAAATTCAACCCTTAAGGGGGTACAATAGTAGACCGCGAATGAAATCGTTGGGCGGAAAACAAGTTAGGTATACTTTCACGAAGGCGCTCTTAACTTCAGTAGCCTCTATATTGTTTAATGATCGCTTCCCTGATAAAGAAATGTATCTATTGCAGGCGATGCGAGCGTGGTCCCCCTGGGAACGTCGGCTTTGCTTCGCGGCTCCATTTTGCATGCGCCTGATGCTGGCCGGCGCGCGCGCCGCGCGGCTTGGCGGGGGAGACCCGCATGCTATACTGCATGTCTTCCTGCAGGTCAGTTTCCTATGGTACCCTCTTTTCATGGATACAATGTGCTAGCAATGTAAAAAATAAATGAAAGTGGTGCTATAGGGATACAGTTTTTATTTTTTCATTACCCTAAATCTCAGAGTAGATAAATACTACGCCTAAATTAAGTTCTACTGACCATACCTAGTTGACAGTTACCTAAATATGTTTTATGGATGTTCCAGCGATCATCACTAACCTATTTGTTAATCCGTGTTTTTTCTGCTATGTGTATTTTAAGAAATTCTACACCGTAAATATCACTTTCACTAGCAATGCAAAATAGTGACAAAATATCGTAGCCGAACAAAAAGAAAGTAGGTAAATGGTTATAGTATGAGAAAAAAGCGCTTGGAAATTTTTATCTAGGTCATATCTGTTTTTCAGTCGCTTTCTCAAGCCATGCCTTTGTGCCAGAACCTTTGGCGAATAATAAATTAAATGTGCTAGTTGTAAACGGAGCGTGCAATTATCAAATGAATGAATGCCGTTGTCAGGGAGCTTATAACCGTTACATAGTGTAGCTCAAGGGTTGGCAAACATCCAGCCTCCGGGCAGCGGCAGCTCGTGCGGGCGACAACCTTTATTTATCGTCCACTCTTTCCCTACATGAGACAGCCACACATATATTGCAAAATGCTTTCACTAGAGCATACAATTGTAAAAATAACCTATTCTATATAGCTATTTCTGTATCAAGTAATATTAATTGCCACCACACCAAATATGTGCAAGCTCATGCTATACAACTGCTAAGAATACAAGCTATATACAAGCTCGCATTCCCCGTAGCTTGTAGCCCTTGGAGACAATTTAACTTTATAATATATAAATATAAAAATAAATATCTTGGGCCATTCCTCACACACAGTCATCTGATCCCAAACTAAGCAGAGCTTGTACTATGGAAAACAGATAACTGATAACATGATGATACATTTTTGTTTGTAAATACATACTTAATATACATAATTACACCCAGACTCAGGACATACAGACATGTTCATGCACACAAATGCATGTCCTGTGTGGGAATCGAACCCACGACCAGCGGCGCGGTAGGTGGAATCTTGACCAGAGTCTTAACCAACCGCACCAGCTGGCCCGCATTACTTACTTTAACCTACATTCTGACTAACAAACAAACTTTACCTCTTTATAATATTAGTATATTATTAACTTTGTGATATAGATGAGTCCCCCATGGACAAAACAATTGCATAACGAAGTCACGCGATCAATAAACCATATACCATGCACTGTGTACAAATATACAACAATACCTGCCTGCCTGTATGTACCAACATATAGAGATAGAATAAATAATAATTATAATTATTATTATGTACAGAGATTTGATCCATATGATTGCTCCTATCGATTGATGCCATAAAAGTACAGGATGTTATTTCTTCGGAATTTACCCCGGTTCGATTCCCGAGTGTGGCAAGCGCATATTCGAAAATCTATAAATGCAGATTTGTTTCTTTTTGAAAGTAAAGGAATGTTTCATCTCCAGTATTTAGAGTAATTTCCATCCAGGTACGGTTAAAAAATTCCATCCTGTATAGTACATTTCATTGTATACCTTAATCAAGTCTGTATCGCGATTTAATTCGACCCAAGGCCGTGTTTACCAACAGCTCAAACGATATTATACCCGGTTATTTTTATCTCCAATTTTTCCTTCATGAATAAAGGATGATGATAATAATGTGATGGATGAAAGCTTTCTATATAATTTTAAAAAGGATTACAGGCGTAGGCACATTACAAGAAGGCTCGAGAGTTATTTATGATGCGGTGCGGTCTAACGATTTATTTTCGTAATAATTAGCACATACCACAGCGTCCAATACACGGCAAATTACCATTGAGTCCTTTACAAAGGCTGTTCACACAATGGTACGGGTAGGGTTGGCTCGGTGCCAAATAACTGCGGGGCTGAGCAAGCCGTGTGTGGCAGTAACAAATTGATCGGTGCGCACCCTGCCGCCGTTCGGCGTCGCCGTGGCCGCACGCTCGGATAATCATTATGGAGGGTTCAAGATGCCTTGAATGCCCGGGGGGGAGGTCGAGCGGTCCTCCGTCATTGTCTTCAACGTGAAATTGTGTTAATCGCTTCAGTTTTTCTCGCAATATTGTATGGTCACCGATGATATAGGTACAAATGGCTACATACCCAACCTACCTTCTTTTATCTTGTATGTATTATTATGAATAAAGTTAAAAAAAAAAAAAAAAAAATATATCATTAATAATATTTAAAAAAAAATGTCATCGCTCGAAAAATACATTCGAACTAGAATTTTCGCAATAGCATACTTACTTTCGAACTAATCTCTTAGAGCCAAAATACATTCAAAAATTACGATAGTATAATTTCGAACTGACGTTAGGTACTTCGAGCTCCTGGACTTTCGCAGTACATTTTCCCACCAAAAACATTTTCGTATAAAATGTTGCCAAGACGAGACCGAATTGATCGACGTGTATCGAATTTCAAAATTTCGAAATACAATCCAAATATTAAACTGGTCATGACTTTACAAATTAATTTATTTTGTGTAACTTTCAAAAAATTACGCACCACCGCCGTCGGCGATATCCTCTGCAAAGTAATTCCAGTTTTTGTATAATAATGCCTAATATCTACCTGTAAATGCAGGTATCTACCTGTTTATTGAAGCTATATAGCTTATTGAGCCCAATATAATTATAGCTTCAGAAATATTTAACAGTAGGTCGCTCATCAGCATCATCATCATCAGCCTATAATGTCCCACTGCTGAGCACAAGCCTCCTTTCATAAATCAGGGTGAAAGGGAATGGGCAGATACTCCACCACGCGTGCCCCCTGCGGATCGGTGGACGTTGGCTAGTGGTCAACCTACTGTTGGAGTTTTCAAACCGCCTAGGAGGCCGCCAACTAGCTTAACTTCCTAAGCACGGAAACGCTCGATTTGAAATACTACTAGGCGGTCACCCCTCCAGGTACCGATGACGACGGTCGTAGCTTAACATTGACCATACGATTGCTTCCTACTCCACAGACCTATAAATGGTTCTTGAAAATACTATACATTGGTTCGTGTGATTCTATATTGCTGTGCTAACGTGCATATAAAATTTCATTTCTCCAACTCACTTACGTCATCCTAGAACCAGGACATAGTCAAGATAATCCCACAATCCTCCCCAGTCATCCAGGTTTTCAATATTGCTTCATCTACATAATTTTCATTAATGAATAAAGAAACCACATTCTAAAACGTGTTATTTTCCAGGATGCAGTATCGTTGGGCGGTGGCGTGATCGGCGCCCTCCACATTCCAGAGAAGTGGTTCCCGGGCACGGTGGATCGCTGCCTCAACTCACACAACATCATGCATGTGCTCGTAGTACTTGCTGTCTACTCCATGCATCAGGTAACTAATAACACCATATTTTTATTAAATATGGAATTGTGCTTGGCCACTGACCTGCCGATAAAGAACGATGACGAAGTCGTAGTTGCACGTTTGCCTAGGAGTAACTTCTTCATTCTAGCCTCGAACGCCTACGAGAACGGGCTACGAGTCACAAATCACGAGCTGCGGGACACAATCTTTCCAATAATTTCCTAAATTTTGAAGCAAAAATAGTACATTAATAATGCTCATATTGAGAGAGGATAAATATAAGTCCGATTTATTATTATTTTCTATTTCACATTCTAACTCGTAGACATAATGTTCTCGTAGTAACTTGCTACGATCGTAGAACACAGTAGATTTGAAAGCGTAACGAGGTTTTAGACATGCGATTGTATAAACGTGAGGTAGGGTGTAGTGATTTAAGTTTTTATTTTATAATATAAATAGGTTTTAACCATAGTCTTAAAGTAGCACCCCTGCTACGAGCATTGTGTTAGTTATATAAGTTATATCATATTGATACGAAAGAAAATAAAAATGGGTTGATTAATGATATGATTTCTCAATTTTGTGATACCTGTGTAAAACAGAGGCAGTACTCTACAAAAAACCAAATGGAAATAATTACACATTGAGAATTATTCTCACTGACTAGTGATCTTGCTAGTAATTTAATGTATTACTATTTGCTCATCTATAAACAAAGCATTATTTAACAATTCCATTTTACAATAATTATTTGTTGTATGTTTTAGGTCACAACTCGCGACATAGCGTGGATGTCGAGTGCGGAATGCCACGCGCCGCTGCGCCACCTCTGACGGGCGCGGGCGCGGGCGCGGGCGCAGGAGGGGGCGCGGGCGCTGCACTCGTGGGCGCTGCGCTCGCGGGCTCGTGCGGCCCACTTCGCTCACCATTCGCTCATTATCGCTTACTTCTAATCATTCGAGTACACGAATAACGGATAACTATTTCTGGTTTAAGGCTTCCTATGAATCGAGTTTTTTAATGTACGAGTAGGTGAGCCGTAACACTGGATAAAAGCTACAAGATGTGTCAAAACTGTAAAAGAAAATAATTCCATTAATTTCCAAGCTACGTTATTGTTTTATGTTATTTACACTTGGAAATCAGGATGATACTTGTCCACATTAATTGGTTTGACAAAGATTCGATTGGACTGTTCCCATATTTTTTTTCTCATATAAGTATCAAAAATACTGACGGATTTATTTGTAAATGGTAGATACCCCAGCCTCAGAGGGTCAATTACGTTGAAAACCATATCCAATGTCATCACTTCAGTGTTACGGTATTTATGAAAATTTTACCAAAGAATAATAGGTAATTAATTAAGTATAGTAGTATCACATTTTAGCATACAGCGTGCACGTCTCATACGTCGGAATACGTGTGACAAACATATCTAAGTACACACCGCAATTTTATTCGAACACAATCAACCCATATTTTATGAAGCTAAGATTATCGAAACCTAAGTACATGTGAGTTATATGATATAATATGGGAAATAAAGTTTGTAACGTAAAGAAAATTTGCACTACGTCATAAAAAGTGCTTATTGATCAATATTAGATGTTGAATAGTTGCACTGCTCTACGCGCAGGGTAAAGGGGAGTAAAATTGGGGTTGTTTCTCTAGAGCATTGGTATGAAAAGGGTCTCCTAACATTCACAATCGATCGATCCAATTTGCTACAGATACGTAGTCATTTTGCTGGAATTGCATGTAAACAAAACAATGTGTACCTATTGGAACTACATTATACATATTCACTCAAGATAGAGCTTCTTTTTTATCTGAAAATTTCGAGCAATTGCAAAACCATCAGAGGTTTTGCATTATTATTATTTTATATAACCTGATATAATTTACGTTACAAGCTTTATTGGAATGATTATATCCTTCTAATGTCTGTCTTCACTGGCTGCCATGCTTGCCTGATAAAAATTTAAACGTTATGCGATACACGATTTTAATTCGACACGCTAATCAAAAAAATTAGGGATGACATGGGAAAATAAAATAAATGCATGTTAGGAGACGTTTATAAAATAACAGTTTTATGCCCTCGGAATTATTAAATGATGCACCACTATAATTCGATGTAAGGTATGAATGTTGGAAATTGTCATACGTTTGCGTAAAACAAATAAATTTTATTGTTAGTTGACAATATCACGGCCTACAGATTTATAAATTAATAGAATTAAATTAAATAACAATCATTATTACGAATGATTCGACAATTAACATTAATCTTCTTATATACCCGTTAATGAAGCCGCTATTTAAACAATAACTAGGTGTTTAAATTTAGATAACGTTTAATAGTAATAATAATTAGCGTGATAAGTTAACGAGTTATTTTAATTCGAAAGAACCCATTTCACTTGTGTAGGCTTGTAAGTAAGCATAAAGTAAGAGCTATGAACACAGATCGTTTATAAAATAGCCAGATTTTCATTGTCGCTTAATCTGAAGAACCATATGTTAAGTATAATATGACGGTTGTTTTGATTATTGTTGTTGATTTATTAGTTCTCACTCTTATTAAGTACACACAATTATTTTTATTGTGATACAGTATATGCGAAAAAGGTGTGGAAAAAATATTGGACCCATGTAAGTTCTTAATCTTAAAAAAAAAACTTTAATTAGTTTCATCTACTCATTTCATGTACCTACTTTTACTTTAATTTCAGCTTTTAAGTATCATAAGCATCTGGAGCATTATCTTTCAGTATTGCTTTAAATTTTGAGTAAAGTTAATCAGCAGAATAATTCCTATTTACTATGTTTGAAGAATGAAGAAATGCACCTGTGAGAAAACACTACTTTGTGAATTTTTGTATTGTTATTCCGCAATGCGACAGTTTTGCTAGTTTATAGTTACTTACTATAGTAAATAAAAACCTTTATAATAATATCCATAATTATACCTTGTCGAGAATTGTATTTAAGTCCATTTTATTGTTTTAATGACCCGTCACAGGGCTGTTTTAATTTACATTCTAGGTGTTGTGTGCTTTTGCAGCTTTCACTGTACGAAAGGCATCGCGAGCGAATCTTGATAAATTAATCCACTCTGTACGCCTCCAAGCTAGTAGTTCGTTAGATCATTCAATAAACTAGTCATAGTAGTAGTTACCTAGTTTGCGTAGTTAGGTAGTTTACAAGCAATAAATAGACGAAAAATTGTTAAGAACATTGACAAAAGTAGTCGCATAACGTTTAATAAATTGGACAATTTTACACTAATGAACTGTTGCATTTTTATCGCATCTTTTTGATGGCTTTAAATCGGTATCTACTTTTGTCAAAGTTCTGTTGTTAAATTACTTATTTATTGTGAACGGTGTAGTTTATTAGGTGAATCGAAGTATAGTTGAGGTCTGTTGTTATAGTTTTGCGTGGTGGTGGGTAAGAGACGCGCCCCACGTCCGCCCCCGGCCGCGCGTCCACACCTCGGACGGGGTCCTGTTGCGTATAGATACACTAATGTGTAATTGTGTATGCAACACACACAAATACTGCTCTGTGATGCCGCCTTATCAAGCATTAAATTCTTACGAACCTTAAGAGGAAAGGATGGCTGCAAGAAATTTGAAAAATAGGTTTTTATCATATCTATTGCTGTCGCGCTGTGCCCAAGCTATCCCGCATGAGGGCGATAGAGACAACTAAAGCTTGGACCGATTATACCTATTTAAATTAGACGAAATCGCTATTTCGTAATCCGCGGGTTTCTTCTCAAAAACTGGACCGACCTAAAAAAAAATTTCAAGAATCATAATAAGAACGGCTTTTGCTATGTCTGTCGGGTTTCCTTTGTTGTTTTATATTCGTCAAATTTCTTCGCACGATTTCTGATAGGGCGCTAAAAATGGTAAGTTTTTGTGACGCGTTTTTGTTTTTCCTAATTCTTATATAGAAAAACACAACCGAGGGACATACAGTGGTACCTACAGATTGCATGGTAGAATAATCATTACTCTAGTGTAATTATCCAGAGAGGAAACTGAGGATTACGTTTGTATGGAACAAACGCCACCAGCATTTCCACTTAATAGATAGCACAGTGAGAATTTATTTCTTTACCTATATGATCTGATATTGTTTTTTGAATTACAGCTATCTTTCTGTGCATATGATACCAATATTCACATTCAGTAAAATATACTACTATACTATGTACGTACAGGCCATGTGTGGGGGTGTGTGTGTGTGTGTTATATTCGCATTAGTTTGTAGTGTACGCACCGGACCCACTTCAGCCACGCTCGTGTGACACTGGTCAACAGAATTATTTATTTAATTTCATTATTATTTTTGGAATACGATATTTGGACTAATTACCCATGAACAATAGCAAAATAATTTATTTTCCTGTTAAATAACAATCGTACGAAAGGACGTCGTATATTTTTAGAGACTAAATTAATTTTACTTGATGTTATTTTGTCTTAGTGATCGAATTCATTTGTTGATGATTGAAAATAATTATAAATTGTATATTATTTGTAACTGTTTACTTGCCTAAATATCAATTATTTACACGAAATATATTAATTACTGAAATCACTTTTAATAAAAAGTTAATTAAGTCGAGTCCTTGAGATAACCGTGTGAGTGAAGTTAATCAATACTTATCCGAGTAGTGACATGCATGACTGATGCAGACCACTCCGCTCCACTCCGCTCCGCTCCGAGAGGGGAAAGTCAGACATGGCTACTTTAGTAGCACTTGCACATAGATTTTAAACAAGTTGATGAAATATTTAAGACAATTTTTAAAGCAGTTTAGAAAAAAAAACTTTAAAAAAAGTTTTGTTCGAATATAATATAGCATGCAAAATGCAGTTGCTATAACTTTATTGTATGTTTATTGTTAAAACGGTCACCCTTATAGTTTTCATCGAATTGCTTTATTTATGCAGTTCGATGACATTACTTATTCGTAAACATTCCAGTTAATAAATAAAATTGGAATTCTCATTTATAAAACTATTTTGAGTACAAAGAATCATGGCGAGATCCATACATTGATTTGTACAGAAAAAAAACATTTAAGAGGGTTTTTTAACACTTCCAATGTTGAGATTACATAACCAGCATCATGTTAATGATTTACATGTTTCTAGGTTTTTGAGTTTTTTTTATAAACCCCGCATAAAAATAAAGGTTTTGGTCACGATTCGACTATTTTATGCCGTGCTGGCATAGAATTTCGCTTTTTTATCCTGGGGTTTTAAAAATATTTTTACAGCAAGGATCAATGTTACATCGTTTCAACGTCTACGTCTCTAAAAAACTAATGTTTTTGTACAAATCTCGCCATAATTCTTTATTTAACTATTTTGAGTATAGAGTGATAATCAAGAGCAATATGACAGTATTTAATACATTCTCGAATAATTTTATTTGTTTATTTGAAACGGAGCTGTTATGTTACGCAGCATTGCATATATCTTGACTTTATAAATAGCAATTGATTGAAGATTGATCAACATTCTCAAATGTAGACGTTGAAGAGAGTATTAAAGTTTATTTGAATTCATTGGAAGCTGGTTTCATTTTCGGAAAATACAATAACCTTACGAATGTCAAGTCACAATCTACGGCATAGATATTGCATAAATTTAGGTGCTTGACTATTCGTGACCGACTGAATTGGCTGTCTAACATCGGTCTACAACACTCCAAGAAATTCCTAGGCTCTACGTTCAAAGCCTGCTTGGAGCATTTACTGGGCACTTTGGAACCAACGACATGCTCATGAAGATGGTTCTAACCGCGACACCCATGTGCAGGTTGTGTGGGGAGCATACGGAACGCATGGAGCACCTTCTGTGCACATGCGATGCACTGGCTGGTAAGCGAATGAGTCTCCTAGGGATCGGATATTCAAAACCAGAAGACTACAGGCTCATATCTCCTAGCCTCGTTGTAAAACTCATGAAAAGAGTTTTCAACGAGACTGGGGAGGAGTAAGTTATCTAGGGGACCACAATAGATCCCAATGGGTCGAAGTGTGCGAGTTATTTCTCGGTCCCTGCACATGATAAGATAAGATAAGATTCGTGACCACAGACTGATATACTCCGAAATATGAACATATGTCGCCGCGACGGAAAATATCGTATTTGTTTTTCCAGGCAATGATATAACGCCGTTGAGGCGTCAAGAAGTAACAAACAAACTCACTGTCGCATTTATGATATTAGTAGACTAGGGTAATAGTATCCAGGGGCATTCATCTTCTTATGTTGAATCCCTAACACTAGCCTCCAGCTACACGCTCCATCTTGCTTGTGCAGTACCAAAACTGTAGACATGACTGTACAAAAAAGACTGAAAACACTGTACAGTGGGCACACGTGCAAGTAAGTAGGTAGGTACACACGGCTACAGATCAAGCTATACATTTCTAGTATAAGCTGACCTCCCATTGTACTGAAATCGTATACAATGCGAGATCATCTTATACTGGAAATGTATAGCTTGATCGGTAGCCGTGTGTACGTGCAAACTGGACTGTGCAAACCACATCGTGTTTTTAGAGCTCACACTCACATCACACATTTTAATATGTGTGTCGTCGATACCAATTTTGCCCACAGATAGATTTTGTCGGACTGAAGCGCGGCTTGAATGACTGTCCACACGCTCAAGTCAAAACTGTGCAAACCTTCGTTTCTACCGTTGCCACACGCACACTATGCGCATACTGGTTTAACTGGTGTGTGCAGACATGCCTGATTGCCTGCATGTAAGACGGAGCGTGTAGTCGGGCTATTAAGTATTCGTGCAAGTTCCAAATTCGATTTGTTTTCTTTTTTAAGATATTTCAACTACTGGACATCAAATAAAAAGTACTGAACCTAACCTATAGGTTGTGTATACACAGTTTAGAAAAAAATAGGTACCCTATACCTATATCTACGATGCAAGGTTTACGACTTAGTCATACAAAAAAACAACGACAAAATCGAACAATCATACGGTCCACCTGATGGTCAGCGTTTACTGTAGCCATGTGAACACGCAAAGCATCGCTCACGCGTTACCAACCTTTCCCCCTCCCCTATGAGCTCTGGCAACCTTACTCACCTAACCTTATGTTGGTAGGGACTTATGGTTTTCCTTGTTCAAGATATTTTTATTCATCCTCTGTGGAAACAAAACTTTACATAATTAAGGAAGGCAAAGACAACGAATAATCCAAATTCGTGGTACTGTTTCTGGTTTCTACGTCCACAGTCTTCGCGAAATAAGATCAGGGTACAAAAAGAAGTACATTTTCCTTGAAAAACCATGTCATGGCGCGGGCTTAGGGAAACCCGTAATGAGGTGCTCATTCCACATTCTAATAATAAATTATGCATTTATTGATGAAAACCATACGAGCAGAGGTGTAGCTACCGCGCCGTATCAGCCATATCAAAGATACAGGGCCCCCGGGCTACAGGGGCCCCGAACGTATGTAAGCAAACATTCGTAAAAATCTTTACCGTCCATTTGGCTTTCGCGGTTCGACGCAGTCAGGTAGAAGGGGCCCCCAACAATCTTTGATAGAGGGCCCGTCTAAGGCCACTGCATACAAGTATCATCATGCCAATTTTCAAGTTCCTACGTTGTTAGTATTTCGAGAAAAAACTGAGATGGACTGACACTCGGACAGGGCAGGGGAGTGATCTTATATGGGTTTCTTTTAAGGTCAGTACCTTATATAGTGAACATAAATTAGCATAGACCAAAATAACTAAAAAAACCCTGTAGTGTTACGGAGCCCTACGCCTTTCCCGTAATAGTTCGCACCAACGTCCAATTAAATCGTTACGTGGACGATCGTGACGGTTGAAGATATGAGGATGAGATCTTTATCGCCAGCGAGCGGAGCCATGGAAGAATGGTGGCAAACAAATGTTCACACACAAAGTGAACTTATATCTCTCGGAAAGCTGAGGTTCCAAGCGGCCAATGAGTTCGGGATCATCGACGATACGAATTGTTAGCAAAGAGAAGTGGTTTACGTTAGCATACATGACTTAATGCATGTCTTGATGTGTCCCCAATGTGCCCTCCGCACAAGCAATTGTACAAATATTTTAAAAGACTTCGCTGACTGTAATATTATACTGGCAAACCCTCTTTCAGATGAGACAAAATTACTGTTGAAAATCTTACGATAATTTTTCATCCTCGGATAAGTCTATGTAATTAATTAAATAACATTCGAAATGATTTTGTTAAGTCCAATATGTATTTTGTCTTGATCGGCTTCGTGTTGGAATATATTTTAAAATGTAAGTATGGTATAGATTTATTTAAAGAAACAGTTATTAAATAAAGTACTAATGTGAAGTAGAATATTACAATAGAATGCAAAATAAATTTAAAAAATTAGGCCCCCTCGACATTGTTCCGAAGATGCTGGCAGCATTTCCTCGCTGTATCGCAATGCTAATACGTTGTGCGAAGAAGCTGCCAGCTCTTCGGTCCCCAGTGGTGACCACTAATCTTTTAGCTAGCTCTTTAAATAGCCGGCAAGCACCGGTACCCCACGGAGCTAGTGTCTCGACACCGAAAGGAATGAAATTGTATTCGGTGCCGAGACCCCTATATTTCTGTTTTTTTACAGTCTCAAAATTAGTTATTAACTAAATTTAGTTAGTAGGTTTATTATGTTCTACTTTGTGTATAATTTACCAGGGCGACATTATCAAATATTGATAAAGCTCTTTAATAAAAATAATAAAAAGTAATTTTTAAAAAAATATGAAATAACTCTTATCTGACACTGATTTGAAGAAAGACAAGAGAAGAAGACGAAATATTTTCAATGGAATGGGTCGTGCTCTTTCGCTTTTCCCTTTGACAGCACGCCGTAGCTTGTATCAATAAGCTAGGCCGTCACACATATTTAATTTTGTCCATATCTTGAAAACGACTGAACCGATTTCCATGAAGAATTCACTGTTCCCCCATCATCATCATTATCAGCCTACAATATCACACTGCTGAGCACAGGCCTCCTTTCACAAATGAGGGTGAAAGAGACGTGCCTTCCGAAGTTCGGAAACGCTCGATAGATTATCATGTGAATATATTGAAGTTCCAATAATATTACATACATACGTGTCGAATTGATAATCTCCTTTTTTTATGTGGATTAAAAAATAAAAATAAAATACCAGGCATTACTTGTATCGTAATCGTTTTACAAAAAGTGTAATTTCCTCGGAAAAGACGCGTCATGATGTGAGTAAATCGATTGATATAAAGTGTAGCACTTGCGTCGGCGCATCGAAATAATACAACGATGTACTCTCGCGACAGGTTGGTGGTTGTGCTCGCGGTCGCGCTCTTCGCCTGCGCAAACGCACGTCCCGGCGACAACGACATCAATCAAAACGACACTAAAATATGTGAGTACCTCATCGTTTACATTATTTTGTGTTTTTCAATATAAAAAAGAAGAATAGAACCTAGGAAGAGTACAAGCTCTGCTTAGTTTGGGATCAGATGACCGTGTGTGAGGAATGTCCCAGCCTATTTATTATTTATTTTATTATTTATTAGATGCAAGGTAATAAATAAAAGAAAGCCATGATGCTCTCATCTATCATTTAGTTATAATATAACCGTGAACTATTATTATAAATACTTGACGTCATTGCATGTAATCGTAATAGGATATCTGATAATCAAATATGCTGCCTATAAATAGTAATTAGGTAGGTACCTACATTTTCACAGTAATAAATATTAAATAAATATTATTATTATTTGAATATTTTTCTAAACTCACACTACACTTTACAGGTAGAAATTTGGACCAAGACTAAAAAAAACATCGAGACCAGCTTTTGATGTTTTTTTTGCTAATATGCCCAAGTCATTTATATATATTTAAAATTTAGTGTTTTAGTGTTAACATATATATAAATATAAATAAAGTATAAATAATTACTTATGTTATTTTCAATTTTAACATTGTTCAAAATAATCAAACATTATTTACATACCTTACATTTTTTTTTGTTTTTTTTTTTTTTTATACGACTAAGTCGCTAAACAAGCATACGGCCCGCCTGATGGTAAGCGGTTACCGTAGCCATATGGACGCTTGCAACACACGAAGCATCGCTCACGCGTTACCGACCTTTCCATTTTTGTAATAGGATTTTCCATATACGCGGAACTTCTATGTAGATAGTACTTAGGTACGTTATAATACCAAATCATAAAAAATATCATAATTTCTAGATGTTTGATCGTCTGTGGCCTTTTGACTTTGTCCATTTTTATTATACTTCTCTAAATTCCACTCATCATATTATGCCCTCTCGTTGGTTTATAGTTTATGCATGCTTATATTATAATTTATATCTAACGCAAAGCGTACCGCAATTCATACAGAAAGTGTAAGGACTATCATGGAGTGTATGGGCTACACTCTCTCCCTTCTCACAAGGAGAACAATTGTTTTTAAATAGGTATTACCATCGAGGAACAATCCCTTAGAGTAGTAATACCGAGCAATCCGATTCCGAAACTAATCATTGATTTGTCACTGATTTTGAACGGTAAGGACCAATCACTGCATCGTGTATTCTTGACTTGGCCAATCAGAGCGCATGAGTCCTTTTCTTAGCCAATCAGAGCGCATTGTCGATGGTCAAATTGGCGGAATAGATTGCAAGGAAAATGGACATCATTACGCATCTTGGGTATTACTTATGTATCCCACCACAAACATTTTCATGTAAAATGTTGCCAATACGATACCATATGGCTCGCACTGTCAAAAAGTTATAAGATCTCATGTAGAGCCAAGCTTATAACTCTAAAAACCCTAACTCTACAAGCCCTAGCTGCACAAACTCTACACACACGTGGCCAAGCCACATATTTTGACTACGGTGGCTTGACTAGGCGAGAGGACTTCCGTGCCCCAAAAAACTTAAAGTTACTGATATCATTCAGTAATATTTGCTCATTTATTTATCAAAAGAATTCTCGTAGCCTTGTCAGCATAACATACTGACTTCATAACTAAAGGTCGGCAGAGAAATGAGAAAAAAGTGTATACTGATACACTTTTGTGAGTGAACGGACATGTACTGGCCAGTGGGGAAAAACACCCACGCAAGTACAACCTAGCAAGCCTAGTTCAGTTTAAAATATAACAAAATTAGCAATGAAATTATGTTTTTGCTCTCAGCGAATGTGGCAAGTGCGAAAACAGAGAAAGTTAAAGCTGGAAACAAGACTGCGTCGTTGAAGAGTGTAAACGAGAGGTTCCCGAGTGCGGTGCTGTTCGGAGCCACTTGCGGTGGGACCATCATCAGCCCCAAATGGATCCTCACCGCTGGACATTGGTATGTAATATAGGCCCCGTGTAGATTAGTGGACTGCTTATACCTTTACTTAGATAACACTCTTGACTCTTGGACATACAGTTCTTAGGTACCTACCCGCTATTGATACAGCCCTACGAATATTTAGGGTTATTATTAAAATAATAAACATGATTTTAAAGTAATATTAGGTACCTGTAATCCTAACTATCCTAACTTAATATTATAAATGCGAAAGTGAGTTTGTTTGTTTGTTTGTTAAGCCTTCACGCCTCAACTACTCAACGGATCATCATGAAATTTGGCATGCAGGTAGCCTATGGTATGGAGAAGGATATAGGCTTTTTATCCCGGAAACGCGGGTGAAACCGCGGGGGACAGCTAGTCATCTATATAAGATCATTGTACCCATAATATATTTGTGACCAGTTTAATTCGTATTGCTTTCTCCTTCATCAAATTATTCAATTCTATGGATGGATTTTTAGTAAGTATCTAATACTTTAGTCATGTCTCAAGAGTTTTATTACTCGAAAATAAACATTATGTCAAAGTTCCAGGTTTTAAATTCGAATGTTTTAATCTCAACCCAAAACTTGTCTTGAGCTTGACTAACGTTCTAAATATACCTACGAACCTAAAGAGTTCAACGATCAATGAATGCATTTTTACACTTTTGGTACCAACACATTGTCGTCAACCACATAGGTAATAGTTCATAAAATAAATAAGTTACTTACACAAAAATTACTTGTGTTGTGTTAACTAGCTATCAGCTTACTCAATTGTCAGTTAACGAGGCCGAGGCTTGATAATCCTTGACTATTATCTTATTAGCACGTCAACCTACATTTTTTCAATCCCTGATCGATATGTTGTGGTAATCTTAACCAATTATTTCACCATTAACTAAAACAAAGGACATTGAATCAGCCATGATGCTTTAGTATTTGAGGCTATTTGGCCTGCTTACTGCTCTCAGTTAGTGGCTGATTGACGCCTTGAATCATTCCCCTAAGAAAATATGGTCGTCATTGTAGGAAGTCATCGACCAAGACGACCAATATAATCATCGACGGACACATTGTATAAGTAGTATTTTTTGAGTCATACTTACCGTTCGTAAAAGAAATAATAGTGACAGCTGTAGGTACACATTTTAACCACGTGTGATTTTAGTAAATCTAAAAGGCTAAATTTGAAAAAGCCCGTCCGTTAAGAAATAGAAAGAAACGGCCGGGTTATTGCGTATATTTGGTGGTAATCGTAACGAACACCATTTATGAATTCATCCAATGGCACGGTAGGACGATAAGCCATTCGTGGGGCCCTGATTGGATGACATTTATTAATGGTGTTCGTTACGCTTACCACTAAAGATACGCGGTAGAGCCCCAGGTTACTCGATGCTGATTTCAAAATGTCTATAAATTCCAGCACACTGCACACCGGCCGCAGTTACTATGTCCTCGCTGGCACCAACAACGTCAAAAACGAAACTGCTGTCAGTCGGTACGTCAAGCGGCTGGTCATCCACCCGCTCTTTTCCGTGGGACCCTACTGGCTGAATGCCGAACAGTAGGTATGATATCAAACAGGTAGGTTTCTACGGACAATGTATTATTACAAAAATGTTTCATTTTCAATGGAATACGTCGTGCTCTTTCGCTGATTTATTATTGAGTTATGTATGTATAATTTTATATTTTTTTTTTTGTTTTCTTTTTTTTTTTTTCTTAATTTTTAATTTTTCTCATGCACTAGGATGTGACCAAGTTTTTGTGATGATTTTGATGTGACCTGTGACAGAATACCCGTAGCTAGTAAGCCAGGCCGTCAAACTCACACGTATTAGTCCATCTATTTGACACGGATAATGAAGAAAAGCAAGTAATTTTAGTGTTTATATTGGATAAATAATCAGCTCTTAAGGGTCGGAACGTGATGTTAATTCTATCTCCAAATGCAAAAATATTTTTTCGAATCCGATTAGCGCGTTTAAACAAAGAAACACACTCATTATTATATATAGGACATAGTACATCAAAAAAAGTTTGTGATCACAAGCATAAGCTGATATATTTTTAAAATTTAACTTTATCATGAAAAAGTGTTTACGTTATATCTTTTATAGAAATACACTGTTTGAAATTATGACAATTATTATTTTTATTTTTTAGGTATGTAGGTCATCATTGCTTTCCACCTAGGGTTGTTAACTGATGAATATAGGTGACGTTGCCACTCTAATATACCTATTATACGTATAACTAGCAGTCCCCAGCGATTTCAGTCGCGTTCCCCGAATCAAAGTAGCCTGGATACTCGGGGATAATGTAACTTCCTATTATTTATTTATTTATTTTATTTATTTTATTTATTTTATTTATTTTATTTATTTTATTTATTTTATTTATTTTATTTATTTTATTTATTTTATTTATTTTATTTATTTTATTTATTTTATTTATTTTATTTATTTTATTTATTTTATTTATTTCATTTATTTTATTTATTTTATTTATTTTATTTATTTTATTTGTTTTATTTATTTTATTTATTTTATTTATTTTATTTATTTTATTTATTTTATTTATTTTATTTATTTTATTTATTTTATTTATTTTATTTATTTTATTTATTTTATTTATTTTATTTATTTTATTTATTTTATTTATTTTATTTATTTTATTTATTTTATTTATTTTATTTATTTTATTTATTTTATTTATTTTATTTATTTTATTTATTTTATTTATTTTATTTATTTTATTTATTTTATTTATTTTATTTATTTTATTTATTTTATTTATTTTATTTATTTTATTTATTTTATTTATTTTATTTATTTTATTTATTTTATTTATTTTATTTATTTTATTTATTTTATTTATTTTATTTATTTTATTTATTTTATTTATTTTATTTATTTTATTTATTTTATTTATTTTATTTATTTTATTTATTTTATTTATTTTATTTATTTTATTTATTTTATTTATTTTATTTATTTTATTTATTTTATTTATTTTATTTATTTTATTTATTTTATTTATTTTATTTATTTTATTTATTTTATTTATTTTATTTATTTTATTTATTTTATTTATTTTATTTATTTTATTTATTTTATTTATTTTATTTATTTTATTTATTTTATTTATTTTATTTATTTTATTTATTTTATTTATTTTATTTATTTTATTTATTTTATTTATAGACGAGCAGCTTGTAAGCTGATGTTTCTATTTCACACAGTGTTGAAAGTCACTCCGCACTTATACATAGTTCACTTTTCAAGTTTTTTGACCTTTGTCCAGATATCTAATTTGTTTTTAAAACTGTTTATTGAGGTAGCAGATACGACATCCTCAGGTAATCGGTTCCAGTTCCAGACCACTCTATTACTGAGAAAGTGGTGTGCGGTGTTAGATTTAGATAGTGCACGATTGATTTTGTAGTGATGCCCACGGGAGGATTTAGCACACACATTCATTACAAATATATCTTGTAAGTGAGGAAGGTTATAGTTTCCCGTGAGGATTTTGAAGGTTTCAATAAGGTCACCACGAAGGCGTCTTTCTTCAAGAGTAGTGAGGCGCAAAATGCGAAGCCTATCATCATAGGACTTATTTCGTAAGGCGGCTGGTATCTTGGTAGCTTTCCTTTGGACACTCTCAAGCAGATCGATATCTTTCTTAAAGTAGGGGCTCCAAACTTGGAATCCATATTCTAGCAAGGGTCTTATGTAAGTTTTGTATATTTTGATGAAGAGTTCTATTGACATCGCTTGAAAGGATCTTCGAATTATGTATACAAATGAATTGGCTTTCCTTACTATTGACGTTATGTGCTCATCCCACTTTAAGTTAGAGGTAATTATTAAAAGATTTTTTTTAATCCGACAGGTAGTTCCAAAGATTTGCCCTTTTAAACAAACAACAAATCTCTTTCGCTTTATTATATTATTAGTATACGAGTAGATAGATATAGATTTTTACGTTAAACTAAGTTAATTTCTGTCAAACCAATCGGTGGGAATACACAGCATAAATACTTACTATACCCGTTAATCTTGTATTTTCAGGTAGCTGCTCGTTGGGACTTCCTGCTGGCTGAACTGGAAGAGCCCCTGCCCCTTGATGGCAAGATCATGGCGGCTGCCAAGCTTGACGACCAACCTTCTCTCCCTGACGGTCTTGAGGTCGGCTACGCGGGCTATGGCACTGATTATTTTGGGGTAAGTTATACATGATTGATATTTTAGACATAGAATTATAATTTGCTAATTTTTCGCTCGCTCACGCGGTCTCAACAAAACATCAAAACTCTGCAGTTATTTAGTTTCCATAGTTTGGGATCATGGCAAATTTGTATGTCTCCGGGATATTTGTTTTATTAAATATTTTACCGACTATATGAACATATTTTATCCACAATCTATAAACAATTATTATTATAGGGCTTTATGCGCAACGAAATGCACGCCATGGAACTGGCCAAGCAACCTGACAGCGTCTGCTCTACTCTTATTCAGTACAACTCTAAGGACATGCTCTGCGCTAAGGGGGTCCCACCAAGATACGATTCTGCATGCAGTGTAAGTAACTTTGACATCATGTTTAAACCACTTTATATACCATCAACCACTGCTATAGAGTTACTGGCTGGTCTCCCGTATGCAGCAACAGTGTTTGAGTGAAATATATTATTATTTAGCTTCCCTCCGCATTTTTACCACTTTTTATCCCTGGAATGCCTGGAATGGAGAACCATACGGTATGGAAATTTGACATGCAGATCTGTATTTCCGATCGGTCCATTAGTTTTTAAGTAATGCACAAAAAACAGAGAAAAAATTTGAAAGAAGCTTTTTTAGGTGCTGTATTATGTATGAATAATACCATTTACCTTTTCAATAAATATTTAATGTAACTTAACCACCTCGGTAGACCAGAGAGCCAGCTATCGATATTTATGAGCCGTAGTATGCAGTAGCTAAGCAAAACAATAACTGTCTCCTACATAGCTACTCATAAGCGCGCGAGAGAGACGGACAGACTTTTCATGATGCGCATGCAGTTCGACGTCACGCCGAGCGCTTATTTTTTTTTTTTTTTTACTTTAGTGTCCTACTGTAACCAGTAGGACACTAAATACAAAAGATTAGATTAGATTGATAAAAAATACGAAAGATTACAAAATCAATATAAAAACATATTATTATTTATATTAAAAATTCACACAGTCATACATCCTTCTCACGGAAACGCAAACATTCAGACAATATATCCGGCCATCCATCAGCAAACAAATCACAGTCGGGATTGTTGTCACAGAGTATCAATCCTCTGTGTTGTTGTACGTTGAGTGTGGAGAGGGTGCAGCGGAATGGCAGCACGCGCCACAGTGCGACACAATGGCACGGCGAAAAACTTGTGGCTTCTACCTCGACTATAATTGTCAGGAGTAAAAAACTGACATAGCTCACCGTGCAGATCTGGTACATCAATCTTTCCCCTGAGGATTTTGCACATGACTATGAGTTGTTGCTTTTCCCGTCTGACTTCCAAGGAGTTATACCCCAGACAACCCAAAAGAAATTCCGTGGGATACAATACGGGTAGTATCCGTTGACGCGTTTGTATAGGTAACGATGAAAGGCTTTTTGTACTAAACTTTCTCAAGGAGAAGAGCGTAGGTATGTGCTCTCATGTGGGTTCCACACACACAAAGCACTCTCAAGCTTGCTACGTACCAAAGCCCTAAAAATTAACCGTACCACTTGATGGTTACGAAGGTCACTACAATTTCTAAGGACGAACCCCAAACGTCTGAAAGATTCCTCATATGCACAGACACTACACAAGCGCAACGTGTAAATGTGTTGAACGCGCGCCAGCTTTAGTTAAACGACCTGGGGGGCTGAAAAAGAAGCTAAAGCAATATGGCTACGCAATTCATTTTTTTGAATTCTCGGCAGATCCTAAGTGATTCCAATGTTTTGGTAAAATAGTTACTCATTGCATACAATTCAATTCATTAACCTTAAGATTTGGAATTAATGTACTGCGTAAGATCTGCTTAAAATTAGAAAAAAAGGAATTTCGTTAGCAATATTGCTTAGCTTCCTTTTTAGGGGGCCTGTACTATCAGGTACTATATATCATAATCATAACGTTTATTACCTTTCTAGGGTGACAGCGGCAGCGGGCTGATTGGTGACGGGCGACTGGTGGGCGTCGTGTCGTGGGTCGAGAACGACGCGATCGAGTGTCGCAACGGAGCACTAGTCGTCTTCTCCCGCGTCGCCAGCGCACGCGAATGGATCAAACAAGTCACAGGAGTTTGAAACCCTCCAAATTACAGATAAAAAATTATGATACGTAATTTTTAAGCTATTTTATAATAACAACGTTGAAGCAAATGGTTGTGATGAGGCCATTACTAGTCACGTATCACTAATGTTAAATACATTTATAACTTACCCTAAGCATAACTTTGGGTACTTTTTTACTTAAGCATTCATAATTCTTCTTAAGGCGCTGTGCGAAGACACTTTTCGCACATTTGAGGGGGTGAAGCAGCGGTGAAGACGGCGCTCAATTCGGGGCGCCCCGCGTACCACCCGCGCAGTCCGCCGGCGTCCGTATTCTGTCGGAATCCTTATTCTGGTTGTTATAGATTCCGGAAATTTCAATTTATGCTTTTGATTGTCTAAATACTTATAGTCCTATTACGCATTATAAGAACGATACTTGTGTCTTATTTATAAGAAAGGTCATACATTTTATGTCTTGTGTCTAGGTTTGAATAAAATAAGTAGGTACTTAGTATAAAATAGTATCACTTCGAAATGCAAAAATCTACTTACATAAATAATTGCAAAATAGGTACATAATATTCGTTTGCACAACAAAGTCATAAAATGACATTTATGTTGTTCGAAATAGGGCATGCAATATCGGAAAGTTTTCAATTCCGGAAATGAGTTCCGATACCAGAGAACTAGTTTCGGAATTAGCACCTTGTGAACGGTTTTTCGTTTCTAGATGATTTGGAATAAGAACAGAAAAATCTAGCAAAACTATTGCCGATATATATTTTTGAGGGGTCGGAGCCATGGTTCCGTGTTTAATATTTAATATAAGTCCGGAAAAGCTAAATACCTATATGATATAAATTATTAATTATAATAAAAATTTATGGATATCGGAATTACGATACGGAATTGAAATATGTGAAAAATAGCTGTTCCAGGATAAAAAGTAGCCTATAATACTCGGGGATAATGTAGCTTCCTATTAGTGAGAGTTTTTCGAATCCGACTGGTAGTTCTAGTTATTGGCCCGTTTTAACAAACAAACAAAAAATATCTTCCACTTTTAGTACATGAAAATTAGTCCGGGATTCCGGATAATGTGAACTATTAGATATGTATCTCAACAATATTGCAATGGTTTTAAACCCCGGTTGTAAAATTCAATATTGGACTATGCGTTCATTCCGGAACCAATTTCAGAATTAGTTACGGAATTGAGTTTTAAAATAAAACACCTTTATTCAATAAACTTGTTATAATCATCAAGAAATTACAGATGTATATCTTTACTTATCCCTATATTTTGTAAAAATTAAGAAAAAATTTAGAAATTAACCTAAAAAGCCTCCTGCGAAAAGGCACCGAAGAAGGCGCGTTTCAACCATGTTGGCCGGATCGGAAAAAAGCTATCATGTTACCCCTCTGGGAGTAAAGCTTTCTGGTCCCTTGCCAAATCGGTCGCGACCAATTTCTGCCGCCCGTCGCTGCCGCCATTGCTGAAGCCTGATGGATCACTAGCTTACACTGCTGTGATAAGGCCAATTTGTTCGCCTCTCTATTCGCGGAGAATTCATGTCTAGACGCTGGTTTACAAACACCACCCCCTCTACCTACTTGCAACTGCCAAATGCCGGACATCCGTATCCGACAAAAGGAGGTTGTAAAGGTACTACGCGCTCTAGACGTGAATAAAGCCAGTGGTCCCGACGGCATTCCAGCCATTGTCCTGCGCAATTGTGCGCCCGAATTGTCTCCTGTCTTGACACGCCTGTTTCGCCTCTCACTTCGAATGGGTTATATTCCGAAAGTCTGGAAGCTTGCTAACGTGCAACCTGTGCCTAAGAAGGGCAGCCGTGCCGATCCTACAAACTATCGACCGATTGCGATCACCTCCATACTCTGCAAGACTATGGAGCGTGTATTGAATCGGAGGCTCCTGGCATACCTTGAAGCGACCGACAGTATAGTTTCCGCCAAAAACGGTCTACTGGGGATCTTCTTGTATATGCCACACATCTTTGAAGAGAAGCCATATTTGAAGAGCCAGGAGACTCATCGGGAGAAAGACAGCTCAGGAGAATCATCAAATGGAAAAGCATTGCGAAAGCTGTAACCCTCGTCAAGAAGAACATTGGCGTTGAAGACTCACCATGTACAGTATCTATTATTGCTACCACGACTACTCTGACAATCGTGCTAGACTGAGCAGATAATATTTTCAATCCAACTTTATAACGAACTAGTTGCCCCCCGAGGTTACACCCGCGTTCCCGCGATCAAAAGTAGCCTATAATACTCGGGGATAATGTAGCTTCCTATAAGTGAAATAAAAAAATAATCCGACCGGTAGTTCCATAGATTAGCCAGTTTAACAAAACAATAAAAACTCTTCCACTGTATAATATTAGTATAGATAGATTATGTGCATTTTATAAGGCTTATGTGCAATTTATAATAGAAATATCTAATTCCGATATTGAAATTCAATATCGGAAATCAATATAGGAATTGAAAACCTTCCGATATTACATGCCCTCATAGATAGATATGTGCAGTTTATAAGGAATATTTGCAATGAAAATTCCGATAAAATTAATTCGGAAATCAATATCGGAATTGAAAACCTTCTGATATTACATGCCCTAAAGTATATACACTTCTTTGTGCCTTTATAATTTTTTCTGATTTATTTTCAAGTCACAAAAATATAATTCCTAGCGGTATTTTTGTAAAATAAAGGAAATTAGAAAACTACACGGAAGTAATACATAGAACGAATTTTCGGTATTTTTCCAATTCCAGAATAAAAAAAATACAAAAAAAAAAAGAATTGATACAAAGAAATGAATGTGAGTTACTAATTTTCTGATAACATTTATAATAAAACGTAGGTACTACCCGTTCGCGTTGAGGCCCACGTTCATCTGCCCGCTTCCCCTGTACTTCCCCGATAGCGCTCGTTTTGTACGCGTGGCTACAGATCAAGCTATATATTTCCAATATAAGCTGAACTCTTATTGTACGGAATTCCTATACAATGCGAGATCAGCTTATACTGGAAATGTATCGCTTGATATGTAGCCGTGTATACTACAAGTCTACAACACGTGCGCTACAGCGCGACTGTGACTGTGACTCGAGTCTCAATTTATCGCGCACTGGTAGTACGTAACCTAAAAGCTTTTTTAATTATTTTAAAAGCACCTACTCTAATCTTTGATAAATCATAATATTATTTTTATTTTTCACACAACACTTTTTACTACATAATTTAATTAAAAAGTTGTTTTCTCTTCTTATTTATCTTATTGCCCATATTGAATCACACACAATTTAACTATATAGCTATACAATAAAGCGGTTCCCACGGAACCCTAATTGGTCATAATTTTTTTGACGGATCCCCAATTTGATAAATAACAAAAGTGATTGTACCTTGTCATTTGAATATTTTCATGTTTCAATTGAAAAGAAAGATCAAATTATAAATAAATAATAATATTACCTACTTATAATAATTTATAAGTACTATAAAACATTTATATTTTAGTTACGACTTTTTTCTACGAATGTTTTAACTCTCACTAACGCGGCGCGAAACGCGGCAATAAAAAATCAAATATCTATAATGATTACTATCAATACGCACAAAAATGGTGTATCGAAGTGTTATGAAAGCAAGTTCAACCGCTCGGCGAGAAATCTGGCATAGGTCCGACCTCCACAAGCGCTCCAGCGCGACTGAGTGGGCCACCGCTGACCGCGAGACGATGAATTTTATAGGTATTTTGGATTTGTGTAAAAGTAAAGAAATAAAATAAAAAAAACAAAACGTAGGGCGATAGATCATATTATGACTATTAATTTAGTATAATTTTCTTCTGAAAATTCTGATTATTATAGCCATAAAACGCAATAAAAGTAATAAAAAGGGGTAAATTTACGATTTTTTTCTATCTAGTAAAATTATTGCAATCGTGTTTTGGAGCTCGCTGGACCTTAGGAAATATTGTCAACTTTCACATATATTTTTTCCGAACTAGAACTATTGCATTTTCTTTACGTAAAACCGAATCAAACAAACGCATTTTTGCTAATCTATGAACACACGGCGCCTTAAGTACAAACTGTATATACAAATTAATTGAAAGTGCAAAATAATTAAAAAAAAATAACGTTTAAGAAATTCTATGATTTAAAAATATTGGACCAATTGTAAAAGTACCTTCAATAATTTGTGCTAATACTATATACTATATTATAAATCATGGCGTACTCGCCAATTAAATAGATGGCTTTAACAAATCAACCAAGTCTAGGCTATTTAGTAATCTGTGGTCTAGGTTAGACTAGGTTGATTTGTTAAAACCATCTATTTAATACATAATCTGCTATTAGTCTTAAGTACTATTAGGGTTACTTTTGTATGAATAGTAAGTTTTTGTTGCCATAATAAATACATTATTTTTATATATCATTGTCTTATTCTAGAGGATAACAACTAACAAAACAATCGATCCAATTTGCTGGAGATACGTAGTCATTTTGCTGGAACATGCATAACTTCTTTATGTATCCCTAAATTGACTTACACAATAATTGGACCGTATTACAAAAAACTTAACTGACTTCAAAGTACACTAAGAAGTAATCAAATCCTGATCTGATGACAATGTGACCAAACGGGAAGTATACCCTTCCAGACAAAAAAGAATTTTCCAAATCGGTTAATATATATTAATGATTTGCCAAAAATAATAAATACAAAGTGCGTTCTGTTTGCTGATGATATATCTATTGTCCTTAAATGTTCCAATAACCAAAATAGCAACACACTTATAGAGGAAACTTTTGAAAAAGTTAAAAACTGGTTACTTGATCATAATTTGGAAATAAACAATAAAAAAACTAAACTAATTCAATTTAGATCACATCAAAAACGACCAATAGACATAAAACCAGTATCACAAAAACATAACCTCGAAGAAGTAAATAATTTTAATTTATTAGGATTAACAATTGATACGCACGTAAATTGGAAAAACCACATTTTAAACATTAAATCTAAATTATCAAAATTCATAACGTCCTTAAGACGAATACAAACAAAAAATGCGCACAATCTGCGTACTACGCGTACTGTTATACCCGGGCTGTGCTAGCCTTAAGGCTGCCCTGGCATCCCATCTCCCTTAGTCAGCAGTCTAGTTAGCTAGGTCCATCTTTTGATGGCTAGTCTGCTCAGTCTGTTTTTAGCTTTCAATCCGAGCGGTTGCCTAAAGAATATTATTTTTATATTATAATCCTTGTTCGCGTGTAAATAAATAAAATAGTTTTTTAAAAAGCAATTTTCAATTATCCGTATAACATTTTGGTGGCAGCGGTGGGATCCGGAAATTCCAGTGCCAGGCACCGCTCTACAGACTCGCTCCGTATCCCAAAATCAAGATAAACAGTTTATTAATATCCTAAAAACTTACCTTGTGTTTGTGAATAAAACATAAGTGTTTGTGATATCCTAAACAACTTTATTAGTGTCCTTAAAACTTACCTTGTGTTAGTGAATAAAACATAAGTGTTTGTGATATCCTCGAAGTGACGTCACGAAGATCCTGTCAGACCTTGGAAAAGGTCATTCCTGTGGAAAAGCAAATCAATCGTATCCAGTATCCTGCATTCCTGTGGAAAAGCAAATCAATCGTATCCAGTATCCTGCATTCCTGTGGAAAAGCAAATCAATCGTATCCAGTATCCTGCATTCCTGTGGAAAAGCAAATCAATCGTATCCAGTATCCTGCACTCCTGTGGAAAAGCAAATCAATCGTATCCAGTATCCTGCATTCCTGTGGAAAAGCAAATCAATCGTATCCGGTATCCTGCATTCCTGTGGAAAAACACATTAATCGTATCCAGTATCCAGAATTCAATTCATTCAAGAATCGGCGAGTCGTGCGACGCGCCTTATCTCAACGGAATGTTCCCGGCCGCAGCCGTGTTCTTATCAGTCGCCTACGCACTGTAAGTCTTTGGTCATTGTTTAGTCTAGGCCGAGAAATTAGGGTTCCGTTAAGATATTTATAACATTTTAAATCCTTAAGACATTTATATCATTTTTTTCAATGTAACTTGTTCTATTAACTCCAATCCAGAAAATAATTATGCCAAAGGCCCCCAAAACGGAGGAAACCAAATTAACAATCGATACCTTAATAATAGAACAAGCTGCAAGTGATAAAACAGTGAAGTCACCTGTTAGTTCTCCCCGCATTACCAGGAAAACTGCTGCGGCTCTCGCAATGGCCGAATTGGAATTAAATATACTGTTCAAATTCATTAAGTCATATGATGGAAGTAGAGAAAGCCTAAATTCATTTCTTGTAAACTGTGATAATGCTTTTGACCTCGCATCAGAAACACACAAGCCAATCTTATTCAAATACATTTTAAGTCAACTAAAAGGAAAAGCGGAAGTCGCCTGTTCCATAAAAGAATTTACTTCATGGGAACAATTAAAAGAATTTTTGAAAACACAATTTTGTGAGAGAAAGCATTATTCACACCTCCTTACCGACCTTCAAGAAAGCAAGCAGGGTCCTCAGGACAACGTAAGCCAGTATGCACTACGAATGGAAACCTACCTTTCACAACTACTAACGGAAATATCTTTATCCAACACCAAGGTCAAGGAGCTATCTGGCCGCACTGCGGCTATGGAGGACCTTGCCCTCCATCATTTTGTTATGGGGCTTCACCCCCGCATCTCAAATATAGTGAGATGCAAATCTCCAAAATCGCTAAATGAAGCAATTAACTTCGCTATTTCAGAAGAGCGTATACAGCAAACGCTGTATAAACGATCAGATGGACGTCAAACGGACCAGAAATCCAATAACTTTGACAAAAGTAAAATCAAAGCTGGTCCTTCCAAACCTTTCTATTCTCAGAAACCATTTAATCCTGTACCACAAGGAGTTTCCAGTGCATTTTGCCGGTACTGTAAAACGGCTGGTCATGACATTTCAGTATGCAAAAAACGCGAATACAACAATAGCCGTTTCAAGTCCCAAACAAATAATCAATACCCTTACAAGCCGTCAGGGTCACGTGTCCATTATCTCGAACAACCCGACGAAGAAGTCGGTCATGATGAGGTAGACATTGCGCCACCCGATAATTTAAACGAATAAGAGTCTCGTCACAGTGTCGCCCGAGACAACGTATAAAAGCCGACACTACCTCAAGAAAAAACATTCATCAAAGGGACCACTCGGGTAACCAGCCCCAAATAAGCGCCCATTCCATTCATCAAAGGGACCACTCGGGTAACCAGCCCCAAATAAGCGCCCAATCCATTTATCAAAGGGACCACTCGGGTAACCAGCCCCAAATAAGCGCCCATTCCATTCATCAAAGGGACCACTCGGGTAACCAGCCCCAAATAAGCGCCCAATCCATTCATCCAAGGGACCACTCGGGTAACCAGCCCCAAATAAGCGCCCAATCCATTCATTCAAGGGACCACTCGGGTAACCAGCCCCAAATAAGCGCCCAATCCATTCATTCAAGGGACCACTCGGGTAACCAGCCCCAAATAAGCGCCCAATCCATTCATCTAAGGGACCACTCGGGTAACCAGCCCCAAATAAGCGCCCGATCCATTTATCCAAAGGACCACTCAGGTAACCAGCCCCAAATAAGCGTCCAATCCATTCATCCAAGAGCACACTCGGGTAACCAGTCCCAAATAAATGCCCAATCCATTTATCCAAAGGACCACTCAGGTAACCAGCCCCAAATAAGCGTCCAATCCATTCATCCAAGAGCACACTCGGGTAACCAGTCCCAAATAAATGCCCAATCCATTTATCCAAAGGATCACTCAGGTAACCAGCCCCAAATAAGCGTCCAATCCATTCATCCAAGAGCACACTCGGGTAACCAGTCCCAAATAAGCGCCAAATCCATTAACTCCAGGGAACACGTAGGTAATCAGTCCCAAGTAAACATCCAATATCCAAATAGGACCAACCGACAGGGTAACCAGCCCCAAACTGACGGTGACAATACCATGAAACCAATTTCTCGTGACAACGTAAATCCAAAAGTCTCTTCCGTTTCCAAAATAATCAATAAAGAAATCTATGAAGTCAACATAGATACATCAAAGAGGTTGTTACCACATGTATTATTGGATACGCAAGTCTCAGACATCCCGTTATCCTTACTGGTCGATTCAGGTTCTGCTATATGCTTACTAAAACAATCCAGTATTCAGAAAAATCAGAAATTAACTAAAGAATTACTCAAACTTAAAGGTATAGATCCCGGCGATGAACCTACTCAGACCGTAGGTCATTTTCAACTTAAATTAAAAGTAAAAGAAAATAAATCCATTCCCTTCAATTTCCATGTTGTTAAAAACATTAATCTGCCTTATGATGGCATCATAGGCACTGATTTCCTAACCACTTTTGGTTGTAAAATCGATTACACTCATGATATCTTGAAAATAAAAAATCTTGAAATCAAATTACATTTTTCTGAACCTTTCTATGTCATTCCACCTCGTACTGAAGCCGTAATTGAATGCTCCGTTCAAAAGACCAGTCTTAAAGAAGGTATCATTGTAGATCAACATCTGTCTGATAACTTACTAATATCCAATTGCATTGTTAAAATCAAAGATAACAACCGTATCAATTTGACTATTGCCAATACCTCAGAAACCTTTATAAACGTCAAGACAAATTTGTGTCTTAATATTCAACCTCTGCAATCTATTGCATATCCAATAAATTCGAATGTCCAAGATACATCAAAACGAACTAGCGAAGTAATCAAGTCACTGAAATTAAATCACCTAAATCAAGAAGAAGGGGATGCTCTTATAGAACTTTGCTCCCAATATTCAGATATTTTCCATCTACCCGATGATCAGTTGACTCATACTTCCGCCCTTGATCATCATATCAAGACAAATAATGATATCCCTGTCCATACCAAATCATATAGATTCCCAGAATGCCATAAAAAGGAAGTGGAAACTCAAATTGGCAAAATGCTTGAGCAAAATATTATAGAACCCTCATCTTCTCCATGGAGTTCTCCAATTTGGATAGTACCCAAAAAGGTAGATTCACAAGGCCGACGTAAATGGCGAATTGTAATAGATTACCGGAAACTAAATGACATTACTGTCGGAGAAACATATCCCATTCCACAAATATCGGAAATCCTTGATCAACTAGGAAATAGCAAGTATTTCACAACCCTAGATCTTACTTCCGGTTTTCATCAGATCCTTATTTCTCCCGAAGACGCCCCTAAAACAGCATTCTCTGTACCTCAAGGACATTACCAATTTAATAGAATGCCATTCGGACTCAAAAATGCACCATCCACCTTCCAAAAACTGATGAATAACTGCCTCTCTGGACTTCAAGGCACGCGATGCTTCGTGTACCTTGACGATATAGTTATTTATTCCCACGATTTAGTTTCCCAAATCGATAACCTCAGAGAAGTTTTTGACAGACTCCGTAATTTTAATCTGAAACTCCAACCAGAAAAATGTGAATTCCTACGAAAAGAAGTGGCCTACTTGGGGCATGTCATCAGTGAACAGGGTGTCCAACCAAATCCTGATAAAACCAAGGCCGTGTCCGAGTTCCCTACTCCTGAATGTCCGAAGGATATTAAATCCTTCCTTGGTCTTGTTTCATATTACAGAAGATTCATTCCCGACTTCGCAAAATTAGCCAAACCTCTAACGTCTCTTTTAAAGAAAGACATCCCATTCAAATGGCAGAACGAACAACAACTAGCTTTCGAATCCCTAAAATCCAAACTCGTCTCTGCCCCAATTCTGGCATACCCAGATTTCACACAACCATTTCTCTTGACGTGTGATGCTTCAAATTACGCGATATCAGCGATTTTATCCCAAGGCCCTATAGGACAGGATCGTCCCATCGCATATGCGTCTCGCACCCTTAACAAAGCAGAGTGCAATTATAGTGTCACGGAAAAAGAGTGCCTTGCCGTAATCTTTGGTACCAAAGTGTTCAGACCATATCTGTACGGTCATCGTTTCACAGTCCTAACGGACCATAAACCATTGGAATGGTTATTCAAATGTAAAGATCCAGGATCACGCCTTATACGTTGGCGTTTGAAACTGGAAGAGTTCGAATATGATATTAAATATAAAAAGGGGAAAATCAATACTAATGCCGATGCTCTATCTCGTTTCCCTGTCAATCCAATTCAACCTGAAAACGTCCCAAAATCTAACCCCAACGTAGAGGAGGAATCCACTCAGGAATTAGACAAAGACCTAATGGACTTATTGATATCACCACCATCGTTTAATCCTGACGAATTAAACCCACTTTCTCCAGACCCTCTTAGTCCTGGTGACGATAACCCACCGTTATCTGAAAACAACTTACCAATTCCAAATCCCCTTAATCTCAACGAAGATATCCTACTTCCTGAAACAAACTTACCTTCTAATGTTCCCGAAACAATTAGAGACGAAATTGAAATGACTAATTTACCTGAAAGTATTCCTAAATTAGTACAAACTCCCGACATTCAACTTGACGTTACTCTAACGCCATCCACGAGCCTCAGTCCAGACTTACCAGACGATGACTATCCCACCTTCTTGAAAGCAATATTAAATAAAGATAAAACTTTCAACACAGTCATTCAAGAACATAACGAGGATATAACAAAATCAAAATTTAAAATCATCATATTACCTACTTCCATTGACCTCGACGAATCCAATCCTTTTATACAAAATGTTCTTGACAACTTACCTGACAATTCCGAGATTATCAATAAAGAAAGACCTCTCAATTCTTTCATATCATTTACACAAGGAGGCAAAACATATTATTTTCTTTTCTTCAAAGTATATCACTTTGACAAATCAACCTATGAAGATATTTATAAAAGTCTTAAAGCACTCAGAAACGAATTGGTTGTTAATCTCGATAAAGATATCACTCCAGATATTGCAATAACAGAATTCAAAAATCCATTTGATACTCACCAATTCATAAAAATCTATAATATGTTTCTGTATCTGTTTCATAACACAGAAATCAATATACATATATACAAAGGTAAAATCATATATCCGTCCCTTTCCGAAATTCCGAAAATACTCAAAGAAAACCATGACATTCCAATTGCCGGACATCTCGGCAGTAGTCGCATGCTCAATCGAATCCAAGAAACCTTCTATTGGAAGAATATGCGTAGCGACATCGAAGCCTTTGTAAAGAAATGTCCACAATGCCAGACTAATAAAGCTTTCAGACAAATAAATCGTGCCCCCATGCAGATCACTAGCACATCAACTGAACCTTGTCAACGAATATCTCTCGATATCGTTGGACCGCTACCTGAAGCGGGACCTGCAAAATTAAAATATATATTAACAATACAAGATGATCTTACCAAATTTTCTTCCGCATATCCAATCCGTAGCACCACAGCAGAGGAAACAAGCGAGTGTTTACTCCACTATATATCCATATTCGGTATTCCTAAAATGATCCTCACGGATCAAGGAACCAACTTCACATCCGATCTCTTCAAGAAAACATGTGAATTCCTAAAAATAAAGAACCTCTGGGCTTCTCCATACCACCCACAAACCCAGGGTGCCCTGGAACGAAGTCATTCCACTCTTAAGGAATATCTTAGATCCTATACTAACGAGGAACAAACAAACTGGCCTCGCTATGTATACACAGCCATGCTCACTTACAACACAACAGTTCATTCCACTACTCACTTCACGCCCTATGAACTAATGTTCGGAAGCAAACCAATAATTCCAAATTCTATCTATGACGAATCCCCAGGAGCTACATATCCCGATTATGTCCGTATGCTCCAGAATCGATTAAAATATTCAAGAGAGAAAGCTCTAGATTTCATAAAGAAATCTAAAGAATCCTCTAAGTCCTATTATGATACTCATACTCGTCCAGCCAAATACAAAACTGGCGACTATGTATATTTAAAGAATCATTTGAGAATGCGTAAAGCACTCTCACCCCTTTGGAAGGGTCCCTACAAAATAGTAAAAATAAATGGAAACAATTCACTTACCCTGCTAATTAATCGTCGTCATGTCACTCACCACTACGATCAGGTGAAACCAGCTGACGTCGGAACAAACCTGTAAATAAAGACGATTTTCTTTTATATTAATATCTAAGAAATAATATACTTACCTTGCGATGACACATCCAATGGAACCTGTAAAATAAAATACATAGATTAGTTAATAGAAATAAAATAGGAAAAGAATACAGTAGATATATCTATCTACCTTAGTTAGCTTACCTTAGTTTATCGTTAATGATAATTATTATTTGCAGTTCAGTTCGAGGTCAATCGCATCAGGATTTCATCCAGCCGATTACCTCAAGTTCGGGCCTCTATTATGATTATTTAGGAAAACTTAAAATTAATAATGTTCAGTTAAAAATTGTTATACCAGTAGATATTTCTCATTTTGGTCCACACGTACAAAACATTGAATCCGCTTTAGGAATCACAAGGCGCTTGTGTAATCAAACCAGAGTTATAGAAATAGATGCAGAATGTCACAACTTGTTGCAACCATTAGTAGCTCGATTCCAAGATATGAGTAGAGAGTTTGCATCCATCTCACATCTAGTAGATAACAGAACTAAACGTAGTGCATGGATAGGAGGTATAGGAACAATTTTGAAACAGATTTTTGGCTCCCTAGATGAAGACGATGGGCTTAGATATGATGAAGCGATAACATCTTTGCAAGATAACGAGAAACAGTTGGCTTCACTTATGAAAGAAAACATTTTAGTTACTACATCAATATTAAAATCTTATAATGACACCTTAAGTAAAATAAGAAATAATGAAAATAATCTCAATAACGCTATCGACAAGCTCTCATTAAGTGTCAAAAATATTACCGAAATTACTAACGGACTACAATTACTTGCCAATATTAACGAAATACTTGATATCCTGGAAGCCTCAATTCTCACCCTATCATTTCAGTTAGAAGATATAACAAATGCTGTTCTATTTAGTAGTCAGAATATCTTGCATCCTGCAATAATTACACCAAGTCAATTACATAAAGAGCTTGCCGATAACTACAGACATTTACCTAGCGACCTTGAACTGCCTGTAGCTTTAGATATAAATTCTGTACACTTAATTTTAAATATTTCTAGGTTAATTTGCTATTATACTAATAATAAGATTATATTTGTAATACAAGTGCCGCTGGTCAACACCAGAGAATATGTATTGTTCCATACTATTGCACTCCCCACACCATATAGACCCAAAGAACCAAATTCATTCAGTCTAATTATACCAGATAATAAATTCATAGCAATGACCAAAGACAAAAGCTATTATTGTATCTTCGACGATCTTGAAATCTGCAAACTTGTGCACCCAGGAAACTTTATTTGCGATATTGAAAACGTGTATTCCACAGACGCAAAACCTACATGTGAAAGTGAACTATTAGCAAAAGTTATTAGTGAAAAACCATCACAGTGCACAACAAAAATTATATTAGGAAAACTAGACATTTGGAAACCACTGACAAACAATAAGTGGATTTACATACAATCGGAACCCAATAAAATTTCAATTGACTGTTTGAACTCTAAATTGTATGAAACTAATATTTTAGGCACAGGTATACTTACTGTCCCAAAGGATTGTATCGGTTACTGTAAAAGCACAACGCTAATACCAAAGTATAACGTTTTAAATATTACCTCACCTATTAATCATATTCCAGATTTCGACTTAATCAATGACAATTGTTGTAACATAGGTAAACTAAATAATGTAGAGAATAGTGTGTCTCCTATTCAACTAAATAACATAAACTTAGATGATTTCAGCTCTGAAAATAAAATTAAAATGAAATCCATCCTAAATGATTTAGATTCTATTGAACATCCGCAAAGCCCGCATATTGTAAAATATGGGACACATTATTCTATTCTTACGTGTATAATTTTAATCATCATTTTTATATTCTTAGGATATTTAATTTTTAAGAAAATGTGTAAATCTGGAAGCAACCGACCTTTCCAATTTAAATTCAAGATAAATAAATCATTACCTCAACTTCCTCCCGAAACAGTAAATATGACAGACGGACAAGATCCTGAAATAGAAATGACTAACCCTATCGCCCCACTTAGAACTAGAATTTAACAGAGACTTTGAATCAACCCCAAAGTCTCCTCTTAAAGGGGGAGGTGTTATACCCGGGCTGTGCTAGCCTTAAGGCTGCCCTGGCATCCCATCTCCCTTAGTCAGCAGTCTAGTTAGCTAGGTCCATCTTTTGATGGCTAGTCTGCTCAGTCTGTTTTTAGCTTTCAATCCGAGCGGTTGCCTAAAGAATATTATTTTTATATTATAATCCTTGTTCGCGTGTAAATAAATAAAATAGTTTTTTAAAAAGCAATTTTCAATTATCCGTATAACAGTACGCATACTCTTGGTTACGATATGGCATCATTTTGTGGGGCCATAGTACCGACGCCCATGACCTATTCGTAATGCAAAAAAAATGCATACGCGTTATTGAAAATATTCGACAAACTGAGAGCTGTAAACAACACTTTCTAAGAGAAAAAATGCTCACTCTTCCATCTATTTATATTCTAGAAATTGCCCTGTTTGTAAGGAAAAATGCATCGATATTCGAACTAACAAAAAGTGCGCGCCGTAAAAACCAATTAGTTATACCAGAATCTAAGCTCACAATGTACCAAAATAGCCCATACTACAGATCAATAATCATATTCAATAAAATACCAAATTATATTAAAAATGAAGAGAAAGATTCAACCTTTAAAAATAAATTAAAAGACCACCTTACAAAAAAATGCTATTATTCAATTGACGAGTTTATGATAGATAAAATGGAGCAAACATAATCATAAAGTTTTTAATAATTGAACGGTCTCGCGGTCTCCTACTAAGCGTCGATAATAATATAATTGTATATCAAACTTAAATAAACTTATCATAATTCATAATGTATAATATAAATTAAATAAATAAAAATTGTATGTCTAAATAACTAACCGGTACTAACATAATTATAAATAATTAAATCTAAAATACTAATAAATATTAATTAAAATAGCTAAGTAATCACCATTTAATGATGCAATGCCCTTGCAGGGCTCATGTTGTGGACTAACTTAATTATAACACCTTTATGTACTACATGATGCAAATAAATAAATTGAATTGAATTGAATTAAATGACGGAGTTATGAGGTAACAAACATAAAAAAAAAATACAACCGAACCGAATTGAGAACCTCCTAATTTTTTTTACGATATTTTGACTGTAGCACAGGAACAATTTGCTATTGTTCCTGTGCTGGGCTTTATTTTTTTGTACAAATCTCGCCATAATTATTTATTTAACTATTCTCGCATAATTTTATTATAGTTTACTAGCTGCCCGGCGCGACTACCCTACCCTACCCCACCCTACCCTACCATACCCTACCCTACCCTACCCTACCCTACCCTACCCTACCCTACCCTACCCTACCCTACCCTACCCTACCCTACCCTACCCTACCCTACCCTACCCTACCCTACCCTACCCTACCCTACCCTACCCTACCCTACCCTACCCTACCCTACCCTACCCTACCCTACCCTACCCTACCCTACCCTACCCTGACAGCAAAATCCCCATTAACAAAATGATCCGCCATTTATTGAATTCATTTGTTACAAAAAATGTGATTAATGAAGAACCGCTTGACCGATTTTGTGCAAACTTCACATAAACCATCTACTAAATAGTCCGAACAAAGCCTAAACATTTGGTTTGGATAGATAAGCCCGTTCTTGAGATATAAAATTACAACGAAAAGTGGCATTGTATAGATTTGAAACGGAGCTGGTATGTTACGCAGTGGAAACGCTCGTGGTGTAGCATGATTAGCCGCTCTTAATCGATCGGCAAAGTTAAGCTACGTCTGTTTTGGTCGGTACCTGAATGGGTGACCGTCTAGTGGTTTTTCATATCGAGCGTTTCCGTGCTTCGGAAGGCACGTAAAGCCGTTGGTCCCGGTTATCACTTAATTGTGATAGTCGTTAAGCTAGTTGGATGCCTCCTAGGCGGCTTGAAAAATTCCAACAGGTTGACCACTAGCCTACCTCCACCAAACCGCAGTGGGCACGCGTGGTGGAGTATCAGCCCATTCCCTTTCACCCTCATTTGTGATAGGAGGCCTGTGCTCAGCAGTGGGACATTATAGGCTGATGATGATGATGATGATGTTACGCAGCGTTGCATCTATCTTGACTTTATAAATAGCAATTTATTGAAGATTGATCAACATTCTCAAATGTCCTTACGAATGTCAAGTCACAATCTACGGCATAGATATATATTGCATAAATTTAGGTGCTTGACTATTCATGACCGACCACAGACTGATTTTTCGGAGTAAGCAATATGAACATATGTCGCCCCGCGGTTTCACCCACGTTCCCTAGGGATTAAGTTATTCCCGGGACAGAAAATATCATATTTGCTATTCTTGGTAATGATATATAACGCCATTGAGGCGTCAAGAAGTAAATAAATGGTAGTATAGACCTGAGTATTTGATATGAATTTCAATTTATGACGTATTAAAAAAAAACTACTTACTCGATCTCGTTCAAACCAATTTTCGGTGGAAGTTTGCATCGTAACGTACATCAAATTTTTTTTTTAGTTTTATCATTATCTTATTTTAGAAGTTACACGGGTACACACATTTTACCACTTTGGAAGTGTCTCTCGCGCAAACTATTCAGTTTAGAAAAAAATGATACTAGAAACCTCAATATCATTTTTGTATACTAGGTGTGTATTTGTGCTCGTTGTATACTAGGAGGTGACGACAAAATGGCAACGATAAGGTAAATGGCTGAATCCGATTTCATAGGATAAAGGAGACTTCTCTGATATCAAATATCTCGGTCTGCCTGCGCCAAGTGGTTGCGATATCTAGATATGGAGCCTGAAAAACTGTTTATCGTGCGTGACCGAAAAAAACGATTAGGTAAATGGCCGAACTAGAAAGTAAGTGCTAGTTGTACTGATGTCAATTTAAGAAAAACTGACCAAATATTCGGATGCGTTAACTAGATATGGCGACTGAAAAACTGTTTATCGTGACCGAAAAAAAATGGCTGAGCTCGGTGAATCATGGAAGAATTAATGCATACTAGCATAGTAATAAAAAAAAACTGTCAAAAATTTTGGTTGCATTTCGTAGTTATAAGCGATCTACGTAACAATTATCATTATGGATAATTTTAGTGTTTTACGGTTTCGCGGAATTTACAATGTCAAAAATATGATATTTATATCCCCCTCTGCCCCGCCTACACTGAGCGGCATTCACGACTCAACAAGCAAACATAGTTCAGCCATTTCCCAAGCAGCAAGCAAGCGTATTCTACATCAATAAACCAGCCCATTTAGAACTTAGAGTTCTTTTAGACACTTACAAGAGTGTAAAGAACAGTTTTAATACTTATAAGAGTGATTAATGAGATATTATACAGCTCTCGCTGTATAAAATTCTTAGTAAGGGATCCGCGTCAGCTTAGGGTTCTTAAACAGAATATCAAAACTCTACTATACAGCGTTAAGAATTTTATAACACTTCAAGCTGGTTTTATCGTTAAAGCTGTATATAGGCGGTATAAAGGGATCCGCGTCAGCTTCGGGTTCGGAAACAGATATTATAACTCTATAATACAGCGTTAAGTGTTTTCTGACACTTCAAACTGGTTTCATCGTTAAAGCTGTATACAGGCTGTATAAAGGGATCCGCGTCAGCTTAGGGTTCTTAAACAGATATTATAACTCTACCATACAGCCTTAAGTATTTTCTGACACTTCAAGCTGGTTTTATCGTTAAAGCTGTATACAGGCTGTATTAAGCATGTATTCACTTATTTAATACAGCAATAAACGTTCATAACTTACTTAGTACAGCTACTAAGACTTATAACACACTCCAAATATCGTCTAGGCTGTATAGCAAATTGTCCACATTTTTACATTTACAATAACAACATTTAAATTACAATTAAAGGAATATTTGATAATAACTATAGCCGTATAATGGTTATTAGCTTGAATAATGATCATGTAGACTCTATTATTATGATATCTATTATTTATAAATATATTTTTATTCTAACCTTAAAAACAAACACTTATTTACTGTATTTAGTATAATTTCTTTACTTTGGCTTGATTATTTTGTTGGCGCGTGAATATTTTGACGGAAAACATACACAGGTTCACAATAAATTAAAATTTGCACATTAAATTCATCAATTAACAGCATCAGATATCCATGTTCAAGATTTTAGCCTTTCCATTTATTAAATATTATGTCGCCATTCAGTATGGCATCGTAAATAGTTTTATTTATTTTATTCTCACATAATTCTCTTCAACAACCTATTTAGAACTCTTATTCTTACAAGATACTTAAAAGAGGATATCCGTAGAGTATAGGCTGCTCTATACACCTAATAACAGCTCTAATACAGCTTTTATACTTGTCTTTTGTTTATACAGCCTCTATACAGCTCCAATAACGAAATAAGCTGTGTAATGTGGGCCCTTTTTACACTTATAAGGTCTGTATAAGCGCTTATACAGCCTTTTTACAGCCTGAATATTCAGCTTTTAGTATAAGAACGATCTTTAATACAGCCTTTAAACAGCTTGTTACGCTACTTGGGTTACCTTATCGTTACCATTTCTGTCATGCCCTCCTAGTCTATTAGATTGGAATTTGCCGCACATCGAGACACGCGACGCACAATGTCGCACGTCCAGCCATGGAGCAATTAAAAACCGGCCAAGTGCGAGTCAGACTCGCGCACCGAGGGTTCCGTACAGACCTGTAGGTATATAAGTAAAAGGTAGAATTTCAATTTATAACGTATTAAAAAAAACTACTTGGTAGATCTCGTTCAAACCAATTTTCGGTGAAACATGGTAATGTACATCATATATTTTTTTTAGTTTTATCATTCTCTTATTTTAGAAGTTACAGGAGGGGGGACACACATTTAACCAGTTTGGAAGTGTCTCTCGCGAAAACTATTCAGTTTAGAAAAAAATGATATTAGAAACCTCAATATCATTTTGATGATACCCCACAAGTATGGGTTTTATTAAAAAAAAAAATTGAGTTTCAGTTCTAAGTATGGGGAACCCCCAAAATTTATTGTTTTTTTCTATTTTTGTGTGAATATCTTATTGTGGTTCACAGAATACATCTACTTACCAAGTTTCAACAGTATAGTTCTTATAGTTTCGGAAAAAAGTGGCTGTGACATACGGACGGATAGACAGACAGACATGACGAATCGATAAGGGTTCCGTTTTTTACCATTTGGCTACGGAACCCTAAAAAGTACTGAACCTAACCTATAGGTTGTGCATACACAGTTTAGAAAAATTTACCCTATACTCTACGATCCAAGGTTTTTTTTTGTACGACTAAGTCGTTAAACAAGCATACGGTCCACCTGATGGTAGGTTAGCATCGCTCATGCGTTACCAACCTTTCCCCCTTCCCCTATGAGCTCTGGCAACCTTACTTACCTAACCTTATGTTGGTAGTTGTACGTAGTATTTATATACAGTTGGTAGTGACTTATGGTTTTCCTTGTTCGAGATATTTTTATTCATCCTCTGTGGCAACAAAACTTTACATAATTAAGGAAGGCAAAGACAACGAATAATCCAAATTCGTGGTATTGTTTCTGGTTTCTACGTCCACAGTCTTCGCGAAATAATATCAGGGTACAAAAAGAAGTACATTTTCCTTGAAAAACCATGTCATGGCGCGGGCTTAGGGAAACCCGTAATGAGGTGCTCATTCCACATTCTAATAAATGGTGTAACTACCGCGCCGTATCAGCCATATCTCAGTTCAGGGCCCCCGGGCTACAGGGGCCCCGAACATATGTAAGCAAAAATTCGTAAAAATCTTTACCGTCCATTTGGGCTTCGTGGTTCGCCGCAGCCAGGTAGAACGGGCCCCCAACAATATTTGATAGAGGGCCCGTCTAAGACCACTGCATACGAGTATCCAATCATCATGTAATCATGCCAATTTTCAAGTTCCTACGTTGTCAGGTTTTCGAGGAAAGACTCTGAGATGGACGGACAGTCGGACAGGGCAGGGGAGTGATCTTATATGGGTTTCTTTTAAGGTCAGTACCTTATACTGGGTGGAGATTTCGAGATGGCACATTTTCGAAACCTATGTTGGATTAGTCATGCTGAACAACTTTTACTATGGGACCAACACTGAATTCTCATATTTTTTTTTTACTTTTCATTCATATGATGATCGAGCAAGGTTAACATTTTGTAAGAAAAGTTAAAAAAAAAATGAGAAAGTCGTTCAGTATGACTAACCCAACATACGTTTCGAAAATATGCCATCTCGAAATCTCCACCTGTTATAATAAACATAAATAAGCATAGACCAAAATAACTAAATAAAACCGGCCAAGTGCGAGTCAGACTCGCGCACCGAGGGTTCCGTACAAACCTGTAGGTATATAAGTAAATGGTAGTATAGACCTGAGTATTTGATATTAATTTCAATTTATGACCTATTAAAAAAAACTACTTAATAGATCTCGTTCAAACCAATTTTCAGTGGAAGTTTGCACCGTAATGTACATCATATATTTTTTATAGATTTATCATTCTCTTATTTTAGAAGTTACAGGGGGGGGGACACACATTTTACCACTTTGGAAGTGTCTCTCGCGCAAACTATTCAGTTTAGAAAAAAATTATATTAGAAACCTCAATATCATTTTTGAAGACCTATCCATAGACACCCCACACTTATGGGTTTGATGAAAAAAAAAATTTGAGTTTCAGTTCTAAGTATGGGGAACCCCCAAAATTTATTGTTTTTTTTCTATTTTTGTGTAAAAATCTTAGTGCGGTTCACAGAATACATCTACTTACCAAGTTTCAACATTATAGTTCTTATAGTTTCGGAAATAAATGGCTGTGACATACACGGACAGACAGACAGACAGACAGACAGCCAGATAGACAGACATGACGAATCTATAAGGGTTCCGTTTTTTGCCATTTGGCTACGGAATCCTAAAAATAACAGAACCTTACAAGACAAGGGATTCGTCCATGGACAAGGTAGTCAAGTCTCTATTTATTTAGCTTCAAAACATTAGCGACTTGAGTCAACGTCATCACGTTAGCATACATGACTTAATGAGTGTAAGTAGTTATAAATTTTACGACGAAGGTTTCCTCACTTTGACCAGTAAATATCACATTATACAAAATTACAGTATGTTGGAAATAACAAATTTATTATAATTTTATTTTAGAAGTTACAGGGGGGGCCTGTAACTTCTAAAATAAGAGAATGATAAATCTATAAAAAATATATGATGTACATTACGGTGCAAACTTCCACTGAAAATTGGTTTGAACGAGATCTAGTAAGTAGTTTTTTTTTAATAGGTCATAAATTGAAATTAATATCAAATACTCAGGTCTATACTACCATTTACTTATATACCTACAGGTTTGTACGGAACCCTCGGTGCGCGAGTCTGACTCGCACTTGGCCGGTTTTTTTTATACTCCCCGCACCACTAACCAGCCCGATCCACATCTCTTTGCTAACCATGCGTATAGTCGATGATCCCGATCCCGAACTCATTGGCCACATATTATACGGATTGTATTTGTTTTATTAAAAAACAATAAACCAAATTATGGAAGGAATACTTTGACTTGCGTTGCAAAGAAAAAGGTATCTGGCACAGAACTGTCCAGATACACGCACCCAGAATTCCATGGATCGTTAACCACAATTTATCCAAAAAAGATGCAGTAGTGATCATGCATGAGGCTCCGTTCTGGACACATTCCGTCACGAAAGTTTGCGTTTCTCATGGGAAAGGTCCCGTCACCGAAGTGTGATCTCTGTGGTGTACCTGAGGACTCAATGCATGCCTTGATGTGTTCACAATGGGCCCTCCGCACAAGCAGTTGTACAAATATTTTAAAAGACTTCGCTGACTGTAATATTATATTGTCAAACCTCTTTCAGATGAGACAAAATTACTGTTGAAAAGATACGATATTTTTTCATCCTCGGATTGAAAAAACAATATATCCTTGCTGAGTTTCTTGCCGGGAGTCCTCTCAGTTTAAGTGTGTTACAAACCGGTGGTAAAATCAATTGTAACGTTCGTAAGTGCCTTATTAGGGCCTATATAGAATAATCAATTTTTGTTTTTTTTTATTTGCAGCCCTAATAGATGAATATATTGCAGTTCCAATAATACTACATACATACGTGTCGAATTGATAATCTCTTTAAGGCGATTAAAAATAATGTGTACCAATAGGAACTATCTGAAAATTTCGAGTAAATGCAAAACCTCTGGTATATTATTTAACCTGATATAATTTACGTTACGTTGGTTGCAAGCTTTATTGGAATGTCTGTCTTCACCGGCTGCCATGCTTGCCTGATAAAAATTTAAACGTTATGAGATACACAATTTTCATTCGACACGCTAATCAAAAGAATTAGGGAAGACACGGGAAAATAAAATAAATGCATGTTAAGAGACAAAACATAACGGTTTTATGCCATCATAATTATTATATGATGCACCACTACTTATAATTAAATGTAAGGTATGAATGTTGGAAATTGTCATACGTCTGCGTAAAACAAATAAATTGTTAGTTGACAATATCACGGCCTACAGATTTATAAATAAATTAAAAAACAATCATTATTACGTATGATTCGTTTAACAATTAACATAACCTTCTTATATACCCGTTAATGAAACCGCTATTTAAACAATAACTAGGTGTTTAAATTTAGATAACGTTTAATAGTAATAATAATTAGCGTGATAAATTAACGAGTGAAATAACGAGTTATTTTAATGCAAACGAACCCATTTCACTTTTGTAGGCTTGAAAGTAAGCATAAAGTAAGAGCTATGAACACAGAGCGTTTATAAAATAGCCAAAGCAGTTAGTTTCGCGAAGGTTTCGCTGCTTCCTCGATTTTCATTGTCGCGTAATCTCAAGAATTATTATGTTACATACAATATGACTATGTTGTTTTGATTATTGTTGTTGATGCTTATTGTCTTGTGAAGAGGTGCTGCTTGTGGGGGCTGGTCTGCTTAAGTTTCCGTTTATTTACTTATTAAATATTTATTCAGTCTACTTTGTAATTTTGCCGCCGCGCCGGGGCGCGAATTTACAAAGGCTATACCATTAGAGTGAAAGTGCAAACTGAACTGGCTTAGCTTTTGTTTGACAAAAACTTGACGAAACCCTAATCTATTCTAGTACAGAAACTGACCGAAATCGCGTAGACTTTGTTAGATAAATTCATTCTAACATTGCAGCAACAAATGCTATTCAATTTGATACCGATATGCAAATTGTATCTATCTGTATTTGATTGACAAAAAAAAGAAAAATAATTAACAAAACGAACTTTTATTAGGCACTACACACTTGTTGCGAGTACAAATAATAATAAAACTAAAATATTTTTCTTGCGTAGGTTTAATGTAAAATACAAAACGCAGATAATTATTTTTATCAAATTTAAACGTAGTAACAATCAGTCTTATTTAAGTATGGCACATAAGATAACACAACACAACAAAACACAAAAAAAGAAACATACTATACTCGTAAGTAAACGCATTGCTTATGGTGGAAAAAGAGCCTTATAATAGAGTAACACAAGTAGACACTTTTATCAAATTTATAGGTCCGTATTTGAATATCGAATTTTAAAGTCGATAATGACCATTATAACATCAAACGTATGGCTAGTAAAGTTAGGATAACTAATGTTATCAGAAGACAGAGAACCTTGGCGCAGATATTATACCTAATCCTAAATAATGTTTAAGTTATCTACGTTAATGTTTTTTAGCACTTGTATCAAATTGAATAGCATTTGTTGCTGCAATGTTGGAATGAATTTATCTAACAAAGTCTACGCGATTTCGGTCAGTTTCTGTACTAGAATAGATTAGGGTTTCGTCAAGTTTTTGTTAAACAAAAGCTAAGCCAGTTCAGTTTGCACTTTCACTCTAATGGTATAGCCTTTGTAAATTCGCCGCCGGGGCACGCAATTGTTGTCAGTGTAAATATTAGGTAATGAATCTAAGCTTGTTTTGAAAAGAGTAATTGCTGAGTTTATTGCCAGCTCTTCTCAGCAAATGAAACCTTCCGAACCGGTATTAGAGTATTAGAGTCATACTTTTCAAAAGAGCCTGCGAAGGTCTATTTGAATAAATGATTTTGAATTTTGAATTTATTAAGTCCACACAATTATTTTTATTGTGATAAAGTAAATGTGAAAAAAATATTAAATCCTTTATAGCAATTCAGAATCACATTGAATTAGTTTCATCTACTATTAGTGCATCATTAGTACATCAATCTTTTGGGAAACAAAAGGCTTTTAACATAAAATCTAAGTATCATAAGCATTTGGAGCATAATCTATCAGCATTGCTTGAAATTTTTTGTAAAGTCACACTCGTGAGACTCGTCAACAGAATTGTTTATTTAATTTCATTATTATTTTTGGAATACGATATTTGGACTAATTACCCATGAACAATAGCAAAATAATTTATTTTCCTGTTAAATAACAATTGTACGAAAGGACGTCGTCTGTTTTTAGAGACTAAATTAATTTTACTTGATGTTATTTTGTCTTAGTGATCGAATTCATTTGTTGATGATTGAAAATAATTATAAATTGTATATTATTTGTAACTGTTTACTTGTCTAAATATCTATCATTTACACGAAATATATTAATTACTGAAATCACTTTGAATAAAAAGTTAATTAAGTCGAGTCCTTGAGATAACCGTGTGAGTGAAGTACTTTTCGAGTAGTGACATGCATGACTGATGCAGACCACTCCGCTCCACTCCGCTCCGCTCCGAGAGGGGAAAGTCAGACATGGCTACTTTAGTAGCACTTGCACATAGCTTTTAAACAAGTTGATAAAATATTTAAAACAATTTTTAAAGCAGTTTAAAAAAAAATATCTTTAAAAAAAGGTTTTGCTCGAATATTATATAGCATGCAGTTTCTATAATTTAATATGTTGTATGTTTATTGTTATAACGGTCACCTTCATCATCGGAAGCATTGGCAGGCTTGAGGAAATTTTCTATATATAGATTTTGTACATATTTGTTGTAAATAAAAATGTTATATAAGTTTTCATCGAAATGCTTTATTTATGCAGTTCGATGACATTACTTATTCGTAGACATTCCAGTTAATAAATAAAATGGAAATGGAATACTCATTTATTAAACTATTTTGAGTAATAATTTATTTAACTAATTTCAGTATAGAGTGATAATCAAAAGCAATATGACAGTATTAAATACATTCTCGAATCATTTTATTTGTTTATTTGAAACGGAGCTGTTATGTTACGCAGAATTGCATCTATCTTGACTTTATATATAGCAATTGATTGAAGATTGATCAACATTCTCAAATGTAGACGTTAAAGAGAGTAATTAAAGTTTTTTTGAATTCATTGGAAGCTGGTTTTATTTGTGGGAAATACAATAACCTTGCGAGTCACAATCTACGTCATAGATATTGCATACATTTTGGTGGTTGACTATTCGTGCGTGACCGACCACAGACTGATATTAAGGCTAAGCTTACTCCGAAATATGAACATATGTCGCCCCGCGGTTTCACCCAGGTTCCCGAGGTTACGATATAACGCCGTTGAGGCGTCAAGAAGTTACAGTCGCATTTATTATATTAGTAGGCTAGGATAATAGTATCCTGGGGCATTCATCTCATTATGTTTAATCCCTAACACTAGCCTGGCTACACGCTCCATCTTGGTTGCGCAGTCCCAAAACTGTAGACATGAAATCTCGTCAAAAAAATTTTGCCCACAGATAGATTTTGCCGAAATGAAGCGCGGTTTGAATGACTGTCCACACGCTCAAGTTCAAGTCAAAACTGCAACCCAAAACTGTCGTCGATTCCGCTGACTGAAAAAGAAAAAAAGAGTTAACTTTATAGTTTCGCCATATCGCTACACGCACAGTCGCACACTAAGCGCAAACAGACTAGACGGTGCGTGCAGTCGGGCTATTAAGTATTCGTGCAGGTTCCAAATTCAAAACTTGACTTGAGCCAGACTTGAGCATTGATTGACGTTCTAGAATACGGACAACTAATGACTTACCTAATCTTTTGTTTTCTTGTTTAAGATATTTCAACTATCATCTATATCTATACTATAATAATAATATGAAATGAAATGGAAATGCGAAAATGTGGTGGTCGTGGCTTTTTAAATGCCAAGACTCTACATAACCAAAAGGTATATAACCTTAGGGAGTATTTTCTCCATGCCCGCGGGGGGATGCATATGGATGTGGTAGCAGAGGACAATGGACTTACCCCTCTATCCTTAGCTAAACGGAACTGGCGGAGGCCTGTGGTGCTCACCGCAGATGACCGTAGGGCGGTGTGGCAGTAGTATAGGTGTACTGCCACACCGCCCTACGGTGTTCTGCGGTGTGTAGTGTACCGTACTATACTATAGGTACCTGAACCAGGTCTCGAAGATGGTCATATCACATTATACTAGGACCGATCTATCATCACTGACAGGACTATTGTAGCCAATAGAATAAATAAAATAAAATAAATAAATAAATATCCTGGGACATAAATAAATAAAGAATGAGAAGTTAAATCAGTGGTTATGTGTGTTTCTAGAGTGAACAATGGTGTCTTCAATGGTAGTGAGCGCAGCGCGACACTTGAGCCTGGTCCACTGGCTGCAGGGCCAAGTTGCTCTTACTTCATTACACCTGGATTTCTTATAATATCGATAGTTACCGATTTGAATTATCGGGTTTCCACGCTTCGATAGTAAATATGTTGGAACTAAAAACATGAATAAGTCAGAAATATAATATCAATGTCATATTGCATCAAGTGATCAGTCTACTTCTCATCTTCTTACTAATAACCTATTTCATTCAAAGCGAACCTTATTTTAACAAAATAAAAAATATATTTATATGCAATCACAATACTAGAAAGAAACTCAAGTAGGTAGATGAAATTCCTATCGCATGTTTACGTACCGTACGGCTGAAGGTAGATATTTCAAAGACAGGACCTAGTCACAATACTGTATATAGATACTATTACTGTTAAGTTCAAGTAAGCCTACATTTATTTATTTTTACTGATGATTATGTATGTTGCAGCATTTGACAATTACTTGATCAATTGTTACGATCCTCGCACGACATCCGTTATGATTTTTGACGCAAATCCAGTGATCTTTTAGGCCCCTACTGCCGCTCCATCTGTTAAAGCGGTAATTACCGAACTGAATAGCGGGATTCCCTCGTTTTGAAGTCACAAATATCACTCCTGAAAGCACAAGAAATTGAGAAAGGGTACTACACCATGATAAACTATTTTATTGATGACAAATATTCCGCCCCGGAAGGGGTCACCCAAGATCTCTGTTATTAAATGGTTATATTTTATTCTCTTTAAGTAGCAGAACCACAAAGAAACAAACTCCCACAGGAAAGCGACTAACAATGATGTTACTCTTGCTTTCTACAATTTCGCGTTATTGTATGACAACAGGATTTTTATTAAAACAAGGAATACTGAAGATCTCTGTTTTGTCTTTAGTATCTCATTCTCAAAAGAATAGTAAGATGGTTTTTGCTCTTCGTTTCTGCGTTTCTCTCTTTAGTTTTAACCTACTTATGGTAGTATGGTGGCCAAAAAGCTATGCCAAAATCTTCAAACTCTTTGGCATACAGATAGAATATGCCCTGGATTAACACATAGGGTATTTTTTATCCCAGGAAGACAATAGGTTTCTCAGGAACGCGAATGAAACCGGGAATGGGACAGCTAATAAGAAAAAGAAAATTTAATCACATGAAAGTATTTTTACTATCCAACACTAAAAAAAACATGTAAAAATTATTTGTGATTATGTTCATTTTTAGAATGAATAATGACGTCTTCAATGGTGGTGAGTGAAGCTCGACACCCTTGTGAGCTCCACTTGCTGCAAGGCCAAGATGCCTTCGGTCCCTTAGTGCACGTCCTTCGGTAATATCGGTAGTTACCGATCTGAATTACTGGTTTCCCTCGAATCGATACTGAATATTCTGGAACTGAAGCAAATGCACAAATTAAATCAAAACAATCAGTGTTTAAAGGCAAAAAGATTTGAATGAAACTTTACACGTAAATGGCATACATAAAACATATGATGTTTTTATCCCGGTAACCCCAAGAACGCGGGTACAACCGCGGAGCGGAATCTAGTTCCTATCTATTCTATGTTTTTTTTTATATCTATTCTATGGTTGAGGCCTCTTGAGCGTGCGCATCGGGAAATAATCTTTACGAAGGTAAAAAGAGGGCGAGGGTGAACAATTCTTTTGGGACATCATATAATAGAACACAGCGCCTATCTTCACACAGTGATAGGCTATCCTTGAGTTTGAAACCAATGGTGCTCCAGCCGAAGATCCTCACTTTTAAACATTTTAAAATTTCAATGGGACATTTCTCACACACGGTCATCTGATCCCAAACTAAGCAAAGCTTGTACTATGGAAACCAGATAACTGATATAATACATATACTACTTTTTTGTTTGTAAATACATACTTAATATACATAATTACACCCAGACTCAGGACATACAGACATGTTCATGCACACAAATGCATGTCCTGTGTGGGAATCGAACCCACGACCTGCGGCGTTATAGGTTAAGACTCCACGTCTTAACCAACTGCGCCAACTGGCCCGTCAAATAATAGACCTGACATTGTGTTGATAGATCGCCAGGAGCGTCGTGCAATGATTGTTGACGTCGCTGTCCCCCATGACGAGAACCTTGTGAAAACTGAGAAAGATAAAGAAACTAAGTATCTTGATCTAGTTCACGAGGTTGTGGACATGTGGGATATCGACGTGACAACTATTGTTCCGATAGTCGTTTATGCCCATGGCCTTATAGCCAAGAGCCTCGACAAATATCTCAAGAGGCTCGCGATAGGCAGCTGGATCAAGGGCCAGATTCAGAATTCAGTGCTCCTGGAGACGGCTCGCATTGTGAGAAAGTTCCTCAGCCTGGAGCCTTAACCACCGGTAACTAGGACCCTGTTACCGATCCCGGTTGGATGCTGTTTTTTATATTTTTAAATGTTTTTCTTTTATAATTATTATATTATATATATATATATTTATAAAGAGGACAGATTTGATTGTTTGTTTGTTTGCATTGGAATTGGCTCCGAAAGTACTGAACCGATTTGTGAAATTCTTTCACTGTTGGGAAGCTACATTATCCCCGAGTGACATAGGCTATAATTATATTTCAAAAAAAAATAGGGATCCTTTCTAAAACTCCAATAATTATTAAAAGAAACAAAAAACCCGACTGCGTAAAACAAAAATTAACTGAAAAGAGAAAAACAAGCTCTTTAATCTATAGAATTTGGAATATAACTTGAATGTTATAAGTTATTGCAGTCGGGGACAAACCATTAACCTAAGTAGGTATGTGTTTTTTTTTTATATTTGTTTATCCCCGACTGCAATAACTTATAACATTTAAGTTATATTCCAAATTCTATAGATTAAAGAGCTTGTTTTTCTCTTTTCAGTTAATTTTTGTTTTACGCAGTCGGGTTTTTTGTTTCTTTTAATAATTTAATTTATTTCAGACTTTTTAGTTTTATATAGAATGAGTTGAAAGTTTTAGTAAGTAAATAAGCGGTACGGTAAAGTAACGCTAACAACCATCGCAACTTTGAGTTACGTACGTAACCGCCCATAGTACCTAAGTATACCTACCTACTGTCCTTGCATTAAACATGGTTTTTTGCAGTTTACGTCAAAATGGTAGCACAAAAGTATTACAATATATACATATATGGAATGCGCTGTTCACAAGCTTTTATTTGATACCTATATTGTTATAATAACGAAATTTTTGTTTTTAATACCCCCCTCTTTTCTTATCCGTAGACGCCATATAAAAATAATATACCCTATGACACTTCCACAGTTCAGACGAATCTAACGACACCTCATATGCTTAAATCCATCAAGCCGTTTAGGCTGCAGAGCGTGCCAAAGAAATAGACATACATACATATATACATAATTACATACACTCGAAAAACATAACCCTCCTTCCGGGTCAGTCGGTTAATAATAAAACCCAAGGTGTAAAAAAAATACCTAAAATATTCTTTATATCGCGTGCGCTGCGAAAAATATTGATGATAGAATAAAATAATGTAATACGACTTTGCAGAACATATCATTATTTACAAAAGTGTAGCGACAGTATATGTCTAACTATTATAGTTATGCCAGAATTAGTGATCTTTTATTTTAAAAATTGAAATGCCGCCGCTAGAAAAGGCTCTTTATTTGTATATTGGTATTAATCGTTATCAAAATAAATTACTACATATTCAAGACTGCTTCAATACCTTTATATAACTTTTTGAATTATTCAATTCGGACATTCTATTAGAAAGATATCGAGATATCGATTAAAAATGTAAGTAGAAGAAAAAACACGCCATTGAGGGCCAAGTACGGGCCGTATATTTTTTATTATATCACGTTATATTCTCTTAGCGTGTTTTAGTCTTTGTAAAAAATTCTCCCCCGAAACGGCTTGACCGATTCTTATGAATATTTGTGCGTATATTCAGTAGTTCTGAGAATAGGACGTAAACTATTTTTCATACCCGTAGAGTAGGGTAGGGTAGGGTAGGGTAGCAAGAAGCAATTTTTTTCCATGTAGCACAAATAAAGGAAGAAATCCGAAAAGATTTTGTAGTAACAATCACAAACAATTTTGCGATTATATTACAACATACTTAATCGAAAAAAAGGGAAAAAATCTTCGAGATTCCCATGATGAATGAACTATTTATATACCTAAGAGGTTCTACGGAACCCTCAGTGCGCGAGTTAGTATGCCCCGCTTTCGGCCATAGAATCCCGCTTTTTTTATTCAAGAGGCGAAATCCCGCTTTGCCCGAAAAAATATCTGGCAACGCGCTGTCCACAACACTCCTGAAAACCGCGACCAGCTACAATCACTATAGCTACAACTGTAAAGTCGGTGTGATGAAAATTTAGAAATTCCTTAGCATTGCATTGCCCACCTTCGTGTAATCATGGTGTCGATAGCGATGAATCATTTACAAGTAGATAATTGACATAGATATCATTTGATAAGCCGTAAAAACAGATAATCGTTTTTAAGAATGGAGTACATACTTAGATGTAAGTACTATTTTTGTGTCGAATATTAATTGGTGGTAATCACAAACAAGCAGGTATCATTAACAAAATTGCCAGCTAGTAAATTGTCGAACTCATTACCATGCATTACTTGTATCGTAATCGTTTAAAAAAAGTGTTATTTCCACGGAAAAGACGCGCCATGATGTGAGTAAATCGATTGATATAAAGTGTAGCGCTTGCGTCGGCGCATCGAAATAATACAACGATGTATTCTCGCGACAGGTTGGTTGTGCTCGCGGTCGCGCTCCTCGCCTGCGCGCACGCACGTCCCGGCGACAACGATATCAATCAAAACGACACCAAAATATGTGAGTATCTCATTCGTTTACCTTATTTTGTGTTTCTAAATATAAAAACAAGAATAGCATCTAGGAAGAGATAAAAGTTTAAGTTTAAAATCAGATGCACAAAGATTTTTAAAGTACATAGATAAAAAACAAATCTAGCTAATATATCTTTCTGTAAAAGCCGATTCGAATAATTAAAATTAATATGTTTATCATAACTATATAGATGCAAGGTAATAAATAAAATAAAGCCATGATGCTCTAATCTATTAATTTAGTTTTAAAATAACCGTGAACTATTATTATAAATACTTGACGTCATTGCATGTTAGTAATCGTAATAGAATAGGTATCATAAAATCAAATATGCGGCTATAAATAGTTATTAGGAAGGTTCCAAAATTTTACACTACAGTAATAAATATCAAATAAATATTATTATTATTTGATTTTTTTTTAAGCTCGACATTACAGGTAGAAGTTTGACCAGTAACAAATTCCTCGAAACCCGTTTTTGATGTTTTTTTCCTTACTCATAAAGCGCTATTTAACTAATATACTGATTAAATGGTCACGTAAATAATGTCACATTATTTGACAATGACAATAGAGTGACGTTATTGACGTGACCCACTAAACAGTATATTAGCTAAATAACGTTTTATGAGTAAGGGGGTATATGTGTAAAATATAGTGTTTTAGTGTTAGCTTCAGTTATTTTTTAATGTTTTAACTGTACATAAAACTTTTTTTTTTAAAGTTCGAATTACTGTAGGTTGACCATAAAGAAATCACAAAAACTATCGTGGGTTGTGTGTTGTTACTGTAAATAATGTAATTGTTGATTATTTTGAGGATTCATTTAAAAGTAACAGATGTTAAAATTGAAAATTATATAAGTGATTAAACTTAATTAATACGGCACTGTATACTTAAATGGTACGCGGTTAAAAAATAACAATGACATCAATTGTTATTATAGGACGTGCGTCCCTCGCGAGAACTAACGGGCTAACCACTAAGTTTGACACGCTCTCATAACGTAATTTTTTACTTATAGCTTTGATTTTTATTCAGATGGGTATTGAATACATATATGCAACTTAAAAACCTCAGTTATTACGGAAAACAAGACTTATTGTTACTTTTTAGGGTTCCACCTCAAAAGAAAAGAAAACGGAACCCTTATAGGATCACTTTGTGGTCCGTCTGTTTATCCGCCTGTCAAGACCCATTTTCTCAGGAACGCGCTGAAGCTGAAATTAATATCAAATACTCCGGTCTGAACTCCCTTGGATCAGTGAAAGAATCAAACTTTTTTACCATGTTATTTGAAGACCAAACATGGTTTTCCTTTAAAGGACTATTTTGTAACATTTTTTCAAAATTATTGTCTCGAATCGATTATTGATTGGGTGGGAAGGTCAATTTTCATCTAGTTTCTTAATAACTGTAAAAATATTTATTTTAAAATTACAAACAACAGACCCTCACTCTCACTAAGTCCTTTCATTTGATATGTCACCCATATTCAAATTCATTTATTTACAGTACACGTCACTGTTTGGGTCACAGAAGTTTTCTCATATATTTAAAAAGATTAAATATGTGATCAGTATTTGTGACTGATCATTATTCGTATTCGTTCACGATTTTTTGTAAGTTTCTCTATTCTTATTATGCGTGTATGTATGTAACGTTAACAAGGTGCCTATAAATTCAGTCTAAATTCATTGCTCTGTACTATAGTTATAAAGTGATTGCCAAAGCTTTCGCGTAGTTTTCAATTTTTTTTTTCCAATGGGATTGCCATTGAGTTGCCAACCTTTACACAGCCTAGATATCAAAGCAACAGTTTCTCAAGTGCAACTTCCGGAACGCACGTTGACAGATTATAAACTTAAGAGTGGTAGTGTCTTTTTGGCGGGAACTTGCAGAGTGACGTAGCATTTTCATTTTTATTTTCATAAATTTGTGTATTTTGAGTTTTATTGTGTATTTTTGGTGGTATTTTACCCAATAAAGATCATCCATGTGCACCAGTGAAGTGAAATTAACTGAACCAGAATTATGTGTATCGTGACTTTTCAAGTTGTCTCAAAATGTCCGTGTAGAGTTTTAGTACAATGACCACCATTGTAGTAAAACATGACTTTTATGGACGGTGACTGACTGAGGACTATAATGTGAAGTGATTTATTGTGACTGAAAACTATAACATAACTTGACACTGGCAGAAATGAGCCCTAATTTGGGCTTGGTTGCCAAAATTAAAAATAAGAAGAAGAAGTATATTTTTTTTCAATTATGACATTGCCCTATTTTTTATTTTAATTAGACATAAATAACAATAGCAGGTTAAACCAACAAGACTGTTTCAGTTTATCAAAGGATAAAATAAAATCAATTTTGTTGACAATATAAACAGACGAATAACTTTGATCTGAATAATTTTGAACTTTGATAACGAACAGTTAAATCATTATTTTCTCTAATTCAGTGTAATCTGTATTGTATATTCAGTTTCAAAAGGTGCTCGTGATACGTTGAATCACGTTGAATGAATCAAGTTGAAAACTGACGAACCTTTTCATTCCGCCACTGTAGGTACCTACTAACTTTATTTTTATTAGGTATGTCAACATAATTATCTACTCATTACCTGGTAGGCTATATCTAAACTATGTTTTATTATAGTTTGATTTGATCGCGCTAATCTAAAAAAACCGGCCAAGTGCGAGTCAGACACGCGCACCGAGGGTTCCGTACAAACCTGTAGGTATATAAGTAAGTGGTAGTATAGACATGAGTATTTGATATGGATTTCAATTTATGACGTATTAAAAAAAAACTACTTACTAGATCTCGTTCAAACCAATTTTCGTTGGTAGTTTGCATCGTAATGTACATCATATATTTTTTATAGATTTATCATTCTCTTATTTTAGAAGTTACAGGGGGGGGGACACACATTTTACCACTTTGGAAGTGTCTCTCGCGCAAACTATTCAGTTTAGAAAAAAATGATATTAGAAACCTCAATATCATTTTTGAAGACCTATCCATAGACACCCCACACTTATGGGTTTGATGAAAAAAAAAAAATTTGAGTTGCAGTTCTAAGTATGGGGAACCCCCAAAATTAATTGTTTTTTTTCTATTTTTGTGTGAAAATCTTAATGCGGTTCACAGAATACATCTTTTTACCAAGTTTCAACATTATAGTTCTTATAGTTTCGGAAATAAATGGCTGTGACATACGGACGGACAGACAGACAGACAGACAGACAGACATGACGAATCTATAAGGGTTCCGTTTTTTGCCATTTGGCTACGGAACCCTAAAAAGACTAATCCGATAAAAAATCGTTATAAGATACTTAGCAAGGAAGGCTATATAAGCTACAACAATAAACATAAACATGAATGCATAATTGATTTATGGATATAATAATATCCCAGTTGATGTAATGTACACACGGCAACAGATCAAGCTATATATACATTTCTAGTATAACTGACCTCCCATTGTACGGAAATCCTATACAATACGAGATCAGCTTATACTGGAAATGTATAGCTTGATCTGTAGCCGTGTGTACATACAGGTCACTAAGATAAAGTTAGAAGCGTAGTAAAGTGTCTTGTCTTGTCTCGTCATTAAAAACACCGGTTTTTCTATGATATCACCCGAAGTGTTTGCGATGCATTCAAGCTAGGGATGGGCAGGGAAAGAAAAATATTGGGAAGAAAAGAAAAATACGGGAAAATACGGAAAAGAATGGAAAAATACGGGAAAATTCCCAAACGGCGGGAAAATACTCAAATGGCTTTATGTTCCTCAAAAAACATATTTGTTGATGCTTTTGATTGTTATTTTAATCAAACTCGCTGTTGTATGTACCTACATCACCTACGCGCGGACTTACGCGGACCTTGGAGGAAGTTATCACACATTTTTCTTATACTACCTAGGTAGCAAACAAGCATACGGCCCGCCTGTTGGTAAGCGGTTACCGTATCCTATGGACGATTGCAACACCTCCTTCGGGACCCGGGACGGGCTATATAAGCGTCGTACATGTGCACGTGCTCTTTCTGCACGAGACCGTCTGTCCGACTGTCCACCGACTGTCCACCACAACCCTTACACCCCAAAACGTCGCTTTTTTAAAAAAAAACGCAAAAATTTTTTTTTATTGTTTTTTTATGGTATGATATGAGTATGACCCTAATAGAAATCATGTTAAATGTTATTCAAACGATTTGGTAAAGGTATTTCTCGCTATATACGCAAAATCTACTAAATATGACCATTTGAGTATTTTACCACCCAATGGGAAAATTCCCGGGTTCTTTCCCACTAAATTGGAAATTTACTCGAAGTTGGGTTTATTCCCGGGAAGAAACCCAACCCTAATTCAAGCATAACGTATTACTCACATTTAGTACAAACCGAGAACACCACCTAAATTACCAACAAGAGCTATAAGTTGCCTACTTTTTTACCAGTAACTAGGCAACGAATTACAATATAAGTAGGCTTGCGTACGTAGGCCTACGTACGCATAATATGATAATAGATGCGGGCTATTTTGACAAACAAACGTGCTATTTATTGTGGCTACAGACGACCTTGGACTCGGAAATACCATTGATGACCTATACGTACTATTACTAAACTATTATGTACTTAGCTTAACTCTGATTAATTAAATTCTTGTTAAATTATGATGAATGTCCGTGTTTACTATTCGTCACAAATAATTAATTAGAATGAAACAAATATTTATTTTATAGTTCATTGTAGCAATTTTATATGTAGAATAAATCTTTGTTATTCTTAGTTCCTACTTTAAATAACTGCATAGGTATATAGATATTTATACTTACTCTATTGTTCTGAAAATAATAGGTAAATTGTACAATGTTAGTTCCATTCTCCAGACGGTTGTTAAGTGATCACTGATCACACAAAATTTCAGTCTTAGCAGGAAATAGATGAAGTATGTACTGCCACAACGATACAATTTAAAAAAGATGCACGTATGGTTCTTAAGAAAATATCAAGGTTGTACATGAGCTATTGTCATTTCCTAGTAATTGCTCCAAGTAATAATGGAAGTTCCAATAATGACTGGAAAAACGATGTGTTTTAGTTTTTACTACGATAAGTAATCATTTGTTTCAGTCTTCGACGCTGCTTAATTGTTGTGTCATTAGTGCATACATGCATGGTTAGCGCTAGTCTGTACCTACTTCCCAACATCACGGGCGCCGACTTTTAGGCAACCCCGTGGCCCATGAGTGCTCATGCCCATTTGATGACGCGTTTAAAAAAACAAACAAAGTAGGACGAAAATGTGATGTATTTTATAACAGTACCTCCCATGGAATTTTTTTTTTAATTACTTCGAAACGCTTTTTTTAGTAGTCTGTCTGGCTGGGCATATAGTTTTACGTGACACGTAAAGCAGGTAACCTGTGGTAAAGCAGTAACTTAGATTAGACAATAGAACAATAGACGCGACGTCTTGCCCCACTAGCGGGTGAGGTTGTAGAGATATTGCTCATGTCTCATGGCTCTTTGGCTTTCTTGGGTGCTGCAGCCACCAACCACTCACAGAGCTGGCGCCTATGACCAACATTATATGACAATATTGATTACAATGGCCGTCTTACCAAAATTTTAACTGTCTTCGGAAAAATCTAAAATCCATTATTTACCTATTTATTCGAGATTACTAAGCTGACAGTATTTTTAGACCATTATCACAGAATAATTAATAGTACTAACTTATGTATATCTCAACCCTTTAATGGCCCTACCTCAGGCCCTACTAAAAAGTTAAATAATTAAATAAAACATCTTGCAACCTCATTACTATCATGGACGAATAGATTACTATACAATAATAAACTTTTATGATAATCGTTTATCACCCAAAAATTATTAAGTATGTTTTGTTTTCCCATGATGCTCCATTTTAATAAAAACTTTATAAGAAATATATTATTTCTGACAAATTTGACTGATATACCTATTTTATTTTATTATGTTATTTTTACCTGTTAATATACAATTTTGAAACACTCGATTATAATTTAAAATATTTATGTAATAGGATTTTCCATATACGCGGATCTTATATGTAGATAGTACCTACCTAGGAACGTTACAATACCAAATCATAAAAAAATATGAGCTTCATAAATAAACTATCATAATTGGTAGATGTTTGATCGCCTGTGGCCTTAAATACAGTTTTGACTTAGTACATTTTTTTTTTGTTTATTTATTCAAATAAAATCCTCTCAATTCCACTCATCATATTATGCCCTCTCGTTGGTTTATAGTTTATGCATGTTATTGTCTGTAATGTTGTCCTTTTTGGTGATAATAATCCTTAAATTATAATATCTAACGCAAAGCGTAACGCATTTCATACAGAAAGTGTAAGGACTATCATGGAGTGTAAGGGCTATCAATTGTTTTTAAAACTTACTTATATATTTTTTGCTATTACCTATACTTATGTTTAAAGTTACTGATATCATTTGCTCATTTATTTATCAAAAGAATTATCGTAGCCTTGTCAGCAAAACATACTGACTTCATAACTAAAGGTCGGCAGAGAAACCACCCAAGCCGGTTTATAATAGGCACTGTTGGAGCTAACTGCTTTGATTGTTTGTTCACTGAGCTTATAAAAACTGTACTGATATAAGAATATGTGGGCGCAACATATCTAGTTTTTGCTAACATTATTTTGACATGACATGAATGATGGGAACTAAAGCATGTCAACATTGGAATACGTTAAGCGTTAAACGGAATTATTTATGAAAGTGTATCAATGAGTGAACTGGCATGTACTGGCCAGTGGGGAAAAACAACCACGCAAGTACAACCTAGCAAGCCTACTTCAGTTTAAAATATAACAAAACTAGCTGTCCCCCGCGATTTCACTTTATTTATCCTTAGGTTATGTCCTTCTCCATACCATAGGCTATCTGCATGCCAAATTTCATTATGATCCGTTGAGTAGTTGAGGCGTGAAGGTGTAACAAACAAACAAACTCACATTCGCATTTATAATATTAGTTAGGATTAGCAGTGAAATTATGTTTTTTGTTTCAGCGAATGTGGCAAGTGCGAAAACAGAGGAAGTTAAAGCTGGCAACAAGACTGAGGCATTGAAGAGTGTGAACGAGAGGTTCCCGAGTGCGGTGCTGTTCGGAGCCACTTGCGGCGGGACCATCATCAGCCCCAAATGGATCCTCACCGCTGGACATTGGTATGTAACATAGGCCCCGTGTAGATTAGTGGACTTCAGCCTATAATGTCCCACTGCTAAGCACAGGCCTCCTTTCACAAATGAGGATGAAAGGGAATGGGCAATACTCTACCTCGCGGGCCCACTGCGGATTGGTGGAGGTAGGCTATTGGTCAACCTACTGTTGAAATTTTTCAAGCCGCCTATATGGAGGCATCCAACTAGCTTAACGACTATCACAATTCAGTGATAACCGGGACCGACGGCTTTACGTGCCTTCCGAAGCACTGAAACGCTCGATATGAAATACCTACCACTAGGCGGGAAATGTCCGTTTGTACGTTGGGACCGTCGATTTATTTATTTCATGTCACGTTTAGCAATTAAACGATAAATTTAATTACTTACCTTTTTGATGATTTAATAATCTTCTAAAATGTGGTGTTTTCTGCATGTTACTCAGTTGGCAAAGTATTTTTCAATAATAAACGAAATAAATATGTGTACAATTTTAAACATTTAGCTAATTAAATTGATATTATAATATGTACCTATTATAGTACTTGAACTATTTTTCTTTCTGTAGTAATAGGTACCTACTTACTCTTGTACGTAGTATATTATTTACTCTATGCTTACACTATTAGTTACTGCTGGGTTATCAAAATTGAGTCGTTAACCTACCAAAATACACACATGTGGGTAATTTAAATATCGAATGAAGCATAACACGAATAGTACATTACATTGAGGGTAAAGTTTGCAAAGAATTAACGTACCTAACTATCGCGTTTAAGTATTTTGGATATGAAAACTTTTACTAAAAACGCAAACGCGATAGTTACGTTAATGCTTTGCAAACTTTACACTCGGGATACTACAGGGGTAATCGGAGTTATACCGTCTATCGTGAACTTAAGTACTAAGGTTACACTAAAAAATATAAAATGCCTTACTTTGATTACACCTCTGACTCGATTCTCGTAATAAAACGTACTTAGCGACATCAACTATTTAAATTGTGTTTCGTGAAATATTTTGTATAAAAAACATTGAAACGTGTATATACCTCAATTATTTGTCTATAGGATCGTTTTTCAATCGTTCATTTGGCATTATAATAGTAAAAAACACAGTTTAATCGTCGAAGTCGCTACGACATCGTTGAAGTTTTGTTACGAGAATCGAGCCACAGCCTGTCTCAATGACTCATGACATGGTGACAGTTAATAAAAGAAACCTTCGATATCAATATAACGTGGACGTCAATGCTGCTTTGGGTTTTCCTTGTTTATGTTACCGATGCAGACAGGTTCTGAATTTACATACATGCGATTAATCGTTTATCACTAATAGTTATGTTAGGTTTTTCAATTTGTGATACTATACCTACGAATGTTCCCCAACAATATGCAGTATTTAGTAGGTAGGTAGTTTATTACAGAGAAAGTGTTTTTCGATAAGTTTGTTAAACAAAATAAATACAAAGTCAAAAGCGAATACCTGGTATGTTTTTCAATTTGTATTTGCTTTTTTGGCCTCACTATCCCGTGTTCCGCGCGCTCGATCTGCCTTGTTTTTTATTCTGAGGTAGGTACTATCCTAGGAGTAATTAAATTATTAAAAAAACAAAAAATCCGACTACGTAAAACAAATATGAATTGAAAAGAGTAAAAAAAGTTCTTTAATCTATATAATTTTGAATATAACTTGAATGTTGTATGTAATATTACATATTGCAGTCGGGGACGGGGACTAACCAATAAACTTAGTTTTTTTTTTTTTGTAATATTTGTGTATCCCCGATTTTAGTTTTATACAGAATTAGTTGTATGTATTAGTAAGTAAATGAGCGGTACAGTAAAGTAACGCTAACAACCATCGCCACTCTGTGAGTTACGTACGGTAATCGCTCGTACCTACTGTTCTTGCACTAAACGTGGTTTTTTGCAGTTTACGTCAAAATGGTAGCATAAAAGTATTATAATATATACATTTGCATTGCATTTACATATATGGAAAGGGCTGTTTACTAGCTTTCATTTGATACCCATATTGTTATAATAACGACATTTTTGTTTTTAATACCCCTCCTCTTATTTATTCGTTGACGCCATATAAAAATAATATACCCTATGACACTCCCACAGTTCAGACGAATCTAAAGACACCTCATACGTTTTAATCCATCAAGCCGTTTAGGCTGCAGAGCGTGCTAAAGAAATAGACATACATACATACATACATACAATACATACATACATTCCGGGTCAGTCGGGTAAAAATAACACTAAAATGACTTGAATCAATACTTTAGTCATGTCTCAAGAGTTTTGTTACTCGAAAATAAACATTATGTCAAAGTTCCAGGTTTTGAATTCGAATGTTTTAATCTCAACCCAAAACTTGTCTTGAGCTTGACTAACGTTCTTAAATACGGACCTACAGTTCAACGATCAATGAATGCATTTTTACACTTTTGGTACCAACAAATTGTCGTCAACCACATAGGTAATCGTTCATAAAATAAATAAGTTACTTACACAAAAATTACTTGTGTTGTGTTGATTAGCTATCAGCTTACTCAATTATCAGTTACCCGTGACCGAGGCTTGATAATCCTTGGCTACATTCTTATTAATACGTCAACCTACATTTTGTCAATCCCTGATCAATATTATGTGGTTATCTCATCATTGCTTAAATAAGTTTCAATCGATCTAACCCGCATGGGTTGGTTCAGAAATCCTCAATCTGCGTTGCATATGCGGCCGCGAAAGCCGCGAGTAGCCAAAGAAATACAAGGATGAGAATTTTTTAGTTAGGTACCTACACCGAAGCGCTCGTGGTGTAGCATGCTTAGCCGTTCTTAATCGATAGGCAAAGTTAAGCTACGTCTGTCGTGGTCGGTACCTGGATGGGTGGCCGCCTAGTGGTTCACGGGATCATGGGATTCACGGCGGCTCTGACTCATTTAATTAAAAGCCGTCACAAACACCCGTCAAGCCCATCCAAAATCACGCACGGCACTGCGACTCGGTGTGCCATACCTTGCGTCTCGGCCCGCACCCATGCGCGTGTGCATATGTTTCTTCGCTTGATCTGCATGAACGCGCGTGGATGTATTTTCTGTTTGTTGGACTGTGCGGGTTTTCTATACAAATGGAGATACTTACAAGCAACGTTAAAATACGCATTCACGCGCTACGCTGCGTGGTGCGTGGCAGTGTGACAACCGCCTAATACTTACAATGTACCTATCTACCTTACAATTGTTGATTTGAAATGAAATGTGCTACCGACCGTATCCCGAAAATTGACAATTAACCATTGAAACTACCTATTACCTACAGTTGTCATGCATGCTATACAACCAATCTATTCGCTCAAATTAAAATCGTAGTCCTACCAATATCGTCCATTGTATGTAGGCATTGAATTATTACACATAGAAACAAAGTACACGCGCGAAAACTAATCCATTCAATTGAAGCCATATATGGCTTCATTTGACCGCCGCGCTGTCAGTGTACTGAGTGACGTTATAGTCAGTGCAGCTCTCAGAAAAATAATAAATATGACGGTTTGTGCGGTAAAATTGTGCCATAATCCATCACGGAAGAATGATAAGAACCCTGTTGTAACATTCCAGAGGAAAGCCACTAATTTTATTGCGTAATTCATCTAAAATAACAAAATTCAAAATGAAATATACTTCACTCAGATTTCGAGCAATGTGTTGCCAGCTGTTTGTATGCGAATTTGCGTTGTTTTACGTAATTGATACTGAATTTGTTATTATTAAAGTAATTGAGTCCGATACCTAGGCGACTAACTGTCCCCCGCGGTTTCACCCGCTTCTTGGGATAAGTAGCCTATAATACTCGGGATAATGTAGCTTCATATTAGTGAAATAATTTCGAATCAAACTGGTAGTTTTACACAGTAGGTAGTAGTTTTACAGGTAGTTTTTTTAAACAAACAAACAAAAAACTTTTCCGCTTTATTGTATTATAGCTGCCCGGCGCGACTTCGTTCGCGTGGTGCTACCCTACCCTGTGGTGCTACCCTACCCTATTCTACCCTACCCTGAGGTGCTACCCTACCCTACCCTGTGGTGCTACCCTACCCTTTCCTACTCTACCCTGTTGTGCTACCCTACCCTATCGAACCCTGCCCTGCCCTGCCCTGCCCTGCCCTGCCCTGCCCTGCCCTACCCTGCCCTACCCTACCCTACCCTACCCTACCCTACCCTACCCTACCCTGCCCTACCCCCTTCCCCCTTCCCCATTCCCCATTCCCTACCCTACCCTACCGTCAAACACTGAGCCACACGCAAAGAGATTGACTCCCTGCCGTACGGCCCGTACCCGTGACGTGATTTTTCTGCTAATACTTATAAATAAATAAATAAATAAATATACTGGGACATTTCTCACACACGGTCATCTGATCCCAAACTAAGCAGAGCTTGTACTACTACTTATATTTTTAAACTCGTGATATCTTTTGAATGGAATGTCCGAATTGAATAATTCAAAAAGTTATATAAAGGTATTGAAGCAGTCTTGGATATGAAGTAATTTATTTTGATAATGATTAATACCAAGATACAAATAGAGATACATTTATAGCGGCGGCATTTCAATAAAAAAATTAAAATAGAAAAACACTTATTGTGGCATAACTATAATAGTTAGACATATGGTATCGCGACACTTTTTGTAAATAATAATATGCTCTGCAAAGTCGTAGTACATTTATTTATTCTATCATCAATAGTTTTCGCAGCGCACGCGATGTAATGAATATTTTAGGTAATTTTTTTACACCTTGGGTTACATTATTGGAGATTTAGTAAGGATCCCTAATTTTTTTGAAAATATAATATAGCCTATGTCACCCGGGGATAGTGTAGCTTCCCAACAGTGAAAGAATTATTCAAATCGGTTCAGTACTTTCGGAGCCTATTCAATGCAAACAAACAAACAAACAAACAATCAAATCTTTCCTCTTTATAATATTAGTATAGATAACAAAATATAAGTAAGCCTTGTAAGCCCCGTCTTTAGCTTTACTCATCCAGCTGTCATTTTAATCGACTTCAAAAAAGGAGATGATCTATTTGACACGTATGTATGTAATATTATTAGAACTATAATATATTTACATATGTATGAATATCTATCAGGGCTTCCAAACAAATATACAAAATTCCATAGATGTGTGTATGTATGTTTGTCCACGTATATCTAAGAAACTATTACTATTAATAGTTTCGGAGATATGCGTGGACAAACATACATACACACACCTATGAAATTCAAATTTAATGATTGTTACCATCTTTTTCTATTTGCTTAAATGTACTTAATTAATTAACTAGCTTAATTTTACAGGCTTTTAATATTTCAATTTTATGTATTGTGTTAATTATAATTACCTAAATACCTACATACTACTTAATCTTCTTTTTCTATACAACCTATCATATATGAAACCTATAATTACTATAATTACGAAGGAAAGCTACAAATTGTACGATCGTTCATAGCTCTGCACATTGTCTTGGTTTATTATGTTAAAATACCCGACATAAGTACTATGAAACATAACCATTAAACTAGTAATAAATAAATAACAGGCCTGTGTCTATGATAAATTATCTAAGATGCAGAACTTTTAAAACTATATAAATTGTATGAATACTTCCAATTTCACTAGTAGGCGAAATCGGAAGGTTAATTTTACAGAAAAATTTCGTTTAGCTTGCAACATTACTCGTGCGCTTGTGTGCGTGTCAGCGAGTGTAATTATATGGTACTCCCGCACACATTGGTTGTCAAGTGGCTTACGCATCGCGAGGATTTTTGTTCGATACTTCGGTTCTAAGCGTAATAATTCAATGTATGTAGGTATCTTTACGTGGTAGGTATGTATGACGAAACCAATTACCAAAATATGTAAATTCACTATTGATACACTGTGACTGTGATGCTGTTAAGATTACTAACGGTGCCGCTTTACGACTGTCAACCGGCCTCAAACAAAGGCATTGAATCAGCCATGATGCTTTAGCATTTGAGGCTATCTGGCCTGCAATCTGCTCTCGGTTAGTGGCTGATCGACGCCTTGAAGCAGTCCCCTAAGAAAATGTTGTCGTCATTGTAAGAAGTCATCGACCAATATCCTCATCGACGGACATACCTACTATATAAGTAGCATTTTTTTAATCATACAAACCAAATAATAATGTAATGTCTATAAATTCCAGCACATTATTCACTGGCGGTCGCTATGTCCTCGCTGGCACCAACAACTCCGATGACGACACTGGGGTCAGTCGGTTCGTCAAGCGGCTGGTCATCCACCCGCTCTTCTCCGTCGGACCCTACTGGCTGGATGCCGAACAGTATGATATCAAACAGGTAGGTTCCTATCCTACAGACAATGTCTTATTACAAAAATGTTACATTTTCAATGGAATACGTCGTGCTATTTCGCTGATTTATTATTATGTTATTTATATTATTATATTTATTTTTGTTTTTTTTTAATTACTTTTTAGGGTTCCGTAGCCAAATGGCAAAAAACGGAACCCTTATAGATTCGTCATGTCTGTCTGTCTGTCTGTCTGTCTGTCTGTCTGTCTGTCCGTGTATGTCACAGCCATTTATTTCCGAAACTATAAGAACTATAATGTTGAAACTTGGTAAGTAGATGTATTCTGTGAACCGCATTAAGATTTTTACACAAAAATAGAAAAAAAACAATAGATTTTGGGGGTTCCCCATACTTAGAACTGAAACGAAATTTTTTTTTTTTCATCAAACCCATAAGTGTGGGTTGTCTATGGATAGGTCTTCAAAAATGATATTGAGGTTTCTACACTCCGCGACAATAGTTTAACCCACCCCCCTAATTTTTTCATATCTATTGTAAAACTAAATATAAGTAAATATATTACTAATGCACCAGCATTGTTGACTTGATTCTAATATTATGGTATATACATAGCTACGTTCCGACGCTACATTGTTATGAGAGAGCGAGATCGTTAGTTTTATAGTGCGACAAAAGTATAACCCATTCGTCATATTGGCTCAAGCGGCTCGGTGCACTGGACGTGTCAGTTCGTGTATATACTTGTCTTGTGTATCTCGTAAGTTACTACGCATAAATTAATTGTTTTGGTTAATTTTCGTATATTTTTTAAATATAATGCCACGAGGAAAACACTTAAACGAAACTGAGATTAATATAATAAAAAAATTGCATTCTGAAAATTATTCTAAGGTCAAAATCGCAAAAATCATTAATAGAAGTCATCGTGTTGTGCGAAATTTTTTAAAAGATCCCGAAAACTATGGAAAGAAAAAGAGGACTGGTCGACCAAAAGCAACAACACCACAAGAAAGAAGGTCAATTCTACGAGTTGCGTCCAATTCTGCGCTTACAGCAAGACAAATCGCAGCGGAGGCTGGTGTTAATACTAATTTAAGAAATGTTCAACGTATTATACATGATTGTGAATATCTAAAACATAAGAAATTACAAAGAAAACCGCCGTTGTCGGATAAACATAAATTAGTTAGATTACAATTTGCCAAAGATCATGTTCAATGGAAAAAAAAGTGGAGAAAAGTTATTTTTACTGACGAAAAAAAATTTTATTTAGATGGACCCGATGGTTTTAATTACTATTATCACGATTTAAGAAAAGACAATTTTATACTGAGTCGTCGACAAGCTGGAGGTGGGAGTGTAATGATATAGTCTGGTATTGGATACTCGGGGAAAATGGATATTAAGTTCTGTACTGGAAAAATGAATAGTAAACGATATATAGAATTAATAAATGAACAGATTACTTCCCATGCAACGCGAATTGCTGGCAATAATTTTATTTTTCAACAAGATAATGCCAGTGTTCACCGAGCACAGGTAGTAAAAGACTATTTTGCTGAAAAAAAAATTCAAATTCTTGAATGGCCAGCTTATTCCCCTGACTTGAACATCATTGAAAATTGTTGGGGAGATTTATCACTTGCTGTCTATCGCGGATCAAGACAATTTATTACAGTTGAAGAGTTGAAGAAGGTGATCATTAACGAATGGCAGAATATGAATCAAGACACAATTAAAAAGCTATATGACAGTTTACCCAATCGAATGATTGAAGTGATAAGTAAGAGTGGTGGATCTACTAAATATTAATTTAAATAAATAATTGGTTTTGATATATTTCTCTTGAGTTTTTATTTACTTTTAATTGCCTGGGTTATACTATTGTCGCACCGCAAAACTCAATATTATCTGAATTTTGTTAAGTTTTTATTTAAGAAATAATTTATTTATAATATAATAAACTTACTGACATGCCAATTGTGTGTATTAGTAATACATTAATATAACTATAATTATTTATCAGATATCACAAAAAGAGGGGAGTGGGTTATACTATTGTCGCGAAGTGTAATATCATTTTTTTCTAAACTGAATAGTTTGCGCGAGAGACACTTCCAAAGTGGTAAAATGTGTGTCCCCCCCCCTGTAACTTCTAAAATAAGAGAATGATAAATCTATAAAAAATATATGATGTACATTACGGTGCAAACTTCCACTGAAAATTGGTTTGAACGAGATCTAGTAAGTAGTTTTTTTTAATAGGTCATAAATTGAAATTAATATCAAATACTCAGGTCTATACTACCATTTACTTATATACCTACAGGTTTGTACGGAACCCTCGGTGCGCGAGTCTGACTCGCACTTGGCCGGTTTTTTTTATTTTTCTTCATAAAATTTTTCTCATGCACTAGAAGTTGACCAAGTTTTTGTGATGTCTTCCCTTTGACAGCATACCGTAGCTAGCTCGTATTAATAAGCCAGGCCGTTACACGTATTGGTCCATATCTTGAAAACTACTGAAACGATTCTGAAGGGGGATTATGTTAAGGATTAGTAATCTGGAAGGCAGCAAACGGGATTATTTTATCTGTCCACGGTTATACGGAAATGAAGAAAAGCAAGTAATTTTAGCGTTCATATTGGATGAATGATATATCCTCGAAATATATGGGATTCAGCTGTTAAGTATAGTTTACATTTATTACCAGCTTTTCCCATCGGTTTCACCCGCAGTAATCAGCTCTTAAGGGTCGTAACGTAAGGTTAATTCTATCTCCAAATGCAAAAAATATTCTTTCGAATCCGATTAGCGCGTTCAAACAAAGAAAATACACTTTAATATACATTGCAAGACATAGGTACATACCATCCAACAAGAAAATGCCAGTGTGTTTTTCATAGCACTAATTCAGGCGATAAAAGGAACCAAACTATAGATGCTATTTTAGTTTATCTAACAGGTAAAGTGCGTACCACCAATTAAGGAACCAATTGCGCATTAACATATTTTCGAGCTTATTACTTACTCTAGCATTGTAATACAAGATATGATCTAATTGAGGAAAACTAAAACCATTATTAATAATTCCTGGTTAATAATTTGTAGCATATTGTATTAGAATAATTATTATATACAAACTTACTTTATTAATTTAATAGAAACAAGTTTATCCTGTTGATTTCGTTATTGCCAGCGGGCCGGAATCGTTAGTTAAGGATCAAACACTAAAGTCCCCGTCATGAGAAGCTATAAATTATGTAAACAAACATCTTTTACTAAGTAAACATTTTATACTGCGAGATAATAATAAATTGACCATATTCAATCGACATGAAATATAGACGGGTTATATGAAAGTAACAACCTATTTAATTTAGTCGGATCATATTTTAACGACGCAAAGCGCTATCGTTTGTGTTTCTTGGTACCGGAACGCGTCCGTCGCAGGTATTGTAAACTATCGGTACGCCATTTTGAAATAAACGCGTCATTCGAGTTTCGAATGCGTACGAGTTTGTTTCATTGCTTTGCATATATCGCGGATCTGGTTGTCATTGTTAATTTTGTTATTGTTTCGTTATCACTTTTTTATTGTTGTTACTTTAATTGTTGCGTTAATTTTATTTGTTATTACGTATACTGGAGCCAGTAGCCAGTACATCTAAGGAAATAAATTCGCCACAAAAAAAACGTCAAAAGGTGCGTAATACAATTTATCTAAAATATATAATAAGTAACAAGAAAGAGTTGTTTGTTAAATAATATATGTTAATTAATATTTGTTACTTAATAATTTATTAAATCTTAAACAAATTCATTTTTTTTGTTGGTCCAAATGTTGTGAACTCCTGAACACTTGTTTACAAAATTTATAGCTTCTCATGACGGGGACTTTAGTGGATTCGCATTCGATGTTTCTGTCCCGTCGCGAATGAAGCCGCCTTTTCACTATGGGATATAATATAGTATCTTGAGATATAATTTTTATCGCTCATCATACATTTTGTCGAAAAAATATTTATAGTTTGGGATGTACCTAAATACAAAAATGTATGACGAGCGATAATAGTAAATGTACCAACTTTGCACACATGTAGGATATGTATAATGATGATACATGTGTGCAAAGTTGGATAATAAATCAATGCACACACATGTCATAGGACGTTTTTCAACACACTTGCGAGGAAAAAAACAGACTTGTATTTATTTATGTAGATTTTTTTGATAATTATCAAGCTGAGTTATCAAGGCGCGAAAGTTTTATTTTTTTTGAGAGCCGTCATCTTATAAATTATTTAACCCGTTTAAATTAAGAATGCTTGGTCTACTCTACACACATATCACTTGCAGTGAGGTACAAACTTATCATAATCGGGATTATAGGTACCTATCATAAAACTGTGCGGTAATATAAAGTAAAAAGCTCTAGTGCTTAATAAGATGCATTAAGATACTAAAAACGGTGCAATAAATGTCACTTTACGAGCGAGTGTGTTGAAAAGTATTATATCTCAAGATGTAATGTATATTATACAAGCGGCCCGGTACGTGCTTCGCTACATATAAAGTGAAATAATAAAAATGTTATAAATGAAGAACCGCTCGACCGATTTTGTGCAAACTTCACATAAACCATCTACTAAATAGTCCGAACAAAGCCTAAACATTTGGTTTGGATAGGTGAGCCCGTTCTTGAGTTATAAAATTACAACGAAAAGTGACATTGATTTTTATATATATTGATTATATCCCATTGTGAAAAGCCGGCTTGACACGTCGCGATAACTCGGTAGGTTAGTGCCCGTTTATATTTCCCACACGATTGAGCGTTTTGTTTAATCATTTTGTTTTCGTTTGTCAATGCGAAAGAGTTAATGAAAAAATATTGAAATCTAGAGAAAAAAGTTGAAAACCTACCCCTAAATAATATTTAAAATCTTCGGGTTTATTGTATGACACTTATTTTATGAGTATTTAACATAAGTTAAGTGTTTATAATCACACATAATATTCATTCTATAATAACCACTATTTAACTTATATACAGCCTTTATAAGGGCCTTAGAGTGGTTCATACCAGGAACGTTTTTTCCTAGAATTGATGGATGAGTTTACATAGGTTCCTCATAATTAGTTTTTCAAGGCTTTTAGGTACACCACAAATTGGCTCGGGGCCATAAGGGGTCCCATTAGCTCCAGTTTTAGCTAGTTCGTCAGCTTTTTAAATACCGACGATTCCTGTGTGTCCAGCCTACCGTAACACAACCCTGTTCTTTTCGCCCAGGTATGGTTTAGTAGGTCGATGCAGCTTTTAACTAGCTTAGAGTTGAGAGCTTGCTATCCCAATGGATATATATTGTATGGTTGACGTAGTCTTTTTGCAGATTAGTGTCCGCACATTCAAGTATGGAGTGTACTTCTGCCTGAAATATGGTATTTTCCAAGATTCAGCTTTTTGCTAATTTTTGGATGCTCTCCATAAATTTCACAGCCTACATCAGATCCTGATTTAGATCTATTGGTATACCTACCACTTGAGGCTAACCTCCACCCACGTGACCTTGTCATCTAGCCAGTCGTCACGGGTTCATTATCTGTATGCAATCTTCTTTACTGCCCAACATTCCGAACCATACATTATTTACCTATTATACGTATAATACATTAGCTGTCCCCCGCGGTTTCAGTCGCGTTCCCGGGATAAAAACAGCTCTGGATACTCGGGGATAATATAGCTTCTTATTATTAAAAGAATATTTTGAATCCGACAGGTAGTTCAAAGATTTGCCCGTTTAAACAAAACAAAAAATCTCTTCCGCTTTATTATATTAGTACCTATTAATATAGATACTTACGTTAATCTAACTAGTTCATTTCTTCCAACCCAATCGGTGGAAATACGCAGCATAAATAGTTACGAAACCCGTAAATCTTGTATTTTCAGGTAGCTGCTCGTTGGGACTTCCTGCTGGCTGAACTGGAAGAGCCCCTGCCCCTCGATGGCAAGATCATGGCGGCTGCCAAGCTTGACGACCAACCTTCTCTCCCTGACGGTCTTGAGGTCGGCTACGCGGGCTATGGCACTGATCATCATGGGGTAAGTTATACATGATTGATAATTTAGACTTAGAAGTATAATTTGCTAGCTTTTCGCCCGCGACATCGCTCACGCGGACTCAACAAAACATCAAAACTCTCCAGCTATTTAGTTTCCATAGTGTTCCCACACTACAGTTCAGAAGCACTGCTGCAGTTTTCATGGCACATGTGTATGTCTCCGGGATATTTGTTTTATTAAATCTTTTACCTAAATCCTTACCTTAACTTACTTTTTATAAACATTTATTATTTCTAAACAGGGCACTATGCGCAGCGAAATGCACGCCATGGAACTGGCCAAGCAACCTGACAGTGTCTGCTCTACTCTTATTCAGTACAACTCTAAGGACATGCTCTGCGCTAAGGGGGTCCCACCAAGATACGATTCTGCATGCAATGTAAGTACCTATCTTTGACATCATGTTTAAACCAAGTGCCAATCTGAGTTCGCTGCGGGCTATAGAGTTACTGGCTGGTCTCCCGTATGCAGCAAAGCAAGTGTTTGAGTGAAATATATTATTATCTAGCTGTCCTCCGCATTTTCATCGCGTTCCAGGGATAAAAAGTAGCCTATGTCCTTCTCCATATGAAACGACCTGTACTATCAGGTACATCTGATCTATCATAATCATAACGTTTATTTACCTTTCCAGGGTGACAGCGGCAGCGGGCTGATTGGTGACGGGCGACTGGTGGGCGTCGCGTCGTGGGTCCAGAACGACGCGATCGAGTGTCGCAACGGAGCACTAGTCGTCTTCTCGCGCGTCGCCAGCGCACGCGAATGGATCAAACAAGTCACAGGAGTTTGAAACCCTCCAAATTACAGATAAAAAATAATGATACGTAATTTTTAAGCTATTTTATAATAACAACGTTAATGCAAATGGTCTGTCTTAAGTTGTGATGACGCCATTACTAGTCACGTATCACTAATGTTAAATACATTTGTAACTTATCCTAAGCGTAACTTTGGATACTTTCGTACTTAATCATTCGTAACCCTTTTAGGTACAACATGTATATACAAATTAAATGAAAGTACAAAATAATTTTAGTGACTGTTTAAGAAATTCTATGATCTAAAAATATTGGACCAATTGTAAAAGTACCTTCAATAGTTTGTGGTAATACTATATACTATATTATATGGCATGGCGAGTAGACTAGGTTGATTTGTTAAAGCCATCCTAATTAATAAATCTGCAAATGCCTTCTTTTCTTAGTAAATGCAGTAACGGTTACTTTTGTATGAATAGTAAGTTTTTGTTGTAGTAAATCATAATAAATAAAATATTTTTTTATAAAGATCATTGTCTGTTATTGAAGCTTTTCTTATTCTAGAGGGTAACAACACAAAAACAATATTTATGTTCCTGAAAATTTAATGACTTTAATAGAAGAATAACTAAATTAAAACAGCAAGATAGAAGAAAAATCATTCATTATTAACATCATCTTTATCTGGTTATGTTCAAGAAAAATGACTAAAATTAATCAATGACCTAACAAAATATACAACAAAAGTCATTAAATAATTAAGTCCAACCAATCAGTTAGTCTATCGTGGACAGCGACCGAAGCGATACATACGATATTATTGGTTCAACTTCACCACTAAAATGAACGAGTTACATAATACAACTTACAATTTTGAATAATATTGTGATTAAAAGAAAAAGCTAAATAATTCTTTCCTACTTATATAATGTGTAATAATATAAAGTGTCGACTACTTATAATATGTATAACTATCCATAAGCTTACTTTAAATTTTCACACATAGAGCGGAGCGGGGAGGTTCCGCGGCCGCTGCGACTGCGACGCTAGTCGCGCGACTAGTCGCGCCGCGGTCGCAGCGGTCGCGACGCCGCGCCACCGGCCGCACGCTCGCCTTATGCCGATACACACCACAATCTCGCTAAACACTAGGTCACTTACGCCGAATGTTAGACAAATAAGAAATCGACGACTTCCCAAACCAAAATTAAACTAACGATTCGATGATGGGTGTTAATTTGAACGTGCCGTGTTTGCGCGCCGCCGCCGGTTCCTGTCGCGACATCTCACCTGCGACTAGTCTTCGCGTCGTCTGGCTATCGGTACACGCGTCGCCGGCGTCGGTCGAATGATCCCACAGTACAGGAGTCAGCTCGGTAGCCAACCGGTTACAATTTACAACTAGGCTTACAACGGGGGGCGCCCCGCTCGTCGAGCTTCAGCTAACGATTGTTACTTCGATTATGTTCAGCACGCTATGCTCTCCGTCGGAATCATAACAATGTAGCTTTTTTTGGAGTTTAAATTTTTTACAATATATAGGATTTGTCTCTATAATTAATTATAATCTAATATTTACAATGGAGGTGAATGGACAATATTCAAAACTCTACTTACTATCTCAAAAAATAATCCTGAATTCCTACCCGAAACGAACATTATCTACAACTTTTAATAAAAATTTAAAAGTAAACTCTCGCACAAATAAATCTAAATACAGTAAAGATCGAGTCTGCGTTTCAGATTTCGTGTCGTGTATCGATCGGTAATAGTTTGTACTACATAGTAATACGTCATCATCAGTCAGATAGAGAAAAAAAAGACGGGAAGGCCGCGCGCAGGCTAGCGGCGGCCGGGGACGCGCCACTGATGCCGTCAGTCAATATTGTATATACAAAACGTAAATGAGAAACACAAACTCGATCGAATATTTATTTAGAGATTAATTAAAATCATAAAGGTATGTAATGCGGTGCGATGAGACGGTATGGCTCATATCTTGTGTATCTTCTGGGAGACGACGACGGGGTTGTTGCGGCGGATCTCCTGCGCGCCCAGCTCCCGGTAGTCGAACGAGCACTCGTGCTTGTCGCTGTACCGGTGCACCGCGCAGAACAGCCCTCCGCAGCGGCACTCGAACCCTACGCACACTACTCATTGGTTCCATGTCTACTCGCTACACTAACCTGACGGGCTGAGATCCCCTATAACAAAATAATAACGACGCCCATCGCAATACGTTTGGGTGATCCCATCGCGGCTAGGACGCCTGCCATTATCTATGGATCCATCTTCGAAACTTCACCCATATGTTATGATAGTTTGAAGTATCGATCGTTCAAAAACACATCTCATGAATTTCAAAGGATTACCTGCTTTGGGCTATTCAACCAGATATTCATTTCAATTTCAATTAAACTAACAGGCGAATGTGCATATTTCTTATATGGGATCTCAGATTAGGACTACTTAAACTAAACTACACGCTAAACTCGTGGACACAATGACATCTCAAACACAAAGATCCAAAAGTTATATTTGATATAACTTTTGGATTTTTTTAAAATATTAGTACCTAATAAAATTCAAATAATTTATTCAAATTCAAATCGCTTCACTGAGGTAAAGTAACAAACATTGTAGAATAAGGCCATGAAAAATAATATACTGTTTTGTAACTTTATAACAAACGAGTGTTGAAATATTATTCAGGTCTTTAATTTTACTCTATATGATATGATGGTAGGTTCGTGTATGTACAGTCGAGGTCAATGATATGTTTACAATTGAAGTTACAAAAATATGTATTCATTTAAATATCTAACCATATAATGCTACGCATAAGGTTAGTTATTTAAATGGATACATATTTTTGAAACTTCAAATGTAAATATATCATTGACCTGGACTGTACGTACAATAACACGCAGAATGAAGTGCACACAAAGTATTGACACAGTTGCATGCGGACACAGCTATCGCACACAAAGGGGTAACATGTTCATTATCATTGAATCACTGATAATTGAAAACTGAAAAACGTCAAATACGACGGTTCAAGAAATGATTGTACAATATTGTGTAATGCTCTTCGAATCAATGTTAAATTAAGCCAATTTTTTTATACTTTGATGGCGTCACGACTGTTATCTCTGCCATCTCGCTAAACCATAAATATATTCGAGTTACACAATCCGCGTGCTGGACTGAAAAAATATTGTTTCAACATCAATGGCCAACAGTCATCTTTGATTCACCCACGTCATGGCACAGTCGCTGGGGTCTTTGAACAACACGCTCAAAACCAAACCCTATTTGCCTAAATATGAATATCGATCGTCCACATAGCATGTAGTTAATGTTAGGAACACTATTCTAGACAAAGACGAGTAGGCGAGTAAGTTCTCTAACACCAAATTGTCCAACGTGTTTTTAACAATCGAGGTCAATCGAAGAAGCTTTCTAGGCTGGTTAGCGTTTGAGAAACTACGGCATATCCTCCTCTCACCCATAATACGTCGGTCTCTGAAGACAACAGAGATAAATAACGTGGCATCGGTATCTTCGGTCACTTAATCATAGCCGCATACATAAGCTGACACCTAGCGAGCAATGGAATGGGCTGTGTTCAAAATTCACAACTAGACACAATCCATAATGAGGACAATCGTAAATTAAAGTTACAGATATAACAATTGCCAATCTGGAAGAATGCCACTTAAGTGGAGACCGCGTACTAAGACCAGGTGCGCTGATGACCTGGTTAAAGCGCTAGAAATTTAACGCGGTTAAAGAAATCGCGTTATTGGTGAACTTCACGTGAATTTTATCTGCATATCAGTTCCATACATATACATTATAGTGTAGTCATTAAATAAGCATACAACTCAGAAGGTGGAATGAAATTTTAACGTTGTTAGGTAGCTAAAATGTGAGTTACCGATAAGCATATTGCTTGCATAATGCTTGACGCAGTGACGCCATCACTGATTTTACAAATCAACGCGTCACTCGTATATGAACCATCAAATAATCGAACACCGTTCACGAATCTTTATAATATAATCAAAAGCAAAACTGTGCTCTTGATAAAATAAATGGTACTCAATGACTTAATTACGGCAATTTCCTATGAAGGTGACGTGTCACAAACCGTGTCAACTCACGATTGTATATCAATTGAATAAACCCACATTTTGATAACATAAGAACTATTTGATTACGAATGTTTTATTACAGAACTTTCTTGAAGGATATTTTAAGAATATGTTATATCTTATGGAAAATGTAAATTTGAAGAGTTTTAGAATTTTAAAAGTTTTATTTAAGAATTTAAGATTGTGAAAGTATTGTTTCATGTTTTGAACGACTTTAGGTTGAATGGTCATGAAGATAAAGGTGTATAAAGTATAACTGAGATTAATTAAATGCTATTAGGATAAGAATTCCTGAAATGCGAGAAGTCACCGCCTGCCAAAACGGCGTGTGCAATAGCGAAACATCACTTAACACAATATCAAATGGTCGTCCTTCGTACTTTTTGGCATACCAACATTTAAAAAATTAAATAATAATTGCCTTGCCTAAAAAAATGATGCTATATTTCTGACCGATACTGCCCAGTCCGGTACGGCCGATTTTATATGGTTTAAGCCGAAATACTATGAGATATGATTTTGTTCGTGGGCTCTCATACCATTAGGTCCCTTTTCACACGTAGCTACGCAAACGAAATCAATTACTAACCAGTCACTAGCACATTCTAGCAGTAGTATTTCAATGCAAGATTCTCAAAGCGCTATCGGTTCGTAACGCGTTAGTAACTAGTTTTAAATGACACGGAGTGCTCGTCGCCACGCTTCTAGTTACTAACGAAACCTTTATCCTCATCACTTGAATATAGTAGAAACATGGCAGGGATCTAGGAAATAATATTGTCGACAGGTGACAAAAAATATGATGATGAGTTAGTACATGGCAAATCACTAGTTACTTCTGAAACGTTTGGTGCTAGTAGTGGTATCTAAAATAATTCCGCCTTAGCATAGTGTTTGGTTTGTTTGTTACTTTTCCAGGCCTCAACTATATATATCCATGTAATTAAGACAGTCGTGGTGACATTGATACTGGCATAAAGTAGCCAGATCAAAGAACAATATTTAAAAGATAACTAAAACAATTGGGTCTTACCATACGAGACAAATTCTCAACTAGCAATGACTTTAATTTAACGTTACGTGAAGTTGAGTAAGTTGAGCGGACTCGTCTTGTACGATTCTTGTATAGTAAGGGGCACGAGTCGTGAGCACAGATTGACACCTGCGCAGTAGTTGATTTTCGGTCTGCTTGGCGGAATGAAGCAGGGGGGAGCGCCGAGCTGCACACGATTGGTTCGTCAGTCGATGTTCGTCGTCTATTGCATTATTGCGTGACATTTGACTTTTGTGATTTGGCCAAATGTGTACCATGCGCGAGCTTGCCCCCACTACTGCCTATCTGTGCTCACCTTTCGTGCCTCATACTGTACCTTGTGTCGTTTGTTGAGAATTACCTGTTAGTCCAACCTTCTTGCGGCAAACGGCGCACCTATTCTTTTTCTTTTTGTCCTTGCTTGGGTCCTTGTCGTCCGCGTCGGTGTCGGAGGTGCCGGCGCTGCCGGCGCCGCTGGTGCCCGCGCCGCTCTCCTCCTCACATTTCTGAAATTAATATTTACTATCATCAGTACCTACTACAGTACCCACTAGAAACGCTATGAGCAAATATCAAATACACTTTTATAATAGATTGATTGAAATAAAAAAAAAAACGTACGTCAATTTGAAAATACCGCGATTCAATTGAATAATATTAGGTTCTAGCCTATACTATATGAGATACATTTTGAACCATTATATCCTACAAGTTAAAATATATTAATGGCCGTCCGGGACATCTGTTTGATCGCATCTTATAATCGTACACTCCACACAATTCACCTTACTACATAGTTACTAAGATAATACAGTTAAAAATAATTGCAAATATTCCCTAAGCATATAAATATGACCGACCCTTTTGAGGCCTTTTTTGATTCCGCTCGCTTCTGGAGGGCGCTCATCGTTATTGTCAAATCGAGGACTCTTCAATTTGGCGTCATTTGTAGATGAGGTAGGACCCTCCTCGATGAACTCATTGCGACCCTCCTCTATGCCAACGATCTTCTTAGTTTTGAGAGTGTCTCGGACGGCAATGTCATGTTTGGACGATAGTTTACATTGGTGCGCTTGCGTCTTGTCTTCCAGTTTTATTTTCTGCCCGGCGACAGCGTGCTCGACCGCCTCCTTCGTCCCGTCGGGAGTGGGGAGCGGAGTGCTGTCGTTAATTTCGATGGACAGGCGTTTATTCTCGAAGCTCTTTGAACGCGACACACCGATACCCTGTTCTAGGGCGGAATTTTGGCTGCTATTATTAGATTTGCTCGTGCGACGTATTGCTTTCTTGAATATCCTCTTTCCCTTTGACTCTTTTTTACTAGGGTCATTTTCCATTATTCAGATTTTTTGTAAACTTCAGGTTGGACATTTTGACTGTAAATTAAAGTTACGTGGTGTGAGTATGTTATTGTTATCTACGCGACCGTCTCTCGACGATAATAACGTTACGTAGCAACAGAGTGCAATGAATGTAGTAAATAAACACTTTACCAGCTACTATGTGAAGGTGCCCCTCATCTCAAGTCAATGACTTGAGGACTAAATAATACAAAAAAAAAATTACATTTTAAAAGTGAACCGACTACAAACGAGATTTTAACAATTCAAAACAATTAAATACAAATAACCAAGTAAATATTTTTTTGATTTCCTTTGCTGTATACGCAATGTCTACGTGACGTAAAATTCTTATTTTAAATAAAATGGTTCTAGCCGTCATAGATTTTAAAGCGCGAAAAAGTATTTAGTGCGCAGTCAGTTTGTAATTAAACTGACCCACATGAGCAGCAATAACAATGAATATAAATTATAATGATTGCTGAAAGCTACTTATTACTTATATACGTGTTTACCAAAGTGTGTTACAGTAGGATTCTCAGGCGGAAACAGTGGGTACATCGGTGCAATGATGAGCGTTGCTCCACCGACACCGGCTACAAAATAATCTACACTTATCGAGTGACGGGGCGCCACTCACCCAAATATTGTAGGTACGTTGGCAAAATTGGGACCGGAGTACAGGCTTTTATTTGCGACAGGGATTATTATTTCCATCAAACATACATGACATTAGAAAAGTGCAGATAATGCATATTAAGGGTCGGTTCGTTCAAACTAAACGGAAAATGTGCAAAACAACTCATTTTTGTTGCTTTGTAACGAAACTATACTGTGTAATTTTGTAATAAATTTACTAAAATAATCAACTAATATACGATATTAAAAATACAGCCGTAGGACAGCCAGACGAAATGATGGCTTAGGCTTAGTCATAGGGTCACATTGAGCAACCTTTGGTTCAGACATAACCCTAAAAGGAGCAGCGTACATCACGGGAACTCCACTTAAATACTATCATAAAGACTATTATTACTAACTAAAAATGCTTAAGCATGCGCCGACAGTTTTTCGTTCTAAATTAATTTATATTATTTTATTTATTTAGCACACACGGCTCTACACATCAAGCTATACATTTCCAATATAGCTTAGATCTCGCATTGTATAGGATTTCCGTACAATGAGAGGTCAGCTAATATTGGAAATATATAGCTTGATCTGTAGCCGTGCGTACACACACAACAGTTAACAATCATAATTTTACTCCAAAGAGACAAACACCTAGGTATTTAGTTTAGAGTCCAGGTACAAATCCAAACACGTGTACTCGATTGTATGTACTTCGCGTGTCAAAATCTGTGCAGAAATGGGGCACAATGTTCTTCTTTTGAAACAGTTTCGCGCCGACAGGGAACTGAGAACTCGCATAAGGCTGCATGTCCACCAGAGATGTGTAGCGAGGGATATGTTTAGCTTGTTTTAAAATCTAATGCCAGCCTAACTAAATCAATCTCTGTGCATACACAGAAGACCAAGCAGGCGTTTAAACAAGAAATTAACTTATAAATATAGGTACTCTAATCATAGCAATCAAGTTATAAAAAGAAGATCATTAATGTGAAAATACCGCACTGCTGTAGCAAACAAAAGCTTCTGTAAGGCCGATTTGGGAATATAACAGCCATGAAACCTACCTAGTCAAAGTACAATAAATACTGGACAATCAAGTAGATTGGACTTTGATCAATCTGTAGACTGTACATATTTTGTTAAATTGAGCCATGACGCCATTCACACCCTGATACAATCACAGTGATCACCACATCCGTCCAACACCACAAATTTCAACCACAGTAAGTGTATGGTAGATATTTGAATAACTTTTTTTTTATGCTTTAGAATTATATATTCACCATAACAGTTTGGTTGGTTTGACAATTAACATCCATCATAATGGACCCAAGGATATCCGTCCACTCTTAAGCATGGACCACGAAACATTTATCAATTTAATTTCTATACAAATATAACAAGGTTTCCATGTATGTTGGTGATAGTAGCGTGTCCCGTACACCTTGCACATTACATAACCATGCTACATACATTTAAAAAATAACAAAGCCAGCTCCATAAACCAGTCATTCATTTGATATAATATGTTGTATATTTAGTTCTGTATATTATCTGAGAGTTAGATAAAAAGTATTTGCAAATTAAGATTCGAAATGACAAATCATAAATAGCACGTTTATAAAACTGTTTTTTTGTTTACTCAAGGAAATAGTGACTCAATGTTTCACACAAACAAAAATGAAATCGTTCTCAGAAATTTTACTTAGTCGATAATTTGGTGAAACGCGATGTTATTTTATTATAATGGATGCCATGAAACCGATCTCGGCAACGATATCAATAGAGGCGAAGCCGCGTAGGTTCACACATAGTTGTGCAAAGCGGTATCGGCAGATATCTGATGGTAATCTAAGACATTGCACGGCGATTGCGTGTGTGTTGGTGTCACACGGTACAGGAAAAACTGGAAATTATTTTAAGACTATAATTTAAGCAAAAGATCGATGAATGTTTTGTTATTTACATGTCAATATCTAATACAAAACAATCGCAACATAACTCGTTCGAAATCCTTTTCGCCGTACATTTTAGCGCTAACCTGAGTGGTTTATAATCACAAAATTAAATTAAATCTACAAATAAAATTTTTCATCACAAGTTTCTTATGAGATCACGTTTCAAGCAAATCATGCATCTTTTATTGCATTTGAGATTTGTTTCTAGTTTTTTCTGTATATATCAGTGTTTGTGTGTGTGTGTAGTAGATAAGTGAAGAGTGGCCTCACGTCTGTGTGGTCCTGCGTCTGTGCGGGCAGGCTGGGCACGGTGGGTGCTGCGGCGGCGAGCGGCGTGGGCGCGGCGGCCGGCGCGGGCACGAATGCCGCCGACACCGGCGACGGCGTCGTCGCGGGCGGCTGCTGTTTCTTCTTTAAAGCCTCCTGGAATGCAACGTCATTAAGTGTTACAAAGGAGATAATATATAAATGGAATACTTCCATTTATGCAGAGGGTGATAGTTTTCGTTCAAGTACGCATTAGACCTATTATAAAACAATGTCTGTGTGCACGATTTTCTCCGGCACTAATGGACGAGTTTTATCCGGGCTTTCAATTATTAGTGTTTCCAAGAGCATTTTCGCGTGCACTGCATAAATAACTAAATAAGGTAAAATTATGTATGAAAAATCTTAGCCCTTGAACATTTTTTACAAAAAAGGTTTAAATTGTCTTAAGAATTTTAGGTTTCTACTATATATCGCCAGTTATATGAAAATTGGATCTGATTTGGAAACAATTGAAAAAAAAATTACAAGGAGGACCAAAAGATTCTGCAAATAAAATAGGTAGATATATTTTATTAGTCCTTCTTGCTTTTCCTCACACACACACAATACAAATATCAAATTATGGGGGGAAAATGATCAAAATTATAGCATCTAGCCGATGATGACCGATTTATAACAGGCTTTACCTATCCATAATCAATATCTTTACCTCTTTTGGAAATATTGTATAATTATAACATTTTACTACTTAGATTAGGTATGGTGTAGATAACCTTAGGTTTCATTCAATAATGAAAAACAATGAAAATTATTAACTGACAGATCCGTCCCTAGCCTAGTGATGGCGATGTTCTTTGTTCACTATTACATACATATTCGTGAACTTCATACGCAATGAAAACCAAATGCAATGCGGTACCTATATTACATCTATAGGTGAAATATAGTATCGCTACGCACACGTAAACATTTGACCATTCGGTAGCGATAAATGATTGACAACGGGATGTCACTTTATCGCTCGTTTAGCAGATTACTGATATGGTCTCGTCTAATACGTGATACTCACTTGCGCGGTCCGAGTTGTGTTAGCGATACTAATGATACGACACGAGCAGGCCATTGCGACATTTTAAATTTTATCGCAGTTGTATGTAATCACGTCATCATAGTTGCGGCGATATGGACATCTTTTTGTTTCCGAATAAAATAACAGATACCCGTGACTATTTATTGAATAAAGACGGGTATTCCAATTAGAACCTAAAGGCGTTTCCCTAATTATGGTAGTTTGAATAAATATTTAAATGCATTTCTTTAAGTAACAAAATATAATGTAAAACCACGTCATTTATTACTAACCAGACGACCACTGCTGGAATAACAGTTACCACAAAAAATATGTTTTAATTAAATATTACAGTTGTGAAGAAATAAAACTGTATCTATAGAAATACAATATGTATAGAAATACAACTGTAATAATTAAAGCAAAATAAATAAAGCAGTCCACACATTGACTGGCCGACTGCCAAGCTACATAAGTCATCGGTCCATCTAGCCTAGCACCACGCACACTAAATGGATATCGTACTTGCCTTTACGTAGTCTCCATTCAAGAAATCGTCTATCTACACCGTTCCATACCTCTCGGTGAGATAAAAGTGAGTACACGGCATTCCACTTGGTTTTAGGTTTAGATTTCAGCGATGTAAAGGACTGACAAGTTTCAGAAATACCTACTGCTTTTACGAAATGCTGGTGAGATAGAATCGCACACTTTCTCTTAGGCTAAGTTCCCAAGAACGATTTTTAAATCTTCCAACGCGCGTTTTTTTTAAACATTATGAAATATAACGTATTACTTCTCCTGCACGGATTCGAACGCTGACGTTTTCTAAAATAGCTCGTGCGAACGTAGCTTTAGTCCACATAAAAGATATCAGTTTTAGAGGGAATAGGTATATGGTCAACGATAAGTCTTGACAAATCTCAGCCTGCTGTAGTGCTTGGATGGTGGTTTCAAAATAAGTGAAAATGTCGTTGTGTATTCTGTAAGTTCTATAATTATGTATGAGTATGTATTTCCAAAAAAAAAGTACTATTTATGTATTATATCAGTTATCTGAGTTCCATAATACAAGCTCTGCTTAGTTTGAGATCAGATGACCATGTGTGTGGATTGTCCCAGGATATTTATTTTATTTTTTTACTTATGTAATAAAGTGGTAGTTTTTTACAAGCTTTTATTTAACTTGCAATGTTGGTAGGTACCTATGTAGGTATTTTTGTTCGTTCGGGTCTTGTCATAACAGCTAATCTCTGGAACTACCAGTTGGATACGAAAAAATCTTTCACTAATAGGAAGCTACATTATCCCCAAGTATTATAGGGCTACGGAACGCGGGAGAAACCGCGGGGAACAGCTAGTAATTAGATAAATCATTTAGTAATTTATATAACACCAACAAAAAAAACAAGCCTTTGAGTCTGCGATCGATCATCAGACCATGGTGTAGGAGAAGTTCCAAAACACTTGCCGACACTAGGTACAACTAGGCTAGGTATGACTAATTATTGTTAGTTAGCTAAACACTCACCTTAAAGCAAACTGAGCAGAGCCCATCAGTCGAGGGGTTACCATAGAACCCACACCCCGAGCGGCATAACGCCTCCATTGGATTTGACTCACGCTCCATTGTTCTATGATTATTAATTTTCACTCGAATATAGTCAACAACAACAAATGTAGGTATCACTTCACTCCTTTAGTCAAGAGTACGATTGCACTAATTGTATATTGCACTTGTTTATCGTAACACACAATGTTTCACAGAGTCCACAGTGTACCGTAGTAACGTTACAATTTAGACGTGATTTATGTCTGGCTTGCTGTTTCCGCGGTAAGTGGCTGTTCTCGCCAACGAGCTAAGAATGTTCCTTCGATGTCAGGATCTCTGAGCTGGCAGGCCCTAAAACAACAACATACAAACAACATTAATACACAACACCGGTAAATTTTTTTTTCTTCATTTAAATATTCTTAAAACATTTTTATTTCTCAATCAGTTATGGAGTGCGTTTCTCCATTTCGAATGTTTGATGGAGGCGTTGTTTTTATTAAAGTAACATAAAACCCACGTCAAAAATTCTCTATAATAATCTTAATGAAAAGAAGTAGATATTCCATACAAAAATTCTAATTCTACCAAGATGTACCGTACGTATTGCTTTACCGTGAAATGAATTTACTAGTACCAATTACTAAAGTTAACGCCATTGCTTTATGCTTTTTAGTGCAACCCTATTTTGGAGCCAGGAATTTTATTTTTTCACACACAAACAAACACACATTCACAACCTCATATCCTAAGCCCCAAACATAAAGACATTATACAGTCCCCCCTACCTTTCGTGGGAATGGGAAGTAAACAAGCTCAAAACGTTTCTCCCAGTTAGTTCCTATCAGTATGTCAAAAAAAATATGAATTTTGATTTGTTATGTCATTCCAATCACGATGAAATTTGGCACGCAGATAGCCTATGGTATGGAGAAGTACATAGGTTACTTTTTAACCTGGGAACGCGGGTGATTCCGCGGGGGACAGCCAGTTGTACCGGTTATAAATATAACAATGACATTAATTATTAGGTATAATAGGACGCGCGTCTCTCGCGCTAAACAATGGGTTATATTATAAATTCTGTTTTTTTGCTAAAAGTTACGATAATTTAAAGTCATTGAAGGGTTCAAAAACATTATAACAGCGAAGAATCTTTCTAAATTTGCCGAATAGATATTTAAATTAGTTCCTAACCATTCCTAAAAACTGGTTTTAGAAAATTGTTTATCTGCACATTTTGGAGCCCACATCCCCTCTCTTTAGGTATTTTCGTTTTCAATGTGAGTTGTGTGATGACGACTGTGTTCAAAGTAAACATTCGTAAGCAGTGTGACCCGTTTTCGGGTATTTATAAACTTAAGTATCGGATTCGAAAACAGATCAAGTCTGGTATAAACAAAAATATTTTGAGTGACAAAAATAGATAACGGCGTGTATGAACGCAGAGCACAGAACGGGATTATTTCTTTAGAAAGTAGGTAGGTAGGTATTAGGCATAGAGTGGAGTATGATTCGGTCGAGTCAAAACATAATATGCATAACGACAGGTTTGCGTAATAAGAGAGAGCTAACGCTAAGTGGAACGCGTCCGCGAAACGGAGCACCCGCGCCCCACACCAAGGTCGCTCCAACTACAGTCGACACGACACTAAAGTCCCCGTCATGAGAAGCTATAAATTTTGTAAACAAGTGTTCAGGAGTTCACAACATTTGGACCAACAAAAAAAATGAATTATTTATTATATATTTTAGATAAATTGTATTACGCACCTTTTGACGTTTTTTTCGTGGCGAATTTATTTCCTTCGATGTACTGGCTACTGGCTCCATTATACGTAATAACAAATAAAATTAACGCAACAATTAAAGTAACAACAATAAAAAAGTGATAACGTAACAATAACAAAATTAACAATAACAACCAGATCCGCGATATATGCAAAGCAATGAAACAAACTCGTACGCATTCGAAACTCGAATGACGCGTTTATTTCAAAATGGCGTCCCGATAGTTTACAATAGAACGTAGTGATTATATTCTCTTTGGTTTACAATCCCTGCGACGGACGCGTTCCGATACCAAGAAACACAAACGATAGCGCTTTGCGTCGTTAAAATATGATCCGACTAAATTAAATAGGTTGTTACTTTCATATAACCCGTCTATATTTCATGTCGATTGAATATGGTCAATTTATTATTATCTCGCAGTATAAAATGTTTACTTAGTAAAAGATGTTTGTTTACATAATTTATAGCTTCTCATGACGGGGACTATAGCTAGCAACATAGATACAATAGCCAGCATAGAGACTAGCGCTGCTTGGCCACATCTGCTGGCCGACGCCACATTACAACACTCGTTAGGGGAGCGACCATTAATTACGTGAGGCGATTTTTGCAAATTTTTCGACCACCCCTCCCCCTTGGTGAGATTTGGCTCGACCCCCTCCCCCTTTCCACTAATCTCACGTGAGATTTTTTTAATGCGTATTTTTTGTGAACTAACTAAATACGTTATCTGTGCTTGTTTGCGTTGGATTTGTTTAAAAACAACATACTTAATACGTAATTAATGGAAGCCCACTGAAGAAGGTTGCAGACAATTAGTAACGCAACCAACTGTAGCACCAACTAGTGATAGAGAACAATCTGTACCATGCGGTTTCAACTGCGTTGAATTTGTAATTCCTATACATGCCTTAAATGCTAGTTCTGTAGGTTCCAGTTTTATATAAGTTACTATAGAAAGATATTTAACAAAAAAACTGATTGGGGATGAAGTAAGAGAGAGGATAGAACAGTTCTCAACTTTGCATTGCAATCATAGCCTACCTAGATAGGTATACAGATTGAAACAACCTCATCGCTAGAAATTTAACAAAATCGAACGTGGTTCAATTTCCAATGAAGCACGGGTTGCATTTGAACGTAAAGTAAGTTATCAGAAAGCAGGTAGGTATATTGAACCTGTATCTATTCGAAAATGATTGAAACTCATTACAGCAAAGTTACATAAACCTAAAAAAAAAATACGACCGAATTGAGAACCTCCTCCTTTTCTTGAAGTCGGTTAAAAATAACAGTATTTTATAGAAATCGGCAGAACGAGAAAAAAAACATAAATTCTATGAAGCCGCAGTCGATAGGTAGGTAGGTTTAAAAATAACAGTATTTTATAGAAATCGGCAGAACGAGAAAAAAAACATAAATTCTATGAAGCCGCAGTCGATAGGTAGGTAGGTAGGTACCTAGTTCAGAATATTTGCAGCGTTATTCAAACAATTTGTGACAGACAAATACCTACCTAATAATAAGATAAGTATATATCTAAAACAAAATTATGGGAATGTTTGTATTCAAAAATATGACGCAAGCTCATATATAAATATGTAAATAGGTGCCTACGTTTTGGGTAAACTGTGCTTGGTAGTCGTCAAATTCGCAAGAGAGAAACGAGCACTGATGTGGCAATGGCAACACAACAAGCAACAAGTCAAATTATGATATCAAACAACTCGTTTTTCTACAACGTAGCGTGCACCGACTTTGGAATCGCTGCCGATTTTATCTACCAAATAGGCCAAGGCGAATGTGTTTCTTTACTTTCCAGACGATTGTGACCGCTTTTAGGAATGTGCGCATCAATGATTGCGATTATGAATGTTTATAAAGGAGAGTGTGCATCGTACGGGGTCATTAGCACCGGGCCGGTCGGACTTAGGGGAGTCATCGACCGACCAGCACGCAGGCGCAGGGGTGCTAAGCGTCGACCGTGGCGCCCGCGCACTCGCCCGTTATTATATTAAAGCGGTAGTCACAATCACACAGTACAATACATACAGTGCATGACAGACAAGTGGCTACAAAGAACGTGTTCTCCCTGCGACATTCCACACGTTCCAAACGTCCAAAGTGCAATTTCTGATTGCAGATACGCTGACGCTGCCGGTCACTTTACTTATTGTACTCAACGTTATAATATGTTCGTTACTTGCTATTGGATTAGAATGCAATAAATTTATCGTTAACTTTAGCTAAAGCTGTGGCTAAAGTATTAAATTTACTTATTAAATAAATTTGTACCCTACATTCTTATTGAAAGAATAGGAATGGAAGAATGTCATGCGAACCCTAGTTTCCATTGTATGTCAAAGTTTTTTTTCTTTAGAAAATTTATGCAGTGACTATCTCTATGAAAATGCTACAAATAATATTAGATAAAACTTTGATAATTTTGAAGTCGAGTTCTACCTACCTAATAATGATGCGAAAGAAGTGTGCCAAGGCAACTATAAGCGTTATTCAACTAATCGGAAACGTGATGTTCAATTATAGCAATACAATAATGCCGATGCTAGGCTCCGTTGCCAAATTAACACTATTAGCTGTAGCATTTAACTCTTTAATAACGTTCATACACGAGGTTACCGTCAGACATTCATTTATTTTAAAAAATATTTTAAAGAATTACCTACGGGAATAAAGGTGCAGGTGAAAAAACATTAATTAGATTTAAATTATTCAGCAATACTAAAGCTAATTAGTTATTCAAATTAAAGCCAGATACCGTTAGATAAGGAACCTGTCTACATACAATAACAATAAAAAGCCACCAGCAGAATCGTTTCCATATTTATTAATATGACGTGATAGATAAATTCAACGATAGTCAAAGCTATAAAGAAGTATGTGTATGTGTGCGTTCATAAGGTATACGTCGCGACGACGTCGGACGCCCCTTGTGTGCACCGTGCCCTGCTGACCCAGTTGCCGAGTGTTCAGTACGCAATTCGAGCGCGACCCGCTTTGCCGCCGAGGCACTGACATACAGAAACACACACACGAGACTCATCATGTGCCTCCGCCAGCACCTATCACTGACTTAACTCTATGCCTGTGCCACATCTGTTACGCCCTTAAGTCAGAACTCAGAATAGATACCCTACCTAGATGCGAAATCAAAAGCCCGCCAACCATAAAATTACCTTCCATCCTGCGAACTGTGCTGTAATCAAGTAAACAAATCGGTTCAACTGTCTCTTGTCTACCAAACCTTGCAGACCGAGATCCCAGGGCCGCCAGACAATACTTAAATATTCTGACGGACAAAATGTATAGAATCGAGTAGTGTTAGTACGTATTTCAAACGTATGACCTGCTAACTTGTCCCGTCGGCCAATTTTCAGGCACCAGGCATGTAAGGTTTGTTATGTTATTTTATGCACATAACGTATTTTTCTTAAATTCTGCGAGCTGATAATTATATGTTAAGGGAACAGGGAACTATTAAAATACTTTTTGCAAGCAGCCATACCAATCGTAGCAGCCTAACATCCCCTAAACACAATTAAAATGTTGCACAAAATAAACGTTTTACTAAACTATGGTTTACTTTTCGTAGGCAAAATGGATAGACTTATTTCTGGAGTATGGAAATATTAAAAATAAATTCAGCATTAGGAATCAGTACAATGTTCAAATTGTGCAGAAAATAAATATTATCCAATAAAGGCTCTTCAACAAGTGAAAAAACAGAACATTACGTGCGATAAACAAGTGCCATCGACATTGTCGTCTCAATCTGAATCGAGACGATGAGGCTTGAGCCTATTTCCAAAAAGACCTAGTCCATGAGTTTTCTTGTAGGTATTTAAAGAGTTGCTGCAAAATAACTAGGTGGCGCTGTCAGCACCAAATTGAATTGTCAAATCAAAATATGCTGTCACATAACTTTAGTGTTGCCACATAGGCCAACAACGGAAGGTGTCCATCCTTTTTAAATCAAAATCGACAATTGAAAAAAAAAATATACAGATTTCTTTTATTAAGTGTTAATTGATATTATTGGCAACCATGAACATGATTAAATGAAACCAAATTTCAGAGGAGCAAAACTTAATTTTCGTTGCTTTTTGGTAACAGCCTGATTTTTTGCGTCCGAAATTAGTAATAAGAGGCGGCAACACTGGTATGAGTGGATGTTTGTTTCCGTTGTTTGTTTTGTTGTGGAAGTCACGCTTAAGGATTATTTGTTTCTATCATTGTTTTGATATTCGTTGGACATCCACCCTTATTGCTCTTATCCACTGTGACCTTAGTGGTTCATCAGTTGGAAATGTAAGACGTCCCTTATTGGTACAATTCACAACTGCACAAACACGCATTTTCAATAGTTTTCAAATCATTCAAATCTAAGCTAAATTTCACAAAAGTTTTGAACAAAACACAGATGATAGTGACATAATACTAGTTACAGACGATCCGACTGTCGGACGTCTGATGGTCAGGGCCGTGTGTAGCGCGGCAGGACTCTCTAAGTATATACTGTAGTCTTTGGGCAGGAAGTCGAAAGCTTCCAACCGGTATTAGTAATAATTATGAGGGTCCTGCCGCACTACACACTTTCCTACGGCAGGACGTACCTTGGCCGTGTCTCCTGCGTAATAATAAAAATAGGAGTCCGACATTGGAACGTCTGTTACCAGTATAAAGCCAAATAGTTATGGGCTGCGTTCAGTTACTACGCCGGTGATCGCCCGACGATCATCGAACGCACCCATGAAGTTACATAGTTTTTTTTTTTATTGAACTGACAGCAAGATAGTTCGTTTCAGTCATATTAACGCCATCTATTGAGACTTAAAGAAAAGAAAATTAAATACCTACAAGAAAACTTCTCATTGAAAAGTTACATTTGGGGTTGCATTTGTCAGAGAACACAATTTTATTTTTTAGATAACAAGGGCCCCCCCTTGTTTAGTTTAAAGTTAAATCCAAGTTTGTGGGATTGCTAACCTAGTCCCACGGCCGCCATCTTAAAAAACCGGCCAAGTGCGAGTCAGACTTGCGCACCAAGGGTTCCGTACAAACCTGTAGGTATATAAGTAAATGGTAGTATAGACCTGAGTATTTGATATGAATTTCAATTTATGACGTATTAAAAAAAACTACTAACTAGATATCGTTCAAACCAATTTTCAAAAATAAACGGTATCCGGCTTTTTAGGGTTCCGTAGCCAAATGGCAAAAAACGGAACCCTTATAGATTCGTCATGTCTGTCTGTCTGTCTGTATCATACTTAGATAGAACTGAAATTCTTTTTTTTTTTAATAAAACCCATAAGTGTGTCTATGGATGGGTCTTCAAAAATGATATTGAGGTTTCTAATATCATTTTTTTCTAAACTGAATAGTTTGCGCGAGAGACACTTCCAAAGTGGTAAAATGTGTGTCCCCCCTGTAACTTCTAAAATAAGAGAATGATAAAACTAAAAAAAATATATGATGTAGGTACATTACCATGTAAACTTCCACCGAAAATTGGTTTGAACGAGATCTACCAAGTAGTTTTTTTTAATACGTCATAAATTGAAATTCATATCAAATACTCAGGTCTATACTACCATTTACTTATATACCTACAGGTTTGTACGGAACCCTCGTTGCGCGAGTCTGACTCGCACTTGGCCGGTTTTTAAATTTCGCAAACGAGCGATCGCCGAGCGTGGCCGAGTGCAGGCGACGAGAGTCGGTAGCTCACGCAGGTTTTGTTTCATTGTTTAACTTAAAGAGAAGAAGTTTTTGATTATAATTTTTTTAGTTAAAAAAGTCTTATTTGTGCCTTTCATTAGTATTTAAGAAGAATTTAAATATGTTTATCAATTAATTGTTTAATTATCTAGAATTTAATTTTGACTGATGACTATTTGACTGTTTAATAATTAAGTACCTACCTAAGACTGATTTGGCAATCGATTTTATTTATATTTCAATAGAATTTAACAATATTTATGATAATAATCAAAAAAGCTTGATTTTACATAAAAAAAAATGTCGTACCTATTAATACTGAGACAAAATCCTCAATAATGTAGGTCTTTCTACCCAAATGTCCGGCCAAACTGGCTGGTCTGTCCGGCTATTAGGTTTGGCGACCTGGCAATCCTACTCCTAACCACCATTACTTTGGCAAACGATGCACCAAACACTCTGTGTATAATAGGTACATTCGTTCGTAACCATTCGTTCATTTAACATAAAACAGCTAAAACCGGTACTAACGGCGGATTTAACTAACGAAATTAATATAAACCAATCCATCCACAAAGACAACTTGAGGAATTATACGTTGAAACCACGCCGATAAGCTATTCACGTTCGTATAGATAGAGGACAAAATAAGTAAGGGAAGTATTCAGATCCGATTATTCAAAGATTTATAAATATTTAGGACCGAAAGAGAACTCGAATCTTAGCCACTTCAAGAACACACTTAAAACCAACGCATAAAACTGATCATCCATTAAGTTATATACATAATACATAATCACAGTGCTCGAATTTACGTCTGGTTGAGACAAAATACAGGTCTGACCACTCGATCAACGGTAACAATAACGGTAACGGCACAAAAATCGTGCAGTGCACAGAAAAATCCTCGAAAAGCTGGCGTTCTCGACTGTAAATAACTGTCTGCAGCATGACAACTCGTTAAGATTTGCTAAATAAATAGGTCAAATACCGTGCCTCTTATGTAGGTAATAATAAATAAATCAGTTTAATGAATTTTCAAAACATTTCAAAGCCACAAAAATCCAGTTACAGATGTTGATGTTCCTATACCATAATTATTTGAAAGTGACATACCTACCTAATTTTTTTTTTGTGGTTTAAAATATGATAAATAGGTAGGTTATTTACTTTCCTAGTTCCTAGTCATCATGAATTATTTAGATCAATCCCAAAAAATGATAATTTCTTCTTTATTGTGTAGCTCTCTGGAAATTGATTTAGAAGAAGGCAAGTAGAGGCAGTTTTATTGTATTTGTTATCAAACAAAAAACTACACAGAAATACGGAAACTACACGATGACAACGCAAATCGAGGTCAATGTTTTTTCCTTGGCAAAAGATCTATCTAGCTATATTATGGTAATAAAACAGCGTCTATCCGCAGTCAAGCACAATGTGCGTGTATCTATCTTAGCGGAAACGTTGCTTACCAAAAATAGACTAGCCAGGGTCTCGCGCTCTACCTTCCGCGTGGTAATGCAACTAGGAAATAAATATGTGGTAGGTACGTTGAGACGCACTCATCATTGAGGCAACAATGCTCCTTGACAGAACAGGAAGGACAATGACATCAGCGTTTGAAGTTTGAAGGAAGATTCTGCGTCACCAAGTGCACAATGACGCGGCGACAATCGAACACGCACCGCAAGATGGCCGACACAGCGTCAGCTGATCGCGCACACGCAGCGCAGCTGTGACATGATGTGTGTGTACCACTCTCACACATATCTCAGCATATCGCTCTCTCTTTCATTCGCGGTTCTACACAATGGACGTGCTCAGTCATTGTTTGAAACACAATGCTCACGATAGATATACTGCTGCCAGTGAGTAGTTATTGTACATATTTAAATAGTTTGCGCACCCGATTGTGCAAATCAACAGGTAGGTAGGTACTACCTAGTGTTTGAAGTTCAATAAATGAAAAGTTTAAATCTCAGCAAAGAGTCCGATTATTATAACGTTTTCTACAAAACGATGTAGGTATTTTAGCAATACAGTTATGATTTAATTACTTTTAAACGATCGTGACTTCTGAACAAACGTGATCAATAATAAAGAGAATGCGTTGACTCACCATTAAATACTGCACTGCACGGTAATGAGAAAGAAAACTATCAATAGGTATGAAACAAAAAAAAGAACAACTACCTACAGGACGACAGTAAACGATTTATTATTTACTGAATAACCCAGCCATCTATATTCTATAGGTACCTACCAACATTGCAACTATAGTAGCTAGCATGTCTGGAATATTCATACATTTGGCATTTGATAAATAGACAACTAATTAAACTGTTGGTAATCGTATGGTAGAGTCAATGAGGTTTGAGTTTAAATTCACAAAATTCTCGAGTGTTGATTGTATATTGGAAGACCTACAATGATATGACATCAATTATCGTCTAATTATACCCATATCAATACACAAATAGTGTAATCGACATTTAACGACAGTTTACGATAATAATAATCAAAATGTTAATTGTGTTTTCAGCACGAACAGACGGAACATGTAAAATAATCATCTGCTGCAAAAACAAAAATAATACCAGATAAGTAATGATTTGTGCTGCACTGACCGGTCTATTTACGAAAACAAATAGTGCTTGAGTACCCAAACTACAAAATACAATAAATTAAATAGTAAGTAACACAATCTAGGTATCTATATTCGTGGAATATAGAATCTCGATGCATGCGATTGAAAAAACGCTTTAACTATACCCCACTACACAAATTGCATTGAAAGTTCTAAACACGTGAGGACGTTGACCTTCTGACATGAAGGTCGGGGCGGCGGCCTTCAAACAGCCTCGTCTAGGTGGCTGGTGCAGGCTCCTTTCGTATACATATCTCGAAACGCAGACGCACACAAAAACATCACACACTTAATAATATTACCTTCGAGAGGCAACACGAGCCCATGGCCACGTTGAAACTACACTCGAAAACGTCTCAAAGCCACAAACACGATATCACTAACACTGTTAATGGTGAAAGAGTGCCGCGCGCACTAATTCGCACTATTATCTGACTGAACAGATAAGGTGCATTAGTCGCACCTGATGATGGAACGGTATTTGAATCATGTAGCGAGTATATCGGCCACGCAGATACGAGCTCCGACGCGCTCAGCGTGCTGGTGAGAACTGAGCGAGCGAGGAGGCCGCGGCGCGGCGGGCAGCGGTCGTGCCGCCTGCAACTATTCGCGTCATTCCATCCATTCTACACGCGCAACGAGCACGCACTCACCAATACAAACAACCAACTGGTCGCTAGCTGATAAACACATGTTCCACTCGACTCAACCAGTCATCTCGCATCACACAACAGAACGCACTTTAAATCATACCGCTACATTCGCACTACTTGCTCACAAACACCATTATCCTCTCCTCAGAATTATTGGAGTAACACATACTGTTTTCCGGCCTATTATTACAACTGGGTTAAGCTTTTACAAAACATACTGGCGTGGCTATGTGACTCATAGGCTCATATCAAACCGATGCTATGAGTTTTGGTGACTCATCTACAACTTTCCTAAATCAAATTATATGTAGCTATGTCACCACAACAAGATAAGTCGTAGGTACGTGATCATGGGTGTGATGAGTAGGTAGTTCAATCGTAATTTGCTTAATTTAAATCTGTTCAGAAATTTCTAGAAACATTAAGCAACAATTGCATCAGCAAATCTATAAAATTCTTATCACACAACAGCTCTAAATACTTTCCATAAGTGCGTGAACTGAATGGACACTTTGAAAACAAATTTTGGCACCAGCCTTATAGCATTTAAGTATTCCTGCCACAGGTATGGTATAGCGTTACTTCTGGATAAGTGAACATTGGTCTTGGACTCCTGCAGGGCTATTTTAAAACGTCGGATTCGATATCGGAAACGGATTTAAAAAATCCGAGGCGAATTTCAGCAATTGCTATTTTCATTTCAAATCGCCTCAGTAGTTTTTGAATCCGTTTCCGATATCGAATCCGACGTTTTAAAATAGCCCTGCTGGACTGTTATCTGAACTGTCAGCGGAGTGGTCAGATCTAGCAATCGATGCACACAACGGGAACAAAACGGTATATAAATTAGAACAGAACTTCGAAATCAGAAAGAATTCACAAGCTTATTGTTAGTCACTTAAATGAGGGCTGCGTGACTTGCAAAATAATGATGAAACCATCGTTATAGAAGGCATATACTGATACAAATTAGATTAATGATGAAGGGGCTTACACTGAAAGAACAATAATAGTATCTGTAAATAGGAACCTAACCAAACTATAATAATCTTTCGGATGTGTGAAACCGATTTTCCAATTTGACTGGCTTGAAATTGCAGTGCAATGCACCCTGAGAATTAAAAGAGAAACCACCACTAAATCTTAATATTTGAATGTCGACGGCCATTCAACCGGAGATTAACAAAATCATAGATCTACATACGTATAAGAAAGAACATCTTAAGGCTAAATGTACAATAATTTAACGCGTCGTTCAAAATAACCTCCAAACTGTTTTTCCTAACAAGCATTATTTACCTTTACAGTTTTGCGCACTAACTCGTCAATGACACGAAATTTTATGATAATGGCGAAAAGGTCGTGTGACGTTCGCTTACACAAACAAAGCCATGTGTGCAAGAGCGGCTGATGCGGTGGTGGGGCGCAGAGGCGACGGACGCAGACAAAGCCGCGACGGTGTGAGTCGTCGATCTCCCCCGAATTAGTCCTGGGCCAGGGCGCTGACCTCCGCACCGCGCCGCACGCGCTCGCCCGCTCTACCGCACCGCTTATATCCTCCACTCTACCAGTACACTGCCACACCGCACTATTCTCCACTCACTCTATCAGCTTCACCATCGACCATCGTCATTGGCTCGGCGGCACCACGCACTTTGTCAACCCTCTACAAAACGACCCAAAATTCTGATGTAGCATTATTTCAACTAATGTAAAGAAATCGTAACTAATTTCCTGAAAAGCGCTTTTGTTTTAATTAGTCACAAAATTTCTGACAAAGAAAGGGACAAAGACACAAAAAGGAAATTTATGGAAGGTCAATGAAATAAGAGCACGTGTACCTCGAATAATCGTGAAGACAACATAACTGGCACAACGCAGTAAGTCGTCACGTGTTCTTAGCGAGAGCCAATTTATTTAGCAACGACGAAGGTGGAAATATGCAGTACCTACTACATATAACAAAGAAACTGACATATTTGTGATTGCCCCCAACAGAGATGTCATAACCAATGTTCACAAGGATTGTAATTTTTTTTCATGACTTAGCAAAACATGTTGTATATTGTTTAAATATTCAAATGTGCTCATTATCTCAAAATAACCACTGTTCAAAAGAATAAAATAACAAACCTCAATATATGTCTGTGTACAAAAATAGAATCATTGACATTGTTACTTTATTGGAATACAATTTTGAAACTTCTTAACTAAAAAGATTATTTCTGAGCAATCAAGTGTATCAAAAAGAGTTTGTTTCACTCAGCTCCTTGTCACGGGGTTCTAATTAATGCGCTGTAGACATGACTCACTTGATAAATGAGAAATAGCTCTCTAAATAACCATGGAGTTCCTTTTATCGTCTGCTTCTGTTGCGGTTTACCGAATTAAAAAGAAAATATTGAAATATTTAGTTCTCAGTTTCGTTCTTACCATTTAGGTACTGTTTTTATTCTTTGTATAGGCCTGTGTTAGACCACAATATCACCATGATAAGTGGTGACGTGGCCGAAGGTGGTAAGCACACAATGCCTAGAAGGAACTGGCTCTCAAGTGAATCTGTCGGAACACACCGATAGGTGCTTGGCGACAGATTTTCAACTTGAGGGTGGTAGCCAGCCAGGTGGGTACTACAAAGTATCTTAACACCGTACTATGGTTTCCTCACGATGTTTTCCTTCACCGAAAGCTCATTTTAGAACCCGGCGCGTTCGGCTCGGTATCCGACGACCTAGTGGTCGTCGGATACCGAGCCGAACGCGCCGGGTTAGCCACTGAGCTATCATCGCCTAAAACAAACTTTACTATAACTAACGTTCCAAATTATCTGGCACGAGAAAAGCGATACCCTATTCCGTATCATTTCTTGTAACTTGGTTTTGTATGGCTGCTAATTTTCTGGAATATGTTAGCACTTTGCATGAAAGTTTCTAACTAGTGTTTCACAGCTGTTTACTTTTAATCTAGTTAACCTTACAAGGTAAACTCAGAATATATAAAATTACTTACTATTTACTACTACTGGGTCCCTCGTTTAATATCGGTTTTAATTTGGCAGTTACATATGGAATCTATTGTCCACTACAAAAGTCCGCTTATACTTTAAGAAATGACATGAATTCAATTTAATATCAAAAACACCAAGAGGAGGAACAGCAAGTGATAGCTAACTTTAATAACTTAACTACTAAAGGTATAATCCATATTTTCTGTTAAATCAAATAAGTGGTTTGGTTTGAAAACTTGCAAAAGAAAACAAAAGATGGCAAAATTATTTTCGCCATTTTCTTACTATATGTTATGGACCATGTGATTAATGAAGAAAATAATGAGCATTAATTATGGAATTAAAGCAAGTGACAAGCGTGAAAGGGGTACAAACATTTTTGTATGGAAGCCGGCATAGACACCGCCGCATTTTTTTTTTCAATGCGGCGCACGGTGTTAGTCGTATATTTGAGTAGAGGACACTTATACAAACAAAAAATGTTAAGCAATATTAAAGTGTCACGTTACCGAGATATTTGGAGGTAAAGATCACCATGTGAGAATTACGAAAATCATTAAAAACCGGCCAAGTGCGAGTCAGACTCGCGCACCGAGGGTTCCGTACAAACCTGTAGGTATATAAGTAAATGGTAGTATAGACCTGAGCCTGGCCTGACCTATTTGATATTAATTTCAATTTATGACGTATTAAAAAAAAACTACTTACTAGATCTCGTTCAAACCAATTTTCGGTGGAAGTTTGCACCGTAATTTACATCATATATTTTTTTTAGATTTATCATTCTCTTATTTTAGAAGTTACAGGGGGGGGGACACACATTTTACCACTTTGGAAGTGTCTCTCGCGCAAACTATTCAGTTTAGAAAAAAATGATATTAGAAACCTCAATATCATTTTTGAAGACCTATCCATAGACACCCCACACTTATGGGTTTGATGAAAAAAAATATATTGAGTTTCAGTTCTAAGTATGGGGAACCCCAAAAATTTATTGTTTTTAGGGTTCCGTAGCCAAATGGCAAAAAACGGAACCCTTATAGATTCGTCATGTCTGTCTGTCTGTCTGTCTGTCTGTCTGTCTGTCTGTCCGTGTATGTCACAGCCATTTATTTCCGAAACTATAAGAACTATAATGTTGAAACTTGGTAAGTAGATGTATTCTGTGAACCGCATTAAGATTTTTACACAAAAATAGAAAAAAAACAATAAATTTTGGGGGTTCCCCATACTTAGAACTGAAACTCAAATTTTTATTTTTCATCAAACCCATAAGTGTGAGGTGTCTATGGATAGGTCTTCAAAAATGATATTGAGGTTTCTAATATCATTTTTTTCTAAACTGAATAGTTTGCGCGAGAGACACTTCCAAAGTGGTAAAATGTGTGTCCCCCCCCCTGTAACTTCTAAAATAAGAGAATGATAAATCTATAAAAAATATATGATGTACATTACGGTGCAAACTTCAACTGAAAATTGGTTTGAACGAGATCTAGTAAGTAGTTTTTTTTTAATAGGTCATAAATTGAAATTAATATCAAATACTCAGGTCTATACTACCATTTACTTATATACCTACAGGTTTGTACGGAACCCTCGGTGCGCGAGTCTGACTCGCACTTGGCCGGTTTTTTTTCTATTTTTGTGTGAAAATCTTAATGCGGTTCACAGAATACATCTACTTACCAAGTTTCAACATTATAGTTCTTATAGTTTCGGAAATAAATGGCTGTGACATACGGACGGACAGACAGACAGACAGACAGACAGACAGACAGACAGACAGACATGACGAATCTATAAGGGTTCCGTTTTTTGCCATTTGGCTACGGAACCCTAAAAATGAACTTATTACGTGTTTATATGCATTCTATTGTATTCAAATAATAGTTCCCAGGTTGATTTAACTATTTATTGGAATACTAACGGTCTACGCGACTTTGTTCGCGTGGTGCTACCCTACCCTGTGGTGCTACCCTGTCCTACCCTACCCTATCTAAACCATCTAATCCTGTACGTGTGTTTGTCACTGAACTCCTCCTAAATGGCTGGACCGATTTGAATGAAATTTTTGTATGCGTTTGGGTGGCGCCCTGGATGGTTTAGATTCACAAATCAGCCCGGCAGATGGCGCTGCAGTCAAAATCTAGGTTATATTATTGACTGCAGCGCCATCTGCCGGGCTGATTTGTGAATCTAACTAAACTTATGTGAGACGGAACTAACAGCTGCAGTGTATTATAAACCTTATAGTAGTGATCTAAGGTTGATTGTAAGTTTTCTTTCGTTAATCTTCGGGCCATACATTCTTTTCTGTGCGAACGAAGATTCACGACGCGCCTTATCAGTTGGGTACTACTGTACGCACGTAGTTTCCATAACTCGCTCCATCACTTTAGAGAGAAGGGAGGTTATGGCGATAGGACTGTAATTCTTCGGGTCTGATCTGTTGTCCTTTTTGGGCACTGGGTGCACGTGGGCAGTCTTCCATGAAGACGGGACTTCCATTTTGGTGGAAGTTTTATTAGGGCGGGGCGCGGCACCGCGTTTTTTTATTTATTTATGTCGCTATTGCAATTTTGTCGCCCAGGGAGCATTATTTAGCGATCTTTAGTTCCAATTAACAGGGTAATATGAGATTTTATTATATTTATCACTTATTTTATTAATATTTAAATGTAGGTTGAATAATATTATCTATACATTTTTTTTATCAATTATGTACTTATTTATAGTAGTAAGCTTTTTTTTATTAGAATTTGTTTTAATTTGTTTATTAAAGTTGTATGAGATTCGTCTTTCAGTAAATCTGGCAATTTATTATATAATTTTATGCAAATATTAACACAGATTCCCTGAAAAGAAACATCAAAGATCAAGGAATAGTCGTGAATTTATGGTTGACTAAAGGACTGTATACCACGAAAAACCTGAGGTCTCTGATTGATCAATGTGGAAGGGACATGTCCATTTGTGCTTCTTACGCTTCTGCATTAATGTTCGGATTATACTTGCAATAAATAAATTAAATTAAAGGGGATGTGGCATAGCTAGCGGCCGCCATTTAAGTTTTTTTTCAATGTGGCGGCGCACGGTGTAAGTGGTATATTTGGGTAGAGGATACTTATACAAACAAGAAATGTTTAGCAACATGGTGTCCTAAAGTGTCACGTTTTCGAGATATTTGGAGGTAAAGATCGCCATATTAGAATAACGACAATCATTAAAAAACCGGCCAAGTGCGAGTCAGACTCGCGCACCGAGGGTTCCGTAAAAACTTGTAGGTATGTATATAGTTCATTCATGACGGGAATCGAGTCTCAAAGATTTTTCCCTTTTTTTCCGAATATGTTGTAAAAGAAATGGCAAAATTTGAAAATGTATTTTTTGCTTTGTAACCACAAAACGCTTTTCTTCGGATTTCTTCCTTGTGCTACATGGAATTGACTCTTGCCCAATTGTATGATTCTAGGTCAACGGCAGTACCGTATAGGTTTTGATTCCCTTATTCGTAGCTTGCGAGCGCCAAAATATGCGGCATATACGGCCGTATCTTTTGATTGCGTTGAGTTAGAAGGTTGATTTTTGTATGTCTCAGTGACATGTAGCGCACTTAGGCGCGGTTCTCCTAAACACCACTGCGGTTTTAAGACGCGTCACGGGAAAGCTGGTGCCATTTCTGTGCAGTGTTGCAGTTTCTCTCTTCTACGTCCAAAGATAATTTCAGCATCGAGTAATCCTCGAAAAGCGGGACTGAGCCTGTCGCGCGGGACATTTAATTTTGGGCTAAAAATCGGAACGTCTGGCAACGCTGGCTGAGTGACTTTAAACTTATGGATCAGGCCGACTGTCTTCGCTGTTAGGACGCCTTTTCCCTCGTCTTTGACCTTTGTCTTTAGACGGTATTGGCGAAGTAGATACGTGACAAAGTTTACTAAAACCTGCCCCAAGCCCAACTGTATTCTTCTGTCAGTTTCTTTAAAAAAGTTGTTTGTTAGTTACAATGGTCTGTCCTAGTGATTCTAGTTAAGAATATGCTGAAATTCATACTTCGATGACAACATTTACGATGATTCCAGGATCCAGAGTGTCATGAGAATTAGACATTTGTCCAGTACAAATTTATCTCGATTTAAGATTTCACCACTGTTTCAGCTACGGAAAAAGGTCGCGGCACATCGTCGTGCGGGCCGAACAACGTTGTTACCATCCTTATATCGTTGCCGTGAAGCTTCTTCCGACTGGCTCAAAACAATTCTACATCGATGTAGTTAGTGAGACCTCGTCTAGAAGACCTAACTAATAAAACTTCAATAGTTCTTCTATTGAAGTTTCATTAGTTCTTCTGGATGAGAAAGGGTCTTACCACATATTACATCGATAGAGAATAGTTTTGTGGGAAAAGATTTACGGCAACGATAAAAGGAAGGATGGCGCTCAACTGGAAAGGATGTGACATCAATATCAAAGACAAAGGGCACACTCGCGTTTCGCACTACATGGAGGAAAAATCCATTCAGAGTAGTAATACCGAGCAATACAATTTCGCAACTAGTCAGTGATTTTCCACTGAGTTTGAACAGAAAGGTCCAATCACTGCATCGTGTGTTCTTGATTTGGCCAATCAGAGTGCATGTGACCTTGACTTGGCCAATCAGAGTGCATTGTCAGTGCTGGGATATTGGTGGAATTATTTCAAGCAAAATGAAGTCATTGAGCTTCTTTGGGTTAACTGTTTGATGTTTCGCACAAAACATTTAACACAAATCATGCAGCGATTCCACAAGATTAATGTAAATGGCAGTAAATGGAATGAACCAATGGAAAGATTATTACCACATACATTATTTTATATATTTTGTCTTTGATATTGATACCACATTCTTTCCCGTTCAGAGTCATGAGCACATTTTCGAACACGTTATCAAGTGTTTCATATTAATTTCTACATTCCAAAAATGATGAAAAACGTGTGAAGATTTGATAAAGTCGGACTTACGCACGGAGGGTTCCGTACAGCTATGGTAATATTATAAAGGGATACGGCTTTATTTTAATAACTCTGTAACTTAACTTGACTGTGCTTCTGTCATTACATTACTATTTGTTGATTAAGAACAATAATTACAGTTTTCAAGGTTACCGCAATTTGGTATAGCTGGCATATAGATAAATTAATGCAATATGTAAATATGTCATCTTTGCATAAATGGGCATCCATTTTTAACTATTATTATTATTTTATATGAAACGCGTCCCGAAGCTGTAACTACAAGCCTTGGTGGATTGTTGTGACATGTAATTGTATATGACATGCATCCCGATGATGATGTATGTGGTGTGCACCATCACTTTTTGTTATAATCAGCTGTGCCGTGCGGTAAAGAATACTCAATACCAGGGCACCCTTAATGTGAATATCTTTTTTTCTCCCATGGAATTCAGATTTGGTTGGTACAGTCTCGGGACACCATTACCCATTTTTCTATCAAGACTTAGTTATTACTTGCATTCGAAATTAGAAGCCTGAGACTGTCCAATGGAGGGAAGGATGTATGAACAACAAGAAGTTGCTGCAAAAACGGGGTTCTGTTTGGACCCTATGGGCACAGAAACCTTTATTTAATAACTAAGACAGAGTTCATAAAAGAAAATTGCATTCAATTTTGATAAGATAAAATATTTGGATGGGGTGTATGAGCATTGTTAATAATGATTACAATAAGCACATGGTCCATAACATACTATAGAGCATTCCATTATTTTAAAAACTATGACATGTAAATGAGGATGTTAGAAAATGTGCATTACCTGGTGTTGGAAAAGTGAGTTTCGTACCAAACAAATGTCCTTCCAAGTGCGCAAGCCCCTCAGCTCACAACCAGGCGACACCACGTCTGTGCGGTTGAGGTCAGCATCCACCGGCATCACAATGAATGGTTGCACCACCTAAAATATTACAAGCATCATTACTACTGAGTTGCTTTGTACTCAACTAAATACCTACATTGATTTAATTTATTAACAGGGAAAATCTATTGATAAGAAGGGGCCTTTTAATGCATTTAATTACAGCAACAAATATAATAAAATAGCTTGACCAATAAAATATGCCATCCAAAACATATGTTACTTACTAGGTATAATGATACTTTCAAAAGCAATAAGTTTATACATATAATTAACATGCACATGCAATAAAGCACAATGGAATACAAGTCATCCATGTCATAGAACTTAAGTATGTACTATGACGCGTAGTTGATTGTCCTCAACTAACAGAATGTTATCTTTCACTTGTACTGATAAAGTACAACTGTACTGTTGGTTAAATAAATGTAACTTACAAATTTAATTTATGTTAATACCAGAAAAACAAGTTTTTTTACTAATATGTATTTTTATGTCCATGGATTGTGGCTATATAAATAATGAACATGTTTTTTTAAGAATTATTTGGGTAGAAAATCATATTAAATGTCTTGAAAAATTAAGTTGCTAATATCTTCAATAGATACCTACCAAACTAGTTCCTACCATTGATTATAATACCTCCTAGCTTATCGCTACCACTGATAATGCCGTTATCAGTAAAATATAATGCCAGTTAGAATCAAGCCATTATTTTGTGTGTTACATACAAAGTTATACACAACACAATCTACTCATGGTTGTTAATGGGCTCTTTATTCTAGTTTTTGGACAAAGGAACATGTTGTTTTTATAACAAATTACATAATAAAATATTGTTAATGGTAATCTGACATCACAAATAACAAAACAACACAAAAGATTTTTGAACAAAATATTATAAAAACAGTATTAATATTGTCGTAAAAAACTGGTATTTTTAACATTATGTTGTTTACACATACATTTATTTATTGTTTCAGTTCAAATAATATCTAGGAGTACACCTATCAAATTTAGTTAATTATTAGAATTAAAAAATGACATGAATATGAAATAAAGGAATAAAATATAAATAAAATCAAAGAGCAAGCTAAATTACAAGCTAAATTAACAAAAAACACCTTCCTGTCTTTTAATAAGGTTAACATTCTAACTTCACAAAAAATTTAGTAAAAAATAAGTTAGTTGCCTGACAAGCAATGTTAGAGACAAATTAACATGTGTCCCACCCAAGCCCCCATACATGAAACCAAAAAGTACATGCAAAAATAAGCCTTACTCCATGTCTAATAAGGTTCAAACAATGAAAACAAATACATCAACTCAAGGATAATAGATGTGAATACATACACATTTTGGTTTAGTAAGGTCACATGAACATCAGATAAGAATGCAGGTAGTGCGGAAATTAAGTTCAAAAGTACTGTAGGGGAAATTGATTATTCAGGTATTAAGTATACGAAGCAAGCTAATAAAGTATAATATTATTATGAAGAATATCAAACAGGTCAGTGATCTTCAATTGGACATTAAAATTACCCCAATATGTACCTGGGGCTCTGCCCCATGAGGAAATAGCAATGGATTAATAAACTAAAGATCCGTTTTCAACAATTCTACAAAATGTAGTCCCATTGAAGGGAGACAAGTCAAGGGCAAGTTTAAATGATTTGTTAATCCTCACATGTCCCACAAATTTTACAGAATTCCAGAAAATGAGGTCTCACAATTATATTTCCAACTATTTCCCTTGTGGTAGAGCCCCTAGATCTTGAAAATAGGTTAACATTATATCAGTTGAGCTATATTATAGTGGCATGTTTCTGTTGCATTGTTTTAAAATAATAAATACTCAATGAACCTATGTAGGTACTAAGTTGAGTTAGCTCAATAGTGTTCTGTGGGTAGGTAATCATTCATTACCATACAAAGATAGTAAAAACTAACTCAATTTAAACCAATAAACATTGCTACATGTTACTCTGTATGATGTTCTACGATAAATTACGTAAATAATGCTCATTTGAGCTCAAAGAAAGGAAGAAACTACGCTAGAACGCCCCCAAGGTGGTGTCATGCAAAAAAATGCGTACCTATTGAATAAGTGCACCATTTCATTATAGCTTTCCCGTGCACTCGAAATTTATTTGACTACGAGCTGATGTATCACGAATTGAATTCCTTTTAATGCTACACTTGCGTTGTACGACGAAAATAAAGAAAATATTGAAGAATTTGTTAATTGGCATTCACGAAGAAAATGGCGTCATATCACTGGTCACGGAACAAGGTACAATTTCGTCATACGCATACACGTTTCACATTCACGAGAAGTCACCACAATGAAACAAATACATGCTATACAAATGATTTTGTTCATAAAATTACTCACTTTGAATAAAAATTCCAAAGAAAATCATCCAAAAACTCAAAGGACTGATGACAAGGCACTCCACTCACCGTTTGCAAAACCAGACTGATGTCACGTGACCACCGGTACTACCAGCACAATAAAATAATTTAACCATTTCTTTCTTATTATTTTAACATTTTTTTAAATTATAGAATTAGATAAAAAAGTGAAATCATTACTTTTGTAATTTCATTCCATTCAGTATAATTTAAAGTTTGCAAAACAGTTTCATGTCCCTACAAAAGACAATAGAAATATTTCAGTCACTGTACATCATACGAGTACTTTTTTTGCCATGACAACGTCATGAACTATGACCACACGATACGCCACACGATGGCTATATTCCGAATTAAATAATATCGCTCACAGTGCTCACAGCAATAATTTGCGTACCGAGTTAGATATCACGATATTGACAGCTAAGAACTGCTAACAATTCGGAACGCCCGTTATCGCGCTCACAGTATTCAAAACAGAACATTTGAAAATTTAATTAAAATCTGATTTAACAATGCGCTAGGACTTCTTAGATCTTTTTTAATTTGACTCGCAAAAAGGAATATTCGCGTTCTTTATTATTTTTCTCTCATAAAATCATAAAAAGTATCTTTGCCAAATAGAAAACCAAGAATCTTATTAGAATTTCTGCCGAAAACACAATAATTAACCGTCACTTTTGACAGCGCTCACGGTGATATCAGTTTAGGGCATGGTCGGTGTGAGCGCAATATGGCGGATATCATGACGTCATCTATGACGTTTCACGGGACAACGTAATCTGTCACTACTCAATTCGGTACGGGTTTAAGCACGCTCAAATCGATTACAGCGATTATATCATTAATTCGGAATGCAGCCGATGATCACAGAGGATGACTATGACAGTGCTTCCAGACTCACTATAATTACAGAAGATTGACTGTAATTTTGAATATTTCACTGCATTTACTGTAATGAAAAAATACAGTACAGGCATGGTAAAAATATGTAGGGATCTTCTGTAAATAATTAACAAAAGGTAGTATATGCATCATTATGATCAAAATCAAATCAAATAGTATTTTATTCAGTTTAGGCCCCGGAAACCGGTGGTTATCGTGAGGGACGCGCGTAAGTACAAGTAGTCCTATTATAACAATTGATGTCATTGTATTTTTTGTATCGCAAGCCAAGGTATAGGCACTTATGAACGTTAAGTTTGTACATACAGTTGAATTTACCACCGGTTCGAAATACACTGAGAAGACTCCGGCAAGAATCTCAGCATGGCTTTTTTTTGGTTATTTTTTTAGTGGAAGTTTTTTTTTTAAATTACAGCTTTTGTTCCAAATACTTATATTTAATTATAGTACACTTTATTATATTTTCACTTAGCCAGGGGGGATGCTTGTGCAGAGAGTAGCTACTAAAACCATATATTCTTGTCTTCCGCGTAATGTATAAAACCATCTTGTAGTAGGTAGGCTTTGTCAGTTAATGTTTTGTTAATAAACGATACATCTTTCTTTTGCGTTAAGGTGTAGAGGTGCATCCACACCGCAGCCGCTTTTATGTAGCAATAACAATGGAAACCTAATGTTATCCTGTTGCACAGTTTTTTTTCTGGATTTTTGTCTGGCTAACGAATAGTCCTCTACTTTCTATCGGATGATGATCGGCCGACACACTGCCGAGCAGACAACATGCCACTCCCCTGCAACCACCACATAGACATCAGCGAGTTCGAAAAAGGCGGTGAGCGTACCCGACCCCGCGTTCCCTCGTCAAATAACCGGACCCGTAGTTCCAATTGCGAGCCCCATCTGTCCGAGGATAAGGTTGCTCGCGTCCGTACGTTCTACCTAATTGCCGTACACGTGTACTTCGGTTGGAGCAAAATGAGCAATGGCCCACATCTGTAGTCCCGAACAACATTCGCGCTGGAACTACGGGTCCAGCTGTTTGGATAAGGGAACGCGGGGTCAGGTAGGCCCTCGCCTTTATTAAGGCGGCACCTGACATTGGAGAAGGTTTCGCGATGGTCTATGTGGTGGTTGCAGGGGAGTGGCATGTTCTCTGCTCGGCTATGTGTGGGTCGAGCGTCATTCTCCGCGCGCAACAAGTTTCTGAAGTTAACGGCCTAAGGCAAAGGGCCACCTGGTGGTCAGACGCGGGGTTAGTGAGTAACCCTCAAGCAAGTGAGCTCCTGTGAGTGAACTGCATCTCCGGCACTTTCCTGGATAGAAAGTTGAGGACTACCCGTTGGATTAGTTTTCCGGCAACCCAGCTGTAGGCATTGGGTAGATGCGTGGATACGTGTTGGGAAGTGAGCAAGCATGACAGCTCCGGTACCATTCATGGAGAAATGGGAGCCAGCTTCTGTGGCGTCCCAAGCGGGGATTGAATCCGCTAGCACCCCTAGGGTGCTACTAGTGCTTACGCTTGTGTAAGTACTGGCACACTCACACTGGTGACTCACATTTTCTCAAGAGTACCAGCGGCGTGACCTACAGCAGATGGTCTCTGACGCTTCGTAAGTGGTTGCTAGGTATAGTGTGCCTTTTATGACCGAGAGTTTTGGTAGAGGTCACTATAGAAAATCTCAGTAAAATCAAGGGGGTATGTCCGGGTAGCTACAGATGCGGGCTGTTACTTATTTAGCACCCAGTGCTGCCAACTTAGCAACTTTATAGCTAGCTCTCTTTTTATCTAGGTATCTTAAGGTGTTTTAATTCAATCTTTTCAAATTTTTCAAGAGTTAATTATAGGGCACTGGATCTCGAAAGAAAAAACTAAGCGCGACGTTATGAGTCTGGGTGTGGGTATAGGTCAATGGCCGGGAATTCCCATTCTTCTTCTAAGTCTACATAAAGCTCAAGTTCGACCATGCATGTAGTACTGTTCTCATCTGTGGGATGGCTCAGCCAAAATATATCAACTTGCCGCTTTGGACTCGTTAGATAGACAAGCTCGAAGGATAAATTGACGATAACGACCTAACAAGCATGAAACTAACAAACCTAGATCATCGACGTCAGATAGCAAGTTTGTCGGTTTTCTATAGATTATTCCACGGAGAATAGAATCAAGAACTCCATAATTTTGTCCCTCCATCCCCGTTCTTATAAGACCCCTAAGTGTTGGATGAGTCTCCACAGCTTTGTCTTTGACATTCCTTTTTGCCGTACCAAGTGTTTTAGACCATCTAGTATAAAAAAAAGGTTTTTTATTTTCATACTTTATAACCTCCGTTAATATTTTTCAAGTTATATTATTATCAGTGTTTTTGGTGTAATCAGTAGGTACAACTTTGATATTGTTACGAGCTGGGGTTCAGGATAAATAATGGTACACGAATTTACCAAAACACTGGTCACACTTTTATTAAAACTCTCACAAATTAAATAGTTCACTAGCACTTAACTGTATTTCACTTCGATGTTTACTCACTGTTATACAAAATCAAACCCCAACTCCCCTGCGCATTGTCTCGTATTTATACTTCATAAACGGCATCTGGAACATTCCACAATTTACGCGAGTATTCTACATGCCTACAGTGTTACACTACATTCGGCGACAGATGGCGTTACTGAGATTACTCCAATACAATAACAGATGTCGTTACTGGTAGCAATTTATTCCGGATGACGTAACAATATCTTATATCTTCTAAACGTGATACTTTAAGGGTGTGTTACTAAATACTTCTTGATGGTATTAATGTTAGCTATAAATTTTTGGCAGTTTAGAAAAATACTGTATTTTTCGGAATATACAGTATTTTTTAGATGACAGCACTGTAATTTACTTTCGCAATCTGGAAGCACTGGTTTCGTGTCAATGTCAAGTGTCTGTCATATGTCAAGTGATACGGATACAGGGTTGGATTATGTACTATAATTATAGTATTTATACTATAATTTCGCCCTTTGTACTATATACTATCCACATCTAAGGATAGTACACTAAAATACTATAATTTAAAGTTTGCTCCCGAATGCTTATGGGGCGATTACATTGGCCAACCTGCAGGGGCCGATTTGGCATACATTGTTGGTTATCTGAGTACATTGTAATAAAATACTCAAGATAACCAGCAATGTATGTCAAATCGGACCCTGCAAGTTGGTCAGTGTAATCAGCCCTTTAGTTTTACGTTAAATGAATATTTCGACCGTGCGTGTATCCGACCGAATTCTGATCTTGCGATGTTTTCTGTGTTGATGGCCGGGGATTCCCCGATTATCCTCCGCAGTACACTTCTATCTTTCCACTAATCTCGTTCCTTCCATTCCATTCGAAATTCAATCAAAGTTTTTCTTCAATTCAATCGAAATTTAAAAAAAAATATTATCTTGTGACGCTATCAAAAGCGGTAGTAAAAGTGGGAATTGTACTGATTTTATTCCTACTGAGGATATGTTGATGAGATTAAATGCCAAAGATGAAGATATAACTAATAGTAATATTCAAGAACTGATAAACTTAGAAGAGGAGTAAATTTTGCCATAATTGGTGTTGATTTTAATGCCTAATAAGTGAAATTAAAAATAATGAAAGTGTACTATAATTTTTTATAAATACTATCCTTTTAATTTTTTTGTGCTATCTTTTTCAACGTACCTAAATCCAACCCTGTACGGATACCGATTTACCGATCGATCGATTCGATTCCCAAACCAAAGAAGAAAACGTGGTGTATTAATTGAACCAATGACGAGTTATTATACCTACCTAAAGATTGTGAATTTTGACTGAGACTTTTGCAATTAGCTTGTCGAATAATTATCAGCCGGAGAGTAGCCTTTCACAATGCCGACGATATCTGTGAATCGTGATTCTCTTTTTTCTGCATTAGGCAGCACTTACAGTAAGTAATAAATCTAAACTGGCTCTGTGTGTCACTATAACATGAAACTCAATTTTTCAATTCGTATCTTGAATCATATTTTAGCTGATGAAGAGTTCCAACAACTATGCTTTGAGTTTGGATTGGAGTTAGATGAGGTGGTGAGTATCACGAAACTTTTATATTTATCTATAATTACAATTGTTTTCATTAAATATTTGTAACTGGTAGTTAACTCTTGTTTACAGACGACAGAAAAGCAAATGCTAATCAAAGAACAGGGTGACCAAGCGGTGACTGGCGTGTCTGACGAAATTCTCTACCGTATAGACATCCCTGCTAATAGATACGACCTACTATGTTTGGAAGGACTTGTTGAGGGAATATTAGTGTTTCAGGGAAAGTAAGTTCAAATCCTTTATTTGATTACATGGTAGCACTCAATCATGCCGAAGCTCTCATCAAAACAGAATTGAAAGATGATGTCTGTGTCCTACAATATTTGCCACTAAAGATGAGACTTGACACATTGACTTGCGCAGTAGACAATTTATAGGTCTCGCTTTATATAAATCGTCTGCACAAGTCGGTTTGTCAAGTCTCAACTTTAGTGGCATGTATTGTACCTAAACCAGCAATTAACTCCATGGTGCTTGTGAGGGATGTGCAATTGTGCATCCTATAATAACAATTGTCATTGGTGCCGATTCTGTTGTAAATCACACTAAACTAATTGTAGTCACATCACATCTCTTTCTTACAAACATTATTGAAAAGGATACAACATATTTAACGCTGTCAAATTAATCTTTGCCATCTTATTTAGCATGTATGTAGGCATAACCGCAATAGATGGCGACTAAATTTATATTTAAAACAAGCACTGGACTAAATTTCTTACATCCTTTTCTTATGTTCTTTGTTCGACAGAGAAATAGTGAGATTAAAATTAGTTTAGTTGTAAACAACAGAATCAGGGCCATTGTTATTTTTTTTAACCACAACCCAAAGTATTAAATAATAAAGTTCTGTTTGTATGTCCTTTAATTTATTTCCAATTGTATTCTTGTTTATTGTAACTATTTAATAAGACTTAAGGTTGTACCTTGCATAACTATTTGTCATTATCTCATTAATAAAGAACACTCTAATTCCTTTCCATAAAATAATTTCAAGAAAAGCTCCAGCCCAATACCAGCTGAAGAAGTATGAGGATTGTTACTCCCTGCACTTGACACCTGCCACGGCTAGCATCAGGCCTTACGCAGTGGCAGCAATTCTTAAAGGTGTCACCTTCACTAAGGAATCTTATGATAGCTTCATTGACTTACAGGTGATGTAAACTTTATAGTAAAGCACTTATTCAGTTGAATTAATACTTCTAAATTACCTATGTAATTTGTCAGTCTGTGAATTTGCTTTTAACCAAATGTATCTCAACTGGGTTAAACTTTTTTTTAATAATTATGTTTTTATAGCGCAGAGACAAAGTATTGTATGATTTTGTGTAAATAACAGTCACAATGATGGTGCGACTCCATAGCTATCTGATAGACAAAGAATAAGGAATGTTTACTAAATATACATACCTAGTAAATTCAATTTTATCTAAAATTCCAGGACAAACTGCATCAAAACATCTGTAGAAAAAGAACTCTAGTTGCAATAGGCACTCATGACTTGGACACTGTAAAAGGACCTTTTGTATATGATGCTCTGAGCCCTCAAGAAATTAAGTTCAAGGCTCTGAACCAACAGAAAGAAACGACTGCACCTGAACTTATGGAATTGTATTCGGTAAGATAAAAAACCTCCCCATGCAGGATGTGATGACAGAATAAAAGAGTAGTATTATATACAAAGAGATTTATGTTGGAATATTTTTCAAGATATAATAAATAAATAAATAAAATAAATAAAATTCCCTTTTCAATTAAAGTATATTTTTAGTCATGATCGAACTTACTAAGCTTCTTACCTGACTGATTGGACAAAATATTATTTGTCTTAACTTAAAAGTCTTTAAACATAATACCACATATAGATTGTAGCAGTTACATGATAGTTTTATTACAGACTCATCCCCAACTGAAACAATATTTAGGCATAATACGGGACAGTCCAGTCTATCCAGTTATCTTAGACAATAATGGTGTTGTAATGTCTATGCCACCCATCATTAATGGAGATCATTCTAAAATCACGCTGGACACTAAGAATGTGTTCATTGAGTGTACTGCCACTGATTTGACTAAGGTATGTAGTTTTATTGCTAGTGTGACTAGAATATAATTAATAAAGGTGTATGCCAATTTTTTTATATCTAATTCTATGCTTATTTTGAAAAGTGTCAAATGTAGTCTTCACTACTCACTTCTCTGTAATTGCAATGTTCAAAATTGGTATTAGTGTCAGACTATGCATAATGAATACCCTACCTTTCTTGCCAGAGGTTGTGGGTTCGATTCCCAACCAGGAATAAATAATAAAATAAATGGTGGCTATGATTATATTTTTTGATATTTTGTTAATACTACTGATGAAATTAATTTCTATTATTTGAAGGCAATAGTAGTGCTAGATACAATGGTGAGCATGTTCTCGAAGTACTGCAGCAACCCTTACGAGGTGCAGCAATGTAAGGTGTTTGCTCCTGATGGTACTTACGAGTTATACCCTAAAATGCAATACAGAGAAGAGATCATCAATGTTGATAAGGCTAACAGTTATATTGGAATCAGGTCAGTATTCACATTTTTAAGAAACAAAATTCCGATAGCTATCAAAGATTTTCATAGGGCATTGTACCTGCATGAATATAAATAAAATTGCCTTTATTTTTCGGAAATCAGAGTATAGCAATTTTTAAAGTTTTGCAATATAAAATATTTTCACAATATATCTCTGACTTTCGAGTGCCTTTTGGCAAAGGCCTCCAGCTGACGCCATTGGGCTCTGTCCGTTGCCACACTCGTCCAGAAAGATCTATAGCATTAATATAGTGATAATGAATTGACAAGATATAATACCGATTATACTTATCTAGCGTGTATTTTCATGGGTGGGGTTAATCTCTATGTATATTTGATAGTTTTAGTGACGTCGGATGTCGATTCGAACGTCCCGGGTTCGAATCCTACAATGAGCTTGAGTTTTCGGTGAAGGAACACATCGTAAACCATAGCACACTGGTAGGGTACTTTGTACATATTATGTATTATACTCATTCAAACTTTGTACCCGCACTTAGTTTCAAGGCATTTGTACAGTCACGGAGCGTACTCTAGTACAGTCGGTCTATTAATATTGTAACTGTATGGTCGGTTCAACATCAACTATTATTAAAATTCGAAAAAACCGGATTTTATTATCTATATTCGGATTTATAATAGGCCCCTAAAATCCGGATTTTTCAGTCATTTTCGGATTTCGAAGTATCCGGATTGCAATCCCTAGTCCCACTGCTGAATACAGGCCTCCTTTCACAAAATGTAGGCGAAAGGGAATGAGCACATACTCCACCACGCAAGTCCATTGCCAATTGGTGGAGGTAGGTGGTCAAGCTACTGTTGGAGATTTCAAGTCGCCTAGGAGGCCAACTTACAAATGTAGTGATAACCGGGACCAACGGCTTCACGTGCCTTCCGAAGCATGGAAAACGCTCGAGTTGAAATACCACTAGGCGCTCCCATCCGGGTACCGGCCTGTCAGGTCAACTTTGCCGATCGATTAAGAACGCTAAGATATCTAAAAGCTTCAAACGGCTATTTAATAGATAATAGCTGTAAAGCTTCACGTGCGTGACGTTTAACGTCCAATTAACGTATAATAAATGATAATCTACGCTATGTGGCCACACTATCATTTGATTTGAGCTATCGCCTAACATTTAACGATAACAAATTACCCCGCTAACATCCGGCCATATCTGCGTACTATGTCAAATAACGCGCTAGTTGCCTTAACGTATTGTATATTGCAGTGAAGAGAGTGAGAAGCTAGCGGCACTGTTGTCGCGCATGTGCCTGCCGAGTGCGGTCGCGGGGGTGGGGGGGGCGGGTGCGGGCGGGGCGCGGCTGCGCGTGCGCGTGCCGCCCACCCGGCATGACGTCATACACGCCTGCGACCTCTACGAGGACATCGCCATTGCTTATGGGTATGTAGTGTATGCAGTTACGTTCATTTACTGTCTTGTCATTTAAAACCATATACCTAAGTCGCCAAATTGTTATTTGAAAACTCATGTTAGGTACGTCATGCTCTTATTCTTCAATTTATTTTATTGACATGTCTACATGGTACAGCCATAGAAATAAATATACCTAGAAAGAACGTCGCCATACTACACGAATATACAAAACAGGCCAACTTTTATAGGCCGCTGCGCATAACAGCTACGTTTTACGCTCCCTCTGCGTCATTCTGCTTGTCATAATGACGTTCATAATGATAGTAGTTGTTAAAATATTCCAATTAAAATCGGGAGAAATTTAAATATTGATCATTATTTTGCATTTTTATTTGATTTAGCCTCTAAAAGTTAGAGCCTATTTTTATCGACGCGTGCACAGCTGCGACACTATATCTGGATGTATCCTTAATCAAAGTGTACAGCATATTTTTATTTTGAAAACCGAACCTATGTATGTTGTAATGTTGTTTATAATTGTTAGTTACAACCGCATCCCTCGTCGCGCGCCCGCAGTAGTGACGGCGGGCGCGCAGTGCTCCCGCAACAAGCTCACGGAGCAGCTCCGCGCCGAGTGCGCGCACGCCGGATACACCGAGGCGCTCACATTCACACTAGTCAGTTATGTCTACCTATATTATAAATGTTAGTTACATACAACCGCATCCCTCGTCGCGCGCCCGCAGTAGTGACGGCGGGCGCGCAGTGCTCCCGCAACAAGCTCACGGAGCAGCTCCGCGCCGAGTGCGCGCACGCCGGATACACCGAGGCGCTCACATTCACACTAGTCAGTTATGTCTACCTATATTATAAATGTTAGTTACATACAACCGCATCCCTCGTCGCGCGTCCGCAGTAGTGACGGCGGGCGCGCAGTGCTCCCGCAACAATATCAACAGAGCTTCATCACTCATGATCACGGGAGCTTGGGATCAAAAGTTAGTTTTAGAACCCTTATTATTTTGAAAGTTAAACGGTTTGACTAGGATCTATTAGGATAGGCTTGTGTTTCCCCTCACTCTCTGCTAATGTGATGAGTCGAAGGTGGTGCGCACTCAGAACCTAGAAGAAGTCTGTCGAAACCTTTATATGTCTGTGGTCGAAACACATCTATTCACAACTTGAGACCTATATACCTGCTACAAAACAGTACAAACAGATACCCAACTTCCGTGCTTTAGTATACTCACGATATTCTTCACCAAAACTTCAATCTTATTGTAGCATTCGAACCAACAGCCGTCACGCGGCATCTGTTGTCACTAATTTATCCTTTTCTCTTTTTCGTTTGGTTTTAAACCGCAGAGAAGAGCATAAATAATAGTAGTAAGGTGGTGCACGTCATGAAGTCCTCCGATCCGCACACACGACTTTATTTAGCATGTGCATTCGCTTTTGTTGTAACGTGAATAATATATTACAGTGCTCCCGAGAAGACGTCTCCTCAAAATTAGGTGTGAAAATAACGGATATACCAGCTGCACACATCTCCAATCCAAAGACACTGGAGTTCCAAGTGGTCCGGACCACTCTGCTGCCAGGACTGTTGAAGACTCTAGCCGCTAACAAGAAGATGCCGCTGCCGATGAAACTGTTCGAGATAAGTGATGTTGTTCTACTGGATAATAGTGCTGGTAAGAGCTCAGTACATACTTGTGGGACAATGGAGACTTTCTCTCTTTCCTAAACTGTTTATTTAAAAAGCATTGCTTACAAAAATTAAGACGGACATTTTTGGTTTGCAAATCAGACAGACAGACTTGGGAAAATTATTCAGTTTTGACACACAGTAAAAAAATGCTTCTAAAATTAAAATCGTGAAAAACAGCTACGAGAAATGAAATAAGGCTACGGTAACCGCTTACCATCAGGTGGACCGTACGCTTGTTTGCCGACTTGATCGTATAAAAAAAAAAAAATGAAGAAAAATTTATTGAATATGTTGACGACTATGGGCATTCCGAATCAGGTCACGTTTCAAGTATATTTATATTATAAAACGGAGTCTTTTTTGAGTATGAGTTTGCACTAGATGCCACACGGGTGGAGCTGAGATTTTTTTCAATCAAAAACTACAGTGGCCATTGAATTATTACACATAGAAACAAAGTACACGCGCGAAAAATAATCCAATCAATTGGAGCCATAATGGCTCCAAATGACCGCCGCGCTGTCATTGTACTGAGTGACGTTTTAGTGAGTGCAGCTCTGAGAAAAATAATAAATATGACGGGTTGTGCAGTAAAATTGTGTCATAATTCACCAGAGAAGAAAGATAAGAATTCTTATGTAACATTCCACAGGCAAGCCACTAATTTTATTGTGTAATTCATCTAAAATAACAAAATTCATAAATAAAAATACTTCACTCAGATTTCGAGCAAGGTGTTGCCAGCTGTTTTTTGTGCGAATTTGCGTTGTTTTACGTAATTGATACTGATTTTGTTATTAATAAAGTAGTTAAGTCCGATAAGTTGTTTCTTTTACTTACAGCTATTATAACCGACTAGCTGTCCCCCGCAGTTTCACCCGCGTTCTTGGGATAAGTAGTCTATAGTACTTGGGATAATGTAGCTTCATATTAGTGAAATAATTTCGAATCAGACTGGTAGAAAAAAGAGAATATAGCTAGGAAAATATGGTCAAAGCGGCAGTTGTTCAGGAAATAAATTCAACTTACAGGCTTTTAAAATTTCAATTTTGTTAATGAAAATTAAATACCTAGATACTTACTACTTAATCTTCTTTTTCTATGCAACCTATCATTACCAAGGAAAGCTACAAATTGTACGATCGTTCATAGCACTGCACATTGTCTTGGTTTATTATGTTAAATTACCCGAAATAAGTACTATGAAACAACTAGTAATAAATAAATAACAGGCCTGTGTCTATGATAAATTATCTAAGACGCAGAACTTTTTAAACTATTTAATTATTTTTATGAATACTAACTTCCAATTTCACTAGTAGGCAAAATCGGAAGGTTAATTTTACCGAAAAATTTCGTTTAGCTTGCAACATTACTCGTGCGCTTGTGTGCGTGTCAGCGAGTGTAATTATATGGTACTCACGCATACATTGGTTGTCAAGTGGCTTACGTGTCGCGAGGATTTTTGTTCGATACTTCGCTTCTAAGCGTAATAATTCAATGACAGTGGCCAAGTTTTCTATTTTAAATAATGTCATTGGGACGACTACAAATCGGGTTAATATGCGTCGTCTACTATGTTCATAATGGTTTTCGATGTAAAAATAGAATTCCAAGAACTGCGAGTCAACTGATTAGTGATAATCTGTCAATTTTGACACTACTTATCTTCTTCTATACATATAAAATGCTTTGTCCTGAATGACTGACTGACAATCAACGCACAGCCTAAACCGCTGATCGTAGAGACCTGAAACTTGGAGGGTGTGTTCTTTGTATGACGTAGGCATCAGATAAGAAAGGATTTTCCAAAATTCTACCCCTAAGGGGGTGAAAAACGGGGGCAAAGTTTGTATGGGACAACGTGATTCCTTGGTCCGATCTACTTCAAATTTTGCATAAACATTCTTTAACATAATTGATGGAAGTGGTGTTTCATATTTTATTGAAACTCATTGCCAAACGGGGTTAAAAAGGGGTAGAAAGTTATTTTAGGGGTGATTTGCATCGAAGTTGATATCAATACTCCTTAGTATTTTTGATTTAAATTTTCTTTGATATTTGACATTCCAATTTTAAAGAGTATTGCATTGCACCGTAGACGGAGAATTACAGGTAGACAGGCCAAGATACGCATATATGTCAAAATGTGTATGTGTGAGCAGGACTAAGCGTTTTTTTGTCCCTATCTAGCGTATAGGTTTTTATTGTTTGACCTCATTGTCGTTGAGGCCAAAAAAGTTTGTGTATTATGATATTTTTTATGAGACCTCATCAATCATGCAAATTGTACAGATAATTTCGTCTAAATACGATAAAAATCCAAATATATTATGTAATTATGTCGAACTATCGCTATCTTCTTTGTTATACGCTGACAGCCTATCTCCCTTCAATTCTCTATCTACGCATTGCACCAAGCTTTTATGTGAGTTCAACTTTTTTTTTAATAAAATCAGATTGAGTTTTTTAACATTTTTATCTGTCTGTTCCGGTTCATAGTTAATGTTATAAAGGACTATACTTTTATAAAAAAAAAGTGTTCTGCGCAAAAAAAAATCAAACCGTTCGCGGGTGAAACCGCGGGGGTCTGCTAGTAGTTCATAAAATGAACTATAAGTAGTGTCAAATTTTGATCACAAATGTACTAACAGACTGGGGCCCCTGGCTATGCGGATGAAGAAGCGGGCAAACTTATCATCTGAATAAAAAGATTGAGGTTTTATTGAATGACAGAGACGGGTGCCCGCAACGAGCGTCGGGTGTGCGCAGTGCACTGCGGGCGCGCGGGCGGGTTCCAGTTCGTGCACGGCCTGCTCGACCGCCTGCTGGCGCAGCTCGGCACGCGCTGGGCCGGCGACGGCGGCTACCGGCTCATGCAGGCACAAGGTAACCACTCACATTATTATATATATTAGATACAATATAGTATATTTCATTACGAGTGCGGAAAGCCTGTCATTGCAAAGAGTTCCGACAAATTTTTGGTTGACAGTCGGAACAAGTTGCAATGACGGTTCCGCACGTGTACTGAACAACTATTTTTAATACAGTTGCGAAAAAATGAAGCAATTTAATAAAAACACAATAAACTCAACTAACTAATCATTTATTTCTTAAAAAAGTTTTTAAGTATTTCTTAAGGTGCGTTCGAATTGGGGTATGGTAGCAAAAATAACAGTCCAAAATGCCAAAAACGACCACAACTGGCGTTCGATTTGGAAAGTTGTGGGCGAAATTGGCGTTTTGAACAGTTTTCGTTCACCGTTCGTTTTGCTTGGAAACAGTTAAAAACGACATCGTGAACTGCAAATTTTGACCCACCTCCGAGGCAGGGTCGTTTGTGATCATATTTTGACATCTTTGAATCTGAAAGATAAGTTTCGGAAAATTCATACGGGAAGCGAAAATTCTAATTTTTATTATAAAATTTTATAGAAATACTAACAGGTAAGAAAATAATTTGTTAGATTAACTTTGTTTAATGATTAACTGAAGGAAAAAGGTAGGTTGAGACAAGTGACAAGCAGGCGATGAGCATGGAAATGTCATTTTTGTATCTAATCGTTCGATTTGGGACATATCGTTTGTGGCAAAAGTTGCAAAATTGTTGAAATTTTCCAATTCGAACGCAAATACAAAAATGCCCATTTTGAAACTGTTAAAAACGACATCACTCCAATTCGAACGCACTATTAAAAGACATTATTTTGACAGTTGGGAAAGAGAACGCACGAGTTCGGAAAAGGTAAAGAAAAAGCTTGAGTATTAGTGCGTTCGAATTGGAGTGATGTCGTTTTTAACAGTTTCAAAATTGGCATTTTTGTTTAGGCGTTCGAATTGGAAAATTTCAACAATTTTGCAACTTTTGCCACAAACGATATTTCCCAAATCGAACGATTAGATACAAAAATGACATTTCCATTCTGATCGCCTACTTGTCACTTGTCTCAACCTACCTTTTTCCTTCCGTTAATCATTAAACAAAGTTAATCTAACAAATTATTCTCTTGCCTGTTAGTATTTCTATAAAATTTTACAATAAAAATTAGAATTTTCGCTTCCCGTATGAATTTTCCGAAACTTATCTGTCAGATTCAAAGATGTCAAAATATGATCACAAACGACCCTGCCTCGGAGGTGGGTCGAAATTTGCAGTTCACGGTGTAGTTTTTAACTGTTTCCAAGCAAAACGAACGGTGAACGAAAACAGTTCAAAACGCCAATTTTGCCCACAACTTTCCAAATCGAACGCTAGTTGTGATCGTTTTTGGCATTTTTGACTGTTATTTTTGCTACCATACCCCAATTCGAACGCACCTTATGTAATAGCCCACATCCCGAACGCTATACGTCCCTGCAATACACCACTCTTTGAGCAACTGTATTAAAAAGTGTCTAACAGAGATAGACCATAGCGTTTATTCGCGCAAAGAGCAGTTCGACTGGGGAAGTCAAAATAACGCGTGTTCCTGCGCGTGAGTAACGTCGCCAAAGCTCATTGGGGAGGCTGAAAGATTGGTAACGCGTGAGTGATGCCTTGTGTGTGCATCCATATGGCTACGGCTCAACTGAAACTGTTTAAAGACTAGGCTTAGTATAGTAAGGGGCATGAGTGGTGAGCACAGATTGACAGCTGCGCAGTAGTTAATTTTTCGGTCTGTTTAACGGAATGAAGGGGGGAGCGCCGAGCTGCACACAATTGGTTCGTCAGTCGATGCTCGTCGTCTATTGGATTCTCGCGTGTCATTTGGCCAAAAGTATACATGGGCGAGCTTGCCCTCACTACTGCCTATCTGTGCTCACCATTCGTGCCTCATACAGTATATGAAACAACACTTTTCTTCAGGGACCGTATTGAAATCTCAAACAAAACAAAAACATATATACATCCGAATTGATAACCGCCTCTTTTTGAAGTCGGTTAAATAAATAGTTATTTGCAATTGAATTTTTTTATGTGCTGATAATTACTCGAGATAAATTTTTCTAGACGTCGTTCCAAATCGAATGAGCTATTATCGCTCATGTTTTTAGGAACTTTATCAAGACTTAACACGTTTTTAAATTAATTGAACTTATTGACTAGCCTAATATAGAAGTCTACAAACAAATGCTAATAATAATAAGAGGTAATTTGGTACCCAGTACTAAATAAATTTAAAGATGTGGGTCAAATAACAAGATCTTAACACACAGTAATATTAAGCAGGACAAGTAATTGTATTTATATAATCCACATACTTTGATTTACCTACTCTAAAAAAAGAACAAAACACTCCCGTCACTGGGTGTAGGTAGATGCTTGGCGAGGAAATGTTATGGTGGGTTTCCATGCTTGCCAAGGCTTGACAAGCATCCACAAATCTCGCTTGGAATTTGGAAGTCGTTTACACGCTTGTGAATGTGTCAGTGTGCTACGTACATACAAGCATGGCGGACACCGAACTTGTATCGGCTATTACGTTTGGTTTAACCATTGAATTATTACGCTTAGAACCGAAGTATCGAACAAAAATCGTCGCGAAACGTAAGCCACTTGACAACCAATGTGTGCGGGAGCACCATATAACTACACTCGCTGACGCGCACACAAGCGCACGAGTAATGTTGCAAGCTAAACGAAATTTTTCTGTAAAATTAACCTTCCGATTTCGCCTACTAGTGAAATTGGATGTAAGTATTCATACAGTTTACTAAATAGTTTAAACAGTTCTGCATCTTAGTTAATTTATCATAGACAGGCCTGTTATTTATTTATTACTAGTTTAATGGTTATGTTTCATAGTACCTACTTATGTCGGGTATTTTAACATAATAAACCAAGACAATGTGCAGAGCTATGAACGATCGTACAATTTGTAGCTTTCCTTGGTATAATTAAGTATAGGTTTCATATATGATAGGTTGTATAGAAAAAGAAGATTAAGTAGTATGTAGGTATTTAGGTAATTACCATTAACACAATACATAAAATTGAAATTTTAATAGCCTATAAATTAAGCTAGTTAATTAATTAAGTAAATTTAAGCAAATAGAAAAAGATGGTAACAATCATTGAATCTAAGAAACTATTACTATTAATAGTTTCGGAGATATGCGTGGACAAACATACATACACACACCTATGAAATTCAGTATATTTGTTTGGAAGCCCTGATAGATATTCATACATATATAAATATATTATAGTTCCAATAATATTACATACATACGTGTCAAATTGAACATCACCTTTTTTGAAGTCGATTAAAATGACAGCTGGATGTGTAAAGCTGAAGACGGGGATTACAAGGAGAGGGCTCAGCATATTTTGTTATCATACAATAAAGCGGAAAAGTTTTTTGTTTGTTTGTTTAAACGGGTTAATCTCTGTAAAAAAAACCTACCTGTAAAACTACTACTGTGTAAAACTACCAGTTTGATTCGAAATTATTTCACTTATATGAAGCTACATTATTCCGAGTATTATAGGCTACTTATCCCAAGAATCGGGTGAAACCGCGGGGGACAGTTAGTCGCCTAGTTATCGGACTCACTATAATAACAACAAATTCAGTATCAATTACGTAAAACAACGCAAATTTGCATACAAACAGCTGGCAACACTTCGCTCGAAATCTGAGTGAAGTATATTTATTTTTGAATTTTGTTATTTTAGATGAATTACGCAATAAAATTAGTGGATTTCCTGTGCAATGTTACATCAGGATGCTTATCTTTCTTCCCTGATGAATTATGACACAATTTAACTGCACAAACCGTCATATTTATTATTTTTCTGAGAGCTGCACTCACTACAACGTCACTCAGACACTGACAGCGCGGCGGTCAAATGAAGCCATATATGGCTTCAATTGAATAGATTATTTTTCGCGCGTGTACTTTGTTTCTATGTATAATAATTCAATGGGTTTAACCTACTTTTATTTCAAATACAAGCAAAGTAAAACAAAAGCAAGGAAAGCCCGACGACCACGAAGATGGTGGATGATAAAGATGGATTTTAATTCCTTTACTGGCTTTCCCATTAGCTGGGCAAGACGACTCCAAGCATCTGCAACTTTCTTTTTATCTTTATGGTTAACGTCTTTGGGGTTCCAGATACACGTTTCGGTCTGGTAATATTCTAAAAACGATAAACTCTCTTCGTTCGACCAGCCACTCATTTTGAAGACAGAACTAGACGTGCGTTCGTCCCGAGATCACAGCGGCTACTAAGCGCGCGCCAACGTGTGAACGCGTCGCAAGCGCTTGCCGCAAGCGCTTGCCGCAAGCGCCCTTTGATCTGTGTCCAAAAACCGACACTAGACCGGATCGGATACAAGCGTCTACAAGCTCACGCAAGCCAAGCCAAACACCCTCTTTACACGCTTGTACTTGTGGCCGCTGGTCAAGCCTTGGCAAGCATGGAAACCCACCATTAAACTTGACGGTGTTAAGACTTACAACATAGTATCTTACCTCCGTGCTATAGTTTCCTCACGATGCGATATTTCCCTTTCCTGAAACCGATGGGTCATAGTGTAAGTTCGGCGCGTCGTCCAACATCTCACTCTAAAACCTGTTTGTTTGTTGCAGATCCTGCCTATTTCCCTGGTCGTTGTGCAGATGTGGTACTACGAGGTCGTATCATAGGAAAAATAGGAGTCATACATCCAAACGTTCTGAATGCCTTCGAGCTTACAAACCCTTGCTCTGTAGTTGAAATCAACATAGAGCCTTTTGTGTAGTTCGTACAAACTGTTATATTATTTATTGAAATAAATACTATCGTAATTATTATAATGTATAATAATTTGAGAACTCCTGATTTTATTTACTATAAGAGAATCAATCGGCGATTGACAGTGCGCGTATCGGTCGTGTATGTGAGTGTGCGTGCGTGAAAGTTACCTAGCAGTGAAGCAAACCCGGTGAGATTGTTCCTTATTTTTAATTATAATACATAATGCACCTGAGGTGACGGCAGATCTACTACGTGATCAATATTAGAACCATTGCGTTTACCTCGGCTATTAGTACATACAACTTATCACTATATCATCTTTACTTCTTACTAATACATATCATGAATGCGAGTCCAAGTTTTTCTGTTTGTTTCTTGTGTTTTCGCGCCTTGACTGCTCGTCTGATCGGCGTGGAATTGGCGCGTGTGATGGTCTGAAGTGGCCTGTGATGTCGGGAGGGGCTGCGTTTTGTCCCGGGAGCGCGGTCCTCGGGGGACAGCTAGTTAGTATATATATAAGCTAAAGCGTTCGGCTCTGACTGCGACCATCGGGTTGAAGGCCTGCCTGCGGGTAGCTGCCGAGGCGTGCCGGTGACTCTCCTTGGGAGCTGGTTGCCTTTGGGCCTCTTGGGCGAACGGAACGGCTTACGCCGACCGTAGGCCCTGGCGTGTCAGCCCTCTGACTGATTAAATTATTCCTGAATTGGCCGCCTACCTGAGAGCCGTGTATACCTAATAGGTTGCGTCGTGTAGGATCTGGCTGGAGAGTACTTGAGAATAAGTTTTATTAGAGAAGGAACATGCTAAATATAGGTTTCCACGCAGTTTTTATCCACTAGTTTTAGAAAATATTTGCTTGTTTATGTAAATAATTTTCTGAAAATATATGCTTTTTCCGGGCGTGGGGTTCTATACTAGAAACTGCTCCGCTCACATCTGTCATCGCTCAACTACGAAAAAACACTCGACGAACGTCGCATATAACTAATTCCCAAAATTAACGGGTTGCCTAGTTTGGGAATTTAGTATTTCATATTATATAAGTGCCTACATTCACTGTAAAAATAATAATCCACCTATTGTCAGGTGTTAGAGGCTCTAATCATTTGTGTGTCTCGACCTGGGGACTTATCCTCTTTCTGTAACACACATAAATCAAGACGACACAAACAAGGATTCATTGACCAAGCTTGCTTGTCTTACTGGTGTAAAGCTTCCATCCAGAGAAGAGATGGCATGTAGTTAATTGATTGATACAAACCCGGAAGATAAAGAATCTATCAGCAACGAACCAATGATTTCAATACGCCAGTTGTTTACGTAGTTACGTAGTTTTTATGTAATTTATGTAACTCGACATTGTATCACTAGATGGCGTTAGTAAATTTCTAAAACACGCTATCAGTTCGTTCTTACGTTTATATAAGGGTCTGTGTGAAGTTTTGATAATTAATTAAAATCAACGGTACGAAAATAAATAGTTTTATTCTCTACTAAAATTACCTTGTACATTCGTGTACAAATTGGTCCTTCGAACCGGAGCGGCGGATTATCTGCAGCGGGTTGGAATACCCCTTCGTCGTCATTACTGAGCAGTGGATCGCTGCTCAGAGCATCCTTCCAGAGGAAGTGGAGCCACCTGGTGAGCGACAGGCTTCGGAAGGCGCCGGGAGCAGAGCATCTCGGAAGAAGGGCGCGGCGGCATCGGCGGCATCGGCGGCATCGGCAGCATCGGCGGCATCGGCGGCATCGGCGGCATCGGCGGCATCGGCGGCATCGGCGGCATCGGCGGCATCGGCGGCATCGGCGGCATCGGCAGCATCGGCAGCGGCAGCGAGCGGCAGCAGGCGGCGGCAGCGACAGCAGGCGGCAACGGCATCGGCATCGGCTTCGGTAACGGCTTCGGCAGCGGCATCGGCATCGGTAACGGCACGGCGCGTGAGTGTCAGTGAGTGCTGTGAAATCCTGTGAGTACTTTTAAAAATCATATTCGAGTCAATTTGAACCTTATTACTATAAGGATATCAACTTAGAAGAAATTTAATGAATGTTCGGACTTATTTTAGTTTTATTTCATTTAAGACTTAGAATAATATTTAAAAAGGGCTAAAACGGGGAACCTATGCCCGATTTTCTATAGAATTGTAATTACAAAACACTTGTAATATTTTGAGGTTTAACTTTGTCAACAATTAGTAGTAATATTTTATGTGATTGAAGTTTTGGACACTTGGTATAATTTCGTAAATTTCTTAAAAAATAATAACATAAGTTTGGTCTAATTGGGAAAACATACTCACTAATTTTATTACTATTTCCTTCGGTAAAAATATTGACAGTTGTTTTTAACCTCTTTTCTTATTTCATTGTTATTTAATTTAACATTAAAGATGGAATCACTATATAATTTGCAAGAAGACGTAAGAGTTCGTATAGGCAAACTTAAGACTAATTATAAGAAGTCTCCAAAAGATAGGCTAAATAGTCAATATGTTCAGGTAAGACTTGATAACTTAGAAAATATGTGGGAGGAATTCATTACAACTCATAAGAGAATTTATGAAGAAATTTCTCTTCAATTAGTGATTAATAGTTTATATGTTAAGAACAATGTTTATGATGAAACAGAGGAGTTATATATGGATTTGAAAACTGATTTAAAGATAGCATTAGAATCATTTCAAACTCAGAAAAATAGTGTTGTTGCTCAGGGGACTAGTAATGGTAGCAAGTCCTCACAAATAAAATTACCAAGAATTATTATACCAACCTTTTCTGGGAAATATCAAGAGTGGCCTACCTTTCGAGATCTATTCACTTCATTAGTGCACAATAACAAAACTATTGATGAAGTTCAGAAATTGCATTACTTAAAAGGTTATTTGTCGGGAGAAGCTGAACAGCTCCTACGTAATATACCTATTTCTTGTGATAACTATAAACGGTGTTGGGAATTATTGCAATCTCGGTACAATAATAAAAAATATATTTCAAGGTCAATTCTTAAACGATTGTTAAGTCAAAAAAATGCAAGTGCTGAATCATCAATATTTTTGAAAAATCTTTTGGATACATCAACGGATTGTTTAAGCGGGTTAGAAAATTTGGGAATAGATGTAAGTTCTTGGGATATTTTACTTATCCATATCCTATCACTGAAACTAGATCCAGAGTCAAGGAAACAGTGGGAACTGTCAGTTCCTTCGATTACTTCTAGTAATGAACTACCAAAATTTAAAAACTTTACGGAATTTTTGACAAATCGATATCGGGCTTTGGAATTTTTAGACTCTGGAACAAGTTACAGTAAAAACAATAATGTCACAAAGGGACAATCCTATCACCTATCAAACAATAATAATATGATATGTGAATTTTGTAATGAAGAACATAAATTATCTTTTTGTGAGAAGTTTGCAAAGGAAGATATTGATTCAAAGCTTAAATTTGTCGAACAGAACGGCGTCTGTTTTAACTGTTTAGGTAGTAATCATAATGCTAGATCGTGTTACAGTCAAAATGGATGTCGCGTTTGCAAGCGTAGACATCATACTTTATTGCATTCTAAGGGTGGTAATCTTGGCAGTTCGGGTGCTGCTAATCGACACGGTTCAGATGCGGGTAGTTTCGGTGGTTCCGGTTCGGGTAATAATTCAGCGCTGTCTTCTAACGCGGATATTAATGGTTCATCTAAGGATAATGTTTCGGAGACAGTTGCTTTGGCGGAAAGTTTAGGGGATACAGACCCATTACTTAATTATTTCTCTTCTGGTCAATCACTGAATCACGGGCAAATATTATTGGCTACAGCTCTGGTCAGAGTTGAAGCTTCAAATGGAGAAGGTCATTTAATTAGAGCGCTGCTTGACCAGGGCTCTCAGGCGTCGTTTATTACAGAGGCGACGTCTCAGTTTTTAGGGTTGAAAAAAATACCTGTTAGCGGAATTATTTCAGGTTTAGAAGGTAATAAAAATATTATTTGTAAATATATGGTTGATTTAAACCTTCGGTCTAGGTTCGATACAGAGCCAGAGGTCAAAGTCCAAGCGTACGTTCTTAACAAAATCACTAACTTTCTACCAAGTAAGAAAGTAGTTGAATTAAATGAACTACCCATTGAGGAAATGGTTTTGGCTGACCCTCAATATCACACTCCTAACAAAATCGACGTTTTGTTAGGTGCTGAAGTATACGGTCAGGTAATTCAAGAGGGTGTCAAAAAAGGACCTTGTGGTTATCCAATTGCCCAAAAGACATCTTTCGGATGGATATTGTCCGGAGCAATTAATAGATATCCTTCTTCGACTGCAAATAATATGGTAGTTATGCATACATGTATAGAAGATAAACGATTCTCGGAATTAGAATGTGAACCCATACTTAAAATACATAAGATGACTGAAGAGGAAAATAAATGTGAAGAATGTTTTGAGGAAACGGTAAAAAGAGATCACAAAGGGCGTTATATAGTAAAACTTCCATTTAGAAAAAGTGAACAGAAGCCTAAAACAGAGGAGTCTAGAGCAATAGCACAAAAACATTTAGATTCACTAAAAAGAAGACTACACAGAAACGAAAAGTTAAAGAAAAGTAATAAAGAAGTTATTGCTGAGTATTTAAGTTTAGGTCATATGAAAAGGGGTTCTAAGGAGAATATAATAAGTGAAGGAGTATACTTACCTCATCACGCGGGCTCTCGAGAGGACAAGGATACCACAACGGTAAAGGTGGTGTTCGATGAATCCTGTAAAGGTAGGAACGGAGTTTCGCTGAATGATACATTGATGGTTGGTCCGCGATTACAACCTAAACTAAGACACTTGTTAATACGTTGGAGAACTTACCCGTTATGCTTGTCAGCGGATATCATAAACATGTACAGACAAGTGAAGGTAGATCATGAAGATGCAGACTATCAACGTATTCTCTGGTCGGAAGATCCGGAAAGTGAAACTCAAGACTACAGAATGTTACGGGTAACCTTTGGAACAGCATGTGCTCCTTACTTAGTTGTCAAGGTTATGCAACAAGTGGCACAAGATGAAGGTGTGAATTATGCAGTAGTAGCTGAAATGATAAACAAAGATTATTACATGGATGATCTTCTAAATGTTTGTCAAGAAGTAAAGGAAGGAATTTTCAAACAAATGAACGAGTTATTAGAAAAGGGTGGGTTCAAACTACAAAAAGGGACAATAAATAGTATAGAGTTGATGGGAAGTATAAAAAAGGAAAGAGAAGGAATAGAGGATCTGGAAGTAGGGATTACACTAAAATTGGATGAAGTTATAAAATTATTCGGACTTACCTGGAACCGGACGTCTGATGAATTTCGATATTCGGTGGTGTTGCCTGAAAAGAAGTTACCTGTAATAAAAAGAAACATATTATCGGATATATCTAAATTATTCGACCCGTTAGGTTTGGTTGCTCCAAACCTAATTATCGCAAAGGTATATATCCAACAACTTTGGATATTAGGAATGGATTGGGATGAAGAAGTTCTTCAAAGGGTGAGAGATGAGTGGATTACTTACCGAACAGGTCTAGCAGACTTGACAAAAATACGTATTCCTCGTTGGCTGGGAAGTCGTAACGATGACGTGATCGTGGAATTACATGGCTTTGTTAGATCACAAGAACATCCTGCCGATAGTGCTTCTTGCGGTGGCAGTGCTTTGGAACTAGTTAACAATGAGCTATGGATTCGTGGCCCGACATTTTTACACCACACAGAAATTGATGTAAACAAAACTAGAATTATAGATACGGATTTGGATGTAATAAAAAATTATGTTATAAATAAAGAAGATAACTTACCTTCATGTAGATTGCTTCTCGGTCGCGTCAAAATAAAGCACACCGGTCTCGATAATTTAGGTCGCGTGGTAACCAAAAATGGACCATTAAAACGTTCAACCTCTTCACTTTGCATTCTTCCTTTATATGTATGAATTTGTTTTTTATCTTGTTACAATAAAATTTAAGAAGTCATATCCATTACGGTGGGCGGTGGATCTAAGGACGAAGTCCTTGGTGGGCGGAATGTTTACGTAGTTACGTAGTTTTTATGTAATTTATGTAACTCGACATTGTATCACTAGATGGCGTTAGTAAATTTCTAAAACACGCTATCAGTTCGTTCTTACGTTTATATAAGGGTCTGTGTGAAGTTTTGATAATTAATTAAAATCAACGGTACGAAAATAAATAGTTTTATTCTCTACTAAAATTACCTTGTACATTCGTGTACACCAGTAATATATAAGTCGATGCAACGAACTGCTTTAGCTGAAACAATTATAAATCATTAACAACTGCCAGAGACCTTATTAGTTATAGCCCAGTGGCATGCAGTCTGCTCTCACTGTTTTGACAATGGTTTTGTCAAATTTGATCATTCTATTAATCCGAACAAATCGTACAAAAACAACACCTGGAGGTTTAAGGAAATTTTATCAGCTGAAGGATGGACGGATTCAGCTATCCTTATATTTTTGTATGTACAATTAGTTTTAAAAACGTTCGTCTGTCCCCACATCGTATAACATCATAGGTCTGACGTTACAGACGCAGGGGTGATATTATGATTTTAAATTGATGGGTCGGTTCTTTTTAGCATAGCTATCAAATCAGAGCTTATTCCGCTTACATCTCTTATCAAATAACTAGAATGGACGCTTCGATGAAGGAAAACATTCGACTTAAAACTACGACAAAAACACACAAGTATAGAACCAGACCAGATATTTACGACACAATAGATCCCTGGCGAATCGCTTATGCTCCCACATCTGGTGTCCATCCAGTTGTCAACTAATAACTTAACTTTCTGTAACACAAAAAAATAGGTCCCGAACACCATAAAAAAAAACTACCATCAAACAAAAGAATACTTAGTACTTCACAATCGCGGCGGGAAACGACAAGAACACGTGCAATAAGTGTCTGAATGCAAACAAAAAACTCTCAAGAATGTCGTAAAAATTCCAAACCGCTGAAACAAAAAAAAAAAGGTCAAAGGGGCTGCTGTTGTATCAGTGCGATTCTTAAAGTATGTTCTACCAATACTGTACAAGTTACTCTATAATATAATTCATACTTGCTGAACCATAGCATGTTAGATTCACTAACAGTTTTATTTCAGTTTAGCCTATAAGCTCTCTCCCACAGACAAGTGCAAGCTGCTAGCTTGATGGCCACCACCCGAATGCAAGATGGAGCATCGGAAGACACCGAGCAGATTGCCACACAAAATAAGGATATGAAAAGTTCAAAATAAAGTTCAACATACAGTAATTAGTACAACAATAAACTGCCCCGACGACATTAGCCACAGTACTTTGAACAAAAGCGCAACGTCTGTACGTACTAATAAGAATAACAAACATGGAATGTAAAGCATACTGTAGTATACCTGAAAAAAGGCAATGACAAGGGCTCTTATATGAAGGTTGTAACACCGCGGATTCACGGTTCTTATTGGAATAACCATACTTTAATGGTGACCAGCGCGGGTCACTATTAACCTAGGCCCAACAAGTGCAAAGAACAAACATCTCTTTAAAAGAAGGTACATAATAATATACCCAATAAAACCTCCACGTCAGCGTCAAGACATTTATAGAAGTATGCAGTAGCACTAAGAAACTATTAAAAAAAAAGTTTTTAATCTCAGCGATCTCAATGCGCAGGAAAATCATTACTAGAGACCCACGCCGCAGTACTGAAATAAATGCAACGCCAATCCGGATAACGTCATACGGAAGGAGCAAGATACGGAACTCAAACGCATAAGCTTCAGAAGGTTCTGGCAAACCGGAAACAAATCATCTTAATCTAATTAATATATTCGACATTTTCACCAACCCCATCAATCATGTACCAAAGAAGAATATGTAACACGTATCAATTCACTGACCGTAAATAAGAATGGTGGTAAATCAATCCTATTAAACTCATTAAATAAATAAAAATCCAATAAGCACAAGAAAAGCGAAAATGCATGTGTTACTTTAATAATTGAGCAACTCCATTAGACTATAATAATTCACAAAATATATTCGCTTTCAAGGCATAAAACTCATGGGAAATTTGATGATATCCGGAAAAGGGCACGACGGGCGTCCCATAACAAAGAATTAATTCCAACATTCAAACGTGAGAAGCTTGACAATGGGAGGACACTACTTACTTCAAATTTATACAAACCACAATTCAAAAAGGCAAATACGTGGAGGAAAGGCGAAATGAAAGCTCATTAGGATATCTAGGTACTTGGAATTTTAGAAAGGATATTTCGAAGGTAATGCGCTGCAAACGAAACTGCACTGCAAAAATCTATAATAAACTATTCAAATCATCATTATCGACCTCCCAGAAGAAATAGCAAACCACAAGAATAAGCCGGCATGGACCGAAAACACCATACGCTCTTTCAACTGAATCAATCAAACTGCATCAATCAGGAACCAGGAAAAATCAGCGGCATTTCAACAATCTACTCTAGCTCCTGACATTGAAGAAGCATCACGTCGACGACTGATGTCTCAGTACTTAAAGATACAATACATTAACATTACATAAGGACAAACAAATTCTATGCCAAACACAGAACGACAAAAAAGTATGTATCCGCTGGAAAAAGGAAACGGAACTACTTATACCTTCGCCATGCCTCACTACAATCCTGAAGTACGAAGTGTAAAATACATGGACGAAGAAATACTTAAACTTTATTTAAGCCACGGAGAATAGAGGCAACACTGACAACACTGAAAGAAGAAATGCAATAAATAAGTATCCTGGGACATTCGCTTGTGCTATAGAAACCAGACAACTGGTATACTACATATACCTACTACTGTTTTGTTTGTAGATACATACTAGAAAATACATAATTGCACCCAGACGCAGGACATACAAACATTGTCATGCAAAAAAATGCGTGTTCTTCATCGATGCAGATGGGAATCGAACCAACGACCTGCGGCATGATAGGTGAAATCTTAACCAACCAAGAGAGACGAGACCTGCATTTAATCCACAACGAAAGGATCTAACGACCATTATAGTAATTTATTATGAATACAATATTTATGGACGACGACGTCATCACAGTATCAACAAGCATGTCAAAACTATGCTATAAATAATATATATCACATGCACGATGAAAACAATAGGGTTCAAAATTAACTTAACTAGGAAAAAATAATCTGCGACCAGATCAACATTACGGAAATACATTTACCCAGCATGATGGAAAGCGATATGAAATCCAAAATACTCGGAAACACAAAAATATATGTTATCCTGGATGTTTCTCATCCCATTAACTATGATACTTAAGTTTCTAAGCACACATCTGAACTACTATAGTCCCATTCTTTACACAGTACACCAAGAACGAAACCGAATGGTGTGTCTGAGGAAACTAAATTGAATCGAGAATAATAACAAAGAACAAGAAATACACAAGCACATCATCGTCATCATCATCAGCCTATAATATCATACTGCTGAGCACAGGCCTCCTTTCACAAATCAAGGTGAAAGGGAATGGGCAGGCTAGTGGTCAACCTACTGTTGGAGTTTTCAAGCCGCCTAGAAGGCCTCCAACTATATTAACGACCATCACAATTAAATGATAACCGCGACCAACGTCGATTTGAAATTCCACTAGGCGGTCACCCATCCAGGTGCCGACCACAACGGTAGTAGCTTAACTTGCCGATCGATTAAGAACGGCTTATCATGCTACACCACGAGCGCTTCCACACAAGCACATACCGAAGCTGAAAGCGACACGGAGCCTCTCAACCACAAAAGCTATGCTCTCCGAAATCGAGGTCCAGCATGGAGGAAGTTAATCAAATGAACAACAAAGAAATAACCAAACTCAACCCAGGAACTAAATACCAAAGAGAGAAGAAAGAAGACAACATACACCAACGCTCATCCCTCTCTATGATACCCGTCTTCCCATTTTCCAATATTGGCTATAGGCTGAACAGTCGGTCGATTGTGGTCAGCTGGTTGCGGTTGGCTGGCCGTCCTCTCCCATCCCAGAGCGTGTCACTCCTATATACCACGCACTCCTCGGTTTATCCATGGTTACTCCGATACAACTATTCAGGTACCAGTCATTATAAACTAAGTTAGTTACATGGTGGTTGATGCTTGAATGGTTGTATAGGACATGGGTCGGTCGTTGTACTGGCTGAGACAGTGCTAATCATCATCATCATCATCATATAAGAGAATCAATCGGCGATTTGATTTTAATTGGTTAGATAACGAATCAATCGTTACTTATTGTAGCGCTCTAAAGTAACGGTAGGTATTGATAGGTTGTAGGTACCAACGTACCTACCAAAGATAACATAATTGAATAAAAATATATTCTGCCCATTACACCGCCGAGGTAGGCAGACATTATTCATAACAAAGGCCAGGGATTCAAATATTAAATACTAGAACACATATTTCAAACACAATAAATTGTTGGAAATACATTTTATTAGCGTACGATAATAAAACAGCACAAACATGAGTAATGAATAATTGAATTCACTTTTAATACATAAATCAGTAGAGAAATATACTATTCAGGTATTTGTTATTGAATTTTCAAAAACACTTCAACAAACATTGATCATCTTGCTTGCATGACTTCGATATGATATTTAAAATTCAATCTTATTTCAATGTTATTTAATCAAAATTTACAATTTGTTTCATCAAATTGTTCTCTGTCATAATTAATTTAACAAGCTGCATTAATCAGCAAGTAGGTAAGCCATAAAACAATATCTTGACACAGATCAACCATTCCTGACCCTGGTTCCACAAAAATTTGGCCCTATCATGACTTCAAGGCCTCAACCACATATTGCGTACGCTAAATCTTATAAATTTTCATCTATAATTACATTGATTTTATTTCTGTTAGGTTTTGATCAACTTCAAGTTGGCACCCTGCAAATTTTCATAAAATAATTTGATAAGGCACTTCAATAATTGACGATGTTCCCAAAACAAATGGAAAGGCGGATATCAATTATTATGATGCACCGTAACTAAAAGTATGTCCATGTTTGGGATAAATATCAAAATAAATGATACATTTATAAACCTACTATGTAGATTTACTTAGGTCCTAATACTTAAAAAATTTAAATACTGAAGTTATTTACTGTTTCAAACAATTCTTATATTAGTTGATACATTCACCACAACACAACAGATTAACTAAAACATTATCATTACGTGAATATTATAGTCAATTGACATACACCTTTTTGCCATAAATTATGTATGACACAAGTGCAATGGTACACAAAATTATTCATAAGCTTGTCTGACAATACAAGAGGTTTTATAGAAAAATGTAGCATTACCATTTTCAGTAATAAAATACCTAAGTTATAATTAAAAGTACATAATATATTAACTGCTTAGTTAGCGTCATTGAGGTGTACTTGACATTGATATAAATATTTAAATACATGTAAAGAGATGGACGGATAGCTAAGCTGCCTTATGTAAACCATAATTTAACAACCTTAATTTTTAATCGAGTAGCAGTTGTATTTTAAACATTTTCTCCAACTCATACCTATTGAAATCTGGGGCAATGATGAATGGGCAGAGGTAGAATGACAGCTCCTTTAGATTTGGTGCACTTATTTTTATTGCTTTAGCAACTTGCACTGTGACATGGAGGCATCTCGAGAGACTTAGGTAGGTCAGGTGTTGAAATGTGTTATTAGTAAAATATGCAAGCAAAGCACTAGTTGAGAAATAACCATGGCGCAATTTGAGTGAATGCAAATTCTTTAATCTATACAAGTGGAGCAAACTAGAATCAAATAAAGTTTTACAGGTCATTATGTGGAGGATCTGCAGAGTTTTGCAGGTGGATATGTACCGGATTATGTCATCATTTAATGTATCCCCATAAATATGCAGTGCTCTTAATGTTGTCTGCTTGGTTCTTAACAGAGATTCCAGAAAGTCAGCAGGTATATTTTTCATTTTTTCCATACTAATACTGACTAAATTAGTACACTGTAACATGCTGTACAAGCTACTGTGGGTCAAAGCAAAGTTGGACAGAACCAGCGTCTCAAGAAACTTCAAATTTTCAAAAGGTAAATGATAAACAAAATTCCCATTGGCATTTTCAGGGTTTTGTACTATTAGAGAGTTGCGGAAACTTAAAAATTTTAAATTAGGCCAGTGGCCTAGATCATCAAAAATACAGCTATCAACCTGACACATACTTATCTCTAAGTGAGTCAAATTAGGACAATAGCTCATAAGGGAGGCCCTTACTTGAGAATATAACTTGAAATACTGCAATTTAACATTTTTCAAATACTTGGCAACAAAAGGAACAATGCTCTCACTAATCCTCACATAGTTCTTCATGCACACTATCAGACGTGTGTTGTCCCACACACATGGGGTCAGGCACAGTTGTTGCCATCTCATACACACTTTAGCTACTGCCAGTAGAGACTCAAAATCTATCATAGAGAATATGTAAATAAGTATCTCATTGGGGAGGTCATTAATGGTTAATGCATTGGTATTTTGTTGGACACCTGTCATCTCAAGGTGCACCATCTTTGACAACAGCACCCCGCACAGTTGTTGCTCTGGAAACATTGTGTTATGTTAGCTTGTACTTAAATGTAAGTAGACACAGCACTGCGGGTGGTACTTGTATGGAATATAATGGTATTTAACTATTAAACAATACTTAGATTGTTATTTCATAAGCCCAACTGAATTGTCATATATTATCCTACCTTTGCCAGGATAAAGAATATTAATTAGCCCAATAAGGTCATGAACCTTGAATAACAGCAGTAATTATTTGAAAAATAAATATTAATCTCATTTAAATTTATAATGTAATTTAAATCGTAATACAACGAATAAACATGATTACCTCGGGATTACCTTGCTTCCTATTCGAGAGAATTTTGATGTTTGCTTTAGTAAAATCATAATTTATGTGAACTTTTCTTTCAGTTGTTTGCAGTATGTCCAAATGGTAAAATATAAGCCAAATAGTAGTACTCTTTTTTTACAATTAAACTGATCATGTTATAAGGTTGAACGATATATCAAAACCCAATTTTTTAAGAAATATTATAAATAACTTTCATCTTTGATGCTATTTTTGTACAGACGTTTCTGACGTTTTATGTTCAGTTCGGTACCTATTGTCAATTTTGACGTTGAATGTAAATAATTCGTTCGGAAATCCATCGGTCGGACGCAGCAGAGCGGGGCGTCCGACCGTCGGAACGTCTATTACTAGTTTTAATCTTTAATTATATACCCACGTAGACGTAGTATATGTTTGATTTTGCACAATGTACACAAAATAACATGTTTCCGTGGATGGAACAAAAAACTGTAGATAGATTTGACACTAAAATCCGTTATCCGTAGACAATACCTAAAATCCGTAGACATATGGATAAATACACAAACATCTGAAGAATAGGGATAAATACGTAGGTCTGGCCACGCTACTTTGGCTCCTTTTTTTACACTATTGCTATTATATTATTCTTGTGATTCTAATCTACGAATTATTATTTCGTTCTAAACCATTTAAATAATAATTTAATTCAATAAATAAATATGTGACATAACTAGATAATATAAAATAAACAAATAATTCCAACTCTAAAGTATGAAAAGAGTCGCTCGGCGGAGTCGAACGAATCGCGGCAAGCTCAGTCGGCTCGATTGGACGCGCGATACGCAGTGAGCGTGCGCGCTTATCGCGGACTATAGGTACAAATTGAGCTGATCTGCGAGCTGAGTCATTGAACCAGCTCACACACCTGAGCCGTGAGCTGTTATGCAGCTCGCGTATTTTTGATGAGTTACACACCTCTAAATTACGGGCGAAGGGACTTTGAGAGCGCCGCCGCATGCTTTTTTTGCGCTTGTCGTCGCGAGCGGCGTTCGTCAGCCCCTGCCCCAGTGCTGCCAACTCTTCTAACCAAAAAGGAGCTGCTACAATAAGAGTTAGATTGAGCTGTGAGCTAGTCATTTTGTGTTGAGTGCTGTAGCTCAACGGCTCAAACCCGTGTGATCTGATTCATTGAGCTGGTTCAGAGCTGAGTTACACACCTCTAGCCCGTATTATGTGCGACCCTGGCTGGGTGCTGTGGTGGAGGTAGTAAGGCGAGCCACGAGCAGCTAGTTTTAAATCATTCAAATCCCGCGGGTATTTACATATGCGACTCTGAATCTGAAAGCATTTTTGTAAGTTGTCTCTTGTGAACTTGTAGATAGGTACAGGAGGACACTGAGTTCATAGAAATGTGGATTTATAACCTACGTTTTGCTAGACTTGCATTAAACATCTCACGTAATGGGGGAATAACTTTTGTTTCAACGTGAAATCTGTTTTATTTGTTTGAATAGACGCCGACAATCATTGGCAAAGGCGGACACGGCATTTTCAAAGGCACACAGTCCACAGTGTTTCAGAACCACTAGCACACCACTAGTTTGTCCAGGAGTTCTCAATAATTTCCTGTAGCCTGTAGAGATCGATTGTGCACTGTGCAGTCAAGTTTTCTACAGTAGTTATGGCCAAAACCAAGAAAATAAGTCAAAGGAAGGTCAGAACCCTCTGTGACCGTGTCGGACTCAGACTCACACTTGGCCGGTTGTTAATTCTTCTAAGTCCTTCCTTCCTGAAATAGTTGTGTAAGTTCCCCGCGGATCCACTGTGGATAGCTTCCAACATTTGCTAGAGTAGGTACGTGTTCCTGATTAGAATTGCTACAAATTGAATAAATACCTAGTGTAATATCTTTCTGGGCTCAATGGGTTCCCAACTTATTTTGTGTTTCTGTAACTTTACTGTCCAGTTTTGATACACAATGTTATAGTAGATAAATATGATCAGGAAACAAATTGTAAAAATATTGATTCTATTTATCGCAATCTCAAGTTAGTTGTAAGTTGTAAGTAATTTGCTTGAGGAGCGGCGGCATGGCCAATGGCCGATTTCAAAAATTTACGGACCTTTATCGGTTAAAATTAAGACTCATATCTTTACTAATAATGAAGCAAAGACCTCAAAGATTTGCATAGCAGACCCTCCCATATGGAAGTAGCTTTCACTGGTAAAATTAGCCTACGAAATGATCTATAAGCCCATTTTGGCAATAAAAAACCTACCATTGGTAAGCAAAACGATTCGTTTTTGTTTATTGAAACCGGGCACAACTTCGCTCGAAACTTCAATTCGAGATGCGTGCATAAATCGACCTGAATGTTGCTAAGTACTTCTGTTTGGCTGAAAAAAAACCCGCGAAACGCGATCATACCACATCATATAAAGAAATGAATTCTTTACTCATGTGGTCACAGTACAAGTAAGAGGAACAGTATGCTTGCATGCACCTGAATCTCGGTATACCTCGGTACACATTAGTCACGACTCCGCAGCTACGTACGGCGCGGGACGCTCCCAAGTAGGTATTTATTGATTTTGTTATTATAGCATTATAGCACAACAATATCAACTTTATTAAATAGTGTATACATGTGTGTGTAATATAGTGAATATAGAAAACGCAGACCAGTTTCCATGGAAACCTAGCTAGTATTATAATTATATAAAATTGTGACCTAGAACTAATTAAAGTTAATTTTCTTTCTAATTCTTAATTAGCAGTTATAAGGAGTAACAATTTAATGTAGAATTCTCAAATACGTAACATTAGAACTACCGCCAGTAGGCAGCCCTTTCGCACGTTTGCCCACCGAGCATAGGTATTAGGTAGGTAATCACCTCAAAGACACTGCCGAGCTAAAATACTGTTCTTCTTACATCTACTGTGACACGGCTGCAACAGCCGTACTTGTGACCAAAAATTAGGTAATAGTTACTAGCCCTTCCATGTAATAAATAAAATAAAAAAATACTGCTGTTAAAATTTTTGATGTGCATGTAAAAATTATCTCTTCAAAAATATTAAAACGATAACTATTAATAAGTATTAGCACAGTCTATAATACCATACAGTCGTTCGACGAAGCCGTCTAGACAGGGCAATCGTGCGGGGTGTGAGGGGCGAGACGTGGCCCGACCTGCGAGCAAAACTATGTTAGTAGCTCGGGAATCAGCATACTTTGCGTGATAGCCATATATTTGTCGTTGCGAATTTGCATCGAACAATTAACTTGGGATTAATTACGTTGGGATTGTTCCTCGATGCGTATTAGTTATAAATTTGTTCGTGTTCCGTAATACCACGGATATATATCTATATATATAAAAATCAATGCCACTTTTCGTTGTAATTTTATAACTCAAGAACGGGCTCACCTATCCAAACCAAATGTTTCGGCTTTGTTCGGACTATTTAGTAGATGGTTTATGTGAAGTTTGCACAAAATCGGTCGAGTGGTTCTTCATTTATCACATTTTTATTATTTCATTTTATACGTAGCGAATCACGTACCGGGCCGCTAGTATAATATAATGATGAATGAAAACTTAATGTATTTTTCATATCGTATTGTTATTCTGTAACTTGACAATATAATCTATGTTCCTGAATCTATAGCACTGTAATTATTGTTGCTTTAAATATGAAACAAATAAGAAGAATACATGTCTTAATACTCGTAAAAAAATGCAAAATGCAATTCGATTACAAATCGTTTCAGGTCAATGTTTTTGAATAAAATATACTCATTAACCTAGATAAATATGTGGCGACTTGCGTGCCACCTATTTATTGTCTATTTCATGTAGGTACATACTGGCCACAGTCTTTTAGTACTGGCTGTTTTGTAATATTAAGAATAATATGATTAATTGTTTGGTTGCAAATGTGACAGGCAGTCTTTCAATGTCCTGACGCCTAACACTTCAGTTTTTATAAGAGATTTTGTCTGTTGAAGAAGTTATTTATTCTGTTTGGTATTTCATAATAAGCTGAACCAACAAGTTGGGAATTATACAAGAAAAGTATCCATGCAGTTTCATTTTTAGGTATTCTCAAATCCCACAAATAGTATCCGAACTCGAATAATATAATACCTAGTAATATAGTGGAAATATTGTCGAATTTCAAATGATTTTGGTAAGTATTACGTTCCTCCTTAGCCGGCACCTTAAGAAAGCTAAAATAACCTAACTAGGTACCGAATAATTTATAGAAGTGTTGAATATTTTTTTATTTCATAGAATAATAACTACTAATAAAATAAATTTGGAGTACCTACTTAGGTACTTAAAATATTGTATTAAAATACTGGCGGTAAATAAGTAGAAGACGGAGGAGATACTGTGCCCAGAGGCGGTGAACCAGGATTAGATAGTGGAGGTAGGTATTCTGATGATGGTTTTCCTGGACCAGGGATCGGGAAAGGTGGTGAAGGTTGTGAAGGACTTGGTGAAATATAACTTAGGTTAGGAACAGGTGCAGTATTTGTGACTGTCTGTGCGTTAATAAACCCTGTGGAGCTAATTGACGTTTGCATGTTGGATGAAGTAAGTGGAGGTAGGTATGAATCAGACGGTTGCTGCGCAATAGCAGGATCAGTTCTTGACGGACTGACTATACTTTGACTGCCAGTGTTAACATTGCTATTATCATTTCCCGTAGGTGGCAGGTACTTTGGGGCGTTGGTTGACACATCAGTTTCCGAACCTGGGCTCGTTATAGATGATTTAGGGGTATTGTAACTATAACCAGAGGAACCTATGACAGATTGTGAGGAGCCTGAATTTACGGACGCTTGAGAGCCAGAGCTTGTGCTGGTCTGTGTTATCGACGTGACTACCACACCACCGCGAGTGCCATCCCTGTCGCCTTGGGCTCCATAGTTATAGCCGGAGGAATCAGCGTCATCACCCCCGACTGTGCCTTGTGCGCCATAATTGTAGCCGGTAGCACCAGAACCGCCTCCGCCACCAGCGACAGCACCACCGCCACTGGCACCACCCCCGCCTTGTGCGCCATAGTTGTAGCCAGTAGCACCGGAACCACCGCCGCCAGCATCACCTCCACCGCTACTGGCACCACCGCCGCCTTGAGCACCGTAGTTATAGCCAGCATTGCTAGACCCGGAGGATGCTGTAGCTGCGGAAGTTCCAGCGTTCGTCGCGCCCGACGACGCACCAGACGAATACCCGATGTTGACCGTATCCCCGTCCGCTGGGGCTGGGTATGCGTAATACATCTGTTGCGCCTGTGTCCTGTCAACATTAGGTGCTTGAGTAGTCACAGTGGCTGCCTGCGAGGGCAGATCGAATGACATATTCGGTCTGTTGTACACGTACCCGGCTTGACGTCTGACGCGTGCATTTTCTACGTAGAACTCATATGATGCTGATCTAACAGGAACCGATTGAGCACTTGATTTTAGTAGAATAAGATGGAGTAGAATACTAAAATATTTAAACCTTGTTCCCATTTTAATAAAATATTTATATAAACAAGTATTATAATGATACTGCATCTACAAATTGCGGTTGACTGACACTTTGTTTACCTGTATTTATAGTAAATTTTGAGGAAGTCGTAAGTTCTCTACAGCTCGGATGTTATGAAACTCTTCCACTCCAAACCCTTTAACGGCTATGACAAGCTCCTTTTTAAATATAATATAGATAATTCATTGTCATTCTATAAATATACTAGTTTCACTTTTGCAATAATCAACCAGGAACTAAAATAGAGACGTACTACAAAAAATCCATAGGTAATCGTTTTATTTTTGTTTGTTAAATGAGTGATGTGGTTCAATCTTAATAAGTAGAGCGTAGCGAAAATTCGGTCAAAGAGCAGTTCGACTGGTGAAGAACCTGCACCTTACAGAATAGGTACCACAGCCAAATAACTTTATGTTGTGTAAGGTCACCAGAGCTCATGGTGGGAGGTCGTCCCACTCGGCGTTTTCCAGTACATGGCCGCCACTCGAGAACCTTTCTTCCCCATCAGTTATCGGCTCATCAAGCCATGTGGCCTGCCCATTGCCAATTCAGCTTACTAACTCTAAGGCTATGTCCATCGTTTTCGTTCTCCTACGAATGTCCTCATTTCGGTCCCTGTCAAGTAGAGAAATTTCGAGCACAGCTCGTTCCGTAGGTCGCTGCGTGACTCTGAGCTTATTTATGCTGCCAGCAGTAAAATACTACGTCTCTGTCCCGTATGGCATTTGAGACCTGTCTATTTAGCTGCCGATTTTCGGCTGTATCAGCTGAAGACTGCAACTTTATTTCACGTCGTCCCTTCAAGAGCTTGAGAGTTTCATCCGATAGTTTTTAGGTTCTATTCATGCGGCGGGTTTTAAAGAACTTATATCCTACCACATGTACAGTTTCCACGAGCCTGTTGTTTGTATCGTACACCGTCACGCAATCATCGAGGCATTGGAAGAGATTATGAAGTTCGAGCTGTAAGCTTTCAGGGTCTTGGATATATGCAGATTGGGGTCGGAGCGTAGATTTTACCAGACGACATCTCTCCATCTGGATGTTCAGGTTCAGTGTGCCTCTTACTAACCGGTGATCGCTGCCGGTCTTAATCCTGTTGATCACAGAAACATCACTGAAGATTTGCCGCTTTGTCGTCATGATAAAGTCTATTTCGTTTTTGGTGAATCCATCGGGGCTGCGATCACTTTTTGAAGAAAGAGTTCATCATAAAGAGTACCTCCAACTCCATGAAGTCGGCCAACCGTTGCCCCCTAGGGTTCCTCTACCTAATTCTAAACTGCCGCCCTATCAGCTCATCGTCATTCCTAATGCCTAGCTATAATAATAATAATAATTAATTGTTTATTAGACTCAAACAAAACAAAAGATACAGGTTTTTCTCATAATTTTAGTACATTAAAATACAAGCACATTTTGATCATTGACGCCTAAACTAGATGCACATAGCATCTGTTCTATAGACATCAATACCCCTTTTATGTTACAAATTTGTACCTAAGATAAATCTTGTAGTATGGACCTGTTTATATTTTTATTTTATGTTACAAAGTTTTATCAGAATCAATTACTTTTTATAATTTAAAACAAGTTATTAAAATACAAAGCCTTAAATAACAAATAGGTATAATAATAATAATAATTCTATGGAGAGTGTGTGTAAGTGTAAAAAAGTGTACCTAAGCGTAGAGTAAGTGTGAAGGTGTAGTGAATGTGTGTTTGGTTTATGTTTGTGTAGTGTGTGTGTAGTGTATTAAACAGGAAAGAGGGACAAGCTTTATGCAGATAGTAATACCTCAGTTTGGTCGTAGTTCAACTTTTGAAGCCACTGAGTTAATTCATACTTGCATTTGAAATACGTCAAGGGGAAAATTTCTATTTCTTTGCTTATTCTATTATAGAGTTGGCTATTAAGGTAACAAGAGAACTTTTGAGCAAATTTTGTATTAAACCTTTCTGACGGACAGATTCTATCTTTTCTTCTCTGGTTATTATAAGATGTTCTGTCAAATTTTAGTTGTAAATGTGTGTTTAAAATTATTTGTTTAATAAATAATTGCCTAACTGTCAATACATTACAATTTTGATACAGGTCTACGGTTGGATAACGATACCGGCGGAAGGTAGCAACCTTGAGCACAGATCTTTGAGCTCTTTCAAGTATAAGTAAATTTGTTTTAGCTGCACCGCCCCACGCCGCTATACAATATTGTAAAATAGACTGACAAAGCGCAAAGTACATTGTTTTAATAATCTTCGTCCCAGCAACGCACCTTATGTTTTTAAAGACAGCTATAAGCTTTCTAGTGCGTTGTGACAGAAGACTAATGTGTTGTTTGAAATCAAGACCACGGTCAAAAATTACTCCCAAGTATTTAATCGTATCGACTCGCTCCAATTGATGGCATGGACAGTCCGTTTCAATATCCATACCCAAACATTGAGTAGAATGCGCTTTAATAGAATAGATTTGGGGTTCTACAGTATTTCGTATGGAGAAACACATAAACTTGGTTTTGTCAGAGTTTAATGACAGTAAATTGTTCCTTAGCCATTTGACCACATTATTAAAGCCTGATTGTGCAGTACAGAAAACTTCAGACCAACTCCTTCCCTGGAACATCAATGCAGTATCATCTGCATATGTGAGAATTTTACCCCCCCTGAATTGCATGTCACACAAATCATTGATGTATATCAAGAAAAGAGTTGGGCCCAAGATACTGCCCTGAGGCACACCGAAAGTAACAGGCAAAGGATCACTGATATAGTCACCGATTTTCACCATTTGGAATCTGTCCGTTAGGTAATCTTTAAAAAGCTTCAATTGCATATCTCGAATCCCTAAGGCTTCTAGTTTTGTGAGCAGAATTGGAACCGATACCGTGTCAAATGCCTTTGCTAGATCCAGAAATATTGCAAGACACTTCTCCTTGGAATCTAATCCACGAACAGCATAATCTGTAAGGTCATTCACGGCATCGGTTGTCGATTTTCCTTTTCGGAATCCATATTGGTTCTTTGAAATAAAGTTTCGGGAGTCAAGATAATGGGTCAGTCTATTGTTTATTGCTCTCTCCAATATCTTTGATAGAGAAGGTAATATAGAAATTGGGCGATAGTTAGCCACATTCTCTTTATCGCCACCTTTGTGTATTGGGAGAACAAATGATTTTTTAAATGGTTTTGGGAATACACCATTTTTTAAACTTAAATTACATATATGGCACAAAGGTTTCGTCAAAATATCAATATTCTGTTTAATGACTGCAGTTGATATTCCATCCCAACCTATAGCGCAATCCGTTTTAAGGGAGTTTACGAGACTTCTTATTTCATTTTCATCAAGATCCAATAATACAAATGAATCGGCTTTATTACTGATGAAAGAAGAATTCTTTGTTTGCCCAATATGGGAGGTAATTTTATCGGCTAGGTTTTTGCCAACGTTAGCAAAGAAATTATTGACTAAGTTCACTTGTGTATTAGGTTCTACGGGTCCCTTGAGTAAGTCTTCTGATAGCTGCTGTTTAGGTTTAAAGTTCGATATGTTTTTTATAGCTTGCCAAGTTTTTTTAATATTTGTAGAACTAGCCTTTTGCAATTCCTGACGTTCGTATTGTCGTTTTACTTTTTTTATTAACTTGTTACAAAAACTTCTATATCTGAGATATGTGATTTTTAATGTTTCGTTATCCGGCTGTTTTTTCAGTTTTTTATGCATTTTATCCCTATTGCGCATACATCGTAATAGTCCTGGGGTTATCCACGGCTTTTTAATGACCTTACGATGGGGCATTTTTATTTTTAAGGTATTATTTCTAATAACCTTTTGTAGTGTATCAATAAGTAGAGTTGTGGATTTATTACAGTCAGTTTCATTAACGATATTTGAAATATCAACTTTTGACAAATCATCCGAGATTCCCGTGTAATTGATTTTATTAATTGTTTTATTCAATTTTACAGTACATTTATCTAATTTTAGGAAACAAGCGTCATGATCCGTAATCGTATGTCTAATAACCAAAGTAGTCGCGTCAAGTTTTGTTTTTAAAATGACATGATCTAGACACGATTCTTGTCTAGTTCCGAAAGTATGTCCTGGTAGAAGACCGTGTACCGACAGCATGTCAAGATATTTAGAGCCATGATTTCCAATGTACTCCGGTCTAATATTAATATTAACATCACCTACAATTACAATGTTTTTAAACTTATCAAGAGTTTGAAGAAGGTTGTCTAGTGAGTTTTGGAATATTTTTAAATCGTCTACTGAACTATACGATGGGGAGCGATATATTGAGACTACAGCTGTTTCATTTCCTATTTTTGTTACTAAACAATTTCCCTTCAAAAACTCAGGTTCATAGGTGGTTGATGTAATGCACTTCTTGATATAGACAACAACACCATCATTCTGTATCGGGTTGTTTTTCGTTGAATGATTATCGTAGTTTGCCATTGATGGAGGAAATTCAATGGTTGAAAGCCAGCACTCTGAGAGCACTATGAGATCAGGATCCAAACAAGTTCTGGCTAATAGTGTAAGAAAGCTATCCATGTTTGCATTAATGCTTCTTATATTTTGGGACAAAATTTTGAGTTCATGTTCAGTATGCGTTATAAGAGAAGAACATTCTTCTGGGATACAGCATTTTGCTTTTGATATAGAAAAGCCATCAATATTATCACACAGATATTTAAGATTATTCATCGCGAAGGCTACAGTTTAGGAAAAATGACTCCAAATAGGGACCGTGACAAATACGAATACAGAGAAACAAGGCATATAAAAGAAGAAAAAGTGATGTGAGTGGCGCGGCATGGAGTTTGTGATTGAGACAATTGAAATTATGTGTTTTGTGTATTATTAATTGTGGTAAAAATGAAAGTGTGTGTTTGTGGTGTGTTTGGCAGTTAAGGGTAAAAAAACGAAAACATGAATTAAACAAACATTGGTGTCCCGTGTGAAATACAAATAGCGTTCTGATTAATGTATCTAATTTTATATCCAAAAACATAATTTGCATTAAATTAACAAACAAGACTAATACATTAAAAATTTTGGAAGCTAGTCACTTAGTCGGTCTTAATTTTAAGATATCAGCTTCGTTTTCCACGCGAATCATTGACGAACCCTCTGCTTTACGCAGAAATATCTTTCCATACGATGTCCAGCAAAATTTGTAATCGTTTTGTTTTGCAAAATCACGAGCCAAATAAAATAATTTTCTCGCTTTTGGGCTAAGGCACTCGGAGATGTAGACTGGTTTTGGGGTTCCAGCAAGCTTTAGATGACTTGTGTTCAGTTTTTCTTTATTGTTTTTTTTATTAAATGTCTTCAAGTTCGTTAAAATCTTATCTTTCATGAGCATGCTAGAAACTTCTAGGATAGCTTATCTTCTAGCTATGCGATAAAGTCCCGCATAAATACCATATAGTGAGTTTTAGAGGCATGTATGGCTCGTGAGACATCCTCATACAATGTCTATGACATCATCTGGGTGTGATGAGGACGGAGCGTATACCTGAATGACCTTCAGTGAATGCCGTTTGGTACTTCTGAGTATCAGGTATGCGATAGAAATGATGATATTTTTATGCAATATGGTATTGAAGGGTTTCAAGCACGATGATGCGGTTGTATTAAATTATGAAAAGAAAATTAAATTACTTTAATCTCAAGTTAATACCAAACTAGGTGTACTTATCTAATCATTTTCATTTGTACAAACAACTTACTGTACTTTTTAGGGTTCCTTTTCTTGTTGGACATTGAATCCTTTTGTTTTGTAAATGGTAGGTACCTACTAAACGTAAAAGAAGTTAAGACAGAACATGGCGATAAAAGTGAAGCCAAAAAAAACTGCTCCTATAGTATAGACGAGACGAGATCCCAGGGCCATAGGGCCGCCAGACTATAGGTATACAGGTGACATAGGCTATTTATTTATTTTTTATTTAATATAGCTATGTCACGCGCGGATAGTTTAGCTTCCCAAAAGTGAAAGAATTTTTCAAATCAGTTCAATAGTTTCGGCACAGGTTTTGGAGCCTATTCAATGCAAACAAACAATCAAATCTTACCTCTTTATAATATAAGTAGGTATAGGTAGATGATACTCAAGAAACTATTTCAATAGTTACCTTTTTACAAACACCCAGACCAATGGTAGAGCCCAGTAGAGCCACACATCCCATAAACACACAATGTTGCTGAGCTATGAGCGCGAGGTAGGTAGGTACCTACTTATGATATCTCTATGGCGCGAGAGCATTAATCATCATCACATAGTATAAAATGAAGTCGCTTTCCGCGTCTGTCTATTTATCCGCTAACTGCTTCTAAAACACGCAACAGATTTTAATGCGGTTTTCACTATCAGTTAGATAATTTTCCCAGGAAGGTTTATATTATATAATACATGTAAGTATGTTATATAATTATACAGAACATATAAATTTCGTAAACACAGATTTTTTGGCGCTTTCATTGCTAACGCTGACTAAACTTCACGAGATATAATATAATATATCAAAATCACGGAACAAAAAGTGATCAAAGTGATGTATAGTAGTACCCAACTAATAAGGCGCGTCGGAAATCTTCGTTCGCACAGAAAAGAAAGTATGGCCCGAAGATTAACGAAAGAATGCTTAAAACTTACAATCAACCTTAGATCACTACTATAAGGTTCATAATACACTGCAGCTGTTAGTTCCGTCTCACTCGCAAGTCACGCCCCTGCGCACACATGGCGGCAGCTGCCGACCAATAGCATTTCCCGCGCTTTGAAAATTTATCTTCTGCACTGGTACATCGGTAAGCCATATTAGTCGGGTACTACTGTTACCTATCCTACAAAAAAGTCCGCGATGGTATATATGTCTATATCCCACAGAGAAAATTCTCTTTTTCGTGCTATATCCTATGGATAACCCAAAGTAACCATTTTTATGCGATTGAGATTAAAATTTGTAAGTGGGTCATAGCTCAGAGTATATAAATACTAGTTATAGATACTTTCGATGCTATTTTGACCCATATAATATTAATCCTTATCTAATTTAAAGAAGTTACTTACGATGGGCATTTAATTTAGATAAAGTTTGCTCTTTACAGAAAATCATTATCAAGATTTTCGTACTGGAACCAGTCGGTATTGCGCGGGGCGATGGCAAGAGACCGGATGGTAGGTATGTCTTTGATCCCTTGGAGTGTCGGCAGGTCGCTGTTGTAGGATGCCACATGTGTCGATACACTCGCGCCATCGCACTTACCGGCGACTTGTAAAGCTGCAGGGGCAGCAGCGGCCAGTGGGAAAATTCAAAATTTAAAAAAATACGCATCGATTGGACCTTGGACCCATTATATTTTATGCCTTTTGCGGTCGAGACCGAAGCACGCAGTTTTGCTCGCAATTTGTCATCAAAATTTATCGAGACCGGCGGGCGCGGGCGTGGAGCTTTTTCCGCCAACGCGTCAGCTTGGCTATCCAAACAGGAAACTTGTCACAGTTAGGGAATTAGGGATGCAAATGCAATCCCGATCCCGCGAGATGTCGAGGCATTGGACGACATAAAAATTTTGGTCGTACCTACCTACTTAAATATTTGTAATATTTTTGACTTTGAAACGAGTAGGTAAGTAACGGGTATTATAACTACAAAGAAGAGGTAAGTACTGACTGAAGTAATGTTGAGTGTCATAACTGTCATAGCAAATAGCAAATCCACCAATAACATTAGGTAGCTAATACAACATCAGTCGATATAGGTACTCAGGTTAGGTTATATAGGGTGACTGGTAATTAGTAAACGTCATATATATATATTCCTTGGTTGATTGATGTTGTTGTTGTAATAATAAAGTGAAAGGAGTTTGTCTTGTTTGCATGGACCTAAACGCCTCTCGATACCAAACGAACGTACCTACAGCCTACAGGCTCAAAACCGCTAGTGCTAGTTTCCTACTCACTCATTGTACACGTTTCACACGGTATGTACGTAGGTATGTACCTTTTTATGTACAACTAGTCGGTAATCTGTGATACATCCTACAGGTACAGGTGCTACAGGTGCGTATTTTATATTGCCATAACTGGGTGATTAATTGTCGTTATTCTTATAGGTAGGTACTTGACCTTTACCAATGTTATCTTAATTTTGTAATCGTAAATCTATTAATTATTTACCTACCTATGGAACGGTCTATGTGTTTTACTTACCTACCATACCTATTAGAATTCTCTGCAATATCAAATTGCAAATATACACAAGATTTTATTTACGAGTAGGTACAGTCGAGGACATAAATATGTATACACTTTTTGAAATTCAAAAGCGATTTTCTCGCATGTTTAACATTTAAGTGTTAAACTATTACACAAATCATAATAGTATATGTTAGAAGATTCTGCCTTTATAATATCTCATAATTTCAATCAGTAGTTTAAGAGGAAACCGTTGTTGAATTTTACTAATTGTATACATATTTATGTCCTCGACTGTACCTATGCATTTTTTAGTTCTAATTCTCACTACGTTCTAACCTAACCTAACCATAATATTTTTTGTCAGCAAGTAACACTTGGCCAAGCTCCACCTAGGGACCTAGTTATTAATTATTCGCAGCGCAGTTGCGTTGCCTATTTCCGTAACATAGATTAGGTACGCACCTACTTACCTACTCGTATAACTGCTGGCACGTAACTTGGCCAGCCAGACTCGTGAGACTATTTTTCCTTTTTCTTTAGTTAGTTCTAAACAGACAAGCTTAAAAATAAATTATTTCAATAACTATAGAATAATGACTAGCTATTAGAGTGAAAAGAACAACTGAAAGCTAGCAAATATAGCAACAAACTGAAAATTGAAAACCAAAAGGTGTAGCATACATTGATAATAATTCAATGGTAGCATAGTTTATAGAAAAGAAACCCTCATAGCTGCAAAATGTTTGTTTTCCAGCAAGATGGTGTTAAAACTGTACGCTGTTTCTGATGGACCTCCATCGCTGTCGGTGCGTCAAGCTCTGGGCAAGCTAGCAGTTCCATTCCAACTCATCAATGTGGACTTCGGCGCTGGCGAACACATGACTGCAGAATATGCACTGGTGCGTATATTAGGTAACTAGGAATACTTAGTCACCTACCTACTAAGTACTTTACCTAGGTTACCTAGCTTTGGTGTGACCCTCGAGGAAGACGCTGAGGACGATAGGTCGACATGTTCTTGATTCGTCGTGAGATACTACAGCGTGTGCGCTGCTGGGAGGAGGTACCTATCGAACTTCCTATTGTGCGCGTTCTGAACTATAAATAGTATGCACAGTATGTGCCAGTAGCCACATAATGTGGCTATTGGTGGCTACAATCGCTTATGAGCGTTAGTAATACGTTGGGGAATGCCAATGTGTTGCCGGCAACGAGGGCTATCAAGGCTATCGCGCTTGAATTCGCCGCCGCGAGAGACGCTCACTAGTCTAGAGTGAGGTCTGTAGAAATGTCAAACGTTTACTGTTTGCGGGCTTTTCATCGCGGATTTTCACTAATTGTTCATGATTTTCGTAAAGATTGTTCCATTCCCGATTAATTATCTGGCAGACATAACGCGCATCGCTACCAACCACTGTTTTAGCCGAGTTTTGTATTTCGGAAAAGTTCTACCTATTCCTTTTTTTTCGGAACAATACGGGTCTGCGCAACACTGAGGCATAATCCTAAGGCATAATCAATATTTTATTTATTTGGTTATTATCAATTAATTGGCCCTCCCGCGCTAACTAATATCACTATCATGGACCACAGAGAAAAGAAATATAAATGTACTAGCTTTAGCCCGCGACTTCGTCCGCGTAGATTATTTCTTTTTTCTGGATATGAATTATTGTAACAATATAGAGCTTTGTTCATGGCTATTGCCCGCCACTACGTGTGATATTTGACAAAAGTTCAGGTAGATTGAGCTTACATGCGAACATGCCACATAAAACTGAAACAGTCCTGCCGCAAATAAAGTATTTCCCTATGATTTATTAATAGCCATCGCGAAACAAACCTTGATAAGGAACGCTAATCTTTTAAATTAAACGGAAGGTGATTTGGGATCAATGTTATACGCGGCACGAAGACAGTTTCTCCTCTGGCAGAACCAATTAATATTTTGGCCTCAATAACATTGCGGCGGAGAGCTGTTACTTACTGAGATAACTTTACATTAATTTTCAATCATCAGCCTATACACAAAATTTTAAGATCCTAACTTCAAAACTGACTGACTCTCATACAAACTTTCATCCCCAATTTTACCCTCTTAGGGGTGGAATTTCCAAAAATCCTTCCTTAGTGGATGCGTCCACTGTATAAGGTATCTGTTTGCAACATTTCAAATCTCTAGGTCCAGCGGTTTGGGCAGTGCGTTGATATATCAACAATTAGTTTATCATCTTAACTTCATCCCCCTCTTTCCCCCTTCGGGGGTTGAATTATCATAAACGCTGAGATAACTTTACATTAAATTTCAATCGTCAACCTAAACACAAAATTTGAAGATCCTAACTGAAAACTGACGGACTTGCATACCAACTTTCATCCCCTATTTTACCCGCTAAGGGGTGGAATTTCCAAAAATCCTTCCTTAATGGATGCCTCCACTGTATAATCATAAAATTAGTGAAGTTTATCGTGGAATTGAAGGCCTTGCATATCCAACTTAATCTCCTTTTGTCTCTCTTCGGGGCTGGAATTATCACAAACGCTGAGACAACTTTACATTCATTTTCGTTCGTCAGCCTATACACAAAATTTGAAGATCCTAACTGCGAAACTGACGGACTTGCATACAAACTTTCATCCCCTATTTTACCCGCTTAGGGGTGGAATTTCCAAAAACCTACACTGTATAATAATAAATTTAATGAAGTTATTGTGGAATTGAAGGACTTGCATACCCAACTTCATCCCCCTTTTTCCCTCTTAGGGTTGGATTTATCACAAACGCTGAGACAACTTTACATTCATTTTCATTCGTCAGCCTATACACAAAATTTGAAGATCCTAACTTCAAAACTGACGGACTTGCATACAAACTTTCATCCCCAATTTTACCCTCTTAGGGGTGGAATTTCCAAAAATCCTTCCTTAATGGATGCATCCACTGTATAATCATAAAATTTGTGAAGTTTATCGTGGAATTGAAGGCCTTGCATACCGAACTTAATCTCCCTTTTTCTCTCTTCGGGGCTGGAATTATCACAAGCGCTGAGACAATTTTACATTCATTTTCATTCGTTAGCCTATACACAAAATTTGAAGATCATAACTTCAAAACTGACGGACTCTCATACAAACTTTCATCCCCTATTTTACCCTCTTAGGGGTGGAATTTCCAAAAATCCTTCCTTAGTGGATGCCTCCACTGTATAATCATAAAATTAGTGAAGTTTATCGTGGAATTGAAGGCCTTGCATAGCCAACTTCATCTCCCTTTTTCTCTCTTCGGTTGTGGAATTATCACAATCGCTGAGACAACTTTACATTCATTTCCATTCGTCAGCCTATACACAAAATTTGAAGATCCTAACTTCAAAACTGACGGACTTGCATACAAACTTTCATCCCCTATTTTACCCTCTTAGGGGTGGAATTTCCAAAAATCCTTCCTTAGTGGATGCCTCCACTGTATAAGGTATCTGTTTGCAAAATTTCAAATCTCTAGGTCCAGCGGTTTGGGCTGTGCGCTGATATATCAACAATCAGTTTATCATTTTATATATTAAGATATGTGTAGTGTATTCTCTTTTCCGTGTCATGGACCAATAAATAGTGGTTTACGTGCCGGAACACACCTTACACACCGGTAGGTGGTAGGTGCTCGATGACAAAATTTTAATCTGAGGGTGCCAGGTTGCTTAAACCTAAATGAATACATAATTAATTAACCATTTGTTCTGTAATCTGAGTTATTAATCATAAAAACCTCTACCTCACCCTTATGGCCTCAAGAGTTAAATTATATTAATAACAATTTTCAGATGAATCCCCAGAAAGAGATTCCAGTGTTAGATGATGCTGGATTCTACCTAAGCGAAAGCAACGCTATCCTCCAATACATCTGCGATAAATATGCGCCTGGAACCACTCTCTACCCTCAGGATCCCAAAGTAAGGTATGATGAAAAAAAAGTGCTATTTTGGCATTGTTTGTGTTTATTTGCTTATGTTTTCAATGCAATATTGCACCTGATTGCGAGTGTATTATGCGATTTATAAAATAATGTTTATCTATGAGCAATAGTGGAAATGTAATACAGTTTGTATTATTAGACTAGTTTGTATTATTTTTAATCGACTTAAAAAAAGGAGGAGGTTCTCAATTCGGTTGTTTTTTTTAATGTTTTTTAGGTACCTCATAAATCCGCCACATTCTCCTGACAATAACAAACACAACAAAAAAAGAATTGGCGAAATCGGTCCAGGCGTTCACGCGTGATGGTGTGACCAAGGGAAATAAGGATTCATTTTTAGGGTTCCGTAGCCAAATGGCAAAAAACGGAACCCTTATAGATTCGTCATGTCTGTCTGTCTGTCTGTCTGTCTGTCCGTCCGTAAGTCACAGCCATTTATTTCCGAAACTATAAGAACTATAATGTTGAAACTTGGTAAGTAGATGTATTCTGTGAACCGCATTAAGATTTTCACACAAAAATAGAAAAAAAAACAATAAATTTTGGGGGTTCCCTATACTTAGAACTGAAACTCAAAAAAATTTTTTTTCATCAAACCCTTAAGTGTGGCGTGTCTATGGATAGGTCTTCAAAAATGATATTGAGATTCTAATATAATTTTTTTCTAAACTGAATAGTTTGCGCGAGAGACACTTCCAAAGTGGTAAAATGTGTGTCCCCCCCCCTGTAACTTCTAAAATAAGAGAATGATAAATCTATAAAAAATATATGATGTACATTACGGTGCAAACTTCCACCGAAAATTGGTTTGAACGAGATGTAGTAAGTAGTTTTTTTTAATACGTCATAAATTGAAATTAATATCAAATACTCAGGTCTATACTACCATTTACTTATATACCTACAGGTTTGTACGGAACCCTCGGTGCGCGAGTCTGACTCGCACTTGGCAGGTTTTTTATATATATAGATTATTATAGTTAGGATTTGGAAAATATTTTTTTTGTTTGGAAGAGTACACTTCCCGTTTGGTCCCATTGTCATCAGATCAGGATTTGATTACTTCTTAGTGTACTTTGAAGTCAGTTTAAGTTTTTTGTAATACAGTTCAATTTTGTTTCACTTACTTGCAGGGCAATTGTAAACCATCGCCTCTGCTTCAATCTGTCGACTTATTACGCCAATATTTCTGCCTATACGGTAAGTTTTTCAATCTATAGAAACTCTACTCTCAACAGAAACGAGACGTTTTTCATTACCTACTTACTTTTGTGAGAAAGAAAGGTAAATAATGGAGTAGACGTGTAACAGTGATGAGTGCCGGCTGCACCTGATAGCCAGCCATTTCCCTTAGAGGCTTACACGGCTAGAATACCTATTTACGGATGAAAAAGATTATTTCAATTATTCAATTATTTGAATGTAATTGACTGAACTTAAATAAAGTTAATGCTACTTTAAACTTGGGTACATAACAATTGTCTTTTAACGTTTAGATGGCGCCGATATTCTTCGACTATGAGCGAACCCCATTGGGTCTCAAGAAGGTGCACATGGCCCTGGATGTATTTGAGACTTACCTTAATAGACTGGGGACCAGACACGCGGCCGCAAACCATCTCACTATAGCTGACTTTCCTCTTATTAACTCAACAATGACTCTTGAAGCGATTGAATTCGACTTTTCTAAATACGCCAAGGTAGGTACTTACTACTTATTTATTCAAATTATTCAATGAATGTGTATAAAGATATGTAAAGATTATGTGAATAGGTGTTATTAATACTTTTATTGTATTTTAGATTCATAAATGGTACAACGAATTCAAACAAAATTATCCAGACTTGTGGGAAATATCAGAAGGTGCCATGAAAGAAATACAGCATTTCGCAGCAAACCCTCCAGATTTGACTCATATGGACCACCCAATACATCCAATCAGAAAAGTTTATAAATAGAACTTAGTAATTTTTGGATACAAAATTACAGTAAGGTGACACATATCCTTAGCCAGAAACGCATTTCTTCATGTATCCTAGACAGGCATTGGTGCAGCAATCACTGTGGTTCATGCACTGGAAAACAAAAATAAACAAGATTAAGTAACGAAGTTAATAATTAAATAATTGATAACGTTTTATTTATTTTATGACTCTCCTTAGACTTATTATTATTATTATTTACTCATTTGTTTCGCTCATCAATCCTTTTCATTTGATACATGTTTGATACCCATATCATAGGGGTTAGTGTAGAAATGATAAATCGCCATTTTGTGACGTCTACCAAATTGGATTTAGAATGACGTCACTTTACTTACTGTGTTTCACTCATTAAGCCCTTTCGTTTGATACCTATATCATAGGGGTTACTGTGGAAATTATAAATCGCAATTTTGCGGCAGCCGCCATATTGGATTTACAATGACGCCATCGCCGTCACATAAGGTACTTTTTGTGTTTCGCTGGCTGATCAAGCCCTTTCATTTGATACCCATATCATAGGGGTTAACGTGGAAATTATAAATCGCTATTTTGCGGCGGCCGTAGCAGGTCAATCGGACACTGGGAAATGGGTCAAATTTAACTTGCAAGATTCGATTACAGAAACCGGACTTGTGAAACTAAATAAAAGCTTGTGAATATAGTATAGGTAGGTACCTACCTAATATTGATTGCTATAATCTTATCCTACGAGTACCTAGCGAGATTTGTTTGAATACTTACAAATTGTCCAATTTCAACACATTTCTTATCGGTTGGACTTTCTGCGTCAGCACCAACTTTAGCCGGATCATCAACAATATTTAATTCAAGGTTTTCATCTCGAGGCACTTGGATATCTTTTGTAGTGACATCTTCAATATTATGACCCGTCTTTATCAAGTTTCCGGACACGTATTCTCCAATGAATACGCAACAGAGAAATAAAACAATATTGCAAGCACAAGACATTGTCGTAAAGGACATTAAGTGCCACTAACAGCATTCTTTGATACCCGGCCCCGCTTCATATAGGGAGAGGTGTTGACATGCAGCTTAGCGATGATTTCATATACCTACCTACACAGCAGTTACAAACCCGCATAGACTACTTGAGATAACAAAGTACATCATGATTCATGTACCTATCTGTAAACATTTCAAACAGGAGGTCCATTTTGTTAAATGTAAGTATTTATTTTTTATTAAGTACTAGCTATTAGGTTTAATATGGTTAGTTAATACCCTATTAAAATAAATAAATTCTTTACCCTAGCACTAGCTAGGTTATGAACCTATTGACTTAAAACTAACCTAACCTTAAGCGACTGGATAGGTAGGTACCATAACATATCATACATATCATTCAGGATGAATAGGTACAAGTAAATCAAAGAAATTGGACTAAAGCTAAATAGACTATAATCACAGTAAATACAAGTAAATAGACTATAATCTTATAATAGAGCTCACACACTTCTCAGCTGTCAAAATCTAAAAGATATACCAATAAATATACGGAAAGAACAGTATCAACCTGTAGGAAAGCAAATATGTGAACACAAAACTATCAATTATCTTCATCAGATTTTTCCAACTAATCTGTTTCGTCGCCACGAGAATTACGACATTGACAGTATTCCACAATCTGTTGCAAATACCTGCATGCATTGATATATTTATTCTACTCTCACTCGACTCCATTTCATTATTTGTATGTATTACCCAGTGGCGTGCATTGGTTTTCGGAATAGGTAGGCAGAAGAAATCATTACCATACACACCTAAATATGCCTCTTAGAAAGATCATGTTTTTGACCAGATTCGTAAAATTGTTTAGGTCAGCGTATCATTCCACACACATTCATTAGCAAACAAAATACATAATAACAGAATAATAGATTAGAATAACAGCACCCAGATAGCCAGGTGTTTAATAAACATAATATTCTGTGTTAAAATGTCTAAGATTTTTACCTCTGTTTTGAATCCATGAATGTTTTGGAGTTGGTCTACAGCAAATTACCTACTATTTTCTACAAACGAAAACTGACTAAAGGACTAATTTATCGACACATTTCACCACAAAATTTCTTTATTTCACGCAGATACACTTCGCAAAATCACAATAAGTAAATAACAACAACATTGCATAAAATGCCAGCCAAACCATAAACAAACCAACACAAATAAATTGCGAAGTCCATTTGAGTTGCTCTAATGTTGGTAAACTGTAGTTTTTTTAATTTGGGTGGGTTACTTTACTTACAACAGAGTAGGTAAGGTTACTTTTGGTCCATAAATCGCGAATGTCAAATGTCAGTATGTTACGCATAGCAAAAGCATGATTTATGCTTTCGTCGTATTATCTTAAAGAAGTGTGTGTGTGTGTATGAATATGCCAAAATCGTTTTAGTGTGCGTGAATACGAGAGGCGAACTCGCGAGTGCGTGCGCGGGAAAGTTTGAAATTTCGTATTGAATGTTAGGTTAGATTTTTTATTTAAAATGATTATGTAGTTTAATTGAATCAAAATATTATTTTTGAATCTTATGAGGTAGGCATTGCTTATTTGCCTATATGGAATGCACGCCACTGGTATTACCTAATGTGTTAAGCCATGTTAATACCAACCCTGACCTCTTTTCCCTGTTCAATGTAAAGCCCTGATCAAACCGCAGCGTTCAGCTTGCGTCTGCGTTGGCGTGAACGGTGGAGTCCACTGCGCGGCGTATACGCCGTGTGGCTCCCGGCATAGAATAGGGCCAACCCTTCTAATCCTGTGGGTGTCGTAAAAGGCGACTAAAGGAATACTCCAGGGGACGGGCAGCAGCGTCCATCTGTGATACGTCATCACTACTGCGATCACCAACCCGCCTGCCAAACGTGGTGATTACGGCAATACCCCTCAAATGACTTTCAAGCATAATTTCAAATAATAGAAGAACGATCTGAGCTCGGGTATACATTTCGGAGTATATTTCCAGAAAAATCAATAAAAAGCTTCCACTACTCAGAATCTAAAATGCAAGAAATATTATAGGTAATATAGGGTTGGATCTGAGTCCCGGGAGGAATTAATGCGTGATGCTCCCCGATTTCAGATCGCGTGCCAAAAAGAGAGAGCTATATCGCATATTCGTTGAGGGGTTTGTTTACTTGTTTTGATTCAAATTAGTTAGTTTCGTTACTGACGACCTAACTATAAATATATCAATAAATTCAGCTTCTGTTTCTAATCCTGAAAATACTCAAGGAATTAAAAATAATATATTTTGATGAGTTATCGTTAAAATTTCATACTAATGCTTTTTCGAAGGTGTGACATTCTAGGTTGATAACTATCAATCGCAAAACGTATGATAAAATTATTATGGGGCGTCCATGCTACGCGAAGCGAGCACGAGCCGAGCCACGAATGAACAGCGAAGAATAACTCATAAAATAAAGGTGTGGTAACAGACTTCTATAAGTAGACGTAAGGATAAAGGGATAAAGGTGTGGGCAAAAACAGTCAACCATATTTCTTCTGAAAAACCTGTTAAGATTCCATAGCAAATAACATAAAGAAAATGTTTCTTATGCTCGATAATTTAATAATATACATTATTTGTACTTAACATTATTTTTGCACTTAATATTTTCGATACCACTAGTTATTATAATTAATTATAATATTAATTACATAGCTACCTAATTGACCTTTTATTCCTTCAAAATATTCGGCCCCGCTTCACAAGTCCTTCCGCAAAGAGCTGAATCACAGCAGGGATTATTAAGTAAAATACTAGTATCATAAAATTTAAGAAGCAATTCCATGTAGCACAAGTAAAGGAAGAAATCCGAAAAGCGTTTTGTAGGGCAAAAATGTATCGGTAAATACTTAGTACATACATGCATGAACATAGAAAAATAGACATGTACTGACATGTTTATTTTTCAATCACAAATAAAACAAACAGATACTTAATAAAAAATATTCTATTAAACAATCTTACAAACCAAGAGGGTTACCAAGAAATGATCTGCGCGTTGTTCTTCTTACTTGCTGAACTGATTGTGGTGGGACTGTAACTTGTCCTCCAAGTACGTTGGACACCACCGGCAGATTAGTCTCTGGCAGAGGCAAGGCTACTGGCAAATTTGAGAGATTCAGTATATTACTGATGAGATTCTTGCAGAGAGCACCTGTAAGCCTATCCGCCATGTTGCCCCATATACCCATCTGGCAGAACCTAAAAATTAAAAGGAGGAATGTCTCAGGATATCTTCTAAAATTAACAATAAAACCAATAGTAAGAACACCTACCTAAAATTCTTGTCAAGTGTAATCTTGTCTGTAATTTTCAAAAACTGATCGTTTTGATTTTTCTTAGAGAAAGGTGACAAGCCAAGAAAATTCCCACCATTACTGTCAGTGTTATTCTTGTTTAAGTCGTGGGCAAATTTGGAAATGAGTCCCACGAACGTATCCCTGGCTCGAGCATCAGAGCCGGATACTTCACCGCCCAAAGGCTTGCCCTCGCCGTCTAATGGCTCAAATAAATAAGCCAGTTCATCGCCATGCGATGGTCCTTGTTTTTTATTCTGTTGAATGTTTGAGTTTTCTGCGCCTGCTTCTGTAAATTGATATTGTCAATTTATTTAATTATACACAGCTGGACGCTAATAAACAATACAATTATACGTTATTTGAGAAACTTGTTTCATCACAATCATTATTCTATCGATTGCAATAGTTGTAAAACTTATTAAAAACTTATTTTTGAGAACAAAGTGGCCAGCTCGACAAAATGCCTAATTTTTTCATTCGCATTTATTATTATAAAAGCGATTAGCTAAGACATGCTCTATTTATCATTTGTTTAAAGATTGGCGGCCTTACTCATTAAACGCTATTTAACTAAAATACCGATTAAATGGTCGCTTAAAATAACGTCACCTAAATAGCATTATGAGTGAGGTGAAACATATCATTAAAAATGTGCCATAACTACATAACAGAAGTATAAACTATATCTATCAATTGAAACATTTAACCATTGAATTATTACGCTTAGAAGCGAAGTATCGAACAAAAATCCTCGCGACACGTAAGCCACTTGACAACCAATGTATGCGTGAGTACCATAATAATTACACTCGATGACACGCACACAAGCGCACGAGTAATGTTGCAAGCTAAACGAAATTTTCGGTAAAATTAACCTTTCGATTTCGCCTACTAGTGAAATTGGAAGTAAGTATTCACAAAAATAATTAAATAGTTTAAAAAGTTCTGCGGCTTGGATAATTTATTATAGACACAGGCCTGTTATTTATTTATTACTAGTTGTTTCATAGTACTTATTTCGGGTATTTTAACATAATAAACCAAGATAATGTGCAGTGCTATGAACGATCGTACAATTTGTAGCTTTCCTTGGTAATGATAGGTTTCAGATATGATAGGTTGTATAGAAAAAGAAGATTAAGTAGTATCTAGGTATTTAATTTTCATTAACAAAATTGAAATATTAAATGCCTGTTAGTTGAATTTGTTTCCGGAACAACTGCCGCTTGGACAATATTTTCCTAGCTATATTCTCTTTTTTCTACCAGTCTGATTCGAAATTATTTCACTAATATGAAGCTACATTATCCCAAGTATTATAGAATACTTATCCCAAGAACGCAGGTGAAACCGCGGGGGACAGCTAGTCGGTTATAATAGCTATAAGTAAAAGAAACAACTTATCGGACTCAATTACTTTATTAATAACAAAATCAGTATCAATTACGTAAAACAACGCAAATTCGCACAAAAAATAGCTGGCAACACTTTGCTCGAAATCTGAGTGAAGTATTTTTATTTTTGAATTTTGTTATTTTAGATGAATTACACAATAAAATTAGTGGCTTGCCTGTGGAATGTTACATCAGAATGCTTATCTTTCTTCCCTCATGAATTATGACACAATTTTACTACACAAACCGTCATATTTATTATTTTTCTCAGAGCTGCACTCACTAAAACGTCACTCAGTACACTGACAGCGCGGCGGTCATTTGGAGCCATTATGGCTCCAATTGAATGGATTGTGTTTCGCGCGTGTACTTTGCTTCTATGTGTAATAATTCAATGCATTTAACCAATATTTCCTCTCATCTTTTTACCGTCACGCACGTTATTTGTGACGAAACGTTGTTTTTTAAACGAGTCTGTGAGGTTCAGAGCTTGTAAAATTCCAGTGACGTGAGTGGCAGATATACATAATAATTAAAAGGTAGTAGTATCTTACCGGCAAGTGGCACACCTGGAAGGAAATGAGAGCCCTTGGTAAGGTTTCCGTCGAACTCAAAGCTGTACAAGTATGCTGGGCCGCCTGAGCTCCAAGCTCGCACGCTCTGGTAAGCAGGAAAGTTGAATAGAGCATCACCTGAAACATGGTTAGAGTAAGAGGATGGATTCAGCCACAGAGCAGAAAATATAAAAACCAACGGGGTAAATATAAAAAACCGGCCAAGTGCGAGTCAGACACGCGCACCGAGGGTTCCGTACAAACCTGTAGGTATATAAGTAAATGGTAGTATAGACCTGAGTATTTGATATGGATTTCAATTTATGACGTTTTAAAAAAAAACTACTTACTAGATCTCGTTCAAACCAATTTTCGTTGGTAGTTTGCATCGTAATGTACATCATATATTTTTTATAGATTTATCATTCTCTTATTTTAGAAGTTACAGGGGGGGGGACACACATTTTACCACTTTGGAAGATTCTCTCGCGCAAACTATTCAGTTTAGAAAAAAATGATATTAGAAACCTCAGTATCATTTTTGAAGACCTATCCATAGACACCCCACACTTATGGGTTTTATGAAAAAAAAAATTTGAGTTTCAGTTCTAAGTATGGGGACCCCTCTAAATTTATTGTTTTTTTTCTATTTTTGTTTGAAAATCTTAATGCGGTTCACAGAATACATCTACTTACTAAGTTTCAACATTATAGTTCTTATAGATTCGGAAAAAAGTGGCTGTGACATACGGACGGACAGACAGACAGACAGACAGACATGACGAATCTATAAGGGTTCCGTTTTTTGCCATTTGGCTACGGAACCCTAAAAATGAACTAATTTCAAGTATTTTTGAACGTGTCGTTTCGAAACTATGTTTTTAAAGTAGCTTTTTTTTTATACCACTTAGGTGGCAAACAAGCATACGGCCCGCCTGATGGTAAGCGGTTACCGTAGCCTATGAACACTTGCAACACTAGGGGTATCACGCGCGCGATGCCGACCCTGCAGAAATCTCTTCACACCCCTTTTGAAGAACCCCATGCTGTACTCCATTGGGTGCACCACGGCGCGCGGCGGGGAGCTCATTCCACAGTCTGAGCGTCCGCGGAAGGAAGCTCCTTTTAGCCCGCACAGTACGAAACAATTCAGGTGTTCAATGTGAGGATGGACTCCTCGTCGATGGCGGGAGTTGCGATGGTAGAAGGTAGCCGTGGGCATCATCTTAAATTATAGCTATGTATAATTTTGAAAACTAAGTCAGCGCTTTGTTCATCCAGATCATAAATCTAACGTACTGAAGTTACCATCGGTTCGGTAGTCAGCCCTCAACTGAGAAGTTTTTTGAAATGTAGCCCTTGGATTTCATAGGGTACTAAGTTAAGAAACGTCTACTGACATTGCTCCTAGTCTTATTAGTCTCATTAGTCTTTTAGTTTGTTGAGCCGAGCCATACATAAAGTTAGTGATTATTTCTAGACGCAATGTATGTTTTGTTCCGAAATTGAATAGATTTATATCATACATTCATACACGTAATAATATAACTATTTAATTTCGGAACTAAATAAACTAACTTCTAACTACTGCTAAGACAATGTCATCAATTTAGATTATAATAAAATTATTGATTGAACTTATCTCTGAGAGTTTATAACATGTAGACATAAAATAAGATGTTTCATTATTAATTCCATAATGATTCCAATGATCCATATAAACTGGGCTTTCAAAAGCGAGGGTCAAAAACGGAGGGTCGCTTTGTAAACACCCGTCGTGTCCTCGTCCTCGCCTGGGGTCGGTTAACTATGGCTAAGTTTGCAGCTGCTATGGAGTATTATTACTACAACCTTATCTACATTCTGAATATAAAAATTACCTGTTATGCCCAGTAAAAACAACATAACAAATGCAATTCTGTATACTTCGTTCTAGATAAACTGTCTCACCGGTAGCTTCTGCAATCTCGCCCAAACCATCAACAGCCCTCAGTGAGTTATCAAAAACTGCTTGGTAGTAATCGGCAAGAGGTAACGCAGATTGGATATTCCCCAGCCCAGGAAGTAAGCCATCGACTTCTTGTACCACGTCGCGCAGACCACCGAGCACGTCTTTCTTTATAAAGTCTTGTATCGCTTTCAGCTGATCTGTTAGGAACTTTGAGTATTTTCCTGTGAATACAAAAAAGCCCGATTAGCACGACACTCAAGCCCGGAAATGTTGAATTTATGGAGTAGTATTGGCTCAGTGGGTCAGTGATTATGTGTATAGATCATACCTATAAGATCATGCATGGGTGTTGGTCTGTTGGTCGGAACAACATAAATATCCTCACCAAATACAGCTCGCGATGTCTCCGCAGAAGTAACTCCGGTGAGCAAAGGGCATCGCTTTTCTTCCCTGCTGAGTGAAGTAGCCGGTTCTTCGGACACAATTGGTGGTAAAGCTCTACTATCGTCTTTCCCTTCCACACGTGCACCGGCACCTAGAATAGAAGATACTCATATTATTTACCTACACATTTAATTATCTTTCATGAATTTGTGTATTTGGTAGTGATCATGTGCAATACCGAAGAAATGGAATTCATTTTGAAAATTGCAATTAAATTACCTGAACGACCAGAAATTTCTTCTAAAAACTTCTGAGTATCAACCATGTCCATATTCATGTTTCTGTCCGCCTGCAAAGTTAAATTTAATATGTGGTTATCATAGAAATAAATCCTACCTAGAAAGAACGTCGCCATACTACACGAATATATAAAACAGGACCACTTTTATAGGCTGATGCGCGTAACAGCTACGTTTTACGCTCCCTCTGCGTCATTCTGCTTGTCATAGTGACGTTCATAATGATAGCTGTTGAAATAATCCAATTAAAATCGGGAGAAATTTAAATATTAAACATTATTTTGCAATTTTATATATTTTTATTTGATTTAGCCCCTAACAGTTAGGGGCAATTTTTTTCGACGCGTGCACTGCTTCGAAGCTCAATCATGATGTATCCTTAATCAAAGGTGGTTATAATCAGAGTATCTACTCACTGACGCACATGAAAACACTTGACTTGACCAGTGTTTTCACATTTACTTACTACTTACTTCTACAATCTTCCCAGCGGGTAGTTTCCTCAGACATTTAAGTAGTCGTTCAGCTGGTTTCTGTGGACAGCCAGTACGGTCAGCAAGGGCATAGGCATGCTTCGCAGGGTCAGGTCTGACGGCTCCCGGCGACAGCGGTGCGCCTGACAACGCCGCTACACCCTTAGCACTGCGACCTTCCGAAGACAGCGCTAGAAGCGATGCCGCGCTCCCGCCGGACCCTTGCCCCATCACTACTACTCTATTTGGATCACCACCGAAGAACTCGATGTAATCGCGGACCTGAAACGCATGCAATAAAACAGTAGGTACCTACTACCTACAATTCTATTCAATAATTTTCCGAAAAAAAGTTACTAAAACCATAGAGTACATAATATACCTACTACGTAGAATGAAATCAACCGTCCATATATGGAACAAAGTCTTAATTGCTAATGCCACTGCTGAACACATAGAAATCAGTCTGAATTGAAGGAACTTTTAAAAACTACCAAGCAAGAAACTTTTTCAAAATTCTTTTAACAATTGCCTAAGCTTGAAGATAATAATTAATCAATAAGGTCAAAAACTTCAATTTTTTTTTACATAAGTACCTACTTGTTTTTTATTTTGTCACCTAGGAACGTATCCAACCCCATATTATATCAGCAAGCCTCAATCAAACTGAACTTGCGAAAACTTCTCCCACATTTGCCGTCAGATTTACCGGGTTAGTGCAAAAAGGAAAGAGAAGAAACATATTCTCATTATCTCATACACATAGGTACGAGTATATGCAGTAGGTAAGTAGCTTTTCCTTCCCTTTAAAGTATTTCTAAATACCTATTACTTAATTTTACTTAAATAGGGCACCAAATTTTTTTTTTTGCACCAGGGCCTTTTTTTACTTATATCTACGCCACTGAATATGTTATTAGTTGTGCTTGACATATGCTGACTATTTATTTAAGTGCTGCTATAGACTCCTAACTTCCTTACTTATAATAATATAATAAACGCGAAACTTTTTATGTACCTACATGTTTGTTACTTTTTCACGCAAAAACTACTGAACTTTGGATGAAAATTGGCACACAGAATATGTTCTGGTTTAACACATAAGATACTTTTTATCCCGGGAAAACATACGACCTCGGGAATGCGGGTGAATCCGCGCGGGAGAGTATTTAAATTAAATTACCTAAATCCTAATCTTTGGCGGCTGACCGAATCCGACATCCATATTAAGAGAGGTAGAGCACCATGGCCGTGTGGCTCCCGGCATAGAATAGGGCCAACCCGTCTAATCCTGTGGGTGTCGTAAAAGGCGACTAAGGGAATACACCAGGGGACGGGCAGCAGCGTCCATCTGTGATACGTCATCAATACTGCGATCACCAACCCGCCTGCCAAGCGTGGTGATTACGGCAATACCCCTCTAATGATAAGTACACAAACACAACCACGGCCCCCAGTCCCCGGCGGCCCCGCTATCCCGGGCTACGGTAGCGGTCACGGTAACGGCGGGGCAGGGGGTGCTAAGAGTCTCCGGCAGAGATCCGGCTACCAACAACGACGACTGGACCTGGTAACATATAATGCACGGACTCTGAGGACCGACGAGAAGCTCATTGAGCTGGAGGAAGAAGTGGACAGGTTGCGCTGGGATATTATAGGTTTATCAGAGGTCCGAAGAGAGGGGGAGGACACGATAATCCTTAAATCCGGTAACCTGTTCTACTACCGAGAGGGTGATCACCTGTCACAGGGTGGTGTCGGGTTTATTGTCCGCAGGCCCCTCATCAAGAATATAGTGAGGATAGAGAGTGTCTCACCGAGAGTCGCATACCTGATACTCAGAATTACCAAACGGTATTTGCTGAAGGTCATCCAGGTATACGCTCCGACCTCATCACACCCAGATGACGAGATAGAGACATTGTATGAGGATATCTCACGAGCCATACATGCCTCTAAAACTCACTATATGGTATTGATGGGGGACTTTAACGCGAAGCTAGGCATTAGGAATAGCGATGAGCTGAGAGTGGGGCAGTTTGGAATTGGGCAGAGGAACCCTAGGGGGCAACGGTTGGCCGACTTCATGGAGTTGGAGGGACTCTTTATGATGAACTCCTTCTTCAAAAAGCGGCCGCACAGGAAATGGACCTGGAGTAGCCCCGATGGTTCCACCAAAAACGAGATAGACTTTATCTTGACGACAAAGCGGCAAATCTTCAGTGATGTCTCTGTGATCAACAGGGTTAAGACCGGCAGCGATCACCGGTTAGTAAGAGGCACACTGAACCTGAACATCCAGGTGGAGAGATGTCGTCTGGTAAAGTCTACGCTCCGACCCCAATCTGCATATATCCAAGATCCTGAAAGCTTTCAGCTCGAGCTTCATAATCGCTTCCAATGCCTAGATGATTGCGCGACGGTGGACGATACAAACAACAGGCTCGTGGAAACTGTCCATGCGGTAGGATCAAAGTTCTTTAAGACCCACCGCACGAATAGAACCCAAAAACTCTCGGATGAGACTCTCAAACTCATGAAGCGACGACGTGAAATGAAGTTGCAGTCTTCAGCTGATACAGCCGAATATCGGCAGCTAAATAGGCAGATCTCAAACGCAATGCGACACGATGTACGCCTCTTTAATACTTCATGTATTGAAGAGGCAATAAAACAGAACAAAGGTTCTAAAGTGTTCGCAAGAGACTTGTCTATTGGTCAAAGCCAACTGACCAAGCTGAAGACCGATACCGGCAACATCATTACGTCAAAGCATGAGATCTTGAGATAAATCGAGAAGTTCTATGGACAGCTGTACACCTCGTCACAGAAACCCTCACACAGTCTACAGCGATGCCAAATTGACTATCGCTATATCGAAGTGTTGAAGTGTTTGTACAGCAAAGCCACCATGTCAATCCGAGTCCAGGACGAGAGTACGGTACCAATCCAGTTGCAGAAGGGTGTAAGACAGGGTGACGTAATTTCCCCGAAACTCTTCACCACTGTAATGGAGGATGTATTCAAGCTCTTGGACTGGAAGGGATATGGCATCAACATCAATGGCGAACATATCACTCACCTTCGATTTGCCGATGATATAGTTATAATGGCGGAATCGCTGGAGGCTTTGAACATCATGCTCAATGACCTCAACAGAGTTTCCCAACAGGTAGGCCTAAAAATGAATATGGACAAGACAAAAATTATGTCAAATGTTCATATTCCGCCAATGCCGGTGATTGTTGGGAGCACTGTTCTCGAAGTTGTAGACGAGTATGTTTACCTCGGACAAATTGTCCAATTAGGTAGGTCCAACTTTGACAAAGAGGTCAATCGAAGAATCCAACTCGGCTGGGCAGCGTTCGGGAAGCTACGGCATATCTTCACGTCCAAAATACCTCAGAGTCTGAAGACAAAGGTCTTCAATCAGTGCGTGTTACCAGTGATGACATACGGGACAGAGACGTGGTCTTTCACTGCTGGCCGCATAAATAAGCTCAGAGTCACTCAGCGAGCTATGGAACGAGCTATGCTCGGAATTTCTCTACGTGACAGGGTCCGAAATGAGGACATTCGTAGGAGAACAAAAACGACGGACATAGCTCGTAGAGTTAGTAAGCTGAAGTGGCAATGGGCAGGCCACATCGCTCGAAGAGCCGATAACCGATGGGGAAGGAAGGTTCTCGAGTGGCGACCACGTACTGGAAAGCGCCGAGCGGGACGACCTCCCACCAGGTGGACGGACGACCTGGTCAGAGTCGCTGGGCGCCGCTGGATGCAAGCGGCCCAGAACCGTTCGAAGTGGAAATCAATGGGGGAGGCCTATGTTCAGCAGTGGACATCCATGGGCTGATATGATGATGAGAGCATAGCGTTTATTCGCTCAAAGAGCAGCTCGACTGGGGAAGTACCTCCACCTTACAGAATACCGCAGCCAAATAACTTTATGTTGTGTAAAGTTGTGTTCCTGCGCGTGAGTGTGGTCGCCAGAGCTCATTGGGGAGGGGGGAAAGGTCGGTAACGCGTGAGCGATGCTTCGTGTGTTGCAAGCGTCCATATGGCTACGGTAACCGCTTACCATCAGGTGGGCCGTATGCTTGTTTACCGACTTAGTCGTATAAAAAAAAAAAAAAAAATATTATTAAAAAATACTATTGGTCCTACTTACCCATATCATGGCAGCTCTCAAGTCGAACAGCCCCAAATTTCCTGCGGCATCTCTCTGACCTGTGCTGAGATAACCCAAGGACCCTAGACGATACTGCGCAGACACCAGTATCGTGTCCTTTTTAGCTAGATGTTGACCCTTGAATTATATCAATACTATTTTTATTAAATCTACTAGTATAAAAGGAAAACTTAGATTCGAGGTACTAGGATACGCTTAAGTTTAACCAACTGGAACCGGCTGCACCTAGTTCTAGCAGGCTAAACTTAGGTGTAGCCCCACTTCGCCTTTTAGATGTAACATATATACCTACTTATGGTATAATTGCATTTGCTCTGATAAAGAACAAGCCCAGTCGTGATATTCCAAAGGAAGTACAGCATAAGGTTCTTCAAGAAGTGTGTGAGGATATTTTTGCAGGTTCGGCATCGTATGATTGATACTCCGGGTGAGCAAGCGTATATCTATTATAGATACTGTAGGCTACGCTAACCACTTATCATCAGGCGTGCCGTATGCATGTTTGCTACCTTAGCAGTAAAAACCAAAACCTCAGACTCAGAAGAAACAACAAATGGCTGCCCAGATTTGAAATCGAACCCACGACTTGTGACGTGGCAGCAGCGTGGCAGACTCTATCCGATGACAGGGAATCATTACCATCATGCCAACCAGCCCATTATTATGTTTTAAATGGTGATACCTTGGGATTTGAATAATGAACATAAAATTTTGATGCATAGCCATTATTTTGCAAAGTCATCATCATCCCAAATGTGATGAAAACATTTAAACGCGCTACGGAAAGACCAGTTATGGACTAAAAACAGCTAATTAATATATCTTACTCCATACGCAGCTGCTGATCCAGTTTTGTAATTTCCACCGTGTATGAAGAATACGACTGGACATCCTGAAATTGTAAGAACGACAATATTTACCAAATATGCATCATTATTTCCATCGGTTTTATGATTCCTAACGGTACCTAATAGGTACCTATGACACAGAATATTTAATAGTACTACGTACAGAAAACCCACTTCGAAAACGACATTTAAACAAAAATCGACTCTTGGAACGACAGAATAAAGCGCAATCCAGTTCGCGCAGCGCTGCGCGCCTAAAATTATATTCACCTACAACTTCCCTCTCTTTCTATCGTATAACTCTATCCTGTATGACGCGGCACGTGTTACGGTAGGGTTGTCTAATAACGTATTATGAATCTTCAATATTTCCTTATCGCCTATGTATGTCCTATTACTATTCTCTGTGTTTATTTTATTTCTATGCTATTCTCCTTTCGTGAACAAGACATTTGAAATATCCTAGCTAACTAGTATTAGATCAGAAAGTTATTTTAAAATGTCTACATACTTTAATCTAAGTTGTTAGACCTATAAGTACTTTGTATACTGAATGTGTATTCTGTCTACGAAACTGAATACAACTATTTTGGGGAAGGGTTTTAGTAACATACATGCTTATCAAATCTGGAATGACTGACGACGCGACAAGAAACGGCACGATTACCTAGTCCAGTAGCCGTCAGCCGAAATTCACAATATTTGTTCTTAATAATCTTCATGTTGATTAAAGAAGTTTGTTATATAAAAATTAATAAAGAATTAACCAAAAAAAGGATATATTGAGTTACTTACCTACATAACAATAAGAATTGTTAAATTTTTCTGAATATTGTTCTACTGATTTTTGAAATTAATAGTGGTATGTTAAATCTTAGTTATTCTAAGAGTTGTAAGGTAGAATTACTGTATATTTAAAGAGGGAACTCTCTCTATTCTGGAACTACTAACAGTTTCTAAAAAAAAAATCGTCAAAATCGGTTCATAAACGACGAAGTTATCCGCGAACACATAAAAATAATTGGACTGTTTTACAAAAAACTTAAACCGACTTCAAAGTACACTAAGAAGTAATCAAATCCTGATCTGATGACAATGGGACCAAACGGGAAGTGTACCCTTCCAGACAAAAAAAGAATTTTCCAAATCGGTTAATAAACGACGGAGTTATGAGGTAACAAACATAAAAAAAAAAAAAAAAAAAAAAACATACAACCGAATTGAGAACCTCCTCCTTTTTTTGAAGTCGGTTAAAAAATATACGGTCGAATTGAGAAACCTCCTCCTTTTTTTGAAGTGGGTTAAAAATCATTCACATGAGTTTTCGAGGTCTAAGAGGCCCGTTTATACAAGAGGGTCTCTTCTGGTCGCTCTATCTTTGTCTCTTTTTTTAACACACTGGTATGTTATCATAACGGGCCAATACAATGAAACAACAACAAAATATCTAGTACTATAAAAACAACGATATCTACACAAGATAGTGTTAAAAAAAGAACAGTAAACACTTTATATAGGTAGTACGTAGGTATTTATACCCACACGCGTCTTGCGCTGCGTGCGCGTTGCAACCGACTAGCGTTGTTCCGGTAGTCCGCGTGCGCGCGATCGTACCTAAACATGGGAGTGGGACAGGCCTGCCTATGATCTTTCCAACATGGCGATTTAGAAACAAAAGCTGAAATTTCGTGCTCTTGATATCCAAAGTAATTACATCATAGGTTATTTTGGTGTTTTCGCTTTAATAACAATAGTTTCATCATTAATAAAATAAAATAAATTTTAGAAACAAACTAGCTGCCCGGCGCGACTTCGTTCGCTTGGTGCTACCCTACCCTATGGTGCTACCCTACCCTACCCTACCCTACCCTACCCCACCCTACCCTACCCTACCCCACCCCACCCTACCCTACCCCACCCCACCCTACCCTACCCCACCCTACCCTACCCTACCCCACCCTACCCTACCCTACCCCACCCTACCCTACCCTACCCTACTTTTTTTGCTTTAAACCTCACGGAGCCCGAGACCTTTCCAACGAATGCAAAACCGTGGAAATCGGTTCGTGCGTTCTGGAGTTATAGCGTCAGGAAGGAAAACCCGACTTATTTTTATATAGTAGATAGGCGTAGCTGTAGGTATGTGGTTATTGTGGTAGAAGTCATGAAGGGCCAAACCGCAGGGCCAAACGTATCTTTGAAACCTACGTGGGGAATTCCTGCTCAACTTTTTTACTAGTAGACCAAAATGTAGGTACCTACTATTATTTATTCTGTGAACAAACCGCTTGGAACAAACCCAAACCACCCCAAACTGAAAACTGATATAAAATGACGTATAAAGTTCAACATCTTTATCTAAGGTTGGATGGATCTATGGAGCTGTCTTGGTATAACGCCTATTATTATTCAATCTACATAAATAATATTTTTTAAATCAAATGTAAGGTCTTGATAATATTATTTTACTGTGTATAGGCCTGTGTTTGACCACAATCTCGCCATGGAAAGTGAATAAGTAAGCACACAAAGCCTCAAAGGAACTGGCTCTCATGTGCAGCTACCGGAACACACCGGTGGGTACTTGGTGGGTACTACAAAGTACCGCCACGCCATTTTTGACTCACGAAGTAAGGTATTCCATCACCGAAAGTTTTAGCTCTACTCGTCGTCTCTCTTGTCATCCAGCTTTCATATCGCTTAAAGGTTATTTTACCTTCCTCACTTCCCGGCATCTTAGGTGCATACACGTTGAGACAAAGGCAATCTTCATGGCCGATAACCCTCCCAGGGATATATGGATCGGGCTGTGGACAGGGTAAGCATTGTTGGACTGCAGAGAGTTCTCCAGCCAGCCTACGACGGATTGGTCGCTGGAATCGACGTTGACCCAATGGAGGCTCCGCATATCTGTAGAGATGGAAACAATTTTATGTTATTATTGTCTTTCGTCAACAAAACTCCGACCAAAAACATTATCATGTAAAATGTTGCTAAGACGAGACCATATGGCTCGCACTGTCAAAAAGTTATCAGATCTCATGTAGAGTCAGTAGAGTCAAGCTTATAACTCTACACGCCCTAACTTCACACAAACTCTACACCTTAGTCAAAATATTTGGCATATACAAAATGGCGCAAAAATACAAAATATTCGAATGCCTTTGGAGCTTGTGGGTCTGCTGTACCTAAGAAATGTTGATCGGTGACAAAATTAAGGAACTTTGACTTGCATGCTTCAAAGAACAATGGGTCATGTTATATGAAACGCGTCCCCAGAAAGAAGCACAATGAGCTATGGTGGAGATTGTGGGCCACATCGAGGGCATCATTTCATTGTATGAAATCCAGTCTGGATTCCATGGGAAAAAAAGATGTTCACGGTTAAAGCTAACAAAATACGTGTAACTTTGTTACCGTCCCGCAGTATTTGTATAACTTTTCTGGTTTTAAAGGATTATATATGCTAATCCAGACTTTAATCTATCTTTCTGCTAAGTTTCACTCACATCTGATAAGCCATTTCGGCGTAATTTAATAACAAACATCGATAAAAACATAAAGCTTTTTTACTTACATTACTAGGATAAGGTAAAGATCTAAATATCATTATTTATTTTTTATTTGGCACAGCAAACAATTACACTCACATTATTACCTAGGTACCTACTATATGACATTTTGTTTAATTGTCGTTCTCTAAGTGTAATCAGCCCCATGGCACAGAATATTTAATAGTACTACGTACAGAAAACCCACTTCGAAAACGACATTTAAACAAAAATCGACTCTTGGAACGACAGAATAAAGCGCAATCCAGTTCGCGCAGCGCTGCGCGCCTAAAATTATATTCACCTACAACTTCCCTCTCTTTCTATCGTATAACTCTATCCTGTATGACGCGGCACGTGTTACGGTAGGGTTGTCTAATAACGTATTATGAATCTTCAATATTTCCTTATCGCCTATGTATGTCCTATTACTATTCTCTGTGTTTATTTTATTTCTATGCTATTCTCCTTTCGTGAACAAGACATTTGAAATATCCTAGCTAACTAGTATTAGATCAGAAAGTTATTTTAAAATGTCTACATACTTTAATCTAAGTTGTTAGACCTATAAGTACTTTGTATACTGAATGTGTATTCTGTCTACGAAACTGAATACAACTATTTTGGGGAAGGGTTTTAGTAACATACATGCTTATCAAATCTGGAATGACTGACGACGCGACAAGAAACGGCACGATTACCTAGTCCAGTAGCCGTCAGCCGAAATTCACAATATTTGTTCTTAATAATCTTCATGTTGATTAAAGAAGTTTGTTATATAAAAATTAATAAAGAATTAACCAAAAAAAGGATATATTGAGTTACTTACCTACATAACAATAAGAATTGTTAAATTTTTCTGAATATTGTTCTACTGATTTTTGAAATTAATAGTGGTATGTTAAATCTTAGTTATTCTAAGAGTTGTAAGGTATAATTACTGTATATTTAAAGAGGGAACTCTCTCTATTCTGGAACTACTAACAGTTTCTAAAAAAAAAATCGTCAAAATCGGTTCATAAACGACGAAGTTATCCGCGAACACATAAAAATAATTGGACTGTTTTACAAAAAACTTAAACCGACTTCAAAGTACACTAAGAAGTAATCAAATCCTGATCTGATGACAATGGGACCAAACGGGAAGTGTACCCTTCCAGACAAAAAAAGAATTTTCCAAATCGGTTAATAAACGACGGAGTTATGAGGTAACAAACATAAAAAAAAAAAAAAAAAAAAAATCATACAACCGAATTGAGAACCTCCTCCTTTTTTTGAAGTCGGTTAAAAAATATACGGTCGAATTGAGAAACCTCCTCCTTTTTTTGAAGTGGGTTAAAAATCATTCACATGAGTTTTCGAGGTCTAAGAGGCCCGTTTATACAAGAGGGTCTCTTCTGGTCGCTCTATCTTTGTCTCTTTTTTTAACACACTGGTATGTTATCATAACGGGCCAATACAATGAAACAACAACAAAATATCTAGTACTATAAAAACAACGATATCTACACAAGATAGTGTTAAAAAAAGAACAGTAAACACTTTATATAGGTAGTACGTAGGTATTTATACCCACACGCGTCTTGCGCTGCGTGCGCGTTGCAACCGACTAGCGTTGTTCCGGTAGTCCGCGTGCGCGCGATCGTACCTAAACATGGGAGTGGGACAGGCCTGCCCATGGGCAATGACTGACTGTATTATGGTAAATAGCAAAACAATAAACAAGAAAATTTGTAGATGACTATAAAAACTGAATATGGTTTAAAATATGAATTTTGTTACTGACTTTTTTTTAATGTTCCATATCGTTAATGATAACCGAAGATGTACATAAATTAGTTAGTTACCTACATTGTATCCCGGGAACACATGTAAAATCCCGAGGTACAAATAGTACTTTAACGTTATTAATGCGAAAGATTCTTCAGAGCTTTTTTTTACACCACTTAGACAGCAAACAAGCATACGCCCCGCCTGATGGTAAGCGATTACCGTAGCCTATATATACGCTCGTAACACCTAGGGTACCACTAGCGCGTTGCTGACCCTGCCAAAATCTCTTCAGGCAGGCACAGCTTGTACTTTAATATGATAAATGCGAGTGTAGATTTGTCCGTTTGTTATGTTTTCACAGCTATGTTACTGGACCGATATCGATAAATATTAGCAGACAGATTCTTTATGTCTTGAAAACGCGGTTGGTATCGCTGGTATTGAGTATCCTGTACCGCATCCTGTAGCTAATAATAACAAAAAACAATAATTACCAAAGGAACATTTTTGTAACTTCAAATGTGAATATCTTTTTTCTCCCATGCTTCAGACTTGCTGTCATAGAATAAAATAATGTGTTCGAAGAGACCTGCAATTACCACTATAGCTCATCGTGCTACAGTCTGGGGACGTTATTACCCATTCTTCTTTAATGTAAATATATCTAGCTATGTAATGCCATCTCGGTCACTGAAAATGTAGGTTGCTAGTTTTTTCCACAATGAAGTTACAGGTGTCCGAAAATGGCCCGAATGGCTTCGAGAAAAGGCTCTTTTTTGCTCTTTTGCTTTACTTGGCGGGGGCACGGAAGTGACGGAAGCCCCCAGATAATAAAACTGTTAAAGAACCAGCATGCCTGTATATTGAATATAGACTCACCGGTTTTGAATTTGGCCAGTTGGTAGCTTGCCTTTGACGGGCCCTGTATCAAAATTTGTTAGGGCCTTTCTACCTGACTGTGGCGAAAACTGGAGGGTAAATTTTATTCAAATTTTGGCTTAAACACTTTAGGGGCCCTACGGCGGCGATATGGGGCCCCTGTACCCCGGGTGCTCTGTATCATTGATACGGCTGATATGGCGGTAGCTACTCCCCTGAATTTGGCCCAAGCTCGAAATTTGCATAAAATTCGGGAGGCCGAGTGCTTTTTCCATGGTATTTTTATCCCTGGCGGAAGAGCGGCTGAAATAGCGGGGGACAGCTAGTTTAAATAAAAATATGTACCATTATCTTAATCTGTCAGTTACAATGCCAGCCAGCCAACGGAAATTTTTATCTCACATCCTGCATGGCCCTCTACCTACATGAACTTAATTCACACAAGCTATTAAAAAAGCAAAACATTTTTAAGTAGGCACTTAGATAGAGGTTTACAACTGTGGTTTACAATCATCATATTTGCCATGGTTTAAATTCGCCACAGATTAAAGTTTTGCCAAAGACGAGTGACGAGACCACGACGAGACGCATCGACAACGCGTAGGACATCAGTCGCAGTCAGCCAAAATAACTTCGCCGCTTATTTAAAGTCTCCGCTGTCCGTCCGTCTGTCTGTCAGTGGGCTGTATCTCATGAATGGTAATAGGTAGACAGCTGAAATTTTCAGAATACGTGTATTTCTATTGCCGCTATAACAACAAATAATAAAATTGAAATAAAATTCAAAATTAAAGGGGGCGCCCATTCAAGAAACGTTTTTTTTTTTCATAACAAAGTTGTGTTAGTTAATATTTAACGGAAATTAAATATTAGTTATGACTGTTTATTATTAGTTCGGTGTATCTAATTAAGACAACAATTCGATAAATAATGTCAGTAACGTATGACCTAGGGCTGATTGATACTAACGATTTTTTTTAAATATTCTATAGGTACTTTATTAGTTATTTAGATTAGAAGCGCTTTGTTCATTTTTGTTCCGCGAAACACGCTATTTCCGTCTCATCTCATGCCACGCGAATATAAGTTTGTTTCATCTGCCATTCGCATTTTTTTCTGGCTTTATGCCATTATAATGATCTCCTTATGAAGCGCTCGTGGTGACTAGCCGTTCTTAATCGATCGGCAAAGTTAAGGTACATCTGTCGTGGTCGGTACCTGGATGGGTGACCGCCTAGTAGTATTTCAAATCGAGCGTTTCCGTGCTTCGGAAGGCACGCGTAAAGCCGCTGGTCCCGGTTATCACTTAATAGTGATAGTCGTTAAGCTAGTTGGAGGCCTTCTAGGCGGCTTGAAAACTCCAACAGTAGGTTGACCGCTCAAATTCAAATTCAAAATCATTTATCCAAATAGACCTTCGCAGGCACTTATGAAAAGTCTGACTCTAATACTCTAATACCGATTCGGAAGGTTGCATTTGCTGAGAAGAGCCGTCAATAAACTCAGCAATTATTCTTTTCAAAACAAGCTTAGATTCATTACCTACATAATATTTACATTCTAATCGCACTGACAACAATTGCGTGCCCGGCGCGGCGGCAAAATTACAAAGTAGATTCGCCTATCCACCAATCCGCAGTGGACACGCGTGGTGGAATATCGCCCAGTCCCTTTCACTTCACCCTCATTTGTGAAAGGAGGACTGTGCTCACCAGTGGGATATTATAGGCTGATGATGATGATGATGATCTCCCTAATCCTAGTGCGACATTATAGGCTGATGATGATGATGGTCTCCATAATCCTAGCAAGCTTTAAACCCATCACAGACGTAGCTATAATATATATTAATATGCCGAGCTATAATATAAATTACAGTATAAGTTGGTGATGTAACAGAAATATATATTAAAGCTGCGTGTGCGGTCACTCAAAGATTAGTATTGAAAATATATAGTATTGCTATGATTTATATTAATATATATTATAGCTACGTCTGTGATGCTTTACTCGCTCGCTTCTAACTGAATGAGACTGTGGAATGAGATGATGATAATGTCACCGAAGGCAGGAGTAAAAGTTAAATAAAGCGTTCGTTCAATTTAATCATGTTTTTAAGGTTCCGTACCTTTTCAGGAACGGGTGGACCTAGTAAGTTAAAATTTATACCAGATACTGAGGTCTATAGATGTCCCTATTATTTGACCGAGAATCACGAAATTTTGCAAAAAGCATGGTCTTCCAGAACAAGTAAAGGGAAAATTCCTAAAAATAAAAAAACATGAAAATTAAGGTAATTTTTTGTACTTTTAAATTTTGCGCCTACTATTCATTTCACAGTCAATTTGAGTAAGGTAACATTATTAATTAATATTCCGTACAGTAATCTGTACGGAACCCTCCGTGTGCGAGTCCGACTCGTACTTGGCCGGTTTTTTTTCGATTCCTTCAGCTTTTCAAACATTAAAATCAATCTATAGGTTTGACCAAAATTTATAAAAAAAATACTCTCCAGCTTTATATTAGTAATTTAGTATAGATAGTCATACAATATAACAACCTTATTCCAAAGAAGCTATAGTATCCGAGTTTATCGTCTTTGTAGCCTTCAAGGCGAGCGCTGCGGCCATTTCTCTGCACGAACACCACCGCGGCGTCAGGCTCCGGCGGCACCGCCGGGTCCCCGCCCACCACGGCCTCCGCCTGCCGCGCCTGCTCTACTACCAGCGCCAGAACAAACCACAGCCACAGTCGACACATTACTAACAAACCTATCAAACATCACGCCAAATCAGTGGCGTAACGTGGGTTTCCGCCGCCTGGGGCGGAAACAAACTTTGCCGCCCCCTTTTTTTTGATTTTACCGCTCTTGGGCTCTAACAAATTTTGCCGCCCCTTATTTAAACTCAAAAGACTCTAAGTAACCCTAAAGATAACCTAGTCCAAAACGGTCCAAATTGTACGTGCGATAAAAATATGATATAACACCAGTGATGGCGGGTTTACCAGTAGGCTGAGTAGGTAGGTTTGAGATTTTAGGGGCGGCATATTTGGGGACCGTTTTTTTCTTAAGTCTTCTAAAAAGAAGCATAATTTACCCTGGTTTATTATTCGGTACCTACAACATGATATAATCAGAAATATACCAAAAAAAAATCTTATCCAATTTCAACCAAATTGTAGGTATTGTAGATATAAAAACATATAGGTAATAGCGCCAAAAAAAATATACACCTACTTGGGAAATGTGTAAATCCACTCCATATCCACAGTCAGTACCTACCTGGTACTGACTGACTGAATGAAATGAAATATTTATGAGATATCCTACCTATTATTAATAGTACTAGTAGTAGCTCCGCTATGGAGTTCTAGTGCCGACCCTCCTACTCCATCATCAGACCCTGAAAACCATACATGGTCAAAGACTCAAAGTTCATCTCACGACAATTCCAACAATCCTAAACACGACAAGGACACGATGTTCCATTACGGAGTTCCAATGCTTACCCTCCTAATCCATCATCAGAGCATGAAAACCTAATGTGATCAAAGTTCATTTTACTACAATTCCAACAAGCCCAAACACGGTTAGGAAACGTTGCTCCGTTATGGAGTACCAGTGCCTACCCTCCTACTCCATCATCAGACCCTGAAAACTATATATGATCAAAGTTCATTCATGATAATTCCAACAACCTCAAACACGGGTACGATACGTTGCTCCGCTATGGAGTTCGGCGTCGTCCTACAAAGAGAATATAACCACTATGTCGTCCTGGGGGCCTACCACAAGCTCTTAAAACAAGGTTAAAATAACCTTATTTGTCTTTTGTCCCTCTTTGACATCCGGCGTCAAAACAAGACAAAACCCAAATAAGGTTATTTTAACCTTGTTTTAAGAGCTTGTGGTAGGCCCCCTGATTGGCGACGAATCGTACGATGAAAGGATGCGATTTCGTCGCACGATCGCGCTGATGTTCCTGTGCTCGCGCAATGACTTGCGAGCTTCAATAAGGACACTCTAAAGCGTTTTGTGTATTTAATTTCGTCGTGCGACGAAATCCCATCGTTTGCTCGTATGATCATCGCCAATTAGGACGACGCCTTCCAGTGCCTACCCTCATCTCCATCATCAGACCCTGAAAAATATATATTATTATGCAAAGAATTTAAAATGTCCAGAAGGATAGTCGCCTCTATGGGAACATGAAATAAACAAGCCAGAATTGACAGTTTTTGACAGTCTGTGTAGTTTGCATAGGGTGGGTGGCAGTTAAAAAAACATTTTCCTCTAAATGGCGGAATTTATAAATTTCGGTCCGGAAATTTTGTATGTACATAAGTACTATTATACGAGCAATATTGTTTTATAATATATATCCTGTACCATTAAATGTACAATATTTGTATGTTTTGATATAATATCTTGAAAACGACTCTAACGATTTCGATGAAATTTACTATATGGCGATTTTTGGGGGCGAAAAATCTCTGAGAAAACGGTTTTTTATTTTCAAAGTTCTAAAATTGAAAAAGTGGATACCTTATTGCTTATTATCAAAATAGTTATTTGGGATACCTTGGGTACCCAAAACATAAATCCTACATCATATAAGTAATATTTATGAACAAAAATTAGACCCCCTGCAATTGCAGTTGTTTTCTATACAGCTGTCGTTTTGAAATTGTATTTCTTAACAAATTTTCGAATTTTGCTACATAATATAAACGAATATATGCAAATGTTTCGACAATAAGTTTTGTTATGTTGGCAATCAGTGTTAGCTCTTGTATTACCAATAAAATTAATTTTATTGATTACACTGGTTGTGTAGATAATACTTAATGAGGAGATTTCTCATTATCATCTTTTAATAATCCTTAACAAAAAAGTGGAAAATTAATTTTCATGTTGTGGCAACCTTCCATAAAACATGGCCGGAAAAGAATTAAAAAATAATAAAATAACTTTTTAACAAAAAAAAAACCGCCTTCAAAGTACACTAAAAAGTAAGAAATAACTCTTATCTGACACTGTTTTGAAGTGAGCGAAATCGCATGACGTGTTCTGTAGAAAATATTTCGCTGACTTTTAGTGTACTTTGAAGGCGGTTTTTTTTTTTGTTAAAAAGTTATTTTATTTTTGAATTTTTAGTTTCATATATACTTAAATACTTTCGCGTGTAAAGGCCTTCGTAAACAATGCATATTTAAGCGATAGCAGCAATTGCGGTAGATTTGCTGTCATTTTTTAAGTGTTCCGATTTCTGTCTCCGAAACTCATCATCAGATCTATATGAAATTTATATGGGACCATTTCGGAATAAACCCCTTTCGAACAAAAAAAGAATTTTGAAAATCCGTCTACATATGACGGAGTTATGCCCGAACATACATAAAAAAAAAAAAAAAAAAAAAAAATATAAACATCCGAATTGAGAACCTCCTCCTTTTTTGAAGTCGGTTAAAAACTGTCACCACTGAAACGTTTATTTCTAAAATAAGTTGAGGTAATTAAAAGTGACGAAATCGCAATACTTACACATGGAAGGTTAGTTTTTTATTTTTCCTTGGTTTTTGTAAGTGTTGTGACAGTATTTCAATAAGCAAGTCGTCATTTTTTTTATAATCAGTTACCAATCAGTTACAGCGAGTATGTCGCGGTGACAGCCGTGCGCAATACGAACTGAGAGCGATTTGCTCAGGAACCCCTCAAGCGGAGTGATATAAAATGTCATGCTTTAGTAAGGCGGACTAGCCATCTGGGTAGAGGCACGATGCCCTATGAAAATCTTTGTTATTATGGCCAAAGTTCATCTCACGACAATTCCAACAACCACAAACACGGGTAGAATACGTTGCTCCGCTATGGAGTTCCAGTGCCTACCCTCCTACTCCATCATCAGACCTTGAGAACCATACATGATCAAAGTTTTCTTACGGAAGACCCCGGTTCGGGTCCAGCAGTTTTATTTTTTAAATTCGTATCTATACATAGCGTAATAATTCAATGCTGTACTTATTTCTATGGCTATACATGGGCTATACATAAAATTTTCATAGTAATTTGTTTTGTATATTTATACGTAAGTATGATACAAATATTAAAAATAATTACTTTGGAAATAATAACTTATAAAATTAAATAACGACGATGATACATGGAAGCAATATATGTAGGCATGTGCCTAATTTTTAAACCACCAAACATAATAAAGAGGATAATAATATGCATACATATTTTCTATTTCAGATAAAATAAGTAGAAAACAGATATATAGGTAAATAAATATTTTTTCTCTTTCAGATCCGACAGGCTCAACCGAGTAACTCTAAATATGAAACTTCGGGAGTTTATATGGAAGCAAAGGATAGTTTGGTATAATTGTCTCACCTATCAGTTGTCTAATCAGTCTTCACCACATATTATAAAATGAAGTTGCTTTCCGTCTGTTTGTCCACTAACTCCTTCTAAACTACGATTTTCTATAATATGTAACAGGCCTTAGAGCGGTTCCGCCTAACGTCCGATACGAATCCGCGAAAATACAGATCTAGAAAACTCGGACCGAATTCAGATATTGCTTTTCGCACTACTTTCAACCCAAATCCGTAATTCAGACGTAATTTTACGCAAAAGCACAGTAGAGCGTTAACATCGTTGATTATTGAGTCCTTTCAATAGGCGTCAACTTTCGGCAATGCTACTGTACGTAAAAAATAAAAGCTATTGTACGTACGAAGACATTATTAGCATTAACATATAAAGTATTAAATTAACTATATATTAACCACGCCCCGGCCGAATATTTAATCTTATACAATCAATACCTGAGCAGGTTGCGGTCAAAACGTGATAAGTCACAACAACTCATAAAAAAAGTCTTCTAGTCCTTATGTCTCTTAAGGTCTTAATTAAAGTATACTTCATCAATCCCGTGTTTTATTTTGACTTCTATGAAGTTATAACAGTATCATCTGCCCCCCTAGACAAGATGGTTGTCGACAATCGTCATCGTTAGTAAACGATCAACCTTTGTATGGGATTGACACCTGGCACACCCATTGTGTAGTAAAACCAAAATACCCAATACCAGGTTACCCACATAATGGGGTAAAAGTGTAAATATGGCAGTATTTTCTTCTTCGCCATTCGCTGACAGCAAATGTACCTAATCCTCAAAATTAATCTCTCTTCTTCTTCTTATTTTTAATTTTGGCAACCAAGCCCAAATTAGGGCTCATTTCTGCCAGTGTCGAGTTATATTATAGTATCCAGTCACAAAATCACTTCACATTTATAGTCCTCAGTCAGTCACCGTCCATAAAAGTCATGTTTTACTACAATGGTGGTCATTGTACTAAAACTCTTCACGGACATTTTGAGACAACTTGAAAAGTAACGATACACATAATTCATTTCATTTCACTTCACTGGTGCACATGGCTGATCTTTATTGGGTAAAATACCACCAATAATACACAATAAAACTCAAAATACACAAATTTATGAAAATAAAAATGAAAATGCTACGTTACTATGCAAGTTCCCGCCAAAAAGTCCAATTAATCTCTCAAGCCGTAAAAAAATATGGTATTGTTGCCACAGTTGAGGTAAGTCAAGGTAAGTAGGTACTTGAACTTCTTCTTGTTTTTTAGTTTGGCAACCAAATCAAAATTAGAACTTATTTCTGCCAGTTTCGAGTTATTTTATAATTTCCAGTCACAATCAATGGCGTCGAACGCATCGAACGAAATGAATTTTAGAATTCTTTATATGAAATCTTATGAAAGCTCGCACACTTGACCGCGCCGAATCGTCCGAATCTGGAAGAACCCCAGAAATCCTAGATGAATTCGGATGACGTCATCAGATTCGGCGCGCATTATGCGGTCGATTCGACCGATGCGCTCACATCGCATCGCATTCTATCAGTTGCGTATAGGGAATGCAAACCGGTTTCACCGAAAACCGAAAAACCGGTTATTCGGGACGGTTTTGACCAACCAAAAAAACCGGTTTTACATGGCACCAAAACCGGTTTTTCGATTATTTTCGGTTTTTCTTTCAATGTTTGGAAAAACTAACAAAGGAAGATTTGCCGCCTTTTTGTAAACTGAGTGCAATGCATTGAGTATTTTTGTGATGAACTGAAGTGTGTTGATGTGTATTGTGTTGAGCTGGTAAGAAAATAACTTATAATAATGATTGTTTTTATGATAGATATAAAATATGTTAAACTTTTTTTTACAATACTTAGGCAGCAAACAAGCGTACGACCCGCCTTATGATAACCAGTTACCGTAGCCTATGGACGCTTAAAACATAACGGTTATCACTCGCACGTTGCCAAGCCTCAAACTTTTTGAAGCGGGGAGCTCATTCCTCAGCCTGAGCGTCCGCGATAGGAAGCTTCTTTGAAACCGCACAGTACGATGGTAGAAGGTAACTGGGCATCAGGTCAAACAATTCTTCAGAATACAGTCCGTCGGAAAAGAAATAGAACACACCTAAGAAGGCAGTCTCTCCTCAGACTAAGGGGCTTTAAAACACTTGTGAGCTCGGGATTGTCGACAATTATAACAGCACGTCGCTGAACTGAGTCTAAATACCAAAGCTGGTATCCAGGTGCCCACAGAAGACAGCATTACTCCACTTGGGCCGGACTTTTTTGTATACCTTGTAGATGATTTTGGAACAGAACGTCGCTACAAATATTAACGCGAAGGATCCCAATGCTTTTCGTGATGTTGAGGGACATGTTCTAGAAATGAGGAGCCACAGAAAGTAGACCTTTCGCAACGGTGAATGCGCAGGCTTGCGTGTGACTTAGTGGGGTTGAAATAGACTAGGTTTAGTCAACCCCAATCGGAGTCACTAGTTTGTGTACTCTCTATTTAATACAAGTACTTCGCGCCTTTTCTCCAATATAGAACGAGGGATATTTGGACGGCTCGTGTAATGAGCATCCCCTGTAATTTCATCTGCATAGCAATGAATGCTAGCAATAGAGAGTATATCATTAATATGCTGGTGGAACAGTGTTGGGGATAATCCAGAGCCTTGCGGAAGGCCAGCATTAATGTCATGCTATCCGAGCAACTACTGTCAACGAAGGCTCTTATGTATGCCAAACAGCAAGCTGACTGATTGGTGTTCAAAGTCAAAGTCAAAGTCAAAGTCAAAGCCATTTATTCAATTTAGGCCCTAGAAGGGCACCTATGAAGGTCAAAGCTACTGAAGTTACCGCCAGTTCGTAAGTCGGCCTTCAACTGAGAAGAACAGGCAAGAAACTCAGCAAGGTTACATTTTTTAAATATTTTTTTTTTTTTTTTTTTTACAATCTGACTATATATTGGCTATTTTTTCCAAAACATTTTGGTTTTGTAGGTATACATAGGTACATACTTTTTATTTTACAAAATAAAATACACAATCATCAAAACGAATAAACATAAAAAAAAACAAAAATAAACCAACATACAAAATAAATAAAAAATAATAACCTGCACTGGTTCATAATAAAATCATGTAGGTAATCTACTGGATTTTGTACAATGTGCACTTGTGCAGAGTGAAGCTATTTCCAGACATCTTTATCTTCTATATAATGGGCTACCTTGTAATAAGCTCGTGCTTTCAAGACTTTTTTTACGTGAGATTTGAACTTAAAATCAGTCATTTTGGTTACCGAAGGTGGGATTTTGTTATAAAAACGTACACTATTTCCAAGAAATGACTTTTGAACTTTCGCTAATCTAAAATACGGAACAACTAATTTGTCTTTTTGTCTAGTATTGATATTGTGAACTTCACTGTTTGTTTTAAACGTGTCTAAGCTTTTACGTACCAACATTATATTTTCATAAATGTAAAGTGAAGGTAAAGTCATGACATTTATTTCCTTAAACAATTCCTTCAATGATTCACGAGGTCCCATACTATAAATTGCACGAATGGCCCTTTTTTGTAATATAAAAATAGTCTCAATATCTGCTGCAGCTCCCCATAATAATATGCCATACGATAAAAGGCTATGAAAGTATGCAAAATAAACTAATTTGGCCGTCTCGACATTCGTCAATTGTTTGATTTTTCTAACAGCAAATGCAGCAGAACTTAATTTACCAGATAAAGATTCAACCTGAGGACCCCATTGTAATTTATTATCTAATGTTATACCTAAGAATACAGTTTTGTTCACTAGTTCCAAACTGCTACCATCTATTAATATCTGACTGTCTACATGCGCTACATTTGGGAGAGAGAATCTTAAACATTTAGTTTTCTTCGAGTTTAGTAAAAGATTGTTAACAGTGAACCATTTGGAAACTATTGACATGGTGTCATGGTGTTATTTTTTAACCATCTGCACGACAACAATTTATCTAAGTAAAACATTCGTATAATCATAATCACGTTTTTGTGTACACGCAAGTTGCTGTGGCGCTACTATATGATATGTTCATAATATTACGTGTGAAATTAATACTATAACATACGAAACATAATTCAATAAATGTTTATATAAGTACTTCTACTGATCTATTTTTTAACATAAAGTATATATCATATATCATAGCAATTAAAAACCAAGCAAATGTGATATGTTTTTATGATTTCATTCGTTGTAAAATATAATCAAAAGGAAAGGAACCGTGTAGTCTATATAAACGAGTATCTGATGAAGATGAATTTACAGAGTTAAATAAACTATTATTTCCATCAATTTGATGAAAAAGAGATGATGGATTGTGTGAAAGATGATATTATTAAGAAAGGAGTGAAAGTTGGTATAACGGATAGAATAGACGAATGGAAGAAGCGTACATATTGCGCCGACCACAAATGGTTGGGAACAGGGCAGGCAGATGGTGATGATGAATTTTAGTTTTCTTTTATACTCTCTTCATTAACTTTAACCGACTATAATTCCTCAGTTTGCGATTTTTTAATCTTAGGCATGGTATCTTACCTATAATTCGAGCTATAGAAATAATGTGGAAAAAAAACGAGCGAACATTAAAAAAACCGGTTTTAAAACCGGTTAACCGGTTTTACCTCTCCATAACCGAAAAAAAAACCGGTTTTCATTTTGCCACGGTTTTGCATTCCCTAGACTTGCGTAGCAACACGCGAGTTGTTTATAAATATTGTACGACAGGCGTAAAGAAAATAGAAATGATATCTTCGGCGCGGTCGATTCTTTCGGTGCGGATATGTGTGCGAGCCCTCCTTGGCTTCGATTCGTTCGCCGCGTTCGGCTCTGATAAGTGTGCGTCCACCTTTAAGGAAATAGAAATGATTTCTTCGGCGCGGTCGATTCTTTCAGCTCGGTCGATTCTTTCGGTGCGGATATGTATGCGAACGCGTCTAACGAATCGAAGTCAAGGAGGGCTCCTTGACTTCGATTCGTTAGACGCGTTCGGCTGATGAAAATAAAAATGAAAACGCAACGTCAACCTGCAAGTTCCCGCCAAAAAGTCCATTCCAAAATTGTTCCTGTGATTCCAAATCGTTTAAATGACGGAGGCTGCATTCCGAATTGGATAATATCGCTCATAGTGCTCACATCAATAATTTGCGTACCGAGCATAGAATAAAGAATAGCAAAGAACGACCTCTAATAAATGAAGCGTCTTCTGAATAGCTGTACTCATTACTCTTACTGGGATTCGTTGTGCCAAAAAGAGACAGTTATATATTTACTATATCCTAAAATAGTAAGGTTGTACACTGTTGCAAGACTTTATTGATCAAGTAAATACAATAGGGTTCTGAATACAATAATATCGATATCGACAAAATTTGGTTTAAATAAAAAATAGAAATGGTAAAACTTTCCTGGACGAGACGCGGGGAAGGGGGGGAAGCCCTTCCCCTCGGTACCCCCCAAACTTGAAGCAAGCTCATGGATTCCGAGATATTCATGGTGAAGTTTGAGATTATGTATGAGGTTTTTTGCATAAATTCACTTCTGCATCGGCTCTGGCACTGCAGGAAGTGCAGCCCTTTCGCCCTTGCGTAACAAAAAGCAGGCGGGGGCTGCTCTCCCTCCGCGCCACCGGCTTTTTATATACACTCTAGGGGTAATAGGGGTTTGAACCTACCAGTACAGAAATCGGTTTTAACAGATGACACACCTTATCTAACCATAGGTGAAATGTCACACGGCGCTAAATCAAAATGGCGTCATCATGCGTTTCGTTTTTGCACGATATTCTTTGTTTTACTTTGATAAACACACTTCAATAATTGATATCTCAAAAACTATGAAGTCCTTTTTTTCTTGGTCTGAGGAAGCAACTTCATAGTTTTTGAGATATCAATTATTGAAGCTCAGACCAAGAATTTATTCGTCTGAGGTTGCTTCTTGAAAAGACTTCGCTGAAAGACTCCTTAGATCAACTACCATCTGTAAAAAAAATGAAATGAAATGAAATGAATTTATTTTGCTTGAAACATGGTTGATAAGTTCTTACAATATTAAAATGTATGTTAACGCTTTAACGCACCATCCTACTCAAAGGTTTTGAGATATTTTTTCCTTTAACACCACAACCGTAGCTCGTATCAATAAGCCAGGCCGTCACACATATTTTTCCTTATCTTGAAAACAACTGAACCGATTTCGATGAAACTTGCACTGTTCCCTAAGTTGAAGTCTGTGGTTGAAGTAAATGTAAACCAATAAAAAAAGAATGGTTACAATCCGATTAATATCTACGGAGATTTTTATGTATGTTCGGGCTAGTGTTGCCAGGTCCCGTGTCTCAAATTTCGGAACGTAAGGATAAAATAATCGGGATTTTGGATTTTGAATCGGGACAGCTGCAATGTTTTTTTTTTACTGTGTTTAACCGCAATCTCACCATGGTTATGATGTGGCCCAAAATGTTAAGCACACAAAGCTTCGAAGGAACTGGCCCTCAAGAGCAGCTGTCGAAACACACTGATAAGTGCTTGGCGATAGATTTTCAACTTGAGGGTGGTAGCCAGTCAGATGGGTACTACAAAGTACCCTTACCCTACCTGCTATGGTTTCCTCACGATGTTTTCCTTCACTGAAAGCTCAAGCTCATGGTAGGATTCGATCCCGGGATCTTCGTCTCGGTACCCAACGCCACTACCACGGAGCTATCATCGCCCTAGCAAAACACAAAACTTAAAAAAAAAACCTCTTGTTTTTTCATAATCATTAATTTTAATCAGATGATATTTTTTTTTTTAAAAGGTAAGTTATTCTTGGTTAGAAACACGACAAATAAAACTGAAACAAACTAGATAAAATTCTTTAAAATATACCAGATAATTCAACCATAACCGAATCATAATCATACCTAATTTATAATCTTTTGCAAGTATCTTTTTTAATCAGTAAGTAGATTTTAATGTTTATTAAATACTGAGCAATTGATACAAACAGGATAACCTCAAACGTCCAGATGAAAATCCTTGAAACGCACGCAGGTAGGTATAACTTACATAACGTAACTTGTTTATTGAAATCAAACATGAAACTTTTTGACGAAATTGATTAGTTGTAGAACTTACCCACACGTCGTTTGTATTTCACTAAATTGACGAATTTAAACTGCTGATTTTGGTGAGAAAATATGAAAGCAAAAATATTTTTATATATGTACATCAGCTTAGTTAGCTGGAGACTAATGAGGTTAGTGAAAAATCGGGACATTTGGCGTCCCGATCAAGGGTTAATCGGGACGTGTCACCAGACCCCTGAAAATCGGGACGTCCCGCGCAAATCGAGACACTTGGCAACACTAGTTCGGGCATAACTCCGTCATATAGGTATGGACGGATTTTCAAAATTCTTTTTTTGTTTGTAAGGGGTTTATCCGAAATGGTCCCATATAAATTTCATATACCTAGATCTGATGATGAGTTTCGGAGACAGACAACGGATCTCTTAAAAAATGACAGCAAATCAACCACGATTGCTGCTATCGCATAAATATGCATTGTTTACGTAGGTCTTTATATGCGAAAGAAACTAAAAATTCAAAAATAAATTAACTTTTTAACAAAAAAATAAACCTTAAAATATTTTTTTTATAACTCTTATCTGACACTGTTTTGAAGTCAGCGAAATATTTGCGGTTTATTTTTTTGTTAAAAAGTTAATTTTTTTGGAAGCGTTAATAGAATTTTGTGAATATAATGCAGTTCAAATAATATTACATAGGCCTACATGTGTCGAATTGATAATCTCCTTTTTTTTAAGTCGATAAACGACTTTAGAACGAAACGCTGGCAATATTTTCTATTGAGTAAAGTTTCGTTATACCTACTACCACAGATTACAGAATAATTCAGATGGAGCGCGCGGAACACGAAAGTGAAGCCAAAAAAGCAAATACAAATTGAAAATCTGATACCTGGTATTCGTTTTCCAGTTTGTATTTGCATTATTTAACCACAGTTTATTAATAAAGAAGTGTTTTTTGTTACATAAAGTTTGTAAAACAAAGCAAATACACATTCAAAAGCGAATGCCAGCTACGTGTTTTTCAATTTGTATTTGCTTTTTTGGCCTCACTCCCGTGTTCCGCGCGCTCCATCTTACTTATTCTGTAATCTGTGCCTACTACATTTTTAAACAAAAAAAATTATAAGTACTTGTTTGGGAATGGACCAAAAATCCGTAGATTTACCACTAAAATCGGTATGTCTGTAGCTTAGGTCTGTAGACAAGACAAGACCTAAAATCCGAAGATCTACGGACAATCCGTAGTTTTGGCATCGCTGGTCGACACTTGTCTTAGTGCGTTCGAATTGGAGTGATGTCGTTTTTAGCAGTTTCAAAATGGACATTTTTGTTTATGCGTTCGAATTGGAAAATTTCAACAATTTTGCAACTTTTGCCACAAACGATATTTCCCAAATCGAACGATTAGATACAAAAATGACATTTCCATTCTGATCGCCTGCTTGTCACTTGTCTCAAACTACCTTTTTCCTTCAGTTAATCATTAAACAAAGTTAATCTAACAAATTATTCTCTTGCCTGTTAGTATTTCTATAAAATTTTACAATAAAAATTTGAATTTTCGCTTCCCGTATGAATTTTCCGAAACTTATCTGTCAGATTCAAAGATGTCAAAATATGATCACAAACATATCACAAACGACCCTGCCTCGGAGGTGGGTCAAAATTTGCAGTTCACGATGTCGTTTTTAACTGTTTCCAAGCAAAACGAACGGTGAACGAAAACTGTTCAAAAGGCCAATTTCGCCCACAACTTTCCAAATCGAAGGCCAGTTGTGATCGTTTTTGGCATTTTGGACTGTTATTTTTGCTACCATACTCCAATTCGAACGCACCTACTGTCGACAGTAGTGACATCACTTGATTTCACGCGGGCTGACGTTCTACATGTAATTTGCACAATATCTGTGCAGTTGCTTAGCATTGGCAACCCAGACTTATAATATAGATATTTTTTATTTTCAACCTTATGCCAAACGAAATAAAGTTAAAATTACATTGTTTATACCAAAATGAAGGAATTCTTATTTCTATCTCTTTCTTGAAACTGTGGATGCGAGTAAGTTAAGTTCAACTCAAATACAGTTTTTTTTTTGCAAAAGAGTGATTTTCAAGAAAAATGACCGTCATAAAAGTATGTTGTCCACTAACTTCAACAATGAATTACTCACCAAAAATAAACGGTAATGTTATTATTTAACGCATAACTGTAGTGGTAAAAAATAGTAACGCTTCTAAAGTGGTGGGTCCGGTGGACCCATCTATATTAAAATTATGTTAAAAATAAAATAATGGTATCGAAATACTCTCGGCCTTACTCATAAACGCTATTTAACCAATCCTACTGAATAAATGGTCAAATAAATATCGTCACCTTGCTGTCATTGTCAAACAATTTGACGTTATTTAAGTGACCACTTAATCAGTTTATTAGTTAAATAACGTTTTATGAGTAAGGGGCTCTATACATTGATTTATGTATGTATATAAATTATTTTTTATTAAACTTTTAAATCAAATAAGTATAGGTACATCCAGATTGAGTGTCGAAGCTGTGCACACGTCGAAAAAAATAGCCCCTAACTGTTAGGAGCTAAAGAAAGACGGAACGATCTGTGTTCTTAACTTCTTAAGTGACGCAAGTAATAGGAAGCCGGTGTTCTTGTAAATAGATGGCTTAATTAACACACATATAGACCATAGGAAGCCGATCGGTTGTCATTCCGTATTGAGTAGTTGACAGTGACAATAAGGCTCAGTACCATTTGTGCCTGCTTGGGCCAGTACTGATTTTACTCACGCACACGTAGGACATTTTTTGCTTCATTTTCTTATAAGGTGACAGTCCGTCTTGATTTTTTTATATTATGTCCTTTGATTAAGGATACATCCAGATAGAGTGTCGCAGCTGTGCACGCGTCGATTAAAATACGCTCTAACTGTTAGGGGCTAAATCAAATAAAAATAAATAAAAATATAAAATAATGATCAATATTTAAATTTCTCCCGATTTTAATTGGAATATTTTAAAAACTACTATCATTATGAACGTCATTATGACAAGCAGAATGACGCAGAGGGAGAGTAAAACGTAGCTGTTACGCGCAGCAGCCTATAAAAGTTGGCCTGTTTTGTATATTAGTGTAGTATGGCGACATTCTTTCTAGGTATATTTATTTCTATGATTATGTCCATGGTTATAATAGTTGTCCATGTTTACAATTATATACTCCATGTAATAACGCAGTCGGGCAACTCATTTAAAGCGTCGTCTAGCTACCACATCTGTAGCCATCCTTTTTTTAACTGTAATTCTAAAAATGGTTTTAAATGTAGTTTGTTAAATTAAGATATGTTTAATGTATGTGCAAACTGATTTAAATAAATATTACGTATTCATATACTTAAAATTATTTATTATGAGTAAGAAAATAATTAAAATCTATTTCGTGCAACTTCTTTTCGAAACGTGTCGTTGTGACGCGCCAGCATACGTCTGTTCTGCGTCATCATATCGTGAACAGCTCTCAAACGGGGAGGACGTGTGTTGGGGCATGAAAGAGCGTGCAGTGCTTGATTAGAAACATTCTTTATTTTTTTCAAATGTTTCTAATATCGGAATTTTAAAGTACAAAGTGTTAGGATAGATAGGTAAATAACTTCTTTTAATATTTGTTATTCACTGAGTGTAATTTATAGTTTTCAATTAGGGTGTGTCTTCTGTATCGTGTAATCAATGTGTGATTGTTTGTTTCAGGTTCTCTTGGGGTCTTCGCCATTATGGCGTCAGACGAACAATTTTCATTATGTTGGAACAATTTCCACGCGAATATGTCAGCAGGCTTTCATGGCCTGCTGTCGCGTGGAGACTTGGTAGACGTTACTTTGGCTGCCGAAGGCAGATTATTACAAGCACACAAATTAGTTTTATCGGTATGTTCTCCCTATTTCCAAGAAATGTTCAAAATGAACCCAACTCAACATCCAATAGGTAAGTGTCTTGATCAATTGACTGTTGTAAATGCGATAAAGAACCATTCAAATTCTAATTTTTTTTTTATTGTTTCAGTATTTTTAAAAGATGTTAGTCATTCAGCGTTAAAAGACTTATTACAGTTTATGTATCAAGGTGAAGTTAATGTTAAGCAAGAAGAATTAGCGTCGTTTATTAGTACCGCGGAACAGCTTCAAGTAAAAGGTTTAACCGGTAATCAAAATGAAGAAAGTTCCACGCCATCCAAACCAAAGCCGACCTCGAGGCCAGGCCCAAGGTCGTCACAACAAAGGCAATCTGTTATGACTAAGTTAGAGACTGATTTAGATTCTAAGCCCTCCTCAACTCCAGTAGCAATTAAGCGACCAAATAGGCCATCAATAGCATCAAATAATTCGTCATCGTCTCAAAGTGGACCTGCGAAACGGAAATGTGTAGACCCATTAGAAGCCGGACCTTCCGGATCGGCTAAAGATGAATTTGTGACCATACCCGACGAAGATGAAAATAATGCCGTAGCACCGAAAATGGAACCTGAATTCGTAAACGAAAGCATGTGGGATGACGATGATGACGGAACGAATAATGATGAAACAAATTTTGGTGAAGATGATTCGAATATGGAAATGTCTGGTAATTATTTGTATAATCAGTAATGTGATAAACATTTTCGCGCTTAATTAAGGTTTCTAATAAATAATCTTTTCCGATAGGCTTTGATGGTTCGGCAACTGGCGAAGGAAATATAACTGGAAGTGGGGAAGGTGGAGCTGTAGGCGATGCACAAGGTAGGTTTACCACTTCCTTCTTCAGGATAGTTCGTAAACTATCCCGACTTACATGATCTTTTAAATGTAGAAGTATGTATTTAGTTTCTTGTATTTAGAGATCATGTAAGTTATTTTTATCATAGTGAATGAAATTTGTAAGTTAGATATAAGTAATGTAGAGTAGCAATATTTCTCTAGTAATTCTATTCTACTGTTACAGGTTTTGTGTGGGTAAATTTAAGACATTGCTTCATTTGATTACTTTCTGTGAAACATTGTCTTAGGTAATATGAAAGGTTTATTTTAAGGTATTTGTTTGTATTGTTCCGGTATATTTGTAAGGTATTGAGGTATATTTGTGATGGTACGTAGTCTGTCAAGAGGTTGGTAGTTTTAAAAGGTAAATGAAGTTCGGTAATTTGATTTTTCTGCTGGTAAAATGGTATTTTAAATCAAGGTAATATACGGTATAGCCAGGTAATATTATACGGTATAGCCAGGTAATATTATGGTATAGCCAGGTAAATATACGGTATAGCCAGGTAAGCTTATAAAGTATAGCCATGTAAGCTTATAAGGTATAGCCAGGTAAGCTTATAAGGTATAGCCAGGTAAGCTTATAAGGTATAGCCAGGTAAGATTATACGGTATAGCCAATTGCGTTCTGGAAAGGTATGCTCAGAACCATTGGGAAAATTTGGTGAGTATCGCACTAGTGCACGAAACGAAATTTCTTGAATGGAGCTATGCAGCTACCGTGTGATCAGAATTTGTGGTTCAACGTGAATTTAGTGCGAACGAAGTTTGAAATGAGGTAACTTCTGTGTGCGCGCGCGGATTCTTACGCCGGAGTTTTTCATTCTTTAAGGCTGTACTGCCACGCATGGCGCGTGAATGCGTGAACTAGAAAGCTAGCGCTATAGATTGTATCGATAACTATAGTAGGTATTGTACTATCGAATCTATAAATTGTATTTACCAATACTATCGAATTCGATAGTATTGCCATGAGTAATAGTATTGGTCGGTTTGAGATATCGATACAATCTATAGAACTTCTTATTCTATAACTATTTTTGAGGTCAACCAAAGATAGTTTGACGACACGAGTCCAACACAGAAAATGCATCCACTCGCGTTCATGCAGATCACGCGCCTACAAGCTGAGAAACGTGCGCACGCGCGTGGGTGCGGGGCGAATCGCAAAACACGTCAAGCCCATCCAAAATCAATCACTGCCCTGCGACTCGGTGTGCCATCATAGCGCAGGAGAGGCTCAGGGCAGTGCTTTAATTTGGATGGGCTTGACGTGTTTGTGACTGCATTGAATGAAATTGGTACTTGCGGGGGATGAACGCGCGTAGATTCATTTTGTGTTGGACTGCGTGTTTTCTATACTACTGTTTTGTGGATTCACGCCGGCTCGGACTAATTTCATTTTTCATGCTGGGCACATACATTCGTTTTCCGTATATGGTTTCCTACAGGAATTCCGATTCGGAATTCCGTGCGCCTAGCGCAGACGTTCAATTTTTTGAATTAGGAATATTATACTGCCAGTACGTTCAGTGGTGACGTTGTGAACGCACTGCCATGGAGAACTACGATTTAATTGCGATTGCATTTCTGTTATAATTTATCAATGAAGAAAAAGAAACATCTGTATTGGGTACATCCTTTAAACAGTCTGAGAATCTTGAGAGTTACGAGCATATCCAAATAAGGGCTCTAAGGCCAGCCGTACACGGACTGCTTCAAGCAGTTGGTTGAGACTCATTCGCTGCCGTACACAAGACTGCTCGAGCAGTCGCGACCGCTTCAAGCCGTCAACTGCATGACGAAATTCCATCGTGCCGTCGAGCGGTCGCGAGGCATACACCGACTGCTTGAGCCGTTGATTGGCTAGAGCAGTCGACAGCTCTCCGACCTCCCCCCCCCGACCCTTGTGGGCTCGCGGCGTCTGTCTGTCTCGTCTCATTTGTCGACTGATCTTTGAACATGGAGGGCGTGTGCGGTAGTGATACGCTTATTCAGTCATGTCATGATGTCAGAATCCATGACTCGACTGTGGTAGAAAATCAACTGCTCGAGCGGTTGGTAGCGACAGCTCGAGCTGTCAACAACCGACGCCGACCGCTCGAGCGGTCCGTGTGTCGCTCAGCCGCTAAATGCTCGAGCAGTCCGTGTACGGCCGCCCTAAGGCGTCTACGAATCAAAAGAGGGGTGGGGGGGTATTAAAAACAAAAATTTCGTTATTATAACAATATGGTTATCAAATGAAAGTAATCTGTAGCATCATGGATTTTGAGGTAGAAGCGCTACTGCTGCTTTTGCCGCCATCGTCGTCGTATGAGCAAAAGCACCAACGTATCGTTCGTTATTTAAAAAAAGAGTGCGTTTTCCAACGTTGAGGCGGGTCCTTCCTTACGCGCACGAACCATGCACATGCTACGCGCCTCGAATGGCTACGGACGCGTCACATTGTACGCCCGCGCGCATGTATAGTCGCTACCCATCATCTCTCTTGTAATGGTAAAACTGTGGTAATACTGAACAATCAAAATTCCGAAACTAATCAGTGATTTGTCACTGATTTTGAATAGTAAGGACCACCCACTCGCTGCATCGTGTGTTTGTGACTTAACCAATCGGAGCGCATTGTCGGCGGTGGCAAATTGGCGGAATATATTTCAACCAAAATGACCGTCATTGCGCTTCTTTGGGTTAATTGTTCGATGTCGCTACCAGATATATCACAACATAACAAGGTGTGTGTTGAATGAAATATATATGAGCAGTACTTATTTAAAAAAAAAACTACAGTACCTAAAAGTTGTCATTAATATCTGATCTATTTTGTCAGCTCCGTGTGTAAATATCGGCAGCTGATTTTTAATAATAAACAAAAATATCTTTTTTTTGTTATTTGTTTATTTATTTATTTCATACATATTTCGTAACTTAGTACCTAAAAACCTTTTGGGTTTGTGCAGGTACTGCACATTCGCCTTCACAATCCATAAAATACTTAGAAAAAATATTAAATCAACTTAAACATAACATTAAAACTTACACAAACATACAACGGCACATAGTGCGGCGCGCATAGGCTTGCCAGATGGTATCCAAAAGGAGGACATGTCCTCCTTTTTCATGTTTTGTCCTCCCGTCCTCCCACACCTACTGTAAGTCCTCCTTTTTGCAGCATGTCATTGAAAATTTCGTGACATGCGGCTTGCATGCTGAAGCGTGGTCAAAGAGTTTTTTCACTGATTAATACTCAGTGGAGCAAAGAGAGGAACAGACTTAGTGTGCAGTCAGTTAAATCTGTAATTCTTACTCAATACAACTTCAAAAACATGACATGTGAAGATTTTCATAATTATTTGTTGAAAAACCAAGAACTTCTTGTAAAAATTGGCAGCTCAGCTAAATATAATTAAAATAAAGTAAAATAATACAAAAAAATCGTTTAATTGTGAAAGTCCTCCTTTTTTATAGAAAATCCTCCTTTTTAGACCCATCTGCCCTCCTTTATCAAATTATGATCTGGCAACCCTAGGCGCGCAGTGCACATCACACAGACGGCCAGACACAAAACTACCACTACCCTCTTTATAATTTACAAATCATATTTTTTTTTTATGTGGGTGTATATACAATTTCAACATAATCTATTTAACGAATACAGGCTGATTAAAAATAGGCAAGTCATTAGTTATGTAAAAACAAGTAAGTGCTAATGCTATGTAGTGCTTGTGTGATATTTAAGTAGAATATTATAAATTAATATTATAGTATATAGTATGTAATTATGGTATAGATAAATATATATTTTTTAATTTATGTTTTACATGTTTTTTTGTTGTGTGATGTAATAAATCTCTAGGAAGTTTATTAAGAATTGATCTCAACGTCTATAAAGTCAAATGTATCTAAGGCGCTGCACAACCGTTTGTGTCTTGTGTCGGATGTGTACAGCTACCAATGAATTTGATTTCTATAGAAATAGTAGGTATCAAATCAGCCAATCCCTGCGCAGACGTTAACATTTTTTGTGTCCAGAGTTGCTTCCACTTAAAGCTACGTATTCACTGAGAAACATGTTTCAGATCCAAAGTATCAGAGGGTCTACTACGAAAAACGATATACGATAGTCCGATCATAGTTGTCAAATATTAACCAATAGAATTGCTGCAAAACTGACGAGACGTAAATTTTGTGCAATTCTATTGGCTAATTGATTGACAACGATGATCGGACTATCGTGTGTGTATCGTTTTTCGTAGTATAGGCCCTGGAACAACAGGTAAATGTTTACAGAAACAATGTTTCGGGGTCTTGGCCGTCCCGTCCAAATCTCTCTCAGTTGGTTCAAATATGTCGCCTGAGGAGGTAGTATTCCTGGGTGCTGCGTCCCTCACTACCGCCAGGTTTTTAAATAACTGAAACACGTCCACACTTGTATACAGCTTTTGCGAAACTTTCCCATTCCATCGGGGAGCACAGAAACATGCTAGGGGAAAACACAATAACTTTAAATAGGTAATTCGTTTATAGCTGTGATATGGAACCATACGCTAGTAATATGTAAGTCAATGGTTTATATTAAATATAATGGTCAAAAACTAACTTTAAATAAAAATCTGAAAGATTTCCGCCAGCTAAAAGCTATCTGAAACTTTTCGATCAATCGGATTGATATTTCCGTCGAGTAACGTCAAAAAAATATTTTTACTTTCTATATTAACGATCAAACTTGCGCGATCATAATAAATAAATAAATAAATACATTCTTTTGTTTTATTGTACACCCCCGTATTTTAATGTTTATTTTAACCCGTCCATCCAAAGGTTGCCTGGTAGAGATCACTTTCAGTGATAAGGCCGCCGATTGTAACACTTTAACGATGTCTTACTTAAGTTTTGTTTGTATTCATATTTTTTGGTGTAACAATAAAGTATTATCTATCTATCTTCGAAACGTGACACTTTACCAGGTTTTGTCACAGAATATTTCTTGATTCTATTGATGTCAGCTATTGATTTTTAAAATAAGTCATCCATGGACATAATTATACATGCGAAAGTGAGTTTGTTTGTTTGTTTTGTTACGCCTTTACGCCTCAACTACTCAACGGATCATCACGAAATTTGGCATGCAGATAGTATGGAGAAGGGCATAGGCAACTTTTTATCCCGGGAACGCAGGTGAAACCGCGGGGGGCGGCTTATTTTGAAATAAAATCAAAATGGCGGAATGATAGGAGTGCCAGGCTCCATACTAAAATTAACCAATTTCTTTAGATATTACCAAATCTAGATTGTATTCATTCCCAATTTTATCAAAACAGAAGAGAATAAAGAAGTTTCGAGAATTTGATTACATCATATGCGAATTAATGCAATAATAATCTATATAAATGACTCCCTATTTCCCTTGATCACGCCATCACGCGTGAACGGCTGCACCGATTTCGCAAATAATTTTTTTGTTGTGTTTATTATTGTTAGGTCAGGAGAAGGTTCTTACATTAAAAACCATAAAGAAAACTTAACGACAATATAAACCTTAGCAGGGTAAGGTAGGGTATGGGGCACGAGTCGTGAGCACAGATTAACACCTGCGCAGTAGTTAATTTTCGATCTTTTTGGCGGAATGAAGCAGGGGGGAGCGGCGAGCTGCACACGATTGGTTCGTCAGTCGATGCTCGTCGTCTACTGGATTCTCGCGTGTCATTTGGCTACTGTGATTTGGCCAAAAGTGTACATGCGCGAGCTTGCCCCCACTACTGCCTATCTGTGCTCAACATTCGTGCGTGCCTCATACTGTAGGGTCGGGTAGAGTTGGGTAGGGTAGGGTTGGTAAGGGGGTAAACAAGGGGGCGCAGGTGAAACCGCGGGCGGAAAGCTAGTATACTACACAAACAATACTAAAAAGGGGTACAAATATTTCTCTTCACGTATTTATATTATCTAGATTAGCAGTGTACAGCAGTCTACACAGACATCAATGCAGTGGTTGGACCGACCAAGGACATCTTGGTCGTTCTCTAAGATGTAGCATTCTCCGAACGAATTGTAGTCAAAATCCTGTGAATCTGTACGTTTTTCTGGGATAAAAAGTATCCTATATATAATTCCAGGTCTATTTATGTGCCAAATTTCATCCAAATCCGTACAGAATTTTTGGCGCGAATGAGTAACAAATATCGTCCTCACCATTGATATAATGACAGCTCACTGGTCCTCACATCTTTTAAGGGGGCCCTTCATGGCCAACGCAACTCCAACACAAGCATAGGCTAAAAGCTTGTACATACATTCATCTAACGTATTTTTTTACTGCGAAAAAAGAGAGAGAGCATCAGAGCCGTCGGTTATCAGTCGGTAAATTCCGCTGATCACTCGCGGCCGCTTCGCTAGGTCGTCATTCATGATTTCGGATAACATAAAACTTGTTCCAGGAGTATACCTCTTGTGAAAAAATCTTACAAGTTTGTGAAGAAAAAGTTTGTTATTTTGAATCTCCAATACATTTGCAATGCCGGATCAAGTTGTTTTATTTACTTTTTACAATTTATAGGTACATTAGATAAATTGGGCAAAAACGCTGTTTTTCGGAGGCTTTTACTGAATTGGTTTCAAAATATATTTTTTATTTTTGCCTATATACAGGCCTAGATATAGTGCACAAGATACATAGGTATTTGCTTAAAACATCGAACGAAAAATGTTTAACAACGCCATAATAAGTACAAAGTTTTTGTATGAAAAGTAGCGGGATGCCTGCTCTTAAGGATTGGATAGAGGACGTAGATAGAGGATAATGAGACGTTTTCTTTCCATAGAGTTTTATAGAGTTTGTTGAAAATACCTGTCAAATCGTGTACATAAGGTTCAAAATAGTTCGAATTATCTTCTTTGGAATTATCCGCAAACATGAATTATCAACCGTTTGACAGGTCCAAACTCTATAAATAAAACCCTATGGAAAGAAAACGTCTCACTGATATTGCCATACCCATAATTAATTAAGACGGAGTGTCACCTTATAAGAAAGTGAAGCCGAAAATTTGTGAGTAAAGTCAACACTGGCCCAAGCAGTCACAAATGGTACTGACTACTGAGCCTTATTGTCACTGTCAACTAGGCATGGCATAAATCACAAGTAGCAGGTGATAAATAATATGATTCTGTTTTCATATTATTATGTCACATCTGCTACCGTCCATGACATAGCCTGTTACATGTTATAAAGAATATTTAAGAATATAAATAAAATGTATGCGACTGAAGGACTTTGTATCCATGGTCATGAACAAATTTAAAAAAAAAAACTTTATCATTGATTAGCTTTTAAGAGTATTCAAAAATAAACCTTAAATCAAGTGACATAAAGTGTTAACTTCTTTAGCATGTTATGTAGCAGGATAGAAAAATATTTTTTTGCTACGAAAGTATATTATAAATTGCATCAGTGATAATTTGACACTTGCGTGCGATACTCGCACATGATTTTGTTTTCCAATGAAAAATGCCGTCGATCAGTGTTGCCAACAAGGTTTCTTCAAAATATGCTAAGCTAGTGTAAAAAAAATGCTAAAAATATGCTAAACCCTGCAAAATATGCCAAAAAATATGCTAATTATTTCAGTGAAAAATTAAGTGTAAATTTAATTTCAAATGCTTAGTAATAACTAGGTAACTTGGCGTCGCAAGTATACATAGTCATGTACTAAAAGAACCCAGAATGACATTTGCATGAAACGATCACTGTAGCTCTTCTGTAGCTCATTAACACGGTGGTCTATGCTTTCCAGGGAAGAAAATGGCAATATTTTTGACATATTGCTTTACCTGACTACCAAGGATAATACGTCGAATCAAGACAAGACGCTTTTTATCTATGGTACAAGAAAATACTAGGGGAATCCCATAGTACAGAGAATACTCACCCAAAAAAAGGGTTGCCCGTCCACAATGCTAGTGAAGTAGGAATATTGATGGAATTATCGATACCTATCGACTTTTGTTAAAGGGAAGATTGTGATTCACATTCTTTTTACGGTTCATAATAATGTGCCGAATAATTATGCTATATGCTAAAAGTTGAAAAAATATGCTAAATAAGAAGAAAATATGCCAAATTTAGCATAATTTATGCTAAATTGGCAACACTGCCGTCGATCAGCATCGATGACGTAGGTTACAAATCATTGCAAATCATATATCGCTAGTGAAATCATACTATAAAAAATAATAATATCATCAAATGAGAATTCCTTTAAAGTAGCAATAATTTCCATGCCTACTGTCAACGTCTCAATACGGAATGACAACCGATTGGCTTCCTATGGTGTAGGTCTTTCATTTTTTCTTGGTCTGAGTTAATAGCTTCATAATTCTTGAAAAAAATAACGATTCATGTAAATCAAGGAACACGAAATTTAATAATGCTCGTGCCCCCACCGCGAGCAAATGCAAATAGAGTATTTTGGGTTTATTTATTTAATACCTATGGGACAACAAACAGCTACAACATAAATATAACAAAGAGATTATGCATAGTAAAAAAATAACAATATTGCAGCCCACTACATTATCCGCAGATAGTTTAATACCCACATAGGTAGGTATATAAAAAGTATTGAAGAGTTTAGCAAACAAATACGCATAGAAATAAATATACGAAGATATCAAAGCTTAATTTTGGCAACCAAGCCCAAATTAGGGCTCATTTCTGCCAGTGTCGAGTTATATTATAGTTTCCAGTCACAATAAATCACTTCACATTATAGTCCTCAGTCAGTCACCGTCCATAAAAGTCATGTTTTACTACAATGGTGGTCATTGTACTAAAACTCTTCACGAACTTTTTGAGACAACTTGAAAAGTCACGATACACATAATTCATTTCATTTCACTTCACTGGTGCACATGGATTGATCTTTATTGGATAAAATAAAACCGATAATATGCAAAAAAACCCATAATACACGAATTAATGAAAATAAAAATGAAAACGCAACGTCACTTTGTAAGTTCCCGCCAATAAGTCCGGACTAACGTTTTGGTTGATCAAGTTGGCTTGGCATCATATTTTGCGTTGAAGGGAACAGAATTCTGTTTTAGTTTATGGTCAAACTCGAACGTCTAAACGCCGTGGTATCTATGGATAGATGCATTTGTGTCACTTTTATGATTGTTTACTATTTTGGAAATTATTGAAAGTTTGTTGTATTTACTGTAAAATTTATAATAAATTTATTTCTAAATGAATGAAGACTACTTGTGATCAGTGGTGTAATAGGTGTGAATTTTGTTTTAGCATGGTTTAAAACGGAGATATCGTGTCGATGAACGTGTTTACGTCAAGATATCTATTTGTGTTGTTCTAAGTTGTAATAATAGTGTTGTGTTGTTATTTTGGATTAAAATGCTGTAAATGAGCTGACATTTAATATGGTATGTATTTTTTTTTATTGAGAGCACTATGATTTGGGGAAAGTAACACGACATGCAAACCGATGCAAGTTGTCAAATGGGATGTTAACAGGCAGGTATTTCGTTCTTTTTTTATTACTAAAAACTCAAACAGTACTTGAATTTAGTGGAATAAAATCATTATCTAGGTCAAGTTACCATACCATGACATTTGTACAAGCTTCTGATGTATTTTTTGGCAGCTTGTAAACATAACCTAAAAATATCAGTTAACTGTATTGTCTACTTTTTATTCATATGGGATATAATTGCTATTGTTTTGATAAGCCAAATCTTCCTTATTTCAATAAATGTCCTGATATATTGTATGCAAATGGTAAACTGACACCAACTAAGCAGGGCTTGTACTACTGAAACCAATTTTTTTCTGTATAAAATACTGCTAAATATTTACATACATATAGACATAGAAAACACAGATATATGCATGGACCCAAATGTTTGTCCTGGGTGGGAATCAAACCCAGAACCTGTGTAGTGGCCATCAAGATATGAAACAGATATAATCAAGGTTTGGTTTCAATAAATTAAAAAAAACCTAGTTACTGTCAATTATTGGCAAGGTTCACAGCATAAATGCAGAGGTCTTAGTAAAAGATGGTTACATAATGATGTTTGTTACAATAATTGAGATACTTTGTTTATTAAAAATCATAGGTACCACCAGGCAAAACTAAATTGCATCACAATTGATTGTCCCATAGAGGCGTCGAGGTAATAAACTCACTTTTGCAATTATAATAATAATAGTTTGTATGCATAGTCCAAGACATAAATATGTACTCACTTTGTGGAATTCAAAAGCAATTTCCTCGCACTGTATTGATTCAAATGTTGAAATATTACATAAATCATTATAATAAATGGTAAAAATTACACCTGCATAGTATTTCGCAATTTCTATCAATAGTTAAAGAGAACATTGTTTTGAATTTCACTAAATGTCAACATATTTATGTCGTCAACTGTAATTACAAATGAGAATCTTTGAATACAACTTCATGGAAAATTCATGAAAGTTTGAATACAATGTAAAGAAGAAAATGAAGAAATTGCATTTTACTTGGGACCCATTTATGGTTTATACTGGAACCTTATTAATAGTTGAGTGTTTTAAAAGTAACTACAAAGCAAATGGAAAGTAAGTTGTAAAACTTAGAAGAAAAACATATGACAGGTGAAGAGTGAGTTTTATTTGTTATGCCTTCATGCCTCAACTACTCATGAAATTTGGCGTGCAGATAGCCTATGGTATGTAGAATGACATAGGCTACTTTTTATCCCAGGAATGTGGTTGAAACCGTGGCGGACAGCTAGTATAACATAACATAAATTGGCAAATAACATTTTTAGCTGTTTGATAAGAATAAATAGCATCCCATGTTAGCCTAGAATATGAATGAAGGACCAAATTAATTGACATTTGACACAAGTGTTAAATTAATTGTGAAAATATGGAGATGCTTGATACTACCGTGACCTTCAAAAATAGTATCAATTATATCAATAGCTCTATCTACTGTATTGATAGTATCGATACCATTGAATCTCAATGTTCGTGCTAGTATTATTATTATCCCAGTTATAGGTACTATCAATATTTTGTGTTTATACATATTTACCTTATCGAAAGCCTTAGAAATATCGAGGGAAACGGCAATTGCTTCCCTGTGTCTCTCAATGGCTTCGCTCCAAAGATGTGTGGCATACACAAGAAGATCCCCAGTAGACCAAACCAAATCCAGTGGAAACCAAATCGCTGAGGAGTTTGTTATCTTCAAGGTATGCCAGGAGCCCCCGATTCAATACACGCTCCATTGTCTTGCAGAGTATGGAGGTGATCGCAATCGGTCGATAGTTTGTAGGATCGGCACGGCCGCCCTTAATTAATATACACTTGCACATGAACAAAGCCTTGTTAATTTTTACATTTAGTGGGTCCAAACTAGCCATTCTTGTTTATGACCATTAATGTTGTTAATAAATCCATGATTAATCCATTCTGTAATATTATAAATGTGAAAGTTTGGTCTGTCTGTTACTATTTTACACCTAAACTACTGATCAGATCCTAATTATATTTTGCACACTGATAGCCTATTATATGGAGACGCACATAGGCCTGGGAACCTGGGTAAAACTGCAGGAGACAGCTAGTTCAATAATAAATCTTGTGTTACCTACTACATACATATTTAACAAGTTGCACATCAAATAGTATCGATTTTACCTCTGTAGGTATTTTCTTCGGATTAGGAAAGGTGTCTTTTTTCAGTTCTTTGCTTGTATCTCGAAAACTATTAAAAATATCTCTTTTGTCACTTCTACATAAATTACCTGCATAACATTTTCTATAAATTATGTTATACATACCTATTATAACTGTAGGATCAATACTTTAGGAAAGTAGATAGGTTTTTTGCACTTTACTTTTGAAAGTGGATGGATATACGGGAAGAGGAAGACCGAAACAGAGGTGGATGGATTGTCTGAAAGATGATGTGGGTAAGAAAGGAGTGGATGCTGGTATGACGGATAGAAAAAACGAATGGAAGAAGTGAACATATTGCGCACACTCCAAATGATTGGGAACAGGGCAAGCAGATGATGATGATTATCAATACTTTAGGTCCTAAAGTCTATCTCCTAAAGTTTAGGAGATAGAGGGTCTAAATTGATAAAATAACAAAAATAATTAAACAATATTTTATATTGCAAACCATCCTTACATCGGCAGAAAATAGCACTCTGCAACGTGTCAGGAGCAAGAGGATCCAAGGTCGTGATTGGCTATATGTTTCCATCAACTCCTCAGTTCCAGCCCATTATTTAAATGAGGTAACAAAAAAACAACCCAATTGAGAACCTCCTCTTTTTTTAAAGTTAGTTAAAAACAAAAGAAAATGCGGCGCGAGGATAATGTAAACGTATCTCCTAACTAAAGTATATTTAACATACAGTAAATATTTAAAAACGGATGAGGATACATCGTCATATTTAATTAACCTGGAATTAACATACGTCAACTGGAAACACAAGAAGAAGACGAAGAAATGGATACTCAAACTTTTTACGATAATGTAGTAAATATTATCAACACCAGCCTTACACGTAGACCAAATAATAAGAAACTGAGTACCATTGACAAAATTCTTAGTGAATCCACGCGAGCTCTTCTTACAAGACGAAATGAATTTCTGAAAACGACACAAAGAACTAAAGAAATGAAAGAAGAATTAGTAGATTATTTAAAACAACAAGTAACACGATTGATAAAGACTACAAATTTAAACGTCTTTGGAAAAAGAACCTTATTTGAATGAAAATTAGGTCGAAAATAACAATATCAAAACATGCATTTTACCACTAGAATCGTTCAATCTCAAAACTTTAATATTAAAAACACTGCAATTCTCGACCAGTTTCTTGGCGACGAAGAATAGGCATAATTCATTTTTAGTTTTATTAAGGGTTAAAGTATGAAATTGCCGATTTGTACTGAAAAATTTAAATTAGTGTTTTTTTTAATTTAACATATTTACCTAATCAAAATAATCACCATTATTATCTATACATTGCTGCCATCTAATAGGAAGGTAATTTATGCCTTTGCAATAGAACTCTGGTGATCTAGATTCGACTGTGTGAAAGCATTTTGTACTGCCTCCTGAGAAAAAAAACTTTTTTCAACGTAGAAAATTGACCAAATCACGAAAAAAATGGTAGTCCTTTGTAGCAAGGTCTGGCGAATACAAAGGGTGACGAATGGTTTCTAATTGCAGTTCCTGTAGAGTTAAAACGGTTTCTCGTGCTGTATGAGGTCTCGCGTTTTCTTGGAGCAATTATGGTGAAGATCGATTCATGAGTCGGGGCTGTTTCACTGCTAGTTTTGCTATCATTGTTCGGAGTTCGGCACAGTAGACATCTGCCGTTATTGCTTGACCAGCTCGGAGAAACCTATAGTGAATAACACCATGCTGAGACCACCAAACAGTTACCATTACCTTTTTATTGGTAAGCTTTGCTTTAGGACACTGTTGCGGCGTTTGACCTGGGGTCAGCCATTGCATTTTTCCAGAATCCACACAACAACAAAAATCCACTGTTCATCGCATGTCACACAATTCGATCCAATATTCCTTAATTTCTGTATCGATTCAACAAGGCAACACAAGTTTCACCACGCGTTTCTTTCTGCAGATCAGTCAAATCATGAGGCACCTATTTTTCATATGTTTTGGGTACCTAACGTTAAACCATGTCGCTAGCTAATTCCTGGGTAGTTTGGCTCGTTTCGGCTTCCACCATCTCTTTCAATTCATTGTTATTCACCTGCGTGGGCGGTCTTCCACGTGGTTCGTTCTTCAAATCAAAGTTTCCATCACGAAAGCGTTTAAACCAAAATCGCACGGTGCGTTTATTAGCAGTCCCCTCTCCAAACGCAACATTGATATTGCGAGCTGTTTCTGCCGCGTTAGTTCCGCGTCGGAACTCGTATTCAATAATCACTCGAATTTTCGAAGTATCCATCTTTCTTGTCTAAAAGCCGTAACAAACGTTCCGATCGTCGGACTCGTAGGAGACGGGGCGTCGGAGCGTTTGTTACGGCTTTAAGCTGAATAAAAAAAACAACTGAAAGTCGATAATCGAATGTTGCACATTTTTTTAAAGAAGAATTTCATAGGTACCATGTGAAAAAAGTTTCACTCAAAAATCTCAAACCATGAAGGTTCTATCTCAATTCGAAGTACCTATTACAATAAAACGGCAATTTAATACTTTTATTTTACCCGTATTATAATCAACTCATACGATAATAGACCAGGGTCGATAATTTTTAAAACCAAAAAAAATAATAGTAGGATGAAACCCATTAGAAAAGGAGGGGAATATTATAAAAATGAAAGGAAAAATAATTTACGGGCGATCTGAGGTCGGGAAGGGGATGGGGGTGAGTTTTTAAGGGTAAAAAACGGTTTTTCTCGATTTCCGGCAAAACTAAAAGTCCTATCGAAAAAAGTCAAATGGCAAAGTTGTAGGTAATAAAAAGATCTAAAACTTTTGTATTTACACTTTTTTCACATAACCTCAAAATTTATGTGAAAAATTCAAAAAACCAAGTTTTGGTTTTTTATTTTTATCTTTTACAACATTTTTTTTTGTTAACGAAATTTGGTGAAAACTTACCTTTTTATGTCCCAAATACGCTGTAATTTATTTGATTAAAAATATTTATTTTTTCACCTTATTTTGAATTAATATCGAAAAAACACCCTAATTTTCAATCGAAAACTCACCCGTCAAAATATCAGCTTTTTTCAAAAAGTTGGTATGTTTTCTGTTCGTTGAAATCTCTACTTTCCGATGGTGAAAAAAAAATATATGTTACTATAGTAAATCTTCTCAGAAAATGCACAAAATCGAAAAAAACTCGAATTCGAATTTTTTTTTTTAAAGTTAAAGCCAAAAGTTAGTTATTAAAAATATATTTACTATACATATTTTTTATATATTTATACATTTTAAATAGATTTTTAATATATTTATAATATATTTTTTTTACATTTTGACATTTATTTCCTTAATTTTTTTTTTTTCATGGGGGTATATTCACGATAAAATAGTGAAGGCATTATTAATTCGATTTTGTCTTTTGAGATTATCAGTATGGATGAATCTGTTTGTATCATCTGCAATAAGGCAGATGATAAGCAAGTGTATGAAATAAAAAAAGCAGCTTTGAGTCGTTTAGTGGTATCCAGCAAGAAAAGAATCGACAAAAAATACAAAAAATTTGAGACTTTGACATCAGCTTTTATTCATCGAAGTTGTCAAAGTCAATATAATGATTAGACTGCAATAGCTACATTTTGTAGTTCAAGACAAAAAAAAGCAAAGGAAGGAAAAGAAGTAATTAAAGATGCTCTTGGATTTAATTTTGAATCTCATTGCTTTCTCTGCGGTGGATTTTTCGGTAATATCTCAAAAAAAAAAAATTTCATGTGTTCAAAGCAACGATACAAGAGATAATATAGTACAGTATATTCAAAAACAAAACACATTAAATGATTTCGATAAAAAGATTTCAGCTCGGTTGCAAAATGTGCCTGATTTAGTCGCAGTAAAAGCGCATTATCACACTGCTTGTATGGCTAATTTTTATCACAAAAGAACAGAAAGAAAAAGGGGTCGCTCAGCATGTGAAAACACTAAGAATTTTATTAATTATCTTATTAATTATATCATTGACAACGAAACAGAATGTCAATTTTCTGTAAATGAAATAAAAGAGGGTTTTTCGATTTTATGCATTTTCTGAGAAGATTTACTATGGTAACATATTTTTTATTTTCACCATCTGAAAGTAGAGATTTCAACGAACAGAAAACACCAACTTTTTGAAAAAAGCTGATATTTTGACGGGTGAGTTTTCGATTGAAAATTAGGGTGTTTTTTCGATATTAATTCAAAATAAGGTGAAAAAATAAATATTTTTAATCAAATAAATTACAGCGTATTTGGGACATAAAAAGGTAAGTTTTCACCAAATTTCGTTAACAAAAAAAAATTTTTGTAAAAGATAAAAATAAAAAACCAAAAACTTGGTTTTTTGAATTTTTCACATAAATTTTGAGGTTATGTGAAAAAAGTGTAAATACAAAAGTTTTAGATCTTTTTATTACCTACAACTTTGCCATTTGACTTTTTTCGATAGGACTTTTAGTTTTGCCGGAAATCGAGAAAAACCGTTTTTTACCCTTAAAAACTCACCCCCATCCCCTTCCCGACCTCAGATCGCCCGTAAATTATTTTTCCTTTCATTTTTATAATATTCCTCTCCTTTTCTAATGGGTTTCAACCTACTATTTTTTTTTTTCACTTTTTATTATTTTTAAAGGCTTCTACCCTGGTCTATAATAATTTGGACGAGAAATAGTTAGTTCTCGACCACCAAACTATTTACTTTTTTTATTTTTTTTTACTTTGTTTTGGCCTGTGTTTGACCACAATCTCACCATGGTAAGTGATGATATGGTCGAAGGTGGTAAGCACACAAAGCCTAGAAGGAACTGGCTCTCAAGTGCAGCTGTCGGAACACACCGATAGGTGCTTAGTGACAGATTTTCAACTTGAGGGTGGTAGCCAGCCAGACGGGTACTACAAAGTACCCTACCACCGTGCTATGGTTTCCTCACGATGTTTTCCTTCACCGAAAGCTCAAGCACATTGTAGGATTCGAACCCGGGACCTTCGTCTCGGTATCCGACGTCACTACCACTGAGCTATCATCGGCTTAAAATTATTTATTATTTTATTTATCGAAATGTGTCTTTATTTCAATTTTAGCAATACATTTTGCTAACGAAAATCTAACGTGTAAATAAACCATATAATAAAGAATACAAATCGCAAAGAACGGCTTGCCGTACCATGCAGTATTATTTACAAATTCCATCAGTATTTATATAAAAATTCTAGAAAGAAAATAGGCCTGTAACAGTTTTTTCCCGACCAAGTGGTCCAGAAACGAAAAAGCGTTAATTTAGTAGGTCAGTTTGGCGAACACCCATTGTTTTAATAAAAAACACACAATTTTCATTCATATAATAATTTTGAGAGAAGTGTACATGTATTTTTTGACATCCTAAGCCTAATTTTTATGCACAAATCTGATTACAAACCTTTTATATTTACGTTAAAAAAACCCGACTGCGAAAAACAAAAATTAACTGAAAAGAGAAAAACAAGCTCTTTAATCTATAAAATTTTGAATATAACTTGAATGCTATAAGGTATTGCAGTCGGGGATGAACAAATATTACAAAAAAAATACATACTTACGTAGGTTATTCTCTTTTCAGTAAATTTTTGTTTTTCGCAGTCGGTGTGTTAATAAATCAAATTATATTTTGATTTTTATTAGTAATTATTATTTTATTAACTTTTTTGTTTCTTTTAATAATTTAATTTATTTCAGACACATCAGTTTTGTACAGAATGAGTTGTATGTTTTAGTAAGTAAGTAAATGAGCGGTACGGTAAAGTAACGCTATCGCCACTGTGAGTTACGTACAGTAAGTTTTTTGCAGTTTACTTCAAAATGGTAGCATAAAAGTATTATAATATATACATGTATGGAGAGCTGTTTACATGCTTACATTTGATACCCATATTGTTATAATAACGTCATTTTTGTTTTTAATACCCCCTCCCTCTTTTTTTATTCGTAGACGCCATTTAAAAATAATATACCCTATGACACTCCCACGGTTAAGACGAATCTAAAGACATTTCATATGTTTAAATTCATCAAGCCGTATGGTAGGCTGCAGAGCGTGCCAAAGAAATAGACATACCAACATACATACATACACTCTAAAAACATAACCCTCCTTCCGGGTCAGTCGGGTAAAAAGTGCTTGATCGCTCTTTTTAACCGTCCGTATGTCACAGCTAGTCTTTTCCGAAACTATAAGAACTTTAATGTTGAAAATTGGTAAGTAGATGTATTATGTGAACCGCATTAAGATTTTCACACAAAAATATAAAAAAACAATAAATTTTAGCGGTTCCCCATACATAGAACTGAAACTCATTTTTTTTTTTATAAAACCCATAAGTGTGGGGTCTATGGATTGGTCTTCAAAAATGATATTGAGGTTTCTAATATCATTTTTTTCTAAACCGAAAATAGGTTTGAGCGAGATCGAGTAAGTAGATTTTTTTTAATACGTCATAAATTGAAATTCATATCAAATAATAATAATATCCTGGGACATTCCTCACACACGGTCATCTGATCCCAAACTAAGCAAAGCTTGTACTATGGAAACCAGATAACTGATATAATACATATACTACTTTTTGTTTGTAAATACATACTTAATATACATAATTACACCCAGACTCAGGACATACAGACATGTTCATGCACACAAATGCATGTCCTGTGTGGGAATCGAACCCACGACCTGCGGCGCTATAGGTTAAGACCCCTCGTCTTAACCAACTGCGCCAACTGGCCCGTCTTATAATACTCAGGTCTATACTACCATTTACTTATATACCTACAGGTTTGTACGGAACCCTCTGTGCGCGAATCTGACTCGCACTTGGCCGTTTTTTTTTTATGTATGTTCGGGCATAACACCGTCATATATAGACGGATTTTCAAAATTATTTTTTTGTTCGAAAGGGGTTTATTCCAAAATGGTCCCAAATAAATTTCATTAATGATGGGTTTCGGAGACAAATTCAAACATTATTTATTCATTTAGGCCCTGATAAGGCACTTATGGACTTTAACAAATGACTCTAGGTACACCGACAGACACCGGAACTCTTAAAAAATTACAGCAAATCAACCGCGATTGCTGCTATCGCATAAATATGCGTTGTTTACGCAGGCCTTTACCCGCGAAAGTATTTAGTATATATGAAACTAAAAATTCAAAAATAAATTAACTTTTCAACAAAAAAGCAAACCGCCTTCAAAGTACACTAAAAAGTAAGAAATAACATGGGTGGGTTTATGTAGGTAGGTACTGCACATTCGCCTTCACAATCCACTAAAATATTAAATTAGCTTAAACATATCATTGACTGACATACAACGTCACATTGTGCGACGCGCAGTGCACATCACAACATGTACGTGCCAAATGTCATAGCGAAAGGTTCACAGGTTTAGGTGTGGTAATACAGCTGAGTTACTTTCGCATTTACAATATTAGTATGGATAAATAATATTGTCACTGAAAACAGTACTTTTAGAGATTTAGATAGGTAATCCTATGTACTGATTTCAAAAAAGATAAAAAGGTTTCATTCATTCATTCATTGTTTCCCTTCCATCTTTATGTAGAAAAATAAACCATACAATGTGTAAGGGATAGGGTGTATAAACAGCTAGTGGGACAAATAAATCTTAATGACCTGATCTTTAAAAACATTTATTGATTGTGCACGTCTGACTGACATTGGCAAGGAGTTCCATAAACGAACAGCTTCGTCAGTGAAAGATTTGTCTTGCTGACTTTTTTCTTCAAATTAGCTGTTTCATATCAGCATATGTGATCACCTTAGCGAGTGAGAACAGTGGAGGAAATCAAAGCGTTCCTTAAGGTAGCGCGGGGATGTAGGATTGAACATTTACTCTATTATAGATTAGTAATACAACAGCCGTAAACGATGCTAAGGCTTTACAAAATACCTCCCTACGCTCTTGAGCGCTATAAAAGCAACTTATAAACCCATTTTAGACCCCTTTACTTTACCTACTAAAGTACCTTCTCATGGCTGTCTAGCGACGCTATTACATACTTTTTTATCACTAGTAGTATTTTTTAACTTCTAATCAGCTACTGTATCACCTAGCTGTTAAAAGGTTTTTAAATATGCTACTTCTTAAGGAAAATTTTACAGCACTTGAACGACTCCTATGCATCTACCTAGCTAGGTTGTACAATGTCTGTATAAACAGCTGGTGAGCTAGTTGGGTCCTGCTAACTTCACGTGAAGTTAGCCATCTATATTTATTTTAAAGTGCTTGATGCACCATAAACAAGTAGTGCGCTTGTTTACAGCTAATTTACGACAATTTTTATGCCCATGCAGAGATTTCTCCGAGTACCCGTTCTCCGCATAGTTCTCTTTTGAATTGGCAGTGCCGGCTTATTTCAGGTAAAATAGTCACCCGATCATCATTAAATTTTTGTAGTGATATGATGGCAATTTCTTGACATTTAGCCTAAAAGTACATATTTAATCACTGCATGGTGCTGGTGATACGTTCTCAGCCATTAAGGATAACAATTAACAGTTAACACTTGTTTTCTGAAATCGAATGAGAAAATGTACTACATATATATTATATTCTTATTTTTGTCTTTTGTTACATTTGTGGAATATTAAATAGATAATAAATAATAAAAAAATATGTTTTATTTATATTTCAGATCAACTTCTATGTTACTTATTATTAAGAATAAGTTATGTAAAGTGTATGTAAAAAAACCAATACTAACAAATTTTAATCGTTTAGTTCTAGGTGCATTAAACAGTAATGGAAAAGGAGAGCTACATTTCATTCAGACAAAAAGTGGTCACCTGCAGTTGATCTACGAACCGTACATTTTTGTGACAGATAGTGTGCGTAGTGGACGGACATTTTGGAGGTGTATGGAATATGGAAAACGGTGTAGAGCCAGAATTACATCTAAGAACAACGTGTTAAGGATAACTAACCAGGTTCACAACCATGCTGAAAATCATATGCAGAAGATAAGCAGAAAGTATGAATTAGGGGAAGTGGTGACTTGTCCCACGGTGTAGGGTATCTAAATAGCTGGTCAACATTAAGATTCAAATAGTGTTATTTTGTGTGATTTTTTGTATGTTTAGGTATTACATACCTACGTAAAACAAATCGCCACTTCCAAAGTGTACTTTAAATATATTTGTGTCAGTAACCCCCTACTATCTGTAAGCCCAAGTTCGAGTGCCTCACTCAACGTAAATTTTGTTGCAATAAAATATGTATTGTAATTTCTAGAAGAGGCACATCATTACTTCTTACCACACTCCAATGCAAAGCAAACAATGCTACATTGCAACTTTGCAACCATTTGCTTGCTTGCTGATAACTTTTGTCGTGACCAGGGGAGCTAAAAAGGCCGCTCTAGCAATAGGTATTGCTAATGCAATTCATTTTTCAAATCCTGCGTAATTCCAATATTTGTGGTAAAATAGTCACCCATTCATTATATACAATTTAATTTATTAAAGAAGAATTGATGAATTGCATAAAATCTGCAGTAATTTCGAAAAAATGTATTGCCTAAGATCTGCCGTAAATTCGGCAGCTTCCTTTTAGGCCCTCCCAGTGTTAATTTATAATCAGAATTATTGACGTTTGTTTTTTTTTGTTTAACATTTTGTCGTTAACAAATTTACACATTAAATTTTCTCCCATTAAATATGTAATATTTGATTTATGTATGACACATTTTCTATAATTTAAATGAAATCATCGAGTTTCTTAGTTTTAAGATTAATTTCTAGTTTTAACGTAGAATATTTGACGAATGCATTCATATTATAAACTAGAATACTATTTCAATGACGATATTCTGGTATTCGTTTTTAGTACCATATTAGATTATGTTTTTAGAAGCAATTGATGTCATCAATCATCTTCATAATTTTGATTTAACATTGTGATCAAATAATATGATTAAGAGCAATAAAAGTAAGGTTTTATCTTTAATTTCTTTTTAACATTTCAATAATACCGGATAAAATGAAGAGCAAGTGGGACTTTCCGTTTAAGTGTTTTAAGTGCCATGATTGTTCGGCTTCTAACTCCTGAACCCGTAAGAGTCATATAATTTACACATTATTTGTTTGAATTTTCTATATCGATAAACGAAAAAAGTACTCATAATATTTTTTTTTTTTTTTATACTACTAAGTCGGTAAACAAGCTTACGGCCCGCCTGATGGTAAGCGGTTACCGCAGCCATATGGACGCTTGCAACACGAAGCATCACTCACGCGTTACCGACCTTTCCCCCCTCCGCTATGAGCTCTGGCGACCTTACTCACGCGCAGGAACACAACTTTACACAATATAAAGTTATTTGGCTGCGGTATTCTGTAAGATGGAGGTACTTCCCCAGTCGAGCTGCTCTTTGAGCGAATAAACTCTGTGCTCTACCTCTCTCAAAAATAAAAAAAATAAATTGATGTAAGGATAATACGAAAATATATTGATGCTGAGGGGCCACTAAAATCATCTAATTCATTGCTTTTAGACATGTTTTTATTTTAGTATTGAAATAACAAATACAAAAAAATCGATACTAATGTAAAAATGTAAATATAAAAATGACTGTGTTACAAAACTAATATTTAATATATTATACATATTTTATAATATTAATAAAAAAAATACAGCTGTTACAGAGCCCCAAAATTAAATACCTAGGTACGAAATATTTGATGAAATTATGTTCAACATTGGTACCTACCTACCTACATCATTTTATATTGAAATTTTACAATCTTTTATTTACACGCCAGTAGATTATTTTTTCTTATTCTTTTCCTAAGAACTGGCCGATACCAATAACTAGGTACACCTAGTTTTTGAATGAATACAAACTCTTATATAAGTTTCTTGAGGTCATAAGATGAATGTCACAGGGATAGCAGATATGCAGGTGCGATACAGTGTGACACGGCGCGGTGCCCCATCCCTCTTGATCGACGGGTTCGGGTTCGTGGCCCGCAAGAGACGTGGTGCCCGAGTGTACTGGTCTTGTCGGTGCCGCGGGCAGGGTTGTCCAGCAAAGGCCCTCACTTCCGACGGCCGTTTGCTTGCTCGCTCTGCCAAACACAACCACGCACCTCAAGCACCAGTGGTTGACGAACACGCGCGTATTGAAAGTCTCATTGAAACTATTTCTACAACATACAAAATATAATCTTATCTAATTTCCAAAGCATTTTGTCACCATATCTAAAAGATTTGAAAATTAAAGGACTGTTTTTTATTATGTTTATTAAGTGTTTCTTATGTGTTTTTAAATGTTTCTGTTTGTAAATTGCAACCTTGCCTCCGCGTGCCTACCGCGTATCTTTGGTGGTCACTGGTCATCGTAATGAACACCATTATTGAATTTTATCCGATGACTCGGTACGACGAACCCTAACTAACAACCACGAAAGATACGCCGTAGCCCCGCTGCTTTCAATAAAATAACTGAAGAAGTTCAAAGTTTATAAGGTGGGATGAAAATAACTGAAGTTGGTGATTAATCCGCATTGAGCTATTGCATGCTTAACATCCGGGGCAAATGGTAACGGGTAATGACGGTGGTGGTGTTTTGCAGTGGAGTTCGTGATATCAAACCGAGGTCGGCGGCATATGCGGCTCGGAGGATTTTCCTTTTATGCTGAAAAGGTGTTCCCCGAGAAAAACAAAGTGCGGTGGCGGTGTACGCGGCGAACGTGTAGGGCGTATGCCCACACGCTGCACGATCGCATCTTCGCGCTGAGTAATGTGCACTCGCACGAGCCGCCCGCGGTGCACTCGCCCGCCGCTTCCGCCGCCGCCCTCGCCGGCATCAGCGCGGCTCAGAGGGCCCAAGCGCACGCTGCACTCGCCGCACAAGCGAAGGCACAGCTTGATGAGTAATGTCTAGTTCTTCAACCTCATCCTATACTAACTATTAATTAAATTAGTTTCACGTAGCATAGACCAATAATCTATTGTAACATATTTTCCTGGTTGATCCGTATAATTATGTCGCAATAAAATACCCGTCGGTTGACAATAATTTATCCGTCACGGGTACAGTTGGTGAATTGTGATATTTGTTATTTTGTGTATAATAAGCATGTATGCTTATTTTGCAGTATTATTAATTGGTGATGGGTGGGTGAAAAATCTAGTCAAATAAACAATAATTCCTCCTCCCTTGCATTATATCCTTACTAAATTAAGTAATTGTTCGTCCATGTCACTAACATTATAAACTTGCTTCTCGTCACGGAATTATCCGCATTCCTGGCATAGAAATTATCTCCGTTTCTATCATAATTTGGTTGGGTTAGTATGCCATACAAACGGAGGTAGGTCAGAGGCTCGCTTTTGAGATTTGATAATACTAATAAGACGATACTAAAACAATTATAGTAGGTACTTTTATTTTCCGGTCGAGCGCCTAAATTCACAAGGTACCTAACACTAATATCGCTATAAAGTTTAGTAAACTCTTATAATAGGTCTAGGTAGGTCTTTTCTTCATATAAAATTCTTGTCTCAAGAAGTTGTAATGAAGCAGTTGTTTTTGGACTTAATTCAATGATGATATAGGATTAATAGGATAGACCCATCGAAACATTTTCCAAAAAACTTCTTCATACGAGTAAACAGTACTGCCATTTCTTTAAAATCGGTCGAACTACGAAGTGCCGAATTGCATAGGCGTACGATGTAACCTTGTATGTGCGTAAGATGCATACATACAAGAAAAAATAAATAATAAACGAACGAACTGTTCCGCGGACAGCAGACGACTGGTTTAGTCGTGCGGTTGGCGTGGTCCTTACGCCACATCGAATAATTAACCCAAAGAAGCGCAATGACGTTCATTTTGGTTGAAATATATTCCGCCAATTTCCCACCGCCGACAACGCGCTCTGATTGGTTAAGTCAACGACACATGCGCTCTGATTGGCCAAGTCACAAACGCACGATGCAGCGAGTGGTCCTTAATGTTCAAATTCAGTGACAAATCACTGACTAGTTTCGGAATTTGATTGTTCAGTATTACTACTCTCAAGGGATATGTCCTCGATGTTACGCCAGTAATATATAAGTCAATGACTTAATTCCACAAATAAACAATTGAGCGATAAGCTTATTTTTTTAATATTACACTTTTTTAATCGATAGTAAATAAACCAACTAGACTTAGACCTAGACAATCTCAATGAAGGTAAATAAAAGGGAACATTCATGTAACTGCATGTGGATTAGTTAAAGAATAGCAATACGATATCAAAAGTTGACGTGCAGGCAGCCATCAGTGATCATGCAGAGAGAGAGAGGAATATCGCATCGGTGCATCTCATGTACCTTTAATTATGTATTGTTTCGATGCTATTCGCTCGTATTATTTATTAATAATATGGCCTTATGTTACCTTTACAAAAACACTTTTACACTATTTGATAAGCCAATTAACAGCCAGCCCCGTGACGTCAGTATCGTGGCTGGATACTGAGTGTTTTCGATTCAACGAAAATTTAAATGGTGAATTCAAACCAAACTGAAAACTGCTTGCGAAATGCTGGAGCTTCTTTTTCCGAATAATTTTCGTTCTATCCTATTTAAATAGAGAAGGCAAGGAGTAGGTACGCCACCGCTCTTTTGTTCCTAATTATCTTCCGCATACTATTTGCAGCTCTTAATTGGATAGGATAAGACATATTACTCGAGGGATTTCCGTTTGTAATTTGAAAACACCAATCTACCCTAAATCATATTTTTTTAAATGTTAACAGTTGGCGGAATCGAGATGACATATTTTCGAAACCGACTTTGGGTTATTCATGCTGAACAGCTTTTATGGGACCAATAGAGAATTCTCAAATAAAAATGTTACTGTTCTTATGGTGCGTCCATGCTTGGCGAACCGAGCACGAGCCGATACACGAACGAGCACACTGCGAGCACGATTAGCGTAGCGTGGACGGGCTTGCGAGCCTCGAACGAGCATTCGTAGCGGTGCTCGACTGCGCCCCGCCCGATTGTCAGTTTTTTCACGAACACAGGGATTCGCATCGCGCTCGTTGAAGGCTCTTTGAAAGCTCGTTAGTCCAGCTTGAAATTGCGAGCAACGAACGAATCCTGTTCGTTCGATGCTCGGCTCGTGTTCGCTTCGCGTAGCATGGACGCACCATTACAAAATGTCAACCTTGCTCCATCATAATACATAAAGTATGAAAAGTAATTTTTTTGTTGAGAATTCAGTTTTGGTCCCATAGTAAAAGTTGTTCAGCATGACTAATCCAACATAGGTTTCGAAAATATGCCATCTCGAAATCTCCACCCAGTATATTTAACATATATCATCACAGTTGCTCTTCTTTAATATTTTGTTTACTATTCTATAGACAATCCATACTTATACTTATCCATAATATTCATAACCTTCCTAACCAATATTATAAATGCGAAAGTGAGTTTGTTTGTTTGTTAGGCTTTCACGCCTAAACCGCTGAACCGATCGCAATGAAATTTAGCATGCAGATAGCATATGGTATGGAGAAAGACATAGGCTACTTTTTATCCCGGGAACGCGGGTGAAACCGCAGGGGACAGCTAGTATAAGATAAATAAATTAACCCGTGTTGGTTCTCGCGCGGGACGCGCGTCCTTTCATTGTTATTTTTTTAACCGCGAGCCAATGTATTAATAAATGCATGTTCCTTATTATGTTGAATGTATGGGTATATTAAATGAATTATAATATGTACTGACTTTGAAATAATGTGACAAAGATTGGAGTTGCTAACATTACGTAATTTAATTTGTTGTTTGTTTCCTAATACGCTTGAACATTATATTACTTAGGTATATCAACCACTTTGTAGACGCATAGAAAAGAGTTTAAAACGAATATCTAGTCTCTAATGCCATTATAGTCATAATATGAGTACCATGTAGTTTCTTTGTTTGGTGTGAAATTATGTGCTTACAAATGTAATTTATTTACAATCTAATTATGTCTAGGCAATATTTAATTAGTATCAGGTATTCTACCTATGTATGTGCTGCAGAATTTATAAAAGTACTAACAAACCCAAATTTTTTGATGTCGTTATTCACTAACAACAGCGCTTTGATTAATATGCTGAAGCTTTAAAGTATTCTGCATGTTTCTAACCTCTAACTAAGTGTGGAATGGTGTCAGTTAAAACAAATTTTGCGCGAAATTTTATTGTAATGTTTGTTCGATAGACAAGTACGTGCGGTTGTGCGTTGGGCCTGGAGGGCGGCCGCGGCTGTGGGTGCGCGGGCGCAGCTTCTACGCTGCACATACAATGCGTTCCGGAGTGGTTCGCTGGCGGTGCACCATGGGCGGTTGCGGTTGTAAGGCTTACACGCAAAAGGGCACGCTCCACAAGCTGGTCGGTGAACACAATCATGCTGGTCGGTGCGGCCGCCGCATGACATCCCACAAACCGCCTATTTCAGTTTCGACTGCATCATCTGCACCCGCATCGTCACCACCCACGCCGATGTTACTGCCGCGGTTACCGCATTTAGATTTCGATAATTTTGACCCCAGCGCTTGGATCGTACGATACTAGTCAACGTTGATTTCTACATAATCACATTTCCATAATAAATTCAAAATGACGTTAAAATACGTCCCATGTTGTAAATTGCCTAGCTAGTCCGAAGAACAAATATCTTCTTAATATTTGGTTAAAAACGAATCAAAATTAAATACAAAAAAAGATATGATTTATGTTACTACTTATACAGATCCTGACAAAAATATTGTGCAGTTTATTATACCTGCAGGTCTTGGCAGTGAAATTTAATTAATGTGGCGATCACAAATGATCTAGTCTGTTGGGCGATTACGTAACTTTGTTGCAATAAGTGTGCAATAAGTTTCAATTATTTTCGTATTGAAATCGGTTCTATATACTTAGCGGTTTTCTGATATTTTTTTTACGTTCTGACAACTGCAAATACAAACAGTGGTTCGTTAGAAATGGAACCATTTCCGATTTTGTAATATTTCTACCGATTCAGAGGTAGTTTCAATCTTATTTCATTGCAATAATGTTACGTAATCCAAGTACTGGTCGCAGTGATACAAGCAAGATCATGATACTTGAAAAAGGCACTTAACCAAAATAATAATAATACTACTACTACTGGAAATGTGGCAAATTCTATTAGTTGTTGATCAGTTTAGTATCGGTTTTATATAGATTGTATTTTCTGTGCTAGTCGCGTATTGAAGTACAATCTTAGTTACCTACAAAAATCAATGTGATATTGCGCTCATATATTTACCGAAATTATGATCTCAGTTAAGGACTTCTAGTGTAGTTAATTAAGTAGTGCCAAATATGTAAATTTGTTATTGTGTATTGTGTGTAAGCGAAATATATTGTGTTAGATATAAGTTTACCTTTTGTAGAATAAGTTATATACTTTGTTTGTCGTGGAGGTTTAGACCAAAAAAACTTCTGTAAGATCGATGTCTTCCTTATTATGTTCTTGTATCAAGACTTTTTTGTTAAACATGTTATAGTCAATATTCAATTTTGCCGACTGATCTTTTGAGATAGTATCGGATTTTTACGTATTGCCAAATATTTATAATTCTGTGCCAAATATTTTGCTCATAATAAATACCTAGATCTCATAGAGAAAGAGTTTTATATTATGTATCATTGATGTTTAAGGCTTGAGAGAATAGGATTTTTTTGGAAAAGCTTGTTACGTCCTCATCCTCGTCATATATTAGTGAATGACTTGATGATGAGCAAATCAGTCAAATACCTTTTAAGAAATACTTATGCTTCAACATGAGCTAGCTGCATTATATCAGATTTGCGCAGGCCATTCATTTTTACTCCTAGCTGAGCGTAAATTAATTAGAAAACTAAATCCTAGGAGGATTTCTTTCAGAAATTATTTGAATATTGAGGTGTCAAGTTGTGTTCGTGTACATGTGCGTATTAAATATTTCTCAATCTCGTAGTGTTTTATTTGTATTGCGTGATTAAACAGACAAAAAAAAACGATTTTTCAAATAATTTGTTTTATTTACCTATAATGATGTCCTATTTATTGTTTTATGTAATATTAAAATTATATGCATGTTATAATTAGTTGGTATTATATCTTTAGTCGATCATCGGTATGTAGTTTTTCACATCGAATATACACTAACAGTTATTTTTGTTTTTAGCGCGTTTCATCCGCGCAGGCAAAGGCAGACTTCTACTGCACCGCGGTTATACGTTCCGTCTCAAGAATAATTTGGCTCACGGACGTAAGCAGTGGTACTGTTCATCTCGGCTGACTTCGAGATGCCTTGCTGACGTGAACACCGAGGGGCCCGAGGGGCACGAGCGCATAGTGCGTTCCCGCTACGCGCACAACCACGCACCGCCCAACGTGCGCCGCTTCGCCGACGGCCGGTACGTGGTGCGCACCCCTCACCAGAGCGGGCACCGGGCTCCGGCTCCCCTGGACCCCCACCATCAGCTTCTGCAGTTGCAGCATGCTCTCGCACTGTACGCCGCTACGGCACACGCGACTGCTACTGCTAACGCGACCGCAGCCGTTTCGGCCACCACTGGTGGCACCGCCCAATCCTCGCCGAATTCGCTGCCACCGCCGCCGCAACATACCAATTCGGCTAAGCCATTGCTGGTTGATACACCATGCAAGGAGGAAGATTAAATATGGAAAAAGGCGTGGCTATATTTTTCTTGATGATGTTTCACCATATAAAATATTCGATTTTGACAACGGTGAAGTGTTCGAGCATTCGATATTTTTCTGAATGCCTTTTGGCAAGCGAAATATAGCATAAATTATGTAGACTAAATTATTATGTAAGTTATGAGGGGATAAGGTGTCGTTTAATTAGGATTCAGCGATGGCTATTGTTGGTTATTCAATATCGGTAATGTGAATGTATGTCATCATTTATGTAGGTGTTGTGGTGTTTTGAATGTAACGGCGACCAGTGACGGGAACACAGGAGACGACCAGTAATACGAGTGAATTATGTCGTCTCGTAGGTTAGGCGGTCTTGACGGGATCTATAATGTTAACCGTATAGGTGTGGGCTATTTATCGAATCGAATAGGCATAATAAGAATGTTAAATGTGTAAGAACTTCTGAATGTATGACGGTGTCATCTCGTATCGAAGTAAGGATTATTAGGTGGTTATTATCAGGAAAACGGCCGCTTTTAGCGTTTGATTTGAATGTTGGCTGAATCGACCCGTGCAGCACTATTCAGGAAAATGTAGCGTTAGGCGGACATAATGCGGAACAGAACAAGCTGGTCGGCGCGGCTCACAGGCTAGGTAACAGAACAGGAGAACGAATGTGTAGACAAGTCAGCTTTCGACTGAGTGCAAAGGAAAGGTTCGTCGGTGCTTCGCCGCGAACGACGTGTCGGTGACTGATTAAGGAAATTCGTTCGAAACAAAGCAATACGGCGTCCCCCCCGACTGTACTTAGAATTACTTAATTTATTTTGAGAATTTTAACTTTACAATTTTCAGTTACTTATTGCTACTTAGACAATTAGATGTCCGCCTCTTTAATCTATAAGAATTTACAGTAGTTATGGAATGATATTCAGAAAGTTTTCATTGGTACGCACTCGGCTCCCCGCCGAGTCGCGCGGTCTGCAGTCAATGTCGTGCTCTTAGGATTGATTTTAAGTACTTAAAAGCTCAATCGAACTACCTCTTCACTTTTTATACGGGTTTACAGATTAGTTTAATTATACAATTTTATATACACGAATGAATACTCAGAAGCTTTACTCGAGTAAGGTGGCGTAGGATAAGCACTTAGGTTAGGAATGGACGCGCCGGGGCGGTCGCCGACCGCGCAGGGTCCGGTGCGTCGACTTACTACCTCTAGTTATTATTGAAACTCAACTACCTCTTTGCTTAGTTTTAACTTACATGATCGTTCGCTGTTTAACGATTTTAATTAATATTAATAGGATCTTTTTTTAAACTGTTTCTAAATATATTTTATGAATTGTTTTTTAACATTGTTGCTCGTCGAAATGATTACTTTTCAATAAGATCGGGAGCCCGCTTTTGTATCTATGACTCTGATTTAAGTACAAATTTTTGCTAATTTTAATTGTTATTTAGATAACTTAGTTCTACGATATCCTTTAAATATGTAGGCACTTATGTCGATGACATATTGAAAATTTTAAAACTAGGTTTACCTTATCACTAATCACGTAATTATAGACCGTGTCAAATCTTAGATGTTGAATAACTATACACTGTATACATATAATATGCAGTGCTATAGTTCGACTCAACTGTATGCACTGCATATTATATACAGTGATCTGATATCAGAGGACCAACTTCCGGCAGAGCTTGTAATTATATGACAATGTGGTTTATTATAAATGGGTGCTGAAACAGTTTCGTCTGATATCAGTCGTATTGTCGCAGAGCATCATCGTAATACTGTTTGTAATCGAATTGACGTTTGCTGTTTAATTTATCGTTTGGCACGCTCTATTGTACCTGATATATATCACAAAAGCCAAATAAGATGGGCGATATGCTTACGTATGAAACCGTGGCGATAGTTTTGGTGGTAATTATAAATTAAATAATTTTTAACATTATCTGTATATTATATTTAGAGCAATGACAATATACGTCAATTATATAAGATACGATTTATGAGTTGAAACTTATGCTAAGGAGATTTAGGTGCAACGTTTCTGTGTAAATTTTGTTCGATATTTACCTCCCTCGATCGTGCGTCTCTCCTTGGATAGTGAATTCCTTAAAGAAATGAAATATTTTCTGGATTGGAGACGAACGCCTGGTCTTGTTTGCTCACGTTGTTAAACCGTATGAATCTCGTAGTGCATAATAAATAACTGTGCGTTTATTGTTGGAGCACTACCGCCACGGCTTCACGGCCAGAGATCCGGTTCTTCTGCTCCCTGTTAAATAATCTACCTCATTTGCTGTTAACTACTCATATACAATCTTATATAATTAATAGTGTAATTTTATACTTATATCTACCATTAAATCATAAGATTTTTTAAGTTCATGTATGGGTATGTTTGTGAAATCATATTAAATTGTACTTATTAAGTAACCGTTCGTTTTATTTCCCTCCGATGTATATCAATAAATGATTTTAATTAATTTTACGGTAATTGGTAACGTATCGGATCGATTTTATAATTTGCTAACATTATCTGACGTTTTTTTTTCCTGCAGGTATAAAATTTTTGAAGTCTCGACGTGGCAAGGTTATAATGATGGTGAATACTTTTCCATTTTGCGAAGAATCGAAGTTACGGGATAAAGTGATATGGCGTTGTACGTCGAAGAAGACTAATTGTAAAGCGCGGATACACATGTTGGGAGCGAGCGTGGTCGCCGTGAAGGGCATGCACAACCATCCGCCGCGTGCGCCGTTGTGCCTGCCCGCGGGCGCGCGCAAGCCCTCCGCGGCTGCTCGCAAGCACCAAGACGCGCCCGCGGGCGTGCCCGTTGCGGCGCCCATGTCGGCCTCCACACTCGATGCACTCGCTTCACAAGCTCCAGAACTCGAATGACTTTATAAGCTGCGCACGAGCTCACCTATTATGAACTCGTGTTTTAAAATTTATTAGTACCGATAGGAACTCTAGCTAGATAATCAATGTCAACGACTATGAGAAATTAAGACAATAAAAAAGTACCTAGTTTGTTATTCACTGTAATTTGTAAATGGAAAAAATATTTACTATGTATAATTCGATGTTAAAACTACGATTTCATTCCGCACATCTTGCACATAAACTGGTGCTTTTGGTAAGAGGTGATATATTTTACATTCATAAACGTGCGATTAAAATGTATTGGGCGAACGTTGATATAATCTCACGGTTAGGTAATAATATAAGTTATATTATTGAAATAGATTTCGGGATTAAACGTTTTTTTTTACGTTTAATATATATATGGTGAGATTTGTAAGGCGTACGTTTTAGATTAAGCCTTAAGGCGCAGACTCCTCTCCAGCAGATTTCAGTTTTCACCCTTGCGCCACATTTTCACATAATATTAGCGGAAATTACCGGAACTAAGCAAACAAAAAATACTAGCTCCCTCTATTTAGAAGTGCGTCATTGCAAGCAAACAATTCAACGTGACAAACCGCCATCTATACATTTCCGCGAGAACGAAGCTGTTTGAATTGGACATAGTAAAAATGTTAACAGTAGACAAACTGTAGACAAACATTTAAAAATATAAATTCTGAAATACCTTAAAAAAAACTTTTGACGGGCCAGTTGGTGTAGTTTGTTAAGATTCCACGACGCCGCCGATTGTATGTTCGATTCCCACCAAGGATATGCATCTGTGTGCATGAACACGTTTGCATGTCCCGAGTCAGGGTGGAATTATGTATATTAAGTACTAGCGACCCGCCCCGGCTTCGCACGGGTACAATGTCATAATGTGGTGACAGTGGAGCGATTTGCGCGGCAGCCCACCCGGTCACGGTATCGCGTATAAAAAGTGTGGCCGAATGGCCTCACTTTAACGGAACATAGTTGTGACGTATGGCGTCTTTTCTATGCGTAGTAATTTTCTATCTAATGGTTAAAACTGAATCGAAATACATTGCGTGGTTTAGAGTTAGCGGATAAACAGAGACACAAGCTGACGCGGAAAACGAATTCGGAGAATACAGGCTGTGACAAATGGACAGACAGGAGAGGACCTCAATCGAGATATTAGATGTTATTTGACAAATAAACAGGTTTTCTTTCACCACTTTTTACAATAATTGTAGAATTTCTCCATAAAATGCCCTCTTTACTTTACCTACCATTTTTATTCATCATTATCATATCAGCCTAAGGATATCCACTGCTGAACATAGGCCTCCCCTATTAACTTCCACTTCAAGCGGTTTCGGGCCGCTTGAATCCAGCAGCGCCCAGTAACTCTGACCAGGTCGACGGTCCACCTGGTGGGACATCCACGTACGGTGTCCCCTTCCAGTACGTGGCCGCTCTCGAGAACCTTCCATCCCCATCGGTTATCGGTTCTTCGAGCGATGTGGCCTGCCCATTGCCACATCAACATACTAACTCTACGAGGTATATTAGCGATGGGCGACTGTTAAAAAAAAAGTAATCGAAAGAATCGACAATTGTAAAACTTTACATTCGATTGTCGATTCATTCGTTCTAACGAATAAACAATCGAATAACAATCGACCTTTCGAATGAAAATTGACGCACGCCACGCAGGTTGCAATAGTATGCACAATCGACGGGTGAGCGCGGGGGCGAATAGATTCATTCATTCGGCGGGTGGACAGCCAGCGCACGGTACAGGCCACGCGCGGTGCCGCACGAAGCGTATTATGAACAATCGAAAGAAGTCAATTGTTATTCGAATGATTCGAATTAATTGGACAATCGAATAATTCGATTGTTTTTAGTAACAATCGCCCATCGCTAAGCTTTATCGAGAATTTTTGTTCTCCTACATACTTAAGTCCTCGTTTCGGATCCTGTTTCGTAGTGAAATTCCGAGCATAGCTCATTCCATAGCTTGCTGAGTGACTCTGAGCGTATTTATTAGACCAGCAGTGAAAGACCACGTCCGTGTTCCGTATTTCATCACTGGTAACACGCACTGATTGTAAACCTCTGAGGTATTCTGGACTTGAAGATATGGCGTAGCTTCCCTAACGCTGTTTTTTTTATTTTATACAACTTAGTCGGTAAACAAGCATAATCGTGCCTCGAAGAGGGGGCCTAGCAGCGAGCTCTGCGCCGAAGTGGGGACTGATCTCTCGCTGCCGAGCATGGTTAGCGCTGTGGTTGAAAGCGAGAGATCGTGGGACGCACTCCACTCCTTCTGCGAGCGAGTTATGCTCGCTAAGGAGGCGGCGGAACGTGACAGGGAGGACACTACCACCCTGGCTATCCGCCGCAGGAGGACCGGGCGTCGGAGGGCGGCTTTTTTAAGCCACCTTCCCCCAACCCTGGGTCCAAGGGTGGCGGACTCGGGGGAGTCTGCCGCCCATCAACATCGGGCCCGAGTAGTGGAGCGTGTGTTCCCGCACGCTACTCAGGAGGAGACAAGAGCTCCGGTCTCTGCCGTCGACGAAGAGGCGGCCTCCGATCAGGCCCTTAACCTTAACCATCATAACCCTTCCAGTTCAAGACATTGAACACATCCTCCATTGCAGTGGTAAAGAGTTTCGGGGAAATTACGTCACCCTGTCTTTCATCCTTCTGCAACTGGATTGGTCTCGTACTCTCGTCCTGTACTCTGATTGACATAGTGGCTTTGCTGTACAAAGACCTTCAACAATTCGATTATAGCGATAGTCGATTTAGCACCGCTGTAGACTCTGTAATATCGCCAATGTCTCAACTAAATCGAAGGCTTTTTCATAGTCCACATACACCAGGCATAACGGCCGATTATACTCCTCAGTCTTCTGTATAATTTGGCGAAGTATATGTAGGTGATCTATGGTACTAAAGCCTTCACGGAAACCAGCTTGTTCGGGAGGCTGGAAGTATTCAAACCTACGTGCAAGACCATTCGTAATGACGTTGATTTTGCTTGCAATATATTCCGCCAATTTGCCACCATTGACAATGCGCTCTGATTGGCCAAGTCAAGAACACACGATGAAGTGATTGGTCCTTACAGTTCAAAATCAGTGACAAATCACGACTAGTTTCGGAATCAGATTGCTCGGTATAAATTCTCTAAGGGTCACATCATATCGAGGAACACCTCGATGTAGTAGAAACTTGGTCAACGTAAGATGTGTAATATTTTCCTTACTGGTACTAATTTTACTGTGCCATTGACACTTCACGACTAAGCGACTGGACCACAATAATACAATGAATATAAAGGTATATCGGCTCGACTCAGACGACTCGACAGATGACTCGATGACCGCAGTAGTGACTGGCACGCCCGCCCCGACTTCGGGGCACCTACTGTTACCAGTATCAGTCAACCTACCTTCAATACCTTTTCTTTGATCTCAAAATAAACAACATTGAATGAGATGTTATTTAATCAGGTAAGGAACTAAATAGATAATTGCTCATTAAAAATAATATATATTGCTGATTTTTCATTTTGTATGATTTGAAATAAAAAAAACACTTTCCGGGATTTGAATCATCACCTCCTTCAGTCGGAGCCTACATTAATAACCCGCACTTTAGCCCCCTAGACTACCCAAGCCATACCTTCATAGACGAAAATAAGTATTAGTCTCTGTCAGTACCACGACATGGCCGATGACAATTTTCAAAAGTATATCAATCATAACAGATTTTATTTTATATATTTTTATTCATAACAAGCAAATAAAAGGCTAAATTGCCTTAATTTGACTAGCGTGCATTTCTGAAGATAATTTGATATGATTTTTTTCTCATTTGAGAGGGTTTTATTTTTGTGAAAATTCTGAAAGAAAATGACACAGGTCCATCTAGCAACGCGGATCGCCGCGGAATGCGAGTGAGCGCGAAGCAAAATACGCGAGTTGAAGGACAATAGAGTGCGGTATGATGTTGATGGTGCTCGGATTGAATTTGACGTAAGCGACTTTTTTTAAAATCATTATTATGAAAAACTGAATAGCTAATTCAAAAAACTAAATCGGGCGTTTATTTTCTTATGATATGTACTATATCGATGAAAAAAATCGTATCAAAATACCTTCAGGCGTTGGATATATTTGGGAATTTCTTGATTTTCAGAGGTATGTTTGAAATTTTTTTTTATCGAGGCTTTTAATTGAAATCGTGTTTTCGGCTCGGGCGATGTGTTTGTTATATCCTTAAGTATCATATATTTCAATTTCAACACCGTAGAGTTAGCAGGTTTCATATAATTTGGGCAGCAATGTAGTGTATTTTGCCCAAGTCTGCCCCTTAAAAAGCACTGCAATTAAAGACAAGTTGTGATAAGATACAATCATTAGTTAGATTTAAAGTTTTTTTTAAGAATATTATTAATTAAATACTTAAATGTTTATTATTATACAAACATACTTTTAATGATGTACTTATGATATTAACGTTATAAACTCGGTATGATGTATATTTATTCAGTGTTAATATTCGGCGTACCTTTTAATTAAGTATAAAGTGCCTTACGTGTAACTACGGGACTACTGTCAATTATAATAATTGATGTACTGAACATTCCTTATTTAAATTTTATACTTGGGCTTTATGTATACTTTATGTAATATTGTATTTTGATATTTCTTTATAAATATCGATTTAAAAGACATCGTTACATTTATCAAGAGTATTAATCCTTAAGAATTAATTAAAGATAACGTTTATATAAAGTAAAGTTTTTGTTTTTATAACTTCACGGATCTTTTTATGATTAAATTTACATGAGTAATCATGAAATATACAGGTGTTCGTGTGGTAAAAATAATGGTGTAAAATTTGATGCATGAGAAAATGTGCAGAGAACATATGCGCCGCTGTGCCACTATCTATAATCTACTGAGTATAACTTGTCCTGTGTCGTTATTGTTGTCAACACGCACGAGTGTTTGTTGCAAGATGCATCATGCAAAAACCACTTACCAAATACGCGCGGATCGTAATTATGATCCACGCGTATTTGGTAAGTAACGCATGAATAAGGTGACCGACCTATTTAGAGCAGATTTGTACTGTACTATACCACATCAACGATGTCACGTCGAAAATTCTGTTACTTTAAATTACATGAAATTGATCATAATAAGTAATTGGTTATTTTTATAGGAAAAATAACCGCGGCTTACATTCCTACTGGGAGAGGTAAAAAGTGTCTTGTTTTGGACGGATTTTCTTATATAGAAACTATGGCAACATATTGGGTGTGCTCCAGAAAAAAGAATTTGGGCTGTCGGGCTACAGCAAGGACTAACAAACGTTACGAGGTCATCGATTATAAGAACGACCACAATCACGAGCGGCCTAAGTTTTATCAAAAAACAACCAAGAAGATGATAACGCTATAAGTAAAAAGAATAACTAAATAATTAATTAAGATGATTTGAGCAACACGCTCAGACAAGGACGTGATACGTAGGTACCTAAAGGATAAATCGCAAATACGATCAAGTGCAGACAAGAACGATAATGAATTTTATTACAACCACAGTACCTTGCGGGCATGCGTACTGTTTTGCATTATTATTCATCTCGTAATTTTGCTGACACTGCGCGTTCTTGCCACATATTTGATTTTATGCTCCTTGGAGCCGGATTCGGACGGAGCCTCACACCATTTTTTGTTCACTGTCAGGTCTGTGTTAGTGTTGGAAATGTCTTTAATTTCCCAAAATGAAGGGTGTTCGTACAGTGAATGTAGTGAGCAGGGTTGTTGCTGATGCAGGATTTTTCAATATCCGCGGATTCTGATGCTGATTTTTTGGGATTAATATCAGCTGATGCTGATGCTGATAATATGAACTACTTAAAATACATATGTCCCAAAAAGGCGCTTCAATCGGAAGTCCAGAGGTAGAGCAGCTTTAGAGGTACCTAAATCACCCCGCGTTTTTTGTTGTTACAATTTTTCATGTTTTTTAACCAATCTCTATCTATAACATTTTTGATCATAGTGACTTGAATAGTCGATATACATTTTTTTTTCTAAATCAACTGATTAGTGAAGTAGCCGACCGATAAATATTCGCATAAATTGATGTAACAATTGCGTTTGAAAACATTGAATTGTAACAAACTATTCCTTTTTGATTCCTAATTCCTTGTATACGTATTTTTTTTTAATCGCCCTGATTAAAAAAAAATACACTTATTGTCTGTTAGTTTTCAATACGTTTTTTTTAACGATATTATGAAATGGATTCAAATGTTTATGCATTCGCTAAGATGACTATTCAACTAAATGTGAAAAAAAACTCACACGTATCTCGTCTATTAACGTCACTATGATCAAAAATATTAATCCATTAATTAATCTACTAAAATCGCAAAAATACATGGGGGTGATTTGGGCTGCTTTTAGAGTGCTCTACCTCTGGACTTCCCCTGGATTGACACTAATTCTGGAGACTCTTAGGGTATACAACTACAAAATTGTCAGTAAAAGTGATAATTTTACTAGGCATTTCAAATAAAAGGTAAGTTATAATAATAATGCGACTTTCAAGTATCAAAAACAATCAATATTAGGTAAGGTGCCATTACCTATGCCTAGCCTGAGCCTAACAAAATAATGGTAAAAACAATATAATTGGCGGTAAACCACCAATCTTATTGGTAGCCAAGCTAAGCTCGAAGCCCCGCCTTAAAAGGTAAGTCACGACCTGAATATCAGCAATAAAATCAGCATCAATTAATGTGGATGCTGATAAAACAATGCTGCTAATCAGTCTAACAACGCCTAACACTCACTGAGCTCGGTGTTTCAATTATAAACCTTTATACGAACATAAGTTAATAAATAAATCTAGTGAGATTGTAATGTAAACCATATTTCAACTATGAATTTGGTGGTTTTTCCTATACATTCGCATCGCTTGCTTGTAGGGGTGATAAAAAGAAACAAAAAACCTAGCGAATAGTCCAAATTCAGATATTACTTCACAATTTAGCTTTGTTATCTAAATACAAAAATGGCAGAAAGAATGATGTACAGAATCGTTAACTGAATCCATTACATATTTTTCATTAAGTTTAATCATAGTTTTTATTAAGTAGTACAATTTATTAAAATTTGGTTTGTTATGCGTATGATAAAGACGACATACTTACCGTAGACTGTAATTGTAATATGTTATATTTTACCTATCTGGAACTTATAGTGCATATGTGGCATTATTATATTAAACGAATACAGGACGTGGTTTTTTTCTGCTTCGGTTGTTATATGGTAATCCTAAACTTTCCGGTTATAGAGATATTTTTTTTAGCGAAATAAGTACATAGCATGTTTTTAAATTACTTTTGTCTTTTTATTACAACATTCTACCATTCTATGCTTTGAGTTGGTCAACTTTTCATATACATGGTGTCATAATGTGCAGTTGTCTTTTACCTTAATACATTAGCTTTAATAGGGTTCTTCGTTTCTTGTTAAACAATGTGTTATTATGGTCTCTTTGGTCATTGTGATCTAATTAATCAGTTTTCAAGTTTTTACTGAATGTCTGTTATTCTTCCAGAGGCCTTTTACTTGCCGTCCAGAGCGGGAAAATCTGTTTTGATATTCGGAAGAAACAAATTTTGGGTAAATAATCAATATCGGAACAAACTAAACTGGGCATGCCGGGATAAAGATACCCGGGGTTGTCTCTGCAGAGTACAGACTACGATGGAAGGTCGCCTTATCCGAATCAAAGGCGGTCACAACCATGAGGCCAATTTCGCTCCACATAACTTTGACACGCCTGCCCCAATCGACAAAAAGTTCAGTGCATGGCAATCATCAGTGGTTTGTAATGACGGATTCAATGTTTGAGTAAATCATTGTAGGGTATACATTTTATGTGATAGGACATTACAACATTTCGGACATATTCTCGCTACCAAAAATCTGTGTCGCTGAGAGTCGGCCACTACGCGGGTAAACGTCAAACAAAAAAATATTAAAATACAGCGTCTTGTGTAGTGAAATGCTGTAAAAACAGTAGTGACCGGAGAAAAAAAAACAAGAATCACGTTTCATAGGTAAATTCATAATTCAATCACTTAGTTCACACACACACACACACACATAAATGGTCGCCGACATTACGTTGCCTCAGTTTAGTCTTAGCGAGAGTACTGTAGTGCGTAGTCTGTGGATGTAAAATATTGTGTCATGTTTTATCGAATTGATGCAGAAGTCTCGGTGTGCACATTTCACTTTAAGTAATTGATATGATCTCAAGCGTGCTTGTTACCAGATAACAGAGTAAACGCATATTTTAGAATTAAATCACTATTTTGTGGCACTATAAAAGGAAGATATATCTTGTCTCTGCTATCTATGCTAACTCTAAATTTTTATCTATGCTCACTCTACAAGTTTGATATTAGCCATGATGTGTTAGATTTTTTTATTTTATTTTATTCGGAAAAGCAACAGCTCCTTACATGGGTATTAATTAATTTTAATTAATACGGTACTTTAATTACGGTTAATGTATGTTTTTTTAGGAGTTTTCAATAAGATACCTCTTAATCTATGTTGACATATGCTGTAGCTCAGTTTTCTTCTTTTATTTGCCATATATTATGCTACATATATATTTATCATTATTTGCCTTTGCTTTTCCTTTATACATAATAATATGATGTTAGACTATTATGGCTGTGACATTCAAAATACTTAATTATAATAAGAAATATAAAGATTAACCAGGTACACATTCCCTTTTTGATATTTTTATAAATATGTTGTATCTTTTGGCAAAGAGCCAAGGCTCCATACTGGAGAGGTCCATCTAATTTGCACAAAAAAAGAAATTTAGAGGGTAATTTCCTTCCAATGTACCTAGAGATTAAAAAGTAAGTGTCACGTCTAATATTTTATGAGCACCGCATTATACATAAAACTGCAGTTATTGGTCCTGTTTCGATAGACTTACTCAGAACTTATTTACATCATATTATTATTCGGGGTTTCTAAAAATATTTGAAATGCCCTTAGTTATTCCTTATGCACCAAGAATATTTTGTAAATAAGTATCCTGGGACAAAATAATAAAATATCCTGGGACATCGCATTAAAATGTATCAAAATTTATTTTTCATGTACAAATTTAGCCACCGTTCATCGATCGGCTTCGATTAGGTGGCAGATTTCGATAGCCTGATTTTTATATAACTAAGTCGGCAATGAAGCATACAGCCCGCCTGGTGGTAAGCGGTTACCGTAACCCAATGGACGCTTGTGATACCACGGGTGTTGCATGACGCTTCCGACACCCAGGGCATTACTCACGCGTTAAACCAATTACCTCTGGCAACCTTACTAACACGCAGGAACAAAATAGGTACTGTTATTTGGCTCGGTATTCTGTATGGTGGAAGTAATTCCACAGTCGAGCTGCTCTTGAAACAAAATGTACTATAATCTATCTGAATTGAATACAATAGAAAAAGTTTATTCAGCTTAAAACATAATATTAAATAAACAACAAATAACTTAACCTAAATCTTATTCTAAATAGCTGAACAGGCATCCCACTCAGCATTATGTCGCAGAACTAAGCTAGGCTAGATTAATAAAAATCCGTAGTCCTTTGGTGCCTAATATGTTCAAGGCGATGATAGCTCAATGGCAGTGACGTCAGATGACGAGACGAAATTCCTGGGTTCGAATACTACAATGAGCTAGAGCTTTGAGTGAAGGTCTTGAATCTTGAAGAAACCGTAGCACGGTGGTACTTTGTATTACCCACCTGCCTGGCTACCACCCTCATGTTAAAAATCTGCCGCCAAGCACCTATCGGTGTGTTCCTACGTCTGCACTTGAGGGCCAGTTCCTTCTAGGGTTTGTGTGAAATTGTGCTCTTAGCTCTTACCACCTTCGGCCACATTACCACTTTCCATAGTGAGATTGAGATACCTACACAGTAAAAAAATACTGACAATGCTCACCACTTTTCAATATCGGATTTCATTTTATGCCACGTCTGCCTATCTCTTCGATAAAATGCTTTTAAGGAGTTCTAATCCAATTTGTGCCCATAGAACAATGTAAGTAAAAAAAAAAAACATTTATTCAAATAGACCTTCGCAGGCACTTATAAAAAGTCTGACTCTATCACCGGTTCGGAAGGTTAGGAATAAACTTAGCAATTACTCTTTTCAAAACAAGCTTAGCCTCATAACATAATATTTACATTCCAATCGCACTAACAACAATTGCGTACCCCAGTATATGTGCAGCTTAATAAGCTCCATGAAAGTGGATGGATCTAGCTAGATTTCTATAGTCACATCATACCCTGCATAAATTCCTAAAACCTCGGGCGGTTTAACAAAAAATAGAGTTAAGCTGAAGTGGCAATAGGAAGGAAAAATAGCTCGAAGAACCGATAACCGATGGAGAAGTAAGGTTCTCGAGTGGCGACCACGTACTCGAAAGCGCCGTGCGGGACGACCTCCCATCAGGTGGACCGACGACCTGGCAGATTCGCTGGACGCCACTGGATGCAAGCAGTCCAAAACCGTTCAAAGTGGAAGTTAATGGGGGAGTCCTATGTTCAGATTCCTTAGGCTGATATGATGATGGCGATTGCTAGGCAAAAATAATATTAATATACCTGCGTAATTTGTATGTGTCACACGTTCATGCTATTCTATTCGATTCTATAAAAATGAACAATATTTGTGTACTTTCCGGAATATCGCTCTGCAATAAGAAATGCTGAAATATGCTGGGGAAGATGCTAATAGTTGCTATATTCTATGCTTCCGGTGTTTTTTAGCTATTGTTCTTTTTTAGGGAATTCGATGTCACTTTTAACTCTCGTGGAGAGTTTGTTTTTTAAATAATTGTTTATTACGTTTAATTTCTTGGCTTATAAGTAGTATCTCAAGCATAATTATTATTAAATTAAGGTCATATTATCAAAGTAAATAAATTTGAGATTTGAGCAAAAACGACACATAAATCCTTAAGACTGAAGTATTAATTTTTAATGTAGGTATATTATGTATGATGGTGCACGTAAGCTGAGTTAAAATAAGACTGCCTGACGTATATTATATGTATTAAACGTAAAGTAATTCGGGTCCGTAACTCCATAAAAATTAACAACGCAGTGAAATACGGCCATATGCGAGTCGGAACTATCGCAATAAGTGTTTTGTTGCTATGTATACCATGGTAAAATTGTTTAAAAAAAAACGGGTTTTAACTATACCTACGCAAAATTTATCTCTTAAAAGTACTTATACAATAATCGCTATTTCAGTATGTTTGTTTATACGCTTAGTTCTTTTAAACTACGCAATAGATTTTGATGTGGTTTTTAGGTATGGACTATCTTCCGGATGGTCTATGTTTATAATTATATTACCCGGGTTAAACCGGGTGGAATAGCTAGTTAGCTATTAAGTTCAAAAACTATGTAAATTTTTAATAAGGAATATTTTTATATGTCAATATAACTAACAATAATACTAGGAGCAACAATAGATCCCTTAAATATACAATGATTGAAAATGTAAATGTACAACATCTATGATCATATTTAGATGTAAGTGCATGTGCCTTAGATCAGACGGCAAACAATCAATATAAGTATGAAAGAGTCAATGATGACAAACAGACTAATACGTACTAGGTTCTCGTTGGTACATAATAATCTAATAATTATGAAATACGGGGATTATATTTATTAAGGAATGAATTTGGTGCCACCTACGAGTCTATTTTAAGTTTGCCGTGATCCTCTGCATCATGAAGTAAATTATTTCTCCATGCTCTGCATTCTATTTTTTTTTTATTTGGGACAAAATCAACAAATAACACTAAATTATTAATAACTAAGTTGCTGTATGTATTGTAATGGTCGCCACCAGCGGCAAAGTTGAAGAAGACAGGTACTCTATTGATAGCCTCTTGAAATAAAATAGAATTGTGAATTGTATAGTGTTCATTATGTTTCTTATCAAAATATACAAAGTATTTTTGCCAACAGTAGTTTTAATTCTTGCATTATATGTTTTATTGTACATTGTCAACTAAAGAGCAAAAACTAAATTAATATTTTCAAACGCGTCAATAACAGAAAATCGGCTTCAATTTGGAATACAATAAAATACATAATGAAGAAAGTTCGTCAAATAAAGAATGGCTGCTGTACTTATGTGTAGTGCGACTAGAGTGGTAGCAGCAAACTGTGTTGCAGTGTTCTGGAGCGTTTCACGACTCGGCAACCCGGTGCTGGTGGTCGAGGGGCAGAGGTTCAGGAAGGCGGGCAAGACCGTGGGCAGCCGAGCCACCTGGCTGTGCATCAAGTCTGATACGGGCTGCAGGTGCTACGTTGTCACTCTCTTTAATCGCATTGTAGCGATGGGATATGCACATGAACATAATACGAAAAAACGAGTCCGCAAGAACCAAAAGCTATTTTGGAAATGAGCAAAACTGCGTAGAATATAATTTTATATGCAAATTAGTTGTTAGTACATGAGGATTTAGTTGTGACAAAAAAAAAAAAAAATAGAGCAATACCTATATGGCAAAATTTTATGATTAATGTTTGTAAATTTGTTTATTTACAGCTAGTCAAAGAGTGAGGTAATAAATAAAACTATGATAATTGGTTTGTGTACCTACCTACATGCATACCTACTTAGTATAGTATGCATATTAGAGTGAAGTTTTTGGCTTGTTGTTTAATATTTCTTATATTTAAGAAATCTATTTTTACTATTTTATTAAAAGAAAATATATTTTAATCGATATTTTATCTTTTTACCCATTTATTTGTATTTGTTTTATTTTAGAAGTTTTGGGAAATGATCTACCTACTTATGAATTAGATGTAAAATGAGTAACATTATTTGATTTGATAACATTTTCTTCAGCTATTTCGTTATATACTAATAGTCATGTTTAGTTGCAGGCACTGGTAACACCGGCGCAGCCGTCGCCGCCGCCGAAGCAACACCGACATTGGGCTTGCCGTTTCCATTCCCCTGCTTTCCTGGTCAATTTCGATACTGTCTTAGCAAGCGCGGAAAACCGGCAATAGAAGTGGGCGCCCACAGATTTTGTTTCAACGGGCGAGCTGCTAGCGGCAAAGTTTGGTGGCGTTGTTCCAGAAATCCCCGCTGTCGTGCTGCTGTGCACACATTCGGATTACGCGTAGTTCAAATGAACAGTGCCCACACTTGCGGCGTACGAGCTACACCGCTCAGGCCTATGTTTTAATATAGTCACGCTTTCTATATAACAAGAAAATCCTATGGACTGAGAGATGTGAGGCACATTTTTAATGTTTACGAATAGACCACTGGCTATTAAAAAGATGTTGGATTTCGGCACAACTTTGATCTCATTGCTGCTATATTATTTGATCAAAAATGTTGAAAAAAGAATGTTACTTAAGGTGGTTTTGACTGTATCTCAAATGGAATGTCAAATCTTGCTTTTGTGCCTTTCTGCCGGTGGTCTCGTAGTACTCCAACATCTATACGGCTTTTATCGATTTCAAGTATACGAACGAATACGATCTTGCAAACTATAGTTTGCATGTTTGTCTTATATTCTCCAAAGAGATTATTACGATGTTTAACCTATATAATATTGTATTGTAGCAGATATACTTAATTAGTAGATATTTTTGCGCTGTGTAAAGTATACGAATCTTTTATAGGATCTAGTGGTGACCGTTTGCGATCGAGCAGCTTGATTTTTGAGTCTTTGAAAAAGAGATTTGTAAAAGTAGTGATATCATACTCCGCCTTGCGACACTGTTTTTGATGATAACGTTTTATTGATGTGACAACGATTGAGAATGTTTGACAATCAAATATGTATGCTCTGCTCTCGGTTAACGATGGATGTAGTCCGTCTCTTCTGTTCAGATCTTCCGCACGCGACGGTCTAGTTGTAGTTGATTGTACAAAGTGATAGTTCTCTTATGATAACCTATAAGTATTTTTATACATTATTTTTTTAACGATTTTATTCGTGTATTTGTACATTCGAATAAATTTGAATATTGTTGAAAGTGAAGTGTGAACTTCAATACGGCTAGCTGGTTTAGGTTAAACGACTATTCGAATGTCACGGTTATGTTGTCAAGGTACGCTTAGATCATAGGAGGGAAGTCATGTCATGTATACGATTAGAAAAGTAATGTAACGACTTGTTAAAGTAGGAAACTGCATTTATTGATATATTTGACTCTATAATACTCATTGTATACGTTGTAGTTGTAACTCGTAAGATTTTATTTAGTGAGACCTTAGATTTTATTAGATTATTTATATACTTACATTTATATATTTTAACATTTGCTTTGAGTACTTAAAGTTATGTTTAGAAACTTCGTCATTACGAATCAGTCGACGTACCTATCGTCACCATAATTATTATTATGTTAACCGACACGAAATGTATGTTTACCATATATGTAACATAATTGTACTCAGTGGGTAGATTCTCGTAACAAAAACTCAGCGGTGTCGTAGCGACATCAACTAATTAAATTGTGTTTCGTGAAATATTTTGTATAAAATACATACAAACGTGTATATGCCTCAGCAATTTGTCTATAGGATCGTTTTTCAATCGTTAATTTGACATTATAATAGTAAAAAACACAGTTTAATCGTTGAAGTCGCTACGACATCGTTGAAGTTTTGTTACGAGAATCGAGCCACAGATATTAAGTATTACCACGTGAGATGTATACGATTTTACATTTTATTATGTTAACCTTTGAAGTATTATTTTTGAAGTATTATTTGTGTATTGTGATAGATAAGATATTTTATTGCTTTTATTTTACTTTGATCTGAAAGTATTATGGATGTCATCGGAAATGTATGTAATTCGTTATTATAGTATACATACCTAGTAAATGTATACAATGTCAAAAATTTGCAGGAAATGTGTGAAATAAACTTTATTATACTCGATTCCTAGGAATTCTACATTTTCAAAGCTGCTATCGGAAATGTGTTAAATTCGAGATTAGGTAGATTACAGCACATACATTGTCAATTATTTTTTCTGGTCATATAAGTTACTAGTTAAATAACTTACTATTATAGGCATATCTACCACATGACTTCAATTGGAAATGAGACCAACCAGATCGGTTAGGTTAGGTTAGAGCTGTGACAATTGACGGCAGCGGGCGGCGAGCGCTAGATCCATGTTTGTGCACAATAAAAAGGATCACTTAATTTTAATTTTACACATTGCCTAGCACCATTCAGGAATTGCATATAATACCTGGGAATATATACATTTCCTGGGAAATATGTGTTTTTAATAACCTTCGGCAAATTATTTAACTTATTTCCTAAATTGGTTCGTCATTGTATACATTTCCTAGGGATTGTACATATTTCCTATGTTTCATACAGTTTCGGTAACATGGACTTAAATAATGGTAGCTATAAGCGGCAGTTGTCGATCTGAGAATGTTTACGATGTGTAGTGAATACGGTAGTTGGAGACATGTTCTCATGTATAGAGGTACAAAGAAATGATTATATGCGCTGATGCAATTATTTCATTTTATTTACTCTCCTTCTTTCTCTCACGTAATAAGTCCGACAACCTTATATACCTACGTCCTTCATACGTTAAGTTGGCCACCTGTTTCCGGTAAACTACGAGTAGGTTTTATCCAGATTTCCCGAATCATCGACAAAGAATTAGGTTCTGTAATCGGGACCTACTAGGGCTACTAGGTATGTGGGTCGTCATAATTTTGTGAATTAGTGTCTGATGGATTTCAAAAATGAACCAAGTTTTACAATACAATGTTTTGAATTAATTTTCATATTATTATGAAGTTCTTATTCGATTTGCTCTAAGTAGGCAGATAGGTACCAGTCGATTATGTAATTTGAATGAGCGAGGACAAGTTCCTTGTCGATTTACGTTAGGTATACCAGTAATCGTACTAGGTATCAAACGCGGAACAAAAGTATGGAATCGAACGTAAATCGAGGCAAACATAGACACAAATAATTTCGTTATTTCATATCGTTTTATAAATTTGATAAAAGCCATCTAGAACTGTTGGATATGACCATGACCGCCTAGTTTTGTTATTAAAGATGTCGACTAGAAATTTGTCTAGCAAAAAAATTGTGCAATCGCACTTGTAATATTTGATTAACTGATTAATGTTAACCTAGAAATGTAACGACGCCAACATAGGTAAGTATTGTTTTCTTATATATATATAATACTTCATAATATAGGTATGTTGAGTTGAGAGAAGTAAAAAAATCGTTCAGGTACAGACTTTTTGCTTTTCTCGAACCACCCTCTGAAAATAGTTAGTGACTTTGTTATCTCGATGTAACTTAAATCAGAACAATGTTTTTTTTTGCAGGATGGTTCTACATTCGTTCGGCGCGAGGTGGACTTCATCTAGTCGCAGACGGTCACATATTCTACGAGGACGGAGGCTCCCATCCTCGTAGAGTCACTTGGCGATGTGCAAGGTCGTATCAGAAAGCGGAGCGGTGTCAAGTAGCTTTGTGTCTTAGAGACGGTCGGCTGGTTTATTTCCGTGGATCGCACAATCATCCCGCTACGTACAATCCTGCTAAGCACGAGTCGAGACGATTCCAAGTTGATCCCATGGGCAAGTATAAGATAGTGGCAAGTCCTGCGCCCAGGACCATGGGAGTGGTGGCCGCCCCCGCTCCCCTGGTGCCGCCCGCTCCTCATGCGGCTCTCCTGCTCTAGGCCTGGCGCGACCTCCTTGTTCGCGGTCTTCTAGATGGTAGGCATTGACCGCGCACTTGGAGTGTCGCCTAAACGAAAACACCCTCACAATGTTTGTACTGTGATTGTGTAATTATTTTGTTTGCCTTATGAAGATAAAAAATATTTGAAACTTGTAAACTACTGTAAACAGATACCTACCTGTCATCCAGTAAACTAGAAAAGGTATAATTCTGAATGATAAAATCAACCTAGTCGTCTTCGAATTTCCAAGGCGACACCCTTATTATGTTAATGCTTTTATTTGTATAAAATCGTGTTTCGTGTAGGTACCCCAACCCGTACCCTGCCGAATAAAAATATCCTTATAAAAATATAGCTCTGTTATGGATACCACATACCTAGTGTGCGGGAATGGTATTCACGAGAATAACACAAATCACAAATATTTACAACTCTCAGCTATAAATTAAGTTAATTTGTTATGATTTTTAATGCTTTTAATATTCTCACCAAGACTATTCCTAGGAACACAAAATGTATACACACAAGTAAGTACATTAATTTTCTTTTATAATGAAAGTATAAATTTTGATATTATTTGAGGTTTACTCGTATAACATTGAGCTTTTGCATAGTGTTCGAGTGTATATGAATTAGTGTAAGGTAAACTATTGGAATCAACAATACTCTGGGGGCCCCAGATGCTTTACGGTCGCCTTGTGCCGATGCCTTAGCGGCTAGTAGGTATTATATATTGTTACTGGACAAGAAAATGACTATGGACAATCATTGTATAACGTGAATGTGCAATATTCTCTTACCAAAATGTTTAGAAATTATGTATACAAAATGTATAGCTTTAATTATAGTGTAGCCGTCTTGTTGATGCTTTTTTATAAAATTCTATTTATTGACCGCGGCGTAGTGTGCGGCACGACTGATAGACCATGTTATGAAATACCCACTCCAATATTTATGATTTGTATTTAGTGGTAGACGTAGAGTATGTAATGTGTAGACATAATAACGTACCAGCTTATGAACAAATTATACGAGCGATAGTTTTTATATTAGATACATATTATACTGCGAACATAATATATTGTAGATAAGATACCTATATATGGATAGTAGAGAGAACGAAAAAGTGTAGGTCTTATAAATGGTTCTCCGTAGAACTTATCTCTTCAAATCTCTACACGATATTAATTCAATTAATAATTTACTCAGATACTTTAAATACTCATTATATTTTGTCGATCTTGTGTAAAAAGATCATTATTTACTCGTACCAAAGTGTAATTCCTAGTTTATTTAGTTTACAAATCTGTTTACTAATTTATATAACTTATACTATGGCATTTTTATTTAATAATTCTGTCTGTAGTATTGTGACAGTAATTTATTTTTATGCTTATTTTATAAAGCAAGTATACTGATTACATATTTTTTTTATTTAAAGTACCTATCCAAATCCTATTATTAATAATTAATATGCATAATATTGTTAAGTTGCGAAAAATTAATTGAACATAGGGCTATATTTTGATTCATTTGTTTGTTTGATTACGTACTCCTGTTATAATTTTTGTGCAGCATTATTGACACCTGAAATATCGCCCTCAGTCGCAGAAGGTGAATTGTTGAAGATTGGATGTTACTGGTACAGGCTGGACGCTTGCTACAGAAATAAGAGGCGATGGATGTGCGCCCGCGGTTGCGGGGCTAGGATCCACACTGCTGGAAAGAGAGTCGTTTTCTCCGAAAATAGACACCGTTGCAAAAACAACTACAACCACACGATATGACCCTCGTTGCATCATATAGTTTTTCATATTAGGCCTGATAACTTGAGCATTAATGACAAATGTTTGCTCAATTGAACTCGATTGAATCTGGTGCTGTTATAATGTTCTCAACTCCCACCGTTTTGTTTTTACAAGCATGTTAGAGTAAGATAAATATTCTGTGAATTTTAAAAACTTTGTTACTTAAAATTGTTTGTTTCTTTTAGAAAGATAAACAGGATTACCAGAACTACTAAAAGGTAAAATGTCCATGTTGAACTTACACTTTTGTTATTTGCAGTTCAAGTGGTATATACAAAGGGGGGCTATCCCAAACTCGTTTTGGATGGATATGTGTTCCGTCCCCATAACGCATACAGAAATCAGCCAAAAGTTTTGTGGTACTGTGCAGCTCGGAACAGATACCAATGTAATGCAATATTGAGGACCTATAACCGCGAAGTGGTCACAGTCGCTGGTGTGCACAACCACGAGCGCTGACCACCGCGTGCGTGTACGCCGGACCTACAGCGTATGCGCAATCTCTATTTGCGGGAAATATTTAGACTTTACGGAGAAAGGCTAGCAGCTATAAGCTGTCAGCAAGGCATAATATAAATAGTCAACTTTAGTCAGACGTTTATTAGGTAGAATGAAAATGTAACAGTTGTAGCAGCCCCCCTAGACAAGATGTTTGTCGACAATCGTCATCGTTAGTAAACGATCAACCTTTCTTTGGGATTGACATAAGAGATTGTTCAAAATCACGTGATATTTCGATTTGAAATGTCAATCCCATACAAAGATTGATCGTTTACTAAGGATGACGATTGTCGACAGCCATCTTGTCTAGCGAGGCTGTTCTGGTGTAGACGGCCACTGGCCGGTGAGGTTCTAATATAAAAAATAACTGACTGTGATAAAATCACGGTCATATATTGAAACAACTGCGTACGTATCTTAAAATAAGAGTTCCTAGGTCATATTAGTATATCTCGTCGAATTAAGTGCTCTCTTAGTTTTTTTTGTGTAGGTCTCAATTAATATTCAGTTATTATGTTTTAATCAAATATTTTGTATGTATTGTACAAGATAAACAGAGACAGGTATAATCGTGACAAAAATAAGTGTTATTTATTTCTATGTGAAAAATTAAAAATAGTGTTGTGTTTTCTTATATTTTTAGATATAGATATCCTTTTGTAAAAAATGAATTTGGAGCTTATTAATCCATTGGATCGCGGTTAAAAAATAATAATGACATCAATTTTATTATAGGACGCGCGTCCCTCCCGAGAACCAATGGGTTAATGATAATATTTTTATAAAATATAGTTTAAAGCCTTCCAATGAAAAACATAATTTTGTGGGTTATTTCCTTCTAAGTACTTATGTCATAATTGCTCACCGAACAAGTAAAAATGGCTGTAACAGGTAGGTCTGTAGTCTGTACCCTTATCTAGTTTTATTTGAAAAATAGTAATTATTAAATTTTGAAGTCACACCAAAGTTCTCGGGACGCTCTGGCCTCATACTCGTTTTTTTAAGACTTTCTTCAAAATTTTGTAGGCATGTCTCTTTCTCACAGAAAGTGTTTATATGGATTGTGATATCTCTTCTTCACGCTTCGTTGGTCTTTTTAGCGTAGCGAAAAAGTTCTAAGTCTATGGTTTTAATTATTTTATTGATTCTGATAAATAGCTAGGTATATATTTATTCAGGTTTTCTATATTAGAAGAAACGTTTTACTTTCTTCCAACTTTTTATGTCAGAAGATTGATAAGCTGGTAGATGGTCCGCCTGATGGTAAGTGAATTAACATGTAACTTTTTTTTTAAATAGATCGTATCATGAAGTCTTTACAATTTACTTTTCTTACTCAATCGTATCGCATTAGGTTCCTAGTCATTTATATACAATAATAAATAATGTATTATTTCAATAATGCCTACAATATGTATCAAATTTATTATTTATTCTAGTTATAATATGTACACATAATTAATGATGTTTCCAGAATTCTATAAATACGAGCAACTAGGTACTTACCGACTAAGGATCTAGAAGGACTAAGGAAGGATGTAACATCAATATTTCTTTTTAAATGAAATACTTGATATAAATTATGTCTTTTATTTGATGACATAGGAATATAGTTTATTAATTAAAAATAAGTAATAACGTAATTAATGAAGTAAGTAAGTAGTTAGAGAAACGCGACAGTTCCGCTTGACCATCATACAATTTGAAAATTCCCTTATGGTTTCGTAATGTACGTACCTATTGATTTTTGTTAATTAAATAGATCAATCGAAAGTTTAATCGATGTGTAGTGTTTTTATTTTGTATTTTGACGGTTGTTTGATGGGTTTTGACTCAGCGCCTGCTCTGTACGTGCCGTCGAGGACTGGGAAGTCGCTACTACTACATGACGGCTATACGTTCTACTTGAAAAACTTGCAAGCGCATGGCAGGAAGCAGTGGTATTGTTCTTCTCGAGACATGGCCGGGTGCCGAGCTGACGTCATCACGGCTCCGGCACGCTCCGGCACCGGCGACGTGCTGTTCCTAGTGCGCGGACGCCACATTCACGCACCTCCAAGTTATTATTTCACACCCGACGGCAAATACGTCAGGCGTAAAGACTGTTATCACAGGTACAGGTAGCGAGAGCGACTCAAGACTATACATATAGGTATACTTAGCTAGGTAATTTTTTGATCTGGTTTTACTTATGTTTTTTTAATTTTGTTTAGTTAGGTATATAAAATCCTGTCTTCTACATTATTTTGTATTTTTTTTAAATATTTTATTGTTTTTTTTTTTTATTGTGATCATGAATTTTTTTTAGGATAGGTACTAGTTCAAATGTTCCTAAATAATCGAATGAAAATTGTTGGCAGTAAATTTTACACCTATTAGGTAGGTACTATTCGGCAATCTGTCTCCAGCTATCTCAGCGTAGATAGCTTATGTTATTTTTATCATCTTCATCGTTCATGTCTGTCATTCTCGCCAATTTTGCATGATATGTCATGTTCATTGTTTCACAGACATTCAGTCGGTCGTTTGTGTTGGCTTATTCTTTGCGTTTGACTGATAAATTGTCCTAAAAGTTAAAATATATGCAAACGTAAATTGTTTTAAAAATTGAATTTATGTTGCGTTTATTGTTAGTAAGAAGCCAAGTGCTTGTATTAGCAGCCCTCCTATTATTAGTATCGGTTGTACCTATATAATTATTCGTTATGTTTTTCCTAAAGTATAGAATGTAAATCATTTGTATTATCTACCTAAATCTAGTAAACAAATATTTAATGCAATAATTCTGTATCTTTGAACGTAACAAATTTTTTGGTCTATTGGACAAAGTATTTTATTTTTCGTCTTATATAATATGGATATGTTTATCGAATAGCTTTATTTTTGGAGTAGTATTAGGTACTTATACTTAGAAATACCTACTAACCGGCTGTTACATGTTATTAAAAAGTTTCGTAGCCGTTGTCTGTTCTTAGGTACTCAGTGAACTAATCACGGATTTTAATTTGTTTCCAAAGTTAACAAGTTAACGTAAGGTTATATTTTAAAATATGTCCGACACGTTATAAAAATGTTTTATTTTTATTGATAACTTTTTTCGATTGATTACTTACAACTCGTAATATGACTCGTGTGTTTGTGTGACAATACTTACTAGATTAACAAATATAGTACCTACAGTTGTACTTCAATCACAAAATGTAAGTTTAATTATAATGTTATGTTGTAAACAAGCGCCTTGGTAGTTAATTATATAATATAATAATTTTATATACAATTGCATATTGCATTTTTCAAATAGGTACGTGCATCCGTGATGTAAGTTACCTTCCTAGGTATGTTCATAATAATATATGTAGGTCCTCAATGAATTTATTAAATATTTCGCAAGAGATTATGAAATACTCTGTAACTGTGTTTTATTGAAAGCAATGAGTATATGAGTGTTTGTTTCCCTAAAGTTTGCAAACGCGGAACAAATTGTTGCGGTCGCGAGGGCGGGCGGCCGCGTAGGCGGCTAGTACCTACCGCTACCGACCGAGCCTACCCACGAGTTACAGTCGACGTCAAATCCGTTGCACAATGGGGATATTGTATTTTCACTACCACAACATGTTTCAGTGTTTATATATGAATACTAAAAAATATGAATATCTAAGAATCATCTCGATTTAGTTCATGAATTTTCTAATTAACTAGTTAATGAAAAGCTGATAGGTACTTCATTATATCTGTTTTAGTCAATTTTGAATATCGTGTATACATTAAAACATTATTATTACAAAAAAACAACTAGGTCATGTATCGAGAATTAATAACGAGAATTTCTTTCATCGATGTAAAGTGTTGCAATATCGGATGTATTCGAGAGGACATAAATTGCGCAGTTGTAACGGATCAATACTACCTACAAAGTTATGAAAGAAGAAAGTTCGGCAGGGCACGGGGAATCGTATGGGCGTGCCCTTCCATCTCCCGAGCTATAGCCTAGTTACCCCCTGTATGCCCTAATTTTGACGTAGTACGCGGCGCCCCCTCCCTTTGTACAGAGTGTAGGTGTGTGGGTGAACACTGCTACGTAGTAAGCCTCCCATGACTGTGCATTGTTTTCATATTTAGGTACGGTATCGAACCATTCGCTAATAATAGATATAAGGGCTGTGGGTAGAGCTGTATTTTAGGAAAGATTCTTTCCGTATATCGAATCATGTTTGTTGTTTGTAAGACTATACTAATCATGGTTCTATATTTAAAATTTGCTCATAGGCACAGCACAGTCGAAGACAAAAATATGTACCTATAAACTAGTGGTTAGGTCGGCTCTCCTATAGTTTATTTTTAAACGCGTATCAAAATATGCTCTTCTCTCCAAGCCGGGGCTCTACCGCGTAACTTTGGTGGTAATCGTAACAAACACCATTAATGAATTTCATCCAATCAGGGCCCACGAACGGTTATCGTCGCATCGTATCGCGTGCGCGTCATTGGATGAAATAATTAATGGTGTTCATTACGATTACGACCAAAGATACGCAATAGCCCGGCTGGTCTGTGTGAACGGACCCTTACTGTGCGGCCGCCGAGAGAATGCGTTTCAGACACCTCTTAATATTGGCCAAATCACGGAGACGGCTGAACTGATTAAAATGGGACTTCCATTAAACTACACCTAAGAAAAATTCTGAACCATCCTGTGAAATATCCCATCCCAATAATCTCATCGCAATAGGATTAGCCATTTCCGAGTTTTTTGTAGTGTGATTAGTGTCCTGTACACTAATGTGTAATGTGCAGCTAATGTTGGCAGGTGTTTTATTCTCAATACTCAATAATTTATACTACCCACTGCTTGGTTGGCTACCACCGTCCAGTTTAAAATTCTGGCGCTACCCCAGAGTTACTTATATGCGTTCTTTGCTTACCACTTTGCTTGGGCTTCATTGTCACTTGTATTACTTATATGAACCTAGGTGCCATGGGAAATTGTTTCCAACGCAAATTCTATGTTATACAATAACATATGGTAAACTGGCAATATTAAGGGAATGAAATTAACTGATAAATAAGGTTCGAAGGTACGAAGCAATTGTAATTTTAGTTAATTTAATATTTATTTTCCCTATCAAGTAAATACAACTGAAATCCCTAACAAATGTGCGTTATTAAATATGAATAATGTATTATATGAATACTAATAGATAGGCAGTGGTATTGGTATGAGTAAGGCGCGGGCGGTAGGCCGCGGCCGGTGCGCGATGGGACGCAGCTGAGTGGGGTAGAGTAGCGAGCACCGAGCGGTGGTACGGGCTGGGGCCGGGCCGCGGGCCGCGGGCCGCGACGAGGTCGGCGAGCACGCGGCCCGCGCGACACCACGTTGCGCGCCACGCTACAAGGGACATGCGCGTGGCGCCACTCGCATCCGCCTGGTGATGGTACCCAAAATCGATAAAGCCCCAGAATCTCACTCCCGAGTGCCCCTCTCACCTCTCCCGATGCCCTAACTCACCATACCCGTCAAATTATAACATCCCATTGTAGTAATAAGGTCGTTTTTACATTCCCGCTTTCATTGATATTTCCGTTATGCTTAATGGCCGCCATAAAGAAAGTTTTGATGCAGACGTCGTTTCTTTGTGTTTCAGTAGATACATTTGTTGGAAATCGTCGCATCGCATGGCATCGATTATTTAGGTACAACCTATGTTTACTACGCCATGAATTATTTACCATGGTTTATTAAAATGTTCATGACGGCCAGCTATGTTATTCACAATCATGTTGGATTCGTCGCGGTGTAATTTTTAGGCACCATTTAATATGCGTCTGAATAATATTTACCTATTTTGAAAGACTTGATCAGATGACATTAAAATAATTAAATTAAGCCATACGTAAAAAGATAGAAAAGTACTTGGTTAATGAATGAAATTGGACAAATATGTTCATGATTATACCAGGTATGCGCTGGGAGAGGAGCTATTGGCAAATGCGAGTTCGTTTGGTGATCTGGCGCAGAAGCAGCATGTCCTTGATGCACGCGCCCACCTGCTGCGTCTCCAGCAACCAGCCGCGCTGCGACTGTCAACTACGCTAACTACACCAGCACCACACCGCCTACCGCTTCCTAAAGTGAATTATATAACCACACCACGGCCACTTATACATTATCCCCCTTACTCTGTTTAAAGGGTCGCGTAAATAACGTCACTCTATTGCCATTGTCAAATAATGTGACATTATTTACGTGACCATTTATATTATATTAGTTAAATAGCGCTTTATGAGTAAGGGGGTATATTATTAATATTATGTCACTATGTAGGTGAAATGAACGATATTTAATTTTAAGCAAAGTTCAAGCCATGATGTAGATTATTGTAAGATTAATATTTTAGTAGGTTTATATTTATTAATCTGTTACATACAATTGTGATAATGTTAACTGCTCATAGAGCATGTATTGTTTATAATGTAGTACAAAGAAACAAGAAAGAAATGAGAAGTTGATATTGGCGCATACTTGCTACAATGTCGCAAGTTATTCCAAGCTTGCGTTCTATTTTTATAACGCAGTGAAAACAGCCATTCCATTATTAGTACATACCCAAGAAGCTCGCATTCTGCGCATGTCCAGTGTGCCATCAATGAAATTATTTCGGGACGTTTACACGTCGTTATAGTACTACAAACAATGTTGCTAACATAATAGTACAATGTTTAGGTATAGTTAATATTGGGGTGATAACAAGAATCCCAAGCACATCTGCTACCTGCGTTCGTGTGGGGTAAACGTTAGGTTCCCGTTCTTTTTTCGAAAAGCCTAGTTCGATATCAATAAAATTTTATGGTTTAGGATCCAGATTCCTAGTTCTTCAAATTTTTCAAAAAAATTAAAGAAATCTAATAAGCGAAGAGAATTTTATTGCAATTAAGTCATTTAGGTTTCTTAAAACATTACCTAAGTAGGTATACTTAACTACTTCCGAAGAGATTTTTTGTCAAAGGGAATTCTACCGCTACGTAAAAGTCAAAGGTTATCAAGCAAGCACCCACTTTCGAATCAATAGTGTTAAAGGTCGTTATAAGCTTTGTTATGTTTTTGATTTTAAAGAAAACAAATGGTAATCAAATTAAATTCTCTTCCAACTAACTCAAAAACGTCAAGTCGAGTGAAGTCTAGTGTGCTCTGGTTATCTATGTGCGAGTAGATATTCATATGCTACCTACCTGTGCCGGATTAGCCACAAAACAGGAGTTAGCAAATGCTGCGAGCCCTACGCCTCGGGGGGCTCCGGGACATAACATAAAAATAATTACACGCAATAAGGAATAGAATTTTATACGCAGAAATTGCTAGAAATTTCGCTGCCCGATCAAGAAAAACAGATAAGCTTTATGAACTTAAAGTCGACTGTATTTCGTAATTTCGAAATTCGAAACACCGAGTGATGTAGTGCGAATGTTCATTCAGTACGAAATACGTTTGATCGAATGAGTTCGTGAGTTGCGAAAAAATTCTTATGTTTTTTTTCGGTCTAAGGTAGGTCATCATAACCTGGAATAACATAGGGTTCTTTTTATCCCGAGAAAACATTAGTTAGATTTAGATCCTTCGGGTACGCGGATAAAACCGCGGGGCGGGCGAAAATAGTATTACTTACTCTTTGAAATACTTACTATTGAAATTAGTAGTACTTACTCATAAAGCGCTATTTAACTAATATACTGTTTAAAGGGTCACGTAAATAATAACACATTATTTGACAACGACAATAGAGTGACGTTATTGACGTGACCCTTTAACAGTATATTAGTTAAATACCGTTTTATGAGTAAGGGGGTAAGTAAATATTGTCTTTAGTAAAGCTTGTATTTATTTGATGCCTTAATAAAGTTCTGTGTAGTATAGACACATGTATAATGAGGAATACGCAGTACTAACGAGTAAAGGACCACTCAGACGTCCGTGTGTGAGGCGTGGTTGTCTGGCTTGAATGGGCCACATGCTTGAATAAAATAATACTAATTCAGTATCATTTAAGGCCATTTTAGCTCAGTGGTAGTGACGTCGGATGCCGATACGAAGGTCGCGGGTTCGATTCCTACAATCAGCTTGAGCTTTCCTTATAGGAAAACATCGTGAGTAAACCATGGTACGGTGGTGGTTGAAACAGTTGAAAATCTGTAGCCAAGCACCATCGTTGTGTTCCGACAGCTGCACTTGAGAGCCAGTTCCTTCTGGGCTCTGTGTGCTTAGCACCTTTGACAACATCCAAGTGCATCAAAGGCTTGTTTAAAAAAGGACGTACGATCGTGTTATGTAACTTCGAGTTGAATGGTTAAAATTTTATCCCAGGTTGACGCAAGTCGGAGATACCTAGGTATACGCATCATAGTTAAGATCATTGACCGCAACATTCTCAGTAGGGCTACCTTGATAGAACCAGTTTAATTTATTTTACGGCCTAACTAATGCTGCTCATTTGCATCAATTAGACATTGTCCTGAAGATTTGTGAGAACCTAAAATCTTTTCATTTATACAAAATTATGGTTTAGGTAACATAGAATATTTTCGATTAAATTCTCATGAAAACATAGCCATATTACTTATTCATTTTTAAATAAATGCTTATGATGGGTTTGATAAACTACCGTAATAGGTATTTCAATAATAAAAAAAAAAAAAACACCACTAAATAGGTACCTAGCATGTTTAATTTTAATCTTTCGAGGGTCTTGCTTGGTGTCTATCTTGTGCACATGTCTACCTGCGCATTCTGGGAACCTAAAAAAAGAACGTCTAGACGTCCTGCCTTTTGATGCTTTTTTCTATTTAAAACTGTTTTTATGGAATACTTTTGATGGCTTTCATTTTCTAGGGCCAGCTGCAGGTAGACGGGGCGGCTCTACATTCAAATAGTACTTTATGTTTTGGATACAAAGACACGTTTTCATTTATAACAACATTCAGGTATTGAATATTCAATGATGTTTTTTTTGGCTAGCATGGGGATAACACAGACGTATTATATGTAGCTACTAGGGGACTACTCTGGGGAATACTCAGAACGGATAAGTTCTGAGTAGGTATTATTTAAGATTTTTGTATATTCAGATTTAATAAATATTTCAGAAATTATCTATGAAATGTACTTCATCTGCAAAAAATTATGACTGGTAGGGGTGAGAGTAGCTACAACACCAATACTCACGTAAGTGTAGTACTTCTTTTTGCAGTGTCATTCTCAGAAAAAGGTGCAAGTAAAAAATCGAGTTGAAGGTACTATAATAGGTTGATGAAAAAACTGATGTACCTACCTCAGTACCTACGTGACCCAATAGTTGGCCACATTTATTTCAAGGTGGCGTGTGATAATCTGGTTAATAGTTACCTATTATCTATATTATATTGTCATCTTTATTGCTATGATAAATCGAACTTAACCCGAGCCACATCCGAGTATGATATGAAAATAAACATTGTAACTCGCACAAAATTAATATCAATTAGTAGGTACCTACTGTAGCACATTTTGTACCCACCAAGGTATAATTAATTCTAAATGATAACTTGTTTCAAGTGTATGACGCGCACAGTCGTGTGAACGGTAGTTCCTGAGTACATACACGGTAATGGATACTACTACCGTGGTACAGATGTATCTTAGTATCTACCTAGCACCTAAGTCCTATCAAATCTCGTAATATACATGTAAATAAATAAATAAATAAAAGGCATTATTGAGGCCGTTTGTATTGTATCCATTACCAGTGCCATTAGCTGTAATGAAATTATATTATAGTTTATCCTGCAGTTAGAAAATTTACTCTTCTATATGGATCGATATTGCGGTAAAATAATATTCGCTATCCTTATTATATTACCGGATATTAGGGTAAACAAGTAATGGAATAACGCAGCGACAAAAGTAAAGTTCGATCATTCATAACTCAGGCTTCTAAATGCACGGTGGATGAGAAATGTGATGCGGCGCGGCAGTACTACTTTCCGTAGCAAGCATTTCGTCATGGCCCTATTGCGTGTCCAACTTAGTAACCACCTGGCGGTACCTACCTACCCAGGTATCCACGTACCGTTTCGGTGAACAAACTGGATGTAATAACAACTTGTCTAGTTCAATCCAAGATTGAAATGTTAACTTGATTACTCACTGTTGTTCTCTTCATGTCGTTGAGTTTTCATCTTTGTGCCTACGGAATAAGATCCCTTGTTAATAATCAGAAATATTAAGGGCCTCTTTCAATATTCTCTTTCGAGTTCCGGATTTATTATCTACGGATAAATTAGCTACATTTTTTTGGATACATTCGTTACGCAATTTAATTTCCTTGTGTTTATATTTTTATCAATATTAAGTTTTTTGTGTAGCAACGTAGGAGGTAGGTACTACATCAGGAGGTTGATACTATTCTATTCTGGGACTGAGCGATGATAGATGCATTATGTATATTCGGTACACTGGATGAGTCAAACAGCCCTGGATGAATGCATCTTTCATCTGAACTTGCTTATCTTCACTATTTGGGATAGGTACTTTCCCTTTAGCTAAGGCCCATTCGATTGACTCGTTTGTAAGAAGGTATACTATTATATTTATTAGCGTTCCTAAAAAAATATATATGAATGAAAATCCTTGTTTTATTTAAATCCTCTCGATATTGTAAAAATACCAACCACAAAAAAAATGCGCCGCTTTCCAACATCCTGACTTGATATTTTCTTCTAGGTCAACAAGTAAGATTTCTGCCAGTGCAGTAACTGCTTCTGAAATTAAACTTAAATCTTCAATCTTGATGATGTCTTATAGAGTGAATCACAATTAATTCTGACAAGAGATGCCTAGAACGTGCCTAGACTGGCTAGATTACAAGTCATAAGTGCCTACATCTTAACTGAAGTCAAAAGGTTTAGAAGAACGAAGCAGAATAGAGGAATATACTCTTTAATTATGCGTGTGAGATCTGTAGATAACAATTGTTTCTGAAGTCTGAAAACGCAAACTACTTACGAGAACGTAGGTATACTCCAACCAATGAATACCATTGCTTTCAGCTGTGCTTTTAGTCAATACAATATTATTTAGATTAGTTTACATACATAATCAAGTAAGGATATTTTGTACATGATCTTAGTATTCTGATAGTAGACCAATCTGACATTAAAATAATGTATAGTACCTATAGTGTGTGTACCTAGTGATTCTTTGGTAATACTGAGTTACCTACGCAAACAGTCAATTTAATGTTGAAACGTCTTTACGTCAGAACCTAGAGATTTTCTGATATCGCCGTAGTTGTTATCTTTTCGAGAAATTATCTTCAACATTTTTCTTAGCAAAAAGAAGGAATAATACATGTAAATAGCGTAGACGTGTCTATCGTTCCATGAGAATGCCGCCGAGCTATTACAGTCATGTAGCGCATTCACATCAGGGATCCGTTAGTTATTGTTCCACGACTGTCAGTAGGTTACTCTTTACGGTATCTACAAAAAAAAGGTTTATTTACTTTACATTCATTCTGTTTTTGTTGATTTCTTATCATGTTTAGCCAGGGTGAAAAAAATCAACACATTGTTGGTCATGTGAAATTCAATTACGAAACGAATTAGGTAAGTGTGCTGTAAACACAGATGATGTATAGTATTCAGTATTTTTAAAACATTTTCCTGTTGTGCGGATTTGGATGTATGAAAGTGACAAGCATTTTAGCAGCAGCGCTACTAGCGGTGCAAAAATAGAAACAACTGAGCCCTTAATCTAAATAATATAGGTAGTTTATCGAGGCTTCCTCTCGCTGTTTTATTCTCGTTTCAGACATAATTTTCCCGAGATGAATTGAGGTAAGAAAATATTGTATGGACATACCGAAATTTCATCCAAATTCGTTTAACCGTATCGTTGTGATAGACTAACAAATATCCTGGCTTTCGTATTTACTTACCTATAATATTTATCATCATCATCATGTCTATAATGTTCCAATGCTGAACACAGGCCTCTTTTCACAAATTAGGGTGAAAGGCAATGGGCAGATACTCTACCACGGGTGCCCACTGCGGATTGGTGGAGGTATCCTAGTGGCTAGTGGTCAACCTATTGTTGCACCTAGTAAGTAATCCTCCAACTAGCTTAACGACTATCACAATTAAGTGATAACCGGGACCAATGGCTTTACGTGCCTTCCGAAGCTCGGTCGGCACGGAAACGCTCGATTTGAAATACTACTAGGGCTCTAGGCGGTCACCCATCTAGGTACCCTAACTTTGCTAATCATGCTACACCACGAATATGCCACGAGCGCTTCGACCTATTATTAGGTATTAGGAAAATATTTGGAAGGGATTAAGCAGCGCAGTTGTGAATCACACTCACAACATCGCACTGCGTAAGATCTAAAACATTCCTCAGGTATAGATACCAAAATAATAATGAAAACATTCCAATAAAGAAAGTGGTTAACCAATATGGTAGGCAAATTTCATTTACATAAACATTAATCTCCAAAGGTCTGCGTTGTAGGTGTACCGTAAAGCAGCCGGTATTATTCCATAGCTACTCTACCTAAATTCAAAGCCGGTGGGAATCTTAGTTCACTTAATATAAATTTTACATTATGAAATAACAGGCGTCAAGAATGCTAACTGGTTGGCTGGTTTACAATACTAGAAAGCGAAGTGTGTACCCTCAGCGCCATCGGTTGGTTGATATCGTAGATAGACACGCAGCTTTTTTAAAATTTGAAATCTTTACGCATCTCAGCTGTATGGAACCTTTCCACAACATCGAACAGGTGGCGCCACTTCTGTGGTTAGTTTCAAACAGTGAATCTGTCGAACAGATGGCGCTACTTGTATCTGATAACGTAAATGGATGTTTTCAGTTTTCTATATTCTATCGTGTGAAAAGTAACAAAAGTTTCGTTTACACCTCTTTTCGGCCCAAATAAGTACACAACAATCATCTATCTCCCACAAGAATAACTCAAACAAATATTTGACCAATAGCCAAAAAAAATATCATCATACACCTAAAAACTTTACTGCGGCCTTTTAAATTATATTAAATTCAATTAAGTATTTAATTGAAAAGGTCGCAAATAGGTTTTTTAATAATATCCTAGGAATTGAGAATTTGAGATCCTGAATAATTGAGTTTTCACTGAAATGCGTCAATAGATGGCAGCACATGTTCTAAAATATTACGAAACGAAGCACTGAATACTGAAAGTATGTTGATTTACCTGACTTTTGCAGCCATTATAATATCATTTTATGATTAAAATATAAGTCACACTTGAGTTTTGGATTAGGTACCTACTATTATAGCTAAGATCTGTAGAACCATTTGTATCTTGATAATGTTAATGTTTTGTTTTTATAGAGTTTTCTGTATTCCATTGTAGGAACAATAATAATAATCTACCTCCCACAGGAATAATCCAATATTTTTTAAACGGTTTGCCATAAAAAATATCATTATTCTCATAAATAAAACACCTTAAAATTAAATTACTTCATTTGAAAGGTCACAATTAGGATTTTTCATGATAGCGTAGGTATTGAGAAGTTATATTATTATGATCATGAATAATTGAGTTTTCACTGAAATGTGTCAATAGATAGCAGCACAGGTTCTTATATATTACGAAACAAAACATTGAAAATTGAAAGCATGTGGATTTATCATAATATCTCGAATTTTGCAGCCTGTATAATATTACATATTATATATCTTAATACATAAATGGATAGGGCCACACTGAATTACTATTACTATACTGGATTACTATTATAGCTATGCTACATCAGTACTACGGCAGCAGAAAAAGAAAAAGAAAATAAGCATTTGGCCCGCCTGATGGCAAGGGGTTACCTTACCGTAGCCTATAGACGCTTGCATCACCATCATGGCACCACCGTTTCAAAAGATGTTGAAATGAGGCAGCGGAAGGAACAAAGAGAAGAACTTTTGGTACTTCCTCGCACCCTGCCAGCACAGCTAGCCTTAGGTACTCCTCATGGAACTCTGTCGACTTTTTTTTACCGCAAGAACACAACTCCACGAGTAATATTATTTGGCTGTGATCTTCTGTAAGGTAGGGTTATAAATTTCATTTCATTTCATTATTTCCCCAGACAGGCTGTTACGAATTTTTAACGGGAGAACCCATTATGTACTTTTCTTAAAACATGTACCTACTCTAAATATGCCGGCAAACCCCTACCGATGTGCTCCAGTAGCTATGCTTGAGTGCCAGTTCCTTGCTTGAATTTTTGTGCTTACCATCTTTGCCCAATAATCACTTGCTATAGCGAGAATACGATCAAACACATGCCCTTCAAAATAATACAACGATACGTGCGACTTTAGTAGTCTATTAGTCAAGAACGGACTTAAGTCACGAGTTTCGTTCGTATACTATTTTATAGCACTTTTGACATAACCCGCACTTAGGTAACGCTTTTCCGTGTAATAATGGACTAATTAAGTCACGGAGATGCGTGATTACTAGCTGTCCCCCGCGGTTTCACCCGCGTTCCCGGGATAAAAAGTAGCCTATGTCCTTCTCCATACAATTAGCTATCTGCATGCCAAATTTCATGATGATTTCATAAAATAAGAAAAAAAAACACAAATGAGGTACGTTCACGTCATGTTTTTTTTTTGTTAAATATAGAGTTATAGGAACGAAGAAATATTTGCAAAAACTAAATGAATTACTTTACAAAAGTATATAATATGCAAACTAAGTCAATGACTTTTACACAACATTCCAACACTTGGACTTCTATGAGAGTTATAATAAGCTGGTACGTAGGTACCACTTACAACTTACAACGATTCTGATAAATCATCGGACTTACTTATCTAATGTTTTATTAGGAAAAAATAAGAAAAAACTGTTTGGACAGTCATGGAAGGTAAAGAACCGAGTGAAATCTGATTTTCAACGAGTTTAATCACTTGTTCGCTAAAATGGCGTGATCATTTTCTTTAGTAGTTCCTCCTTGCGTCGTCGTAAAACTAATTTTATCTCGTATCACGTTACGCCATTTCTGTCCTTGGCGGCGTGAAGAGCGTCGTGAAAGTTCGTCTCCTGGGATTTGCGGTTCTGGTCCGACCATCTGAGTGGGCTGCGCCCTCTTGGACGTTTGCCATCAACCTTCCCACTTTAGTAGTTACAATAATTGTAATATGAGGAACGAGGTCACGAAAAAAAGGTAAACAAAAAAGAGTAAATGTAAAAACAATTATGAAACTTATTAATAATAGTAAAAATTAAATATTTTTTTCTACGTATGAAGTCGATAAACTCCTTGCCAATTGTAGAAATAAAACTAGAAGTACCCAAACTTCAAGTTCGCTCTGATTTACTGTACTTACCGAATGACTCCTACCTACGAATTTGGCAATTTCCGTCCACAATCCGTTATGACTGTTTTCTTCACCAGGCCTTCATTTCATCATGTCGCGACGTGGAAACCCGATGCTGATATGCGACGGAGTGCACTTCATTAAAGAGAGGCATCGAGGTCTCCGCACCAGATGGGTGTGCAGCAAGAAGAGACGCCTTCAGTGTACGGCTACCTTAACTACCTTCGATGGATCACTCATTAAGAAATTTGGACTTCATAATCATAGCTAACGATTTATGAAAATAATAATTTGCGCCGCAGGTCGTGGTTCGATTCCCACACAGGACATTCATTTGTGTGCATGAATTTGTCTGCATGTCCTGAGTCTGGGTGTATTTATGTATATTATGTAATATATCAGTTATCTGGTTTCCATAGCTTGCTTAGTTTGGGATCAGATGACCGAGTGTGAGGAATGTCCTAGAAAAATTAAATGAAATAAGATTAGTCAAATCCCTTCCTTGTGGATAAGTTATGTAGATAAATGATTTTAAATGTACATATATTTACTATAAGTTATGTAGTTAATTTGTAAGTACTGTATGTGAGTGAGTGCCTACTTACTATCAGCACCAATTACATAACTAAGCGCGGTCAGAACTTAATTACGTCTGAATTAATAACACTTTTGTTTTTACAGGATTACAAAACCGAATTAATGGAACCAATTTAATGCAAAATAAAGATAAATAAAATAGCGTTTGCTATCTCTTTACAAATACCTTTTCTTAATTATCTTTTTTAATTCTCAGATAAATCAATTTCCAAATTACACTAATGATAGTAATCTAGCGTATAATTTTGTTCGTTACCTAACTTTATTTAGTTTGTTTTTTCATAAAGGACACTGATATATTACTTATTTGTACGTTATTATAATTTTAAGCATAGTGAATATTTTTTTTACACAAATTTATATGAATCAATAAAATATTATATTATTATAATTATAGTGCCATTCCATAAGTTCTTACTCTATATACCTAATTGAACTAAGAAGTAATCAAATCCTGATCTGACAATGGGACTAAACGGGAAGTGTACCCTTCCAAACAAAAAAAGAATTTTCCAAATCGGTTAATAAATGACGGAGTTATGAGGTAACAAACAAAAAAAAACAATTACAATTACAGCAATGCGCTTTCAAAACTGTTTTACCGGTTTAAATTAAGAATACTTCTTCTATACATGATGAGCAGAGGTCGGAATTAGGTAGAGTTATTTATGTACTTGCATCGAAATGTTGATATTAATATGTATCTTCCCGGGATTTATAATACAATCCCGTGTAGCCAACAATATTACAAATAAATAATAATAAAAACCTCAGAGATAGATAAGACAAATAAAACAAAGATAAGTAACATAATTTTTTTATTTATATTTAATTTAATTTAATTCACAGTACATTTTTTTCCGCATTTCCGCTATTGTTTTCTTTTGTTCTCACAAGCTATGTTGTGCGAACCACAAATGTGGCAACATTGTGCGTGTGCGCATTGGAATTTTTCAACTTCGGAATTCCGATGTCGGATGGTTTAAATTGTGTAAAAATAAATAACAGCTTTATTTAATAAATCACGGGATTTTTCTGCACTTTAAAATTTATCTCGGGATTTGAGGTATATCCACATTATTCTTTCGCTGTATGAAATCAGTGTAAGTACATACATAACTCTACCTAATTCCGACCTCTGATGATGAGGTACAAACTTAACATAATCGGGATTATACGTATCATGAAACTGTGCAGTAATGTAAAGTAAAAAGCACTAAGTATTATAGTGCGTAATAAGCTGCATTATTATGATACTAAAAACGGTGCAATAAATGTCACTATACGAGCAAGTGTGTTAAAAATAATTGGACTGTTTTACAAAAAACTTAAACCGACTTCAAAGTACACTAAGAAGTAATAAAATCCTGATCTGATGACAATGGGACCCAACGGGAAGTGTACTCTTCCAGACAAAAAAAGAATTTTCCAAATCGGTTAATAAATGACGGAGCTATGAGGTAAAAAAAAAAAAAAATACAACTGAATTGAGAACCTCCTCCTTTTTTTGAAGTCGGTTAAAAACATAACTACTTGTCTTACTTTTCACTGTGAGGTAAACTGTGTAACTGTGGCTTACCCCGGCGGCAGTGCAACATATATACAGTTTTCTTTCGCTTTTGTTTACGTAATTGTAATTTTACCTTTCCCTCTTACAGGTTTGTTTGAGATTCCCCAACTTTGTCGTAGCAGGCTGTATTCGTTCTACGATTTAGAGATAGCATTGCATCATTGCTCCAATGATTAGTAACCATTTGTTACCATTACAAATCGTATCTGGGAAAACATCACTTAGGTCATAACAATAGGATTCAAATTAGGTAGGGGACATGGCCGGCCAGTGGTTGCTTGAAGATCTGTTTAGCCTGCCGTGTATGAGCCTTGTGGACCGATTACCCAACGACGAAATAAGACAATAATAAAAGTAAATATATACATATTGGTAAAAGTTTTCGTGCGGTAGGAGAGAGGTTGGTCAGGATAACTTATCAGTTATCATACGAGTGATAAAACAATATTTGAAGAAATCGTCTAGTCTTCTTTAAGCTAAGAATGAGCTACGACGAGTATTATATTATTAGTATTGTATAAGGTAACTTTAGTATAAAAAGCCATGTTCCTATGTTGTAAAAATATGTATTCACATCACAGTGAAAAAGCCACCTAATACACACACAGGAAGGTATAACCTGCCTGAGCTACGAATAATCTGTACTTTAATGTTCAGGAGGAAAGTTTTGTAAAGTATTTGTTGTTTTTTTTTTATATTTGTGTGCTAATTAGACAATCTATAAAATCGAATTAATATATTAACCACATTTTAGGTAGATACCTATAGAAGAGTGGGATCCTTATTCATATGGATTTATATAAGCCATAGCTGACCCCCGTGGTTTCACACGCGTACGCATATCTAACAAACTTTTATTGTATAAACCGACTTCAAAGTACACTAAGATGTAATCAAATCCTGATCTGATGACAATGGGACCAACAAAAAAATAATTAGCGAAATCGGTCCAGCCGTTCACGCGTGATGGCGTGACCAAGGGAAATAGGGATTAATTTTTATATATATAGATATATTAAATAAACAACTTTCATACCACATATTTTAATGTATTTAATACATATTCATAGTATTGTTCAGAGGATAGCCTTGGTCATGTCCTTTTGGTCGCTAAAATGTTTAATTTTAGTTTTTGTTTGTGTCATCTAAGTTTATATTTTAGTTTTTGTTTGTGTCATGTATGTATTTTGGTTGGTTATCAATAAAAAAATATTATTATTATTACTTTAGTTATTTGTGAAATGTTAGAGTCAGCTCACACCGAGACGCGACGCGATGCGGCAAGCTTAGAAAGCAATAGAATATAGAACTTTATTTACCTACTACACACTAAGGTGCACATTACAGTGACAGAAATCGTGACAAGTGATACAACTCGCGCCGTTCGCGAGTTGTATCCGAATTATCTCCCTGAAATGTTAACCTTTTTGTTTCCTAAATAAAGTTCTATATTCTATTGCTATCTAAGTTTGCCGCGTCGCGTCGCGTCTCGGTGTGAACTGACCCTAACATAAGAATGGGAAGGGGAGTCCGAAAAACCTTATGTGTACTTATATGGGGGTAGAGGGAGTCAAAAATGGCCAAAATCGTCCTTATGTAACTAATGAATGGCCCCTTGACAATCTAATATTTGGTACAATTAACATCGAGGAGAAATCCCTTTAGAGGAGTAGGTAATACCGAGAAATTCAATTCCAAAACTAGTCAGTGATTTTGTACTGATTTTGATCAGTTAGGGGCCAGTCACTGCATCGTGTGTTCAGAGCGCATTATCATTGCGCTTCTTTGGGCAATTTTTCGATGACAATTAGCAATTTAAACTAGTATTTAAAATATTTATTTGTATTAAATAAATTAACGTAAGTACTTATTATAAATCGATTGTTAATGTTGTAAAATTTATTTATAACTAAATCTGACTATAGTCTACATCAAAATTATATTTGATTGTAATACAGATGAAGGTGTACTGATACCAACAGGGAAGAGCTCAAAGAGCCTCCTGATGCTAGACCGCTACACGTACTCTCAGATAAATTATAGCAAAAACTGGTGCTGCTCGTCCCGATCAAGAGGTTGTTCAGCAAAAATCAAACGCTGTGAAAATGGTGAAATTGTCCGCGTTAACACAGTTCACTCGCACGATCCACCCAAATATATATTAAGAGACGGAAATTTCATTAAAATCTAGAGTTTTTGCGATTTGATGTAACAATAATTCATTAACTTCTATACCTGCTTACTTTGTTGATATAAGAAACGCTATATTAAAAAAAAAAAACGTAAAGTAGTCTAGAGTTAACACTTACTGAGGTTTTATTTAGTTTGTTCCCCTGCCTTTCATGTATTTGAATGCGAACCCAATGGAAGTTTCCTCGAATGTTTTACTCAATAGAATTGGTGTTACAGACGTCCAGTTCATTCCGACGGAAAAGGGAAAATACATTCTCGTGTTGCGTGGTTACACGTATTCCCAAGTGGGTGGTCGATTCTTCTATTGCTCCTCGAAGCACATGGGGTGTCGGGCGCGCGTCAGGATGATGTCCGGCAAGCTGGTCGCGTCGGGGGACGCGCACAACCACGCGCCGCCCTCGCACGCGCGCTGCGGTAACGGAGCATTCGTTCAGCTTCGCCCGCGCGCCCCGGTGCACTCTCTCATCAACACTACCATCCTCCCCTCACCTATCACGTCACCCACGGCGCGGGCGGCAGCTCTAGCTCTCCACGCACTTAGTTTCCCTCGAATACTTCCTAAAACAGATCTGTGGCTTCGACCACCAAATCCTGAACTGAAAAAAGATCCGTAAATCATATAACAATTAAGAAAAACGATGAGCAATAATTTTTATTACATATATTGATTAAGTTATAAGTAGATTTAATGTTATTGTTAATAAAAATCGAATGTTTCTTAAATTAGTTGATCTCTAAAATCGATGTACCTACCTGTATTTCGAAAAATTAAAATAGGAATCTTAAGCTTCGCTCGCTTGCAGTGATATCTTGATACGATACGTAATTCGGTGATATTTTTTTAAATAGTTATAGTTAGTTATGAGCCTTATTATTACAAATGTTACTTTTACGTGATTATTTTGTAACCTCTGTGTTTGTTATATAAAATCAAATATAAAATGCTCGCTAAATGAATTATATTGTGCTTACGTTATGATGTTTGTTTCCTTACAAAACACTATCCTAACACCAGTTCTAATTATACTTAGTAATAGTGATATTTGCTGCTTCAAATTCAAATTCAAAATCATTTATTCAAATAGACCTTCGCAGGCACATATGAAAAGTCTGACTCTAATACTCTTATACCGGTTCGGAAGGTTGCATTTGCTGAGAAGAGCCGGCAATAAACTCAGCAATTACTCTTTTCAAAACAAGCTTAGATTCATTACATAATATTTACATTCTAATCGCACTGAAAACAATTGCGTGCCCCGGCGCGGTGGCAAAATTACAAAGTAGACTGAATAAATATTTAATAAGTAAATAAATAGCAAACTTAAGCAGACCAGCCCCCACAAGCAGCACCTGTTCACAAGTATGACGCGTGTGGCAGCCATCGCCCTCCTCGCCCTCCTCGCTAAAGTTGACATTGGCATGCCAAGGAGATCAAGTCGGTCAAGTCTGGTTGAAAGACTCTGGATTAAATACGACTTAAGCCTTGATCGTTTGTGACGAAACTACGTAGAAGGCTGGTGTGCCAGAGCCTATCGAATGCCTTAGAGATATCGAGGGATACGGCAATTACTTCCCCGTATCTCTCAATGGCTTCACTCCAATTATGTGTGGCATACCATACACAAGAAGATTCCCAGTGGACAGTTTGTCGATCACTGAGGTGTTCGTTATCTTCAAGGTATGCCAGGAGCCTCCGATTCAATACATGCTCTCATGTCTTCTATCTCATGTGTTTCTAGTTCGTAGGATCGGCACGGCTGCCTTTCTTAGGCACAGGTTGTACGTTATATATGTATTTGTAACGCGTTTCCATTGATCATTACACTACCAACGTAGCACACTTGAATCATATTTTGAAAAGTTATGTCATTCAAATGAACACCAATCGTCATTAGATCGTATTGTTTGTGTTGTTCAGGGACTTCGTGACGTTGACGCTGATGGCTAGTTACAGTGAATGATTTTGCCATCTTTACCTCGTAGATAAGAAATATCGACTACCTATTTCGTAAATAATTATTTTTAGGATCCTTGTTAATTTACCATTAAAACATTTTTTTTGAATTCATTTTCGTCGTCGTCAAGATCTATTACTGCCATATTTCAAGTTTCTACGTTGCTTAGTCGTCTTGTAAAACCTCTGTGACAGACAGACGGATGGACATCAGAGTGATCTTATAAGGATTCCGTTATTTCCCTTTAAGGAATTCTAAATATGACCCGATCTAAATACGTATTGATTCGTAATACAATGAATAATTTGAATTTACCATTTTATATACCATTGAGTTTTGTGATGTGGCATTGAACAATACATATATTGTGAGTCAACTTAGTTGATCCGATGAAGACTTGCCATAGGACTACAAAATAATGTATACTCAACGCGTGTCGTCAAAGTTTGAGTCTATAAAAGGATCATGGTGCACTCCACCTCCATGAAGTTTTAAGTTGACACAAGTCTTCAAGCATTATAATACATAACCACGCGGTGGGCAGAATTATTTACCAAATTTTTGTATTGTCCATTTTGTATGTCGATTAAGCGTTATGAATTCTCCGGTCTTCTCGAGGAATATACGAGTAGGCACCGCCATGTCTTTTCTATAGTCGACCATATATTTTCAGGGGAAGACTTGCATTCCTCCGTTGATTACTATTTTAGCACAAGCAAGAGAGGCAACCCTGTCCTGGTGGTGGATTCACATCGCTACAAACTGATGAAGACGGATGGTCTTATGAAGAGATGGATCTGTATCAAGACGAGAGAGAAGTGCAACTCTTTCGCGATCACCGATGATAATATTATAGTAAAAATGAAACCAACACATACGCACTGATACTTGAAAGGTGCAATTCAAGAACTTATGGCCGATCTAGAGTCTAACGATAAAAACACTATAAATAACAACACATCACGCAACAAATTAGAGATAGGTATCCTACGTATAATATGAAACATTACTGTTTTTCATGAATTGCATATTTAATTAGTAAATAATATTTACGACATTGATCATTGTTGTTCAAGAGTATTTTAAAAATTATATTAATTTGAAGTTATACAAATGTTTTATTTATTATACTAAGTGGATGACTTTCAAGTAACTAAAGGGTTCAGACGATGGTCGTGGGTTCGCATTCTACGAAGAGTTTATGCTTTCGGTGAAGGAAAACATCGTGAAGAGAACTTTGCTTTGTAGTACCCGCCTGGCTGGCAACCACCGTAGTTGAAAATCTGTCATTAAGTACCTACCGATGAGTTCCGGCAATAGCACTTGAGAGCCAGTTGCCTGCAAGGCTTTATTTATTTATTTATTTATTTTATTTATTTTTATTAGGGAAAGCAACAGCCTCAAACAAAATAAATTACATTGTTGTACTTAAAAATGTAAGGCCAATTACAGCTATCCACATACTAAAATATAAATATTACAAATTTTTATAATAACATGACACTCGTCAGAAGGAAGCAGCGTACAAGTAATAGCAACAGAATTTATAATTAGGTATATAAAAAATGAGTGGGGTGTGTGTGGTGTGGGTGTGTGGTGTGGTTGTGGGGTGTGTGTGTAGTGTGATGCGGAGTCTGTGTATGCGAGAATAATATATTGTAAAAGTAAAATCATATAGGTTTATTTACGTATATACTTTATATAATATGATACTTTGAAATGGGCTTGTACTTGATCATAGTTTAACCTTGAAATTGAATGGTGGTAAGCACACAAAAGCCTAGAGGCGTGGCTTGAGTACTGACATCGGTATATAAAAAACGAATAATTTTAAGTGTTAGTTATATAATTAGTGTGTTTCCGTCGGGCAAGTAAGTAAATACACAATAAAAAAAATAAAAAAATAAAATGTTATAATTAGGTACAGGTATACCTAATTATGACAAGTATGGCCAGTAATTTTGGATTTGACATTCTCCTTGAACGAATGTTTACTCATGTTAAAAATATCAATATCATTGAATCGAGTATTGTAAGTTTTAAGTAGTCTAGTGAATACAGCGTTTTGCCCATAGTTAGTCGCGTGAAGAGGGACTTGAAAAAGTGATGTATTCCTGGTGCGGCGTTTGGGAGTGTTGAATGTAATGCGCTGTACCATGTCAGGGGAATCAATCCGTCCATTCAATACGTCATAAAGTAAGCCCATGTCCGCCATTACTCGGCGTTCCTCTAGTGTTAGTAGGTTATGTCTGCGATAATTCTCGTTGTAGGTAGTTATCGAACTACGGCATTTAAAATTAAGGTGTTTAAGAAATTTAATTTGAATTCTTTCAATATTTTTTTTATACTTTTCATAAACCGGATACCAAATGGGACTAGCATATTCGAGAACACTGCGTACATAAGAATAATAAACTACCTTTACACTAAGAGGCGCTTTAAATGGCTTACAAGTACGCATTACAAAGCCAAGATTACGGTATGCCTTATTAGTAATTATATCAACGTGGTGAGACATAAGCATTTTTTCGTCCATATAGACCCCGAGATCACGCACAAGGCTGACTCTTTTAATTACCGTGTAATCGAAGTGGTATGCATATTTAATCGGCTTCTTTTTACGCGTAAAACTAATGCTTTGACATTTACTAATGCTAACTTTGATCCTGTTACGTTCATAGTAAGAAAAAAGAGCATTAAGATCATGTTGTAACAGTTCACAATCAGCAAAAGTTTTCACTTGAGTATAGATTTTTTTGTCGTCCGCATATAAAAGATGCATAGAGTTAACAATACAATCACTTATATCATAAATGTACGCGTTATAAAATAAAGGACCCAGGTGGGAACCCTGTGGTACCCCAGAGGATATGGATATGAAATCAGATCTGTATCCACCAACAATGACAGCCTGCGAACGATTTGTTAGATATGAGCGCACCCACCTTAGCAAATCACCATGAATTCCAAGAGATTGGAGTTTTGTAATCAGTATGAAATGATCCACACGGTCGAAGGCCTTTTCGAAGTCCGTATATATGACGTCCACTTGACCACCTTTTTCCATTTTTTGGACGACATAGTCAGTGAATAAAGTGAGGTTAGAGACTGTAGAACGTCCTTTCATAAAACCGTGCTGTGAGTGAGGGATACCTTTGGATAGTAATGGATAGATACTGTTATATAATAGTTTTTCAAAAATTTTACTTATCCAATTTAAAATTGAGATAGGCCGATAATTTTGAATAACGCTTTTGGAACCCTTTTTGTGAACCGGAATGACTTGGGCCATTTTCCAAACAGCGGGAAAGACGCAGTCTCTCAAGGACCTACGAAAAAGTATAAAAATAGGTAGTGCCAAGCCATCAGCGCATGAAGACAGAAACATAGGCGGTAGTCCGTCTGAACCTGAACCTTTGCTTGTGTCTAAAGAGCGTAATAACTTGTGCACAATATCTTTAGTGACCGTGATGGATGATAAAGACTCGCTACTCGTGTGATTATTAACTTGTGTGGGATTCAAGTCGCTTAAATCGTTTGGCATTTGAGAAGAATTAATAAAAACACTTTCAAAAAAATTGTTAAATGCCTTACTAATGTTGAGCCCGTCAGTATATTCTACGTTATTAGAGGTGAATTTGTTAGGATAATGCGTCCCTCCTTTTTTTGCTTTTACATACTTCCAAAAGTATTTCGGATGATAACGTATGTTTTTTTCGGCATCACGAGTGAAACGAGAGAAACACTCTGCTTGAACAAGTTTTTCCCTTGCTCTGAGCAGCGAGAATTCGTCTCCATCACGAGGATTATTGTATTTCTTCCATTTAGAGTACATTTTGAATTTTTCCCGAATAATTTTTACTAGAGCTGGGCTATACCAAATTGGATAAGAATTATTTAATTTTGGTACATAAACAGGAAGGAAATTTATAAAGGTCAGCAACGCTTTGGCAATCCTATGGTATACCATAGGATTATAGGACGTTATAGCTATAGCTATAACGTCCAAGCTTCTGAAAAACTAGCAGGCGGTTGATTATTTACAATGAAAATATTTTGTGATTTCTAAGGTGTCCCAGATCCCATTGAAATACTTGTTACAGTATGATGTTTCGGTATCATAGGAGAAGATATCTGAAAGTGTCCATTCTGCATACAATTTTCCTACCTAATAAAACATATTTGTCTGTTCTCCTTTTTTGAAGTCAGTTAACATGGACTAAGGGACTAAGGGATGGACTGAGGGTGTGTCCAGACTCAGGCAGGATATGAATCTGCCGTGCTACTGTTTGCACATACCCAGAAAATGTTAGCGCGAGCTCGCGACGAACGTTTGCGGCAGTCGTCCAAAACTCCAAACACATTCGCTGTGTACAAACACACCCAAATAAATTTGTTAGTTCTACTTCTTGATATGTAAACTTATTATTGGTACATTGCAGCAGTACCTCTTCTGAACCCAATAAAGTTTGAAATGACAAAGTTTGGCAATCCTATAATCGCTTGGGGTAACTATCGCTTCATAAAGAAGTTGACACGTCGTGTCAAGACCTGGTGGGAGTGCACTGCTAGGAAGACCAGCGGTTGTCGATGTGTCGCCGTCACCGTCAACGACCGTCTCACGAAACTCAGCGGTTGGCATAACCACTGATTTGAAATAACCCTGTCAAAAGATGTTATAATTTTTCATCAATAAATCAATCTTGTTATAATTTTTTTGTGCAATATATTAAAAAATTTATAACTAAGATTTTTCTTTAGTTATAACTCGGTATCTAGACGTACATAAATAGGCATTGCATACATTATTGCATACATGTATGCAATGCCTATTTATGTTACGCCTGTATGCCTGGCCTAGCTTTTGCATTGCTATACATAGTTGGAACTAAGTGAATTTAATTTTTACACAATATCGGTAACGGCTAATGCAAAAGCTAGGCCAGGGCGTGCAGTCTCTACATATATAGCGACCACTTTACGTCCGAATTCTGTCGTAAAGTCCTAACGATCTGATAATAACGGTATTTGGTAGTCTCTACTGTCAAAGCTATCGAATTTCATCGCTATCTTATTGTGTTTTTCGCAATTTTTACAAATTTACATAACTTTAGCGATAAACTTTGCGACCATTTTTAACATCCCGCAAACTGTTCCTTAGGATCATAGACTTAAGATTTCGCTACGCTAACTAGACCTCTATAGCATGGAAAAGAAATACGACAATACTTTGACACTTTGCGAGAGAGAAAGAAACGAATAGGCAATTCTGTCGTGAGTCAAATGTTTTCGATGGGTTGATAACAACCCATATCAACCCAGGTGCTTCTATGATTTCGTATTTTACTGAAAATAATTACGATCGTGGAAATAAAACTAGAAAAGTGTATGTTATGGATATATTCACTTGTTCTGTGAGCAACTGTGATGTCAATAGAATTAAATAAACCACAAAATTATACGTTTCACAGGTAAAAACATATTTTTTTATTGGAATATTTTCTTGTTTTTTTGGATATATTAAATTGTAAAATCTTACTAACATGTAGGTATGTTCACAATCAGGAGCTTTTAAAATTACATTTTGTTGAAGTTAAGCTTTTTAATTCGTTTTCGGAATGGGGACGAACATGAAAAATTGTAGCGATTGAACTCTACCAAAATAAGGTTTGCGTACAAAGGTTCTCCATTTGAACGTACTTTCTGTTTGTCGGGTGTCTCTATGTAGGTAATGTGTGTATACCAGCGGATCTAGTTAATGTGTCTAGTTGTATCTAAATCCTTTTAGAATTTACGGCGTGATTGAATTAAAAATGTCCACAAATGTTTTCATTAAAATTTAAAAAAAAAACTGGGATTATTATGGCGTTTAATATTTTTTATGAGTGATTCATCTCAAATTCCTTAATTTTACGTACGGCTTCTTTGAATTGACTTTAGTATTAAAGACACTGCTGTGAGCAAGGTAATAATCGTATATTTTTATCTTTCAGAGCCAAAATTTGGTCTGTCTCAACGTGGAAATCTTGTTGTTCAAATAGGCGAGTGGCGTTTTAATAAGCACGCTTGTTGGGGCTCAAAGGTCCGCTGGTCTTGCATCAAGAAGAAGAATGGGTGTACCGCTGCCATCACCACTGTCGACAACGTCATCGTGAAGACCCTGGGGATACATAATCATTGATCACTATAACATGTTATTTAATAGAGTATTTAATGTTTCGATGTTGCAGGTGACTGCTTTTATAAGGTTTAATTTACTAACTTATGACTAAAATCATAGAATTAGATAAGTCTAGGGGAGTGTCGCATGAGATACTACACGACTAAGTCAAAGTCTAAGCCATTTATTCAATTTAGGCCCTAGTATGGCACTTATGAAGGTCTAAGCTACTGAAGTTACCACCATTTCGTAAGGTCGGCCTTTAACTGAGAAAAACAGGCGAGAAACTCAGCAAGGTAACATTTTTTAAATACAATCTGACAATATTGGCTATTTTTAGGGTTCCGTACCTCAAAATAAAATAAAAACGGAACCCTTACCTATACGATCACTTTGCTGCCCGTCTGTCTGTCTGTCTGTCTAACAGTCTGTCAAGACCCTTTTTCTCTTCAAGAAATTTTGATGATTTCGTAAAAACTGTGGTAGTTAGAAACATCGTTCCATTTTTTCTGTAATATTTATACATCAATATATACCTACTGCAATTATTACCAATTTTTGGCTTTCCGATTTTTTTCCGCAAATTTTTTGTAACTAGCAAAAACGTGTTTGATCCCTAGACACTATCGATACGTGTAGTTTTTTTTTCTTAAGTTTACGGCTTAAGGAAAGGATACATCTAGATAGAGTGTAGCAGCTGTGTACGCGTCGATAAAAATACGCTCTAACTGTTAGGGGCTAAATCAAATAAGAATAAATAAAAATGCAAAATAATGATCAATATTTAAATTTCTCCCGATTTTAATTGGAATATTTAAACAACTACTATCATTATGAACGTCATTATGACAAGCAGAATGACGCAGAGGGAGCGTAAAACGTAGCTGTTACGCGCAGCAGCCTATAAAAGTTGGCCTGTTTTGTATATTAGTGTAGTATGGCGACGTTCTTTCTATTTATTCCTAATATGCAAAGTACATGCACTTTACATGCAAAATCTTTTGATCATATTAATGTTATAAGCACATATGACAGTACAGTATTATTAAGTTCTCTATTTTTTATGAATATGTTTTTTTTCAAGTGATCTATAATCAATGTAGAAGTTATAAAGTAGATTTAAAATGCTCTCTGATTTTAGTATACAATAGTATCGTAGCCATAATCCATTTATTCTGATTAATTAAAAATAAATTGAAAAGGAATGTTTGTTTGGTATTTGTGATGATTAGCTTTGGTAAAAAAACATGTAAACAACCTGCTGAGTGCGGATATTCGCGGAGATCCAATGGTGCGTCCATGTCCAGCCGGCACCAGCCGACCCACGAACAGGATTCTAGCAAGAGAGCCAGTGAAAGGCAGATAGTTAAATTTTGTCCAGTTACCCTTCTATACTTTGGCATGAGATGGAGACTAACTAGGCCCAGTCGCGGTGGGTTCAGAGTTACTCAGGTATAAAAATCTGATGAACTTCAACAGTATTTCAATATGGCATTTGGGTATGTTAAAATATACCACTGTTGCTATTGAAAAATAACAATGTTTATAGTGTGTTAACTCACGGCAGACACGTTAGAAAAATATTTTTTTTGAAAATTTTAAAGTAAAGCAAATCTGAAATTTTAATATTTTATTCTTAACAGTGTCATAAACTTCAGACTATCACGGCAGACGTATTCTGACAGAAAGCGAAGCTTTACCTACAGTCAGAGCGTAAGTATGTATATAATACTCACTATTATATCCATTTAATCTGGCATGTCATTGAATATACAAATTTGATTTAAGAAAACGGCCTAGTGCGTGTCGGGCCACGCGCAGAACAGGGTTCCGTAGTTGCCCGTCACAATATGCGGACCGGAAGGGGACTTTTTACTACCAGCAGGGCTATTTTAAAACGCTCGGATTCGATATCGCAAACGGATTCAAAAACTACTGAGGCGATTTTTCGCAATTGTTATTTTAATTTCCGAATTTGAATATTTTTATGTTTCTTTACGGAAATATCAATTCAATTCATCGAAAAGTATTAACCCATTAGGGATCCCTATCCCTAATGGGTTATTCACTTGATAGGATCTAACATAGAGTTATTTTTACAGATCTTAACCCTGTATTTGCCCAGTCGCAACGAGGCAATCCAGTGATCATGATTGGACAGTACCGCTTCAACAGGGTTAATAAATACGGTAATAGAATCAGATGGGTCTGTGTTAAAGCTAAAGCTGGTTGCAGAGCGTCGCTCCACACTATGGACAATGCAATAGTCCGCGTGTGGGGATTCCATGATCCCATGGCGCATACAAGTGCTAACCGGTTTTGAACTTATATATACATATTTATGTGTATCTGGTTTAATTGTTTCGAGACGAATACGGGTTTTGCATTTCTTCAAAAAATACGTATAGAGTATTGATAATTGGGCTCATTTCGAGTTATTCATTTGACTGATACTCGTAATATTAGTTCGAAGAGGAAACAATAATGTTTTATTGACAAAAAAAATGTTTATGACAAGATCAGGTCTTATTAAATTAAATATCCTATGACAAAAAGGTGCTTTTTCAATTGATATTACTTATTGCAAGAGTTTACATGTTGAGGCTTGAAGAGGACGCTCTTAAACAGAAATAAGCAGTATTTTAGTAGGGTGGGTAGTCGGATAAGTGTTACAATTTAGTTTTAAGTCGACATACCTAATTATAGTATCAAATTTTATCAATAATTTTATTTAATTGCGCTCTTGCACCTACACAATTATAACATTAATATTACTTAGGATATGGTGGTGGATCATCATTTATTGAGTATTTATTCATGAGTAATGTTTACCTCGATTTATATTTTATTACATCTTTAAATAGATAACATAATGTTTTTTTAATCGGCTCTTTTATTTTATACATAAGACTAATTTTGTCATACCTACCAGTTGCAAAAACCTCACGAATTGGTGGTACAGTTTTATTATTATTTGAGTTTGTTATTTAATTTCTTAATATCAAGACATAATCAGGAATATTTTGTTTTTAACAATTACAAATCACGTGAGCAAATATACAGTTTTTATTAAAATAAGTTTATAGCTTTTTCAATTTATTCCACTTATTTACTGTGATATTATTTAAGAAATCTACATTCATATTTGTCTCATCTTTAATAAGCGATTTTAATTATGTGTTATTTTGAACTTTGATGCAATTTTCAGTATGTCAGAAATACACTAACAGAGGCACTATGATGCTGATTGCAGGCGGATTCCGCTTTACAAGACAGAGAGATATGGGTAGAAAAGTCAGGTGGCAGTGTTCTACGAAAACTAGAACTAAGTGTAGAGCATTTATAACCACATTCGACGGCCATATTGTCAAAACTTGTTTGAGACATAATCATTATTAAATAAGTACCTACTTAGGTACTTTTATTTTCTTATGTATTTGATGGATAAGGATTATACATTTTTGTATTGAAATATAGAGTACTTTTTTAATATACGAAATACATACATCACTTAAAATTATTGTTTGGTTCTACAGTGTAATAGAATTCGGATCGCAGATTTTCCGAAACATCAATTTAGTACTACTTGCTACGAGGAACAACCATATTTTAAACAAGAATAAAAAACAAGCTTTTTTATATATAATAGTCAACCAACTTAATCATCAGACCCTAGAACTATAGTCCTTGTTAAGACGAATCAAACGAGTCCAAACTCGATGGGGTTGCGTCGTTTTATAACAGAGTTCCCATGGCCGCCTTCCGACTCCCATCATCAGATCAGCTCCATATAACAAGTGGAGATTCAGCATGACTAATCCAACATAATAATAATAATATAGCCATTTATTCCCAATATTATACATACATTTACATTTCATTACATTAATATTTCATTTCATTTTAATAATTGTTTTACATTTAATTTACACTATTAAATTACATATTACAATTGGGTTGCCCATTTCTGAGCATAGGCCTCCTCCATCCCATGCCACACCTTTCAGCAGCCAGTGCAGGCCAGGCGATGCCGCCGCGTGCACGACATCGTCCAACATAGGTTTCGAAAATATGCCATCTCGAAATCTCCACCCAGTATAATAATATTGCATTGTTATCCGATTTCCAGTCAAGATTTGATTATAGACACACAGACACCGGGACAGGTTTACGAGAAATTTTATTTTTATAACTTTAAATGGTTTATAGAAGGTAGGTACTTACCTCTATAGGTTCTTGATATTTAGCTAGAAGGTCGAGTATACTTTCCAACCGGGGGCTTGCATTACAGGACATACCTACTTACTGGTTTTGAAAGCCATCTTAGCCAACAGAAGCTAACCATTCATTAAATAAATCATAATGGTGAGATTATAAAATATTTAATGTAGAGTCATGTCAGTGTAATTAATTAGGTACGTTCGTAACGGCGATCTACTATATTTTAAAATCAAATTGAAAATTATTTTAAACTACTTACTCAAATCTACCTCAGTCGTGCAAGTAAATATAATCATAACTTTTTATATTAGTATTCTCACTGTGCTACACATTCATTTGATCAATATTTTAGTAGAAATAAATTAGTTTTATCAAAATATTTTTTGGATTAAAAAAGTCTTGAAGAGACTAATAGATTTTCAGGGCTCGTTGTAAAATTGTGAAGATACATCATCCGTGATAAAAAGGTGCGGTTGAATAGTAGGTATACGATTATAAAATTATTATGATTAATGGTTTTCCAACTTTTTTTTTTATCCAACTAAGTCGGTAAACAAGCATACGGCCCGCCTGATGGTAAGCGGTTACCCTAGCCATATGGACGCTTGCAACACAAGAAGAATCGTTCACGCGTTACCGACCTTTCCCCCCTCCCCTATGAGCTCTGGCGACCTTACTATCGCACAGGATAACACAACTTTACACAACATAAAGTTATTTGGCTGCGGTATTCTGTAAGGTGGAGGTACTTCCCCAGTCGAGCTGCTCATTGAGCGAATAAACGCTATGCTCTACCTCTCTCAAAACTTGTCCGGTATCCAAAAATAATGCCTTGGTCATTTTTCAGTAACGGAATTGTATACCCACTGGGGTACAAAAATGCTCGTCATGGGTACTCATCGTTTTGCAAAGCATTTTGAGCGAGGTGAGAAAATACGATGGCGATGCTCCACCAAGACTCGTACCAAGTGCAAAGCTGCCATCACTACTTTACTCGATGGAGTAGTTATAAGAATGAATATGAATCACAATCATTAGTCACTAGCAAAATGGTATAATCTCGCGAGCAAAGTAGCCTGAAGAGAGTAAAGAGAACAATCAACACAAATAAAAACAATTGAAGAAAACAACCTTTTATTTATTTACATATATTTGACTAGCTTTCCGCTCTGCGGAATCCCCAATTCCCTATTTTACCCCCGAATTCAACCCGAATTTCCGACATTCCGACATTCCTTTCTTAATTCGCACTACCTGTACATGTTTTTATTTTGAACATCTATACGTGTTATTTATATAATTAGGAAAACCAGGGGCCTGTTTAAAATAGCAAATCTGCGAGTCTGCACTCTGCTGTCTTCAATTCACTTTTCAAATATTGCGGAGTGAAGAGTAAAAAGTAACTGACTTTTCGCAAACATGTAAAGAGGTAACGTTTTATGAAAATCATTTAATCTGCAATTTTTTGTCTGCATGAAATACCTGTTTTATGTTAGCATGTTTTGCAGAGCGCAGATTTATTTATAACATTACTGTTTCTTTTAGTTTTTGTATTATAATGCTTTTGGATTGAAAAGTATTCTCTAAAAAGTCTTCATATCCACCAACAAATTCGTAGGATGCATCCTACGAATTTGTTGGTGGATCTGCATCTGCAGATTATTTTAATAAACCAGAAAATCTTCACTCCACACTTTGCGATGCTTACTCTTCTATCTATGCTTAGGTGGGTATATATGTTTTCATTTTTATTGTTAATTATTGTCTAAAAAAATGATACCGCTGCTGAGTTTCTTGCCGGATTCTTCTCAGTTGAAGGCCGAGTTCCGAATCGGTGGTAACTTCAGTAAATGTGACCTTCTGGGGCCGAAATTGAATAAATGGCTTTGACTTTGACATTGACTCTTCACACTTCTGAATTTTACTCTTCAGTCTGCAAAATGTTTGTACATAAAACATAAACTCCGCTGAAGAGTTCAGAAGAGGGAGTGCAGACTTACAAAGTGGTTACATAAAACAGGCTCCTGTAGGTGTTACATAAAAACTGGCTCACATAGACAAATGATATAAATGTACGACTTTTTAAGGAGTCGCAACATGCGTCATAAATGATGGTAACATAAAAAGCTAGAAATATAAACTAAAAAACAAGATAAATTTACTTTTGATAACAATATAAACATGTTAAAAAAAATTTTTTTTTTAATTAAATACCACATGAAGTAGAGAACCTAAAAAACATTATTATACTTATTATTTAGTAGAAAGAAAAATAAATAAGCAAATATTCAATAAGGTATTAATTAATAAAGTAAACAATTTCAGTTGAGGTTTCTATGACAAGAAGAGGTGCAAGAATCCTGACCGCAGGCCAATTTTACTTCTATAGAGAAAAAACAAGAGGTTCGAAAACTAGATGGCACTGTTGTACCAGAATTAATACTAAATGTAAAGCGTTCATCACCACAGTGGACGATACAATTGTTAAGAGTAACCTGAGTCATAATCATATGATGTGAATATGATGAAATATTACAATCTAAATCAGAAGAGTCGGCCGAGGAAATCCCGAAGCAGATGTATAAAATTCGATCGTCGCAAATGACAAGATTTCAGTAGAGCTATTTCAAAGTAATATTGTTATAGGTGATTTGTAACGAAGCAGCTTTCATGAAATTCACAATACTTTTTTTTAAACTTATATTTTATTTATTATTACTAACTTATCTAACTTGATCTTTTTCGGCTGTTACTCTGACTTTGCTACACACGACCTTTCGTAGTTTTTAATATTAGTACGATATATTACAAAAGTGATGTGGATATTATACAATTCACAGTATTTTCATATTTTTACCGAAATATATAATATTCATTCTCATCCTTTGTTCTTTCTGTAGTTTTTTTATACGTATTTTTTCTATTGTATGTATTTGTGAGTATGACAAAAAAATTATAGAACAACAAAATTTTTGATACTTCTGGTTTACAAGATACACTTTCTCGAAAAGAGAAAAGGGACTTCTTTGGTTCTGTCAATTAAGGACAAGCAGCAAATGCCAATTTTGCTTTGAGAAGACGACTAGAGAAGACGAAAGTATAGTACAGTTTGCAGGAATCGAGCACAATCATGAGACGCCTATAAACAAGGAAGACACCTATTTGGTATCAAATATATGCGTTTCCTATTTTAACAGATTGGTGTTGGTAATGATAATGGCATAAGTTTCGATGACAGTGCACTACCAAGCAAGACCCGAATTACTTAAGTATAAAGCCTCTTTCATAACATCTTTATTTACGGATGGGAAAATTTCATAATTATGATTGGACACTGGAAACTTAAAGACGTCTATGTGGTTTATAGTTGCTATCTTAGCGGCTTAGAGGGGGTAAGTGTTCGTATTAGATCCTTTCATTGACATCTCACACATTTTGTATAGAGTTTTTTTTTTTTTTTTTTTTTTTTTTCTGAATTTAATTCGCAATCAGTCGCCAGACTTTAAGCGAATGCGGTGTGTGATTTTTGACGTGTAAGAACGGTGGCCAGTGCCAACAATTCAAGCTTAAATAACGTGGTCTCTTTTTAGCCTTTGGACCATATTTGATTTATTCAGCAGCTCAGCAACAAGTGGGTTTGGGTGGGATGACAGACGCTCAGCATGTTGTTTTTTATAGCGCTGTATCTCTGATGCAACTGTCGGCATGTTCAGATATTCATGAACATCTTCGTTCTTAGTAAACCATGGCGCATTAACAATGGCTCTCAGTATACTGTTTTACTATACTGAAGGCAGGTGATGTTACTTTTACTGGCTACTCCCCACAATTGGAGACCATATGTCCAGATAGGCTTCAAAATGGAGTTATAAATGAGGAGTTTGTTGTCCACTGATAATACAGAGTTTCTGCCCATGAGCCAGTACAAATTTCTGTATTTGATGTTGTTCTCATCTCTTTTTTGCTTAATGTGATTCTTCCATGTCAACCGTCGGTCCAGGTGGAAACCAAAGTATTTGATGCAATCACAGTGTGGCAATATATCGTCTCCAAGTCTCACTGGAGGGCAATCTTGTTTTCTCAGTGCAAATGTGATATGGTTCGACTTTTGTGCACTAGCGCGGATGCGCCATTTAGTGAGCCAATTTTGAGTTTTATCCAGATGCTTTTGTAGTTTGTTACTAGCCGTTGTTGGATTTTCGTCACAAGCCAGGTACGCTATGTCATCGGCATAGGTGGCTATCGTAATTTCATTAGATGTAGGAAGATCTGACGTAAAAATGTTATATAGAACTGGCCCCAGAACAGAACCTTGCGGAACTCCAGCCTGGATTTTGTGTAACGCTGATCTTGCGGCCCCCAGCTTTACTTGGTAGGTTCTATCTGACAGGTATGACTCTACGATGAGGAACAACGAATATATAGTATAGAGTTAACAAAAAAATATGCTGTTTCAGAACCACTTTACTTTACGACAAAGGCTGGCAATCTGGTGATGTTGTTAGGTCCTCACCGTTATAACCGAGGCAAGATAGGCAAAGGGCCAAAACTTCGATGGACCTGCGTTAAAAAACGCACCGGATGCCGAAACACAATCTTTACCATCGACAACAAAATTGTCGTTAAGAACGGTGTTGAGCATAACCATTGATTTTATTATCTGGAACTTCTGTAAGGTTATAGATACGAATAGTTTTTATTGAGTTCCTAAAGACTGACCGATTGATAGGCCAGTTGGCGCAGTTGGTTAAGAGTCTGGTAAAGATTCCACGTATTGCGCCGCAGGTCGTAGGTTCGATTCCCGCACAGGACATGCATTTGTGTGCATGAACATGTCTGTATGTCCTGAGTCTGGGTGTAATTATGTATATTAAGTATGTATTAACAAACAAAAAGTAGTATATGTATTATATCAGTTATCTGGTTTCCATAGTACATAAGCTCTGCTTAGTTTGGGATCAGACGACCGTGTGTGAGGAATGTCCCAGGTTTTTTTTTTTTATATTTAAAGTATCTTTTGATAATTTTATTTCTATTTATCTGGTTTTGTCAGTCACACTACCGTTTGCTACGTCAATGAAATATAACATCTGGTGACAAACTGTCACGTGTCAGCTTTTTTTTCTTCATTTTACATTTATTAAAATGTTTTTGTTGATTCTTTACTAAACTTTAAACACCACACCCAAGGTAGTGTCACCATGTCAAATCACACAAGGTTTATTGCATACGTTAAGTTTTATCAAAAACGTTTGTACGTCACTTGTACAACATATTTTTGCTAGTTGGGATTTAACATTACCCTTGTTCAGTTCCACTTTTATTAAACATCCAGTAATATTATAGCGCAAGCGCTGGATGTGCAGCAAGGCCGCTAGTGGCTGTCAGGCTTCTCTCACCACCCTCGATGTCAGATCTATGCTCGATGACGATGTTGTCATCACAACCAAATGAGCTGTAGTTTCTGAGCACGTTCGGGATGGGGACCTAATTCGTAAAATGTGCATTGACTATTGCTTTCTTGTTGTTTTCGAGTTTTTGTTTCATTTAATTATTTGGTTTTGCTTCCTTTAGTTAGTAGGTTTTAGGCTGTGCTTGCGTTATGTTGTTTAAAATGTTGTATTTTTTTTAGTACGCCTAAAGTCATAGTTTTCTTTTAGTTATTACAATGTATTATTGAGTTTTTAGGAATCATTTCTTTCAGCTTTCCATTAAAAAAAACATAACGCTGCCCTAATCCAATCCAAATGTACTATTTCTAGTTTATCCTTTCAGTTCTGCATGTGTTTTGGATGATCCTATTCCAGGTCCTGTGTTCGGGAAGACTAGGTATGGGAGACCGACGATACTGGTGGGCGAGCATAAGTTCTGGAAGGCTGGCAATTTCGCTGGAAACGGAAAACGCTGGTATTGCAGCTTCAAGCGTTGCCACGCGACTTTGTTTACCAAAAATAATGTCATCGTAAGAACTAGTGGGGAACATAATCATAAATAAATATAAAAAAATATTTTATTAAATAAGTATAATAATATATAAATATATCTCGTCGGGGCAACAAAACTCTCTGCATCGGGAATTATCGCTTTAACGTGTACGGGGTAATATATACATATATTATTATACCTATTTAAGAAAATAAATAAATAAAATAAATACCTATTTCAGATATAAAATAATAGCATAAATAGTAAAATACTTTTGTATTTGTTAAGGATAATGAATTTTCAATTTATTCAAAGAACAATTAATGATGATGAATGAGTAAACGTCGTGAAATTTTCTATTTACTTCTTAATATGGTTATTTTATGGATTTAAAACTTTGTAGTTCATTTCATAAGTTTATCCACGAATGTTTCTTTTATGTTTGGCATAAATTAATCGATATAACAAAAGCATCTTGCGAGGTGCATTGCAGACAATCCTCGAAGTTTTCTACGCGAGCCTCAAGTCACTTCGATGTTCTCGGTGACTAATAATAGTAGTTGTTTTAATTCATTTCAATATTAATATATTTGTTTGCGAAGTCGATAGTGTTTTGACAGTGAAATGATCTGCGCTGTGCCTCGCCAAATGTGCGCCGGCCCTAACGTCTCGCTCTACACGTTGATAGATGTATCAGCAGGTGGATCAGCAAATGCATCAGCGGATAAATTCGCGAGCAGTCCACACGACCGCGAGCCATTCAGTCTGTTTTATTTCATAAAAGACGCAACTCGCATCAAATAATGGATGTGGAGACAGTAGCGCCCGCTACTATTTATTTATTTATTTTGCACTTATAAGTGCTACTTGAGTATGCAAGCAGTCGACAATGAGAAAAAACTGTAAGCAGGTGTATACTCTCATTCACAATCCGCACAACACGATACACGATGCGCTGTCGTCGGCTCGGCAGACGTGTGGACAGGAAGTATTTGACGTTAAATACTTATGTTGTGCTATCTAACTGACGATCAAATACCCCCGTCTATATGTATGTACACACGGCTACAGATCAAGCTATACATTTCCAGTATAAGATGATCTCGCATTGTATAGGATTTCCGAACAATGGAACGTCAGTTTATACTAGAAATGTATAGCTTGATCTGTAGCCGTGTGTACACTTAGGCGGCTGCATCTGATACATCTCTCGACGTGTGGAGGAGGCAATCGAAAAGAGATACATACACGGTTGACATAAAAATATACTTATCTTGAAACCTCGTATATAAGTTTATGTGATACCTTACGTTATTTGTGTCATTAGAAGAATATTTTTGTTTTAAATCAAGTTACGTATAAGTACCTATTATTCTTTACTTTCAGATTCTAAGGCTGCATTCCGAATTAATGATATAATCGCTGTAATCGATTTGAGCGTGCTTAAACCCGTACCGAATTGAAATAATGACAGTTAAGATGTCCCGTGAAACGTCATAGATGACGTCATAATATGCGCCATCTTGCGCTCACACCGACCATGCCCTAAACTGATATCACCGTGAGCGCTGTCAAAAAGTGACGGTTAGTTATTGTTTTCGGCAAAAATCTAAGATTTTTGGTTTTCCATATGGTAAAGATACTTTTTATGATTTTATGAGAGAAAAATAATAAAAAATGCGGATATTCCTTTTTGCGAGTCAACTAATAGAAGATATAAGGAGTTCTAGCGCATTGTTAATTCAGATTTTAATTAAATTCTCAAATGTTCTGTTTTGAATACTGTGAGCGCGATAACGGGCGTTCCGAATTGTTGACATTTCTGATTCTCAGCTGTCATTATCGTGATATCTAACTCGGTACGCAAATTATTGCTGTGCACTGTGCACTGTGAGCGATATTATTTAATTCGGAACGTAGCCTAAATTGTTGTTCCTTAGCAATGTTTACAAATTATATCTCTATTTGTCAAGTGTGGTGGTCGAAATTCGACCAATTCCATTAGCAATATTATCCACATGTATATCCACGAGGATTGTCCTTTTCACAAATGGTTTGTAGAGTCAGACAGGTTTTTATTTAACAAAGTTTTTTTGTGTATACCGTTGAACGAAACCATCCCAATATTATTCATAGTTTAAATTAGGTTAAATACATTCTGGTAAATATACCTATACATTTTAATCAAAATCAAAATTAGCCAAATCGGTCTAGCCATTCTCGAGTTTTAGCGAGACTAACGAACTTTTTATATAGTTAAATAGATTAAAATTGATTAGGTATTTTGTTTCTCAGCCGTATACCTGTTATCTCGTACCGGCTCAAGGATGTTGACTATTGGTGGTCACAGGTTCTACTTGCATATTACCCATGGACCCAAAATTATATGGAGATGTAACAAAAAGAGAATTGGTTGTCGATCCACTATAACTGCTATTGATGACACTATCATCAAAATAACAGAACATAATCATTGATTTTAAACAATATTGATTGAATTACTTAATTACTTTGGTGAAAATAAACGTTTAATTTTGTCCCCAGGTTTTTTTTTATCTACACTTAGCAATTGTTTTCACCTTTTTTTGGAAATTATATTTTTGTACTACCGCCCCCTGTGTCGCTCGTTGTCGACTAAAAAAACAAGCTGTATAATGAAATGTTTTAATTGTTCTCTAAGGTCCATACTTCGAACAATCTCGTCAGGGCAACCAAGCTCTCTGCATCGGGCATTATCGCTTCAATAAGCACAATTCCAGCAAAGGCCCTAAATCAAGATGGAGATGTGTGAATGTTAGAAACGGTTGTAAAGCCACTATCATCATGCTGGATGACACTATTATGAAAACTTTGCATGAACATAACCATTGATGTTGCATCTGTTTTCGAAGGAGTTGTGACGAACCCGAGTATGTCGACCAGAAAATGCATATTTGCTCGCGTTTATTTTATTTCTATGACTCTCGTATTCAAATTAGAAGTGCAACAATTTTATCAGTATTGATCTAAAGTCAAACCCCCTTATTAATAAATAAGGTTAAGTCAGTCTTGTAACATACCTGGGTGTTAAGATATGCTCCAACATTCATAATCATCAGTAAAAATAAATAAATACAGGCTTGCTTGAACTAAAAGCCTTTTATTTCCAAACGAGTTAATCAGCGGTAATTTGAAGCTTAAATAATAAAATTCAATCACAAGAAATTGGTTGAAACTTCCTGGTTATGACTAGGGAGAAAGTTTATCATAGAAAAATTTATGTCGCACCTGTCGATTTTTTGATACCTATCTAAAATCCAGCCAGTTAATATGCTCTATTACCAAGAGTTGTATTCCAGAATGGATCTGGCCTGGGAGGCTCAAAAGGCCGTTCGAGAAATAATTTGTTTTGTTTGTATAAAAAAATATAGCTAATGGAATTCATTTTTGGAATTCTCAGCGTCTACTAAATCGTCGAAATCTCTACGTAATACCAATATTTTTTGGTAAAATGGTCATTCATCATTACATTATGATGTATATACATAGAATACGATTCGGAATTGATAAATTGCATAAGATCAGCTGTAAATTTGGAATAATGATCCATACATCAGCAATATTGCTCGACATTCCTGTTCTTTTTATTTGCTCAGATTCCAGAACAAAAGGCAGATGGAGCGCGCGGAACACGGAAGTGAAGCCAAAAAAGCAAATACAAATTAAAAATCACCTGGTATTCGCTTTTGAATGTGTATTTGTTTTGTTTAAACAAAGTTTTTAGAAAATAAGTGATTTTTGTCGGCCTAAAATTTCATAACCGGCCAAGTGCGAGTGACTCGAACACGGAGGTTATCTGTTAAGGTAATTTCCATCAAATATCATGTAGGGAATTTATAATAAGAAACACTCAGTTACACATGTACCTAACTACCTATTAACTTGCAAACGAAGCTATTATGACAATTTTGTGTTACAGATGCGCCAGTTTTTACAACGTCGCGTTTCGGAAACCCGGTTGTGATATTAGGCAGGTATAGATTCAATGGGAGAAGTAGAGGCCCTAACACCAGGTGGTACTGCACTAAAGTGGCAACTGGCTGCAAGGCGACCATTGTAACAGTAGACTATAAGATCGTTCATGGTAAATTTGAACACAATCATGCCTAGATGACATTGACATGAGTATATATTTTTTATTTTTATAATAATAAAAATATTTATTTATCTCCACAAATTACAAGTCCTTGTACACACAAATGGTTACGCTATGGAAAGGTTGGGACACCTGGAGCCTAAACTAAGCCGCAGCCCGTATCTTTGAACATCAAGTCTCCCTTCAGTTAAATTAGTTAAATAAAAAGAAAATATTTTAGTACCTAATTTACTTGCTAAACAACAGTTTTTTTTATTATTTTAAATTACATATTTTATATATATGTACACACAGTACACTGTGTATGTAATGAGTGTAGAACTCATCATTTTACAATGACATTAATTACTCTCAGCTCAGTTAATTAATCTTCTAGTTTGTGCTGCACAATTTATCTTTTCCACACACAAGGTTGATTTTTTACTCAATACAGTTAACAAATAATATAAATCTGACTCACAGTAATTATATAAGTATAACTCGACCAGAAACTTTGAAAATTAAGTGTAGTATGGTCATACTATAATTTTCAATGCACAGCAAGACAGTAAAAGGGAGTAACCCTTGTACTGCCTTATAATATTGTTCAATTTTAGGTCAAAAGATATTCCGAACCGGTGGTAAATTCAACAGTATGTACCAATTTAACGTTCATAAGTGCCTTACCAAGGCCTAAACGTAGATTTACGTCTTTCTACGAGGTATTGATTATTTTGATTGTTTATTAGCATGATTTGAATTTTCGGAATGCGATATACACTGTGGTTGCGATCGCGACTACGCGTGTGACCGAGATTCTGATGGGCGGTAGATCTTTCGTGATTATTTTAAATAAAAATATTTGCATTCAGTAGTCTTTAATTACGTATTTGGGTGTAAGTAATATTTCGTTAGCAAAATAAAGGTTAAGGTTAAATTTTTACAACTATTTTGGTACAGTGAAATATTTAATTACTAACATTATTATTTATCTTCTGACCTGGAGCTAGTTTTTGACTGTGTTTTTTACAGTGCAATACAGCACGTCGCGAAAAGGCAAACCAGTGATAATAGTGGGCATGCGTAGATTCAACCAGGATTCTTCTACCACTAAAGGAGCTCTGCTCAGATGGAGGTGCACCAGGAAAGGAGAAGGTTGTAACGCTAGAGTTACCACTATTAATAATAAGATTGTTAAATTAAAAAATGAGCACAATCATTAAAAACAAAGCAATAAAATTTACATGCAAAATTGAATAAATCGATAGATAAAAATGAAAATTTCTTTAATAACTATGTTGGATTTAGTTATTTTTTAATATTTTTTATTATATCGTGACTGCGAAAGTACTTTTCTACTTACGATAAAATATTTAGATTTTCTTGAAAGTCAAAATGATATGTTCAGTCCCCCCCCAGCCTAGGGCAACCCTTTATAGTTGTTAGTCTGAACCACCGTACTGATTACGGAACCCTACACTGCGCGTGCGCAGAATAGGTCGTTATTTAAATTAATAAGTAGCCTATACGACACAAATATGACTTTTCTCTGTTTTTAAGTTATAAGTGATATTTTATGTGATCACGTTGCTTATAACATAAGTTTGTTACCTACTGTTTTTTATTTATGTATTAATTTGCAAATAAATGTGTTTTCATTTACTCATTAATGTTTTGATTTATAAGCCTATTACAATTTTTTCTTAATCCATACTTACACGGTATAATACGATATTAAATGAAACCTCGTAATTACTCATGTATACGATCAACTTTTATTAGGGGACAAACTTCGTAATCGCAAAAAAAATGCAGCTTTTCATACATATTTTTTTATTCATTAGAGTTTAGATATTTCATTTGTGGGTATCTTTTCAGTTTGTTTACTTTCACAGTTTGTGCACTTATTCTCTGTCTCATAGGTAGGTATGTTTCCCATCGAAAAACATACTATTTATTAGTGTTCAAGTTTAACTTATAACTTAATTACGAGTATTGTAGTAGAGCTGTCGTCAATTTGACATAATATTGTTTCGAAGTAATTGAAATAAGGGTTTATCATTATTATTTTCACGAGAGGTAGAGCGTAGCGTTTATTCGCTCAAACAGCAGCTTGACTGGAGAAGTACCTCTACCTTACAGAATAGTGCGGCCAAATAACTTTATGTTGGGTTCCTGCGCGTGAGTAAGGACGCCAGAGCTCAATGAGGAGGGGGGAAGGGTCGGTAACTCGTGAGTGAACACGCCTCGTGTGTTGCAAGCGTCCATATGGCTACGATAACCGCTTACCATCAGGCGGGCTATCGTAAAGACATCTTTCTACTGGTTATTACATTGTTTTGCCAATATAGCAGTGAGTAACATTCAGAAATAGTCACTTTAAGAAAATAACTCAATTTATTATGTATTTTCCAGTGAAATTCATGACATCGAAACGTGGAAAACCTATGATTCAATATGGTCAATACAGCTATAGTTATAATTGTGATACTGGCGGTAAGGGCATGATCAGAAAACGATGGATATGTACTAAATGGGCTTACGGGTGCAGGTCTTCGATCACTACCTTTGGTGATGAAGTTATAAAGTACAATAATGTACATAGTCATAACAAAGATAGTAGCCAAGCATACTGGTGAGAACGTCAAACTTACCACACCAATATCCTAGGATATCCTTCACACATGGCACACATCTGATCCCAGACTAATTGTAAGCATAGCTTGTACCTATGGAAACCAGATAACTGATATAATACATATACCTACTAATTTTTGTTTGTAAATACATACCTACTTAATATACATGATTATACCCAGACTCAGGATATGCAGACATGTTCATGCATACAAATGCACGTCATGGGTGGCAATCGAGCCCACGACTGTAATAGGCGGAATCTTAAACAACTACGCCAACTCACTACGCCCGTCAATTTGTCATATGTGAATGATTCATAGAAAAATGACAGAAATATGATAGTATAGTTTCTACCAGGGTTGTTGCTGATGAAGGTCAGCATCAGGTCGAGTGAAACCGCGGGGGACAGCTAGTAGTAGTAAATCATTACCTTAAAACAAGGTTTTAAAAAAATATCTTCAAATGCAAGAGATAAGTGAAATATTGAAACGACAAAATTAATTAATATCTCTAGAGAAAACGAAATTGTTTATAATCATATTTTATGTTTATATTCATATCCTATTTTTATAATCATTCTGTAGATTATAAAGTATTGACTTTAAATTATAAAAATAGGGATTTTAGACAGTCAGGCAACATTTATTTCTATGTCGTGCATTTCGAGTGTATATGAAGATCCTATGACCATACAGTTTATTATGTATATTTGACTGATATCTATGATGACAGATTTTGACATCATATTTCTGTGAAAACAGTATTATAATGTCTTGCAGTGCCATTGATGTTTTGAGTATGTACACGTTAGTAATAATTGGTGTTTGTAATAAGAGTGTTTTTAATAATAATAATAATAGCGAATTCAATAAATGTATTATAACTGATCTGCTATTTTTCCCAAGTTTAATGATTTTTTTAAGCAAACCCCATTTGCTGTGACTTCACAATTCCATAACACGTCCCACCAGGCACAGCCCGACTGTATCTATCACATTCAACACACACTGTACACATTGAGGATGAGAAACATTCGAAATAAAGTTATTTGCAATGGCATTCTTTCGAAAAAGCGTACTTTGCGATGAAAAATATTCGAACTGGAGTTTTTCGCAATAGTACACTTTCGCTCTAATGTATTTCGAACTCATGAACATTCCCACTACAGTCAATCGGTGTTTCGAATTTCGAAGTTCCGAAATACAGTCACACACTCCATACGCTAATTGGTCTCATCTGCACAGTTATCTGTCTTATATTTAAAATTATTGGGATTTATTGTAACGTCACTTGATATATCTTTACAGATGCTTCCTATGGTATATCTAAAAACGGAAAGCCTACACTTATCGTTGGTGATTACAGATACAATATACATAAAGCAATTGGTGTAAAGTCTTTGTGGCGCTGTGAAAAATGGAGACGGGGCAAATGTCGGACGACTATTACTACATTAGCTACATTGTTTATGTTTATTACTAATAAACTTATAATAAAATATCAACAAAAAAAAAAACGATGAAATGGTCATTAAATATTTTTTTTTACTTATTTTAAATTATTATTCTACTACTACATACTTAATTTGGAGTTAATCTTTTTGGTCTCTGGTTGAAGTGATACAATTTGCGAATTTGAAATTATTAATTAACTAACCCACTTCATATTATTCAGTTCCAGAATATTCAGTATCGGTTCGAGGGAAACCAGTAATTCAGATCGGTAACAACCGATATTACCGAAGTACGCGCAGTAAAGGACCGAAGGCAACTTGGCCCTGCAGCAAGTGGAGCAGACAAGGGTGTCGAGCTTCACTCACCACTGTTGATGACGTCATTGTTCATTACAAAAATGAACATAATCACTAATTATAAATACTAATATTTCTTTAAATGTTTTTTTAGGGTGGGAAAAAAGTTTTTTGCCCATGAGTATGTTTTTCTTACTAATATAATATATGCGTTAGTAAGTAAGTTTGTTTATTTGTTACCTCTTGACGCCTCAATGGCACAACCAAACGTGATGCAATTAAGCACGCAGATAGATCATAATCTGGAACATTAAAACCTCGGGAATGCGGGTGAAACCGAAGAGCGAAAAAAAGTCTTACAATATGAAATAGGTACTTAATCATTTTTTTTTTACAAAAAATACTGATCCTGTTTTCCTGAAGCCTGGTTACCGTAACAGGATCTACGTAGCAAGGGCATCATTATCTCACAAAGGAGTTTCATTTGTAGTCAATACTATTGTTACTTTAATGAATGTTAGATAATTAATTTACCTATTCAAAACTGGCTGTCCCTCGCGGTTTAAATTCGCGTTCCTGCCGTACCTTTTGTTTTACCGAGATTTAAAGATTAATTATGTAATTACGTATTCAAGTACACACGGCTACAGATCAAGCTATACATTTCCAGTATAATCTGATCTCGCATTGTATAGGATATCCGTACAGCTTGATCTGTAGTCGTGTGTACTTGTGAATTTGCATATGAATTGTCAGGCTCTAACGCATGGTTCAGAAGATAGAAGTTGTTGAAAAGAGCCGGCAATAAGCAAGTGTATCTGAAATAGTAATATGTAGGCTGGGCTGATGCTTATCGTTTTTGCTGAGAAGAGTCGATAATAAAATCTAGATTATGTAAGTACGATTGGGAAGCAGAGCAGTATTGCAGTTTCTTATAACCTGACAAGATTTGGCTGGCTCTGAGTAAAATTTTAGTTAAATAGCTTTTTATGAGTAAATGTAATTAAATTAATTAACTAACAGAAAAAAACGAGTTATTCTAAATAACGAAATTAATCAAATATTTAACAATTGAAAGATCATTAAATCGGTAGGTAAACCTACAGTTATATCGTACGAATGTCCTTGTGTTTGTACTTTTTAGTTCTCAAATATAGAAACGGTAAGCCTATTAAAAAGCGGCCTTTTTCGCCAACGCAGTGTAAGGCGCCCTCCAGCGAGATGGAGTGACGATCTGCGAAAGGCTGCTGGTAGGAAATGGATGCGTCGAACCGAAGATAGGACGAGATGGCGCGCATTGGGTGAGGCCTATGTCCAACAGTGGACTGCTATAGGCTGATGATGATGATGATGATGAAGCTTATTATACAGATTGGCCAATATAGATATTATTGGCACACAAAAACAAATGGTATTGGAGCAGTGTGGCTGTGCTGCAAATAGAGTAGAGTTTCCGCTGTAGAGCTTCCATGACAACGATTTAAAATAAAAAAAACATAAGGACTTACATCAACATTTTGATCTATGAGCGTTGCTGATGCAATGCTATAATTATATAATGCTGTACACTGTAAATAATTAGAGTTCTGTTGTAAGAATATATAAAACAAAAAATATTAATTATATTTTCAGTTCCAACATTTACGATTTCACGATACGGAAAACCGGCTATTCAAGTTGGTCGTTACCGATTCAACCGTAATAATCGCAGCCATGGACCAAAGTCGTTTTGGGTTTGCTGCAGGGTCAGCTCCGGGTGTCGAGCCTCCATAACCACCTTCAACGATATTATTATTAAGCAAAAAACTGACCACACCCATTGATTAACATTTTACTTATAGACGGTTTTTTTTTCGATTATTAGTAAAGCTCATCCTGTCATTTATATTGCTATTTAATTTCAGTTTGTATAAGAAGCTCACAAAAATTTAAATTATATATTTTTACTAATAGGTGGGAAAACTTTTATTTGTTTTGAAGTGTTTATCAGAAATCAGGGCCATTGCCAGGTAGGAACAGTTCATGCAGCTTTCTTTAGCTGCATAACTAATCATATCCATTTGTACTAAAAAAAACATTTGTTAATGAGTACTCATATTCTAATTACACGTTTTTTGTCACTTTTTTTTTCACACTAACTACACCTAAGTGCGTTCCTGCAGTTGCACGAGTTAGTTTTCTACTTTGCCTCGGCCATCTCAATATAAGCCACGGTAAATTGTGATCTCATCAGCTTATACTAGTAAAATAAAATGGTGCGTCCACGCTACGCGAACCGAGCACGAGCCGAGCCACGGACGAACAGGATTTGTTCGGAGTTCGCGTAGCGTGGACGGACTTGCGAGCCTTTAACGAGCGTTCGGCTCTTGGACTTTAAATCTAACAACTTTGAAATGTCCATAGTTCCTTTCCTTTCGCGACCATTGATGCCTACCTACCTACCAATAGAACAGATGATTATGATGGAACCACTACACGTTAGTACTATTATTTATTCTGTGCCTCTACTAGAAGTATGAAGTATTAAGTGACTGACGTGCCAGTGGCGTGGTTGGTAAAACCTCTACCTATGTCGCAGTATGTCGAGGGATCCATTCCAAACCAATTAATGTTTGTTCATAAACATGTCTTCATGTGCTTAGTCTGGATAGAACACGAAGGACAGAAGGAACGGATAGAATTATATTATATTATTATTTATTAAGTATTTATATTTACAAAAATCGTTATTCCATGGGATTGGAGATCGCATCGGACACTGGCTGTCGAACAAGGATCGATAGGAGACAATTTTATAATTCATTATTCTATCAACACACATATAAGCTTATAAACAGAGAATGTGTAATTTTTTATAGAGCTGAACTAAGATTTCATAATTTACAGATCCACTGTTTCTCTTCACAAAGAAAGGCAAACCCTTACTTCAGATCCATGGATACAGATACAACTGCAAGCGTGTTAGTGGAGCAAGGACTTCTTGGATGTGCAACAAAGCCTATCAGGGGTGTAAAGTTACCATTATCACAATTGACGACGTCATTGCTAATGTGAAACATGAACATAATCATCTTTAAAATTGTGACTTGACTTAAATGTTTTTAGGCTGTTACAGATAAATATAGAGACGTACTGACGTAAATAATAATGATGGTATAACTTATTTGGAATATTAAGTTTTATAATAAGGGAGGTATCTATTTTATTTTACCTTTTTTAATATAGCAGGCTCAAGTATCAGTTTAGTTTTTAATTTAGTACAGAGTATACTTTTCCGTGGATCACGCGAAAGACAATAGCTTGTCTTATTTCAGGATCCACTTTTATCATGCATTTATAATGCGGAGAGAATGAGAGTGGAACATACTTCCTTGTCGTCTATATGTCGTCCTGACTTACAATCTAGGGATATTATGAGCTTTTTCATTATCCTTTATGAACGGATGAATTTAATACATCTGTTCTTTATTGCAGAGCCAATATTCGTCGAAACTAACAGAGGCAAGCGAAAGTTGCGGATTGGCAAACACACATTCAATCTAATAAATAACAATGGTTTAAGATGTTACTGGTTGTGGGTTTTGGTTCACTGGTTCCTTAATCCGGCTCGAAGGACCAAAAAAACTGTGGGGTTTACTCGTCGATTGCCAAATAAAACTCCCCTTCCAATAATAAAAAACTCAAGATGGACTGTATATTCATAGATTAAAGTTACAGAGTCGATTACAACTAAAAAACAGTCAGAACTTAGGCTATGGTAATTGTGATAATTGCAGAGAACATTGTCCATACATTAGGACTTAGTACTTGGGTGTTTTTAGCACATCTTGACCATCTACGAAGATAAAGAGTAAAAAATGCTGTTTTAACCAATAAGAGGAAACCGGAAACATCACCTGATCCTAGGCCACACGCTATTGGACCCCAAGAGCGTCGTCGTTACTTTTTCCAAGGTCGCTACTCCTGATCCTCAGTTCCAGAAATGCTCCTCTAACCCATATAGTCGTCCTTGTCAAAATGTCATGACATCCCTCTTTTTCCCGCGTAGGTGTCCCTAACCAACAGTTTACAATGTAAAAGAAAGTGGTCAAGTGTGATCCAGTGCTAAAAACACGTAAAGTCTCACATAGTGAAAATACCTATTTCCATACATAATAACAGTGATCTGGCTTTAAAACAGAGTGCCATAATCAAAATATTACAAGTTATTTTGTCAAATTTACAACATTTCCAAAAAGTTTACATTTTTGCTTATAACTTATAACTTATTGACAATTTAACTATTTCACAATAGGCTAGGGTATGTAAATACACTTTATTTTGTAATACCAACAACATAATTTTCAAATGCCCATAACTTTTTTACCTGTGAATCCTTACGCGCCATTCATACGGATTCGGTACCTAAATATATCTGTTAACAAAGATATAAAGTCATAACAATGACATATAGGGCTATTCTACTGATAAAAACATGATTTATGACCTAGGGAAGCCAGGTACATAAGGCCATTTACTGCTCCGAGCGAGCAAACGGCTCTCGTACCGGTAATGCTAATAGTTCCGGGCGACGAAACGCGCCGACCAATCAGAGCGCAGGCTCCTCCCCCAGAGGTTATAAATAGAACTCGCAACGTTGCGCTCTTGTCAGTACGTAGTGATCCTTATCATGTTATGCTACTAAATTTCATTTCTTATCAATCTAAATACCTAAACCTAACAATTTAAATCATGTGACGTCATTGTCCGTAACACTGGTATTGTAACCAATCCTCCAAACGATGTCGCATGTCGGTCGTCACGTATGATGATAACATTTTAAAGATTACTAATCAACACAATCACGAATGATTTATGTGTATAGTTATATACAGTCGAACCGCGGTAGTCTGACAAATGTTTTGCAAGGCGGTGTCGGATCATCCAATTTTTCGGACTATAGAGGGCTACCACCGACCACCCGACACCCCCTTTTGTCCGACACTTTCATAGGGAGATATTTTTTAGTGATATATAGGGGTGTTATGCCCCTTTCTACTCTTATACTTAGAATTAAATAAGAGGAATGATTTAGATAGGTATATATTAATACATATTTGGTTTCAGTTGTTTGAAATAATTAAATTTACCATTGCAAGTCTTAATAAATGTATTCATTAATTTATCGTGTTTATCAATAATGGCGATATCGAATTCGTAGGTAAGTACTAAAATGGTTGTTACAAAAATATTTAATTAGTTTTGCACAGGCTATAAGGGTGTTTTAATTAACTTATCTTTGTTGATTTTCAGTGCTGATAACACAAACATCGCGTGGGACACCGTTATTAAAAATGAATAAATATAAATTTAACTTCAAGTATGGTTCTAATCACAGCAAGATGTACTGGTCCTGCAATCAAGCTAGACTTGGTTGTCGCGCTACCGTTATCACATTTGGCTATGAAATATTTCGAGTTAAACATGAACATAATCATTGACCTTTGACTGTGGACGTACATGCCCCTTCGCTCTATCTGATTTCCGCAAATAAAGTTGTACTTCCACGTGGACCCCGCAATTGAATAGCTTAGCTTTTGTTTTAGTTACCAGAAGTACATTGGGTCTGCTAGACCCAATGTCCTTCTGGTGCATACATAGTTGCTACACAGCTTCTTTTTGTTTTCATAATGTTCCTATAAAAAGGCAGAAAATAAAAGACCGTGTAGTTCTCACTCCTAGCTTTTTATTTATATGCATCTTATTTTTGACACCAACATTTACAGTGAAAATATATTTTTTAAATTGATAGTTGCAATATTGCAATTGATTTGTATCGAACCTGTCAGGAACTTACGTCTCATGATTCACAAAACAATTATATTTTAAATGATACTTCTATTATCAATCTTGTGGAAAATAAAAGTACCTCGACTAAATTAAAAATAATAAACGTTGAATGAAGGATCGAATAGGTTATTTTGGTTGTTAGTAGTTAGAGGTCTACAAAACTACTACTTTTGTTGTATACGAAGTATACGCAGCAGCTGGAACACACTACATTTCATCTCATGATTTCATTGAATTTAATCAGAGAACACAAATTAACAAAAATACCTCAAAATAATCCGAAATAGCTGAAGCTTTACCTGCTCTAACTTAATTAGAGTTTACTCTAGCTTAACTCATATTTATTTGTTCTCATCAGTGACATATGAAGATATTGGAGGCCGAAGATATTTGTGGTACAACGGTTACCGTTACAGCAGGAATGTTGTTGCTGGCCCTAAGATTTGGTGGATCTGCAGCAAAAGAAGTTCCTTCAGATGTAATGCGTCTTTAATCACTTATAATGATGATCTGTTAAAACTAAATTGTCAACACACACATGCACAATTGGTAAACACACTCACTATGATATAAAAAAGGTGCAAAGGTTATGTCCCTAGATGCAGGGACATAAAAGTGTCTACTTTGTCAAAAGTATCAATAAAAAAAAGTTAAAAAATTATATTTACTTTTTTTTATACCTGGTCCCTCGTCTACTTTTGGTAATAAAATCAGTTTCTCATAAAGTGGAATCGTGTCAACCGATGATAAAGTCAATCCTAACGTTTATAAGTGCTTTCTCATGACCAAAACTGATTCAATGAGTTTTGAGTTGGATAATATGGATACGACAATATGACAATAAATGAAACCACGTAAAATGTTCATAAATACGAACAACTTTAACTATAGGACCAACTTAGTAATCGCAAATAAAAAAATACAGAATTTCATACAAAAAGGTCATGTCTCCTCGGCTAAAATGTAGGAAAAGCTGTATTTTTATGAGTACTTTAAGTGGTTTCTTTTATTGCCGTATTGTCGTATCTACGCCGTATTGTCGTATCCACCCCGTATATCTCAAGTATTTACATGAGACTAAACTATTTCATGTAGGTAGATCATTGTTAGTCCTAAATACAGGCGTGAGGTTCAAAATTCAACTGAGGGTATTCGAAGGTACAATGGGAAGACGTAGGTGTCATAACAAAAGAAGACCAAGTCAGACCGCGAAACCCTACAAACCAAACACACCTTAAACTACCTTTTACCTGCAAAAATAAATCATTCTTGGCTTCGGGATCTACCGTAATATAATGCAGTTTAATTAAACGATCGCAATCGTATGAGCCGTTCCCGAGTAAGTAAACATATAGTCGAATTGAGATCCTCCTCTTTTTTTTAAGCCTGTTACAATCAGCTTGAGTAACGGTTAATTGATTCTACAATCTCAGATTCTACAAATACTCTTTCAGGTATCCACAAAGACTATAAAGGCTGTTATCTGTTCGTCGATGGATTCCGTTTTTCTAGGAATTCTTCAAAAGGTGACAAAGTATGGTGGAAATGCAGCCAGCGCGATTCAAAGAACTGTAACGCTTCTGCAGTCACAGTCAGAGGAGAAGTTATCAAAATTAAATCTACACATAAACATGAACCATTTATTGGTATATAATTTTATGGAGCCCATACCACACGATGAAATGTAAAAAAGCACATTTGACAGAATAATAATTTAGTTTAAGTAAAATAAGCCCTATAACAGTTGATGGTAGGCCCTTGGACTTGACTGGCCGGTTGGCGTGGTTTGAAAGATCAACGTCAAGCCACAGGTCGTAGGTTCGATTCCCAACCAAGTGATACATTTGTCTGTTTGTTCGGAGTTAAGAAATAGTAGTATATTATCAGTTATTTGGGTTCGGCTCTGATTAGTTTGGAAGGCCGTGTGCGAAGAATTATCATCATCATCAGCCTATACCTAATGTCCCACTTCTGAGCGTAGTCCTCCTTTCACAAATGAGGGTGAACTCTACTCCACTCCACGATGACTCTACTCCACTCCACATTCCAAATGACTATTGTTTTGAAGTATATCCCATTTTTTTTTGTCTTGACCAGCTTCGTGTTGGTATATATTTCAAAATTAGTTATTAACTAAGTGTAGTTAGTGGGATTATTACGTGCTATGTTGTGTATAATTTACCAGCGACATAATCAATTTTAATTAAGCTCTTTAATAAAGACATAAAATAAATCTCCCGGGAGGCCACCCAACTAGCTTCACGACTATCAAAATTAAGTGATAACCGGGACCAATGGTTTTTACGGGATTTTCGAAGCACGGAAAACGCGATCACGTGGAAAATATCAATTGTATGTATATCAAGCTGCTGGTAGAATTGAGGTGCGACAAAATATAAGTTATTCTTACACAGAATAATAGTATTGTGATAATAATTATAACATACTCAGTGATTGTAGTTATTATTAAATGAGAAAAAATTGGGATTTTTCTGAATAGTAGAAAAGGAAGATGTAGCATGTCACAATGTTTGTATTTGTTTATATAATCAAATAGGTATTCTCTAAACGTATGTTGTTGCATGTTTTTAATAGGTATATTTAATTGAATTTATAATATAAGTTGTTTTTTTTTTAAATATGATTGTTAGCTTGCGAATAAGATAACTTTCCTAACTCTCTCAATCCTAGATCCAAATATATATTTTTTTTAATAAAAACCTAGCGTTATTATCAAATAAAAAATCAAATACTACCACATCTATCTAACAATTATATCTAACATTTCATTCAATTTGGTTCTACGCTACGACACTGCTATGTGTATACCTAATCTTTTTACAGAAATGAAACCGACATTTGCAGCTTCGAAGTTTGGCAAGCCAGTTATTGAGCTATGTGGACACAGATATAACCTCAGATCGGAGGGATTCGGCAGTCGAATCAGTTGGAGTTGTGTGAAGAGGAGGAGCAAGCGCTGCCCTGCACAAATCATCACGATTGATAATGAAGTCATCGAAATCAAGAAATGTCATAATCATTGACCAAATTATTTTAATATCAGTAAATATCTTAGGTTGTTGTTGAGAGGTCATAATTTATATTTTAAAATGATGTAAGTATCAAGTGAGTTTAAGATGTACATATTTTAATAATAAAAAAATAGTTTGAATGCAATGCTCTGTGGTATCGATTAAATATCTTTTTGAATAGTCTTACTAGATTATGTTGAAAGTATAAAGATAAGAAGCTGCCTTATCATTATACAAGGTTCCCATTCCTCAGCTTCGTATTTGTACCTATATATTATTTCTTACAGAAGCTTTTATGATGCCGACGAGTCGTGGTAAGCAGCAGCTCACCCTGCATGGCCACAAGTTTAAGAAGAACAAAACCTGGAAAAATGGACATTAAAGTCATTGGGTGTGTCACTGGAAACAACAGGGATGTAAAATGACCGCCCTTACCGTCGATAATAATGCTGTCAAAATAAAGGGCGAACACTCGAATCACAAAAGATGTAATATATGTGTAATATTAAAAAAATAACCTTACATATTGTGGAAAAAGAACCTACCTACCCAACCTACAGAGGTTTTAGAGCGACTGCAACGACTTGACTTATATAAATAAAAAACCGGCCAAGTGCGAGTCAGACTCGCGCACCGAGGGTTCCGTACAAACCTGTAGGTATATAAGTAAATGGTAGTATAGACCTGAGTATTTGATATTAATTTCAATTTATGACCTATTAAAAAAAAACTACTTACTAGATCTCGTTCAAACCAATTTTCAGTGGAAGTTTGCACCGTAATGTACATCATATATTTTTTATAGATTTATCATTCTCTTATTTTAGAAGTTACAGGGGGGGGGACACACATTTTACCACTTTGGAAGTGTCTCTCGCGCAAACTATTCAGTTTAGAAAAAAATGATATTAGAAACCTCAATATCATTTTTGAAGACCTATCCATAGACACCCCACACTTATGGGTTTGATGAAAAAAAAATATTTGAGTTTCAGTTCTAAGTATGGGGAACCCCCAAAATTTATTGTTTTTTTTCTATTTTTGTGTAAAAATCTTAATGCGGTTCACAGAATACATCTACTTACCAAGTTTCAACATTATAGTTCTTATAGTTTCGGAAATAAATGGCTGTGACATACACGGACAGACAGACAGACAGACAGACAGACAGACAGACAGACAGACAGACAGACAGACAGACAGACAGACATGACGAATCTATAAGGGTTCCGTTTTTTGCCATTTGGCTACGGAACCCTAAAAAGGAACCGGCCAGGAGTATGAGTCTGATTCACGCACCCAGGGGGACCGAGGGTTCCGACCTTCGTTAGACGAATAATTTCTTGGTTTACGATATAACTAGAAAAAAATCAGACCACATATCTAAATTTGTTTATGAAGGAATTTTGATGATTTCGAAAAAACTGTGGCAGTTAGGAACTTTTATTAACGTTAGTTATTTTTTCTGTATTATTATAGACGGAGTGGCACCATATGGGTTCCTTTTTACCTTTTTGGTTCGGAACCCTAAAAACGGTACAGAGATCTGAATATTATATTTAAAATCTTTTTTCTCTGTAGCTGTCTTTGTGTATGGGAGAAGGCGACAGGGTGATTCACTGTCTGTCTCACGTGAGTTTAGTAATAATTTACCTGTTGACATTATAATGCCAAAGAAAAATAGGCCTTAATGCTTTGATGAGAGTCATCTAATATCATTAAATAATTATCCATCGATTTAATAGGTAAACTTTATCAACAATACGGACGCAATAGGGTTAATTTTCTTTTTCAAAGTGTTGAATTGTATGTTTACAGATGGTGTTATTTACTATTCAAATCGCGGGGGTGTAAAGTTACTCGTAGACGGATATCAATATCTAAAGAACAAAACATTTACTGATGGAATAAGTATTCATTGGGTTTGTATAAAAAGACGAAGAAAAGGCTGCAGGGCAACCGCTTTGACGTACAAAGGAAAAGTTAAACATTTAAAGAATCACCATACCAATCATTGACCGATTAATCTTAAGTTTTTCTATTTTGATTCAACAAATAATAAATATATTTTTTTACCTCACAAGTTCAGAAATAGTTTGTTTATCATTCGAAAACTGCGTGCAATAGTTTTATATATCCGCTAGCTTCGAATTATTATTATAAATATCAACATACTTACATTTAACTAAAATGTATAACCACCATTTAAAGGTAAAATACACTAATTGTTAACATGTTTTTATTACATTATTCACCCATAATGTCGTGTATCTTTTTTTCTAGAAGCAATAATGGTACCAACAAAACGTGGGAGCTCTAAGCTGCTTATGGATAATTGTATATTTGTACGGAATAAAATTTGGGGAAACGGAAATCACATACACTGGGTATGCAACAAGAAATCTAAGGGCTGCAAAGTAACTGTACTTACTGTTGACGAGTGCGTAGCAAAAGTTTGTGGAAAACATAGTCATCATAATGACTAGTAACATTAAATACTATACAGGTATGGAGGTGCAAGGTGGTGACAACTCCATTAAAAGGGAAGATCTTCTGCCAGGCGTGTCATCGTGCAGGCGAGGACCGCGGTCCAACTGTACATGTTAGGCATGTTGGCTGATCGCCGCAGAGGGTGAGCCAGCTGAAGAGATCCGGATGTATGCTGCGATGGACTGTGCGGACGATGAGTGCTGTCGCTGAGGTGTGCCTTGCACCAGGAAGCACGGTGAGCCGGCTGCGTTGGAACTGGTTAAGGCGATGCTGGCTTGCTGTGTGACTGCGGGTGGGGGATGATGACCTTGAAAACTGCTCAGAAGTATGCCACTGATTGGTCTGTGATTGGAAGGATTGGAAAATATTTGCAAATATATGCAAGGTGGATGACACCTCCATTTAAAAGAGAAGATCTTCCGCCAGCCTGAGCCATAGTAGTTGGGGCAGCGTCTTTACATGTTGGACATTTCTATACATACACTGATAACCGAATAAACTTCGTTAGCGCGATGCAGGATATTGTGGCGCCATCTATCTTTCTGCGTGTGAACTATCTTAGTGTAATTGACAGATGGCTGATAGATTATGTCGCTACACAGGAATCGACTACTCTTATTAAAACTAGGCCCACAATTTGTATATCTTTCTACATATATCAAAACAACACATAGTTTTTATTATTCTCATTAATACTTAATTCATAAATATAAAAAATCATTAATATTATCTATATCTTTAAAGAAAATGGTAACGTCCGCCGAAAAAACTGAAAAGCAAAAAATAATAAACCTTTTAAATATATAGAATTTTGAATATAACTTGAATTTTATAAGGTTTTGCAGCCGTAAAAGTAATATATCCGTGGGAAAAAAACAAAATTCCGAAATTGAACTTAATATCAGTACAAAGTATTAATTTAACCATTTATCTATTTTTTTCCCACTGATTATTTTTCTAATATGATTTTTTGATTACTAATGACCTATACATTCATTCCTCAAGAGGAAATTCACTAATTTATTAGGACCTTATATATAACACAAGTCAAATACAGCGTTCGTGCTACCGGGGCTCGTTCGTGTGCACGTCTTCTCATTTATTTAATTTAAGAAATTTCGTTTTCTTTCAAGAAATTCCATTTGCTTGAACTGATAAATTTAACCACTGTTCAGTTAAAATCATTTATTTCTTTCCAGTGTATATCACTGAGACTGCCCGTGGAACGAAATTGCTGGTGTACGGCGAGCAACGATTCCGGTTGGAACGACAACGAGGGATCAAGTCAGAGTGGAGATGCAATAAGAGGGTGTATTATGGCTGCAAGGCTAACGTGATTACCGTTGACGGGAGAATTGTACGTCATAATGATGATCATAATCATGACTGAAATTAATATTCGGTTTGAATAAAGAGGGATTTTATTCAAGTTATGCTAACTTTGTTCGCGAAGTATTTATTGTTACGGTTGTAAAGAATTTTATATTTACTTTTTAAATAATTAAAACCTGCATCTGCATTGTCCAACAGAAAAGGCCTTTTAAATTCATTCCGATACTGAGCTTTGTTAAACTATAATTTTCATCATTCTTCTCTGTATTTTTTTAAATCAATAATTGTGTATTAATTTTGTCTATAAATGAACGGATTTACTAAATTAAAATCATTCATTCAAAGTTATTCATTCAGTTTAGGCCCTGATAAGGTACATAGACGTTAATTTGCAAAACGAAATACACTTAAACTGAGAAGACTCCGGCAAGAAACTCAATTCTAACTATTTTTATGTATACGTATTGTAGGGTTATTTTACCACAGAATCTCTTTTCCGTGTATTTTACTATCTCGGCACATCTAGTCGTGGTCAACCAATTTTGAACTATGGCAATCAAAAGTACTACAAGGATCCCGTGAGGTCGATCGAACCGGACTACGGTCTCAAGTCTATTTAGCGATGTGTGAAGAGAAAGTCTCATGGACGTAAAGCAAAAGTCATCTCTTTGGCTAAAGAACTAATACATTTTAACTATGAACATAATCACAATTAATTGGCACATTATCATTTTGTATGGACGTGGTACCTATATTTTAGTTATGTTATAGAATGCCATAATTTGTAATTTATTTAATACTTAGCTTATTTAGCATGGTAATAATATTGTAGGTTCTGAACACCTTAGTGGAATATACCATTACCACTAGGTGCTTTACTTGGTCAAATAATCATGATTTCTTATGTGTGCCGTATTGTATATTTATTTTTATTGTTAGATAAACTATTATTTAAAAACAAATGGCTTTTGAGTACTCCACTTTCTTCGGTAGTGAATTTCTTTCTCTTTCAGTCAACGCTCACTCTTCGGAGTCGTTATCTTTTTGAATTTAAATTTATTGCTATCTGACCTCGATAATATTCCTCGGCCAGCGGTGGAGGCAAAATCGGCCTCTACCGCCAATTGTGCCTGAAATGATTTCGTGCGCCTACATAGAACCTCGTAACGATATCGTACGAGACAGGTCGACAAATTTGATCATTTTTATAACGCGTCGACATAAATATATGTGGAAGCTATTATCGAGCAGTTAACTGAAGATTCAGACGGACAGAATGTTGAAGAAGTTTCGGATCAATAAATCTTTGGAAGATTGAAAGATGCACTGGATGTTATAAAGAAATTATAAATAAAAACCCGTTTACTCTAACTGACCAGCAGAGAAGCGGACAAAAATGTTAATGGAACGCACACGCTCTGCCGAGAGCCTTACGACTAAGGGTTCTACAAAATATGTCCGCCTTGATTAATATTCATCTTTTATTTTAGATTTCTTCTTTATACCTTCATTACGAGATCAACCTCTGTTGGTATTCGATGGATCAAAGTACAAGAGAGACCGAGAGAATTCAAACGGGACGATTTACTGGAGCTGTACCAAAACATGGAGAGGTTGTAAAGCCAAGATCGTAACACTTAACGATCGGATTATTTGTCAAGAAGGCAATAACCATAATCATGTAACTCTGTGAGTCGAGTGGTCTCGTGTGATCGTTTATATTTCACACAGACCATCTACGTTTCGTTACTCGTGAAGCTGCAGAAATAAAAATGGTTACAAATTAATTAAAAAGTAAACACAGATATCGATATTAAGTACTTAGCTTGTTCTATCCGTTTTGTTTATGTTAAATTTGTTTTGGTGTACAATAAAGTGCTACCTATCTTATTTATCGATTTTATTTTTGTGTTTCAGTTAGTGACATTTAATATTAAATGCGTTTGGTTTTATTATTACAATATTCTATTTCACAAAGTCTGTTCCCAAAATTACGCTCATCCACAAACTATTCGATATTTTATTCGATAATAATAGCCTATACCAGTCATCTAATTCATTCATTTTTCTATTTAAGTTTTTAAATTCAGACCATTAAACATGTTTAAAAATTAATAGATTTTGCATTGAATTATTACTCAACGAGATTTTGTTTGAAAATGGAAATACTAAATGCTTTTATATTATAACAATCTCTTAATTATAACAACGCTCTACATAATTCATGATCTATTCCTTACTCTCTTGCTATGACGTACTGTATATGTATATCTTTTTCACCTACACGTTTCTGTCATCATCTTCATCTACTGCATTATTAATTCTCCAGCTTTGCTAATGCCAAGTGATCTGCTCTTACTGTTACGTATTGTGTAATCAGCGACTCGAGAGTATTTCGACGTTTTCCGTCTTTGAACATATCTATCTACGTTCAGAAACGGTAACTCACTTCTTCGTCATCTTCACTCACGTTTTTACACAGTAGGTACACGCTTTTATATGACTGAACTGATAGTGTATGCTGTATCATTCTATCATCAAAACATTGGCACCAACCACCAACCACCTATCTATAGATGATTTAAATATTATTATTAAATTAAATTGATATTTTGAGATGGATACAGTAACATTACTAACTTACTCCCAGGATGAGTGTTTCCATTTCTTTCATACCATTAATTTAATGGTTTCAGGTGCTCGATATTCATTTGGTCCAACATCACGAGGTAAACTCGGGCTATTTGTAAATGGGAAAGCTTTCAATAAGCAGTTGGAAAGCAACGGTAAAGTTTACTGGAGGTGTCGAAAGCGACATCTGGGATGCAGGGCGTCAGTTACTACTTGGAAAAACATGATCTTAGCCCACAATACTAAACATACTCATGCATAATTGAATATGTTGCAAGGTTTATGTACCTAGTTAGTATTTTAATACTTGCTATCGCACCGTGAATTTCAGGAAGAGGATAGAATAATGTTAATGATGTATTATAATTGTAAATCCTTATAGTATTTTGTGTATTATATTGTATCATTACTTACATACTTATGCTATATTCTAACAGATTATATAGGTAGCATAATTTATTCTAGATTTTATTATTCCTATTTATTTTCTTTACAAAATATAAACCTATTGTACCTATGCAAATATGTGTAATAATTTTACGCTTTTTAATTTATGTTGTTCCTTATGTGTACTGATACATAAATAACGTAATTAAAATCTCTTATTCTTTGTAGCGTATTACGAAACAAGTCGAAACGGTAACAGAGTGTTAGTATTTAGTGGTAATAGATACACCAAAGGCTTTGAGAGAGGCTGCAGGATAACGTGGCGATGCAACCTGAGGAACAGCGGTTGTAAGGCGTGTGTGGTTACAATAGATGATGTAGTTGAACTATTCACTCATCACAACCATTAGTCTCATCGGCTGATTCGTTCAGGATCTCAATGATGTTTATAGCGTCAGCAACAACAGAGGTATCAGCCGTTGGTGCTACAAGCGTCTATAACAGGTGGAGATTTTGAGATGGCATTTTTTCGAGACCTATGTTGGGATAGTCATGCTGAACAACTTTTACTATGGGACCAATAGTGAATTCACAAAAAAAAAATTTTACTTTTTTTACATGTCAACCTTGCTCGATAATAATGTATTAAAAGAAAAAAAAAATGAGATTCTCTCTTGACATCTATGATATCCTGTTTTAACCGACTTCAAAAAAAGGAGGAGGTTCTCAATTCGTTTTTTTTATGTTTATTACCTCTAACTCCGTCATTTATTAACCGATTTGGTAAAATATTTTTTTGTCTGGAACACTTCCCGTTTGGTCCCATTGTCATCAGATCAGGATTTGATAACTTCTTAGAGTACTTTGAAGTCGGTTTAAGTTTTTTGTAAAACAGACCATTTATTTGCTGTACGTTCATAAATATGACAATCTGTAGTTATATATATTTTTTGTGTTTTATTTTGAGATAGTAAAATTCGTAAATGATTTCTTTATCATACCGCCGTATGTGAATAAAATTCAGTCCAGCATATAAGTATACGTATAGTTGGGCCCGCTGGCGCGGTTGGTTAAGACTCTGGTCAAGATTCCACCTATAGCGCCGCAGGTCGTGGGTTCGATTACCGCTCAGGACATTTGTGTGCATGAACATGTCTGTATGTTCTGAGTCTGGGTGTAATTATGTATATTAAGTATGTATTTACAAAAAAAAATAGTATAAGTATTATATCAGTTGTCTGGTTTCCATAATACAAGCTCTGCTTAGTTTGGGATCAGATGACCGTGAGTGAGGAATGGCCCAGGATATTTATTTATTTATTTATTACATTACTTTATCTTTTGTATGATATAGTATATCATTATGAAATAAAAATATTTTTGATACACAGCTTTTATGGCGGCATTGCTGAGGGATCGGTTCTGCAGGGAATCTACTAATATCTTCATCGGAGGTCACAAGTTCTTCAGACACTCGCGCTCTCTCGTCGGCAATCGGATCAGATGGACCTGTTCTAAGAAACACAAGAACAAATGCAAGGTCTCAGCTGTCACTATTGATGGCGTAGTGATCTCCACTACGGGTCTTCATTCACACTCCTAGGTATAACATGTTTTAAGTTTTTGTAATGTAGTAGGTATTAAGAGTGATACGATCAGTTATAGAAGGTCAAAGTGACCAAAGAATATTGTATTATTATCATTGAAGATTGGAATTAAAATATTTATTTTTTATGTTAATATGCCTTAAAAGTATACATGGTGAGTGTGTTTTTCTAGCCAATATGGCCAAATTCTGAACTACAGGTCTGAGAGAAAAACGCTGAAAGGAACCATGACCTGAATTTTGAAGAAAATAAAAGTGGCATTAATTGAGCTTCCCGCCGTGGTTTTCCCAATGGAGTACAGCATGGGGTTCTTCAAGAGGGGTGTGAAGAGATTTCTGCAGGGTAGGCAACGCGCGCGTGATACCCCTGGTGTTGCAAGCGTCCATAGGCTACGGTAACCGCTTACCATCGGGCGGGCCGTATGATTGTTTGCCAACTAAGTGGTATAAAAAAAAAAAAAATTCAGAACTTGCCCTTAATGTCTAGAAAAAATTAATACCTGTATAATATAATTATATATATTAATCTAGTACTTATGTAAATTCGTAGGTGTCGAATAAAAAAGCGTTGCATAGAAACATGGGACCATTCTTAGGTGAAAGCATTCGACCAGGGTAAACAGTAGACTATTGTTATTGATGTATACATACCTATTACTTGATGGATGGGGAATCATTTTTTTCGGAACTGAAATAACTTTTATATTAAAAAAATTATGGGAGTTTTCCAGATTTTAAGAAACACGTCATATTAACTAAAGTTAACCTAAAAGAATAAGCCATACTGCACCTTACATGTCACTGCATAAAAACTTGTATACCACGATAAATCAGCATAAGATTCTCAATGTTAATGTTGCTCAGTTTTTCTACACTTTACCCTCTCAAAGAATGAAAACTATTTAGTTATTGTTTATTTTCAAAATGATTATTATTGGTTATTTATCTTTCCAATTTAGATGTTAATTGTTTCCACTCAGTTTTATTCATGTATAATTTGTTGTGTTGGTGGTTTGATGTATAAATTATATTTTGTGTTTATAATTTTTAAGGATATTGTAATGTTTTTGTTTTTATTACGTACCTTATTCATTCCATAGAATATAATTTGTTGGACATTTTTATAGGGTAAGTTAATACGAGTAAAGTTAAACTTACCAAAGGTACTTTTACATCAAGCTTAGTGGAATAAAAAAATATAATTTGTATACACTACACTATACTTAGATATACGGAAAGAGGAAGACCGAAAAAGAGATGGATGGATTGTGTGAAAGATGATATGGGTAAGAAAGGAGTGGATACTAGTATGACGGATAGAAGAGACGAATGGAAGAAGCGTACATATTTCGCCGACCCCAATTGATTGGGAACAGGGCAGGCAGATGATGATGACACTACACTATACACCGACACTATGAACTAACTATGAACACATTAGCAATAACCACGATTTGCTTTTGAAATAACTTATGAGAGGCATACCTCTGTGTATTATAATTTTGACAAATTCCGTTAAGTATTTACTATAACTCATGTTATCAGGTTTTTCGGTTACTCGTTATTAAAGTCATGATAGTCACTAACTATATGAACTCATTAATAGCTTAGAATTCCAAAAAGAAGGATTGGAAGTAAAAATCGATGAAGCTAACCAAATCTAATGTACTTAAAATATTGTTCCAATGTTGTGTTATTATTATATAAAAAGAACCTATTATTACTATCTAAAATATAGGTATATCATTAGGAAATTGAACCTACATCTTGTACAAATTGTATCGCCCACGAAAAATTAAAGAAAATTGAGATTGACAATTATTAAATTAGACTGATATTTTAAAAAAAATGTCTCTACTGTTGCACTAAATAATTGCAAAATTTAAAATTTTGATAAAAATATTTTAACTTAAATGTAATTTTATGAAGGTTGGACCTAATTGTAATTAAATTATACATTTTAATATGTACATAATAATATATCACAAATCTGTACGGTATTTTATTTAAAATTAATAATATAAAATTATATTTCGATATGGGTAATGTTAAAACAATACATATTTTATTTGATTTTTAATAATATTCATGAAACGGATTTAAAATCTGAATGTTAGTTATATATATTTAAATGTATAAAGCATATGAAAGTATTAAATTTTTTCACAATTCGCAGCAATACTTGGTTGTATTATGGCTTTTTTGGATAAGTAGTGTTTTTTTGTAAATTAAATAATAAACATTATAATTATTGATGTATCTTACTAAGAATATCTAGTCCTGCTAAATCATAGTTATTGCGCTCTTTTCTTTATACAGCTGTGATCACGACAAAAATATCAACAAAACACAGAATTGCGACCATTTCGTTACTTAGTGTCAGTCTTTCAATGTGAAATACTTACATTTGATCGAAATTTTATGATTTTATACAATAAAATTCGGAATAATGAGAAATTATATCCTAACTAATATTATAAACGCGAAAATGAGTTTGTTTGTTTGTTTGTTACGCTTCACGCTTCAACTACTCAACGGATCATCATGAAATTTGGCATGCAGATAACCTATGGTATGGAGAAAGACGTAGGATACTTTTCATCCCGGGAACGCGGGTGAAACCGCGGGGGACAGCTAGTAATTCATAAATATTAAAGGTTGGTGGTAGCCCAGTAATAGTGACATCGAATGGTATGACTAAGGGCATGGATTTACTTTCGATGAAGGAAGACCACTGTGAGGAAAATAGCTCATATCCAAATATGTATTTTGTAGTATCAGGCTACCCCCCTTAAGTTGAAGTTCTACTGCCAAACACCCACTGGTGTTTTATGGTGGTTGCACTTGAGAGCCAGCCACTTGTTGGCTTTGTGCGGTTACCGCCTTCACTCATCAAGGTAAGATTGTGGTCGATGCTTTCATTCCTTGATTTGGGACGATGCATAAGCAATTTCAATCAAATATTATAATATTGTGTAATATTTTAACACAGTATTTATTTCAGGTGAAATAATAACAATGGCGCATGGATCTAAGCTGTTACTGTTAAATGGTTTTACTTACAATCGCATGCAGAAGCCGAGGTCTGGTATCCTCAGATGGTATTGTTCGTGCTACCACAGAAACTGCCGAGCCGCTGTGGAGACCACGCTTAATTTCATTGCTATTAATTTACTCAATGACCATAACCATAACACCCCTAAGCTGTTTCGTACTGCGTTGGGAACATATATGAGGATATGAACACTACATGCTAAAGAAATTATTCTGACATGGTTATGTGGTTATTTTTAAATTATTGGTTTGTATCGCATCTAGTTCATTATTATGTACTAAGACGAATAATTTTGATACGAACTACCTAGACTTATTAAAAATCAGATAGACTATATTCTGATTAGATCAAGGTGGAATACCTCAATTAAAAACACTCTTACGCTATACCTGGAGCCGATTGTGGCTCAGGCCATCAACTTCTGATATCCAAAGTCTCAGAGTATATAAATACTACGTACAACCAAAGTGCAGATTAAGGCCGCAATAGGCGGTCTCATCAACGACTGCACCAGAAGAGAAGCAGTTTGGGAATAATGGTGGCGTGGTGTGTGAAGTGCGCCACAAATCACACGTCATCACGACCAGGACCATACTGTCAAAATGCAACGCATGAGAAGAAGATACTTTGATGATATGAATAGTCGACCAAACCTTCGATCTGCAGGAGAAGATGAAGTCGTTACTTCTATTCTTCTACTCCAGTGATAAATTAAAGGCTGATCATAATAATAATACTCACTAATACTCACAGAATTCCATTTATGTTATATGACCATTTGATAAATAAACATAATAAAAAAGTTCTGTTTTTTACCTTGATGTCATAACGCTTTTAAAAATATCTGAACAGAAGAGTTTTCATGTTTACATGTAACATTTATTACTACCACGAGGGAACTCAGTATGCTTGTATCGGAGGTTTTTTAACAACATTGAAAAGCGTGTAGTATATGCGAGTTCAGGTCACACAGTGCCATGAAATCTTTCAGAAAGATGTATGTAATATGCGCCTATAATACATATAGAGTGGGGTCTTTTTTTACAGTTACAGATCGCAGTAAGTGTGCGTATTGAAGAGAAGATACTGAGAGTATCATGAGAAAAAATACTATTAGCCACCTTTATACCAAGAAGATAATCATTTAAGTAATAATGACTGTTTCTTTCAGTGACATTTATTCACAACAGGTTCGGGAAGTTGACAGCTGTTTTTGCTGGATATACTTACTACCAATGCGGTAAGCTGCTGTCGGGTAATATGCTTGGTATGTGGCGCTGCACCCGTGGCTACCCTTGCAGAGCGAGATTCAAGGCACACGGAAATGTGGTCGTTAAGGTCACAACATTGGAACATACGCACGAACCACCGAACTTAGCAATACACAACGGTACTCTGATTAGGTTGCCTAAGATGTCAATTTAGATTATAGTTGTTATTAAAGTATAACTTTATTGAATAATGTTTGATAGAGTATTATTAAAAAGGCTTTTGATTTGTGGGTTAATTTCGAAGTGATCTGATGAATAAATTTATTTTTACAAAATACAATCTATATAATAGAAAATTTCCTCAAGCCTGCCGCTGATGGGCAAGGTTACGAGAAGGCTGGCAGCGTTTCCTCTTTGGATAGTCAAGGTATTTCGAAGTTATTTTAGCCAATATAATATTTATCCGTATCTAAATAAAATTTGTAACATTTTGCATTTTGTAGATTAAATTTGCTCTTTACAGTTAATCTTTGTCATTAATATTTTAGAAGTTACCTATCACAAAAAAAAAAGATTAAGATAAAGAAAGGAAAAAGATTTAAAAATACCGTAAAACAGTTCGCGCTTAATGGTGTTCATTACGATGATCACCAAAGATACGCGCTAGCCCCGCTGACCTACCCGTTTGCCATTCCAATCGGGAGAAACGAATTTATTTCAAGATGTTGTGTTTGATACATCTTTGTTTGACGTTATTGTACCGTAATAAATAAAATATTATGTAGAGTTACGCATAAAAATCCCCCTCGGGAAGGTGGGTAAAATCGAAGACCGTAGGCCTGGGGTCTTCATTAATTATTATTTATAACTTATTAGCACAGACGTCTGTGCTTATTAGACACTTCTTATAAAATCCTCTCGAGAAATCCTTCTCGTTTAAACTGTCCAAAGAGGTGCCAGATAGTGCGTAACTATTAATTTATAGCTGTCACTTTGTGTTTATATAAAAAAAACGATTATGTAGGTACTTCATTGTAAATAATAATTAAAGTTATTAAATATCGGATAAAAATAAATTAAAATCTTTGTTCTCTTTTATATATTTGTAGTCTAGTATTAAGCAGTTTTTACAATGTGTTTTGTTTTTAGTTTTAAAACGGTATAACATAGCAATAAATATTGTAGACAAGATGTGTCTAAATATGTCAAGAAAAGTACATTTATGTCTCATGTTTTTGTAAGCTTTATGTATAAGATCTGTTTTACATTTAGTTATGTAGACGAAATAAAAAATAGAGTGTAGTGAGCTTATATTTTATTAGTGCATAATCTCTGAAGATGTTGACTTTGACAATTTTGTAGAATTATAATTATTAATTCTTCGAACATTCTTCTGGTTCAAATATTATTAGCAGCGTGCGACTTGCGTGTTGTTTCTAAACGGTCCCCTCCCGCCTTTCGGGATTTCAGGCTACGTAATCTCGAGACGTAGGTAGACGAGAAAATTTATATTTGATGACTGAGGCAGTTGGACGGACGGACAGAGTTGTACAACAATTTGTTTTCCGTTCGGAACCTCTGTACAGGCCCTAACTAAGGTAATTCCCTGTGCTTATTCTAACGGTAAAGTCTTTTTTCAGTACTTTGGCTAACCAATTCATCGGGTAGAGAATTAGCAGTGATAGATGACTACACCTTTTGTTTTGAAAGAAGAAATAAACATACTGTATCATGGAGATGTTCAAGGGTAAACAAGTGCAGAGCGCGGTTCACTTGTGCTTACGATAAAACATTATTAACTGCGAAAACTGAACATAATCATCCGCCACCTAAATATGTGATACGTGATGGTGTTTATATAAAATTGTAATATGTAACGAAAGTAAATAGGTAAGCTCAATAAATCAGCATCATCTGAAAAATATGTAATAATTATTTTCTATTGCGTTGTTTTGAATAAATTTGATTTGTGCATTTATGAAATTTTAAAGGAGTTTATGTAATACCTTAATTACCTTATAGATTAGTCAAAACTGATTAATTAAAATTACTAGGAACTTACTATACTACTACCACAAAGTAAATAGAGGGAACAGAGACCAAGCTTCATACAACCGCGCTACAGTAGGTACACAACTACAAGTTTGAGACGCGTGTGTGCGAAAGCACAGGCGGCTCGTCACGTACGAGGGGAAACCGGTTTATACTGGCTCGGCCTGTGCTCAAACTCAGGGCACTCGCGCATCGTGTTTGCTTACGTTTAGATTTTAATAATAGAATTGTAATATTAAAATGTGTAAATATGGTTTACTGTACTGAGTCTATGAACAATAATAGAATTAAATAAGTTTTCTTTTAGTATCTTGCATATAATAGGCAGGTAGGTAGGTATTAGATTGTCTCATTTCTCGTAAATTAATGGCATGATTGGTGTTTATGATTTCAAATACGTAGGTGTACCTACCTACCTATCCTATTTAACGAGCCTGTACCTATGTTTTGAGGTCTCGAAAACGGCTTTAACGATTTCGATGAAATTTGCTATATGGGGGTTTTTGGGGGCGAAAAAGTGATCTAGCTAGATTTCAACTCTGGGACAAAGCGATCTGCTGAGTTTGCGAGCAAATCTTAGTCACCCATGTATGGTCAGTGACAAAACTAGATTTGCATTTTAGTACCCTTTCGTAATAATCTGTAATAATGTAATATGTAAATAGAAATATTCTATCATCACGAAAAAGCTGATAGGTAGGTATACATACATATTTATTTATTTTATTTTATTCTTCTGTGCTAACCCTACCAAAATAGGTATAATTTTTGAACGCTCCTTAGAAGCTTGTACTCTGTTCCCTTCAATCCTCTGTGCTACTACCAATGATGTTAAAAAGAACGGATATATTCTCACTAACAAAAAACTGTGTCGCTCAAGTCGGCAACCACGGTGTGCGTACAAGCCGGCATGCACACATTCACACATTAGTCGAGCGCGGGTAAACGGCTCTGTGTAAACGGCGACAGAGTCCCGTTTCCGCGGAAAAGCCAACTAATGTGTGCGTGAGAGGTGGCTGACTCTCATAGACACAGTTTTTTGTTAGCGAAGAATATGTTACGTAACTACCTACGTAGTCAGTGACTACTATTACTAGAAAGTAGGCACATAAGGAGCCAAAGTCTCTCCTCAGAATAAGGGGCTCTAAACCGTTTTTAAGCTCGGGATAGTCGACAATTCTAATGGCATGTCGCTGAACCCAGTCTAAAGGCCCAAGCTGGTATCCAGATGCTCCCACCCATATTTGCAGCAGTATTCCATATGAGGCCGGACTTGCGACTTAAAGTTTTAGCGCTTGCCCCGATGTGAAGTACTGCCTCGCTCAATTGAGCACAATGAGCTTTTTGGATGCCAGCTTAACCTTGTCTTCCATGTGACTTCGGAACAGAATGCCATCCACATTGATGCAATAAATACTACATGTGCTGCGTAATAGGAACGTCTGACTGAATCTTTGCGTGAACGAAAGAGGTGGCTCTAGGATATGAGGATAAACTCCGCAATGGTAGAAATGTGACAATGGCAATATGTCAAAAAGGTTGTGATGTAAAAGTTGATTGTTTTTAAATTTAAAGGCTCCTCCTATCTTTCTTAGCTAAGTTGTTGTAGGAGGAGCCCGAGATATTCAGATGAACGGACTGAGTTTCCACAACGACAACAAACAAAATATCGAAAGATTCTGTCCCCATTCCCTGTAGGAGAATTCCTGTAACTATAAATCTAACGGTAAAATCTTATTTCAGTGCTTTGGCTAACCAAATCATCGGGTAGAGAATTGGCAATGATAGACGGCTACACCTTTTGTTTCGTAAGAAGAAATAAACATACTGCATCATGGAGATGCTCTATGGGAGGATCATGTAAAGCACGGTTCACGTGCGCCGTTGATAAGAAGATAGTCAGTGCAAAAACCGAACACAATCACCCACCACCGAAATATGTTATACGCAATGGAATTTATATTAAATTGTAATACGTAACGAATTTAATGTAAAACTCAGGATATCTGGTAGAGAATTGGCAATGATCGATAGATGATTACACGTTCTCTCGTGAAAGATGAAACCAACATACCGAACCGAATCATGAAAATCCACCGCCTAAACATTTACGGTCTTATTCATAATGAGTTATCAAGGCTTTATAAGCTCATAATAGTAACATTTCATAATGGCTTGATGGCGCTAAAATAATCATTAACTGTTATATATAGAATAAGGCAGATGGAGCGCGCGGAACACGGGAGTGAGGCCAAAAAAGCAAATACAAATTGAAAAAACGTACCTGGTATTCGCTTTAGAATGTGTATTTGCTTTGTAGTAAGTACCTACCTACCTAGTAGTACAATAATATAACCTAATTAAAAGCACAGTTAAAAGTCCCTTATATTTTTGTTGATCCTGCTTGAGAATATCAAACTCTACAATAAGGGACCGAGCTAATCAATAACTCAGTTACATTACAACGCGGACGTCGACGCGCGCGCTGCTAGAAAGTAGGCACATATGGAGCCAAAGTCTCTCCTCAGAATAAGGGGCTCTAAACCGTTTTTAAGCTCGGGATAATCGACAATTCTAATGGCATGTCGCTGAACCGAGTCTAAAGGCCCAAGCTGGTATCCAGATGCCCCCACCCATATTTGCAGCAGTATTCCATATGAGGCCGGACTTGCGACTTAAGGGGGCCCTTCATGGCCAACGCAACTTCAACGCAAGCGTAGCCTAAAAGCTTGTACTTTCATCCAACGTAATTTTTGACTGCGAAAAAAAAGAGACACCAAGAGAGCCATCGGTTATCAGTTGGTAAATTCCGCTCATCACTCGCGGCCTCTTCGCTAGGTCGTCATTCATGATTTCGCATATCATAAAACTTGTTCCAGGCCCATACTTCCTGTGATGTAATCTTACAAGTTTGTGAAAAAAAAGTTAATTATTTAGAATCTCCAATACATTTGCAAGCATTGTTTAGATCTGTTTTCTTTACTTTTACAATTTATAGGTACATTAGATATGGCCAAAGTTCAGGTAAAATTTATGCAAAACCGCTGTTTTTCGGAGGCTTTTACTGAATTTGTTTCACACTTTTTTTTATTTTCGCCTAGTTATACTGCTAGATATAGTTCACAAGATACCAATTTGTTTAAAACATCTAACGAAAAGTGTTTAAAAACGCCATCATAAGTACAGAGCTTTTGTATGAAAAGTATGGTGAGCTGACTGCCCTTAAAGTTTTAGCGCTTGCCCCGATGTGAAGTACTGCCTCGCTCTATTGAGCACACTGAGCTTTTTGGATGGCAGCTCTTCCATGTGACTTCGGAACAGAATGAATGAATGAATATTGATGCAATAAATACTACATGTGCTGCGCAATAGGAACGTCTAACTGAATCTTTGCGTGAACGAAAGAGGTGGCTCAAGGATATGAGGATAAACTCCACATCGTTGGCGAACGATACGCAATGGTAGAAATGTGACGATGGCAATATGTCAAAAAGGTTGTAATGTAAAAGTTAATTGTATTTAAATTTAAAAGCTCCTCCTATCTTACTTAGCTTAGGTGTTGTAGGAGGAGACCGAGATATTCAGATGAACGGACTGAGTTTCCACAACGACAACAAACAAATATCGAAAGATTCTGTCTCCCTTCCCTGTAGGAGAATTCCCGTAACTAAATCTAACGGTAAAATCTTATTTCAGTGCTTTGGCTTACCAAATCATCGGGTAGAGAAGTGGCAATGATAGACGGCTACACCTTTTGTTTCGAAAGAAGAAATATACATACTGCATCATGGAGATGCTCCATGGGATCATGTAAAGCACGGTTCACGTGCGCCGTTGATAAGAAGATAGTCAATGCAAAAACCGAACACAATCACCCACCACCTAAATATGTTATACGCAATGGAATTTATATTAAATTGTAATACGTAACGAATTTAATGTAAAACTCTCGTAGTTATAAGTGAGCAAAAGCAGATTAAGAAAATATTCGTTGTGCGTGTTTAATTTACAATGTAATGAAAACAGATTATTGACGATTATATGTTTAAAAAAAACGGATTTCTTAATTCTTTATACCAAATCTGAAAAAAACTTATTGTCAGTAACATGACTTATCAGGATATCTGGTAGAGAATTGGCAATGATCGATAGATGATTACACGTTCTCTCGTAAAAGATGAAACCAACATACCGAACCGAATCATGAAAATGTTCCACACCATATAAAGCACGATGTGCTCATGTGCAAAAACAAAAATGATTATCCATCGCCTAAACATTTACGGTCTTATTCATAATGAGTTATCAAGGCTTTATAAGCTCATAATAGTAACATTTCATAATGGCTTGATGGCGCTAAAATAATCATTAACTGTTATATATAGAATAAGGCAGATGGAGCGCGCGGAACACGGGAGTGAGGCCAAAAAAGCAAATACAAATTGAAATACACGTACCTGGTATTCGCTTTTGAATGTGTATTTGCTTTGTTTAACAAACTTTATGTAACAAAAAACACTTCTTTATTAATTAACTGTGGTTAAACAATGCAAATACAAACTGGAAAACGAATACCAGGTATCAGATTTTCAATTTGTATTTGCTTTTTTGGCTTCACTTTCATGTTCCGCGCGCTCCATCTAAATATTAGTTTAGTGATTGGTACTTATTTTGTTTGGTGTATTATTATTATAAGTTTTTGACTTAATAAGTACCTACCTACCTAGTAGTATAATAATATAACCTAATTAAAAGCACAGTTAAAAGTCCCTTATATTTTTGTTGATCCTGCTTGAGAATATCAAACTACCCTACAATAAGCGACCGAGCTAATCAATAACTCAGTTACAACGCGGACGTCGACGCGCGCGCTGCTAGAAAGTAGGCACATATGGAGCCAAAGTCTCTCCTCAGAATAAGGGGCTCTAATTTCTAAACCGTTTTTAAGCTCGGGATAATCGACAATTCTAATGGCATGTCGCTGAACCGAGTCTAAAGGCCCAAGCTGGTATCCAGATGCCCCCACCCATATTTGCAGCAGTATTCCATATGAGGCTGGACTTGCGACTTAAAGTTTTAGCGCTTGCCCCGATGTGAAGTACTGCCTCGCTCTATTGAGCACACTGAGCTTTTTGGATGGCAGCTCTTCCATGTGACTTCGGATCGGAACAGAATGAATGAATGAATATTGATGCAATAAATACTACATGTGCTGCGCAATAGGAACGTCTAACTGAATCTTTGCGTGAACGAAAGAGGTGGCTCAAGGATATGAGGATAAACTCCACATCGTTGGCGAACGATACGCAATGGTAGAAATGTGACGATGGCAATATGTCAAAAAGGTTGTAATGTAAAAGTTAATTTATTAACTTTTATACTATTATGTACAACAAATATGTACAAAATACAATCTATATTTACATAATATAATCTATATATAGAAAATTTCCTCAAGCCTGCCGCTGCTTCCGATTAACGGCAAGGTTCCCAGAAGGCTGGCAGCGTTTCCTCTTTGGATAGCCAAGCTGACGCGTTGGCGGAAAAAGCTCCCCGCCCGCTGGTCTCCGGAGGTCTCGATCAATTTTGAAGACAAGGTGCGAGCAAAACGGCGAGCTTCTGACCCCCATGGTCCCAAGGTCTCGACCGCAAAAGGCATAAAAATATAATTGGGTCCAATCGATGCATATTTTTTGAATTTTGAATTTTCCGCACTGGCCGCCGCTGCCCCTGCAGCTTTACAAGTAGCCGGTAAGTGAGATGGCGCGAGTGTATCGACACATGTGGCATCCCACACCAGCGACTTGCCGACACTCCAAGGGATCAAAGACATACCATCCGGTCTCTTGCCATCGCCCCGCGCAATACCGACTGGTTCCAGTACGGAAGGCACGTTAGCGACAACAAGAGCCCTGCGGATAATGTCATTAATAGCCGAGTGCCGTGATATTCGACCAGCACTTAGGGAGCACGAAAGTCCATGGTGGCCGAGCTCATTGACGAGGTCTCCGCAGCGGCAGCGATGAGGCTGATTGGTCCTGCAACCAAGACGAAGACAAATACACAGACTTAATGTTATACGGTCTAACATTGTCCCGGTATTTGTGGATGGAATAGCTTGTAGCCAGTGACCTGAGTCACTCTGAGAGACGGCTAACAAACGCGCGCGGTCTGTATCTATCGAAAAGTTTGAAAATAAATTTTGCCAAGTTTTTTCACAAAGAGGCTTGTCCCACGCTCTCTGAGAGTGACTCAAGGTTGGAATATTTGTGCCTGGACAAGCTGCCTGCCAGGCGTCTCTAGCATCGGACAGGTAAGAAACCTCAACAGATCCAATAGAAGGGTCCAAAACAGATCTGACAAGGGTGCCCACACTGTATACCGAGGATAGAAACGCCGGTACTGATATGCTTGAAATTTTCCGCACTCCTAGGCCACCATAACACACGGGTAGGGTGGCCTGAGACCACACTTTGTTTTCACAAAAACTGCAATTTAGAATTTTGGAAAGAGACGTTTTGATCATATTATCCAAAGTATCTAATATGTGAACGAATTTAAATAAGTGCGTACTGCGGAGTAAATAGGTAAACTTAGGCACGAAAAGGCAGAGTCGAACAATAAAAAATGCATAATGGGCATTAATTTCATAAAGTCTATTTGAAGAGTCATTGAAATTTTGAATCTTTTTCTCAAAGAAACTAGGTATGGATTCATCTAAGACGGGGGCTCCGAGAAGATGAAGCGACTCCTTTGACAGTAACTTAATATTGGGAGCCAAAACATTAAAATTTTGAATTAATTCTGGTTTTTCAGATTCTGGGAAAGAATCTAAAATAAGGAGCTCACATTTGGAGCTATTGAATTCTAGGCCAATCTTTTTAAAATTTTCTGTCAATGTTTTAAAATCACTGAGAACGGAAGCCGCATCACCCCCCAGCGTACCGTCGTCTAGATACCATACATTAAATTTAGATTGTAACCCAGAAATAATTGAATGGATGGCCAAACTGAAGATAGCTGGACCGAGAGGGTCGCCCTGTTGACAACCCATGGCGGAAATAAGTGGGTGTTCTCTGAAAAAAAGTTTTGATGGATGCCCATAGCATTGCCAAAGGTAAGGATATACGTCAGGGCAGATATCCCGAATTTGGGTCAATAAAGCGCCCCTATCGACAGAGTTAAATGCATTTTTTATGTCAACTTTAAGCAGCACTTCACCTCCGTTATTTAATAGAAAGGTCCGAGCCGCATGAACAGCTGCCTCACAACCTCCCTTTGAGCCAAAACCGAGTTGAATGGGCTGAAATATTTCCGAAAGTTTCGGGAGAATGTGACGACAACAAATTTTGGAGGCCATACGACGGATAGTATTACCCACAGCGATGGGTCTTACTCCGCCATCTTTTTTGGATAGCGCGCAAAGGTTGGCCCCATAAATGATCTCAGTGAATGGGCTTGGCACCTTTCCTGCCAACATTAAATTTATAAGAGAGGTTAATTTCGATAATAATTTGGTACCAGCGTCTCCGGCGGCACCACAGACAAGATCTTTGTAATGCTGTGGTGTAAAACCGTCGAGACCGCCAGCAGAACCAGGTTTAAATGACATAATGACGCTCAAGAGATCTTGGGCGTTACAATTTAGAACAGATTGGTCTAAAGATGGGGGATCTGGGAGGTTTACATTTGAAAGCGGAGATGGATGTTTAGATTCTAAAGCAGACAGGGTTTCAGGTGTGTCTGAAGCGACAACATCGCTAGAAAAGAGCAGATGTGCTGCCCCCTTGAAATCGCCATCATTTGCTTTTGATTCTATTTTTCTTATAGTGTTTGCCTGATTATGCTTTTTTTGAATTTTGGGAAAATTTGGAATAATGGTATTAATTGAGTCTAATAATGAGCAGTTATTTTTAATTTTTTGGGTGAGAGAAATCTCATTTTTTTGGTGACTAGGGACATGCAGCACTCTGTATGCAAATGTGAGCAGGTCTTCCCAAGCTCTTAGTGAATTTATACTAAGAATTTTGTCTATACATACACATAAAGCTGTTGCCACGCAGATACGTGCTCCGCGTGGGATTCGCTTTAATAACGGAACATTATTCTTTAGCGAACAAATTTGTTGCCAAAACGGGAGGTTAGTAGAGGAAGAATTTGGAGCCGAAATATATAAGTCTGAATTTGTGGAGCTGGTTTGATTGATTAGGTTCGGATTAGGTTTGTGCACCTTTCCGACATGAATTTTTAAACCGCGGTTGCCACGAAAATAACGAGGTTCCGAACACTGCTCACATTTTAATAAGTTTTCTCGCGATGCGTCACTGACCTGGCTACATGGTTGTGCGAACGAACTGGTATCAGGGCCAATACGTATGCCCAAAGGGAGCATATAGCTTTTACACAAACACAAAAACTATACAATCCTACGATCTTCGGATGGTGAAGACTGCCCAGAGCCGAGCAGGAAGGGATGCAGCGCTGGAGGCGGCAGATCACCTCCCGGCTGGATATGGGCAGCGCACGCCGGCCGCAGATCTGAAACAAAACGAATTATATTAATATTAAATTATTTAAATTATTATCCTGAAAAAATTTTAAATTATAATATTATTATTATTATTTTAATATTTTTTTTTGTTTTTAAATTTAAAAGCTCCTCCTATCTTACTTAGCTTAGGTGTTGTAGGAGGAGACCGAGATATTCAGATGAACGGACAGAGTTTCCACAACGACAACAAACAAATATCGAAAGATTCTGTCTCCCTTCCCTGTAGGAAAATTCCCGTAACTAAATCTAACGGTAAAATCTTATTTCAGTGCTTTGGCTTACCAAATCATCGGGTAGAGAAGTGGCAATGATAGACGGCTACACCTTTTGTTTCGAAAGAAGAAATATACATACTGCATCATGGAGATGCTCCATGGGATCATGTAAAGCACGGTTCACGTGCGCCGTTGATAAGAAGATATTCAATGCAAAAACCGAACACAATCACCCACCACCTAAATATGTTATACGCAATGGAATTTATATTAAATTGTAATACGTAACGAATTTAATGTAAAACTCTCGTAGTTATAAGTGAGCAAAAGCAGATTAAGAAAATATTCGTTGTGCGTGTTTAATTTACAATGTAATGAAAACAGATTATTGACGATTATATGTTTAAAAAAAAAACGGATTTCTTAATTCTTTATAACAAATCTGAAAAAAACTTATTGTCAGTAACATGACTTATCAGGATATCTGGTAGAGAATTGGCAACGATCGATAGATGATTACACGTTCTCTCGTGAAAGATGAAACCAACATACCGAACCGAATCATGAAAATGTTCCACACCATATAAAGCACGATGTGCTCATGTGCAAAAACAAAAATGATTATCCACCGCCTAAACATTTACGGTCTTATTCATAATGAGTTATCAAGGCTTTATAAGCTCATAATAGTAACATTTCATAATGGCTTGATGGCGCTAAAATAATCATTAACTGTTATATATAGAATAAGGCAGATGGAGCGCGCGGAACACGGGAGTGAGGCCAAAAAAGCAAATACAAATTGAAAAACACGTACCTGGTATTCGCTTTTGAATGTGTATTTGCTTTGTTTAACAAACTTTATGTAACAAAAAACACTTCTTTATTAATTAACTGTGGTTAAACAATGCAAATACAAACTGGAAAACGAATACCAGGTATCAGATTTTCAATTTGTATTTGATTTTTTGGCTTCACTTTCGTGTTCCGCGCGCTCCATCTAAATATTAGTTTAGTGATTGGTACTTATTTTGTTTGGTGTATTATTATTATAAGTTTTTGAATTAATAAGTACCTACCTACCTAGTAGTATAATAATATAACCTAATTAAAAGCACAGTTAAAAGTCCCTTATATTTTTGTTGATCCTGCTTGAGAATATCAAACTCTACAATAAGGGACCGAGCTAATCAATAACTCAGTTACTTTACAACGCGGACGTCGACGCGCGTGCTGCTAGAAAGTAGGCACATATGGAGCCAAAGTCTCTCCTCAGAATAAGGGGCTCTAATTTCTAAACCGTTTTTAAGCTCGGGATAATCGACAATTCTAATGGCATGTCGCTGAACCGAGTCTAAAGGCCCAAGCTGGTATCCAGATGCCCCCACCCATATTTGCAGCAGTATTCCATATGAGGCTGGACTTGCGACTTAAAGTTTTAGCGCTTGCCCCGATGTGAAGTACTGCCTCGCTCTATTGAGCACACTGAGCTTTTTGGATGGCAGCTCTTCCATGTGACTTCGGAACAGAATGAATGAATGAATATTGATGCAATAAATACTACATGTGCTGCGCAATAGGAACGTCTAACTGAATCTTTGCGTGAACGAAAGAGGTGGCTCAAGGATATGAGGATAAACTCCACATCGTTGGCGAACGATACGCAATGGTATAAATGTGACGATGGCAATATGTCAAAAAGGTTGTAATGTAAAAGTTAATTGTATTTAAATTTAAAAGCTCCTCCTATCTTACTTAGCTTAGGTGTTGTAGGAGGAGACCAAGATATTCAGATGAACGGACTGAGTTTCCACAACAACCACAAACAAATATTTTATTTTATTTTATTTTATTTTTATTATTTAAGGACAACCAGCAAGGCGTTAACACTAACACATTTACATTTATAATATCAAAATTTTTACATAAGTGCTCCCTCAGTTATTGGCTGCCACGACATTCAAATGTGGACAACTTAAACATATTAAAATAGTAAATATCTATATAATAATATTGATATATATGTATATATACAATACAATACAATATATATATATATATATTGTATGCATTTTATATTACTTATTTAAGATTAAAACAAATCAGACATATTATGCTAAAAAAGGAGGTAGTGCGAGAAAAGATGACGTAATTGAGTTTAAATAGTTACATTGTAAGTACCTACTTATTATCTTTTGCATTTTGAATTGAATTTGTCGTTAGGTATGTCAAAGCAGATTTTTTAAATTTGGGAAGAGGATGGCCAATATCGATACTTGTGTTTTTTAAAAATAAGCTCAGGTTTTTTTGTATCCGGTTTAATGATTTATGCTGACCCAGGTTACTTTTGGATGATTTTGTCTTAAATATTTCGAAGGTTCTAATTCGTGGGAGTCTTCTAGGAGCATGAATGTTGATATTTTCTAAGAGATCAGGACTATCTATGGCACCATTAAACAGCTTGTGAACAAATAACAAATCCAATAACTGCCTGCGTTTCTGAAGTTCATACATTTTATAATGAGTTAGGCGATCATCGTAGGTTGGCAGTTTCTTTGAAAGATTATCTTGAAAAGAGAGATGCCACAGAAACCTTTTTTGTACCCCTTCTATGCGTTTAGTGTACACATCGTACTGAGGCGACCAGATAGGACTACAATATTCGAGGGTAGATCTTACAAGTGAATTATAAAGGGCTATTTTAGGAGCTGAGTTCTTGAAGTGCTTGCAGTTTCTTAATATAAATCCTAACATTTTTAGTGATTTTTTTACCATCTTGTCAATGTGTACATTAAATCTTAGTTTTTTGTCTATAAACACTCCAAGGTCTCGCATTTCAGAAACCTCTTGAAGGACATTAGAATCTATCAAGTAGTTCCTTGGAATACTTTTCTTGCTTCTTGTGAGTGTTATATAACAGCATTTTTCTGAGTTTAGTTCCATTTTGTTTTCTTTACACCAGTCACTAAGCCTATTAAGATCTTCTTGCACTAGCGCTGTGTCGTAAAGTGAATTTACCGGTTTTGTTAATTTAAGGTCATCAGCAAAAAGATAAACTTTTGTGTGTTTAAATATAGAAACTACATCGTTGATGAATATGCTAAAAAGCAAGGGTGCTGTCTGTGAACCTTGAGGTACCCCAGAGGTGGTCAAAAATAGGTCAGATGAGTATCCGTTTAAAACTACCTTAGCCTTCCTATTATAGAGATACGATGTGAACCATTTAAGAAGATAGCCAGTGATGCCACATTGTGAGAGTTTATTCAAGAGGATGCTATGGTCGACTTTATCAAAGGCTTTCCGGAAGTCGGTATATATCGCATCCATGGAGATGTTCGCATCTACAGAGTCAGAAAGTTCATTCACAAAAGATAAGAGATTAGATGTTGTAGACCTCGCCTTCATAAAGCCATGTTGATGAGGGGTAATGAGATGTTTAACTTTCCAAGATAGTAAAGGGTAGAGGAGTGATTCAAATATTTTTGAAAACACGGGAAGTAATGAAATAGGCCTATAATTTGTTACCAATGATATGTCGCCAGATTTAAGTATAGGTACAATTTTGGCTTCTTTCCATATATTAGGAAAAGTTCCCGTGTGCAGAGATTTATTAAATATTAGGGTGAGGGGATATGATAATGTTTTGGAGCAGTTTCCTATAAATAATGGGGGTATTTCATCAGAGCCTGCGCCCTTTGATTTGTCTAAGCTTCTTAGTGCTTTTAAGACCTGATCGAAATCGAGTGTGACTGTACTTGCAGTGCTAAGAAAATTGTCTTGAATGTTGACTTTACGTTCTGCATTCTGATCAATGGAGCTAGGATTGTAAACAGACGAAAAGAACGAAGCAAACAGGTTAGTTATATCTGCACCATTTTTACCGATGGCATTGTCAAGGTACATTGTTGATGGATAGAAACAACCTCGACTTTTTTTGTGTTTAATGTAAGACCAGAAAATTTTTGGATTGGATGTGATCGAGTCTTCAATATTGGTTATATATTTCTTGTAGCATTGATTAGTTAGGTATAAGCATCTGTCCTTTAAAATTGTGTAAGTATACTTGTCTAGAGGGTTACCATATTTATTAAATCGTGTACGGTATTTGTGTTTCTCCTTTAGTACCCTTATAAGGTCTTTTGAGAACCAATGAGGTTGTTTCTCGCGCTTATTTTTTGTAAAAGGAACATGTTTTACAATAATTTCTCTGAGTATATTGTAGAAGGTAGCCGTCATTTCATTGACATCATAACAATGTTGGAATTTATCATCCCAGTTTATTAGGTTGAGATCTTTATTAATATTTTCATAATTAGCTTTATAGAAGTTATGTTTCAGGGCATTATTTTTATCTAAGAACGTAACATTTTTAGAAAATGGTATTTTGAATTCTAGGGGGGGATGGTAGGGATCTATAACACTAATAGCATCCGTGCATTCAGACAGGTTTTCGATAGATATGTTGGACAGAACTAGGTCGAGAGTTTTGTTAGTGCTGTTTTTTACATGGTTAAACTGATTAAGTTCATTTAAAGCTATGAAGTCTAAAAGTGCGTTGGGTAGTATACTACAAGAAGTACTATTTCCCTTTAAATGATGCTTATTCATTAAGTTCCAAGATATACAGCTTTGATTAAAGTCCCCAACTATCAGAATATTGTCGTGTGTTGTTATTGTGTGGCCGGCGGTATCTAGAAAATGTTCTAGTATAGATTTTTGAATAGGTGGCGGGAGGTAGACACCACATAAATATAATTTTTCTGATTTATTGTTACTCAACTTAATGTCTATTGACACCCATAGGTCTTCGCATTTACTTTCAAAAGCCATCATTCTACAGGAACTCAAGTGTTTAGCTACGGCAATCAGAACACCACCCCCCGATTTGTGATTATGAAATCCACTTGATTCTCGATCGCGCCTATAAACAATGTAACTATCATTGAATAATTCCGAGTTATATATACTGTGGTTAAGCCATGTCTCGCATAGAATAATTACATCATAGTCGCAACATATTACTTTACTAAATACTTCATTCGTCTTTGTTCGCAGGCCTCTTACATTCTGGTAGTATATATTTAGATAATTTTTGTTTATATACGGGAATTTTAAAAATACACGGCAATATAAATGACATGCAATTTTATAAAAAACATATTATATTAAGTTAAAAACCTAAACCAAACTACACAATTTTATTGAGAGTATCTAAGTTTCGTATGTATACAAATTCGGACGACTCTGATTTCCGCATAAATACTCTTCCACCACGGACCCACACAAACTTGTAGTTACATTCCTTCGCTCGAACTCGGGCCGCTGCGTGGATTGCTTTGTTTTCTGGGGAAAGATTTTCTACGACGTATATGGCATTATGTTTGTCATCTCCAAATCCTAGATGGTTGGTACTCAGCTTATCGTTCTGGTGGGTTTTGTTGAATTGCAAGGTAGCGGCTAACAGTTTATCCCGTACTCGTGGGTTACAGAATTTCACCAAAATTGATCTCGGGCGGGAATTGTTGGAATTAGCCTTAGCAATTCGAGTATAATGAAATATTTCACTATCATTAACAGGGCACTTCACTGTGTTGCATACTTGTTTGACTATGTTGAGGATATTTTCCGATTTTTTTTCCGGTACACATTGGATTTCCAAGTTCGCGGCACGGGATAATTGATCAGAGTATACAAGTCGACCCTCTAGCATGTTGAGCTGCTTGCGAATCGATTCATCTTCGTTACTTAGTTTTTGTATGTCTGATTTATATGCAGCCGATTCTTTACGCAGTGTTTCAAACTCTTCGTTAAAAAACTCAAATGAGCGCTTCAAGTCATTAACATCGCTTTTAATTTCATTTAACTGCTTATTGAGGCTTCCATTTAATTCTGACATGTATTCACTCATGACATTCTTTAGCTCTTCACGGATTAAAGTGCGTAGATCTTCACTTGGGGGACTATTTGGAGAACACTGCGGTGATTGCGAAGCGTACCTCTTCCTTCCAGCGGCGGCATTATTGTCGTCCAGAATACCTGGGGAGGAGTCGCTGGCCGTTGTTGTCCCCAAGTTATTGTTATTACCTTTAGGACGCTTGCAGTTACAATTAGAACACACCCAATGTTTACCAGCAAACGGAGATTTGTTGGTACATAGGTTATGATAGTGTTTTTTACAACGTGTGCACTGAATTGAATCATTAGTACCGATTGTGGTTTGGCAAACTTCGCACTTTAGCATTATATGGTGCACTGATTTGTATAAAAGGGATAAAAAATATGATGTTGTCTTTTATCGCGGCGGGGGAGAAGTGGAGGTGTCCCGCTAGTAGAAATCGGCAAAACGGCGCAAGCAATATATTTTAGTATGTTTTTGTCTTTGTCATACCTGTTGCGCAGCTCAAATATTTTTGCACTGATTTAATAACATGCACGGGTAAATATAACTACACTGAGTGATTATAGGAACTAGTATCCCGTATTGGTAGATACGTAAATTTTGCGAGCAACGATATGCACGTCCACTTTCAATAATGAGGAATGTGTTAATATCGAAAGATTCTGTCTCCCTTCCCTGTAGGAGAATTCCCGTAATTAAATCTAACGGTAAAATCTTATTTCAGTGCTTTGGCTTACCAAATCATCGGGTAGAGAAGTGGCAATGATAGACGGCTACACCTTTTGTTTCGAAAGAAGAAATATACGTACTGCATCATGGAGATGCTCCATGGGATCATGTAAAGCACGGTTCACGTGCGCCGTTGATAAGAAGATAGTCAATGCAAAAACCGAACACAATCACCCACCACCTAAATATGTTATACGCAATGGAATTTATATTAAATTGAGCAAAAGCAGTTAAGAAAATATTCGTTGTGCGTGTTTAATTTACAACGTAATGAAAACAGATTATTGACGATTATATGTTTAAAAAAAAACGGATTTCTTAATTCTTTATTCCAAATCTGAAAAAAACTTATTGTCAGTAACATGACTTATCAGGATATCTGGTAGAGAATTGGCAATGATCGATAGATGATTACACGTTCTCTCGTGAAAGATGAAACCAACATACCGAACCGAATCGTGAAAATGTAACACCATATAAAGCACGATGTGCTCATGTGCAAAAACAAAAATGATTATCCACCGCCTAAACATTTACGGTCTTATTCATAATGAGTTATCAAGGCTTTATAAGCTTATAATAGTAACATTTCATAATGGCTTGATGGCGCTAAAATAATCATTAACTGCTATATATAAAGTCCGTTTAATTTATAAAAGCCCTACTATAAGCCTCTGATAAACCTCCGATAGATCCTCAGTCGTAAATTCATATTCACAGTTATGAAAATTAATGCTACTGAAAATATTTTCGGATCGAAGGGAATACTGTTTGAAAATAACTTCAAGGAGCAGGATTTAGCAACATAAGAGGCCGTATACGAAATTTTGCCAATTTCGCTGATTTACGTGATTTTACAGACAAGATTTTACGTTTAAAATACCTACTGTATTTGTATAAGTTCTAATGCATAACATGAAAGATCATTTAAATTATGATCTAAATAATAAATATAAAACGTAGCTCGTTCACTACTTTTTATTATTGTTATTAAAACATTAATAAATATATCAATATTTCAGGAATACAGTTTGTGCGCAAGTCAACAGGTATGATGATCGCGGTGTTGGATGGATTCACGTTTCACTGTCTATCTCGGAATGTGAACAACGATGTATGGCGTTGTACAATGGGGTCAACGTGTAATGCACGGATCAGACTGACAAAGTCGAACAAGATTATAGAGGCTCATACCACACATAACCATTTACGGGTCTTTAGCTCTTTCGGTCCACTCTGCCTCCAAAATATCTAATTCTCAATGGAATGTTTCATTTCATTTTGTATTGATATTATTTTTTGATATTTTTAACTATTAATTTAGTGTATTGGTACTTATTTTGTTTGGTGTATTATTATTATAAGTTTTTAACTTAATAAGTACCTACCTACCTAGTAGTATAATAATATAACCTAATTAAAAGCACAGTTAAAAGTCCCTTATATTTTTGTTGATCCTGCTTGAGAATATCAAACTACCCTACAATAAGCGACCGAGCTAATCAATAACTCAGTTACAACGCGGACGTCGACGCGCGCGCTGCTAATACTGCAAAGCGAATTCACAAAGTACGCGTTACTTTAAAGTTGTGAAGTTAGACTAAGTAATTTAGTTTTTTTTTACCTTTCCAGCATCCTATATGGCTAACATCAGGGTTGTGTCTGTAATATTAATGTGATAAGTATACCTCAAAGAGATGCATTCAATATTATCTTATGTATTGGGTATAAAAGTGTATGTGTTGTGAGTGAATGAGTGTTTTTTATGTTACATAACATCCATTTGAGTGTTTAGTGATATTTTCAACTGGTGGTTGAGATATGACGGACGGCGATTCGGTAAGTCAGTTAAATTTTTACCTTTGTTTAACCAATTTAAATATACCACGAGTGTACCATATTGTACAGTTTGAAAGGTCATTTTTATTAAAAAAAATAACCCTCCTTGCGTCTCCCTAGTTCAGCTGCAGGTAAAAATGAATAGCCGACAAGGGTAACTTTTTATAAAGAGTCGCATGTAAAGTGTCTCGTTATTTTCACGGCATTAGTGGGGACGCCCCTAATAGTGTGACCGGTTTTAATAATAATTAGATTGAAAGTTACTTATAACTTCGTTTAATTATAAACACAACCTAAGACATATTTATTAGTATGTTTTTTTCATATCGATATAATATTATAATGAGTTTTTTTTTTTTTTAATTTTAGATTATTTTGTTGATGTCTGTTTTGTTCTTCGATGGCACGTTGTAGTGTCATGTTGCAATTATTATTGTAGAATTACTTTCTTCAGTTTTCATGATTCTACTATCTTACGGTATATATATAATTATATCCCTAGCGATATAACTATATTATGGCTTCAACTATCTTACTGCAACATTTAGATTAAAATCAACCCTGTATTTTATTATTACCTAAATATTGATATTGAAAACAGCTTCATCACGGCATTCGAAACGAAAAAACATTGAAACAGTTTTTCATTTTCAGTAAGATGGGTTACAAATGCTTCAGGAAAGCAAATCGGCATTGTAAACGGCTATACGTTCTACCATGGCTATTCCAGCGGAACCACGGAACACTATCGATGTACCAAATGGGGATCTTGCAAGGCTGACTTAGTTTTTAATAAAGACTTGGAACTAATTAGGTTTAGATTAAAACACACGCATAATCCGCCTTATTTTGTAATTCGAAATGGTGTTTTAATTAAACTGTAATCAATGAGAATCTTATATACGTCTTTGTGAAGGCGTAGTCTAGAATTATGCATATTCCGCGAGCCAGATTTTTTTATGTTTGTATTGCTTTGGTTTATTTAAGTACAGTCTGTTACCGTTACCATTTATCGTTATACTAATATGCTTTTTATTTTTTTAATCAGGTTATATTTATTGATAAGATGGAAATTACAAAAAAGACAATTTATTATGTGTAGACGGCATGAGTGTAGAATTACTCCTGGAAACATTTTTTTAAGAGGGGTTGAAAGGAGTCACCATCTACCATTAACAAGGGAAAAATTGTAGCAGTGTCCTTTGGTAGGTTTCTCGTGAAGCTCTGGCAACCTTACTCATCGCAGAAACACAAGATAATATTAAAGAAAAGTTATTTGGCTGCGATCTTCTGTGGGTGGAAGTTCTTCCCCAGTCTCAGGCTACGCCGAATTTTGAGCGGAGAACCCGATGTGAATTTGAACATGTTAAATAAAAAGATTTTCGTTTTCGAGTAATAGAGAATCCACTATAGAAGGATTTTTGGAAGGGAGTGAGAGCACTTATAATGTTTATTTTTGAAGAAAAATATGTCATTTGTTTCCTGTAGGCCACGCGGGCAGAAGCTTGTGAATAATAAAGAAGTTTCTTTTTGATCCGCAGTAAAAAATAATTACAACCCTATTCTATTCTGTTCGTAACTAATTGAACTCGATGTGCAAAAATAGTAGTTTATGCACCAAGGGGATAAAGCAGTGTCTTACGTCACGGGCGGCATTGAACCCTGAGAGTAACGAAGGACTTTGTGACGTAACAAGGGATTTTATGATCCTGAGTGAAGCGAGGGGTTCAGGCCACCCACGACTGTAACGTTATATGGTACCATAATGGGCAAGTCGATTGTTTTATTCAATGTGTGGCGGTATTCGCAAATATTTTATATCGAAGAAGGCAAAAATGGTATCGCCCGTTTTGTGACACGGGACTGGCGACCCGGCCATTTTGTCGACAGATTGCTAGCGGCTAGTTCGAACACATACACACGTCTCCTCTTTAAGGACTTTATGTACGCAGTTTTGTGCGAGATACTAAAATTAAAACAATAAACGTATTCATTTTTAATCCAAGTAAGTTCTTTTAACATTAACATTAATTAAATAAATTCAGTGTAAAACCCCATATTGCGGTTACATATTTACCTTCGGGTCACCTCACCATCATCGTGGTTCCGGCTAAGGCAAGATCATCTGCCACCCGACCGTGACGTCCCTGCTCCTGCGTCGGATCCTGACTGCACCTTCGTGCTACCTACAAGACAATCAGGGGAGTGCCGGACTGCGTGAAGTAATAATTAGGCGGGCCATAGAACCACATTACCACACCCTTTTGTAAAATCCGAATATATTAATTATTGTGTTGACAAAGGAATTTTAATTTCAAAATCTTAACCGTCACACTACGAAGAAGAAGTCTTTATCCTCGAGGTGAATAGTCTACTTTTCATACCCTCTTCGAGACAACCACATACCGTCTTTTGTTTCACATTTTTTACAATCGTGCCTTTTTTTTCTTTATTTGGGTTCTACTCGTGCTGGCGAGTTCGATTTTCGTACAATTTGTATTTTAATTCGTCAACGGCAACTAAACCTTATGAAGTGAGAACTCTTTAGTTGAGTCTTTACTTCTTCTTAGTTTTGAGTTTGGCAAACAAATCCAAATTAAGATTTATTTCTGCCTTTGCGCGTAGTCGCTCGCGTCGCGGCGTCAAGTGTAGACTAAGCCCCCCTTAAAATAGCCTCGCCTCTTTTTATTATATGACGTTAGTAAGTGACAGTGACAGTAAAACCTGTTGTGTAATAAGGGGGAGTGTGTTTTCACACGATACGATAACGATACAATTTTGCAGTGATAGGTATTCTGTACGATGAAGGTACTTCCCCAGACGAGCTGCTCTTTAAGCGAATAAATGCTACGCTCTACCTCTCTTCACTTCAGGTTCATTGCAGTGGCAGCGTGGAACGTCATCGATGCACAGTTTTCAAAGCATTGAAAGTGATAAAATCTGTTTGGCAACAATGGCCCGCCCAGCTTTCTCATTAAAGAGTGTGTTTGATTTTAAACATTGAGCTTTTGAACTTTGATTTAAATATACCACCTTCATAGACTACAACACACTCCAGATGGAAGTACTCTAATCCTGCTATTATAATAAATGCGAAAGTGAGTTTGTTTGTTACCTCTTGACGCCTCATTAGCACAATCTATCTTGATGAAAATTAGCAGAGATTTAGAAATTTCTTTACTAAAAGTTTTGACTGACATGTCAACATACAAAGAGAAAAAATCTACTTGTATATTTTTAAGTTATTTAACATAACACTACGTAATACATTTCTTTATTAAGATTATTATAGAAACTTAGGTATCAATTTTGTACAGACAAAATATTCTATTAGTTTTATTTTGTAACCATTGTTTTCAGGTGTAGTGACATGGGCGAAGAGGCAGACTGGGAAAGAGGTGGCTATTCTGGACGGTTTTACGTATTACTGCAGTATGAAGAACTCACAATCTCATGTGTATCGGTGCACGCGAGCTGGACAGTGTAAGGCGAGATTCAGGATCACTAAGAATATGGTCGTCATCAAGTCGAGCGAGCCGCACAACCACCAGCCGCCGAAATATGTTATACATGATGGGATGTATATCAAATGTTAACTTAATATATCTTAACTTACTTCTATATAATGTCCGCCACACTTTTTCATAACAACACACATTCTGAATCTTAGGATGTAATGGTTGTTAAATAGCTGTGTAAGTCCTTGTACAGGCCTTTTACAGCTCTTTTAATGAGTGTACAGCTATTAATCAGCCACTGCACAGCTTAGGGCTGGTTAATTTGGGGCCCAAATCTGGTGTACAAGCACGCTACTCAGCTCTTGTACAGCAAACTAAAATAGCATTGAGTGTTCAATTATTCTGTATTCTTTCACTAATATAGGAAGCTATATTGTCTCCGAGTGTTAAAGGCTACTTTTTATCCCGGGAAAGCGGGTGAAACCACGGGGACAGCTAGTGCTAGTACACTACTTGTATTGTATAAACTCGTCAAAGTTTATAATTTAATTAGTTGATATTCCTAAATTAAGTGATTTTAATTGAACCATGATAATTTAAATTATGTTAAAACGTTTTTCATTTTGAATTAAAATACTAAAGTATTATATAATGGATAACGAAGAAAAAAGAAAATTATTTTGTTCTTGTATACCCTATATACCCAACAGCACACTATAGATAAAAAATTACTACAAGTATTATTGAATACATTGTTTACAAAATATTTATCTGAGAAGATCAAACATTTGTTGGCAGGTTTTAATAATATAACCAAAATTAAAATCTGTTTTTAAAACAGCATACAAATTATGCTATTATGCGTGTAACAAAGAGATGATCATCATATTATCATTTAATTTATACCTTACATTCATCGTATTCTAAAATAAAAATAAAAAAGCAATTTCTGTATGGGACGTAGCTCCTCCCTACCCGAAACTAACATGTAATATCAAGTATTCGGTTTTTTTTTCAGTATTTCGGGCGTTAAATAGTTCGGGTAAGCCAGTGGCTATAGTCAACAACTTCACTTTTTATCAAGCTTCGAAGTCCGGGCTATCGACAGTATGGCGCTGCAGTAAAACATCCCAATGTAAGGGCCGATTTACACTCAAAGACGGAAAAATAATTCGCGCACAACTCGAACACATACATGAACCACCTACTTTTATTATACGTAATGGAGTTTGCATTAAGTTAAAAGATCAATGATTTTTCAAGAATGATGTGACTATATCATATTTTTATATTATGTAGTTGGGTATATGAAATAGAAATAGTACATAATATATAAGATTTGGGTAGATTGTGCGTGGGTGAGGAAGAAAGACGATAAGGAAATATTAAACGCGTCATACTTTCTTTAATACTATTTTTCCCCACTATAGTTACTTCCGTTTTCAACCGACTTCAAAAAAAGGAAGAGGTTCTCAATTCGGTTGTATTTTTTCTTTTTTTATGTTTGTTACCTCATATCTCCGACATTTGTTAACCGAATTTGAAACTTTTTTTTTTTGTTTGGAAGGGTTCTCTTCCCGTTTGGTCCCATTGTCATTAGATCAGGATTTAATTACTTCTTAGTGTACTTTGAATTATAATTCATGGCTATGCTTCTACCCTTCTTCTACCATTATAAAATGAGCTATAAGTAGCTAGTTCATAGCCTGAATCAACTAATAGAACATCTTATCAGCGCTATAGGAGTGTGTGTCATGCATTTGTGGTATGTGTGTCATTATATTTATTTTATTTTCATATGTTACGACGATGATTATTTAATTCTAAATGGATTAAATAATCTTCGGGCATCCATGTCCACTCCTAATAACTCTAGGAATAAATAGTCTCTTTTGCGGCCAGCGTATTCCAATTATTCCTCCAGTGTGTTATATTTTGCTGTCAGGATTTGACTACTTTGATAATATATTTGTAAGCAATGAACAATATAGAGAAGTAATATAATTTATTGCTATGTACCTGTTATTCTCTATAAAATGCCTATCACTTTCTGACAGTCACATTCAGAGATATTTATTCAGTTAAGGAGCTGATTCCTTATTTAACGTCACGATTGATATCACTAGATCACTTTAAGAGTGACTCGCGGTACTGAAAGTTAGAAAACAACTACTTCAGAGCAGTCGGTTTAAATTTTGCGGATGTAAGTAATCAAACCAATAGTCTCCAGCTTCTGATGTAATTTCACCAGCTCACACTGGATACATCCATCTAAATAAGATGCATCAGTACCCAATGGTTATGCGGCTTTTGATTTCAGTGTTATGGACAGCAAACCCTGCAGGAAAGAAGGTGGCGATCATCGATGGGTACACGTACTACTGCGCCAGGGCGGGCCTTAGTACGAATATATGGCGGTGCACCTCATGGTCGAGGTGTAAGTCTCGGTTCATCGTTACCGGCGATGACAACATCATCACAGCATATTTGGAGCATGATCACCCTCCGCCTAGCTTTACTATTCGTGATGGGATTTACGTTAAACATTAATATATTTTTGGAATACCAAAGACTTTTAATTTGTTTAAAGTATTTTCTTCATTAAAAAACACTGGAGCTGAATTTTGTTTTATTAAAATGGTGTTGACGGGTATAACAAATGGGAATTACCTCATTCGTTCATTTTTTTTGTGATGTACATAACCAAAAATTTATGCTTTTCGCAATTTTCCCTTTATCTGTGCTATAAGACGTTGCTTCGTACCAAAACTACCAAATTTCAAGATTCTGAGTTCACGGGAAGTACCCTGTAGGTTTTGATTCCCTTGCGAGTGTCGAAAATTTGCAGCATAAACGGCTGTATCTTTTGATTGCGTTGGCTTAGAAGTTTGATTTTTTCACAGCTCCAACGGACAGTATACCTGAGTATTTGATATAAATTTCAGCTTGATACCTCCATGCGTTCCTGCGAAAAAGGGTCTTTACAGACAGACAGACAAAAATTGATCTTATAAGGGTTCCATTTTTTCCTTGTGAGGTACGGAACCCTAAAAATTGACGAAATCGACGTTTTGTTTTCTCCATTTTCCTCCTCGAAAACTGAGCCGATTCAATTATTTTTTTACATTAAAATTTGAAGAAAGGGTGCTTCTAGGTCCCTCTTATTTTCTTTTATGTTAAATATTCGAATTTTTCTGGTAGTCCTTCTATGGCCGATTCCTATAATTTACGAACCGTTATCGGTTAAAATTAAGACTCTTATATCTTTACTAATAATGAAGCAAAGACCTCAAAGCTTTGCATAGCAGACCCTCCCATATGGAAGTAGCTATCACATCTAAAATTAGCTTACGATATTATCCATATGCCCAGTTTGGCAATAAAAAACCTACCATTGGTAAGCAAAACGTTTCTTTCTTGTTTATAGGAACCGGGCATTAATCACGGCGTAAAAATAGGGCATTTATTGTCATTTTTGGAGGGTCATATTTGCTTTACTAATTAGTTGCTGAAAAAAAGGAAATATCAGGGACGTATCCGAAACAGACATGATTATATGAAAATCTAGAAGGGAAATTTGTTTTTTTTCGTATTTTTTTTTTACCTTCGTAGAACAATATGGATAGATGTTTCAGTGATTAGCTATTAATATTAAATAAATTGCAAAGCCATACATTGATATCGTTATTTAAGAAACAAAATTGTTACAGTGACGATAGTTAAGAAAAGGAATGGAAAAGAAGTGGACTTAATCAATGGCTTTACATTTGACCGTAAATTAAAAACAGCGAGTACAACGAACTGGGTGTGTACTCGTAATAAAAATGGAATGTTATATAATGTATATGCTACGTAACTTCCATGTTTTATCTTCTACAATCTTTCATTTTGTGTAGTTATCATATTTGCTATTTCTGTATTTTAAATTCTAATACCGAATATATATTTTTCTACCTATTCTATTGAAAACCAATGCTTTATAATGTTTAATCACTATAAATTTTCATTTTCGGCTCTCGTTGTCTATTTTATGTGTAATATGATCGTATGTCAAAAATTCTATGTAATGACTGTTTGTTGCCAAAATAAAGAGAAATTGTTTTCTTTTCTAGTCCTTGAAGCCCAATTATTTTAGAAATAAAATTAATTGAATGTAGTCTACTTAACATAGTGTTCAATTTAAAAGTCAATGTCAGATTACAGATCATAAAACAGTAAAGATAGGTACCTAGATATTGTTATTTATAAAACAATATTGTTACAGTGACGATAGTTAAGAAAAGTAATGGGAAAGAAGTGGCGCTAATCGATGGATTTACATTTTATCGTAAATTAAAAACAGCGAGTACAACGAACTGGGTGTGTACTTCTCATAGTGGACCAGCACCATGCTTAGCCCGTTTTACAATCTCAGATAGTACTGCACAGATTAAAAGTTCCATGCTGATCCACTCGCACCCACCACACAAATATATTATCAGAAATGGATACTATATAAAAATTTAACAAACCTAGTCTATAAAAAATTGTTATAAATGCCTTTTTAGTTTTTGATATATTTTTCTTGTTCAATATAGTATTTGACATTATTATGATTAACAGTTGTTTTCTTATCTAGTTGTTAACACCCTAACATCTTAGTAAAAATGCATGCTAACTGTAGTTTACTTAAACAGGGTTTAATTAAAATATCAATGTAAGATTATAAACAAAAAACATTACCTAGATATTTAAGAGCATTGTTACAGTGACGATAGTAAAGGACAGTACCGGCAAAGAACTAGCGTTGATCGATGGATTTACTTTCTCCCCTAAAGTAAAGACTAGCCCCCTTACTCATAAACCGCTATTTAACTAATATACTGTTTAAATGGTCACGTAAATAATGTCACATTATTTGACAATAGAGTGACTTTATTTACGTGACTCTAAGAAGTACAACAGGGGCCCAAGTCTGCTATTTCAATTGTGTTCCAATGATCTTTCAGTGGTGTCAAAATTGTGCCATAATGACACTATTCTGTTAGTAAGTTGTAGACATAGAAATAATATATACCTAGAAAGAACGTCGCCATACTACCCGAATATATAAAACAGGCCAACTTTTATAGGCTGCCGCGCGTAACAGCTACGTTTTACGCTCCCTCTGCGTCATTCTGCTTGTCATAGTGACGTTCATAAAGATAGCAGTTGTTGAAATATTCCAATTAAAATCGGGAGAAATTTAAATATTGATCATTATTTTGCATTTTTATTTATTTTTATTTGATTTACGCCCTAACAGTTAGAGCGTATTTTTATCGACGCGTGCACAGCTGCGACACTCTATCTGGATGTATTCTTAATCAAAGGTTGTAGACTATCAAAACTGTAAAATGTCACAATTTTGACACCACTGAAAGGGCCCCTGATTGGGTGTGTACTTTTCAAAATGGACATACGCAATGCACACCTCGTTTTATAGTCCTCAACTGGACAAGAATGATTAACGATGCAAGCTGATCCATTGCCACCAACTGCATAATTACATTATCACAAAAATATTATTAAAAAATATTATTTTTAAATTTTATTCTTAATTATTACAGATTAAAAATTATATTAGGTTGAAACTCACATTGAAATTGGCGATTGAAAAAAAAATTATGACATTTTATATTTAATCAATTAAAGTATGTACAATACCATTGTTATCTATCACTTTCACCTTTTTAGAGGTAGTTCATTAATTATTTTGATGACAATGTTGGAGCGAGAATCAATAAAATCTTTGAAAGCGGTTTTGAGTGCCATAATGGTTTTAAAAGTAGCAATTATTATATAGGTTACCTGTCACTAGTATAACTATACTGTGGTTGTCTTAGTGCAGGCAGATTTTGAATGATAAACAGAACCTTTCCGAGCTTGTGAGGTGAAAAGTATATTAATTTCCAACATTTTAATTATTAGTAATAAAGATTAATTCGGGTGTGAATCCAAAACACATACAAAACAAACAACGAGTTGACGTTTGTTAGCCCGAGCCCGGTCTAACACCGTGTCGTGAGTACATTCATTTTAACACCCATGTATTTTAAGACGTTTACAAAACATCTGTGAAGAGAAAAAAAAAGATTTTATTAGATAGGTAAATATGTACGAAATAATTAATGTCCGGGAGCTGTTGCTTACTTTTAATTTATTTATGACTGGTTTCCTCCTCACTGGAACCCGGTTTTCCGGTATCCTGTATGTTATTCCATGGTATAACCTATCTATATGTCAAGTTTCAATCATTAGCATCCATACAACCATCCTCAAAAACTTTCGCGTTTATATTATTAGTAGGATTATAATGAAACAACTTTGTTACAGTGACGATGGTAAAGAAGTCAAACGGCAAAAAACTAGCTTTAATTAATGGATTTTCCTTCTACCATAAGACAAATTATCGCAGTCGCAGTACATCCAGCTGGGTTTGTACGAATAGTACGCATACACAATGCACCGCACGCTTTACAATGGTAGACGGGACTGGAAAAATTAAACACGCCCAACTGATCCACACACACCCACCTCTCAGATACATTGTTAAAAATGGATTGTACATTAAAATTTAAGGCACTTTTACGTTTTTTTTTATTTAAAGAATCCTTACAAGTCTCCGCACATACGGCCAAGAGTTTTGAATGCAATATCCTATCCTTCTTACCAATGTTATATCTAAATGTGAAAGTTTGTAAGCATGTCAAGATGTGAAGAAGTTTGTTACTCTGTCACGCAAAAACTACTGATTGGATTAGAATGAAATTTGACACACAATATATTCTGGATAACAGGATCCCGGGAAAAAATTATCTTTCGGGAACGAGGTTAAAACCGTGGGACGGTAGGTAGTCTTTTATAAACCAGACTAGTAAAGCGAAAGTACTTTCCATGGGCGTTCCGCTTTCCGAATTCTACACCTAGAATCAATTTATATGTTTCGAACTCTTAATTGTTTGATCGGCGCCTTTATTTTTTGTATAGGTATTTCTCTTTTAAAATATACTCACCGGCTTTGAAATGGACCCAGCTAGAAATTTCATACAAAAGAGGTGTTTTCAGCAAAGATTTTCTCTTCTTTAACGTTGATTTAAGGTACTGCACTAGAATTTGGATACTTATTGACTTTACTGTGCCATTTCTCGTATACGCTAAAAATGCTAATTAGTATGGACAGTGCAAATTCTGTTGATTGTTATCATCATCATCGGCCTATAATGTCCCATTGCTGAGCACAGGTGAAAGGGAATAGGCAGATACTTCAGGACGCGTGCTCACTGCGGATCGGTGGAGGTAGACTAGTGGTCAACATACTTTAGTTAACACCTCACATGGCAAAAATGAACGTCTCAACAGTTAAAGTGACAACACCTTCTGCAAGCTGGGTTTTTTAGCTTTGAAACGATATCAAATGCAGTGCAAAAGCTAATATGAAACGAGAGAAAATCTTTGCTGAAAACAATTCTTTTGTATGAAAAATCGAGCTCGGGCCAAATTAAATGCCGGTGAGTTTATTATTATTTTTTTATTTTAATTCTCTTTCCGCTTTTTTTTATTCATCGCTTTTCAAGTGCTGGCTTTAAGGACATTTATTAAACAGTTTTTTTTTATAATTTTAATTTTTTCGCTATGGATATGCTTTTGTTTGAATACAATCTCACCATGGTAAGTGTTGATGTGGCCAACTAGATGTTGGTGGCCAGCCAGGCACCTTCCTGGAACCCACTAAAAAGTAAATTAATCAATAAATAAATATCCTGGGACATTTCTTACACACGGTCATCTGAACCCAAACCAAGCAGAGCTTGTACTATGGAAACCACATAACTGATATAATATATATACTACTTTTTGTTTAAAAATACATAGTTAATATACATAATTACACCCAGACTCAGGACATGCAGGCATGTTCATGCACTCAAATGCATGTACTGTGTGGGAATCGAACCCACGCCAACTGCGCCAATTTCTTTACTAACATTTTTTTTCGCTTTTTTGTTGCAGTAAAATTCGTAAATAAAGCAAATGGCAAGGAACTGGCTATAGTCGACGGTTTTACGTTCTACATTAAAAGAAAAACTGGATCAACTTGCACTTGGTGCTGCACAAGTGGAAGAGATTGCCCTGCACGTTTCACTCGTATCCACGCAACGGGAGCTATTAACTGCATCAATATGAACCACACGCATCCACCGCCCCAGTTCATTATCAACAAAGGAACATATTTCAGAATCTAATTTTGATCTCTAATTTTGACAACCACTTGTAAAGATAATTACAGACATTAACTCAGAACAAGCAGAGATACACAAATGGATTTTCTGGTGGGAATCGAAGCCATAAAGTGCAAGTTTTTGGTCGTGCAAGTATTTATTTTTACTGTAAATCAATTTGCGCGCAATGTATATTTCTAGTTTTCATAATATATTAGTTCTAGTGTATGAATATAATTCTGTATATTATTTAACGCCCTACTAACTTGATGATATGTTTCCGCTGATGATTTATTGCAATTTTTCGCCAATAACACACAGTTTACACCCCGCTATTTAACAACATGCAGCTCTTACAAGTTTAATTAATATAACAAAACTATATTAGTTTCAGTTAAGGTGGTAAAGAAATCAAATGGTAAAGAACTAGTTATAATCGATGGACACACGTTCTTTAAATTGAGAAAGTTTGGGAAGACTACCCATTGGGTCTGTACGAGAAGTGGACAGTGCTCCGCACGTTTTACGATACTCGATGAAACCGGAGCTATTATCCGCTCTAAGTTGGACCACAGCCATCAACCACCTACATTCATTATTAGAAACGGAGTTTATTTAAAAATTTAGAAACCCTACAACTGCACTGCAGTAAAATAAAAATTAAAGTAATTTTTTACCTTAATATTATATGCGTATTTGTTTTATGTACTATAAAATTTATGAATAAATTACTGTAATTTTTTTTTATACCACTTAGTTGGCAAACAAGCATACGGCCCGCCTGATGGTAAGCGGTTACCGTAGCCTATGGACGCTTGCAACACCAGGGGTATCACGCGCGCGTTGCCGACCCTGCAGAAATCTCTTCACACCCCTTTTGAAGAACCCCATGCTGTACTCTATTGGGAAAACCACGGCGGGGAGCTCATTCCACAGTCTGAGCGTCCGCGGAAGGAAGCTCCGTTGAGCCCGCACAGTTCGAAACAATTCTGGTTTCAATGTGTGAAGATGGACTCCCCGTCCATGGTGAGAGTTGCGATGGTAGAAGGTAGCCGTGGGCATCATCTTAAACAATTCTTCAGAACACCGTCCGTTGTACAAGCGGTAGAACACACATAAGGAGGCAAAGTCTCTCCTCAGACTGAGGGGCTCTAAACCGCTTGTGAGTTCGGGATCGTCAACAAAATATTAAAAATAATGGGTTTGCCATCATTCGATCAGTAACAGTATATTATATAGTTACAGTTACTGTGGTAAAGAAACCGAATGGGAAAGAAATAGCTATTATTAATGGATATACGTTCTTCGTGGATAAACAGCCTGGGAGGACTACCAATTGGGCTTGTATATTTAGTGGAAGAAGAAGATGCACTGCACGATTCACATCCTGCGTTTTGACCGGGAATATTGTACGCTCCAAGTTAGACCATAACCATCAACCATCTAAGTTCATTATTTGTAATGGAATTTATCAAAAACTTAAATGAAAATCTGAAGCTATTGTTAGATTAGCTACATCACAACTGTAATTTATAAAATTCAATTCAAAATTTAAAATTATTAATTCAAATAGACCTGAATAGATAAAGCTTTGTCTATTAGCTTTATTTGGCACACACACATCACAAACATTGAAACAGAATGCAGAATAAAAAACAACAAAACCAGAAGCGTATAAATAACAAGAGAACAAAAATAAAAACAATAACACAATGCTTACACGGGGTGGATACGACATTACGACAATAAATGAAACCACTTAAAGTACTCATAAATACGGTCAACTTTTACTATGGGACCAACTTAGAAATCGCAAAAATAATTACAATTTTTCATAAATTTTTGCCGAGGAGACATGTACCTTTTGTATGAAAAGCTGTAATTTTTTTTTGCGATTTCGAAGTTGGTCCCATAGTAAAAGTTGACCGTATTTATGAGAACTTTAAGCGGTTTTTCTCTTGTTTTTATTGAAATATTGTTGAAATAGGCATGGAGCAAGTATAATTTAGTTTTATATTTTATTTATATAGGAAATCAGCGCTTGTGTGTACAACAGTGGACCCTAGCATTATGCTGAGTTTTCTACCATTTGTCAGATATGTTTTTATTTTTTTGCTTTTTTGATGTTTTTGTATTATGTAATGGGTTTGACAATAAATTTATTCTTATTCTTATACGCTGTCGCAAGTAGGTACCATCAGCACTGTTACGCCATTTTTTACACTTTTGAGGTGACAGTTGGCAGGTTGAGGTCATTCCTATTCATATCTTGTTCGCATAGTTATCGCCTTAGCCTAGTGATAATAGCCTACTTGTCAAGCTACCAAGTAAATACCAAATCATCATCATCATTTCAGCCTATTGCAGTCCACTGCTGGACGTAAGCCTCCCCCAGGGTTCGCCACATGGCCCGATCTCCCGTTTTCGCCATCCAGTCACCACCAGCCACTTTTTTCAGGTCGTCGGTCCATCTGGCCGACCCTCTATGGATACACACAAAAATACCAAATAAATAAATTAAATTATATAAGAAATACCTAAAATTCCTGGAACCCACGAGCTTACTTTATAATACTGTACATCATACTAATTAGGTATTGTTATATTTTAGTGGTGTTATTGGCTCAATCGAGGCATACAGGCAAGCATCTAGTGTTGTACAACGACTACACATATTACTGCAAAGTTAAATGCAAGAAAACTAAATATTTTCACTGGTACTGCTCTACGCACAACTATAAGGGATGTAATGCAAAATTGAAAATGGACGAACATTTTGCGATAATAAGCCTTGAAAACAGTCACACGCATCCCCCCACCAAGTACATCATCCACAATGGACAATACGTGAAAGTTTGTTAGTATATCCTACTTTAGTGGGACTGTTTAATTTATTCAACGCGCAATTTTAGGCTTAATAAACATAGGAAATAAATTGTGTTATTTTTGGAATATTATTAGACATTTTTTAAATAAATGTTTCATTATTTTTAGCATAAGATAAAGGCGATTAACAATTTTGTACTGTATTGTTCAAAATGCAACCGTTTCATTTTATTACATCTGCGGAAATCTTTAATTGGCTTCACAAAATATCACACAAATATTTGATTATTTTGCAAATTTTTTTATACAACTAAGTCGGAAAACAAGCATACGGCCCGCCTGATGGTAAGCGGTTACCGTAGCCATATGGACGCTTGCAACACAAGAAGCATCACTCACGCGATACCGACCTTTCCCCCATTCCCTATGAGCTCTGGCGACCTTACTCACGCGCAGGAACACAACTTTACACAACATAAAGTTATTTGGCTGCGGTATTCTGTAAGGTGGAGGTACTTCTCCAGTCGAGCTGCTCTTTGAGCGAATAAACGCTATGCTCTACCTGTCTCTAATGCAATATATATAATAATATAATATGCAATAAGTATGTAGTAAGTTCTATGTAATAAGCTGTTGATTTCCCTAATAAATAAATAAAGTTTATCTATCTATACTATACCTATTTATAGGAAGTACCTACCTAATCTCCGATGATCCGTATCTTCAAATTCTTTTACTATAGGAAGCTATATTTTCCCTGAGTAATATACAGGGTTATTGTTTAAATGTTAACATCTCCGAACTATATGACTTAGGTACATCGTAAACAACAACTTGTGTTCTATGACTTTTAATAATTCTTTAGACTTTCATATAAAAATACAAATATTTTAATTCAACGAAAAGATAAAGGGTACAATAAAATATTGAATCACATATAGTACAACGAAATCTGTGTTGTGTTGGTTGCTTGTGTTGTACCAACCAATAATCCTGTATCAGCGACAGTCTAGCTAGCTACTAGTACCTATATAAGTATAGAAAGATAATATGATTGACACATCAACCCACAGCTAATATGGCAGTGTATAGCAACGTAAGGAAGAGTTTTTCAAAATTTTACACCGAAGGGTGCATTCTACCAAAGTAGTATAAGGGTTATCGCTCACTATACCAGTACGGCTACGCCTCGGCATGATTAGATAAAATGGTAAAAATAGTATATGACTAAAATTTTATTCACAAAGAATTACTTGAAATACTTTATTTCAGGATATATAGAAGGTTATCAATTCATACCATTACGTTCAGGAAGCGTATTACTACGAGTCGGCGAGCACACATATTCGTGTAATAAGAAGGAGGGGCAAGGCTACCGTACGTTTTACTGTTCCAAAAGGATTAGCAGAAGATGTGGGGCACGCGTCAAGATGTATGACAAGACTTTGCATGGAGTGTTAGGAACACATACTCATCGATAAAGTCACTACATTTATCAGACCCAAAAAAATTGCGTATTTCTTGTAACCGCATTATATTTTATAGTTTATAATATTATACAATCTTTAGTTAATTTTATTTTTTAATTATTATAAAATAACCGTGTTATTATAATCAGTATACCAAAGCACGCTAGTTAATGGAATATATTAATTTTATGTTAATATGTGAAGCGCTCGTGGTGTAGCATGATAAGCCGTTCTTAATCGATCGGCAAGTTAAGTTACCACCGTCGTGGTCGGTACCTGAATGGGTGACCGCCTAGTGGTATTTCACATCGAGCGTTTCCGTGCTTCGGAAGGCACGTAAAGCCGTTGGTCCCGGTTATCACTTAATTGCGATCGTCGTTAAGCTAGTTGGATGCCTTCTAGGCGGCTTGAAAACTCCAACAGTAGGTTGACCACTAGCCTACATCCACCGATCCGCAGTGGGCACGCGTGGTAGAGTATCTGCCCATTCCCTTTCACGCTGATTTTGAAAGGAGGCCTGTGCTCAGCAGTGGAACATTATAGGCTGAGGATGATGATATGATGATGTGTGTTCGCGCATCGTTCAGACGATCGTGAAATATTCTGACAATTAGAAAAGAAAAAAATATAAGGAAATTACACAGCTTGCCGTCTATTTGCTAGTAGATTATATATTTTTGGTAAATATAGTTGTTTTTCTAATATGCAGTTTTTTCTTTCCAGGTAATATAAATAAACACTGAATGCTCAACTGGTAAGCAATACAATTAATTAAAATAAAAGAAATTAAAGTAAAAGAAAACTTTAATATAAGGTAGGATAAATTGATGTATCAACTCTATTTGCAGGGTAACTCTTTTCTTATCCGCTGTCTGTATGTTAAAATATGAAATTCTTAATCCTCTTATGCCTCTATTATAATTCCACTAGGTACTCGAAGACCATCAATCCTGCAGGATAGTGGATAGTGCCTTGTTCTTGCGTAAGTCAAACTGGATATTTTAAGCATGCTACTTAAAATGCATTTTCGTTTCATCTGCATCCAGCAATTTTTCACAATACTTCTTGGTTCATGAATCTTAAATTTCAGACGTAGAACTGTTACCAACAAAGCGAGGCAACTACATATTGAGATATAGAAATCACACGTATTGGTGTAACTGGCACAAGAAGACTGCTCAAAATAACAGGCCTGTACTCCTCTGGTACTGCTCTAAAAGGAAGGGCGGTGGATGCTCAGCAAGCGTGAGGACCTGCTATGGTAGAGTTGTTGCTACTTTTGGGCATCATAATCATTAAAAAAAAGCATTCTTACTCTTCTATGGTATATCTATAAATTAAAATGTAAGAACAACTAGGATTTTTAAATTGCTTCGCTTAACATTAGGAAATGCGTACCAAAATAGTCATTAAATAAAAAAAATGTGTATCCCTTAGTGCTCATCTAATTCTGTTGATTTACTGTGCAATATAAACTGTGACATCATTAATTTTATTTGTTTTTTTTTTTTTCATAAAACTTAACACCTTACCAAACATATATAAAAACTAGCTGTCCCGCGCGGTTTCACCCGCATTACCAAGGGATCGTATGTTAAATAAATAAAAATGTATGTATTTTGTCCACGCAACATAATCAAATTGTCCATTTTGAATTTTATTCTTTATTGGGTACCTTATTTTTTATGTCGTTGACTAATTCGTCAAGTGTTCAATTAAAACAAATCTTTAGACTTGGACATATAGCCGAGCTTATCGGAATAAAAATAATTACAAATAAAATATGATAAGGCTTCTGGTTTTAACAGTGATACAGAATAATTATTATCTAAATAAGTATTTTTGACTTCTTATCACACTTTATTTTTGAAACATTATTTTGTTCCGCAAGATCAATTAAAATAATAATTGAATCCTGCATAACTATCATCAAATATAGAAGTACTTTTTTTTAAATTTAAGTTACACCTTGGTTTTGTTCCAGCAAATATTATAATTTCATCAAGCGGGAGGGAACAGCTAATACTGAGAGGCTACAAGTTCTACAGGCATTCGCTTATCTGTGGGAAAGAAAGATGGTGTTGTACCAAAAAAGGATGTAATGCTAGTTGCTACACATATGAAAGATTAATCGTTAAAATTCAGGATGCACACAAACACTAAGGATGAGCAGGGCCATACCACATACCTCTTACTACGAGAGGTATAGGTACCGATAATAAGTATTCTAGCTTGAATATTGTTACAAAAAAGACATGCATATTCGACAAACTTCTATGTCATTAATAAAATTAAAAAGCGTTCACGAAGTACATATATATGACTGTATTTCAGAACTTCGAAATTTGAAACATCGATCGACTGTACTGCGAATGTTCGTGAGTTCGAAAAACGTTGGTTCATATATGGTATAATTGTGTCATTCAAGTTATATAGTAGACGAGGTTTAACAGAAAATAGTATGGAAATAAATTATGATTTTTTATAAAATACTGGATTTAAAATAAAATCCCTTAAAATCCAACGACGCGTTTCAATGTTGAAAATAGCTGTGTAGGTACCTATTTAGTGGTTTTCCTTTAAGTATTGGGATAGTATTGTCTACCCCTGCAGACTATATGTAGGTACTAAATAATTTTTAACTTTCCCTTTTTTTACAAGCTTTTATTTTATACTTCTCTTACGGGGACGACATTGTCGAATTGACAAAGTTCCTTGAAATAAAGATTTAAAAAAAAAATTGCAATGTAGGTATGTATGTGTGAAATGTGTATGTGTATATGTGTATGTTTGGGTGAAATCTTGCAAGTCGAATTTCACCCACTTCCAGTGGTCATATAAATTATATATTCCATTCATAATAAACAGTTGTTTTCTGCAAAAGTTCTAAAAAGATTCAATGAAAAATACAACCTATTGTTGATTGACTATAAAATGTTTAATAATATAGTACATGTTACAGCGAAACTTATTTTTACGGATCGGGGATTTAAGTTATTATTAGTGAACGGATTTACGTACAGCAGGAACTCCGTATCCGATAAAAAGATAAGATGGAGATGTTCATGTCGCGGATGTTCCGCCAGGATACACACTGTGGGAGGAAAGATCGTTTTTGCCGTTGAAGATCATAAGCATCCGCAGAGAAACATAGACAAGGACTTTGGCGCATCTGACTTATTGGTTGACAAGTTATAATCTGCATTAGGAATATTAAAGTATTTAAAAAGTTGTTGAATTATTTTATGTTTTAAAATTATATTAAAATACTCGCATTGTTCATAGCTTTATTTTTATTTTTCTGTTAAATGGGTGAAATTAGTTTACTTCTCATTTATTATTTTATTTATGTAATAAATTTGTTATAATCTTTCACAACAAATGGTTTTGGGTCTTTTTTTTTTTTTTTTTCCTTTTTCTCAGAAAATTAACTTACTACTAACAAAAAAAGGAAAATATCGATTATTTCTTTCTTGCCTACGCTTTCTTACTTCGCGGATGAAGGTAAGTCGGTAGGAATCCGCGCTGGTCGTCGAAACTCATCAACTGTTAGATCTACATTTGGTTATTGTCTATACTTTTAATAAATATCAGATAATATGGGTACCTATACTCACTGTAATAATATTATGAAAGTGGTACACAACATATATAGTAGTCAGTAAATAGCATTTCTTTTTATGAAAAAATAGTTCTTCGTAACTTTTTTTTTTTTTTTACAACTAAGTCTGTAAACAAGCATACGACCCGCCTGATGGTAAGCGGTTACCGTAGCCATATGGACGCTTGCAACACAAAAAGTATCGCTCACGCGTTACCGACCTTTCCCCCTCCCATATGAGCTCTGGCGACCTTACTCACGCGCAGGAACACAACTTTACACAACATAAAGTTATTGGACTGCGGTATTCTGTAAGGTGGAGGTACTTCCCCAGTCGAGCTGCTCTTTTAGCGAATATACGCTATGCTCTACCTCTCTCAAAACTAAATTGTGTTGTGGAATTATTACCTCAGCTTTTTCAATTAAATTCTATATTATTTTATATTTTGAAATAAAATTTCTTACCATTTGTTAGATAACAACAATAATTAATACTCATTAAAATCTGAATTTAAGATGTATAAATGAAAATGTAAATCATAAATGCTATTTTCCAGGTTATGTTATGTTGAGGTCCTTGAAAGGGAAGCCTTTGCTTGGATTTGGTTGTTACACGTACTACAAGAAGGTCGTACACAAACTTAAAACGCGATGGGTTTGCTCGACCCATCACAATAGGGGATGCGGTGCAGCTGTTTACACAATAGAGAACAGAATTGTCAAAATTACAGGAGAACATATTCACTGACTTCGTGTAATGGGCTCTTTCCTGATTTGTCGGTACGACAAAGACATCAGCATAGCATCGGTTTATTCGGTAAAATCAGCACAGAAAGCTTAGTGATACATTTGTATGAGCGCTTCCTCATTTTGATTGTATGTTTCGTCTTGGAATGCACATTGAGTGACCGCTCGGCAAACAGCTCCGTGACGTGTGAAATCGTTACATTGTAGACAAGTAAGTACTCCGCAATTAATACCCGAGCTCAGATCGTTCTCTGATCTGAATAATGGAATGGGTAAACTATTAACTATTCCTTGAAATTATACTTGAAAGCCTCCCGCATCTCAGATCGGTGCCCCTGCTGAGTACTGGAAGGATTTCCATATACGCGTCGCGGCTATGCAGTAACCCTTCGATATCGAGCAAAACAATGCCGCACCGATTTTGTACCGAGCGACGAATCAGGAAAGAGCCTACATTAAAATGCGTCTTCCAGAGTTTTAAAAATAATTGTTGTAATGGTTAAAAAATATTTTTATGAAATATGTTGTCACATGCAATACGTTTTGTGATGTGCAGTCTTTTATAGAATTGGCAGCTGATTTTATAGATTTTAGAAGGTGACATGGGGAAAATATCATGTATTTCCGTTACTCACCCGTTCCGGTTCTCACCCTTTCGTTTTACACCCGTTTTTATATGTCATAAATTTATTCCAAAGCGATTTTAATCAAAAGTACTGGCAGTCACTAAAATGATTTTACTCAAATAATTAACTATTGGAATTGTTATAAAATTCATTTGAAATTTTATAAATTTAATCAAAGGGTACAATTAGTATGATTTACTTGTTAAAATAAGTAAAGTCAATTTTTTTAATCATTTATTTATACTTTTTTGTGATAGTTTATGGTTTTTGCACTAATGGCAGTTATTGCTGATTTAATTAGGAAATAATTTACTTGAAATACAATCTTAGGACTACTGTAATCTATATAATATCTATATTGTACTAATTTTTCACTCTTCTTAATACACGTCCACACACTTGAGAATTAATTTTGCCTCTGTTTTCTCCCAAGTTTATTACGAATATATTGGTAATTATTTTGGACTAGCCGTTGTGAATAACATACACTAAACTTGCTTAAAATTTTCATATTCAAATTCTTATGTGAGAAAGGGATGAATATAATCGTTCCGGACTTTACTATTTTTTTAGGTGAGCGCTACACAATATGACGCGCAAACCCCATAGCTGCTGTCGCGCGGTATTGGACAAAATTTTATTAAACAAAATAGTAATATTTTTACTTGAAGTATTTTTTTATTATTATTATTTTACCAGTACAAGTAACACGTATAACAAAATTATTGAATTACTAAACAATGTTGTTGCCGACAGTACACAATGACAATGGCATTAAAACTGACAATATATATTGATATACAATTTATTCGATCGGATGTAAAACGAACGGATGAGAACCGAATCGGGTAACGGAAAGTCCCAAAAAATCACAGACTTATGTTTAATAAAAATAAAAATTTGTCGATATTAATATTAAATATATTTAATAAAATGCATTAGTTATAAAGTAATATGTACGTCTTTATGTTTATTAATATTTTTAATGTTGTATCTCTATCTAATCTGTTTTTGTGTTTATTTAGTAGTAGGTACGTTTAGGGAAAGTAAAGATGATTTCTTATTACTGGAGATTATTTTCTATTATTATAATGGACAATAAAATATATGTTTATGTGTTAAAAATAAGATAATAGGAGCTGAAATAAAAATTTGACAAAACTTTATTTTCAATAAAAAGTTTAAAATATGAGAGAGAGAGAGAGAGATTTTTAACGAACATGAGATGTCTGTATGTATCAAGTTATTATATATTTGTATTTTGATATAATAAAGAGATTTTATACGATATATTCTTTTTAAGTTTGCTGTAGTGATGTGATCTAGTAATAGCACTTTAGAGCCAGTTCCCTTCTTGACCTTATGTGCTGTACGCCTTTTGCCACATCATAACTAACTGCGTTTCAAAAGGCACTCACATTAGTAATAATAAAGCCGCTGTACAGCTGGTGGTCTGTTTTTGGTGAGGAGAGTCGAAAGACCTAGCATCTACCGGGCCGCACTTGTTTCCCCTTCTCTGACTTTCTTTCACTGGCTGGCCTGCATAGAACACAAGAGCCGTTATGCTCGGAAAGGCAAAAACGCTTAATTCAACGCTTGGCTCAAAGGAGTTTTTTTTCGCGGATGCTCAGATTGTGTAATGAGCTCCCAGCCGTGGTTTTCACATGGGGTTCTTCAAAAAGGGCGTGAAGAGATTTCTTCAGGGTCGGCAACGCGCGAGTTTTACCCCTGGTGTTGCAAGCGTCCATAGGCTACGGTAACTGCTTACCATCAGGTGTGCCGTATGCTTGTTTGCCACCTTAGAGGTATAAAAAAAAAACAAAAAAAAAGACATTATTAGTATATTGCACAGATTTTTTTATGATGTCTATCCCCAAATCATGATTTTCATATTCATTTGATTTTGATTTGTTTCTGTGAATGTACCTATTATTAATTTTTTTATTTTATTTTTTATTTAATAGGCAAACCAACAGCATACATATAACACATGTTAACATAAACTATTTCAAAACAATTACAATATACGTACACAGATGACAGGAATGCACAGCATATACAAACAACAAATATAATGATTGCTAATATAATATAATGATTGAATACTACAGTTGATGTAAATACGGTTTAAATTAAAATATATTTAAATTAATAGTTTTATGTATTTAATTCAAGCTCAGTGCGATATCGTTTTCTATAAAATTCTTCATAGTTTTCTCATGCAATATTACATGAATATTGTACATTTTAGTCTCAACTGCGAAGTGGATTCACGAGAAGTCAATAATAGTGATCGGCAGCAATCAGTTCCGACGTAGCCACGAGGTGACCCACTATGACATACGGCATGTGAAATGGACCTGCGCAACGCATGGGGACACGACATGTGGGGCACTTCTGATCACTCACAATGACAATATAATTGGTATGAATAATGAACATACCCATTAAATAATAACGTCATACTATAACCCCCTTATTCATCAACGCTGTATGACCGGCCTCTGTCCTTCTTTCGTTTATGAAACATCATGCATCAGAAAAAGTCTTCCGAATTTAACTGTTATAGAACGCTGCATAACATTTTTATGAATATGGGGTAAAGGTTAGCAAGCCGTATCAATGTTGGATTAAATTATAAATGATTATTTACTAAAGTAAGTATTTTATGTTCTACTAGAGTTAATTTTGGTTTCTTGTAGAGGACTATGCGTGCATTCAATCCCTATAGTTGCTGCGTTCACTGATAACTTATGACCCGAATTGTTATTGGCAGCATGGAATCTTAGAAAGCAAGTGGTGCCTAATTAGGTAATTACTGAAAACTAAGATTAAAAATAAAATAAATGTACATAGTCTTTAGTCAAAAAAAATTTGGTAGATATTATTTCTCATTTTCTTTATCAAAAAACCTAAAGTGTGTTTAAATGATACATTGTTTGTATAGTACATACAATAAATTTATAGCTTGTACAACATATTACTGTTTTTGGTTAATTTTTTACACTGTTTATAACTGGCGTTACCTATCCTAATTACCAGAAAATCTATTCTTCTTCTTCTCAGTCGTACACTCCTGGGGTGTTCTGGGGTGTTCTGGGGTGAGTGGTCGTGGTTATATATCTCTGTCTGATGCGTTTGCTGCGGCTTGTGCGAGACTTCCCATCTTTTCCTATTCGTAGCACTGCGTGTACCTACATTCACTAAGGGAACAACTGGTAGATGATTTTATGAGGTCTGTCCATCTTGAGGGTGATCGGCCGCGGGAACGTTGACCTTCTACTTTTCTTTGTACCACTAATCGTTCCAACGAGCTTTCGTTGCGGATGATATATCCAAACATCTTAAGAATTCACACTTGCACATCGACGAAAGTCTTTGTTTGATGCGGAACTCTTTTAGGATGGAAACTTTAGTGCGGTGAGCAGTCTATTTTATCCTTAGCAAACGCCTTCAGCGCCACGTCTCAAGGGCGTCAATCTTTTTCCGATATTTTTTATGGATCGTCCATTTTTCAGCTCCATACAGGAAAATAGGAATTATTAAGCATCTCATTATCTATCTTTCCACATCTTCGTGAGATATTCCACGGCAGATCGTGTCACGGTACACCGTCTTCTAATTTCTTCTTCGCATCTTCCAGTATCTGATTGTGGATTGCAGGTAGATCTGGTAACTCTGCACAACTTCGCAATTAGCTATTTCACGTAGGTCAGGGAGATGGTTAGTCTTACGGTCTACCACCATCATTTTAGGTTCATCGGTTTATGGTGAGGCCAAAGTCGGAACTGGTTGTTTCTAGAAGCGAAAGAAACAAGAGAGAGAAACTTCGTAAGAAGAGTAATAGATATAGTCCGCATATCTCAGGTTTGATATCAACCAACCTCCAATTGATACACCTTTGCCCCAGTTTTCCACAACTATCCGCATTCCGTATTCGGTATAGATAACAAGAGAGGGGTGAGAATAAATCCCAGTCAAACACCAGCCTGAGTTTTGAAATTCCCGGAAATTCTTATGAAATTTTAATTTCATAAGTGCAATTGTGGTAGAAGAATAAGTAAAACGTACTTTTACATGTAACTCTTGAGAAGCTTGCAGAGTTAGTAAGCCAACATTGGCAGGCCACATCGCGATAAAGCCGAAAACCGATGGTGAAGAAAAAGCTCTTGATTGACGTAACGATTGGGTTGACATTCCATCATGTAAAGGAGTCTAGTAGCTGTTGGCTTAAGTCCATTTGTTGTAGAAATCTATAGGATGTTCAGACGTTGACTAGATCTATCACGGCTGTACCTATGTACCGAGTTACAAAAATCATCAACATCAGCCTTTTTCCACTGCTGGGCATAACCTCTAACCGTGCCACTTCTTCCTGTGTTTTACCAACCGCATTCAGCCCGGCCACCTTTTCGGGGAAACTGTCCATCGGGCTGTTTATATAATGATATTGTTTATATGGCGATAGTTAACGTGAATAACATTGTTTTAGTGTCATACGTAACGTCACGTCAAGGCAAAAGGCTAATAAGAATTGGAGGCTATACATTCTATAAGCAATTAACATCAGGTCTTAGAGCGAGATGGATATGTTCCACACATGGCACCAAGAAATGCCGCGCCAAGCTCCACACGTACAATGAAGAAATTATTAAGATTAATAATACACACAATCATTTTTAACGAAAAAACAATTATGTTTTTGTTGATTAAAAATGCAATTAGGTCTTGTAATATAATTATTCTTAAAATACGGCGTAATTAAAGTAATATGATACAATAACGACTTTATTGTTTATTTGTTTTCTTTTTGAAATAATTTTGTACCGCGAAAAGTAATGTAATGAAATGCAGTTATATTAAGAAGGACAAATATCTGATATCCCTAAGTACCTACTTTCTATGCTATAACTTATTTAAAAAATGAGGATATTTTCTCAATTAATTCTGAAATTGATAATTTTATAATTAGTGCATATTTTTAAATACATATACCTATAATTTACGTATCTTGTAAAATATATAAATTCTATAAAAATAAATATAAGTACGAACGAAAAAAATACTGATTGATAGATATGCACATAAAGTGCTACATGGTCTAGAAACATGAAATTTTGCACGCTACCTGATGAAAAATAAACATCCACTCAGGGAGGGATTTCAAAATTCAATCCTTATGGGGTAAAATCGAGGATCGCTCGTGAAATTGGACGATGAAAAGCTAGTTATATATATAATTACTAGCTGCCCGGCGCGACTTCGTTCGCGTAATACCCTACCCTACCCTTCATTTAAACCTTCCCCGGACTTCCACGAATAGTTCAAACCCAAAATTAGCCAATTCGGTCCAGCCATTCTCGAGTTTTAGCGAGACTAACGAACAGCAATTCATTTATATATATATATATATATATAGAAGATAGAATATTGTGACGAAATGTGTTTATATTAACAAGAAATCACCGTTTTTTCAGTATCATACGTGATATCTACTAAGGGCAAAACTCTCATTAGAGTTGGAGGTTTCACATTCTCCAGACAAACTTCACTCAATCCTTCAGGTGTTAAAACCAGGTGGAGATGCTCTACGCACAATAATAGAAAATGCAAAGCTTCACTTCATACAATCGATCAAGAAATCGTTAAAATAAATAATGTACACACTCATGATTAAAAAATAATAATTCTATTAATATACTTCGGATTTTAATTACACAATCTGGTTTATTATCGTACTCACTGTGCGCTTTTAATGCATGAAAATTATAAATCTAACCTGAATACAGCAGGGCTTTTATCTGTGAGGCGTACTTGAAACATCACTCTGTTGAACAAAAGGAAAGTTCTTTGCTTACTGCACATACAAGCGTGGTATTAAAAACTAAAAGTATTTCAGTGTCATATGGGACTTCACGACGAGGCAGAATTCTTATTAGTGTTGGAGGTTACACATTTTACAAACTATCAGTATCAGGTCTCAGTAGCAGATGGAGGTGCACCAGACATAGTTCCAGTAATTGTCGCGCAAAGCTCCATACATACCGTGATGAAATCATTAACATTAATAATTTGCATAATCACGATTAAAGGACTAGATTGTATGAAATGTTTTTAAATGTACAAAATTCCACTTTAATTTTCTTATTAGTTTTTTTTTTACAAAAAACACTAACTTATCATGAAATATTTCTGAAACCACGCTAGATAGCTTCTTGAAGTGAAAAGCAACATTGAAATGTATTTAATAACGCATTAAAAATAACAATTGAAACAAAAAAAGGAACTTAATGTGTTAGAGAAGGAAAAAACAAAGAAATCGGTGTCCTTTTTTTATTGGAGCTAGAACGCCTGTGATTCCATATCGAGGCTCCATGACGGCCGATAGGTACACATAAAACAGTCGCTATTATATTATATCTTTTGCTAGTGATCACAAACTTTTTTTGATGTGAGTATATGTGAATGTACGTTTGTTTCAGTGTCATATGTGACTTCACTTAAAGGCAAACCACTCATAAAAATTGGAGGTTACACATTTCGCAAACAAATTGTATCAGGATCAGGCCGTAGAGTACGATGGACATGCTCCACAAAGAGGAACTGTCATGCTAAGCTCCATACATACGATGAAGAAATTATTAGAATTAATAATAATCACAATCATGAAATAAAAACTTAATAACAAGACGTAAGTAAATTGTTTATAAAAAAATATTTTATTAGAAATTTATGGTAAAGTAATTTTTTCCGTGTTATTTTGATGCCTGTTTGTAACTGTAAACTGTAATACACTGTTTTTGATCAATTGTTTTATGTGTTGGTAAAATCTGTAACTTGAACTCTACCTAATCTATCATTAGGTTTTGTCAATTTCTTGACTGAAATGATTACTGTTTACCACCTCGTTTTGCTTATGGGCATATAGTATTAAAAGCTGTGCGTTTTTATTAAAATTTGAACTCTTATTTCAGTATCATACGTTACTTCCCAACGTGGAAATACCCTCATATGTGTTGAGGGTTACACATTCTATAAGCAAACCGTATCAGGCCGTAGAGCACGATGGACTTGCTCCACAAATAGGAATTGCCATGCCAAGCTCCATACATACGACGAAGAAATTATTCGAATTAATAATAATCATAATCATGAAATAAAAACTAATAATAAGAAGTAAACGGTTTATACTGGCAGGCTGTGTTCCACAGATTATAACAAGAGTTTCCCCGCTACTATATATACATACGGTGAAGAAATCATAGAAATGATCAACAAACATTGTCATGATAAAAATAAATTCTGCGTAAAAATAAAATAAAATGACGTGTTTAAATTATGGTACGATAGTCAGTAGAACTAAAATATTTATATTTTTACTTTGGGTTCCTCTTTAAGTTGTTATGTAGTCACTCTTCAGGGTGCAGTTCAAAAATTTTACTCTGTTGTTTGAATTTAATACATTCACCAAATATATTTCCAGAAATGTTTCTTATAATAAAAAATATAATTAACTAAAATTATTGGGTAACTTAATAAATAAAAAAAAAGATTTACAAAAGGTGATTATGATGCTTATTCGGTAAATATATATGTATCTCATTAGGTACAGTACAGAATGCATAAAACCTGATGTTTATAAATTTATAAACAGCATGTATTTGTCTATTTCTTAAATGAAATCCGATTAGTGAATTGCTGTTTATCACCCTTCACTCATTTTTGTTAAGGGTACCTATTTGGGATTTAGAAAGGCTGTTTGATATATATCAAGAGTCAAAGGAAGAATTTATCAGTACCATACTGATATAGTAGATATGTAGGTACTGAAGACCTTGTGGAAAGTATGTATGTCGTACCCATAGATAGCGGCAATGTACACTGCAATGGGAAATACTGAGCTCTGTTGCGTCTCTGCTTGTTTCAGTGTCATACGTGACTTCGCTTCAAGGCAAACCACTCATAAAAATGGGGGGTTACACATTTCGCAAACACAGTGTATCAGGCCGTAGAGCACGATGGACTTGCTCCACTAATAGGAACTGCTATGCTAAGCTCCATACATACGATGAAGAAATAATTCGAATCAATAATAATCATAATCATGGAATAAAAACTAATAATAAGAAGTGAACGTGTCTAAATAGACGCTTATCTGACACTGTTTTGAAGTCAGCGAAATATTTTCTATAGAACACGTCATACTCTTTCGCCGAAATCAAAACAAAGTCAGCTAAGAGTTATTTCATACTTTTTAGTGTTATTTGAAGGTGTTTTTTTTTGTTCAAAAGTTAATTTAAGTCGTTAATTAAAATCTGTATATTGAACTCTACCTAATCTAACGTTAGGTTTTGTCTCGCCTAGCTTCGTTTTGCTTTTGGGAATAACGTAGGTTCAGCTGTGTGCTTTTATTAAAATTAAAACTCTTATTTCAGTATCATACGTTACTTCGCAACGTGGAAACACGCTCATATGTGTGGAAGGTTACACATTCTGTAAACAAACCGTATCAGGCCTTAAAACCAGATGGTTTTGTTCCACACATAACCACAAGAAATGCCGCGCTTCAGTTCATACATACGACGATGTAATTATTAAAATTAACAATAATCATTGTCATGATAAGAAAAATTGAGAATTATTAAAGTGTTTGTAAATAAAATGGTTTTATAATATACACATTTTATGAACCTAGTATAACGTTATTTCATTGCCCGCATCCCTACGCCCATCGAATCCTGATACCACTGGACCCTAAGCAAGCATGGTGTTCTTATCGATTTGCTGTCGCTGGCAGCGACAAACTATTTATTATATTCTTATATTTCGTATATAAACATTGTTAATCAAAGATTCAAAATAACTTTTAATCCAATTCTAGGCTAAATCATAAATCAATGTTCCCTAATCAATTTTCGCCAATCGCCTTGGGATGTTATGTTTTGAGGTGTTAGAGAATAGTGACGTCACGTCATATACTCACACTTAAGCTTGTCCATGAATACTAATTTCACAGCAAAAACTTAACAAAGGTTTTTGTAGAATGAAATATTAAAATTAATTGTTTGTTACAATTTAACACGTTACATCCAGTTCCTTCCAGGTATTGTATGCCATATAACTACACTGACGAGCAATATAAAAAAAAACCCGGCCAAGTGCCAGTAACAGTAGACCTGAATATTTGATATGAATTTCAGCTTGATACCTCTACGCGTTCCTGGGAAAAGGGTCTTGACAGACAGAGAGACGGACTACAAAGTGATCTTATAAGGGTTCTGTTTTTTCCTTTTGAGGCACGGAACCCTAAAGTTATCATGACATATGTCCGAAACCACGCAAGATAGCTTCTTGGAGTGAAAAGCAACATTCAAATGTAATATTACAAAAAAACACCAACATGAAACAAAAACATATAATAATGTGCTACAGAAGGAAAACACAAAATAGGGTCATTTGGACAAAAAAAACAATTAACTAAGTGGGTTGATGAATATGAAACTATTTTTTTAATCAATCAATATTTCGTATTGTCTCCACGTATGCTCTCAAAAAACAAAAAAAAACTGAAAATAAAAGTATTCAAATGCAAACCAAAATAATGAAACGTGACATTTTCTTTTTTACTTTTTTTCTATACATGACTTCGACCAGGCCATGCAATATTACTATTTTCAAGAATTTTTAACTTCATGAAACTAGCTTGTGTGGTTTATGATATATTTAGATTTCTGTAGGCACTTTGCAAGTGGCTATTTTATATTGCTCGTCAGTGTATACCTATATTTAAGTGCAACCTCGAGAATAGCCATTTCCATAACCTGATGTATAAGTTTTAACTTGTGGATCAGCCCAACTGTAGGCTAGGCTGTAGGATAGGCTATCACAACATGGTGAAAGACAAAGACATGTAAATATTAAAAACTTAAGGTTTGTTAACACTTGACTGAATACAGTTATATATATAAAAAAAAAAATATAAATAGCAAAAAAAGACTTAAAAACTAACATAGCTACCTACAGACGTGATCACCGGCTAAGGTTTGATTTGTGGAGAAGGCCCAAAAGAAGCCAAAACTGCATGTTTAAATGTATGTGCTTTGTTTGAGAAGATGTCAATGTTATGGTTATTCCGTTACATGGTGTTATATTGACTTTGAAGTCGATTTAAAGTAGTATTACTAATCTTGTCACCTATTTTTTTTACCGTTATCTTTTTTCAGTAATTGTGTACGAGTACGTTGAATCTAAGAAAGGAAGTACTCAGATAAGAGTTGAGGGCTTTACATTCTGCAAGCACAGAGAAACAACTCTTGGTACCAGATGGGTGTGCTCTACACATTGCTTCAAGAAATGCCACGCTTATGTATGGACTTGTGATGAAGAAATAATTAGAATTCATAATACACATACTCATCATCCTTTGCGGAAATAAGTACATGAAAATAATAATTTATTCTTATAAATGTGAGTGAGTTACATGACAGGTGGCCAAAAACCGTTCATTGTGGAAATTTACAGTTATTAAAAGATATATGATAATAAAAATCACATACATATAATAAATAATGTATAGCTTGTAAACGTTGTTTCATGTCCTGCTAACCTTGTTGAGAACCCTTAAACCGCTCACTGAACTTCTATGTCATCTAAAGTTCTCTTTAGCGCTGAAACAATAATTAAATTCAAAAGATGGCTTTCAGAACGGGCTCGCACAAAGTGATTTCGGAACGAATACAGGTTCTGAATATATAGGGACATAATATATAATCTGTGTAATATATACAAGCGAGGAGGCGCGAGGCGCCTGCTTTTCGACCTTCCGATATATAATTGGACTGTTTTACAAAAAACTTAAGCCGCCTTCAAAGTATACTAAGAAGTAATCAAATCCTGATCTGATGACTATGGGACCAAACGGGAAGTGTACCCTTCTAGACAAGAAAAAAAATATCCAAATCGGTTAATAAATGACGGAGTTAGGAGGTAACAATATAAAAAAAAAAAAAAAAAACGTGACCGTAACTCATTTGTGATTTTTTTCTTATTATACTTAACATATTTGCGTTGGATATAGAATCAGATAAGAAACCAATAATAATACATTGAGCTGTGTGACCTAAACTCACACTTAATACTAACCGAGTGGTATACAATTTTGTTTGCGAAAAAAATACTACAATAGTGAAAATGACGATTCACTAAAACAAATGGGCTACAAAAAGTGGGAAATAATTAATATATACTGGTAATTCAAACTTTAAGTGCGAATGTGAGCGATCAAAAAATCTGCCTATATACGGTAATAAATAACTAAAGTGCATCAAAAATAATCATGTTGCTCGATCTAGATAACTAGTAACTCTTTGTTTTCACTGCAGCGCAGACGACTGACAATACGTGCCGCACTTTTTAGTCTGTGAAAATAGAATCTATACAATTCTAAGCAGTAAAACAAACGGCGCGCAAAAAGTCTGCGAAAGAATAGGAAGTACTTACCCAAAATTATCAATATCTTCTTCTTTTTCTATATTTCAAGTACAAAATAATACATCGCAATCTCTGCATTTCCATAGCATGTACGTCCCTAGACTTCCGCTAACAGAATGAACGAAGATGTACGACGTACTTAGAAAAGTGTGCTTTGAGACTGTGCAAAATCCGTGACGGATTTTTTGTGTGTCGCGGTCCGCGAACTCCTTTGCACAAACAGTCTGTCGTCTGCGCTGCACCTTCTCAAGTCGCCGTCTTCAAGGTTTGTATTTGGAACACCGATTATATTTATTAAATACATAACATTATAAAATTAAATTCAATGAAATAAAAAAATCTGCGTTGATGTTTTTTGTGTTTTTTGCTCATATAATTCCTTCTTTTTTTAGCTGAGTTCATAACATCGAACAGGGGTAATCATATGGTGTACCTAAAAGGCTACACTTTCACACAAATGAAGGACAAGAGAAGAAGCACGGCTACGAAAACGAGATGGCTGTGCTCAAATCGTATGCGGTACCGGTGCACAGCAAAATTATACACTACCAACAATACAATAGTGTGGAGTGACAATTCTCACAATCACCCTCCCAATCTAAAGATTTTTAAAGATTCTGAAGAAACTGTAAAGAAGAATAATGATCAATGTTATTATGGTGATGGAGATTCTTCGTCATAGAGTTATAAGGACATGATGGATTCGGATTTTTGGTCAAAGAACAAGAAAATATTTCCATAAAAATAGAATTTTAAGCAGATATTAATTTTAACACAAAATTAAACCCAGAATTTTGTATATTCATTCATTTAACAGTAGCTAATGCCCAGCGTGCTTTGTAGTGCCTTTTCTATGTCACTGCCTGCGCACAAACAACTAGGTAACTGAATTTTCATCGCAATCAGATGAATGGTATAGGAACGTAACAAACAGACAAACATTATACAGATATACATTGATTTACATATATATAGTTTTTGTTATGTCCCTAACTATACTTGTTTACTGTGACAAAGATTGTTCTATCGCACGCAGTGCGTATTTTTATATAATTATATGTATAATGAGAAAACAATTATGTTAACGTTATATATGTAGATTTAAAAAAACATTAATTATTAAATAAAAATATTATTATGTGATTTGTAATTCAAAATTTATTCACCTCACAAATGTATTTTGGGAAAGCTACGTCTTTCCTACCTACTCGCAGTTATTGTAACACACATAGTTGATGTGTGATACGATAATAACCTACTCAGGGTGGTACCCAGGAAGTCACAATGTACCGACATTATAATGTATTGACAGTTAGTTATATCATATATTTATTTTGTTTTATATATATATCTATAACAACTTAAGTTTCGTGTAAATCATCACATGACAACAGAATCAGCACCATTATAATTATTTAGTTTTATTATATCATACCACTTTTTTTTCAGATCGGCCCTACTTTTACGTGAAATCAAAACTTGGAACCAAAATTCTTATATTTGACGGGTATAGATACGCCATAAAGAAAGATAAACGAAGACCAAAGTTGCAGAAAGTGAGATGGAGACGTACAAAACATAAAAATTTTGCTTGTAAAGCCGTATTGTACACAATTCATGATGAATTAGTAGATTTGAAAAATAGTAGTCATAATCATGCATCTTAGGCTTAGGTTCGGTAGGTCCTCGTAAACGAATCGAGTGTCTTCTTATATAGTTCATATCATTTTGATATCAAATTTCCCATGTGGTATGCTAGTAAATTAATTCAGTGTGTATATGTCACCGTAATTTTGTGAACACCGTTAGTTTATAATCTACCTAGCGAGATTATAAACTGCCGATAAATTGTGAAATATAACATACTGTTTACAAAATAACGTATTAATTATCGATAGTTTATAATCTATCCATGACAAACCATCAAATTGTAAACTGGCATCATACTTGAATTTGACGGAACGCACCTTGCGCGCTGATTGGTTGAACGTCTCGTGTCCCGTGCCGCCCGCCATCTTTAGCTGTCATTTGTTGTAATCGAACGTAACCGAAGAGATGTTTTTGTAGTTTTTAATAGTTTTTGTGACTGAAATATTTGATCTCAAACAATTGAATGTTCATTTCCTTTATTTGAATCCTACGTTTGTTTTCTAATTTTATGGACATAGTACGAATTACCGCGCTTGTACTATTATTTATGCTGTGCTACCGCCACGACTGACCAATCAGGGACGGTTCTCAATTTTACGGCTTGAAAAGGATAGATTATTAACTATCGAAAATTATTACGTTATATTGTAAGCGGTATCGGTATGGTCCAGTTCACAATTTATATGCCAGTTTACAATCTCGCTAGGTAGATTATAAACTAACGGTTTACACAAAATTACGGTGACATATACACACTGAATTAATTTTTCAATTGATCAGCCTTTGTAGGCTAACGCTTTGAATACCTACTTATGCGAAAAAATAGCACCATCTGTCAAATTAATATCTCCATTAAATCTTTACACCTTTTCAATAAATTTCATTTATTTTCAACTTTTTTTTATACAGGTTTGCAAATAAACTTTAGAAATACTTCAAACAGCCCTATCTTCTGTCTAGGTACTAAAACAATGGTTGTTCATTTCAGAAACACCTTATTTTATTAACTCTTTAAGAGGCAATCAAATGATAGTTTTTTATGGATACAAATATTCTTTAAAAGAAAGTAAGCAGCTGGGCTCAAATGTTAAGAGAAGTTGGCGCTGCTCTTCACATAGTAATAAAGGGTGTCGAGCAAAGCTGCACACTGTGGATAGTGATATTATTAAGGTTATTAATAACCACAATCATTAACTCTGTGAGCTGCAGACCTCGCGAGTCTCGATAATTATAAGGAATTCGCTTGTTTTCAGTCACAAAAAAAGAAGGTTCAGTCGAGAATTGCGACCTGTAGAGGAGAACAGTGGGACATCTGGACAGACATACGAAAGCATTTTTGCCCAAGCTGAAACTGAGAAGCTTCGCGCTTGATCGGTCATTAAAGACAGCAATAAGTATGTTTGTGCCCAGAATACCTACTAGCAAATTACCGATTATTTACAGCATTATAGACGTTATCCACTGCCATTTTTATCGTTTAACTTAGTCCCCCTCGGAAAAAGGGGAAAATCCTCGAGACTCAATTCCCGTGATGAACGAACTATTTACATAGGTACCTACAAGATTGTACACACGGCTACCGATCAAGCTATACATTTCCAGTATAAGCTGAACTCGCATTGTATACGATTACCGTACAATGGGAGGTCAGCTTATACTAGAAATGTATAGCTTGACCTGTAGCCGTGTGTACGTTACCTTCGGTGCGCGAGTCCGACTCGCACTTGGCCGGTATTTTCTTATTTACAGTGGATTATTACATGTTTTTTAGATTTTCCACGATTCATTAACTGCAGAAAAAGGGTATAATACGTATTAGATACATAAGAAATCTGGTATTAAAAGGCCGTATGCAAAATTTTGCCGATTTCGCTGATTTACATGATTTTACGGTTAAAATACTGTATTTCTATAAGTTTTAATGCACAATATAAAAGATCATTTCAATTCTTATCTAATAAACGAGCTACTTTTTTAATGTTATTATTTAATTTTGATTAATCGACATCAAACAGGCGGCTGTTGTTGAATTTTTGCTCTAATAGGTTTAGAATAACAAATCATTTAAAACATCCTAAATCTCGCATTTAATAAAATGATAAAAATAAAGAGGTAGCTCATTCATTAGATCATTATTAAAATGATATTTTAGGTTGTGAATTAAAACTTGTAGAAATTCAGTATTTTAACTGTAAAATCACGATCCTTAAATCACGTAAATCAGCGAAATCGGCAAAAAATTTGCCATACGGCCTTTTAAGGGTCTATGGTGCTGTTCTACTCACGGCTATTAAATAAGTCGAGTTAAACGGCACACCTTAGAATTTGTTTTTATTTCATTTTAGTGCGTAAAGAAACCACGCGGTTAGGTTGAAGTATTCTTACAATTAGTTGTATTTAATTTATCCGTCTATTTATAAATGTATTAGTGCGTGTGCACAGACAGTTTTACAGTAATGAATGTGAAGGATCTAAGAATATTATATATTTTGTTTGTTTTTTTATTTTGTGAAGACAAATTAAGACCTTTTACCGAACTCTGCTTATAGAATACAGTAACATATAAATAAACTTTAAATTTATAAAAAATACGTATTTATAACAAGCACTACGTTTTTCTTTCTCAGAATGCTATTACGACGTGGTATATTCTCAAAGAGGCAATAAATTGGTGTTGATCGACGGCCACACTTTCACGAATACCCAAAAGAACGCTTGGTTCTGCTCCCTAAAAAGACCTGGATGTAGGGCGATGCTCAAAATGAATAATGAGAAGGAGATTATATTTCTTCGCAATGAACATAATCATCCTCCTAGACAAAAAGGTCAGAAGTCAAAAAAAATGTGGTAAAGTGAGTGTGAATTAACCAGATTCTTTTAGATATTATAGATACTTTTTTCTATTGTTAATATTTACATTTAATTTACATGTAAACAAAGGACAATTAATGGCAGTATGTGTAATAAAATTGAATTATGTTATGTGGTTTGAAGGATAATTATAGAAAAACTATATCTTAATATTTTCCTCAAGTAAATAAAAAATAAAAGAGATTAAGGCATTTATATTTGTATTATTTATGATTTATGATTTTTAATTAACATGTTAATTAATTAAGTATAATACCATTTTTAACTTATAAAAAACTAAAATATCTTAAAAAATATAAATATTTATAGAATATATATTCAGGATAGTTTTCATTTTAATAACAAGTAACTTGGGGATACCCCAAAACGAACGATTGAAGTATTCCCGCTTGAGCACCAATGCTATGAGCACCGAGCTTACCAATGCTATGAGTATCCTTTTGAGCACCTATCAATATTTTAGCTGGGTGTTATTTCCCTATTTTGGGCTTTAACACTAACAATTACATTCAAGCAACGTTTTAGAAGAGCTTAAGTCAGATGACCGATGCAGCGTGTGCCGGTCGTCAAGGACCTCTGTCCAACACCTCTTATAGCATAATATAATATATTGTAATACTTTTTTTTTTTTTTTTTTAATTACGTGGGGAAATCCTCCTAGGATACCCGACCGCCCTGGGGGGAGCGGCCTGGTTATGCCGGACTTTTACCGGCTAAAACCCCACGGTGGTCGCCACCTGCGCTACAGAGGGGGGCGGGCTCTCGTGCAGATCGCGTACCTGCTCGCCCCTCCACGCGCGGCGCTGTGATAGCCCGTCCCGGGGGAAGTGTGATACCTCCCCCCAGCACCCTCGCAGTGCTATCGCACGATGAGTCGTGACCACAACGACCCATCGTCCTCCTCGGGGCCGCTTCTGGGCGTTCAGGGCCCCCGCCCCGATTGCCCACGACCCCGAAGGTCCCCGTTTAGTCGCCTTTTACGACAGGCAGGGGAACACCGTAGCTGTCATTCTAAGCCCAGCTACAGGGCAGGAGGGCCGCCACGAGGCACTGCTGCGCCTCGGCGGCGTCGTCTCCGAGCGGGATCGGCCCTCTCCCGATCCCGTTCAGCAGCCTCCTTCTGGACCATTACGGTCTCGCAGAAGGAGGCTACGGCCCCCCACGCCGTATCCCCGCTCAGCATCGCCGACACGACTGCTGGCAGGGAGAGATTCCGACCGATCAGGTCGATCAGGATCCGCCGCTCGGGGTCCCACGCGGGGCACACCGCGAGCGTGTGCGATGCGGAGTCCTGGTCGCTCTCACCACAATGGAAGCAAGCCGCCGTTGCCTCACGTCCGATCCTACACAGATAATCACCGAAGCACCCATGCCCGGTGAGTATCTGTGTAAGTCTCTAGGTGTATTGTAATACTTACTGTTTGTAATAACCTACTACCTATGAAAAAATAGTACTAAAATATCAAAAGCTTGAAAGACTTCTATTTATGCTTGACTAATATACATTGTGATGGTGTACCACGTGATAATTATTTCCAGAGCACCGATTTTTAGAGCACCAGCAAATATTTTAAATTGTACCAAGATAATAGAAGCTTGTAGGAACTATCTGTTGTTATTAGGAGCTTAGGTGCATTGGCGCTTAAAAAATCGGTGCTCAAACGGATTCCTGTTTACTTCAATTTTATTTTATATTTTCCAAACGAGCAACGGGTATTAATCCTTTGGTTGCTTATAATATTATAGTTTTTTGATTTGTTATAGACTATGTATGTAGATTCACTTTGGTGGAAGCAGTGGCCGTAAGGCCGTAAGGCCATCCTTTTGGATAAGTAAGAATGTAAAATTAATAGTTATGTGAGGTAAAATATTGTTTTGTTTTTCAAAGAATAAATAATTTTAGCAAAACATTTTGGTAATTGTATTAAATTGCAAGTATAATAAATTGATTTACCTGTTTTTTTTGGTGACGTTCTAGTCAACAAGAAACCTTGTTTTTGTTACATAAAAGAATCTATTAACATATACAAGGTTTAATTCGCACTCCACTTGAGTATTACGTCTATTTATCTAAAAATAAATTTATTTTTTATATATTTTTTAGCACCAGTATCATTTGTATTATCGACCCTGGGTCGCTCGTCGCTGACCAAAATACCAACCTGTATAGATACATCCAGACTAATACCATACAGAAGACTCAATCCCTAACAAAATCTATGTTTGTGATTACTATGGTGCCTACGAAAAGATCGAAGATCTCCAAACGCCTTAAATTTCTTTATCGCATAGCATTACTCACTTTACTCTATCAGGTCTTTCAATAGAACGAACGGACGAACGGTATTCAAACAAATTATTTTGTCTCAGGTATAAGTTAGTATATACCCATCCAGGTACTGACCACGATGGTAGTAGCTTAAAGCAGCTTAAGAACAGCTAATCATGTTACACCACGAGCGCTTCAAACGAATCGAATCGACTCATACAGTGCTTGAATCAAGGATTGAAAGTACAAGGAAACCAGTCACCTCCAATGATCTTCGTCTTCTAGTTTACGAGCTATTGGCCATTTTCGAATTATAAGCACTAATACTAATCTTTTGTATACTTCCATGTGGCCGGATTTTAACAATATTTTTCGTTCCAGGTATCGAATTTTTTACATCATCGCGAGGCAGTCGCCAAGTCAAAGTTGGTGAATTTACTTATTCTACAAGAAATCCATATGATAGTAATATAGTTAAGAGAAGATGGTACTGTTCTTCACACCACAGTAGAGGATGCAACGCTGCTGTATATACTGTTGATGATTCAATAGCTTCTCATCGCAGCTATCATAACCATCTCCCTTCGAGGAATTATATTTCGTTCCACTAGGCCAATTTTATATCTTGTTCAAATAAAAACAAAAATTGAAAATTTAAAACTGTGGGCGACACTTTGCTCTGGGAAACCATGTTCAGACTCTCGTTCTGACGGTAAAATGTAACTAGTCTTACTTTTACCGCACTTTTACAACCTAATTGTTGTAAGAGAAAAATAAATATTACTTTATGATTTTAATTTGATGTTATAATTTTCGCTATTATTGAATACTTATTTCCATACCTGTGTATTCTGGGTAAAAAATATCTTATGTGTTATTTCAGGGAATCCCATATCTTCCCTTTATTTTATTTTATTTACAGAGCACATACTTTTTTATGTTCATAGTTTTACCGTATTACTCGTAAAATAAGTTTCATCTTCAAGCTAATAATTGATATTAATAAATAATTTGATTTCCAATAATCCTTCAAACACCATTAGAAATGCTGAACTGTTAAAGACAAAGCACTTATAAGATTTGAATACAACTGTGTGACGAATGTAGCTAATTCATCTCTTGAATTTAGAAGGGCACCACGCCCTTCGCTCTTTTGTCTTTAAGGGTCGGCAACGCGCGAGTGACACCCCAAGTTGCAAGTTTCCATAGGCTACGGTAACTGCTTACCATCAGGCGGGCCGTATGCTTGTTTGCCACCTTAGTGGTATAAAAAAATTGTTGAATCCTTTTGTAATTTATTACTACCTGAAGCGCACTAGCTCCTAACCACAGGTCCTGGTGGAAGTGCTCAACTCATGACAAGTTCGGTTGCAAGGCCGCTATCAAGACCATTATGAGGAGGTGGTGCAAATTAACTCTGTACATACACACTTTGTATGAAATATTGAATAAGTTGATCATTGACGTATAGCTATTAGATATATACAAGTATTTTCATATTTACGGATAAATTACTTTTATAATGTAACTATATTACTTTTATAATATAACTTTGAAAGTACTCGTAAGAAATCTATGAATTTGTACATTATATAAAGTCTAATAAATAATAATAAAAACAAAATAATAGTAATAATAATCGTTTATTTTAAACAGAATAGCAACATAAAATTAGTGAACCCTGCATCCCACACTAGGGCAACCTGTGTTGTGGGATACAGTACAGTATACAATTTTACCAGATTTCGATGACAAAATTTAAAAGAAATTAATAGGAACAAAAAAGATTAGCTTAAGGGGGTTAGTTACAAATTCTTAATAGTATGATATTATTGATGGGTGTGTGTGTAAGTGTGTGTTTGCGGCAGTAAATGAGAAGTAAATTACAAAGATAAGATAGAAATAAATAATAATAAAGTTCATATTACATAAAAGTAGGCTGATATTGAAAATACTTAAAATACACATAATTATAATTTATAAAATATACTTATGTTTATCGGGTAAAAATAATGGTACCATATTATACTGAAAATAATGAGTAGATATTTCAGGGGTTCTATAAATTGCCCAAATAATACTAGTAACTAAGTATGTCCTTTAAACATAAATTTGAAAATAAAATTGCTGTTGCTGCAAAACCATAAAGAGTAATATAATTAATGTAGCTAGTCGTACTTTGAATAAATAATTTTTTTAAAGTTCAACCAGCATATATTTTCTAGTGGAATTTATAATCTCTCGGAGAGGGAAAAAGATGCTCATGATTGGCGGTTACACTTACGCAACAAGAGGTGAAGGTCCCAGGATACGTAGGAAGTGTTCCACTCATCAGCCAGTCGGATGTAGAGCATACGTTGTCACTATTAACGATTGTGTTGTAATACTGGATGACAAGCATCCTCATCCAAAACCAGGACATATCTACAAGCGATGGGAAAGACAATTATTTTCATGAACAATTGAATATACTGGGTGGAGACTTCGAAATGGCATATTTTTAAACCCATGTTGGTTTAGTCATGCTGAGCAACTTTTACTATGGGACTAATAGTGAATTCAATTTTTTTTTTTAAATTTTTGTCAACCTTGCTCGATCATTTTTTGAGAATTCAGTGTTGGTCCCATAGTAAAAGTTGTTCAGCATGACTAACCCAACATAGGTTTCGAAAATATGCCATCTCGAAATCTCCACGTGTTATAATATTTTGATTCATTTGATTTTAATGTTTCAAAATGATTTGAAACTATAATACTTTCCTCGATCATTTATCCGTGTATCTGTGGTCTTGGATCACTAACAGATAATTGATAAAGGATTGGAATATAACTGCGAGTATTTAGTAATCGAAAAATGTGAACATTTTTATTTAATTTGTGATTAAACTAAAAATGTTAATCCTTCACTAGCACCATGAAGCATATATAATAGCATATCGGAAGGTTTATTTGCTTAGAAGAGTTAGAGTTGAGTTCAACAATAATATAACAATGCTCTGAATTTCTAAAAGCAACAACATTTTAGCACGCATTTAAATATTTTAATCATTCTTTTTACAGCGGAATTCATCAAGTCCCAAAAAGGAAACACACTCATTCGACTCAATGGGTACACATACTACTCTACGCCGAGTAAAGGTTTAAAAGTAAGATGGAGGTGTTCAACTCATGTGGCTCATAGTTGCAAAGCCAACATTTTCACCGTCGAAAATCAATTAATAAGTGTCAATGAACAACATAATCATGCTCCTTCCGGTCTTTAAATACAAAGAAAATAACCATTATCTGAAAGTCTATTTTTACCAAACATGCATAGATTATACGAATACTACGTATTTTCATTTATTATTGTATAAAACACTTTATTTGTAATTTTATAAGGAGCTTGACACGGTACAATGTCAACAAGTTTAGCTGTAAGTAACACTTTTTTTATGTTTAAGGAATAATTTTGTTTATATCATTACCTACTTTTTTGTATACATCTTCTAACCGGTTAAGAGCTTGCTGCTAGCAGGATTGTCCTTGTAAGGTTGACAAGTCTACTAGAGCTTAAATCTTAAGATAATTAAAAAAAGAAAGACATGGATGACAATGGATTGAATATTTAATTAATCTCCTTTACGAGAGTTGGATGCCTCTTGTTGGAGTCGGTCAACTGTTTTCCAATGATGTTAGTATTCGAATAGTCAAAACATTCTTCTCATCGCCATATTTAGTTGAAAACCTATACAGGTTTAATGTTTGTTAAGCAATTTCACTGTCGACTAATTTGGATGTTGTATAGTTTTTATTTACATTTTATTGTATGTTAGTCAGTTTCCAGATTATTTTGTCTGTAATTGTTGCAATAAATAATAATAAATAGACATTTAACTGATCTTTGTTAGTATACAGCACGAGGTAAACGGTAAATAACTGTATCAGAGCTTTTTTGCGTTGGTTCACGAATATAGAACTATGTGAACTTTCCACAGCTCTCCTAAATTCTGTAATTCAGCGTTTCTTAAACCTTAATTTCGTACTGTCTCTAGGTTTTACTTATTTTCTTACTTATTTATTTCAGCGGTATTTATAACTTCCAAAAAAGGTAATCGCCTGATACAACTCAACGGTTTCACGTATTTCGGAAAACGTAGTAAGACTACAAAGATTCGGTGGCTCTGCTCAACTCATCATTCTTCGGGTTGTAAAGCTTTCATCATCACCTATGATGATGAGATTATATCTGTAAATGACGAACATAATCATCATCAAGTTGTTCGTACTTAAATTATGTTCTTCAATTGATATGTTGGAGTTTATGTGCGTTGTTTTAATTCATTAATTAGCATATTTATTTGGTCTCATGTTCAGGAGAAAAATATCCCATGCATTTAAGAAGATAATACATTTAAATAAAAATAACATTTCACTTGTAGATTTAATTTTAATTATATTGTTAATAATAATCACAACCAATACATAAAATGAATAAAACGTATTTATACAAGTAGGTTGCTATTTTATGTAGAAAATTGAAGCTGAATAGAGGACGAAACCAAACATATAAAGAGCAAGAAGGGCTTTGCTGGTGAAGACGACGGCTATATCGCGAGTCAACCACTATCAGGGGCGGTTGGACAGTCTCGCTTGGACACGGCGAGATTGGGCGTCGCGTGTCGTCCGATGCGTTTTACAAAACCCTCCGTTTCTTGCCAAGGGTAAGGTGCAATTAGTAAGCGAACTTATGGGAACATTTAATACTTATATATTTTTTAAGTATAACCGCTTGGTAATATGTTTTATATCGGAATGCCGTGTCACGCCGTGTGAATTTAGCATCTCCGAAAATAATAAATTTGTAGGTGCAAAATATTCAGCATGTCTATTTAAAAAAATAAGCCCCGATAGTTAATTCACTTATTGAACGTATATCGGATATAATGCCACGCCCATTGCCACGCCGTATTCAGTATATTTATTTAAAAAAAAGTAAGTACTGATAGATAATTCACTCCTATCTTTTATTGTGATCGTTCGTGTAGTCTTAGGTATATTTTTTTATTATTTCAGCGGAATTTATCATTTCTAAAAGGGGTAAACGTATGATAAAATTGAACGGATTCACGTACTACGGAAGGACAAGTAAGACTTCGAAGGTTCGGTGGATGTGCTCTACTCATACGCCTCATGGGTGTCGAGCGTACATCATCACCGTTGATGACGAGATTATAACTGTAAATGAACATCATAGACATCATGAATGAATTAATGAACGCTACGGTAACGGAGCGTGTCGTATTCATATTTGACATCGAAGTTTTAAAAATAAGACAGAATATTTTTTATTTTCAATTTTCTTATTTTATATTGTAATTTTAGGTTTGGCATTTGTAAATATTATATTATTTTATATATATAAATGTCAAAGTTAGTTTGCTTGTTACACGGAAAAAATGCGCATTTACAAATTGTTCAACCAAGAATAACGTTATTCTCACAAATATTGTTTAATATCAAGTCAATAGTACCTAGTAGGAATACATTCTTAACTTAAAAAATATGGAAATCTCCCAGGTATTCATTATTCTTCCTATGCATTTTTGACCCAAGAATATTGTTTCCATTGAATTTTTTTTTTCTTGATTGAAACAATTTGTCTTCAATAAATCAATTGAGAATAAATAATACTTAATTTAAGTAACGCATTCTTGGATCTAAACTGTTGTTTTAAGACAAATATATACTAAAACAAAGAATATATTGTTTTCCCCATTTATGAAACACTGCGTGTTTACTAAATAAATACGTTACAATTATTTTAGTTGTTTTTTTAATACTGTTTAATTTCTAATTATTATTTTAGAATTATAGGCACTAAATTATATGAAATATTTTCAGACTCTAGGTATTTTTATCAATTATTTTAATTTCAGTGAAATTTGTACTGTCGCAAAGAGGTAAATTTTTGATACAAATTAGAGGATTCACGTATAGCCAAAGACCAAGTAAAGGCCCACTGAAAAAATGGCGGTGTTCAACTCATACGGCCGACGGCTGTCGAGCGTTCGTCATCACCCTTGAAGATAAGGTTGTGAAAATCAGTGAAGATCATAATCATAAATCGTGTAAAAAAAACCATTTATAGTATGATTTGTCACTACGTCATGGTGAAAAGTAATATTACAAAAAGTTTATTTAATTAAAATATAAATAGCATAGAAGAACATAATAATAATGCCCGGTTTCACCATCAACCCCTAAATTTAAGGAAGCCCCTAAGAAGTGTTCATTTCGTTTTCACCACCACCTAAGGGTCACCTAAGGTCTTAGGAAATCCCTTAAAAATACGGGACCGTTATTCGGCGTCTTAGCCCTAAGTGACAATTTATTCTTGTTACAACGTGCGTACATTTAATGAAAAATGTCCGAATCAGCGTCATCTTTTTTTTTTGTTAATTTATTTTTTAAACAAAATATTACTTCATTCAAGTCTTATTTGCAATATGACGCATAATCTTCGTGTTTTATCAATGAATTTTCTAGATCGATTAATTTGAATATTTGTATTTTTTTAATTTTAGGTATTTCAATTTAGTTATTTATTTCTTTTCCATGATTATACTTTATATCACATAATATTAACTTAATTTTATTGTAACCGTTAGGTAAGGGTCCGATTTAAGGGGTCCCTTAGCTTATTATAGAAAACGGGCATAAGTCCTGTAAAAATTATCAAACCAAAAATATTTTGTTCGACAGGAGGTTAATTAATGACCGACTAAAGACCCAGTCTGTTACAAACATTAGTGTAGTCATGTACCTACCTGAACATGTCTGTTTGGTCTGTCTGGAAATAACTATCCATGTAGTATGAAATAGATACACACATGAAAATTGGTGTTTGCTAGCTATAAAATTAGTTTTTGTGTAACTCCTATGATACTTTAATAGTAAATTTAGTCATTTGAAAAATCTTCCATGAAGTCGTATTCCTATTTATAATCCTGCAACGGGTTTAGGGCCAAATCAGTAAAATTTCTCCCATACTTTTGAGTGTGTTTTGACGTCATTTGAGAATTAAAGAAATTATCAGAGCCTTCGGAATGTTGAAAGCATAGCGAAATGGAGAGCGATCTCGAATCACCACACATAGACAAGATTGTTACATACAAATTGCTGCTCGACGAAATCGTACAATGACCGCGATGATGTTGGTCACGAGGATTAGGATTAATACCATTTTGGCTAAAATATCTTCACAAAGAACTTGTTGAACATACGGACGGACAGACAGACAGACATGACGAATCTATAAGGGTTCCGTTTTTTGCCATTTGGCTACGGAACCCTAAAAAGACTGTACATACATGGTTGACTGAATGGCCTTAGGAGCGGACACAACATGCACACGAATATTGCACACTTTATATTTTGAAACATAAACTTATAAATAACTAATTATAAAATACAAAGGAGCTAAATGCATTTACATACTTTAAGTCTTTGTGTAAACATGTTATTTGCCGAATACAATCTTACTTTTAGTTTTTTAAGTATGTGTCAAATTTATTTTGATATGTTTTTGATTCTGTTTGTTTCTTTAAATGTTGAAAAAGCTATCTTTGATCGGTAATCGGGATCTTGTTTGTTTCAGCGCATTTTATAACTTCCCAAAGAGGTAAAAGACTGCTTAAGCTCAATGGATTCAAATACAACGAAATACCCAGTAAGAGCAAACAGACAAGGTGGCGATGCTCCACTCATCGTCCTGTAGGCTGTCGAGCGTTCATCATCACCGTTGGTGATGAGATTATAACTATTAATGAAGAACACCATCATCGTTAACCTGGCCTTACGTTTACCGAATACCTGGTATTACGTATACACGTTGCCAATTTTTTCCAAACTTAAGGTTATTGCGTATCCTTCGATGGTTATAGCATAGTCGAGTTTAAGTTATTGTCACAATAATAATAATAATAATCTTTATTGTGCACAAAAAAGTTGAATACATAAAAAATATGAAGCGCTGTATCTTGTGGTAGTATTAACTGTGTTACAAGAGACAGTGTCTTCCCCACAACATAGGAACATTTACTTAATCTCTAATAGGTAAACAAAAATGCCAAAAATTAAACTAGAGAAACAAAATAAAAATAATTGAATAAAGTAACAAAATATTTAGGTATAAAATTAAACTTATCTAATATAGGTATATAGTTACAATACAATACTTATATAGGTACTAAATAAATAAATATAAAACGCCGCGAATTGTCCTTGCTGGCTCTGGTGACTCTTCTATCGTGTGTTCAAAAGGGTTAGTTAATCTGTTTAGTGCAATATACAATAAATAAGTTTTTGTTAAATATTTCATTCTTAATGCAAGCTTTTTTGGTAACTGTACTTTTTTTCGACTTTACTTGTATTGTCTTTCAATATACTAACGTATAATTAATATCAAGTCAATCCGACCACTGGTAGTGGTTGAAATTCGACTTGCAAGATTCCACCTGAACAAACATCGTTACATACATACATTACATATTTCTATTTTTTTTCTAATACCTACTTTGATTTAGACTTTAATAGCGAAATAATAAATTTATAAAAAATATTGAAAAATTGCAAGGATACTTTTGTTCTTATATAATAGTTTAGCATGAAATACACCACGTCTTGGAGACGATAAATACATAAATAAACTGACATCAGTCTATCATTACAGAGAGCCTACAATTTGTTAACTCCAGGAGGGGTAACCCAATGCTCTTACTCGCTGGTTACACCTTCTACCGCCAAACATGCGACAGGAACCTCAAAGTACGGTGGCTTTGTGCCACAAACCATGGCAAAGGCTGTACTGCCACCATCCACACGTACGATGATCAAATACTGGTGGCAAGGAACAATCATAATCATTCACCGAAAAGGAACTGGACATAATAATATCTCTAGTCTTATTATTTTATTCTTATATCTTCATCTATCTTCCTTCCTACTTAGACAACTTTAGACTGTACAAGAAAATGTATATATTTTGTAAATTTTGTAGCACTTAACTTGTTTTGGACAGATATTGATATGCATATTTTTTCACTTCACACACAAAAAAAGTTTATAAAGCTTATGGCTATTGTCAGGCTTAATATATTTATGGAAACTAGCTGTCTAAGGAAGTGGTTGAGCTCTTCAAAATATCTGATACTAGCTGCCCGTCGCGACTTTGTTCGCGTAATACCCTACCCTACCCTTCATTTAAACCTTCCCCGGACTTCCACGAATAGTTCAAACCCAAAATTAGCCAAATCGGTCCAGCCATTCTCGAGTTTTAGCGAGACTAACGAACAGCAATTCATTTATATATATATATATATATTGTCAGGCTTAATATATTTATGGAAACTAGCTGTCTAAGGATGTGGTTGAGCTCTTCAAAATATCTGATACTAGCTGCCCGGCGCGACTTCGTTCGCGTAATACCCTACCCTACCCTTCATTTAAACCTTCCCCGGACTTCCACGAATAGTTCAAACCCAAAATTAGCCAAATCGATCCAGCCATTCTCGAGTTTTAGCGAGACTAACGAACAGCAATTCATTTATATATATATATATACTAGCTGCCCGGCGCGACTTCATTCGCGTAATACCCTACCATACCCTTCATTTAAACCTTCCCCGGACTTCCACGAATAGTTCAAACCCAAAATTAGCCAAATCGGTCCAGCCATTCTCGAGTTTTAGCGAGACTAACGAACAGAAATTCATATTTATATATATAGAAGATAGAAGATATTGAAGATTATGAAGCTGCCTTGCCGGGCGTAACTATATTAGTCGATTTTTAATCAATCTTACCAAATAAAATTTACTATTGCATTTATCTTTAGTCTAAGTGAGTATTCTAGTCATTTTGTGATTTTTTTATTTATATAATATACCAAAGTAATTTGTCTCGTGAAGTTTACATACTTTCGATATTATCTTTATCATGATAATTCATTTTGAGAAATAACTATGTACTTTGTATTCACAACATTTCGGTTTCGATTGTTTTAGGTTAACATTATTAAATTATTGGTCTCTTGATAGTTCTCTAAATGTTTTTTTTATTATTCCGTACGTGAAAATATTTCTTACATACATATTATATATCAAAATAAAATAAGTTTAAACTTGAAGCTGATAGATACCTACACATACGCACAGACAAATGTTTGTGACACCATTAATTATTTCTACGGAAATCAGAAGTACACCTAACTCTCGACCCTAAAAGTTTGACAAAAAAACGAATTAAAGACAATACAAGTACACAATGGAAGCATTACCTACTTACAAGATTTCAAGATTAAAATATACGTAACAACATTTAATTATAAAGCACCTACTTTCATTTTTCAATTAAACACCTTTATCATACAAACTGTGCTCAATGTGGACTTAATACGAGTATATTTTATTTATATATTAGGAAAACAAACAGCTTACAATTAGTAAAACAAGTAGAAGACATAGTGTTTGGGTTCTTAGGTCTTCGAATGATAAGCGGACTGTAGGTATATTAAGTTTATTAACTGATTTGGAGAAGTTATGGAAGATAAAGTAAATAAGTCGCGAATGCCGCTCGTTGCTGAAGTGTCATGTCGGCTACGTGCCGTCCGCCCCCTCCTCGCCGCTGCTTGTTCCCGCATCCCGCGCGTGGACACATAGATATAGATGCAAAGGAATATATCCCGCCTATAGTTTGTATTTGCATTGGGAATTAATAAAGGAGCTGGATGTCTTTGGGACCTACAAGTGACCAATAAATGTATGTTCGCTAGTAAAGAAGGGGAATCTATATGTCAACTTGCAATCTTCATTAAGAGAGTTACATCTGCTACAGTTCGCCGGAACTCCAAGGAAAGAATATGATGCCTTTTACAACATTTACAATATTGAATACTAAATCCTGCTACGGGTGATACTGACTGAGTAAACTATTTTACATTTCAGATCCCATTTTTTCTGCATCGTCTCGAGGCGGTCGTGTGTTATTTGTAGGTGGACACAAGTTTTTGAGACAGTGCCAGATGGGAACCAAAACAAGATGGATGTGTTCCCAGCAGAGGTACAAGTGTCGCGCTTCTGTTCACACGAGTGTTAAAGATGATTCTATTGTGTGCTTCAATGACAATCATAATCATTCTCCTTTATATAACAAAAATGGCTTTTTACTTAGTTACGAAAAAGATAAAATAAATGAATAGTTTTTAATAACGTTTCTTGAACATATAAAAAAAAAAAAAGAGTTGCAACAGAAACTCAGAGAGGACTTCTTTCAACAAACTGCTGTGCAGTTTGGCAGAATTCATTGTTATTTCTCAATATTTTGTTTTGTTTATAAAATCAATAATTACGTTATAAATTTGAGTTACTGGGTAATCTCAACATCAAAGAACTACGATAATAATGAGTGTAATAAATGTATGATACATTTAATCATTTCTTTTCAGATCCTGTGTTTACTACGTCATCCTTAGGCGGTAGCATATCAGTGGTTGGTTACAAAATTCAAACGACAGTGCCAGCTCGGCCCCCAAGTTATCGTGTAGTCATTACGTGTGAGTGTGACATTCAGTCAACAATTGTAATGCTTATTTTGATAATTGTATAGGTCATTCTGGCGTTTACTTGCAACCTCAATAAAAATAAGCAATTGTAGATGTAATTTGAAGATTTGTTAAATGCAAAAATGAACATTGTCATAAGTCGTCTAAGCATTGTTAAAATCTCTATAAAAATTGCACCAATAAAACATTTTAGTTACCTAGCTCTGTATTATTCGACATTGAAGGTAATTATTAAACTTTAAACGTACCCACTATTAATACAATAAATATTTTTAGGCACGCCAAAATACATGACATCCCTTCGAGGAACTCCTCTGATATCCATAGCGGGGTATACGTTCTCACAACACAGGGGAATAGGTCAAAAGATAAGGTGGTTCTGTTCTACGCACCACAGCAAGGGCTGCAAAGCCGCTTTATTTACCTTTGATGACGAAATCATTAAATGTAATAATGTGCATTGCCACCCGCCACCTCGCTGTAAATAAATTCATACGTATTTTTAAAAAATTTGTCCATTTTTTTTAAATTTAGTAATTATTGTATCGTCATATCAGCCTAAGGATATCCACTGCTGAATGCTGCCTTTACAATGTTATTATACAAACATATTTTCATCACATTTTTAATTGATTTCACACTTTTCACTCGAGACGAATATTTTAAAGTTACCTTTTTTTATTTATACGACTATGTCGGTAAACAAGCGGTCCCGCCTGAGGGTAAGCGGTTACCGTAGCCATATGGACGCTTGCAACACACGAAGCATCGCTCACGCGTTACCGACCTTTCCCCCCTCCCCAATGAGCTCTGGCGACCTTACTGACGCGCAGGAACACAACTTTACACAAAATAAAGTTATTTGGCTGCGGTATTCTGTAAAAAAAAACTGTATTACCTGTTCTATCATTGATATGTTTACATGAAAAATAATTACGTTTATTTTAAATTCCAATTTAGCATGTTATTCACGTCATCTCTGGCTCCTTTCATTTAATTTCATCTATTAACATCCTTCCATACATTTATCAAAAACATTAAATATGGATTCTAATATTTTTTTAATGTTTTGATTAAGGTACCGTAACATTCAGCACATCTGTTCGAGGAAAACCATTGATTAATCTATCTGGGTACACTTTCTCAAGAAATAGCAGTATAGGTGCAAGGATAAGATGGGTTTGTTCAACGCACAACAGCAAGGGTTGCAAATCTGGTTTATATACTTTATATGATCAAATTATTAAATGTAAAAATGAACATTGTCATCCGCCTAGAAGCGCAAAATACTAATTTTATTATCATGGTAAACTATTGTTAATTTTTTTTTAAAGGTCTAAGAATGCCATAGATATATGAACTTTATTACCTTTAAATAAAGTTTTAACTGATAAATCAATGGTTTATTGTATGAATATACTATACATTATTATAAATAATAATAAAATAAGTATCCTGAAAGCGAGGAAGGGGAAGACCAAGAATAAGTTACATAGATTAAGTGAAGGCAAAAATAGACATCGTGTCATATAGTTGGAGGCGTAGTAGGAGGCGCAAAGTGTTGCAAATTATAGAGCAGAATGGAAAAAGCTACATCGACAAGAGCACAGCTCTTACATATAGAAGAAGAAAATATCCTGGGAAATTCTTAACACACGGTTCCCAAACTAAACAGAGTAAGTACGTAGTAGTAGTATACGTAGTAAACCAGATAACTGATATACTACGTATACGTAATACATACGTAATATACATAATTACAACCAGACTCAGGGCATGCAGACATGTACATGCACTCCATGTCCTAAGTGGGAATCGAAACCACAACCTGCGACGTGATAGGTGTAATCTTAACCAACAAAGCCAACAGGCTAAACTAGAGCTACATCCTCAGGATTAAGGTTTCTTTTTAATGTAAGAAGGCTAACCAAGCTGGCAAGGCGGTCCACTTGATGGTAAGTGCCTACCGTCGCCTGGATAGTGGCAATACAAGGGATTGCAATGAGTTGCACCTATTCAAATCTCATTAAATTAGTGGCGAGTCACCGTCTGTAAGAATAATCGAGATTGATATTATATGTCTGAATTTCTAAGGCTGACAAAGTACCAGTCTAAAAATATCAAATACTAAACAAAATATTCAAAATTATAATTTTAAGGTACTGCAACATTCGTCAAATCCGTTCGAGGAAAACCATTGATCGTCATATCAGGGTACACATTCTCAAAACACCGTTCAAATGGTCACAAGACAAGGTGGTACTGTTCCTCGCACCACAACAAGGGTTGCAAAGCTGTAATAATCTCTGTAAATGGGGAAATTATTAAATGTAGCAATAAACATTGTCATTTATCATGTAGAAATGCTAAGTATTTAAATTATAGTAGTATGGGGGTGAGTGACTATCTGGGGGTTAATTTTGAGATTCATATTTGAATTATTTACTGATAACATGTTTTTTTTTTGTTTTTTTTTATACAACTTAATCCATAAACAATCATACGGCCCGCCTGATGGTAAGCGGTTACCGTAGCCATATAGACGCTAGCAACACACGAAGCATCGCTCACGCGTTATCGACCTATCCCCCCTCCCCTATGAGCTCTGGCAACCTTACTCACGCGCAGGAACACAACTTTACACAACATAAAGTTATTTGGCTGCGGTATTCTGTAAGGTGGAGGTACTTCCCCAGTCGAGCTGCTCTTTGAGCGAATAAACGCTATGCTCTACCTCTCTTTGTTTTATTTAAAGTACCTACCAACCATTTACTGGGTGGAGAAAGTCAGATATAATGCAAAAAAAAAACGTTTGGCTCAAAGTTATTTATAAACATCACTTCGATACGATTACGCTTAGATGAAATAAAACTACGAGCTTTGACAATCGATGTTTCTACGAGGGCAATTCAAATGTGATTCGTGATTACTTTTTGATCGTAAGGATTATTTTAAACATAAACATCCACCTCCTCAATAAAGCAGTGCCACGTGACAATGTTAATATTATATTTTATGTATAGTAATCCTACTCCTGGCATCGTATGCCTCATTGCTGAGGGACGTGACCGATGTGGGTTACTTAATTGCTCGCCATCTGGATCGTTCTTCTGCTGTGTGGATAGCAGCACACACTGGTGTGCAATGTAGAGCGTATATGGACCAACGCATCAGACTTTGACTTCTCGGCCTGTTTATCTACACCTTGCCAGTAAATAGCAACTTCTCAAGGTTGTCGCCTCTTTTGCTATTTGGTCGAAGTACTCAAACATTCGGCGGAGACAAGTTGTCGAAAGTCTTTGCTTGATTTTGAGTACGCCTAGAATGGATGCGTTGGTCCGTTGTGCTGTCCATGGAATCTGCAGCATTTTCCTCCAGCACCACGTATAAAAAATTCATAACTGGTTTTTTTTCAGATTGTGAAGTAATAATTGGGTCGTCAAAACGTGGTGGACCCATACTGATCCTGTCAGGGTACAGATTTAGTAAACAATACACGCGCCGTCACAAGACGAGATGGTTCTGCGCCAGTCATCACCACAGAGATTGCAAAGCTGTCCTACATACCATTGATGAAAATGTTGTTTATGTCTATAACGAACATAATCATGACTGATAGTTCCTTAATTGTTTTTTTTTTATTGGCATTTAATAATTGGTTAATTTGTGTAACAATTTTAAACGGAAATATAAAACGCTAAAAGATTTTTCTGTGTGTGTATAGGCCTGCGCTTGGGCCTGTGTTTGAATTGACAGAATCTCACCATGGTAAGTGAAGATGTAGCCTAGAAGGAACTGGCACTCATGTGCAGCTGCTCCAAAAAAAAACATATCCATCGTGCGGCGTCATACTCATAAGCTCTTTTTGATGCTCTCAAGTAGGTTATTTTGTGGTTAATGATTCTAAAAGTATTGCACTGTATTTCAGGAATGTCAACATATTCCACATATACGGGAAATTCCAATAATATAATATTTGTTAAAAGAAATGGTGGAGTCGTTTTACTGAGAGCTGGTTTCCAGTACACGAAGAAGCGAGTAAATAAAAATGGCAGCAGTGCATGGAGATGTATACATTGGCGTAATCATTGCCCTGGGTCTTTGTATATAAAGGTTAGTACTGTTTTTTTTTAGTTTTAAATAATTAAGAGGACAGCCAGTCATACAGAATTAGTGACTTTGCTTTAAATAGTATTTAGCGAAAATGATTCTATGTTTTTTTATTGCACCAGGATAACAATATTTCCAAGGAGATAAATCATCAATGCTCATAATATTAAATCATCATGAACGCATTATGACAATGAAATGGGTAACACAATTGGACAAGAGTTAAATGATTGTTATATTAATATTAAGGAATCTGCAATTGTATTTTATATTATGCAAATTTTTTTTTTATGTACAAAATTGTACTCCATACATACACATTTTATATTCTATCTCGCAAGATTGTAAACTGTGGATAAATTTATTTACCTCTTATATTGGATTATAAATGTTATAATAAGATAGCGTATGAAAAATTATACAATTAAAATATTATTTTAAGTACATACTTACTCGCTCGGTAAATAAATGTATACTATACTCAATTCAATTAGTTTCAGTCTAAGCTCCGAGTTTCCCCGCTAAGGTTTCCTCCGTCTTTCTCTAGCAAGTAACGAGTAACCAAACCATATTGTAATAATCCTACTTCAAGACTAAAGGTTCCAGCACACGATCGACATTTTAGTCTTTAGGGCTCAAAGCAAGTATGCCTACGATGCGATACACATGCGTTGATGCATCATAATTTTTCCTGCGATTTTAATGTTTTATGGAAACAAGATCGTCAGACATTAACGTTCAAGGTGGGTTAATCAAAGTCGCCTAAAGCCTGAAATTATGACTCCCTATCGGGGGTAAATCTGAATAAGCAGACTTTGTATGAGGCTTGGACCACGGCCCGAACTAATCAGGACCCTAACATCTCTGATTCGAAACGCAAATTTAACGCCGCTTCGAGATCCAGTAAGCGAATGATTGCCAGGGCCAAATTCGATTTCGTCGGCAGAGTTGGTGAGAAACTGAGTAGCCTTCCCTCTGGGACTCGCGCTTTTTGGTCTCTTGCCAAAGCTGCTGAAGGGAACTTTTGCCAGTCGTCCTTGCCACCACTACGTAAGCCGGACGGAAACTTGGCCCATAGTGCTAAGGAGAAAGCGGATCTCTTAGGCTCTCTCTTTGCCTCGAACTCGACTTTGGATGATGGGGGCGCCACACCGCCTACGATTCCGCGGTGTGCCAGCTCCATGCCGGAGATAAGCATTACCCAACGGGAGGTCCGGCGGGAATTGCTTTCTCTGGACATCCATAAGTCGAGTGGGCCAGACGGCATACCGGCAGTGGTGCTGAAGCGGTGTGCTCCTGAATTGTGTCCAGTATTGACGCGACTTTTCGCACTTTCCTACACCAAAAAGGAAGTCCCGTCTTCGTGGAAGACTGCCCACGTGCACCCAGTGCCCAAAAAGGGCGACAGATCAGACCCGACGAATTACAGGCCTATCGCCATCACCTCCCTTCTCTCCAAAGTCATGGAGCGTGTGATCAACACGCAGCTTTTGAGATACCTGGAGGATCACGAGTTGTTGAGCGATCGCCAATATGGCTTCCGCCACAGTCGCTCAGCTGGTGACCTCCTTGTGTATCTCACGCACCGTTGGTCACTCGCCATCGAGAGTCAAGGTGAGGCATTGGCAGTGAGCCTAGATGTGGCGAAGGCGTTCGATCGGGTCTGGCACAGGGGTCTTCTCACGAAGTTACCAGCGTACGGGCTTCCCGAGGGGTTGTGCAAATGGGTCGCCAGCTTTTTGTCCAGCAGATGCATAAGAGCCGTCGTCGACGGTAGCTGCTCCGATAGCATGGACATAAATGCCGGCGTCCCGCAAGGTTCTGTGCTGTCCCCAACACTGTTCCTTCTGCATATCAATGATATGCTGTCTATTGACGGCATTCATTGCTATGCGGACGACAGTACAGGGGACGCTCATTACACGGGCCGTGCAAATATCCCTCGTTCCGAGGTGGAAGAAAGCCGCGAACGGCTGGTGTCTGAAATCGAGAGTACACTAACTAGTGTCTCCGATTGGGGTCGACTAAACCTAGTCCATTTCAACCCCACCAAGACCCAAGCCTGCGCGTTCACCGCTAAGAAAACCCCATGGTCTGTGGCTCCACAATTCCAGAACACCTCCTTGAACATCAGCCAAAGCATCGGGATCCTTGGCGTCGACATTTCTAGCGACGTTTTGTTCCGAAGTCACTTAGAAGACAAGGTTAAGCTGGCATCCAAAAAGCTTGGAGTGCTCAACAGAGCGAGGCAGTACTTCACAGCGGGGCAAAGACTGCAACTTTATAAGTCGCAGGTCCGGCCTCATATGGAGTACTGCTCTCATCTATGGGCGGGAGCACCTGGATACCAGCTTGGGCCTTTAGACTCGGTTCAGCGACGTGCCGTAAGAATTGTTGACGATCTCGAGCTCACAAGCGATTTAGAGCCCCTCAGTCTGAGGAGAGACTTTGCCTCCTTATGTGTGTTCTACCGCTTGTACAACGGAGAGTGTTCTAAGGAATTGTTCGACTTGATGCCCACGGCTACCTTCTACCATCGCAACTCTCGCCATCGACGGGGAGTCCATCCTCACACATTGAAACCAGATTTGTTTCGAACTGTACGGGCTAAAAGGAGTTTTCTTCCGCGGACGCTCGGACTGTGGAATGAGCTCCCCGCCGTGGTTTTCCCAATGGAGTACAGCATGGGGTTCTTCAAAAAGGGCGTGAAGAGATTTCTTCAGGGTCGGCAACGCGCGAGTGATACCCCTGGTGTTGCAAGCGTCCATAGGCTACGGTAACCGCTTACCATCAGGCGGGCCGTATGCTTGTTTGCCACCTTAGTGGTATAAAAAAAAAAAAAAAAAAAAACAGTAATTTATTCATAAATTTGATAGTAGGTACATAAAACAAATACGCATATAATATTAAGGTAAAAAATTACTTAAATTTTTATTTTACTGCAGTGCAGTTGTAGGGTTTCTAAATTTTTAAATAAACTCCGTTTCTAATAATGAATGTAGGTGGTTGATGGCTGTGGTCCAACTTAGAGCGGATAATAGCTCCGGTTTCATCGAGTATCGTAAAACGTGCGGAGCACTGTCCACTTCTCGTACAGACCCAATGGGTAGTCTTCCCAAACTTTCTCAATTTAAAGAACGTGTGTCCATCGATTATAACTAGTTCTTTACCATTTGATTTCTTTACCACCTTAACTGAAACTAATATAGTTTTGTTATATTAATTAAACTTGTAAGAGCTGCTGAGTTAAATAAGTACTTCAAAGATGTATTATTTGCAGTGGCAAAAAATTTAGTTATTAAGATGTTTTTTTATTGTACTATATATTCTTATTTCGATAAATAAACAATACATTATTTTTAAAATATCCTGGGTCATTCCTCATACACAGCTATCTGATCCCAAACAAAAAAGAACTTGTGCAATGAAAACCAGATAACTGAAATACTAGATAATATGTAGGTATATAACTTTTTTTTAAATTTAAAATTAAATAAATACTTAATAATTACTTCCAGACTCATATGTACATGTTCATGCATATAAATTCATGTCCTGGCTGGGAATCGAATCGAGGACCTGCCTGCAGCATGATAGGCAGGTCTTACCAACCACTCCGACTGGCCTGTCAAGACTTAAACTGAAGATCTAAGCTGTCCGTTTTAGACAATGCTGATTTGCAAACATCGACACCTCTGGGGTTAAAAAGGAAGCTAAATCAATATTGCTATGCTAACGGAATTCATTTTTTCTAATTCTCGGCAGATGATACGTAATTCCAATATTTTTGGGTATATTAAAAGATTCGTAAAAATGGATAACATGAGCAATATTGCTTTAGCTTCCTTTTTAGGGGCCTCATTTGCTGTTGCATCAGTCTCGTAACATCATCATGCGAATATTATTTTAACAAATTATTATTATTTTTTCTACAGAGATGTACTTTACAACAACAAATCGCGGTCATCGAATGATCATCTTGAACGGCTACAAGTTTCACAAGCACACTAATATAGGCCCTAAAACGCGCTGGTACTGCGCCACGGACAGGGCGTCGGGATGTAGAGCTTATATTCACACCCTGAATGACATCATTATTAAGAACAATAGCAGTCATAATCATTTACCATTGTAAAAAAATATCTATTAAATATAAATTATAAGTAAAATGCCTGTTTAAATTTTTCTTTTGTTTGCATTATTGAAAAACTTTCCTTACACATTTTTTGCTTACACTAATAAATAAATGTTTTCGAAACTAAAATTATAAAATGTGCTTACTTCATATCGTTTTAATGTTAATTTGCTCTACTTTACCCTAGATCGGCCCATCTTCGGTACGTCTATCATTGGAGCGAAGGTCATGAACCTACGAGGATACAGATATACGAGACATTCCGTGTGCTCTTCACGAGTGAAGTGGCTGTGCGCCGACAGTCGAGCGAGGGACTGTCATGCGATCGTGGTCACCATCGGCCACACCATGGTCAATAAACAGAACAAGCATACTCATCCACCGGTGTAAAAGTACCAACCCAACAGCAATGCTGATTACCTATATCTCAAGGCAGCTCAACATGTATATCAAAACAAAGGAGTTATTTATTTTCGAGTGCATTCAATTGCGTGCGAATTGGAAGATTTAATCATTAAGTTTTGACCTATGCGTACATAAGAAAAGTTAGCGATCTCAACTTGTTGAAATCCAAATATAAGTATGACTTCTAATAATAAGCTATATGCCTATTTAAACATGGCTTTTGAAGGAGCTATACTATGTGTTATTATGCGTCCCATCGAGCCTCTGAATATATCCTAGACTTGTAACAAGTGATTTGTACAAAATTAATATAATGTACAATAATAATTAATTGTAAATTGATGATCTCAATTTAATGATTTTTGTAAATAAATCGGTTATAAAGATTAATTTAATAAATGTAATTTTAGTTAATTTGGTTTTTATTAGGGGTCGATTTTTTAATACTGACGCATTGGAACTAAATGGAGTGTAAATAGAGAGCATTTCGAAGGAAAAACTCTTTCTTAGTGGATATATAAAGGAGGTATGTAAAAAATCTTGTATCTAAGCCCAGTGGCTTAGGATGGGCGTTGATAGATCAGTCAGGACAGTATTTTTAATATGTATAGATAACTGCTCTTTTTCGGTCCCCTATATACAAGTCGGGTACCTAATCCAACGAGTTAAATAAATCATTTTGATAAAACAAAAACGCAAACTTAAATTGTATTCCCATTTCAGATCATAGGATAGTAATTTCGAGGCGAGGAACTAGGATGCTGAAGGCAGGAGGCTACAGGTACGGTCTACGTCGGACCAGCAACGAGAGGACTTGGTGGCGATGTGTGCGACACACCAGCGGGTGCAGATCTACGCTCGTAATGATCGATAATACTATAGTCAAAGTAAAAGCGCATAACCACGTTAAAAATTCCGATCAGACTTGATTTTATTGAGATATTGTGATGATTTATGATGAATATTACACAGTAATATTATGTTGCAATGACAGTAATGTGTGATTGAATATATAATGAGAACATAAAAAGGTACTTCGAAATATTTTTATAGTTCCATAATTTAAAAATGTAAAAAACTCGCACTAATCCCTGAGGCTGCATCTCACGTTGGATTGCAAATTTTCCGGATTTTTATGTTGCGTACACTTACCCGTACTATTGAGCACAGTTACCCTTACACTAGTGTAAGTGAACGTATTTTGGCTGTAGTCACTGAATTGTTTGTTTGAGCTGTTTTTTCCACAATGCTACAGTCACTACTAGTTACAGGGGGGTTGAAAATAACCCGAATGGCTTCGAGAAAATTATGGTAAGGCCGTGCCTTTTATGCTCTTTTGCTCTTTTTGACGAGGGCAATTCCTCACCTCCAGATTCTCTAAATATTTTTACGGTATTTCTTTCTTCCCGAGGCAGCTGATTCTCTTGATAGGTTTTAACATAGAATTCAGATCTTAACCCTGTGTTTGCGAAGTCGCAACGAGGCAATCCCGTGATCGTGATTGGACATTACCGATTCAACCGGGTTACTAAATATGGTGATAGAACTAGAAGGGTCTGTGTGAAAGCTAAGACTGGTTGTAGAGCGTCGCTCCATAGTATAGACAATGCGATAGTTCGCGTATGGGAATTCCATGATCTCATGGCCCATACAAGTGCTAACCGGTTTTGAATTTATATGAGTATCTGTTTAAAGATTTCGAGGCGACTATGAGATACCTACCTATGTTTGTATTTTTTGATATTGTGTTCGTTTCTGTACTTTTGGAAATTACATAGCAGTTATAATTGTCTAGATCGGACCTGATATTTCTATATGAGCAGAAGTAGTTTTTTATACAGACAAATGTTTCTGTATTTGGAATAAAATCATGTCAAAAAGATGCCTTATCCAATTGATAATGTTGCTTATTGCAATTTAGAGGACGATCATGAATTCATTATTTAAATGATGAAATATTAAAAAAATAAGTAGTTTATAAATAGGATGAGTACTCAAATAAGTGTTACAATTTAGTTATAAATCGATTTATCAATATAAATAGGTACCTATGGAGCCGAGACATGACACTGATGCATAGACTGGTTCAAAAATTTTAAGTCACTCAGCGAGCTATGGAACGAGCTATGCTCGGGATTTCTTTGAAGGATAGAATCCGTAACGAAGTCATCCGACAAAAAACCAAAGTAACCGACATAGCTCAACGAATTAGCAAGTTGAAGTGGCAATGGGCCACATCTGCCGCTGAACCGACGGTCGATAGAGCAGACGAGTCTTAGGAGATCGCGTTTTGGCAAACGTAGTGTGGGGAGCCCCCAGCCATATAGATTACAGCCCAGTATTATAGAATTCTTGAATCCCACCGGCTCTCCTAGGAACCAGCTAAAGCCATGCTACTCGTTTAATACGGGCAGTCATTCTTTGTGTATATTTGAATATGTCTTTTTTATAGTTTCAGTTTACTCATTTTTGACTCAGAGAGGTACTGAAATGTTAATGGCAGGGAGTCATAAATTTAGCAAAAGCGGTACTAGGAATGGTAAAACACGTTGGCAGTGCTCTACTAGGACTCGTACTAAGTGCATAGCTGCCATCATCACACTCGATGGAGTTATTATAAAGTCTACATTAGACCATAATCATCAATAGTTTATTCTGAAAAAACATACGTTGTGAAAGGTAACTGAAATAAATTTATTCAAATGTGAGTTGAATTTTTGTTTCTTATATTTGTATTTTCATTATTGCTCAATATGCAAGAAGGTATAGTTTACCACAACGAAAAGCATTGAGTTTTTTTAATATTTTGCAACAGCTATCTTGTGAGAGATGTAGATATTGCATATTCCAGGAATAATTCCTTTATTGTTCAACATTTTATGACCTGTATGTTTTAATAATTATAAATACTAACGATAATATTTTGTTTCAGAACCACTGTATACTATAACGAAGGGTGGCAATCAAGTAATGGTACTAGGATCTTACCGTTATAACCGAGTCAAGCGATGCAAAGAGCCTAGGGTTAGATGGACTTGCGTTAAAACCCCATACGGATGCCGGGCGACTGTTTTGACTATCGATGATATTGCTATTGTAAGAAATAGTAAGCATAACCATTAAATTGTTAGTTAGTTTGTGGCAGAAGTATATCGTTAGAATGATTCTCTTTTGTTTTGGTGTCGATGCTTAGTATATAAGTACTTTGCTACATATATACTCTTACAATATAAAAACGAAGTAAATTTTCTTAATAATTGTTGAATTCATCATTCATTCTTACGTTATTAAGAATATCTAATACATTAATTATAGAAATTATTTTTTCTCATATGAACTATGCCTATACATGGCCTAGGGGAAGGTCGGGCAAGAAGGTGACGGTAGGCAAAAAGGGTATTTTGATTATCTCTGTCCTTACGCAAGAGTAAGACAAAATGGTTACGTATAGCGCTAATGTATTCCCTCCGCAAGTGAATTAGCACCTGGTGGCAAGCGACAAGAGCCAGTCCAGTGTACAGGCGAATAAGACTTATTATAGGCGTGGGTTCAGATAGGGGATGGTGGGCAGAACGGTTGCGGGCAAGATGGGTAGTACTCTTTTTGCCCGCTTGTTTCTTTTGTATGAATACAAGGCTAATCACAAACCAAAAAATGTAACCATCAATACCCACGAAGACATCAATATCCGGACAGAAGAAATTAGTAAAACCAATACCCTCATAGTATGGAAAAGGAAACCCAAAGAAAAAATAAATAGGAAAAAGAAAATAAGATTTTTATTGTATTGTATGTAGACAAAAGTACGCAAGTCCACAGAGTACTGGATTAAATGTTCACTATGTCTAGAATGGTTTCATGACTCGTAGTAGTCGTAGTAGACTGTAGTGGATATGAATCCTACTTCTGTGATTTCGAATTTGACTGAGCTGTGACTTAGATGTTGTACTCTTTTTACCCGTTTTACCAACCCCCTAAGGGCAAAACGGTTTTTTTGCATATTTTTTAAAAACAAATTATGTTAAAAAGAAAATCTTATTCTGTTCATCAATTATGTTTATTAGCTAGCTAAAGAGGTTGTTTTTAATTATTTCATAAATGCTCTTATTATTTATACGGATTGTAATAAATTGCTTCAACGCGTCCGCGCCCCGTCTTTTCAGTCTGGTTGCTCCGTAAGTGCTAGTCAATTTCCGAAATTAACGATAATCACATAACAGTTCGGACTTCTAACTAATGTTAGAAGTCTAAAACTATCTAACCTAAGTCCTGTAAACCCGAAGAGTTACCAAGTTAAGATTTGGTAAATTTTTAGGTTTACAGGTAAATCTTAGGATATACCTACCGAGGTTTGAGCTTTTATATTAAATCTCAGTAAATCTTTTCAGATTTAGTATTTGCCGTGTCCTGTCATGGAAACCCAGTAATAATACAAGGGCAGTATCGCTACAACAGATGGAGCGGTAGTAAAGGGAATCAGGCAAGATATGTTTGCCACAAAGTCAACAAATACAAGTGTAGATCAAAGATTATTACTTTCAAGGATGTAGTTATTTTACGGACACCACATAATCATTAAATCCATTGTAACCGAATTGTAAAGGTTTTATTGAAGAAGTTGGGTAATAGCAATCAAAATTTTATTTTAATTTTATTTATTTCATAGATTCACAGCAATTTTAATAAAACGAATCTCATTATATAATCCAAAATCTTAATATTAATTCAGAAAGAGTAGGAACGCTAATTAAATCATATTAGACATTAAAAATGATAAAGAATCCTATCAAATAACAAAAAATTGTACAACAATTTTATTTATAAAGATTATGTAGGTAGGTAGTAGGGAAACGGTAATAATGGTACTACGGCAAACTTACCATCGCGGTCACGTGAGTTCTGACACTAGTTTTGAGGTGTGTAGCGTGCGCGCGTGATTGTGTGTTGTGTAGATGCAAAGAGTAAAGAGTGAAAAACTGAAAAAATATCCAATTAAAAGATTTTTATAACACATCAACGCCTCGGCCATTTATGTACAATCTTCTACCGTCTCTAGGATATTGACTATTGGCAGTCACAGGTTCTACTTGCATACAATCCATGAGTATCTACTGTTCCTTATTATGGGGTTGCCAGGTATAGTGTGCCGTCTTTTATGACCGAGAGGTTGGTAGAGGTGGCCACTATAGAAAATATCAGTAGAATAATGGGGGTGTGTTCCTTATTATGTGGAATGGACCGAAAATTGAAACAAAAACAGGTTTGGTGTCACTCCCATATTATCATCGATTATCAAAATAACAGATCATTCATTCGCCCCGGGTCCCGAATTGCTTGTACCGTTAAGGCGACAATAGCAGTGGCGTGCATTGGTTTTCGGACTAGGTAGGCAAAAGAACTCATGGCCATACACGCCTAAATATGCCTTTTTTTTTTTTTTTTTTTTTATACAACTTAGTCGATAAACAAGCATACGGCCCGCCTGATGGTAAGCGGTTACCGTAGCCATATAGACGCTTGCAACACACGAAGCATCGCTCACGCGTTATCGACCTATCGCCCCTCCCCTATGAGCTCTGGCAACCTTACTCACGCGCAGGAACACAACTTTACACAACATAAAGTTATTTGGCTGCGGTATTCTGTAAGGTGGAGGTACTTCCCCAGTCGAGCTGCTCTTTGAGCGAATAAACGCTATGCTCTACCTCTCTTAAACCTCTTAGATAGGCGTATTATTCCACACACATATGGTATTCATTGGCAAACAAATACATAATAACAGAATAATAGATTCAAATAACAGCACCCAGATGGCCAGGTGTATAATTAACATAAAAATCTGTCTATGATTTTTACCTTTGTTTTCAATCCATGAATGTTTTGGAGTTGGTCTACAGCAAGTTACCTACTATTTTCAACAAACGAAAACTGACTAAAGGACTAATTTATTGATACATTTTGCATCTTCACCACTTCGCAAAATCACAATAGATAGAATAAAAGTAAATATCAACAACATTGCATACAATGCCAGCCAAACCATAAACAAACCAATACAAATAAATTGCGAAGTTCTACTTGAGTTGCTCTAATGTTGGTAAACTGCAGTATTTTTAATTTGGATGGGTTACTTTAGTTACAACAGAGTAGGTAAGGTTACTTTTGGTCCATAAATCGCGAATGTCAAATGTCAGTATGCTACGCATAGCAAAAGAGTGATTTATGTTTTCGTCGTATTATCTTAAAGAAGTGTGTGTGTGTGTATGAATATGCCGAAATCGTTTTAGTGTGCGTGAATTTGAGAGGCGAACTCGCGAGTGCCTGCGCGGCATAATTAGAAATTTCGTATTGAATAAATAAATAAATAAATAAATAAATAAATAAATAAATATCCAGGGACATTTCTCACACACGGTCATCTGATCCCAAACTAAGCAGAGCTTGTACTATGGAAACCAGATAACTGATATAATACATATACTACTTTTTGTTTGTAAATACATACTTAATATACATAATTACACCCAGACTCAGGACATACAGACATGTTCATGCACACAAATGTATGTCCTGTGTGGGAATCGAACCCACGACCTGCGGCGCTATAGGTTAAGACTCCACGTCTTAACCAACTGCGCCAACGGGCCCGCCGAATAATAGGTTAGAATTTTTATTTAAAATTATTATGAGTTTAATTGAATCAAAATATTATTTTATTGAATCTTATGAGATAAGCATTGCTTATTTGCATATATGGAATGCACGCCACTGGACAATAGGTATGAAACTTCTAAAACTTCGCATTTATAATATAAGTGAACATTAGGAGTAACGTAACCTTTTACATCTCTGTTGAATAAAAAAAATATTTGGTGATTGTATACTGAAGATAATCATCCTTTAATACGTCATAAAGAACAATAAAAAAAGAAAATACAACTATCTGACTTAATTAAAATCTAACTAAAACTAATAATAAAATAAAATCTAAAACTAAACATTTATTAGGTATACTCTTTCATATCGCAATCATGTTGTATTTAAGTTTCCACACCGTAACCTTTCATATTTAAAACTAAATTAATTTACACAAAGTAATACACCTAACGTAGTATACTAAAGTTGTTGAAAAAAAAATTACTATATTTCTTTCTTTGCTAAGGTCCATACTTCGAAAAATCTCGACAAGGCAGCCAAGCTCTCTGCATAGGGAATTATCGCTTCAATAAGCACAGTTCCAGCAAAGGTCCCAAATCGAGATGGAGCTGTGTGAGAGCTAAGTGCGGCTGTAATGCCACCATCATCATGCTGGACGATACTATTGTAAAAACTATTAATGAACATAACCATTGATGTTGCTGACCAGAAACTCTATTTGGATGGAGTTGTGACAAACTTTTTTAGATTAATTAATTTCGATTTTAGAAAATGTCCTCGAATATTTTTTGGTTTACATTATTTAAATGTCTACTCAAGACTTATGCGTACTAACTATATTAGAACTAAAAATAACGTTGCTGTAATGAATAAATGGACTTTTTTCCGATCTGGGGCTCTACCGCGTAACTTTGTTGGTAATCGTAACGAACACCATTTATTATATATCCAATGACGCGCACGCGGTATGACGCGAAGATGACCATTCGTGGGCCCTGATTGGATGAAATTCATTAATGGTGTTCGTTACGATAAACGCTATGCTCTACCTCTCTTAAGTCGCTTCACACTTCTTATTTTCAAGATGCGGTAAATCTGTCTTTGAATATGGTGGTCACAGGTTCAGTCGACGCTGTGGCAGTAGAGGGTCTAAGGCAAGATGGATTTGTGTTAAAGTTGCTTATGGATGCAAGGCAAACTCTATACTGTTAATATTATAGTTAAAGTTAATGATGATCATGATCATTCAAATGCTAGGAAACTAAAGGCTACTAAAAGGAAAATTTACAATTAAAGTTTTTCTTTAAATATTATATAATTTACTGTGATGGTCTAGAAACAAAAACAAAAATTACGAGGATCTGCAATAGTAATCTTGAAAATTTAGTAGTTTATTTACATTATTTTCACTGTAATTTTAAAGTAAATTTAAAATATTGTTTGTATAACGGTGTTTATCTGATTCCAATTCCAATTTCATGTTATTTTATGATTTAAGGCCAATATATGACATTTGAGAGGACCCGGTATGGTAATCCGGTCATGGTGCTGGGAAGGTATCGATACAACAAGTGGAGCGGCAGCAAAGGGCCTCAGCAGAGATGGACTTGCGTGAAGAACCAGCAGGGCTGTCGAGCCACTGTCACTACTTTGGATAATGTTATCGTTAAAACTAAGAATTTCCATATTCATTAAAAGAAATAAAAAATCTAATAGTTTGTATTCTGGTAGGATGTCTTTTTTTATATGCCAGTCTTCCTTGCTTGGATATTATTCGAGATGTCTTTAGTCGCCATCGGTTATCGGTTCTCTGAGCGACGTAGATTGTCACAAAATGTCCACTAAAATAAATCTCAAAATGTCTATTGAGCTGACAATTGTCACTTCGGCTTGTTTAGCTCCCTGAAATATTAACTTATTCATAGGAAAGATACCTGGATTTTTACTGTTTTATTACATGGTCTAGTACAACCCAGGTTTTAAGATAGTCCCGGATCTTTTAGTGATATGACGTTAGAAAGTAACGGAACTTTTTAAAACCTGGGTTTTGCTAGACTTGCTTTAAATAATCCCATTTAATTAGGGGGTTAGTGTTGAAAAGTCCACGTCTCTGTACTATTAGGTTATGTACTGGCCCCCTAAAAAAGAAGCTAAAGCCATATTGCTAATGGAATTATTTTTTTCGATTTTAACGCAGATCTTATGCAACTCGTCAATTCCGAATCGTTTAATGAATTGAATTGTACATTTTACCAAAAAATATTGGAATTACATAGGATCTGCTGAGTATTTTAAAAATATAATTCCGTTAGTAATATTGCTTTAGCTTCTCTTTTAGCCCCTCGGGTAAGCTGTTGAATATTGCTAAAGTTATCTTAACATTTTACATGTGCATTTTATTGGTATTTTTTTTTTTTTTTTTTTTATACCACTTAGGTGGCAAACAAGCATACGGCCCGCCTGATGGTAAGCGGTTACCGTAGCCTATGGGCGCTTGCAACATTTATAGTTTAGTTAATATTTATATGGGAAGTAGATATATAGTAGGTATATTGTATCACGCGATTTTGTTATGGATTAGGGCTTGTAGTAAAAAATGTATATAGTAAGTAGGGGAGGGGGGAAGGGTCGGTAACGCATGAGTGATATGAAATAATATGGCTATGATAACCGGTATGGCGACCACGTACTGGAAAGCGCCGAGCGGGACGACCTCCCACCAGGTGGACCGACGACCTGGTCAGAGTGACTGGGCGCCGCTGGATGCAAGCGGCCCAGAACCGCTCGAAGTGGAAATCAATGGGGTAAGCCTATGTCCAGTGGACATCCATGGGCTGATATGATGATAACCGCTTACCATCAGGCGGGCCGTATACTTATTTACGAACTAAGTCGTATATTAAAAAAAACAGCGTTGTTCTGAAATTAATTATTACCTATGTTAATGATTATATTATGTTGACGGGCCTTTGAAGTTTGTGTGTATCAGTATTATTTAGCTTAGAAAGTAGGTATTATTATTTAGGTAAGTAGATACTACAGATATTTATCATTAGATACATATTTATGTAACTATACATAATATGTATTATGTACTTATGTACATAAGGGTATGTGATTTTTCAATAAAAGCAATGTATTTAAATTATGTGCTTTATTTTAAGAAATGCCTTTTAATGTGTGAAGTAAAAAATCTATTTTGGTTATAATACTATGTATGTAGGTAACAGAATGTTTTTTTATTATTTAAATTTGATGTTACGAATTAATATTCCATGATATTATGGTGCCTGCGCCATTACTGCCATTACATATATGATTTATTATTATTTTACTTGCGAAAAGTAAAACATTAAAACTTAACGCATTAAAAACATTAAAAATTAAAACTTATCGCTCGGCTTGGGAATCGGAGGCTTTGAGTTCGATTTCTGCGTGGAACAAAATTAAGTTTTTTTGTTTCTTTCATACCAAGCCATCATTCCTATATTTTAAAGTTTTATTATTACTTTTGTCTACATAACATATTGTATTAATAGGTATTACACATCCTACTTAAATTAATTATTGTACACTTCTTTTTTTTCTAGAGGACAGTCCGATGTTCACAACATCACGCTACGGGAAACCAGTAATAATGATAGGAAAGTACAGATATAACAAGTGGATTGGAAGTAGGGGATCGAGAGCGCGGTGGCCTTGTGTAAGGGCCGCTACAGGTTGTCGAGCTACCATATTCACATATGACGACGAAATTATTAAGATTGGTAAAGAGCATAACCACTGAACGTAACATACGGAAACAACCTCAGGCAGAGGACGGCGATTGATGAAGATGATAGTCTGCTTTCTTCAATTCCACAAATTAATATACGATACCTAACTTTTAAGATGATGCATGGACGTATGCGCGGTATGACTTATGTGTACAGATAAAAATAAGTATTTGTTAAAAAAATCTTTTTTAATACAAGCTTATTTTTTTTTTGTTGTAATTTATTATTTAAAAAGTTTGTATGAGTGTATTATACAACGCACAGGTCGCGAAAGATTTATTTATAACTAGCAGACCCCCGCGGTTTCACCCGTTTGGCGATGAGTTTCAATAAAATATGAAATACCACTTCCATCAATTATGTTAAAGAATGTTTATGCAAAATTTGAAGTAGATCGGACCAAGGAATCACGTTGGCCCATACAAACTTTGCCCCCGTTTTTCACCCCCTTAGGGGTAGAATTTCGGAAAATCCTTTCTTATCTGATGCCTACGTCATACAAAGAACACACCCTTCAAGTTTCAGGTCTCTACGATCAGCGGTTTAGGCTGTGCGTTGATTGTCAGTCAGTCATTCAGGACAAAGCATTTTATATGTGTATAGAAGATTATTTTAGCAATTTACGTGAAAAGAGAATGATACCTTCTTAGAGCGGTGACACGTGGTTATGATTTTAATTCAATACTTGATGATTTTTTTTGCAATTTATTTTGAGCTGAAACTTTTTATACGGAGCCTCTACCTGATGAAGTCTTCACTCCTTTCGGATAGTTAGGTATACACTTTCCGTTACGCGTTCTATGTATATAATCTATATAATAAATAAATAAAGCCAAAAAGCGATCTATTTGCTTACACACTTTACTTTTGATTTTCAGATCCCATATTCACTACATCAAGATTCGGAAAACCGGTCATACAATTAGGAGAACATCGTTACAACAAGTATTGTCGCAGTAAAGGCCCAAAAGCGTCATGGGTGTGTGTCAAATCCAGTAATTGGTGTAGAGCAAGTCTTACCACTGTTAATAACGTTATTGTCAAAATTAATAATAATCATAATCATTAGGTTACTCAAAGTTAACTACAGGATGTTGTTTGCACAAAGACTAAAGACTAGATTTTATTACAGAAACCAATAAAATATTATCAAATATTAAATGATTTATTTAGATTAATATTACATTGCAGAATACTACCCCCCACCCAACCAACAACAAACTTATTTTGTGCTATTAAAACCACGAATAAAAAACTTAAGACGACTTAAAAGTGGGATTCCGGGTATATAAAAAATATTTAAAAAGAAATCTAACTTTCAGTCGTCTTTTGAAATGTATAAGACAGTATTATTACCTTCAATTCTTGTAGGATCGGTTCTCTAGTATACTAAAAACAACGATGTATTGCAGATGTGACATTCACAACGTCTCGATTTGGCAAGCCGGTACTGCAACTCGGCCCTTTCAGATTCAACAAGGACTCCAGGTACAAAGGCTTGAAGGCGAGGTGGAGATGTACTAAAGTGGCCATAGGCTGCAAAGCTTCAATCAGAACCTATTCCAATCACATAATTCTCATGAACAACGTTCACTCACATTAACCCGATTACTAAAATAATAATAAGTCAAGCGTATGTCATCTGAAGTGTAAATGTTGACATAAATATTACTTTTATGAGTAATATTGATAATTTGATGTGTAATTTACATACATACGATCGATTTACCATGGGAATAAAATCGAAATCGCAAAAAAAAAATACAGCTTTTCATACAAAAGGTACATGTCTCGTCGGCAAAAATGTATGAAAAGGTGTAATTTTTGTAGTTGGTCCCATTGTAAAAGTTGATCGTATGCGTTTCATTTATTTTCGTATCCACTATCCACATATAATATCTATAATAATAGATAATCCAGTATTATTGAAAGCTATGTTTAGGTACCTACTTCTTTTTTAATGTATAAAGAACGAGATCATTTAAAGAGCACTTTTTGTAGTCCTAAAAAGGTCCACTCTGTACCCGACATAAATATGCACGGTAGAAAAGTAAATACCATTTATTAAGATAATAGGTATGAAGAAAAATAAATAATGCATTAGAATTATAAAACATCCTGTAAATAATGTTTACGTATTAAACGGTAAAACCTGAGGTAAAACATACCAACCCAGCGCATGAGTCGAGTAGACAGCTCATGACAGTGTTTCAAACTACGTCATGTTATACGCATGACGTAGTTTGAAACACTGTTAGTGTGGGTAGTTTATAATTAATTGTCTTAGAATTATAGAAAAATTATTTTTCGAATTTCTGCTCAACTATTAGATGGGTTTACATTTTAAACAGAATATCGTCCTGAAGTTTTAGTAAAATAACAAGCTTTTGCGCGCGATTTTGTTTATCGCTATTCCCTAGGAAAAAAACGGGATAAAAATTAGGCTCACAACAACTCCGTCTATCGTTTACTCCGTCACAGTACTATAGTAAAGCTGTGGCTCCGTTGTGACGTGAAGGAGGGAAACACAAACCTCAACGAACAACGTGGAATCACAGAATACCACGCGAAAGTTTGCGGGCAAAAGCTGTTTCGATATTAGTAGCAAGTAGGAAAGTGAATAATAGTAAAGTGTATGTTATGTAAAAGTAGGTGCATTAGACATTTTTATTAAATAATCTATATTATACTGTGCTATGGTCTTTTAGTTTTCTATACTATATTTTTTTAGATTTAAATAAGTTCTATCGGTATAATTCTCGTTTTATCTTCTGTAAAAAGAAATAATGAATCAAATTAACCCTGATTTCGGATTCCTTATTAAACGATTACAACTAACCGCTGGAAAATAAACTATTATAGCTTTTCGGGTCCTTATTTTGGAGTCGAAATTCATTTTCATTTTGGAATAGGTAAACTTAATTTCCAGGATGTGGCCAAAATTAAGTATATGAAGGTATTCTATATTATAATTTTCTTTTACATTCTTATTTTCAGTTGTGTTCGCTGAAAAAAAAGCTTACTGGGAAGAGCGTGCTCGGAAAAACTCTAAAAAACCAATAGAAGAAGGTAGTGCAGCTTCTAAACTACTAAGAGAAAAAGCTATTGCCCTTAAACAAAAGATTATGGAGAGGTTGAAACAAAAGGAAAAAGTCATTGTTAAACGGAAATATAATCGAAGACAGAAATAAAGTGCATGCATTTTTTTTTTAAATGATGCCATCTGCATTCTTTATAGACCTTTAATTCCTATATCTTTAAATATTTTTATCGTGTTTCCTTTATTGTAATAAAAAGTTTAATTAAATATAACGTTATTTTATTTTAACCTAGCTATTTAACCGGTCACCTAGCGTCATTCAATATTGTGTATAAGGATACTAGCCAGGTTTTTTACTTATGTATTCTTTGCCAGTGGTTTCATCAGTGTTCTAAATGGGACCGAGAGAGAGAGCGAGAATCCACTGATTGACTCAAAACACAGGTTTTTCCTAGTATGAGAGTCAGAGGCATATCTCTTTGTAAACTATATAGCCTAAAATTTATAATATCTTCCCCAGTTGAGTACATATGAAAAATATTCAAAAAATTGTTACCTATTTTATGGCTGAATAAACATTATTATTATTATTTAAAAAAAATGGGACCAATACTTTTCTCGTAATTAACTGTTTCTGAGTTCTATGTAGGTGGTTTTTATCTAAATCAGGACGTGATTGAGTAATATTATATTGCACATGATATTTGTTTACAGATGCCTCCTACGGTCTATCAAAAAACGGAAGGCCTACACTCATCGTTGGTGATTACAGATATAATATACATAGAGCAATCGGTGCTAAGTCATACTGGCGTTGCGTTAAATGGAGACGGGGCAAATGTCGGACGACTATTACTACTTTAGCTAACACAGTCGTCAAAATGAATAAACCACATAATCATAATTAAATACAACAATAACATAGCTTATTTTAAATTTTCACTCAATTGTAAACTGTTTTATTAAAAAAAAGAAAAAAAACTTATTTTTTTTTAACCTTGATGAAATGAATACCGGAAGTATTATAGTCATTCAATTATAGTAATAATAGTCGTAGGTACGACTACTATTAGTTAGACAGCTAGTATAAGGCTAAGTGTGAAATTATAATCATAATGATACCTATTAAATTATTGAGTTCATTCGTGGATATTTACTTTTGACTTGGTTGTTCCAGAAATGATCTTCACGACGTCTAAAAGAGGGCGAACCATGATTTTATTAGGAAAACAACGTTACTATAAACATAGCAACTACATAGAAGATCGCCCAAAATGTCTTTGGGTGTGTGCCAAATGGAGCTCCGGCTGCAGATCCTCACTGTTTACTATTGACAATGTTTTGTACAAGTGCAATTTAATACATAATCATGAATGAGCTACCGTGCACTGATGTCCTACAGAGTAAGATGACGCTATTTTCTGGTTAAGTTACACTTGACAAGTTTTATCTCAATAAATGATAATGTTAAACAGTCAATTTGTTTTGATTTCAACTACCGAGTTGAGGTCATTTACAGCGCATTTGAAGTACCATCTGTAAATTTACGTTCAATCTTTCAATTTTAATTCAAGAAAAAAAAAAAAGGGAAGTTTCATTATTGACACGAAGGAAACCATTCAATAATTTTATTCTAATTAGCAATACCCGATGTAGCGACATCTATCAGCCATCTATCAGTAACACCGAGGTAGTTCACACACGGAAAGATAGATGGCGTGGCGCCACATTATCCTGCATCGCGCGCCTAAATCCTGCATCGCGCTGGCGAAGTTTTCTCGATAATCTGCATATATACAACTGTCCGACATGTACAGTAGGACCGCGGTCCCCAGGCACGATGTCCCAGCCTGGCGGAAGATCTTCCCTTTTAAATGGAGGTGTCATCCACCTTGCACCTCCATAGTGGTGACCCCGACGTGATGGATGGGAATATTTCCAACCCTCCAAAATCACGGAACATGCAGTAGCACTTCTGAGCAGATTCTCCAAGCTCATCACTCCCCACCGGCAAGCAGTCACACAGCAAGCCAACTTCGCCTTAATCAGGTCCATCGTAGCCGACTCACCGTGCTTCCTGGTCCTGCAAGGCAACACTGCGACTAAGCTCCTCGCCCGCACAGTCCACCGCAGCACACGCCCGGATCATCTCTCCGGCGTGGCGGTTTCTGCATTACGTGGACCAGCCGGCTCAACCTGTCGCAGCATCTGCGCTCCGTCTCGACTCACCGTAGACTTCGAGCAGCACTGGCACTTGCAAGCTTAACGCAACGACGCAACAACAGATCGACCTCCGGTCTAGGAAGGGAGTGATGTAGCGACATCTATCAGCCATCTATCAGTAACACCGAGGTAGTTCACACACGGAAAGATAGATGGCGTGGCGCCACATTATCCTGCATCGCGCTGGCGAAGTTTTCTCGAGAATCTGCATATATACAACTGTCCGACATGTACAGTTGGACCGCGGTCCCCAGGCACGATGTCCCAGCCTGGCGGAAGATCTTCCCTTTTAAATGGAGGTGTCATCCACCTTGCACCTCCATACCCGATATTACCGTAGTAGGCGCAGTAATCAAAGCCTTGCAGTAAGTGGAGCAGATAAGGTTGTCAACCTTAACTTGTTCCGTGAAGGGTTTTACGGATATCCAATATCAGTATCGGTGTAGGCAATAAAATAAATACAAGATCCCGATAGTATATTAAAGATCAATATTAAACACATAAATAAGGAGATAAACACGTAAGAAACTTTACGACTAGAAAGGGAATGCCTATTTACTGTACAGATTAAAACACTGATTACCAGGCAAGAGAAAAAAGGCCCTGATTTATTCTTAGAAACGCCAATAAGATTGAATGAATCCGTATAACGTATAATTTTGAATTGTTTCAGTTGTAATGATGACATCGCGAAATGGCAAACCGATAATAAAGAGAGGAAAATACCGTTACTTTCACGTCAGAAGTAATGGTCTAAGGAGCTGGTTTCGTTGCGATAAACTACTCCACACCGGATGCCGCGCTACCATCAGCACTCTTGACAATATCATCAAGTTTAATCACTCTCATAATCATTGATTTTTTAATCCTGGCTTTTTTAATCTGAATGTATGTTTATTGACAGATGTTACAATCATGTAAATAAGTCTCCATGTACAGTCTGGTGGTTTCGCAAATTTGTGCAAAAAAAAATTGATTGTAAGTACCTGTGTTAGATATTTATTAGATATTTATTCATATTGGTTGGATCATATTATTATGGTAGAAGGATTGATTGATGTGGCAACACTGACCATAGCAGCTTATAAAAATGTGGGTATTTGTATTTGTAAGAGTTAGTTTTTATCAAGCTCTCGAGATATACCACAGCTCTGTGCGATGGTTGTTTTACCCGGTTCTGTAACTTATTATAATTTAAGTCTAAGATTGTGAAGTGAATATGTAATTAATTGTAATATTATAACAGTAAACCTATCGGGGCCCATGAGCGAGTTTGTTGCGTCGCTTCTTCTCCTCATACGGGACTTTTTCGAAGCGATAGTATTACGTTGTTTCATTGCCTGCACTACGCCCACTGAATCCTGATACCACACAACTTTAAACATGGTGTTCGTATCGCTTGGCAGTCGCTGACGCTATTATCAGAAATTGGGATAAAGAGAGGCAATGTAAACCGTACTTGGGTTGTATCCACATAGTTTGAAAAGACCACGTTCTTGAGAACTTCGAACAAGTAAAGAACTAAAGAACAAAGTTTAATCAAGTTATTTGATTACCTAAAATAAGTGTATTTGTGCGAGTTTCTGACATGCACGTGCTAGACGGAATAATAGACAGATGGCGGCGCGGGCGGCACGCTTGCAGTATAGTTCATGCTGGTAGCGACCAGTGACGCAAGTTGGCGCCGGGTGTGCCATGCGAGTGGCTATCTGATGTAAATGTAGTGGTGCCTGAATTGTGGTGTATACAAATTGCCTTAATACTATCTGGTGAGTCGATTTCATGTTGATTGCTAATAGATGGCGAAAGTATCTGAGGAACGATTAAATAATTTAATTATTGTTGAAAATATAGTCAAGTTAGCTAGATTTTATTGGTTAAAAGAATAAGTGTGGAATCAATGCTCAATTATTTATTGCAATATGTATAGGTAAGTTGGGTATTTATTCTATACATATGACCCTATAATAGGGTGTAGCAATTCAATATAATATAACATTATCCTAGAAAGGAAGGAAGGAAGACGGACCGATACTTTGTAAAAATATAGTTTTAAAATGAAGTAAGTACTATTAACTAATTGTGCGATAAATTTATTATTACTAGCTATCTAACTAGTTTGGTGATTCTCCTCATTTTGCCGGTAGCTTTATAAATGTATTTTGTTTAAAGGGATTTCCCTAGATATATTGACATAGTGATGGTTATGACATATTTATAGGACGTTCAAAAGACAATGTTTTAAGGTTGAGACTTGAGTCGGTTCATGTACCGGACTACAAACCGGATAACAAAAAAAAAAAAAAAAATTTACTTTGAATAAGTGCTGTTTAGCTATGAGGGTCATGTTGGGTTAATCTGAAGTTGCAAAAGTGGAATGAGGTTAATGGTAAATTTTAATTGAGTGTGATGGTATAATAACTCCGGTAAGTTTCTTAATTTTTCCAAAAAAAAAAAAAAGAAATTGTAAAGTATTTTGATAATTCCTTTTAAATTGAATACGCAACGGTCATGTAATGGTGGTAATCTGTAGCACGTTAGACAAACGTATAGTCTAAAGTTCCTGATCAACAGGTTTCTCCCGAGAAACAGATTTCGAATTAACGAAAAGAACACGGTTTTTCAGTAAATATCATGGATTTTATTTTATTTTAACATATTTAAGAGAAACTTACAGCTTATACAAAAATAATAGTACAGATAGTTAAACATAAGCCATTTAAAAGTTTCTTCAGAATAGCATGTTTCATTTGAATAATTTTATTTAGAACATTCTAGTAATGGTTTGCCAAGAATAATCTCAAAAACAACTAAAAATTTAAAGTTGTACTTAATTTATTTAGAGATATTAATATTAATTTTAAATTCACAAGATCTACTTAATTTACAAAAAAAAAATTGATTTATAAATTACAATGTTGTAAGTTCAGTAAAAAAAAAAAACTGTTATTTAGGGTGAAAAACAACCTACTTCGGTGCTAAAGACTTGTATCATTTAGAATGTAGATTTAGAAAGTTACAAAGGGTTCAATTTACAGTTCAATTTAGAATTCACTTTAGAGTTAAATTTAGAGTTCAATTCAGAGTTATTTTAAGAGTTCAATCAACCCGTTAATTCTCGCGAGTGACGCGCGTCCTATTTATTATAAGGGTTGATGTAATTGTTATATTTTTGGCCGCGAGCCAATGAGTTAAGGGTTCAACTTACAGTTCAATTTAGAGACTCGGAGTTCAATTTAGAGTTGAAATAATGGTTCAATTTACAGTTAAATTAGAGTCAATTAAGGGTTCAACTTACAGTTCTATTTAGAGTTCTATTAAGGGTGCAATTTACAGTTCATTTTAGAATTAACTTTAGAGATCGAGTTCAATTTAGAGTTCAATTCAGAGTTGAAGTTGGTTCAAGTTTAATTCAATTCAGAGTTCAAGCGAGAGTTCAATTCACGGCTCATTTTAGAATTCACTTTAGAGTTCAAGTTCAATTAAGAGTTCAGTTAAGAGTTCAATTAAGAGTTCAATTAAGAGTTCAATTAAGAGTTCAATTAAGAGTTCAATTAAGAGTTCAATTAAGAGTTCAATTAAGAGTTCAATTAAGAGTTCAATTAAGAGTTCAATTAAGAGTTCAATTAAGAGTTCAATTAAGAGTTCAATTAAGAGTTCAATTAAGAGTTCAATTAAGAGTTCAATTAAGAGTTCAATTAAGAGTTCAATTAAGAGTTCAATTAAGAGTTCAATTAAGAGTTCAATTAAGAGTTCAATTAAGAGTTCAATTAAGAGTTCAATTAAGAGTTCAATTAAGAGTTCAATTAAGAGTTCAATTAAGAGTTCAATTAAGAGTTCAATTAAGAGTTCAATTAAGAGTTCAATTAAGAGTTCAATTAAAAGTTAAATTTAGACGTCAGAGTTCAAGTCAGAGTTCAAGTCAGAGTTAAGTCAGAGTTCAAGTTAAAGTTCAACTTGAAAGTTAAGAGTTCAAGTTAGAGTTCAAGTTAGTTAGAGTTCAAGTTAGAGTACAAGTTAGAGTTCAAGTTAGAGTTCAAGTTAGTGTTCAAGTTAGAGTACAAGTTAGAGTTCAAGTTAGAGTTCAAGTTAGAGTTCAAGTTAGAGTTCATGTTAGAGTACAAGTTAGAGTTCAAGTTGAAGTTCAATTTAGAGTTCAAGTTGAAGTTCAATTTAGAGTTCAATGTAGAGTTCAATGTTGAGTTCAATGTAGAGTTCAATGTAGAGTTCAATGTAGAGTTCAATGTAGAGTTCAATGTAGAGTTCAATGTAGAGTTCAATGTAGAGTTGAGCTTCGTTTTCTTGACGTTTACTGAATAGTCCGAATAGTCTAATACTCTGTAAGCAAAAGCTTCGAGTGGTGTACTTTTGAAAGGAAATGAAATTAATTTATTTGCAAGAATAAGGGTGACAAAAATATTGATGGTAAAATACTCTACCGAGCTTCGGTGTGCAAATATTAAAATTAAATGTTACATTAAGACATTGCTCAAATAGATAAGACTACATTTTAACAAATGTTGGTTAATTCGAATTAAAAATAATAATTAAGCTAAATAATAACAATAATAAATCGATACATAAATACAAAATCGATAAACCATTCACCGCTCTGTCAAATAAACAATTATAAAAAAAAAAACAAGTTCATAAAATGTCTATTAAAAAAGTAATATACTTAAATGCCATGTTGATATGAATCACATTTTGTCGTCAATTTTGTTTTGTAGAAGCTAAAACAAAGCTGAGGCTTTCTTCCTTAGGGTAGTGTGTGTGTGTAGCTAAGTCTGTTTGGCGGAGCTGTTATGATTCTTGATCTTAGTAATGTTCTTGCCTGGGTGTACTTTAGTTTGCTTTGAATTGATGTGATTTTCCCTTCACAAAGTTGAAAAGTAGAATTATTAACTCTAGATCTTTGGTTAATATGAGTAAGCGTTAGCAAAATGATCAAACTAAATCAATTAATAGCTAAATTGGCTCGCAAATGTAGGCAGAAATGGCCGAGTGAAATTATTTATTACTGTGCTGAACTTCTTTGGTTTCAGGTAGAGTTTTTCACACCAGAATGTGATTGGACTTGTGATTCACCGTGGCCGTATCGGAGAGTTGGATTGTTGGTCGGACTCGCTTGGATCATAATGTTATCGTGGGATTGAGACCAAAAGAGTTATGAATATGAAAGTAGATCTATAGTAGTAAATAGAAGTAGAAAAAGAGATGGATGAGTTGCGTGAAAAATATGACTAAGAAATTTAGATTTGGAAGTTGAGATGTTTTTTTACGACGTAAGCTTTAGCTTTCCGCTCTAACAGCAGTAGCATACGGAATAGTAGTTTATAAAAAAAAAAAAAAAAAAAAGTAGCTATAAAAATAAAAAGATATAAAACACTTGTAAGGACACTGATAAGATGAAATAATATTGAGAGAGAGAGTAGAGGTAATAGATGTAAGTAACAAAGTATAGAATTTATCCTAGTTAGGTTCGATAAGAACAGGTTTAATTATGATAAAAAAAATAAGCAGAAGTCCATTCATTTACGATAAGATGAATTAATATTGAGAGAGAGAGAGAAAAGGTCAAAGATGTAGGTACCAAAGTATAGAATTTATCATAGTTAGGTTCGATAAGATACAGGTTTAATTATGATTAAAAAGCAGATGTCCATTCATTGCAATGCAAACAAGTTCTTCAATTAAATCTTGTGTTGAAAGGTCTTGATGACAGACGTGCAGTCTTGACGATAGATATGCAGTATTTATGACAGACGTGCAGTCTTCATGTCAGATGTGCAGTCTTGATGACAGACATGCGGTCTTAATAAAATACATGCAGTTTTCTTCAATAAAATATTGTAAAAAAATAGAAACTTGATAACATACGTTTAGTCTTGTCGACAAACATGCAGTCTTAGTGACAGACGTGCAGTCTTGATGTCAGACATATAGTCTTGATGTCAGATGTGCAGTCTTGATGACAGACATGCGGTCTTAATAAAATACATGCAGTTTTCTTCAGCCTTCTAAGCAAGCTTCCTTCATATGGAATTCCTGATGGCCTGTGCGCTTGGATTTCCGATTTCCTGAGTGAACGGTCTATACGAGTGGTCATAGACGGGTGCTCGTCGGACCTCTTGGCAATCAATGCCGGAGTTCCTCAGGGATCAGTTCTCTCTGCAACCTTATTTCTGCTGCATATCAACGATCTGTTAAAACCCGGTATCTTTGGGTACGCAGACGACAGCACTGTTGCAGAGAGATACATTTCCAGCGCACGAGCCACTAGTGACGAGATCCAATTGTTTCGAGAGGCCATGGTTGGACGTTTGAACGTGACCTTACAGGCAGTCTCTGATTGGGGCAAAGCCAATCTGGTCACGTTTAACGCCTCCAAGACACAGGCATGTCTTTTCACCGCCAAACGGAGTCCTTACCATCAGGCTCCTACTTTCCAAAATATATCCTTGCCAATATGCGATCGGCTTGATCTCCTAGGCATAACATTAACAGCCAAAATAAACTTTGGCTGTTCTATTGAGTCGAAGGCAGAAACAGCTGCCATAAAGCTGGGTATCCTCTCTAAGGTTAAGCGGTACTTCACGCCTGGGCAGTTGCTCCAACTTTATAAAGCACAAGTCCGGTCATGCATGGAGTACTGCTGCCATCTTTGGGATGGATCAGCTAAGTACCAGCTTGAGGCCCTCGACTCAATAGACCGCCGAGCCAGGAGACTCATTGGAGATGAGTCTTTAATTAAGGCGAAACTCACGAGCCTCGACCATCGAAGAAAGGTTGCTTGCTTATCGGTTTTCTACAGGATATATTTTGGAGAGTGTGCGCAGGAATTGTTCAACCTAATTCCACCATCCCCATTTTTACACCGAACCACAAGACGCCGGGAAAATTTTCACCCATACGTTGTTGACATACCGAAAATACGGACACAGCGTTTTGCATCCTCATTTATAATGAGGACAGCAAGGGAGTGGAACTTGCTTCCGGCGTCTGTGTTTCCTGACGCCTACAATCTAGGAACTTTCAAGGCCAGAGTGAATAGGTTTCTTCTGGGTAAGCGTGTTTCATCTTAGGCTTCGTCATCGCCCCTTCTGGGCGGGTCAGTGGCCAAACGCAAGCCCATTTAATTTAAAAAAAAAAAAAAAAAAAAAAAAAAGACATGCAGTCTTGATGACTAGACTTTAATGATAGATATGCAGTTTTAAGTATCAAGAGCGTAAATGAATAGTTGAAGAGACACTTCTTATAAGAAAATAGTTAGTATGACTAGTAACAATTAAAAAAAGAAGAGAGGGTGGGAGATGTTGATATAGCAATCTGGATAAAATTAATAGATGTTGATAGAGCCATCTAAATAAAATTAATAGATGTTGATATAGCCATCTGAATAATATTAAAAGATGTTGATATAGCCATCTGAATAAAATTAATAGATGTTGATATAGCCATCTGAATATAATGAATAGATGTTGATAGGGCCATCTAAATAAAAAGAGAGAATAGAAAAGATATTAAAGGATATGAAAAAAAAAAATGAAAACAAAAGATTAGAAATGATCAGAAAAGATTAGAAATGGTTAGAAAAGATTATAAAAGATTAGAAAATTAAAAGATTAGAAAATGCAAAAGGGTAAAAAAGATTAGAAAAGATTAGAATAGATTAGAATAGATTAGAAAATATATGGAAAGATTCTAAAATATTAGGAAATATTAGAAAATATTAGAAAATATATGGAAAGATTACAAAATATTGCAAAATATTAATAATAATAGTTTATTGACATAAGAAACTTATACAACGTATCTTAATGGTAAATTTCTTAGACTAGGTTATATAATTAAAAGCTTAGCATCTGCTGCTGAGCTAGGCAAAAGCCTGTATTACAGCATAAATCCCCATGGACATGTTTTTTTTCAATTAGGAAAGTTTAAAAAAATAAAAATAGATAAGGTTAGAGGTAACGATAAATAGAAATTTGGATTTAAATATGTATTGTATTTTAATTATAATCTTGTCTAATTAATATGGGAATGAAACCGGAAGAATGTAGATGTAGATGTAATGTGTATCTGTAGCATAAGTCTCGCAATATAAGCTATAATATGCTATTCTGTAGCGAAATGTGTAGACTTTATATTAAGATTCCACCTAAATTGTACGACATTTCTGGCGAAATAAACAATTTCATTTCATAAAAAAAAAAAGAATAGTCAATATGTATAATGAACTCTCACCGGACACAAGCCTTTCAGGCTTTATGTAATTTTGGTCTTTACCTATCATGTAATTTTGGTCAATTATATAAATAATAATAATATGAAGATAAGAAAAGATAAGGAAAGATAAGAAAAGATAAGAAAAGATAAGGAAAGGATAGATAGCTGTTTTAATATTTAATCTTGTCTAATTCATATGTAATGTAACTGTTAATCCAAAATGTTAAATCTCAAATGTTTTTGCATGTCGTCAAGGCTACTTACACCTCGTGGAATGTTAAACTACACTTAATTTATAAAGGAATAGATATAGATAGATGGGATTGATAAGATAAGATTTGGTGATTGATTTTGGTTGGAGTTGATAGCTGACTGTATACACTGTCGTATGTACACATACAATAAAAAGCTTTAGGGATAGGTGAACCGATGTTGAAGGATCCATCTGAGAAAAAGAGTAGTAGATGTTGATGGTCCATCTGAGTAAAGTGGTGTATGTTTATCTGTATTATTTTATGTAAGATACTGATAACTTTTATTTGTTTACACGAAGTTTGAGGACAAACTTGAAGTCAGGAAAGGCCGAATGTTAGATATTTATTAGATATTTATTCATATTGGTTGGATCATATTATTATGGTAGAAGGATTGATTGATGTGGCAACACTGACCATAGCAGCTTATAAAAATGTGGGTATTTGTATTTGTAAGAGTTAGTTTTTATCAAGCTCTCGAGATATACCACAGCTCTGTGCGATGGTTGTTTTACCCGGTTCTGTAACTTATTATAATTTAAGTCTAAGATTGTGAAGTGAATATGTAATTAATTGTAATATTATAACAGTAAACCTATCGGGGCCCATGAGCGAGTTTGTTGCGTCGCTTCTTCTCCTCATACGGGACTTTTTCGAAGCGATAGTATTACGTTGTTTCATTGCCTGCACTACGCCCACTGAATCCTGATACCACACAACTTTAAACATGGTGTTCGTATCGCTTGGCAGTCGCTGACGCTATTACCTGTGAATGCCTTTTTGAATAAAGTTTAGATTAAGAAATTTTATGCTAGAGTTCTAGCAGTAGTTTGTTATTTCATAACATAGACATTTGGTGTCAATAAATAGCTAACTTAAGTAGAGGCAGAGGAAGTATAGGGAGAGACAGAGAATTGGACACATACACATGAAATTGTTGTTGGCGCTGCAGCTACGTCTCGTACTCGCAACTCTAATGTTATATCGGCCAGGCCACGGATCGAAAGGGCCAGGCCAATAGTAATATGTAGGCTGTGAAAAGAGCTTGGATTAGGAATGTTTTACTCGTATAGTTTTCTCTGCATATATAAGCTAATAAAAGCTAGCACTTAGTTATAATGGTACATTTTCTAATTAATGTAAAATTCCAGCCGTGTTAACAACATCGAAGTTTGGTAATCCGATACTACAGGTCGGTAAATATCGGTTCCAACGCAACAGCAACAGTGGTGCCAGGACCTGGTGGTGCTGTGTTAGAGCTAAAAGTGACAGGTGCCGGGTATCCGTCACCACATATGATAACATTATTCTCAAGTGTAATGGAAGCCATAATCATTGAATACTTGCGTAAGCAGTACAGGATTTGATTGTATACTGAATTTTATAAATAAATATTCTATCTCTTTCGTTGCTAAAATCAAACGGTTTTCTGTATTCTTATAGTTGATCCAAAGCAGCAATGGCTCAGTGAGTTCGTGATGTGAGACGCGGCAAGTCCACGGTTTGAATTCTACTGTGAATTTAAGCTTTTCGTGAAGGAAAACCTCATGAGGAAATAAAAAATCGATAACTTTAGTATCTTCCTGGATTGCCCTTTGAAAATCAATCCTAAGTATACCAGTGTTATCCGGAAGCTGCACTTGAAAGCAAGGTATATCCTATAAAGGTTTTGTGTTATTATCACCAGTGGTGACTAATTATGAGCAATTCTCGTTTTTCTTTGCCTAAGCCGTCTCTTGAGCTTCTGTAAGTCTTTACATTATGTAATGTAAAAAATGGAAACATGTATTGAGGTATTCTTATATTCAGAGTTATTAGTTTGAAGCGATCTCAAAATAATGCATGATGTCTTTGTACCTACATTGTTTCAGTGGAGTTCACGACATCAAGGTACGGTAACCCTGTAATACAAATTGGCAAGTATCGGTTTAATAGAAACAGAAGCAACGGCAACACGATCTGGTGGAGCTGCATCAGATCCAGTGGCATCAGTAAATGCCGAGCCAGCATCACTACCATAGATAATAAAATCGTTAAGCGGAACGAGTCTCATAATCATTGATAGCAGTTATGCATGGAAAAAATTTACCCGCGGTTAAACATGTTTACTCTAATTTAAAAAGGATAGCATTTAAACGAGCGAATATAAAATCCAATAAAAAGCATCAAAAGGATATGGCATACCGACAGACTAAGTGGGCGACTGACTGTGAGCGAGTATAAATCTGGAAGGCTGCGATATGAAAATACAAATTTGAGTTAGTTACTCAAAACGAGCCGCATGATAATTTTTGTGCGGATAACTTTCTATTTGAGTAACATCTGTACGGCTCCTATTATATATATTTTATTTCAAGAATAGCTGTGCCATGCTGCCATGAGATATTTCAAGTACCATAACAAACATACCATTTCAAAAAACTTAAAAGTTAGCTTACTTAAAATAACTTATTAATGTAACATTTCTATTTTAATCCTTTATTTCAATTGCCAATTTATTTAAGAATAAGTTTGATTAAATAAAAAGTTCCTATGAGTAATGAAAATGCATATAGAATGTAAGGCTTTATGGTGAAATCATAGATATAAGCAGCAGAGCTCCCTAGAGACAATCTAATTTCCACCAGTCAAAACAAGCTCTAAAGTTTCTTAGTTTTGAATCTATATGTGCCATCGAAGGATAAAAAGATGTTTTCCATTCTAGTACCAGTGTTTTCAAAAACGCGTAACGGTAAACCTATGGTTCTTATCGGATACTATCGTTATCACAAGGACAGTCGATGTAAAGGCGACAAATCAACGTGGTATTGTTCAAGAAGAAATACGTGCCGTGCCAGCATCACTATCGTTGAAGATATAGTTGTTCAATTCAAAGGCTCTCATAACCACTGAGGAAGACGATGCTAATCTTCAAATACTAGCTACCAAGCGAGGATCTACACTGGAGATGATGGCATAGTTAATGTTACTTATCAACACACACTTAAAGCTCTGCATACTATCATTTACTATTTTTATAATAAGATACTGAATATATTCTACCATTATTTTACTTTTGTCTTAGATATAAATTATTTAAAGTAGTTTATGTTTTCTTCGCGTTTATAATAATCCTTTTTGATGTTAGGTACTTGTATACATTTTCTAATAAATGTTCACGAACCTTTCTAAGGATTTTGGCTTTAAGCTCTGCATACTATCACTAACTGTCCATAATTTTTATAATAAGATACTGAATATATTCTACCATTATTTTGCTTTTGTCTTAGATATAAACAATTTCAAATAAATTTATGTTTTCTTCGCGTTTATAATAATCCTTTTTGATGTTAGGTACTTGTATACATTTTCTAATAAATGTTCACGAACCTTTCTAAGGATTTTGGCTTTAAGCTCTGCATACTATCACTAACTGTCCATAATTTTTATAATAAGATACTGAATATATTCTACCATTATTTTGCTTTTGTCTTAGATATAAACAATTTCAAATAAATTTATGTTTTCTTCGCGTTTATAATAATCCTTTTTGATATTAGGTACTTGTATACATTTTCAAATGAATGTTCACGTATCTTATTAAGGATTTTCGCTTTAAGCTCTGCATACTATCACTCACTGTAATAAAAATATTAAAAATGAGAACTGTATCTGGCGGAATTAAGCGTTATAAAACATAAATGTACATATTTGTTTATCAAATAAATAAAATACAAATCTAACTTTCAATGCTTTTTATAATAAGGTACTGAATATATTCTACCATTATTTTACTTTTGTCTTAGGTATAGATAATTTATGTTTTCTTCGCATTTATAATAAAACTTTTTGATATTAGGTACTTGTATACATTTCCAAATCAATGTGCATGTACCGTTCTAACGTTTTCGGCTTTGAACTTTCTTTTTCAGAACTGATTTACAGTAGTTCGCGGTTTGGAAAGCCTGTAATTCTTCAGGGGAACTATCGCTATAACCTAATAGCCAGAGGTGATGGAACGAAAAAATCCTGGATATGTTGTAAGAAGAGTACAGGGTGTCGTGTTACCATCACGACCATAGATAAGGCTATTGTTCATATTAGAAACAAGCACACTCACAATTGATATTTTTGATTTTCATTTTCTATTATATTAGTATGGTAATAGTGTGTGTAAATGATATAATTTTCTTGGTTTATTTACTTATGGTTCCTTCCACCAAAACTTAAATCTCGACATTTAATACGGCCCCAGTTATTTCTAGTTGTTTTACTGTTTTAAAGGAAATAAGTTTCTGTTCAAAAAGTCCTTTTTAATACAAGTTTTTTTTGGTGACTCTACTAAAAATAAAGTATTCCTTAAACTTTGTGATCTAGATGAAGAATTTTATTTTGTACCTCCACCAGTGCTTTATATTATAGTAATTGTGAGATTAGATAGGAAGGACCGAAACATTGTGAACTGGTGATACCATGCATACGAGCTAGTTTAAAAACAGTATTGTAAAACTTGAGAGGTGTCAAGGGACACCCGGATGGAACGAAGTTAAAAACAAATATGTATAAATATATTTGTTTACCCCTTACTATATATTTTACATATTTGTTTTCTCAATGCGAAATAGAAAGACGAAACGAAAATAACTGGCTTGCTTTCTATAAGAGAGAGAGAGAGAGACAGACAGAGAAACATGCGCACGCCGCACGGCTTACAACTATAGCAAAAAGTGTCGTTACAACTTTTGGTCTTAATTTTTTCCGTCTAGCCCCCTTTCGCAACGCGCTATAAGGAACTTCGTTCCAATAAAGATTTTATTAAATAAAGCATTGTTTAATTTGTTACTGAAAGGGTTTTAGTAAGGTGAGGATAATTTAAGCCCTTATCTAATATGTAAAAATCAATTTGTATTTTTTTTATGCGCTGCAATACCGTTCATCCGATTGCGATAAAATTAAGTCAAAATAGTCAAATTATTGCTTGCACTTGCGCGAAGGTTATAGGCAAAAGAAAACGGATTTTTCACCAAGGCGACCACTCGGGCACGAACCTCTAGTAGGTAGTATACCTATTTCATGAAATAATGCTCAGAAAATGAGATTGCGAGAGAATTAATCCCTCTCTTCGAAAACTCAAATTGACTCCAATAAAGCACATAAATGTCAACTTTCACTAAAGTTACCATATGATATCTCAAAAATAAAATGACGTATGTTGTCAATCACAGCATTTATGGCAGCATTGCTGAGGGATCGCTTCTGCAGGGAATCTACTAATATCTTCATCGGAGGTCACAAGTTCTTCAGACACTCTCGCTCTTTCGTCGGCAATCGGATTAGATGGACCTGTTCTAAGAAACACAAGAACAAATGCAAGGTATCAGCTGTCACTATTGATGGCGTTGTGATCTCCACTTCGGGTCTTCATTCACACTCTTAGAGTTATGATGTTTTATAATTGGACTGTTTTACAAAAAACTTAAACCGACTTCAAAGTACACGAAGAAGTAATCAAATCCTGATCTGATGACAATGGGACCAAACGGGAAGTGTACCCTTCCAGACAAAAAAAGAATTTTCCAAATCTGTTCATAAATGACGGAGTTATGAGGTAACAAACATAAAAAAAAAAAAAAATAAAAAAAAAAAAAAAACACATCCGAATTGAGAACCTCCTCCTTTTTTTGATGTCGGTTAAAAATGACAGTGAGTGAGATTCTAATGTTTAGGTCTTTAAAATTATCCATTATCAAAATTATCCATTTGTAGTGTTTATAAGTGATACGATATATTATTGTTTGTAATGTATGCCAATTTGTATCGTATATTTTCTCATGAATTTCTTGGGATTATGCACTATTACATTATTGTAAAATTTACATTATGGTACTTTTTCATGTTCTTTATATATATACTATGTTACACAAACAAAATGTAGGTAGGCATAAATATATTTTTTTATATAAAAGGTCGCGGGATCATCCCCAGGTGAAAAAATATAACAGGTGGAGATTTCGAGATGGCATATATTCGAAACCTATGTTGGGTTCGTCATGCTGAACAACTTTTACTATGGGACCAATAGTAAATTCGTGAATTTTAAGTATTTGTTGAAATATGTGTATCCAAAATGTTATTCGCGTTAGTTAGGCGCGTTTGTGAGCTTTATTGTAATCATAATTAAAGTAACCTAAAATAAAACCTTTTTTAATAATGCTTCATAAGAAAGTTAGTTGGTTGCAAAGTTTTGAGCATTCCAAACAACTAAAGCTATGTTTTAACATTATTAGATAACATTTTAAACTTTTATATTTGTTTAAGATCATTGTTGTCCTCCTTGAGTTTTATTAAAGTATTGTTGTGTTGTTAATTCTAACGGTGGTTTGATGATTATAATATGTGTTGTGTTTTTATTATTTAAATGTTGTTATTATGTGTTTTTACTTAAAACATTCCATAATATAGTTATCACAGGTACAGTTTACTTCGTGTTAGCAGAATTAGAAAAACATTTATATGGTTATAGAAAAGTTTAGCTGTAGTAGGTACCTACATACAAGATAAGAAAATATCTGATGACCTATTATTTAACTAATAACTGAATCCGGTTATTTACTTCATCCTGTTGAATAAAATCGCTAATCGCTACACTAAATCCCGCGGTTTTACAAGCTTACCCGAGGGATCTAGCATTGAAAAAAATTGGGGAAAATTGTATCCTATGTACAGAATGTTTTCTAGAACATCAAGATATCTAAAATTTCTGCTATAAGTGGGATGGGATATTGGCATTAATAGCTTAGTATAGCAAAAAAAAAACGTAATCCATGAATGAAGCTAATCAAATCTGTAGCAGGTACATACAATGGGAATTTCCTTTTCCACTGTTTGGTTATATTCTACTTTTACCAAAACAATAACAAAAAAAAGTTACTTTTAACAAAACCAAATAAAATAAGATGCAGTTTTTTATAGATATATTTATGTCACTCTACATGTTTATCTATGGTCTTACAAAAATAAGGAATATGTTGCATTATTTGTTGATTATTTAATCAATAAAATTGATAGTTACTCTCACTATTTTAATATGTAACTTCCAGTGTTGCACTAATTAACTAAATAAAATTTATCACAATTATGATAAAAATATTCTAAATAATTTATAATTTTATGAAAGTTGGGCTGATAATATTATAAATTTTTATTTAATAATATATAGTAAATCTATCAGGTTAAAAAAGCTTACAAAGAATTTTTAAATTAAAGTAGTTTAGTTTAATTAAAGGTTCAATTAAAAAAAAGATATACTATTAATTTTTAAAAAGACTAATTATTGCATATAATTAATAAAAGAATGTACTGACTGTAATAAATTTATTAAAAAAAATTAAGAAGGATTGAACATTTAAAAGTTTGTTATGAATACTTAATAATGTTAGAAAATTTTAAGTGTTTATTAAAATCATACAATTTGTAACATAACTTGTTTTATGGCAGATGTGGACTATTTTTGTAAATTGTATTAAATAATAAACAATCCAATTGATTTTTCTAAAGTCCTAGTAAACGATTAGCTCTCACAAGAAAAAGAAGAATATATTTATACAAATTAACCTTTTATTTCAGGTAGACTACTGAAGTCAAATCGAGGTCAATGGCTTTTAGTAAACGGTTTCACATACAATCGTCGACAGTGTTCGAGAGACAACGAGTGGAAGTGGTACTGCTCCAAGTACCACAGAGGCTGCAAAACATCAGTGAACACCACTCAGAGTCTCAGAGTAACAAAGTACACCGGCGAACACGACCACGACGCTCATTCCCTAAGCGGTACTAAATGTAGGTCACATAGGTACAATATCCTGTAATAAGAAGAACTAAAAGCTTATGATTTTTAACCGACTTCAAAAAAGGAGGAGGTTCTCAATTCGGTTGTGTTTTTTTTTTTTTTTTTTTTTTTTTTATGTTTGTTACCTCGTAACTCCGCCATTTATGAACCGATTTGGAAAATTCTTTTTTTGTCTGGAAGGGTACACTTCCCGTTTGGTCCCATTGTCATCAGATCAGGATTTGATTACTTCTTAGTGTAGTTTGAAGTCGGTTTAAGTTTTTTTGTAAAACAGTACAATTATTGTTAACATCGTTCAAGCGTGACGTCACTTTAGAGTAAAAACTGTTCCATAACGTGACATCACGCGGAACTTCAACAACACACGATATCTTCGTATGTTTTTGTTTAATTGTCAAAAGAAAGAAAATATTTTTGATATTGTAAACGACGGACTAAATAGATTTTTTTAGTCATCTAGCCTAATCTGTCTAAATGATAATGATTTTTCCCTCATGAAATATACAAAGTTATAAGTAAAATACAAACGTGTCTACTGTAAATATTGGAATTATGCAATGTTATTGTAGCATCATATCTGTTGCAACTGCAGCATACTTGTAATTTAGAATATTTTCCATTACATGAATATTACAAAAAAACGTCTTTCTATTTCAATGTAATAAGGTAATTCGATAAAATTACATCGGAACCTGTATTAAATTGTTATATATACACATAACTTATAAAATAACCCTTTTCAATTCTTGTGTTTGCAAATAAACAGCGGAATGTATGCCTTACTAACTTTAAAACTTTTTTCAGTAACATGGCTGAGGAAACCAAACGGCAAAGATCTCGCTATGGTAAACGGATATACTTTTTATTATCATCATCGGAAAAAATACAAGTCCAACATATGGAATTGCACCAATGGCGGTAACTGTAAAGCTCGCTTCATTCTAACTCCAGGGTCTAGAATTGTAAATGCCTATTTGGACCATGTACATGAACCACCAAGTTTTATCATCAAAAATGGAATATATCATAAAGTATAATGAAAAAGCAAATTATGGTGAAATATATTTGAATATATCACTGAAAAAACGTACAGTGAATGATTTTTTTTTAACTGTGTATAGGTCTGTGTTTGACCACAATCTCATCATGATAAGTGATGATGTGGCCGAAGGGGGTAAGCACACAATGCCTAGAAGGAGCAGCTGCAGCTGTCGGAACACACCGATAGGTTTTTAATTTGAGGGTGGTAACCAGCCAGATGGGTATACAAAATACCCTACCACCGTGCTATAGCGTGCGTTTAGTGCGTTTCCTGACGAATTAAAAAAACAAGCATAGAAATGTGTGTAAAAAAGAAGCTGAGAAAACGTTATGCGAAGTATGCGCATTTACTAAATATACAATTTGAATTGATAATAGTTCAATAAATATCTATCTAGTGTGAATTTTGGAAAAAGTGTAAATGTAGCAACATAATGTGGATGATTCAGTTAAAATTATAATTTCTTTCTAACCAAGAATACGAGAACAGGATATAAAAAAATGCCCTGTCAAATTAGTCGAATTGAACACAATTTCAAGGTGTTCAGAACAATGTTTGTAAGTAAGAGTGTAATGTATTTAAAATTTGGTTGTTGCCATTTGCAAAGGGACTAAGTATCAATATCTTTTATAGCTGTATTTTAGAATTTATTCCATTAATATAATATTGTGAAAAAATGTCTTTCGTTTGCTAACCTTACCACAGAGTTAACAACATTATACATCCAGTTCTACGTACCAAGGCAGTCAGAATTAATTTAATTTGATTTTGTAGAGTGGGAATTATTAATCTCAACCATTAATTCTTGTATCATTAATGCATAATGATGATTTTGCACATTTACATCATTAGTTACAAATTTTTATTTTTTATTATAATCCTTTTTTAACCATACATGTAAATAGGTTTTTTAACCATAAATGTACAGCTATTCAAGTTAGATGGAAGAAAAATAAATATGAAAAAATATGAGTCCTTACACGGCAAGAATGGTTCAAATATTCTTTCCGAAAATTCTGTGGCTGCATTTAAATTATAGGTGTAAAAAAAAATATTTCTCAAGATTTTTGCCCTTATACATTGATACAATTTATGTTATATATATTCATAAATCAGTAAATGAGATCAAAAATAATTTTTATTCAATAAAATTTCAATTTTCAGTAACCTGGGCGAAGACATCAAACGGTGAAAATGTCGCTGTAGTAAACGGCTATAGCTTTTATTATGATCAAGAACAACAACGCAAAAACTACAATTCTAACATATGGATTTGCAGCAGTGGCCAATCATGCAAAGCTCACTTCAATTCAACTTCACAGTCAAGGATTGTAGAAGTCTGCTTGGAGCATACTCATGGACCACCAACATTTATTATCAATAATGGAATCTTCTATAAAATGTAACATTATGATGTTTACAGATATGTTTGATATTATCATAAAAATAACGACTTTAGCTTTTAAATAATATTATGATAGGTACTTATATTTCGAAGCTCGTATTGATATACCTGTCTGATACATCTTCTTCCTGCGGTTTCACTTGTACTCCAAGCCGCATCGCAAAAAAAATGATATGATTTTAATTTTGGGCTACTAACAATAAAATAAATAATTGATATCATTGTTTTTACTATTTCCGGTATAAATAGATTATTATATTACATGAAGTATAAACTAACGCGTAAGTACCTAGGTACACGTTCACACGGCTACACATCATGCTATCCAGTATAAGTCTCGCATTGTAAAGGATTTCCATACAATGACAGGTCAGCTTTTACTGGAAATGTATAGCTTGATATGTAGCCGTGTTAACCTACTGCGTCTGGTCAATTGTTTTGATCTTTGCCAGCAAATTTCACTAAACCTGCCGACTCCGTGTGTGTGTCCGTTTGGATCATAAAGGTGAACGCACACTTATCCGGGCTGAAAGCGCCGAACGCATCGAACGAAACGAATTTTAGAATTCTGTATATGAAATCTTATGAAAGCTCGCACACTTGCCCGCGTCGAATCGTCCGAATCTGGAAGAACACCAGAAATCCTAGACAAATTTTGTCTTCAGACAGTCTTCAGAAAAATGACGTCATCAGGTTCGGCTCGGCTTATGCGGTCGACTCGACTGATGCGCTCGCATTCTATCAGTTGCATACGACAGTCGGTCGATTCTTTCGGCGCGGTCGATTCTTTCGGTGCGGATATGTGTGCGAGCCCTCCTTGACTTCGATTCGTTCGCCGCGTTCGGCTCTGATAAGTGTGCGTCCACCTTAATCATGATCTTACGAAAGTACCATGGGGGATTTTTTACCGACCCCCTGTGTTCGCCTGGGTGGGGCCCCGAAGGGTGGGGCCCTTCGACAGTTATCAGATGCGTGTTAATCATGCTGGGCACAGGATACAGGATTCCCTGTGGCCGTTGAATTGCGCTAATCTCGTGGGAATTGATAAAAATCGAGGACTTATAGCTACCACTTACCCACGATGCGGAGACGTCTTGAATTGCACTTACACTGATGTTAATATGTAGTGTAATTGTAATTGTAAATAGTGTTATTGTATGTCTATTTGTGTGTGGGTGGTGTTTGGCGATATATTTGTATTGAATTCAAATAAAAATTGTTATAGCGTTTTAGGCTCAAGAATGAAGCGAGCGAAGAAAAAAAAACAAATTATAAATTCAGCATAAAATATATTTTTTTACCAAAAATCAAAACCAGCCTATATGACTATTACTAACCATCGCATACTATTTATTATATTAATATGATTGCCTACTAGCAAAACTATACAAACATTCGCATTATTTATTATATAAGTACCTAAGATCATTATGGTAAGAATATAACCTACCTATAAGAATTATACCTATATTTTATTATATTGTAAATATTATAATGGTAATTACTTACTATCTTCTAGTTAGTTCATATTTGTTTAATTCGTTGATGGTACTTGTTGTTGGTATGAAAAAGTATAAGAGCTTTGGCTTGCCTTACGATTTATTATCTGTAGATATTCAATACGGGTTTCCTAGTCAACAACCACTTAGCTCTCCACTCACAGGAATCAGGGTAGTTAAATGATTAAAAATACATATTTATAAAAGCATGATTAGAAAATAGATCCAATTTTATATATTCTGATTTGTTATCTATCTTGCATTTAATGTTGATTTATTGCTGCTGTTGCACTATTTGATTTTGACGAAACATCTTTGTTACAGTTACAATGGTGAAGAAAAAGAAAGGTAATGACCTAGCCCTGGTGGGCGGATTTACGTTCTACCATAAGAAACAGCATCGTACTACATCGGGCTGGGTGTGCACCAATCATAATAACAAGAAATGCAAGGCTCGACTCACAATGTGTGACAAAACCGGAGCAATCATCCGGTCCACACTGATCCACACACATACACCACCTACATTTACAATAAGGAATGGATACTATACTAAAATAAAATAAAACTATTTCGCCAATTAATTTTATTATTATAATTTGTTAAAAAATTAAGAGAAAGCTGTCGTAGTTCATGGTTCATGTAAAAATAATTTGTTTTATTAAAAACATTTTTTTTATATTTTTTTTATGGAATTAATAACTTCAATTTAAGGTAAAAATTTTTTTTCATGCTTTGAATACTTATTAATTAAAGAATTAATATTTTATTTTTATCGTAATTTTTTATGGAATAAAAAACTTTAGTTTTAGTTGTTGTTTTATTTTTAAATTTCCTTTTTTTTATACGACAAATTCGGTAAACAAGCATATGGCCCGCCTGATGGTAAGCTGTTACCGATTTTTCCTCCCTTTATGAGCTCTGGCGACCATACTCACGCGCAGGAACACAACTTTATACAACATAAAGTTATTTGGCTGCTGTATTCTGTACGGTGGAGGTGTACTTCCTTTCATGTTCACTTACATAGAAACAATTCCGAGCTGTTTCGTGTGAGAAACAAACCAGTTTCAATTCTTTGATCTATTTTTCATGTTTTTTTCTTTTATTATAGTCCCAAAGCTAAATTATTTTCTGTGAATGAATCTATTTGGTTCCGTTGTTAACGCAATCACTCTATAATATTCTAACTCTATGTCAAATCTCACGATCTATAATATTTTCACACAATTTAACTGCACCAGATTAAAAAAAAACAATCATATGACCTACGAATAATTTTTTATTTATTCGTAGCATATGACCCATCTGCCGCCCCAGACAAGATGGTTATCCACAATCGTCATCGTTAGTAAACGATCAACCTTTGTATGGGATTGACATAAGAGATTGTTAAGAATCACGTGATATTTCGATTTGAAATGTCAAACCCATACAAAGGTTAATCGTTTACTAACGATGACGATTATCGATAACCATCTTGTCTACTGGCTCTGATACTATTGTTTATGAAACAATATTTTATCAAATAAAGATTATTATTATTTATTATTATTATTTATATTGTAATATTGTTACAGTGATGATAGTAAAGAACAAAAATGGAAAAGAACTAGCATTAGTTGACGGATTTACATTTTACCCTAAAGCAAAGACAGGGACTACAACATATTGGGTTTGTACGAATTGTACGCACACGCAGTGCACCGCACGCTTTACAGTACTCAAACGAACTGGAAAGATTAAACGTTCCAAACTGACCCACTCACATCCACAACACAAATACATTATTAACAATGGAGTTTATATCAAAATTTCATAGCAAAAATTTTGACTTTTAATTTACCTATTTACATAAAACATGTAAAAGGTACGATGACATTACTACGGCTAAATGAGGTTTTAATCTCATCTTAAGAATTATGTGACTATATAAACCGTGCAAATTATGTTACGTGGTGTTTACTTATTTTTTACAAGCTTTTATTTATCTTGCAATATATGTATGTAACTATGTTTGTTCGGGTGGCATCTTGCAAGTCCAATTACACGCACTTCCAGTAGTCGGATTGACTTGATATTTGGTATACATTAGTATATTGGAAGACAATGCAAGTACAGTAACCAATAAAGGTTGCTTTATAATTTTTTTTTTAACTAAAACTTATTTTTTGTATGCTTTATCATAAATATGTTTTTTTCATCTATCAATATTAAAATATTGGGGATATGACCACGTTTTATTATTGTATTTATTTACTCATAAAGGACAACTAGCAATTTAGTTTATATAAGCAACTAGCAGACCCCCGCGGTTTCACCCGCGAACGGTTTGAATTTTTTTGCGCGGAACACTAATTATTTTTCAAAAATAGAAGTAGTCCTTTGTAACAAAAAAATAAAAAAATATTCTGTTTTCTTCCACATTCTTATGGACCGCATAGGAACGTCCGACTAAATCGTTGTGTGGACGTTCGAGGCGGTTCGAGGATGTGAAGATTCAAATTCAAAAAAGCAGCGCGATGGTGAAACCGCGGGAGACAACAGAGCTATTAATTTATATGCAGGATGAACAGTATGGGCGATAGCGCCAAGCGCCGTAACGCTTACGTACGCCGTACGTAATAATATTGATCTTGATATCGGAACAGCATCCGTCAACAGAATTGATGCTCAATAACTTTTTTCCCACAGCGATGCGAGACTTGCAGCCATAGTTAAAGTTGTAGTATATAATAAAAAAACCCGAATTCTCAGCAAAATGTACCTAATGCCAATATATTTTGGTAAAATAGTCACTCATTTAGAACAATTCTCATCATTAACATAATTCGGAAAAGTTATATCAGCAATATTGCATGACTAGCTTTTTTACCCGACTACGGCGTAGCCCAAAGGAGGGTATAATATGATTACAGTATGATTTAGTCATAACGATTTAATCAATACCTTCTAACATATTTTAGTTTCAGTGCAACTGGTAAAGAAAATGGACGGGAAGAAATTAGCTATAATCAATGGATTTACATTCTACCCAATGAGGAAGACTGGAAGTAGTACTAATTGGGTTTGTAGCAGGAGTGGCAGCGGGCTATGCACTGCACGTTTTACCACCATCGACTCAAACGGGGCTATTGTTCGCGTCAAATTTGACCATAGCCACCCACCGCCCAATTTTGTTATTAATAATGGTATTTTTGTAAGATGTTAGAGTTTTGTACATGTAGAGCACCTAACAAACTTCGTTATTAATCGTGGTACTAATGTGCTAGGCATGCAGAAATCTGTTCTATGTTTATATTTCCTTCATTCTTTGCGTATATTTTTATGTACTTATTGTCAGTCAAAATGTATTGAACTTAAGGCGATGATAGTTGACGGGCCAGTTGGCGCAGTTGGTTAAGATTCACCTTACGCGCTGCAGGTCGTGGGTTCGATGCCCACAAAGGACATGCATTTGTGTGCATGAACATGTCTGTATGTCCTGAGTCTGGGTGTAATTATGTATATTAAGTATGTATTTACAAACAAAAAGTTGTATATGTATTATATCAGTTATCTGGTTTCCATAGTACAAGCTCTGCTTAGTTTGGGAACAGATGACCGTGTGTGAGGAATGTCCCAGGATATTTATTATTATTATAGTTCAGTGGTAGTGACTGGTCTGTTAGTGAGCTTGAGCTTTTAGTGGAAGAAAACCTTATCCTTATTGTTAAAATGGCCCTGATTCTGTTGTTCACAACTAAACTAATTTTAATCTCGCTATGTCTCTTTCTAACAAAGAACATAAGAAAAGGATGTGAGAAATTTAGTCCTGTCAAATTAGTCCAATGCTTGTTATCAATATAAATTAAGTCGCCATCTATCGCGGTTACGTCTAAATACACGCAAAATAAGACGGCAAAGAATAATTTGACAGCTTCAAATATGTTCTATCTCTATCACATGAGGATGCATGTGACTGTTTTAGAGACCTATTAATCCGAAATTATGTTCCATTAAAAATTTTTCCACCAAATATATCACCCACAATGGACGAGGCGTAATTTTTTGTTGGATCGTTTAATCGGATCGTAGAAATAATTTGAACGCACAATTTTAGATCATTTAACTATAAGCGAATATTTTTTAATAATATTTCAATACAAGGGGTCGAAATATCAGTATATTAAAAAATTGACTCATTGCACATTCAAGAAGATTGTAACTATAGAAATCGGAATAAATAGGTAAAAGAAAGTGCAAGCCTGCGATGCTCTTATCGCCACGCTGATGACCTGACATCAACCTGTCCGTCTGTCCATCTATTTAAGCTCTTCAATACTCGTTTGTTCCGCCAGACCTTACTAAGACAATAGTCGTACCGATAATAAAGAACAAGACTGGTGATCGTGGCTCTGCAGCTAACTACCGCCCTATATCTCTGGGTACAATATTGGGTAAGGTGTTTGAGCGGCTGATCCAGCCTGAGCTGCTAAGGAATGTTAGCATTGATGATGCACAGTTTGGCTTCCGTCCTGGCCTTTCGACAGATACTGCCATTATAAGTTTAAAACATACAGTTAACTACTACGTGGAACACAAAACATCAGTGTATGCCTGTTTTCTCGACCTGAGTCGTGCGTTTGATCTAGTGAATTATTCAATTCTTTGGAAAAAACTGCGCGATTCAGGTGTTTCAGGGGAGGTGGTTGATCTGTTGAGGGCTTGGTACGAGGGCCAAACTAATACAGTTAAATGGGGCGACGCTTTTTCTAGCAGCTATAGGTTAGAATGTGGTGTTCGTCAGGGTGGATTGACATCTCCGGACCTTTTCAACATTTACGTGAATGGGCTGATCGAGGAGCTGCGGGGGACTCGCATAGGTTGTCACATAGGTGGACTATGTGTAAACAACCTAAGTTATGCCGATGACATGGTTCTCCTCAGCCCCTCGATCAAGGGATTAAGTAGGTTGCTTTCGGTCTGTGAGCACTATGCAGCTGCAAATGGGCTGAAATATAATGTAAATAAAACCGAAGCGATGGTATTTAGGGCAGGGAAGGGTCCGGAGAATATTCCGGTGTTACGGCTGAATGGAGCAGTGGTGAGGATGGTGCAGCGGTTCAAATACCTTGGTCATATTATTACGGATAATCTGAATGATGACGCTGATATCGAACGTGAGAGGAGGGCACTTTCTGTACGGTGCAACATGCTGGCGCGAAGGTTTGGCAGGTGTAGCAAAGAGGTAAAATTGACACTCTTCAATGCTTTTTGTCAATGCTTCTACACCTGCCAACTCTGGGTTAAATACCGTCGAAAAGTATATAGTACCATGAGGGTGCAATACAATGATTGTTTTCGCATACTCATGCGTCGGCCGCGGTACTGCAGCGCGTCTGGTATGTTCGCTGAGATGGGGGTGCCTGACTTCTTTGCCGTAATTAGAACGCGAGTGGCGTCATTTTGGGGTAGACTGCAGAGATCACAGAATGCGATCCTGAGGGCTGTGTGTCACGATTTTAATAGTCCAATCTTCAGACATTGGCTTTCTCTTCATATGGATGAGAACCGAAAATAGTCGGTTTTAAGCGTGTTTTTATTGCTATTTTTTAAATTACTGTTTTATTTATACATGTCTATTGACCTTTACACTATTGTGTAGTTTTACTAAGTAAGTCTATTGACCTCAACACTATTGTGTATTGTGTTTTAGCTTTAATTTTACATTTACTGCTATAAGTAGTAAGCACCATTATGGGTACCTCTGCCTGCAAATAAAGAATTTTATTATTATTATTATTATTAAGCAACCACTGATGCTATTGATTTGAAAGGTTAAAAAGTTAGAATAAAACAGGACTGAAATTAATATTTAATAATAATAATCAATAATATTATATTATTTTTATCGATAAATGAGTGCAAACACATTTTACTTTGCATTTGATAGCCAGTGTTAAACATTTGTTTTTTCAGAAAATGGTGAATATTATTTACTTCAGGAAACATATTATAAAAACGAGGGACATTACTTTCGTACGTTTTACCGTTACACCGAGAGGCTTAAAAAGACATTGCATTTTGGTTGGAGACATATGAATCTATAAATAAAGAAACTAGCCCCCCAAAACCCCTGGAAAAATTGCAAACGATTATCTATTACCCCATGGCCTGTTCATATTATTATTTTAATTTATGCTTATTATTTTATATTTTATTTAAACTACTAAAATAATTGTTCTAATTAATTAATTATTCCAAAGCATGCTAGTTTATAAACATAAAATTTTGTATGGTAAAAGAAGGCTTTTATCTTACACGTTTTTTATTTACAGGTAATGTTTACACTTATGCTGTATTAAACTGGTAAGTTCTTTTTCTAGTGCTTTTGTCGGTGTAGCAACATTTTGCAACTCCCTATACGACACGACGTCTATTTTTGTCTTCACTTGATCTATGTAACTTATTCTTGGTCTCCCTTTCTCGCTTTCCCTCTATCTTTCCTTGTATTATGTTTTTGATTAATTCGTCGAGTCGTATATGACCAAACATCTTTTCCCTCCTATTCTCTATCGTCTCGTAAGGTAAGTAATTAGTTGTAATATATTTTAGAAATCGTTCATATATTCCAATCCCTATAGGGGGCAATAAGTGCTGTTGGAAATATTGAATTTCCAGCATCAGCATTGTGCAGTGCACTGTGCAGGGCTCTGCACTAAGCTGTTTTTGGTCTACCTGATTTGCTAAAATATACAGGACTACCTATGTATGCTTGTAAGAATAAAAAGTTGCTCCACTACGAACCTAACCTGAACCGTCTTTTAAGTTTTTACAAAAATGTTATGTTTTTTGTACATTAAAAGCATAGTTTTTTCTCGTCTCTCTTATAATTCCTGTAGATAATTATTGACCATAATTGAAGACTCATAGTCTTCAATTATACTCAATAATTATCCAAATAAGAGTTGTATTCTTAGGCAAGTTTAAATTTATCTTTTATATGCATGCCACTTAAAATATTTTCTAGTCATCTGCATCTAGTAGCATTTTATCCAAGTAAATATTTTTTTAAGAGTTTCAACACTTTCTTTGTGAAACTTAAATTTCAGATTTAGAACTGTTGCAAAGTAAAGAGGTTTAGAAGTCACACACACTACTGTCAGTTACAGTACCAGTACCAGTGTACATGACATGATCCGCCAGGCTCTAGCCAGAAGTGCCAGCACCCACATGTCAGTTATTTGCGAGTGACTTCATTTACGACGACTGTACGTCTCTTCAACAACCCGCATCAACAAGCTATACTCGGTTTGATGATGAATACCTCGGCCAGAGAATTATTATAGAGGTATACTAACTGACAGCGATTTAGATCGGCTTTTATATGGTTTACTTTTCATATTTTCTAAGCTGTTTCTATAATGTTTAAGTAGTTTTAAGCTAAATCCATTGTAAATAATGTATTTTCTATATATGTTCTATACATATTGTAAGTAATAATAAATATTTATAAAATTTAATATATTAACAGTACTCGTGGCGCAATCTCAGAAAGGTCAGATCCGTCTATACTGCTCTGGATATACTTTCTTCTTGCCGACTGCTTACCGCAAAATCGTCAAAAAAAGATGGTACTGCTCCACAGATAAGCCGAAGGGTTGTCCAGCATACATCATCACTCAAGACATGAAGGTCATCATCATTAATAATGCTCATAATCATGCACCCAAGCCGACTAACCTGAAGTTCCATTATCCATATAATATTTAATTTTGACTGTTTTTTATGATTAACATTGTTATTCAATAAATAAATGATATATATGTAATAAATTATTATGACTATCTTTCTTTTAGCAACATTGCTCTTGTTAATAAAATAATGCATTTTTACCTGTAGCATTTATGTTTGTCTACTAAGAATCTCAAAACCTAATAGGAAAAAATACTGAAGAATCTAAACTAAAAAAAACACGTCTCCAAAAAAATCGCTTTTCGATAAAAAATATTAAAGGTTTTCTCGCCATTACACAGTTCTAAAAGAAAGGTTTTTTACTTTTGAAGCTTGAACACAAGCTCATCATGGTAAGAGATGATGTGGCTTTAGGAGTAAGCAGAATTTTTTTAGAACTGGCTCTGAGTTTAGCTGCCTGCTGAGTTATTCAGCGATGTACCAAAATAAGGTCTTTAAGAGGTGACATGCCGAAATGTCCAACAGATAATGTGTATACCAACGCTTTTTAGATCGGATATTTACAGATTTTAATGTGTTTCAGTATCATATGTAACATCGCAGCGGGGAAAGCGTCTGCTAAGTGTTGGAGGCTTCACGTTTTGTTCACAATTAGCATCAGGCCCAAAGACCAGATGGGTGTGCTCCACGCATAATCATAAGAAATGCCGTGCAGTTATTCACACTTTTGGCGAAGAAATTATTAGAATTAATAATTCACATTATCATGCTTAAAAAACGGAATAAAACCTAAATTATAATTCATGTAATATATTGTAATCATAATACTCTGTTATCTTGTAGCTATGAAGTTACTAGTATACAGATATCACGGAAGTAAAAAGCTGATTGTAAATCGTGTTTTTTTTTTATTATTTTCGGGTCTATTCGCGCACAAAATATTTGTTTTACTAACCATGACCTTTTGACCAAGTTGTATTGTTCGTGATCACGAGGGGACACGATCAATGGCAACTTGGTCGCCTGGGGAATTGTTGTGAATTCGGGAAATAAATTCCACCCAGCAAAAGCAGCCTTTTAAGAGGACTTGACTTTACTTTGTATTAATTATCATTTTTGTTTTAGTGTCCTACATGAAATCTCGCCGAGGCAAACCCCTATTGTGTGTTGGGGGCTACACATTTTACAAACAAACCGTGGAAGGTCTTAGAATCCGATGGAAGTGCTCTACTAATGGTAACAAGGGTTGCCGCGCTGCCATCTACACTTACGGTGAAGAAATAATAAAAATTAACAATCAACATATTCATGATAGAGTATTAGAGTCAGACTTTTCATAAGTGCCTGCGAAGGTCTATTTGAAGGTCTTAAGTAGGTAGAAATAATAATCTATACAAATAAATAAAATTTAAGTGTTTGCTTGTAATGTCAAAATAACAGCGATTAACTTTGATTAACGATTAACTAAATGCGTAATTTTTTATGTATGTCTGTGTGTTCCGGCTAATCTCCGAAGTGGCTGGGCCGAGTTTGATGGGACTTTTAATAGCAGAGTACTGATGTCATAAGGAGTAATTTAGGTTACTTTTAATTTTAAAAAAGGATCAGGGGCCCCGCGCAAAAAAAAAACGTACTTGGGAGAAATCGCGGGGGTCAGGTAGTAAATAAATAAAACCGTTTAATTTCTTAAAAGTAATAAAATAATAATGTAACCTTATTAAATGACATTTATTCTTAACTATAGTGTGTTTTCTTTCACACTTATTGAACTTGACAGGTTATATCATGGCTTTTGAGGCTTTTACCCAAAAAAAAGTGTTTTGCAAGGAGAGTATAATGCTAATGTTCGTAGCAAAAAAATTACATTTTAATTCAGATATTAAACATAAAATAAGTATGCATATGAAGCTGTAAATTTGGCGAAATTAAGCCCCTCTGTCTTTTTTCCGAATCTTCTGTAGAAACTTGTTTGCATCTAGTTCGCAGATACGATTCACAGGTCCAATTGGCAATGTATGAAATTGTACTTAATAGACCTACTTGAAAGATCAAATCCACCTGGCTGGCTACCACCTTCAGATTTAAAATCTGTCGCCGAGCACCTGCTGCTGTATTCCGGTAGTTGTAATTGATATCCACAGACTACGTCGGACATATTCTCGCTAGCAAAAAACTGTGTCTATGAAAGTCGGCCATCTCTCACGCACACATTCACACATTAGTTGGCTATTTCGCGGGAAACGAGACTGTCGCCGTTTACCCGCGCTCGACTAATGTGTGAATGTGTGCGTGCCGGCTTGTAGGTACGTACAGCGTGGTTGCCGACTTGAGCGACACAGTTTTTTGTTAGCGAGAATATATCCGATTTTTTTTAACATCCTTGTTGATGTCCATTTCCATTTTAGGCTTTGTTTTGTTACCAACGCTGGCCACATCATCACTTACCATTGTCAGACTGTTTTCTGCCACTATTCTACAAGAACAGAGGCAGAAAAATGTTGCAAAAAAGTGAGATTGCTGAGACAGGCCTATTATTCAAAAGATGCAATCAAGAAAAAGAATTTGATGCCCGGTAATTAAAACCAGTTTGTAAATGTAGAGCCAGATGAAACACTGAGCGAAGATATAAGACTAACATTTTTTAACATGTTTGGTGAGACTGTAAAAACGAACTAACTGTGAGCCGAATAATTTTTTTTATGTCGGTACTTCTCATCCGAACAAAAGTTAGAGAATAGACGTACTCCCCTAGTAAAGTTTTTTGTTTTTTTTTGCGTGGAGAAATCCTCATGGGATACCCGACCGCCTCGGGGGTAGCGGCCAGGTTATGCCGGACTTGTAACGGATAAAACCCCACGGTGGTCGCCATCTGCGCTATAGATGTCTAGTCACGATGAATCGTGACCACATCGACCCATCGTCCTCCTTGGGGTCGCTTCTGGGCGCACAGTGCCCCCGCTCTGATTGCCCTCGACCACAAAGGCCCCGTTTAGTCGCCTTTTACGACTGGCAGGGGAACACCGTAGCTGTTATTCTAAGCCCGAGCTACAGGGCAGGGGGGCCGCGACGAGGCACGTTTGTGCGCCGGCGCCGGCGGCTTCGCCTCCGAGTGGGATCGGCCCTCTCCCGATCCCGCTCAGCAGCCTCCTTCTGATCATTACGGTCTCACAGAAGGAGGCTACTGCTCTCCAAGCTGTATCCCCGCTCAGCATCGCCGACACGACTGCTGGCAGGGAGAGATTCCGTCCAACCCCTAGTAAGGCTACTCCATATTGACGGGAAAACCCGTTACCCTACCATTTTAAAATAAATAATAATGTAAAGCTTCTAAGGTTTCTAATCATAATGTAGTCATTCTTAATGTATGGTAGTATACTTTGTATTAATTTATGTCTTGACATTTCAGGGTTATACAAATACGTCACGTCCCGGAAAGGAAAAACCCTCATTAAGATTGGAGAATATACCTTCTGCAAACACAAGACATCAAGTGCAGTAACCAGGTGGATGTGCTCCACACATAACCGCAAAAAATGTAAAGCTTCTATACATACTTACGGTGATGAAATTGTAAAGATAAATAATACACATTGTCATACACATATAAAAAAAGAGATAGATAAATATAATTTTTAATAATAATTAATATTTATGTAGAACATTCTTCATTTTGATGGGACTTTCACTGGCAGAGTACTGATGCCATAAGGAGTAATTTAGGGTACTTTTAATTTTAAAAAAGGATCAGGGGTTCCGCGCAAAAAAAACAGTACTCGGGAGAAATCGCGAGGTCAGCTAGTAAATAAATAAAACCGTTTACTTTCTGAAATGTAATAAAGTATAATAGTGTAACTTATTAAATGTCATTTATTCTTAACTATAGTGTGTTGTTTCTTTCACACTTATTGAACTTGACAGGTTATGTCATGGCTTTTGAGGCTTTTACCCAAAAAAAAGTGTTTTGCAAGGAGAGTATAATGCTATAATGTTCGTAGCAAAAAATACCAATTCAATGTGATCTTAAACATAATATAAGTACATATATGAAGCTGCAAATGTGGCAAATTTAAGCCCTCTGTCTTTTTTCCGAATCTTCTGTAGAAACTTGTTTGCATCTAGTTCACAGATACGATTAACAGGTACAATTGGCAATGTATGAAATTGTATTTAATAGACCCACTTGAAAGATCAAATCCACTTGGCTGGCTACCACCCTCACATTGAAAATCTGTCGCCGAGCACCTGCTGCTGTATTCCGGTAGTTGTACTTGATATCCACAGACTACGTCCACGGCCACTTCTCACGCACCCATTCACACATTAGTTGTCGATTCCGCGGGAAACGAGACTGTCGCCGTTTACCCACGCTCGACTAATGTGTGAATGTGTGCGTGCCGGCTTGTAGGTACGTACAGCGTGGTTGCTGACTTGAGCGACACAGTTTTTTGTTAGCGAGAATATTTCCGTATTTTTTGTAACATCCTTGTCTATTTCCATTTTAGGCTTTGTTTTGTTACCAACGTTGGCCACATCATCACTTACCATGGTCAGACTGTTTTCAAACATAAGCATATTCATAGTTAATAGTTAATTCGATTTCTGCTTGCGTATTTGTTGAAAAAGGTATTGAGTCTTGTTAAACCGTCAGATCAAGATCAAGGTCAGGTTCCAAATACTTTGCTGATAATACCGAATCATTTCAAAGTCCTATAAATACAACTGGACCGATAGCAGAATCATTAACACAAAAAAGGGTCAAACAAGAGCAAGAAATGTAGTACAGTGGCAGATAGTGTTGCAAAAAAGCGTGATTGCTGGGAAAGTCCTATAATTCGAAAGTTGCAACAAAGAAAAATAATTTGATGACCGGTCACTAAAACCTGCTTGTAAATGTAGATCCAGATGAAGCACTGAGCGAAGATATAATACTATCATTTTTTAACATGTTTGGTGAGACTGTAAAAACTAACTAACTGTAAGCCGAATTTTTTTTTTTATTTCGGAACTTCCCATCCGGACAAAATTTAGAGAATAGACGTACTCCCCTAGTAAGGCTACTCCATATTGACGGGAAAACCCGTTACCGTACTATTTTAAAATAAATAATCATAATGTAGTTATTCTTAATGTATGGTAGTATACTTTGAATTAATTTATGTCTTGACATTTCAGGGTTATACGAATACGTCACGTCCCAGAAAGGAAAAACCCTCATAAAGATTGGAGAATATACCTTCTGCAAACACAGTAAATCAAGTGTAGGAACAAGGTGGATGTGCTCCACACATAACCGCAAAAAATGTAAAGCTTCCATACATACTTACGGGGATGAAATTGTAAAGATAAATAATACACATTATCATACACCTATAAAAAAAGAGATAGATAAATATTATTTTTAATAATAATTAATATTTATGTAGAACATTCTTCATTTTGATGGGACTTCCACTGGCAGAGTACTGATGCCATAAGTAAATAGTACTCGGGAGAAATCGCGGGGGTCAGCTAGTAAATAAATAAAACCGTTTACTTTCTTAAAAGTAATAAAGTATAATAATGTAACTTATTAAATTACATTTATTCTTAACTAAAGTGTGTTTTTTCTTTCACACTTATTGACTTGACAGGTTATATCAGGGCTTTTGAGGCTTTTACCCAAAAAAAAGTGTTTTGCAAGGAGAGTATAATGCTATAATGTTCGTAGCAAAAAATACCAATTCAATGTGATCTTAAACATAATATAAGTACATATATGAAGCTGCAAATGTGGCAAATTTAAGCCTTTCTGTCTTTTTTCCGAATCTTCTGTAGAAACTTGTTTGCATCTAGTTCACAGATACGATTAACAGGTACAATTGGCAATGTATGAAATTGTATTTAATAGACCCACTTGAAAGATCAAATCCACTTGGCTGGCTACCACCCTCACATTGAAAATCTGTCGCCGAGCACCTGCTGCTGTATTCCGGTAGTTGTACTTGATATCCACAGACTACGTCCACGGCCACTTCTCACGCACCCATTCACACATTAGTTGTCGATTCCGCGGGAAACGAGACTGTCGCCGTTTACCCACGCTCGACTAATGTGTGAATGTGTGCGTGCCGGCTTGTAGGTACGTACAGCGTGGTTGCTGACTTGAGCGACACAGTTTTTTGTTAGCGAGAATATTTCCGTATTTTTTGTAACATCCTTGTCTATTTCCATTTAAGGCTTTGTTTTGTTACCAACGTTGGCCACATCATCACTTACCATGGTCAGACTGTTTTCAAACATAAGCATATTCATAGTTAATAGTTAATTCGATTTCTGCTTGCGTATTTGTTGAAAAAGGTATTGAGTCTTGTTAAACCGTCAGATCAAGATCAAGGTCAGGTTCCAAATACTTTGCTGATAATACCGAATCATTTCAAAGTCCTATAAATACAACTGGACTGATAGCAGAGTCATTAACACAAAAAGGGTCAAAATAAGAGCAAGAAATGTAGAACAGTGGCAGAAAAATGTTGCAAAAAAAAAGAAATTGCTGGGACAGTCCTATTATTCAAAAGTTGCAATCAAGAAAAATAATTTGATGCCCGGTCATTAAAACCAGTTTGTAAATGTAGAGCCAGATGAAACACTGAGCGAAGATATAAGAATAACATTTTTTAACATGTTCGGTGAGACTGTAAAATATATAATATAAAATAACCCGAATATATTTTTTTATTTCGGAATTTGCCATCCGAACAAACTTTAGAGAATAGACGTACTACCCTCGTAAGGCTACTACTCCAAATTGTCAGGAAAACCCGTTACCCTACCATTTAAAAAAATAATCATGATGTAGTAATTCTTAATTTATGGTAGTATACTTTGTATTAATTTATGTTTTGACATTTCAGCGTTATACGAATACGTCAAGTCCCAGAAAGGAAAACCCCTCATAAAGATTGGAGAATATACCTTCTGCAAACACAAGATATCAAGTGCAGTAACCAGGTGGATGTGCTCCACACATAACCGAAAAAAATGTAAAGCTTCTGTACATACTTACGGTGATGAAATTGTAAAGATAAATAATACACATTGTCATGCACCTATAAAAAAAGAGATAGATTGATATCATTTTTAATAATAATTAATATTTATGTAGAACATTCTTCTCACCATTTTCAGCTGTATCCTGTCAATATGAAATAAATTTTGATAATTACTAATAAATAACTATTTTTATTTTATTATTGTTTTGACCATGTTGTGTTGTAGGATGATTCATCAAGACCAGACTTTTCTGTGCAACTTATTCAAATGCATCATTTGTATTAGAAGTCTTCTATTGATTTAGTTTTGCTGAAAAGTTTTGCCTCGCAAGAAACATAATATACAGGATAAACGAAACAAAATGAATAGGTATAATAACCAAAATAAATCAAATGAGTATGAATTAAGGAGGATGTAAAGACTTACCCCCTTACTCATAAAGCGCTATTTAACTAATATACTGTTTAAATGGTCACGTAAATAATGTCACATTATTTGACAATGACAATAGAGTGACGTTATTTACGTAACCCTTTAAACAGTATATTAGTTAAATAACGTTTTATGAGTAAGGGGGTTAATATTAAAATTATGTATTTTTATTATTTTTGTTTTAGCGTCCCACATGAAATCTCGAAAACGAGGTAAATCTCTTTTATGTATTGGGGGCTACACATTTTACAAACACACCGTGGAAGGTCTTGGAATCCGATGGCATTGCTCTACTAATAATAGCAAGGACTGCCGCGCTACCATCTATACTTACGGTGAAGAAATTATAAAAATGAACAATACACATACTCATGATATAATCGAAAATTGTTTTACAAATAAATGAAAACTGTAACGTAAACCGACTTTAAAGTAAACTAAAAAGCAACCACATCCTGACCTGATGGCAATGGGACCAAACGGGAAGTGTACCCATACAAACAAAAAAGGAATTTTCATGTCCGTTAATAAGTAACAGAGTTATGAGGATACAAACATAAAAAAATAAAATAAAATACAACTGAATTGAGAACCTCCTCCTTTTTTTGAAGTCGGATAAAATACACCGACTGTGAAAACGAAAAATTATAACTTTAGTAGGTAGAAATGTTAATCTATACAAATAAATAAAATTTAAGTGTCTGCTTGTAATATCAAAAAGCATTGACTAAATGCGTAAGTAAAGTATTTTTTATGTATGTCTGTCTGTGTGTTCCGGCTAATCTCCGAAATGGATGTGCCGATTTTTATGGAACTTTCTCTGGCAGATAGTTGAAGTTATAAAGAGTAATTTAGGATACTTTTAACAAAAAAACTGTAACGATCGTACAATTGGCAGTGTATGAAATTGTATTTACTAGACCTACTGGAAAGATCAAATCCACTTGGCTGGCTACCACCCTCAAGTTTAAAATCTGTCGCCAGCACCTGCTGCTCTATTCCGGCAGCTGTACCTTATATCTAGTTCCATTTTAGGCTTTGTTTTGTTACCAACGTTGGCCACATCATCAATTACCATGGTCAGACTGGTTTCAAACATAAGCATATTCATAGTCGATAAGGTACGACTAAGAATATTTACAAATAATGTAATTCATATCAGTTATCTACGTGTTATCACAACGAGGCAATACTCTTTTAAGCTCCAACTCTTCAAAGAGTCTTGCATAGTTACAACAGCTTGTCACGTTTGAAAACCAGATGGGTTTTTAAACAACGGAAATGCCGCGCTTCAGTTTATACATGCGGTGGTGAAATTATAAGTAATAATAACATAGTAGTCATCCCAAAAAATGCTTACGTATTTGTTGAAAAAGCTATTGAGACTTGTTAAAGCAACAGATCAAGATATTAGTCAGGTTCCAAATTACCTTGTTGGAAATACCGAATCATTTCAAAGTCCTATAACTACAACTGGACCGATACCAGAATCATTAAAACAGAAAGGTTCAAAATAAGAGCAAGAAATGTAGAACAGTGGCGGATATTGTTGCAAAAAAGCGATATTGCTGGGAAAGTCCTATCATTCGAAAGTTGCAATGAAGAAAAAGAATTTGATGCCCGGTCATTAAAACCAGCTTGTAAATGTAGAGCCAGACAAAACACTGAGAGAAGAATATTTTCTTAACATATTTGGTCAGACTGTAAAAACTAAATATCTGTGAGACCATTTTTTAAAATTTCGGGATTTGCCTTCTGAACCAAACGGTATGATTGCAACATAACCGATGCTAGATTGTAAAATTTTGAGAATGGACGTACTCCCCTAGTTAGGCGACTATAAATTGTGAACGGGACCCTTCCATTTTTAAATAAATAATCAAAACGTAATAATTCATAATTAATTTAAATTAATTAATTTTACATCTTGACATTTCAGGGTTATACGAATACGTCACTTCCCAAAAAGGAAAAACCCTAATAAAGATTGGAGAATATACCTTCTGCAAACACAGAATATCAAGTGTAGGAACCAGGTGGATGTGCTCCACACATAACCGCAAAAAATGTAAAGCTTCCATACATACTTACGGTGATGAAATTTTAAAGATAAATAATATACATTGTCATACACCTATAAGTAGATAAATATTATTTTTAATAATATTTTTATGTAGACTATCTGCTTATCATTTTATCCTGTCAATATGAAATAATTAAATATTAACGTGATAACTACTAATAAATAACTATTAATATTTTATTTATTTTTGTTTTGACCATGTTGTATTGGATGATTCATCAATACCAGACTTTTCTGTGTCTCTTTTTGAAATGCATCATTTGTATTGAGAAGTCTTCTATTGATTTAGTTTTGTTGAACTGTTTTGCCTCAAACATAATATACAGGGTTAACCGAATAAAATGAATATAATAACAAAAACCAAAAGAATTGAAATGAGAATGAATTTGCCTGTAAAGATAGGTCATCGCTCACTATGTCAGCACGGCTCCATCGCAGCAACGGCCCGGCACCGCCTCAACTCAATCCAACCACTAGCTGCCAGCGCGCCGCCCGCCTCGAGGTGGCGGGCTGGCGGTGCGGGGCGCCCGGTGAAATTGGTGGCGCGGCTTTGGCAAGATACCGCTTGCTGGCATCACGCAGCGGAGCGGACCGCTCGCTGGAAGCGTGTAGACAGCAGGACTAGTGGCATTTTATCTAGTCATTGTAAAATTTACTCAAATAAATAAATAAATAAATAGACGTATGTATTAGGCGATGATAGATCAGTGGGAGTGATGTCGCAAGCCGAGACGAAGGTCCCGGGTTCGAATCCTGCAATGAGCTTGCGCTTTCGGTTAACGGATGCCTTATTGTAAAATGCATACAGTGGAGGAAGATTATATATGTTTTAACATACTTCAGGGCTACACGAATACGTCACGTCCCGGCGGGGAAGAACCCTCATAAAGATTGGAGATTATACCTTCAGTAAACAAAAAAAATTAAGTGTTGGAACCAGATGGGCGTGCTCCACACATAACACAAAAAAATGTCTCGCTTATATACATACTAGCGGTGACGAAATAATAAAGATAAATAATACACATTGTCATCCACCTATGAGTAAATAAATATTGTTTTTAATAATATTTTAATCTTGAATATTCTTTTCGCCATTTTCAGCTGTACAAGTAAGTTAAAAACTGATATGATGACTCTTGAGATTTACCTAAGGAGTATAAAAAGGGCTTCACTTTGACCTATTGAAATTATATGTTATTGTTAAACGTGATCGTCCTGTATTACTAGAAGAATATAGCTTTTATGATAGTTTCGATAGTAGTAAATTAAACGCGCGAGGGACAGTCGGACGGACGGTCAGACTGTGGATGAGCTCATCCACAGTCTGATCGTCCGCGAAATGAAGCTCCTTTGAGACCTCACAGTACGAAACCATTTTGTGAGGTGAAACATTATGTGAGTGTGATTTTTCCAAAGTGTAAGGATGGACTCTTGTCGATGGCGAGAATTACGATGGTACTAGGTAGCCGTGGGCATCCGGTCAAATAATTTTTCAGAATACTGTCCATTGTTCAAACGGCAGAACGCACGCACATAAGGAGGTAAAGTCCCTCCTCAGACTGAGGGGCTCTAAACCGCTTGTGAGCTCGGGATCACCGATAATTCTAATAGGACGCCGCTAAAAGCCCAAACTGGTATTCAGGTGCCCCCAACCATGTATGACAGGAATACTCCATATAAGGCCAGACTTGTGACAAATAAAGTTGTAGCCTTTGCCCCGATGTGAAGTACCCTCGCTCTATTGAGCACTTCGAGCTGCTTGGATGCCAGATTAACCTTGACTTCCAAATAACTTCGGAACAGAACGTCTCTAGAAATGTCGATGCCAAGGATCCCGATGCTTTTACTGATGTTCAAGGAAGTGTTCTGGAGTCGTGGAGTCGCAACAAATGGGGTTTTCTTAGCGCTGAACGAGCACATAGGGAATGTACCCTTAATATTGAAAATAGCAGATGCCAGAAGGCATTCGTTTGGTTCATACATATATATATAAATATAATCCTGTATAATAATTATGTAGAGTAGCGCTGATAAAATTCACTAGTAGGAGTAGTGGTAGTAGGCTCTTGACGAAAAAGAAGTTAGATAACTTTTAAAATGTCCCCGCGGTTTTACCCGCGTTCCCGGGATAAAAAGTAGCCTATGTCCTTCTCCATACCATAGGCTATCTGCATGACAAAATTCAAGATGATCCGTTGAGTAGTTGAGGCGTGAAGGCGTTACAAACAAACAAACAAACTCACTTTCGTAGCATTAGGATTAGGATCTTAAGAAAATGCTTGTTGTGCTCACACACATAGCTTGAATTCCTCACACGATTGACAATTACATACTTTTCAGCTCACTTCATATTATCGAATAAAGGAAACAAGATGATTCTGCTCAATGGAAACAAGTTCATGTTAATAAACGACAGAAGAAGAAAGCATGTTAAAAAATTTACATGGGGATGTTCTAAACGTATGACGAACCGCTGCAGGGCAAAGTTATTCACGATCAATGATATCATAATTAAATGTAATGAGGATCATAATCATTTGCCAATTTGTTGATAGTTTTTATAAGTAGTTATATAATTGTTCAAAAATAAAGGTTGAAAATCAATCGGTCACTCTAGTAATCTGCACCATATTATACAAACTAGCCTAAAGGGAGCGACAGAAAGCACAGCATGGCCTAATTCAGAGGTCATTCAAGCAGGCCATGCTAGGAAAGTCGCGAGATGCTACGCACACGGCTCTGATTCTCGCATCTTCGATATCGATGTTTTTCGCCAAATGTCTATTGCATGCGATAGCGATGTTGAAAACGTGATAATTGGACCACATGTCGCCTGCACGTGACACAATTTGAAGAAAGGTGGTTTTCTTGTACAATAAAATCTGTTTATTTTATTTGCAACAAATATACATCAAAAATACAATTTATAAACAGAAAATTTCCTTGTTATGTTTAATCGACTTAAAAAAAAGGAGGAGGTTCTCTATTCATTTTTTTTTTAATGTTTGTTACCTCATAACTCCGTCATTTACTAACCGATTTGGAAAATTCTTTTTTTGTTTGGAACGGTACACTTCCCGTTTGGTCCCATCGTCCCATCAGTTTAGGATTTGATTACTTTTTAGTGTACTTAGAAGCCGGTTTAAGTTTTTTGCAAAACATTATTCAATTATTTTATAAATGATTAAAAGTAAGATTCTATTGTATATTTTTGCATAATTTAGTAATTTTGTTGTCTGCTAGAACAAATTGAAATTGATTAAAAAAAAGTTACGTTTTCTATTCTCATACTAATTGGAACCACTTTCAGGTGAACAAACTAAAGCAATTTATATCAAGTCAAATAATGTACGCAGGTTATAAATTTTATCACAAACGTGATTCGAGAAGACGGAAAGGCGAGTATGAGAGATGGCTTTGCGTCGACACGCAATGTTCAGCGAAGTTGGTCACAGTCAACGATGTTATAATGAGTGGAGAATTTGATCACAATCATACACCAAGAATACCCCGAGAGTGTCATATTATGACTTAATTTATTTCTAAATAAAATTAATGGTGTACTTTCCTTATACGCGACCTGGAACGTGTAATTGTTTTACATTAACCTTTTGCGGACAATGCGGCGAGCAAGAATATAATAGAATAGAATAGTATTTATTGTCAAAGATGAAAACACATAAACTAAAATACAAAGGTACTTAAGTAAAGTGCAACATGCCATGGCTCGTCATATTAACATAATTTACAAAACAGGTACAAAATAATAATAATAAAAACAAATATGCTACATAGTTTTGAGCAATACACAATATTATATAGTCAATGTTATATAAGGATGAGTTTACAGGTACATTATATATTTAAGTCAAATTTACTCACTATTCATCATAAATTGTTTGTAGTCGTTCTCTAGGAATTCTTTTACATTGTAAATTGTTTTCTCCAGTAATAACTTTTTCACATTCTTAATAAAGCAACTGTCACTATCTATTAGTTTTATTTTTAACGGCAGTTTATTGTATAGTTTAACACCTACAATTTTTGGAACATTTTTTGAGATATTTAATCGATGGTATATTATTTCAAGATCCATTTTATTTCTATTACTTCGATTCGAACTATGTCCTCTTACTTTAAAGTCACTCAGATTGTACCTAACATATTTTAGTACTTCCAATATATAAACTGATACAGATGTTAGTATTTGCAAGGTCCTAAAGTGTTCTCTACATGATTCGTTATATTTCGCATTCACGAGTACACGTATGGCTCTCTTTTGAATTTTTAGAATTCTTTCATAATCAGTAGAACCTCCCCACAGAACAATTCCATAGGTCATAATGGAGTGTACGTATGAGTAATAAATCTCTTTTAAGGTTGACAACGATGTTGATGGCCTCAGTTGTTTTAACGCGTAAATGCCTGTACAAATTTTTTTGCATGTTGAATCTATATGTTGTTTCCATGAGAGTCTTTGGTCCAACTCGAAACCCAGTAGTTTGATTACATTAGCGTTAGGTAGAAAGGTGCCATCTTGTAAGTATATGTTCATTGGTTGTTGCTTATTAGGTATTGTAGACATGATCATAACATTAGTTTTATCTTCATTTAGTTTCAATCCATTGATAGTGAACCAGTTCTTAAGAGTGTTAAGTGTAGTCTTTATTTTATTTTGCAGTTCTTTCATTTCATCAGCAGCTATGATTATGGTAGTATCATCTGCGTATTGTACAATTTCTCCTTCAATGTGAATGTTTGCAATATCGTTCAGAAATATTAAAAAAAGGGTATTTCCGAGTGAAGAACCTTGGGGTACTCCTATTTCATTGATAAGAGGCTTTGACCTTAGACTCTGACCATGATTCCTGATTTCAACAGTCTGTTCCCTTTCTTCAATAAATGATTTAATAAGGTGGTTGCTTTTTCCACTTATCCCGTACCTGACTAACTTTTCTAATAGAAGCGAATGATTTAAAGAATCAAAAGCTTTTGATAAATCTAATGGCATTATTGCTACTTTTTTCTTTTGTTCTAAATGCCCTGTAACAATCTCTACACACTTTATGGTAGCAGTTGTCGTAGATCTGCCGGGTCTATATGCATGTTGACAATCTGATAAAATGTTATTTTCACATAAATATTTCATGAGCATGTTAGACATAGCAGATTCAATTAATTTTGATATAGTCGGCACTATCGTGATTGGCCTATAGTTTTGTATATCAGTTGTTTCTCCCTTTCCTTTATAAAGAGGGGTGAGCCTAACCCTCCTTAGTAAAGTGGGATAATTGTCTGACAGGAGTATATAATTTATTAAGAGATGCAAGTGATCGCACATGTAGACCATTAATTGAAACACAAATTTACCCGACATATCATAAATGTCTTTAGTGTCTGAGATGCTAATTTTTGATTTAGCTAATTGAATCAGCTCTTCTCGAGATATATTACTAAACTTAAATTCTGATTGATGTGGCGTTGAGGTTTCTAAAAAGTTTATTGCCTTCTGAATGCTCGGTGTGTTATTTCTCTGTAATTCCTTACCAATGTTTATAAAATGATTATTAATTCTATCTGCGATTTCTTCAGGAGGTATTAAATTTTTGGTGGAACTTTCTATTAGTTCCCATTTCCACTCCTTTATTTCTTTATTTGTGTCTTGCTTAATAATATTCCAGACCTCCTTTTTTGGATTTTTTGAGTTACGGATTCTGTTCTGAACATACTCATTTTTCTGTTTTAGAATTAAGTTGTTGCGGGAGTGTACCTTATTCTTTATAATATCATCTAGCATTATTTGAGGAAATTGACGTTTTATTAGGTGGAGGTCATCAATATCTTGTTGAACTTTAAAAATATCTTCACGTATCCATGGACATTTACGTTCTTGTCTCCGAACTTTTTTTTATGATTGGAAAGAATAAATTCATATTTGATATAACTTTATTGATAAATTTATCGAACATGTTATCATTATAAGCGCTGAATATTTCGTCCCAGTCATAGGATAGCAATGCTTCACAAAATTCTTGCATTTTTTGTGCGTTGAAGTGACGGATTTCAATTAAATTTGATAGAGATTTAAGAGTAGGGAATTTGGTTTTTACTCTTGCAATTTGCGCATCATGATCAGAAATACCCGTTGCTAGAGGATTTATACTTATATCTTTATTGTTCACATTTGTTAAAACACAGTCAATAGATGACTGACAACTACTTGTTATTCTTGTGGGAAAGTTGATAATATTATTAAATCCATAAGGTTGCATTAAATCATTGAGCTCGGTTCTATGTTGTGAGTCAATGAGAAAGTCTACGTTCCAATCACCGATTAAAAATACTTTTTGAAGTGAAAATTTAGTTATATGGTCAAATAATTTAGTTAAAACATCAGTCAATACTTGGAATGATCCATTACCAGTTCTATACATACCTATCACAATAATTTTTTCATTATTACTCTGAATTTCTATTGCTGTTAGTTCACACTGATACTCTATAGACAATTTATCAATGTATGTATACTTCTTAAATCTTAGGTTGCTATTAATGAATATAGATACTCCACCATTAATACGTTTATGTCTAATAAAATAATTTGCATGAACATATCCATGTAAAGCTATGTTGCTAGCATCGGCTACTGTTAGCCATGTTTCACTCAATACAATAATGTCAGGATTATATGTGGCAGCAATTCCGTGTAAAATTAATACTTTGTTTCTGATACTTCTTACATTTTGATGTACAATTGTTAGATACATTGATTCAGTTACTATATCGTTATTTGTTGAATTGGAGGTTTGGATAAAAAATCTTCAGATTGACTAGTGTTTGCTGTTTCTAAGTTACATTGATTTGATGACACAATTTCGGACAATTGAATAACATTTTTAAACGTATGTGTATATTCGAAAAGTGAGTTATGTAAAATTTCATCATATAAATAAGTTATAAAATTGTACGTAAGTGTGTTGTCTGCTTTAAAATATCTCTTATTATAACGGTTAACATCTATTACATTCATTCCTGGTGAGTGGCAAGCTAATTCATTTAATTTATTATTTATGTCATATATTTTTTCATTAAATTTTTTTGTTTTATAACTAGTTCCTTTTAAATATGGCAGAGTCAAAATTTTAAATTTAATTTTTCTGCTCTTGCAAACATCTCTAACATATTTTACTGTATTTAAATTAAAACTAGTATGATCTGAGGCGATTACAATTAAATCATCATCTTCACTCATATTCTTAGTAAACAATATGCAGTTCTTGACTATTTCTGCAATCGGAGCTCCAGGTTTGCAAATAGATTGAACTGAGTCGTAGTCTGTGTTTTTTTCTAATATGTATTTAGATAGTGATTTGCCAAGGTTGTCACAAAGAATTAACATTGTTTTAGGCTTTTTTGTGATTTTCAGATTTTTTGACATCTGAATCTTAGGAGATTCTGCCTCTTGCTCATTACATTTTTGAATATTAATGTTCTGTACAGGTAGAGCGTTACATTTGAGGTCTGGTGGAGCTATGTTTTCAAATGGAGTGCAGTCAATTGCTGTGTTTTGCATTGGCCTATTTTTAGTAAGTATGTCTATTTTGTCGGAGGCAATAGTCATCTCAATTTTATAGTTGCTTTTAAGATTTATGTTTTCGTTCTGTAAAGATATTATTTGATTCCGTAGAGATTCCAATTCATTATTAAGTTTGTCTATAGTAATATCATGTTCAGTCTGAAGTTGATCAAACAGCTTTGCATTATTTTCATGCATTCGGATTATGTTTAAGACTTCCTCATATTCACATACCTCTTCTGACTTACGCTCTATGATTTCTTGAAATTCATTTCTTTCTGATTCCGCTTCCAGTAGTTTTAATTCAAATTGTGCTAATCTATTTTTTAATGATGTGTTTTGATCGAGTAAGTTTTTATAATCATCAGCACATTCATCCTGTTCTTTTAGTAACTTTAAGTTGAGTTCTTGGGCTTTTTGAAGCTCGATCGTCAGGGTTTTTATGCGAATATCTGCTTCTTTTTTAGCCGCCTGACTTCTTGTTTGTGGCATTTTTGTTTATTTTCAAATTATTTATTTGAAGTAAATGTATTTATTAACACAGTATAATTATATAGGCATGACAAGTTTACATATTTTGATCTGTAGGCTGGTGCTGCCATCTATTACTTCTAACAAATTCAGTCTAGGATCACTCGCTTATTCTATTGGTATCATTTATGTAGGTGAGTGAAACAATATTCTTCTAGCGTACCACTTGCGCACTATTTAAATATCAGTGAAATTTGTGTTTATTCCGTGAATGATCGCAAAAAGACGTCCTGCTCAGTATTTGAACCCGGTGTACTTTATTCACCGACCGGCCGTACTGAGCGCTGAGCCAGCAAGCCAATTACAAGGTTGACGAAATTATTGAACTGTTAAGTCGTAAGCGCAATTTTGTTGACATTAGTTTAAGTTTTTATTAAGTATTGTGTGGGTATTTAAACATTGACATCACAAATTTACAATGATAAATTTCGACTTTAAGCACTTTTTCTTGCACTTTAACACTATTTTAACACCATTATCACCAACATATTGTACACTGCAAGGGATATTAAATAGGTATTTTGTGGAAAAACCCGTATTTATATTTTTAAATCAATTTCGAATGTAGCACAAAACTAAGAGCGTCTACATAGCAGCACCGCGGGGGAGTATTCCTTCCAAGCTTTCAACAGGTATTATAATTTAGGTAACTACGCCTGTTGGCGCCCCAGGTGGGGCACGAACGTCGACTCTGGGCGGTGGGGGACGGACTTTTACGAGTTACGACTGATTGGGGACGGTCGGATTACTTATAATGACAGCTCGGGCCGCTTGAATTTTCGGCTTCACTTTCTTATAACGTGATCTCCGTCTAGACTTTTATATAAGTATAGATTTTATAGTGTATAAGTTTTAATTTATATCCGAAAGCACTCAACAGTAAACAAAGATGCTGGCAGAAGATAAAAAGTTTAAAAGTATTCTTATCAGTGCGATTATCATTTTCACCCTGTTTTTATGTCAAACTAGCTATCCCGCGCGGTTTCACCCGCGTTCCCGAGGGATATATTAATTTCCCGGGATAAAAAGTATCCTATGTGTTAATCCAGAACATATTCTATCTGTGTGCCAAACATCCAAATCCGTTGAGTTATTGAAGCGTGATTGAGGTACAAACATCAAAACTCACAAACACACAAACTCGCAAACATCTATACTTTCGCGTTTATAATATTATATTATATAGACAGTGAGACTAGCTATCCCGCGCGGTTTCACCCGCATTCCCGAGGGGTCGTATATTTTCATGGATAAAAAGTATCCTTGATGATGATGATGATGAAAGATGTGTTAATCCAGAACATATTCCATCTGTGAGTCAAACGTCCAACGGACATGTGTGTAGTACGACGAGCCCTGAAATTTCTGTTGCGTACTACATAAATGCTTTGGCTATGATAAACTCTGTGATATGTCCTACACAATCATTTTGTTATTACAGATAAATTCGTGACACGCAATAAACCACAAAAGGGTAAAATGATCGAAACAGTAACAAAAAGGCCTTTGCTGAAGACATCAGAGGAAGGTAAAAGTTTATTTCTAAAATTAAATGAAGAGAGATAATAGAGATTTCTGCAGGGTCGGCAACGTGCTAGTGACGCCCTTGGTGTTGCGAGCGTCCACAGGCTACGGTAACCGCTTACCATCAGGCGGGCCTGTATGCTTGTTTAATTACTAGGTAGTAAACAAAAACTACAAGGTTACACGAAATGGGTGTCCGGAGGGATATTAAAGTACCTTTATCATGATTACATTTTATTGAGGGACTAACACTGAAATGATGAAAAAAAAAACATTGAGTACTTATTTTTCGTTATGAGATATATAATGCCTATGACACACCTAATTTTACAAAGGAAATGACTTTGATGTTTTTCTTTCCAGTTGAATTTGTAATATCACGTATGGGCAATCATATGGTTATTTTCAAGGGGCATACTTTCACACAAGCGAAAGACTGTAGACTGAAGGGTAAAAGGCTAAGATGGCTCTGCTCGATTCGCCCGCGGTACCGTTGCACGGCCAGATTGTACACAGTCGACAACATGATAGTGTCTTACGAAGACTCACATAACCATCCTCCAAATAAAAATATAACTAAGTACCTAAAAGGTGTGAAAATTATAAAAAAAATACATAGTGACGATGAGGATTCTTCTTCTTAGCTTTAAGGTATAGTTTTTTTGACTATTTTAGCAAGCAGCATACCCTGGATAGTGTTATTATTAAGGACATACGGACACAATCATAAATAGTAACTTGTTTAGTATTATAGATAGATATGAGGAAAATTTATAATTAAACTTTCAACCTGTTTCAATTAAATTTCAAAAAGTGTATTCCAAACCGGTGGTAAATTCAACTGTATGTATCAACTTAACGTTCATAAGTAAACTAGGCCTAAACTGAATAAATGGCTTTTTGATTCTGATTTGATATTACACAAAAATCTTGGGCACCGATTTGCATATTAGGTATGCGATTTAAGAATTGTATATAACTGATACGCGTTGTTTGCGGAGACCGCCTCCACAGATAAGCCCACGAGACACGCGCCAAGACTCATAAAACGTTATTTAACTAATATACTGTTTACAGGGTCACGTAAATAACGTCACTCTATTGTTATTGTCAAATAATGTGACATTATTTACGTGACCATTTAATCAGTATATAAGTTAAATAGCGCTTTATGAGTAAGGGGGTAAAAGTGCATAATATTGTATGGTAAATGAATAAATTTAATAAAAAAAAACGTATTGAATATTGAAAAAAACATTTGATAAATCAACCGCCATTAATAAAAAAAGATACCATTCGAAGTGTACAAACTCTTTATCTCCGATTTAAATATTATAAATTACAGAAAATAGTATTTTAATTAGTTCCAAAATACCTTCTAATATCGATAGGCATGCGGCAAATTACTATTTGAGTTAACTTGCCAATGCAACCGTATTAATCATTATGACTAATAAAATATTGACCCGGATCTTCTCCACAGATAACACAATTGCAGTAATGTCGACTACAACACGTGGTGCACCCTGTCTTCTCTTCTCAGGCTTCTTTTACACGAAGAACCGAGAATATAAGCTTAAGACGAGATGGAGGTGTCGAAATAGAAAGTGCAAAGCTTACATCGTTACAGTTGATGACCACTCAATGAAGAAGATCATTTTTCAACGGCATTTTCATTCTCATCCTCCCCATGTTCCAAACTTCTAAGGCAGCTTATACCCTTTTTAATTAAAAAGAAAACATTATCACCACGTCTCTTTATTTCTTGTAACCCTTAACCTTTTTTTCAGATTTGAATTATGCAACGATGGCAACTACACGAACTGGTCATCCTCTACTTATGTACTTAGGGTACTGTTACACACAAAGTTACATAAGAAATTCGACTACTGGAATGAAAGCCAGGTAGAGATGTCGAAACAGAAAATGTAAAGCCAATGTCTATACGATCGAAGAAGGCCGTATGAACAGGATCTTATTTTACAAGGATGCCCATTGCCACCCTCCTCACGTATTATAAAAAAAAAGGATAGAAGAAGATAATAGAAACTAAATATCATTATATGAATTTAAAAATAAAATATTTAAAATTCAACATACTTATTAATTTTAAGGGTTCATTAGGGCAGACACCCGGTGGTCCTGCAGATGACTGTCAAATCTGCCATCAAGAGCCACAAGCAACTTGTTAAAGCTACCTAGCATGTGTGTTGTACATGAATTTTGCACTATGGCATTAACATAGGCGTCTAACTATTAGTATTAAAGACCCGAAGCGCTCTGATAGACTTTTTGGTATAACAACAGAGTAAATAATATACTTCGTATAAGTATAACCAACCCACAAGTCACTTGTAAAACGGTTGAAGAAATAATTTAAATAATGTTAATTTGCAAAATATTATTACAATAAATTGCAATAGTATTATGCCGCAATCGCCCTATGCTCATTCTTTACGTCATAATCATGTTTGTAAATCAGCAGATACTTAAATTCGTATACTCCGGCCACCAGCTAATTACCATGCGATAATCGGGGGGATGAGCTAAAGATAGCTGCAACGGTTGAAAACCATCATGTCGCTCCTCAAGTAACTGACTAACCCCCTTACTCATATACTAGTATATGAGTAAGGGTGTTGTAATTGTGTGGTAATGGTCACGTAAATAATGTAACATTATTTGACAATGACAATAGAGTGACGTTATTTACGTTACCCTTTAAACAGTATATTAGTTAAATAACGTTTTATGAGTAAGGGGGTAAGAGCCTATACATAGTTATATTTAATATAAAGCAGCTTCCTCAGCGCGCACTCTTTGTAGTAGAAAAGTAATAAATCTTTCGCGTTTGCGATTTTCTTCAGATTTGAATTACATTTCTATGTTCTTTTTACAAAGTTATTTACCTGAATATTGCTTTCTTGCAAAAAAGTTTTAAATGTTGTTTTCAATTTTGTCCTTTATGTTCCAGATTTTGCTCCCGAGGCAAACTGGGGAGCAAGAAGGATTTTCTATGAGGGTCATCAGTTTGTAAGACATCGGCAGAACTTAAGCGGTGAAGTGCGGTGGCGCTGTGTAAGGCATCGTTACAAATGTAGAGCTTCTTTACTTACCATGGGCCATTCAGTAGTGAGAGCAAAAACAAATCATAATCATACTACATTACGTGTTTTAAAAAAATTTTTAGATTGACCGTGAAGTGATTTGGTCTCACATTTTTGGTTATATAATGTTAACATAATCTTTTGTTTTGTTGAGCTGGAAAATGCTTATTATAGTCCTTGTGAGGCTTTATATATGATAGATACAGTAAGGTAGCAAAGATACTAGTAATTTTGGATAGTATATATATACTGAACACTTTCAAGACTATGTTAGTGAGTAATCTAGTTATTTCGGTATTAACCAAGAAAGTAGGTAATTGTGCCAGTACTTTTCACCTGATCAGAATATAGCAGACTTTTTCTTTAGCTAGAATGACAATTATAATAATCATCATCAAAATATCGTTACGTTATATTGGTTACTTACCAATATTATACAATCTTATAAGAACAAGTGATATTTATTATTATGCAATCGTTGAAAAATTACAGAAATATAAAACTTTTGCGACAGTACGTATTTTTAAATCTGTGTGTTATGTGTAATAATGAATAACCATATTCCTATCTTTTTTGGGGTATATTATTTATATACATACTTCATACACAGGCATTGTACAGTCATACAATAATTCCCTTGCCAAACTTAATAGCGTGCCTTGTGAAACAGAGACAGCTGTGGAAAGGAAGTACCCAATTTGATGACAAGCTATAATCAAATTGGGCCACTTCCTTTGATTGTGCCATTACAAAATCAATTTTCGTCATCCATCGCTTTCTCACAAAACAGTGAAGATAAAACTTGCTTGGCGTCTGTATCTATGATATGATGAAAATCATGAAATGGAAAATGCTAGAAAATTGATAAGTAATGGTTATATTTTTTTCCAGTGCCGTCATTTACAACGTCAATTAGAGGCCGGCGTATCATTTATATAAGTGGACACAGATTTTGTCATCATAATTCACGTGGTTTTAAAACACGTTGGCAATGCGGGGTCCGGAGATGTCGAGCTTCTTTATACACTGTAGATGATAAAATCGTCAAGCATAATAATGAACACAGTCATCCTCCAAAACAAAATAAAGAGAAATAAAAAAAAATGCAATAAATAATTAAAAATAAAATATTGTGAACGTAACTTCTTCGTAGTTGTTAATGGCTTTGAGTCTTCATTCAATAATATCACATCTGGGGTAGCACAAGGGTCACATTTAGGACCAATATTGTTCAATATATTTGTAAATGACATCACTGTATGCTTTGACCACTGTACTCCGTTTTTGTATGCTGATGATTTTAAGTTCATTGAAATTATCAAAACCGCAAATGATTCACGACTGGTACAGTGATCTAGATAATGTTATCGAATCATCATCATCATCATCAGCCTATAATGTCCCACTGCTGAGCACAGGCCTCCTTTCACAAATCAGGGTGAAAGGGAATGGGCAGATACTCCACCACGCGTGCCCACTGCGGGTCGGTGGAGGTAGGCTAGTGGTCAACCTACTGTTGGAATTTTTCAAGCCGCCTATGAGGCATCCAACTAGCTTAACGACTATCACAATTAAGTGATAACCGGGACCAACGGCTTTACGTGCCTTCCGAAGCACGGAAACGCTCGATTTGAAATACCACTAGGCGGTCACCCATCCAGGTACCGACCAAGACAGACGTAGCTCAACTTTGCCGATCGATTAAGAACGGCTAATCATGCTACACCACGAGCGCTTCATGTTATCGAATGGTGCGAGTTTAATGCCATGGATTTAAATATAAAAAAGTGTGTTAATGTAAAGTTGTCCAGGAATGTCAACATCATTCCGACAAAATACTATATGTACGGTTAGCTGGATAAAATAAAATCCCAAGTATTTTATTTTTAGTTATGTTGGACCAGAAAATGAAATTTGTGCTTCATATTGAAAATATAAGCATGAAGGCTTGTCAGATGTTGGTTTTCGTTATAAGAAACAGCAAACTCTTCAACAGACCAAAAACTAAAATTATTTTATTTAATAGTCTAGTTGGCAGTCAGAGTATTGTAGTTTAGTTTGGTGACCTTACTATGCTGTCCATTCACTCAGGCTGGAACGCGTGCAAAGTCGATTTCTGTGGCACTTAGCGTACTCTATTAACGCAGCAAAAAGTTTAAAAAGTATAACTTTTTAAAAGAAAGACTGCATTACTTTAATATGATAACACTGGCTAAATGTATGTAATGTAATTTTCAGACTTGATGTTTACCTTCAAATTAATGAGAAATAACTTTGACTGTCCTCAATTACTTCATAATTTCAAGCTTACCACATAGGTATTCTTGAAGCCGAAACAAGCCTTTTGCTTTGCCTTTTCGCTGTTCTTGGTGCGAATTCGCCTATCCCGCGTTTATATAAATCATATAATGAGTTCACTGGGTCTATAGATAAATTTAACATGTCTATTCATAATTTTAGAAAAACTATCACACAAATTTTGTAACCTTATTAATTTTATTTTTATAATTAAATTCAAATACACATCTATTGTAATCATTTAGGAAATAAATATCAAATAATTATCATTAATAATTTTAAGCATGTTGCGTTTGCTTTAAAATAACAGTACATTTAGTTTTAGTTTAGCGTTACTTTGAAGTTATTTATGAATTGTTTCGTACTGTGCGGACTCAAAGGAGCTTCCTTCCGCGGACGCTCAGATTGTGGAATGAGCTTCCTGCCGTGGTTTTCCCAAAGGAGTACAGCATGTGGTTCTTCTAAAAGGGTGTGGTGAGATTTCTGCAGGGTCGGCAACGCGCGCGTGATATTCGTGCTTTTTGTATCTATCGAAAATCAAAATAGGTAACTAATGCTATTTTTTTGTCAGGGCCATTATTTACAATATCAAGAAAAGGCCGCGTATCATTTATATAAATGGACACAGATTTGGTCTTCATAACTCAAATGGTTGTAAAACACGTTGGCAATGCGGAGTCCGGAGATGTCGAGCTTCTTTATACACTGTAGATGATAAAATCGTCAAGAATAATAATGAACACAATCATCTTCCAAAACTTACATAAAAATATATACATACAAATGTTTGGTTGGTTCCTATGGGTAGCAACAGTAACTTTAGGGCGATTAATTAGTTTGTTGCAATATGTTTCAGTAATTTTCGAATTTAACTATTTTTGATTGTGTGATATATCTACTGATTAAGAGGTTTGGTTGCAACAAAGTTACGTAATCAACGTACTGGTAAATCATGTGGAAGTGCTCTCAAATGGTCACCACGAACAAGAAAGTGCCAAGTGGGACCCACCAGGGTTTGACTGACGAATGTTGTGATCGTCAGCCAATTCTGTTGATCGGATAATTTTTTGATCATGGTGGTCGAGTGGTTGTCCAGCTCGAGACGGTTCTAGACTTGATTTCTATGGTCGAGCGAGATACAGCCGTCAATGTGCAACTTGTTGCAGCATAATCGCTCTATAATTTTCTTCTGGTCATAGTAGAGCTTATAACATACCTTAATTCCTACTAGACGGGCCAGTTGGCGCGGTTGGTTAAGATTCCACCTGCCACGCACGCCGCAGGTCGTTGGTTCGATTCCTGAACAGGACGTGCATTGGGGTGCATAAAAATATCTTAATGTCCTGACTGGTAACGATTCCACCTATTGCGCCGCAGGTCGTGGGTTCGATTCCCGCACAGAACATGCATTTGTGTGCATGAACATGCCTGTATGTCATGAGTCTGGGTGTTATTATGTATATTAAGTATGTATTTACAAACAAAAAGTAGTATATGTATTATATCAGTTATCTGGTTTCCATAGTACAAGCTCTGCTTAGTTTGGGATCAGATGACCGTGTGTGAGGAATGTCCCAGGAGATACGTGATAGTAATTATTATATTTTATTTCAGGTATTGCTCAATTCGTACTATCGGACCGCGGAGCACACAAACTTATATATGGAGGGTTTACATTCGGAAAACATTACATGACGGGTAATGATAAAATACGATGGTATTGTTGTAAACACAAAAAAGGTTGTAAAGCTGCCATTTTTACAACTGGTAACAATATAACGAAAGTTAACAATGTACATAATCATAATTTGTTTTCTAATAATACGTTGTGAATATTACCTTTATAAGAGTATTAACTGAAATATCATGAGTATTATCAAAAAAAGTATTATTATAAGTGTAATCATCTTAATCAAGTTAATTAATCGCTGATATTGTTCCTAACAACTCCTTAGTGCAGCTAGCCAAGTATTTTCTAATTACGAGGTAGATCGTAGCTTAGAGGGCTTTGAATGTCACTCAATTACGTGTGAGTCTGATAGAAATAAACAAACCACATGCATTTTTTTTCTTGTATTTTGATTGCTTTTTTCTGATATATAGGAGTTTCTTAAGTTTAACCCGTCGGTTCTCGCGAGGGACGCGCGTCGTATTATAACAATTGATGTCATTGTAATATCTTTAACCGTGAGCCAATGAGTTAATACAGGGTGTGAACTTGAACTTCTTCATTGTGAATCCGTGATTTTTTGTGGTTTTCGTACTATGAATAATATTTCATGTTTATTATCCAATAATTTAAAAAAAATACTAAGTCAACCCCACTGTTTACATAAAATTAATATCCTACTTATGATCTTGCCGTTTTTTCGTACAAAACTTTTTCTATGTGACTAGCTTAGTCGAAGTGAGTCGACCAACTCTGATTCCGCCCGTCATGCACCCAACCACCCGCCTCCCCTTCACTAGCCTATATATAGATAGGTGCTAGCGGAAGGCTAAAACATTATAGATACAAGTGAAGTCTATTATTGATAATTTAACGTTCGTTACTCCATCAAAACTATAATATATGTACTTATTATTTAGGTTTTGCTTTAGGAGTTAGTGGAAAGCCTTCTTGGCATGTCCACGCAGGGCACTGAGGCACCGTTGTTATACTTGAAAATATATTGTAATTGTTATGTATTTTGTCAAATTTATTGTTGGTAAATAACTTATTAATAAATAAGGTGTAAGTAAGTGTGTCTTATATTACCCAGGTATTAAGATAGCCTCATCCCTTTTTTGTTTATAAGTCATTAGAAAGTGACGGATATATTTTAATCCTAGGTATATACTTGACTTAAACCTTATTTATTAAGGGGGATAGGGTTTTTATTTTAATTAAGTTATGTGTTAGTAGTGTTAGTTATGAAATAAAAATTGAATGAGAATATAGAATCCAATTTGAGCTCTAATGATTTTAAGGTATGCATATGATAGTAATGTTTACTAAAGATTATTGTTTGTTATATTTAAAGGTACGACAACATTTCTTACATCCAAAAGAGGAAAACCACTGATCAATATATCTGGATACTCATTCTCAAGACAAAGTGTAGCAGGTTTAAAAACAAGATGGCACTGTTCAACGCACCACAGCAAAGGTTGCAAGGCTATTGTATTCACTATTGAAAATGAAATTATCAAATGTAAGAACGAACATTTTCATTCTCCTTCTAGAGTAACTAAGTCCTAATCTGGATACTATTATGCATTCTAAGAATCATGAGTTGTTGTGAGTTTCTTTTATTCTATTATTTCGTATTTTTGTCCACACGTAGGTACATTTCAATGCCATCGTATCGTGAACTTAATTATTGTATTTTTTTGAATTTAATTCTAGTATGTCTTTGTTTAGTTGTGTCCGCTTCAAATAAGTTTAATATTTGGTTTCGTGGGTTTTTTTTTTTGTTCCGTAATTTACGCGTATGAGACGCGAACCCAGAAAACGAGAACGCGAGGCCCAATAAAACCTATGGGTTTTCATATCAGGTGACATTGGCGAAGTTGTGGTGGTATTTCCACAAAAGCCATAAATAAGAATTGAATTGAAGAATAAAATATAAGTAAACGATTAAGGAAAGAATCACTGGTGAAGGAGAGTTATCAGAGTACCTACAGTTGATTTTTATATAATTAGATTTTTGATTTGATAAAAAAGACTGAATTATACCGATATCTAATGCGTTTCAATTATTCTCCTTCCTTCGTTCTGTATACACTACATCTGCTAATGTTGTACATCTTCAATTCTATCACACACAACCAAGTAAGTTAGGTGATTCGGCTTTTTTTAAACCATTAGGTATTTTCTTATTAGGATGCACACTTAGCCGATAGGAAGTGTCCAGACCGTAACCTTAATACTAACTTATTTTACATAAATTGTATATTGAATAGTCACCAGATGGTTTTTGAATAGTCATATGTATTAAAAGAAACACAGTTAGTACTTGAATATAAAGATTTAATAGGCAACTACATCATTTCGGAATACTCACCAATTTATTATTACCACAACTTATAATTATCTAATCTAATATAAACATAATCAAAATCTATCTATCTTATTATACCACGTTACCAGAGCGCTGTTATCTCGACCGATGCCAAAGTGAAAGTGAGTCCCGAACGCGCTATGTCCGCCATATTGTTTTTGCCTCGCTCGTTCATCGGGGGGGCTCGACAGTGTTACCATTTTATTAAAACGACAACATTCGGCCGTCCTGCGTACACATTCGTCCTCGGATGTGTTAATGTCTGGTGTATGTGCTGAAAACCAAAATAATATATATTTACATTTCCAAGTCAGTTGAAAGTAAAATGCGTCAAGTTCACTATTCCATCGACGGCTAGTGTCTTTAACCGCACAGTACCCTGTTTCAACAATACTCAAATACGAAGTCAAAATTCTGTCTACACTCCAACAACACGTTGAATTTGTATACAAAATATGCACAAAGTAAAATGCGCCAAGTTCACTATTCCATCGACGGTTAGTGTCCTCAATCGCATAGTACCCTGCTACAATAATACTCAATTGTTTTCTTGAAAGTGCGTTTTAACATTTACTCAATTTTACTTCAGCTTTGCTGTTCCATCGACGGCCAGCATTACTGAACCCCGGTCTATACTAGGCGATGCCTTAGGCCAACCCTAGCTTCGAGGCTTTTATAAAATCAAGGAAATACCCATAACGCATTCAAAGCATATACACTAGACACAAGTATAGGTAATTTTTTTTTTGATATTGGTTTTTACTGAGATAAATGACAAGTAAGTAAGTACCTGACAACATTGGCTATCCTCTCACGTACCTTTCATCCTGCAAATCTGAAATCTTGATCCAGGGTTTCATATTCTCCACGCAAGCTATACCTTCATAACGCTTGGATGTCCTTTCAGAGCCTCTCATATCTGTAACTTTATATCTGTCATGTCCTAAAATTTCTGTAATTTGAAATGGACCTTTAAACAATGGCATTAACTTCTTGCTTTGCCCATCATTTGTATGACTAGGGATTTTAATTACTACCAAGTCACCCATCTCGTAATTTGGAGCTTCTTTTCTCTTAGAATCAAAAGCATTTTTTTGTCTTTCAGCGTTCTTTTTTATATTTTCATCAACCTTTTTTCGTAACTCTGTGATATCAATCGGTTCATCTTTATTTTCGTTCATTAATTTGTCGGAATCCATTTGTAGTCTATATCCGAAAAATACTTCACTAGGCACAGCAATAAAACCACTTCTGGTTTTATTAATGGTCGTGTTAATACCTTGTTGGACTTTGGTAATATGCAAATCCCATTTATTTCCGTCAGTATCTGCACCCATACTACGTAGAGCTTCAAGAATTGTCTGATTATACCGCTCTACTTGACCGTTTGAACGGGCCATAGCTGTAGCAATGATATGCTGTCTAATATCCCTGACACTACAATATTCACGAAATAATTTTGAAGTGAAAGCACTACCGGCATCACATATTAATCTTTTTGGATTACCAAAAACCTTAAAAATTTTACTCAACTCGCTGAGAACAATTTTACTTTTAGTATTCTTGACTGGTGCAATAAAAACAAATTTAGTGAATGAATCGACAATCACTAATAAATAAGTATTTTTCTGAGTTGTTTGAACAAAAGGACCCAAGTGGTCCACATGTAGCGTGTGAAAAGGCCTCGCATACTTAGGAATTGAAAATAGTTTACCCGGTTTTTTCCCATGAACATTTTTATAAAATATACAATTAAGACAATTCTTGACATACTTGGACACTACTCTTTTCATATGAGGGAACCAATACTTATCCTTTATTCTTTCTAAAGTTTTATCTACAGCAAAATGACCTACGTCATCATGATTACACTTAACTATTTGCCAAATGCATTGTTTCGGAACAAGCCAGCGTCTACCATATCCAGTTCTACGATAAACCTTGTTTCCTAATAATTCGTAATCATTATATATCTGCTTATGAGTATCGGCCTCTCCTGATTGCAATATCTCTTTTATGGAACATATATTGGGATCTTGTAATTGTACTGATAATAACCAATCAGATTCTGTAATAGACATAACACACTCACTGGAAATAGGCTTTGAAGCACGTATAGGGTTTCGACTCAACGCGTCAACGTGTTGCATTTGTGCCCCAGGTCTATGCAAAATATCAAATGTAAATTCTTGAGTTTGAAGTACCCACCTACCTATACGCGGGTTGATATCTTTTTTACTAATTGAATAGCGAACTGCACTACAATCCGTAACAATTTTAAATGTTGAGCCAAGTAAATAGTGCCTAAATTTTTGTAAACCTACTGTAATTGCCAAAAACTCTAATTCAAAGGAGTGATAACGCTTTTCTTCATCAGTTGTTTGTCTACTATAAAAGTGAATTGGTTTTTCTCCTAAATCAGTTGCTTGTACCAATATACAACCTATTCCCTCTCTACTAGCGTCCGTGTATAAAATAACAGGTAATTTAGGATCAAAAATGGTTAAAGAAGCATTAATTAATTTATTTTTTAAATTGGCGACTGTTCTATCCTGTTCTATACCCCATGTCCAAGATGAATCCTTTTTTAACAATTTAGTAAGCGGTTTAGATAATATTGCACAGTTTGGAATAAATTTCCTAAAATAATTTATTAGTCCCAAAAATTGTCTAACTTGATGCACATTCTCTGGCGTCGGGTAGTTATGAACCGCGTCTAGTTTTTTTTTACCTGGGAGAATACCATCAATGGAAATATCGTAACCCAAAAAATTTACGGAATTTAAAAAAAACTTACATTTCTCTAAATTAATTGTTAAACCGTTCTTCTCTAAAATACTCAGAACTTCATCCAAGCAGTCTATATTTTCTTGTAAAGATTCCGTTCCTATCAATAAATCATCCATATAACATATAACTCTATTAAAACGTAATTTACCCAGGACAGTATTCATCAATCTTTGAAAAACCGATGGTCCATTACACAAACCAAAAGGCATTCTGATAAACTCGTAATGGCCATCCGGAGTGATGAACCCTGTCCTGTGAATTGAGGATTCATTTATAGATATTTGGTAATAAGAACTTTTTAAATCTAACGATGTATAGTACCTACAGCCTCGCAATCTATCAATAAGATCATCAACAATGGGCATGGGGTATTTTTCTTGAACTGTTATCTTATTCAGTTGTCTATAATCAACACAAAGTCGTTTCTCTCCGTTTGGCTTATCGACCAAGAGAACTGGGCTTGCATACGGGGAACTACTTTCGCGTATGATATTATTCTTCATTAAATCATCAATAATTTCTCGAGTAAAAATTTTTTCTGATTCGGACATTCGATATGGACGCTGTGATACTGGCTTATTTGTTATTAGTTCGATGTCTAATTCTAAGCACGAAGTTTTACCTAAAGTGCTTAAATCATCTGATATACAATTAGGATGTTTTGAAAAAATTTCAGTTAATGTCGAAATATGCTCAGCTGAGCTTGCTTTAAACATGGAAGATTCTATTAAAGACACCTGTTGCATTGATATTTTTTTGAAAACTAAGTTATCACCCACCCTAGTATACATGATAGAATTATTTTCCGTGAAATTTCGGCCAATCAGAATATTACATCCAGATAAATCATCAAAAACGTAAAATGTCGTCAAAAGATCTACATTATCTACTTTAAGGTTACCTTTAACAGCTTTATTAACAACCGTACACGACTCATTTGTAAATCCTGTTAATCTAATCGGATTATCCAATGGAAAAGATACCAAACCGAGCTTTGTTACTAGACTTTGTGTAATTAACGAACATTCACTCCCCATGTCAATAAAAGCTTGACATCTGTGACCATCTATTGTTACTTCCTTGTAAAATTTCTGTTTTGGATTACTAGACATAATTAGTTTGACTTCAGCATTCTTTTCGATCTTACCTTTAGGTTTTGATCTACAGACCGATTCTACATGCCCTATTTTATTGCAAAAATTACATTTTAAAGAATCTTTAGGTTTTTTACAATTAAATTTCTTATGACCAACTTCTCCGCAAAGAAAACATGTAATTTTTGTATGATCAAAATTGTTAATCGATGGTTCGGAATTAAACGATTCAGGTTTTTTGTCGAAATTGCCATTATTAGTACGAAAAGATTGTGTTTTAGACGTAGAAGGTTTTTGAGTTATTTTATAATCACTACTAACATGATATTTACTGTGCAAAAATGAAGCTAACTGATCGCAATAACGAAAACTACCTGCATCCGCAGCAGTGCAAATATTTTTATCACCAATAGATCCAACAATTATAGAAATAACATCTTGTTCTGCAAACGACAACCTCATTCTATCAATCCTACTTTTTTGTTGAAAATAAAACTCATAAAGTGACTGACCCTCTGTAGGTTTCATTTGCATTAATTGTTTTAGCATATCGTACATATTACGTTTTGTTTCAAAAGTATCCAACAAAGTATTACGCCAATTTTTCCACTTCCACGTGGTCCATCTAGTATGATTCTTTTGCAACGAGTCATACCATGTTTTTGCCGTATTGCGCAATTTTTGCAAGGCTTGATATTTAATCTGACGATCTGACCAACCGAAGGCATGTGCATTAGCTTCAACTACATTGACCCACATATTCACGTCATCTATCAATGGGTCAAATTCCGGTATAACCGATGATAAAATCACATTTTGACTCACGTTTGACCGACGACCACGTTTCGACTTTCTGCGCCTTTTCTCTGTGCTTCTGCTGCCTGTTGAAGACGATGAGCTGCTGGACGAACTCGACGAGCTCGATTCAGATACGGAGCGTCGTTTTCTTTTTCGTGTCGGTGGCATGGCGCGGATTTCCTTGTCACTTCTGATATTAAAAGAAACACAGTTAGTACTTGAATATAAAGATTTAATAGGCAACTACATCATTTCGGAATACTCACCAATTTATTATTACCACAACTTATAATTATCTAATCTAATATAAACATAATCAAAATCTATCTATCTTATTATACCACGTTACCAGAGCGCTGTTATCTCGACCGATGCCAAAGTGAAAGTGAGTCCCGAACGCGCTATGTCCGCCATATTGTTTTTGCCTCGCTCGTTCATCGGGGGGGCTCGACAGTGTTACCATTTTATTAAAACGACAACATATGCCAAATAGGTACCTTTTGTGTCCGATTTTTCGTCCAAATATTTCTTCCAAATATTATATTAGTTTTGGGAAATGAAGCTGTAACTAGTTTATCCTAATGTCTAAATTACAAAAATCTACTACAAGTGTTCAATATAAAATATTGTTATTGTAGTGTTCAGTATATTTTAGTAACATCGATGTTTTGTCATTATAATGCATTTTAAATAAAGATTTTTTTTTCAGATTATTTTAGGTTTTAACAATGTTGTTCATTTTAAAGTAAATGATTTGATTATTTTTCAGAAAAGGTTGTATACTGTTGTATTTTTCTAGGTCCAGTAACATTTACAAAATCGAAACGAGGAACCAAATTGATGGTAATATCAGGGTACACGTTCGCAAAACAAATTACGAGTGGTCTAAAGACAAGATGGCACTGTTCTTCCCATCACAGCAAAGGTTGCAGAGCTGTTGTGTATACTATATATAATGAAATTATTAAATGCAGAAATGAACATTGTCATGGGCCACGTAAAAAATCTCAATGATTGAATCTAAAGATGGATATTTGCGTAATAATTAGCTTTTATTGTTTTTGAGTGGTTAGGTTAGGTAAGGTTACTTTTGGTCCATAAATCGCGAATGTCAAATGTCAGTATGCTACGCATAGCAAAAGAGTGATTTATGTTTTCGTCGTATTATCTTAAAGAAGTGTGTGTGTGTGTATGAATATGCCGAAATCGTTTTAGTTTGCGTGAATTTGAGAGGCGAACTCGCGAGTGCCTTCGCGGCAATGTTTGAAATTTCGTATTGAATGTTAGGTTAGAATTTTTATTTAAAATGATTATGTAGTTTAATTGAATCCAAATATTACTTTATTGAATCTTATGAGGTAGGCATTGCTTATTTGCCTATATGGAATGCACGCCACTGATTTCCTGTGCAAATGTTTATTCTATCGTCTTTTTAAAAGGAGAATCATTAAATTACTTTAAAAATTAAACACCTATGAGCAATAAGGCCAGCCATAAAGAATTATTCCTTTGCATAAATATATTAAATTCTTTTTTCAGTTCAGTTTTATACAACACCCAAAGGTGCCACCATACTGATACTCAACGGATTTCGATTTTCTAAGAATTATAAAAATGGTGACAAGATTTCTTGGAATTGCAATAGATATGGTTGTAAAGCCCGTGTCCGCACTATAGGAAATGAGATTATATACACGACGAATGAGCACCATCACCCTTCACCAAATGTGAGGCATTTTTTAAATTCGTAAAACCAACGTATGGACTTTGAGAGATATCGAGAAAAAATCCCTTTAGAGTAGTCATTCCGAGCATAATTATAATGCTTCAATGTATTCTTCATTGTATTTGTAACGTTTTTACTGTCCCGGTATAAATCCTCCGATACTTGTTCGAATAGCAAGTAGATTTGTACCTGCTAGATTTACCAATCCGGCAACCCTGCTATAGGAAAGGGTAGATTATACGGGACTATCTATATTGAGAAGGGAGCAAGCGTGTTGTATATACTAATATTATATTAGGTATTCCATCAATTTATTTGAATACATATAATTTTCACTACCTAGAATTAAGCATTTTAGGCGAGTACTCAGACATTTTTAAACAAAATTTTAAGAGGTATGTTAGACTAGGTATACAATATTATGTATGTATTCGTACAGCTGGTTTAAAAAGAAGTTTATTTTGGAGTACTCTTTAATGATTGACAGTTCGTTTTACATTCTGAGAATTCCTGGTTTACCGATAATAAATCGTTTATCTTCGATGTAAATATAGCCATGCTATTATAACCCCTTACAATTATTATTATCCTTAATCCTTACTAATATTAGGTAAATGCGAATGTGACTTTGTTACACTCTCCGAATGAACTACTCAACCGATTACTATGAAATTTGGCACGCAGATAGCCTATGGTATAGAGAAGAATATCTTCTTTTAACCCGGAAACGCGTGTGAAACCGCGGGAGGCAGCTAGTTCGGGATAAATGACAGTTTGGCTTCTCTGACGTCCTCAGCGGGCTATGAATCAGCTCTAGCACTTGTCAGATGGATGTATAAATCCCGTGCAACTCGCGTTTGCTTTGGCGGCAGGACCTACTGTGGATGGTTTCTGGTTCCATGTCAAAAGTGGTAGGATAGTGTGCCGTTTTTTATAACCGGTAGGACGGTAAAGATAGCCACTATAAAATCTCTGTAGTTGTTCTGCTCCGATATGAATATCGCTTTGTGTTCAGACCTTACTTCGTAAAAAGTTTTAATTACTATCTAAATCTGACTGACAGGCCAGTTGGCGCAGTTGGTTAAGACTCTGGTAAAGATTTCACCTATTGCGCTGCAAGTCGTGGGTTCGATTCCCCACAGGACATGCATTTGTGTGCATGAACATGTCGGTATGTCCTGAGTCTGGGTGTTATTATGTATATTAAGTATGTATTTACAAACAAAAAGTAGTATATGTATTATATCAGTTATCTGGTTTCCATAGTACAAGCTCTGCTTAGTTTGGGATCAGATGACCGTGTGTGAGGAATGTCCCAGGATATTTATTTATTATTTATTATATCTATACATACCACTTATAAACGAATGCTCGTTTGTTCTTCGATCTTGTGATTTACCTTAACTAACCATGTTTACATTCCGATATTCTTTTACAGATATGACCCCCATATTTTGCACGTCTAGGCTTGGAAAGCCTCAGTTATGTCTTGGACGCTATCGTTACTCGTTACATACTGCTTATAAAGTATCACCAATAAGGAGATGGCGGTGTACCAACCAGCCTCGAGGATGTAAATCGAAAGCCGCCACAATGGATAATATACTAGTCGAAGTAAATCACAATCATAATCATTGATATCTTAAGGTGATGATGGATAATTATGATGCATGGATACAGGGTTATTATAAACGCATGTACTATACCATATTTATGAAATTACTTTGGTCAGTGTCGCCAGTATAATCCATGAGTATTGTGCTATTTTTATTTGGGATAAAAGTGATCAAAAACAGTTTTAGTTCACTTTTTATATAAAAAATAATCTTAAATTGAATTTATCTTGGTAATTATAATTTACTCTTTTTATATCTTTAAATGTTATTGAGGTGTTTCGGTTCCCTGGTATACTAAAAATAACGTTGTATATGTTTAAAAACTCAAAAAGAAGAATAAAATCATTGTTCGGAGTTACACAACCGAACAGCTCATCAATAATTTAATGCACCTAATGCATCTTTTACACGCGTACATTTTGTACGCCTAATTTAAGTTAGTACGCGGTTCACCTCCATCGAACCAACACCAAACCATTTATATATCGCGTATTCAATAACCATTTCTATAACCATTTAGTAACCAGTAGTTTGTCATAGTTAATTATTAGTGTTTAGCCATACCATTTTAGATAAAACCATTTAATTTAAGTCTACCATTTCGTGTATTAGTTCGTGTGTGTTAGTTTCTAATAAACCATTTTTAAACCAGACTATTTCTAAATTACCAACATTACCCTAACCAAGAAGGAGTCTAAGCGCCGAGACAAACTTCTACAATCATAAAACCATTATTGGTGTCATTTAAATTATATCAGAAACAGAAAAATCCTCAGTTAATCCATAAAATGTATGTAAGTAAAAGGTTAGCTCAGTTTGTCTTGAAAAGATGTGTTTCATACAAATGCCAACCCTAGCGGGCGTTCCATTTGTATGAAAACACTTCTCTCCGCCAATCTCCGATTTAGTGGATTCTTTAAAATTATACCTACTGCCGATGTCATAGTTCAAATATAAATGTATTTCTGTTTCATAAATCTGGTTTATACGACGAAGTCGGTAGGTAAACCAACGTATGGATCACCTGATGGTAAGCTAGTCACCGACCCTTCGCCCCACCCCGATGAACTCTGGCGACCTATCTCACGCGCAGGAACGCAACTTAAAGCTATTTGGCTGTGGTATTCTTTATGGTGCAGGGAGGTACTTCCCCAGTCGAGCAGCTCTTTGAGCGAATAAACGATACGCTCTATCTGTCTTCAATTCTGTCATATATTTATTGTTTAACAATAATCCAAACCAAGAATGATAGAACATAATTGCATCACAATCGTGTTGTATTTTAATAGTCCATTTTATTCTTAAAACTTCATTAACAATAAAAGGATAATTTTCAAAAAAAAAAATTAAAATGATCAATTCATCCCTATTAAGGTCCATACTTCGAAAGATCTCTTCGAGGCACCCAAGCTCTCTGCGTAGGAGATTATCGCTTCAATAGGCACAGTTCCAGCAAAGGCCCTAAAACAAGATGGAACTGTGTAAAGTCTAAGTTCGGTTGTAAAGCCACCATCATCATGTTGGATAATACTATTATAAAAACAATGCATCATCACAATCATTGAATGCTGCATCTCACCACCGACTCACTTCGGAAGGGGTTATGACGAACTCGAGTATATTGCCGAGTATACACCTATACGCTCTCGCCTCGATACTTTTGCGATAATTTTATGAGTTTTAAAAATATCTTGAAATATTTCTTCACATAATTATTCTGCCTCAAGCAACTATCAGTTTAATTAATGGTAACATTAAACTATGAAACAAACAACAATGCAAGAAAATATATTATAGTAAAAGAGAATATGTGTTTTCTTTTCGATTTGTGGCTCCATATTGAACCTTATTAAATTACAGTGTAATATTTTATAATATCCTGCGTCCATATACTAAATTTAACATTTATGTTTTTTTAGAGGTGAGATTCCTTGTGTCAAGATGCGGCAGACCTGTCATCGAGTATGGTGGACACAGGTTCAATCAACGTTCTAGTAGTAGTAACTCACCTAAGAAAAATTGGATGTGTGTTAAAATTGCTCATGGCTGTAGGGCAAAACTCCGTACTGTTCATAATGTTATCGTTAAAGTAAATAATGACCATGATCATTCAAAAGCTAGGAAACAAAGTGCTCGTAAAAAGAGATTTAGATAATCAATTATTACTTTTTTGTTATTATGTAGGCTGAATTTTAGAAATTATATTGTAAAGCCACCATCATCATGCTGGATAACACTATTATAAAAACAATGCATCATCACAATCATTGAATGCTGCATCTCACAACCGACTCACTTCGGAAGGGGTTATGACGAACTCGAGTATATTGCCGAGTATAAACCTATACGCTCGAAACTTTTGCGACAATTTTACGAGTTTCAAAAAATGTCCTGAAATATTTCTTCACATATAGGTATTATCTATTTGAAATTATTCTGCATCAAGCAACTATCTGTTTAATTAATGGTGACATTCGGACTATGAAAAAAACAACAATGCAAGAAAATATATTATAGTAAAAGAGAATATGTGTTTTCTTTTCGATTTGTGGCTCCATATTAAACCTTATTAAATTACAGTGTAATATTTTATAATATCCTGCGTCCATATACTAATATACCCATTTATTGTTTTTCAGATGTGAGATTCCTTGTGTCAAGATGCGGCAGACCTGTCATCGAGTATGGTGGACATAGGTTCAACCTACGTTCTAGTAGTAGAAACTCTCCTAAGAAAAATTGGATGTGTGTTAAAATTGCTCATGGCTGTAGGGCAAAACTCCGTACTGTTAATAATGTTATCGTTAAAGTAAATAATGACCATGATCATTCAAAAGCGAGGAAACGAAGTGCTCGTAAAAAGAGATTTAGATAATTTTGCCTAGTTATTATGGGTATAATAAAACATCTGTGTGTAATCATACTGATGAGTTATTATGATACATAATAGCTCATCAGTATTTTTGAGTATTATTGTATATAATATTTTAAAACATTTTCACCCGTTATTCATATGGAGGTGCAAGGTGGATGACACCTCCATTTAAGAGGGAAGATCTTCCGCCAGGCTGGGACATCGTGCCTGGGGACCGCGTTCCAACTGTATTTTCTGTGGACATCTCGCGGCCCCTCACGGGGCGCGGAGGAGCCGGGTTCAAGGCATATGGCCTCCTTGCCGGGGTAGCGACGCCGTCCGTTAATACGCACGGGGCGTTGGGTTTGGCTTTGCCAAGTGGTGTCATGTCCGGGATTTTCACACCGCCCGTGCGGACCGCCCTACCAGGTGAGACCGCTGGCGACACCAGCGGAGGCCCAGCAGGAGCGGTCAACGCTCTCCAGGCGGCGGCTTACGGAGGAGGCCCCACAGCCTCGGCTTCAGTTGAGTTGTGGTCGTTTTCAACTACGTCGGCACTGAAAAGGTCGCGCGGGAAAGCTTTCCGGTCCGGCGGTCGCGCGTGCAGGGGGGCCAGATCCCGGATGTGATCCAGGTTTGAGTCATCGGCACGCGCGAACATCTTCTTCGCGAGACGGGAGATGAAGGCGTCCAGGTCCTCGATCCGCAGGTCCCTCTGGATCGTGGCGTTTCTTACCATCCTCGGGGCGTTCGCTATGGTACGCAGCGACAAGTGTTGCTGTGCACGCAAGCTCCGCTTGATGGATTCATTTGTGAGCGCGTACCAAGCAGGAGCTGCGTACGTCAGTCGGCTGCGTATATAAGTCTTGTACACCCCGAGCTTCACCCGCAGAGGGATGACCGGAGAGTTCAACACTGGACGCAGTTTAGCTCTGGCACTTCTTGTGTTGTTGACGACGGTCCTCACGTGGGGCCTCATCGTCAGTCTGGTGTCTATGGTGATCCCCAGGTATTTCACCGTTGGGGACCACTTGATGTCATGTCCATGAAGCTTCAGTGGTGGTGGGAGTTTGATGGCGCTGCTGACCATAATGGCCTGTGTCTTCGCCACGTTGACCGACAGCCTCCACCTGGAGAGCCAGTTCGGCAACGTGTCGAGGGTCCTCTGTATTTTTCTGGCCGCATGGTACCTGTTGATGGACGACGCGTAGTAGGCCGCATCGTCCGCATAGAGAGCCAGATGGGACCCCTCTTCCAGGGGGATGTCGTCGGTGAAGTGGGAGTACAGGCACGGTGACAAGCAGCTGCCTTGCGGGACACCCGCCGCGATGGGACGCTCGGCGGACGTGACCCCCTCAACCACCACTCTGAAACTTCTTTCTTCCAGGAAGGACTGGATCACCTTCACGAGGCGACGGGGAGTCTTAGACGTTGATAGCTTATGCAGCAGACCCGCATGCCATACTCTGTCGAACGCCTTTTCCATATCGAGAAGTACTGCGACGGTGTATTCTTTCTTATTCATCGCTGCCGTCATGGCGTGTAGTACTCTCGATAGCTGCAATGTGGTGCTGTGAGCAGCGCGGAATCCGAACTGCTCCTGGCGCGGTATGATACAAGGCGTCAAGTGCCGCAGCAGGAGCGCCTCAAATACCTTGGAGATGGTTGGGAGCAATGTGATCGGCCGGTAGCTCTCCGGCTTCAGGATATTCTTTCCGGGCTTGGGCAGCATGATAACCTGGCCCATCTTCCATGAGTGCGGGAATCTACCTGAGCGCAGGATGCCATTGAACAGGCGGGTCAGCGCTGCCGTGGTCCGGTATGGCAGGTGACGTAGCGCCGTGTTCGAGATGCCGTCTGCGCCCGGGGCCTTTCTGGGCCTAGTTCTTTGGATCGCATGCTGGACTGTGCCCGGGGAGAACACTATGGCGTCCTCATCAAGAGCTACCGGCGTGGCGAAGTAGCTTTCCAGGTTTTGCTCGACTGCTGCGGTAAATGCAGTGTCTGCAGTCGGATTCGGCTGAAATTGGCGTTCCAGATGTTCCGCGAAGATTTCCGCGCGGTCTGCTGCGTGGTATCGCGGGGTCCCGTCTCTGTGAAGCAATGGATGTACCGGAGTTGGGGCATTGGAGAGCTGGCGACACAATCTATGTAGAGCCGGCCATTCCTCTCCCGCTGTCTCCATCACTCTCTCCCAGCTTTCGGTGCATTGGAGATCCAGCTCGGCCTTGACCCTTGCCTTCATGGCATTGAGACGCTGTTTGAGAAGTGGACATCTTGTCTCTTGCCACCGCTTGCGCATGCGCCGCTTGGCAAGGATGAGGTCCCGGATTCTCTGAGGGAGTACTTGTAACCTCCCCTGTGGACATGGCGTCTTTGCTTGCTCCAGGGCATTCTGCATGCGGGCGGTGAGCTCCTCTGCGAGTGCATCAACGTCCGCGGCTGTTGACACTGGGCGAGTTGGGGTGTCTCTGTCCATTGCTTCAGTGAAGGCAATCCAGTTAATTCTATGACGTGGCGCTGGCGGCACAGTTCTAACTGGCGGCTCCGCCAGGACGACCAAAACAGGTTGGTGATCCGAGCCAAGCTCATCCAGTAGGACTTCTTGGTGAGGCTGGTAGTGGAGTCCCTTGTAGATCACGATGTCAAGGATGTCTGCCGTATGTGAGACGATCTCGGGGTAATGGGTCGGGCATTCCGGACCACAGACCCCATACCCTTGGGACTCCGAATCGTCGAGTAGGAGCTTTCCATTTCTATTGTTGTTTAATGAGTTCCATGCCGCGTGCTTGCTGTTTAGGTCGCCGGCAATGAGCGTCGGTGTGGGCGTGTCCAGCAGAGATCGGATGTCTGTCACCTCTAGTTTCCCCGCTGGTGGTTTGTAGGCCGCGAAGATTTTCATATCTCTGCCGGCGACGTTGAGCTCTATGCCCAATGCGTACATGGAACTCAGGCTTCGTGGTGGTTCTGGTTGGTGGACGATTCTCCGCTTGACAAGAACTACCAAACCTCGGTAGACTCTTCCGGTGTCGGATCTTTCGTCTTGGCGATAAGCGAGGTATCCCGGAAATTTGATCTTATTCGCAGGTTCTAGCAAGGTCTCGCTTATGAGCGCCACATCGATGTTCTGCTCCTGCAGCAGAGGACGAAGGAGGGCGACCTTGTTCTTCAGGCCGCGGGCATTCCAGTGGAGGATCCTCAGGGGCTTATCCATTTCTGATGGGCGTTCCAACTGTACATGTCGGACAGTTGTATATATGCATATTCTCGAGAAAACTTCACCAGCGCGATGCAGGATTTAGGCGCGATGCAGGATAATGTGGCGCCACGCCATCTATCTTTCCGTGTGTGAACTATCTCGGTGTTACTGATAGATGGCTGATAGATGTCGCTACATCACTCCCTTCCTAGACCGGAGGTCGATCCATTGTTGAGTCGTTGCGTTAAGCTTGCAAGTGCCAGTGCTGCTCGAAGTCTACGGTGAGTCGAGACGGAGCGCAGATGCTGCGACAGGTTGAACCGGCTAGTCCACGTAGTGCAGAAACCGCCACGCCGGAGAGATGATCCGGGCGTGTGCTGCGGTGGACTGTGCGGGCGAGGAGCTTAGTCGCAGTGTTGCCTTGCAGGACCAGGAAGCACGGTGAGTCGGCTGCGATGGACCTGATTAAGGCGAAGTTGGCTTGCTGTGTGACTGCTTGCCGGTGGGGAGTGATGAGCTTGGAGAATCTGCTCAGAAGTGCTACTGCATATTCCGTGATTTTTGGAGGGTTGGAAATATTCCCATCCATCACGTCGGGGTCACCACTATGGAGGTGCAAGGTGGATGACACCTCCATTTAAAAGGGAAGATCTTCCGCCAGGCTGGGTCATCGTGCCTGGGGACCGCAGTCCAACTGTACATGTCGGACAGTTGTATATATGCAGATTCTCGGGAAAACTTCGCAAGCGCGATGCAGGATTTAGGCGCGATGCAGGATAATGTGGCGCCACGCCATCTATCTTTCCGTGTGTGAACTATCTCGGTGTTACTGATAGATGGCTGATAGATGTCGCTACATTCATATTAAAATTATGAACGTTTTAAGTTAAAATTCCGAAGTCTTTATCGTGACGTGACGTATGGTGATCGAAAGAGTGAGACAGAGGACACTATAACACAGATTTTATTTAAAAAGCGATTATGAATAAGGGGTCTAATGTTTTAAAATATACTTACTTATTAGGTCTTTCAATTTGTTGTCTAACCCCCTTATTTATAATTGCTTTTTTACTAAATCAGCGTAATAGTGTCCTCCGTCTCACTCTTTCTATCACCAAATGTCACGTGTCAGATAAAGACTTCAGAATTTTAGCTAATCAACGTTTGATAACTTTATTATGAATAATAAAGTATGTATTAAGAATAATAAAGTAAGTATGGGTTAATGTCTGCAAAACCTATTAATAATTGCATGGTGGTTGGTTGGAATCACCAATAACGGTTTGTTTTGACAGTACCATTTGAGAGACAGCTGTCTTCTAGGCTTGTAAAGATTGACAACACATTGGCGATGGTAGCCACTCACCATTAGGAAGATCACCTGCCTGCTTGTCAGCTTTCGGACGCACAAGATCCTTAACATATTTACATTTGTCATTATTTACTTAACATATTAAATGTAAAAATAAAAACTACCAAACAAAACCTAACTCTTTCGTTTTTCTTGAAAATATGCATTTGCAACTTTATTCCTATAATTATGAATGGTTTCCCCTACACGCTACGGGAATCCAGTAATAATAATAGGAAAGTACAAATTAGGAGACGTAGAGCTTAGCTTTTTTTCAGTCAAAGCGCAGCTCGACTAGGGAAGGTTAGATTATTTGCTTGCGGTATTAATTTGGCATGCAGATATGGTATGGAGAAGGACATAGGCTTCTTTTTATCCCATGCTCGCGGGTGAAACTGCGGGGGACAGCTAGTAATTCTTATATTTATTACCGTTACAATAGTTTTTCATGTTATAGGTATTTGAGTTTGTCATCTTTTCCGTAGGCACTAATAACTTTTTGTACTTTCAGGAGCAATATTTGTAGCGTCAAACCGTGGAAATCCAGTTATTCAGTTGGGTAGTTACCGTTTTAATAAATGTAGCGGCAGTAAGGGTTCAAAAGTTAATTGGATTTGTATAAAAAAAAATGACAAATGTCGTGCGAGGATTACTACAATAAACCAAAACATTGTCAAATGCTATAACATACATAACCACTTGTAAAAAATATAGATATTGGCTTTTTTGAACACTTAAAAGTTGCAAATGCCACGTTCAATTGTGAATCAATGATTGTCTACGAACAGCGGAGGGTTATTAACGCCGACAATTTGCCGATGACGTGAGAGAGAGAAACGCAGTGCCCGCCAACACGAAAAATTCCTTTCAGAGTACGATCGCACTCGTATGCGTGCTCTTCAGCGAGCTGTCGAATTAAGTCAATCCAGCTTGACGGTCCAAAAACCTCGCATCATAACTTTTGGCAACTCTCTTGGCTAAGATATGACTTGACATTGATAAAAACGTAAACTGGAAAGAACACATAACATTTGTGCAAAATTGGATAGATTCGTGTTTGCCCTTCGGTGGCTAAGAATCCTAGTTTCGAAGAAAATTGCCCTATACACATATCATGGTTATGTATCATCTGTAATTCGTTACGGACTTATTATATGGGGTAACTCTGTAGATATTAACAGAGTATTTATAACCCAAAAGAAATGTATAAGGCTCTAAATGGATCGGAATACCTTGCACACCGTTAACCAATATTTAAAGAGTTCAATATTTTGCCTCTCCTATGTCTTTATATTTATTATACATGCTTATTTTTAAAAAAGAATTCCCCACTTTTCCCACATCATGATGTTGTTTTAGATTAAAAACACAGCAGAGACTTGTATAAAATATATGTGCCAAACCAAAGATTAACCCCCGTACTCATAAAACGTTATTTAACTAATATACTGTTTAAAGGGTCACGTAAATAACGTCACTCTATTGTCATTGTCAAAAATGTAACATTATTTACTTGACCATTGAATCAGTATATTAGTTAAGTAGCGCTTTATGAGTGAGGGGGTAAATGTATACTGTAAAAATGTCCATTGTATGGCAATAAGAATTTATAATAAATTATCAAAAGACATATGATCTTATATACCTTTTCAAAAATTTGAAGCGAGACTTTTCGATTGGTTAGTTGACATGACATGTGTTATTCATTAATTCATTGCAGGAATTTTTCGAATAATAAATTTAATATGTGCCTTTTATAATTTACCTTTTGATTATTATTATTTGATTTTTTTATTGCTGACTGGGTATTCCTTGGGATTTTAATTATTTATATTTTTTTATATAGTTTTCACTAGCTTGACATTTTTTTTAAAATGTAATTCCTTAATTTGATTTCCTTAATTTTTATAGAATAGTATTTTGTGATTTGTTTCGTATAATAATTATCTTATATCATGTTTAATATTTCTACATCTAGAACTGGTAGAATATGCTGAAGAAATAAAATAAAATATCATTATTATTAAGGCACTATATGACACATAGCGTTTCGCTACTCATAGAATTCATAGGATTGGTAGGAGAATAGGATTCTCAGTCGCTGAACTGGCTATTTAATATTAAGAATTCTTCGCTTGGCCGAGATTGAAATTCGGCACTCGTAATAAAAACAATGTGTACTCTTGTTGAAAAATTAAGTGTTTTGTGATTTTACATTATGTCATATGCATTAATAAAATTGATAAACATTTCCGAGTTTTTATGATTATGCTTACCAATTCATTTTGTTCACGGTCTTTACTTAACGGTTTAAAATAGTGCCTGATGTGGCGTGACACTCGCTTATTACAAGCTATAATATAATACAAATTATGTTGTGCTAACCTGGAGCTTAATATTTACAGCTAAGAATTTGAGTAATCAGCAAGAAATAAAAAAAATATGGGTAGAACTACCGGAAGAGGACGATAAGTCAGAAGAGGATAATTTAAAAATGGAAAAAAATCTGAAAAGACGCTGCAAGGTTTGGGTGTTACATAAACAGTTCGACAATGTGAAAGATGCTGAAGATTACGTCTCGAAAGAAAACACTTGGTCGAGCTCAAAAAGCAGCAGCGTAGCAGAAGGCGTGAAGAGGTACTATACATGTAATAAAGCAAAGAGAATAGGACCTCAGTGTTCGGCTCAGATTTGCTTATTATATCACAGGACATCGGATACCGTTATTATGTACCGTACAAACTCGTATCATGATCACGATTCAAGCGCACCATATAAATATGGGATAGATGCTAAAGTGAAGATTGAAATAAAAAAACTATTTGACTTAAATTATAAACCGAAAAGTATAATGCATCATCTTGAAAAAATAGAAGGTATTAACATGCCAAGTATCAAACAAGTAAACAACTACTTGGCTGAATTACGACGTCGTACAGGTGAATATGTAAACGCCGACACACAAAAATCTAAATAGATAACGCCAGTCCCTCCATCCGTATGAATACCAAGAGTGTCACTTTTTTTGTACCTGCCATAATGTCATAAGATTAATTTAGGTTGGCATTAGATTTTTAACGTGAAAATGAAGCGATCCTATTGGTCAGCTAAACAAATCCCTCGCTCGCTACACGTCTCTGGTGGACATGCAGCCTTATGCGAGTTCCTTGTGCGCGCGAAACAGTTTCAAAAGAAGAACATTCTCCCTTTTTGCACAGATTTTAACACGCGCACTACATACACTCGCGTAATCTATTTAGATATACATCTGTGTATAACCCTTATCCCCCATTAGCTCGCATCTTATAAATAGTAAACATGGGGCAAATAATACTCCACGGAGTGATTCAAGAAGACGCGTGTAATTTTGAAAAGATTACGAATATAATGCTTCAGATAATAGGTGACATTTATAGGTATTTTGAGTAGGTAAAATGTCATACATATAAATGATATTGAAAAATAAACGTATGTTATATCTGCTTGTCTACCTTATGTATTCGCATTCGCACTCCCTTATTGAATAGGTACTTAGAAATGTAAAAAAAATATTTCCGAGATTTGAAGCATAATAATCGAGCTAGCAATAAAAATCGTTAAATGTTATCATACCATAGAAATACAATTGAAATCGATTAAGTATAATAAAGTTTGCTGTATTACTAAATAATATAGTTTCTTTTTGTCTCTTCTATTCGACTATGAAATATATATAAATAATTAAATATCCTGGGACCCTTTGATTTGACCATCATGTATATACCTAATTAATTTTAATATGTAATATTTTTAATATCGTTTCTAGTTTTTCTTAAATTTATGAATACTTTCACACGTTTAAGTTTTTATCACATGACATTAATAAAATATCTGAACATTTATGGTTTAATAATGATTGTGTTTACCAATTCATTTCGCTCAGTCTTGATAATGGTTTAAAGTAGATGGGTACAAAAATGTACATGCGTACTTTGCGTGACGTGGCGTGATATTCGCTTGTCACATGCGATAATATTAGAAATATGTACATTGTGCTAACCTGTAGCTAATTATTCACAGATAATATGCAGAATCAGCAAGAAATAAAAAAAATATGGGTAGAAATACCAGAAGAAAATATAAAAATGGAAAAAATACTGAGTAGGCGCTCCAAGGCTTGGGTGCTACATAAAAAGTTCGAGAATAAGGAAGCTGCTGAAGATTACGTCTCAAAAGAAAAGATATGGTCGAGTTTAAAATACAACATCGTAGGAGAAGGCGTGAAGAGGTACTACAGATGTAATAAAGCAAAGAAAAGAGGACCTCAGTGTTCCGCTCGGATTTTCTTATTATATCATAGGACATCGGATGCCGTTATTATGTACCGGACAAACTCTGATCATGATCACGATTCAAACGCGTCATATCGTGGAATAAGTGAGGTAGTAAAGGTAGAAATAAAAAATCTATTTGACTTACAATACAAACCAAAAAGAATAATGGACCATCTTGCAGAAATAGAAGGCATTACGATGCCAACTATGAAACAAGTCCACAAGTATTTAGCTATCCTACGACGGCGACGCCATTCAGGGGAATAGATACGCCTTATGATGCTATAGTCAAAATGGGGCATGTAATATGTTAAGAGAGGTAGAGCATAGCGTGTATTCGCTAAAAGAGCAGCTCGACTGGGGAAGTATCTCCACCTTTCAGAATACCGCAGCCAAATAATGTATGTTGTGTAAAGTTGTGTTCCTGCGCGTGTTAAGGTCGCCAGAGCTCATAGGGGAAGGGGAAAAGGTCGGTAACGCGTGAGCGATGCTTCGTGTGTTGCAAGCGTCCTTATGAAAAAAAAACATAAACATAGCCCGTGTATGGATCTCGGCCGCTATAACAGCTATTTATTTATTTATTCGGTTTTAGGAAGACTATCGACTTAAACAAAACATATAACATAGAATAACAATAAAAAGCCATTAAAAAGTCTCCACTAATATACATTGAATGGGTAGATAATGCAGAATAACAATTACTTAAGAAAAACAATAGAAATATGATACTGTAAATCAAGCACTGCACTCACATACACTTTATTAATGATAATTAGATTTGCACACGACGCTGCACTAACAATTGTTATGGAAGAAGTTGTCACTAAGTTGTTTCCTCACCGCGGGTACTCTTGCCAAAAACAGGTCTATGTTAATGTTGTGATTTTGACGAAGTTCGTTAAAAGTTCTACAGACACGATGAATAAAACAGTTCTTACGATAGTTTGTAGTGACTGGTGGAAGAAAGAAAAGAGGACTGTTTCGGTAGGACCTGTTGGGAACATACAAACTAATTTTATGAAGTAAGTCAGGACAGTCGATATCAGAGCAAATAATTTTCTTTAATGATATTATGTCAGATATGTCCCGGCGGCAGGTTAGCGGGAGGAAGTGATGTTTAGCACATGCTTTTAGGTAGTCCATCTCCCTGCAATTTGATCTGTAGTTAAGGTAACGGATAAATTTGCGTTGGACACGTTCTAATCTTTCAATATATACTAGGTATCTGGGGTTCCAAATTTGAGATGCGTATTCCAAATGGCAGCGCACATAGGTACTATACAGGATCTTAATGGTTTTCGTTTCTTTAAAGTCTTTGGATGATCTCATTATGAATCCGAGAGACTTGGAAGCTTTACTAACTATAGATGAAATGTGGTCTTGGAATATTAATTTGGAGTCATGGATCACCCCTATAGTCAGATAAAGGCTCTAGTGTTGCATAGGTCACACTCACTAGTAATTTTTAAAAGTACTTACCTATATTTCAATTATTTTTCCGAGACTTTGTATTTTTTTTAATGTAACGGAAGTTTACTGTACCATAATATTAAATCTACTTTTATTTTTTCATAATTTATAGATAATAATAATAATGTTATAAAAATAGCTTTAAGATTTATAATAAATAAGGAGATTAATAATAACTGTTTGTTTTATATTACTTATCATAAAAATGCATGTATGTGTTTAAAAGATGAATAAATGGAATAATAATAAATTGTTTTATTTGCTAGGACATCAATATTTGTAGTAGTTATAGGTACTATTAGGGATTTGGATATTTTGTATGACAGGAAACTTACATTTAGATCGCACATAGAGTTTATAATAAGGAAAGCGTCTAAAATGCTTGGTTTTGTAATTAGAAATGGGAAAGTCTTTCGTATAGCAGTTCTACAGTTTTTATATAAACTTTTTTGTAACAAAATAGATTGCCCTCGACGAGAGTACCTCGTCGATGTCCTGGTTATAAAATCAAGGTACATTGCCCACCATTATGCAGAACAAAACAAGGCTATGCAAGTTGCTCTATGATAACAGCGGTCTAGATATAAATTTCCAATCTCTTGCCTCATTTCGCAGATCGATCATGTATAGAATATTTTAGATCATGTTAAGTAGTAATCTAAGCTAGTTTTTTTTTAATTAGTTTCATTTGTATTTCGTTGTTAGTAAGTATATTAACTTCCTAAATGTGTATTTTTGTTACTTGTTATATGTCAGTCTATACAATAAAGAATATTTAATTCATCATCATTCATTCATTCATTATATTATTGTTTTTATAATTCGTTTTATTTTACATTTTGTATTTACCTTTTATTAGTTTAGTGCATTAGATTTAAGACTTTTGTATTATATATTGTGTAACTTGAATTAATGTACAAACTGTTGGTAGACCTAATAAATCATTTAAAATCAATCACTTGAAGGCAAAAAATGCAATAGCATTAGCACAACCTTAATAATATACTACTTATATGCATTAATCTTAATAAAAATCATCATAAATCTGTAATGGAACAGTAAAATTATTGAAAGCTTTTTTTATAGATTGTCCATTTTATAGATTATTTAGCCCGCATTGCGAAATACAATTTAATTACAGAAAGAACAGCATTATTGAATAATGATGTTCTTTATTTTAGATCCAGCTATTAATTATGTTAATATTAAGTAGTTACGACCATAGACGTATGAATATAATAATATTAATTTTGTTCAATGAATTTTGTTTTTTTATATTCAAAATATTATGAAAATCAATAAAACCATTATGCATGGGCCATTAAGCCAGTACATCTGACGGTCTCAAAATTTAAGCGTTACATGGAGCCTTTATCGTTTTTAACAAACGACTTTTGGACATTTACGGGATTTACAAACTTTTGTGATTTGAAGTTAAACAAAGATAAATCTATAAAAAACACATGGACACGATGCTTATAAAAAATACTTCATCAGAGAAGTAAGGCTTTAAAAAAAGAACTCTTAGATTTTTCATTATACCTACTGTATTTACTAGGTTACATGACCAATCATTGTTTAATTTTTCAGAGCCAATATTCAAGCTGTCACGGCGTGGGAACCCTGTTATCGAGTTCAAGGGATTCAGGTTTTGCGGCAAGTACGCCAGGCATCAAGGCGTCAGGAAAACATGGCGCTGTATTAAATGGGGAAAAGGCTGTCGAGCTTATATTACTACTTTATATAATAATATTATTTTTTCCAGGGGTGAACATGTTCATTTTTAAATGGTATCCTGCAGAGCCCCTGTTAGGTGATTTAGAGAACTTATAATTATTGCCATATTATATGTACATAAACTACAAATAAACAATAATATTAACTACAACTATGTACTTGCTTATTCGATAAAACTGTAATAGGCTATATTCCTGAAAAATTCCATTTAGACCGTCGTTTACGTTATCAAAAAATATTTGTCATGTATTTTTCTTTTGTAAATTAAACAAAAAATTACCAAGATATGGTGTGTTGAAGTTCCACGTTACGGGACACTTTTTACATAAAAGTGACGTTAAGAGACCCTACTTCCCAACTTTGACGCGCTTTATCTTAGTAATTTTTTAATAATTTGGTAAAGGATAACATACGTGTCCAATATTATTTGATTTTCTAACTGACTGACTAATTAGAATTATTAATTCTTTACCCAGGACATATCCCTAATTAGATGAATAAATCGCGTTTTGGTTAGAATATGAAAATTTGCTAATTCAGATTATATTCAGTCATAATTTAGATTTTAATAACTTTTCTTTTAAATGTTATTAAAATAAACCTAACTTACCTAACTTTAAATAATAAATATTAAAGTTATAAAAATATTTTATTTAGATATCCTTTTATTTTTTGTAATCCTTCTTTTGAGTACCTAATATTTATAATATATTTTCAGATTTGATAATGTCGACATCGCGATACGACAAGCCTTTGATGATTTACCGAGGGTTTAAGTATAATTTGTATTCATTAGATACATACAAGAAGATTTGGCGGTGCAACAAGTGGGCTTCGCGACACAGGTGCCGAGCATCTGTTAAAACTGTTTGCGATACTATCATTGAGATTAGGGAGCAACATACGCATGAGTAGAAGGTACTGCTTGAGGTCTTAGTATCGTCTATAATAGCGATTACCTAAATTGTAATTTTAAGAGAGGTGGAGAATAGTATTTTTCGCTCAAAGAGCAGGTTGACTGAGGAAGTACCTCCACCTTACAGAATACCGCAGCCAGATAACTTAATGTTGTGTTCCTATGCGTGAGTAAGGTCGCCAGAGCTCACCGGGGTGGAAGGAAGGGTCGGTAACGCGTGAGTGCTGTCAATAAAAACACATTACATGTACTATGTATTTGGAAGTCTCATTGTGTTTCACGCTATTAATATTTTTGTTAGTTTTTTTTTATAATATTATAATGAGGCATATAGGTACATACATGGTCCATCAATAATGTAAGTTATGTTTATAATTTCATTTATTATCTGTTTTTTTGTTAACGTCATTGTTTAATTCATATCTTGTTTAATATTAATTATAGCTTCAAATAAATAATTTCTTATTTTGTAAGAATGTTGTTTGCTTTATGTGTATAATAATCACGCAGGTTGAAAGTAGTTTATCAAAATCATACTTGTGTGGAAACTTTTTTCATTCCATCAAACTGTATACCTTTGAATATTAAAGTGAATAGATTATCCATCTTATTTGTTTCAGGTGCATATTATACAACGTCCATACACGGAAAGCCTATCGTACAGATAGGCGTTTTCAGGTTTTACAAGCACGGCGGCTGCAAGGGGCCGAAGTTTCTGTGGCTGTGCAACAAGAACAGACTTACCAATTGTAAGGCCTCCATTACCACGTTGGATGAAGCTATAATTAAGATAGCAAATAGACACAACCACAATTAAGCTTTGAGATCTTTTCAGCGATCACTTGTACACTGAAACTATCCTGTATACCTACCTACTAACTATATAGGTACCTAATGGTGGTAATACCGTAGCAATAACGCACAAGATAGATACGAACACCAATCCAGAATATTTCAATATAATAATAATGATTATATAGTATGAAGACGAAGACTTGAATACAAAAGTTAACTTTTTATGTTTTACATAGTTATACTTATAGACATTGATATTTTTTAATTTTTTACTTGAGTTTGGTATGATCAGCAACATAAATAGTTTAACAGATCCAATCAACGAAATATTCGTACTAAAACTATTGTAGAAATGTATAGAAATAGAAACATCTTCTTTCCGAAGGTTATGGTGCGTCCATGCTACGCGAAGCGAGCACGAGCTGAGCCAAGAACGAACAGAATTCGTTCTTTGCTGGCGATGTCAAGTGTGGACGTTACAACGAGCCTACAGCTGGCTTCCCACGGTCCGCGATTCTGCGGATCATCACGCACAGCCGACGATCACAGACGGCAACGCACGCAGACAGGGCTCTTCCAACGGTGCGTGTCGGTCTGTGTAGATCTTTTGATAACTTCATTTCAAAATGCAAAGTGAAAGAAAACGTGTCGTCGCTGCAGCCGCGGCTGTGGTATTAATTAACAATTACCACCGCACCTTTGAAGTTACCGCCTCGCGACGGATACCGGCGCACCGCCACAGACGTCCTCTGCGACCACGGACGAGACCCTTCCCACGGTGCGTGGTGCGGGCTGGTGCGCGTGCGTCCGCAATATCACACACCGTGGGAAGCCAGCTTACAACGTACACGATGCGAATCCCTGTGGTCGTGAAAAAACTGACAATCGGGCGGAGCGCAGTTAGGCGCGAGACGAATGCTCGTTCGAGGCTCGCAAGTCCGTCCATGCTACGCGAACAACGAACGAATCCTGTTCGTTCGTGGATCGGCTCGTTCGCGCTTCGCGTAGCATGGACGCACCGTAATATGGAAAGAAGATGTTTCTATTTCAATACATTTCTATGTTATTACAAATATTCTAAGTTAAAAATCTATGTACCGGCTAGAGATACCTTTCATCCAGGCTTTGTGTGATGCATCCCTTAGCTATCTCACACATCATATCCGATCCTGAGCATAGCCCATTATTTCCCATTTTATTCAGATCACCCTTGATTGGAGGCTGCTATAAGCGGCTTTTATCCTCTAATTGTAGTCCCATTAGTAAGTCATTTTCTTAAAATTTAATGAAAAACTATATGTGACAAAATTGATCTCATTATTTTATTATGTCTGTGATTTTATTTAATAGATTTCGCTAATATTGTATACTTATAAGTCTCTAGGTAAATTTTATTTATTAATGTGTAATATAGATGTATCAATTATTATTATTTAATATGTAGTGTTTAACATGATATAATATATTTTATTAGTACCTACAACAAAGAAAAAACACGCTATGTACAGTTATGTTCTGTGTCTAATATTATATTTGATTTTATATAGATAATAAAGTTTAAAATTAGGTATTATATTGAATGCCTATACAACTACATAGAATGCGTAGTCACTGTTTGTCTCCAATTAATACTTAGTAGATATTGTGTATCTACATATTCATAAACAATTTAGATATTTAGTTTCAATATATCACAATATGAAATAAACTGATCATAAAAGTTTTTGTTGGTAATCAATTCTAGTAATATATATTATAGCCATATAGATTCCACGTATATAGTCTCGCTTTGTGCGGATTAACTGCTGTTTGCTTAGGTGAAGTTTAAATTTTAAATTTTAAATTGAAATACAGTTGAGTAAGTGTTTGTAACGGTATTTTATTGTTGTATATTCAGTAAGCCTACTTTCATCTATCTATAACAGGTGGAGATTTCGAGATGGCATATTTTCGAAACCTATGTTGGGTTAGTCATGCTGAACAACTTTTACTATTGGAACAACAGTGAAATCTCAAAAAAAAAACTTTTCTTACAAAATAATGTATGAAGAGTAAAAAAAAAATGAGAATTCAGTGTTGGTCCCATTATCCCATAGTAAAAGTTGTTCAGGATGACTAATCCAACATAGGTTTCGAAAATATGCCATCTCAAAATCTCCACCTGTTATAGATAGATGAAAGTAGGCCGGTTATATAAAAATGAATATATTTCTATTTCCCTATTTCCCTTGCTCACGTTCACGTCATAATTAGAACAACTTTAGAAGGTTTAAATTTAGAAGGTTCTTACGAAAAAAAATAGGAAAGTTGCGCAGGGTACGTTATAGGTTAGGACAACATGCAAACTATTAAAAAAATCAACCCCCTTACTCATAAAACGTTATTTAACTAATATACTGTTTAAAGACGGTCACGTAAATAACGTCACTCTATTGTCATTGTCAAATAATGTGACTTATTTACGTGACCATTTAATCAGTATATTAGTTAAATAGCGCTTTATGAGTAAGGGGGCAAGTGTGTGCTTTCATTTACTTAGTTCTGATTGTTATCACTACAAAACTACAACATCGCCACTACTATCATATTCCCATGTCATCACAATGTGGGGCATTCAGTTACATAAATAACTGAATTTTGTACAGCCCCTGAAACTTGTTGGGATAGCAAGAAGCCTACGCCTTCTCCATACCATAGGCTATCTTCATGCCAAATTTCATGATGATCCGTTGATTAGTTACGGAGTGAAAGCGTAACAAACATAAACAAACTCACATAAGCATTTATAACATTAAATTAGGATAAGTATATTAGTACGGGCCCTGTAGAGGGTACTATCTACCCATGACATTTTTTTTTTAATTTAATATATTTTGGTCAAATCTAAATGTTAATTCTAATATTTTTAGCGGTTGTTTTCACGACATCGGTGTTCGGCAACCCTGTGATCCAGATAGGCAAGTACCGGTTCTATCGCAACAGAACCATCCGTGCCAAGTGCTGGTGGAGCTGCAGCAAAGCACGCAACCTCGGGTGCCGCGCCAGCGTCTGCACTTATCAATATGCCATTCTTAAGCACAATCCAAACCATAATCATTGAATTAGCAAAGAACAAGCCTCATACTTTCGAGTTATCATATGTTAGTAATGTTTGCATGTAAGTGATTTTCGAGAACTAAATAACTATGACTATGGAATAATTTATTATTAAGTAGATAATAACTAATTTACATTAAAAATATACAAATTATAATCTATGTATAGAAAATTTCCTCAAGTCTGCCGCTGCTTCCGATTAACGACAATGTTACCAGCAGGCTGGCAGCGATTAAGTGCGATTTACAATAGAATCGGCACCAATGTCTCTCAAGTCATTACTCTCATAAATAAATGTCTCTTAAATGCTGACTTCCAGCTTGCACACAATGTTAAATGAATTTGAGAATATTATGTATGTAAAAATTTTACACGATAAATTATTACCTAATATTAAATTAGTAATTAAGTATTAATTGTATAACCACGATCATTGAATACTTGTAACAAAATGAGGTTACAGTAAGTGCCTGTAACTGCTGTATGTATGACTGAAGTGTTAGGGTCACCGCGCACTATAACAGCACGGCTACGCCTCGGCATTTACCTTGCCATGCAAGTGGGGCCTTTAAATCGTATGCGTTAAAGTAACTTTTACAATGACTAGATAAAATAGTTGAGGACTCGCGGCAAGCGCGCTTGCCGCTACAAGCCAATAGTCCTGCTGACCACACGCTTCCAGCGAGCGGTCCGCTCTTATCTATCTCCGCTCTTACCGCTCTTAGGTATCTTGCCAAAGCCGCGCCACTAATTTCCCCGGCGCCGCGCTGCCCGCGAGCTGCCACCTCGCAGGCGGCGCACTGGCAGCTAAGTAACGGTTGGATTGAGTTGTGGCGGTGCCGGGCTGTTGCTACGATGGAGCGGTGCTGATATAGATAGTGAGCGATGAACCTAAGCATTCTGATGATACTATCAACCTAGGTTACAATTTTAACCATTTAACAAAGTTCAAGTTACATAACCCGATGGTACGTCAATTTAACCCCGATCAATTGTACAATCGGGTTAAAATAACGTACGAGTTAAATGGTAATATTTTTAGCCCAGATTGACGTTTTATAATTACATTGAGATTTGATACCGATGAACAGTATACTGTAGTGCAGTATAGATGTTTTTTTTTTTAAATGTTAACATGTTTGATAAAAATAAGTTAATAAATGTTAAATAAGTTATATACCTACCTATAAATTATATTTAGAATAAAAATAATGAAGCATACGTTTATTTATTTCATTCACTATCAATATTTATAAATACTTTTGGTAAACATGGTTCTCTCATCAACTACTATCGTTAATGAAAAGGTAAATAACATTTTAGATTCTTATATCCACTGAGCAAGGCATATCCAACGAGTCCAGGTTAATTATTGGCTCAAAGAAAACATGTAAATAATGTAATACCTACTAATATTTATAAAAAGTCTTTAACATTTTTTTATTTCAGTAGCTACCGTTATTCAATCGCATCGCGGTGCTCGTCGAGTATTGATATACGAAGATCATATTTTCTACAGAAATAAATCAATAGGCAGCAGAGAGTACTGGAAGTGTTCTAGAACCAAACAAACTAACTGTAAAGCAACGATGATCACTGATAACGGCATGATAGCAAGAGCAAATAATGTTCATACCCATGCATCGTTGTTAGCTTGAAAATGTTTTTTTAATACTGAATTGTATGATGTATACCTAATTCAATGAGATTTAAACTTGATACAGGAGAATTTAGGTAAGGCGAAAGATTTATTCGTGAAGAATACGTAATTAATTAAAAATTATCATCACAGACTGGCTGCTTTTGCGATTAACCCTACAAAGACAGTCAATAAGAAGCACAATGTATTAAAAATATTGTTGACTTTAATACGAATTCCTTCGTGAGAGACTAGTCTTTGTACTAGGAAAGATCCTGTATGACGGATTACAAGGCCCTTAGACAATTACTGTTTTATGCTGTAGTAAGTAATTATAAGGATTGATAATAGTTAGTGTAGTGCTCTAGTTAATATTTATTATATTAATATATATATTACGTTAGTTTAGAGGAGTTAGTGCTGTTTGTGTATGAGAGGTATAGGTGCGTGTGTGAATGTGTGTTTGTTGAGTGTGAGTTGGTGTGGTGTGTATAATCGTTTTCGTTAAATGTTTTTCTAATTTACAGATCCACTGTTTCTCTTCACGAAGAAAGTTAAACCGCCATTTAAGATACTTGGTTGCAGATACAACTGCAAACATATTCGTGGAGCGCGGACTTATTGGGTGTGCAACAAAGCCGCTCAGGGATGTAAAGTATTCATTATCACTATTGATGACGTCATTGCTAGCGTTAATTATGAACATAATCATCTTTAAACTACTTATTACACTTAAAAGCAATGTTGATAAGTGACATTTAACATCTCTCATAAGGTGGATTGTAAAAAAATGCACTTTAACTGCAAAGTTGCATTATACTTGTTTTTTTTTATACCACTAAGGTGGCAAACGAGCATATGTGACATTGTAATACAGGCTGTTGCTGTTTTTGTGTTTTGTTTTGAACTCGTACTTTACACTAATGTGAGTATGATGTAAAATATTTTGACTCATAAAGTATGCAAATACTGTTCAATGAGTTTTTTTTATTTATTAATATTCCTTAGTACTTTTGGTTGGATGAGGCCTAGATTGTTTACTTAAACCGTCTTCTTACAGTGAGATTTTACTATCTGTCTACTAAAAAATTATAACAAATTTATAAATGACATTTATTAATCGCCTGGCTGACCGTCGTGTAAAAATATGTCACCAAGCACCTACTGGTGCCTTCCTGGTGCAAATTTTTATGTAATTAATTAAATATATTTTTTTATGATTTTTATGGTTCGCGTCGGACTTGAACGTGAAGGATTCTGCAAACATGTTTCTTGTATGGGACCCCCTTTAATTTATTAACTTTATTTCATTTTTATTATTTGATGTCAAAGCGGTAAAAGACTGTGTACCTATGACGATTCATGAAATACAGCCCACTGATAAACAGACGGACAGACAGATAATTTGTAACAATATCTTAAATCTTAAATACATAATATGTTTTATTTACAATTAAAATTCTACTGAAAAATTTATGAACTTTGACAAGATATTATTTTGTTGTAGCCGTCAAAATCATGGTGACTCCGCAGGGAAAGCAGTCGTTATACGTCAACGGCTTCAAATTCAGGAAACAATCTGGCTACGGCGACAAGTCCTGGTGGTACTGTGTGAAGAGAGCCAGCGTGGGCTGCATGGCCAGTGTTAAAATATCAAGCGATCACGTGGAAAAGATCAATTGTATGCATAATCATCAAGCTTCAGGTGGTTTCCAGGCTCGTCCGAATGTTAGTTATTGTTATACAGATTAGTGTTGTGAGTTAAATATTACTTACTACCTTCTCACCATACCACTTTAGTATTTTAATTTTGTGGTATACCAGCCTCCATAGTAATAATTTAAAAAGCCTTTATGTAAGTATCTAACCCCCTTACTCATAAAGAGCTATTTAACTAATATACTGATTAAATGGTCACGTAAATAATGTCACATTATTTGACAATGACAATTGAGTGACGTTATTTACGTGACCCTTTAAACAGTATATTAGTTAAATAATGTTTTATGAGTAAGGGGGTATATTTTTAATTATGGTGATTAGATAATGTTAGATAAAATTATTTTAAATGATATTTTTAATTCTTAATAATATTACCATAATTGAAAAAGTGTTAATTTTTCTCTTTATATGTGTGCAATAATAGTACATTATGATACATGTGTGCAAAGTTCGTTATTAACACTTGAGGCGGTATTAAGCATATCACTTGCAGTGAGGTACAAACTTATCATAATCGGGATTATACCTGTAGCGACATCTATCAGTAACACCGAGATAGTTCACACACGGAAAGATAGATGGCGTGGCGCCACATTATCCTGCATCGCGCCTAAATCCTGCATCGCGCTGGCGAAGTTTTCTCGAGAATCTGCATATATACAACTGTCCGACATGTACAGTTGGACCGCGGTCCCCAGGCACGATGTCCCAGCCTGGCGGAAGATCTTCCCTTTTAAATGGAGGTGTCATCCACCTTGCACCTCCATAGTGGTGACCCCGACGTGATGGATGGGAATATTTCCAACCCTCCAAAATCACGGAACATGCAGTAGCACTTCAGAGCAGATTCTCCAAGCTCATCACTCCCCACCGGCAAGCAGTCACACAGCAAGCCAACTTCGCCTTAATCAGGTCCATCGCAGCCGACTCACCGTGCTTCCTGGTCCTGCAAGGCAACACTGCGACTAAGCTCCTCGCCCGCACAGTCCACCGCAGCACACGCCCGGATCATCTCTCCGGCGTGGCGGTTTCTGCATTACGTGGACCAGCCGGCTCAACCTGTCGCAGCATCTGCGCTCCGTCTCGACTCACCGTAGACTTTGAGCAGCACTGGCACTTGCAAGCTTAACGCAACGACGCAACAACAGATCGACCTCCGGTCTAGGAAGGGAGTGATGTAGCGACATCTATCAGTAACACCGAGATAGTTCACACACGGAAAGATAGATGGCGTGGCGCCACATTATCCTGCATCGCGCCTAAATCCTGCATCGCGCTGGCGAAGTTTTCTCGAGAATCTGCATATATACAACTGTCCGACATGTACAGTTGGACCGCGGTCCCCAGGCACGATGTCCCAGCCTGGCGGAAGATCTTCCCTTTTAAATGGAGGTGTCATCCACCTTGCACCTCCATATACCTATCATAAAATTGTGCGGTAATGTAATGTAAAAAGCACTAGCGCAATAAGCGCGTAGTAAGCAGTGCGTTATAAGCTGCATTAAGATACTAAAAACGGTGCAATAAATGTCACTTTACGAGCGAGTGTGTTGACAAGTGAGATGTGTGTAGACCAAGCATTCTTAATTTAAACGGGTAAAATAGTTTGACAGCTCATAGCTGGTAAAAGAAAAATTGCGCGCCATATTTATTAACGTTATTTTTGTGTGGTTGATTATTTATTAACAAAAACACTACTTAATAAACAAAATTTTGTTATTTTCCTCGCACGTGTGTTAAAAACGTCGTATGACACGCGTGTGCATTGATTATTACACCCTCGGCTCACTTATCGCCGCTTAATACAGCCTCGAGTGTTAATAACCAACTTTGCACACATGTATCATAATGTACTATTATTTGATAATTATGTCTTCTGATCCCTGGCACTTTTCATTTAATCATTTCTTTGGATAACGTTATATGTAGTACTACAAAGACAAGAGAGAATTGTAGAATGAAACCTTCAGTTTTTAATACTCAGAATTAAACCTTCATAATGAAAGAACTAAAAGAGTTTTCAGCCCCACTAATATTCGATTAACTGCTTGCTACGACACCGCTACGACTCTGCTACGCTATTTGTAGCGTGCGTTACGATAAACGTATTTGTATATTGCAGCTTTATAATTATTGATTAGTAACAGAACTGAATTCTGTCAGTCTATCACATTCATAGCTACTGAAATAATTTATTATATGAAATATACTATTATCGAGAAAACAGTCCATTTTTACGTTCTATTTTATTTTCACCAGACAATCCTACCCTTAAACTATGCCAGTTTTGAGACTCAATGACCTCATTGAGGTCTACATGACTTTATTTCAGTTTGTTGTTTTCGTCACTCCACTAATCCTACCCATTGCCTGGTCTACTATTATTCAATGATCTATTTACTATACTGGGTGGAGATTTCGAGATGGCATATTTTCGAAACCATGGGACCAACACCGATGCTCAAAATTTTTTTTTTACTTTTCATACATTATGATCGAGCAAGGTTGATATTTTGTACGAAAAGTTAAAAAAAAAAAATGAGAATTCACTATTGGTCCCTTAGTAAAAGTTGATCAGAATGACTAACCCAACATAGGTTTCGAAAATATGCCAACTAAATCTCCACCTGTTATATTCAACTAAGAAATAAGATATAACTTACACTAATACGAATTTCATTTATTAGATAAAATAATATAATAATATTGATAATAGCGCTGTTTTCCTACAATCATATTGTTTGTTTTCTAGAAGCAGTAGTGAAAAGAAAAATAAAGAAAAGGCATCGTCTTGCCGTAGATGATTACATATTTTGGCGTAATAAAATATATGCAAAAGGACATCGCATATACTGGACATGTAGCAAAAAGGGTAAGGGCTGTAAGGCTAGTGTCCTGACTCACAATAATGACATCATTAAGATGAACGGACAGCACAATCACCACAATGAAGCTATTCTATCAAAGACTGATACTGGTAAGGCGAAACTTACCCTTGATGGCTACGACTTTAAAAAGAATACAACTTGGTGTGATGGACAAATGAGTCAATGGCGTTGTACCAAATGGATAAACGGTTGTAGAGTAACCGTTAGAACTACTAATAATTTCATAACACAAATCATTGGAGAACACAAGAACCACTAATAGTATGTAGACATAAACTCAACGGCCACTTGCTTGTGGTATAACTTTCCTTAATTTTTTACATTCCTTAGTAATAATATGGTAACAACGTGTGTTTACCTCTCTGAAGCTGCAAATATTTTCTGTCAAAATGAAGTGAACTAAAGGGGAGGGGCTAATGAAGTGCTTGTACATCCCCTATAAATTACAATAATCCAACGATGGCCGTCTTTTCGTACATTGGAATTTCACAGCCTAATTTCAGAGAGGCAAACTAGGTTGTGACGATTGCTATAGTAGCACTATAAGTAGATATAGGTCACAGGTATCGAAATGATTACGATTATGGTATAGTAGATAAGATAGTATGTGTAAGCATTGAATGTCAAGATATGTAAAGAATGGAGATGGAGAGATGAATTTTTCCATAAATGTGGCAAGCTAATTTCATATTACGAAGTGGTATAGAAGATGTGAGTTTGAATTCTTTAAAATGCGATATTATGACCGCCTTTCTATGTAATTATTCTAAGCTAATAATTTTAATTAATTTAAGCCCTAGAATATGCTTGTCAAACGAATCATTATTTGTTCGGAAATCAACTAGGTATTAAATTTAGCGAAAAACAAAGTAAGAGATTTACTGAATACCATTTTTTTATGTTTTTTCGAGCATCTTTTCATAGCCACAACAAGACATTGTGTAAAATTGTAATGGTGTACAAACTTATTTAAAAAAGTTTTAGTAATGTAATTGACATCAGTGTGAAGTGAGATTTACTTTACTAAATACCATTTTTTTATGTTTTTTCGAGCATCTTTTCATTGTTACAACAGGATATTGGGTGAATTGTAATGGTGTACAAACCTATTTAAAATAGTTTTTGTTAATGTAATTGACATCTCTGTGAAATAAATCATTTATAATATTTTATGTTTAATTAATTGATAATACAAAATAAAAACGTTAATTTGAAACAAATTATTAAGAAATTATTAAAAAAAACGGATACGTTATTGCATTCAACTGATATTTATGTGTCGAACTATTAATTTCACCTAAATTAAAAACTTTTTAATTTTACAAACTATACTTTTAAAAAAGTTGGTATTTTTAGTAATAGGTTATGTAGTTTCCAGAATACAATTTCTGCGAGGAATAGTCGTGCATTGATTTTGACAAATCTATTAATTCATGCATAATATACCTACATGTAACCTTCTCATCTCATCTAATACTAATTATATATTCACTATTATCATAACTAATATTTTAAGCATACTTCGGATACACAGCAGTTGGGAAGCGATGCTTGGACGTCGGTGGCAGTAGATATACCATCCACCAGCACGAGGGCTTGAAGACCAGGTGGAGGTGCGTGAAGAGGACCACCGGCTGTGCAGCCTTCGTCACCACCATCGATACTGTCATCATCAAAGCCAGGAATCAACACAATCATGTTCATTAGTCAATTTAGATCATGTTTAAAAATAAAATGTCTACGAAGATATTGAATAATACCGGGTGTTGTTCTGCATTTGTGCCATATTTAAGGAGGTTGATATTTACTTGGTATAGAACACCATTCAATTATAAAATCATGCACGTAAAATTAAATATTATTTTTAACATTTTGTAAAAATAACAAGCCCTTCCGTGTTTGACGATGTTTTTTAAAGATTTATAAGATATAGGTTGGTGACCGCTGCGCAGCGGCCCGGTTTCTCCCTTCGACCCCGAATCGCAGACTTATTCTGTGAAGTTGTGAAGTTTCCTTATGATTTGTCGTTAATCACAAATTATCAATAATCGTTTACTTATCAAGGCCAGAATTAAATACCTATTTTATAATAACATAATAAATCATTTACTATTGGTTTTATAAATATGGCACGAATGCAAAACAACACCCTGTATATGCTTATGGTTGTATTATGTTTTATTAAATACACATACATTAAATTTTATATGCTCTGTTATTCAGTTATATTTGGTTCTAGTCGGAACTTCCCTGCTGTTCCGTGTTCTACCCTTTTCTACTCTGTTCTAGTCGGTAAACAAACATACGGCCCGCCTGATGGTAAGCGGTTACCGTAGCCATTTGGACGCTTGCAACACAAAAAGCATCGCTCACGCGTTACCGACCTTTCCCCCCTCCCCTATGAGCTCTGGCGACCTTACTCACGCGCAGGAACACAACTTTACACAACATAAAGTTATTTGGCTGCGGTATTCTGTAAGGTACTTCCCCAGTCGAGCTGCTCTTTTAGCGAATATACGCTATGCTCTACCTATCTCCAATCACCACATTATTATTTATATAATATCAAAGTTTTTGTCGAGTTAAACGATTCTATAATTTCATCATGCACTAATATAATGTTTAAGAATCTTAGCTATGTAATATTAATTGTGCAACAAAAACTGTAGGCTAAAGCCTTCATCCCAGCAAATTTCTTTTCGTATGTCAAAATTATTTCAATTTCGTTTCAAGTGAAAATAACGGTGCTAACATTATGGTCTAACGGTATAATTTTACTTTCAGTGTTATGGCTATCCAAGTCATCGGGTAAACCATTGGCAATTTTAGATGGCTACTCCTTTAGTTTTGGTGAACAATATAAACATACTGCTTCGTGGAGGTGCACCGCAAGAGGCTCAAGAGAAGCATGTAGAGCACGGTTCACATGCACCAAAAATAAGACGTTAATATGTGTCAAAACAAAACATAATCATCCACCACCTAACTATGTAATACATAATGGTGAATATATTAGATTGTAGTGATGTAACAGAGTTTACATTTTGACGGATAAATATGATAAAAATTAACATAAACACGAGAGAGAGTATACGTAAGGAACTTGTCTAAGATAAGGAAATTAGCGATACCACCAAAAAAAAAAACATGTAAAATGTTGCCAAGACATGGCTCGCACTGTCAAAAATTTATCAGATCTCATGTAGAGCCAAGCTTATAACTCTACATGCCCTTACTCTACAAGCCCTAAATTCACAAACTCTACACACCGTAGTTAAAATAAGTGGCTTGGCCGTTTCGCTACCATCACATGGGAGTAAGGTGAAAAATGCCGCTACCCCCGAGGCGGTCGGGTATCCTATGAGGATTTCCCCACGAAAAAAAAGGTGAAAAATGTATTCACTGTTCATTACTTTTTTGTTATACAATAGTTCTTGTCGTATTTTTTTTTGTTGATTGTGTGTCAATACAAGCATAAATACCAAATTTCAGCTTTCTAGGACTTCAGGTAGTACCCTAAGAGTTTTGATGATCATCTGTGAGTCAGTGACGAAATCGGGGTTTTTTACATATCAATAAAATTTAAAGTATAAGAGCTATGTTATTGAAACTTATTCCCCCTTATTACAAAACATGGTATAAAGTAAAGCCAGGTTTTACTGTCATTTGGTCACTTTCTAACGTCATATAATAAAAAGGGACGAGGCTATTTTAAAACCTGGTTTTCCTTTAAATCATGTTTTGTAATAAGGTGCAATATGTTTAATAAGTTCACTATTACCATCATATACCGAGAATTTAGTTTATCTGGTATAATCGAAATAGAAGTTATGAGGGTTCAAAAAAACGACGAAACGCTTCGAGAAAAGGTAGGTAGTGCCCTTTCGCTTCGCTTGGCTGTCTTGGCGGGGGGCACTCCCATGCCCCCAGATACCTAAAATTAATAACTATTACGGGAAGCGAGAGATTCGTTGGCTGACGCCTGTACTCACGAACGACCTCCCTCAGGATATGCTTATTCATGTAAAATCTAGAAAGCATCTGAAGGTTAAATTGAAAAAGCACTACTTATCCTTGTGTCCATAATCCAAAGTTTTGAGAGCCTAATCATAGTCTTATCAGTTTAAGTGTATTCCTAACCGGTGGTAAATTCAACTGTATGTACCAATTAAACGTTCATAAGTGCCTTACCAGGGCCTAAACTGAATAAATGACTTTTAGATTTGATTGATTTGATTGTTACCAGTACTCATCACCTTCCTCCCTAAGTCTTGTTGGTTTATATCGGTTCTTTGGCATAGCATGCAAAATAATGTTGTTTATGTGCATGAAAACATTTCTAATTAATTAAATACAACAAATGTTCCTCAATAAAAAATCTTTTCAATAATTAAATTATATATTTAGAACATTTAGATTAAGTAATAGTAAAAAGGAATTACACTTTATTATATACCTATTGATTAGATGATATCAAATCTAAAATATTTTTTATTTTCAGTGTTATGGCTTACCAAGACATCAGGTAGAGAATTGGCTATGATAGGTGGCTACACGTTCTGCTGTGACAGACGACACCAACGTTCTGCATCATGGAAATGCTCCTTAGGAGCACCATGTAGAGCGCGATTCACATGTACCAACGATAAGAAGTTAATAAATGCCAAAACAGAACATAATCATCCACCACCTAGACACATAATACATAATGGTATATATATTAAATTGTAATAAAATAATACTAAAATCACCTCGTCTATTGTTTATAAGGGTAGGTACGTGACCGCTACTATGAAGATCTGTATTACTAAAGGTCGCCCATGAGTCATAATTCGACTATATTTTCTTTAAGTTTGAATAAATAAATAAATGTTTTTCTTCTTTGTTTTAAGTTTTTTTTTATACCACTAAGGTGGCAAACAAGCATACGGCCCACCTGATGGTAAGCGGTTACCGAAGCCTATGGACGCTTGCAACATTATATACAAATATTAGCTCTGTGTACTTCTTCCCCGTATAAACTTTAACTATGCCTTATTTCACACTCCTCCGTCTGCGCAATAGGCCAAAATAAGGAGCGAAAGATTTTGTTTGACGTATTAATATATAAGATGTTGTGTAATATTCTGAATACAAATAAAAAAAAAACATTATTTATTTTCTTTGTTAAGCCATGTATTTAAGTTACCCTAAATAGAAATAGTTACCTACTCTACTCAATTATTTTATAATTAGTCCTGCTTAATGCGAAACACCATTCTTAAACTTAACCGACAACTAAATTTGTTCATCTTTTTAGTGTTTTTTGCTGTAAATATCTCAGGAAACCAAGTGGCTATTGTCGATAATTTCACTTACTATCAAGCTAAGCGGTCCAAGCTATCGACAATATGGCGCTGCAGTAAAACATCCTTATGTAAGGCCCGGTTCTCACTCAAAGACGGAAAAATGATTCGCTCACACCTCAAACACATACATAAAGCACCAAATTTTGTAATACGTGATGGAGTTTGTATAAAAATGAGATAACCAATAATAATTTATGATCATAATGTTATGATCATTATGTTAACTGTTATAGTATATAGTGGTTTAAAACGTTATTTAACTAATATACTGTTTAAAAAGTATATTAGTTAAATAGTGCTTTATGAGTAAGGGTGTGTTAATTCGAAATATGTTTTTCTTTGCTGTCCATTATAGTGATTTATTCTTCAGTCCTTTCTAGATTATATGACTGTTCCTATTGTTTTCCTCGCCCGCGCGGATCGCCAAACAGTCAAAGGTTTAATTAGAAAAAAAGTATACCTACCTATAAGTAGAGATATAGATTTTTATATGTATATGTACTCATGTTAAAATATAAAAGAATGTTGCAAAACAATTGAATAATCGTTTTCTTTCATTTAGGTTCATGAATTGTACTTGTTGATCTGTTGCATTTTTTTACTTTTAACCGTAATGTTTTGTTACAGTGTCGATGATAAAGAAAATAAACGGCAAACAACTCGCAATGATTAATGGATTCACGTTTTACCTTCAGGGCATGTTTGGGAGTTCATCCTACTGGGCTTGTACCAATCTTAGTTGTAAAATAAAAAAATGTAGCGCACGGTTTATATTTAATACCAAATCAGTATGTGTGGTCCGCTTTGCACCACGTTTTGTTGTAAAAAATGGTCATTACTTTAAAGTTTAGTAACTGTATCATATTTTTATGAGTATGAGTGTTTATTTAGTTTGTTGAATATCCTTATTCGCGGATTAAATTCCTTAGGGCTGATGGTATACAAGTTGTTCCGGTGAACTTCTTACGTAAGCAAATCAAATTTAGATTGAATTCAGATATTAAAAGTTACAAGTTAATTTAAAAATAAAATAATAGATTTATGTCGCATTTAACGAACTAATCATAATCGTTCTGAATAATCGATAAAAGTACCGTGCTACCCACGGTCATTTTTTAATTGTCCAGCGCCAGCGGTCGTTAAAGGAGCTCATTTTTAAGTAGAATTACGTTTGTATAATTATAAATATTTTATTGTGAAGGCATAGGTAATTACATGATGTACTACTAATTATCTCTTTCTTTATTTATTCTCGAGCACAACCTGGAGTGTATTGGTTTCACCACCAACATTGATTTTTAGGGTTTATCACAAATTTTTCGTTTTTTTTTAAATTGTAGGCACAAAACATTTAAAAATATTCAGATCGTACAAGCCGTTTTTAGGGTTCCGCACCCAAAGGGTGCCAAACAGGACCCTATTACTAAGCCTCTCTCATAAAAAAATAACCTTATAAAATTTAAGTTATATTAAAAATTACAGAGCTTGAGTTCAGTTAATTTTCAGTCGGTTTTTTCTGCTTGGTGTGCTTAACAGCGTTTTACTTACTTCAACTTCGTTTTTCTTTATCATGTGGTTTACAAATAAACTATAATAAATATTTATTTTTTCAGGACTTAATGAAGATTATCAATTTATACCGTTACCTTCTGGAAGCGTATTGCTACGTATCGGCGACCACACATATTCATGCAATAAGAAGGGAGAGCATTACCATGGCTACCGTACGTTTTACTGTTCCAAAAGAATTAGCAGAAATTGTGGAGCACGCGTCAAGACGTATAGAAATATATTGCATGATATTATTGGGACACATACGCACTGAAATATGGAAAAAGACAGTTAATATCTTTTGTTGTCCCAGTGATGATTTATTTTACTACAGATACCAGCACGATAAAGCCTAAAGTCTTTGAAAGCATAGAAATAAGAAAGAATTTTTTTGGTCGGGAGTAGAGGCGCAACATGAGAGTCAGTATAACAAAGTAATTTGATGAGGCGGGGAGACTCCTCTGCTTTCATCTTGCGGAGTTCGAAATGATTATTACCTATTATTAAAAATGTTCCCCAATATTTGAAAATCTTTCCGTACTCTAATAGTCACTCTCTATTCATAATGTCGAAGTCCAAGTAAAACGTAAGAAAAAAAAACAATGCATGCATATATTATGTTAGTATAAAGATTAACATTTTGTGTTTTGGTGAATAAACGTCTTTTCTCTGAAATGTAGATTTTTCTTTTACAGAGAAAACAAATAGGTTAGCAATTGGTTAAAATACGTTTATGTAAAATGACACATTATAGGAGAAGAAAAACAAAAAACGATGATGAATCGACTTCATTACCACCGCTTCACTTGAAACTGGAGGTTTTAAAGTCCTCTCTTGGGTTAAATTCTCGAGCAAGGTCTCATCAAATAATCATACACTTCGACTTCACTTAGATGAGAAATGATTGCACACTACAAAGCTGAGAATGTTTTCAGCGACTTCATTTCATGGTGTTATGCCTAGTAAGATCGCCGATCTCAATTCGAAGAGATGTCAGTGATCTCCCATCAACATTTTAACCCGGAAGGAGAACTTTTTACCTTTCTGTACCCCGAGTGTAAAGAATCGACGTTAGTGAACGCTTACTAATGCGTTTGCGGTTTGCGTTAACGAGACTTCTCTCTAGGGATTGGCTCAGCGCCTCTAGCGGGATACTCATGATACTAATTTCTTCCATACAAGTTAATAGTTAACGCAAACGCATTAGTAAGCGTTTATTAACGTCAATTCTTTACACTCGTGGTACTGAGTAGGTTTGGAGCCTTCAGTTTGTAATGCCAGTGTAGAGTCAGCAGAGCAGTTTAAGCCGAGCAGTTGGTAAGAATTTATTTAATTTATGATTTTATAACAAAAAAAAATTTTTTTGTAACAATCCTTTTGTTAAATTATGCTTCTATTGATCTAGATAACATTTTTTTTTTAAATAAAGCACTTAAACAGTACACGTGTTCGCAGACATTGGTCCCGATTCTGTTGTAAATCGCACTAAACTAATTTTAGTCACTTCACATCTCTTTCTTACAAACATTATGGAAAAAGGATAGAAAATAATTTAAAACTGACAAATTAGTCTATGCTGTTTTAATTTGTGGGTATTTAGACGTAATCGCGATCGATGGCGACTAAATTTATATTGAAAACAAGCATTGGATTAATTTGACAGGACTTCATTTCTTACATCCTTTTCTTATGTTTTTTGTTAGAAAGAGATATAGTGAGACTAAATTTAGTTTAGTTGTACACAACAGAATCAGCACCATTTTATAGAATTTATGCAGAGGTCGCTTTAAATGATCTATCCTGAGATATTTATTCATAAATGAAGATAACATGAGGACATCAAAAAACTTATTCTGTGCCTGATATTAAAATATAATTTCTATACTTTTCAGAGTATTACTATACTAAATCATCAAAAGGAAGGGAACAACTCTGTGTGAACAATTTTAAATACTACAAAGATTATGATAATGGAACTAGATGTCGATGGCGGTGCGTCAAAAGGTCCTGCAAATCCTACGTGCATACATTGAGGCGTGAAATAGTAGACATGGGCCTTTTACATAATCATAATGCGGCTTAACATAGTAATATTGTTATTATAAGCTTATTTAAACATAGCTATATGTATGTATTTAACTTATATTTACTTATAAGAAAGGTGGTGAAGCATAGAAATAAAATAAGTACCTAGAGCGGCAGTAATCAAGCTTGAACTGTAGGCATGGGCTTGCACAAGGCAACGATACCTTACAGAATACCGCAGCCAAATAACTTTATGTTGTGTAAAGTTGTGTTCCTGCGCGTGAGTAAGGTCGCCAGAGCTCATAGGGGAGGGGGGAAAGGTCGGTAACGCGTGAGCGATGCTTCGTGTGTTGCAAGCGTCCATATGGCTACGGTAACCGCTTACCATCAGGCGGGCCGTATGCTTGTTTACCGACTTAGTCGTATAAAAAAAAAAAAAAAACGATCCCACCGCAAGCGCTAGTAGTCGTTATCGAGTACTAGCTGTGCGCGTCAGGTGCGAATTGTTCGGATGATTTTATTGATTTTAACTATAAAAATTGTTAAATGTGCAGTTCGATCGTGCAGTAATGATAGTAGGACACACTCAAAGGTTAAATCTAATGTCACTTTTCATGGGTAAGTCGAAATATTGATGCATTACTAACAATTACGCGTCTCGGGGGTGAAATTATTTATTTCTATGTGGTGAAGATTTTTGCAGTGTCGGCAGCGCGGGATTCATACCTCTGGTGAAGCAAGCGTCTATAGGCTACGGTATTGATATAGAAAATTTAGGTTATTGTGTTATTTATTTCGAAGATGTGTTAATTATGAAAAAAAAAAATTGTGTTACAAAAAACTACAACATTTAAGGAAACATTATTGAATGGTGTCTTCTTCGTGGCAAAAAAATGAGAATTAAATTAGATACTGTGGAATATTGACTATTTTAATAAATATAAAATAGTTTTAGTTTCCTCTTGTAATACCTATACAATGAGCTCAAGCTTTCATATGCTATTAATTTATTTGCTTAAATATATTAAGCAAGATGTCAAAAAACTGAAGTAGATTTTCTACTTTTTAATATTTTAAGAGAGCATAGCATTTTTTCGCTCAAAGAGCAGTGTGACTGGGAAAGTACCTCTACCTTACAGAATAACGCAGCCAATAGCTTTGTTGTATTGCTGCGCGTGGGTTCAGAGCTCATTGGGGAGGGGGGAAAGATAAAAAAAAAAACATTTTCATTTTTTATTTTGTTTACCTACACAGGCTCATATGAATCGATCCGACTTAACAGCAGAAACGTGATCCTGTACAAAAACCACACGTTCGCACAATGGGGACCATCATTCCGTAATCAGTACTGTTCCAAGAAGAAGTTATTACAGTGCCCAGCCAAGATAAACCTGGATGAACACGGTAACATACTGCGCGCTGTCACGCAACACAATCACCCACCGCCAAAATTGTTAAAGAAGAATGGAGAATACTTTCGCCTGAATATTTAAAAATTATCGTATTTATTTTTAGACTCTATACCAACTATTTGAGTTTTTTCATTTTAATTTGTAATATTTCATATGTTCTTTGTATTATATAATTCGTGTGCCAAATAAATAGGTAATGATGTATTGCTTATGGTGATATTTTTTTTAAACTTTTCTTACAAAATGTCAACCGTGCGCGATAATAATGTGATGAGAAGTAAAAAAAATTTTTTGAGATATCAGTGTTGGTCCCACTGTAAAAGTTTTTCAGCATGACTAATCCAACATAGGTTTCGAAAATATGTCATCTCGAAATCTCCACCCAGTATATTTGCGTAGATAAATGCGGAATTTATTTGAGGGAGTGTTTTTAATTGGAAATTATTAAAATGATTTTGTTGTTATTTTTTTTTTATTTAATAATGTCTGTGTATTAAATAAGAACTGTGTGAAAAAATGTTATTTATAATTTGTGGCTATTAATAAAAAATAAAAAAAATGTTAATTAAATTGTTAATTGTGATTAATTTCTGCTCTTTATGGCTATGCCTGGCCAAATGAAATAAAATATTAGTTTTAACTAATCATTTTGTTCGCTCCCTGGGCATGGCCCAAAACATAGTTGAACTGTTGTTTTTCTATAAGAATAGTACTTAGTCTTGAAAACTAGTTTTAGTAAAGTTAATTTATTTAAAAGACAAAAACATTACAGGGATTTCTCCATATTTCTACACAAATTCAAGAGGCAGGCAAATGCTTTTGATTGATGGAATTAAATATCGTACTAATAAGGCAACGCCTTATAAAATTATATGGAGGTGTTCAACACACGAGAAATTCCGATGCAGAGCAAGAATACATACTGTCGATGATAAAATTGTGCGCTTTATTGATGAACATTTAACTTCATATACATGATGGGTGCCAGCATTGTCATCTTTTTCACTAATAAAGAATAAAGATTTAAATCACAGATGATCCATTACACTGCAGAACTTATCATGGCTGTATCGAATTCAGCTATGCTATTCCATAAAACAAAATTATTCGACGAGCACGCGCGGACAGCGGACTTCTCACTTGATCGCTAAGTTAACGATAGAGACAGAGCATAGTGTCAGCACTATATCACAGATTAAATGTGCAATGTTGAGGTTGTGACAGAATTACCCCACAATAGTACTTCTAACACCTTACCCTAATACTTACACTTCTCGTTACTGAATGGATTTGTTATTTTCTTATTTAAATTCTATTAATAAAAATACAAAACCTTAAATAAATTGGCCTATTCGAATAAAAAAAATAGATTTAAAACTAGTACATATTTTGGAGATACTGAGGGGTATTTGACGACGATGATATATCCTAACTTAATATTATATATGCGAATGTGAGTTTGTTTGTTTGTTTGTTACGCCTTCACGCCTCAACTACTCAACGGACCATCATGAAATTTGGCATGCAGATAGACTATGGTATGGAGAAGGACATAGGCTACATTTTATCCCGGGAACGCGGGTGAAACCGCGGATATATCTGAGGAATATTCCGTCAAACTTTATTTTATGCCGCTCGGTTTCAATAGAATTTAAGTGCCATACTCATTAATATAATTTCTTTTAGCTTTCTTTGTTACCTCAAGAGGGAAAGAAATCTTGGTAATAAATGGCATAAAGTATCGCAGAAACAATGCTGTGGGGCACAAAGTTCGATGGCGCTGTACCACTCATACCAAGTACCGATGTGGAGCTACCGTACATACGATCGATGGGGAAATTGTTTACTTCAAAGACACCCATACGACTTCACATGAAACGGCTACTGACTAAAAAAGACGGATAAGTTATTTTCCGGATTTTGACTTCGTCGCGAAGTAAAAGTTTATTTTATAGTAAAAAGACATAGAAATAAATATACCTAGATAGAACGTCGCCATACTACACTAATATACAAAACAGGCCAACTTTTATAGGCTGCTGCGCGTAACAGCTACGTTTTACGCTCCCTCTGCGTCATTCTGCTTGTCATAATGACGTTCATAATGATAGTAGTTGTTAAAATATTCCAATTAAAATCGGGAGAAATTTAAATATTGATCATTATTTTGCATTTTTATTTATTTTTATTTGATTTAGCCCCTAACAGTTAGAGCGTATTTTTATCGACGCGTGCACAGCTGCGACACTCTATCTGGATGTATCCTTAATCAAAGTAAAAAGATTAGAATATTTTGATGATTTGCGCAACAATTTAATTTTGGGGTTGGGGTGGAGCTTTTAACACAATTTTGAAGTTAACAACAGAATTATCAGGACTTGACACGAGAACATATTCATTAACCTACGTCATAATTAGCTTGGCATCAGAATTCCGAAAGTGATATTATGGGAAAATATTCCCAGACTTACGAGTAATTTAAATTAAGATGTGACCATATCTTTTTTTTGTTAACAATTCATATGTAATCGAATTTGATGAACGTAATGTAGTTATTAAGAAAAGCTTTTTATGTAAAAATGTACTGGCTGATAATTCATTATAGTTTTCCGGGAAAATATTGAAAAAGGTTTTTTTATTTATTTTTTACGTTTCACACGCTCAGTCGAGAGATTCGAACGGCAATCCATCACTCACTAAAATAAAAGCTTATTTTGTCAAGAAAATCAAAGTCAGTCTTGCTCGGACGCCATTCCGATCGGTAGGAACGATTGCCTCACTCCGAATGGAAGTCTGGAATTGGCAAATAAAAGCCGATTAACAGTACGTTTCTTATGGATTTGACACACACTAAGGTAAACATTTGAATACAACATAAAGCTGCCTGAGTGTAACCTATACAAAATATTATATACTATTTCAACTTTCCAGCACTATTAGCAAGTTTTCACATCAATCAGAGAGGGAAGAAAATACTAGTTTTAGGCGACTATAAGTTTCGGCTTAATGGTGTGACGGGTAACAAGGAGAGATGGCGCTGTGCGTCGCACGAGACCAAAAAATGCCGATCTGTGGTCCATACGGTCGGCGGGGAAATTGTATATTACAATAATGTTCATTACTTAATTAATTACAAGAGTTGACGTATTTAGAAACGTTGAAATCATGCTGTGTCATTCTTTATGACGTCTAAATATATTGAAGGGTAAACACGATTGATTTGATCACATCTATTATATTTTTAAATTAAAGAACTGGATATATATAAGATTTTGTTTGTTACATGGCATAGCTTAAACTATTTAAATTGTTACTCCATATAAAGATGAAAATATACTTATGGTTTTTATTCAGTATTTTATGAAAATGTAAATTATATTTTTAAATACAGACATCGTTGTTTAATTTTCAAATATTTTTATACATTTTTTTTTAATGATCTCTTGATCACTCCTATACCTATACCTTTTTATGATCTTGCTTTCTAGATAGAACCTTGTTTCAGTATCATACGTGAAATCCCGACGAGGGAAGACCCTACTAAACGTCGGAGGCTTCAGGTTTTGTTCAAAATTAACAACAGGCCCAAAGACCAGATGGGTGTGCTCTACGCATAATCATAAGAAATGCCGCGCTGTCATTCACACTTATGGTGAAGAAATTATCAAAATTAATAACTCGCATTATCATGTTTAGTAGGTAAATTAATATGTCAATAACATTATCAGATTTAAGAACCAGATGGAGAAGTGCCAAACAAGGTATAATTAATTATTGTTAAGTAAATTGTTTAATTTTGTATGTTTATAGGCCTTTTTTTTACGCAATCTCACCATGATGATGTGGTTGAAGGTGGTAAGCGCATAAAGCCTAGAAGGAACTGGCTTTCATGTGCAGCTGTCGGAACATACCGATAGGTGGTGGTAGAGATTTTCAACTTGAGGGTGGTAGCCAGCCAGGTCGGTACTGCAAAGTACCCTACTACATCGCTATGGTTACATCACGATGTTTTTTTTCACCGAAAACTCAAGTTCGTTTTAGGATTCGAACCCGGGACCTTTGTCTCTGCATCCGACGTTACTTCCACTGAGTTATCATCACCTTAAATTGAATATTTTAGTAGTAGGTATACAGGTGAATTTTTGTATAACTTAAAATAATATTTTGGATAACTTCTACATAATACATAATTTTGTTCGTAGAAGCAGAAAGTAGAAAAAAAATTTGATAAAAATTCACATCGACGACAATACACATATTTTTAACTTTTCTTTAAATCCTCCTTTCAGCGATTTTCTCTAAGATCAGGTGTCTGGTTTCAATAGTACAAGCTTTGAAATGAAATGGCTGTAGATGGGGAATGTCCTAGGATATTAACGACTGTATTTCAGCACTTCGAAATTTGAAACATCGATCGACTGTACTGCGAATGTTCGTGAGTTCGAAAAACGTTGGTTCGAATGTATGCTATTGCGAAAAACTCTGATTCGAATATATTTTAGTGCGAAGTACGTGAGTACGAAAGTATGCCATTTCGAAAAACTCTGGTTCGAATATATTTTAGTGCGAAGTACGTGAGTACGAAAGTATGCCATTTCGAAAACTCTGGTTCGAATATATTTTAGTGCGAAGTACGTGAGTACGAAAGTATGCCATTTCGAAAAACTCTAGTTCGAATGCTTTCCATCGCCAAAGATCCATGTTAGTTCAGTTCCTAAATAATAAAACAAGAAAATAAATGGTTGATACCTAAATAAAAAAAGTAATCAGCGAGATGCGATTGAAATAAAAACCGGCCAACGGTCTGAGTTTGACTCGCTCACCTAGATGTATAATTTCTTGGTTTGGGCCCTAAATGTAGAAAAAAACCGGACCGCATAACTAAATTTGTTTGTGAAGGAATTTTGATGATTTCGAAATAACTGCTAATAAGGAACATCGTTCTATTTTCCTGTTCTTTGTTTTTCAAAAAAAAACGTCATTGGTTTTTGAAAAAACCACAAAACAGGTAAAATTCAAAAAGTCAGGAAGTCACGGATTCCCACACCTGCTACAAAACTGGCATGCCACCGTGCCAAATCTACTTTGAAGTGCAAATACGATGTCTGGATTGTAAGGTACGGTAATCACGACTTTAAACTTTATTTTGTGTTTTTTCAAAAACCAATGACGTAATTTTTCTCATTTGATGTTATAGAATGTTAGTAGACCATGGTCTGAACTACGTTTGTTCCAGCGAAAAAACGATTAAAAAGTCACCGTGTATACCGGGTGTTGTTCTGCATTTGTGCCATATTTAAGGAGGTTGATATTTAACTTGTATAGAACACTAATCAATTATAAAATCATGCTCTTAAAATTAAATATTATAATTAAAGTTTTGTAAAAATAAAAATCCCACCGTGTTTGACGATGTTTTATAAAGATTTATAAGATATAGGTTGGTGACCGCTGCGCAGCGGCCCGGTTTCTCCCCTCGCCCCGGATCGCAGACCTATTCTGTGCAGGTATGAAGTCTTATTCTGATTTGACGTTAATCACAAATCATCAATAATTATTTACTTATCAAGCCCAGAATTAATTACCTATTTTATAATAACTAAATAAGTCATTTACTATTGGTTCTGTAAATATGGCACGAATGCAAAACAATACCCTGTATATACAGGTCGTTCTTTTGGTCAGTAACGAGCGACTCAGGGTTGATAATACAAATGATATTGTTGCTAAAAAAAATATTAAAAAAAATTTTTTTTTTAATAATAAAAATAATATTTATTTAAAATCATGTAAATAAGTGAGTGTGTAGTCGTAATACTCAACGGGAGTGCGAGGGATTAAAGGGGTGGGGCAACGGAGCGACTCAGGGTTGATAATACAATATCATTTGTATTATCAACCCTGAGTCGCTCGTTACTGACCAAAAGAACGACCTGTATATACAGGGTGTTGTTTTGCATTCGTGCCATATTTACAGAACCAATAGTAAATGACTTATTTAGTTATTATACAATAGGTAATTAATTCGGTGAGATTTTTATTTTTACAAAACTTTAAAAATAATATTTAATTTTAAGAGCATGATTTTATAATTGATTAGTGTTCTATACAAGTTAAATATCAACCTCCTTAAATATGGCACAAATGCAGAACAACACCCGGTATACACGGTGACTTTTTAATCGTTTTTCCGCTGGAACAAACGTAGTTCAGACCATGGTCTACTAACATTCTATAACATCAAATGAAAAAAATTACGTCATTGGTTTTTGAAAAAACACAAAATAAAGTTTAAAGTCGTGATTACCGTACCTTACAATCCAGACATCGCATTTGCACTTCAAAGTAGATTTGGCACGGTGGCATGCCAGTTTTGTAGCAGGAGCGGGAATCCCCGACTTCCTGACTTTTTGAATTTTACCTGTTTTGTGGTTTTTTCAAAAACCAATGACGTTTTTTTTTGAAAAACAAAGAACAGGAAAAATAGAACGATGTTCCTTATTAGCAGTTATTTCGAAATCATCAAAATTCCTTCACAAACAAATTTAGTTATGCGGTCCGGTTTTTTTCTACATTTAGGGCCCAAACCAAGAAATTATACATCTAGGTGAGCGAGTCAAACTCAGACCGTTGGCCGGTTTTTATTTCAATCGCATCTCGCTGATTACTTTTTTTATTTAGGTATCAACCATTTATTTTCTTGTTTTATTATTTAGGAACTGAACTAACATGGATCTTTGGCGATGGAAAGCATTCGAACTAGAGTTTTTCGAAATGGCATACTTTCGTACTCACGTACTTCGCACTAAAATATATTCGAACCAGAGTTTTTCGAAATGGCATACTTTCGTACTCACGTACTTCGCACTAAAATATATTCGAATCAGAGTTTTTCGAAATGGCATACATTCGAACCAACGTTTTTCGAACTCACGAACATTCGCAGTACAGTCGATCGATGTTTCAAATTTCGAAGTGCTGAAATACAGTCGATATTAACAAGTGTTTTTTGTTTCAGTGTTTTACGTGACTAATAATAAAGGCCGCAAGCTTATAAATGTTGGAGGTTTTACATTCGGACAAAACTACACAAGTGGTTCAGGCCTCAGAACGAGATGGAGATGCTCAACAAATAGAAAATGTCGCGCTGTGCTCCATACATACGGAGACGAAATTATAATGATCAAAAATAATCATTGTCATGAAACTAAGAATAAGTAGTAAATTATTGTTGTGTGTTATTGAATAGAATTGTGGTTTATTTTATTTTACTAGAAGCGTAAGCGTAATCGTCACCAGTATTGTGATTCTGCGGTGATTTACGTCGCCAGAGCTCCATGAGGATGCGCTGTGCTGGCAAAATTTGGTATGTGTAGTATAAGTACAATACCAACAATAGTACCAACGGATACCGCCCCTTCAACTCCTTTCATCCCCTCTTCAAAACACTTTTCAGGGGGGTGTGAATAGATTTAGGTTTTCTGGCTCTCAATTCGACGCGGACGTGTTATACGTTATGCAGTTTGCAGGCATGTTAATGCGACACCGGCGTGCGAATTTTTGTGATGTTGTATCTTGCATGCATATAAAATCCTGGAGCAATTTTCTATTTCGAGGGGAGGTTTGTAGAAAGAAAATAATAAATAATTTTGATTTTGGTGGCAAAGAAACATACGGCCCGCCTGATGGAGCGGTTATCGTAGCGTACGGAAACTGATACTGTAAAAAGTATGCATTTGTTTCAGTTTCATACGTAACTTCTCGACAAGGCAGTACCCTCATTAGTGTTGGAGGTTTTACATTTAGCAGACATAGAGTATCAGGCATTAGAACCCGATGGCATTGCTCCACTCATAATTCCAAACAATGTCGCGCTTCCATCTCTACCTACGGTGATGAAATTATAAGAATTAATAATAACCACAGTCATGATAAAAGAAACTGATGGTATTAGTAATAAAAACTTTGTAATATTCTGCTTTATAATGAACTAATTTAGTACAAATAAATGTTATTATATGACTGGTTATTTAGCAACAATAATCCTTCTAGGCGCTCGTGGTGTAGTTTTATTAGCCGTTCTTAATCGATCGGCAACCGGTCTGGATGGTATCATATTCATCAATGTAATGTAGATGTTATTCAATAGATTTTTTCTGTTTCAGTGTCATACTCAAAGTCGCGTCGAGGCAATGTCCTCTTATGTTTTGGAGGTTACACATTTTACAAACAATACGTATCAGGACTTAAAGCCCGATGGGTATGTTCTACTAATAATAACAGGGGTTGCCGTGCCAACATCCATATGTACGGTGAAGAAATTATGAAAATGAATAATAATCATTCTCATAATAAAATATACTGAGGAAAAATAGTTGTTCGTAAAAATACTTCATATTTTAAGGAAACTATAGGATAGCTATTAAAATAAATGTTGACGTTTCTTCTTTCAAACTTATTTTACTTCGTCATTTTTTCTGACTGACGATGCTGGAGCAAATACATTATACCAGTGAAGCCAAAATGGGAATATTATGTTTTTCTATGACCGCTGTAAATACTTTTACATCTGAGGCAGCTGTATATATAAATTTACTAAAAGAATATCTCAGATCATTTTTTTCCAAGTGTTATCTTATTTCAGTATCATATGTGACGTCACAGCGAGGCAAAACCCTTATCAGTGTTGGAGGTTTTACGTTTTGTAAACAAAAAGAATCAGGTCTCAAAACCAGGTGGCTGTGCTCCACACATAACGCGAAGAATTGCCGCGCTTCTCTAACTACATGTGGCGATGAAATAATTAGAATTAATAATAATCATTGTCATGAAAAAAAACTTCACGGAGCTTTCTGAATCATTTTACTTGTGATTTCATAAAGTACATACCTAAATAAATATTTTGATTACTTCAACGTTTGTTTACCTTGGTTTATTAAGGAAAACCGCTTAGAATTGGCTGAACTGTATTCCATAATAAAGAAATGTTTATTCGAGGTAAATATAAATTTTTTTTTATTTCAGAAACGATTACTTACATTCTTCTTTAATTCCATTATTTAAAAAAGTTTAAAAGAAGTCCAATCTTACATAATAATTTTCAAACACTTATACTTAACCCAATACTTAACCCACATGGGTTAAGTATAAACAATAATTAGTAAAAGTTAAAGCTAGCCTTATCAGATAATGCTCCGGCATTTTTTTAACTTTTTTAGCTGGATTATGTAAATCAATATAATATTTTAACTAGTATAGAGAAGAGTAGGGAGGAATTGATTTGTCTTGCATTTGAATGATTCGAGCTAAACATAAATAATATTACACCTCAATCTCTTTTTTAGGGTTCCGTAGCCAAATGGCAAAAAACGGAACCCTTATAGATTCGTCATGTCTGTCTGTCTGTCTGTCTGTCTGTCTGTCCGTGTATGTCACAGCCATTTATTTCCGAAATTATAAGAACTATAATGTTGAAACTTGGTAAGTAGATGTATTCTGTGAACCGCATTAAGATTTTTACACAAAAATAGAAAAAAAACAATAAATTTTGGGGGTTCCCCATACTTAGAACTGAAACTCAAATTTTTTTTTTCATCAAATCCATAAGTGTGGGGTGTCTATAGATAGGTCTTCAAAAATGATATTGAGGTTTCTAATATCATTTTTTTCTAAACTGAATAGTTTGCGCGAGAGACACTTCCAAAGTGGTAAAATGTGTGTCCCCCCCCCTGTAACTTCTAAAATAAGAGAATGATAAATCTATTAAAAATATATGATGTACATTACGGTGCAAACTTCCACTGAAAATTGGTTTGAACGAGATCTAGTAAGTAGTTTTTTTTTAATAGGTCATAAATTGAAATTAATATCAAATACTCAGGTCTATACTACCATTTACTTATATACCTACAGGTTTGTACGGAACCCTCGGTGCGCGAGTCTGACTCGCACTTGGCCGGTTTTTTTTTAATGGATTAAGAGGGTGTGGAACAAAAAACCTAAAGTTTCTTACCTACGTACATACCTATAGGTATTAAAAAATATTTATTCAGATATCCAAACGATTGATGTTTTATTCACAAGATCAAATAAAAATCTAAAAATATGTCACATAGGTATCATACGATTTTAATAGCCAGGGCCAGGGGCTCTACCGTGTAACTTTGGTGGTAATCGTAATGAAAACCATTAATTATTTCATCCAATGACGCGCACGCGGTACGAGGCGACGACGACCATTCGTGGGCCCTGATTGGATGAAATTCATTCATGGTGTTCGTTACGATTACCACCAAAGTTACGAGGTAGAGCCCCAGATTGATAAAAAAATCAGTATCATATATTACTTTACCTTTCAGTGTATTATGAATACATCACTTCTCGCAAAGGCAAGACGCTCATCAGGGTAGGAGGTTTCACATTCAGAAGACATAAGCAGTGTACCACTGGCACAAGATGGACATGCTCCAAACATGTCAGATGCCGCGCCTTCATCCATACTCACGACGATGAAATTGTCAGATTCAATAATACGCATTGTCATAGCCCTATGTTTTTATAGTGTTTACTTAATAAAGTTTATAGGTAGACTGTCTGCCACCCTTCTATTTTTATTAAAAATCTTTTTTTTAATTTCATAATCACTATTTTCGGGTTTCTTTAACACGTTCATTCTATTTAAGAATGGTGTTGATCTGTGGGCACGGTAGTGCCCCCGCCAAGACGAGCCAAGTGAAGCGCAAGGGCTCTACCCACCTTTTCTCGACGCGTTTCGTAGTTTTTTTGCAGTTCGGGCGTGTATAGTTATAAGTCAGCCGTTCTTGAGTTATAAATAGTGTTACTAACATAAAACTAACACGACTTTCTTTTACATATATATATAGATTATTAATTATTACAAATTTCTGTACCATAAACACTGAATTAAATATCTACATAGATACGCTAATCTATCATACCTTTATAATAGTTTAGGACAGAATGATAATAGTACATTATGATACATGTGTGCAAAGTTGGTTATTAACAATAGAGACTCTCGCAGCGCGGACTTAGGGAGCATTTTGATTCAATACGAGCGCGGCAACGATCGGTAGGTGATTATAACGAAGGACGCATCGAAGCGTGCGAAGTATTGTGACCGAAACCGACCTTGTAACTAGGTTTAAACTCGCATGTTTGCTATCAGAAAGTTATACTTCTGTACGTTAGTACTATTATTTATTCTGTGACTCGAGGCGGTTATTAAGCGATAAGTGAGCCGAGAGTGTAATAATCAAGGCACACGCGTGTCATACGAAGTTTTTCAATACACTTGTGTTGAAAAAAACAGACTTGTATTTCTTTTAGTAGATTTTTTGATAATCAACCACACAATGAGAACGTTAACAAATATGGCACGCAAGTTTATTTATTTTTGACAGCGGTGAGCTGTCAAACCATTATACTCGTTTAAATTAAGAATGCTTGGTCTACACACATATCACTTACAGTGAGGTACAAACTTATCATAATCGGTATTATACCTATGATATAACTGTGCGGTAATGTAAAGCAAAAAGCACTAGTGCGTAATAAGCTGCATTAAGATACTAAAAACGGTGCAATAATGTCACTTTACGAGCGAGTGTTTTGAAAATTATAATTATACATGTTCAACCCAGTTTTTTGTAGTATCAAATGTTCACATATGATTATGTTGTTCGTTTACATATATAATCTCGTCGTCAACGGTAATGATAAACGCTCGACACCCTTGAGGCGAATGAGTAGAGCACAGCCACCGAACCTTCGAAGTCTTACTTAAAAAATATCCATTATGAGTAAAAAACCGATGACGTTTTAAGAAAAAGGCAGAATTTTAATACAGGAACTTCACATACTGTTTTGTCCATAAAAATACGTCTTATTAGTACTATTATATACTTTATGATAAATTACATTTCCACCTATCGGTTGCATCCGCGATATACTATTTGATCAACTAAGGGGTTGAATTTCGATACTATATTTATTACGTAGAAAATAAATTAAAAGTAACATCAAAAGTAATACCACTGTTTTATTAATTCACATATCTTATAACTAAAGGATACATTTCTCATGAACAATTATAAAAAAATGATAAAATAACTCAAACATTAACCTCCTTATTCATAATAAAGTTATCAAACGTTGATTAGCTAAAATTCTGAAGTCTTTGTCGGACATGTGACATTTGGTAAACCAAAGAGTGAGACGGAGGACACTATTACACTGATTTAGTTAAAAAGCGATTATGAATAAGGGGGTAAGTCTATAGATTTTATAGAGATATTAGATATAGATACCTTAAAAATATTTATTTTTAAGGAAAATAGTTTATGGACGAAATGATTGACGATGATTATGTGCTTCATTTACAGTTATAATCTCGTCATCAACGGTGACGACGAACGCTCGACACCCCTGAGGCGTATGAGTAGAGCACATCCACCGAACCTTCGAAGTCTTACTGCGTGTTCCGAAGTACGTGAACCCGTTGAGTTTTATCAGGCGTTTACCTTTTTTGGAAGTGATGAACATCGCTGAAATGAATAATAAAATATTTTTAATACTTACATAATTATGTATTGCTTGACAAGATTTTGTTTCTTACTGTATTTCAGCGATGTACCTTTTTAATCTTTTAGCCTAAAAATACAGGATGCCATATGCCATATGATTATGGATGTTGTGTTAGTAATTACTCATGCTGAATAACTGTTACTACGGGACCAACACGAAATTATCTTTTTTTTACATTTCATAGGTACATATGATGATCGAGCAACGTTGACCTTTTGTATTTTATTTTTATACCACTAAGGTGGCCAACAAGCATACGGCCCGCCTGATGGTAAGCAGTTACCGTAGCCTATGGACGCTTGCAACACCAAGGGTAGCACTCGCGTGTTACCGATCCTGAAGAAATCTCTTCACACCCTTTTTGAAGAACCCCATGTATGGAAAGTTTTTTTTTGTTGAGAATTATATGTTATATTTATAATTCTATGTTCTATGTTATATTCTACTCAGGATGTGGCGTAAAGAGTAGTCAAACCGTTACCTATGGGTGGTGGGCGTCATGACTGATCAGAAAATCATAAAAATAATATATGTTTCGTAAAAGTGCCATGATTTTGGCAATTTTTTAAATTTCATAAATAATTACACTTCTCCGCGTCACTTTTTTCGATGGCGTGATGAAAGTATTTTCTCAGTCTGTTTTTAGTAGTACTCTTGGATAGATGCGCTATCAAATATAAACTTTGGTTTTTATACTGCTAGCTTGGTTTTTTATTAATTTTAATACAAAAATTAGTTAGTTGAAAAAAAAATACCATTTCATTGGCATCCTAAAAAACAAATAATTTACTGGTTAATTAAATTTTACTAAACTACATCATAAGCCATTAAACTCACAAAACAGCCCCTTTACTACTTGTTTAACAATAGTAAGTTAGCAATAGTAATTCTAAAACCCGATCCATCAGATTCCAAGAATTATTATTTCTGACAGTGGGATTTCGGTTATACTCTGTCCTTCTCTATCATGCGAGGAGTAATAAAGATAGCTAGTGACGCGGTTTTTACGTATCTTGTTACCTACCTCGAAGTTATTAGGGTTGCTTACTCTTACACCAGTCACTGACAGCTGCCTACTGTCAGTGTGTTATCATACTTACTTCCGTGCAACAACGTTTTTATTATCTACTCTGCTTTCGACGAATATTTGATTTTGTGCTGTGACCTCGTACTTGATTTTGCCTTGTGATTTGGACTGTTTGATCTGGTAAATAATCCATCTGTGAATGTCTCGATTCACTCACTACACTCCAAGGGAGGGCATAAATGCATTAAATTTACGGCGAGTGTCGTGGTAACGCCAGTCAATCTTTTTCACTCAGCAGTATTTTTGATAATTTTAATTCTTTTGACATTTTAAAGTACCAAAAAAAGATGTGTAAATATTAATTAGGTATACTATGATTTTGATCTATGTAGATTATTGAGTATCATAAAGTAAATGTAATGTGGTATGTACTTGGAAGAGCAGAATATGGATTGTTCCTTTAAATATTACTATACAATAAATATGTTTGTATAATGTAATGTTGGTGTTACAAAATTGTATTTACCTAACAATAATAAAAATTATTTGTAATTTACCAAAAAAAGAAATTTTTTTTTCTTATAATAAAATTAATCTTTATGTTAAAATATGTTATTAAATGTATCTTTATATAGAAATATATTTTTATTTTACTCGTACCTCGTATTTTAAACGTATTTAAAAAAAAAAGAGGTAGCCTATTTAAAAACATTGTCTTGTCAATACTACGTAATTATATACCGAGGATAATTTCAGAATATTTGAGCAAACATTCCATTCTCATTTCGTTTCAGTGAAACACATAACCATGGTGACTGGATCTCGCCTAGTGATGTACCGCGGCTATACATTCCACAAGAAACACGGCAGATATCATTGCTCCAACAGAAGCAATCCCAAGTCCTGCAGAGCTGGAATAATCCTGGATAGAACTGGAAACACGCTTCAAGTCGCTTTAGATGAACATAACCATCCGCCTCCTCGTTTCTTTGTTGCTAAGGATGGAAAGTATATAAAGATAGGATAAGAAGCATAGATTTAATTAAACGGTAGTAGTATTCTAATCCCCTTATTCATAATCGCTTTTTAACTAAATCAGTGTAATGGTGTCCTCGGTCTCACTCTTTCGATCACCAAATGTCACTTGTCAGACAAAGACTTCAGAATTTTAGCTAATCAACTTTATTATGAATAAGGGGGAACATCTATTAAGATAAGATAACAATGTATTTGAGGCACATAAAACACAATTACAATTTACATTTGAAACGATGACATCACGTATAAAACTGTGCCGCAGATATCAAAGCCCTCCTCCGTTTCACACACATGAACATAGTCTAAAACATATATTATAAGAAATTATGACTTTAAAACTAACAAACATGATTTTGAATCGTCGAGTGTAATTGTAAAGTGTGCCTATAATGAACTGTGTGAATGTTAGTGGGGGTGGGTGAGTGGGTGTTTGTGTGTTAATGAGTGTAAGTTAATGTGTGTGAGTTTAAGTTAATGTGTGTGAGTTTAAGTTAATGTGTGTGAGTGTATATGTAGTGTGTGTTTTGTGAATGTATAGTGCTATTTACGCGATAATAAGTTTTCAGTCTCTTCATAGGACAAAAATTTGAGCCATTCGATACATTTTAATTTGCACTTTGTATAAACGTAGCGGGTGTATATTTAATTCCTTATTTAGTCTGTTGTACAGCATAGGACTAATAAAATAGTAGTGACGACCTGCCACAGCTGTGCGATGGTACATATATTGACAAACTCTATCAGATCTACGCTTTGAATTTGTATCTTGGGGTTCATAAAAAGTTTGGGAATGTTTACGAAGGACTGTTTGAAGAACGAAAAGCTGTCGAACATTAAGGACTTGGCTTAGTGTGTATTAGCTATGGATTATAATAAAATCAATCATATTTTTATGAGTTACCTGCATAATCATATTTATTAAAACTTTGGTCTCACTATATCTCCTTATACATATACCCCCTTACTCATAAAACGTTATTTAGGTAACTAATATACCGTTTAAAGGGTCACATAAATAATGTCACTCTATTCTCATTGTCAAATAAAGTAACATTATTAACGTGACCATTTAATCAGTATATTAGTTAAATAGCGCTTTATGAGTAAGGGGGAAAGTTACTGTAGAAATAATTTAATAGTAGAATCGTACGACTTTTAAATAAAAATTATGTTATTGTAAATTATTATCTTTAGATATCTGTTTTAAATTAAGTAATTATAATATATATTTAATTATTAATTAATTATTTAAATGGAAAATAATAAAATTCAATACTCAAAAATATTACTGGTTTCTATAGATATTATAAATGCAGGTGCCCCGCACGAGATCCCTTAGAATATGTCTAGGTGGAACCAGTAAAGAATAAATTTTATTTTTATTTTATTCGATCGGTGGATCACCTACAAAACTAGGCATTTTGTGATCATACGTAAAAATGCACGTGAGTAAGTCGTGACGGATTTAGGGGTAAGTATGGTTTGATAAATACTTTGTACAACCAATCGCTATAGAAAGATATTGAAGAAAAAACAACCCGTTGCTATTTAAGTGAATAATACTTGATCAGATCAATAGTTATCTTTTGGATTTGTCTAAGTAATATTAGACATTTTTCAATTTCTTTCAGTGACATTATTCAAGTCAAAGAAAGGAAAACTACATATAAAAGTAGGCGAACACACATTCTACCCTAAAACTGGTAATAATAAGACGGATAAGAAAAGATGGTGCTGCACACAAAATAAATACTGCGAAGCCTGCCTGCACATTGTTAATAATAAAATAGTCGCTATTTATAACGAACATAATCATGAGAAGAAATAAAATGTGATCACATTTTTATTTGTCTTATGGATTTGATCACTTCTTCGCTGTTGATGTGGCCGAAGGTGGTATGCACAAAAAGCCTTGAAGACAGTTAGCTCTGTGGAATATGTGACATTTTATAATAGGTACCTTCCTATATAAAGAACACACTCAACACCGGACGAGTCAATGGTTAGCTCAATTGACTTGTTTGTTATTGCTGTGACCCATATAATAAATATAACAGAACTCTAGAAAATGGAAGTCGTGTAGCGGTACCTAGCCAAGAGAATGGTTGTGCCGCGCTATGTAGAGTAGGTAGGTGGAGTTAGGTAGAGCTCCGCGGTGAAACGATGGGGTGAACACCCACTCCACTAGCTACGCAAATCTCTAAAAGAAAACTCGTCGCCGATCCCGCGCAGCACAGCCGCGGAAAGGGGTCTTCTCTCGTGATTACTTAGTTAACGATAGAGACCGGGCATAGTGACGGCCTGCATCGTAGATGTTGTGAACTTGTGACATTACATTAATAATCACAATCATACTCTAAAGTTTAATCATGATGAACGCATAATAAAATACTTATAAATATGTGCCATAATTTATTAAATTGATTACTTAAATGTAAAACAAGATAATATACTTTATTTGTAAACCTCATAATAATAAACAAGAAAAGCAGTAATAAATATGACCATTTTTTTAATAGAGGCTACAGTGATTCATTTTATATGGTTGAACAATTATTATATTTTGCTTTATCTTGAATAACTTTTGTTTATGATTATGTCATTTTGGGAGGTGCTGTGCTGGCAGTGTGTGGAGACCAGCAGTGTAATAACAAATGACTCATCACTTTGTAGGTACGTTCCGCTGCCGGCACAGTGACTCCTCCTAATACCTTCTCAAGTAATTTTATTGCTTATGCTTCTACAGAATTTCGATCACTGAGCGAACATCCTGTATTTTTAGGCTCAAAGATTAAAAAGGTACATCGCTGAAATACAGTAAGAAACAACATCTTGTCAAGCAATATATAATTATGTAAGTATTAAAAATATTTTATTATTCATTTCAGCGATGTTCATCACTTCCAAAAAAGGTAAACGCCTGATAAAACTCAACGGGTTCACGTACTTCGGAACACGCAGTAAGACTTCGAAGGTTCGGTGGATGTGCTCTACTCATACGCCTCAGGGATGTCGAGCGTTTGTCGTCACCGTTGATGACGAGATTATAACTGTAAATGAAGCACATAATCATCGTCAATCTTTTCGTCCATAAACTATTTTCCTTAAAAATAAATATTTTTAAGGTCTCTATATCTAATATCTCTATAAACTATTTATTTTATGTGTGCTTAGACTTAATGTCTGAGTTATTTTATATTTTTTTTATAACTGTTCATGAGAAATGTATCCTTTAGTTATAAGATATGTGAATTAATAAAACAGTGGTATTACTTTTGATGTTACTTTTAATTTATTTTCTACGTAATAAATATAGTATCGAAATTCAACCCCTTAAGTTGATCAAATAGGATATCGCGGATGCAACCGATAGGTGGAAATGTAATTTATCATAAAGTATATAATAGTAGGTACTAATAAGACGTATTTTTATGGACAAAACAGTATGTGAAGTTCACTGAATTAAAATTCTGCCTTTCTCTTAAAACGTCATCGGTTTTTTACTCATAATGGATATTTTTTATTCTTGCAGTGGAATTTATTACTTCTTATAGGGGCAACCGCATGATAAAACTTAACGGGTTCAAGTACTATGGAACACGCAGTAAGACTTCGAAGGTTCGGTGGCTGTGCTCTACTCATTCGCCTCAAGGGTGTCGAGCGTACATCATAACCGTTGACGACGAAATAACATATGTAAACGAACAACATAATCATATGTGAACATTTCATACTACAAAAAACTGGGTTGAACATGTATATTATTTATTTATTTATTTATTTATTTATTACATAGATTCACAGCAAAATAGCCAAAACGAATCTCATTATATAAGCCAAACACATAAAACTAATTTAAAAAGAGTAGGAACGCTATATATAAACAATAGAAAATTAAAAATGACAATATAAGCAATAGAAATAGAAATAGAAATAGAAAATAGAAATAGAAACAATAGAAAATAGTATAATTATAATTTTCAATACATTCGCTCGTAAACTGACATTTATTGCACAGTTTTTAGTATCTTAATGCAGCTTATTACGCACTAGTGCTTTTTACTTTACATTACCGCACAGTTGTATCAAAGGTATAATAGCGATTATGATATGTTTGTACCTCACTGCAAGTGATATGTGTGTGTGTTGACCAAGCATTCTCGAGTCACAGAATAAATAATAGTACATACGTGAAGTATAACTTTCTGATAGCAAACATGCGAGTTTAAACCTAGTTACAAGGTCGGTTTCGGTCACAATACTCCGCACACCTCGATGCGTCCTTCGTTATAATCAGCTACCAACCGTTGCCGCGCTCGTATTGAATCAAATGCTCCCTAAGTCCGCGCTGCGAGAGTCTCTATTGCACTTCTTCAGTCAACTTTGCGCAGATGTATCATAATGTATTAGGGTATCTATGTAGATACTTAATTCAGTGTTTATGGTACAGAAATTTGTAATAATGAATAATCTATATATGTAAAAGAAAGTCGTGTTAGTTACACTATTTTTAACTCAAGAACGGCTGAACCGTAAATTTGGCAAAAAAAAATTGGGGAGGTAGCTTAGAACCAGGAAACGGACATAGGATACTTTTTATAGGGTAGGGTAACGTAGCGTAGGGTAGGGTACATATTAAACTTTTATTACAATATTTTTATTACTTTTAGGTACAGCGGAATTTGTTCTTTCTAAAAGGAGGAAACGTATGATCCGACTCAATAATTTCACATACTACGAAAAGCCCAGTAAATCTATGAAGACTCGGTGGTTGTGCTCAACTCATTATCCTCAAGGGTGTCGAGCGTTCATCATCACGATTTATGATGAAATAATAACTATTAATGAAAACCATTGTCATTGTACACCAGGTTTTAATAAAACCAATTATACTGACGTTGCCATAATATAATAAAACTGTCTCATTTGTTTAATACCAGTTATGTTTAATAGAATTATAAATTTAATAATAAAGAAATAAAGGTCTATTGAAAGGTTATGTTACAAATAAATATTTTTATTAAAAAATTTAACTTAATACGTTATTGGCTACAGCAACAGATTACTAAAAATATTTAATTTAGGCATTTTTCATATCAAATATTAAATTTGAATTTTTGACTACATGATCATCATCATATCAGCCTATGGATGTCCATTGCTGAACATAGGCCTCCCCCATTGACTTCCACTTCGAACGGTTTTGGGCCTCTTGCATCCAGCGGTGCCCAGTGACTATGACCTGTACCTTTGCACGAATAGAAACGTTTACATAAGGATAGCTAGATCCTAGCGTAACTAAATGACTCATACATTTTGTAACGTTTCTATTTGCGCAAACGCAACGAAATGTACTTTGTCTAGGGGTACAGGTCGTCGGTCCATCTGGTGGGAGGGCGTCCCGCTCGCGCACCAGTACGTGGTCACCACTCGAGAAACTTTCTCCCCCAGCGGTTATCTACATATGATTAATAAATGTTATTGCTTTTTTCAGTGGAATTTATTACAACCATGAGAGGTAAACGGTTGCTCAAACTCAACGGTTTCACCTACAGAGGAAGATTGAGTAAAGGGTTGTCGACAAGATGGCGGTGTTCCACTCATAATGGTCGTGGGTGTCGCGCGTTTGTCGTTACCGTTGATGCTGAGATTGTAACTGTTAATGAAGATCATAACCATAAGCCTAGTCTTTAACTTGGTAGGTATTTGCCATTTATATAAACATTAAACGTGTAAGTTTTTATAGTCATATTAATAAAATAAGAGACATAGGGCACCATGGGTTCTCCCGTTCAAAATTCGGAGCAGCCTGACGAGGAAGAACCTCTACATTACAGAAGATCAAAGCCAAATAACCTTACTTTAAGATGATACTTATTGTTTTCCTGTGGTGAGTAAGGTCGCCAGTAGGCATGGAAATTATTGCTACTTTAAAGGAATTCTCATTTGATGATATTATTATTTTTTATAGCATGATTTCACTTGCGATATATGATTTGCAATGTTTTGTAACCTACGTCATCGATGCTGATCGACGGTATTTTTCACAAAATCATGTGCGAGTATCGCACGCAAGTGTCAAATTATCACTGATGCAAATTATATATACTTTCGTAGCAAAAAAATATTTTTCTATCCTGCTACATAACATGTTAAAGAAGTTAACACTTTATGTCACTTGATTTAAGGTTTATTTTTGAATACTCTTAAAAGCTAATCAATGATAAAGTTTTTTTTTTTTTAAATTTGTTCTTGACCATGGATACAAAGTCCTTCAGTCGCATACATTTTATTTATATTCTTAAATATTCTTTATAACATGTAACAGGCTATGTCATGGACGGTAACAGATGTGACATATGAAAACAGAATGTGATTTATGCCATGCCTAGTCGCCAGAGCTCTGTAAGGAGGCGCTGGTAGTGTGCGGGGACCAGCCGTGTAGTAACATATGACACTGCGCAGCTAGCACTGTAAATCTTTTCAGCTCCATTTCAAACCTTTTTGCAAAAAGTACTAGAACTAATCCAATTTATCAGAAAGAAATGAAAAATATAACCCCTTTTTTTCAGCACCGATATATATAAGATCAAATAAAGGTGGATGCTTTGATTAAGGATACATCCAGATAGAGTTTCGCAGCTGTGCACGCGTCGATAAAAATAGGCTCTAACTTTTAGACGCTAAATCAAATAAAAATGCAAAATAATGATCAATATTTAAATTTCTCCCGATTTTAATTGGAATATTTTAACAACTACTATCATTATGAACGTCATTACGACAAGCAGAATGACGCAGAGGGAGCGTAAAACGTAGCTGTTACGCGCAGCAGCCTATAAAAGTAGGCCTGTTTTGTATATTCGTGTAGTATGGCGACGTTCTTTCTAGGTATATTTATTTCTATGGGTGGACGTATTATTGACATAAATGGATACAATATCTACCATCATACTAGTAATGGTGTTAAAACACGTTAGAAATGCGCAAAGAAAGGATATTCACTGTCGTGCTGTGATATTCACTGTTGATGACGTAATTGTCAAGGGTAATAATGAAAACAATCTAGCTAGCAATTTCTTTCCCACCCAGGGCAAATATTTGTCTGTTCGTCTGAGTCTGGGTGTGTTAATATCAATATGTTTTAGTAAATATATTTTTACAATTACAAGTAGTATAAAATTTATCCATCAGGTTATATTTATCTATTTAAAAACGATAAATTTATATTGTTATTTTTTTCAGATCCAATATTTACAACATCAAGTAAAGGCGGACGTGTAATGATTTTCCGTGGATTCAGATACAGCCGGCATTACCAACGCGGAGAGAAGACTAGATGGCAATGTGTCACACATTCCAGTGGAGGGTGTAAAGCTGCCATTATCACCCTTGCTGATCAAATAGTTAAGAGATGTAATAAGCACAATCATCCCAAATGGGAATATATCACTATTTAGTAAAGTTGCAATAAGTTTTTGCTCTTGACTCTTGAGTGGTCGTGGTCGTCGTGAGGTGTAATTTGTGGCGTGCTTCACAGCACAACACGCCGCCATTCCAACCTGATTGCTGCTCTTCTGAAAATATAATGACCACCAAAAAGAATTTTGTGACCAAAAACCTCTATTACCTAAAATTGTACTTTGAAACCAAAATTTCAATGAATTTTGATGAGGTAATTGCTGTGCTATTTCTCGATTCGGGGTCCACCAAATACAATTAGTTAGGTAACGTTAGAACTGTGACAATACTACTAGATCCAAGTTTGTGCTTTGTGTACAATTTTGTCGGTAATAAGGTTACAATTTTTGGATTAAACAAACATAATTTGGGTTCTAATTCACGCTAAAATGGTGGTTTTTTGGATTGGTGATCATTTACTGTTTTTGGCAATATAAAGTGTTTTTTTACCGTTACATTTAAATTAATCTGGTGGTCCGTTAAACATAATTTTATATTGGTTGAAACCGGGTCAATTAAACGGGTTTTCTGATAACTTTTTTTTTACCTTAAAATAGTGGTTTAATGAAAATGGAACCAATTTCGATTTTGTTATATTTCTACCGTTTCAATCTGAATCTGATAGCAGAAATTTTACGTAATCCACGTACTGAACCCGACCAAATAAAGAAGGCGGCGATTCTATTGTTTTTGTTTATTAACTATAGATTTCCTATTCTACCACCTTAAGAATGAAATATTGAAATCTTTAGTGGATGTCTATGCTATATCCTATATATACGTAGCCTACATAGCGTAGGAATTCAAACACTAAAGATTACCCTGTATGCACAATGTTAAGTTCTAGAAAAGTAAAGCTGTGCTTCGATATGCCAGTCAGTCAGTTTGTCCTTCTATATATAAAAAAAAAAAAGTATTTAATATAGTATTTTATTTTTACAAATATTAGAACATTTGCAAAATAAAGAATAATAAAGTAAATAATAGAGATATGATCGCTTTTTCATTCAATGCTTGTCTTGATATAAAAACGATGTACCAGATTCTAGATTGCTATATCTTCTATTTGTTATAAGAAGCGCTCGTGGTGTAGCATGATAAGCCGTTCTTAATCGATCGGCGAAGTTAAGTTACGTCTGTCGTGGTCGGTACCTGGATGGGTGACCGCCTAGTGGCATTTCAAATCGAGCGTTTCCGTGCTTCGGAAGGCACGTAAAGCCGTTGGTCCCGGTTATCACTTAATTGTGATAGTCGTTAAGCTAGTTGGATGCCTCCTAGGCGGCTTGAAAAATTACAACAGTAGGTTGACCACTAGCCTACCTCCACCAATCCGCAGTGGGCATGCGTGGTGGAGTATCTGCCCATTCCTTTTCACCCTCATTTGTGAATGGAGGCCTGTGCTCAGCAGTGGGACATTATAGGCTGATGATGATGATGATAATGATATCTTCTATTTGTTAATCAAATAACAGGTGAGTTTTTCACTAACTCAAAATTTGGGAACAATTCGGAATCGGGAACCTGACAACTTACTTAGCTGATTTAACTTTTCTAGGCGCAGAATTCATTCAATCCTATAAAGGTGGACAAATGATCTGTATACAAGGCTACAGGTTTGCTCGCCAACGGGTCAGCGGTAATATGAAGACTCGATGGTACTGCAGCACCCACCACCACAGAGGCTGCAAAGCTGTCATATATACAGTTGAAAACGAAATTATTAAATGTTTTAATCAACACTGCCACGAAGCTTCTACGCGCCACTATAAACGAAAAACATAAAATAGAATACACATACAGTATTTTTCCTTTATTATTGTTATAAGCTATATTTTTTCCTAGCAAGAATCTACCATTTGTATATTTTATTGTATACCTACGCGGTTGGCAGTTAGCAGCAATTCTCTTACAAATAAATAATAATGTACAATACTAATAAATGTAAATTAAATAATTCTAAACATTATAATTTTGTCTATGTAATACCGATATTGATTGTTTTGATGATGATGATATACGGGGTGGACACGAAAATAAATTAAATGACGAAAAGTATATAATATCATAAATAAATCATAAATATAGTATATCATAAATACGATCAAAATTACAATGGGACAAACTTTGTAATCGCAAAAAAATTATAGAAAAAGTTGGTCCCGTTGTAAAGGTGGATCGTATTTATGAGTAGGTACTGTACGTCGTTTCATTTATTGTCGTATTCACCCCGTATATATTATTATGTACATGTGTTAAATAAATGTATAAATTTACAATAACTACTTGTTTTTGTTTTTTTTTGTGCAACGCATTCTTAGATAGGTAGGTCTTTTAACTTTTAAACGATACAAAATACAGTGCGTTAATTCAACATTAAAGTATTGAAACTCTTTGCTGAAAACACCTATTTAGTATGAAATTTCGAGCTTGGGTTTAAGATATTTGCTTATTATTTTTCTTTTTATCGGCAATAGGCCAATGCCAATGGCTAAAAAGATATCAATATGTAATGGAGTTGCAACGTCAATCAGCGTCTGGAAAATATTAACCTTTGTACTAAACAGTCAAGTTGACATACTATATCTTCTTGTCTCATAGTCTGCAAATGTCACTTTGAAGTTTCGAACGTTAAATGTAAGACTGGCCGTATAACTAATACCAAAACGTGTTTTATTTAAGGTACTACGAAATTCAACAAATCCACAGTGCAGAAAACTATTCGCTATTCCGTGATAAAATCTAATCGAGGCAACCCATTGATAGTCTTATCGGGATATACCTTCTCTCGAGTATTTTCGATTGGAAACAAAGTAAGATGGGTTTGTTCCACGCATAGTAGTAAAGGTTGTAGAGCCGCTCTGTATACTCTTAATAGTGAAATTATTAAATGTAAAAATGAACATTGTCATCCAACAGTAATAAGGTTATAAATCCTAGTGAAATTAAATGTCATGCTTTAGTAAGGCTGATTATCCATCTGGGTAGAGGCACGATGCCCTATGAAAATCTTTGATGTCAACATTTTATTTTTAAAACGTGTATGTTCCCATGAGCTATTATATTGAGTTATTATTATTTATTGCTATTGAGTTATTACTACGTATAGAGAAGACGCCACACATGACAACAACGTTCCGTTAAAGTCAGTGAGTTGTTGTAGAACGATGAGCGAAACGAGTAAGCGTCGTGCTCCTAAAAGCGTTATGATAGCGCAACGTGTTTCTACTGTCAGCTTAGACGACTAATTATTATTTCAGCGCTAAAGCTTTAGTTGACTCCAAAAAAATGGGACATAACCTTTGCTTATGATAGCTTCTCTATACGTAGTAATAATAGCTCAATGGTATGATCAAATATTGTCACAAACAATAATCCTGAGTACGGAGTCATTAACTTCATTGATAAACTTGAACTATACAGATGACCTTCAGCCCCATCATTTACCGTTGCCATGGTGATTGGTGATATTGTAGTCAAATTCAAATGTCAAAAGAGTTCGTAGTATATCCTGCTATACTGGTTGGTTTTTATTACAATACCAACTTTAATCGTCTTAATATAGTACGGATAATTGCGTGCGAGGTATTTCAAATACTACTCTACAAATAATATCGTGTTATAATTCATTCAATTTTTTAAATATCTAAAATTTCGAATTCTTGAGCGAATTACCCTGCGGGACATTGGGAAGTGGGCCATAATGACTAAAGACCCGAATACCACTGAAGGCTGATAACTTCGATTCGCGTTTAAAAAAACTAAAGTATTTTCTCAAATAGTGACATCTCATATATTATTTGTATTGTATACTAATTGTACTGTATTCTGCGTATTTAACATACTGATAATCTACATAATATAACTTTACCAAAGAAAATTGCTACTATTATAAGTTTTTTTTTGTTTAAATGCTTTTGAACTCGAATGCTGTATTTCGATCTAGCGTCTATACTAAATATTTGTAATCCTTTTGTGTGAAATTGTTTTTGTTATCTATTGTGTTTACTAAATAATAAATAAAATAACATTATGCAACAACATCAGGTCTAACGGTACCTATATTCTCTCCTCCACAAACCTCATACTGACGATGATGATGATGATGATGAGAATTAGCTCTACTCTCAGCCAGTACGACCCATGTAACTAACTTACCCCCTTACTCATAAAGCGCTAAGTATTTAACTAATATACTGATTAAATGGTCACGTAAATAATGTCACATTATTTGACAATGACAATAGAGTGAACTTATTTACGGTTCCCTGTAAACATTATATTAGTTAAATAACGTTTGTGGGTTAATTTATAATGACTTAATAGTTGTCGGAGTGACCATGGATAAACCGAGGAGTGCGTGGTATATAGGAGTGACACGCTCTGGGATGGGAGAGGACGACCTATATATCCTACGACCACTATCAAGGGATCTATTGGTAATGTAAGATTTGAACCAACGTAAGAGGTCACCGTGAATTCCATGTTTATCCTTTGCGAACAGGAAATGTGATCTACACGATCGAAAGTTTGGTTTGGTTCCTTTTTCGAAGTTCGTGCAGACCACATCAACCTGCCCCCCATACCTCATATTTTCTAAAACGAACTACATAAACACTTTCATATCAGAAAGCCAATTTCATTAACACTTTTATATTTAAAGGTACGATAACATTTCTCACATCCATACGAGGAAAACCATTGATGAAAATATCAGGATACACGTACTCAAGACAAAGAGTAGCAGTAGCGGGTATTAAAATTAGATGGCACTGTTCAACGCACCACAACAAGGGTTGCAAGGCTATTGTATATACAGTTGAGGATGAAGTTATAGAATTTAGGAACGAACATTGTCATAAACCTTCTAAAAAAGTTAAAACTAAGTCCTAACTGAATGTATTAAAGAGACAAAGACGACGACATGTCGAAAACATATTGTAAAAGCTTTTATATTATTATATTATCAGTCAATAATTATAACTTACTTAATAAAATATTAAATAAATTTTGTATTTTTTTGTTTTAAACAAATTTCTAGTAATCATTCTTTTTCCTTCTTCTATTTATATAGCAATAATATTAAAGCCACAGATATACATATAAATAGATGCCGCGAGTGTATGTACTTCATGTGTCAAAATCTGTGCAAAAATGGGGCACAATGTTCTTCTTTTGAAACTGTTTCGCGTGGACAGGGAACTCGGATAAAGCTGCATCAGAGATGGGTAGCGAGGAATATTTTTAGCTGACAAATAGGATAGCTTCATTTTCACGTTAAAAATCTAATGCCAGCCTAAGTAAATCAATCTGGTGACATTATGGTAGGTACAATAAAAGTTACACGCATGGTTTTCATACAGATGGAGGGACTTGCGGTATATATTTAGATGTATGTCTGTGATTAAAGCTAACCTTATGGGTAACGATTGTAATATTCTTTTTTATTCGACAGATTTGTACTTTCAATTAACAAATCGCGGCCGTCGAATGATAATCTTGAATGGCTACAAGTTTCATAAGCAGAAGAATATAGGCCCCAAAACGCGCTGGTACTGCGCGACAGACAGAATGGCGGGATGTCGAGCTTATATTCACACCCTGAATGACGTACTTATAAAGAACAGTAGTAATCATAATCATCCACCATTCATATATTAAACGAAACTTCTATGCCATTTTTCTCTTTTTTTTATATTTAAATTAAGTTAAATGTGGCGATCTATTTGAATTATTTATCGATATTTAAAGTGTGAATAAATTAATTTATTTCTTTCGATATAAATAAAGATCTGTGCTTTAATTAATAGGAATATTCATTTTATTTAAACATAAAGTATTATGAAACAATATTCTAAAATGTTTTTTAACCTTTCGAGATCTATGGGCCTAACGCACGAGCGTGCTGATGAAGATAATTATGGTAATCCGTCGCCTTTGCTCATACAGCCGCACCGCACCGATACACAGTGCGCGTTTGGCGCGGTGCGTCACCTTTCCGTTCCGCTACCCACAGCAAATATCCGTTTGACACATTATTAGTCCTATCCAGTTTTCATATTATTATTGTTATTACGGAAAAACACATTTGAATGGTTTTTCCAAACTATTTTTGCAAATGCATTCAGATATTTTGGTTAAATGGATTTTAATAATGTTGAAGACGGATAAAAAATCTGAAATAGTGAAAAATTAAATATTTTAGGCACTTTTTTCCCGTGACCCATGATTCACTCGATAAGTTCTAACTTAGACCTTTAATTACAGATCTTAACCCTGTGTTTATGCAGTCGCAACGAGGCAATCCAGTGATCATGATTGGACAGTACCGCTTTAACCGGGTTAATAAATACGGTAGTAGAATCAGATGGATATGTGTGAAAGCTAAAGCTGGTTGCAGAGCGTCGCTCCACACAATAGACAATGCGATCACTCGCGTGTTTGGATTCCATGATCCCAAGGCGCATACAAGCGCCAACCGATTCATTCCGATAAAATCAGTAAACACATAAATAATTAATATAATTATATATTCTAAAAAGTATTGTTAGTAGGCAAATAAGTATTGCAAGGTGGACGGACGCAATTTTGATTTTAGACAAAATAATACATTTTTCGATAAAAATTTAAGTGCATATGTGATTTGCGCATGACACGTATGGCAATGAATTATTGTGTGTATTCTTTATAAATTTAAAAATATTTAATACATTACGTTGAATCCTTATCATACATAAGTCTATGGTCATACGCCTCGTCCTCGAATCACAGAATTACGTCGTAGCAATAATATTTTATTCACTGTTAACTATTTGAACATAATTTAATATTTAATTAGTCATCACTTTGATACCTATTACTTAGGAGTTTCTAATAAATATACCTACATATAAACATTTGGTGATGGATAAATTAGATAGCTTTTATTCACGAGATATGTTTATCTTGATTATATTTTACTACTTAGTTTATTGGTTATGTATTTTTATGTTTTTATTACATCAATGTTCAATTGGTGACACATTAGTAATTATGAAAAAAAATCCACAAGTACTTTGATATTTTATTTTAAATTAATATTCAAGATGACACTTTATTTATCCCTGCTATTTTTTTTAATTCTTGTTAGTAAGCAAACAAGCATACGGCCCGCCTGATGAAGCGGTTACCGTAGCTTATGGACGCTTGCTAATCTAATCTCTTCACACCCTTTTTGAAGAACCCCATGCTGTACTCTATTGGGAAAACCACGGCGTCATCTGCAATCTGAGGGTCCGCGCAAGGAACCTCCTTTGAGAACACACATTTCGAAACAATTCTGTGTGAGGATGGACTACGTCGATGGCGAGAGTAGCGATCAGGGAAGGTAGCCGTGGGCATCATTTTAAACAATTCTACAGAACACTATCCGTTGTACTACAAGCGGTAGAACACACATAAGGAGGCAAAGTCTCCAATTAATTATACTTACATTTAGAGTTCCCTGCTGCTGCACGTGTCTGTAGACTATTGTAACCGGATACCATCAGGTGAGCCATATGCTTCTTTGCTATCTTAGTGAGATAACGATATGAAATCTAGGTAAAATTTGACATGGTAGTTTTGAACTTTAATACAATTTTCAGTAAGTCTGAGAAGGACTGGCAGAGGCACAATGATTGCAGACGGATTCCGCTTCTCTAAACAGACCGATTTGGGTAGAAGAGTCAGGTGGCAGTGTTCTACGAAGTCTAGAACTAAGTGTACTGCATTTATAACCACATTCGACGGCCTTATTATCAAAACTTGTTTGAGACATAATCATTATTAGATAAGTATGTAAAGAGACTAGTATTTAAGTTACAAGTATTTTAGCGCTATTATGAGCAATTAAATTAAATTGGGGTATTTTTTCCCGTTTAACATTTCGTTTTATTTCATTGACTTACGAATTATTATTATCAATCCTTCGTTATTATATGAATGCTTCGTTATTTGTTGTTATCGTAATTGGGTCAAAGACTTAGAAACTACGATGTGTTTTTAAGGACTACTGTTATGAAAATATATATAAAGCTAACTTATGCTACTTATTTCATTTTATTTGTGACCATCACTTTCTAAAGAATATGAGACTTTTATGATTAGAGAATAGCAAATAATAATATCATCCATCGCCAGCATCACATTTCTAAGTCATCGATTTTTCTTCGGTCTTGCAACTTTACCGTCCACGTATCAGCTCCATAAAGGAAAATTGGAAAGATCAAGCAATTCACCAGACGAACCATTGTATTTTTGATAATTCTGCGATATTTCCAGATTTTTGTGAGCTTTTCATCGGCTGATCTAGTAACATTATTATTTATTATTTTATTAAAAATTATTTATTTTTCAGTTATAAAAATTATGAGTAATAGAGGAAGTACTATGCTACTAGCTGGCGGATTCCGCTTCTGTAAAGAAAACAGTATGGGTTATAAAACTAGATGGAAGTGCTCTACCAAAACACGAACCAGATGCAAAGCTTTCATCACCACAATCGATGATAATGTCGTTAAGACATCATTTGAACATAACCATTAGTGATGGTAGAACAATATTTTTAGATCTTCTTTTTTAGATCAATATTGTATTTGAATATAAAATGTATATAGAAGTATCTAATATCATTACTCTTTTTACCCTTGTCGCAGTCGGGCCATTATTTTATGTATTTTCTGTTTGAATGTCTTTCATAGCATTTGTTTTTTACTAGGGTTTATCTCCTAATAAAAAAAAATACATATCTAAAATTTGCAATTATTGTGCGAATACCCTGCGGGACATTGGGAAGTGGGCCATAATGAGTAAAGACCCAATAAAATTAGTACATATTATGAAAATCATTCCCCAATTATTATAAAACATGGTTTATAGCAAACCCAGGTTTTAAAATGGCCTCGTTTATTTTTGTTATATGACGTTAGAAAGTGTCTGAGTGACTGGTTTTACTAAACTTGCTTTAAATAATCTTTTGTAGTAAGGGGGTTTTGATTTTGCTTTGGGTTTATGTAATAGATGTTGATTTTTTTGTTTGCTACCAATATATGAAGTAAAAAAAGTTTTTTTTTTTTTTATCGGCTTCCAAATACACTAAAAAGTATGAAATAACTCTATTCTGACACTGATTTCAAGTCAGCAAAATATTTTCAATGGAATACGTCGTGCTCTTTTTTAGTAGGCTGGTTTTATCGAATCACCATTCCTATTCAAATATCAAAACAAATTGTGATATTTTTCAGTAACTCAGCTGGAATCGAAGAGGGGAACAACTATGTTAATATCAGGAGGGTTCCGGTTTACGAAATCTTACGACATAGGCGCAAGGACTAGGTGGCAGTGCACCACAAGGAGCCGCACCAAGTGTACCGCTTTTATCATTACTTACAATAGTATGGTTTTAAAAAGCTACTTACAACATAATCATGTTTTATGTAGATTATGTAGGTAGCTTAACGCGGTAAGTTTTATATTGTATAGATCAAAAAATAGAGAAGTTTGTTAAAGTTAACTAAATTATGGGATTATTCAGTGTTTTTATTAATATTTCATTTTTATATTATCCCAAAAATACTCAAGCAGGCATAGTTTTCTACAACAAATAGTCAGTCAGTCATAATATATAACTTTTTCATTCGAATTATTATGGGATTTATGGAACACCACAAACATAGGTGTAGCATAATTAGCCGTTTCTTATTTGATCGGCAAAGTATAACTACCACGCCATCGTGATCGGTACCTGGATGGGTGACTGCCTAGTGGTATTTCAAATCGAGCGTGTCCGTGCTTCGGAAGGTACGTAAAGCCGTTGGTCCCGGTTATCACTTAAATGTGATAATCGTTAAGCTAGTTGGACACCTACTAGGCGGCTTGAAAACAGTAGGTTGACCACTAGCCTACCTCCACCGATCCGCAGAGGGCATGCGTGGGGAGTGGAGTGTATCTGCCCATTCCCTTTCACCCTAATTTGTGAAAGGAGACCTGTTGTCAGCAATGGGACATTATAGGCTGATGATGATGATGAACTAGTATATTGCGTTCGTCCAAAAAGTTATTCAAATAAGAGTCAATAAGTATTTTTTTTTCTTTTATTATCCTTATTACGGACATTGGTTATGTCTTTGTTTTCATTATGCATCCCAAGCGTACCTATTTGTGGATATATGGGACTATGTGGGTCGATGAAGATGCCTGCAAACTTCAAGGCATAGGCAGGATAGCTCCTACTACCTGTGTTTCTTGTATTAATACCTACGTATTGTTCAGGTCTGACTTGCTTATGTGTAAATGTTTATCTTTTTCTCTTTGTCATTGCTTTATTTTTGTAATTCTAATTGTAAATATAATAACTAACTGTCAAACTAACAGACATCGTTATTCTAATTAATCGTATATCATTAACAATATATTTTTCCATTCCAGAACCAATTTACATAATGACGAAGACTGGAAATTCGGTGATGTTGCTAGGTCCTCACCGTTTCAACCGAGTCAAGTCATGCAAAGGGCCTAAGGTTAGATGGACTTGTGTTAAGAAGCGAACCGGTTGCCGGACCAAAATTCAGACCTTCAACGACATTATAATTCACATAAGTGATAAACATAACCATTGATTTCATGTTTGGTTTAAGATTCAGCAAAAACTTTTGTAAAATTATCAAGAATGGCAACATTAAATTATTGAGTAATTGAATTACTTACCAATAACAATGAACGTGTACATTTAATTAATCTAATATATTTTTTAGAAAGTACATATTGTATATTTTTTTATGATTTGTTAGTCATTTTTATTATCAGGTAAAGTTTTAATTTAATTTGATAAATTAACATCGCCAGTGTTTTAGGAACACTACATGCGGGCGGCGATTTAAATGCAGTTTTATCTGGTTACTTGTATTATATTTGAATACAGTTTATTTTAGTTTAGATTTAAATTTAAATAATTTAAAGATTGTCCTTACCTAAGTAGAACAGGTATAGTTTGATCAGTACTTTAGTCAGCATATCAATCATCCTAAGCATACTAGGTAATGGTGCCAATTCTGTTGTAAATCGCTCTAAACTAATTTTAGTCACATCTCCTCTCTTTCTTACGAACATTATTGAAAAAGGATAGAATATATTCAAAGCTGTCAAATTAATCTTTGCCGTCTTATTTTGCGGGTTTTTAGGCGTAACCGCGATAGATAGCGACTAAATTTATATTGAAAACAAGCGTTGGACTAATTTGACAGGACTACATTTCTTACATCCTTTTCTTATATTCTTTGTTAGAAAGAGATATAGTGAGATTAAAATTAGTTTAGTTGAAAACAACCGAATCAGCACCTATGTTATATTTTTAACAGCATCTGCAGTGTTTGGTTGTACTCGTTTTGGAAACCCCGTCATTGAGTTGGGAGCATATAGGTTTACGCGACAAAAGGCGACAATAGACGGGCGGCGCACGCGCTGGATGTGCAGCAAGTCTGGAAGTGGCTGTTGTGCTTCCATCACCACTCTTGATGATGTCATTATCAAAACAACTAATGAGCATACGCATTAGACTTTATCACGTGCCTTTAACTTTCTAGTACATCCCTATTTTTTTTGACGTGTTTCCTAACAATCATAATGCACACACAGTTTAAAACAGTGTGTTTATTTTGATTTTGCTTCTTATAGAAGTTTATTTAGTTGTGTTAGGTATTGATTTTTGGTTATTTTATTATTTTCTACTACAATTCAATTTATGTTGATGCTGATTGGTTTAATTATTATAATATAAAAATATTTTTGTTGATTTATTTTGGCTCTCTATTTAAACATGATACTTATGTAATCCTATATTATATTAAAATTTAGGTCCGGTTTTGGGGAAGGCTAAGTTTAGAAGATCCATGATTCTGGTCGGTGAACATTAGGCTATTAATTTCATAATTAAATTTATTAAAAGAATATTGTGTTTCTTTTAATGACTGCGTAATACAAAAAATAACTGAAAAAAGAAAAAATGCTTGTTTCTATAAATAATATCATCATCTTAAGTACTAGTCGAGGACAAAATCATTAATCCTTTTAAAAATAAAATTAATATAGTAAAAATATACCTATCTCGCAAAATATACAATTAGGCAGTATTTACGTATAAATACTGCCTAATTGTATATTTATTATTTTTTCAAAAATAATTTTAAACTAAGTACCACAAATTATCAAGGTTACGATATTGTCTATATGACATAAATAATTGTAATTATATCGGTAGAAGAACTAGTTCTAGTCAAGTCAGTCCAAAATGATATCAGATCAAATAATAAAAATCATGGGCATAAAAAAATTCAAAGAAAAGTTTTCAAAGAGGAATCTTTGAAAAGATTTTTATGACTTTTTTTTTTTTTTAATATTATAAAGGTACGGGCCCAAAATTTGGCCTTAGTACCCTTACCCGGACAAGTCGGCGAGCTAGCTCTCAACCGTAGTTATGATTAGGTAACAAGGCCTGAGGGTGCCCCAGTTGGGGCCGAACCTCGGCTCAGGGCTGTTACCGAGGGGAGGGAATTGACTGAAATCTTTGATGATTTATTTAATTTATATCTAGGGAAGCGTATTATTATTGGCGGCTCGGGCCGCTTGTCGAGTTGCCGTAGCAATAACAAGTGGGGGACGACGAGACTGAGTTGGGAGTCGCGGCGCGTGACCTCGACGACGAGGTCGGTAACGAGGTGAACGGTCACCGCGGTTCGCATCTGTGTTGAGTGTTGAATTACGACGAGCTTCCGAAGCTTCGAGCTGAGCTAAGGTGGTGGGATCATCGGGCTCGGTGAGGACGTGCCTCGGCCGGCGGACATTGGACATACGGGATGGCGTGTAGGTAGCCGCCTTAACGATTAACGGATTACTATGATTGACAGCAGTGTCAAAGAATCTGCGTGAAGCGCGTTTGAAAAATTGACGGACCGTGGGGAGGCCCAGGTCGAGGTGGAGGTTTTCATTGCGCAAGAACCACGGGGCACCCGTGGCCTTGCGCATGAAACGGTTTTGCAAAACTTGGAGACTATGGATCCGCTTTTGCGATGCGTGTGCAAATATAGCGCATGCGTAAGAGAATATGGGGCGAATACACGCAGTATACAGTCTAACCTTGCTTTTTAGGGCAAGTTTAGACCTGCGATTTAAAAGGAAATGAAGGCGTCCCATCACGAAATAGGCGCGCGCGCGCACCTTTTTAATGTGGGGCCCGAAGGTCAATCGATCATCGAGGATGACACCTAAGTATTTGGCTTGCCTCTCCCAAGGGATCGGTTCGCCGAACATGGTGACAGACTTTACTGAGGGGGGGATTTTTCGTCTAAACGGCCTATGGAATAGGACCGCTTGACTTTTGGCGGGATTTATCTCAATCCTCCATTTCCTACACCATGCGCCTAGGGCGTCTGCTGCGGATTGGAGGTGGGACACTATGGCCTTGGTGGTACGACTAGTACAGTAGATTGCGGTATCATCCGCGAAAAGAGCTAGCTGTACTGAGTCATTAAATTTGGAGATATCGCTCGTATATAATAGAAACAATAATGGGGAGAGTACCGAGCCCTGGGGGACTCCGGCACAGATGGGGTGAGGGGACGACAGGGCGCCTGTTATTCGATATCGAAAGTGGCGGTTCGACAAAAAGTCTCGTAAGATGAGTACGAGCCTATGTGGGACACCTAGGGTGAATAGTTTAAAAATTAAACCATTGTGCCACACTTTGTCGAATGCTTTTGCAACATCGAAGAACAGGACCCCAGTCATACTACTGGATTGTTGGAAATGGTGAGAGATATGTTCAACAATACGATGGACTTGTTGAACACAATTTTTATGACTGTTTCGGGTAGACTATTTATATATACTTATGACGATGTGTTTATTTACAGTTTACAAAGCAGAATACACAACGTCAAGATTTGGAAAGCCAGTGTTGTTGTTAGGAAACTACCGGTACAACAAGTTTTACCGCAGTACCGGACCAAGAGCTCTATGGAGATGCACGAAAATTGCACAAGGTTGTTATGCGACAGTTACTACCATCGACGATATAATCTTCAAGGTTAGTGGTGGCGGTCACAATCATTAATCCACTCCTTTGTAAGAGAATGGTTTAAGGCACCATTTATGGCCGTAGTCCTATCTAGTGGTCGGAGCGATGACACGTTTTCTAATTGTTTAATAAAATTATTTTTTACCTAAATTGGATGTTATGTAGGTAAAGGTGCATACAGGTACAACACATGATTTATGCTTATACTTATACCTAAGTGACCAGTCATCTATGAAAACATTATTCGATGATTTTGGGGAGTGATTGCACACCCATTTCAGCCTCCCTGGTTACTGACCTGCATATGCCCAAACCAATGCTGCGTCATTATGGCCTTGTCAGTTCTTTAGATTAAGTTTTTGCCTGTTGATTTAAGTTTTTTTTTTCTGTTGTGAATAAACATTTTCTATGATATTCAAGTAACTCTATTCTTGATAGAACAGTCGATATTCACTGATCGAAACCTCCATCAAGACATTGCTATGTGTATTTTTATATATTTCCAATATACCTACAGGTGAATTTCAATTATTAAAAAAATAAAGTGAAGTGAAGTGAGTGAGTTTTTTTCATAAATGTATGTAAAACTTTATCCCTGAAATTTACCTGGGGCTCTACCGCTTATCTTTGGTGGTAATCGTAACGCGTTTAGAACATTTTGAAGGATTTTAAGATTGTATGACCAAATTATCAAAGTTAACTTTATACCAAAGTGTTGATATTTTCAGAGCCAATATTCAAGTTGTCACGCCCGTGGGAACCCTGTTATCGAGTTCAGGGGATTCAGATTCTGTGGTAAGTATGCCAGGCATCATGGCATTAGGAAAACATGGCGCTGTATTAAATGGGGAAGAGGGTGTCGAGCTTATATAATTACCTTGTATAATAATAATATTTTTTCCAGGGGTGAACACGTTCATTTATATTAAAAAGAATGGACCATTTGCTAGTTCGTTATATAAACAACGATAAAACAGTATTAATTATGTACGTAAGTTACTTTTAAGCAATAATTAAGACACTGTAATCATATGTATCAGCTAATGTGTTTAACACATACTTACTCATAAAAAGCTATTTACTCATAATGCTGATTAAATGGTCACGTAAGTAACCTTACAGTCATTGTCAACCTTCAAGCAACCTTCCGAACCGGTATTAGAGTATTAGAGTCAGACTTTTCATAATTGCCTGGGAAGGTCTATTTGAATAAATGATTTTGAATTTTGACTTTATTTACGTGAAAACCTAAACAGTGCTTTAGTTAAATATAATTTATACGTAATGCCGTATGACCCTATTGTTATACCACTCCATTCTGTTACATTTCTTACGACTGATATATTATTTTAATCACCAGACATATCATTCACGCTATCGAAGCAGGGCCGCCCCTTCCTCATATATAAGGGACAGAGGTACAACCAGCAAAAATGGTGCACCAGCGACAGTATGACAACTAGATGGCTGTGCACAAAGAAGAACTTTGGGTGTAGAGCTACTGTTATATTGCACAACGGCAGTATTTTAAAGTGTTTAAATATGCACAATCATCATCATCATCATCATCAGCCTATAATGTCCCACTGCTGAGCACAGGCCTCCTTTCACAAATCAGGGTGAAAGGGAATGGGCAGATACTCCACCACGCGTGCCCACTGCGGATCGGTGGAGGTAGGCTAGTGGCCAACCTACTGTAGGAATTTATCAAGCCGCCTAGGAGGTATCCAACTAGCTTAACGACTATGACAATTAAGTGATAACCGGGACCAACGGCTTTACGTGCCTTCCGAAGCACGGAAACGCTCGATTTGAAATACCACTAGACGGTCACCCATCCAGGTACCGACCACGACAAACGTAGCTTAACTTTGCCGATCGATTAAGAACGGCTAATCATGCTACACCACGAGCGCTTCATATATGCACAATAGCCATAACTAATTGCTAGTATGTTTTTCAAAAAAAGTTAAGATAGAACTCTGCGGACGAAGAAGGTGAGGCACAAAAAAACTACGACTTCCGTGTATAGACACAGGTAAACGCACACACATGCAATCAAATTATGGTCTTACACTTTGGCGACGCGACATGACAAAGCGTTCTATCATAACTTTTTAATTTCATTTGAGAACCTATGTATTAGTTCCCAACAGTGAGTCCTGTGTTAAAACTCATATGGTAAATAAATCACTCGGAATTAAAATAAAACAACATTTCAGAAAATCAAGTAAAACCTAAGGACAAGGATCATGTCCTTGAGATGAGCGCTAAACGGAGAAATTGTGCAGGCTGCTACGAGAGACTGCGAAGAACCTTTAATAGTATCCAAGCTAAAACAAAAGTTAAAAAAATAAAAAAATATTGCAGGAAATGCAACCAAAACCTTTGCGTGACATGTTTTAAGGACAGGCATAAGTAAATACAAATCTTTTTTCATTTCTTTTACGATAATTCTGATTTATTTTCGATGTACCCTTACTTTTGTCTGTTCCTACTAAAGGTTTTTCTTTACTGTGTATATAGGCCTGTTTTGACCACAATTTCAGCATGGTAAGTGATAATGTGGCTGAAGGTGGTAAGCACAGTCTACAAGGAACTGGCTCTCAAGTGCAGCCGTCGGAATACACACACCGATAGGTGCTTGGCGACAGATTTTCAACCTGAGGGTGGTAGCCAGCCAGATGGGTACTACAAAGTACCCTACCACCGTGCTATAGTTTCCTCACGATGTTTTCCTTCACCGAAAGCTCAAACTCATCGTAGGATTTAAACCCGGGACCTTCGTCTCGGTATCCGACGTCACTACCACAAAGCTATCATCGCCAAAAAAATATCGTTGCGGGCGCATTTCAACCCGTCGCCGCACCAGATCAAGGTTTATAATTTTACTTGCCGCAGCTAAGGTGCCATCGATGTGTATACCTAAATAATTATAAAGCCATAAAAATACTTTCTTATATCGATGTTATATGTATCATTATCACATTCAAATCTATTCAGAAATTGTATTAAAGAGTTTTAATTTTTAATTTAATTTTATTAAAGATTTTAATCACAATTTTAATAAACTTTTTATATTAATTATTTTGATCTTTCATATCATTTAAAATTATCACAAACTTGAGATTTGTTAACAATTTACGTTATACTTAAATACATACTTAAGGCAGATATTTTATTTATTTCAGAACCATATTTTAGTACCTCTCGATACGGCAGGCCTGTGATCACGGTGGGGCAGTATCGCTACAACCTAATTTCCAAAGGCAACGGTCCGAAATGCTCTTGGCTATGTGTTAAAAAGACATTTGGTTGTCGCGTCGTGGTCACCACTATACATAATGTTATTGTGAAAATTAGAAACGAGCACATTCACTGATGATATTGGTATAAATATATTTTATTATGGCCTTTAATTGCGTGCGGTACCTACCTACCATATTGCAGAGCTGTCATGCATTCAGAAAATCCTAATCCTAACTTAATATTATAAATGCGAAAGTGAGTTTCTTTGTTTGTTACGCCTTCACGTCTCAACTACTCAACGGATCATCATGAAATTTGGCATGCAGGTAGCCTATGGTATGGACATAGGCTATTTTTTATCCCGGGAACGCGGGTGAAACCGTGGAGGACAGCTCGTAGTAAACAAGAAGTAAAACGCGTATAAAAGTTATAATTATAACGTTATGTACAACATACTGGGGCTTATTTGTGTAAAGCATTTTTTCTGTAGAGGATTATAATTTTATATTTCTTATTATTCCTTGAAATATTAAGTATTCAAATATTAATGTCTAACTACTAAATTTTCTATAACTTTTCGTGTATTTTAATCGACTTCAAAAAAAAGAGGAGGTTCTCAATTCGGGTGTATTTTTTATTTCGTTTTTTTGATGTTTTTTACCTCATAACTCCGTCATTAACCGACGAAAAAACGGAGGAGGTTTACAAGTCGACGCGTATATATTTTTTTTTTTTATGTATGATCACTCATAACTTTTGACAGAGTAGTCCGATTTTGATAATTCTTTTTTTATTATTACCTCATAACTCCGTCATTAACCGACGAAAAAACGGAGGAGGTTTACAAGTCGACGCGTATATTTTTTTTTTTTTTATGTATGATCACGCATAACTTTTGACAGAGTAGTCCGATTATGATAATTCTTTTTTTATTAGATAGGGTATACTTCGAAGGTGGTCCCATATAAATATGGATGAAAAATACTTACCCTAAGGGTGGGAAAATAGGGATGATTTATTGTTCACTCACAGATTTTAATTCTGAGTTGTGTATTACATCAAAAATTAAGCATGTAGTAATTAGTAGAGTATAGCCACAAAAAATTATAAAATAAAAACTTTTTAACAAAAAAATAAACCACCGAAAAAACTGAAAAACAAAAAATAATTTTGAATATAACTTGAATTTTATAAGGTTTTGCAGTCGGGACAAACCAATAACATAAGCTATTACGGCAATACGACATTAAATGAATCCAAGTAAAGTACTCATGTATACGATCAACTTTTACTATGGGACCGGGGGCTCTACCGCGTAACTTTGGTGTTAATCGTAACGAACACCATTAATGAATTACTTCCAATCAGGGCCCACGAATGGTCATCGTCGCGACATACCGCGTGCGCATCATTGGATGAAATAATGAATGGTGTTCGTTACGATTACCACCAAAGTTACGCGGTAGAGCCCTAGCTTTAAATTCGAAAAAATTAATTGCGTTAGCAATATTGCTTAGCTTCCTTTTTAGGCAAACATTACATTTAACAAATATTACAAAAAAATACATATCTACGTAGGTTATTTGTTTGTCCCCGACTGCAAAACCTTATAAAATTCAAGTTATATTCAAAATTATTTTTTGTTTTTCAGTTTTTTCGGTGGTTTATTTTTTTGTTAAAAAGTTTTTTATTAACCGATTTGGAAAATTATTTTTTGTCTGGAAGGGTACACTTTCCGTTTGGTCCCATTGTCATCAGATCAGGATTTTATTACTTCTTAGTGTTCTTTGAAGTCGGTTTAAGTTTTTTGTAAAACAGTCCAATTGTATTATTTTGAATAAATAAAGTGATTTTTGCGGAATGAATCTCGACTCTATAGTATTAAATATTTAAAATTATAAGTCTATTTTACGTAGAATGAGTTATGCCAATGTAAGTATTTTTACCCATATCTTCAAATTCCACTTATCGATTTTCTATTCAAGGTCCACGGTTTATCTGGACGAGAAAAGGTAGACGCCTACTGTAGATACAATTGCAAACTTGTTCACGGCTTGTTCACGTCGCTCACTTCCCTCCAATATGGCGAGGAGGGCGATGGCTGCCACACGCGTCATACTTGTGAACAGGTGCTACTTGTGGGGGCTGGTCTGCTTAAGTTTGCTATTTATTTACTTATTAAATATTTATTCAGTCTACTTTTTAATTTAGCCGCCGCGCCGGGGCACGCAATTGTTTTCAGTGCGATTAGAATGTAAATATTATGTAATGAATCTAAGCTTGTTTTGAAAAGAGTAATTGCTGAGTTTATTGCCGGCTCTTCTCAGCAAATGCAATCTTCCGAACCGGTATTAGAGTATTAGAGTCAGACTTTTCATAAGTGCCTGCGAAGGTCTATTTGAATAAATGATTTTGAATTTGAATTTGAAAAGGACATATTGGGTGTGCAACCAAGCCCCCTTTGGGTGTAAAGTTACCATGATCACGATTGATGACGTCATTGCTAATGTTAAACATCAACATATTCATCAGTAGTCATCCTACTTGCCTATCCTACTATATCCTAGTCTTAACTAATATTATAAATACGAATTTAAGTTTATTTGTTATGCTTTCACGCCTTAACAACTCAACCGATTACGATGAAAATTTACTCGCAGATAGACTATGAAACGGAGAAGGACTCGGACTCGGAGTTTTGCAACGCGGACTTTGAACAGTTTTCTAGAAAAGCTTTATTAATTCATGTATGATCTGATTACCTGATTGTTTATTAAGTGTCTAGAATATAATAAAATACATTATATACGCTTTTAATGATCGTGTGTATAAACTGTTATTATTAACAACAAATTTTAATAAGGATCAGCGACCACGGACTGGAGTGACGAGCGGGACGAACTCCCACCAGGTGGACCGACCTGGTCAGAGTCGCTGGGCGCCGCTGGATGCAAGCGGCCCAGAACCGTTCGCAGTGGAAATCAATGGAGGAGGCCTATTTTCAGCAGTACATATCAAATGGGCTGATATGATGATGATGAAGGCTCATCAACAATAAATACAATATATGCCATACAAGTTGGCGGCAGTGACCACAAACCGTGACCCTCCTGCTACGCCCGCCATAACCTTGGCCTTATAATCGTGGTTAGGGGGGTAATTCTGTAAGGTAAATGTCACAACACAACCTCTACGATGCACTCAGCGCTCTCACTATACTCTGCCTCTATCGTTAACTAAGCAATCACGTGAGAAGTTCGCTGAACGCGGAGCGATGCGCGGTCTCTTCGACGACTTAGGTAGGAGCCGAACCCACAGAGAGAGTTCTGCAGTTCTGAGTTCCGTGTTCACTGTAATCTATGCGGCGCCTTTGATCATTGCATACAGAGAGCGTTTAAGAGAACGCGAGTTCTGTCGGAGTTCCATTCTCTAAAGCTGGCATTTGAGGTGACACGTCTGAGCTATCACTATCTAATAATAATAATAAGCTAGAAAGTACAATGGGCATTCTGGCCCATGAGCGGCCACTAATGAAACTAAAGTAAGGCCAATGAGACGAGATAAAAAATGTAAACAAACTTTTGCTTGCTGTATGTATATAATTAAACCTTTTGTACAACTGTTTTACGGATTTGTATTAGCTATGACGCTTACGTAATTTAGGTACCACATATTTGTTACTTTTTACGATAATTTTACTATGTTTGATTATTTAAATGTTTATTTATTTTCAGATCTTAACCATGTGAGAACAATAAAAAACCTTCGTACACGGTTGTTTGGCAAACACACCTTCAATCAATATGAAAAAAGCAGTAATGATTTAAGATGTTACTGGTACTGCAACCAGCGTTCCAGGGGTTGTCGTGTCACGATCGTTACCTATGATGGTACCATTGTAAGGATTTCTAATCGACATTGTCACGAATGAAACATATCCTTGGGATCCTATTCATGGCATCATAATGCTATACCATTAATCATCAAATCGGCCTATAAAGTCCCACTGCAGAGCACAGGCTTCTTTTCACAAATCAGGGTGAAAGGAAATGTGCAGATACTCCACCACGCGTGCCCACTGCGGATCGGTGGAGGTAGGCTAGTGGTCATCCTACTGTTGGAGTTTTGAAGCAACCTAGAAGGCCTCCAACTAGGTTAACGACTATCACAATTAAGTGATAACCGGGAACAACGGCTTTACGTGCCTTCCGAAGCACGGAAACGCTCGATTTGAAATACCACTAGGCGGTCACCCATCCAGGTACGGACCACGACGGTGGTAGCTTAACTTGCCGATCGATTAAGTATGGCTTATCATGCAACACCACGAGCGCTTCATAGTAATGTAGTAGCACTTCATGTAAGTGTCTATTATTTTTATTCTTTGTCTATGTCTGTAACTTCCACCATCGTTGTTTGTTTAATTATTGTACCTTTTGTGTTGTTCCAAATAAATATATTTTGAAATTTGAAATTTTGTTCGAAAGTCGAAATAAATGTTTATCTTTCCTACTTATTATATAAATTAATATTTCTCACATGTTTTTTTTTGTTATGCAAATTGCGATAACGTGCACTTAATAACCACCATTTTTAACATCCTGAATGAATCAATACGGTCCGCTATATACTTAGAAAACTCAACTCAACTTAGAAATCTCAAAAAAAAAACAGGTCAATTTGTCCTTGGCTACAATGTATGTATGTAACAATTTTCTAAGATATTAAGTAGGTAAGTACTTGTAATACATGACAATACTGTACCTCTTCTTAACACATTGTCTCCAAAGATAAAACGGGCTAGGAATATAATTGAGCTTTTAAATTTTATAAAAATAGGAATGATGATGATATGGTTTTGCTGAGCCCATCGCTCAAGGCTCTCTCCTACTCGACATAATACGAATAAAAGTTACTTATATTCAAGCCTGGGAGTAAATTGCCTAAATCCTCCAGTCAAACTCGGGGGACTTGCCCTAAGTAGAGTCACCAAATTTAAATACCTGAGACACTGGGTCACCGAGGATCTCTGAGACGATCTCGATATGGAGCGGGAGCGCAGGGCATTGACTGTGATATGCAATATACTGGCTCGCAGGTTTGCACGGTGTCATAAATATGTCAAGAGAACCCTTTACAAAACATTCTGCCAATCATTTTACACCTGCAGCCTGTGGTGGTTAATTATTCTAGCAGATTTTTCAATGCCCTGCATGCGCATCCAATATAATAACGGGTTTAGGATGCTACTGGGGTTGCCTCGTACTGCAGCTCATCGGGGATGTTTACCGAGTTGTTTTCAAGCAATATTGAGAAAAAGAGTGACCTCTCTGATGCGTTGAGTCCGGGACAGTACTAGCGGCCTCCTTAACAACGTACTATGTGACAGATGTGACTGTCCAGTTGTGCGACACTGGAACACCTTGCACATGGGGTCCAGGGTCGCACTTGTTAATCTTAAATAATAATGTAATGTTTTTAGTTTATTTTCCCAACTAACATTAACAACAGTTTTTAAGCGTCTACTAACTATATATGGATGAATATTATTTAAATAAATAAATAATAAATAAATAAGATGGATAAACCAAGTATAAAAAACCTTCTAAAGTTATACTACAAATTAATAATGATAAATATTCACTTTCAGGTAATCAAAAAGACTACAAAGGTATTTTTCTATACATCGAAGGATTCCGATTTACCCGGAGTAAATCATACGGCGACAAAATGTGGTGGACATGTAGCCAGCGGAAATCAAAGAAGTGTAACGCGTTCGCAGTCACATTCAGAGGACAAGTAGTCAAAATTAAATCTACTCATAAACATGAACCATGGAAATCCTCATCACAAAGAATTAAATAAACAAATATATAAATATCCTGGGACATTCCTCACACACGGTCATCGGATCCCAAACTAAGCAGAGCTTGTACTATGGAGACCAGATAACTGATATACTACAAATACTACTTTTTGTTTGTAAATACATACTTAATATACATAATTACACCCAGACTCAGGACATACAGACATGTTCATGCACACAAATGCATGTCCTGTGTGGGAATTGAACCCACGACCTGCGGCGCGTAAGGTGAATCTTAACCACAGAGAAAAGAAATATAAATAGAGACGCTATGCTAGCGGAGCCCGCGCGCCACACATAACATCAAATGGGCACATATCAACCAAAACACGCGTCAACGCTTCGTAGTATCCGCCATACTTAGCAGAGGTGCGTAGCTCCGCGAAAAATATTAATTATGTCGTGATGCGCTATTATTTCCTGTAGGAAACGAAGTGAGGAGTCGGAGTGTAACTCAAGGAGGGATTTCCTTTCATCGATGAGTCTACAAACCTTTATTTAATTGTGATATTTATAAAAATGTATTCGAGATTATGATAATTTTAGGTGTAAACGATAAACTCGGATACTACTGCAACATTATACATTGAAGGCAATGTACTCACTTTATTTGTACGCAAGGTAGCGAGCGCAACTCCGCACGTAATGTATTGCGTTCTTTCACATTGGTCGTGAGTCGTGACCTGTCGTGACCCCAAAACACGTGCATCGATAGTTTTGTTCGATCAATATCGATAAAATACATCTTTTTATCACTGATTTGATTAAGGCAATAGTTGAAAGTTATATCAATATCCGCATTCATCTGTTAAAATTAAGCTTTTAAAACGAGAATTTCGAAACAAATAAATTTTATTTCAAGGGCAATAAACCGTGTAAAAATAACTTTTTTTGAATTTACTTCATCATGTTAAACGTTTTATCGAACGTGAATTTTCTTACGGAATTTCTAAAAATATATCGACGAAATTAAAATATCGATAATTTTATTGATATTTTATCGATTACTTTCGCTGCATTAAGCGAATAGCAATAAGTGTTGCTACTTGACGCCAGTCGACGCAGCTATTACGCAATTATCAACATTATGTCTAATGCGTTTGAGTTCAAAATTGCGTTCCATGAAAATAAGGCCATCTAGTGCCGAGTGACAGAACTTTTTCGTCGATTGAATCTAGTTAGTTTGTAGTTTACAAAACGACGTAAATACTTTGTACGCTATTGAAAAATAAATTTTATGTTAACGTAAAAAGGTATATTTTCATATGTATGACCTGTGTGATTAAAGCTATTTTTGAGTAAAATAGAAACGACCAATCAAAAGGATTGTTTATTTGTAGTACAATATATGATTTAACATTTATTTGTGTGAGTTTGGCTACACTGGTTCCGATACAAATTCTAACGCATCGCCCTTCCAGTGTATTCTCTTTTCCGTGATCTTAACCCACTGCGCAAACTGGCCCGTCTATTATTACCGTAGGACCGTTAATTATTGTTGCATTTATTTATTCATTGCAAAAAAGCAGAATATTTCGGAGTCTTCTACCGGTATACTCTATTTAATGCACTCTACGATCTGTTTCTTTCTAGGTTTACTCAGCAATATACTTTATTCATTAAAAAAAAAATACCCAATTACATTTTGTGATTGTGATAAACCATAATATAAAACATGTTAATTTATCCATCGGTTCGTCGACCGCATCCACATCAGTCTAGGTATTAGGTAGGGCTGCTCCATCGTCGAAGCCAAATAACTTTGCTAGGTTACCTATCTATACTTACATCTTCGGCCTTATTATCATTTAGGCACATAATACAGCACTAGTACAGGAGACGGCAATAGTCAATACTTCTAATAGTAGATTTATGAGACAAATCAAATCAAATCATTTATTCTTTCAGTAAAAATTAACACAAATATTAACAATGGCTCCCGCACTAGGATAAACCTGTATCACGGGCGACCTCAAACATATTATATACTATATGAAAGCACAATAATAAAAATAGCTTTTCACACAATTTATACAAGGCGTAAATTAAAACTACAAGAATGCATTTTTGCAATAGCCGTCAAAATCACCATCTCCTCGGGCAAGCCCGATGTTAATAGCTATGTTAATAGCTTATATCCGATTCAGGGAAAAAATCTTGCTGCATGGCCAGGGTTAAATAATTAATAGCGTTCACGTAGACATTGTCAATTGTATGCTATAAATGTGTACAACACCAGAGATATGCAACGCTCGAGTAGTGGCTTTGTTGTCAGCAGACGGGACAAAGCGGAGTGTAATTTGGTACTACACCTCTGTGCCACACACTGCCAGCATCACATCTCCTCAAGGAGCACTGACGACCTCAATCGCTAAAGTAACTCCAAACCACTCTAGAATACTGTTATTACTGAGATCTTCTGTAAGGTGGCAGTTCTCCAGTTGGGCTGCTCCAAATTATGAACTGGAAAACCCTTTATGCCGTACTCGTGCCTTACGTAATACTCGTTTAAAACTTTTTTTTTTTATTGTTCTCAAAAAACGATATTAAATTATAAATGAAGCCCTGTCGCCTATTATAATAATAACTGTGTTTCAGGCGACAAACTAATACGAATACTAATTATTCATTATCATATCCAAAACTTTCAGACTCAGTGTACACTTCCGAGCCAATTTTCGGGACGACCCGTTTTGGAAACCCACTGATGGTAATAGACAAGTACCGGTACAACAAACGCAGTGACAGCAAGGGTCCGCACATCAACTGGGTGTGCGTGAAGAAGGACAGCTGCTGCCGTGCCACCGCTGTCACCCTGGATTCCAAACTGGTGAAAACCAGAAATGTTCACAACCATTAAGACGATAAAGTAGGATCTCATTTATATTTATCACTTTGAATGTTATTGGAGGAATAATCAAAAGTGATTAGTGAAGATTGTTTTAAATTTTTAGGGTTCCGAACCAAGAAGGTAAAAAGGAACCCTTATGGTGTAGCTATAGCAAAAGTTGTTCAGCATAAATAACCCAACATAGGTTTCGAAAATATGCCATCTCGAAATCTCCACCTGTTAAAGAAGATATTTTTGATTTAAAAAAACCTAAGCTTCTGGTTCATAGAACCATGAAATTCGAAGGTAACCTTATTTCTATAGCGTAGAGGTGTACTAATAAAGCACTGTCCGAAATACAACCCAAAAAGGCGGTCTAAATCGCGGCGTACAAAACTAGTATTTTTTTTAAATCATAAAAATATACAACGTGTTACAAAAGGTGTTACAAAAAGTTTATCTATCCGAAAGGGGTTATTTATTTATTTATTGAAAATTATAACTCCATTACAGTATAATACTAATTCGATGCTATAACAAAAATTACAAAAGCTGTTACATAAAACATTAATAAAAAGAAAATATAATCAAATTGTATAAGATCATAAAATAAAATAAATTAAGTAAGTCATAATGATACATCATTTTCAATGCATTTGTAAGCTGCTTCGATGAATTTCGACTGGCCACAATTAAAAATATCAATATCCCGGGAAATTACATTAATACACCATATAGTTATGGGAGGCTTTCAAAGAAGTAAGCTGCTGTATGTATCTGATAGTATCACAACCCCTCTAGAGGGGCAGGGGAAACAAAACCGGGGCCGGGTGGCCTCTCATTGTGGTATCTCATCACCGTGTGCTAAAACACACGTGGCACTGGGGTATGTCTGGACGACGTAAAAGAGTGTGCACCGACGGTAGACTCGCCGGGCTGTTCATCTTCACGCCCCCGCGGGATCAACCGGCCGGGTGAGACCCATTGGGGAGGCCCATCCAGCGATCAATAGCGGCGGCGGCGTGTTTCTGCACTTGTCAACTCTGGATAAATTTTACGCGAGAGTCATACAGATGCATGAGAGTGTAGAACAATGTGGCGCTGCGAACTCTCATCCGTCTACCGCGCTATTGCAGCGCATCTGGCGTGATTGCCGGGGCGAGAGTGCCCGAGCTACATTTTTGCTGTAATGAGGGCACGTCCTATTTGAAGAGATTGCGTCGCTCTGGTAACATCATACGCCAAACGGTGAATGTAGGCGTAGATATTACTATTAGGTATTTGGCTATATATTCACCAAATCCAGAAACGAATGTGACTTGACCTTAGATCTAATAACGTTTTATTTTATTTTTATATAATTTTGTATTTTAAATATATCTTTTTTGGCTGAAATAAAGACATTATCATTATTATATGAAAAGTAGCCATTTTAAGTTGCGTTGGACGCCTCCTCAGCGTCAAGTCTTCCCTCATCTGGTCAGTGAAAATGGGCATTGGTTTATCAGAATTATCTGAATCTTATTTTCCCAAAATTGATATGATGTACATAAGTATATCAATATATTACATTAGGATCCCTAACTATTATGTAAGATAGGATAATGATTTAAAAGCACTAAATTTTAAGAGAAATATCGTTTCTATACTTGGCAAATTAACAACATAAAATATTTACGTATTATTTGATATGCTGTACATTTATTCCTTTTGATTATATTAATAAATGTATCTATTTAAGTCCAAAAATTATAATGTACTTACTTACTATTTACGTGTCATTGCTTTAACGACATTCTTTATTCAACTTTCGTAAATATATAATTTATTCGTACTAAATATTTTTTTGCTTTTGTCAGGTTATAATAATATGCCTCAAATAAGAATAAAAAAAACTCGTGAAGAAAGGCGAGCTCATGACAGAATGCAACATAGAAAGAAATATCAAGAAATCAAAAATGATCCTGATAAATATGCAGCACAGAAAGAAAAAGAAAGACTAAGCTACTTGAAACGAAAAGAAGAAAAGAAAATTAAGAGTGTGGCAGATATGACACTAACAGAAAAGATGCTACAAAGAGAAAAATGGAGGAAAAATAGGAAACGACACGTAGAAAATAGAAAAATCAAAAAAGAATACAGCGATTGAAGGGCCAATTAGCGCGGTTGTTTAAGATGCCACCTATCACGTCGCAGGCCTTGGGTTCGAGGTGGTTAACCAACATGGCATGTCCATGTAGACATCTACATGGACATGCCCTGAGTATGGATGTAATTATGTATATTTAGTATGTATTATTGTATTAACAAACTTGAGCAGAGCCTATCTACTATGGCAACCAGATAAAGTTATCTGGTTTTTAAAGTAGGTAGGCTGTACTTAATTTCGTGAAAAAGAAATATACAAAATATTGATGATACACAGCTAACAAAAGTAATCAGAAAGATAATGCAGATGTCACTGCTAAGTATATAAGTTATACTAATATAAATTTAAGCATATATCGCATACACAGCAGGAGGGAAGCGATGCTTGGACCTCCATGGTAGAAGAAATACCATTCACCAGCACGAGGGCGGAAGATCAGGTTTTTTTTTTATTATTTATCGAAATCAAAATCAAAAAGTCATTTATTCAATTTAGGCCCTGGTAAGGCACTTATGAACGTTACACAGTTGAATTTACCACCGGTTCGAAATACACTTAAACTGAGAAGACTCAGGCAAGAAACTCACCAAGGCTTTTTTTTAATCAACGAAGACTAAATTTACAATGTTTACAAAATAAATATTCTGTCAAACCGCAAAAACGATTTGCCGACAGAACTGCCCTCGTTCTTTTAAGCTCTTATTAACATTGGTACCAACATTTATATAATATCTTGTTTAGATGAAGATGCGGGAGGAAGCCCACTGGTTGCCTGACCTTTTTAACCACTATCGATACTGTTATCGATAAAATCATAGAAATAATCATTGCTATTACAATATCTCTTATAATGAAACTAAGGCATTAGTGATTTTTGTTATCGGTGAATTGCAGTGGAATGTATTGGAATTCGTCAGCTGTATAGGGGTCATCGCAATATGCTATCCTTAAAAATCTATTGGAGAGAATGCAAAGGGAATTTACAATCAGTAACATATTAATATTATCATTATCATTAGGCCGGCGAGTATCACAAATTACTCACTCTAGAACAAAGGAGGCAACTTCGATAGCTCTAAAATTCTTGTTCAAGCAGCACTTCTAGTACCAAATAAAAGGACATGCATATCCAACAAATCCTTATTTCACGTGCCAATAGAAATACAAACTATGCTCAGAATTCAGAATGAAGTTGATTGTGTGCACATACACTCCCATTCGCCCACATACACACCAACAAATACGAGCACAAATACACATAGGTACTTATTGCTTTTTATCTATTTACTAGCTGCCCGGCGCGACTTCGATCGCGTGGTGCTACCCGTGCTACCCTACCATGTGGCGATACCCCACCCTGTGGTGATACGCCTCCCTACCCTACCCTATATGAATAATTTTCCCCGTTTTTGCAACATTTTTTACTAATGCTTCGCTCCTATTAGTCGCAGCGTGATGTTATATAGCTTAAAGCCTTCCTCGATAAATAGACTATCCAACACAAAAATATTTTTTCAATTCGAACCAGTAGTTCCTGAGATTTGCGCGTTCAAACAAACAAACTCTTCATCTTTATAATATTAAGTATAGATTATAATATTAAATATTAATATATTAATATTATATATATAAGTATAGATAAATTGTATACAATTAAATTACCTTCACTATCAATAGTGTATAGTTATATAGGTACTTGCATATTCTAATATCTGCACAGTAGTTCTATAGGTACTAAAAACAATGTAATGCTTTTTAATTATAATTTTTTACTTTGTTTAATTATATGGCTACGAACCTTAAAAAACATTTTAAGGTTCATAAGTTTGAACAATGGGTCATGTTATATGAAACGCGTCCCCAGAATGTAGCACTATGAGCTATGGTGGAGATTGTTGGCCACATCGAGGGCATCATTTCATTGTATGACACCAAGTCTGGATTCCATGGGAAAAAAAAGATATTCACGGTTAAAGCAAACCAAATACTGAGTAACTTTGTTATCGTCTCGCACTATTTGTATAAGTTTTCTGGTTTATAAGTATTATATATGCTAATCCAGAGTTTAATCTATCACTATGCTAAGTTTCACCCACATCTGATAAGCCATTTCGATGTAATTTAATAACAAACATCCATAAAAACAAGTATTTTTACATTACTAGGATAAGGATCGGTGTTTAGTAGTTTTTACCCGACTGACCCGGAAGGAGTGTTATAATAAATAATAAATAAATAAATATCCTGGGACATTTCTCACACACGGTCATCTGATCCCAAACTAAGCAGAGCTTGTACTATGGAAACCAGATAACTGATATAATACATATACATACTTTTTGTTTGTAAATACATACTTAATATACATAATTACACCCAGACTCAGGACATACAGACATGTTCATGCACACAAATGCATGTCCTGTGTGGGAATCGAACCCACGACCTGCGGCGCGTAAGGTGAACCTTAACCAACTGCGCCAACTGGCCCGTCCGTTATGTTTTTCGAGTGTATGTATGTATGTCTATTTCTTTGGCAAGCTCTACACCTAAACGGCTCGATGGATTTTAACCTATGAGGTGTCGTTAAATTCGTCTTAACTGTAGGAGTGTCATAGGGTATATTATTTTTATATGGCGTCTACAAATAAAAAAAGAGGGGGGGAATTAAAAACAAAAATGTCGTTAATATAACAATATGGGTATCAAATGAAAGCTTGTAAATAGCCCATTCCAAATATGTGTATATTATAATACTTTTATGCTACTATTTTGAAGTATACTGCAAAAAACCGCGTTTAATGCAAGGACAGTACCTTTTTTTTTTTTTTTTTTTTTTTTATACAACTTAGTCGGTAAACAAGCATACGGCCCGCCTGATGGTAAGCGGTTACCGTAGCCATATGGACGCTTGCAACACAAGAAGCATCGCTCACGCGTTACCGACCTTTCCCCCCTCCCCTATGAGCTCTGGCGAACTTACTCACGCGCAGGAACACAACTTTACACAACATAAAGTTATTTGGCTGCGGTATTCTGTAAGGTGGAAGTACTTCCCCAGTCGAGCTGCTCTTTGAGCGAATAAACGCTATGCTCTACCTCTCCCAAATAAGTACCTATACCTAACCTATTAACGTAACTCACAGAATTGCGATGGTCGTTAGCTTTACTTTACCGTACCGCTCATTTACTTACTTATATATACAACCCATCCATTAATAAAACTAAAAAGTCTGAAATAAATTAAATTATTAAAAGAAACAAAAAACCCGACTGCGTTAAACAAAAATTAACTGAAAAGAGAAAAACGTTATACTTGTGAACAGGTGAATTTTGTTTTTGAAAGTCACTTTTTTTATGTTCCATATCTTAATGATAACCGAAGATGTCCATAAAGTAGGTACCTACTTTGTATCCCGGAAACACATGTAAAATCCCGAGGTACAAATAGTACTTCAACGTTATGAATGCGAAAGATAGTTCTTTTTTATACCACTAAGGCAGCAAACAAGCATACGCCCCGCCTGATGGTAAGCGGTTACTGTAGCTTATATAAACGCTTGTAACACCTAGGTTACCACTCGCGCGTTGCTGATCCTGCAAAAATCTCGATCTCTCAGTACGAAACTATTCCGGTTGCAATGTGTGAGCTTGGAATCCCCGTCGATGGGGAGAGTTGCGATGGTAGAAGGTAGCCGTGGGCATCAGGTCAAAACATTCCTTAGAACACTGTCCTTTGTACAAGTGGTAGAACACACATAAGGAGGCAGAGTCTTTCCTCAGACTAACGAGCTCTAAACAGCTTGTGAGCTGGGGATCGTCGACAATTGTAATGGGTCATCGCTGAACTGAGTCCAAAGGCCCAAGCTGGTATCCAGCCTATAGATGACAGCAGTACTCCATATGAGGCCGGATTTGCGACTTATAAAGTTTACCTTTGCGCCGATTTGAAGTACTGCCTCGCTCTATTGAGCACTCCGAGCTTTTTGGATGCCAGCTTATCCAAGTGACTATATACGGAACGCTTCGTGTCGCGCACGTGTCGCTAGAAATATCGACGCCAGGGATCCCGATGCTTTGACTGATGTTTAAGGAAGTGTTCAGGAATTGTAAGGCCACACTATAGGGGTTTTCTTCGGTTTAGTATGTCTTATGTTACGTTTTCTAGCTAAGTTAGGTTGATATCAATTAAAATGTCAGCATAGAGCCTACAGATGGATATGCAATACATAGCTAGTACTTTAATATGATAAATGCGAGAGTAAATCTGTCCGATTGTTGTTGTCACAGCTACATTATTGGACCGATATTGATAAATATTAGCAGACAGATAACATGGAACCTGGAAATTGACATACAGTTCTTTTTGTCTGGAAAACGCGGTTGGTACCGCTGGTATTGAGTATTCTGTGCCGCAGGGCATAGCTAATAATAACAAAAAACAATCATTACCAAAGGAACATTTTTGTAACTTCAAATGTGAATATCTTTTTTCTCCCATGGAATTCAGTCTTGCTGTCATAGAATAAAATAATGTGCTCGACGAGACCTACAATTACCACTATAGCTCATCGTGCTACAGTCTGGGGACGTTTTTACCCATTCTTCTTTGTGAGCAAATTAACAACATAAAATATTTGGGTTATATTATTTGAAATGCTGTACATTTTTTACTTTTGATTAAATAATTAAATAAAGAAATGGTTCTATATAATTAAAAAAAAAAAATACTTTTATGTGTTATTTCTTTAACGACATTCTTTGATGACCCTTGCGCAATGTGAATCTATATTTTATAAATTTTATTCTAACCCGATATTTTTTGTGTACTATTTTCAGGTGAGTATATGCCTAAAATAAGAATTAAAAGATCTCGCGAAGAAAAGCTAGCTCGTAACAGTTTGCGAAATAGACAGAAATATGAAGAAATCAAAAACAATCATCAGAAATATGCAGCACAGAAAGAAAAAGAAAGACTGAGATACTTGAAACGAAAAGAACAAAAGAAAATTAAGAGTGTGGCTGACAAGACACCGAGGGAAAAGAGGCTTCAAAGAGAAAAATGGAGGAAAAATAGGAAACGACACTTAGAAAAAAGAAAAATCAAAAAAGAATACAGCAGTTGATGATTGATGCTAGACGACCAACAATTAATAAGAAAGAGAATACAGAATTGTTGATGTGGCTACTCAACATGATCCATTACTGCCCGGTTTCAATAAACAAAAACCGGCCAAGTGCGAGTCAGACTCACGCACCGAGGGTTCCGTACAAACATGTAGGTATATAAGTTAATGGTAGTATAGACCTGAGTATTTGATATGAATTTCAATTTATGACGTATTAAAAAAAATACTTACTAGATCTCGTTCAATCGAAATTTTCGGTGGAAGTTTGCATGGTAATGTACATCATATTTTTTTTTGTTTTATCATTCTCTTATTTTAGAAGTTACAGGGGGGGGGGGGGCACCCACATTTTACCACTTTGGAAGTTATAGTAGTAGGAGTTATAGTTACATTGTTTTTTAAGTATTGTTGTAGTTGTGTTATTTGTAGATTTAAACGATTTTTATTACTGTTTTATTTTAGTAGAGTATGAAAATGAAAGAAAAAAAGTATTTTTTTATGGCTTAGATCAGTGGTTCCCATTAGCCGGGTTGCGACCCGGTACCGGTCCATCAAAATAAAATACCGGGTCGCAACATTCCCGCCTTATTTTACGAACGCCGCGAACTTGGATTCTTTGGTAAAAATAAGCTCCATAATCCGCACTAAAATTTAGTGACTATTAAAATTTTGTGAGTATTAATAAAAAATATTACTATTAATAAATGTTTATTATTTTACCTAATGGAACTAGCTTGGGTTTATAAGTATTAAGTGGGTCACGAAGAAGCAGTGTGAAAATTACCGGGCCTTGGCAGAAAAATGTTTGGGAAACACTGTCTTATATAAAAATCAAAAAACAAGACGAAGATGCCACTATAAAAGTACAAGGAAAAGAGCAATCTAAACGAAACGAGGCCGCACAATCTGCAAAATAAGGAAAATAAACGCATGTTCTCACATAAAGATTTCAATGCCAAAAGTTTCTAAAGAATTGAGACTGAACTAGAGTCCTTGTATATATTATGTAGATCTATCTTAAGTAATATTTTTATAGACTGTTTATTACTTACCTGAAAGTCATTGATTTTCAGTGTGTTAGACAAACGTTGTTCATCAAGTTTTTCTAGATTTTTGTGCAAATCACAGAACATTATTTTCATCTCAATTGCTAATGTGCTCATAAGACGGCGATAGTAATTTACCCTTGTGCTCGAGAATTAGCGAGTCAACTGATAAAAAAAAACTGTTTTTTTTTAATTCTTTTCAGATTTACATTTCGTACCTTCATCACGAGGACAACCAGTGTTAGTATGGAATGGAAGTCGGTATAATAGATACAGAGAATCCAATGGGACAATTTACTGGAGATGTGTCAAAAGATGGATGGGTTGTAAAGCCAAGATCGGAACATGTGATGATCACATTATTTCTCATGAAAATAATAAACATAATCATGTAACTGAGTGAGCTAAAGTAAATTTTCGAAGAGACCATTCAACCTATGTATACTTGTGAACTTGAATGAAAATAAAAATGGATTTTCATCTCGCATTAGAGAAACCCCATTGGGGTTTTATCCACTTAGGGTTTGATTTTTAATGCAATTCTTACTTAGTACACACTTTCCTAGGAGGTTCACCTCTACGCCATAAGTAAATTCCTATAAAAAAAATAGTGTTTTGTTTATTTTATAAATTGATTAAATGATATTATAGTCTAGGTACACAGTAAATTTTATATATTATTTGGAATCGTCACGTTATTGATTTAAAGAATATTATACTGATCATAGTAGACAATAGTTAAGCTATCAGTAACAAATCCATATGCAGCAAGCCCCCAGGGGCCCAAGTCTGCTATTTAAATTGTGTTCCAATGAACTTTCAGTGGTGTCAAAATTGTGACATTTTACAGTTTTGATAGTCTACTTACTAACAAAATATGTCATTATGGCACAATTTTGACACCACTGAAAGATCATTGGAACACAATTGAAATAGTAGACTTGGGCCCCTGGTATGTCAAATGTCCCAAGGTCATGTTGACCACTTACTATCATGGACCATCCGCCAGCTTGTCAAACTTTCGATATAAATAAAAAAAAATATCTAGCGTGCAGTAACATTAATAATAATAAGAAATTATGGATCTTATACAAAACTTATTAGTACGGTATTAATTTCAGGTAAATTGATAACCCTGGACCATGGATCTAAACTACTGCTGCTCAATGGTTTTACTTATAATCGCATGCACAAGCCAAAGTCCGGCATACTAAAGTGGTACTGTTCGTGCTACCACAGAAGCTGCCGAGCCGCTGTGGTGACCATACCTAATTTGAATGTTATGAAATTCCTTAAGAACCACAATCATGATACCCCTAACCTGTTCCGCACAGCATTAGGAACGTATATTAGGCTGTCTATCTAGATTTAATAAACAGGTAGGCACAGGTGACGTCATAAGGAACACTGATACCATGGATTCAGTATATGATTCTGTAACCCTCAGCGTTGTAATTTTGAGTGTATTTGAATTTGAATATTTTTAACTTTTTTTTTCATACTACTAAGGTAAACAAGCATACGGCCCGCCTGATGGTAAGCGGTTACCGTAGCCTATGGACACTTCCAAAACCAGGAGTATCACTCGAGCGTTGCCGACACTCTAACCCGTAAACATAACAGTTCATCAGCCGCGTAAAAAGAATATTAAAGTTTTATTTTCAATGGCGCTGAGTATAAAACTGAGGAAGACATAGACGCAAAATTCAAACGCTGATTCCAGAATCATGTACTGATTCTATTTTATCAGTTTTCGTCACTTACCTCTATAGGAAATATGAATTAATAGATACAATACCTTTATCATAACAGACATATTATACATACTTTCAAATCCTACTACCAATTACTTTACATATATTACAATAAATACGCCATTTAATTTTTTTTTATATTTGTGTAGTTGAGTGTGGATTATAATGTTGACAATAACACATAAATTAGGTATTTCTCATATAAATAAATTAGTAAGACAAGTATTATAAACAATTTTAAGTATATTTGTCTAAAAAAAGCAATAATATATTACTGTTTTCAACGTGTAATTTGTAATTTTGCAGTGAATTTCGTTCACAACAGTTCTGGGAAGCAGCTGGCAGTTCTATTTGGTTACTCGTACTATTGCGGGCTAAGAAGTAATGTCTCGAAACACTGGAGGTGCACCAGATGGGGTAACTGCAACGCTAGGCTCATCATCAACCATGCCGGAGTGATGGTCAAAGCACACCTGACCCATAACCACCAGCCTCCAGAGTTTGTTATACAGAACGGAATTTATTTACGAGTGCGGTAAAGTATAAAGCAATAGTGCGTACAAGAAGAGTCACTTTACGAGCAAGTGTGTTGAAAATTAAATTATCTAATTATGACGTTAGTATTTATAATTTAAAAATGTAAGAAATAAATATGGTATAAAAAGATGTGTTGCGATTTTGGGAAGGAGTAACGTATGTACCATGGGGATAAAATGCAAGGCCCGGTTCAAACTATCCAAAACAAATGAGATAGTGAAGGCTGATCTGGAACACAGTCATCCACCGCCAAAGTTTGTCATACATGAAGGATTTCACTTAAAAATTAAAAAAAATTAATAAACTCGACATTATTTTTTCTTATGTAAAACACAGTTAACTTTTTTACTTGTAGACATAAAAAACACTAAAGAGTTTGTGTACACACGGCTACAGATCAAGCTATACATTTCTAGTATAAGCTGACCTCCCATTGTACTGAAATCGTATACAATGCGAGATCAGCTTATACTGGAAATGTATAGCTTGATCGGTAGCCGTGTGTACAAGTTGTACCAGTTGTAACAGTTTGTGGAGTTGTAGTTAAATTAATTTTAAAGTCGTGTTAACTGCCATTATTTTAATTAAATAGTGATCGTTTTCGTTATTTTATTTAATTTATTAAATTATTTTAAAATTCAACTTAGTTCCATAACAATAATATTCACAGCGAGCATAGAAAACCGAAAATGAGCTTACAATAATTTTTTCTCTGATATATTTTTTAAGATAAATAAGTCATATAATAAATATTCGTATAGGACACCAGACTTAGGATAAATAAATAGACATAGCGTGATAGGTACTCTACCAAACACGCCAGCCAACATGTCTATTTTATTAAGACATATTTTTTTTGCATCATGGACTTTTTGACATATCTGAAATCCACAAGTGACCTGGAATTCAGCATTCCGCCATCCCATTTATGAGCCAGCGGATTGAGTTTATAAGTTGTCTACATTTTCAGACATACTATGATTTTCAGACATGACTACACACTACATCAACTTATAACCAATACTTTTTTTATAGTTCAGTGGGTGTTGAACGCGTCAGGCAAGCAGCTGGCTTTGGTCAACGATTACACATTCTACTGCGACGCTCGGAGTAAGACGACCAACTTATGGCTTTGCACCATCGGCTGCAAGTGCAAAGCGAGGTTCACGATGACTAAAAACAAAATGCTGCTGAGAGCCAACATACAACATAACCATCCACCAAATAAATACAAGATCATTAATGGATTTTATATTAAAATATGAATTTAAAAGTGTTTGATTTAGCGGCCTGAAATCATTGTTTTGTATAATTTGTATTGTCAATAAATCTTTCTTTCTTTTTCTCTTCTGTTTTTGATTATGGTTACCTATAATTACATACAAACAAACAAACTTTCGCTCCTTTTTTAGCCTTTGTGAGAAAACTGAATGCTGGAATTTGTTAAATGTGTCTATCAAGTCAATATAATTTTATATTTGTGTAATAAGTTAGCTTCCTACTTATTTTTTATTATGTAAGGTAAGTTAAGGTTTGATGCTGATTTCACGAAGCTGATAGATGACAGGTACAACTAGAATAATGGATTTCTACAAATATAATGAAGAATTATAGTTTGTTTAATATTTTTCTGGTCAGATTATTAGACAAATTCTATACCAATCGAAAGTATGAAGTCCATAGAATATGCAAACGTTAGGTTGCCTATTATTTTCCGGTCACAAATCTCGGGTTGCCAGGTATAAACAGGTAAATCGATACTATAGCATTTTGCACCGGTCTGATTATTGAATTAAAATTAAATGAAAATAAAGATTATTTCATTTCTAACACGGTGTTATAGGGTAGCCTGCGAAAAATCAGTCCCGAATTCCGGTTGTCGAATTTAAAAAGTGAAATATTGCTGCGAGTGAATATGTGCGACTGAGAGGTCCCAATCAACCATCCCATGTGATAGAAGAGGACACAGCATAGCAGCTGTTTTAAGTCCGTCCATTTAAATGAGCCGTGCTACTATTTATTGTTGAACGACTATTGAACATAAGTTATGTTGCTAGTTGTAGTTTCCAGTTGTTATGTGATAGGTACATACAATATGTAGTGTTGGTTAAGAGTTATCAATAGGGTTGTAGTAGGGATAAAATATTTTATAAAGGGGGGTTATTAATGTATGATGAGAATATTACTAATAAAGTATTTTATCTGTAGCAATGAACGGTTTAAAAATATTTGAAGGTGTGGCAACACTTATTGTCTAGCTTCCTCATTCCGTTCTCATTTTTTTTGCGGTCCTCATCAATGTAAATCTTGTAAAACTCAATGCAGTATAGGTTGGTGAAGTCTCAGAAATATATGAGTATTGAAAATATATCGTAATATACCTACCTATATTTATATTTATATATATTATTAGCCTATCGCAGACGTATACGAATCGAATTGAATAACCAAGTAATTTTAAAAAAAAAAATTTAATGGTTTTGTTATACATTTCCAGTTATTCAGTGGGCGACTAAGAGATGTGGAAAAAAGTACGCGATCATCAATGGATTCACATTTTTCTGTAGGGCTCATAATAAACACAATGATTGGTGGTATTGTACCATGGGGAACAAATGTAAGGCCCAGTTCAGGTTATCCAAATCCAATAAGATGATGAAGGCTGATATCGAACACCATCATCCACCACCAAAGTTTATCATACATGAAGGATTTTACTTGAAAATTTAAAGTGTTATAATTATACTGGTACATTGTGATATGAGGGTGGTAAGTAGGTATCTCGTGGCGTGGATAAAGTGAACCCTCGAAGACTTGATCACGGTGACTCAAGCTTAAAAGCTTACTATCATACGACTTGCGTCACTACGTTTGTGAGAAAACTGGATATCGGAACTTGTATTACGTCTCACTGTCAAGTCGCTATCATTTTATTCCCTCAATATGAAACTTATTTTTTTCGATCAATATTATTATTTATTAGCCTTAGGTGGTATATAATAATGTAATACATACATGTGTATGATAAAACTATACTAAATAACTAACGAAGCGCTCGTGTTGTAGCATGATAAGCCGTTCTTAATCGATCGGCAAGTTAAGCTACCACCGTCGGTACATGGATGGGTGACCGCCTAGTGGTATTTCAAATCGAGCGTTTCCGTGCTTCGGAAGGCACGTAAAGCCGTTGGTCCCGGTTATTACTTAATTGTGATTGTCGTTAAGCTAGTTGGAGGCCTCTTAGGCGGCTTGAAAACTTCAACAGTAGGTTGACCACTAGCCTATCTCCACCGATCGCAGTGGGCACGCGTGGTGGAGTATCTGCCCATTCCATTTCACACTGATTTGTGAAAGGAGGCCTGTGCTCAGCTGTGAGACATTATAGGCTGACGATGATGACGATGATGAAATATCTTAATCTAAATAATAATAAACTAAAAATAAAAACTAAGAAAACTAGGAATTCATAACAAAAAACATAATAAATAGGTTAGCTACCATATCAAGATCGCTGCCAAGTGGTAGCGTGCCCAGAATGCTGGCGGCATTACCTTTCTACTTTTATACGTTCGGCGAGGTATTCGTAAATTAAAAATATAACTTAAAGCATGTTAATTTGACTGTTTGTTTACTTTTAAGACTCTTTTTGTAATTCTATGTACGCTTTTTGAGCAACTGTATTGAACATTTAATTTCATATAATAAAGTTGTGTTTGTTTTATGGAGGTGCAAGGTGGCTGACACCTCCATTTAAAAGGGAAAAGCTTTGGGCTGGGTCATCGTGCCTGGGGATCGCGGTTTAACCGTACATATCGGACAGTTGTATATATGGACATCGCCGAGAAATCTTCGCAAGCGCGATGCAGGATGAAGTGGGCTTGTATGCGCGATGAAGGGTAACGTGGCGCAACACCATCTATCGCTCGGCGTGTAAACTTCATTATGTAGTGGTTCGGTACAGTTTATTACTTCCAATTTTGTAATTACTCTTACATAATCTTGTGTGTTCTATCGCTTGTACAACGGAGAGTGTTGTAAGGAATTGTTCGACTTGTTGCCCACGGCTACCGTCCATCATCGCAACTCACGCCATCGACGGGGAATCCATCCTCACACATTGAAACCAGAATTGTTTCGAACTGTGCGGGCTCAAACGAGCTTTCTTCCGCGAACGCTCAGGTTGTGGAATGAGCTCCCCGCCGTGGTTTTCCCAATGGAGTACAGCATGGGGTTCTTCAAAAAGGGCGTGAAGAGATTTCTTCAGGGTCGGCAACGCGCGAGTGATGCCCCTGGTGTTCCAAGCGTCCATGGGCTACGGTAACTGCTTACCATCAGGTGGGCCGTATGCTTGTTTGCCAAAAAAAAAAAAAAAAAACTACAAAAATCCAATTCGTCTGCCTTGGCTGACTTGCATATTCTTGCATAGAATTGAATATTATTTATTATTTTTTGTACGAATGGAGGTTTCTTCTACCTATAAGAGGTTAATGAATAGTTTAACCGTGAGAAGAAACATACCTATTTCGATTTTTGTGGACGAAACCCTATAATTTATATCACTTTAGTGCAGCAGAAACATAAAAAGACTTCGATTATAACAGATAAAAATTGCAAAAGTGCGAGTTATAACATCCCATTTTTTCTCGACTCGGGATCATCTCGGGATGTATCGACACGCTACAAAATACCGCAGCCAATAAAAATCTTGAGGCAATGGTTAAAAAAATGGTTAAAACTTTAATCAATTTTCATGATTGGGTACTTTTCTGGGTACAAAATACATAATTTTATTTAGCGTAAAAATCTGCTTGCGTGTATTTTTTCACAAGTATATTTTTTTATTTTTTCAGTTATATGGGTAAACAATTCTTCAGGAAAGCGAATCGGTATAGTAAACGACTTTACGTTCTACCTCGGCCATTCCAGTCATAGCACAGATTTCTACCGATGCACAAAAGGAGGTTCATGTAAAGCTAACTTCGTTGTTACTAAAAAAATGGAAGTGATTAGGTTTAGATTAGAGCATACACATTGTCCACCTAAATTTGTGATTCGAAATGGTATTTGTATTAAACTGTAAATAATTGTATTATTAAATATACTTGTAATGAGTTAATTTAATAAAGATTATTTGAATTTTAATATACTGCGTATGTGTTCTTTTAAACTTAAGTCTAAAGAAAATAAATAAAGAGTATTATAATAAATATATGCGTATATAGGTACTAAAGAAGTTATAAGAGATTGTAGCAATTTAGCAGTATATTGAGCAAATTAGTATTCACTATAAACAAATAAAATTGATATTCTTTGTTTCAGTAAGGTGGGTAATAGGTCAGTCTGCAAAGAAAATAGCTATATTAAATGGCCATACTTTCAACCAGATCTATTCGAGCGGCACTATACTATACTATCGATGTACGAGATGGGGATCGTGCAGTGCTAACTTCAGCGTCAAAAAAAAGGACATGGAACCTATTAGATTAAGATTAGAACATACACATAGCCCACCTAATTTTGTGATTGAAAATGGTGTTTGTATTAATTTATAACCAATTTTATTAAAATAAAGCTTCGATCCGTTGCTAACTATTGAATTTTTAATGTAAGTTTTGTAATTTGCTATAATAGTTCGATAAAGTAGTACTTGTAAGATAAGGACACTTTTGCCAATAAATAACGTGCAAATACATAAGTTGAATAAAGCTGTAGGTAGACATTTAATTAGTGTTAGTTTTGCGACGAGATATAATATGTGTAATATGCAATAAACCATATGCCGTGTAAATATGGATCTTATTTTTACTCTGTTTATTCGGCTATGATAATGTTGTGAAAAGTATATTTTAAAAAAGCTGGTGTTTATTGGCCTAAAATATGCATTATCCTTTGTAAACCATTAAAAACTGAATAGTGTATTATTATGTAATCGAATTCTAGTTCATTACTACTTATTGAAGAAAAGTCGGTTTCCTTTACTGTGGCTCTACTATAGTTTTACTTGTAACAGCTTTTTTTGACATGTAGTATTAGAGAGCGCAGAACAAGGTTAGTCCAGACAGTCCAGAGAACACTTGATGAGACTTTTCACAATGTAGATCTTATACAAAATATTGGTGGTTGTATTAATTTTGGAGATATAATACTTAAGTTCTAATATTATTATGAGCAACTTAAAATATACACTTATTTTTTTAAATTCATTCAATAAAAATGTGACAAAAACTTAAAATAGTAAAATTTGCATAAAAATCCTAGCCATATAATCGTAGCCTATAAATGTCCCACTGCTGAGCACAGGCCTTCTTTCACAAATGAGGGTGAAAGGGGATGACCAAATTCTCCACCACGCATGTCTACTGTGGATCAGTGGAGGTAGACTAGTAGTCAACCTACCGTTGGAGTTTTTAAGCCATCTAGGAGGCCTCCCACATCTAAGTGGTAAACGTGCCAAACATAATGTGCCAAATGGATCACTGAAATATTTGGCCATATATTGTTCTACGATGGTAAAAAAACAATAAAAACTTGAAAAAAATCAAATTTCCCGCCTCATGCTGATACATCCACCCACGGACATCCACCTTAAATTGAAAGGTTTAATTGACTTAAGTTAATATTTTTTTATGAAAAGTTTCAATTTTATATTTTTTAAGCTAACATACCCAATTTTAGCTTTCTAGGACTTCAGGAAGTACCCTAAGAGTTTTGATGATCATCAGTGAGTCAGTGACGAAATCGGGCTTTTTTAGATATCAATAAAATCTAAAGTATAAGAGCTATGTTATTGAAACTTAATAAACATAGCTCATTCTTACTAACTTAATAACATAACATTCGAACATTATGACATTGGCAGTCTTATATTTGAAAAAGGAACACATGTCGCTGGTAATGTAATTTCGACATGAAAAACCTTCTTTTTATTTTATAATTACGATGCGACTCACCAACTAATCTTACTGGTATAACTGAATATTTTAGAATGATTTTGAGAATAGCGGCTTGTACTTGTATTGACAGATATAATATTTATATATATATATATTATCAAATTTATCATATATTAGTATGTTATGTGCATAGAAATAAATATACCTAGAAAGAACGTCGCCATACTACACGAATATATAAAACAGGCCAACTTTTATAGGCTGCTGCGCGTAACAGCTACGTTTTACGTTCCCTCTGCGTTATTCTGCTTGTCATAGTGACGTTCATAATTATAGTAGTTGTTGAAATATCCCAATTCAAATCGGGAGAAATTTAAATATTCAACATTAATTTGCATTTTTAATTATTTTTATTTGATTTAGCCTCTAACAGTAGGGGCTATTTTTATCGACGCGTGCACAGCTGCGACACTCTATCTGGATGTATCCTTAATCAAAGGTTATGTTTATGTTTTTATAGTATAAATGTTATTTTTTTCTATTAATTATTTGTTATTGTTTCACTTGTCTATATTATTTACCTGTTTTCTGTTATTGTCAACTTCAACGGTAATTGATCACAATGGACTATTATGAATACGTCTTATTTTTTCAGTGACGATGGTAAAAAGAACCAACGGCAAGCAACTAGCATTATTTTATGGCTTTACATTCTACAATAAGAGAAGGTATGGAAATAAGACCACATGGGTTTGTACGTTCCATAATTCTAGAAAATGTACAGCACGTTTCATAGTATGTGATGGAACAGGAACAATTGTCCGTTCGAATTTGTGTCATACACACCCGTCACCTAGGTTTTTAATTAAAAATGGATTTTATATTAGAATTTAATGTCACATTTTTAGGACGATGTCATACTTACCAGAATGTTGTCAAATAAAAAAATATAATGTTTATTTGGAGTTATTATTTAAATAAATAAATGTATAATAATATACTTAATTTTATTGATGAATAGTGTTTTTATTTTATTGTAACTAATTTGTTACAACTTTTTCCTTTGGTGACTAAATTCAACTCTCTATAACATAGGACTCATAATGGAAACTGTTTTAACTATAGAGGCTTTTGCACGGTGCTACTTTGTACCTCTGAGCGAGCTGTATCAAAACAACTTTGTATTCAAATCTTAGAATATTGAAAACGCGCTACATTTAATATCAACCGAAGATCTTTAAGCCCAAGTATTTGTTGTTATATAGTATTACTTTTTCTTTTCTCTCTTGCCCACTTGTCTACATGGGAAGACAAGAATATATTATGGTTGTAGTAGCTTCTCTTTGCGATTGCATCCCCCCGGTTAAGTGTCAATTGTATGAATAAGCATATGTGTATTTAGAACAAAAGCAGTATGATTTTGATTTTTGATTTAAAGGAAGATCCAAATAAAAATTACTTGCTGAGTTTCTTGCCGGAGTCTTCTCAGTTCTCAGTATTCCGAACCGTTGGTAGATTCAACTATTATATTATAACGTTCATAATTGCCTTGTCAGTGAACCAATTCTCACCCGATCGAAATTAAACCCTCGATAAAAGTTCGATTTCGTACTTTTTTCGATCGAGCGATCAATCTCGATTGGGTGAGAATTGACTCCCTGGGGTTAAACTGATATGACTTTTTGATTATATTTTAATGAGCTCGTTTGAATAATAAAATTATTTTAGTTCGTAGTTATTAATGACTGAAAACATAATTAATTTCTTTAAGGATTTTCCTATCAGCACAAATTGTTTGCATCAGCTTTTATTCTTTTTATTTTATTAAAAATCTTTTTTTTGCAGTGACGATGATGATGAAGACAAACGGCAAACAACTAGCAATGATTGATAGATTTACTTTCTACCTTCAGAAAAAGTATGAGAGTACATCCAACTGGGCGTGTACCAGTCATAATTGTAAAAATAAATGTTATGCTCGATTCACACTCAACAACAAATCAGGATGTATGGTCCGTTCTAGTTTACTACACACCCACTCACCACCACGTTTTGTTATAAAAGATGGGATGTACATTAAAATTAAGTAACTCTGAATTCATTTGGTTAATATCATGGTTTATAATATGGATGCAAAATAATAATAATATAATAACATCTGGAAAGCAAATTCGTATAGTAAACGACTTTTCGTTCCACCTCGGCCGTGGCAGCACAGATTTCTACCGATGCACGAAATGAGGTTCATGTAAAGCTAACTTCGTTGTTAATAAGAAATTGGAAGTAATTAAGTTTAGATTAGAAAATACACATGGTAAACACAGACCTAGATTTGTGATTCGAAATGGTATTTTTATTAAACTGTAAATTATAAATGGTCTTATATTATAAATACTTGTAATGGGTTCACTTAATAAAGATTATTTGAATATAAATCTTCTGCATACGTCTTCTTAAATTCAGGTGCGTATATGTAGAGGCTTAAGATTTAGTAACAGGAGATTGTAGCAATTTGCCAGTATATTGAGAAAATTAGTATTCACTATAAACAATACATGAATATTCTTTGTTTCAGTAACGTGGGCAATAGGTCAATCTGGTAAGAAGATAGCTATACTAAATGGCTATACTTTCAACCAGACCTATTCGAGCGGCAGCACACTATATTATCGATGTAGCAGATGGGGAACCTGCAGCGCTAACTTCAGTCTCAAAAAGAACTTGGAACCGATTAGATTTAGATTACAACACTCACATAGTCCGCCTAATTTTGTGATTCGAAACGGTGTTTGTATTAGGCTGTAGTCAATTTTAATAATCATTAAACTTTGTCTATTGCTCTTAACATTTTCTATGTAAGATTTTGTCAATTGTCATGCGCTCGACAAAGTTGTGTCAGTAGAAAGGCTTGGATAAGGAATTACGTGCAAAGATACAAGTTGAATAAATCTGTAAATAATTTAGTCTTAGATTTGTTCCGAGGCATAATATAATATGTATGCAATGTACCATATGCCCTGTAATTATTGATCATGTTCCACTCTGTATATTCGATTAGGACAATGTAGTGAAAAGTATATAAAAATAAATATAAAATGCTGGTGTTTATTTGGCCTCAATTGGGCATCATCCTTTATAAATCCCTATCTGATATCCGAATCACTAACAGCTCCATCCCTCAGGGTAGCGTACTTGGATGTGTGCTGTTCTTAATATATATTAATGATTTGCCAAAAATAATAAATACAAAGTGCGTTCTGTTTGCTGATGATATATCTATTGTCCTTAAATGTTCCAATAACCAAAATAGCAACACACTTATAGAGGAAACTTTTGAAAAAGTTAAAAACTGGTTACTTGATCATAATTTGGAAATAAACAATAAAAAAACTAAACTAATTCAATTTAGACCACATCAAAAACGACCAATAGACATAAAACCAGTATCACAAAAACATAACCTCGAAGAAGTAAATAATTTTAATTTATTAGGATTAACAATTGATACGCACGTAAATTGGAAAAACCACATTTTAAACATTAAATCTAAATTATCAAAATTCATTTATGCACTGAACGTCCTTAAGACGAATACAAACAAAAAATGCGCACAATCTGCGTACTACGCGTACGCATACTCTTGGTTACGATATGGCATCATTTTGTGGGGCCATAGTACCGACGCCCATGACCTATTCGTAATGCAAAAAATGCATACGCGTTATTGAAAATATTCGACAAACTGAGAGCTGTAAACAACACTTTCTAAGAGAAAAAATGCTCACTCTTCCATCCATTTATATCCTAGAAATTGCCCTGTTTGTAAGGAAAAATGCATCGATATTCGAACTAACAAAAAGTGCGCGCCGTAAAAACCAATTAGTTATACCAGAATCTAAGCTCACAATGTACCAAAATAGCCCATACTACAGATCAATAATCATATTCAATAAAATACCAAATTATATTAAAAATGAATAGAAAGATTCAACCTTTAAAAATAAATTAAAAGACCACCTTACAAAAAAATGCTATTATTCAATTGACGAGTTTATGATAGATAAAATGGAGCAAACATAATCATAAAGTTTTTAATAATTGAACGGTCTCGCGGTCTCCTACTAAGCGTCGATAATAATATAATTGTATATCAAACTTATTAATGTTTAATAATAAACTTATCATAATTCATAATGTATAATATAAATTAAATAAATAAAAATTGTATGTCTAAATAACTAACCGGTACTAACATAATTATAAATAATTAAATCTAAAATACTAATAAATATTAATTAAAATAGCTAAGTAATCACCATTTAATGATGCAATGCCCTTGCAGGGCTCATGTTGTGGACTAACTTAATTATAACACCTTTATGTACTACATGATGCAAATAAATAAATTGAAATTGAAAATTAAACTATTAAATACTGCATTTTGCATTATTATGTAATCGAAGTGTGGTTACCACTATTTGAAAAAAAAAGTCGATTTTATTTACTTAACTATAACTTTAAACTTTACCACCGATTACCACGCATGCACCGCCCAATTGTATCGTGTTTTTTTAGATTACATTAAATTAAATTAAATAGGTTTTATTTTATTAATAAAATCATTTTTTTACAGTGACGATGATAATGAAATCAAACGGCAAACAAATAGCAATGATTGATACATTTACGTTCTACCTTCAGAAAAAATGTGAGAGTACATCCAACTGGGCTTGTACCAGTCATAATTGTAAAAATAAATGTAATGCACGTTTCACACTTAACAACAAATCAGGATGTATGGTCCGTTGTAATTTAATACATACCCACTTAGCACCACGTTTTGTTATAAGAGATGGAATTTATATAAAAATTTAGTACTTAACTGTGTATTTATAGGACTGTATTTCAGAACTTCGAAATTTGAAACATCGATCGACTGTACTGCGAATGTTCGTGAGTTCGAAAAACGTTGGTTCGATTGTATGCTATTGCGAAAAACTCTAGCTCGAATGTTCATAAGTTCGAAATACGTTAGTGCGAAAGTATACTATTGCCACAGTCTATACCATATTAAAACTCTACTTCGAATATTTTTCATCGTTTTTCGAACTCACGAACATTCGCAGTACAGTCGATCGATGTTTCTTTCGAAGTTCTGAAATACAGTCGTTATGGGGTTTTGGCCGTCTACATCTCAGTTGTTTCAATTTTGTCGCCTGAGAAGGTAGTGTTGCTGGGTGCCGCGTCCCACACTATCGCCATGTTTATAAATATTTTTTTTATAAACAACTGAAACACGCGTCCACACTTGCATACAGCTGTTGCGAAACTGATTTGTTTCGGTGCTCTCCAATTGCATCGGGGAGCACCGAAACATATTAATTTGTTTCAGAAACACGCAGATTTTGTTTCTGAACCTGTATTTATAAACAATTGTTTCTCAGTGAATACATGGCTTTATCCTACTAGCATAAGACTTGGTGAAGACAAACTTACCAGTTTGGTTAATAGTTTTAAAACGTGCTATAGGAAAAACTAGCAATACATGCTAATGTGTGCTATTCTAAACGACCACTGTAATACAAATAAACAAACCTCCAAGTTTGAGCTTGTTATAGCGTTCAATAAACTCTCATCGAAATGTACAAAATATTTGGTTCAAATGTGGTGATGAAAACACAGCCTGTGTCAATCAAATTATGTAAGGTTTTTAGTTAACTAGTTGTAGCTTGTAAAAAATATGAGTTTAAGCAGTAAATATTTTTTTTTGCCTGAAATATGAATTTTTTATTACAGCCATCGATGATTATTTCAATAATTTCGCAAAGATTTTCAGAAATAGCTTGAGCGATAAGATTGCATGTCTTCTTAACTATCTAATCACATGCTTCTGTTATTAGCTACATCGCCTACATCTAATTTGTTTTCCTGTACTTCTATGTGGAGCACATTTAAATATTTTAATCTTTTTTTTCTTAACGTGTAATATTTTGTTTTTCAGAATATTATGACGATCATATACGAGCATTTCTGGGCATGGCTTCCGTATGTTTCTACTGGCCAAAAGGATTAAGCAGAAGATGTGGAGGACTGAAATGTTTGCGACAAGTATACGCATAATTCGGTGAAGATAGTCACGTTTTCCGGTTACAGATAATATAGTGTTTTCTTATTTACTTTTACGTTTTTTTTTATTATTATTATTATTTCAGTTATTTTGTTTTATAAACTATCTATATGATTATACCTACCAAGTAAGTCAAAGTTTTCTATTTTAGATATGGTAAATTTATTTTTTTGACGTGCAGTATTTTTCTTTCCAGGTATTTAAATTATGCTGTATTAAATTGGTAAGTTTAAAAAAACAGATGTTAAAATAAAGAGGCTCTCAAGTGTAGTTGCAGAAACACACCAGTAGTGTGTTGGGGACAGATTTCCGACTTGTGGGTGGAAGCAAGGCGGGTAGTAAGTATATATATGGCAGCCCTGGATATATATCTTTACCGATTACCGTAAACACTTCAGAATAAGATGGATGGATACTACTCTACAAATACACCGAAAGAGTGTTCTGCATACGTCATCAGTGTTGACAAGGAGGTCATCATCATGAATGCTCATAATCGTACGTCTAACTTAAAAAGACCCCGAACCCCGCACAAATTGTATGGAAAAAGCCGTTTGGTCGATTTAGCTGCAATTTCGAGATAATATAGTCTATAGTACGGTAATCAAGTCACACCTAACCATGTATTTTTTTTTCAGATACTGTATATTTTTCAACATCGGTGAAAGGTTCAGAGATATTGGTTGTGAATGGGATAAGGTTTAGAAAAAATACAGTTACTGGACCCAAAGTGAGATGGCGCTGTACTACTCATAGCAAGTATCGTTGCAGAGCAAGCATACATACGATAAATAATAAAATAGTTTACTTCAATAACTTTCATGAGTCTGCTGAAGAGAGGATCCCGGACGAACCCCACCGCTTGTTCCTAAAATAGTATGAATCTGAGCTTGTCGCTTCATGGAAACAAACCTAACCTTCAGTTTAAATTATGGCATGTTTATTATTAATAAATGATTTATTATTAATAAATAATCATTTATTCATAATAAATCATTTATTAATAATAAATCATTTATTAATAATAAATCATTTATTAATAATAAATCATTTATTAATAATAAATCATTTATTAATAATAAATCATTTATTAATAATAAATCATTTATTATCTCCCACATATGAATAAAAGAACATTTTTTTTAATTATAACCAATTATGTGTGTGAAGATATACCTACTTTTTTTAATACACATTGATTTTTAATACACATTGTCATTAAAGAAAGCCTATTAAGACATTAATAATAAAGTGCTTGTTTTGTGTTTAAACAAATTTAACTTTAAAGTGTGATAAGCTTTGGGGTTTCGCTGAATAAAATATTGTAGATATTTTTTTCTACTAAATATCTTGACTTGTTTTTCTGATCATGAAAACAGTGAAACAGAGGCAATAATTTGTTTATGACTCTAATTCACCTAAAATAAATTTCGATTTTATGCATAAGTTATTATAACTATTTGACATAAATGATTTAAGGCTATACCTACTGCCTGGTTGCCTGGTAGAGATCACTTTTAGTGATAAGGCCGCCCATTGTAGCACTTTCATTATTATTTTTAAATTTTGTTTAAATTTGTTTCTTTTCTTTTTGGTGTGACAATAAAGTATTATCTATCTATCTATCTACTGGTTTTTCAACAATATACATCGTAAAATAAGACAATGATAGCTCAGTGGTAGTGACTTCGAATGCCGGGTTCTAATCCTGCAATGAGCTCGAGCTTTCGCTGAAGGAGGTTGTTGGGTCCTTAATAGTACCCGTCTAGCTGGCTGCCATTTTCAAGATGTAAATTTGTCTGCCAAAAACCTACCTAACGGTACTGAAATGTGTTTCAGCAACTGCACTTGAGATCCAGTTCCCATTTTTGATAAATTAAGCATTTTTGATCTTATTTATTTAATTTCATATTTTTATGAGACTAGAGTTACAACCTGCCCTTAGTATAAGTCCAATAAAATGTACAAATATTGATCAAAATTATATAGGTATTTGTAATACTTTTTTTTTTTATACAACTAAGTCGGTAAACAAGCATAGGGCCCGCCTGATAGTAAGCGGTTACCGTAGCCATATGGACGCTTGCAACACAAGAAGCATCGCTCACGCGTTACCGACCTTCCCCCCTCCCCTATGAGCTCTAGTGACCTTACTCACGCGCAGGAACACAATTTTACACAACATAAAGTTATTTGGCTGCGGTATTCTGTGAGGTACTTCCCCAGTCGAGCTGCTCTTTGAGCGAATAAACGCTATGCTCTACCTCTCTCAAAACCTTACTTCCTTATTTTCAGCACTAATCGCAAGTTTTCATTTCAATCAGAGAGGGAATAGAATACTACTTTTGGGACACTATAAGTTTCGGCTTAATGGTGTGACGGGTAACAAGGAGAGATGGCGCTGTGCGTCGCACGAGACCAAAAGATGCCGATCCATAGTCCATACGATTGATGGAAAAATCATATATTACTATAACAACCATATTACTTCATGAGATACAAAAGTTGACGTTTTCAGAGACGTTGCAATCATACTCATAGCCATTTGCATAAATATATAACATGTGACAGTGTGCGGTTAAAGTAAACGTATTGCTCGCCAGTTCTCTTTTCTTGTTTTGAACTTGGCTTGACTCGCTACCGTCTACCGCTACCGTCGTCTTTTTTTTAAAACGTGAATAAAGTTTCAGGCAATGCAACAAGCTGTTATTGTTTAATACGCCTTGATAATATATTGTATGTTAAAAGACAGCGTATTTACGACTAAGTTATTATAATAGAGATATGAATATTAATAGAGCGATTGTACACACGGCTACCGATTAAGCTATACATTTCCAGTATAAGCTGAACTCGCATTGTATACGATTTTCGTACAATGGGAGCTCAGCTTATACTAGAAATGCATAGCTTGATCTGTAGCCGTGTGTACTACAGTAAGAACCGTGACACAGGTTTACACACAGGTTTAAGGCGATGATAGCTCAGTGACGTCGGATACCGAGACGAAGGTCCCGGGTTCGAATCCTACAATGAGCTTGAGCTTTCGGTGAAGGAAAACATAGTGAGGAAACCATAGCACGGTGGTAGGGTACTTTGAAGTACCCGTCTGGCTGGCTACCACCCTCAAGTTGAAAATCTGTCGCCAAGCACCTATCGGTGTGTTCCGTCAGCTGCATTTGAGAGCCAGTTCCTTCTAGGCTTTGTGTGCTTACCACCTTCGACCACATCATCACTAAAAACATAGTGAGATTGTGGTCAAACACAGGCATATACACAGTAAAAGAAAAAAAAAAAAAAAAAAAAAAAAAGGTATGATCAACACAGCCACGACACGAACTGCACATTCATAATTTTAACGACAATCAATTATTATTCTAAAGATGGCTTACACAACGATCCAAAACGAATTCAAGGTAATAATTGCGTTATAGAAGCTAATCCAATGCATCTATTTATCGGTGTGCAAGCTGAAAGCGAAAGTTAAAATAATAATAATAAATAAACAAAATAATACGGTTTCCTTACAAAAAAAAACATACATTGTTAAAATACATACAATGGGATATGGACACAATGGTAGAAAATGCTTCATATTTTTTTTTAAAGATGATATCTAGATTTTATATCTATGAATGCTTCTATACAAGGTAAAGTTGTTAACTCTATAACCCTGTTGATATTCTATTTATATTTTTATTACCTATTATATTTGATAGATATGTATTACGTTAAAGTTTAATGTTAAAAAAGACAAAATAGTTTAATAAATGATAAAAAAATATTTTATAAAAAATTATTATACCGGTTTTTTTCTTTAATCATTAATACCTAAATTTAATATCTTGGCTGAATGTAGGTTTTCCTCAAGTAGGAAGTGGATAGTGTAATTTTGGAGATTTATAACATAAATATATTTATAACATAATCAGGTTTCATAACATAAATAAAATAATATGTATTTTTATTCATTCTTACCCACACAATATTTATTTTTATTTTTGCCTTTAATGTTTTGTAAAACTTGCAAGTTACAACATCAAGTTTTCAAGATATACATACATTTATATGTAGAAGTTTATTTCTTTCAGTGTCATACGGGATTTCTCAAAAAGGCAAACCCCTCATTAGTGTTGGAGGTTACACCTTCAGAAAAGAAAAAGCATCAGGTCTTAAAGCAAGGTGGCGGTGTTCCACACACAGTAATAGGAGATGCCACGCTTTTATACGCACATTCAATGAAGAAATTATTAAGATTGATAATAGACATTGTCATGAAAGCAAATTTGTATAATATAATAAATAATAAATTTCAAACACACACATACACCAACACACCCCCACATCACACACACGCACATTAATTATCTTTTTTCTTATTTATATTCTTTTATTTAAACCGATTTCATTTGTGAAATATTTTTTGATAAATCATGTACAAAATTCATACGTTAGGAAGTCGGTTCCTATCATATAAAATATTTAATTAAACTGTAACTATATAGACCCTACTAAGAGGGGGAGCCAGGAGACTCATAGCACAGGGAAACCTAGTATATACTAACTGGTTATAAATTAAAAAAATAATATTTTGTTTTTATGTGGGAGCGAATAAATGATTTATTATTATTATTATATTTGTATCTTTCCTTTTGGAATTTCACGGTCCGAGGACCGGTCCTTTTGGAAGGCATGCATGGGGATACAGATCCAACACGTAGAGGCCCCTTTAAGATACTTTAATGTGTTGGGATATGTACACTAAGCGGATTCTATCTCTGCCCATACTATTGAAGAGATACGGCCAAAGGCAGCATCCGCGAAGTGCAAGGACTATTGCAGAGAAGAAGGAAACTATACTGGGTCTATGGGAGGGAGCTTGCTGGACTGGTTGCTGGGCTATTGATTGAGAAACCGGGACGTCTACCAAATCAAACGTCTCAATCTTGATAATCCTGGCAGACGGTGACACGCCGCTAACTAAATGGGCCCCCCAAAAACAGTCACCGAAAGGTGACAAAGCAACATTGGTGTCAGCAGCTAAGGGTGTCTAGAGGTGTGCTCCGGTTTCACCATCGCGAGTAATCCGCGGGTTTCCCCGCTATTACGCAGATTGAGCACTTCCACCCTTTCGAGCATATAGTATTATTATTATAATAAAGTGCTTTATGTTTTTGTAATTTTATACATTCTTTTTAATGGAACTGGCTCCCAAGTAAAATTTAACTCAAGGGTGGTGACCAGCCAGACGGTGTTCAAAGTACTTACCAACAAAATTTGGTCTGATTCAAACTCGTTCATATTTTAATTTCAGGACAGATTTTCAAATATCATTTTGTTTCAGTGAAATACATAAAACTAATGAGCGGATCCCGGCTGGTAATGTACGGCGGCTACACATACCACAGGAACTATGGCAAATTCTCATGCTCCAACAGATGCAAAAGGAAGCCTTGCAAAGCTGAATTAGTCCTGGACAAAACTGGACAGAAGGTTCACATCGTTTTCCATGAACATAACCATCCGCCCCCACGTTTCTTCGTTGCAAACGATGGGACCTACATAAAGATAGGATAAGAAGTTGACTCGTGACTTGTAACTCCGTTTGTAAGCAAATCTTGTGATTAAAATGAATATAGGTACTTTGAATATATTTTTGTGTTTTATTCCTACTAGTTTGAATGGGTGCGATTTGGCATAAAGTTCATGATATACATCACATTATTATGTGATTAATCCGGTTCTCATATACTCCATGTTAGAGAAGACATTAGTTTTTTTTTAAATGATTTCTAACCATTTTAAAATTACTTTAATATAGGGAATATCGGGACATGTTTTAAGATAACATTTGTTTTTCATTTAGATACACCACGTTTCATAACTTCATCACAAGGCAATGATATGATTTTTTTTCGTGGATATAAATACAATTTAAACAATTGTAAGAAGCCGAATTCAAATGGGAAGAGAAGATGGCGCTGTTCTTCCCACAGCCATAAAGGATGTAGAGCGAAGCTGCACACCTTGGATCGCACAGTCATTAGGGCTACATATGAACACAATCATAATTAGAAAACAGGTTTTGCTTTGAACTTGTTTGCATCATTTTCTTTCTGTTTTAATTAATTATAAACCTATATTCTATGCACTAAAAAAGTACTGTCGCTAATCTAATTTATTTAGTTGACAGCAATTATGTCTGAATATTATATTATCATTGTCCTTAAAAGTGTCTTAATAAAAATTAAATAAAACGTATAATTTTAATATGAAGAGGTGCTGAGATGAACAATGAATGAGATGAGCTGAGATGAACTCACTCTCACTTTACGATGTAATTAGAAACTAACCCAATAGAATTAAACAATGAACCTTTTTTGTCAAAAAAATAAAAAATAAATCATTTAAATTCAATAAATATTTATTTGTATATTTTAATCCCATGAAACATGGAACAGAATTTTTACTGTGCGATAATTTCGGCACAAATAATAAGGAAACAAAATCGGTTATCTACTAACATTTCATTTTGTTTCAGACATGGCGATTCGATCATGGGAATTGGAAGTTGACAAAAAGCAAAAACAAATTATTGGAATCTTTATAAATGAAAAAGGCAGAGCATTTGGTGTTCCGGACAATATTCGCTTACAAAACACACACTTACCAGAAGAAACTCGTACCTACAAGAGGTGCAGGTTCTGCAGTACGAAGAAAAGGGAAAAAAGGACTAAAATTCGATGTTCCACTTGTCAAGTACCTTTGTGTGCGAAAACCTGCTTCAAAATGTACCATACTCTAGATGCACAGTGATGCAAACTGAACTTGTTTAGTAAAACTAGAGGTCGCCCATGAGTCGGAATTCAGCTATAATATTTCTTGCTATGCGAAATCTCACAATTCGCCCTACGCGCAATATGTCTAAGAAGGTCACATTTGTGTTTGACATTCGGTAAGACTGTAGAAAAATAAGTTTGATGGAGTACAAGTTATTGCGTGTAGGTATGTATCAAACGCAGTTATGTGTAATGTTATTTTATTAAAATAATGTATTTATAATGCATTATTATATAAAAATATGAGCTTTTTCATCATTCTTGTCCGTATAAACTTTAACAGCTATGCTAAACCTATAACTCCTCCGTGCGCACAATAGGCTAAAAAAGGGATTGAAATATACTGGGTGGAGATTTCGAGATGGCATATTTTCGAAACCTATGTTCTCAAAAATAATTTTTACTTTTGATACGTTATGTTATGATCGAGCAAGGTTGACGTTTTACAAGACAAGTTGATTTTTTTTTTTGAGAATTCACTGCTGGTCCCATAGTAAAAGTTGTTCAGAATGACTAATCCAACATACTGTTTCGAAAATATGCCATCTCGAAATCTCCACCTGTTATAAATAGTTTTTTCAATATAGGCCATAATAAGGCACTTACAAACGTTATAATTGATTGTACCACCGGTTCATAAACTATGAATGCACGTTCGTTTCATTAAGGCAGAGTTGCTTATTCCCGTGCTCAAGGCACATACGAGCATGGCTTTGCGCACATACAGTCATCTCGAATGTACCGCACACCTTCGTTCCGCGCCTAATTTCACATTAGGTAAGTTTGAATCAGTCTGTACAGTCGCTCTATTAATATCCTATCTATGTGGTATCAAAAGGTATATACAGTCCACCTTTATAGAAGAAAAAAAAAAAAGAGGGGGCAATACATATATCATCGTACATCGTGCTAGGAGACTAGTCGGCGATGTTTCGATAACTGAGGCGAAATTAACGAGCCTTGAACATCGGCGTAGGGTTTCGTGTTTGTCGGTCTTCTATAGGATATATTTTGGAGAGTGTGCTACAGTATTGTTCAATCTAATTCCTCCATCCCCATTTCTCCATCGAAACACAAGACGCCGGGAGAATTTCCACCCATACGTTGTCGACATCCCGCGTACCCGGACTCAACGCTTCGCTTCATCGTTTCTTATACGAACAGCAAAGGAGTGGAACTCTCTTCCGGGGTCTGTGTTTCCGGACACCTACAACCTAGATGTATTCAAGGCCAGAGTGAATAGACTTTTTCTGGGTAAGCGTGCTACATCCTCCTCATGGGGTCAGTCGAAGGTCTAACGCAAGGCCATTTAACATAAAAAAAAAAAAAAAATTTTTCGTTTTTATAACAATATGGGTCAAATGAATACTTGTAAATAGACCTTTCCAAATATGTAAGTATATATTTTAATGCGTAGTAGACTCACAGAGTTGCGATGGTTAAGTAAATGAACTGTCTGAAATGAATTAAATTATTAAATGAAACAAAAACTCCGACTGCGTTAAAGAAAAATTAAGAAAGATTACAGTGTTTTCAGTTCAAATTCAAATATACCTTCGCAGGAACTTATGAAAAGTCTAATACTGGGTCCGAAGGTTGCTTTTGCTGAGAAAAATACCTCCATTACAATAGCTTATAAAATTCAAGTCGGGATTTTTGCTTCATTTAAATAATTACCTTATACAGTTATGACAAAGGTATATGTAAGTATGAACCTACATAACAAAAATAGAATTATAAAAATCTTGACTAAGTACTCTGTAAAAGTTATACATTAAAAAAACCGCGTCGACTTGTAATCCTCCTCCGTTTTTTCGTCGATTAAAAAGGAAAAACACCTACATATTTCATTTTGTTTTCTTTATTCTATTTAACAAGGTATACAAATAAAAGTGAAAAGTCGCCACAGCATTTGATTCTGTACTTCAAGTAGCCCTTTTCTTCCTTGATTCCCTTATCGTGTATCGGTGTGGCAACATATTTGTTGTTTGTTGACCAGTTTCAGTCTTATCTCGTGTTAAATTAAGATGCATCTTGGATTTACTCAATCAAATTTAAATGTATTTAGTTGATAGCTGTTAGTATGTAACGTTCAAACTTTTCAGATATAATTTCTCGAATAAACTAATCGTTTAAGGTTTCTAACTATCTTTCTTATCTGCAGCTCATTTCGTCCTCTCACAACGTGGTAAGCGATTGATAGAGTTAAACGGCTACACCTACTCATCGATACCTTCGAAACATGATAAGAAGCGATGGAGGTGCTCTACACATTCACCAGCTGGTTGCCACGCACAAGTCATCACAATGGGGAACTTGGTGGTCGAAGTATATGATAAACACATTCATCTACCTCATCAGGAAAGGAAAAGGTTTTTTTGAAAAGGATTTGAAGGTATTTACACCCGTACGTAAAATGGTGTAATAAGACAATCAACATTTATTTAAGTCTCATCGTATAGGTCACAGATTACAGAATAAGGCAGATTTAATTAAGAATAGAGAATTAAATTAAAAAGAATTAAATAATGATAAACAATTAAGGCAGAGAACATTTTATTTACCGAAAGACACTTTCTTTTTAAGTTTTTAAATTTTTTGTTGCTTTTTTGACCTCACTCCCGTGTTTCGCGCGCTCTATCTGCCTTTTGTTCTGTAATCTGAGGTATAGGTATACAAATATTGCATTTTAATAGCTAGTTCAGATTTTAGAAGTAGGCATAGTATTATTCTTATCGTCATTAGCACCCCCTACATACTTCCTCGCAAAGTTTAAAGTTGTGGACTTCAAATTCAAAACGTATTAACTGACAAAGGGGATCTTAGGGGCGCAGATACTATATTATATACTATAAAGTGACTTTTATTGCACCGTTTTTAGTATCTTAATGGTGCCGATTCTGTTGTAAATCGACTAAACTATTTTTAGTCACATCACATCTCTTTCCTGCGAACATGATTGAAAAAGAATAGAACATATTTAAATTTAAAGCTGTAAAATTAGTCTTTGCCGTCTTATTTTGCGGGTATTTGGACGTAACCGCGATAGATGGCGACTAAATTTATAATGAAAACAAGTACCTATTGGACTAATTTGACAGGACTAAATTTCTTACATCCTTTTATGTTCTTTGTTAGAAAGAGACATAGTGAGACTAAAATTAGTTTAGTTGTAAAGAACAGAATCAGCACCATTGTAGCTTATTATGCAGTAGTGCTTTTTACTTTACATTGCCGCACAGATTTATCTCTGCCCTCGGCTCCCTAATCGCTTAATACCGCCTCGTCGGTTATTACCAACTTTGCACACATGTATCACAATGTACTATTATAGCACTATGTGACCTAACCCCGCGCTAAACTTGCCCTCCTGGATTTTGTACGTTCTTTATAATTAAAATATATTAGAAATATAGAAAATACTTTATTGTTACATCACATATGATTGAAAAAATTATGTCGTATATGTATTATGCATTAACTTTTGAAAAATCCACCTCCACTTACCATCAGACGGGCCGCCAAAAGGGGATAAGTTAGGGGAGGTTCTATATTTATAATTTAGTGTTTTTGGTGTTGTGAGATAGTTTTTTATTTATTTTATTAGTTAAATTTAAATTTGAGTTATTTTAGTATAGTCAGTCTTTTTTGTATATTTAGATAAATAAACTATCAAACTGAAAAATACAATATAAATTAATTAAAGATATGCTTATATTTATGTTTATTTACTTTACTACCCTTCGGATATTTCCCCTATACTACATACACAATCGCGCTTTACTTTTTTTATACAAACAAGCGCTCGTGGTGTAGCATGATTAGCCGTTCTTAATCGATCGGCAAAGTTAAGCTACGTCTGTCTTGGTCGGTACCTGGATGGGTGACCGCCTAGTGGTATTTCAAATCGAGCGTTTCCGTGCTTCGGAAGGCACGTAAAGCCGTTGGTCCCGGTTATCACTTAATTGTGATAGTCGTTAAGCTAGTTGGATGCCTCCTAGGCGGCTTGAAAAATTCCAACAGTAGGTTGACCACTAGCCTACCTCCACCGATCCGCAGTGGGCACGCGTGGTGGAGTATCTGCCCATTCCCTTTCACCCTGATTTGTGAAAGGAGGCCTGTGCTCAGCAGTGGGACATTATAGGCTGATGATGATGATGACATACACAATGTTTCATGTCGATGTCTTCGTGTAATGTGTTGTATAGAGTAAAACAAGCGCGGGGGACCTGTCGCTTATAACAGACTAGTCATAAAAAAAATAGTTTCGAAAAACTTTTGCTTTCTGCACTCCTCCATATAAACGTAAACTATGCCAAATGTCACACTCCTCCGTGCGCGAAATTTACTTAAAAAGGGTACAAAGATTTCATTAATGTATTTATATTCTTATAGATTCTTTAACACCATAATTTCATCGGTTAAATATATTGTATTATTCTCTTTATTAATTAAATCCAAAAAAGGGAACCCACTGATACGACTCAATGCACCTTATTACAAAACACGGTTTAAAGGAAAACCAGGTTTTAAAATAGCCTCGTCCCTTTTTATTATATGACGTTAGAAAGTGACCAAATGACAGTAAAACCTGGCTTTACTTTAAACCATGTTTTGTAATAAGGGGGAATGGGTTTACATATTACTATGTTGGTACATAGTAGTAGTTTTACACCTTTACATGGTAGTAAAGGTGTAAAAAAAGATGCGAGGTGTTCAAGTCATTGCAGTGTTAGATGCAAAGTAAAGATTGTCTCCGTCGAAGGAGATATTGTATCTGCCAATGATCATGCTCCTCACGAGCTTTAATTTTATCGAATGTTTTTTTTTTAATCTAAGATGTTTTCTCATTATATAGGCATAGTGCGGGACCGATGCTGATTTTAATAAAGAACACTGTTGATAAAAATAATATAAAAATATATATGTATTTGTAAAAATATTGTTTGTATTGGTCTATAACATACTCAGGTACTTGTACCTTTTATACGTCTGCCGCACGGGCTGCCCACTCAAGCGATGGGTGGAAGATATTCGCTCTATGCCGGCACTCGCGCGCTCACGCTGTCTAGGTATGTACCCACGGCTTAGGACAACAAGAATGGCAACGCCTGGAGGAAGCCTTTACCTGAACCGGGGCTCATATTACTTCATAATTATGTTTATGACCGTAAAACATTAAAAAATAAGTTAAAAAAACATATTTCTACACTCCTTCTCCATAGAAACTTTAACGGAGTATGCCAGACCTAGCAACCCTCCCGTCACACTCCCGTGCGCACAATATGCTTAAAAAGGGGTACGAAAATATTTTTTCATTCTTTTTTTCAGCGGTTTTTATCACTTCCAGAAGAGGTAAACGCCTGATTAAACTCGACGGGTTCACGTACTTCGTCAAAAAACGCGGTAAGACACCAAAGGTCCGGTGGCTGTGCTCTACTCATTTGCCTCAAGGGTGTCGAGCGTTCATCATCACCGTTGACGACGAGATTGTAACCGTAAATGGAGAACATAATCATCGTCAATCATTTCGTTCTTAAACTATTTCCTAAAATATTTGTGAGTTTGCATAATATTAGTGCACTTGTGTTTTTATTTCATCCGATTTGATTTAAATGCTTTCGAGAAGAGTATCATTTATTTATAAGATGATAGTGCTTATTATAATTAATTATTTAATCATCAATTGAAGCACTTTTTTAATTATATTCATAAATAAAATTTGGTTAATTTAGGAGTTTCCTGAATGTTGTTGTAGTTGTCTCATTTTGAAGATATTTTTTGGTTTTGTTGTTTGTCCTTTTTTATTACATGCATATTTATGATTAATATTTTTATACCTGTATTTTCATATATTTGTGAGGTTATGTGCGTAGTTTTAGTGCACTGGCATTTTATTTTATCAGGTTTAATTTTAATGCTCTCGAGAAGAGTATTATTTACTTGTAAGATGATAATGCTTATAATAATAATTATGAATAATAAATAAGTTACCTATATATTATTTGAAGGACCCTGTTTAATTCTATTCATATTTTTTATACGACTAAATCGGTAAACAAGCATACGGCCCGTATGATGGTAAGCGGTTACCGTAGCCATATCTACGCTTGCAACACACGAAGCATCCATAACGCGTTAACGACCTTTCCCCCCTCCCCAATAAGCTCCGGCGACCTTACTCACGCGCAGGAACACAACTTTACACGACATAAAGTTATTTGGCTGCGGTATTCTGTAAGGTTATGTTAAGATTTTTTTAAACAGTTAGATACTGAGCATAATTCTTTTAGGTGCCACTGCTCTGCTCAACTCATATTTTTAAGTTTTTGTATTTATCTATTATCCTTTTCAGAAAGGTCACTCTCGACAAGGGAACTAAATATTATCATATTTATTTCAGTACAATTTATCAGATCTCAAAGAGGCAAACGTTTGCTAAGACTCAACGGCTACACTTACAGCGGAATACAGAGGAAGTGTTCGAAGATCAGGTGGCGTTGCTCAACTCATCATTCTGCCTCATGTCGAGCGTTCATCATTACAGTTGATGACAAGATTTTGTCTGTAAACGAAGAACATAATCATCGGAAGCCTCATTTGTTTGGCGAGTTTACATTTAGTCGACAAGTTACGAACTAGATCCTAACATGCGCAGTTGCATTATAATTATTAAAATTAGCATTCTTGCAATTATTGTAGAAGACTAGGTAATTCACTGTAAGATTTTAAGGAAAATATACTTAATTACTACTTATAGCGTATATAATTTATTTTAGGCACGAATCTTCAGTAAATTCTCGGCCATTTCTATTCAATATTTGATGGTACATCTTTATTAATTGCAGCTCAATACCTGGTATCTCAGCGCGGAAAGCTGATAATAAAATGCAACGGCTACACCTACTACGCAACGTCCTCAGGTCCTAAAGTCAGATGGCGGTGTTCCACCCAGAATGCGTGCAGGGCAACCGTGCACACATATGGAGATAGCATTATAAGCATCAATGGAACACATAATCATCGGCCACGGCATAATAAGAGGCCGTCAATGATTGATGCTCTTTCTCTATCAGGTCCACATTAGGTCAGCCTATGTAGAACAGCACGAATTAGTAGGTAACTCTTTGAAACTTACATTCGGGTTACCGAATTCAGGCTTGGGCAAGTATAAATATTGCGCCCTATACTTATGACATTCTTTGCATTGTGCGTATTAGCATAGAGGAAATATATTAATTAGTTACTAGCTTCTGCTCTGGAGTGTCCGCGCTCTCGAGGGAGTTAAGCCCATTATGTGGCTTCAATTTGTGATTTATCTATGGCCTTTATGGGTCATGTTTCATCCAAATCATATTGAGTATAATCGTATATTATCCTATTAAATATAAGTCTATAGTAAGAACATGCAGTCTGTGAAATATTCCTTGAGACTGGCTCTCACTAGTAAGTCAACACTCGTCTATTGTATTGTATGTTTATAAAGTTTAATCTGTTTAGTGCAAATAAAATTTAAATAGGCAACAAATGATATCGTATTTGGAATTTCCCACTTCATTCTTATTTTTTTTAATAGTGTTTCTTAACCTTTTTTTATTCAATTTCATAACCAGTACAACAATTTCATTACAGGAAGGAAACATAGTAGGTACTCCAAAAGAGGCAACGCGATGCTCTTATTCGCTGGCTACACCGTCTACTGCTAAGCATGCTACAGGAACCTCAAAGTACGGAGAATATGTGCCACAAACCATGAGAAGGGCTTTACAGCCAAAATACACACTCATGGTAATGAAATAGTGTTCGCTGAGAATAATCATAGTCATTTGCCGAAAAAAAAATTGATCTTTTAGGAATTCTAGTCGAATTCTCGTCATACCTAATAATAGTAGTGATTTCAAATCATATAACGGACGAGTAAAAAGTATTTCGAAGGAAGGGCTTACAAGAATAAAAAACTAACCGGTCAAGTGTGACCGAGGGTGCCGACAGTCCTTGAACATAGGTATATTTCTTGTTTTGTGCCATAACTGTTGTAGAAAACAGGACCGCATAACTAAGTTTGTTTGTAAACGGATTTTGATAATTTCGTTAAATCTGTGATATTTGGAATCTTCGTTCTATTTTTACATGTTTATCAATTCTAATTACCTATTTCAGATTTTTCGCTTTGCAAGCTTCGAAGATAAAGGTTATGTTTTATAGACGGTGACTGACTGAGGACTTACATGTGAAAGTTATTTATTGTGACTGGAAATTATAATATAACTCGACACTGGCAGAAATAAATCCTAATTTGGATTTAGTTGCCAAACTTAAAACTAAGAAGAAGAGTGTGATCAATCAAATGTCACTAAGACTTTTTGGCGGGAACTTGCTGCGAACGTTGCGTTTTCGTTCTTACTTTCATAAATTCATCAAGATCAATCCATGTGCACCAGTGAAGTAAAATGAAATGAATTACAATGTACCGTGACTTTTCAAGTTGTCTCAAAAAGTCCGTGAAAAGCTTTTGTGCAAATTGTAGGTACCAACTATACCACCATTGCTACAAACATAACTTTTATGGACGGTGACTGAGAGTGCGGACTATATGCATGTGATTTATTTTGTGACTATTCTATTATTATTATAACTCGAGGAAGCTCAAATAAGACAAGGCTGTATAGCTCCGACCTTTGCCTGGCTTTTGGCTTTATTTGTATACGTATCATGTAGGTACTTATTGAACGGTCTTGGACGTCTTCCAAAGGTCTTAAGCCCCAACACTTATCATGTACCTATGTATGGTATAAATTATCAAGTCTTTTTTGCGGGAACTTGCAGTGACGCTGCATTTTCGTTTTTAAGTTCATAAATTCGTGTATTTTGAGTTTTTTTGAGTATTGTGTCGGTGATATTTTATCCTATAAAGATCAATTCATATGCACCAGTCAAGTGAAATGAAGTATGTGTAAGTAACGTGACTTCAAGTTGTCTAAAAAAAAATTTTTTTTTTCTTTCTTTCTTTCTCATTAAGGCCATGAAAAGTTTTTGTACAATTACCACCATTTTTCTAAAATATGACTTTTATGGACGGTGACTGACAGTGTGGACGATATGAAAGTGTTTTTTGTTGTACGGAGTACGTCACTATGATACCGGCAGGTTAGGTACATCACTATGTTGGCCGCCATACTAAAAAATGTCAGACCTAAGAAAGGGCGTTGTGTAATCATTTATTTCAATGTAATAATAAATAACAAGCTAAGAAATAAAACAAAGTATAATTAAAACGTGTATATTGATTTATATGATACCCACGGGCCCCAACAGGTTATGGGCGCAGCAAGCAAGAAAAGTAAAAAGTGCCTAAAGAACAAGAAAAACATAAAATACCAGTGACTAAATATAACAACAAGTTTACCAAATAAACCTAAAAATGGACAAAGAAGAGATCCATATAGAAAAGTTAAAGGACAGTGAGAGTTTTCTTCTATGGAAATTCGAGTTTAACATTTATGTAAAAGCGGCAAAACTGAGTGAAGTTTTATCTTCTCATGTCAAAGATGTCGAAAAAAAGATGGACGATTTTTTAACAAAGGATGCCAAAGTACAAAAGATTATTATAAACACAATAGACAGAAAGTTAAAAGGTCACATTTTAGGATGCCAAAATGCCCTAGAAATGTTCACAAAATTATGTGAAATATTTGAAGGAACAGAACAGCGAAATAAATCATCATTGTTACAAGATTTTTTCAATTTTAAACAAGAGAATAGATCTCTCACACAACTAATTTCAGATATAAAAAACCTACAGTTTCGACTTAATCAGATTGGTGAAAATATTAATGATGATATGGTTATGTCAAAAATATTTACATGTTTACCGAGCAACTTAAACCATTTTATTACTGCATGGGAATCAACATCAGATGAAAAGAAAACGCTCACAAACTTAACTAACAGGTTACTCAGTGAGGAAAATAGAACAGAAAACAAAAAAGAAAAAATAACAGAAAATCAGATGGCTTTCCAAGCTACTAATAAAAGGAATTCTAACATTAAATGTTATAAATGCAACAAAACTGGGCATGTGAAGAAAGATTGTAGAATGTGTGGTATATGCAAGAAATTTAATCATGATGAAAGGGATTGCAAGTTCAAGGAAAAACAGTGCTCAATATGTAAGAAAACCAATCATAGTAAAGAAGATTGTTTCTTTAAAAATAAAAGTAAGAAAACAGATGCAGCATTTTTGACAAAAACATTAACGGAAGAATCAAAGTGCAAAGAATTTATTGTGGATTCGGGCTGCACTGCTCACATGACAAACAATATAGAGATATTGACAAGCCTTGAAAACAAAGTATCAAAAGTGTTAACAGCCAATGACCAAACGGTTGATGTCCAAGGCCAAGGAATTGTGAAAGGTGATGCTTGCCAATTGAATAATACCTTGTTTGTACCGGACATATCACAGAACTTGTTGTCTGTGAATGCAGTCACTAATAACCAAGGGACAGTTGTGTTCTCTAAAAATAATGTTAAAATATACAAAGAATCAAAGTTGATATTAACAGGAAAGAAAGAAAATGGTTTATATAAAATAAATTTAAATGAGAAATATATAAGAGATCAGACTTTACTAGCGATGGAAAACGGGACAGCTTTAGAATGGCACCGTAAACTTGGTCACCCAGGAAACACAGTATTAGAATTATTACAAAATGCTGTAGATGGCATAAAAATATTAGGCCCTACCATGCTAGATGAAAAATGTGAAATATGTATACAATCAAAGCAAGCTAGACTACCTTTTAATACAACTAGAACCAGAGCAGAAAGAATTTTACAACTTATACACACAGATGTCTGTGGTCCATTTGATATCAATACACATGATGATAAAAGTTATATACTTACCATAATAGATGACTTCAGCAATTTTACAAAAGTCTATCTTATAAAATACAAAAGTGAAGTAAAAGATTACATAAAACATTATATAGAAGAATCTGAGAGAGAAATGAATAAAAAAGTTTCTTGTGTAAGATGCGACAATGGAGGTGAATATACCAGCAATGAGTTTAAGCAATGGTGTATGAAAAAAGGAATAAAAATAGATTATACAGTACCTTATTCTCCTCAATTGAATGGCAAAGCGGAGAGAATGAATCGTACACTCTTAGAAAAAACTAGAGCATTACTGTTTGATTCAAATTTAATGAAGGAAATGTGGGGTGAAGCTATGTATTGCGCAGCATACATACTAAATAGATTACCAACAAAAACCTTAACAAATAAGACACCTTTTGAAATTTGGCATGGTAAGAAACCTAACATATCAAACATGCAGAAATTTGGTTCTACTGTTTATGCTAAACAATTACAACCAAATCTTAAGAAACTAGATTCAAGAACTAAAAAAATAATCATGATAGGATACACTAATAATGGATACAGATTGTGGAATTCAAAAGAAAGAAAAATAGAAATAGCAAGAGATGTTGCAATAATTAATAACAATAATAATATAGAGATAAATGAAGAAAATAATGAGAAGAATATAAATAAAAGGTTGGAAAATATACCAAAAATATTAACAAATGAAAATCAAATGGAAGAAGAAGAATACAGTGATAATTTCAATAATGATAATAATATAAGCACAACAGAAACTATAACAGGAATAACTGAAAGTGATGAAAATATTGTAGAAACAGAATATAATATTGAAGAAACAAAACTTGAAACAGAAGATAAAATAGAAGAAACAGAGAATGAAACAGAAGAAAATACCCTAAGAAAAAGCAAAAGAATTATAAAAAATCCAGAATATTTACAAGACTATGTACTACTTACCTATAATGAAGTAATTACATCCACAGAAAAAGAAAATTGGGAGAAGGCTATCAATTCGGAGAAGGAGTCACTACAAAAGAATAATACTTGGGAAATAGTAGATATAAAAGAAGCTAAAGGGAAGAAAATACTTTCAAACAAATGGGTATTCCGAATTAAAGATAATGATATATATAAAGCTAGACTTGTGGTAAGAGGATTTGAACAAAATGGCATTGACTTCAATGAAATATACAGTCCAGTGGTTAGTCAATCAGCATTAAAATCACTATTTGCTATTGCTTCATCAAATAACTATGAGATAATGACATTTGATGTGAAAACTGCATTCCTATATGGAGAATTAACTGATAAAGACATTTACATGAATATACCTGAAGCATATGAAAAACAACCAAATGCAGTTTGTCGTTTGAAAAAGGCTCTGTATGGTTTAAAACAGGCCCCAATAACATGGAATAATAAATTTAAAACATGTATGCTAAAACTAGGATTGAGACCTACTAAAACAGATCAGTGTGTTTTCACAAACATTGATAAAACTATAATAATTGCCATACATGTAGATGATGGACTGGCTATGTCAAAATATAAAGAAACATTAACAAATATATTATATTGCTTGGAAAAAGAATTTGAAATAAAAGTAGATAAAAATCCTGAAAAATATATTGGTTTTGAAATTGAGAAAAATGAAGAAGGAATATATTTACACCAAGAAAGTTACACTGAGAGCTTATTGAAGAAATACAGAATGATAAACTCTAAACCCGTCAGTACCCCATGTAATACAGATAAAAGAACAGAAACATCAGAATCTACAGTAACAGATTTTCCCTATAGAGAGTTAATAGGAGGTTTACTATATTTATCTACAAGATCACGACCAGACATTAGTCAAGCAGTAAATGAGGCTAGCAGGAAAATTGAAAATCCTACCACAGAAGATATAATAGCTGCAAAGAAAATTTTGAAATATTTAAATGGAACAAGAAAGAAAGGAATATTATATAAGAAGGGAGGTGATATTTCAAGGTTAGATGCTTATTGTGATGCTGACTATGCCAATTGTACCCAGACTAGACGCAGCAACACAGGCTTTGTCATAATGTTATCAGGAGGACCCATATCATGGTGTTCCAGGAGACAACCAATAGTAGCATTGTCATCCACTGAAGCGGAATACATTGCTGCAGCAGATTGTTGCAAGGACTGTCTTTATTTAAAATCATTTCTAAGTGAATTGTCTTTAAGAAACATTGAAATTGTACTCAATATAGATAATCAAAGTGCTATAAAATTAATCAAAACAAATTCATTCAATAGAAGGTCTAAACATATTGATGTAAGATACCATTTCATATATGAAAATTATAAAAATAAAAATTTGGAAGTAAAGTATTGTCCATCAGATCTGCAGTTAGCAGACATATTTACCAAACCATTACTGAAAAACAAATTTAATTTTCATTGCAAGAAATTGTTAAACTAAACATTTTTTTATAACTATGTAAGAATTAATTTTAAACATTATTTTGTAAAATTTAATTTTAAAATTGGAGAAGGTGTTGTACGGAGTACGTCACTATGATACCGGCAGGTTAGGTACATCACTATGTTGGCCGCCATACTAAAAAATGTCAGACCTAAGAAAGGGCGTTGTGTAATCATTTATTTCAATGTAATAATAAATAACAAGCTAAGAAATAAAACAAAGTATAATTAAAACGTGTATATTGATTTATATGATACCCACGGGCCCCAACATTTTTTTTGTGACTTTTATACAACTCGAGATAACTCAAATAAGGGACTTTTTGGCGGGAACTTGCAGAGTGACGTAGCATTTTCATTTTTATTTCCATAAATTTGTGTAATTTGAGTTTTATTGTGTATTTTTGGTGGTATTTTACCCAATAAAGATCATCGATGTGCACCAGTGAAGGGAAATGAAATTAATTATGTGTATCGTGACTTTTCAAGTTGTCTCAAAATGTCCGTGAAGAGATTTAGTACAATGACCACCATTGTAGTAAAACATGACTTTTATGGACGGTGACTGACTGAGGACTATAATGTGAAGTGATTTATTGTGACTGGAAACTATAATATAACTTGACACTGGCAGAAATGAGCCCTTATTTGGGCTTGGTTGCCAAAATTAAAAATAAGAAGAAGAAGAAGAACTCAAATAAGACAAGGCTGTATGGTTCAAACCTTTGCCTGCTTTTTGGCGAATATGTCAAACAACAACTGTCAATCTGTCAACAACACAACATTAATAAAATAAATTATCAGTTAATTTTATTAGTGCATTTCGTTTGATCATAATGAAAAATACTATGAATATGAATATATTCCGACATTATTTAGTCGTAATTACGAATTATTATAAGAATACAATCACGTGAAATGTGAATGGAAAAAAATAACCTGTGTTTGACGAATAAGTAATAAGAAGAAGAATCATTTATGGACAGACTTTTTGACTAGAAAGCCGGGAATTTGCGAAGACAAAGGAGCAATAATTGCATAAATATCCTCGTTATGATAAATCATTATGAGTACTTACCTACCTCATTTCACCGGAATTCCAAGTTGAAGTTTGTAGCTTTATGAAAGTGAGTTCATAAATAATCATCATAAAAGCATACCTACCTAATCTCAACAAAAAAAGGCTATTGTTTCTACACCATTAGTAATAAAATTATATGTATCTCACAAATAAAAAATACTTACAGCAGAAACAAGGAGTCACGTTTATGTGAATCTTGTAAGGCCGAGTATCTACCAGAGATGTGCTAAGCTGCGCTGTGGAGGATTTGTTTTCTAAGCACTTACACAATCGCTTCATTAACCTAGCCTCGCTCCGAGCAGCTCCGGTGCGTATGGGAGGAGCCGGGGTGTACATACAAAACAAGCGAGAGATGTAAGCAAGGTACCTATGTGTGCGAGGAATGTGGCAATGAAAATGTGGTCATATCAGTTAGTGGAAATACATAGTGTTTCTCTCACCGCTCATCTGTACACATTCCTCGTGTCTGGTGGAAATAGTTACATTTCACAGCTTTGCTACGCATTCTCGCACCGCTCTGCTACTTCACATATCTCTGGTGGATGCGCCTTAGGCATTTCAAGTACTAAGCTAAGTCCATTATACTACCCATTGTGAGATAGGTGGTGTTAGGTTAGGTAAATGATATTATTGATGATTTTATTTTCAGGATTTTAATTACCCGAAGAGACTGATTATGCACATGGAATTATCAAAACGATATATATTACAAGGACATTCAAGAGTTTGTTGGGTTGACACTGATTACATGCCTTAACATTAATTACCTACACAAAACTATAAGTGTTGATAATACTGTAATAAAACTTATGCTGGTTTATTTACATTTGTCTTTTATTCATCTTCAACAAACAAGCAACCCCTATGCATGTAAGTATATCTTTGCCTCACTGTGTGTTAATTTGTCTTCAGCACATGGTTGGATGACAAGTTGACAACACATGCTAGTAATGATTCCAAAGTATCCACGTGCAGATTAAATTTCTCAATATATATAAAGCTTATTCTATCAAAAAAAAATGCTGCAGACTTTAAATTCAAAGCTTTTTGTTATTATTAGTTAATTTCAAATAGATTACACACTATGTAATCATAATATAGGAGTTTCTGACTGCTTGACAGATGCAAGCACAACTCAATTATTGCCTCAATTATTGAACTCAAAATTTAACTCTTATGGGGGTAAAGAGGTTGCAGGGTGGAAAACTTGTATTAATATAAATCTTGTAAAAATTATAATGGTATGTTTGTTTTTCACAAAACTGATGGTAAAAGAACTTAATAGGTTGCCAAATAGCTTTTAACTTTCCATAAAATTATTACAGACTACAGCTATACATTTCCAGTATAAGCTGATCTCGCATTGTATAGGATTTCCGTACAATGGGAGGTCAGCTTATACTAGAAATGTATAGCTTGATCTGTAGCCGTGTGTACCTAGTTACTCATTCATTTCCAACCACAGACTACCAAAATCTCTAAATTGAATTGTAATATATTGCTTGCTCCTCGAGTAAGTAGGTAGGTACCTATGTTCTTTTGATTCTAGTATTTGACCATTGGCGCGTATCTAGGATTTATTCCAAGGACGCCTGGCCCCTCAATTTTGAACTTGAGGTATATTTCAGCCATCGATTTTTGGAATGTTGAATTTTGAGTTGGTAACCCAAAATCCTGCCTCCGCCACCCTTTTTACGCCAAACGAAACAGAATTAGAATCGTATTGGGATCATAACTATTCTGAATTGCGGCAAAGTGACCAAAATCAAAGTCAAAAAGTCATTCATTCAGTTTAGGGTTTAGGCCCTGGTAAGGCACTTGTGAACGTTAAATTGGTACATACAGTGGAATTTACCACCGGTTCGGAATACACTTAAGCTGAGAAGACTCCTGCAAGAAACTATTTATAACTATTTAACTATACCATTTTGTGATTTGTAGGTAATGCTAGGGTCGGCAACGCACGCGTGATACCCCTGGTGTTGCAAGCGTCCATAGGCTACGGTAACCGCTTACCATCAGGCGGGACGTATGCTTGTTTGCCACCTAAGTGGTATAAAAAAAAATAAAAAAAAACGTAGCTAATAGGATCTTATTATGTTTCGACTAATCCTTCCTCTTAGCCCCACAGAAAGATGAGTAAATATTACTTAGGTACCCACCTACTTCGAGTGAAGGTACAGTACGAAAAATGAAACCGAGACTTCTGGTGGTGTGTGTGGAATCAAACATCTTAACCCCTATTTATTCTGATTTCTGTGCCCCTAAATCACCACGACGACAAAAATCAAAGCCGAACCCTGGATATTACCATAATAGGTACCTACGATATAAGCAGAAAGTGTTTCGTTCGACCCCTGTGAAGGAAATCACTTGACATGTTTTGATAGAGAGTCATACTTAGGCACAGATTACAGTATAAAAGGCAGATGGAGCGCGCGGAACACGAAAGTGAAGCCAAAAAAGCAAATACAAATTCGTTTTCCAGTTTGTAAAGTTTGTTAAACAAAGCAAATACAAATTGGAAAATGAATAACAGGTATCTGACTTCGAAATTGTAATACCATAAGCGTAGGTAGGTATGCATTCACTAGTGATATGTTCCAGGTCATTAGTGAAAGGTGGTGTAAGCTAAAAACAGAAGTGGGCCCAGATTTGACCTCTGCCTCAGAATGAGACCGAATCATACTCATAAAAGCCACTAAGTACTTGCGATGCGACCGATTAAGAAGAAGAACTCATAACGTTTTTGGTAAACATCGATCTAGGTAGCTCACATCTCTGGGAAAACGCGTTTTTCCGAATTATCGAGCAAAGCTAGGTCCACCAGGTAGGTAGGTACTAGGTACTTAATTCATTCTGAAGTGGCGATAATTTTTTTTTTGTTACAGAAACTGCTAAAGTGATACTAACAGACAGGCCGGGGCCTAAATAGGTGCTTTTATATGGACGCTTTGTATTCGCGTAAACACCTAATTAAATGATAAAAACAATGAATGGATGGGAAATCACGAAAAATCATATAAAATTGTTTGTTATCTTTTCGGTTGGGAATAAAATAATGAGAGTTAATAATGCCCATACCATAATCATAATTAGATTTTTAATAAAGGAATATAAGTAGGTACACACGGCTACAGATCAAGCTATACATTTCCAGTATAAGCTGATCTCGCATTGTATAGGATTTCCGTACTATGGGAGGTCAGCTTATACTAGAAATGTATAGCTTGATCGGTAGCCGTGTGTACCTATGGTTCTATGAATTATGACCCTGTAATTTATAGAAAGAATAGAAATAAATAAAGCATTGGTACATTTTATTTTACCTAGGTTGTTTCCTTTGATTCAATTGATTAAAATTCACAACCAATACTTAATAACAAAAAATAATTCAAAATAAAAACTGTAAGTATGCTACTTACATCGGCTACTTACTTACAACTAAAGTTGTCGAGATCTATGAGGCCCGTTTGGACAAGAGTGTCTATTCTTGTCGCACTAAGTCTGTTTGTTTTGACACATTGGTAGGTACTGTCAAAATGGGCTAAAAAGATCACCGACTTTAACACAATACATTATATTTTTCAGGTCCAATATTTACAACTTCGAGTAGAGGTGGACGCATAATAATTTTCCATGGATACAGATACAGTCGGCAGTACAAGCATGGGCTGAAGACTAGATGGCAATGTGCCACACATTCCAGTAGGGGGTGTCGAGCTGCCATTCATACCCTAACTGATTGTGATCAAATAGTTCAGTGCTATAATCAGCATAACCATCCCTAATATACCTACTTAGTGGTAGATTACCTGAACACGAGCACCACCGAACACGTAAAGAATGGGACAAAATTTGATGTCAAATCGTTAGTTTTGTAAAACCCGGCGCGACTTCGTTCGCGTGGTTTTAGCTTACCCTACCCTAATCTACCCTTTTTTCTAGTTATTCTGATATTCGGGGCGGGGGAAATCAAACAAATCAAAAATCATGAAAATCTGTCCAGCCGTTCTCGAGTTATGAGTGTTGTGAAAGTAACTCGACGATATTACATTTTAGGGTTCCGAACCAAGAAATTTTTCGGACTCAAGCGTCATTATTTTTAAATAGGTGACTGTGGTAGTTACCTACCCCCTTACTCATAAAGCGCTATTTAACTAATATACTGTTTAAAGTGACATTAGAGTTACGTTATTTACGTGACCGTTTAAACAATATATTAGTTAAATAACGTTTCATGAGTAAGGGGGCTAGAATCCGAACTAAACTTAATGGCGGCTGTGAAGTGCGCTGCGAGCCGGCTTTGCGCAGTTCAGTCCACTCGAATGTACCGCATACCTTCGTTTTCGCTACTGCGCAGCGCCAGCGTTCCGCGCCTAATATCACAGCCGCCCTACGAATAATAAAATACTTTTATTATTCGTAGCAGCCGCCAATAAGTTTGACTCTGTCTGTACCTGCCTACATATTAATTTTGAATGTGTTTATATTACGATATTTTTATTCTGGTAGGTAGCAAATTGTCACAATGTACTAAGATAAATTAGAATATTAAATACATATACTACGTTATCATAAATGATAAAACAAGCGTTTATTTATCTTTCACAAAGGTACGCGTTAAAGACTATATTATGAGCTGGTAAAAAATATTTTTGTTAAGTTTTATTTGATCAATTTTGTTTGGAGATACAATTACTTCAGCGTTCACTGAGGAGAGGAATAATTAAAAATCAGCTTGTAAAAACTGAAGAAAAAAACATGACATGGACGATTAATGTAGATCGAAGGAAAATTATCGGAAATCCGTTATTGGGGTCAGATATTTTTATACTCGTGTAATAAGTAATAACTAGGGTTAGTAAAGAGCACTGGTTGTGCTAGAACAACTTGCACATTGCCAGTGTTTTTATTTTTACTTAGGTATATTAAAGGGCTTTCGTTTTATCCTCTATGCTTCTGGGGCTCGAGTTTACCCTAATTATGAGGTGGAGTCATAATCTATTTACCCCATCAATAGTTATCATTCACTGGGTTGATGGTTACCGTTAATTTTTTTGATACTTAGAGGTATAATGCACATTCGTTTTTTCATTTATCGTAACGCAAGACACAAATTCTTCCGTAATTTAACCCAAATTATGAGTGAGTGTGATAGAAATAAATCTGTACATACCTGTTCAAATAAAAAACATTCATCCCTAAACCGCTGGGTCTAGGAACTTAACATTTTAAATATAGCTAGATCAGATGCCTCTCATGTCGTTGGAATCTACCAAAGAAAGAAGAAATTCTACTCCTATACATCTTAAAAAGGAGATGATAGTTGGTATGAAAATACGTACCTAATTTTTAATGAAGATTCCATGAAAAAAAAGTTAAGCCATTTGTTTTTAAATTAACGTGATTCAATTTTAAGTAAATCGCTCCTATGGATGGATTAAGGGGTAACACTTTGTACGTATTGGGGTTTTTGTGACATAGGGATGATCTAAGAAAGGATTTTTCAATTCTTAAAGGGTGTGAAAAGCGGATCGCGAGTGAGAGCTAGTAGAGAATACAATTTAATTACTTTGTATTTCACCGAATATGTTTTTGATTGATTGCATTCACGAAATGTATTACTAAGTAGTGCATTAAATATAATAACACGTTTTTCTTTTATTTTTTAAGGTCCAATATTTACGACATCAATCAGAGGCGGACCTATAATTTATTTCCGTGGATACAGATACAGCCGGCATTACCAGCACGGGATTAAAACAAGATGGCAATGTGCCACACACGCTAGAAGAGGGTGTCGAGCTGCTCTTCACACACTTACTGATTCTAGTGAAATAATTCAGATTTTTAATGCGCACAGTCATCCTTAAATATGCTTGTGGATTAACTGACCATTGAAAGAATGGGATAAGATTTGATGGATTTATTTCAATTCTCATTAGTAATATAGGTACATATTTAACTGTTTTCTCGTAATAAAATCTATGGAATTTTCCGGTTCTGCCTTTGGTTCAGATAGATAGATACTTAGCCGTGAAAGAAGAATGGGTAAAAACGTCCCCAGACTGTAGCAAGATGAGCTATAGTGGTGATTGTAGGTCTCGTTGAGCACATTATTTTATTCTATGACAGCAAGTCAGAATTCCATGGGAGAAAAAAGATATTCACATTTGAAGTTACAAAAATGTTCCTTTGGTAATGATTGTTTTTTGTAATTATTAGCTATGCCCTGCGGCACAGAATACTGAATACCAGTGATTCCAATCGAGTTTTTAAGACAAAAAGAACTGTATGTCAATTTCCAGGATCCTTGCTATCTTTCTGCTAATATTTATCGATATCGGTCCAGTAACATAGTTGTGAAAAAATAACAATACGGATAGATCTACTGTCGCATTTATCATATTAAAGTACTAGCTGTGCCTCGTGGCTTCACCTGTGTTCCTGAGAAAATAGTATTGCTTGTCCATCTGTAGGCTCTATGCTGCCGCGGGTGGTAATTTTAATTGATATCAACCTAGTCCAGTAATTTAGCTGGAAAACGTAACATAAGACATACTAACCTGAAGAAAACCCCTATAGTGTGGCCCTACAATTCCAGAACACTTCCTTAAACATCAGTCAAAGCATCGGGATCCCTGGCGTCGATATTTCTAGCGTCACGTGCTGTTTCGTGTATAGTCACTTAGACGACAAAAAAAGCTCGGAGTGCTCAATAGAGCGAGGCAGTACTTATAACAACTTTATAAGTCGCAAGTCCGGGCTCAAATGGAGTACTGCTGTCATCTATAGGCGGCGGTACCTGGATACCAGCTTGGGCCTTTGGACTCGGTTCAGCGACGTGCCATTAGAATTGTCGACGATCCCCAGCTCACAGGTGGTTTAGACCCCGTTAGACTGAGCCACCATCGCAACTCTCGCCATCGACGGGGATCCAACCTCACACATTGGAACCGAAATGGTTTCGTACTCTGCGATTTCAAAGGAGCTCACTACCGGAGGTTTTCCCAAGGGAGAACAGCATGGGATTCTTCAAAAAGGGTGTGAACAGATTTTTGCAGGGTCAGCAACGCGCGAGTGGTACCCTTGGTGTTACAAGTGTCTTTAAAGGCTATGGTAACCGCTTACCACCAGACGAGGCGGGTATACTTGTTTGTTGCCTTAGTGGTATACAAAAAAAACTATCTTTCGCATTAATAATGTTAAAGTACTATGTTTACCTCGCGATTTCAAATGTGTTCCCGGTATACAAAGTAAATCCGTACCTATTTTATGGACATCTTCGGTTATCATTAACTATTTGGAACATAATACAGTGTTTATAGTCATGTTCAAGTTTTGTTTTTTATTGTGTTTTGCTATTTACCATTATCCAGTCAGTCTATGGGGCTATCAGTCTGCCCATGGGGCTGATTCATTGATTACACATAAATAACGACAATTAAACATAATGTCATATAGTAGGTAGATACCTAATATGCGAGTGTAATTGTTTGCTGTGTCAAAAAAAAAAGATCTTTACCTTATCCTAGTAATAGTAATGTAAGTAAACAATGCTTAAGTTTTTCGGTGTTTGTTATTAAATGACGCCAAAATGGCTTATCAGATGTGGGTGGAACTTAGCACAAAGATAGATTAAACTCTGGATAAGCATATATAATACTTTTAAATTAGAAAAGTTATACAATTACTGCGGGACGATATCAAAGTTACTCAGTATTTTGGTTGCTTTAACCGTGAATATCTTTTTTTTCCCATGGAATCCAGACTTGGTGTCATACAATAAAATGATGCCCTCGATGTGGCCAACAAACTCCACCATAGCTTATAGTGCTACATTCTGGGGACGCGTTTCATACAAATGGACCCTTTGTTCTTTCTTATACATCACATTTTTATCAGTTTTAATTTTTTTAATTACCATGTATTAGTTATAAATAATAAAATTTGTACAATTCTACAATATAAGTATGTGTCAATAGTTTGACTACCTTCTCTTTTCCGTGCTATTGAGTCTTTAGTCATTTTGGCCCACTCGCGAATGGCCTGCGGCGTTCTATTTTATTTTCAAATTTTGCCATAGTCATTATGGCCCGCTGTCAAAACAAATAAAAAACTATCCTATATCTGGTACAGATGAGTGGAAAAGTGTTATGATAGTAATAATTTTACATAAAAAATTAAAAAGAAAACATACGGAAGAATCGCGTATTATCGAAACCCACCGCAATATAATTCGGATCACTCGGCTCTTCTAACTATAACAGGTAGAGATTTCGAGATGGCATATTTTCGAAACCTATGTTGAGCTAGTGATGCTGAACAACTTTTACTATGGGACCAATAGTGAATTCTCAATTTTTTTTTTTAACTTTTCTTACCAATGTCAACCTTGCTCGATCATAATGTACGAAAAGTAATTTTTTTTTTAGATTTCACTATCGGTCCCTTTAGTAAAAGTTGTTCAGCATGACTAATGGTTTCGAAAATATGCCATCTCGAAATCTCCACCCAGTGTAGTTTCGTATATTCAATAACTTTTAACGGTTCCGAATCAAAAAGGTAAAAAGGCCACTCATTCCGTCTGTCACAGCGGTATATTTCACGAACCACTGAGTCTATTGATTTGTTGAATAGTTTTACATAATGCTTACTCAATCTTAATGCGATTTTTGTTTTAATGTTAGTATTTGTTAGTTTCTTTGCAAAAGACTGCAGACTGAGACTATTGACCGGTTTTTAATGTTTGTCAAACTAAGCAGAGCTTTTACTATGTAAACCTGATAACCGCGCCAACTGGACTGTCCATATTATTACTTACATATCGCATAGCATTAATTAAATATATGTATTTCATCACAGGGTAACAGTGTCACTGTTACCCTATTTTATAAATAGGGATGTGTGTTCTGGGTAATAAAATTATAATTCTAAATAGTACTTACGTCAGTTAGATTGTCAAAAAATAATAGACACGTTTTTTTTTATTTAATCAATAAAAAAATTAGTAAAGATAAAGCGCCAAAGTTTGGATGTAGGGGTTCATGACGTCACTTGATTGTGAAAAGTGTACCATGTCGTGACGTCACGCGGAACTTCAAAACAACAATCTTCCAAATTTTTTGTTTAATATGTCTAATATTTTTTGGTAAAATATATGTTTTATTCTATAGTGTTACTTACCTATGATAATGATAATATTTTTTGTTGCTTAGATATTTGATATTGGATAATAGGAACTCCATTACATATTCAGGTAAATTATGATTCTAGGCGCAAAATACATCCAGTCTCGTCAAGGTGGTCGAATGATCACCATAGAAGGCTACAGATTTTCCCGCCAACGTGTCTCCAGTTATAATAAGACACGATGGTACTGCAGCTCTCATCATGCCCGCGGCTGTAAAGCTGTCATTTATACAATTGATGACGAAATTATTAAATGTTTTAATCAACATTGTCATGAAGCTTCAATTAACTACTAGGAAAGAAAGAGCTAGAAAGATGTTCTATAATGCTATAGAATATATCCGAATCCTTAATAAATAACAGGAATTGATGATATCTATACTAATCTATATATACCTATGTACATACTATTTTAGATAAATAAAGCGGAAAAGATTTTTTGTTTGTTTAAACGGGCTAATCTCTAGAACTACTAGTAGCAATCAAACAATTCTTTCACAGATAGAAAGCTACATTATCCCCTAGTAGTATTATAGACTTTTTATCTCGGGAACGCAAGTGAAACCGCGAGGGACAGCTAGTTATTACATACGTTTGGAAAGTATGCCGCGGTGGTTAGTAACAACAGACGCCATTTTTTTTCTTTACCTTCTTATTTTGAATGAGTAACTAAAGGTTATTTAACTAAATATTGGGTTTAGTTTAATCTTTAAGTATGACCCACTTCCGAATGGCCCGCAGGGTAATTCGCTCAATTATTTTTGGGTTTGGTTATCATATTTTGTTTCAAATAACTTTCTTTAAGTATTTGCATACATTATGTTGCGGTAGTTTATTTATATGAATTTTAAATAATTATTTAGTCTAACAACTACTTATTATTTTAAGGAACAATATCACTCAGCAGGTCTATGCAAGGTAAACCTTTGATATCGGTGTCAGGGTACACATTCACCCAGCATCGTGTTGTGGGGCCGAGGACAAGATGGCAATGTTCCACACACAGTACCAAGGGTTGCAAAGCAGTTATACATACATATGATAATGAAATTATTAAATGTAAAAACGAACATAACCATAAACCTCCTAAGAGCGTCAAACCCTAATAAGAAAGTTTATGATTTTACTCACATAATTGATTTTGGTTGTTTTTTTTATCATTAAAACAATAGCTCAACTAGTAGGTAGATACGTGTGACTTAAACTTAAATAGTCAATTAATAGACTTAAGTCACGAGTATCGTATACCATTTCATAGCATTAAATTATATAATACTAGGTTTCTGTAGCATAGTGTAAAACCTATATAGATAGTCTATGGTAAACTAAAATATTTATGTACTTACTTGCAACACTCTCTCTGTGTTCTGGTTCTGTGTTCTGGTTCTGGGTTGTCTGAGATGTATCAATGGCGGTTTTTACTTTGTAACTAAGCTAAGATAAAATAAAAGGACAGTTGTGTTCCCTCAATACCATATTTTATTACAACATTACAGTTTCCGCCCGCGGTTTCACCCACGCCCACTTTACCCCCTTACGTGCACCGCGTGCACCACTTGCGCATAGTCGCATCATAGTTTGACGTATATACAATATTTTTTTGACTGAGATTTAGTACTTTTTTATTATTTTCCTTCCAATTAAGAATGTTTTTTCAAATCTTGGAATTTTATTTAAAAATAATATCTTTACCATGTAAATACAATGTAATAGACAATCCGTATTTTTATGACTCTTATTTACCCTGAAAACTTACATATAATTCGCGTCTTGGTATTTATATTTATTTTTCAACACACTCACTCGTAAAGTGAAATTTATTGCACAGTTTTTAGTAAGCTGTATGCAGCTTATTACGCACTAGTGCTTTTTACTTTACATTACCGCACAGTTTTATGACAGGTATAAATAATCCCGATTATGATAAGTTTGTACCTAACAGGTGATACGTGTGTAGACCAAGCATTCTTAATTTAAACGGGTAAAATTGTTAGAGAGTTCAACGCTGTCAAAAAAAAAAAAAAACTTGCGCGCCATGTTTTGATTTGCGCCATTGTGTGGTTGATTATTATCAAAAATCTACTGTGAGAAATACAAGTATATTTTTTTTCCTCGCAAGTGTGTTGAAAAACGTCGTATGACACGCGTGTGAATTGATTATTACACTCTCGGCTCACGGCTTTATACCGCCTCGGGTGTTAATAACCAACTTTGCACATATGTATCATAATGTACACACTGCTTCAGATCAAGCTATACATTTCTAGTATAAGCTGACCTCCCATTGTACGGAAATCCTATACAATGCGTGATCAGCTTATACTGGAATTGTATAGCTTGATCTGTAGCCGTGTGTACTATTAAATCTTTATTTAGTCTAATAACTGCTTATTATTTTAAGGTACAATATCATTCAGCAGGTCTTTGCAAGGAAAACCATTGATATCAGTATCAGGGTCAGGGTACACATTCTCCCAGCATCGTGTTGTGGGGCTGAGGACAAGATGGAAATGTTCCACACACGGCACCAAGGGTTGCAATGCAGTTATACATACTTATGATAATGAAATTGTCAAATGTAAAAACAAACATATCCATAAACCTTCTAAGAGCGCTAAATCCTAATAGGGAAGGAGTTTATGATTTATCGGATATCATTCCGATTATGTTAAGTTTGTACCGCACTGCAAGTGATTATGTGTGTAGACAGACATCAACAATTTGAAAGAGTATCACCGTAGACAAAAGAAGTCGGTTAATAAAAAACTTGCGCGCCTTATTTGTTAACGTTCTCATTGTGTGGTTGATTATTATCAAAAAATCTACTTCTAAAAATACAAGACTGTTTTTTTCCTCGCAAGTATGTTGAAAAACGTCGCATGACACGCGTGTACATTGATAATTCATCATAAAATCATTATAATAACCAACTTTGCACACGTTTCATAATGTACTATTTGTTTGGATTTTTATATTGGATTGACTTGATATTTTGTATACATTAGGTAGTATATTGGAGGACAATGCAAGTACAGTCACCAAAAAAAGCTCGTATTAAAAATGAAATTTTCATCAAAAAACTTATTTGAAAATTACAATGGTAATGGGTTAATAAATCAAAAAGCATGATAATATGTTCAATATTATTTATTAGTATTTGATTTTTATCTTCTTCTAATATTGAGTCTAAAACATCTTAATATTTTTAGGTACAGTCACAATCATCAGATCCCTTCGAGGGAAACCATTGATCAAAGTATCAGGGTTCACGTTTTCAAGACATCGTGAAGTGGGTCCGAAGACAAGATGGCAATGTTCCACGCACGCTTGTAAGGGTTGCAAAGCAGTTTTATACACTATTGATGACGAAATTATAATGTGTAAAAATAATCATGATCATCTGCCATCAAAAATTTAGATTGCAGGTTTAATAGACATAAGTTTTACTATTCATAAATATATTAGTAGACTTAACTCCAATAGTAGACTGGTTTGGTGGACTTATTACTATTTATTTATTTATTTAAGAGCTGATGTGTAAGTCCCAGCCCTAATGACTTCAGACTGAGGACTCTATGAATCCATCCCTTGATTCTTCGGAACTTGAAGTAACATTATTATTCTAGAAAAAGATTCACTCTTTATTCACACAATTTCCTTCTATGACTTACTTACAGGATTATAATTTCAAGAAGATCTTTCTGCTTTATACAAATCCTTTGACTGTTTGACGATCCGCGCGGGCGAGGAAAACAAAGAAATCAATTGTTATTTTTTAAGAACTCATTGGTTGCGGTTAAAAATATAACAATGACATCAATTGTTATAATAGGACGCGCGTCCCTCGCGAGAACCGACGGGGATATTTTATTTATTCTATTTAGGAACCAAATTCTTATGGTGAATATATGGTTTATAGATTTGCCTATTTTGACACCAACTCATCGCTCTAGTTTTTTTATTTTTTTTATACGGCTAGTTCGGTAAACAAGCATACGGCCCGCCTGATCGTAAGCGGTTACCGTAGCCATATGGACGCTTGCAACAGTTGCAACACACGAAGCATCGCTCACGCGTTACCGACCTTTCCCCCCTCCCCTATGAGCTCTGGCGACCTTACTCACGCGCAGGAACACAACATTACACATCATAAAGTTATTTGGCTGCGGTATTCTGTAAGGTGGAGGTACTTCCCCAGTCGAGCTGCTCTTTGAGCGAATTAACGCTATGCTCTATCTCTCTCTAGTTTTTAAGATAGGCTAATGTAGAGCAATGAGAACGTCTTGGTGATAAATACTTGCATGTTGTTTGCAGAACCAATATTTGTGACTTCAAGCCGTGGTGCCCAAATGATATCTATGGCAGGTTACAAGTTTTTAAAAAATCGCACGAATGGAAAGAGAACTCGATGGGCGTGTGGGACACATTGCAAAAAAGGATGTAAAGCAGTGATACATACGGTTGAAAATGTCATTGTTAAATGTAATAATGAACATTTTCATCCTCCTCCAATATAGTAATAGAATAAAGACCTGGTTAAGTAGGAGGCGCTAAAGTGTCGCGTCTAGGCGTCCTAGCGCCGAACTCTGACGCCATGTTAGGACGTCCAGTACACTGAAAAAAAGGTTCTACAAAACTAGTTAAGTATGTTGAAGTTTTGTTGTCTGGAAACTAACTTTAGTTACATTTAATCTTATATGTCTTAGATTTAATCAAACAATTTAGTAATGAACCAAAACTAGTTTTGTTACTGGTAATTTTTAGTTCGCAAGTCACTCTGTTTAGGTTATTGGTAGTAAAATTTTGTGGTACTGTTAAATAAATGTTTTTTTCAGTGTAGTTCAGATAGGTTAGTAATTTCATGTCGAGGAACTAGGATGTTGTTCGCAGGAGGTTACACGTACGGTCTACGTCAGAGCAGTAACGAGAAGTTTTGAAGAACGACGTAAAGTTTCCACCTATAATTCCGACCAGATTTGAATGTACTGTGATAGTTCAAAATAAAATTGATGTGATAATTTTATTATGCTGCAATGAAAACGGAAATTTATTAGTTAAATAATAGTTATTATACCTAAGAACTACAATGAAGCCAGTTCACAATACAATTATGTGACATTTAAATTAAGACTTTTCAAATGCCAGAATTGTCTAGATTGCTGTTACACTTAAAAAAATCGGTCACTATAAGGTTTCTGTTAAAAACTATGTTTAGATTGTAGCTTATTTTTGTAAATTAAAGACGAAGAAAGGATTTTACTAAATTCAACAACTAAGAGGATAAAAGGAGAAAAATATAGTTTGCATAAAACTTTGCGGCGGAATTTTATTTGTGATTGCACTTAATCCCGATTTAATTATATTTTATCTAAGTAATTATAATGTATGCTTAAATGAACCGTTATAATTTAGTACCGCCACTAACAGACTTTTCTTACACAGATACTCCAATGTACGTAATATCAAAAGGAAGTGCTAAAAGTACACTCATCGAACTGGCGGGATACAGGTATGGCCTCCACAAAACAAGGAACCAGGACGACAAACAACGCTGGAGATGCGTCAGACAAAGACACGGCTGCAAAGCTATCATCACTACCAAGGAAAACAAACTATTGAGCCTTAAAAATGAACACAATCATCCGAAGAATATGCATTTGTTAAAAAAATGTGGATGTAAGACTTCGAATTGATTTGTACAAATTTCTCAAGTGAAACTTCTTGGGTGGAGTCAAATCTCTACGTAGAATTTAATATTGTTTTATACATGTTTCAAAAGTAAAGACGTTGCTAGGTTACAGCTAACCTACACTAAGATAAAGAATCTTGTGTCGTAGGTGCCTGCGTACTCTTCATGGTGTACAGTTTAGTAGTTATAGTAAGATACAAAGGTAATGCTATAACAATTTTCAAAACAAAGACGTACATGGGTCACGTAAATAATGTCACATTATTTGACAATGAAAATAGAGTGACGTTATTTACGTGACCCTTTAAACAGAATATTAGTTAAATAACGTTTTATGAGTAAGGGGGTATATGTATATTCACTAAATATATTAACCTTAGATATTAACGTATGATTTACCGATAGATCCGTAAGAACGTTCATATGTTGAAGCAGTAATAAATGTTGTTCCAATTGCTTGTCTGTTCAATTCTCCCAAACTGATAACCTTATCATAAAACAGGTAATGACGCTACTAAGTATAGCTAGAGATGACGGCAAGACGACTGTTTGTTTTTTATTATTATAGTTGTCCAAATATAAATCACTTGTCTCGTTGATGCATGACAAATATGGTTATCAAATGTCCAATGACATTGTACATTTTGTTAAACCAGTTTTAGTTTACTTTAGAGGTAAAATAATATCCCTGTAAGGAATTATGGCGGCCGTGTGGCGCGCGCGCGGCCTGTGCGAGGCGCTCTCCGTCACCGGACACCTCTGCATCGAGCCTGAACAGTACCTATAACACACACATACATTTATTGGACTCTCTTATATCATCATTCCATCATCATCAGCCTATAATGTCCCAGTTTTTCACATTTATAAAAAAGAAAGTACATACTATTTTTTTTTATATGTCAAAAAATATTTATATAAAGTATGTTTGGTTATAATTTAAATATTATCGTGTTATTTTCTTTTATTAATATTTGAATAATTTCTGTTATAAAAACAATTTATTTCTTTCTTTCTTTATTTATATTTGTATACCTAATTCGACAACTATAAAAACAAGGCTAATTAATAACCGGAATGTTTTTCACACAGACGGAGGTGGTATAGACTCACTATCAGCGACATGGATCCAATATGGTAAAACCAGACAATTAATTGTAAATGACTACAGATTTGGCATTAAATATCAAACTGCTGGGAAGGTTAGGTGGCGATGTGTCAAGGAAAGATATGGATGCAAAGCTATTGTCTACACTGAGAAAGATGAAGTAGTGTCTCAAAAAAAATACCACAATCATGAGCCGGATGTTTGAGACAAGTAGTTGAACGGCATTTAGGAACAATCCCTTTAGAGTAGTAATACCGTGCAATCCTATTCCACAACTAGTCAGTGCTTTTGCACTAATTTTGAACAGAACTGCATCGTGTTCTTGACTTGTCCAACCAGAGCACAAGGTGTCCTTGACTTAGCCAATCAGAGCCCAGTGTTGGTGGTGGAAAAAAGTCGGAATAGATTACAAGCAAAATGAACGTCATTGGCCCTGATTCTGTTTTTTACAACTAAACTAATTTTAATCTCACTATGTCTCTTTCTAACAAAGAACACGGGAAAAGGATGTAAGAAATTTAGTGCAGCCAAATTAGTCTAATGCTTGTTTTCAAATTAATTTAGTTGCCATCTATCGCGGTTACGCCTAAATACACGCAAAATAACACGGCAAAGATTAATTTGACAGCTTTAAATATATTCTATCCTTTTTCAATAATGTTCGTAAGAATGAGATGTGATGTGACTAAAATTAGTTCAGTGCGATTTACAACAGAATCGGCATCATTGTGTATACGGTTACTTATAATAAACTAGTGAGCAGAAAAATTGCCAAGCAGGTGACTTTGTTTATTCTTTACCTAGTCGAGCTTTATCGCTTAGCAATAACGTCGATCCGTTATCGAAAGAGCCTTTTTAACGTGCTTAGCTCACATGGTCTCTTACCAACGTAAGTTTGTAGTCAATCACTCTAACAGGTAACTAACTATCTCTTAGTTATTACGATAACTCAGGTTTACGCAGCGGGGCCTAAATCAATCATTGTGATGATGATAATCTGCGAATCATGTTAATGGGTATAACAAAACAAATGATTAATAAAAACTATTTTAAAACAACACATTGCATGGATAACGAAAAATAACTTTACAATTACAATGAATGACATGATCCCATTATGACGAACAACCCATCCTTCGCAATATTAATACCCTTTAATTTATATACTTTAATTTGATAGTTTATTGAAGCTAGTATTTAGGGTGTATTTGCAACCACTCCATTAATGGGGCCGTTGTGAATTGAATTTAAAATATTATGTAGTATTGGTATTATACACAGATTTTTAATATCGTATACATAGACATATAAAAAAATCAAGACAGAGTGTCACCTTATGAGGAAGTGAAGCCGAAAATTTCCTACATGTGCGTGAGTAAAATCAGTACTGGCCCAAGCAGGCACAAATGACTGAGGTACTGAGCCTTATTGTCACTGTCAACGTCTCAATACGGAATGACAACCGATCGGCTTCCTATGGTCTATATGTGTGTGTGAGGCCATGTATTTTCAAGAACGCCGGCTTCCTATTGCTATATTAACTTGCGTCACTTAAGAACACACACGGTTCCGTCTTTAATTTTTTCTTGGTCTGAGGTCGTATAATTATTTTCAAACTAAATATGGCTATAGTACAAATTATTTTATTGTAATACAGATGAAGGTGTACTGATACCGACAGGGAAAAGCTCGAAGAACCTCCTGATGCTAGACCGCTACACGTACTCTCAGATAAATTATAGCAAACATTGGAGCTGCTCTTCGGCCCGATCTAAAGGTTGTTCAGCAAAGATCAAACGCTGTGAAAATGGTGAAATTGTCCGCGTGAACACAGTTCACTCGCACGATCCACCCAAATATATATTAAGAGACGGAACTTTCATTAAAATCTAATTTATGCCATTTGTGGTGTAACGATATTAATTCAGTATATACTTATTTAGTAAATTTAAGATTAGAAACGCTTTTTTCTTTAAATAAAATAAATTAGATCCTAGAATTCTTCGAGGTTGAGGTACACCCACGGAACAGATTCTGTTCTGTGGGTACACCTCAGTTTTTACAGTTTTCACAAGTCGCACTGTATAAACTTGACTTGTCTTCCTACCTATTACCTACTATAAGCAATATGATTTCAGACAACAAATGCTTAAATTGAATGATTGATAAAATCATCATGGCGAAGAAGCCTCTGCTTATAGATCTGCCTATTTTAGCACCCATCCTTCTAGTTGATGAGGTAGTCTAAAGAAGAGCAAAGGAAACGTATTTACGATAAATACTTGCGTGTTTTTTTCCAGAGCCAATATTTGTGACTTCAAGTCGTGGTGCCCAAACGATATTTATGGCAGGTTACAAGTTTCTAAAGCATCGCATGAATGGAAGGAAAATTCGATGGGCGTGTGGGACACACGGCGCCAAAGGATGTAAAGCAGTGATACACACGATTGAAAATATCATTGTTAAATGTAATAATGAACATTGTCATCCTCCTCCAATTATGCGATAAAATCAATCCCTGGTCAAATAGGAAGCGGTATAGCGTGTCGCGTCAAGGCGTCCTAGCGCCGAACTCGGACGCCAAGTTATATGAGCTGGGGCTTAGAATAACAGCTACGGTGTTTCCCTGCCTGTCATAAAAGGCGACTAAGCGTGCGATAGCACAGCGAGGGTGCTGGTGGGAGATATCACACTTGCCCCGGGACGAGCTATCTAAGCGCCGCGCGTGAGCACGAAAGAAACACGAGAGCCCGCCTCCTTTTACAGCGCAGATGGCGACCACCGTGGGGTTTTAGCCAGTAAAGGTCCGGCATATCCTGACCGCTGCCCCCGGGGCGGGTAGGTATACTAAGAGGATTTCCCCACGCAAAAAAAAGGACGACGAGTTGTATTCTAGTGTATTAAGTGGTATATAGTATCTCTTATGTAGTTCCAATAGTAAAGTTCCCATAATAAAAGTATTACAATATATTGTTAAGCAGTATATATTTTTGAATATTTTATTTTGAAATAAGTATTTATATATCATGCATTCCATTTTCAGTTTTGTATAATGTGTGTATGTATCTATATTATGTGGATGACACATGATATGAAATCCTTATTTACATCTATAATAACATCTATCTATACTCGTTTTTTTGTTTGTTTAAACGGGTTAATCTTTGAAACTACTCGTCTACTAGTCAGATTCTCCGAGTACTTATTGGATACTTTTTATACCGGAAACGCGGGTGAGACCGCGATGGACAGCTGGTATAATTATGTATGAGAGACATATTTCTTGTGTATCATAGTTGTAAATCATGAATTAATTACTGCAGTTGTGTGTACCATTGGCGGAGATCTTACAGCCAATATCCTCTATTCGTTCTGAAGAATAGATACAAGTGTGCTAAGTTGGTCATTATACACGAGGCGGCATCAGGCGCGCAAGCCGCAGGCGAGCGCAATAATGAAGTCAAGTAATAATTAATTTATCATTTACTACCGTTTCGGTAACGTAACGGAACGGGAAGGGTATACATCCGAAGGGGGTGAAGACTACATCAGACTCACTATAAAAAGTTTCAGCTCAAAATAAATTACTCAAAAATTCAAAACATTTTTTTTTAATTCAATATAATGAATTGTCATATGTTCCAAGTCCCTTTTGTTATAGGCACAATAAAATCTAATTACCACATCAGGTGGTAGTTTTTTGGTGAAATCACCTTGTCCTTAGATATCTAGTATTGTTTACCGGTATCTCTTAGTGCTTTTTTAACACTTTGCTCACTTTTACGTCTTTTTGTCCCGAACCGGCAACAACAACAGGTGTAAGGACCACATTTTCACAATATGCGACACGCAACAAAGGACTTAGAACCTTTTAAAGAATTACTCCACTAGCTTCTACACCTCCGCAGTTCCGCACTCCTTAGAGCTGTAAGTACCAAGTAGGTAAATAACTACGCTAGTCGTTTAGTCCCTATTTTAGGTTACTGGCGACGACACAACTACATATTTCTGTAATACTAATACATACTAATCTACATGCATACTTCACCTGCGTGTAATGCCATTAATTAGCGCATTATTTGTCATAGTACCTACGCAGATGCGGCCGGATGTTAGCGCACTAATTTTCTAATGGCATTATTAATGTCGTTAGACGTTATTCGATAGTTTAAATCAAGTGATAGTAGTGTATCCTAGAGTTAAGATTGAATGTATTTTAATGCGAGACAAAATCTTAGTTCATATGCACAGTGCACACCACCTAATGTCAAATTCACAAAATTTTTACGTTGAATTTTACTCGAATATTTTACTTAATAGAATTGGTGTTACAGACGTCCAGTTCATTCCGACAGAAAAGGGAAAATACATTCTCGTGTTGCGTGGTTACACGTATTCTCAAGTGGGTGGTCGATTCTTCTATTGCTCCTCGAAGCACATGGGGTGTCGGGCGCGCGTCAGGATGATGTCCGGCAAGCTGGTCGCGTCGGGAGACGCGCACAACCATGCGCCGCCCTCGCACGCGCGCTGCGGCAACGGAGCATTCGTTCTGCTGCGCCCGCGCACTCCGGCTGTCATCAACACTGCCATCCTCCCCTCACCTATCACGTCACCCACGGCGCGGGTGGCAGCTCTTGCTCTCCACGCACTTAGTTTCCCACGAATACTTCCTAAGACGGATCTGTGGCTTCGACCACCAAATCCAGAACTGAAAAAAGATCCGTAAATCATATACCTACTTAACGGTTAAGAAAAACAATGAGCAATCATTTTTATGAAATACATAATATATTAATTAAGTAATAAGTAGATTTAGTGAAATTGTTAATAGAAATCGAATGTTTCTTAAATTTGTTGATCTCTAAAATCGAAGTACATATATTTCGAAAAAAAATAAAAATAAGAATCTTAAGCTTCGCTCGGTCGCTCTTGAATACGTAATTCGGTGATATATTTTTAAATAGTTATAGGTAATTATGAGTTAAATGTTACTTTTACATGATTATTTTGTAACCTCTGTGTTTGTTATATAAAATCAAAATATAAAATGGTCCTACATGAATTATATTGTGCTTACGTTGTGATGTTTGTTTCCTTACACAAAACTATTTTAGAACCAATTCTTATTATATTTAGCAATAGTACTAGTGATTTTCGCTGCTAAGGTGCACATTGGCATACCAAGGAGATCAAGGCAGTCACGTCTGCTTGAAAGGTTCGATTAAGATTTACCATAAATATTGTGATTGTGACGGATCTTCGGCTCCGACTGGGAAAGATCCGAACTTCAAATTGATATTATAAGGAAGTAGAAGATTCCGGCTCCGGATATGATTTTAATGCGGAGGTTTGAGGAGGTTCTGGATATCAGACTTTTTATAAATGAGAATCTTTTGTAATTTTGGTATAAATCCATAAATATATTTTATGTAGGTAATTAATATAATAATATCAATCGTTATTAGATGAGAAAGAGAAATGTTTTTTTATGTTGGTCAGGTAGGTACTTCGTGACGTCGACGCTGATGTCCAGTTTCAGCGAATGATTTTGCCAACGTTCACTCGTAGATAAGTAATATCGATTTATTTCATAGGCAGTCCAAAACAAATGGGACATAATTTAAAAAAAAATGTTTTTTTTAAGGTAAGTGGATGTCCAATTTAGTTATCCCTTTCGACGGTAGATTCATCGCAATTACTAAATAACAACTTCTATGTAGTTCAAACATCATTACACATTGCATCATCATTTCTTGCAGCTCTACTCTACAGATCATGCAGCCAAAGGTAAAATAATAATATATTATTGCACAACGGAATACGACACTACCTGAATTACCAGAATGGTGATAAATTGTCGTGAATTTGTAATCGAAAAGAATGTAGAGTTCGCGTGCGCACCTCAGGGCATCTCATCACAGAAGTGAAGAACGAACTTAACCTCATTTGTTCTATATATTATTATATAACATTACTACCAGGGGCCCAAGTCTGCTATTTCAATTGTGTTCCAATGATCTTTCAGTGGTGTCAAAATTGTGCCATAATGACACATCTGTTAGTAAGTAGATTACCAAAACTGTAAAATGTCACAATTTTGACACCACTGAAAGTTCATTGGAACACAATTGTAATAGCAGACTTGGCCCCCAGTTTAATCGTGACATTTAAATAAAAAACACAAGGAGCGTTACTTACTTATTTGTAAAATCAATGAAATTATTAATTTATACGAACTCTAAGAATTATTTTAAATACTTTTATACATAGAACCAGAATAGGAAGATATGGTTCGGATTCTAGAAATTAAACCGAAAAAAATAGATACAAGAAACGTACTCTTCGTGTGCGAGTCCGACTCGCACTTGGCCGGGTTTTTATTTTAAATATTTTTATTTCTGGTTAGGTATTCTATTTTTAAATATTTCAAGAAGGATTTTCTTCAAATTTTCAGTCACGCTCCTTAGTCGCGCCTTTCATGCAGTTTTTAATAGATGGCGCTGGCTGTTTAGTTTTATTTTCAATTAGAACGAATTTATAATTTAAACTTTTATTTATGATGTTTTTCTTTTGTTTTTTTTATTCGCTCGCTTCATTCTTGAGCCTTCTCCTATACAATTTTCCCCCGCCTTTTAATATAATTTTATTAAAATTCATTACAAATATATCGCCAAACACCTACACACAAATAGAAATACAAAAACACTGTTTACAACATTACACTACATATTAACATCCGTGTAGGTAAGTGGAATTCAAGACGTCTCCGCATCGTGGGTAAGTGGTAGCTAGAAGTCTTAAATTTTTCTTCGATTCCCGCGAGATTATCGCAATTCGACGGCCACAGGGTGAATCCTGTGCCCGGCGTGATTAATACTCCTGACACTTTCTTCATTCATCACATGCTCCACGTACGATTCACCTGACAAAAAAAACTTAAGCATAAGTATAAATTTAATTATGTAAATTATAAAATGTCAAAGTACTTATCCAATTTTGTCTTTTTTTGGTGTCTTCATAATAAAGTTAAGAATGCATACTTCTACTACTACTACTACTACTACTTGGAATCTTAACCTATAGCGCCTCAGGTCATGGGTTCGATTCCAACACAGGACATGCATTTGTGTGCATGAATATTGAACATGTCTGTATGTCCTGAGTCTGGGTGTGATTATGTATATTAAAGTATATATTTACAAACAAAAAGTAGTATTATGTATTATATCAGTTATCTGGTTTCCATAGTACAAGCTTTGCTTAGTTTGGGATCAGATGACCGTGTGTGAGGAATGTCCCAGGATATTAATAATATTTTATTTTTATTTTTTAACCGACTTCAAAAAAAGGAGGAGGTCCTTTTTTCAGTTGTTTTTGTTTGTTACCTCAGTTACCTCATAACTCCGTCATTTATTAACCGATTTGGAAAATTCTTGTGTTCGGTGGTAAATTCAACTGTATGTACCAATTTAACGTTCATAAGTGCCTTACCAGGGCCTCAACTGAATAAATGACTTTTTGATTTTGATATTGAATTAGTTTTGTATGTTACCAATAAAATTGCTTGAAGGACAGTTATACCTTTTATTGATTAGTATTTTATGTATTTTTAAACAAGCATACGGTCCGCCTGATGGTAAGCGGTTACCGTAGCTACATGGACGCTTGCAACACACGAAGCATCGCTCACGCGATACCGATCTTTCCTCCCTACCCACCAATGAGCTCTGGCTCTAGTGACCTAACTCACGCGCAGGAACACAACTTTACACAACATAAAGTTATTTGACTGCGGTATTCTGTAAGGTAGAGGTACTTCCCCAGTCGAGCTGCTCTTTAAGCGAATAAACGCTACGCTCTACCTCTCTAATGATTGATGTTGCTAAAAATTGAAGTCGTAACAAGTCAAAATAATTGTTAAACTATTTATCGCCATTTTTTGCAGTTCACTTCTACAAATCGTGCAATGGTAATAATATACTTATGTACAATGGACATCGTCTTTACAAGAATTACGAAAATTGTGGAAAAATATCCTGGAAGTGCAATCGGTATGGTTGCACAGCGCGCGTGCGTACGTTTGAAAATATTATTATTGGAACGCGTAATGATCACAATCACAAATAATAGTTAGCCGAAATTTCAATGGCTTAGCTAGCCAGTTATATTTGGTGTAAAAGCCAGCTAGCTATTTGGCTATTCAATAAATGTTTCACTAGCGCTAGAGCGGCGGTGGCGTAGCTAGTTGAATAACGTTCAACTGCGATCCGAATTCGATACTCGCCGCTGCAACAAGTCTAGTCTAGATGATAATATAATAAATTAATGTAATGATATTGTTTTTAATTTACTTTTTATTTTATTGTATTTTATTTTGAAAAGAAATGACTTTCTCTGATAGGTCGTACGTATTACCACAGAGGATTGTAGTATTACTAATAAAAAAATCGAAAATCAACAATAGCATCATCTCTATAACAGGTGGAGATTTCGAGATGGCATATATTCGAAACCTAGTAATAATTTTGAATTTTAAGCTTTCACACAGTACATCTTCGTGAAATACCTATTTACTACTTAGACAAAATAATAAATAATAAATTTAATTATGTTCATTATAGAATGTCAAAGTATTCAATTTTGTCTTTTTTTATGTCTTCATAATAAATTTAAGAATGGATACTTCAACTGTATTAGAATAACCTGTATTTTATCGATCCCTATCGATGGGGTATGTACACACGGCTACAGATCAAGCTATACATTTCCAGTATAAGCTGATCTCGCATTGTATAGGATTTCGGTACAATGGGAGGTCAGCTTATACTAGAAATGTATAACTTGATCTGTTGCCGTGTGTACCATAATTTTGTACCTATATTTTCTACGCCTCCTCTCTCAATAATTTACTTTTAACCAGTGTTCTTACAAGTATGACAGATATATCTTTTACCAATAAAATTGCAGTGATATCTTTTATTGATTACTGTTTTGTATTTTGCGGTTAAAGCCGTTATGGTGCGTTCATGCTACGCGAAGCGAGCACGAGCCGAGCAGAGAAACGAACAGGATTCGTTGTTCGCGATTTCAAGCGTCGAGCCTACAGCGAGCGCGATGCGAATCCCTATGTTAGTGTAAAATCTGACAATCGGGCGGAGCGCAGTCGAGCACGCTACGAATGCTCGTTCCGAGGCTCGCAAGCCCGTCCACATGTGCTCGTTCGTGGCTCGGCTCGTGCTCGGTTCGCCAAGCATGGACGCACCATTACATGTCAAAAGAATTTTTAAACTATTTATCGCCATTTTTTACAGTCCGCTTCTTCAAGTCGTGCAATGGTAATAATGTACTTATGTACAATGGACATCGTCTTTACAAGAATTACGAAAATTGTGGAAAAATATCCTGGAAGTGCCATCGGTTTGGTTGCATAGCGCGCGTGCGTACGTTTGAAAATATTGTTATTGGAACGCGTAATGATCACAATCACAAATAATGGTATAAAAGTGGCGCGATCTAAATAAGTTTGCCTATCTATGTTTATTATATCACGATTGAAATACAACGTATTATCTTTACTGTAAACATGTCCATTGTATGGCAATAAGAATTTATAATGAATTATCAAAAGACATTAGATCATTACCTTTTAAAAAAAATAAGCGAGCCTTTTCGATTGGTTAGTTGACATGTGTTTTTATTCATTGCAGGAACTTTTCAATTATTAAATTTAATTTGTGCCTTTAATAATTTACTTTTTGATTATTATTTTATTTGATTTTTTTTACTCACTGGTAATCCTTAGGATTTTAATTATTAAGATTTTTATACAGTTTTCATTAATCTGTTTTTTTTTTAATGTTACATGTTTAATATTTCTACACCTAGAACAGGTAGAATATGCTGAACTCCTTAATTATATAATGATTATTATATAATCAGTTGCTCCGATAAAGGCTTGCCATAAGTCTATTAATGGATACTCAACCCGTGTCGTTAAAGTTTGAGTCTATAAATAGACCATGGTTTAATCCAACTCCGTGAAGTTCTAAGATGGCAAAAATCTTCAAGCATTATGATACTAACCTCGATGTGAGCAGAATTATTATACCCTCTGTCGATGCCTTTAAACAAATAATTTAGATATCACTGATACCACCATAGTAACGTTGATTTTAAATAAATATATTTTATACCTTAATGCTGTATTTGAATCACCCATGTCATGTTGTGTGTTGATTAAGCGTAATTAAACCTTTGGACTTAGACTGCTTGATCTTCGACAAACTTCGACATGCTGAACGATTTCTGAAAATTTACTACTGGACCAACTTTTTTGTAATTAATTAACTAAATTGGACAATTTAGGTTGCATACAGTTTTGTTAATCAAACATTTATTTATCCATCTTCCTTTTGTGAAGTCGGTTAAAATATACTAACATCTAATACATTCTGTTAATTCTATTTCTTGATATGTTAACTTATGATTGGTACATTGCAGCACTTCCTCCCTTGATAACGTTTGAGTTGACCAAGTTTGGTAATCCGTTAATCGCTTGGGGTAACTATCGCTTCACAAAGAAGAGGACTTGTCGTGTCAAGACCTGGTGGGAGTGCACTGCAAGGAGGACCCGCGGTTGTCGATGTGCCGCCGTCACCGAAAACGACCGTCTCACGAAGCTCAGCGGCTGGCATAACCATTGATTTTGGACTCTACCACAATGAGGTCATTGCGTACGAGACATACTTAGTTTTAAAGTATTTTCTGCCTGTCTGGTGTCTGTCTATGTAGGTAATGTGTGAATACCAGAGACTATCAAGTGTCTAGCTGTATCCGCATCCTTTGAGAAATTACAGCGTGATTGAATTAAAAGTGTCCACAAACTTTTTCATTTATAATATTAGGTAATAGGGTAGGATATGTTTTTATGCCAACCGTTTGACAAGAAGACAGATGGGCCACCTGATGGTAAGTGGTCACTGCCGCCTATGGATATTTGCAATACCAGGGGGATTGTCAACGTGTTGCCGACTTTGAAGAGCTCTTTTTACGCCTTTTTTGAAGAACCTCATATCATAGCGCTGAGGGAAAACCGTAATTCACATTCTAATGGTCCGCAGTAGGAATGTCCGACTGAGACGTCAGACCGTTGTGTGGACGATCGAGGCGGTTCGAGGATGTGAGGGTGAACTCCACATCGCCGGCGAGCAGTGCGATGGTAGAAAGGTGATCATGGCTCCAGATCAAAAAGTTCTTTAGAACACTTCGTATTATAAAGACGATAGAACACATAGAGCGATCCTATTTCTCTCCGAAGGCTGAGAGGTTCTACACCGCCAGTGAGTATGTGATCTTCAACGATACGAAAGGCCCGCCTTTGCACCGAGGCAAGTGGATCAAGCTGATAAGCATGTGCGCCTGCCCAGAGGTGCGAGCAGTACTCCATAGGCGGCCTAACCTGCGCTTTATACAGCTGTAGCCGCTGGAGTGTAGTGAAGTACCACTTAGCCCAATTTAGCACACACGACCTTTTTGAAGCCATGCTTTGCTCTCCAAATGACCTCGGAACTGGACATAACTCGCAATATCGTATTGTTTGATAGTTTGTTATTCATTAATATAAAATAAATATAAAAAACTGGAAATCTTACATTTAATATGATAAAAAAAAAAATGTGTACCTATTTACGTATAGTCCTAGTTTGCAAATCGAAATGTATTGATCAAATTCCAATTCAAATCATTAATTTCAAATAGGCCTTCGCAGGCACTTATGAATCTATTATTTTGTGTCAGATCGTGTTGAGTGAGTATTTTTTTTAATGTAAATAATATATTGCCAGCATCTTCGGAAAAATGCCGAGGGGGCCTCATTTATAAATTTATTTTAAATTCTTTTGTAATTTTAACATGTTAAGTTGTACATCATATTGAATTATTATATACCAATAAAAATTAATATATTGTATGTACTGTTAGATGTCTTGTAAATGGTGTTTTGGGTAATTACTTTTCAACACTACGCTTACCGGCACTTTAAAATTACTTAATACGTGCATTTTGTAAATTCTTTAGAGAATAAATAAATTCTAATCTAATTCGTAATTATTATGGCCTTTAATGTTTTTTATAAGTTCACCTTCAATCTCTTAATTTTACCTACTATAATTACCTACCTATAATTTAGTACTACCAACGTTACAATCTAAGTTTGGTAGGTATGTAGTCAATCAGAACTACTATACCTCATATATATATAACTGACTATAGTTAGGAAAACAGTTGGAATTCTTTGAATTGAGTGAATAAGGTAATAATCTTATTTTTATCTTTCAGAGCCAAAATTCGGTCTGTCTCAACGTGGAAATCTTGTTGTTCAAATAGGCGAGTGGCGTTTTAATAAGCACGCTTGTTGGGGCTCAAAGGTCCGCTGGTCTTGCATCAAGAAGAAGAATGGGTGTACCGCTGCCATCACCACTGTCGACAACGTCATCGTGAAGACCCTGGGGAAACATAATCATTAATCACTATAACATGTTATCTCTAATCGAGTAGAATTTGTTTTTAATATTTCGATCTTGTAGAGTGCTTTTATAAGGTTTCGCTAATGTTAATGAAATATTTACAAAATCATGACTAAAATTGATTCGTACATAGTTTTCTGCTGTATTAAATCTGTATGCAACTTTGTTCAATTACTCAATTGTACAGCCGTTTTACTCTAATAATAATTAATTGTAGTTTTTAGGATTACGGTTTATTAATAATAATTAGGTTATATAATTATAACATGCAAAATATATATATTTTGATTGTGGTCCATTTAATAGAAAAATTTGAAGCACGTATATTTAAACAGTACAGTATTATTTAGTTCTCAACTTTTTGAGAATTTTGTAGATGATTTTTTAAGTGATCATAATAAGTTTTTTGTTATGGCGTAGATAAGGTAACAATATGTACCTACTAATTGTTATACCGTAAATATAAAATGCTCTCTGAATTTAAAATACTTATTGACGTAGCCATAATGCATTTATTCTGAATAATTAAAAATAAATTTAAATTAAATATTTGTTTCGTATTTAATATCGTATTTGTGATGATTAGCTTTGGTCAAAACCGCATGTAAACAACAAGCGGATATTCGCTGAGGTCTTATGCAAAACTGTACAGAACCTTCCGAAGAGTCAATATAATTATTGTCTACTAGCTGTCCGGCGCGACTTCGTTCGCGTGGTGCTACCCTACCCTATGGTGCTACCCTACCCTACACTACCCCAACCCTATCCCACCCTACCCTACCCTATCCTACCCTACCCTACCCTGACAGCAAAATCCCCATTAAAAAAAAGATTCGCCATTTTTATTGAATTCATTTGTTGCAAAAAATGTGATAAATGAAGAACCGTTCGTCCGATTTTGTGCAAACTTCACATAAACCATCTACTAAATAGTCCGAACAAAGCCTAAACATTTGGTTTGGATAGGTGAGCCCGTTCTTGAGTTATAAAATTACAACGAAAAGTGGCATTGATTTTTATATATATAAATTGCGAAGATTTCACTTGATAGAATCTAACGTAGTTCCTTTTACAGATCTTAACCCTGTATTTGCGCAGTCACAACGAGGCAATCCAGTGATCATGATTGGACAGTACCGCTTCAACCGGGTTAATAAATACGGTAGTAGAATCAGATGGGTCTGTGTTAAAGCTAAAGCTGGTTGCAGAGCGTCGCTGCACACTATGGACAATGCTATAATCCGCGTGTGGGGATTCCATGATCCCAAGGCCCATACAAGTGCTAACCGGTTTTGAACTTATAATATGTGTATCTGGGTTAATTATTTCGAGATAACTACGGAATAACTAAGAATTGATAATTGGGATCGTTTGAGGTTATTGTTTTGACTGATACTTGTAATTGTACAGTTCAAAGAGGAAATAATAATGTTTCATTGCTTGAACAAAAGTTTATACTTTTGTACATCTGTGGTCCTTTTATATTAGTTGACAAAAGTTTTTTTATTGACAAGAGCAGGTCTGATTATGATACTTGCAGAAGTTAATTTTATAGAATCAAATACTATTTAAATCTCCTATGAAATCATAACAAAAAGGTGCTTTTCCAATTGATGTTACTTATTGCAAGAGTTTATATGTAGAGACTCGATCATGAAGTATTTTTAGTAGGGTGGGACTGGGTAGCCGGATAAGTGTTACAATTTAGTTTTAAGTCGACGTAAATATTGTAAATAATTTTATCAAAAGTATTACTATCTTTGATTGCGCTCTTGAATCTACATAGCTGTAACATAAATATTACTTAGGATTTGGTGGCGAATCAGCATTTATTCAGTATTAATTCATGAGTAATGTTTATTTTGATGCATATTTTATTACATCTTTACATAGATGCTTATTTATGTTTTTAATCGATTTTTTATTCATCAGATTAATTTTGTTATACTCATCTGTACTAAAAACCTTCTCACGACTATCGGTGGTATGATCAGTTTTAATTATTATTATTACAATTTATTTAATTTTATTTCTATACATAAAGACTTCCAAATAGCATTAAAAGGTAGGTACCGACATACTACCCGTGCGTGATATGTTGAGACTTGTATGCTACACGCCATAAAAGCTTGGCTGCCGTATTTTGTACGTGTAGCGGGATTTTTGCTTCATGCTACAAGTATATCGGGCACCATCACGGAAGTGCAGGGTCTCAACTTATCGTGCACGAGTAGTATTTTGTTTTTAACGAATACGAATTACGTGAAAACAAATATTAAACAGTTTTTATTAATAGTTGTTTATGTTTTTTTTTAATTTATTCCACTTATTTACTGTGATAATATTTATGAGATCTTCATTTTGTATTTTGACCTCATCTTTGACAAAGTTAGATTTTAATTACATGTTATTTTGAACTTTGATTCAATTTTCATTAGTATGTCACAAATACACTAAAATAGGCACTATGATGAAATTATATATTATTACAAACGAAATCAAAAGTGTCCGCCGAGGAAATCCCGATGCGACAAATGTCTAAATTCGATCGTCGCAAAAGACGCCCACCCTACCCTACCCTACCCTACCCTATCTAAACCATTCAGGGCGCCACCCAAACGAGGGTTCAGTGAACACACGTACAGTAGAATTTTATATAATAAAGATTATTACTTATCTTACTTATTTGCTCGTTTGCTACATACACTTTTACTTTGCTACACAGAACCTTTCGCAGTTTTTTTATATTATTAGGATATATTACAAAAGTGGGTACTATTTTATACCGAAATATTATATTGTGAATTGTATAGTCGGGTATAGTAGGTTCGGCAACTCGCGAGTAACACCCCTGATGATGCAAGCGTCCATAGCACAGAGTAAAGGGGATCCATAGGCTGCGGTAACCGCTTCCCATCAGGCGGGCCGTATGCATGTTTACTACCAATTTAGTATTAAAAAAAAATAGTATCCACTATATTCACCAAAATATTTATTCTCATACTTTGTTGTGTACTGTAATATAAGAGAGAACTACTACTGTACTGTTTAAGAGAGGTAGAGCATAGCGTTTATTCGCTCAAAGAGCAACTGGACTGGGGAAGTACCTCCACCTTACAGAATACCGCAGCCAAATAACTTTATGTTGTGTAAAGTTGTGTTCCTGCGCGTGAGTAAGGTCGCCAAAGCTCATAGGGGAGGGGGGAAAGGTCGGTAACGCGTGAGCGATGCTTCGTGTGTTGCAAGCGTCCATATGGCTACGTTAACCGCTTACCATCAGGTGGGCCGTATGCTTGTTTACCGACTAAGTTGTATAAAAAATAAATAAAAAAAAAACTGTATAATCTATTTTGTAGGTATATTGTATTTGTGAGCATAACAAAATTGTTTTATTTATTCCAGCAAAAATTATAGAAACAGCAAAAAATAAGAGACTTCTGTTTCACAAGGGGTACACCTTCTGGAAAGGAAAAAAGGGACGTCGTTGGATCTGTTCATCGAAGACAACCAACAAATGCCGTGCTTACTTTGTGACGACAAGAGGAGATGACGATAGTATTGGGCAGTTTGGAGGAATCAAGCATAATCATCCGATGCCACCATTATACGTGGATAAACAAGGAAGATACCTATTAGGTACTTTAGGTAGGTATAAAAAATAGGCTCTTCCTATTGCAGCGGGGTTGTTAGTGGCTTATGCAAAAAGAATTGATTTATATACCTACCTATCTATGATCAAATAAAATATTCATTGTTACAAGTCTGCTGGGGTGTAATAAAAAAGAATTCACCCGGTAAACACTTATTTATTTTAATACAAAATTGTACAGAAAAGAAACGTTTGTTACTGAAAATACAAAAGTTTTACCAATAATACTACAGTTGATATTATTAAGAAAAATGCCAGCTAGACTCAGCGTGTGGGTTTAGGGGTAAGATTTGAGTTGGTTTGTAATTATAATTAATTGAGCGCTACTGGCAGTAGTCCGCGTATAGATATATACTAAAGGGTACCGCATGCATAGTCGATCCGACGAAATACATGTGGCGGTTCAACGCCCCGACGAAATACACGTGGCGGTTCAACGCCCCGACGAAATCTTCTTGCACAGCGTATGCCATGTGCACATGTTGAAAAATTATATAAAATGTTATAGATTCCCTAGTAAAAATAAGGGACACCCTAAATACCTTATGAAGGAAAATGTCCCTGCGTCCGGAAAGTGGACAATGTCGACTCCAGTCTGTCGACGGCTTCCACGTGCTGGTGGCAACGCCTACACAGCACGAGACACTATAAAATAAAAATACAATTAATAACGTATCGACAAAACCGAAGACGAATACGGCATTGTCGTGATGTCGTACTTACGGTAAAGGTTAAAAAAAACAACGTGGCGTGCCCGAAGTCCCAAAGTTCGGAGCACGCGCCGGCCGTAAGTCCACAAAATAAACTGAAAATTGATTATTACAATTTAACAATAGTTCAATGGCACAAACTCTATTGAAATTTAAAATAGTAAAAGGTGGAAACTTACCACAAAACAAATAAAAGGTTACTTGCGCAGAAAGAGAGAGGTATACTTGGGTTGAAGTATCACGGGCGAGATCAAAAGTGAAAGTGAAAGAGTCATCGTCCGGCACTAAGGAGATGAACCAAGGACGACTCGGTGCAATCCGAATATCCAATTTCTTTGGTGCAATCATCATTCATCTTGACATGAATCGACCGAGGAAATAGCTAATCACAGTCGACTAGGTGGGCATTCGCTAGGCCAAGGCTGGTCAGTGCAAGGGAACGTCATTAAACGTAAGAGCGACGCATATTTCATCGATCTGTCACCTGAATCAAAACAAACAAGGTTAGGAAAATAATAAACAATGTTTATTGCATGTTTATTGTTGAAAATAATGTGAAAAATGCTAAAATAAGCTGAAAAATGATCAACGGTATAAGTGTAGTTCAAGGGCATATTGGGATGAGCCCACAAGTAAGGTGAGTGCACAGAAAATCGAACTCAGTCGAATTTTCTACGTAACATACCATATTTTTTTGAAAGTAATTTCTTATATTGTCCTTATTTTGACATGTATGCTAATGCGTGGGTGGGCAATATATGGGTATAATACCTGAAATAATAGTACATTGTGATACAAGTGTGCAAAGTTTACCCCGGTTGAGAGCTTGCTCGCCGATTTGTCCGCCTAAGGGTGCTAAGGCGAAATTTTGGGCCGGGATTTTGTCAATAAAAAAAAAATATGTGTGCAAAGTTGGTCATTACAGACGAGGCGGTATTAAGAGGAAATGCTGGTGGCGTTTGTTCCATACAAACGTAAACCCCAGTTTCCTCTCTGGATAATGACACTAGAGCAATGATTATTCTACCATGCTATCTGTAGGTACCACTGGATGTCCCTCGGTTGTGTTTTTCTCCATAAATTAATTATTAGAAGAATTAGGAGCCTTGTAAAATCACAAAAACTTACCATTTTTATCGCCCTTACCCAGCGAACAAATTTGACAAATACAAAATAACAAAACCGACAGACATTATCAGATCTCATGTAGAGCCAAGCTTATAACTCTACACGCCCTAACTCTATAAGCCCTAACTTCACAAACTCTACACCTTAGTCAAAATGGCTTGGCTTGGCTTGGCCACATATTTACCATTTATTGGCCATATGTTACATTTTAATAGTGCGAGCTATATGGTCTCGTCTTGGTAACATTTGACATGAAAATGTTTTTGTTGGGATTTCACTTCTTTTTGTAAGTTGCGTATGACGAGGACGGGCCAGTTGGCGCAGTTGGTTAAGAGTCTGGTAAAGATTCCACCTATTGCGCCGCAGGTCGTGGGTTCGATTCCCGTACAGGACATGCATTTGTGTGCATGAACATGTCTGTATGTCCTGAGTCTGGGTGTAATTATGTATATTAAGTATGTATTTACAAACAAAAAGTAGTATATGTATTATATCAGTTATCTGGTTTCCATAGTACAAGCTCTGCTTAGTTTGGGATCAGATGACCGTGTGTGAGAAATGTCCCAGGATATTTATTTATTTATTTACAACAATAATTTATTTGTTGTGGTAAAAGTTCCAATTTTATATTTTGTTGTTTGTGTACTAATACAAGCTTATATACCAAATTTAAGCTTTCTAGGACTTCAGGAAGTACCCTAAGAGTGTTGATGATCATCGGTGAGTCAGTGACGAAATCTCGGTTTTTTAGTTATCAATAAAATCTAAAGTATAAGAGCTATGTTATTGAAACTTAATATGTTTAATAAGTTCACTATTGACATCATATCCTGAGAATTTAGTTTATCTATAATCCAACCCGTTATGAGGGTTCAAAAAAACGACGAAGTGCTCCGAGAAAACGTAGGCCCTTGCGCTTCGCTTGGCTCTTGGCTCTTCTTTGCGTTGAATAACTAATAAGTGTTACAAATATGCATGGAATATCGTATAATTATTGTTACTATATTGTTAAACACGAAATTAAAATATACATATATATGTATTTAGCACGTTGTTTTATTTTAAGTGGTCCATTATATTTTAATTTTAAACATTGCTTGCAACATAATGGTTCCTTCGTTTAGTAATTACGGTGTAATTCAATTTCAGTAAGTGGCATTGTAACGAGTAGAGGGACTGTGATGCTTGTTGCTGATGGGTTCCGTTTCTCCAAGCAGCATGCCAAGGGTGTTAAGACCCGTTGGAGGTGTTCCACAAAAACACACACGAGGTGCAGAGCATTCATCACTACCATAAATAATAACATCGTAAAGATCAACTCAACGCATAATCACAGTTTAACAACATACAAACCGAGGTCACCATGAATTTATTCAATGAAACATCGTACTCCAAATTTATTTGTATTATTTGAAATATTGTTAGCTAATAAATGTTTATACAGATTTAATATACCAATAGGTTTTCTTAACGAAGTAAAATTTACATTAAAATAGTTTTTTTTTTTTAGGTTTTAACAATCTCACGTAAGTATAAATAAATTAGTAGAGACACAAACTATTCTGATCATATTACTTCTTTATATATAAAATTCTACTGTACGTGTGTATGTCACTAAACTCCTCCTAAACGGCTGGACCGATTTGAATGATTTTGTTTGTATGCCTTTAGGTGGTGCCCTGGATGGTTTAGATTCACAAATCAGCCCGGCAGATGGCGCTGCAGTCGATAATATAACCTAGATACCGAGCCGTTTAGGAGGAGTTCAGTGACAAACACACGTACAGTAGAATTTTATATATAAAGAATTAATATGATCAGAATATTATATTATCAATATTAACCTACAGTTGTTTTTTTTTGTATGCGTTTGGGTGACGCCCTAGATGGTTTAGATAGGGTAGCACCACAGGGTAGGGTAGAACCACGCGAACGAAGTCGCGCCGGGCAGCTTGTTTAATATAATTTTACCTTCATGGTATATAACTACTACATCGAACAATTAACCCAAAGAAGCGCAATGACGTTCATTTTGGTTGAAATATATTCCGCCAATCTCCCACCGCCGACAATGCGCTCTGATTGGCCAAGTCACAAACACACCATGCAGTGATTGGCCCTTACTGACCGAAATCAGTGACAAATCACTGACTAGTTGCAGAATTTTATTGTTCAGTATTTCTACTCCAAAGGGATTTTTCCTCGATGATACATACTCACCAGGTGATCATGTCGCTAAATAACTTTTTTAATTCAAAAACAATTTATTATAAATCAAAACTGGCCATATATCATGTTTTTTAATTCTGTATGCCAAACAGGCCTATGGTATGGGGTCGTCTGATGATAAATGTTCACCATCGTGTACCTACAACACCTACACAATCTATGTGTATTTTTTGAAGATCCCGGAAATTAGGTATGGGTAATATTGGCAGCTCATGAGTAGCCAATCGTATCAAGATTTTTATAAAAAATATACATTTTCAATCTGTAATATTGTACTGAGTGTTAACATTGTACTGAAATGTAAACAGTGGGTATTATACAATTCATTATACACTATTTTATATCGAAATATTATATTGTGGATTGTATAATATCCACTATTTTTATTTTACCAGAATATTTATTCTTATCCTTTGTTCTATACTGTAATATTTGTATAATGTATTTCGTCTATTGTATTTGTGAGTATAACAGAAAAATAGTTTAATTACAATTATTTAATTTATTCCAGCAAAAATTATAGAAACAACAAAATTTAAGAAACTGCTGCTTTACAAGGGGTATACTTTCTGGAAAAGAGAAAAAGGACTTCGTTGGTTCTGTTCTTTGAGGTCAAGCCACAAATGCCAAGCTTACTTTGTGAGGACAAGAGGAGATGACGAAAGTATAGGGCAGTTTGGAGGAATCAAGCATAATCATAAGATGCCACTATTATACGTGGATAAACAAGGAAGATACCTATTTGGTAGGTATTAATAATAGGCTCTTCCTATTGTAACAGACCACCGGTCGGTAGTGGCTTATGAAATTAATCTCGTCTCACTTTAATATTATAAATGTGAAAGTTTGGATATTTGTGAGTTTGGATGTTTGTACCTCAATCACGATTTAACATCCGATTTCATCCGAACGGATTTGGATGAAATTTAGCACGCTGATAGAATATAGGTTGACTGGTAATTAGTAAACGATACTTAGACACATGATTGTACTCATGATAACAAACAACTTCACCAAAGAAACAAATAGCGATAAATAACTAAATTAAATAAAAGCTGATGGTGTATTCTTATTCTTGTTAGGTACTAAATGTTATGGGCTCATATGCTAAGTAAATTAAAAAAAAATGTTTCTTTCATATTATATATTCACCCTATATATTCTGGATTAACACATAGGGTACTTGTTATCCCGGGAAAGCAATATATCCCTCGGGTAGGTACGCGAGTGAAACTGCGGGGCGCAACTATCATCATTAAACCATATTTTTTGAACGTAAGTTTTTATTCTTGTTTCTTAATTTATTTTATTCTTTATCATATATTATATTGTCCTTATTTTGACTTGTATGCTAATACGTAATTCAAATTCTACTTTTGTATTTGTGTACTGGCAATATGTGGAAATAAAGATTATTATTATGTTTATTAGCTGATATACGATTGGAATATTCATAATAATTATTGATTAAGTGGTTTCAAAAATACACCATGCAGTGATTGGTTATTACTGATAAAAATCAGTGACAAATCACTGACTAGTTGCGCAATTTCGCAATTTGATTGTTCACTATTCCTACTCCAATTTTTGGACTTTTCCACGATGATACCTACTCACCATGTCTCTAAATAACTTATTTAAATCGAAAACAATAACATAACATAACATAAATATACTTTATTTGTACACCACATAAACAATACACAAAAAGAAGGAATAACAAATACAAGAGAAAGTGATACAAAACAGGCGGTCTTATCGCTTAAGCGATCTCTTCCAGACAGACCTTTGGGTCACAGGATATATAACAATATTTTTAGGTGTAGTACATAATAATACACTTAAATAAATACATAATAAATCCTAATACAAAAAATAAATATAAATCCTAATACATAAATAACCAAAATAATAAACTAATACATACTATTAAAATAATATATAATAAAATAAACAACAGAACTAGAAAAGTAAGAAAGACTGGACATGGGAAAGTTTAAAGCGTATGATAATGTGAAATTACAAGAGATTTAAAAGAGTCTAACGTTTGGCGCGTCTTATAGTCAGAGGAAGAGAACAATATTATAAAGCAAAAGTACATAATAATACACTTAAATAAATACATAATAAATCCTAATACTAAAAATAAATATAAATCCTAATACATAAATAACCAAACTAATAAACTAATACATATTATTAAAATAATATATAATAAAATAAACAACAGAACTAGAAAAGTAAGAAAGACTGGACATGGGAAAGTTTAAAGCGTATGATAATGTGAAATTACAAGAGATTTAAAAGAGTCTAACATTTGGCGCGTCTTATAGTCAGAGGAAGAGAACAATATTATAAAGCAAAACTAGACAAATGACATATTTTTTAATTCTGTATGGCAAACAGGCCCATGGGGTCGTCTGATGTTAAATGTTCACCATGTGTACCTTCAACATCTACTCAACCTATCGTGTATTTTTTGAAGATCTTAACGTCTTAAATCTGTGACCTTACTACCATCTCGGAAATTAGGTATGGGTAATATGGGCAGCACATGAGTAGGCACTCCTATCAAGATTTTTATTAAAATACCTATACATTTTCAACCTGCAATATTGTTGACTGAGTATTAACATTGTACTGAAATGTTAACAGTAGGAAATTATAAGTAGGTAATGAGCATGGTAAAGTACGATAGCAGTGTACTAATTGCTCAGCTTCATCGTATGTGGGTGACATACGATGGATTTATTTTAAGAAAATACTTAAGCCGTCATCAGCAGAAATACTGACAATTTATTTATACCAAATTATATTTTATCTACCAGCCGCCAAGTTATCCTTAACTCAAATAAACTTATACCACATGCAATTTTTTGTGTTTTTATTTTAGTATGAATTCATCATTATTTCATCGAATCAAGAAAAATATACTATCAGCTACAAACAAGAAGGTCTAGTTTGCCACGGCACCACGAGTCTTGAGTCTTGGAGTCGCCTGCATCCAACTATGGCTCCGAGAGAGCCTATCTGGCTAGTAAGAATCTTATAGATACAGCTTAGGATACATAGGTATTACGGAGTTATCTTGAATTAAACTAATAATTTATATTTCAGTACAATCAATTTTCACTTCCCGCGGCTCAGAATTACTGCTTTTTGGAAAATTCCGTTTTGCCAAGTCTGGTGTGGTGGGTGTTAATGGCAAGGTTCGATGGCAGTGCACTACCAAGACCCGAACCAAGTGTAAGGCCTTCATAACCACCTATAACAGCAGTATTTTGCGGATGGGAATTGATCATAATCATGATTGAGCACCGGAAACTTTAATTGTGTGTTCTACCGCTTATACAACGAACAGTGTTCTGAAGAATTGTTTAAGATGATGCCCACAGCTGCCTTCTACCATCGCAACTCTCACCATCGACGGTCCTCACATATTGAAACCAGAATTGTTTCGAACTGTGCGGTCTCAAAAAGGGTGTGAAGAGATTTCTGCAGGGTCGGCAACGCGTGAATAACAGCCCTGGTGATGCAAGCGTCCATAGGCTGCGGTAACCGCTTATACCATCAAGCGGCCGTATGCATGTTTGCTATAGGTAGCAAAAACAAACTTCCCAGTTCTTTATAATACTACTAAGGAGTAGTATAAAAAAAAGTATTCAATAGAATTTGACTAGACAGTGCAATACTCAACATTGGTAGCTATACTACCAATACTGCTTTCACTTGCGTCCTGCATGTTGTTCAATATAAAATACGCAATTTAATTTGGGGTCCATTCTTTTTCGCTGTATAAATCTCCACTTATGTTTTTCTGAGTCGACCACACAATAACGTAATTAAGTATAAAATAGCCAGATATTGTATTATTGTTATACATTCTATTTTATAGGATTATTACGGATTTTACCTTATGTTATGCTAATGAATAAATTAGCTTTTTTTTATTGGAGCCTACATATGTAGTGATTGGCAAACGCAAGCATCACGTCACGATACTTATTGTAACGAAGTGTTGTTCGTATCAGAATCTTATGGTGGCGGGTAGCACTATGAAACTATCAATAAACCAGTTTATCGTTAACACTCGCTTTAATTGAAGTCACTCTGGCGCTGGGGTCAGGATCTTGACTGTGTAATATTTATGGTGCAATTATTTTAAAAGTACAGATTTTTGCATGTTTTGTGCGGCAGACGAAACACTTCCAAGTGGTTTTATAGTTGTTATCTTAGCGGAAAGAAGTGTCACAATTGCTGTTCGTGTTGGATCCTTTCATTGACTTGTCACTTAGGTATATTGTATAGCAATAACAAAGGATTATGCTGTTTCAGAACCACTTTACTGTACAACAAGGTCTGGCAATCTGGTGATGTTGTTAGGTCATCACCGCTATAACCGAGGCAAGATAGGTAAAGGGCCAAAAGTAAGATGGACCTGCGTTAAGAAGTACTTCGGTTGCCGAAACACAATCTTTACCATCGACAACAACATTGTCGCTACGAACGTTGTTGAACATAACCATTGACTAGGGAATAAATCTAAAAAGGTTAAGTACCTATAAGATTTTGTTATCTTCTATAAGTTAAAGATAGTAAATGTATAGTTTTGAATCTCTCTCTCTCTCTCTATAGTCGTTCCCTCAAGTCTTTGGATCGTGGTCAGCATCGGGTTTGCTTCTAGAGCGGATGATCTGCCTCCACCGGTTTCTGTCCGACGCGTCTCTTACGACCGTGTAGTATTGAATAGCTATATAATATTTAATAAATCTGTCTACAAATTGTTGGAATAGTTACTATTTACATAGAGTGAAATCCAAAACATTTTCGTTCCTAAATTATCTTCTGATAATTTTAATATACCTACTTATGCCTGGTTTTGTCAGTCTTTGCATAAAGATAAAAGATAAAGATAATCTATTTGCTTGAAACATGGTGAATACATCTGAATCTAATCTTGATCTTAATTTAATGTTTTTAACATTATATTAAGATCTACATGTTTCGCCATGACGGCGTGCAAAATTGAGTAGGTATTTATATAATTTATTTATTCAAATTATCCAATAATTAAAGTATAATTTAATAACTTACAATTCAATAAATGTATTCCGAATTTTGTTTTATAACATTATACCTGTTATTAAGTTTTTTGGAATTATTTATTTCAGCTTTCCATTAAAAAAGCATGACGCTGCCCTAATCCAATCAAAATTTGTTTCTAGTTTTTATCCTTTCTGCATGTGTTTTGGATGATCCTATTTCAGGTCCTGTGTTCGGGAAGACTAGGTATGGGAGACCAACGATACTGGTGGGCGAGCATAAGTTCTGGAAGGCTGGCAATTTCGCTGGTAACGGAAAACGCTGGTACTGCAGCTTCAAGCGTTGCCACGCGACTTTGTTTACCAAAAATAATGTCATCGTAAGAACTAGTGGGGAACATAATCATAAATAATTACTATACTATACTACTATAGCACAGATAGTAAAATATTTTTGTATTTGTTAAAGAAAATGAAAGAATATATTCAAAGCACAATTTTAATGATTTTACTAGACGTAGGTCTTTTTTCCATTTAGTTCTTAATATAGGTATTTTATGTACCTACTTGTATCTAGGTTAAACCTATTTTTCTATATCGCACAAGTTTACCGACGTATACAAGAGTCAAGAGTCTTTTTACTGTAGTTTTTCTCGTGGATATATACATACATTGCAATTTTGTGATGCCTGTTTTTCGTTGCTAAGAGTGAATAGAAGGAGTAGGTACCTACTGTAATTTTTCTATGCTAAGGGCCGTGCGTCGCCAATCGCATCTATCGTCGATCTAGCGAGGCGCATTTCAGAGCAAGTCCGCGAAGTTTCAAAAGCCGTACACATTAGGCGAATCTAAATCCACAGCAGTTCCTGACCTGAGTCACCTTTCGCCTCAAGTCAGTTCGATGCTCTCGGGGACTATAATAGCAGTTGCGTTAATTAATTCCGATATTAGTTTTTTTGTAACGTGAAGTCGATAATGCATTGAAATATGCTCTGCGCTGTGCCTTGCCAGATGTGCGCCGACTCTAAGTCGTTGAAATAAAATATACTTATCTTGGTACATATTATATTAGTTTATGAGGTGCCTTACTTACGAGTCGTGTAATTAGAAGAATATTTTTGTTTGTAATCAAGTTAGTTAGCTAACTTTCAGATTCTAAAAATGTTGTTTCTTAGCAATATCCTTATTGATTTATGTCTATGTTTTTGTCAAGTGTTAATTATTATAGTTACTACAAATAGTTTTAATGAGAGAAAAAAAAAATAAAAAAAATGAATTATAATTAAGAACAAATAAATATAATTGTTAAATAATTGTTGTAATGTTTGTTTTTACTTTTTATGTACAGTCGAGGTAAAAGATATGTTTACATAATCGTAAACATATCTTTGACCTCGACTGTACATGCTTACATGCATGCTTGTACCTACATACGTAAATCTATAAAAATAAATAAAATTGAAGTATCTGTTTGTAATGTCTGTCTGTCTGTATGACTGTCTGTCTGTCTGTTTGTCTGTTCTTGCTAATCTCCGAAACAGCTGGACTGATTTTGATGGGACTTTCACTGGCAGATAAGAGATATTATTAGGAGTAACTAAGGGTACTTTTATTATTCAAAAATAATTTGCGTTTCGCAAAATCAACGAACGCAGTGGAAACCGTGGAGGTCCGCTAGTAAAATATTAATAAATACTTTTTCATGAGAACTACCTACTACTAAGTATTAACGTTAAAGTTCTTGTAGACTTTAAGTTGGTATACTCGTATTTGATTTTTTTTAAACTGAGACTTCATTTAGATGTACACACGGCTACAGATCAAGCTATACATTTCTAGTATAAGCTGACCTCCCATTGTACGGAAATCCTATACAATGCGAGATCAGCTTATACTGGAAATGTATAGCTTGATCTGTAGCCGTGTGTACAATCGCTACCACATCACAACCACATCACGTGGGTGGGCGCTTATTTGTATGACAATTAATAGTTGTATTCACGCGGACCACTTTTTGTAGTCACTATCAACCGCGTGTGTGATACCGACCACACCGAAGCCACGTCGCAGTCACAGTGCAACCACTAGCGACACCATGAACTAGCGGTACTTATATTTTAACATTTTGAAGGTATAACTATACTTTGACCACTTTTTGACCGGACGGACCGACATAAAACGAAAAGGGTTCGAAGTTTGGCTAGGGAACTATTTTTTATTCTATCTAATTTATATATTTGTTATTATTGTTACGACTTGGTTGGATCAAGCCACTATCATGGTACAAGGATTGTGAAATATCTACTGGCAACACAGTTTAGTTTCTCTTTTATAAAAAAAAATTAATGTGGGTATGCGTATTACATTTAGAATCAGTAAGTTAATAAAAGTGTGATTAGAGCTGCATTCTCTCGGCGGTTGTACTGTGGTAACTATGTTATCTGTTTAGCAAGTCTATCATAAGCTCTCGAGCTGTGCACACCTCAGTGCAGTTGTTATTTCACCCATAGTTGAAGTGTAAATTGTAAAGTGTAAGCGAAGTGATAATTTAATGTGAAATTACAACAATAAACCTATTGGGTCCGTGAGGAGTTTGTTGCGTCGCTTCTTCTCCTCATACAGGACTTTTACGAAGCGATGGTGTAACGTTGTTTTATTGCCTGCACTACGCCCATCGAATCCTGATACCACTGAACTCTAATCGAGATGTTTGTATCGCTTGGCTATCGCTGACGCCGACATATTATTATGCTTTATATTTATTTATTCATTTTATTAAAACTGATTCATATATTTCTCAGCCGTATACCTGTTATCACGTACCGGCTCAAGAATCTTGACAACAGGCGGTCACAGATTCTACTTGCATAGAACCCATGGGCCCAAAAGTATATGGAGATGTAACAAAAAGATGTTTGGTTGTCGCTCCACTATAAATGCCATTGATGACACTATCATCAAGATCACAGATCATAATCATTGATTTTACACAATATTGATCGAATTTCTTAGGATCTACTTTTGTGAAAATAAACGTTTAATTTTGTCATAACTTTTTTTTGATCTGCACTAGTCTTAGCAATCGTTTCCACCTCGTTTATCACATTTTAGACTAAGGAAAAAATAAATTCTATCATCTATTTCCAAATTTCTATATAATTATTTTTGTTTCAATTCTCTCTAAGGTACCCCATACTACGAACAATCTCGTCGGGGCAACCAAGCTCTCTGCATTGGGAATTATCGCTTCAACAGGCACAATTCCAGCAAAGGTCCCAAAACAAGATGGAGCTGTGTGAAGATTAAAAACGGTTGTAAAGCCACTATCATCATGCTGGATGACATTATTTTGAAAACTTTGCATGAACATAACCATTGATGTTGCATCTCATTGAACAGCGACTCATTTTGGAAGGAGTTCTGACGAAACCGAGTATATGGTCAATGCAAATTGACTCTCGCCCTGAAATTAGAAGTGTAAATTTTTTATGAGTTTTGATATAAATTCAATGCCAGCGACGGCTCTATCTAGGAGAGCAATCATGGAAGTCGAAGCTACTGAAGCTAATACCGGCTTGGAAAATAGGCAAAAAGTATTTTATTTGGTATTTTTGTCGATATAATTGTGTTTAATATACTAATGTTAATTCAAAACCTAATCCCTATACACTTCATACATTTATATATTTGAAAGCATGCTGCTGAAGGAAACTATGCACTAAATATTAAATCAATTCAGTACGAAATAAAATATATTTTTTATGAAAAATCTACGTGATTTCTTTTCAATTTATTTTGCCCCATACTTGAAGTTTTTGATATTGAAGTGTACTTAGTTTATTAGAATTACTTATAATTTCTTACGTGTATATACTATATCAAAATTATACTATATCAAAATTATACTAGTATCAAAATTGATAGTTTTCAGAAGTACCATGTAGTAAACCCGTAATTGAGTATGGTGGTCACAGGTTAAATTGACGTTTTGACAGTAGAGGCTCTAAGGCAAGATTGATTTGTGTTAAAGTTGCTCATGGCTGCAAGGCAAGACTACACTGCTACAATAGATAGTCTGTTACGTTATTTGCTTGATTTCAAACATGTTTTTTTTTTATAATTTAAGGCCAATATATTACATTTGAGAGGACCCGGTATGGTAATCCCGTCATGGTGCTGGGCAGGTACCGATACTACAAATGGAGCGGCAGCAAAGGGCCTCATCTGAGATGGACTTGCGTGAAGTACCAGCAGGGCTGTCGAGCTACTATCACTACTATGGATAATGTTATTCTAAAAACAAAGAACTTACATATTCACTAAAACACAAAATGGTGGGATTGTCATTTATCGTTTGTGTGTAGTAACATCAGTATTATTTTATAACTAAGAAAATGTGTATGATTATTTTATTGTAACTTATTAATCGTTTCATGTCTGTTAATGTATCAATTTCAACAATGTAAATATTGAATTGATATACAGAGCGTTATTTTTCTTAAGTTTGTTTTATAATATACATATGATGTAACGGAAGCGCTCGTGGTGTAGTATGATTAGCCGTTCCTAATCTATCGGCAAAATTAAACTACCAGCGTTGTGGTCGGTACTTGGATGGGTGACCGCCTTGTTGTCACCAATGTGGTGGAGTATCTTTCAGCCCATTCCCTTTCATCGTCATTAGTGAAAGGAGGCCTGTGCTCAGCAGTGGAATATTATTGGCTGATGATGATGATGATGATGATGATCTCAAATGATTGTGCTTTCAGAAGCGATATTTGTGACTTCGCAACGAGGCAATCCCGTTATTCAACTGGGTAATTACCGCTTTAACAGATGGAGCGGCAGTAAGGGCCTAAAACAACACTGGATTTGCGTCAAAGATCATAAAGGATGTCGTGCGAGGATCGTCACAATTGATCAATTAATTGTCAAATGCTGCAACATACATAATCATCAGTAAAAATAAATAAATATAATTTTCAAAATTTCTGGAATAAGGATCTTTGATTTAAATATTCAATTTCAAATAAGTAGTTCCATGTGTTTTCTTTATGAATCAAATTGTAATCTAGAAATGAGTCTCTAGATAACAACCGATTTCTTAATTCGTTTATCATCTATAAAAGTTTGAGAACCAATACTCTTCAAAGAATTCTAATCAAACCTTAATAAATCAACTACACGTCATATGATTTTCAAAATTATAAGTCAACCTGAATTATATTACGAGGTCGATCTGAGCTATATTATAAAGACAGTCTATGTAACGTCACGAGCCCGTTCTGAAGAACGTCACACGGTGTGGGATCTTCGATCTTCGTCAATATTAACCTAATAACGCACAGTATTTTTATAACAAGATTTTTTATGCCTTTTGCGGTCGAGACCTTGGGACCATGGGGGTCAGAAGCTCGCCGTTTTGCTCGCACCTGGTTGTCAAAATTGATCGAGACCTCCGGAGACCAGCGGGCGGGGAGCTTTATTCGCCAACGCGTCAGTTTGGCTATCCAAAGAGGAACGGCTGCCAGCCTTCTGGGAACCTTGCCGTTAATCGGAAGCAGCGGCAGGCTTGAGGAAATTTTCTATATGTAGATTGTATTTTGTACATATTTGTTGTTACTAAAAAGTTATGTTTGTTGGTTAAACAAGAATCATATTGTATTTTATAATTAACTAATTGCGCCCCGCGGTTTCACCCGCGTACTCAAGGGATATCCTAACCTACCCTACCGTTACGTTTTATTAGTTTTTCTAAGCAACTTTCTCATTTTTTTTCCGTAATAATAAAATCGGTAAAGTTCTCTAATACTCAGGGTATTAGAGAACTTTACCGATTTTATTCATCTTTCTTTTAATCGTAGAGTCGTTCTCTAGTTATTGCGTGGGTTTTTGACGTTTAAGTGACTGTTTAATAAATAAAAACTGATGACACACATGTTTAGTACATGTTTGTTTGGATTGCTTACACATTATTTTAAATAAATAATATGAAAAAGAATTCACACATCATCCAAACTGGCTATAATTATCAATTAACGGATAAGTTTCGGAGTTTTGAGCCAAAAACCAGAAAAGATTGGTAAAAAAAAAAAACACACTTCGTCTTAGACAACCATGGCTAAAAAGGGTCTAAATGATCTATACTAGCATCGCCTTACAGCTTTGCACCCATCTTCCCATCACCCTGTATATCTTGTAATAAAATCTTGTGTAGAGAAAATAACTTAATTTATTATTTATTTTCCAGTGACATTCATGACATCGAAACGTGGAAATCCTATGATTCAATGTGGCCAATACAACTATAGTTATAATAAAGAAACTAGCATTAAGGGTGTGATCAAAAAACGATGGATATGTACTAAATGGGCTTACGGGTGCAGGTCTTCGATCATTACCTTTGGTGATGAAGTAATAAAGTACAATGATGTACATAGTCATAATTATTAATATAGCAACCAGCTAAACTGGTGAGAGCGACTATCATCATCATCATCAGCCTATAATGTCCCACTGCTGAGCACAGGCCTCCTTTCACAAATGAGGGTGAAACGGAATGGGCAGATACTCCACCACGCGTACCCACTGTGGATTGGTGGAGGCAGGCCAACCTACTGTTGGAATTTTTCAAGCCGCCTAGGAAGCATCCAACTAGCTAAACGACTATCACAATTATGTGATAACCGGGACCAACGGCTTTACGTGCCTTCCAAAGCACGGAAGCGCTCGATTTGAAATACCACTAGACGGTCACACATCCAGGTAGACCACGACAGACGTAGCTTAACTTTGCCGATCGATTAAGAACGGCTAATCATGCTACACCACGAGGGCTTCACTAGCGACTAACTTACCCTTTAACTTACCACACCAGATGATACCTTAGGCTGCTATTATGATAATAATATCTGGGTCATTCCTCACACACGGTCATCTGATCCCAAACTATGCGTAGCTTGTACTATGGAAACCAGATAGCTGATATAAGGCGATGATAGCTCAGTGGTAGTGACGTCGGATACCGAGACGAAGGTCCCGGGTTCGAATCCTACAATGAGCTTGAGTTTTCGGTGAAGGAAAACATCGTGAGGAAACCATAGCACGGTGGTTGGGTACTTTGTAGTACCCGTCTGGCTGGCTACCACCCTCAAGTTGAAAATCTGTCGCCAAGCATCTATCGGTGTGTTCCGTCAGCTGCACTTGAGAGCCAGTTCCTTCTAGGCTTTGTGTGCTTACCACCTTCGACCACATTATCACTTACTATAGTGAGATTGTGGTCAAACACAGGCCTATACACAGTAAAAAATAATAATACATATACTACTTTTTGTTTGTAAATACACACTTATAATATACACAATTACACCCAGACTCACGACATGCTAACATATTCATGCACACAAATGCATGTCCTGGGTGGGAATCGAAGACATGACCTGGGCGTAATAGGTGGTTAACCATGCCAACTATATGCTGGTCTATCAATTATCATCATAATTATTATACCTATTATGATTTATAGAAATATGACAGACAGAATTATGGTGGTTAGTTTCTACTTATAACTTATATTGTCTATGATCATTCGTATTCTATTTGACGAAAAAGATCATTATCATCATGATAACACTAATATATAGGAGGTAAAGTTTGGGTGTACCGCTAAGTATCGTGGTAATCTACGAAACAAATCATCTAATTTCAAAAAATATTTCTCTGAATGGAAGATACAGTATCCCTGAGTGCTATAGGCAACGGAAACCGCGGGGATTAGTTAGTACATCATAATGGTGCGTCCATGCTACGCGAATCGAGCACGAGCCGAGCCACGAACGAGCCTACAACGAGCACGATGCGAATCCCTTTGTACGTGAAAAAACTGACATTCGCGCTCGTTCGAGGCTCGCGAGCGCGTCCATGCTACGCGAATCGTGCTCGCAGTTTTTTTTTTTTTTTTTTTTTATACAACTAATTCGGTAAACAAGCATACGGCCCGCCTGATGGTAAGCGGTTACCGTAGCCATATGGACGCTTGCAACACAAGAAGCATCGCTCACGCGTTACCGACCTTTCCCCCCTCCCCTATGAGCTCTGGCGACCTTACTCACGCGCAGGAACACAAATTTACACAACATAAAGTTATTTGGCTGCGGTATTCTGTAAGGTGGAGGTACTTCTCCAGTCGAGCTGCTCTTTGAGCGAATAAACGCTATGCTCTAACTCTAAAAAAAAAAAAAAAGTGTGCTCTGTTCGCCAAGCATGGACGCACCATAACATAAAACGGGGATTTTGAAAATGTGTCGTTGTAATGCAAGAGGCACAGATTACAGAAAAACGCAGATGGAGCGCGCGGAACACGGGAGTGAGGCCAAAAAGCAAATACAAATTGTAAAACACATAGCTGGTATTCGCTTTTAAATAAATAAATGAATAAGTTTATTGTTTATGTTTATTACAATAAACTTATGATAAAAAATCAACAGCATGTTTTCGAGGACTTTGAAATTTGCATGACTTATTTTAATTTATTATGGTATCTACTTATTTTGGAGTAAATTTTATTTTTGTTAATAATATATTGTGGTTATTTATAAAATTGCACCTGTACAAACATTTCAAAATGTTTAAAAGTGAGGATCTTCGGCTGGAGCACTATTTGTTTAAAACTCAAGGATATCAATGTAGATAAAAGCTGTGTTCAATGACGTCCCAAAAAAAAATTTTTCGCCCTCGCCCTCTTTTTACCTTCGTAAAGATTATTTCCCGATGCGCTCGCTCAAGAATAGGCCACAGAATAGATAATAGTAGATTGACATACATTAACGCTTTGATTTATATCACAGATTAGTTAATAGTTACTCCGTAAAACTAGATTCGCGTTCTTGGGGTTACCGGCATAAAAACATCATATGTTTTATGTATGCCATTTACGTGTAAAGTTTCATTCAAATCTTTTTGGCCTTTAAACACTGATTGTTGTGATTTAATTTGTGCATTTGCAATGATCAATTAACTGAAACGCTTCAGTTCCAGAATATTCAGTATCGATTCGAGGGAAACCAGTAATTCAGATCGGTAACTACCGATATTACCGAAGGACGTGCACTAAGGGACCGAAGGCATCTTGGCCTTGCAGCAAGTGGAGCTCACAAGGGTGTCGAGCTTCACTCACCACCATTGAAGACATCATTGTTCATTCTAAAAATGAACATAATCACAAATAATTTTTTACATGTTTTTTTAGTGTTCGATATTAAAAATACTTTCATGTGATTAAATAAATATTTTTTTCTTATTAGCCGTCCCATTCCCGGTTTCATTCACGTTCCTGAGGAACCTATTCTCTTCCCGGGATAAAAAATACCCTATGTGTTAATCCAGGGCATATTCTATCTGTATGCCAAAGAGTTTGAATATTTTGGCATACCTTTTTGGCCACCATACTACCATAAGTAGGTTAAAACTAAAGATAGAAACGCAGAATCGAAGAGCACAAACTATACTATTCTTTTGAGAATGAGATACTTCAGACAAAACAGAGATCTTCAGTATTCCTTGTTTTAATAAAAATCCTGTGGTCATACAATAACGTGAAATGGGAGAAGTTAGTCGCTTTCCTGTGGGAGTTTGTTTCTTTGTGGTTATGCTACTTAAAGAGAATTAAATATAACCATTAAACAACAGGGATCGTGGGTGACCCTTCCGGGGCGGAATATTTGTCATCAATAAATAGTTTATCATGGTGTAGTAACCTTTCTCAATTTCTTGTGCTTTCAGGAGTGATATTTGTGACTTCAAAACGAGGGAATCCCGCTATTCAGTTCGGTAATTACCGCTTTAACAGATGGAGCGGCAGTAGGGGCCTAAAAGATCACTGGATTTGCGTCAAAAATCATAACGGATGTCGTGCGAGGATCGTAACAATTGATCAAGTAATTGTCAAATGCTGCAACATACATAATCATCAGTAAAAATAAATAAATGTAGGCTTACTTGAACTTAAAAGTAATAGTATCTATATACAGTATTGTGACTCGGTCCTGTCTTTGAAATAACTACCTTCAGCCGTACGGTACGTAAACATGCGATAGGAATTTCATCTACCTACTTGAGTTTCTTTCTAGTATTGTGATTGCATATAAATATATTTGTTAAAATAAGGTTCGCTTTGAATGAAATAGGATATAGTAAGAAGATGAGAAGTAAACTGACCACTTGATGCAATATAACATTGATATTATATTTCTGACTTATTCATGTTTTTAGTTCCAACATATTTACTATCGAAGCGTGGAAATCCGATAATTCAAATCGGTAACTATCGATATTATAAGAAATCCAGGTGTAATGAAGTTAGAGCAACTTGGCCCTGCAGCCAGTGGACCAGGCTCAAGTGTCGCGCTGCGCTCACTACCATTGAAGACACCATTGTTCACTCTAGAAACACACATAACCACTGATTGAACTTCTCATTCTTTATTTATTTATGTCCCAGGATATATTTGCATTTTTATTTACCATTTTTTTAGTTTAGTGTTTCTATGTTCAATGTTTTCGGATATGTACCTATTTAGTATTTATAAAGGAGAAATGTGTACATAGCTATATGAGTATTCGCTTTAATTTGATTTATGTGTCATAAATATTTAAATATCCATTTGTTTGTATTATTGCGGTCCTTTGACTGTTTGGCGATCCGCGCGGGCGAGGAAAACAATAAAAATCAAGTGTTATTTTTTAACCGCAAGTCAAGGGATCCTTTGACTTGACTTGAAGATCAAAGGGTTAAAGAAATACAATTTACAATAAAAATATCTGCATTTTTTTTATACCACTAAGGTGGCAAACAAGCATACGGCCCGCCTGATGGTAAGCAGTTATCCTAGCATATGGACGCTTGCAACACTTGCGATTGAAATTTGTCGGCAAAATAGTTCTCATGTCGTAGTTATTTATTTAAGTGAATGTTAGAGCTAATATGATATAAATACAGGCTTATCTAGGCTAGGTAGTAGTTAGGTCTGCCCTGTAGCTGGGGCTTAGAATAACAGCTACGGTGTTCCCCTGCCTGCCGTAATCGCCAAGCAGGATGGTGGGTCGATGTGGTCACGACTCATCATGCGATAGCGATAGCACAGCGTGGGTGCTGGGGGAGGTATCACACTTCCCCCGGGACGAGCGCCTCGCGTAGAGGGGTGCAGGTACGGGTTCAACACGAGAGCCCGCTCCCCTCTCTACAGCGCAGATGGCGACAACCGTGGCGTTTTAGCCGGTACAAGTCCGGCATAATCTGGCCGCTACCCTCGGGGCGGTCGGGTATACTATGAGGATATCCCCAGAAAAAAAAGTTTGTAGTTAGGTGAAAATAAATAAAAAATAGCTTGATAATGCTGGGAACCGCTACTACATCTATTCCTAGTAGTCGGAAACACGATTGTACTTTATCGTGTGTTTGAGTTCTTATGAATAAATTGTGTTGATTACATTATATTTGTTCTTATTTGTATATGTTAGTTCCAGTATATACATCATCGCTACGGGGGAAACCGATTATTCAAATCGGTAACTATCGATACTACAAGGCGGCCATGTATAGAGGGCCAAGGATAACTTGGCGTTGCAGTCAGTGGAGTAGAAAAAGCTGTAGATCCTCGCTAGTAACGCTTGGTAAAGTCATTATTTGCCGTAAAAAGGAACATACCCACTGATGTTAATATCGTTTTGTATTTTAGTTTATGTGTTTTCATCGCTGACAATAAATACTACCTATTCAATTCATACTTTAATTTATACATTATTTTTCAAGTCATCGCCTGACGTGAAAAATACACTGTTTAACACTTATTAATAATGCCGTAAAAAGAAATTTGACTACGGGACTAACTTCGAAATCGCAGATTTTCATACATTTTTGCCGAGGACACATGTACCTTTTGTATGAAAAGAAGTAATTTTTTTTGCGATTTCGATAAAAAATTGATCGTATACATGAGTACTTGACATGGTTTCATTTAATTATGTATTGTCGTATCCACCCCGGATACGACAATACGATCACCAGAGTTCTATCGTAAAGGCATAAATGACCTTCCTATTAGATGACAGCAATGTATAATAATAAAAGTAATTATTTTGATTAAATAAATATGTTAAATTAAAAAAAACTAATTTCAATTTTTCAGTAAAAAATGGCAATTTCACACTTTAACCCCTAATATTTTTCTTTTTCTGCTTCTAAATCACAATACGAACAAAATTATGTGTGACAATTTTGGTCACAATTAGTTGCTAGAAGTTATAAAATTGACCTCTAATTGCTTGTCAGAATACTAAGTGCAAATTATTTATGGTTAAACATGCGTATTGAGGTCCCTGCGAGATCTGCTCCACCTCATCAAACTTTACGCAGGATAAAACCATGGTCAAGGAAATATAAAATAATATTTTGGATAACTTCTTGCAACTTGTGACCAAGATTGTCATTTATAATTTTGATCATCTTGTGACGTAGCAGCAGAATTAAAATTAATTGAAAAAAATCCGTATTTCCAAAAATACTCATTTTTTTTTAATAAATTTTAATGCCGCTTTTATTTTCTAAGTCAAAATTCGGCTCATGGTTCCTCTCAGCGTTTTTCTCTAAGACCTGTATTTTAGAATGTGCCAGTACTGGCTAGAAAAAAAAAAGCTTAGGGTGCCACATACGTATATATAGGCTACGGTAACTGTTTAGCTCATAGAATTAGCAAGCTGAAGTGGCAGTGGGCTGGTCACATATGCCGAAGAACCGATAACCGGTGGGGAAAACGTGTTCTTGAGTGGAGACCGCGTCTCGGTAAACGTAGTGTAGGGCGCCCTCCAGCGAGATGGAGTGACGATCTGCAAAAGGCTGCTGGTAGGAAGTGGATGCGTCAAGCCGAAGATAGGGCGAGATGGCGCGCATTGGGTGAGGCCTATGTCCAGCAGTGGACTGCTATAGGCTGATGATGATGATGATGATGATGATGATGAACTGTTTACCACCAGGCGGGCCGTATGGTTGTTTGCCACCTTAGTTGTAAAAAAACAAATAACGTATCCTTAACCTGTAAAGCATTTCTTCATGTATCCTAAACAGGCATTGGTGCAGCAATCACTATGGTTCATACACAAAGCACTATGAGTAAGAGGCCTTGTTATATAAATTAAGTAATTAACTAGCTTATAACTCGAAATAGATGATAACGAATTAAATCACACAAAGATTATTAAATAGGTATAGTTATATCGTACTGACTGATGTCCGTGTTTTTGTACTTTTCAGATCTCAAATATTTGACCTCTAGAAAGGGTAAGCCTATTATACAGATTGGCAAATATAGGTATTATTGTCACAGAAATACAAAAGGTGTTAAAGCGCTGTGGCTGTGCTGCAAATGGAGTAATTTCCGCTGTAGAGCTTCCATGACAACGATTGAAAATAAAATTTATAGCTTTAAAAATGAACACAATCATTGAATTATCATAGAATTACATTATTTTAAGGTGCATATATGATATTTTTTTTATGAAGGAATATATTATTTTTTCAAGTAATAGGAATAACAACTATAACAGTAACTGCGTCGGAATTTACGTGTCTTAACAAACGTCAAAGTTAATGTCTACATTACAATTAACTGACTTTTGTATTGTAATCTACTAGCTGTCCCCCGCGGTTTCACCCGCGTTCACGGGATAAAAAGTAGCATATGTCCTCCTCCATACCATAGGATATCTGAATGTCAAATTTCATGATGATCCCTTGAGTAGTTGAGGCGTGAAGGCGTACAGTCAAACAAACTCTTTTTCGTATTTATAATATTAGTTAGGATAATAATAACAAATAATATAGTTAGTATATCTTCCAACGACAACTGTATCTATTAATAGAACCTGTGGTAGGGTACTTTTTAGGTAGTACCCGTCTGACTGGTAACTACCCAAAAGTTTAAAGCGATGATAGCTCAGTGGTAGTGACGTCGGATACCGAGACGAAGGTCCCGGGTTCGAATCCTACAATGAGCTTGAGCTTTCGGTGAAGGAAAACATCGTGAGGAAACCATAGCACGGTGGTAGGGTACTTCGTAGTACCCGTCTGGCTGGCTACCACCCTCAAGTTGAAAATCTGTCGCCAAGCACCTATCGGTGTGTTCCGACAGCTGCACTTGAGAGCCAGTTCCTTCTAGGCTTTGTGTGCTTACCACCTTCGGCCACATCATCACTTACCATGGTGAGATTGTGGTCAAAACACAGGCCTATACATAATAAAAAAAAAAAAAAAAGTAAAAGCTAGTGGTCCTTTAATGGTTTGTGTGATTACCATCTACGGCTCAATCAATACTTACTAAGGTGATTTTACGTAATAATTACGAACTATTAATCTACATTATAATCACTGTATTTTTATTATTATTATTATTATAATTAAGTAAAATAAAGTAATATTCAAAATAAATTAACATTTTCATTGAACTGATGAAAGATTTCAGTGTTTTTTCATGATTTGTTTTTTCAGGTTCATATTACACAACGTTTTTAAGGTAAACCTATGACACGAATAGGGCATTTCAGGTTCGATTGTAGCAGTAGCTGCAAGGGGCCTGAGCGCGTGTCGAAATACCAATTGTAACACCTCGATTCCAGCGCTGGATAAGCCATAATTAAGTTTAAAAAAGTTATAATCGCCAATGATATGATACGTTAAAAGTACTTTTAATATACAATAATAATAATTTTATTTAAAAATACAAGAAAGTAAGATTTTACAAATACATATAGCAGAATAAAACATAAACTCAACGCTGAGATATCAGTGGACTCCAAACTAGGGCAAGCCCCCGTTTTTTTTATATTATCATTGATAACCATGGCTAAGCGTAAATGTATCGAACGTATTTGTAGCTTAGAATATGTGTCTGTACTAATAAAGTAGCGGCCTTAGTAGTAGCGGCCGAGTCATCGTTCTTGAATTAATAAAATTAATTTATTAGTTTAATTTAACATAAATTCGTCTTAATTAATTTAAGATCTATTTTCAGACATTATTTTCACGAAAACAAGAAATGGCGGATCGGTTTTGTACGTGGGACACTATCGTTACTATAAAAATAATCGATGTCGAGGACAGAAGGCTACCTGGTTTTGCAGTAGACGGGCATGTCGAGCATCAGTGTTAGCTATTGAAGACTCCATTATTGCTATCAAAAACCATCACAATCATCCATAAACTCAAAGGTTACGTTCTATTTTACCAGCATAAAACTCTTATTTTAAAATTCTTACTTCATATGTAATATTTTGATTGCCATTTTGAAACATACCTACTGGCTGGAAGGAAGTGTGTTGCAGTCTTCATGGTTGCAGTCATGAAGCAGCTTCATGGTTGCAGTGCAGTGGTTGACTATGTACCGATGATAATAAATAAAATAAATTAAAACAATGCTTTATTTATTTCAATAGATTTAAGAGATTCCATTTATTTTGCGAATTTCCGTTTTTGAAATTAGAAATGCGGAAATAAGATTATGAAATGAGGGCATTGCAGAAACAGAAAATATTATAATAATACTTTATGTAGAGTTTTAAAATTTGACATTTGTGGCAATTGGGATTTTACAGAGAGAATTCGTCAAACCAAAACCATTAAATGCAAAAAGCATTGATACAGTTCTGAAACCCATTTATTCATACAATTTACCTCAATAAACGGGCCTGGTAGTTCCTGCGATTAGCGCGTTCGAACATACAAATATTACTAAAGATAAGAGCTTATAATAACATTTGAATGTATCAGCTTTTGCTGCAAGTAGGTAAAGTTTTATTGGAAGAATGTTATAAAACAAATGTTAATTATATTTTCAGTTCCAACATTTACGATTTCACGATACGGAAAACCGGCTATTCAAGTTGGTCGTTACCGATTCAATCGTAACAATCGCAGCCATGGACCAAAGACGTTATGGGTTTGCTGCAGGGTCAGCTCCGGATGTCGAGCCTCCATAACCACCATCAACGATATTATTATTAAGCAAAAAACTGAACACACCCATTGATTTACATTTGACTTTTACACGGTAGATTCTTCTTTTTTTTCGGTTATTAGTATGGGTCGATTCTGTTATTTTTATATTCATTTTATTTCAGTTTGTAAAAGAAGCTCACAACACTTTTGTATTTAAATTATAATATAATTTAAATTACATGGTAAACCTATTTTTCTGTTTTGAAGTGTTTAATCAGGGCTAGTCATTTGCGAGGCAATCATAGTTCATGAAGCTTTCTAATAACAATATCCATTTTTACTAAAAAAAACTATTTGTTAATGTGTAGGATTCAGATTTTTATTACACGTTTTTGTTACTATTTTTTTTATCACTCTACTTCACCTGGTTGTTCACGTTACAGCAGCTGCACGAGTCACTACTACTTTGCCTTGGCCACCTAAATATTGACCTCGGTAAATTGTGATCTCATCTCAGTAGTACAGCTAAGCGTACATTAATAAGTCTAAAGGTCCACCACTCATTATATCAGCACGGCTACGCCTCGGCAAATACCTTGCCATGAAAATGAGGTTCTTTAGATCCTATTCGTGTAAGTAAATTTTACAATGACTATATAAAATTGTTAATGCCACGCGGCAAGCGTGCTTGCCGCTGCATGTAACTAGTTCTGCTGAACACGCGCTTCTAACGAGCGGCCCGCTCCCTTACGGCATGACGCCTGAAAGCCGATGCTTGCCAAAGCCGCACCACCAATTTCACAGGCGCGGCGGCGCCCCGCGCCACTCGCGAGCTGCCACCTCGTGGGCGGTGCGCTGACTGCTAGTGGTTCGATTGATTTGAGGCGGTCCCGGACCGTTGCTGCATCGAAGCGGTGCTGATATATTGAGTGTTGAACTTTATGTTACATGTCTTGTCTACTCAAAAGAATGAAAAAACAAAAAAAAACTGTTTATTTCCTTCCAGGTCCAGTATTTACTAATTCGCCTTTTGGTAAACCTATGGTTCTTATCGGCAATTATCGTTACTATAAGAAAAGTCAGCAAAAAGGCGAAAGAGCAACGTGGTACTGTACAAAAAAGAAATGCCGTGCCAGCATCACTACTTTGAAAGATGCTATAATTAAAACCAACGACTCTCATTTCCACTGAGAAAGACAATTGAATATGTCCAAGTGGTGTATCGGTAGCATCGCTTGAAACATCAATAAAATTTTCCTTTTTTATCTTTTGCAGACATAATATTTACCACTTCTCGGTTTGGAAAACCAGTAATAATATTAAATAAACACCGATACAACCAACACTGTACAATTATTGGATCAAAGAAAACTTGGACATGTTCAATGAGAAATACTAGGTGTCGAGCAAGGATCTACACGGTGGACGATATAATAGTTAATGTTGCTAATCATCGCTCACATACGCTGCCCAGACACCTTCGTTAGCTGGAAATGTTAACTATTTCATCACTTTGGTACTATTTTCTACCATTGCTTAAAATTCACACTTATTTATTTATTAATTATCATTAATTATATATAAAATAAAAATGCTAAAATAATGAATATTTATATGATAATTTTTATTCATGTTTAAGTTATCCTTTTTTAAAGTTTCTTAGTTCCATCCCAAATATTAGCCAAAAAAATTATTTTCCCAAAACGACCTTATGGTCATTCGCGAAACGTAAGGGCTGTATTATTATAACCCAACCAATAAAGGTCGCAATGGATTAAAAACTTTTAAATATGTTGTAAGTCCGCAGGCTATCGTGTCATGGTCACGACCATAGATACCGACCAGTAGAACAGATAACTATTACAGATAATGATGAAACCACTACTAGAAGTATGAAGACTGACGGACCAGTTGGCATGGTTGGTAAAACCTTTGCCTATGACGCAGTATGTCCATTCCAACCCAGGGACTAAATTTGTGTGCATAAACATGTCTGCATGTGCTTATTCTGGGTATAATTTGTAATGGTAGTAGTGCATGGGATTGTAGATGCGCATGGGACACTGGCTGTCGAACAAGGATCTGCAGGAGACAATTTTATAATTCATGGTGCTAATCAACACACAGATAAGCTTTTAAAGGGAGAATGTGTCAAAATTGTTAGAGTTACACAAAGTTTCTTTTATAATTTACAGGTGCACTGTTTCTCTTCACAAAGAAAGGCAAACCCTTACTTCAGATCCATGGATGTAGATACAACTGCAAGCGTATTAGTGGAGCAAGGACTTCTTGGGTGTGCAACAAAGCCCCTCAGGGGTGTAAAGTTACCATTATCACAATTGATGACATCATTGCTAATGTGAAACATGAACATAATCATCTGTGAACTGTGACTTGATATAAATCTCATCTCACTAATTATTATAAATGCGAAAGTTTGGATGGATGTTTGTTACTCAATCACGCTTCAACGACTGAACGAATTTGGATGACGTTTTTGTTCTGGCTTAACACACACATACTAATATATCCCTTTGATACGCGTGCGGGTGAAACCACGGGGCGCAACGCAACTAGTGTTATATACGTTGATGTTATAGGTATGAAAATAAGTGACGTATGTAGATACTGTATTTAAAAACGGCTACGTAAATAATCAATCAATAGATGTTTTTGTATGATAGTGTATATGTTACTGTACACGCTTGAACTTCGGTATATCCTAAGATTTACTCGTAAAACCTACCAAGTCTCAATGGTAGAGTCCGAATTGTTCTGTGATCATCGTTAATTGCGGACGATTACTATCACTTACTCAGTAAATGTTAGATTTTACCAGAGACATGGTAAACGATGAAAAATAGTTTGCATAATGTAAGTTCGCATGTTTTTTGCTTCATTCCACATCATCAGTTCCCACGAGGTAATTACTAACACATGTGAATAACAAACCTTAGATTAGATCCGTGTTTTTTTTTGTACTCCGATCCGACTACAACTTTTTAACCCATAGTTTTTTTTTTTTTTTATACCACTTAGGTGGCAAACAAGCATACGGCCCGCCTGATGGTAAGCGGTTACCGTAGCCTATGCACGCTTGCAACACCAGGGGTATCACGCGCGCGTTGCCGACCCTGCAGAAATGTCTTCACACCCCTTTTGAAGAACCCCATGCTGTACTCCATTGGGAAAACCACGGCGGGGAGCTCATTCCACAGTCTGAGCGTCCGCGTAAATCAGGGTATTGAATTTCCTGTGAATTATGGCAAAGCGTGCTCCTTATGCTTTGTTACCGTCCTCTATGGACTGGTCAGAGCGCAAATGTAAGCCCTATTTTTTAAAGTATTTTGATGAATTCAGTTTTTTTTTTGCTTTATACCAGAACCAATATTTATTGAAACGAACAGAGGCAAGCGAAAGTTGCGAATTGGCAAACACACATTCAATCTAATACACAGCAATGATTTAAGATGTTATTGGTACTGTAACCAATCCTCTAAACGATGTCGCATGTCGGTCGTCACGTATGATGACACCATTTTGAAGATTACTAATCAACACAGTCACGGATGATTTGTGTGTTGTGAAGGAACGAATGACGACACGAATTGACACGATGCTACCGTGATTCACACACATTCTATTTGTGCGATCTTCTGATATTAGACAAAATGATTCGTTATTGTTCTGTGGGTGCTTAGAAACCACTGCATACAAATGAGAATCGCAGATTTTTTGGATATAAGGAAAATATATCGCTCGTACAATAACAGATCTATAATCTTTATATTATATCGATATAATATTGCACATACTATGTTAATGTGTGATAACATGTTAGAAAAGTAGTAGATGCTTATGTTTAGTGCAGTGCTTGTCAGAATTCAAAATCAATTAAATTCAGTGTCTCATTGATTATCCAAAACGTGTGCGGAGTAGTGCGGACAGGCCGTATATTTTTGTATCGAGTTTTGCAGGACCTTGCATCTCAAAATTAATCTAAGTTATTAAAGTTCTATGTTCATAGCTTGTGTTAAATTAAATACCTCGATTAAGTAAACAAGAATAATAGTTGTAGGTAGGAAATATCGATTAGGTTCTCTGTGTTGTTGGTAGTTAAGTAGATATCTACAAAACGACTACTTATCGTATATAATGGAATAATGTCCTACGCAGCAGTAGGAACACATACCTACTATTGATTTCTCTGAATTTAAATAGGATTTCTAAGAGAGGTAGAGCATAGCGTTTATTCGCTCAAAGAGCAGCTCGACTGGGGAAGTACTTCCACCTTACAGAATACCGCAGCCAAATAACTTTATGTTGTGTAAAGTTGTGTTCCTGCGCGTGAGTAAGGTCGCCAGAGCTCATAGGGGAGGGGGGAAAGGTCGTTAACGCGTGAGCGATGCTTCGTGTGTTGCAAGCGTCCATTTGGCTACGGTAACTGCTTACCATCAGTTGGGCCGTATGCTTGTTAGCGACTAAGTTGTATAAAAAAAAAAAAAGGAACTCAAATAAAAAAAAACATATAACAACAGAATCCAAAATAGAAATTGAAGCCCAGAAACACTTAATATTCTTGTATCACGAAATAATAAACTAATATTATTTATTTCTTCTCATCAGTGACTTATGAAGATATTGGAAGCCGAAGATATTTGTGGTACTGCGGTTATCGTTATAGCAGGAATGTTGCTTCTGACCGTAAAACTTGGTGGATCTGCAGCAAAAGAAGTGCCTTCAGATGTAACGCGTCATTAATCACTTATAATGATTATCTGTTAAAAGTAAAATCTCAACACACCCATGGACAATAGGTTAACACACAGGTCCACTAACCACTGATATAAAAAAAAGCTTTGTCTGCCCAGCTATCGGTATCTAAACCGTAAAAGTGTTTCATCATCAGCCTATAATGTCCCACTGCTGAGCACAGGCCTCCTTTCACAAATCAGGGTGAAAGGGAATGGGCAGATACTCCACGACGCGTGCCCACTGCGGATCGGTGGAGGTAGGCTAGTGGTCAACCTACTGTTGGAATTTTTCAAGCCGCCTAGGAGGCATCCAACTAGCTTAACGACTATCACAATTAAGTGATAACCGGGACCAACGGCTTTACGTGCCTTCCGAAGCACGGAAACGCTCGATTTGAAATACCACTAGGCGGTCACCCATCCAGGTACCGACCAAGACAGACGTAGCTTAACTTTGCCGATCGATTAAGAACGGCTAATCATGCTACACCACGAGCGCTTCAAAGTGAAAAAAGTGCTAAAAAGCTTAAAAGTGTTTGCTTTGCAGAAACTATCAATAAAAAAATTAAAAGTCATCTCCCGTGACGGTGAGCGGGATTACCGTAAAAATAACCGGCCAAGTACAAGTCGGACTCGCACACGGAGGGTACATTAATAATAATAATGTAACCTTACTCAAATTGACTGTGAAATGAATATTAGGGGCAAAATTTAAAAGTAACAAAATTTCGTGCCACATTTCGTGATTCTAAGTCAACGGGAACTACCATATAGGTTTTCGATCCAAAACCTATAGGGTACTTCCGGTTGACCTAGAATTGACAATTTTGGTTAAAAGCAAGGTCTTATAACGCAAGTAAAGGGAAAATTCCGAAAAATAAAAATAGTTGAAAATTAAGGTAAATTTTGGTACTTACAAGTTTTCGCGAAAATCTAAATTTGCCCATATATGACTGAAGGGTTAAAGTCAAATAAAATAAATCGAATGATCTAAATAAATTGTGTATTTAAATTGTTATTAACTTAGTCATAGTTTAATTTACCTGCTTCTGCAAAAAATAACTTCAACTAAAAGATTTCCTAAACGGAGAACAATAATATTTGAAAAAACCTTGACAGCATGAGTAAAGGTAAATTGATTCTACAATCAATCATACTCTTTCAGGTATCCACAAAGACTATAAAGGATGTTTTCTGTTCATCGAGGGATTCCGATTTTCTAGGAATGTATCAAACGGCGACAAAGTATGGTGGAAATGCAGCCAGCGCGAATCAAAGAACTGCAACGCTTCCGCAGTCACGTTTAGAGGAAAAGTTGTGAAAATTAAATATACTCATACACATGAACCATGGGGCTCCTTACCACGATGAAATTGGTATCGAGCATACATTTATCTAAGACTAGAAGGAAAAACCTACCCCATACGGAATAAATTTGGTGTACCTAACTCTGAATCTCTAAGCAGTTGTCTCCGCCACCGCGCCACCATCAACTTTTTTTGCAATTCAACTCAGACTGATCTGAATCGTTTTGTGTCAAAACACGTCAGAATTTAAGAGAGCAGGCTTGTGGTTGTTTTCAGGTCTGACTAAATATATAAATTATCTTTACACAGAATAGTATTGTGATAATTATTACATAGTCAGTGATTGTAGTATGTAATTATTAAAACATGTTAAAACAGAAAAGGCAGGGATTTTCCTGAATAATTGAAACGGCAGATGTCGACAACATGTCTTACTGTTGTATTTATTTAATAGGTGTATTTGCTATGCGTATATTGATACTTTTTTTAAGACAATTACATTTTTATAATTTTATATTTTTTTTTTACAAAACTTGATTGTTAGCTTGCGAATAAGATAATTTTGAAGTCTCTCCTACTCCTAGATCCTTATATATTAGAGTTTTTATGCACACCAAATCAAATTGGGAGGTTGTTATTACAAAAACGGTTACTATTGTCGATAAAAATAGATGCATAATAACCACTCTATTTTGAGGTAGTTCAAATTGTATAATCTAGTTAATTAAATATTTGTCTTTGAAAGCGGTCATTTTATTTAAAAACAATAAATTGGGTGTTGTCGGAATTAGGATCTGAATACGGTGATTTCCAACTAATTGATATGTAACTATACTGATTGGTAGATTTAACTGAAATGGTCTTACAATGACTTTACATATTTATTAGTTATGTAGAATGCAGTGTTAAGTCGTTTTCGATGTTATTGACTTGCCGTTACTTAAATAATGATTGTGTGAAATGTATCTAATATTCCATTTAATTTAATTCTACGCTACGACACTGCTATGTGTATACCTAATCTTTTTACAGAAATGAAACCGACATTTGCAGCTTCTAAGTTTGGCAAGCCAGTTATTGAGCTATGTGGACACAGATATAACCTCAGATGGGAGGGATTCGGCAGTCGAAACATTTGGACTTGTGTGAAGAGGAGGAGCAAGCACTGTCCTGCGCAAATCATCACGATTTGTAATGAAGTATTTGAAATCAAGAACTGTCATAATCATTGACCAGTTATTTTGATATCAGGAATCTGAGTTTGTGGTTGAGACGAAAATACATTAAACAATTTAATTTTAACTATTTAAATAAAATAATAATTACGTTATTACCTATTAATATTAGTTAGTTATTATTAGCCACAGGCGAGTGCGCTAAGGGAGCCGAGAGTGTAATGATCGATGCACAAGCCTATCAATCAATTCGACGTTTTTTCAAAACACTTGCAAGGATACAGTTTTTGGAGTCACACATGGAAAAAATTAACAAATATTTATGGAAAATTAAGAACAGGTTTTTTTTCTAAAACTGTTTTTCCCGGTTAAATTAAGAATGCTTCGTCTACACATATATTACTTGCAGTGAGGTACATCATCGGGATCATAATTATCATAAAACTGTGCGGTAATATAAAAAGCACTAGTGCATATTAAGCTGCATAATGAAACTAAAATCGGTTAGTAGGAATATTCTGTGAATCGGTGCAATTAAGGACGCATCCTAACTAATATTATAAATGTGAAAGTGAGTTTGTTTGTTTGTTTGTTACTCCGTCACGCCTCAACTACTCAACGGATCACTATGAAATTTGGCTTGCATATAGCCTATGGTACGGAGAAGGACATAGGCTACTTTTTATCCCGGGAACTCGGGTGGAACCGCGGGGGACAGCTAGTATACAATATATTGAGAAATTAGCTGTTTTCCGATCCATTTACCGCTAAATCCATTGAAATTTGCCAAATTTTGCGGGTACCAAATGATTCATGTCTGTCTGTCTGTCTATCTGCCTGTCCGTCCGTATGTCATAGCCACTTTTTTCCGAAACTATAAGAACTATAATGTTGAAACTTGGTAAGTAGATGTATTCTGTGAACCGCATTAAGATTTTCACACAAAAATAGAAAAAAACAAAAAAATTTGGGGGTTCCCATACTTAGAACTGAAACTCTTTTTTTTTTTTTATAAAACACCTAAGTCTATGGATAGGTCTAAAAAAAAATTTATTGAGGTTTCTAATATCATTTTTTTCTAAACTGAATAGTTTGCGCGAGAGACACTTTCAAAGTGTTAAAATAAAAAAAATAATAAATGTGTGCCCCCCCTGTAACTTCTAAAATAAGAGAAAGATAAAACTTAAAAAAAATATATGATGTACATTACGATGCAAACTTCCACCGAAAATTGGTTTGAACAAGATCTAGTAAGTAGTTTTTTTTTCGTCATAAATTGAAATTCATATCAAATACTCAGGTCTACTACCGTTTACTTATATACCTTCAGGTTTGTACGGAACCCTTGGTGCGCGAGTCTTACTCGCACTTGGGCGGTTTTTTTCTAACAGTTTTTTACGTTTACAGATTGTATTATTCACAATTCAGATCGCGGGGGTGCAAAGTTATTCGTAGACGGATATCCATATCTGAAGAACAGAACATTAACTGATGGAAAAACTGTACATTGGGTTTGTGTAAAAAGAAGAAGAAAAGGTTGCAGGGCAACCGCTTTGACGTACAAAGATAAAGTTAAAAAGTTAAAAAATCTCCATACTAATCATTGACCTATTAATCTTAAAAAGCTAAAATACACTAATTGTTAACATATTTATATTAAATTATTCACCCATAATTTCGTGTATCCTTTTTTCTCGTAGCAATAATGGTACCAACAAAACGTGGGAGCTCCAAGCTATTTATGGATAATTTATATACACTGGATATGCAACAAGAAATCTAAGAGCTGCAAAGTTAACTGTTCTTAAAGTTGACGAGTGCGTAGATAAAGTTTGTGGCAATCATAGTCATAATAATTACTAGTAAGTTTAGTAACATAATAAATACATAACAATACCGAATTTGACCTCTCTTATTAAAACTTGGTCCATAATTTTTATACCTTTGTACACTATGAGGCATGAGTGCTGAGCACAGTGTATGTAGTGGGGGCAAGCTCGCCCATTATCACTTTTGGCCAAATCACAGTAGCCAAATGACCCGCGAGAATCCAATAGACGACGAGCAACGACTGACGAACCAATCGTGTGCGGCTCAGCGCTCCCCCCATCTTCATTCCGCCAAACAGACCGAAAAATTAACTGCTGCGCAGGTGTCAATCTGTGCTCACGACTCGTGCCCATTACTACTACTATAAATGCGAAAGTGACAAAAGAATTGTACGTCATAATCATAATGACAATTATAATCATGACTGAAATTAATATTCAATAGTTAAAAACTGCATCTGCATTGTTTTTTTTATAATTATGTGGGCTTGCGTTTGGCCTCTGACCCGCCCATAGGGGACGATGACGAAGCCTAAGATGGAATGGACGCTTACATAGAAAAAACCTATTCACTCTGGCCTTGAAAGGTCCTAGATTGTAAGATTCAGGAAACACAGACGCTGGAAGCAAGTTCCACTCCCTTGCTGTCCGCATTATAAATGAGGATGCAAAACTGAAAATTTACCCGGCGTCTTGTGGTTCGGTGTAAAAAAGGGGATGGTGGTTCATTGTAATAATTATAATTCCAATAATTGCGATATTGAGCTTTATTCACTTGTGAAACTATCATTGTTCTTTGTAATTTTTTGATCAATATTTGTGTATTAATTTATGTCTATAAAAATGGATTTAAAATATATTATTCGTATTTCAGGCTTATTTTGCTATCTCGGCACATCTAGACGTGGTCAACCAATTTTGAAATATGACAACCATACGTACCACAAGGATCCCGTGAGGTCGATCGAACCGGACTACGGTCTCAAGTCTATTTGGCGATGTGTGAAGAGAAAGTCTCATAAATGTAAGGCAAATGTCGTCACTTTGGACGACAAAATAATGCACTTTAACCATTTACATAATCACAATTAGTTGGATTATTATTTTGTATTTTATGTATTGACATTTTAATATATATATATTTTGTAGTGTAGTTATATGATGGAACTATAATAATTTGTAATTTATTTGTTACTTGTCAATTTGTTTTCGGTTTTATGGATTGTTTTGGTTTAACATTTTAGGATGTTTAATATTTTAAGTTCTCGACGCTTTCAACTATTTACTATTTCATCTATCTTTTATCTGATTGACTAGGTCAAATAATCAAATAATTTTATTATGTGTGCCTTAGCCGTGTAATTAATGTTATTTAAATTAAATAAACAATGATTTAACAAAAATAGTTTCTTATATCGTATATTGACTCCTTCACCTTCTTCGGTGCCGAATATCTTTCTCTTCATTCATTTTGAATGTCAATTTCCCTTTATGTGGGTGGCAGCACTGGAGATGCCGAGTTACTGACCTCGTTAACATTCGTCAGTCAGCGATGGAGGCCAATTACAAATTGTGACAATGAACGTCCCTCGTTACAATCTCGTATGAGGCAGGCCTTTTTTGATAATTTTTGGTAAGAGTCGACAAAAATATTTGTGGAAGCTGTTATAGAGCCGTTAACTAAAGTTTCTGAACGTCATCAATATATCTTTGGGAGAGTGAAAGATGCACTGGATGTTATGAAAAAATTGAAGAGGCGGACAAAAAAAGTTAAGAAAATTTAAAATTTCTGCCAAAAATGTTATGAAGTATGTTTGACATAATAGGAAACATTATGAGTCATAAAAGTTTTCATTCAATAAATAAGTAGATGCTGCTCGCGAAGTCTGCTCTCAAACTTCGCACACATTCTCACTATTCGATAAGAGTAGCCTAAACCGGTATGGTATATTCATTAATCATATACCTACTTCATTCATTTCTAGATTTGAGTTTTTAAATTTAAGTCAACCATCAACTTTGTAGAAAAATAAATAGATTTTGTTTGAAAATGAAGATTTTGAATTTACTTTATTACCTGTTAATAATAACAACGCTCTACGCAATTCATGTGATATTCCTTACTCTCTTGCTGTCTTCATCTTCATCTACTGCATTATTAATTTCTCCAGCTTTTTTGTATTCAGCAGAGTATCTCGACGTTTCTCGTCTTTGAACACCAGTCAAGAGGTATTATGGGGTTCTTCAAAAGGGGTGTGAAGATATTTCTGCAGGGTCGGCAACGCGCGCGTGATACCCCTGGTGTTGCAAGCGTCCATAGGCTACGGTAACCGCTTACCATCAGGGAGGCCGTATACTTGTTTGCCACCCAAGTGGTATAAAAAAATATATGTTATAATCTATCTACGTTCATTTACTGTGAGTTACAGGTTTCTTCTTCATCTCCACTCACGTTTTTACACAATACCGTTCACATCTACTATTTCCCGAACACCAGTCAAGAGGTATTATGCTATAATCTATCTACGTTCATTTACTGTGAGTTTCAGTGTTCTTCTTCTTCTCCACTCACGTTTTTACACAATACCGTTAACATCTACTATTTCCCGAACACCAGCCAAGAGGTATTATGCGATAATCTATCTACGTTCATATACTGTGAGTTACAGGGTTCTTCTTCATCTCCACTCACGTTTTTACATAGACCGTGCGTGAAAATAAAAAATTATAGTCTGAGATAGTGACAGTTTTTTTTTATACCACTAAGGTGGCAAACAAGCATACGGCCCGCTTGGTGGTAATCGGTTACCGTAGCCTATGGACACTTGCAACACCAGAGGTATCACTCGCGCGTTGCCTACCCAAACTACATACTACTACTCCCAGGTCGATTGTTTCCATTTCTTTCATACCATAAATTTAATGTTTTCAGGTGCTCAATATTCATTCGGTCCAACAACACGAGGAAAAATCGGTCTATTTGTAAATGGGAAAGCTTTCAATAAGCTGTCGGAAAGCAACGGTAGAGTTTACTGGAGGTGTAGAAAGCGACCTTGGGGATGCAGGGCATCAGTTACTACTTGTGATAACATGATCATGGCCCACTATAGTGAACATAATCATGCATAATTCAATATACTGCAAAGTTTATGTAGTTAGTATTTTAATGCCTATCACGGCCTTATTGTAAATACTTACCCCCTACCAAACGTTGATTAGCTAAAATTCTGAAGTCTTTATCTGACACGTGACATTTGGTGATCGAAAGACATCGGAGGACACTATTACACTGATTTAGTTAAAAAGCGATTATGAATAAGGGGGTTATTGCTTTAAATTTGTTTCTTAGGTATGCTGTTGGATTCCCTAATATAATTAAAATAAATAATAATTGGACTGTTTTACAAAAAACTTAAACCGACTTCAAAGTACACTAAGAAGTAATCAAATCCTGATCTGATGACAATGGGACCAAACGGGAAGTGTACCCTTCCTGTCTGTATGTATGACAATCTTGTTCGCAAGTTGCTAGAAGTTAACCAAATATTATTTTATATGTATGTATATAATAAGCTTTGTGTATATAACTAGTTCTATGGAGACGTTCTAGTGTAGTGGTACCGGTCTGGCGATCACCTCTATTGACTGCATCATTTTTATTATATAATAATTTTAAATAAAATAGTTACCCTTATTTTTCATTTTATACAAATAAGTTTAATTTCCATTTAAAATTTTGACTTTGAAATCCAAATATAGCCGCTGTGATTCTGTTACCAAATACTTCGTCTTATTCATATGCAGATTCATTTATGGCTTTCTTTAGGACAATAACGAAAATGTAATAACTTTAAAATTGCAATAGATAACTTCTATTAATTTTTCAGTGATCATGATACCAAGCCGTTATAAGAAGAAAAGTTTAATGATGATCAACGGGTTCACATTCTCACAATACAGTCCTATGTACTGGTACTGTACTAAGAAGAAAATGGGATGTCCAGCCAAGGTCCGTACAGAAACTGACGGAAATATACGGTCTCACAGCGATGGTCATAACCATGAACCACCCAAGTATTATGTGACACAGGACCATCAATACGTCGAATATAAATAAGAGAAAATTTTATATAAGATATGAATATATGAAACAACGGGATAAAGCAATGTCTTACGTCACGGGCGGCATATTAAACCCTGGGCGTAATTTTTTTTATACCACTGAGGTGGCAAACTAGCATACGGCCCGCCTGGTGGTAAGCGGTTATCGTAGCCTATGGACGCTTGCAATACCAGGGGTATCACGCGCGCGTTGCCGACCCTGCCAGAAATCTCTTCAAACCCTTTTTGCTCATGCTGTACTCCATTGGGAAAACCACGGCGGGGAGCTTATTCCACAATCTGAGCGTCCGCGGAAAGAAGCTCCTTTGAGCCCGCACAGCACGAAACAATTTTGTTTTCAATGTGTGAGCATGAACTCCCCGTCGATGGCGAGAGTTGTGATTGTGGAAGGTAGCCGTGGGCATCAGTCTCTCCTCAGACTCTAAACCGCTCGAGCTCGGGATCGTCTGAAACTGGAAAATAAAAATTACTTTATTTAATATAAAAATTAATAATTTTAAGTGTTATATTTATTTCCTCTCTCACGGCCTTTTATCTCTTAGAAAGTAGCGCTTGGCCACCTATCTTACTATGGAAACAAGATCGCTAATGCCGCGTCCAGATTGATGCAAATTAACACGTAAGATAACACACGTTGAAACAAATTCGCAGTCTGGACGTGGTGCTTGCATGAACCGCGCCTTGGTCGCGTACGCTACGATCATTGCAACTAATTGAAAGCGCAGTTACAGGAGTGCGCGGGACAGCACTGCGGACGCTTTTTTGAACGGTAGGATGCGCCCGAAACGCACATTACACTAAAGGGGGGGGGGGGGGTTTGCGTTTAGTGAGGAAAAGGCATTGGTTTTGATGAAAGAGTTCAGAATATGAGATATATTGAAATGAAAAATTATTTAAAAACATCCATAAGCATGATGGGTGGTCCGAAATAAATACACCATCAACCTCGAGTCTTCGGCGTTATTTTATGAGTCCATAAATTACCCTAAACATTCCCCATTCTAAATGTAACGGTAGTCTTATTTTCAGTGCTTTGGCTAACCAAGTCGTCTGGTAAAGAATTTGCGATGATAGATGGCTACACCTTTTGTTTCGAAAGACGACATGCACATACTGCATCATGGAAATGTTCTACGGTAAAAACTTGCCGAGCACGGTTCACTTGTGCTTACGATAGAACATTATTACATGCGAGAACAGAACATAATCATCCGCCACCTAAACATATGATACGGAATGGTGTTTATATAAAATTGTAATACGTAGCATTGTTGCAATGAGTTTCAATCATTTTCGAATTGAAACCGGTTCTTAACTTTTTTACGTTCTGGCAAATTCAAACAGTGCTTCATTGAAAATGGAAACATTAACCATTTAGAAAATTTTCTACCGATTAAGAGGTTGTTTCAATCTGAATATGATTGCAACAAAGTTTCATAATCCACGTACTTCTTTTTCGTTATCTTCATTACTGAAGGTCGTGGCTGTCCTGAAATGCCTTCATCGAGGTGTGCACCAGCTGCTTCCACACCACTCTGTCTTCGGCTTCTCTCAGGGCAGTAGTGATCCACGTACAGCTATTCAAAAAGTTACTTAAGTTTGTACTCATTATATCAGCGACACCGAAGTTTGTAATACTTACGTTATGCATTTGAAGTACCTAGTTAATGTAATAAATTACCACATTAAGCAGTATAAAGGGATTCATTAAAATTACTACAATATTTAATACGAGTATATTTATTTCCCACATGGCCTTCTTTTTATATCAACAGATTGACAAGCAAGCAGATAGTCCAACAAGTCATCAGTACAGTCGTCGCTGCCAATGGACATTTGCAATACCAGCGGAATCGCTGATGTGCTGCCGACTTTGAAGAGCTCTTTTTACCTGTAAATTTTTCTCAGATAGATTCACTCGAACTGTTGGCGATTTCACTTCGTTCAAGCGCTAAAATATCTCGTGCCATTTGTGCCTTACATGTCTTGGTAAACAATCTACTATTATGATGACTCTGTAGTCACTGTAGTTTTTATTTATTTATTCAAAGAAAATATAAAAATTGTTTCTTCGCCCCCTTAAACCAATGCTGGTTTATATGGATGTTCTAATTCCTCAAATAGTTATACAAAAAATGAAAAATTAAATATATTAACTAGCAGAAAGTAATTAAATCTTAAATTATATAAATGTTAAATAACTTCGAACTAGCACGTTATACAGGCTGCACCAAATCAATTAAATATATCACAATCAACTTTTATTATCTATGTTGATGTTATATATATTTTTTTTTTATTTAATTTCTATTTTTCTTATTTTGAGTTAGATCCTTAGAATAGAATAGAGAATCAGTAGAATTCCCAAGCTATAAATCCCTAGATGTAAGCTAACGGTAAACCCTTATTTTTAGTGCTTTGGCTAACCAAGTCATCCGGTAAAGAATTGGCAATCATAGATGGCTACACCTTTGGTTTTGAAAGAAGACATAGACACACTGCATCATGGAGATGTTCCATAGGAGTACCATGTAGAGCACGGTTTACGTGCACCGCCGATAAGAAGATAGTCAATGCAAAAACCGAACACAATCACCCACCACCTAAATATGTTATACGCAATGGGATTTATATTAAATTGTAACACGTAACAAATTTAATTGTAAAACTCGTAGGACGAGTTGTATCATTAAACCTTAGTTATAAGTTTGATTTAAAAGATTAAAAAAATATGCGTTGTGAGTGTTTTTTTACAACGTGAATCAGATGATTGATAAATATGCAAATACAATCTGTAATAGAAAAAAAAAAAAAAAAAAATAGAAAATGTCTTCTTTGTGTTTCCTCTTTGGATAGATATAATTATATTCCTGATAATTGATCATTAAATAAAGGAGATTGTACAAATTTGTACGGGAAGTCTATGAACTAATAGCTATACTGTTGTGGTATTTCTGTGGGGATACCTCAACTATACTCTTGTAAAAATTGGCAAGAAATATAATATTTTAGAATACATATATTTATGCTATTTTTCTGACTTATTTCTGACTGTATAATGCTTAGTTAATGTCTTTCTCTGCTTGAGAAATTCACTTGCCACCTCAACAGTACCGATTTTTAGGTATTTTTATATAGAAATACTTATGCTGGTGCAGTTTAAGTAACGTCGACCATAAAAAATACGAAAGTGACAGGCTATGGTTGGTTGCTACCTCTATCACACACACGGCTATCCCTCGGCAGGTACTAATATTTTAATGCGATCGGGCAGTCTTTCGCCGTTTCTCGTTACCCAAGTAGCATAACAAGCTGTTTAAAGGCTGTATTAAAGTTCGTTCTTATACTAAAAGCTGAATATTCAGGCTGTAAAAAGGCTGTATAAGCGCTTATACAGGCCTTATAAGTGTAAAAAGGGCCCACATTACACAGCTTATTTCGTTATTGGAGCTGTATAGAGGCTGTATAAACAAAAGACAAGTATAAAAGCTGTATTAGGGCTGTTATTAGGTGTATAGAGCAGCCTATACTCTACGGATATCCTCTTATAAGTATCTTGTAAGAATAATAGTTCTAAATAGGTTGTCGAAGAGAATTATCTATATATATATAATGCTTTGTCCTGAATGACTGACTGACAATCAACGCACAGCCTAAACCGCGGATCGTAGAGACCTGAAACTTGGAGGGTGTGTTCTTTGTATTAAGTAGGCATCAGATAAGAAATGATTTTCCGAAATTCTACCCCTAAGGGGTTGAAAAACGGGGGCAAAGTTTGTATGGGACAACGTGATGCCTTGGTCAGATCTACTTCAAATTTTGCATAAACATTATTTAACAGAATTGATGGAAGACATGTTTCGTATTTTATTGAAAATCATCGCCTAACGGGGTCAAAAAGGGGTAGAAAGTTATTTTAGGGGTGATTTGCATCGAAGTTGATATCAATACTCCTTAGTACTTTTGATTTAACTAACATTTTTTATTTTGACACATGTTTGAAATCTCGATTTTCACAGATTACAGAATAAGGCAGATAGAGCGAACGGAACACGGGAGTGAGGCCAAAAAAGCAAATATAAATTGAAATACACATATCTGGTATTCGCTTTTGAATTTGTGTTTGCTTTGTTTAAAAAACTTTATTTAACGAAAAACACTTTCTTTTAAATAAATTAGCTCACAGCAGATTTTTAACATAGCAAATACAAATTCAAAAGCGAATACCAGGTATGTGTTTTTCAATTTGTACCTAATTGCTTTTTTTGGCCTCACTCCCGTGTTTCGCGCGCTCTATCTGCCTTTGGTTCTGGAAATTGAAATGCTCTTTAAAATTGGAATGTCAAATATTAAATCGAATTAGAATTCGAAATTTGTTTGGAAGTTCATTTTCTCGGACTTTTTGGCGGGAACTTGCAGAGTGACGTTGCGTTTTGATTATTGCATATTATCGGTGGTATTTTATCCAATAAAGATCAATCCATGTGCATCAGTGAAGTGAAATGCATTATGTGTATCGTGTCTTTTCAAAAGTCCGTGAAGAGTTTTAGTACATGACCACACCTGTAGTAAGACATGACTTTTATGGATGGTGACTGCCTGCATGAGGACTATGTGAAAGTGATTTATTGTGGCTAGAACTTATATAATATAACTGGAAATTGGCAAAATACACACCCGTGTGACGCCCATGAAAAAAATCTCTATTTCATTAGAATATTTTGAGTGTAGTTAATTTAATTTCTTTCTCATTTGTTGTTATAATAATTAAATAAGATTCTTTGAGTTCGATTTTTTTGTGAAGGTATAATATAGGTTTTTAGTTTTAATTGTAAAATTAATTGTTTTTGTTTTGTTTGTTGTGTCTAATAATCAGTGGCGTGCATTGGTTTTCGAAGGAGAAAATTCAAACCGTACGCGGGTGAAACCGCGGGGGTCTGCTAGTGTGAGAATAAAATAAATAAAACTATTTACGATGCCATATTGAATGGCGACATAATATTGTTATTAAAATGGAAAGGATAAAATCTTGGACATGGATATCTAATGCTGTTTATTGATGAATTCAATGTGCAAATTTTAATTTATTGTGAACCTGTGTATGTTTTCCGTCAAAATATTCACGCGCCAACAAAATAATCAAGCCAAAATAAAGAAATTATACTAAATACAGTAAATAAGTGTTTGTTTTTAAGGTTAGGAAGTTAAAAATATATTTATAAATAATAGATATGAGTATACAAGATCATTATTCAAGCTGATAACCATGATACGGCTATAGTTATTATGAAATATTCCTTTAATTGTAATTTAAATGTTGTTATTCTAAATGTAAAAATGTCGACAATTTGCTATACAGCCTAAACGATACTTGGAGTGTGTTATAAGTCTTAGTAGCTGTACTAAGTAAGTTATGAACGTTTATTGCTGTATTAAGTAAGTGAACACATGCTTAATACAGCCTGTATACAGCTTGAACGATAAAACCAGCTTGAAGTGTCAGAAAACACTTAACGCTGTATTATAGAGTTATAATATCTGTTTCAGAACCCTAAGCTGACGCGGATCCCTTTATACAGCCTGTATACAGCTTTAACGATAAAACCAGTTTGAAGTGTCAGAAAAAGATTAACGCTGTATTATAGAGTTATAATATCTGTTTCGGAACCCTAAGCTGACGCGGATCCCTTTATACAGCCTATATACAGCTTTAAAGATAAAACCAGCTTGGAGTGTTATTAAATTCTTAACGCTGTATAGTAGAGGTTTGGTATTCTGTTTAAGAACCCTAAGCTGACGCGGATCCCTTACTAAGAATTTTATACAGCTAGAGCTGTATAATATCTCATAAATCACTCTTATAAGTATTAAAACTGTTCTTTACACTCTTGTAAGTCTCTAAAAGAACTCTTATGTTCTAAATGGGCTGGTTTATTGATGTAGAATATGCTTGCGTGCTGCTTGGGTAGTACCGTGCGCTTTTGTGTTTGTTCTCTACCGCCGCCGACGACCTGTTTATTTTTAATAGACTACCGATTTTACTTACCTTACGATTTGAATACAGCTCGATAACCTTGGCTTTTGAAGTCTGCTTAGTGATGTAGACGGTAAATATTTCAACCCAGAGATCATTATCATTGTGTCATGTCATTATCATTATCGATTTCCTAATATAACTCTTATTTTCAGTGACATAGCTTACCAGAACATCTGGTAAATAATTGGCAATGATAGATGGCTACACATTCTCCCGTGACAGATGAAACCAACGTACCGAATCATGGAAATGTTCCACGGGAACACCATGTAAAGCACGATTCTCATGTACCAACGATAGAACGCTACTCAGTGCAAGAACAGAACATGATGATCCACCGCCTAAACATGTTATACGTAATGGTATTTATATAAAATTATTTGGGTCACAGTATACCTAATTAAAAAAAAACAAAATTCAAAAACATTTATTTTCAGCGGTTCACATATTAAAATCACATAATATGTTGTCCTGAACACCATGATAAAGGCTGGGAGATTTTTTATAATTTGGACTGCAATACCTAATAAAATTCAAGTTATATTCAAAATTCTATATATTTAAAAGGTTTATTATTGTTTGCTTTTCAGTTTTTTCGATGGTGAATTTTTTTGTTATGCGTGAATTATGCGTGATCATACTTAAAAAAAAAAATATACGCTTCGACTTTTGCTCGACCTCCTCTGTTTTTTCGTCGGTTAAAAATGACTGCATCGTGCACATTGCTCTCGGCGTGTTCCTCGGGATACCTCGTTTCATGTGTTAGTCTTTGTATTTCTTACTGTTAGATAAGTATTTCCTATTAGTGCTGAAATTATTGGTGTATCGTTTTGTCCCATTTTGTTAACATAATATTGTAGTAAAGTAGATTGTTTTAATTTTGCGCTGAGTTGTTTGTTACAATTTAAATATTCTGTTTTTGATTCTCTAACTATCTATCTATCTAATTATATATATCGCGTGCCATTTGTGCCTTAAATCTCTTGGTTAAAACTAAATTTAAATTAAAAATAATTAAGCTAAATCTAACGGTCAAACCTTATTTTTTTTTTAGTGCTTTGGCTTACCAAGTCATCCGGTAAGGAATTGGCAATGATAGATGGCTACACCTTTGGTCTTCAAAGAATACATAAACACACTGCATCATGGAGATGTTCCATAGGAGGACTATGTAAGGCACGGTTTACGTGCACCACCGATAAGAAGATAGTCAGTGCAAAAACAGAACACAATCACCCACCACCTAAATATGTAATACGCAATGGAATTTATATTAAAGTGTAACACCTAACGAATTTACTGTAAAGCTCTCGTAGGACGACAATAGTGTTTCATTAAACCTTAGTTATAAGTGTAATTCAAAAGATTTTAAAAATTGGTTTGTGTGTTTTTTTTTCAACGTAATATTATAAATCGCATATACAATCTATTATAGAAAAGTTTTTCTTTGTGATTACTATTTGTTTTACATATATTCCGATTAAATAAAGGAGATTGTTCAAATTTGTGTGGGAAGTCGTCTATGAGCATAAATTAATACGAAAGCGACAGGCTATGGTTGGCTCTATCACACATCACGGCTATCCCTCGGCAGGTACTAATTGGATATTTTAATGCGCTCAGGCAGTCGTTCGCCGTTTCTCGAGTTTTACTGTGCGCTTTCGTGTTTTTTTCTCTACCGCCGCCGACGACCTGTTTATTTTTACCAGGGATTATGTCATTATCTATTTCTATTTTCTAACACAACTCTTATTTTCAGTGACATGGCTTACCAGGATATCTGGTAAAGGATTGGCAATGATAGATGGCTACACGTTCTGCCTTGACAGACGAAACCGACATACCGAATCATGGAAATGTTCCACGGGAACACTTTACAAATGTAAAGCACGGTTCTCATGTACCAACGATAGAACGCTACTCTGTGCAAAAACAGAACATGATCATCCACCGCCTAAACATGTTATACGTAATGGTATTTATATAAAATTGTTTAAGACTTAGAATAATATAAAAAAAACAAAATTCACCAACATTTATTTTTAGCGGTTCATATTTTCACATTAAATTTATACTTACGTAATATGTTGTTATTAAAACCATGATAAGAGCATAGAAATAAATATACCTAGAAAGAACGTCGCCATACTACACGAATATATAAAACAGGCCAACTTTTATAGGCTGCTGCGCGTAACAGCTACGTTTTACGCTCCCTCTGCGTCATTCTGCTTGTCATAGTGACGTTCATAATGATAGCAGTTGTTGAAATATTCCAATTAAAATCGGGAGAAATTTAAATATTAAACATTATTTATTTTTGTTTGATGTAGCCCCTAACAGTTAGGGTCAATTTTTTTCGACGCGTGCACAGCTTCGACGCTTAATTTGATTTTATGACGCGAATTTTGATTTTATCTATCACTAGGCGCATATGAGTGAATATAATATTGTGAAGACATTTACGATGTACTGTACTATTCATGTAGACTGAGATTTTAGTCTATCTTTATTCGTTTATAGTTTATTTGGTCTTTGATCTTTGCTTACTTACAAATTATATTCCTTAAAATTAATACAAAAAAAAAGTTCTTCTAATTATTATTGATTGGGAAAAATATGCATAAAAAATTGACATTAGTGATAAATAGATATACAAAAATTATTATATATGTCGGAGTCAGCGACAGCCAAGCGATACAAAGACCACAATTAGGGTTCAGTGGTATCAGGATTCAGTGGGCGCAGTGCAGGCAATAAAACAACGTTATACCATCGCTTCGTAAAAGTCCCGTATGAGGAGAAGAAGCGACGCAACAAACTCCTCACGGGCCCAATGTGTTTATTGTCGTAATATTACAATTAAATTATCACTTCACTTTACTTCACACAATTTGTACACTCTTAAATAAGTATAGGCTTAAGGACCGGGTGTAACAACGATTGCACTGAGATGTGTACAGCTCGAGAGCTTGTGATAAACTAACTGTCCCAAAAGCAATACGCATCCCCTTATTAACTTTGTTATTCACGTTATAGTCAGATCAGTATTCTTACTTTTTACAAATACCCTCATTAAGTCTGTTATTTACGTTAAAGTCAAATCAGTGTTGCTACTATTTCACCCAACCCTTGTACCACGATAATATCATAATCCAACTGAGTTCGACTAACTATCTCATTCTCCGACATATATATTATCGTTATATATTTTAATCATTTAATTATATTATATATTATGTAAACGTAGGAAATAAATATAAATATTTACCTACTTATATCTTACGAGAAATTAGAAATTTAGGATTAATTATATTAATTATAATAATAATGCTTTTTTATTTTGATTTTTATTTTGATTCTGGCACTGCTAGATTGCTTTAAATAACATCAACATACCTCACACTGGAAGTGTACCAGTGGAAACCAGTGTAGAGCACTCTTCACATGCACCACGGATCAGAAATAAATCAGTGGAAAGACAGAACATAATATACGTATACTTAATTGCTTCTTGTTATAGTTACCTACCTAAAAAACATTATTTTTCTTTCATTCTTTCTTTCTAAATCATGAGGTTCAAGAAGGGTGTGAAGAGATTTTTTGCAGGTTCAGCAACGCGCGAGTTGTGCAAGCGTCATTAGGCTACGGTGACCGTTTATCATCGGTTCGTGTTCCTTATGCTTGTTTGCTACTTTCGTAGTATACAAAATAAATAAAAACGAAAAATATACAAAAACAAGGAGATTAAGACGGTTTCTTATCTAGCTATCTAGTTGAAGTTTTTTAATAAAGAAATCATAATGATAAAAAAAATGATATAGTACAATAGTAGTAATAGGTAACATAGATGTGATTTATATACTCCTTAAAAGGTATGATGATACTTCTGTGGCTTCGTATTAAAACATTACTAAATGTTATGCCAAAATTTCAGGAATACAGTTTGTTCGCAAGTCAACAGGCATGATGATCGCGGTGTTGGATGGATTCACGTTTCACTGTCTATCTCGGAATGTGAAAAACGATGTATGGCGTTGTACAATGGGGTCAAAATGTAATGCCCAGATCAGACTGACAAAGTCGAAAAAGATTATAGAGGCTCATACCACACATAACCATTTACCTCCAAAATATCTCATTCGCAAAGGAATGTTTATCAAAATTTAAAACATTTTTGAGTGATATTATTTTTAATTTGTAACTATTTGGTGTATTGGTCAATAAAAGTGCGTATAAGTTTTTTTCTTCTAATAAGTACATTAATTTTAATCGCGATTTTAATATGATTTGTCATTACCTTGGTTTTTCAAAATAATATCTAGTCCTACTTGTTCACTTAATTGATGTAGAGATCGTAGCATAGTCTCTAGTCCTGTGGAATTATTTGTAACAGTTTGTTGTGAACTGTACTATATCTTAATATAATAATCTTAAATGGTCTAAGTATTTCTTCGTCGTCTATCTTGATGCCTGTATGTAGCTCTAACACCGCTATAAATATTTTTGGCAATAACGGGTCTCCCTGACGGACAGCTCTGCCTATTATAAAAGCTGGGCTAGTTCTATCCATATTTACTTTATTATTGCAATTCGCGTAGATGTGCATTATTATAATATTAATTTAAATAATTATAAAATATCGGAAACAATTATATATTTGAATTGTAATATTTTTTTATAACTATATTTAGAATGTCAAATCATTTATTCAGTTTAGGCCCTGGTAAGGCACTTATGAACGTTTAATTGGTACATACAGTTGAATGTATATGTAATGTAAATGAATGAATTGAATGCAATGAATTTATATGTAGTGTAAATTATATGTTGTCAAAATAAATAGACTAAATAATAATAATAAATGTTTTATTGCTCAATTATACAACATTGAGAAGAATGCTAATTGAATCTAATCGATAAAGTCAAGAATTTAGCGGACGCTCATTCAAAAATCTGAGCGTCCGCGGAAGGACCGCATAGTTCGAAACCATGGAGGTTTCAATGTGTGAGGATGGACTTCCCGTCGATGGTGAGAGTTGCGATGGTGGAATGTAGGCGTGGGCATCAGGTCAAATAATTCTACAGAACACTGACCGTTGTCCAAGAGGTAGAACACACATAAGGAGGCAATAAGTCTCTCTTCAGACTGAGGTGCTCTAAACCGCTTATGAGTTCGGGATCGTCAACAATTTTGATGGCAAGTCTTTGAACCGAATCTAAAGGATCAAGCTAGTATCCAGTTGCCCCCCCCCCACCCCCCCAATAAATGACAGCAGTACTCAATATGAGGCCATACCTAATCTACCTACCTTCAAGATAATGTAACCAAAATAAAAGTCCTCACAATAATATAGAACTGCTATGCTACAAGAAAATGTAAGCCTTTAGTATGGTATTTAATTTGACATGTTGGTAGTAGTCTTGCTTGAGAATATTAAACTACCCTCACTAAAAGTGACCTGCCTAGCTGATAAATAACTCAGTTATGACGCGGTCGTTGACGCGCGCGCCGGTATTTCGAGAATTCACTACGTACGCGTTGCGTTAAATTTTGTAATTCAGTTTTTTTATACCTTTCTAGCATCCTATATGGCTACCATCAAAGTGATGTATCTATAACACTAATGTGATAAGTATTCCTCAATGTTATTTTATGTTTTGAGTAAATGTGTCAATTAATTATGAGTGAATGTGTTTTTTTGTTACCAAACATAAAAAAAATACATTTGAGTGTTCAGTGATATTTTCTGGTGGTTGAGATTTGACGGTGATTCGGTATGTTTTAATTTATGATTTTTATCACTAATTTATACCACGAGTGTACCATATTGTATAGTTAAGAATGGCATTTCATTTAAAAAACTAACCCTCCTTGAATCTTCCCTAGTACAGCTGCAGGTAAAAATGAATAGCCGACAAGGGTAACTATTTACAAAGATATTCAAAGGGTCGCATGTAGAGTGTCTTGTTATTTTCACTATAGTGTGGACGCCCCTAATAGTGTGACCGGTTGTAATAATAATTTAGATTGAAAGTGCCTAATAACTTCGTGTAAATATAAATATATTAGGTACTTTATTATTCCGATTTCTGTGTATATTTTTTTCATATCGATATAGGTACCTACTATTAGGTCAGTCCACCGTGCGCGCAATAGGCTAAAAAAGGTATCGAAAGATTTTGCTTAGTAAAGTAAAAGTAAGAAACATTTATTAAAACCACATTACAAGTAAAACAAAAGAGCAAAAAAACTAGGTAAAATTATATAAAAAATATACATATAAAATAAAAAATAATAATAAAAAAAAATGTTTCTCGCATCGTCTAACGATGAGTGTGCGGTCAAAAGGGTACCAGCTCATCACGTGCTGATTTTCAGCTGGCACCTATAGTGATACATACTATGACATGTTCACATGCCATTCACCCTGCGCACGACCTTGAACTTATGACTGGCAAAAACTATTGCAGTTGACTTATTACTAGTTGCGCACGTACAGTGAAAGCTTCACGTATTAATATATAGATTACGGCGTTTATAACAGAGGGTCGTAGGAATGGTTTTGATCTAATATAGACCCGTGTTTTTGACCACAATCTCTCCATGGCAAATAATTATGTGCCCACAGGTGGTACGCACATTTTAAAGAAAAGAAGCGAAATAAGGTATGAGGCACGAATGGTGAGCACAGATAGGCAGTAGTGGGGGCAAGCTCGCGCATGTACACTTTAGGCCCAATCACACTAGCCAAATGACACGCAAGAATCCAATAGACGACGAGCATTGACTGACGAACCAATCGTGTGCAGCTTGGCGCTCCCCCCTTCTTCATGCCACCAAACAGACCGAAAAATTAACCACTGCGCAGGTGTCAATCTGTGCTCACCACTCGTGCCCCTTACTATAAGCGATTTGAACTACAAAAAACCTACGGTGCTTCCAGCACCAGCCGGTGGCGGGCGGCTCTATCCATTGATCGGGGTAGAGCGAGATTGTTTTTTTGGCGCCCTTTGGGCAACGCGCGACGTTCCGACAGTCCCGCCCGCGCCTCTCAAAAGGCGCCATAAATACTTTATTATTCATTCGAAATTGTTTTTTTTATATATTTGAGATGTTGTCTACTACCCTAGGGCCACGCTGGGTGCTTAACAACAATTTAAAGCTTATATTTTCTATATAAATGTAGTCTTAACTTGACAATAATAGTCACAGTGATAACAAATTGTGTGTTTAGTAGTTTCCCTTTAATTTAATTTTTAATTTCTAAGGCAGACTTAAGTAAGTCATGCTCACTTTGCTTGCGGCAGCGTCGTGTGACGGGTCCCTCACTTCCCTCCAATATGGCGAGGAGGGCGATGGCTGCCGCACGCGTCATACTTGTAAACAGATGCTGCTTGTGGGGGCTAATCTGCTTAAGTTTGCTATGCATTTACTTATTAAATATTGATTCAGTCTACTTTGTAGTTGTCGCGGAATATTCATTTTAGGATTCTAAAATCGAATCCAGTCTTAATCTGAGCTATCATCGCCTCAAAACACACATTAAAAAAGTTTTTCATTTTCAGTAAGATGGGTGACAAATGCTTCAGGAAAGAAAATCGGTATTGTTAACGGCTATACGTTCTACCATGGCTATTCCAGCGCTATCACGGATTACTATCGATGTACGAAATGTGGATCTTGCAAAGCTAGCTTCATTCTTGATAAAAACCAGGAAGTGATTAGACTTAGATTAGAACACACACATACTCCTCCTAGTTTTGTAATTAGAAATGGCGTATTTATTAGACTTTAGTTAATTGTAATAAATTATCAACTTTGGCATCTTATCGATAAACTTTTTAATAAGTAACAATGGGACAGTAGTAATATTTCTTTTAATCCAATTCGAAGTGTAGACTATCATTATCAGACAAATCTATCAAGTTAGACCTGTTCTTGTCTATGATAGGTTTGACAGCTTTTCATTGAAATAAACAAGTTCATTTTGATGCTCAATAATGGATATAAAAAAGGATGTGATAATAATAGTTAGGTATTTTCAATACACTTGCTCGTAAAGTGACATTTATTGCAACGTTTTTAGTATCATAATACAGCTTATTACGCACTAGTGCTTTTTATTTTACATTACCGCACAGTTTTATGATAGGTAGGTATAATCCTGATTATATTAAGTTTGTACCTCAATGCAAGTGAGATGTGTGTAGACGAAGCAATCTTAATTTAAACGGGTAAAAAGTTTGACAGAGCATCTCTGTCAAAAAAAAAACATGCGCGCCATATTTGTTACCGTTATCATTGTGTGGTTGATTATTATCAAAAAAACTACTTTAAAAAATACAAATCAGTTTCTTTCCTAGGGAGTGTGTTGAAAAACGTTGTATGACATATGTTTAATGATCAATGCACACCATTGATCATTAAACTCTTGGCTCCCTTACCGCCTCGAGGGTAGTAACCAACTTTGTACACATGTATCATAATGTACTATTTCAACACACTTGCTCGTAAAATAGCTCTTATTGCACCGAAAAATGGCAGGATACGGCGTGATTTCGAATATTTTTTATTAATTAGGGCGCTTCATGAAAATGTTATTTTTTGTAATTCATATAGATACCACGAATTGAGTAATTAGTGTGTGAAAATGTGGCTGTTTGAAGAGTAAGAACATTATAACACTCGTTTGGATGATATAATAGTTACTATAACACTGGTTGTTTTAATGTTGGCAATAAGCTACTGTTACATGAACTTCTAAAGGATTTATAGCATGGATGAAGAATATTTTGTATTGTAATGTAGGTACCTAATTAAAGTGTGCATATTGACATTTAATGATACTAAGTGTATGAAACGTTTTATTCATATTATTATTAATTGTCTAGTATGTAGGTATAGTAAGGGGCACGAGTCGTGAGCACAGATTGACACCTGCGCAGTATTCAATTTTCGGTCTGCTTGGCGGAATGAAGAAGGGGGGAGCGCCGAGCTGCACACGATTGGTTCGTCAGTCGATACTCGTCGTCTATTGGATTCTTGCGTGTAATTTGGTTACTGTGATTTGGCCAAAAGTGTACATGCGCGAGCTTGCCCCCACTACTGCCTATCTGTGCTCACCATTCTTGCCTCATACTGTAAATGGTGCTTAAACATACAATAATATAAAAAAATTCAACATACTAATTTTTAATAAAAAAAAATGTGATTATCTCATTATATCCAAGATTTTATCATTGAAAGTAAATGACAAGTTTTTATTATTGTTTTTGTTGTTTGGAACTTTGATATAAACATACCACCTTCATACACCACAATTAACTTCAGATTGAGGTACTCTAATGCTACTAATATAAAAAATATGAAAATGAGTTTGTTTGTTATCTCTTGACGCCTCAATAGCACAATCTATCTTGATGAAATTTATCAGAAATGTCTTTACTAAAAGTTTTAGTCTAGACTGAAACGTCAACATATGAAGAGAAAAATTCTACTTGTATAAGTTACTATAATATAGCATTGCTATGTTATTAATTACTTTATATAATTAATTATGATATTAATAATGGATAAAATATTCTATTTCGTTTTTTTGTTCAGGTGTAGTGACATGGGCGAAGAGGCAGACTGGGAAAGAGGTGGCTATTCTAGACGGTTTTACGTATTACTGCAGTATGAAGAACTCACAATCTCATGTGTATCGGTGCACACGAGCTGGACAGTGTAAGGCGAGATTCAGGATCACTAAGAATATGGTCGTCATCAAGTCATACGAGCCGCATAATCATCAGCCGCCGAAATATGTTATACATGATGGGATGTATATCAAATGTTAGCTTACTATTAAGGCTTGCATTATTACCTATCGGATATCCGCGGAATCTGGTACTATTCTGAATTTCTAATGTAAAATAATAAAAATATATCCTCGGTTTCTCGCGAAGTTCTGTTCCGTATTCCTTTAGAAGTTAAGGTTAAACTGGCAGCCAAAAAAAATCGGTGTGTTTAATAGAGCAATGCCAGTACTCATAGGGGCAAAGACTGCAACTTTATAAGGTCGCACTCCGGCTCCATATGGAGTACTGCTGTCATCTGTGGGTGGGAGCACCTAGATACCAGATTGGATCTTTAGACTCGGTTCAGTGACATGCCATTAGATTGTCGATGATGTTTAGAGACCCTTAATCTTAGGAGGGACTTTGCCTCCTTATGTGGGTTCTACCGCTTATATAATGGACAGTGTTCTGAAGAATTGTTTGACCTGACTCATCGACTGATTCTCATACATTGGTATCAAAATGGTCTCGTACTGTGCGTGAAGCGCATAAACTTGTCAAGATTTTTATCTTTATTTATTATTAAGATTAAAGGATATTAAATTTAATTCAATCATGATAATTTAACAAAAAAAAATGTTTAGTATAATTGATATAATAAAGAGAAAAAGAAAATTATTTTATTCTTGTACTTACATCAGCAACACCACACTATAACTATGTCACTCATCATCATCATCAGCCTATAATGTTCCACTGCTGAGCACAGGCCTCCATTCACAAATTAGAGTGAAAGGGAATGGGCAGATACTCCACCACGCGTGCCCACTGCGGACCGGTGGAGGTGAGCTAGTGGTCAACTTACTGTTGGAGTTTTCAATCCGATTCCGTCAGTAGGTACTATTATATATTCCATGCTATCACTGAACGACGTACACACGGCTACCGATCAAGCTATACATTTCCAGTATAAGCTGAACTCGCATTGTATACGATTTCCGTACAATGGGAGGTCAGCTTATACTAGAAATGTATAGCTTGACCTGTAGCCGTGTGTACAAATATCATGCAATACGTTGTTTACGAAATGGGAAGGAGATCATTAAGAATGATATTTAGCTCAGAAGATTAAATATTTATTGGCATATTTTAATTATTAAAGAGATTTTTAAGAGAGGTAGAGCGTAGCGTTTAATCGTTATGGTATATTAGTATATAAATATCACAATATATAATACAAATCAATTTTACATAATGTTACCTTCAGTTACCAAAACCCAACCAAGTATAGTATGAGGCACGAATGGTGAGCACAAATAGGCAGTAGTGGGGGCAAGCTCGCGCGTGTATACTTTTGGCCAAATCTCAGTAGCCAAATGACACGCGAGAATCCAATAGACGACGAGCATTGACTGACGAACCAATTGTGTGCAGCTCCGCGCTCCCCCCTTCTTCATTCCGCCAAAATCCGAAAAATTAACTTTTGCGCAGGTGTCAATCTGTGCTCACCACTCGTGCCCCTTACTATATGAGTAATTAAATAAATAGGAGTGATACCTTCATGGTTTTTTTTAGAAATATGTTCTTATGAAGGTTTTATGATTTCAGATTTTTGTTACTTCAAAAAAGGAGGTGGAACTGCGCTTCTTTACTCTGGATACCAGTATGTTTCCAAAGAAAAATATAAAAATGGCTCAGTGGCATGGGAATGTCACAAAAGGAAAAAAATAAAATGCCGTGGTAAAATAACAATAAAGGTCAGAAAATTATAAATGAGTTATTATAGTTACCTTCACAACAGTTATGAAAAATATGTTTCTTTTTTTCAGGGCGATTGCATACTATTTCAAAAACCTCATAAAAGTAACTGCAAACCATCAGAGTTTACTAGATCTACGGTAAAAAGAATGTGAAAAGTTTAGTCTAAAACGTAATGTTAGTATTTGTACCTATACATAATTATTATATCGTCCTAATATTTTAAGAAATAATAAAAAAATGTCATTAGTAAATCTTCGTCTGAACTCACTCATACTATATTCGTACCTATTGTGTGTGTATGCCCAAACGACTGACAGCAAAAAAGTTATACTTATCCCAGTCGATATTTACTAATATAATTAACAAATTGCTAACGTAATCATAATTTTAATGTTTAAATGTACACGCATATTATTGTTAAAATTACTACGCAAGTATGAGTCGCAGGCCATTCTTAAAACAGACAGATCACGAGCAGACACATGTCATCACAACTACAACATACCGATATAAAAAATATTTGTAATTTTTTTATAGAGTCCGCGATCTACGTTAAGAAAAAAAACGGCAAAGAACTAGCTATAGTCCAAGGATTTACATTCTACAGACACGCAAAGCATGAGAATACGTCAAATTGGGTTTGTTCGAGAGGTAGTAAGTGCACTTCACGCTTCACGACCGTAGATGACGAAACCAGAGCGATCATCCGATCTAAGTTGCAGCACATACATGAACGACCAAGGTTTACCATTATAGATGGTATTTACCATAAATATTAGAAACGAAGCTTCTAGTTGTTAGGCTTAAATATAAGAATATATCTAATCTAGGATCTATGGCTTATGTAATGTTTATAGACATAATATTTTAATACATGGAGTAGTTACAACCATGAGACCCAAATGTTTATGTTATTGCGATATGTGTTATTGTAAGATCTGTTAGATTCATCATCATCATCAGCCTTTAATGTCCCATTGCTGAGCATAGGCCTCCTTTCACAAATCAGGGTTTAATGGAAGATACTCCACCACGCGTGTCCACTGCTGATCGGTGGAGGTAGGATAGTGGTCAAACTACTGTTGGAGTTTTCAAGCCGCCTAGAAGGCCTCCAACTAGCTTAACGACTATGACAATTAAGTGATAACCGGGACCAACGGCTTTACGTAAACGCTCGATTTGAAATACCACTAGGCGGTCACCCATCCAGGTACCGAACACGACGACAGTGGTAGCTTAACTTGCCGATCGATTAAGAACGGCTTATCATGCTACACCACGAGCACTTCACACTTCGAACACTTAGATTACTTCGCGCTGTTACATTATTGTGATGTAATTATACTTAAATTTATTTTTTATAGACAAAGTAAGTCTTAAATAAGTGCGATGAGTGATCTGACATGATTAATATGCTACAGTTTGTTTATCGTTTTCATTTTTAGGGGTCCGAACCAAAAAGGTAACGGAACCCTTATGGTGCCACTCCATCCGAGTCACAGAGCATTTTTTCAGCAATTACTGATGCTATTGATTTGAAATAGTTATAAATATTGCTTACCCAACTGTATTGTAAATGAAAAATACAAAAATTATTCATAGTGTTGCTACAAGCTAAAATGGGAAATTTAAAAACAGGTTTTTATGTTCTTTTATGTTGCGTACTTTTTGACTTGATATGAAATATTACAAAAAAAACTGAAATAATTACAGTAGATAGACATTGATGTAAATATTACAGGAAAAATAGAACGATGTTTCTAACTACCACAGATTTTTGAAATTATCCAAATTCCTTCACAAACAAATTTAGTTATGCGGTCCGGTTTTTCGACAGTTATGGCAAAAACGCAGAAATTAGGCGTCTATGGAAGGTCGAAAACCTTGGTGCGCGAGTCAGCCTCAGACTCAGATTCGCGTGTCTAAACCAACAATCAAACAAAAACTTCCGCTTTATTATATTAGTAAAGAATAGAACCTAGTTGCTGGGCGCCGCTTGTGCAAGCGGCCCAAAACCGTTCGAAGTGGAAGTCAATGAGGGAGGCCTATGTTCTGCAGTGGACATCCATATCCATAGGCTGATATGATGATGATGATAGTACAGATATGCAAATTTTGTTACAGTGAAAATGGTAAGGAAAACAAACGGCAAGAAACTAGTTATACTCGACGGATTTACGTTCTATTTTAAGAAAAAGTATAGCAATACATCCAGTTGGGTATGTACAAGCCATACCAGTAGAAGTTGCCCGGCACGGCTCACTGTCAACCACCACACCGGAGTGATTGACCGCTCCAAGCTACGAGTAGACCACTCACACACACCGCCAGATTATATCATTCGAAATGGAATTTATATTAAAGTTTAACTATATCAGATGTTTATGAGTCTCTTTGGTAAATAAAGTTGTTTAGGTTCGTGGTTTGTAATGAAAACAAATGAAACTATATTTTTATTACGCTCGTGGATTAAATCTCTTATTACCGCAATGGGGTTAGCCTTTTCTTACCCTAGCTACTAGCACAACTATCGATACATTCGTATTATTTGAAATACACTTGTTGCATTATATTTTTGTTTTATATCTACCATAAAAACTGAAACTACTTATGATTTATCATTTACCTTCATTTTTCTTTCCCCAACATATGTTTTACGTATCAAGTATTTAATTTATTTACTAAAATAATTCATTGCAAAATCATAACCTGATATCGTTATTTAAGAAACGAAAATTGTTACAGTGACGATAGTTAAGAAAACGAATGGAAAAGAAGTGGCCTTAATCAATGGATTTACATTCTACCGTAAATTAAAAACAGCGATAACAACGATCTGGGTGTGCACTCGTAATAATGGATCATCGCCATGCACAGCACGTTTTACAATCTTAAAAAGTACAAATAAGATTAAAAGTTCCATGCTGATCCACTCACACCCACCACATAAATACGTCATCAGGAATGGAATTTATATTAAAATTTAAAAAAAACTACAATATTTGTTATAAAACTTGTTTCAGTTCCTTTGATATATTTTCTTTGTTCAATAAAGTTATTAGTAGTAGTTAGTATTGTTCATCTCTCATAAGCTGAAAGTAGACTTAAAAGTATTTTATGTAATACTTAAGCAGCGGCGGGCGGCGGCGAGCAGGAAAATGATACGTATCGACACTAGGGCGGAAAATTAATTTAAAAAAACCTGTTGTTATCAGAATAAATCTATACTGAGCAATTCCATATAATTAATATGCTTGATAAATTATTATAATAGAAATATATTGTAGTATGAATTCTTAAAACATAAATAACATTTAAACGAAAGTTTGTAAAAAGCATAATCTTATAATTGACGGGGAGTGTTGGGAGAATTGAGTATCTGTGCAAATCTATGGTATAATTTGTCTAGTTAAGAAAAAAAATAAGAATCCTTCTCTATGGTTCGCCGGCTAATGTTCTGTACATAATTTGTTGTGTAATAAATAATTATATAAAGAAAATGTGTGTTTGGATATTTGCCCCTCTTTCAATTGACATAATTAATAATATTGTGATCATTTTATAATTATTATGAACAAACTATTTGAAATAAAAATTTTGTTTGTTTTTATGATTGTTTGGAGTGGTATAAAAAAATAAGTATATAACAAAAAAAAATGATATATTATGATTTAAGATCCCGATAAAACTGCATTAAAACAGAGTAAAAAAATGACAGGCATAGTGGCGCTTTAAAGAATAAGCGCCATTATATAGTGTGCGATGAAGAAACATTTTATTTATATCATGTGGGATTTGTGCCTTTCAATCCTTGTTCTTTTTTACAAAAGAAAAGAATGATGTTGTAATAGTAGATTGTTCACTACTATTACAACATCATTCTTGTTGGAAACATTAAAATATAAAATCTATATCTATGGATTTTTGACAGATCGCCATTAAATACGTCAATGAGAGAACACGTCTTTTTTATTCAGAAAATTCATAAAAGGCCCTATTTGCTTCATGGTCCTTCGAGCCGGATGTGAACCAGCGACCTATGGCGACCTATTTCTTTTGAAAGAAAATAAAATTATCAATTATATTAGTGATAAGTTGTTTAATAGAAATGTAATTTTTACCCGACTGACCCGGAAGGAGGGTTATGTTTCGTTGGCGTCTACGGATAATAAAAGAGGGGGGGTATTAAAAACAAAAATTAAATAACAATATGGGTATCAAAAGAAAGCTTGTGAACAGCCCATTCCATATATGTATATATTGTAATACTTTTGTGCTACCATTTTGACATAAACTGCAAAAAACCATGTTTAATGCAAGGACAGTATGTAGGTACTATGCTGAGCGGTTACCGTACGTTACTCACAGAGTTGCGATGGTTGTTAGCGTTACTTTACCGTACCGCTAATTTATTTACTAATACTTACAAGTTTACAACTCATTCTGTATTAAACTAAAAAGTTTGAAATAAATTAAATTATTAAAAGAAACAAAAAACCCGACTGCGTGAAACAAAAACTAACTGAAAAGAGAAAAACAAGCTCTTTAATCTATATAATTTGGAATATAACTTGAATGTTATAAGGTATTGCAGTCGGGGATAAACAAATATTACAAAAAAAAACACATAGATTAAAGAGCTTGTTTTTCTCTTTTCAGTTAGTTTTTGTTTCACGCAGTCGGGTTTTTTGTTTCTTTTAATAATTTAATTAATACTAGCTTTTTTTGGTGACTGGTACCAACTATCAAGTCAATGCGACCACTGGAACTGGTTGAAATTCGACTTGCAAGATTCCACCCAAGTTTAATAAAAGCTTGTAAAAATGAAAGCTGATTGTAGTGTGTGTACGAGTAACTTAGTGTTTAATATCAAAAATCAATGTCAGATTACAGACAATACAACAGTACCTACCTAGATATTTATAAATCAATGTTGTTACAGTGACGATACTTAAGAAGAGTAATGGCAAAGAAGTGGCGCTAATCGACGGATATACATTTTATCGTAAATTTAAAACAGCGACTACAACGAACTGGGTGTGCACTTGTAATAGTGGACAATCATCATGCTCAGCGCGTTTTACAATCTCAGATAGAACTGAACAGATTAAAAGTTCCATGCTGACACACTCGCACCCACGACACAAATATATTATCAAAAATGGATATTATATTAAAATTTAAAAAACGTTGTCTAGAAATATTTGTTATAATTTTTCAGTTTTGAGTTATTTTTCTTGTATAAATTATTGTACATTATCTTAATAAACAGTTGTTTTCTTATATAGTTTATAAAACCCACAGATAAAACCCATCTTAGTATAAATGTACGCTGATTGTAGTTTACTTAAACAGGGTTTAATTAAGGTCAACGTAGTCATATTATAAACAATAAATCATTCGGTACCTATATCTTGTTATTTATAAAAGAACATTTTTACAGTAACGATAGTAAAGAACTCTAACGGCAAAGAACTAGCTTTGATCGATGGATTTACTTTCTACCCTAAAGCTAAGACTAGAACTACAACTAATTGGGTGTGTACTTCTCAAAATGGATATACTCAATGCACATCTCGCTTTGTAATCCACAACCAGACCGGAATGATTAAACGACGCAAGCTGATCCACAGCCACCAACCGCATAATTACATTATCAAAAATGGAGTTTATATTAAAATTTAAAAAAGTTGCATATAATATAGTTTACCTGTCACCTAGGTCCGGTCTACGGACCCTGTGTGACGAAATGCTTCAGGATTATGTATTTTTTATGTAGTTGTAATACAAAAATAGAATTATAATTATTATGTCTAAAAACTGGTTGGTATATTATTTAAGTGAAGTATATTTCAAGTTACCATTTATCCGTTTTGCGTGAAAAAACAAACATCCATAGTAGGATTATAATATTTTAAATTTATTGCAGTGACGATGGTAAAGAAGTCTAACGGCAAAAAACTAGCATTAATTAATGGATTTTCCTTCTTCCATAAGAAAAATTATTGCAGTCGCAGTACATCCAGCTGGGTTTGTACGAATAGTGCGCATACGCAATGCACCGCACGCTTTACAATGGTAGACGAGACTGGAAAAATTAAAAACTCCCAACTGATCCACACACACCCACCTCTCAGATACATTGTTAAAAATGGATTGTACATTAAAATTTAAAGGCATTTTTTTAATGACAATTTTCTATTTATAATATAGTTTTGAATGCAAGATCCTTCATACTGTAATAATAATAAAGCCTTCTTTATTCCTTAATAATACTAAATCGTAGTATTTTTAGGGTTCCGTAGCCAAATGGCAAAAAATGGAACCCTTATAGATTCGTCATGTCTGTCTGTCTGTCTGTCTGTCTCTCCGTCCGTATGTCACAGCCATTTATTTCCGAAACTATAAGAACTATAATGTTGAAACTTGGTAAGTAGATGTATTCTGTGAACCGCATTAAGATTTTCACACAAAAATAGAAAAAAAACAATAAATTTTGGGGGTTCCCCATACTTGGAACTGAAACTCATTTTTTTTTTTCATCAAACCCATTAGTGTGGGGTATCTATGGATAGGTCTTCAAAAATGATATTGAGGTTTCTAATATCATTTTTTTCTAAACTGAATAGTTTGCCCGAGAGACACTTCCAAAGTGGTAAAATGTGTGTCCCCCCCCTGTAACTTCTAAAATAAGAGAATGATAAATCTATAAAAAATATATGATGTACATTACGGTGCAAACTTCCACTGAAAATTGGTTTGAACGAGATCTAGTAAGTTGTTTTTTTTGAATACGTCATAAATTGAAATTAATAGAAGCGTTTTACCTGAAAATAAAACGCATATTAAATACTTACCTTATTTGAAACCTTATATATTGAGAGCGGCCTTCCTTGTTTTCTGCTCTATACTTCCTTCTTTGTCTACCCTAATATTGCCGTCTCGCTCGCACATCTCCCCACCATCCACCCAGGCAGAGCGCGAGCTTGAGCCACGCGCGCTATCTCGTCATTGAGTCGAAATACCAGGCAGAACTAAAAATTAAGGTTTCAAATAAGGTAAGTATTTAATATGCGTTTTATTTTCAGGTAAAACGCTTCTATTAAAACTTGACCGTTATTTGAAACCTTATATATTGAGACGTGTTTGTTATCGCCTGGTGAAAGTGGATGCCAATGTGATTTTATGCTTGTAGCATAAAGTTATTTGTGACACAGGTAAGTACCTGTGATTTCTCCAGTATAGGTCATACGCGTACAGACTTCTGTGTGAGTCTGAAGGTATCGTGAGAGAGAATAGGTATCAAAAAATACTAAGATGTGCGAGGTACTGTAATTTTATTTATGAAGTACAAACGAAAATATGTAGGTGTGCAAATATTATGGTATGTAAACATGCTAGAAGCAAAGATCTTAATCAAATCATTGATGAGTATAAAAACATGTATCGTATATGATTGAAAAGCAACATTCAAGTATTTAATTAATCATGCGAAGATAATATAATCCCGCGATTAGTGGCTTATTATCAGCTATTTAACTGTCTGAAAGGATTGCAGATCTCTAATGGGCATGTGACCAGATTTAGTGGATCTGAACTGATTAAGCCAGCACCAGCGATGAAATATTCTATTTCGCACCCTGTTAAAGATGTAGCAGGTCTTCTCAATAGTTGGTGCATTTTGCTGTGTTACGTCTATCGTATAAAAGGTGAATACAATCTGTACACACAGTAACGGATAGCTAAATGTTTTGCTACAGTCTATGTACCGACATTATTATTCTCCGACACGTGTAGGTACATCATATATTATAATCAAAACGTTAATTACATACAGTACATTTTTACTTTCATGTGGTATTTTGTTATAATCACCAGCAATATTACTGCGTAAACATTAACCAGAAATATAAGTTCTAAAGTCCGATCAAAAGTATCATCATTACTTTTACCTGTTCCAAAACTGGAAAGTGAAGTCATGTAGGTACAAGGCTATTTAAACAAAGTACAAGGTTGAAGGCAACCTTAACACATAACAAAATTAAGACAACGCTGTGTCAGTCTGGATATACATAATTCGTTACTTAAATTTTAGATATGTTTCTAAAAATGACACGAGTCAATCGACTATCTATCGTATCAATATATCCAAAATATGTCCAACCCACACATGAGAACTCAAAACTGTATAAATTTGATACCACTGACTTATTCAGCATAATGAACATTCATCTAAGTAGTATAAGAAGCAGGTAGTTAATAACTTTATTAGTACAGGAGTCATTGTGACAAATGGACTACATATGTTTGTTCATTTTATTTCAAACAAGCTACTTTTAACAAAGATGCCATGATTACAACAAGCGATCCAATACTCATATTTCTATAATTCCAGACCATCTTATGGTACCTACTTGGAGGTAGAAAAACCGTCCATGTATCTATCGATAGCGCTGTATTGTGAATGGGGCTGCCAAAATTCTGAACTTGAGGTCTGCCCTCAAAAATACTATGAATTACTTACTAAAAGTTTGTTTCGAGCCAATTTAGCTGAGGTAGCCTAGCAGTTTAGAGATTAAACAAAATAGAGGGTAATTTTATACTAGGTGGTAATTCCACGAGTAAGAAACCAAAGGTGCTTTTTTCTTCTTAAAACATTTATTCATGCTTTAGTCTAAAGACAAAACTTTCAACTAAGTACATTACATATTATTGTGCAGGCGTATCCGCTGTGTAAGTGCTCCTCTAACAGTAGTTGGTAATCAGTAACAATAGATGAGGATTAGATTAGATGAGGATTGAAATTGGAATGTTACATACATATGACGATGATACGGTTCATCAGATGATTGTCACCTCATTCCGAACATAGGTGACGTTTAATTTAGATTTTGTCATGCTTTCGAGATAGCGAGGAGTCCTTTGTTATTGCAATGCAAAATTTTCTTGGCTAGACAACCATCAAACACTTTCCTTAAAACTGCTCGACTGTTTATTGCGTTTACAGGCTTCATCTGATTATATATATCAATAGGAAATGAGATGGCGGTTGCAGTTGAATCACAAAGTATGCTGAATCACGGTAGTGCAGACTCTTTTAGGATATTACAAAGCTCGATAAGTTAATAAGACCGATTAGGCTCTAAGGTGATTTTGAAAGAAAATCAATAATATTTCTTGTATTCCATTGAACCCCCAAAAACACTGCGAGGGTGGGTAAATTTGTTAACATAGTGTAAGCTACACCGAGTAGCTACTACAGAGTAGTACAATTTTATTCATTCTTGTTTTAGAATTAAAACATAACGCCTTTGGTAGGCAGTTGAAAGTCATTCAAATAATCGATAATAGGTATTCCTTATTCCCTATAATGTTTGTTACCCAATTGGTTAAATAAACAAAAAACTTTTGGCTGAGACAGAAAGGTAGGCAAGTTATCTATGTATATGTATAATATTGTTGCCATTATTGGTCATAGTTTCGTATGTGTGTCGCACACATTTACTAATGAAAACATGCCTGAGATCTGAATCTTGCACAACCAGTCGGGGTTGAAATAAATCAGCGATACGGTAAACATTTACTCCTTAATCACACGTTATGATAGGTCAGTCAGTGAGATTTTTATTATATTCTTTGCATTTTTTAGCCACCACTTTTTAGCATCAGCAGACTATGTTCAATGGTGCGGGTTTAACTTGATATCTGATACCACAGTACTGAACCAAATGACTTGACATTACCAACGGTTTTTGGTAAAACAATACGCATCGACCGTGTTTTATATTATTTTCAGTATAAAAACCGGGGGTGCTTAGATGTCACCTGCTGGTGGAATAGAATTTATTGTCCCGCTTTGAAATTATTAAGTGTCAATCTTTAAGCACCTTGCGGGTATGGCAAGACCCATGGCGAGGGTTAAATATATAAGAACAAGTCCGTATGGGCACCACATCCAAGTCAGGTACTTAAGAGTAACTGTAAGGGTAACATGTTACAGTTGCTTGCCCCTGTGAGATTTGATAATGATGGGAAATATGCGTAGAGGCATCTCAGCATAGGACTTTGCAAATTTACATTTAAAACCAACTATTCCCATGTGGGTGGTTATATTAGAGACTGTGCGACAGAACATTTCATCTCCTGCCCTTGCATCGGTTGATTTAGATGGCGATTGTGAATATCTAGGTAAAGTACCCTGCATTGAGGGTATATATTTCGAGTCCCTTTTCCCTACGAGGCAGGGCTAGATTAAAAATTTGCTTTGACCTGTTTTCAAAGCAGGATCATTTAATTTTTATTAATTGAAAAGCAAAATAGGTTTTCGAACACCACGCTGCCTTTTTAATCCTTTCATCATTACTGTGCGTAGAGACACACCATCCAAACATAGTACCCTGCGAGAGTGTATTCTAAGGTCACGCCAAGATTTATATGCGTGAGGCGCGCCATTCAAATGACCCTGCGAAGGTCCATTGTGATGTATTTGAAACCACATTCACTTGAAGGGTCCATTTCAAGTCATCTACCCCTGTAAGAGGTGAATTATGATGGAAAATGTGCGTACGGGCAGAAAATCCAAAAGAATACCCAGCGAGTGTACATTTCTGCCCCTGCAAGCGGTTGATTAATATGGGGAATGTTTGTACAGGCATAACATACAGGAAAATACCTCACGAGGCTACATTTCAACTCATCTGCCCCTTCAAGGGGTTAACTATTATTGGTGTACGGGCACAACATCAAAAAGAATAGACGCGAGGGTATATTTCAACTCACCTACCCCTGCAAAGGGTTGATTATTATGGGGAATGTGCATACGGAGTAAGGGCACAGCATCCAAGAGAATAAATACCCCGCACATTTTTCAGTCACTGCCCCTGCGTGGAGTTAATAATAATGGGGAATGTGCGTACCGGCCCAACATCCAAGTAAATACCCTGCGCGAGTACGTTCTGAGTCACCTGCCCCTGCGCGGGGTTAATAATAATGGGGAATGTGCGTACGGGCACAAGATCTAAGATAATACCCTGCGCGGGTATGATTTGAGTCACCTGCCCCTGCGCGGGGCTAATAATAATGGGGAATGTGCGTACGGGCACAACATCCACGAAAATACCCTGCGCGGGTATGTTTTGAGTCACCTGGCCCTGCGCGGGTTGGTGTATGGATCAGCTCAGACAAGCTTGCTAAGCAGGAGCATTTGATCCTTTTTATTAGAGGCTAAAATGTTTAACCTTTTTTAAGCATTGTAACTAGGCTAGCATAAATAGCAGGCTTCTGGTTAGCGGATCACGATTCCTCATTTGAATAATTTCAGTACAAATAAGTTGTAATAATTCCGATTCACTACATAACACTTTCAATACTTTTTTATTAAATTAGAATCACCGCTTCATTGCAGGAACCTCAACAGAGGTTTATTTAAGTTTTGAGTTGAGAGTTTTGAGTCGGGTTGAGTATCGAGCATATTCTCCATGCTAGTAGTGAGATATCGCGTGTTTTATGTAGCTTATTTAATGTATGTATTAAGTCTGGCTACATACCTAAAAATTGCAGCGCGTCGGGCATGTTTGCATCGGCAGGCCTTCCGGATTTCTTCGCAACAATAAGGCTTCGGACCGCATCCTTCTGGGAGCGACTACGATCGTCGACTAATGAGATTCTCCGGACAATGAGTGAAAACCTTGACGCCTCCATTTTCCGACACTGGCTGTCTACTCACCGCAGCGAGAATCGAAAATGACCTATACCTATGGGAACTTGTAGGTACATTTTATTTTGATTTTTATTTTTATTTGTTTTTTGTATTTTACTGACGTTGAGGTGTGGTGTATCTTGTATTTTTCCTTATAATGGGTGCAGAATGCCTAAATAAACAACTTTATTATTATTATTATTATTAAGTAACTAGTAACACACATGCTAGAACAAAAGTTGTTACCGCGGCAAATTTAATAAATATTTAACTATATAATAAATTTACACATATTATTTAGACGGCACTTCACGGCACAACTAACCTTTCCGACACTTTAACTGCCTGCGGTCATTATTAATTTTATTTTAGATCTGAGAATCAGATATCATTGGATTTACTTGAGGAGCTTATAGAGTACTACTCGACCCATTGTTACGCTGCCTTTTAGATCATTTTTGCTCAGGGCAATATCCGTTATCACTATTCGCACGTTGTGATTTATACAGTTAGCACTTGATGTAATTTAAATATTAATGTTCAACTGTGAACAAAACAGCAACTAACCTAGGAAAAACCAAGGATAAAAAATTAATAGAAGCAAAATTATCAATAAAAAGTGGGTAGATTAAATAATTTTAGAATTAGTTGTTCAAAGACATGAACATAAAATATCAAAATTAAATTGAAATATCGAACGGTAAAACCGTTAAAATCATATAAAATAATGATTTTAATAAATTAAGAAGGTACAAAGGTATATAAAATATATAAATAACTTACGAGTGCCTAGGCTAGGCTAGGCACAACCGTCCGTTGCAGAAAACAGGACGCCAATGACGAGATAGCGCGCGTGGCTCAAGCTCGCGCTCTGCCTGGGTGGATGGTGGGGAGATGTGCGAGCGAGACGGCAATATTAGGGTAGACAAAGAAGGAAGTATAGAGCAGAAAACAAGGAAGGCCGCTCTCAATATATAAGGTTTCAAATAACGGTCAAGTTTTAATATCAAATACTCAGGTCTATACTACCATTTACTTATATACCTACAGGTTTGTACGGAACCCTCGGTGCGCGAGTCTGACTCGCACTTGGCCGGTTTTATTTTAATACTCTTTATGTACGCTCGTACATCGCTAACAGCGCAGGACCAGGACCTCGGGTAAACAATAAGTGCCTGTCCAGAAGGGGCAATTTCGCAGGCCATGGTTTCCTTAAAATGGGTTTTATTAGACTGCTTGTACTATTTCATGTAATAAGACAGTACCTTTATATTTAGAACTCTTGTAAGGCAACTTTATTTTTGTATTAAATGCAGATTCTCTTTCAAAATATTTTTCTTTCCGCTTTTTTTATTTATCGCTTTTCAAGTGTAAGTTCATGTTCTTTTTTCCCTGGCTTTACGGGCAATTATTAAACTTTTGAATGTTGAATTTTTCCTATGGATAGGCTTTTGTTTGAATACTATCTCACCATGGTAAGTAATGATGTAGAGGGAGGTGGCCAGCCAGTCACCCTCCTGGTACCCACAACAAGGTACTTACCCAAAAGATTTTGATTTTAAGTATATTTTTATTACTAACAATTTCTTTCGCTTTATTGTTGCAGTGATATTTGTAAAAAAATCAAATGGCAAGGAACTAGCTATCATCGACGGTTTTACGTTCTATAGTAAAAGAATAACTGGATCAGCTTACACTTGGTGCTGCACAAGTGGAAGAGATTGCCCTGCACGTTTCACTCGTACCCACGCAACCGGAGCTATTAGCTGCATCAATATGAACCACACGCATCCAGCGCCCCAGTTCATTATCAACAAAGGAACTTATTACAAACTCTAATTCTGATCAGAGATTTTGGTACAAAAATTGATATGAATCTTCAAAATTTATTTATCATTATCTAAAAAATCCAAGAACATTTATTTCTTTCAAAAAAAATATCTTAAAAATAAAGGTACAAAGTTCGTAGCCTCCATAGTAATACAAAAGAGAAAGAAGTACTGTCGTGGCGACACGTTCACCTGCTGCTGCTGCCTGCAGTCAGCTACGAACTTGTACCTTAAAAGTCTCTGTCGCCCACACTAACTCTAAACCACTAGCGATATGTAAGATATAATAAGTCATGATTCCCTCACAACTTTCAAGAAGAATATAATATTAGGTAGTTTTTAATTTATTATAATAATAATAAATTCAATATAATTAGGTATGTTTATACATTATGTATAAGAACTGGAATTTGTTTAGTTATTTTAATGTAGGTATTTACTACAAGTGATGTCCGGTTTCAAATGTTGTTCACTTCCGGCCATATTCATAAAAGCGGTATTTAATTATATGTACAAAATATTTACTGATTAAATGCTCACGTAAATAAAGTCACATCGTTTGATTTATGTCAGTAAGGTGACGTTATAAACCTGACCTAAGGTATACCTGACCATTTAATCAGTATATTTTTCAAATATCGTTTTATGAGTAAGTCTTAATCTTATCAGTTTTTATGCTCCTAGAACAAGTTATAATAACAACCATGTACTTAAATAAATAAATGAAAATTTTAGAATAAGTATTTACCATATTAATAATATGTTTTTTTAATCTCCATGTCTCTTTCTATACAACGTGTATGTAACAGATTAAGATGCTAAATCGTTAAACTGGCTATTGAGAATCGTTTTCTGAACAACCAGAAATTTTGAACAAAACCGTTCGGAATCGCCTACTGAATCGATTTTGTAACTTTAAATATTTATATTAAAAATAATTAAATCGATTCACAAAACGATTCTGAACAAACAGTTTAACACCTTAGTCTGTTACACGTTCTATACTTAAAAATTAATCCCTATTACCCTTGGTTACGCCATAACTATTGAGAAAAACTTTACCGATTTCATCCATCTTGTTTTTTAAGTTATAAGAAAAATGAAGATGGGACACCCAGTTCACACCCCGCTATTAAACCCCACAAATTTCTAACAAGTGTCATTAATATAACAAACCTATTTTATTTTCAGTTACAGTGGTAAAGAAATTAAACGGTAAAGAACTAGTAATAATCGACGGACACACGTTCTTTAAATTGAGAAAGTGTGAGAAGACCACCCATTGGGTCTGTACGAGAAGTGGGCAGTGCTCCGCACGTTTTACAGTAATCGATGAAACCGGAGCTATTGTTCGCTCTAAGTTGGAGCACGGCCATCAACCACCTACATTCATTATTAGAAATGGAGTTTATTTCAAAATATAGGAAACGTCGCACCTACACTGCACTGCAGGAAAATAAAAATTAATGTATTACTTCACCTTAATATTATATAGTAGGCATTGGTATTTCGTTGTATACTATATAATTAATGAATTAAATTACTTTTAAAAATAATAATTGTACTCAATTTGTGATCAATTAGCAATAAGCCAGCTTTAAAAATATATTAATAAACTGAAATTCCCAACAAAAAATAATTTAAATTTGCTTACCTGCAGTTTTATTATATGTATGTCGTATTCAATAACAATGGCCGTGATATAATCATATCCCTAGGTGTAGCGTCCACGCACTGACACCATGTTCTGTCTTTACTGTGACTGCACAGATTAGTGACTAGTTACTCCGTAGCACTGGCTCACCACTACACCAGGTCCGAGCGCAAGCGCACGTCCAACCCGCACCGCGTCTAATGTCAGACTGGCCGGTTGACAGCTACCCCCCTCTACTGGTGTACATGAGACAGTGTATTATATCTACTGTATAGATACAAACACTACATCCCTTCCCTTTTAACAAATTTTAATTATTTCAAATGTAGGTAATCAATACTAGAGATAATTATTATTTACTGATGCAAATTACACTATTGATATTTGTGGCTTTCACCCAGTGTCGCGACAGACACGTCTTTAATTTTAATACTGATTCTAACCAACACCGGTGTACATGAGACAATGTATTATATCTACTGTATAGATACAAACACTGCATCCCTTCCCTTTTACCAAAATTTTATTATTTCCTTAGATGGTACTCGCGGTCCTTTACATGAGTGCTTGAACCATTCACGTAAACTTGGAAGATATCGGTTACAAAACCATCTTTGGAACATCCCTCGCATCTCGCAAACCATCCACTTGTAAAATTCTCTAAACTATGGATCCAATTCAGGGATGAACCTGCATTTATTTTTTTCTTTAGCAAATAAGTTTTTGTTAAAATGTTTGCCATGAGTTTGTGATGTAAAGCATTGTCTGAAGTAATAGGACTGGATATTCTTTTCGTAGATATTATTCTTTTTAGAGCTAATAGACCTTTGTCGACTGATTAATCTTGTACTACTTGTAAATGTATAGCTTTAATCTTGCTCTAACTGCTAAACAAGTAAATAAACATACCCACAATTTAAGTTTTTTCCGTTATCCAATTTAAGTCAATAACTAATAACTATTTCAACGCAATGGGAACCTGTACCTTAGTACCGTATTAGGAACCTACGCAATATATTAGCAAACAACGTGAAATCGACTCACCAGATACTGCTTTCAAAGCTATCCCAAGCACCACCACATGGACACCAAATAGAAAGTAAGTGCTCTCATGAGACCCCCGGCACCAACTGGAGATGACAGCTTCAGGCCGCTATCAATATGATGCTGCCAGCATAGAATCACCACCATCGAACTGCAAATAATTCCAATTGAATGGAATTCTAACAAATTAATTCCAATTGTATATAATTTAAACAAAGTAATTCCAATTCAATGGAATTCAAACAAAGTTATTCTAATTGAATGTAATTCAAACAAATTAATCCCAATTGAATGGAATTCAAATAAAGTAATTCCAATTGAATGGAATTCAAGTAACTCCAATCGAATGGAATTCAAGTAATTCCAATTGAATGTAATTCAAGTAATTCCAATTGAATGTAACTCAAGTAATTCTAATTGAATGGAATTCAAGTAATTCAAATTGAATGGAATTCGAACAAAGTAATTCTAATCGAATGGCATTCAAGTAATTCCAATCGAATGTAATTCAATTAATGCCAATCGAATGTAATTCAAGCAATTCCAATTGAATGTAATTCAAGTAATTCCAATTGAATCTAATTCAAGTAATTCTAATTGAATGTAATTCAAGCATTCAATTCATATTGAATTGAATTCGAACAAAGTAATTCTAATTGAATGGAATTCAAGTAATTCAAATTGAATGGAATTCTAACAAAGTAATTCTAATTGAATGGAATTCAAGTAATTCTAATTGAATGGAATTCAAGTAATTCAAATTGAATGGAATTCAAACAAAGTAATTCCAATTGAATGGAATTCAAGTTCCAATTGAATGGAATTCAAGTTCCAATTTAATGGAATTCAAGTAATTCTAATTGAATGGAATTCAAGTAATTCCAATTGAATGGAATTCTATTTTGTGGGTGTTTGCATTATTCTTTCCTTACATTTCTTTTGTCATTTAATTCCAAATTTCAATTTTTATGTATGCCTTGTCAATGACATTTCAATTTTAATGTATGCTGGGCCACATCTTGCTTAACATCGTTCCATATACTACTTAAAACTGTATACTACTACTGTAAAGCTGGTCGTATCCATGTTATTTCTTTCTTGAACCATCCATCTTATTTGCATCTTCCATTTCTGTTATTATTATCTCTAACTGCTTGCTTATTTCTTCACTAACTCTCTCTTTTTTTTAATTTTTTTTTTCTAGAATGTGTACTTCTGTTATTATTGCCCAATTCCGACAATTTCCAATTTAATGGAGGTATTCATTTGAACTTCCCGACAATTTCCAATTCAATGGAGGTACTACCAATTTTAATTCGTCTTTATCTGATTATTTTCAATTTGATAGAGCGTTTCCTTTCGTTTCGTTTCTTTGCCTTTCTCATTTCATTTCATTTCATTTCATTTCATTTCATTTCATTTCATTTCATTTCATTTCATTTCATTTCATTTCATTTCATTTCATTTCATTTCATTTCATTTCATTTCATTTCATTTCATTTCATTTCATTTCATTTCATTTCATTTCATTTCATTTCATTTCATTTCATTTCATTTCATTTCATTTCATTTCATTTCATTTCATTTCATTTCATTTCATTTCATTTCATTTCATTTCATTTCATTTCATTTCATTTCATTTCATTTCATTTCATTTCATTTCATTTCATTTCATTTCATTTCATTTCATTTCATTTCATTTCATTTCATTTCATTTCATTTCATTTCATTTCATTTCATTTCATTTCATTTCATTTCATTTCATTTCATTTCATTTCATTTCATTTCATTTCATTTCATTTCATTTCATTTCATTTCATTTCATTTCATTTCATTTCATTTCATTTCATTTCATTTCATTTCATTTCATTTCATTTCATTTCATTTCATTTCATTTCATTTCATTTCATTTCATTTCATTTCATTTCATTTCATTTCATTTCATTTCATTTCATTTCATTTCATTTCATTTCATTTCATTTCATTTCATTTCATTTCATTTCATTTCATTTCATTTCATTTCATTTCATTTCATTTCATTTCATTTCATTTCATTTCATTTCATTTCATTTCATTTCATTTCATTTCATTTCATTTCATTTCATTTCATTTCATTTCATTTCATTTCATTTCATTTCATTTCATTTCATTTCATTTCATTTCATTTCATTTCATTTCATTTCATTTCATTTCATTTCATTTCATTTCATTTCATTTCATTTCATTTCATTTCATTTCATTTCATTTCATTTCATTTCATTTCATTTCATTTCATTTCATTTCATTTCATTTCATTTCATTTCATTTCATTTCATTTCATTTCATTTCATTTCATTTCATTTCATTTCATTTCATTTCATTTCATTTCATTTCATTTCATTTCATTTCATTTCATTTCATTTCATTTCATTTCATTTCATTTCATTTCATTTCATTTCATTTCATTTCATTTCATTTCATTTCATTTCATTTCATTTCATTTCATTTCATTTCATTTCATTTCATTTCATTTCATTTCATTTCATTTCATTTCATTTCATTTCATTTCATTTCATTTCATTTCATTTCATTTCATTTCATTTCATTTCATTTCATTTCATTTCATTTCATTTCATTTCATTTCATTTCATTTCATTTCATTTCATTTCATTTCATTTCATTTCATTTCATTTCATTTCATTTCATTTCATTTCATTTCATTTCATTTCATTTCATTTCATTTCATTTCATTTCATTTCATTTCATTTCATTTCATTTCATTTCATTTCATTTCATTTCATTTCATTTCATTTCATTTCATTTCATTTCATTTCATTTCATTTCATTTCATTTCATTTCATTTCATTTCATTTCATTTCATTTCATTTCATTTCATTTCATTTCATTTCATTTCATTTCATTTCATTTCATTTCATTTCATTTCATTTCATTTCATTTCATTTCATTTCATTTCATTTCATTTCATTTCATTTCATTTCATTTCATTTCATTTCATTTCATTTCATTTCATTTCATTTCATTTCATTTCATTTCATTTCATTTCATTTCATTTCATTTCATTTCATTTCATTTCATTTCATTTCATTTCATTTCATTTCATTTCATTTCATTTCAGGTGGTGGTACCTGATTAGTCGTAAAAATATGATTAGTCGTAATAAATACCCTAGTAATATAGATTTCTATAAACCTCTAATTTATTGAAATTCAATAGGTATGGTACACGCTAAGTACAGTACCTCTTATTTAAAAGAAGTCTGAAGCCTCAATTTCAATTTAATGAATTACTTATTGTCTTAATTTACTTATGTAACGACAATTCCCAATTCCAATTTTATGAGACAATTTACAGGTGCTCAAACACGTTCATCTTTCTCACATCCTGAAGAACACTACCCTGCCACATCCAAAACTAACAATGTTTAGTTCAGTATCATATTATGTTAGTGCAATAATAATATATCTTAATCTTCCTAAACTGATACTGCATAGATTATTACATATATACAGTCATGTTCATGCACACAAATGCATGTCCTGTGTGGGAATCGAACCCATGACCTGCGGCACAACAGGTGGAATCTTCCAACTGCGCACACGGGCCCGTCACTATATTTACTATAGGTAATTAAGCGCTTCCTTTAAGTATGAAACAAATAGGTACAATAAAGCCTATAGAAAATACAATATTACCGAAAACAACCTGCTAATGAGAGTTCAAAGCAACCTTTATATGCTGGTATAAAGGTATTAGTGACATCTTTTTAATTAGGAAGATTTGTAGCTCAATGCAATCTCCTTGTACCTTTTTTGAATAAACAATAATCATTTATTCGACAACACATTTATTTTGTTACCTTTGCGGAATAATTTTGGACATAAGTAGCATTTTTCATTATATTAATCTTGTTAAAAGATAAGGAAGGTAGGTACCCAAGCATTTTATAGTTTTTCTTACATTATAATTTATTCTCTCATCAATCCATAATACCACTGATGAAATCGTCACTTCACTTAAATAAGTGGAATGAAATGTATTACATTGGGATTATTTTGCGTAAACAACATTCCATGACGATCCAACTGATTATTCTTACTATTGTACTACTGGGTTCGTCTACTTAGGAAATGTTATAAATATGGTATAATATTTAGTACGCATTGCATAAAACTCACACACTTTTTATTGTCACCTTCCTTCCCTTTTAATAATAATTGAATTTTATTTACTGGCCTTTTACACACGTTTCTCGTACTTTATCTCGTCGCCACTTGTAGCGTCCACGCACTGACACCATGTTCTGTCTTTACTGTGACTGCACAGATTAGTGACTAGTTACTCCGTAGCACTGGCTCACCACTACACCAGGTCCGAGCGCAAGCGCACGTCCAACCCGCACCGCGTCTAATGTCAGACTGGCCGGTTGACAGCTACCCCCCTCTACTGGTGTACATGAGACAGTGTATTATATCTACTGTATAGATACAAACACTACACTAGGGATATAATTATGAACGCTAGGCAGATAGCTATTTGAAAGCAGTTCATAGCTATCTCACTAGGAATATAATTATGGTATGAACACGATCCAGTAATATAGTTTTTTTTTTTTTTTTTTTTTTTTTATACCACTTTTATATAATATATAACTCACTAGACTAGTGAAATAGTTATATTTTCTTGAGGACGCGTTTACAAAATTGATAGCTGTGGCAAATCACACTAATACATTGATCCACCTAAGTCGTTTTTTTTTTAAATCTATTTAATATTTTTTAATCTAATTATGTTGACATTTTTAATATGATTTCTAGGGTTCCTTAACCGAAGGGTGCGAAACGGGACCCTATTACTAAGACTCCGCTGTCTGTCCGTCCGTCCATCCGTCCGTCCGTCCGTCCGTCTGTCTGTCTGTCAGTGGGCTGTATCTCATGAACGGCAAGGTTGAGTTATTTAATATTGTACGGAACCCTCCGTGTGCAACTCTGACGCACACTTGGCCGGTTTTTTTTAGTTTCACGTATAGTTATGTAACTAATTTTGCTAATGTATGTAGTTAGTTCGGAAGACTATACAATACGAATTTTACCCGTATTTGGACTTTTTTAAATCGTATCGAGATAAACTTTGGACATATTATGTGGTTTTCAGGGTCTGATGATGGAGCAGGAGAATAGGCACTCGGAACTCCATAGTGTAGCAATCGTATCGTCATGAGACGAACTATGATCATATTATGTTTCAGGGTCTCATGATGGAGTGGGAGATCAAAGAATTTAAAACGTCCAGAAGGATAGTCGCCTCTATGGGAACATGAAATAAACAAGCTAGAATTGACAGTATTTGACAGCCGTGCGCAGTACGAACTGAGAGCGATTTGCTCAGGGAGCCCCTCAAGCGGAGTGAAATTAAATGTCATGCTTTAGTAAGGCGGATTATCCATCTGGGTAGAGGCACGATGCCCTATGAAAATCTTTGTGGGAGATATGATACGCTGCTTCGCTATGGAGTTCCAGTGTCTACCCAACTACAACATCATCACACCTTAAAAACCATATATGATTAAAGTTCATCTCACGACAATTTTAACTTCGCCAAACATGGCTATGGTACGTTGCTCGGTTATGGAGTTCCAGTGCCTACCCTACTACTCCATCATCAGACCCTGATAACCATATATGGTCAAATTTCATCTCCCGACAAAGCCACCAACCCCAAACAAGGCTAGGATACGTTGCTCCGCTATGGAGTTCCAGTACCTATACTCCTACTCCTACATCAGACCCTGAAAGCCATATATGATCAAAGTTCATCTCACGTCAATTCCAACAACACAACTTTGTAAACGTGTCAGAGAAATATTACTATGTCACTAGATTAGTCTAGTGAAATGATTATCTTACTAGATCGTGTTCGTATCATAATTATATCCCTATGATTATATCTAGGCTATAACTAGTTTACTGCGACAGGTATACATATATCTATAGCTATTTATGAGAAACAGTGTACACAAAATACCCATTATTTAGTAAATACTACATTTTAGATGCTGTCACGGTAAGTAGCCGAGTTCTGAAATGAAATGAAATTAATTTATTTGCTAAAATAAGGGTAATAATAATACAAAATAGTGGTGTTAAAAAATAAAGAGTTCCAAACTTACTCTACCGATCTTCGGTGTGCAAATATTAAAATTGAATATAATTAAATGTTGTTAATAAGACATAGCTTAAATGACATGAAATTTGATATGATAAAAATAGAATTATATCATGAATAATGGTAATCAATCAATTATTTTACTGGTACCATAGTTTATTTGAATAATAAATGCCTTATGTTATCAATTTCATTTAATCGCAAAATTATATTTTATTTACAGTGACATTGGTAAAGAAATCAAATGGCAAGGAGCTTGCTATAATAGATGGATTTACGTTTTTCTGCACGAGAATGTCTGGTATTAAAACCAGTTGGTATTGTACTAACTATGGCACCGGGAGATGCACTGCTCGCTTTACGTGGTGTAAAGGGACCGGAGCGATTGTCCGCTCCAAGTTAGACCATATGCATCCACCTCCTAATTTTATTATTAAAAACGGAATTTATATAAAAATTGGAATATAACATAAGTTTAAGGATTATGTCTCCATTAAAAATATAAAGAAAAAAGTTTAATTTGTCTATTATTGATTACTATAGTACAAATTGGTGCAAACCCCTATTAATATTGTGTTGTGTGTTGCAAGCGTCTATATGGTTAAGGTAACAGCTTACCATCAGGCGGGCCTGCTTGTTTACCGATTTAGTCGTATAGAAAATCTTTGTTAAGAATAAGAATAATTTATTTCTGCAGGAAATGTAGTACAACATAGGATCTTAAGTCTATAATACATCGTTCTCACTTTTCACCAGAAACTGGCATGCAAAATTTATATAACAACTAACACGGTACAATAAAATTTACAAAATAAAACCCAATCATATCGTAAAAATAAAAATAAACACATAATCATTCCAACATGTCAGATAATTGCTAATTATTAAAATTATATTCGGTATGACAATAAGATAATAGCTATTCATTAAATATGTTTAAAATTACAATTTACAAATTATTCAAATATTCATCTATGGAATAGAAGCATTGTTGAACAAGCCATTTCTTTAATTTATTTTTAAATAAATTTGAGGGTACATTTTTGTTGTATGAATCATTTAATTTTTTGCCCAATTATACGTTTTTGACTGAGTTTAGTACAAAATACAAACATTTGTATACATAAGTGACGTAGTTCTACAGATATATGATGTAGTTATATGATATTACATACTAATATTTTCTAAAAATGATCAAAATGGTTTACCTGAAGCATTATTCATCTTTAAGTAAATGTCCTGCAAAAAAATCTGCAAACTAACATTGGTCTACAGAAATTACGTCTGTCTACAGATGTGATTTGATGCATGCAGTATTTTTTTTCCAGGAGGAAAAAATACTGAAGAAGAAAAGAAAAAGCGCCGTAAAGAACAGAAAAGGAGATATATACAAAAAAGAAGGCAGAAAATGTCGGAAGCTGAATTAGAGGAAAGGCGCAGAAAAGACAGGAAAAAATACCAAAGGAAAAAAGCATCAGGAAAGATCAAGACGGTTAAAGAACTAACTCCAAGAGTACAGCGATAGATAGCGAAAGATAAGGAAGGGATGGCGTGATCGTGCCCAACAATTTTTTATTTATTTATTTTAAAATTTATATTAAGCCAAAAAATACAATAAATCTTTCCTCTTTATAATATTAGTATAGATAAAGTTATCAAACGTTGATTAGCTAAAATTCTGAAGTCTTTATCTGACACGTGACATTTGGTGATCGAAAGAGTGAGACGGAGGACACTATATATTTTTTTTTTATACGACTAAGTCGGTAAACAAGCATACGGCCAGCCTGATGGTAAGCGGTTACCGTAGCCATATGGACGCTGGCAACACACGAAGCATCGCTCACGCGTTACCGAACTTTCCCCCATCCCCAATGAGCTTTGGCGACCTTACTCACGCGCACGAACAGAACTTTACAAACATAAAGTTATTTGGCTGCGGTAATATGTAAGGTACTTCTCCAGTCGAGCTGCTCTTTGAGCGAATAAACGCTATGCTCTACCTCTCTTACATATTACACTGATTTAGTTAAAAAGCGATTATGAATAAGGGGGATAATAAATATTTTTTTTATTTTGTAACCGTTGGTTATTTTAATAACAATTATTATGCCTCAGAAAGTGAGAAGACAGTTAATTTATTGAGATTAAAATGTAGAATTTTTCAAGAATTGTATTTATGTTCGTTATTTTGTAATATAATCTATTCTGTCGATAATGGCGTCACACCTGTCGACAGGCAAAAATCTTAAAAGTGCCATAAGATTAAATTAAGGTTATTTTTGAACTGAAATGAATTTCATCCAATGACGCGCACGCGGTATAACGCGACGATGACCATTCGTGGGCCCTGATTGGATGAAATTCATTAATGGTGTTCGTTACGATTACCACCAAAGCTACGCGGTAGAGCCCCTGGTGGTTAAAAGAGGAACTAGCGGCACGATTTCGAAATGTCAATCGCCATTTGTCAAAGAGAATATAAACACTACGTACATACTGGTTGTTTGCTCCACCAAATGCGATAACAGCGACTCTATCACTGGGGCATATTTTGACTACTGAGATTTTCATAGTGGCCACCTGTACCAACTTCCCGGCGATAAAAGACGGCACACTATACCAGGCAACCCCTTACGAGGCGTCTGGGACCATCTGCGGTAGGTCACGCCACCAGAGTACTCGCCCCTGGTACTCAAGAGAAAATGTCTCACTGAGGCAGATAAGCTTGTGGCAATCATTGAGTTATTATTACTACCTATAGAGAAGACGCCACAAATCACAACTATGGTCCGTTCAAGTGAGGCCTCGTTGTTGTAGAGCGATGAACGAAACGCGTAAGCGCCGTGAAAATCACGGTGTTTGCTAGAAAAATACTCCTAAAAGCGTCTTGATATAGCTACGTGTTTCTACTGTCTGCTTAGACGACTAAATTATTGTTTCAGCGCTAAAGAGAACGTTAGTTGATTCTAAAAAAAATTGAAATAACCTTGGCTTATGATAGCTTCTCTATACGTAGTAATAATAGCTCAATTGTGGCAATAGAGATTGTTTTCAGTGTGTAAGAATCCGCCATATGGCATAGCTGAAAAAAATATTAGAGATTTTAAACCAATTGAAATTTCAATCGACTGACATGTCATCTAATTCTATCATGAATAATGGTAATCCATCAATTATTTTACTGAGTACCAGTAGTTTATTTGAATAATAAATGCCTTATGTTATCCAGTTCATTTAATCGCAAAATTATATTTTATTTACAGTGACATTGGTAAAGAAATCAAATGGCAAGGAGCTTGCTATAATAGATGGATTTACGTTTTTCCGCGCGAGTATATCTGGAAATAACACCCGTTGGGTTTGTACTAATACTGGCAGTGGGAGATGCAATGCTCGTTTTACGTCGTGTGAAGCGACCGGAGCTATCGTCCGCTCCAAGTTAGACCATATGCATCCACCACCTAATTTTATTATTAAAAACGGAATTTATATAAAAATTTAAATATAACATAAGTTTAAGGATTATGTCTGCATTAAAAATATAAAGAAAAAAGTTTAATTTGGTCTATTATTGATTACTATGGTACAAATTGGTGCACACCTCTATTCAATTGCACATGAGTCTAATTGTACGAGCTCGACTCTATCGCGTATTTTTTTTCGTTTGTGACTTTAGCAGATTGGATGAGTGAAATAAAGAATAATGTATATCTATACAATCTGGAAATAAGCAATTCCATATATGAAAAATCTTATTGAGTACATAATAATATATTAATAATATTATATCAATTGTGTTTCTTTTTCTTTCTATCCAACATCAACATAACATATTATATGAAGAAAACATATGAATGTCAAAAATACACTTCTCATAAAAAACTGTCACGGACTTTTTGGCGGGAAGTTGCAGAGTGACGGTGCGTTTTTTTTTTTTTTTTCATAAATTCGTTTATTTTGAGTTTTATTGCATATTATCGGTGGTCTTTTATCCAATAACGATCAATACATGTGCAGCAGTTAAGTGAAATGAAATGAATTATGTGTATCGTGACTTTTCAAGTTGTCTCAAGAAGTCTTCGTAGTCCGTGAAAAGTTTTAGTACAATGTCCACCATTGTACTAAAACTTTTCACGGACTTCTTGAGACAACTACTTTATTTTTTTATTTATTTTTTATTTATATAATTAAGGGAAACTAACAGCTTTATTAAATATAGTTATTCTTTTTATGAAATTAAAAATATGTTTAAAGCTACTAATAAGTTTCTGCAACTGGAAATTAGTACTTATAGACTTTTGGCGGACGGCCTTTTTAGTTGATTTACAATAAATATATTATAATAGTTACAATTCGAGTAAAAGAGATAGAATTTCTTATAAACGGTTTTAACAGAGATTAGAAAATGGTATAAACAATAATATAATGCTGAATATATTAATACATGTTACTAATTAGGTATATTGTTATATTTTAGTGGTGTTATTGGCTCAATCGCGGCATACAGGCAAGCATCTAGTGCTGTACAACGACTACACATATTACTGCAAAGTTAAATGCAAGAAAACTAAATATTTTCACTGGTACTGCTCTACCCACAACTATAAGGGATGTAATGCAAAATTGAAAATGGACGAACATTTTGCGATAATAAGCCTTGAAAACAGTCACACGCATCCTCCCACCAAGTACATCATCCACAATGGACAATACGTGAAAGTTTGTTAGTATATCCTACTTTAGTGGGATGGTTTAATTTATTTCGCGCACTTTTAGGCTTGATAATAAAAATTCAGATTAAATTATGTAATATTTAAATGGATTTAAAATTTAATAAAAGTTTATCTATCTATACTATATTGTACGAAATACCTACCTAATCTCCGTATCCGCAAATTCTTTCATTAATAAGAAGCTATATTTTCCCTGAGTGATATAACAGGTGGAGATTTCGAGATGGCATATACCTATTCGAAACCTATGTTGGGTTAGTCATGCTGAACAACTCTACGATGGGACAAATAGTGAATTCTCAAAAAAAAAAAATCTTTTCTTACAAAATGTAAACCTTGCGCGATCATAATGTAGGAAAAGTAAATTATTTTTTTAGAGAATTCAGTGTTGGTCCCATAGCAAAAGTTGTTCTTCAGGACTAATCCAACAAAGGTTTCGAAAATATACCATCTCGAAATCTGCACCCAGTATAAGCTACTTTAAATTCCGGGAACACGAGCGCGGTGATAGCTAGTATAGGAGGTAGATATATAAATTTATGGAAAGAGAAAATAATGGTCATATCAACGCACAGCTGAAACCGTAGGAAATGGGAAGGGAGGAACGGTCAGTTTTATAACGTAGACAGGCAGGCATCCACTAAGAAAGAGTTTCTAAACATTTTACCCCTAATTATTTGACGCGACGCTTATTCGAATTCTCACGCTGAAATGTGTACCTTTTTGTTTATTAAATATAGTTCTATATCGTATGGTGTGTACTCTAGATACTCTCATTGGACTGGCGTTGATCGAGCGTTGTAAAAAATTATAGAGATTTTTGTTACAAAATAAACTTTTGGAAAACAACCCCTTTAAATAGCCCTCTATAATTCGTAAACAGTAAATGATATCGATAAATTGTCCACGAAACCTGATAATCTTTGAATAGCTGCTTCTACCATACGAGATCCCATATGCTCAATGAAAAATAAATATTTTCAGTTTCAGGTGAAAATATGAAACTACCTGAAAGGCCTCGGCACTTTGATTCGTTTTTTTTTCGAAATGTGTTTCTTCTTTAGACCTTAATATTTTGGTTGTGAGACAGACGGACGGACAGACATGACCTATAAGGGCTTTGACGGAACCCAAGAAAATATTTATTTAAGATTCTGTCAGCTCAACATGACAAAAAATAGTATATTTTAATTAAATATAATTTAATATTAATTCAAAAATTATTTCATGAAATATTTTATTTCAGGATATATAGAAGGTTATCAATTCATACCGTTACGTTCAGGAAGCGTATTGCTACGAGTCGGCGAGCACACATATTCGTGTAATAAGAAGGAGGGGCAAGGCTACCGTACGTTTTACTGTTCCAAAAGGATTAGCAGAAGATGTGGGGCTCGCGTCAAGATGTATGACAAGACTTTGCATGGAGTGTTAGGAACACATACTCATCGATAACGTCACTACATTTATCAGACCCAAAAAAAATGCGTATTTCTTACTTAATTATTTTATTGTTTTGGTTTATATGTAGAAAAAATAACATCTGTTTTAATTGTATGTAATTAAAGTTTTTTTTCTAATATACAGTTTTTCCTTTCCAGGTAATATAAACATTGAATGTTGTACACAACTGGTAAGCAATAAATTATAAGTAAAATAAAACTTTAATATAGGTAAGGATAAATGCTGACTACTATCAACTCTATTTGCAGAGTCAGCATTGAGCAGAGATTTGGACATATTTGATCTACAAAATAAATTCTGTTTTCTTTTCTCACAATCTATATTATATGTTAAAATGTGTAATTCTTAATTCTCGTAAGTCTCTTTATTATCTCACTAGGTACTTGAAGACCATCAAACCAGCATTGCGCCGTATTCTTGCGTAAGTTAAACTGGCAATTTTAAGCATGCTACTTAAAATGCATTTTTGTCTCATCTGCATCCAGCAATTTTTCACAATACCTCTTGGTTCATGAATCTTAAATTTCAGACGTGGAACTGTTACCAACAAAGCGAGGCAACTACATATTGAGATATAAAAACCACACGTATTGGTGTAACTGGCACAAGAAGACTGCTCAGAATAAAAGGCCTGTGCTTCTCTGGTATTGCTCTAAAAGAAAGGGTGGTGGATGCTCAGCAAGCGTCGGGACCTGCTACGGTAGTGTTGTTGGTACGTTTGGGCATCATAATCATTAGAAGAAGCATATCAAATGTATATACAGCAAAAATTATCTAATGTTTGTCCAAAACTCTATGTTGTAATGGCGACAACTATGCGCGTTTTGGCTCCATATAATGGCTATAATTTACATATACATAAAGGTCAAGTTAAAAACATTTTTGACATACTAAAAGCGGCCTTTAATTCGTTTAATTTATCTTTGTGCTGTAAGTTGTTTTTCAGCTTTGACAAAATGCATTGTTACCTATGCCTGTCCGGCTGTTCTCTTCTACGGTCGCATTTATCAACCGATTTTATTGAAACTGTGTGAGCAGATTATATTTTTTTTATAATCTACGGATATTCAATCAAAATTTGAAAAGTATTTTAGAGTTACGTTCTGAAATCCAATATACGTTCAGAAATCTTAACCACCATACTTGAAATTCTATAACATTTTTTTGTAAGATTAACTTAATCCTAAAAAATATCTTTTTAATTTTTTCTTCTATTTAATTCACTTTCCATTACTTTGGCTTGTTTCTTGATAAAATCTTAAGGAATTATAAAATATGAGCGAGTCCAGCAGCTACGAATATATTAATTGAATACCTGCAGAGTTAATACAAGTTTTACATAATACCGAGTTGATTTTTTTCTTCCTTCTAGCATTTTCCTCGCTCTAGTTAGATGACAAATTGTGTGTTTCGCTCGGCAGAAGTGATTTTCATCTCTTACCTTTGAAACCCTCGCTACGCTCAGGCTCCGACTGGTAGTTCCATAGATTAGCGCGTTTAATCAAACAATCACACAACTGTTCAGGTTTATTATATTAGTATAGTATGGATATGCAAATTTTGTTACAGTGGAAATTGTAAGGAAAACAAACGGCAAAAAGCTAGTTATATACGAAGGATTTACGTTCTATTCTATGAAAAAGTATAGGAATACATCCGGTTGGGTATGTACAAGCCGTACTAGTAGAAATTGCCCGGCACGACTCACCGTCAACGATCACACCAGAGCCATTGTCCGTTCGAAGCTACTAGTTTTCCACTCCCACACACCGCCAGAGTATATTATTCAAAATGGAATTTATATTAAAATTTAACATTCTGAAAACTCTGAAAATTGTTTAGGTGGTATGTAAAGAAAAGAAACGAAATAAAACTATATTTGTATAACGCTGGTGGATTAAATCTCTTATTACCACAATGGAGTTAGCCTTTACTTACCCTACCTACTAGCACAACGTGGCACAACTATCGAGACATTCGTATTATTTGAAATCCACTTGTTGCATTCTATTTTTATTTTATATCTACAATAAAAACTAAAACTGCTTTAAGAAAACTTATGATTTATTATTTACCATAATTTTCCTTTTCCCAAATCATATATTTTACATATCATGTATATTACATTTATTTACTGAAATATTCCATTGAAAAGTAGACAAAAGTAGTTAAAAAGACCTTGATATTGTTAATTAAGAAACAAAATTGTTACAGTAACTATAGTTAAGAAGAGTAATGGGAAAGAAGTGGCGCTAATCGATGGATATACATTTTATCGTAAATCAAAAACAGCGACTACAACTAACTGGGCATGCACTTGTAATAATGGACAATCACCATGTTTAGCGCGGTTTACAATCTCAAATAGTACTGAACAGATTAAAAGATCCAAGCTGATCCACACTCACCCACCACACGAATATATTATCAGAAATGGATATTATATTAAAGTTTAAAAAACCTGGTCAATACATATTCGTTATAATTTCAGTTTTGATATATTTTTCTTGTATAAAGTATTATACATCATCACGATTAACAAGATTAATAAAAGGCCTGTGCTTCTATGGTATTGCTCTAAAAGGAAGGGTGATGGATGCTCAGCAAGCGTCAGGACCTGCTATGGTAGTGTTGTTGGTACGTTTGGGCATCATAATCATTAGAAGAAGCATATCAAATGTATATACAGCAAAACTATGATCTAATGTTTGTCCAAAACTCTATCTTGTAAAAGCGACATACATAATGACAACTATGCGCGTTTTGGCTCCATATAATGCCTATTATTTACATGTACATAAAGGTCAAGTTAAAAACATTTTTGACATACTCAAAGCGGCCTTTAATTCGTTTAATTATCGTTGTGCAGTAAGGTGAATCGTTTTTCAGCTTGGACAAAAATACTTGCATATTCAATCAAAATTAAAAATACATTTTTAGAGTAACGTTCTGAAATACAATATAAGTTCAGAAATCTTAACCAAAATACTTGAAATTCTATATTTTTTTTGTAAGATTGCCGAACTTAATTTAAAAAAAAATCTTTTAAAATTTTTCTTCTATTTAATTCACTTTCCATTACTTTGGCTTTTTTTTTGTAAAAATCTAAAGAAATCTGTATATATAAAATTCAAAGTCCTGACTGACTGACTGATATATCAACGCGCAGCCTAAACCGCTGGTCCTAGAGACATGAAATTTGGAGGGTGTATTCTTTGTAAAGTGTAGGTATCCACTAAGAAAGGGTTTTTCGAAATTCCACCCCTGAGTGGGGTAAAATAGGGGATGAAAGTTTGTATGAAAGTCCGTCAGTTTCGAAGTTAGGATCTTCAAATTTTGTGTTTAAGCTGAAGATTGAAAATTAATGTATGTCTGAGCGTTTGTTATAATTACACCCCCGTAGGGGGGAAAAGAGGGATGAAGTTACTTATGCAAGTCCTTCATTTCCACATTAAACACCACTAAATATATTATTATACAGTGTAGGCATCCACTAACGAAGGATTTTTTGATATTACACTCCTAAGGGAGTAAAAAGGGGATGAAAGTTTGTATGAAAGTCCGTCAGTTTCGAAGTTAGGATGTTCAAAATTAGTGTTAAGGCTGACGATTGAAAATTAATTTATACCTGTCTAAGCGTTTTTATAATTCCACCCTCGAAGGGATGAAAAGCGGGATGAAGTTGTGTATTGGATCTCACCGACTATCAACGCACAGGCTAAACCGCTGGTCCTACAGACATGAAATTTGGAAGTTGTGTGCTTTGCGAAGTGTAGGTAAGCACTAAGAAAGGGTCTTAGCGTTTTTGATAATCCACCCTCGAAGGGATGAAAAGCAGGATGAAGTTTTGTATAGGAAGTCACTGATATATCAATGCACAGTATTGCACAGCTTAAACCGCTGTTCTTAGAGACATGAAATTTGGAGGGTGTATTCTTTGTGAAGTGTACATATCAAATATGAAAGGGTTTTTCGAAATTTCAACCCCCGTTTCACCCTCTTAGGGGTAAGAGGGTGAAATGGGGGTTGAATTTTCTGTAAAACATATTATTACACACGTAATTTAAGTTCTTGGTTTTTTCATGAGTTTTTATGATTGTGTATTATTATTAATAATTTATTTTGTAAATAAAAAAAAATTAAAAAAAAAGACAATATAGTCATTAGAATATAAAATTCAAAGTCCTGACTGACTGACTTATATATCAACGCATGGCTTAAACCGCTGGTCCTAGAGACATGAAATTTTGAGGGTGTGTTCTTTGTGAAGTGTAAGTATCCACTAAGAAAGGTCACGTGTATCATAGTTTTTTCGAAATGAGAGATGCCTAACAGAGTCAATAGGGCTTAAACAAGAAAAAAAAACAATTGAGAGGGAGTGAGAGCACTTATTACGATTGTTTTTGAAGAAAAATATGTCATTTGTTTCCTGTAGGCCACGCGGGCGAAGCCGCGGGCAGAAGCTAGTTATAAAATATGTGCGAATCCAGCAGCTAGGAATATATTAATTGAATACCTGCAGAGTTAATACAAGTTATACATAATACCGAATTGTTTTTTTTCTTGCACCTAGCATTTTCCTCGCTCTAGTTAGATGAAAAATTGTGTGTTTCGCTCGGCTAAAACTGCTTTAAGAAAACTTATGATTTATCATTTACCATAATTTTCCTTTTCCCAAAACATATATTTTACATATCATTTATTTACTAAAATAGTTAATTGCAAAGTCAGACCTTGATATTGTTAATTAAGAAACAAAATTGTTACAGTAACTATAGTTAAGAAGAGTAATGGGAAAGAAGTGGCGCTAATCGATGGATATACATTTTATCGCCAATCAAAAAGAGCGACTACAACGAACTGGGCATGCACTTGTAATCACAATGGACAATCACCATGCTTAGCGCGTTTTACAATCTCAAATAGTACTGGACAGATTAAAAGATCCAAGCTGAACCACACGCACGCACGACACAAATATATTATCAGAAATGGATATTATATTAAAGTTTAAAAAACCTGGTCTATATATATTTGTTATAATTTTTCAGTTTTGATATATTTTTCTTGTATAAAGTATTATACATCATCACGATTAACAAGATTAATAAAAGGCCTGTGCTTCTCTGGTATTGCTCTAAAAGGAAGGGTGGTGGATGCTCAGCAAGCGTCAGGCCTGCTATGGTAGTGTTGTTGGTACGTTTGGGCATCATAATCATTAGAAGAAGCATATCAAATGTATATACAGCAAAACTATGATCTAATGTTTGTCCAAAACTCTATCTTGTAAAAGCGACATACATAATGACAACTATGCGCGTTTTGGCTCCATATAATGGCTATCAATTACATGTACATATAGGTCAAGTTAAATACATTTTTGACATACTAAAAGCGGCCTTTATATCGTTTAATTATCGTTGTGCAGTAAGGTGAATCGTTTTTCAGCTTGGACAAAAATACTTTGCCTATTCAATCAAAACTTAAAAAGAAATTTTTAGAGTAACGTTCTGAAATCCAATATACGTTCAGAAATCTTAACCAAAATACTTGAAATTCTATATTTTTTTTGTAAGATTGCCGAACTTAAATTAAAAAAAAATCTTTTTAAATTTTTCTTCTATTTAATTCACTTTCCATTACTTTGGCTTGTTTTTTGATAAAATCTAAAGACATTTTTCGCTCGGCTAAAACTGCTTTAAGAAAACTTATGATTTATCATTTACCATAATTTTCCGTTTCCGCTAATCATATATTTTACATATCATTTATTTACTAAAATAGTTCATTGCAAAGTCAGACCTTGATTTGTTAATTAAGAAACAAAATTGTTACAGTAACTATAGTTAAGAAGAGAAATGGGAAAGAAGTGGCGCTAATCGATGGATATACATTTTATCGCCAATCAAAAACAGCGACTACAACTAACTGGGCGTGCACTTGTAATAATGGACAATCACCATGTTTAGCGCGGTTTACAATCTTAAAAAGTACTGAACAGATTAAAAGATCCAAGCTGAACCACACGCACCCACGACACGAATATATTATCAGAAATGGATATTATATGAAAGTTTAAAAAACCTGGTCTATATATATTTGTTATAATTTTTCAGTTTTGATATATTTTTCTTGTATACATCATCACGATTAACAGTTGTTTTATCATCAACCCATCTTAGTAAAAATGTATGCTAATTGTAGTTTAATTAAAAAGGGTTAAATTAAAAATAAAATGTTATTATTATGAACGATCAAACAGTACTTATGTTATTAATAAAACAAAATTGTTACAGTGACGATAGTAAAGAACACTAACGGCAAAGAGATAGCTTTGATATGGGTTTTTTTTCTACCCTACATTATCAAAGCTTTTAGATACGTGGTTTTCTCAATGGAGTACAACATGGGGTTCTTCAAAAAGGGTGTGAAGAGATTTCTTCAGGGTCGGCAATGCGCGAGTGATACCCCTGGTGTTGCAAGCGTCCGTAGGCTACGGTAACTGCTTACCATCAGGCGGGCCGTATGCTTGTTCGCCATCTTAGTGGTATAAAAAAAATAAAAATATATACATATTATGTAATTAATCTAAGCTTGTTTTGAAAAGAGTCATTGCTGAGTTTATTGCCGGCTGCAAACCAATTCCGAACCGGTATTAGAGTATTGGAGTCAGACTTTTCATAAGTATCTGCGAAGGGCTATATGAATAAATGATTTTGAATTTTTTTTTTTTATTTTATTTTAAGTTGCAGTTAAATTCGTGAATAAATCAAATGGCAAGGAACTAGCTATCGTCGACGGTTTTACATTCTACATTAAAAAAACAACTGGATCAACTTACCATTGGTCCTGCACAAGTGGAAGAGATTGCCCTGCACGTTTCATTCGTGCCCACGCAACCGGAGCTATTAGCTGCATCAATATGAACCACACGCATCCAGCGCCCCAGTTCATTATCAACAAAGGAACTTATTACAAACTGTAATTCTGATCAGAGATTTTGGTACAAACATTGTTTAATGAGTAAGTCGGTTTATATTAACAGTATTTATGCACCTATGACAAGTTATAATAAAAACTAATGGAACTTAAAAAGTTTACATGATGATGTTTTTATATAATATAATTAAAAAACTAGCTTTCAACTCGTGGTTTCAAATGAATTTCTTGTTTTTTTTATACCTTCGCGTAATAGCTAAACTACATGCTTATGGTTCTTGGTAAGTGTCTACAAACCATGTAAACAAGATAACTGATATGAAACTTATTATACTACTTTTCTTTTTCTAAATAGAGGTTGCCTGGAAGAGATCGCTCTTTACCGATAAGACCGCCCATTGTACAGTTATTAATATATCCTTTATTTCTGTTTTGTTACCTTTTTTCTGGTGTACAATAAAGATTTATCTATCTATATACATTTTGATTTTAGTATAGATAATTACACCCAAACTAAGGACAAGCAGCCATGTTTATATAACAAATGGATGTTCGGGGTGGGAATCGAATACACGACCTGCAACGTGAATGAAGAGGTCTTACCAACCACACCAACTATCCAGATGGATACTCATTATGGCCTTATTGTTTTAATTCAACTAACCCTTTTACATGTTTACATTTTATATTAAATTTAAATAAATATCCTGGGACATTCCTCACACACGGTCATCTGATCCCAAACTAAGAAGAGCTTGTACCACGTTGTACTATGGACACCAGATAACTGATATAATACATACACTACTTTTTGTTTGTAAATACTTACTTAATATACATACTTACACCCAGACTCAGGACATACAGACATGTTCATGCACACAAATGCATGTCCCGTGCGGGAATCGAACCCACGACCTGCGGCGCAATAGGTGGAATCTTTTTACCAGAGTCTTAACCAACTGCGCCAACTGGCCTGTCATATTATAGTAGTGGTTAAAAAATTCGATCGTGATTCGTTTATTTTATTTTCTGCATAGATGCGAACGGAGCAGTGTGAATTGGACTTAATTAAAGTTTATAGAAGAAGGAGTGCGGAAAGGTACTTCTTTTCAATCTATTTTTTTTTATGATTTACCGTCGAATTTCGAGCACTTTTTGCACAATTAGTGTAGGTACTTAAAATGGAGTTCGAAGTTTGTTCTTCTCGTTAACCTATGGATTATTTGATTTAAGAATGTTTGTAAGGAAAAGTGACGGAGCTGTGGTAGCTATAGTCACTGGATTTACGTTCGACGTTTATAGAAGGACTGAAAGTGCAAGCTTTTGGTCGTGCTCGTGTAGAGGTAGTAAGAGATGCGTTGCACGGTTCATGTCAGTCCATGGTACCGGAGCTATCGAGCATGGCTAGTTAATCCACTGCATCGAGGAAAAATCCCTTAGTGTAGATACCGAACAATACGATTCCGAAATTAGTCAGAGATTTGTCACTGATTTTGAACAGTAAGGACCAATCGCTACATCGTATGTTCTTGATTTGGCTAATCAGAGTGCATGTGTCCTTGTCTGAGCCAATCAGAGCGCATTGTCGATGGTGGCAAATTGGCGCAATAGATTGCAAGCAAAATCGACGTCATTACGCTTCTTTGGGTAAATTTTTCGATGATCCACTGGCACCCACCGCCACAATTTATTACCTATTACAAATGGAATATATTACAAAGTATAAAACAATTTCTTCTTTCGTTCTTTAAAATATCTAATGAATATCATGTTTTTATTGTAATTTTAATTCTGTTTATTATTTAGTACGCCCTAACAGCCCTTGATGATATGTTTTCGATAATTCATTGCGATTAGTCGCTAATATAACTTTTTAACAAAAAAAAAAACCGCCTTCAAAGTTCACTAAAAAGTAAGAAATAACTCTTATCTGACACTGTTTTGAAGTGAGCGAAATCGCATGACGTGTTCTGTAGAAAATATTTCGCTGACTTCAAAACAGTGTCAGATAAGAGTTATTTCTTACTTTTTAGTGAACTTTGAAGGCGGTTTTTTTTTTTGTTAAAAAGTTATTTTATTTTAGAATTTTTAGTTTCATATATACTTAAATACTTTCGCGTGTAAAGGCCTTCGTAAACAATGCATATTTAAGCGATAGCAGCAATTGCGGTAGATTTGCTGTCATTTTTTAAGAGTTCCGTTGTCTCCGAAACTCATCATCAGATCTATATGAAATTTATATGGGACCATTTCGGAATAAACCCCTTTCGAACAAAAAAAGAATTTTGAAAATCCGTCTACATATTACGGAGATATGCCCGAACATACATAAAAAAAAAAAAAAAAAAAAAAAAATATAAACATCCGAATTGAGAACCTCCTCCTTTTTTGAAGTCGGTTAAAAACACCCAGTTAACACCCCGCAATTAAACCCCATATATCTCTAACAAGTGTGATTAATATAACAAAACTATATTAGTTTCAGTTAAGGTGGTAAAGAAATCAAATGGTAAAGAACTAGCTATAATCGACAGACACACGTTCTTTAAGTGGAGAAAGTTTGAGAAGACAACCCAATGGGCCTGTACGAGAAGTGGCAATGGGCTATGCTCCGCACGTTTTACGATACTCGATGAAACCGGAGCTATGATCCGCTCTAAGTTGGACCACAGCCATCAACCATCTACATTCATTATAAGAAATGGAGTTTATTTCAAAATTTAGGTATCTTCACACCTGCATTGCACTGCAGTAAAATTTATGTACGTATTTGTTTCATTCTATCTAATTTATGAATAAACTAGCTGTCTCGCGCGGTTGCACCCGCGTTCCCGTGATAGAAAGTCTATAATACTCGGGGATAATGTAGCTTGTAATTAGTGAAAAAAAAAAAAAACGAATCCGACTGGTACTTCCAGAGATTAGCCCGTTTAAACAAACAATAAACTCTTCCGCTTATATATTACTTAAGTATAGATAAAAATTACTTTCACTCCTATTTGTTATCAATAAGGCTTTAAAACATAATTTATAATAATAACTGAAAGAAACAAATTTTTGTTTAAGCTGTGTTGTCCCTTTTGTTGGTACTTTGGTTTCAGTGAAGTATCTAATTACTTATTTATTTACAGTGGTAAAGAAAGCCAATGGCAAGGAGCTAGCTATAATTGAAGGATTTACGTTCTACCGCTCGAAAATATATGGAAATAAAACCAGTTGGTATTGTACTAATTATGGCAGTGGGAGATGTACTGCTCGTTTTACGTCGTGTGAAGACACCGGAGTTATTATCCGCTCCAAGTTAGACCATATGCATCCACCACCAAATTTTATTATTAATAGCGGATTTTATATTAAAGGTTAAATATAAGTTTAAAATAATGTATCCATTAAAAATAACTGTGAGTAAGTGTGACTTTAGCGGATTGGATGAGTGAGATAAAGAATGATGCCTATCCACAAAAAAATGCAAGTTTGGAAATAAGGATTCCATATACTAAACATCTTAATTAAGCACATGTTAATTGACCGAGCGAGCGAAGAGTCTTCGTTTCAGGTTCGACAAATAAAAAATAAAAAATGCTTTCTTAGGTCTGTCCAGATGTCAGCGGGTTGTCCGAAGGATGTCCTGCTGTTCTCCTCTGCATATTCATATCATGTTCGAATATAGTTATCGCCTTAGCCTATTATGATAATAGATGTTATTTGACAACTTACTATCAGTGAACGGATTTACGTACAGCAGTAATTCCGTATCTGATAAAAAGATAAGATGCAGATGTTCGTCGCGGTTTTTCTGCCAGGATTTACACTGTAGAAGGAGATCATTTTTGTCCTTGATGACCGCAGAGAAATATAGATAAATCGCGCATCTTGACAAGTGTTATCATCCGCAAAAGGCATAATAAAGTTTAAAAAGTTGTTGACTTATTTTAAGAAATTTGAAACATTAAATGCTGTTTTGTTTGTTTTCTGTTAATTGGGTAAAATTTGTTAACGTTTAATTTTTTATAATGTATGTATTAAAGTTGCCATAATCTTCCACAGCATATGGTTTTGGGTTTTATTTTTGTTTTTTACCTTTTTCTCAGAAAATTAAGTTATCAATACAAAAAGGAAAAGATCGATTCGATCGATATTTTTGAGTCTATCGCGATACTTACATAAAATAGACTTGCAAAGCCGCACAGCCGTGGTTATTTCGCGGATGAAATTATATAATGGTCGTCGAAACTCATCAACTGTTAGGTAAATTAGATCAACATTTGCTTGTAAAGTGGTATATTTTATAATTTAGTTCTTGATGACTAAGTTGTGATATGGAATTATTGCCTCAGCATTTTCAATTCTATTCTAAAGTTAGTATTTTATATTTTGCAATGAAGTTCCTTAACATTTATTACATAACAATAATATATGATTACTTTAATACAATAATAAAATATAAATGTTTCATAAATGCTATTTTCCAGGTTATGTTATGTTGAGGTCCTTGAAAGGGAAGCCTTTGCTTGGATTTGGTTGTTACACGTACTACAAGAAGGTCGTACACAAACTTAAAACCCGATGGGTTTGCTCGACCCATCACAATAGGGGATGCGGTGCAGCTGTTTACACAATTGGGAACAGCATTGTCAAAGTGACAGGAGAACATATTCACTGACTTACGTGTAATTGGCTCGTTCCTGATTTGTCGGTACGACAAAGACATCGGCATAGCATCGGTTTACTCAGTAATATCGGTACAGAGAGTTTACTGGTACATTTTTACCGCACCTACTGCGGTACCTCATTTTCATGGTATGTTTCGTCTTGGCATGCACATCGAGTGACTCGGCAGACAGCTCCGTGACGTGTAAAATCGTTACACACAAGTCATCACTATGCAGTATCTCTTCGATATAGAGCAAAACAATGCCACGCCGATTTTGAACCGACGTATCAGGAAAGAGCCTAAATCAAAATGTCTTCCAGAAAAAAAAATGGATAAAAAAATATTTTTTTAAATATATTTTGTCACTGGCGTATACGTTTTGTGATATAGTGCAGCTTTTTACATAAGCAGCTGAATTTACAATGTGAGATGGGGAAAAAAACCCCGACTTATGTTAACTTCGTCCATCTGATATTAAATATTATATTACTATGCAGATTTATATCAATTTTATATTTAACAAAATGAATTACTTATAAAGTAATATGTACATCTTTATGTTTATTAATATTTTTAATGTTGTATCTCTATCTAATCTGTTTTTGTGTTTATTTAGTAGCAGGTACGTTTAGGGAAAGTACAGACGATAACTTATTACTGAAGATTGTTTTATACTAAATTACTTTTGTATAACTATAATGGACAATAAAATATATATTTATATAATAATTTGGTGTTGAAATTACATTAAAAAAACCTTATTTTCAATAAAGTGTTTAAAATATGAGAGAGAGAGACGATTAACGAACATGAGATAGTCTGTATGTATCAAGTTATTATATCTTTGTATTTTTATATAATAAAGAGTTTTTATACGATATACACCGTGACTTTTTATTCGTCTTAGAAACGCAGTCAACTTAATGTGCCCAATGAAAAGTTAATAAACATTAGTAAAAAAAAAAAATGTTACATTTAAAAAATAGAGTTACTGCTAAATATTTTAATATAATGGGTATATTTGTAAAGATAAAGTTATATGCTTTTGTTTGGACTCAATGAAATGAAATGAATGACTGAATGGATTTAGATGAAATGAAACAATTTTCTAAAAGTATTGCATTGTTTTTAGTTATTTCTTGTAATAATAAATATTTGTTTGCAGATTCGAAGCCTTACTTCTTCATTAGCCCTAAAGGGAATAAGGCATTGATATTTAATAACATAAAATATAGGCAGAGCTGTCAAACAAAAGAAGGCAAGGTTAGATGGCGGTGTTCTACGCATGAAAAGTACCGCTGTAAGGCGGTCGTTCAAACTGTTGGTGATGAAATTCTGCACTACACGGACTATCATATTACAGAATAGAGTATCATAAAACCTAGTATATATATATTACTAATATTTGTGTATAAATGATAAGCTGCGCCCAGACATAATTAGTATTGTACAGATTTTTCTATGATGTCTATCCTTAGCTCATGATTTTCATATACATTTGATATTGAAAATTGTGTCTGTGAATGTACCCAATAGCAATAAGTACATAATCACTATTACTACTAGTTGGTGGAAACACGGTAAAAATTAAAATATATTGAAATTAATAGTTTTATGTATTTATTTTAAGATCCGTACGATATACACAGTTTTATATAAAATTCTTAATCGTGTTCTCATGCAATATTACATGAATATTATACATTTCAGTCTCAACTGCGAAGTGGATTAACGGGAAGTCAATAATAGTCATCGGCAAGAATCAGTTCCGTCGTAGCCACGAGGTGACCCACCATGACATCCGGCATGTGAAATGGACCTGCGCAACGCATGGGGACACTACATGTGGGGCACTTCTGATCACTCACAATGACAATATAATTGGTATGAATAATGAACATACCCATTAAGTTTTACCATCGCCTTTATTCATAAGCGCTGGCGTTTATGAAACCTCATACGTCAGAAAAATTCTTCGGACTCTTTTAATTATTGAACGTTGAATAACTTTTCTATACATAAAGGGGTAGAAGTATAGCAAGCAATATCAATGATATACATCTAAATAGATGCCGCGAGTGTATGTACTTAGCGTGTATAAATCTGTGCAAAAATGGGGCACAATGTTCTTCTTTTGAATCCGTTTCGCGCGGAAAGGGAACTCGCATAAGGCTGCATATAACAGGTGGAGTAAAAGTTGTTCATAATTACTAACCCAACATGGGTTTCGAAAATATGCCATCTCGAAATCTCCACCCAGTATATCCACCAGAGATGTGTAGTGGGGGATATGTTCAGCTGACAAATAGGATAGCTTCATTTTCACGTTAAAAATCTAATGCCAGCCTAACTAAATCAATCTTGTGACATTATGGTAAGTACAAAACAAGGTACACGCTTGGTTTTCATACGGATGGAGGGACTTGCGTTATCTATTTAGATTTATGTCTGTGGATAAAATGATAAATGTTTTTTACTAAAGTAAGGTTGTATTTCTTTTGAAACATTAGTTCTTCCAAGAAGTTTTGTAATATTACGTTACACTAGAGTTAATTTTCGTTTCTTGTAGAGGAATATGTATGTATTCAATCCCTCTTTATTATTTTTAAATAGTTGCTAGAATGCGTTCTACTAATAACTTTTGACCCAAATACCTTATTAATTCCTCGAAAATTCGAAAACTATGATTAACAATAAAACCATTATTAATTAATGATTTTTTGGACAGGCCGGTCGCGTGGTTGGTAAGACTATCACGATACAGGCCGTGGGTTAAATTCCCACTCAGGACAGGCATGTGTATGCATGAACATGTCTGCATGTCCTGAGTCTGGGTGTTATATAATAAGTATGAATTTACAAACAAAAACGTAATGTAGTACCTATATCAGATTTCTGGTTTACATATTATAAGCTCTGCTTAGTTATTGATCAGAATGTACCAGACATTATTTACAAATGATATTTTATTATTGATTTATTTTAAATGTAATCTAATGAGTATTGTATAAGTATAATATGTTTGATCCAGCATGGTGCCACCTGCTGAAATTGTGCCAAAACTGAAAAAAAGTTCAGGTTGTTATAGCAACTACTACAGCTGGAATAGATAACATCTAGTCGTGACAAGAAGTACCATAATAGAAATACGTTCTTGAATCAATAGTCAGTTGTTAGTCTTCATCGATAAATAACTTCAAAAGCCATTTTTGTATTGACATTCTTTGCATTATTCTTATGTTACATAACTTTACATGTTAGCATTTTTTTATTTTTAAGTCAAGTCAGTTGTTTGTTTTTTTTGCTTTGTGTGCAATTTGCGTGTCGAATACAGTACAAAAGTTTTTTTTTTTATTTTAGTAGTAAAAGTAGTTACTAAAACTAAATTTTACTTACTGAAATATTTTTCACGCGTTATTAAATGTATTTTTATATGCTAAGTTTCTATTATTTTGCTCAATAAATAAGTACCTTCACACAAACTCACTGCTTACACACAAAAACACCCCCCTCTTACACACAAACACACCCCGCCTGACTCACAAATACCTACTTATAATTAAAGTCACTTCATTAAGTTAACATTTTCAACAATTTGATCCATGTTTGTTAGTACTATGCAGCGTCAGACACGTATTTTGTAATTTTTTCATTGTATGTCCCCCATAATACAGGCTCTTGCCTAGCTTGGGTGTCAGTGTTAAATTTTTCAACAAATACATACATGACTCTCTTGTGTGTATTAATCTTGTATAGCTGTTTAAAATATGTGTGTTTTTATAAATAAATAAATAAAAATAAAATAAATAAATAAGTAATTGTTCAGTCAGGAATTTTGATGGTTTGACCAACTGATTGAGTCATGGTATTGAAAACAAAATATATCGGATTTTCGATCATGGTTCTTTTCATCATTTTATATACAGGTGTGGTTTTGCATTCGTGCTATATTTATAGAACCAATAGTAAATGATTTATTCAGTTATTATAAAATAGGATATTAATTCTGGGCTTGGTAAGTAAACGATTATTGATGATTTGTGATTAACGTCAGATCAGAATAAGACTTCATAACTGCACAGAATAGGTCTGCGATCCGGAGGCGAGGGGAGAAACCGGGCCGCTGCGCAGCGGTCACCATCTTTTAAATCTTTATAAAACATCGTCAAACACGGAGGGTTTTTTATTTTTTATTTAAAAATAATATGTAATTTTAAGAGCATGCTTTTATAATTGAATAGTTTTCTATACAAGGTAAATATCAACCTCCTTAAATATGACACAAATGCAGAACCACACCGGTATCTACTATTTTTTCCTATTGTGATGTTGATGGAATGTATTTCTTATTTCAGTGACTTACGTGACTTCCCGTCAAGGTAACCGCCAGATAAGTTACGGTGGTTATAGATTCAGCACCCACACAATAAACGGTCCTAAAATCAGATGGAGATGCGCCAAGTCCAATAAATGCCGAGCAACCCTTTGCACTATAGATCAAGACATGTACACGATTAATAACATACATAATCACGACTGAAGAATATATGTTGACGTAATAATAAGCAAAGTAAATATACAAATGAAAAAATATGTTGTTGTAGGATACAAAGTGACCAAAATCATCTGAATATATAATTTACTAGCTGCCACGCGCGACTTCGGTTGCCGGGTGTCCTACCCTACCCTACCCTGCGCAACTTTCTTATTTTTTTGTCCCGTAGAAACCTTCTACATAGTAATCAGCGAGCATAGTAATATGAGATGAAACAGGTAAATTCAATCTCAAGTTATGGCGTGATCAACCTAATAGGGATTCATTTGGTATATTATATATTAGTATAAATTTAGGGGAATTTTAACCGATTTAAAAAATGTTACTTTCGACAATTTTTGGATGTATTACGCGAAATCTCAGTAACCGCATATCCGATTGCGAAGGTTTAAACTGTATTGCATTCGATTAGTTTTTAAACCTCAATGTATAAATTAGAATAGATAATAGAATAATCATACGTTATTTTTAGTGTAAACCCAATTTAAAGGCCGTTTACTTTTTTAAACATTTTTTTTTCATATACTTATGTTACTTTTATGTTTATATTTTTCTCTGAAAGGGAAAATAATGTAGTCTTTAGTAGTTATTAAAAATAATGTGAAATAAGTATGACTTGTCCTTTTTTATCGATTCAACTATAGTGTGTTTAAATGAAATATTGTATAGTATATTCCATTTATAAATAAATATTATTAGGTACTGTTTTTGGTTAATTCTTTTTAAACCGTTTAAAACTGGTGTTACCTAACCTCTCCTAAGTACCATAAAGTCTGTTATATTTTAATGTAGTGAGTGAAATTATAGCAGAAGAACAAAATGTGACTTTTACATTTGAAACTTGATAAGCTTGAAGAGTTAGTAAGTTAAAATTGGCAGGCCACCGCGATAAGAGCCGAAAACCGTTGGAGAAGATAAGTTCTTTATTGACCTAACGATTAGGTTGACCTTACATCAAGTGAAGGAGTCTGGTAAGTAGCTGCTGGCGTACATTCGTTGTAGAAATCTATAATAGGATATTCAGCCTTGAACTGGATATAGGTAGGTATACTGAGTAAAAAAGTCATCAAATTATAACGTGCCACTTCTTCTTGTTTCTTCTTTCTTAGTCCAGCGACCACCTTGTCGAAGACATCAGTCCATCGGACTGTTTATATACTGATTGCCATCTTACTCCTTGGCGATGAGATATTGTTATAGTTAACGTAAATAACATTGTTTTAGTGACATACGTAACTTCACGTCAAGGCAAACGACTCATAAAAATTGGAGGTTACACATTCGGAAAACAAAGTGAAACAGGCCATAGAGCACGATGGACGTGCTCCACAAATAGGAATTGCCATGCCAAGCTCCATACATACGACGAAGAAATTATTCGAATTGATAATACACATAATCATGAGAAATCTAGTAATAAGAAGTAAACTTTGAAATTTTTGATGCAGTAAATTTTTCACTATTTTGTTATTTTCATGTCTTTTCACGTTTTTTTTAATAATGTTTTTTTTATCGTATTGAAGTGACATAATGGAAAAAAGCATTACTACTAAATTTAAATAAGGGAATAATGTATTAAATTAATAAGTATGTAATTAATAATAAACAATTTATATGATAAAAAATTTTTGTATGTAATGATTCTTCATGTATCATAAGATCTTATCTTTTTCGTGAGTGAAACGATTACCGTTTATCACCTCGATTTGGTTATGAGAATGATTAAAACTTTTAAGTAAGTAATTGACACTTTTATTAAAATTAAAACTGTTATTTCAGTATCATACGTTACTTCGCAACGTGGAAACACCCTCATATGTGTGGAAGGTTACACATTCTGTAAACAAACCGTATCAGGACTTAAAACCAGATGGTTTTGTTCCACACATAACCGCAAGAAATGCCGCGCTACAGTTCATACTTACGGCCATGAAATTATTAAAATTAACAACTATCATTGTCATGATAAAAAAAAATATTAAAAGAAAAATATCGGAATACAGTCATCGTTTTCTTGCTTCGATAAAGAAGGAAGTCCAAAAATAATAAAATTGATTAAAAATTGACTTTATAAAATAAATGGAGCGTAAGAATAAAATATGCTTTTTTAATTATAGTAGTAATCATGCTCGGAATTTCTCTACGTGACAGGTTCCGAAATGAGGACATTCGTAGGAGAACAAAAACGACGGCCATAGCTCGTAGAGTTACTAAGCTGAAGTGGCAATGGGCAGGCCACATCGCTCGTAGAGCCGATAACCGATGGGGAAGAAAGGTTCTCGAGTGGCGACCACGTACTGGAAAGCGTCGAGCGGGACCACCTCCCACCGCGCACAGGTGGACCGACTACCTGGTCAGAGTCGCTGGGCGGCGCTGGATGCAAGCGGCCCAGAACCGTTCGAAGTGGAAATCAATGGGGGAGGCCTATGTTCAGCAGTGGACATCCATGGGCTGATATGATTATATAGCCAGTAAAAATAAATGTTATTTTTCTTAGACTTTTTTTGCGGTTACTATTAATATAAAAACTGCAAGATAATTCTTTCCAACTCATAAATCGACTTAAAAGAAGGAGAATAGAATGCTCATTCGGTAAAATGTGTGCATTGAACTGTACCTAATGTATCAAAGTTTTATCATTTTGTTGAGTGAAACGATTGCTGTTTATCACCTCGTTTTGGTTATCGGAATATGGTATAAAGAAAGACTACTTACGTTTTTACTGAAACATTTTTTTCAGTATCATACGTTACTTCTCGACGTGGAAAACCCCTCATATGTATTGAAGGTTACACATTCAGTAAGCACATCGTATCAGGACTCAAGACCAGGTGGCATTGTTCCAGACACAACAGCCACAGGAAATGCCGCGCTACAATTCATACATACGACGATGAAATTATTAAAATTAACAATAATCATTGTCATGAGTAATCTGAGAAAAACTGAGTATCGAAATACAGTCATCTTAATTTAGAATGTAAATATTAAAGCACAACGTATGTAGTCGTAATATGACACCTTTAGTGGTATGGTATTCCACATGTGATTTAATATTTCTAGATAATTTTTATTTGTGATTTATATTTTGCGATTAAAAAATAACAATTGATTTATTTTTTTATAAAAGTCCGCGCGGACCTTAGACGAGCCAGTCTGTATAGAGTCCGTCAATTTAGTATCCATAGTCTAGTTGAAGCAAATATTTGTATTACATCTAAACTCGTTATTTTTCGACGCGGTCTACGAATAAGATACCGCGCGACTCTCCTAACATTTGCTGATTGTCAACATTAATAATAAACGTTATCATGGAAAAATTTAATAATACTCAGTAGTAATATTAAAGTATTTATAAGTTTTTTTTTTATGTAGTAGTTGTATATTGTATGAAGCTATTATTATATCTCTTAAACTGATATTGTTTACAAATCATTCAAAATAACTTGTAAGCCAATTCTAGGGAATGTGGGTAAAATTTTGGGGGACAGGTAGTCATAATACATGGATATTTTATTGGTATTTTATTTTGCAACTCTATTCACGACTTCGAAGCGTGGTTCTGATATTTTGATGTACAAAGGCTTTGCGTACAGACGACAAAGTATGTTTAACGAAAATAAAGTGAGTAGGGCGTACGCATCGCACAATAGTTGTAAGGCCGTGTCCCCAGTAGGCAAACTGTTAGGCCGACCGAGTGAGCCAGTACAGCGTACAGTGAGCGCAAAACTAGCAAACTGTGGACACTCCATTTCAAATATATGGAAGGGCGTACTAAATCGATAGGCCGCAAACTCAGTCGGCCGCTAACAGTTTGCCTACTGGGGACACAGCCTTACACACGGTTAACGGGCTCATTGTACTTGTCCGAGGAACACGTACACCACCATGATCATTACCATAAATGAGGAATGTACTCCATAAAACCTCTAATCTGTCAAAATAACCTGAAATCATTATATATTTTTATGTTTACTAGTTGTTTATTTTTCTACGTTTGTTCAAGAACCAAAATGTGATTAGTTGTAGTTTAATTGTTCGCTGTGAGATCAGAATGTATCGTATGTAATGAATCTAAGCTTGTTTTGAAAAGAGTAATTGCTGAGTTTATTGCCGGCTCTTCTCAGCATGCAACCTTCCGAACCATTATTAGATCTAACCATCTATTAGAGTCAGACTTTTCATAAGTGCCTGCGAAAGTCTATTTGAATAAATTATTTTGAATTTGGAATTTTATATTTATTTATATAAATGAACGAAAAAGAAATACTGATTGATAGACGCACATGCAGCGCCGCACGGTCTAGAAATTTGAAATTTTGCACACTACCTTACGCAACATTACCTTATAAATAAGCAAAAACGTAAGCATCCACTAAGGAAGGGTTTTCAAAACCCAACCCTCAAGGGCTAAAATCGAGGATCGCAAGTTAAACTGCAGGATGGAAAGCTAGTTTATACATAAAATTATTGTGACCAAATGTGTTTAAATTAACAAGAAATAACTGTGTTATCAGTTTCATACGAGATCTATTCGAGGCAAAACTCTCATGAGAGTTGGAAGTTACACATTCTGCAGACAAACTTCACTTCAATACTTCACGTGTTAAAATCAGGTGGATATGTTCTACGCCTAATAGCAGAAAATGTAACGCTTCACTCTATACAATCGATCAAGAAATTGTTAAAATTAATAATATTAATTATAGTACAAAGATTTAAAATATTACAAAGACTGTACGTTTTTATTGAAACTTTTATTTCAGTATCATACGTTACTTCTCGACGTGGAAAACCCCTCATATGTATTGAAGGTTACACATTCAGTAAGCACATCGTATCAGGACTCAAGACCAGATGGCATTGTTCCACACACAGCCACAAGAAATGCCGCGCATCAGTTCATACATGCGGAGATGAAATTATTGCAATTAACAATAATCATTTTCATGAGTCATCTAAGAAAAATTGAGTCCGCGTGGACCTTAGACGAGCCAGTCTTTATAGAGTCCGTTAATTTTGTATCTTGTCTAGTTGAAGCAAATAATTAATAATAATAATCATTTATTTCCCAATATAAATTTATAAAAAGACACAAAAATTACAGCGGTCCCTGCACTAAGCGCAGCTTGTGTCGCAGGAGACCAACAAACAGTTACCAAGCTTAATTATTTCTCAATATACAGTTCGATAGATGATAACAGTGAAACAAATGATGTACCTAAAATATCAAAGTACTTAACCTAAAAAACTACTATTTATGAATATAGTCGCATTTTTTTTTGTGAGTTAGTGTATGTAGGCGTGGGAGTGTGTGTATGTTTAAATGGGGTATGTGTGTATTAATAACTGAAGATTTTAAAATATTTGCATAACATTGAAACTCGTGATTTTTCGATGCGGTAGACCGCTTATTAGTGTTGGAGGTTAATTATTCTCTAAGTATCAAGAGCTTGGCGCTAAGGATAGATGGAGATGCTCCACACATAATTCCAGATGCCGCGCGACGCTCCTAACATTTGCTGATTGTCAACATTAATAATAAATTGAATCTGAGTATTATTAAACTGTTTATAAAGAAAATGTTTTTTTTAATATAATAGTTTTATATTGTATGAACCTGATATTGTTTATAAGTCATTCAAAATAACTTGTAAACCAATTTTAGGGAATGTGGGTGAAATTTTGGGGGACTGGTAGTCATTAATGCATGGATACCTTAGTGGTACTTTATTCTGCAGCTCAATTCACGACTTCGAAGCGGGGTTAAAGCTTCAAAGCGAGGAGGAGGGGGTAGCGTGGTACGAAAAAAAATACTGATTGATAGACGCATATGCAGCGCTGCACGGTCTAGAAACTTGTAATTTTGCACACTACCTTACGCAACCTTACCTTATAAAATAAGCAAAAACGTAAGTATCCACTAAGGAAGGGTTTTCAAAATTCAACCCTCAAGGGGTAAAATCGAGGATCGCGAGTAAAACTGCAGGATGGAAAGCTAGTTTATACATAAAATTATTGTGACCAAATGTGTTTAAATTAACAAGAAATAACTGTGTTTACAGTTTCATACGAGACATCTATTCGAGGCAAAACTCTTATGAGAGTTGGAGGTTACACATTCTGCAAACAAACTTCACTCAATACTTCACGTGTTAAAATCAGGTGGAGATGCTCTACGCATAATAGCAGAAAATGCAACGCTTCACTCTATACAATCGATCAGGAAATTGTTAAGATTAATAATATACACACTCATGACTAAAAATGAATCAATCTACTAATAAAGGAGATTGGATTTCATTATGAAATAAATGGTGCGTAAGAATGAAATATGCTTTTTCGATTATGGTAGGATAGCCAGTAAAAATAAATGTTTTATTTTACTTTGACTTTTATCGCGGTTGCTATATTCTAACTTATAAATCGACTTAAAAAAAGGAGAATACGATGCTCATGTGACAATATATATTTACAAAAAATATGTACAAATTATAAACTATATAATTAATATAATACGCCCATTATTTACAAACTAAAATAAGAATAAAATAGAATTACGGGGCGTCAAAAAATTTGTCCACGTCGCTGTCAACTGGAAACGTGCCAGAAGGCTGGCAGCATTGCCACGTTGGATTGCAATGCTGATCCTTTGGCCAAAAAAATGCCCAGCCCTCTGGTCTTGTGAAGAGTCGACCAACCAGTTGGCGATGCTCATTCAGTAAAATCGGTGCATTGAACTGTACCTAATGTACACAAGCACCCTAGGGTGTGTTTGTGCTAGTGCTTGCGCTTGCGTAAGTACCTACTGGCACAGACGCAGCTAGTGGGGTGCGCGTGGTGAGTGACTTTTAACTGCTCCGGTACCATTCTGGACAAATGGTAGTGAGCGATCACGGTGCGACTCACATTTTCTCAGGAGTACCAGGGGCGAGTACTCTGGCGGCGTGACCTACCGCAAAGGGTCTCGGACGCCTCGTAAGGGGTTGCCAGAAATAGTGTGCCGTCTTTTATGACCTAGCGGTTGGTGAAGGTGGCCACTATAGAAAATCTCAGTAGATTGACGAGGGTTTGTACCTAATGTATCAAAGTTTAATTATACCTAAAGAAAGACTGTACGTTTTTATTGAAACTTTTATTTCAGTATCATACGTTACTTCTCGACGTGGAAAGCCCCTCATATGTATTGAAGGTTACACATTCAGTAAGCAAATCGTATCAGGACTCAAGACCAGGTGGCATTGTTCCACACACAGACAAAAGAGATGCCACGCTTCAGTTTATACATACGACGATGAAATTATTAAAATTAACAATAATCACTGTCATGAGCCATCTAAGAGAAACTGATTATCGAAATACAGACATCGTAATCTAGCTTCGACCTGTTATGTTGTAACCAGAATGTAAATATTAAAACAAAACGTATGTAGCCGTAATATAACACCTTTAGTTGTTATGGTATTCCACAAGTGACTTGTGATTTAATATTTCAAGATATTTTTTTTTCAAGAAATGCTACGCTTCTGTATGTACTTGTGATGAAGAAATAATTGTTTTTAATAATACACATAATCAATGCATCGTTTGCGAAAATAAGTAGTTAAACATAATTATTTATTATTATAAATGGACTGTATGAATGAAAAATTTGCGCATTTCATTTATTACATAGTTTAACATGACATGTGGCCCAAACCAGTTGAGAGCTTTCCCATCGCATTTTCCGAGTAAGGGTGATCATACTCTCAGAAGTTAAAGTCAGTCAAAAAAAAATAGGTAAGTAGCCCAAGACCGTTTGTTGTGGAAACTTACCGGTAATAAAAGATATGATACCTAATATTCATCACATATCTTTACCTTTTATAGATAATAAAGAATGTATAGCTTAACCATTGTTCCTGTGCTGCTAACCCTGTTGAATACCCCAGCGCCCTCTGAAGTTGTAGTGTAATTGTGTAAAAGCTAACTCTCATGGAGAATATTTATGGTACTTTTCATCCCGAGAATGTGGGTGAAATCGCAGGGACAGGTAGTCATTAATACATGGATTAATATCATACTTTATTTTGCAGCTCTATTCACGACTTCAAAGCGGGGTTCTCATGTTTTGATGTACAGAGGCTTTGCGTACAGGCGACAACGTATGTTGAACGAAAATAAAGTGAGATGGGCGTGCGCCTCGCACAAAACTTGCAACGCATCCATACACACGGTTGACGGGCAAATTGTACTTGTCCGAGGAACACACCACCATGATCCAAGTTGCCATAAATGACGAATGATCTAAATAAACTGTAATTTATCAAAATAATCTGACATCATTATATATTTTTATGTACACCATCTGTCTATTTTACAAGCTTTTATTTAGTTTCTCCTCTCCGGTGTCTGTAATAGAATCTCAAGTAAAATTTGTCCCACTTCCCAGTTTCCGATTGAGCCAAAATTTTATATACATTAGTATATTGGATGACAATGCAATTACAATTAATAACAAAAAGTACAGTTGAACTTTTTGGCGGGAACTTGCAGAGTGACGTTGCGATTTCATTAATATTTTCATAAATTCATGTATTTTGAGTTTTACTGTACATTATCGGTAGTATTTTAGCCAATAATGATCAATCCATGGACACCAGTGAAGTGAAATGAAGTTAATTATGTGTATCGAGACTTTTCAAGTTGTCTCAAATAGTCCGTGAAGAGTTTTAGTACAATGACCACCATTGTAGTAAAACATGACTTGACTGGAAACTATAATATAACTCAACACTGGCAGGAATAAGTCCTAATCTGGATTTGGCTGCCAAACTTCAAACTAAGGAGAAGATAAGTACAGTTACCATTAAAACTTGTTTCTTCGTTTGTTCAAGAACCAAAATGTGTTAATATATGTACCTATCATAAGATAGGTATGAAAACAAAGTTCTAAGAATCATATACACATACTTACTACATACTCACACACATAGGTACACAGTAAAAAAACAATGTTTAACGGTAATGAGCCCTAAATAAATATTGTTTTACTGCTAACAATTTTGCCAGAATAAATTAATGATTTTATAGCTAAGGTCATAAGGTAGAGTTTTCAGTGAAAAGAAAAAGAGAAGATGTAAGAGTGCATAAACAAACAACGAAGCGACGATAGCTCAACGGCAATGTTGTCGAATTACATAACAAAAACCCTGGGTCCAAATCCTTCAATGAACTAGAGCTTTCGGTGAAGGCATCGTGAGGGTGCTATAGCACGGAGCAAGGGTACTCTGTACCACCCAAGATAATCTGTCGCTAAGTACTTAGCGATGTGTTTCAGCAGATACACCTAAGAGTCGGCATTCTCTCACACATATACTAAAATTACAGAAATTACACACACACTCTCATAACTCTCTTACTCACCTGATTGTGCATCTCAGTAGCTGAAAAGTCCCGAAGCCCTGGATCCCAATGCATCTTTTTTCTAATCCGTAGGGCAATCAGACACATTTCAATAATATGAAAAAATGAATATGTTACAATAAACTTAAAATAGTCCGTGGTGGAGACTCGTTATCCTTATCACAGGCTCCGTCTTAGCTTGGATACCAGTTTCTCCTACAAACTTTAAATTGTCATGTTGTCAAAGTTGTTATTCAAGTTTGTAAAGAGGAAGAAAATAAATGTATTATTATTATTCTAAGCGTTTTTAAAGGTAAGCAACACCTTGGCAATCTCCTGTTACTGGTAATGTCCACATGCGGCGTTAGTCACCTACTATCAGAGGGACCACTTGTCTCCTTATCGGCCTTCAAAAAATGGAACTACTCTGTAAAAAGTTAACAGTGATCATACATTAAAAAAAAAATACGCGTCGACTTGTAAACCTCCGTTTTTTCGTCGGTTAAAAATAAATAAAAACTATAGTTACTACTTACACTTATTTTTAGGTCATAATCGCGTCGCCGCGGCTAGAGGCAAATCTCAAACCCAAAAAAAGGCGAAAATAGGACGATGCTTCTATTGCGGTAGAACCAGAGACCGAAGCACTCGGAAACAATGTAGCAAATGTGACAGGCGTGTTTGTCCAGACCACTTTAATATTGTGTGCCTCAACTGCTATGATCAATAAACGAATAAGCAATCCTGGGACATTTCTATATACACGTACGGCAAACTGGTTCCAAACTCCAGATTACGGATATGATAATAATATATTTTTTTCAAGATTGGAAAGGAACAAGAATGCCAAACTCCATATAGCTAACTTTATTGAATGCCAATTAAGTTTCATATTTAACTAAACAGATTAAGGAAGAGTTGCGACCAGTGCAGTGCTAAGAAAAAAACACCTCTTTGCGCAACGAGTAATTATGTGTACAGTGTACCCTGTTTTTTATGGCAAACTACCTTGTTACTCTTAAATAAATATAACCCATCAAAAACATTTTCATGTAAAATGTTGCCAAGATGAGACCATATATATATTTATATGGCTCGCACTGCCAAAAAGTTATCAGATCTCATGTAGAGGCAAGCTTATAACTCTACAAGCCCTAACTTAACAAACTCTACACCTTAGTAAAAATATGTGGCTTGGCCGTTTCGCTATCGATACCGATACATGGGCGTAAGGTGATGTTTGTATTCACTGTTAATGGTATTCTTTATTTAATAACACACACAAAAGAAATAATAAACAATACTCTAAACTAAACCTAATATTAAAAAAATAAAACTGTTAATTACTTTTATTTTATTGGTATCTAAAAAAACCCGATTTGTTCACTGACTCACTGGTGATCATCAGAATTCTTAGGATGCTTCCTGAAGTCCTTATAAGTTTAAATTTGGTATGTACCTAAGCTATTATTAGTAAAGAAACAACAAAAAAAAATCTAAAACTTGTAACTTTTACCCCCCAACCCTTTAAACTAGGGGATGGCAGTTTGTATGATGCAGGATGTAGAGGTCTGAAAATTGATATAGGAACATATATTATTTATAACAGATATTTTTTATTTCAGGCATTAAAACAACATATATTGAATCAAGAAAAGGCCATGTAAACATACTTTTAAATGGATACAAATATTATAAGAAACGGAATTACGCGAAAACTAAGCAAAGTTGTAACTGGATTAGGTGGTCGTGCACTATAGTGCATTGTCGTGCTAGATTGGTAACTATGAACGATATTATTGTATATTGTTTCGATGAACATAATCATGATTAATAATTTCTAGCTCTTAGTTTACATTTTGATACTTAGATTTGTACGCCTACAGTGTTACAAATTAATTTTCTATGACAAATGCGCGTGAGACATGGGAAATGCACTTGACTATAAAATTATTACAAAATTTCTCTAGAATTATTCTAATTACTTTGTGAAATTTTCATAATTTTATCTTTTAAGAGCTGTTCATCCAAACGTTCGCAAGATTTTCATAGTTATATCATTACTTTGGATTATTACTTAATATTATATGAATTATTTGTGTTAGCTATTATTCATATTGCATAAGCTTTCTCTAAAACTCAATTACTGTTTTCTCCGTATCTATATAGTAACTAACCAAGAGTTATAGTAATAGTTATTTTTTTTAATATTGTTTAACTATTTTATAATATTATAGTTACTACTACTTGTAGCTAAAATAATACACGCAGTGTGAGAAAATATCGTAACAAACGACAACTCGTAATATCATACTCAGGGTGTTACCGAGGACGCGGACGTCACGATGTACCTACTATTGACAGAACGTTACATTAAACATTTTTTTGGTATTTATTTTGTTTTACTATAATATAACTAAAGATTCCTCTAAATCCTAATAAATACATTTTCTAGTTCAGATTTAATCATTTTATTTATTTTGTATGTGGTTCTCAAGTTATAAGCAAACTATAAACAGACTAAACAGATATTGATGTAGCAATTTTATTTAGGTATAATTATTAGGAATGTACATAAAGAGTATCTATTTTTTATTTCAGGCATTAAAACTACATATATTGAATCAAGAAAAGGCCATGTAAATATACTTTTAAATGGATACAAATATTATAAGAAACGGAATTACGGGAAAACTACGCAAACTTGTAACAGGATTAGGTGGTCGTGCACTATAGTGCATTGTCGTGCTAGATTGGTAACTATGAACGATATTATCGTATATTGTTTCGATGAACATAATCATGATTAATAATTTCTAGCTCTAAGTTGACCTTTTTATACTTAGATTTGTATGCATAGAGTGTTACAAATTAATTTTCAATGACCTACTGGACTTTTACCTGTATAAACTAACCTACATAAATGTATTTTACTGAATAAGTGTAGTCGCATAAAAACAATAACCAGACAAATGCGCGTGAGAAGTGGTAACAGCACTTGACAAAAAAAATCTTTTTTTTGTATAAGCTTTCTCTAAAACTCAATTGCTGCTTTCTCCGTATCTATATAGTAACTAAGCAAGAGTTATAGTAATAGTTTTTTTTTAATATTGTTTAACTATTTTATAATATTATAGTTACTACTACTTGTAGCTAAAATAATACGCACAGTGTGAGAAACTATCGTAACAAACGTCAACTCGTAATATCATACTCAGGGTGTTACCGCGAGGACGTCACGATGAACCTACTATTGACAGAACGTTACATTAAACATTTTTCAGATATTTATTTTGTTTTACTATTATATAACTAAAGATACCTCTACATCCTAATAAATACATTTTCTAGTTCAGATTTAATCATTTTTTTTTTGTATGTGGTTCTCAAGTTATAAGCAAACTATAAACAGACTAAACAGATATTGATGTAGCAATTTTATTTAGGTATAATTATTAGGAATGTACATAAAGGGTATCTATTTTTTATTTCAGGCATTAAAACTACATATATTGAATCAAGAAAAGGCCATGTAAATATACTTTTAAATGGATACAAATATTATAAGAAACGGAATTACGGGAAAACTACGCAAACTTGTAACAGGATTAGGTGGTCGTGCACTATAGTGCATTGTCGTGCTAGATTGGTAACTATGAACGATATTATCGTATATTGTTTCGATGAACATAATCATGATTAATAATTTCTAGCTCTAAGTTGACCTTTTTATACTTAGATTTGTACGCATAGAGTGTTACAAATTAATTTTCAATGACCTACTGGACTTTTACCTGTGTAAACTAACCTACATAAATGTATTTTACTGAATAAGTGTAGTCGCATAAAAACAATGACCAGACAAATGCGCGTGAGACGTGGGAACAGCACTTGACAAAAAAAATCTTATTATTTTTTCATAATTGTATCTTTTAAAAGCTGTTCATCCAAACGTTCGCAAGATTTACACAGTTATATCATTACTTTGGATTATTACTTAATATTATATGAATTATTTGTGTTAGCTATTATTCATATTGTATAAGCTTTCTCTAAAACTCAATTGCTGCTTTCTCCGTATCTATATAGTAACTAACCAAGAGTTATAGTAATAGTTTTTTTTATATTGTTTAACTATTTTATAATATTATAGTTACTACTACTTGTAGCTAAAATAATACACGCAGTGTGAGAAACTATCGTAATAAACGTCAACTCGTAATATCATACTCAGGGTGTTACCGCGAGGACGTCACGATGAACCTACTATTGACAGAACGTTACATTAAACATTTTTTAGATATTTATTTTGTTTTACTATTATATAACTAAAGATACCTCTACATCCTAATAAATACATTTTCTAGTTCAGATTTAATCATTTTATTTATTTTGTATGTGGTTCTCAAGTTATAAGCAAACTATAAACAGACTAAACAGATATTGATGTAGCAATTTTATTTAGGTATAATTATTAGGAATGTACATAAAGAGTATCTATTTTTTATTTCAGGCATTAAAACTACATATATTGAATCAAGAAAAGGCCATGTAAATATACTTTTAAATGGATACAAATATTATAAGAAACGGAATTACGGGAAAACTACGCAAACTTGTAACAGGATTAGGTGGTCGTGCACTATAGTGCATTGTCGTGCTAGATTGGTAACTATGAACGATATTATCGTATATTGTTTCGATGAACATAATCATGATTAATAATTTCTAGCTCTAAGTTGACCTTTTTATACTTAGATTTGTACGCATAGAGTGTTACAAATTAATTTTCTATGACCTACTGGACTTTTACCTGTGTAAACTAACCTACATAAATGTATGTTACTGAATAAGTGTAGTCGCATAAAAACAATAACCAAATGCGCGTGAGACGTGGGAACAGCACTTGACAAAAAAAATCTTATTACATTTTCATAATTTTATCTTTTAAAAGCTGTTCATCCAAACGTTCGCAAGATTTACACAGTTATATCATTACTTTGGATTATTACTTAATATTATATGAATTATTTGTGTTAGCTATTATTCATATTGTATAAGCTTTCTCTAAAACTCAATTGCTGCTTTCTCCGTATCTATATAGTAACTAAGCAAGAGTTATAGTAATAGTTTTTTTTAATATTGTTTAACTATTTTATAATATTATAGTTACTACTACTTGTAGCTAAAATAATACACGCAGTGTGAGAAACTATCGTAACAAACGTCAACTCGTAATATCATACTCAGGGTGTTACCGAGGACGTCACGAATCACGATGTACCTACTATTGACAGAACGTTACATTAAACATTTTTAGATATTTATTTTGTTTTACTATTATATAACTAAAGATTCCTCTACATCCTAATAAATACATTTTCTAGTTCAGATTTAATCATTTTACTTATTTTGTATGTGGTTCTCAAGTTATAAGCAAACTATAAACAGACTAAACAGATATTGATGTAGCAATTTTATTTAGGTATAATTATTAGGAATGTACATAAAGGGTATCTATTTTTTATTTCAGGCATTAAAACTACATATATTGAATCAAGAAAAGGCCATGTAAATATACTTTTAAATGGATACAAATATTATAAGAAACGGAATTACGGGAAAACTACGCAAACTTGTAACAGGATTAGGTGGTCGTGCACTATAGTGCATTGTCGTGCTAGATTGGTAACTATGAACGATATTATCGTATATTGTTTCGATGAACATAATCATGATTAATAATTTCTAGCTCTAAGTTGACCTTTTTATACTTAGATTTGTACGCATAGAGTGTTACAAATTAATTTTCAATGACCTACTGGACTTTTACCTGTGTAAACTAACCTACATAAATGTATTTTACTGAATAAGTGTAGTCGCATAAAAACAATAACCAGACAAATGCGCGTGAGACGTGGGAACAGCACTTGACAAAAAAAATCTTATTATTTTTGCATAATTGTATCTTTTTTAAGCTGTTCATCCAAACGTTCGCAAGATTTACACAGTTATATCATTACTTTGGATTATTACTTAATATTATATGAATTATTTGTGTTAGCTATTATTCATATTGTATAAGCTTTCTCTAAAACTCAATTGCTGTTTTCTCCGTATCTATAGGTATAGTAACGAACCAAGAGTTATAGTAATAGTTATTTTTATAATATTGCTTCACTATTTTATACATAGATTTGTGTGTATTTTAAAATATAGGTAGTAGGTACAATAAACTACACCGATAATATTCATTAGATACATAATATGTCATCATCATCATCATCAGCCTATAATGTCCCACTGCTGAGCACAGGCCTCCTTTCACAAATCAGGGTGAAAGGGAATGGGCAGGTCCTCCAACACGCGTGCCCACTGGGGATCAGTGGAGGTTTACCGTTGGAGTTTTCAAGCCGCCTAGAAGGCCTCCAACTAGTTTAACGAATATCACAATTAAGTGATAACTGGGACCAACAGCTTTATGTGCCTTCCGAAGCACGGAAACGCTCGATTTGAAATACCACTAGGCGGTCACCCATCCAGTTAAGAACGGCTTAACATGCTACAGCACGAGCGCTGCATAATATGTATCTAATGAATACCTATTAATAATAATAATTATTATAAAATGATTGTTGTGTTCTTGTTGTTTCTTCTTTCTTTCTTTTAATAATAACAATTATTATAAAATTAAATTTTGTCAAAGGAATTGAAGACTGATATTTTTTTGTGGTTCTTGCTATTTGTTTTCTGGTAGTAATAATAAATCCTTATTTTTTTGCCCAGTTTATAATATCGAAGTGTAGCCTTTACACTATACGAGTACCAGGAGTACTCGTATAAATGAATGGTATGGGAACTCATACATTACAAATAGAAAAACATATAGACTGACAAACTTGGTTTTTAAATAAGTATTTCAAAAATTCAAAATCATATATTCAAATAGACCTTCGCAGGCACTTACGAAAAGTCTGATTTTAATACTCTAATACCTACCGGTTCGTAAGGTTGCATATGTTTAGAAGATCAAAACAAGCTTAGATTCATTATTACATAATATTTACATTCCAATCGCACTGACAACAATTGCGTGCCTCGGCGCGCGCGGGGCGGCGGCAAAACTACAAAGTAGACTGAATAAGTAAATAAATGGCAAACTTAAGCAGACCGGCAGCACCTGTACACAAGTATGACGCCTGTGGCAGCCATCGCCCTCCTCGCCATGTTGGAGGGAAATGAGCCACCGTGACGTCGCCGCAAGCAAAGGCCTTAAAGTGAGCATGACTTACTTAAGTCTGCCTTAGAAATAAAAAAATAACCAAAGGGTAATTACTAAACACACAATTTGTTATCACTGTGACTATTGACAAGTTTAGAATAAATATAATTTATATAGAAAATATAATATTATCATAGTATATTTATATAGTTTTCAAACGTCAACTCGTAATATCATACTCAGGGTGTTACTTGCCGAGGACACAATTTACTACTATTTACATTTTAGAAATTTATTTTGATTTACTATAATAACTAAATTCCTCTTAATCCTAATAAATGTTTTGTTTATAAATACATTTTCTATATTGATTTCATTACAAAATTATGATATTGATTTCTTTAGAAATAAAGACTTCTATAAAATAAAGCTAATAAATATAATTATATTAGCATCAACGAAATATATATGCAGTTTAAAAAACTTAATTTAAGCTTTTTTTTCAGCTCGGCCCTACTTTTTCGTAAAATCGAAACGTGGAACCACAATTCTTGCATTTGAAGGGTATAGATACGCCATAAAGAAAGATAAACGAAGACCAATGTTGCAGAAAGTGAGATGGAGATGTACAAAACATAACAATTTTGCTTGTAAAGCCGTATTGTACACACTTCATGATGAATTAGTAGATTGGAGTAATAGTAGACATAATCATGCATGTTATGCAACTTAGGTTCGGAAGATCTCGTAAAATTATTGGGTGTCTAATTATATAAGTAGTTATTATTTTCCGCATGGTATGTTAGTAATTTAATGTGATTTTAGAAAAAAAAACACATTTGTGCGCATATATCAGCTTTTTTTGTAAGGCTTCGAATACCCTCCGAAAAAACCACTATTGAGTCAAAAATCTCTATATAACCCCTTACTCATAAAGCGCTATTTAACTAATATACTGTTTAAAGGGTCACGTAAATAACGTCACACTATTGTCATTGTCAAATATTGTGACATTATTTACGTGACCCTTTAAACAGTACATTAGTTAGATAGCGCTTTATGAGTAAGGGGGTAAGTCTTTAAAGTTAGGTTTACATTTCATTGATTTTCTGTTTTCTTTTTTCCATAAATACTACAAACAACCATAGCTGTCATAACTGTCTAGTGCGAGAGAGCACTAATACCTACAATTGTTGTTCATTTCAGAAACACCTTATTTTTTCAACTCTTTAAAAGGCAACATTGACTTATATATTACTGCGTGATTACAGACATATCACTGAAAGGCAATCTAATTAAACTTTATGATGGATACAAAATATTCTCTAAAATAATGTAATAAGCTGGGTTAAAATATTTGAAGATGGCGCTGCTCTACACACTGTAATAAAGGATGTCGAGCAAGGCTGCACCCTGGATAGCGATATTAGTAAAGCTATTAATTTTGAGACCTCTCGTCAAAGTACTCCTTCCACTGTTCTACACACTGTTTCTTAACAATTTGTAATGTATCTGATAAGTAAGGTAAACAAGTGAAAGGAATACCCCCACCAGAAGCCTCCCCAGCAAGTTGATCTACGTGTTAATTTTCTTTCAGGCCGATATGAGAGGGCACCCACTGAAGTCTAAAGCGTTTATTACTGGATGTAAGCTTACAAATGGATTTAATAATATCGAATGCTATCGGTGATCCTCGACAATTCGAGGTACACCGAGCTACATGTTGGAGGGCGCTCCTCGAATCCGTCAGAACCACAAAGTCATTGAACTCTAAAGATTCTAGATAACAGGTGGAGATTTCTAGATGGCATATTTTCGAAACCTTTGTGGGGTTAGTCATGCTGAACAACTTTTACTATGGAACCGATGTGGAACCGATAGTGAATTCTCATTTTTTTTTTAATGTAAACCTTGCTCGATCATAATGTATGAAAATATTATTTTTTTTTGAAAATTCTGTGTTGGTCCCATAGTAAAAGTTGTTCAGCATGACTAACCCAACATAGGTTTCGAAAATATGCCATCTCGAAATCTCCACCTGTTATATAGGATGACTGGTAATTAGTAAACGATACTTAGACACATGATGACAAACAACTAGCGCATACTTGCGCTTACTTACATACTTAGTGATACATAAATGATAAATCTCCTGGCTTTGATGGTTTAAGTAACTCATTAATCAAGCATATTAAAGATGATATTGTTGTGCCCCTCACCTATCTCTTTAACCAAAGCCTGGCCAATGGAATTTTTCCCCATGTTTGGAAATTAGCTTGTGTTAGTCCAATACATAAGGGTGGTCCCAAAAATGTTATTGAAAATTATAGACCCATTTCACTTCTCGGTGCTTTTTCGAAATTACTAGAAAAGCTTGTTAATAAAAGACTAACAAATTTTTTGGAGTCACAGAACATACTGTCTTCAAGACAATTTGGATTTCGAAAGGGAAAGAGTACTGAAGACGCGGTGTCACTCTATAACAGCTATGTGTTTTTCTTCCACAGAATGCAATTACGACGTGGTATATTCTCAAAGAGGCAATAAATTGGTGGTGATCGACGGCCACACTTTCACGAATACCTACAAGAACGCTTGGTTCTGCTCCCTAAAAAGACCTGGATGTAGGGCGATGCTCAAAATGAATACTGATAAGGAGATTACATTTCTTCGCAATGAACATAATCATCCTCCTAGACCAAAAAGGTAACACGTAAAAAAATGCTGTGGTTAAAATTTTTATGTATGAATCCGATTCTATTAGTATTTCTATTGTTAATAATTAAATTTAATTTACATTCAACCAAAAGACATTAGCAGTAGGTTTGTGTAGAAATAATACCTTAAATTGCTTTAATAGATTAGTGTGTAAATTTAAGTACTTTGGCGGAAGCATTAGCCGTAATGAGACACCATCCTTTTTGGCTAAGTTGAATGTAAAATTAAATAATAAATTGATTTACCTGTTTTTTTTTATTAACTGTCTAGTCGACTAGAAACCTTTGTCTTTTAAATAAAAGAAGGTGTTAATATAATCTGTTTATATAGAAGGAAACCTGACTGACTGATCTATCCACGCAGAGCTCAAGTCACTGAACAGATTGGGCTGAAATTTGGCACACAGATATAAAATATACAGCATATACAAGATTAAATTAATTTAACCAGGATAGTTTACCCTGGTCTTGAAAGTTCCGGTGGAAGCAATTTCCACTCCCTCCCTGTCCATGACAATTTTAAATGACGATACGAAACGTTGGGCGCGTCAACAAAGTAAGGGTGATTTTCCTGGTGTCTTATGGTATGTTTAAAGAATGGGTTTGGTGGTATGGTGGAATGGCGGAATGTAGTTAAAAAAATCATATTTAGAAAACAGATAGGCCTTCATTAAAGACTTTTCTCGGATGAGTCTCCTGCCACGGTGGTCTAACGCTTGCTAGGGCTTAGCGGATCCATACCAGAGATGGTAACAGTGCTCTATGGACGACGGGACTTGTGTTTAATAAAGTTTTAGCAAAGACTTATGTCTGCTGAGTCTCCTGCCACGCTGGTATTACGCTTGCTGGGGCTTAGCGGATCCGTACCAGAGATGGCAACAGTGCTCTATGGACGACGGGACTTGTGTTTAATAAAGTTTTAGCAAAGACTTATGTCTGCTGAGTCTCCTGCCACGCTGGTCTAACGCTTGCTGGGGCTTAGCGGATCCGTACCAGAGATGGCAACAGTGCTCTATGGACGACGGGACTTGTGTTTAATAAAGTTTTAGCAACTGTGTAGGACTAAGGTACGTAAGTCCTGAACGTGTGAAATGAAGTGGCATACAGATCTGTACAGATCTGACACAGTCTGTTAGATTAGTAATTTTGGAAAAAAAACTGAATTTGAATTTGTATTGTGAACATGAAGTGTAGATATTATTTTTGCGTAAAGTTATATACTTATTAAAGTAATACATAATAATCAAGTTCTTCTTTCCAGGTGTAACATTCTCCATAGGGAATAGAGGCAGCCGCGTAGCACATGTAAATGGTTACTCATACCATCAGCATTTATCTACGAACATCGATGGATTTCTTGTGAAGACTCGATGGCGGTGCACTCTAAGAAATAAATTGAAATGTAATGCTGCTGTATTCTTTATGGGGGATAAAGTTTTTGCTAGTAGAATAAAACATGTTCATGGCCCTGAATTTGAGGATTAGGATATTGTTTCTTGAATGTCAAGATTTTTAGGAATATAAGTATGAATAATATAAAAATTAATTAATGTCCTTAAAAAAATCTTGAATACCAACTGATAAATGATCTACTTCTTTTAAATATTCTATATATATAAAATTCAAAGTCCTGTCTGACTGATTGACTGACTGACTGACTGACTGATATATCAACGCACAAACGCTAAACCGCTAGTCCTAGAGAAGAGACATATATACCTGAGTCTGGGTGTAATTATGTATATTAAGTATGTATTTACAAACAAAAAGTATGTATATGTATTATATCAGTTATCTGGTTTCCATAGTACAAGCTCTGCTTAGTTTGGGATCAGATAACCGTGTGTGAGGAATGTCCTAGGATATTTATTATTATTTATTATTATATAGAGCCTATAGGCTGAAGATTGAAAATTAATTTATACGTGTCTCAGCGTTTTTAATAATTCCACCCTCGAAGCGGGATGAAGTTGTTTTGTTTTCTTTTATTGTTGTAGGTAAATATGTCATTTGTTTCCTGCTATCAAGTAAATTAACTCAGTACCTACATAAGTGGCAGGGAAATGAGGATACCAGGGATTTACGAAATCCCTAGGGATACCAGGAAATCACGGTAGATGTCGAATATTCTTGTTTATTACGTCGTCTTACTAAAAATGTTTAGTGATATGATAAAATGCTAATATAATATCAGTGATATGTCATTTCACTAAACACAATCTAGTAAAATGGGAAAATTGTTGATGTGAGTGAATTCGAATACGCTTCGCAGCGTCGCAAGTCCCTTGTCACGTATTCTCTTACTAAAATGAGTACAGTAGTACCCAACTGATAAGGCGCGTCGTGAATCTTCATCGCACAGACAAGAAATTATGGCCCCGAAGATTAACGAAAGAATGATGAACTTACAATCAACTTTAAATAACTACTATAAGGTTCATCATATACTGCAGCTGTTAGTTCCGTCTCACTCGCAAGTAACGCCCCTACCGCCCACGTCACGTGCTAACATGACGGCAGCTGCCGACCAATAGCATTTCCCGCGCTTTGAAAATGTTTCTTCTGCGCAGGTACATCGGTAAGCCATATCAGTTGGGTACTACTGTACCTTTTTGTTTAGCAATAAAGTTCTATATTGTATTGTTTGCAAAACAAAATAATGTTGCAAAAAACTAAAAGTTTTATAGCTTCGGGATCATACGCGTATTTTAAGGATACATAACTTTTATCAAGCAATAACTATGAAATTAAGAAAACTATGAATATTTATATTTAATCCTTTTAATCTAATAAAGCCTATAAGTAACAATGCTTATTTTTGTGACCAATTAAATATATCTTTTTTGATTTATTTGATTGTATTATTTTAAATAAGATTTGAAACTACCACACTTTCCTCTCTCATCTGTGTATCTGTGGTCTTAGATCACTTACCAGATAATTGATAATGGAACATACCTTACTGCGAGTATTTAGTAGGTATTCGAAACATGTAAACATTGTCTTCTGTCACTAGAATAGTCTGATTGTAATAATACCGTTTCAGAAGGTTTATTTGCTGAGAAGAGTTTGAGTTGAGTTCAGCATTAATATAGGGTCATAGCTCTGAATTTCTAAAAGCAAATTTTTGCACACATTTTAATATTTTAATCATTCTTTTTACAGCGGAATTTATCAAGTCCCAAAAAGGAAACACACTGATTCGACTCAATGGGTACACATACTACTCTACGCCGAGTAAAGGTTTAAAAGTAAGATGGAGATGTTCAACTCATGTGGCTCATAGATGCAAAGCCAACATTGTCACCGTCGAAAATCAATTAATAAGTGTCAATGAACAACATAATCATGCTCCTTCCGGTCTTTAAATACAAAGAAAATAACCATTTTCCGAAAGGCTAGTTTTATGAAGAAGATAACCTAATTTGGAAACCAAAAAATACAAACAGTATACGCTTACTACATATTTTCATTTTTTATTGTATAAGACACTTCATTTGTTATTTAATAACGAGCTTGACAGGGAGCTGGTCAACAAAATTACCCGTAGCCCGTAGGTAATTTTTTTTTTATATTTAAGGAAATATTTTGTATATATCTTTACTTTTGCTTAATTATACATCTTCCAACTGGTTGAGAGCTTGCTCACCGCATTGTCCGCGCAAGGGTGATAAGACTCCCGGACCAGGAGCTAATACCTTTACTCAATGATAAAATAATATACATCAGTAAAGGATTGAATATTCAGTCAATTTCCTTTACGACAGTTGCATGGCTCTTGTTTGGCCTATATGGTATGGACTATAAGTAATCTCATCAATCGGTTCTTGGAAAAACGTCCTGGAATAAACCTCTCAGCCCCCCTAGACAAGATGGTTATCGACAATCGTCATCGTTAGTAAACGATCAACCTTTGTATGGGATACCCAGGACTTATAAAGTTAACAACCAATAACAAAAAGTCTACCATAGAGGTATTATCTCTAAGTAGAAACAACTTACGCATACTTGTGAGAGCCTTAACATCAATGAATCTGCAGTAACTGGAGACAATCTGTTTGTTCAATCCCGGGGCACTGTGGATTGAACAAACATCTGTGCACCATCAGCGTTAGTGACTAAAGGTCTTGCAGATTCAGATTCAAAAAGTATTTATTAAATTTAGGCCCTGATAAGGGACTTATGAACGTTAACAAAATTACCTCTCTTCTAACGTGAGGCAGATGAAACACTCTTGTGTGAGTGATGTCCACTTATGCCTAAACGAAATACTCATCTGGGGAAACACCTGTTACACCCAGATGAAGTTAAATCCATTCCTGCCAAGATATTGTGCAGTTTATTATAGCTGTTATCTTGGCAATGAAATTAAATTAATTCACAATGGATCTAATCTTGTCGCAGTGATACAAGCTCTGGAATGACTGAACAAGAACACAAACAGCCACTTGACCTAAATAATAATAATAATGGCTCTTGATAACTGTTTTCCAATTATGCTGGTATTCGAATAGTCAACAATATTCTTTTCATCGCCATATTTAGTTGAATATATAGGATTCATGTTTATTGTAAGCAATTTCATTGTAGATTTTATTTTTATTTTGTATAGTTTTTACTTTCATTTTGATTATATGTTAGTCAGTTTCCAATTTATTTTATCTGTAATTGTTGCAATAAATAATTTTATATTATACCTACGGAACTTTGTTAGTTACAGCACGTGTTAAACGGTAACAGCTGCAGAACTTTTTTGCGTATTGGTTCATGACTAGGAGACTATGTGAACTTTCCACACTGAAAAAAAGGTTCTACAAAACTAGTTATGTAAATTGACGTTTTGTTGTCGGGAAACTAACTTTAGTTACATTTAGTCGTATATCATTTAATCAAATAATTTAGTAATGAACCAAAACTAGTTTAGTTACTGGTAAGTTTTAGTTCGCAAGTCACTCTGTTTAGGTTATTGGTAGTCAAATTTTGTGTTACTGTTAAATAAATTATTTTTCAGTGCAAAGCTCTACCTACTAAATTCGGCGTTTCTTAATCCTTAATTCTTCCAACTAGGTTTTACATATTTTCTTACTTATTTCTTTCAGCTGTATTCATAACTTCCAAAAGAGGTAAACGCCTGATAAAACTCAACGGTTTCACTTATTTCGGAACACGTAGTAAGACTACAAAGATTCGGTGGCTCTGCTCAACTCATAATTCTTATGGTTGTAAAGCGTTCATTATCACATATGATGACGAGATTATATCTGTAACTGATGAACATAATCATCATCAAGCAACTCGTACTTAAACTATTTTCCCCCAATTAATATGTTGGACTTTATCCCCCTTATTACAAAACATGGTTTAAAGTAAAGCCAGGTTTTACTGTCATTTGGTCACTTTCTAACGTCATATAATAAAAAGGGACGAGGCTATTTTAAAACCTGGTTTTCCTTTAAACCATGTTTTGTAATAAGGTGCTATGTGTGTAGTGTCAGTGCATTAAGAATGTGTGCTTATATTCTATTTAAATAAAAATAGCATTTCATTTGTTGATTTTATTTTAAATACGTAATAGAAAATGGAGGCCGAAGAGTATGCCAAAATCTTCGAATCCTTTTGTATGAACAATATTATGAGTATTTTTGTTTTAATAAAATAAGCCCTGATACTTAATTCACTTCTCTTTTATGGTGATCTTAAGGCGCTAATTTAGTATTTTTTGATTAAGGATACATCCGGATTGCGCGTCGAAAAAAATAGCCCCTAACTGGGCTAAATCAAATAAAAATAAATATGAACGTCACTATGACAAGCAGAATGACGCGGAGAGAGCGTAAATCGTAGCTGTTACGCGCAGCAGCCTATAAAAGTTGGCCTGTTTTATATATTCGTGTAGTATGGCGACCGCGACGTTCTTTCTAGGTATATTTATTTCTATGGTAGTATTATTGACAATAGTTATACTATTTTTAATTTATGATTTCAGCGGAATTTATCATTTCTAAAAGGGGCAGACGTATGTTAATGCTGAACGGATTCACGTACTCCGGAAGGACAAGCAAGACTGCGAAGATTCGGTGGAGGTGCTCTACTCATACGCCTCAAGGGTGTCGAGCGTACATCATCACCGTTAAAGACGAGATTATAAGTGTATATGAACATCATACACATCACGAATGAAACGTAGTATATGCAATAACAATATATTCAATATATTTTTCATAGAGAGGTGACACGTTGGTTATGATTTTAATTCAATAGACTTGGAAGCATAAATTTGATATACATTTTTGAATAATTTACAATGAGCTGAAACTTTTTATAGAGAGTCTATATATCTGATGAAGTCTTCACTCCTTTCGGATAGATATACCTTTACACGTTGTAGGTATATACAGTATATATTTTTATTTTCCATTATCTTATTTTATATTACTGTAATTTTAGGTTTCGAATTTGTAAATATTATAATTAATATTTATTTTACTATATATTAAATATATTTTTAAATATTTTATAAAAATCATTACATACAAAATATATTTAAAAATAGATTTTCATCGGTTTTTTTTTTCACGCTTAATAAAGCGGAAGATAAGAGTTTTTTGTTTGTTTAAACGGGCTAATCTCTGGAACTACCAGTCGGATTCGAAAAACTCTTTCACTAATAGGAAGCTACATTATCCCCTAGAATTATAGGCTATTTTTTAACGGGAACGCGGGTGAAACTGCGGGAGACAGCTAGTATGTATTATGTTCGGAGGAATATTCAATTTTATTAATTTCAGTGAAATTTGTACTATCACAAAGAGGCAAACGTTTGATACGACTTAGAGGATTCACGTATAGCCAAAGACCAAGTAAAGGCTCACTGACAAGATGGCGGTGTTCAACTCGTTCGGCCGATGGCTGTCGAGCGTTCGTCGTCACCCATGAGGATAAGGTTATGAAAAGTAGTGAAGATCATAATCATAAATCGTGTAAAGAAAAAAACTTAAATAAGTTCTACTGAGCGCCCAGGTATTACTCAAACCAATTTTTTAATTCTAAACTTAATCAAAGATCATCAATTGTGATTTTTATAAATAATGTTATTTTTTTATTAAGTCCATCTTATATTATTTTAAGTTATGTATTTTAATAAATAAAATAAAACATAATTTAATATAATTCTTTCAGTCAACCTCCTCGAGAAAGTAATAAATATATGTTGTTCTTTTTAGCGGAGTTAATTCGTTCTGAAAGAGGTAAACTTCACATAATTAGGCCCAGTGATTTCACATATTTTGACCTCGGATGAAAAAATGGAAGTAATGAGGTGGTGCTCAACTCATTCATCACCTTCAGTGAAGAGATTATAACGGTTTATAGAGACACTGGCCCTGATTCTGTCGTTTACAACAAAACTAATTTTAGTATCTCTGTCTCTTTCTAACAAAGAACATAAGAAAAGGATGTAAGTAATTTAGTCCTGTCAAATTAGTCCAATGCTTGTTTTCAATATAAATTTCACCATCTATCGCGGTGACACCTAAATACACGCAAGATAAGATGGCAAAGATAAATTTGACAGCTTTAAATATATTCTATCCTTTTTCAATATTGTTCGTAGAAAAGAGATGAGATGTGACTAATATTAGTTTAGTGCGATTTACAACAGAATCGGCACCACAAACACTGTACCCAAACCTAGTTTTACTTGATGTGATTTTAACACGTTACCAATTTGCTATTATAAATTGAATGTATAGTATTACCTACCCATAAATTATGTGACTAGTTATAGTTCATATTTAATTAAAAAACTGTAGTATTGGAGATAAAGGAAACTTTTTTTTAAATAAAAAGTAACTGAACTAGCATTTACATTTATGTACCTTTAGTTATATTTTATTGGTCAAATATTTTTAATTTTTTTTCTGTTTCTTCCTTTAAAAGTTGAGAGAGCTATCGTCAACCGGTAAAAATTATCTAGATATTGTTTGTTTCAGCGAAATTTATAACTTCACAAAGAGGTAAAAGGCTGCTTAAGCTCAATGGATTCACATACAACAAAATACCCAGTAAGGGCAAAGAGACAAAGTGGCGTTGCTCCACTCATTATCCTGATGGCTGTCGAGCGTTCATCATCACCATTGGTGATGAGATTATAACTGTTTATGAAAATCACGATCATCGTAAACTTGGCCTTAGATAAACCGAATGTTTACACGTAGCCAATTTTATATTTTAAATAATTAAATTTTAATATTGATTGAATCATTTTGCAACATTAAATGGATCATCAATATAAATTATAGTATATAATTATATAATACAATTTTTTTTTTTTATTCATATGCGTAGTGCCGGAATGAAAAGGTTCGTCCGTTTTCAAATTGTTTCGTTCAACCATGTGCGTTCAACATGTTTTGATGAACTAAAACCTTCTTGTTGATATAATAAAATTGATTCTTGCAATCTGGTGCAAGCAAAAACCGACTCTAAGGTGACTAACCTTTTCATTCCGTGACTGTACCTACCCATCTAGAAAAGTCTTAGTAAAGAGTGAGTAAAGATCACTCATTGTAACATTTATTGATTGAGTAATAAATATGAAATAGAAATTAAGCTAATTATATTGTTGCTTTGAATTGACACCCAAAGACTTTTTATTTATCTATGGTTCTTCTCGGAAATGTAAGTCATAACTATCGCCGACAGATTAATGAGAAACATTCAATGCAATACATCTGACTTGGTACTTAAATTCCTATAGGTGCCTATATATATATATATTTAGATAGGCTTGAGTTAAGATGAGTTTGACCATAATCTCACAATGGTAAGTGAAGATGTGACCGAATCCAAAACCTTAGAAGGGAAGTGGCTCTCAATTGCAGCTGCCGGATCACACCGCAACAAATTCATTTCATTTGTTACGTCGCCTTTTTTATTTTTATTTAGGTTTACCAACTATTGTAACAGTCCACATACATAGTTGTGAAGTTAGTTTATATTTAAAAGCTACGCGTCCGCGTCGCCTTGGCTCTTCTGTTGTGTGTTCAAAAGGTGAATTAATCTGTTTTGTGCAATATAAAATAAAAAAGGCTAAAATTCGTTCCAAGGAGTATTTATATACTCTGCGGTTCCAATTAAGAATAAACTTAAACAGCCAGCGCCATCTATTGAGAACATGCGTGGATCGCGCGATTACTTTGTAATCACAACTTTTCGCAAGGTTCTCGTTGTTTCGCCACACAAAACCACCTTTAGCCTGCCACCTGTACAATATGATCGTCACACCCGGGGCCCAAGTCAGCTATTTCAATTGTGTTCCAATGATCTTTCAGTGGTGTCAAAATTGTGCCATAAGTAATGACACTATTCTGTTAGTAAGTAGACTAACAAAACTGTAAAATGTCACAATTTTTACACCACTGAAAGTTCATTGGAACGCAATTGAAATAGCAGACTTGGGCCCCTGTTCTTCTGTCGTCCACGTATTCTGTTTTCATCTCTCGGTCTTTGGTAGTCGGCTATGAGTATATTGTATACTAAATCCTACTACTGGTAACTATTTACTGAGAAACTATTTTCTATTTCAGAACCCGTTTTCTCTGCATCATCTCGAGGCGGTCGTGTGTTATTTGTGGGCGGACACAAGTATACAAGACAGTGCCAGCTGATGGGATCCAAAACTAGATGGATGTGTTCCCAGCAGAAATACAAGTGTCGCGCTTCTGTTCACACGAGTGGCAATGATTCTATTGTGTGCCTTAATGGCAGTCATAACCATTCTCCTTCATATACGAGTAAAGGCTTACTTATTCACGATAAAGATAAAATAATGAAAATAGTGAATTTTCATGAACATTAAACGACGCTCACGAAGGACGACGCAATGACGTTTCTTGTATGGTATTGGAAGTTAAAAAATAAAGAGTAAAATAGCATAAAAAAAAATAAAAAAAATCATTTTTTTGGTAAACAATCATTCCCCCCACCTGATGCTAAGCGGTTACCGATATATGGACGCTTGCAAGCTTTCCCCCTTTCCTGCGATGCCAGTGTGACGGTTAGGATTTTTAAATGAAATTCCTTTGTCAACACAATAGAATATATTACAGATTTTACAAAATGTGGTTCTATGGCCCGCCTAATTTTTACTTCGCGCAGTCCGGCACTCCCCTGACTGTGCTGCAGGTGGCACGAAGGTGCAGACAGGATCCGACGCATGTGCAGGGACGTTACGGTCGGGTGGCAGATGATCTTGCCGTAGCCGGAACCACGATGATGGTGAGGTGACCCGAAGGTAAATATGGAGATCTGACTACTCACGTGCAGCAACACAACATTAATTTATTTGGCTGTGGTATTCTGTAAGGCGGAGGTACTTTCCCAGTCGAGCTGCTCCTTGAGCGTATAAACTCTATGTTCTACCTCTCTTTAAAATATTTTATTTGTTGTTGTAGTGGCAATAGATATTCTGTGAAAATTTCAACTGTCTACCTATTAGGTTCATGAGATACAGACCACTGACACACATGCATTGTTATTTTCTGATATCTGGATATGTTTGTTTATAAAATAAATATTTTATTAATTTTGACGCTGGTCATACAGAATTTCACGTCTCAAAGTACATCAAAGAACTGCGATAACAATATGGATTACAATAAATATTATTTTAAAATAAGTTTAATAATGTTGATACTTAGGTATGATTCGTTACCTAGTGTTATTGACGACAACGCTCATTCATTCATTTTCTTGAAGATCTGCAGTTCAACATTATTAATGAATTTATTTCAGATCCCGTGTTCACGACGTCATCACGAGGCGGTCGTGTATTATTAGTGGGTGGTCACAAATTCATACGACAGTGTCATCTCGGCCACAAAACTAGGTGGATGTGTTCCAGACAGAGGTATAAGTGTCGCGCTTCTGTTCACACTAAAAATGTGGATGATTGTATTGTGTACTACAATAATGAACATAATCATCCATCTGTGTTCCAGCTACACTGAATTTAAACCTAAACGGCAATAAATCTTTGTCTATAAATTATAAGTACTAAATATATAAAAAATGCACCAAAATGTGGTTCCCATATACACGTGTAATTATAAGATAAATATAAGATGTACATTTCATGTCGGTTTTATAAATTAAAGGAATTTACTCTACCTCAACCAAATACAAACCATAAACATGTGGTAATCTTCAAAAAAAGGAGGAGGTTCTCAATTCGATGTTTGTTACCTCATATCTCCGTCATTTATGAACCGATTTGGAAAATTCCTTTTTGTCTGGAAGGGTACACTTCCCGTTTGGTCCCATTGTCATCCGATCAGGATTTGATTACTTCTTAGTGTACTTTGAAGTCGGTCTAAGTTTTTTGTAAAACAGTTCAATTATATTCTAAAACAAATCAAATTACCCCTATATAAAATTACATCTGCAATGCATCTCCATTAGTATGGTGCCATCTTTTTAATCTTTTACTTTGGTCACGCTGACTGGCTACCACCCTCAATTTGACAATATGTCGTAAAATACTTTTTGCACTTGAGATTTAGTTTTTTTTTTTGCACACCACTCTCAGCCACATCATGACTTACCATGAAAAGATTGTGGTCAAATACAAGCCGATTATGAAAAAAATAACACTAGACCACGCGCAATTTTAAGAATAATTTCGTGGACGCTACTCAGATCCCCGAATCCAATGCAATGTTATTCTTTTTTTCCAGGGTATATATCGAAATGTTCTCGTAGGTTCTTCTATGATGGTCACATTTTTGCAAGACATCGGGTGAATAGCTACGGTAAAATACGATGGCGCTGCGTAGAACAGATGTCTCGTTGTAAAGCTGTTATATTTACTATGGACAAATCAGTAGTGAAAGCTAGCACTATTCATAATCACCCTAGTAGGTTTACGTCGATGGTTGATCATTAATTATGAAATAAGAATGTTGAAATATTGTCAAAAATCTACTGCGCAAAATTAACTTAAAAAATAACAAACATTTTTTTCTTAGATTTTATTTTTATTTTATTTTTTATTTTTATTTTTATTTGTTTTAATTTAGGCTATACTTTTGTACTTCCTCAATAATTATAAAGAAAAATTCGTAATGAATAAAACGAAGTGATTGTACTAGCTTATATGAATACTATACATACCTTTTATGATGACATGTACTGAAATGTTCCCCCTAAAATTCATCATTATTTAGATACATGTACGACTGTTATTCGACTACAATTGGCTACGTCCGTCAGTTAGATTTTTTTCATAAAAAAATGTATGGAAATGTGACCTCACGCGGAACTTTGACGGGCTATATCTTCATAATTTTATTTTGGATAGTCGAAAAAAAAAAACGTGTCCAATTTTTTTTGATAATCTAACTGACGGACTAATTAGAATTATATATTTTACCCAGGAAAGTACCCAATTAGCTAGCATAGCAAAATTTGAAAATAAAATAGAATAGGCGTTATGGCCCGCGGGCCATTCGCGAGTGGGCTAAAATGACTAAAGTCCCTCGTACAATGGTACCTAAATAAACATGTGGTAACCAATGATGGAAAGTACAATGCAATGCTTGGCTGTGCTTGGCACTGTCCACTTGACAGGGAACAAACCAAAGTTCTCAAATTCTGTTAGATTTATAAATGTTAAAAATATAAGTTTTTTTTTCCAGTAAGTACTATTAAATTTATTGAATATGACACATCAACAACATACATATTAAACACTTATGATAATAAATAACAACTAAAACTAAACTAATGAATAGATAAATAACAAAATAAAAATATATACACATTTTACTATTCTATTATTCTATTAATGATTTATTCAGTAGAGTTTGTGTTATTTTGAAAGCCTTAAACTTCTTTATATGTTAAAGGTATGGCAACATTCATCATGTCCGCTCGAGGGAATCCATTGGTCAAGGTATCAGGATATACGTTCTCAAAAAATAAAGTTGTCGGTCCAAAGACAAGGTGGATTTGTTCAACCCACAACAGTAGGAGTTGCAAAGCAACTTTATATACTATTGATGATGAAATTATTTTCTGTAAAAATGAACATTGCCATCCGCCTTCTAAAAAGAAGTAGAATAAAAAATATAACAAAGCTACTATACCGTTTTTCTTTTATTTGCTCCAGTACCTACTTTTATATGAATCATTAACCAGTCACCAAAATTAAATTCATATTCATATAAACGGTCTGTCCATAGAGATCTTGTGCGAAGCGAGAGCAGTTTGCATACAGATGCATTGATACTATGATATATGTTTTAATGAGTTGTTATTTGTTCTTGGTAAAATAATCGATACAAACGTGAAATTGGCATTAATTATTCGTTCGCACAGTCCTTTTCAAGGCAGCGTTGATCATACTCGTAAAAGTCTTTCTTGTGGCTTAGTTAATCAAATGGTAGATGTTTTTCACTCGAGACAAATATATAATAAAATTGAAAGGACTATAATATTCTATCATTGATATGTTTAATGATCAAGTTTAATTACGGTTATTTTTAATTCCAATTTAGCATCTTTTTTTAGTAGATTTATTTTATTTCAACACATCCTTTTTTCACGTCATATCTGGCGAAATAAATATTTTCATTTAATAAACCCTTCAATCAATTTATCAAAAATATAAAATATTTATTCTAATATTTTTATTTTTATGGCTACAGTAACAATCAGCACATCTGTTCGAGGAAAACCATTGATTAATCTATCTGTGTACACTTTCTCAAGAAATAGCAGTATAGGTGCAAGGATAAGATGGGATTGTTCAACGCACAACAGCAAGGGTTGCAAAGCTGGTTTATATACTTTATACGATCAAATTATTAAATCTAAAAATGAACATTGTCATCCGCCTAGAAAGGCAAAATACTTATTTTATTATTAAGGTAAACTATTGTTCAATGTATAACTGTTATACCGAAAATAAATGTGAACTTGTTTTCTGTTGATTTCAGGGTTAATCAAAGTCGCCTGAAGCCTGCCTAGTAAACAACATATTATTTTTACTGACATACTAGATAACATAACATTTTTTGTGTAAACACAATAGATAATTACACCCAGACTCAGGTACAACATGTTTATGTAGACTAATTCATGACCTGGGTAGGAATCGAATCAGCGCCCTGCAGCGCGTAGGGATCTTACTAACTACGCCAACTGGCCCGTCAAAACTAAAACTAACCTGCCCGTTTTAGATAAGCAATTCCGAATTGCAAACATCGACACCTCATTTGCTATTACATCAGTATCGTAACATCATTCAAAAAACCAGTCTTGTAACATATATTTGCGTTTTTTTTTCAACAGAGGTGTACTTTACAACAACAGCTCGTGGTCATCGAATGATCATCTTGAACGGCTACAAGTTTCACAAGCACAAGCGTATAGGTCCTAAAACGCGCTGGTACTGCGCCACGGACAGGGCGGCGGGATGTCGAGCTTGTATTCACACCCTGGATGACGTCATTATCAAGAACAATAGCAACCATAACCATGCATTATAGTAAAATATGTACCAATAAAACATAAATAATATGTAAAAGACATGTTCTTTTTTCTTCTGTTCGAACTTTTATTGAAATATCCCTTTCCTTACACATTTTTTGCTTACACTAATGAATCAATATTTTCTAAACTAAAATTATAAAATGTGCTTACAATACTTCATAACATTCTAATGTTAAATTGCTCTACTTTACCCCAGATCGTCCCATCTTCGGTACGTCTATCATTGGAGCGAAGGTCATGAACCTACGAGGATACAGATATACGAGACATTCCGTGTGCTCTTCACGAGTGAAGTGGCTGTGCGCCGACAGTCGAGCGAGGGACTGTCATGCGATCGTGGTCACCATCGGCCACACCATGGTCAATAAACAGAACAAGCATACTCATCCACCGGTGTAGAAGAACTGAAAGCAATACTGATTATATCTCAACGCAGCTCAACACGTGCATCAAAAAAAGCAGCTATTTATTTCCGAATGCATGCAATTGACACGTGACAAATTTTGTCGCGTATAAATAAAAATAAATAAATATCCCGGGACATTCCTCACACACGGTCATCTGATCCCAAACTAAGCAGAGCTTGTACTATGGAAATCAGATAACTGATATATTAAATATACTACTTTTTGTTTGTAAATATATACTTAATATACTACATAATTACACCCAGACTCAGGACATACAGACATGTTCATGCACACAAATGCATATCCTGAGTGGGAATCGAACCCACGACCTGCCGCGCGTAAGATGAATCTTAACCAACTGAGCCAACTGGCCCGTCAAAATATGCATATACCTATGTAGTTATGCATCCATAACTCGATTAATCTCTACAACAAATTATCTATAGCAATTTGGTTTTCCATTATTAATTGTCATTTATTGAGTTGGGTTGAGGTAAATTCGAATTGGAAAATGATCTTAATTATTTTTGACCTATGCGTTGATAAAAAGTGTAAGCGATCTCAAATTGTTCGAATATATTTGTATGTAAGTTTGACTTCTAATAATAAACAATTATTCAAAGGCATGATGTTTAACAGTAGTGAGGTGTTTCTTGCATCTCAGTTAAAAGATTATATCTATACTGATATAATAAAGCGGAAAAGCTTTTTTGTTTAAACGGGCTAATCTCTGGAACTACCTGTCGGATTCGAAAAATTCTTTCACTAATGGGATGCTAAATTATCCTCGAGTATTAAAAAGTATTGTTATTCCGGAACGCGGGTGAAACCACGGGGTATAACTGGTTTAAACAGTTTTACTTAGCTTTTGAAGAATCTATGCTGTGTTATTACTATGCGTCCCATCGACCTTCTGGATACAATCATAATTATATATGTTATATTAATTGTTATTTGACGATCTCAGTTTAATAATGTTTGTAAATAAATCGCTTATAAAGACTAATGTAATAATTTTATTTAAAAATAATTTAGTTTTTATATCATCATCATCATCATCAACAGCCTATAATGTCCCACTGCTGAGCACAGGCCTCCTTTCACAAATCAGGGTGAAAGGGAATGGGCAGATACTCCACCACGCGTGCCCACTGCGGATCGGTGGAGGTAGGCTAGTGGTCAACCTACTGTTGGAATTTTTCAAGCCGCCTAGGAGGCATCCAACTAGCTTAACGACTATCACAATTAAGTGATAACCGGGACCAACGGCTTTACGTGCCTTCCGAAGCACGGAACGCTCAATTTGAAATACCACTAGGCGGGCACCCATCCACCGACCAAGACAGACTTGCTTAACTTTTCCGATCGATTAATAACGGCTAATCATGCTACACCACGAGCGCTTCGGTTTTTATAAGGGGTCGATTATTATTTAAAGCTGACGAACGAATTTATTTAACTTAGTTAAAGCGAACATTTCAAAACTTTACCTCTTTGTTGATTTAGATCACTTATTTTACTCTGAAATTGGGAAAACCGCTTTCTTAGTGGATATCTACATAATAATAATAACGTGATATAAAAGAACATGTAATGCAAAAAATCTTGTTTCCTAAGCCCAGTGGTTTAGGATGGGCGTTGATAGATCAGTCAGGACAGTCTTTTTAGTATGTATAAATCTGCTCATCTTTGATCCCTTAGTTACAAGGATCGAAATAGTATTACCCTAGAATAAGGGTGACAGCTGTAAAAACGACCGAAGAAATAAGACAAAGGTGTCGCTATTTCAGTTTCAGTAGGTCCACGTTTGAACGTAGAACATTCATTCATGAGTGACATAATTTTGTTTTATTGAGTTTCCAAGCGGCCACTTTCACGATGTTGTCTTGTACGTAACCCTTAATCTAGACAGAAGATAATATATCCATGATTACGAGTTATGTGCATAATCGAACGAGTTATATAATCATTATGATAAAACAAAAACGCAAACTTACATTGTATTCCCTTTTCAGATCATAGGATAGTAATCTCGAGGCGAGGAACTAGGATGCTGATGGCAGGAGGCTACAGGTACGGTCTACGTCGGACCAGCAACAAGAGGACTTGGTGGCGGTGTGTGCGACACACCAGCGGGTGCAGATCTACGCTCATTATGTACGATAATATTATAGTCAACGTAAAAGCGCATAACCATGTTAAATACTGCGATCAGATTTGATTTTAAGATATTGTGATGTTTTATGATAATTATTACTTAGTAATATTATATTGTAATGACAGTTATGTGTGATTGAATATAACATACATTTAATGAGAACATAAATGAAATGACATGACATGAATATGGACAAGACAAAAATTATGTCTAATGTTCATGTTCTGCCAATGCCGGTTGTTTTTTTTATTGGGAGCACGGTTCTCGAATTTGTAAACGAGTATGTTTACCTAGAACAAATTGCCTAAAAAGGTGTATGTATAACTAGGTAGGTCCAACTTCGACAAAGAGGTCAATCTAAGAATCCAACTCGGCTGGGCAGCGTTCGGGAAGCTATGGCATATCTTCCTGTCCAAAATACCTCAGACTCTGAAGACAAAGGTCTTCAATCAGTGCGTGTTACCAGTGATGACATACGGGACAGAGACGTGGTCTTTTCACCAGGTGGACCGACGACCTGGTCAGAGTCGCTGGGCGCCGCTGGATGCAAGTGGCCCAGAACCGTTCGAAGTGGAAATCAATGGGGGAGCCCTATGTTCAGCAGTGGACATCCATGGGCTGATATGATGAGAACATAAAGAGTTATTTCGACATCTCCATATACAGGATGGAGATTTCAAGTAGTAGTATAAAAATGAATCCCTAATTCCCTTTGTCACGCCATAACTTCAGAACGACTTTACCGATTAAGTCCATTTTTTTTTATGATTTCTAATACTCTGAAGGTTATTACGGAAAAAAAAATAAGAAAGTTGCGTAGAAAATTAGAAATCTTAACGGTAGGGTAGTGTACGATATCCCTCGGGTACGCGGGTGAAACCGCGGGGCGCAACAAGTATTTTTATAGATTCATAATTTTATAAATAATATAAAATTAATGGAACGTGAACTTATGTCTATTTGAATTAGATTTTTAATAAAATTCAAATCTGATTTTCTTTCTATGTCAGAGTCCCTTATTTTTATTATTTAATTGATTGATTAACATAACAACAGAAAGGTCTCAAGAAAGACTCAATTATCTTATCAGTTATTTTACTAATTAATGTAGTTAATGATGCTGATTTTGTTGTTTACAACTAAACTAATTTACGCTTACTATATCTGTTGCTAACAAAGAATATAAGAAAATAATGAAAAAAACATAATCCTATATATATGTTTTTTTTTTAATTTTTCTATTATTTTTTCTAGAAATGCTATAAAGAAATTCTAGTTGTTATTAGAACTATGGTTGCCAAATTCGAAATCGCAAAAAAAAAATGCTTTTCATACAAAAGGTACATGTCTCCTCGACAAAATGTATGAAAAGCTGTAATTTTTTGTTGCGATTTCGAATTTGGTCCCATAGTAAAAGTTGATCGTATGCACACCGTATATACATATATAAATATATGAATTATATGCTGTCCGATTGCTTTTAAAATTAATATTAAATAATCATTATTTTAAGAGAGCGTAGAGTTTATTCGCTCACAGAGCAGCTCGACTGGGGAAGCACCTCCACCTTACAGAATACCGCAGCCAAATAACTTTATGTTGTGTAAAGTTGTGTTCCTGCGCGTGAGTAAGGTCGCCAGTGGGTGATTACGTAACTAAATTTCAATTATTTTCGAATTGAAATCGGTTCAATATAGCGGTTTTCTTATAACCTTTATAACTGCAAATACAAACAGTGGTTCATTAGAAATGGAACCATTTCCGCTTTGTAATATTTCTACCGATACGGAGGTTATTTCAATCTGAATTAAAAAAAAATGAATTCGATATCTATCAGATTATATGAATTCCTTCAGTATTTTAACGGTATTATTTTCATCAGACAGGTTTATAATTTTATTTACAGATCTTAACAAACAATTTTATTTACAGATCTTAACCCTGTGTTTGTGAAGTCGCAACGAGGCAATCCAGTGATCATGATTGGACATTACCGATTCAACCGGGTTACTAAATATGGTGATAGAACTAGATGGGTCTGTGTGAAAGCTAAGGCTGGTTGCAGAGCGTCGCTCCATACTATAGACAATGCGATAGTACGCGTATGGGGATTCCATGATCCCATGGCGCATACAAGTGCTAACCGGTTTTGAACTTATGTATGCACCTATTTGAAAGATTTCAAGGTGATTATCTACGTGTTTTGGAATTATTGATGTATATCGGGTGACTGGTAATTAGTAAACGATACTTAGAAACATTATTTTACTCATGATAACAAACAACTTTTACATAGAAACTTTTTTTTTTGTTATTTATCACATCAGTCCATCATATTTTGTACCTACCTAACAAGAATAAGAATACACCATCAGCTTTTATTTAATTAAGTTATTTATCCCTATTTGTTTCTTTTGGCAAGTTGTTATCATGAGTACAATTTTGTGTCTAAGTATTGTTTTCTAATTACCAGTCACCCTATATAGTAATTGATACACTTTTTAAAGAGGAACTTATAATTTGTATTCTTTGTTATTGTGTTCATCGCTGATGTTTTAGGAAGTTCCTTAACAGTTACATATATTTGTCTAGATCGGGACTGATATTTCGCATACAGGCAAAAGTTATTTTTATAATGAATTCTTCTGAATTTCCAATAAAATCATGTAAAAAAGGTGCTATATGCAATTGGTAATTTAAATTTTCATACATGGTGACTTTTTAATCGTTTTAACGATAGAACAAACGTTGTTCAGACCATGGTCTACTAACATTCTATAAAATCAAATAAAAAAAAAAGTCATTGGTTTTTGAAAAAACCACAAAACAGAAAATTTTCAAATAGTCAGGAAGCTGTGGTTTCTCCACACCTGCTACAAAACTGGCGTGCCGCCGTGCCACAACCACTTTGATGTGCAAGCGCGGTGTCTGGGTTACTGGGTTGTAAGACGATAATCCCGACTTTTTTTAACTTTATTGTGTGTTTTTCCAAAAACCAATGACGTTATTTTTCTTATTTGATGTTATAGAGTGTTAGTAGACCATGGTGTTAAAAACGTTTGTTCTAGTGTTAAAACGATTTAAAATTCATCCTGTATAAAGGCTTAAGAGGACGATCATGATGAAATATTTTAAGAATAAGTAGTTTTTTAAGTAGTATGAGTACTCAGATTAAGTGTTACAACTTAGTTTTAAATATACATATTTAAAGTTAGTTTGCTATTTGTTTTCTGTTATTACCAATTTTCTTGATCGATTTGACAATTTTTTAATATCGACAATGATTTCACATCGATTTAATAATGACGGGAAGGAGCACTACACTATTATTGTACAACAAACATAGCCGTCACATAAAAAATAAGAGAGACAAATAAAAGTGTTAATCAAAGAATCTATCTCAGTTTAACAAAGCTCCAAAACCCAAAAGCCCAGGGGAGATAAAAAGGAAGCTAAGCAATATTGCTAACGCAATTCATTTTTTTTAATTTAAAGCAGATCTTATGCAATTCATCAATTCCAAATCTTATAATGAATTGAACTATTTTACCAAAAAATATTGGAATCACTTAGGATCTGCTGAGAAAAATCAATTGAGTAGCAATATTGCTTTAGCTTCCTTTTTAGCCCCCCAGTTGCCAGTGCTGGTCTCTCTCTCATAGGAACAGAGAGCATCATCATCATCTGCTTCCCTGTTCCCAATAATTTGGGGTCGGCGCAATTTGTACACTTTTTCCATTCGTCTCTTCTATGGTGTATCGGTGTTGGAATATTTTAACAGACTTCAAAAAAGGAGGAGGTTCTCAATTCGGTTGTTTTTTTTTTTTTATGTTTGTTACCTCATAACTCCGTCATGTATTAACCGATTTGGAAAAATCTTTTTTTGTCTGGAAGGTTTTTGTTTTGTACACTTCCCGTTTGGTCCCATTGTCATCGTCCCAGATCTGGATTTGATTACTTCTTAGTGTACTTTGAAGTCGGTTTAAGTTTTTTGTAAAACAGTCCAACTATTTTATATAGAAATTGTTAGAAAGTGTTTTATTTAAATTGTACGGATGAGATCCTGTTTATTCTACAAACAATGATAATATTTTGTACGCATTTAGCGTAATCGAGTCACCACTATATATTTGTAGTGATAGTAGAGTCCGTAGAGTTTATAAACACGAATGTTTTTTTATATAGAAGTTTTTTGTTCGTTCCATTAAAAAAATACTTTTTGACTTTTTTTTACTGCTGTAGAGGTGGAATACCTATATGCTTTTGCTCTGTTAATCTCAATCTGAACTATAGTAAAACTGTGGCTGTCATCTTCTGTCAAGTTACTACAATAATGTTGAGTTTCAGTAAAACGGTCATGATAGTGTGCCACTCAAGTGCCACTATTTTATATAATTAGGTTTTTTATAATTGTGAGTTTAAAAACTTTCTCGAAACGAGGAAAACATTGTAATATTTCTTATTATTTTACAGTATACGAGATTTGGACGAGTAGAGGGACTAAAATATTATCCGCTGGCGGTTTCCGCTTTTACAAGCATAGAGAATTTTATGGCAACAAAGCAAAATGGCTGTGCTCTAGAAGAATCCAAACTAGATGTAGGTCCAATATCATTACAATCGACGGTAAAATTGTTTATACAAAATTTGTGCATAATCATGACGTTTAATTACCTCAACAAACTTATTAAAAATTATATAACTAGTTTTTGCCCGCGGTTGCACCCGCGTTTATGCTATAAAAGTAGCCATGCCGGTATCTATCAAAATTATAATGAATTTTATTAATTTTAAATGTAAGGTATTTAATGGTTAGAGTCTAGCCTACAAGTAATATGTTTTACAGATAATGAAAATTTGCTGTAATATTTTTTTCAACACACTCGTAACTTGACATTTATTGCACCGTTTTTAGTATATTAATGCAGCTTATTACGCACTAGTGCTTTTTACTTTACATTACCGCACAGTTTTATGATATTATTTTATTATGATCAGTTTGTGTACCTCACTGCAAGTGATATGTATGTTGACCAAGCATTCTTAATTTGAACGGGTAAAATAGTTTAAAAAAATTGCGCCATATTTGTTAACGTTCTCATTGTGTGGTTGATTAGGTATTATCAAAAAATCTACTTAAAAAAATACAAGTGTTGAAAAACGTCGTATAGCACGCGTGTGCATTGATTATTACACTCTCGGCTCACTTATCTTAATACCGCCTCGAGTGTTAATAACCAATGTAAGTGTTATTAACCAACGTTTTACATGGCAGAAGGCGGAAGGTGGTAAAATTTAGGTTAAATGTTAAATGGAGGTGCTCCATTTAATCATACATTAAGTGCAAAGCATTCATCACTACCATCGATAATCATGTTGTAGAGATCAGCTCCTCGCCTAATCACAGATCGTAGTGTATTTATTCAATCAAAAATTGCTACTACCTGAGTATTGTTTTTAAATGATCACAGTAAATTTATCATAATATATTAATAATAATGCAAATTGATTTTGTACAAAGTTATGATCCAAGCAGTGCCATTTTTTTTGTCAGTTGACGTATAGCTGCACTTAAATGATACATGATACATGGTGTTTTATATATTTTTAGTAATGATTTATTATTATATCTAAGGCTCTAGTACTTCCGCGCTTGAATCTATGCTTTTTTGGTACATTTTAAAAATACATATATGCATGTATTCTATACAGGGTAGAGATTTCGAGGTGGCATATTTTCGAAACCTATGTTTGTTTAGTCATGCTGAACAACTTTTACTATGGGACCAATAGTGAATACTCAAAAAATATTTTTTTACAAAATTTCAACCTAGGCTTGCTCGATCATAATGTATGAAAAGTTAAAAAAAAAATGAGAACTCAGTGTTGGTTCCATAGTAAAAGTTGTTCAGCATGTCTAATCCAAAATAGGTTTTGAAAATATGCCATCTCGAAATCTCCACCCAGTATATTTGTACAGATATTTAATAAAAATAAAATATATTTGATTAAAACAAGCAGTTTTACTAATTTAACTACTTCAAAAGATTTTATAACAAAATCGGATTTTATTGTAATAAATTATAATACAAATTATAATTACTAATATTTAGTAAAATAAAATGTAAAAAAGGCCCCAGTATTATACAATCCTTGAATCCCACCGGCTATCCTAGTAACCATTTAAAGCCAGGATCGTACAATACGGGCTTTAATTAGCCTTTCTTTGAGTAAATTTTTAATGTTTTTTTTTTATTTCAGTTTACTCATTTTTCACCCAGAGAGGTACTGAAATGTTAATGGCAGGGAGTCATAAATTTAGCAAATGCGGTTCTAGGAATGGTAAAACACGTTGGCAGTGCTCTACAAAGACTCGTACTAAGTGCTTAGCTTCCATCATGACACTTGATGGAGTTATTATAAAGTCGAGATTAGACCATAATCACCAATAGTTACGTTTGTGAAAAATTGCTGAAATAAATTGATTCAAACGTGGGTTGAAGTTTTGATTCTTATTTTTGTATTTTTATTATTGTTCAATATGCAAGAAGGTAAGTTTGCCTCAACGAACAGCATTGAGTTATTTTTGTATTTTGCAGCAGCTTACATATCTAGTGGGAGATGCAGTTATTGCATATTCCATTAATAATTCCTTCAGGGTCACTTAACGCCCAGACGATAAACGATTAAGGCGATGATAGCTCAGTGGTAGTGACGTCGGATACCGAGACGAAGGTCCCGGGTTCGAATCCTACAATGAGCTTGAGCTTTCGGTGAAGGAAAACATCGTGAGGAAACCATAGCACGGTGGTAGGGTACTTTGTAGTACCCGTCTGGCTGGCTACCACCCTCAAGTTGAAAATCTGTCGCCAAGCACCTATCGGTGTGTTCCGTCAGCTGCACTTGAGAGCCAGTTCCTTCTAGGCTTTGTGTGCTTATTATTTGGGTTAAGTGGCTGTTTCAAGTCTTTCCAGAGCTTGTATCACTGCGACCAGACTAGATCTATTGTGATCGCCACGTTAATTAAATTTCACTGCCAAGACCTACAGCTATAATAAACTGCACAATATTCTTGGCAGGAATGGATTTGACTTCATCTGGGTGTAACAGGTGTTTCCCCAGATGAGTATTTCGTTTAGGCATAAGTGGACAGCACTCACACAAGAGATGTATTGGTGTTTCATCCGCCTCACGGCAAAATCTGCACAACCTCGAGTCGTGAACACTGATGGTGAACAGATGTTTGTTCAATCCACAGTGCCCCGTTAAGGCTCTCACAAGTATGCGTAAGTTGTTTCTACTTAGAGATAAAACCTCTATTGTAGACTTTTTATTAAAGGCCTTTATAAGTGCCTTAGAATGGTTCATTCCAGGAGCGTTTTTCCAAGAATCGATGGATGAGTTTACATATAGGTTCCTCATAATAAGTTTTGCCAGGCTTTTAGGTACACCACAAATTGGCTCGGGGCCATAAGGGGTCCCATTAGCTCCAGCTTTAGCTAGTTCGTCAGCTTTTTCATTACCGACGATTCCTGTGTGTCCAGGAACCCACCGTAACACAACCCTGTTCTTTTCGCCCAGGTGGTTTAGTAGGTCCATGCAGTTTTTAACTAGTTTAGAGTTAATTGAATCGGAGGCCAGTGCTAGGAGAGCTGCCTGGCTGTCCGAGTGGATATATATTGTATGGTTGACGTAGTCTTTCTGCAGATTAGTGTCCGCACATTCAAGTATGGCGTGTACTTCTGCCTGGAATATAGAGGCGTATTTTCCAAGATTCAGCTTTTTGCTGATTTTTGGACGCTCTCCATATATTCCACAGCCTACATCAGATCCTGATTTGGATCCATCGGTATACCACTTAAGGCTACCCTCCACCCACGTGACCTTGTCATCTAGCCAGTCGTCACGGGTGGGTATTTCAATTTCGTAATGCTTACGAAAATTATTCTGAGGGATCATCATGTCTGTGACCATGTTCAGAATAGGAATTTCCAGTACTGAATCCTGAAGGGAGTTTAGTGCCTGGGAGAGCCATTTCACTCCCACCTGTGCGTGAATCCTGTGCATAGTTGTCTTCGCCACCTTCTCTACATGTAGATGCAGGGGCGTCAGATCTAACATAGCATCAAGGGCCGCTCCAGGGGAGGTTGACATGGCTCCAGTTGCCATAATACAAGCGGTTCTTTGAATCCCGCCTAATAAGGCAATTGTTGTTTTTTGACTGACTTTTTTACTCCAAGCCACAGAGGCGTATGTTATCAACGGCCTCACAATGGTGGAGTATAGCCATAGCATCATTTGAGGCCTGAGTCCCCAACGTTGACCTGCCATTCTGCTACATATTCCTAAGGCGATTTTCGCCTTTTGTATTATGTTAGCTACATGACTGTTCCAAGTCAGCTTCTGGTCGATGGTTACTCCCAGATACTTGACTTCCTTGGAAAATTGTACACTTTTGTTATTAAGTGTCGGCATGACTAGTTTATCTAGGGACCGTTTTCTAGTAAATGGTACCAGAACCGTCTTGTCGGCATTTACCGATAGTTGGTTTTCTTTGCACCATCTACTTACAGTATTGAGCGCTCTTTGCATAAGGTACGATATAGTACTTTGGCAGAATCCTCGAACAGTAATTACAAGGTCATCAGCGTAGCCTTGCACATCTATTCGAAGTTCCGCCATCTTATATAAGAGTTGGTCAATGGTCAGTGTCCAAAGAAGGGGAGATAGTACTCCTCCTTGTGGACAGCCTCTCACAACAGATACTTCAAGAGAAGTGCCATGCAGTGATACGGTATTAGATCTATTGGAGAGCATGGCCTTAACCCATCGAACAGTGGTGGGGTCCACATTTTTTTGTTCCAGTCCCCCAACCAGACTGCTAGTAGGGGTACTGTCAAAGGCTCCCTCAATATCTAGAAAAGCGCATAAGGCAATTTCTTTGTCCTCTAACGCCTTCTCTACTCTGTCAACAAGGTTGAGCAGAGCAGTTTCAGTGGATTTTCCACTTTGATAGGCGTGTTGAGTACAATGGATAGGATTCGTGGCTAGAACCATATCCCTAATATAGCTATCTATGATTTTCTCCATAGATTTAAGCAAGAAAGAAGTAAGGCTTATAGGTCTAAAGGACTTTGGTAAAGAATAGTCCTTTTTACCAGCCTTAGGTATAAATAGTACTTTTACCCTGGTCCATGGTTCTGGAACCACCCCCAGGGCTAAACTAGCTCTAAATATTTTAATCAAGAAAGGAATAAGGATATCCAATCCCTTCTGTAGCAGAATAGGTTGGATACCATCAGCTCCACTTGATTTATAAGGTTTGAAGGAGTTTACCGCCCATCTTACCTGCCGTGGTCTAATGATTTGCGCCGCTCTGCGCCAGTCCTCGTTATGAGGCCTTCTGCAGACGGGCATTCCGGCATTTACTAGGCTCATAGCCTGAGCCCCAGGAAAATGGGCAGAAATTAACACCTCCAAGCTTTCCTTCTCGTTAGACGTGAAGGAGCCATCTGTCTTCCTGAGAAGACCTATTTGCCTAGGTTTTTCCTTGGCAAGAATTCTATGAAGCCTAGCTCCTTGAGGCGTGTGTTTAACGTCCTCGCAGAACTTTCTCCAGGAAGCTCTCTTAGCCTTCCTTATTTCCTTATTATACTCTGTTAAGGCTTTCGTGTAGACCTCCCATTCCCGCGTCTTCTTAGCCTTATTAAATATTTTTGTTAAATATGTTTGTTGCCATTATTTTTGTGTGCTTACCACCTTCGACCACATCATCACTTACCATGGTGAGATTGTGGTCAAACACAGGCCTAAACACAGTAAAAAAAAAAAAAAAAAAAAAAAGACACAAAACGACGCGACGCGGACGCACTTTTTGAGTTAGCTTTACAATACAATATTATATAACTATATTCACTATACAGAAAGGTAAAAATTCCAGTGAGAGAATTCGTGAGCACGACGCTTGCAAAGGCCTATTTGAAATAAATGATTTTAATCGACGATAGAGTCTGTATCGTTGATTCAAATCATTTATCTCTCCTCGGAAGGACCCATTACTTTCGTCGAAAGGTTTGGACCATACAAATACCCCCCGCGGTCTAGTGGCACGCGTTCAGCAAAGCACACGATAACCCAATAATCTGTTAATATATATCATTTTGTCATTACTCATTTTGGCCTACTCTCAAACACGTTTCTATGAGAATTGCCACATGACGAAATCTATTTAGATGTCTCGGCTGCCGACCGAACATCCTTTGAGAAGCTTTGAGAAATTGGTACAAAAAAACTGGATAGCAAGGTTTTTTATTAGGTACTTATTATGATAATTTGAAGTTGCATAATTATATTTTTTTCAGATTTAGTATTTGCCGTGTCATGTCATGGAAACCCAGTAATAATACAAGGGCAGTATCGCTACAACAGATGGAGCGGTAGTAAAGGGAATCGGGCAAGATATATTTGCCACAAAGTCAACAAATACAAGTGTACATCAAAGATTATTACTGTCGATGATGTAGTTATTTTACAGACACCACATAATCATTAAATCCACTGTAATATAATGTAAAGGTTTTTACTCAAGAAGTTGGGTACAGTGGTACAGTAGTACCCAACTAATATGGCTTACCTATGTACCTGCGCAGAAGATACATTTTCAAAGTGCGGGAAATGTGTGGTCGGCAGCTGTCGCCATATGTGCGGAGGGGCGTGACTTGCGAGTAGTGGCGAGTGAGACGGAACTGACAGCTGGAGTGTATTATGAACCTTATAGTAATGATTGAAGGTTGATTGTCAGTTTTAAGCATTCTTTCGTTAATCTTCGGGCCATACTTTCTTTTCTGTGCGAACGAAGATTCACGACGCGCCTTATCAGTTGGGTACTAATGTAATAGCATTCAATCAAAATAACAAAATTACCCAATTATAAGAGCTTTTTACAATACAGCAATACCTCGGCTATTTACGTGCAACCACCTCCTTCCGGCTCTAGGATCTTGACTATTGGTGTTGCATACAAGCCATGAGTAGGTACAGTATGAGGCACGAATGGTGAGCACAGATAGGCAGTAGTGGGGGCAAGCTCGCGCATGTACACTTTTGGCCAAATCACAGTAGCCTAATGACACGCAAGAATCCAATAGACGACGAGCATCGACTGACGAACCAATCGTGTGCAGCTCGGCGCTCCCCCCTTCTTCATTCCGCCAAACAGACCGAAAATTAACTACTGCGCAGGTGTCGATCTGTGCTCACGACTCGTGCCCCTTACTATAATTCCTACATTCCCTATTCTGTACAATGGTCCGAAATTTATAAGCAAATGTAACAAAAATATTTTTGGTGTCATTCCGCTATAACTACCATCGATATCAAAATAACAGATCATTAATTCGCCCCGCCCGAGTCCCGGGGTATATGCGTGCCAACGATCGCTTGTACCGTTGTAGGTACCGTTAAAGCGGCAAGAGGTAACAAACTTATTATCGCATTAATAATATAAGTCATAATTAGGATTAAAATAACCGTTGTAAATCTTTGTTAAATAAAAATAGAAAAATTTATTAATGTGCTCATAATTTATAATACTCTTTCATAAGACGTAATAATTTAATATGTTGTCATTAAGCTCCACCTTATCATTTCATATTGTAGACTAAATTAATTCACATAATGTACTAACGCATTATCCTATTGTTTTCTTTCTCCGCTAAGGTCCATTCTTCGAAATATCTCGTCGAGGCAGCCAAGCTCTCTGCGTAGGGAAGTATCGCTTCAATAAGCACAGTTCCAGCAAAGATCCCAAATCAAGATGGAACTGTGTTAGAGCTAGAAACGGCTGTAAAGCCACCATCGTCATGCTGGAAGATACTATTATAAGAACTATTAATGAACATAACCATTGATGTTGCTGACCAGCTGCTTTTGGATGGAGTTGTGACAAACTCTGAAACTAAAGTGCAACTAAAGACCCCAATTTCATTATTAATTCATATCTCATAAAATGTCGTCGAATATCTTTAGGTTTAAATGTCTACTCAAGACTAAGTAATCTAACAATTATATTAGAATTAAGAATTGTAAATAATCCTGTAATCAAATAAATGTAGAAAAGTAGTCAAAGTGGTTTGATTTTTCTGATCTGAACCAATTCCAATTGCCCCATTCTGAACTGAATTCAATTACGTTGTTATAATATTCCATATACTAGTATCGATATTGATGGTTTTCAGAGGTGAGATTCTTATTATCAAGATTCGGCAAACCAGTGATTGAATATGGTGGTCACAGGTTCAATCGACGTTGTGACAGTAGAGGTTCTAAAGCAAGATGGATTTGTGTTAAAGTTGCTCATGGATGCAAGGCTAGACTCTACACTGTTAATAATGTGATAGTTAAAGTTAATGATGATCATGATCATTCAAATGCTAGAAAACCAAGATCTACTAAAAACAATATTTACAATTAAGGTTTTTCTTTTTTGCTAACATGTAGGCTTATTAAATACTGTGATGGTCTAGAAACTAAAATTGTGAATAACGATGATTTGCAATTGTAAAAAAATTACTTAGTTTATTTTACATTATTTTTACCGTCTTATTTAAGTAAAAAAATATTATTTACATATCGGTGTTATTACGTGTTATAGAATATAAATACATTATGTATAGATTACAAACTAATTAAATTAGTGCATGATTGTAATTATAGGTATATTTAAAATATTTGGGTTTTAAGTTTAACATTGTCTTTTTGTCTGCAATACTAGAAATATGACGATGAACGTAATTTATGGTGTTTAACTGGTGAAAAAAAACATTTCTTATGTCTATTCCAATAGTTTTTTGCCATAATATAAATGCCTAAATGAATTTCTGTTGTTTCTGCGAATGGTCTTACAAAATTTGGAATTTTATGTCATTAAAATGTATCTGACTCCAACAATGATGTTCATGTTATTTCATGACATTTGGGCGGACCCGGTATGGTCATCCGGTCATGGTGCTGGGAAGGTACCGATACAACAAGTGGAGCGGGAGCAATGGACCTCAGATGAGATGGACCTGCGTGAAGAACCAGCAGGGCTGTCGAGCCATTGTCACTACTCTGGATAATTTTATCGTTAAAACTAAGAATTTCCAGATTCATTAAAATAAACAAAAAATATAATATTTGGTATTCTGGTAGGATGTGGTTACGCTAGTCACTTTCCTCGCTTGGATATTATTCGAGAGTATTTAGTCGCCATCTGTTATCGGTTCTTTTATAGATGTTGTCTGTCTGTGTCACAAAATGGCCACTAAAATAAGTCTCAATAGATATAAAGAGAGCTGTCCATTGTCACTCGGGCTTGTCTAGCTCCCTAAAATATTAACTTTTTCATGGGTCAGAGACCTGAAATATTACTGTTTTATTACATGAGATGGTTTAAGCCAAGTCTAGTAAAACCCAGGTTTTAAGGTCGTCCCGGCTCTTTTTGTAATATGACTTTGTAGAAAGTGAGGTCAGGCTTTAAATATATCCTTATTTACGAAGCCATATTACTATATTCCAAATAATATAATTATTATATTAAAAAACATTAAACATACTCAAATTAATTGTAAATACGTTTTTTTTCTAGAGGAACAGCCGATGTTCACAAAATCACGCTACGGGAAACCAGTAATAATGATAGGAAAGTACAGATATAACAAGTGGATCGGAAGCAGGGGATCGAGAGCGCGGTGGCCTTGTGCAAGGGCCACGACAGGTTGTCGAGCTTTCATAATCACATTTAACGACGAAATTATTAAGATTGGTAAAGAGCATAACCACTGAAAGTAACACACGGGAACAACCTCAGGCAGAGGACAGCGATTGATGAAGATCTAGTCAGAGAGTCTGCTTTCTTCAATTCCACCAAATATAATAAAGAAACTTTTTGAATGATGCACGGTCGTAATGAGATTAATTTAAGTATTTGCTGTGTCCCGTCCCATCGTGGAAAAACAGTATAATTCAAGGGATACAAATGGTTCGACAGTAAATGGAATCGGTCAAGATATGTTGGCCACATAATCAACAAATACAAGTGTACCTCAAATACGTGTAGACACCTCTACTATCGACGATGACACAAATAAATAAACGAAACAAATTAGTATAGTTTACTCAGTAAAATGTAAAGGTACTTTTTATTGAAGAGTTTGAAGAGAATTCAATGCATCCAGTCAGCTTAATTTATAATTACAGGTTAATTATAGAGACATGGTTGACGTGATCAGTTCTATATATTATAGTTATGGGTATTGATGATGTATTTAATTGCTTTTGACAAATATATACAAATAAATAATAGGAAAATGCAACGATGTGAGAAACATGAAATTGACTGTTATTTCTGTACTTTGACATTTTAAGGACCTATTGACTGTATTGGGTGGGCACGTACACATGAGTTCGAATTACGTTTAGTCGAATGAATACTATTGTGAAAAACTCTAGTTCGAATGTTCATCAGTTCGAAATACCTACGTTACTGCGAAAGTATGCTATTGCGAAGAACTCTAGTTCGTATATTTTTCTTACGGTGTGATAAGATTGTATATGTTACTGTAAAAGCTCGAACCTTGGTATACTCTAAGATTTACCCGTAAAATCTACGATTTATCAAGTCTTAATGGTAGAAGTCGGAACTGTTCTGTGTCGTTAATTTCGGACTTTTATTAGCACTATGTTAATCTTAGGTTTTACCTCAGAGACAAGGTAAACGTTGAAAAATAGTTTTCTGTATAAACATGTTCGGCGTTTTATTTAACGCCTGTGAAGCATATAGACGCTTGCCACAACACTCGCGGTAACAGAATTTGCGCGATTCTGATTAGTTCGATTGTGCGAACTAATTTTTAAATTATATTATATTACATTGGTAAAACCTAGCTTGTACCAAACTAAAGGTAAAACCTCGAAAATTGCTACATTTCATATCAAACCTAACATTTACCAGCTCATGTTGGTAAATCCTATGATGTACTCATAAAAACTAGGATCTACCTGTATACGGGTTTTTACAGTACATAAATAATCTACCTAATATCTAATGGTGCGTCCATGCTACGCGAAGCGAGCACGAGCCGAGCCTCGAACGAACAGGATTCGTTCGTTGCTCGCGATTTCAAGCGTGGACGCGAGCCCTCAACGAGCCTACAACGAGCGCGATGCGAATCCCTGTGTTCGTGAAAAACTGACAATCGGGTGGAGCGCAGTCGAGCACGCTACGAATGCTCGTTCGCTACGCGAATCGTGCTCACAGTATGCTCGTTCGTGGCTCGGCTCGTGCTCTGTTGGCCAAGCATGAACGCACCATAATATCTATGCAGGTCGTCCAAATCCGCACGTAAGGTGCATAATTTATTGATTGTTGAAATTTAAAGTTCATGAGCCAAAAACCGATCTATTTGCTTATCTATCGGTAACCGCACATAACACACGCTGTAATTTTTCATTTTCAGATCCCATATTCACTACATCAAAATTTGGAAAACCGGTCATACAAATAGGAGAACATCGTTACAACAAGTATTGTCGCAGTAAAGGTCCAAAAGCGACATGGGTGTGTGCCAAAGCCCGTAATTGGTGTAGAGCAAGTCTTACCACAGTAAATGACATTATTGTCAAAATTAATAATAATCATAACCATTAGGCTATGTATGTACGTACAGTATGAGGCACGAATGGTGAGCACAGACAGGCAGTAGTGGGGGCAAGCTCGCGCTTGTATACTTTTGGCCAAATCACAATATCCAAATGACACGCAAGAATTCAATAGACGACGAGCATTGACTGACGAACCAATCGTGTGCAGCTCAGCGCTCCCCCCTGCTTTATTCCGCCAAACAGACCGAAAAATTAACTACTACGTAGGTGTTAATCTGTGCTCACCACTCGTGCCCCTTACTATACTCAAAGTTAACTAAATCGAGTTTAACGCATGGACCGACAGCATAAAGCATAAAGTTTTCAACAAACTTGCCCGTAAAGTGAGTTTTATTTGTTAACGTTCTCATTATGTGGTTGATTTAAAAAAAAAACATTAATGGTCCGAACCAAGAAATATACGTCCAAGGAAAGTCGGAAACCTCGGTGTACGAGTCAGACTCAGACTGGCCTTTGGTCGCTTTTTTTTTACTTCGAGTGAAACGTCATAGAGCGGTTTCAGATACAGATGTAGAAAACTCGGACCGAATTCGGATATTGTTTTTACCAAACAAACCTAGTTTGGAAATAGTCAGTGTAGATGTCAATTACAGTTAATTTAGGAAACCTTTCCTCAGGCTCTGTTATCAAGTATTCCTGTCATACTAAAATATACTAAATAAATATAACTAAAAAGGTATTTTTAGTTATATTTATTTTATACTAAAGGACCATTTTTAGTTCAGTACCTATATAAAAAGTGTATCTCATAGAAACCTACTGGTGTACCTAAGTTCCTTAGTTTTATACTTACATCTTTCTAACTCACCTCTCTTCTCTCTGTTTTGTATCGTTTTATTCTTTCATTGTTACAGTTTTGTATTTCTATGAATAAACATTATGGAAGACAGAAGAACTTTCATTAACTACTACATGTCGTATGTTCCGGCTGTAAGCTGATAGCTAAAGCCTACGCCGTGACAGTATTATAACTTTTAATTCTGTATGGGGTGTATCGGTTCTATCTATGGTACATATTAAATATTATTACGATGTATTGCAGATGTGACATTTACAACGTCTCGATTTGGTAAGCCGGTACTGCAACTCGGCCGTTACAGATTCAACAAGGATTCCCATTATAAAGGCTTGAAAGCTAGATGGAGATGTACTAGAGTGGCCATAGGCTGCAAAGCTACTATCACAACCTATTCCAATCATATTATTCTCATGAACAACGAACACACACATTAAAAACGTGTAGGTACATAGTTTAATTTTGAAATTATTTTGTATCAAATAATGAATCTAGGTCAAAGATTTATCAATGACTGTTTTGCTCATAAACTTAGGATTTTGCTCCGCTAAGCAGACGTCTATGGCATGGGAAATAAATATGTGAATAATATAAAATAATAATAAACTATCCTTTTCCTTTGCGAGAAAGAAAGAAGCATACACAATTGTGACGTGAGTCAAATTCAAATTCAAATTCAAAATTCAAATTCAAAATCATTTATTCAAATAGACCTTCGCAGGCACTTATGAAAAGTCTGACTCTAATACTCTAATAAAAATCTAATCTATCTAATCAAAAAAAATCGAGTATCATCCATGACCCATATCAAACCGGGTTACGTATGATTTCGTATTTTACTGAATATAATTATAATCGTGCAAATAAAACTATATGTATTTTATTTATTTATTTAAAAGACACAGTAACAAGTACAAACCACATCTTACAATTACAAACGTTGTTTAAATGAAATACAGTTATAAATTTGTATCCCTATTATAACTGTGTACAGCATTTACAAGATAATTTTGTACATAGAAAATAAAGATTTTGCACAAAGATAAAAGAAAAACGTGCATGCTAAATAAAAATTACACTACAAATTAAATTACACAATTACTATGACATGTAAACTAACAAATTTACTAAATAAACAAATCAAACCATAGATATATCGAAGTTATTTTATATCATAAAAACTCTTAATTATAGTTAAATATGTGTTTAAGTTTTGGTAGAAAATATCCAAACTTTACGTATATAAGTGTATGTTATAGAAATTGTCCCAAATGCAAGTGTTTTTTTATTATATGTACAATAATACCTATGCTTAGTTTGAAATCAGATTGCCATTGTATAAAACATCGTTCAAGATCCTCCATCTCTCTCTTCCCTTTCGGGTTGCTTTCTCGTCCTGACCTGAGGACAAGTTGTTTTAGAAGGCATGCATAGGCGCCCGCGCCAGTTCAGCACGATTAGCCCAATTAAAAGACAATGATGGCATCTGCATTATTTAAAGACCTTCATATTCCGATATCTATACATATTTTATTGAAATACCTTTATTTTAATAAAAAATTATATAAATATTTTTGTTAAAATCAAATGCTATTTTACCGGTCATAGCGACATTCGAGACCGTTTATCATGGTATGGACATGTATGAGGAGAAATGAAAGCCACGTCACTAAAAAAGTTATGAATATGAAAGTGGATGGATATACGGGAAGAGGAAGACCGAAAAAGAGATGGATGGATTGTGTGAAAGATGTTATGGGTAAGAAAGGAGTGGATACTAGTATGACGGATAGAAGAGACGAATGGAAGAAGCGTACATATTGCGCCGACCCCAATTGATTGGGAACAGGGCAGGCAGATGACGATGAGCGACATTCGAGATTGTGTATTTAATGGTTTATTCTAGTCAGTTTTTTTACTGTATACTTTGCCAGTGGTGTTACACGTTTTCTAAATTGGACCCATAAGTTCTATGAAAGTGGTTTTTATCTAAATCAGTACAACGTGATTGATTAACATCGTATTGACACATGATATTTGTTTACAGATGCCTCCTACGGTATATCAAAATACGGAAGGCCTACACTCATCGTTGGTGATTACAGATATAATATACATAGAGCAATCGGTGCTAAGTCATTCTGGCGTTGTGAAAAATGGAGACGGGGCAAATGTCGGACGACTATTACTACTTTAAATAACACAGTCGTGCACATGAATAAACCACATAATCATGAATAACTTTACTTGTTTAAAATTTCTTAGCTGCTCGTACAATGGGTACCTACACGCCATTGATATTTTGATGCATTATGTTTTTTTACATACATAACAGTGGTACGCTTTGAAGGCGAAGTATTCCCATTTGAGCACTGATTTTTTGAGCACCGATCCAAAAACCGGTGCTCAAAAGGGAGTAGCATCGGTGCTCAAATGGGAATACTTCGTTTTGACAGGCCAGACATACTTGGCAAACCAGCTCGCCTGACACCCTCATGTGAAACGGCCATCATAGTGTTTAATTACTTTTTATCTCGTAATTTTTAGATTTTCTTACATACACTAAGAATTTACCTAGGTGTTGAGATGTTTTCCTTTTCACACCACACCCGTAGCTCGTATCCATAAGCCACACCGTCACACTTACACGCATTAGTCCATATCTTGAAAACTACTAAACCGATTTTGATGAAACTTGCACTGAATCCTTAGTTGGAGTAAATGTAAACCATAAAAGATTGGCCACAATCCAATTAATAGTTTTAGAGATATGCGTGGACAAAAATACTGTATGTATATAAGTACGATAAAAAAAATATGTTTGGAAGCCCTAATAGATTATCGTATGTGAATAATTTTGCAGTTCCAATCATACATACATAGTACGTGTCGAATTAATCATCTCCTTTTTTTAAGTCGAAAACAAGACTTTATACTGATTAAGGGCCTTATTTCTATTCATCGACGCTTTTTTTTTATTTTATTGTTTGCTGCTTACTTTTATTGTTGTCCTTATGTTCATAATATCATATATATATGTTATGTGATGTGGTGTAAAATAGATTTCTTGATATTGTGTGTTGTGTACAAACTAATTTCACTTGTAAACTGTCGTACTAATACATTTTTATTTTTTTACTTTCTTAGTTTTCTATCTGTTAACTCTTATTTCGGTATAAAGAACAAATCATCAATGCCGATTCCCCTTTCTAGTACCAGTATTTGCAAAAACTCGTTACGGCAAACCTATGGTTCTTATCGGAAGATATCGCTATCACAAGGACAGTCGAACTAAAGGCATCAAATCAACGTGGTATTGTTCAAGAAGAAATATGTGCCGTGCAAGCATTACTATCGCGGAAGATGTTGTAATTCAATTCAAAGGCTCTCATACCCACTGAGGAAGACAATTGATAGTATTCAATTACTAGCTACCAAGCGAGGAATGAATTTTAGAGGTCACACTCCTTAGGTATGTGAAAATTTGAGAATTTTGTGTATTTGAAAATTGATTGATTTGGAAATAGTTTTTTTGACCAGAAACAATAATTGAAATAGGTAAGTTCGCATCGTTAGAAATGCTTAACTCAAATGCGTATTATTAAATGTGTGTTAGTATATACCTTTATTAGTTTATGGAAATCATAAACTAATAAAGGTATATAATAATACACAAATAAATTATTACCACTGGCTTTTGAAAATATAGCGATCAGCAATAACAGATTTTTTTAAATGTTGCTACTGTCAGCGATATTAATTTAATACATAAATTAATGAAAAATAGAAGTTTTTATTTTTTTCATTTATGCTCAAATTCTATCCACTCTCTGGTCTGATATCATGATACAGTGTGTTTTATTCTAATAATAAGATAAAAGAAATAATAGTGAACTAATAAATACTAAATATTCTCAGTAATCACTCAGGCTCATCATCATCAACATGATCATCATAATGATCATGTTGTCTTCCAGAAACAATCGTAAAAAAAACTAGAAGAGGAAAGCATATCCTTGCCGTAAATGATTACTTATTTCACTGGAATAAAGTATATGCAGACAGAAAACGCATTTACTGGGCTTGTTCCAAAAAACATAAAGGCTGTAGAGCCAGTGTCATCACTGACAATGACGGCATAATTAAGATGTCTGAAGACCACACCAATCATAACGAAGCTGTTTTCGCAAAGTCTCGTAATGGCAAGACGAAACTTATCTTTGATGGCCATGATTTTAGAAAGAATAGTACTTGGTCTAATGGAAAAATGAGTCATTGGCGCTGTATCAAATCAAGATTCGCTTGTAAAGCATCGATTCAAACTACTGATAAATTTATAACTGAAATTAGAGGAGAACACACAGACCACTAAAATGCAACTACTACTTGCAACATGAACTCAACTGCAACTGAGTTTGTAAAACTTTTTTAGATGCCATTTATTTTGTAACTTTATAGTGTACCAAAATCGAGGTAAGCAAAAAAGAACCCTTATAGATTCGTCATGTCTGTCTGTCTGTCTGTTCGTCCGTATGTCGCAGCCACTTTTTTCCGAAACTATAAGAACTATAATGTTGAAACTTGGTAAGTAGATGTATTCTGTGAACCGCATTAAGATTTTCACACAAAAATAGAAAAAAAACAATAAATTTTGGGGTTTCCCCATACTTAGAACTGAGACATTATTTTTTTATAAAACCCATAGGTCTGGGTTGTCTATGGATAGATCTTCAAAAATGATATTGAGGTTTCCAATATTTTTTTTTTCGAAACTGAATAGTTTGCGCGAGATACACGTCCAAAGTGGTAAAATGTAACCCCCCCCCCCCCTGTAACATCTAAAATAAGAGAATGATAAAACTAAAGAAAATGTATGATGTACATTACCATGTAAGCTTCCACCGGAAATTGGTTTGAACGAGGTCTAGTAAGTAGTTTTTTTTAATACCTACGTCATAAATTGAAATTCATATCAAATACTCAGGTCTATACTACCATTTACTTATATACCTACAGGTTTGTACGGAACCCTCGGTGCGCGAGTTTGACTCGCACTTCGCCGGTTTTTCTTTATATTAACAGTATAGGATGTATCTGCTCTAGCCATAGGCAACTGTATAATAATAACCATGACGCAGTTATGTAGCAGATTTTTTGGGCCTATCGGCCCGGCCTCCTTTCTGAGTTTTTGACAATCTTACAGTGTAGTTATTTAAGTTGTTATCAAAATATTGTTCTTTAGAATAAGCCTTTCTATTGGGGCACCTATGTTGGACCAACTATTCAGTTTATTTGAAAAATCTCATGAGAAATCAAACGAAAAATAATGCATCACTTTTAACTCTACCAATGCTATTATATTATAATATAGTCATTGTGAGATTAGTAATGAAGGACGGCAGTTTTTTTTGTAAACATGTTATCACCTTTCACCCTAATCTGTGAAAGGAGGCCTGTGCTCAGCAGTGGGACATTATAGGCTGATGATAAAATTGTATGCGCTGACATACCGTTCATTTAGTAGTAGCGATAAAACTTTGCTTGCCATGTGCAAGCGGCAAAAAGGTTGTAGGCAAAAAAAAACGAATCTTTCACCCGAGCGACGCTGGGCACGAACTTCCTCTTGAGAACGACTGGAGAAAGTTCTTACGGAAACAAAATTTTTGAAGGTTGCGTAGAAAATTTAAGAAAACTTAATGGTAGGGTAGGATATCCCTCGGTGACGCGGGTGAAACCGCGGGCGTAACTAGTATTTTATAAAATACCTAATGCTCAAAAATTTAGATCGATTAATTTTATCTGCAAACAATTTATTCCTCTCTGGGAAACTTAAATTGACTCAAATAAAGCACATACATTTCAAAATTCACTAAAGTTACCATGTAATGAATATCTCAAAAATAAAATGACGATTATGCTTTAAATCACAGCATTAATGGCGGCATTGCTGAGGGATCGCTTCTGCAGGGAATCTACTAATATCTTCATCGGAGGTCACAAGTTCTTCAGACACTCTCGCTCTCTCGTCGGCAACCGAATCAGATGGACCTGTTCAAAGAAACACAAGAACAAATGCAAGGTCTCAGCTGTCACTATTGATGGCGTAGTGATCTCCACTTCGGGTCTTCATTCACACTCTTAGAGTTAAGATGTTTTAAAATTACAGTGAATGAGCTGTAGTGGTTATAGGTCTTTTATCCTCTGAAGTGATAAGTGACACGATCAGATATCATGGTTCTAATACTTTGGCTCGCGGTTAAAAAAATAACAATGATATGACATCAATTGTTATATATACGACCTATAGGACGCGCGTCCCCGCGACCCTCGCGAGAACCATCGGGTTAAATGTATCCCCAATTTGTATTATATCTTCTCGTGAATTTCTTGGAATTAGGTACATATAATTGGTATCACCAAAAAAAATATGTAAATATATTTTTTATAAAAAAGTCTGCGGGATCATCCTCAGACCTTGTTGAAGTATTTGATATAATGTTAAGCATTTTATTGAAATTTTTGTATCCAAAATTTTATAAGACGTAAGACGTGTATTTTTCTACGTGCGTTTATGACCTATATTAGAATCATAATTTAATTAAAGTTACCTAAAAGTATAACTTTTTTATTAATGCGTCATAAGAAAGTTGTGTGCAAAGTTTTCAGTGGTTCAAACAATTAAAGCTATGTTTTAACATTATTAGATACAATTTTAATCTCACGTTATTAAAGATGATTGTTTTCCTTCTTGAGTTCGATTAATGTATTGTTAATTGTTGTTTTGTTAATTATAACATTAGTTTAATTTGTTTATATAAATATAATATGTTTTTTGTTTTTATTTTTCATAAGTTTTAATGGTGTTTGTAATACATTACATAATATGGTAACCAAAGGTATAAATATAACTCTCATGTGTGCATTAATCATGTATTGCTGATGTTGTATGTGTGTATGATGTAGGAATGTGTGTTTTTTATGAATAAAAAATTATTATTGTTAAACATCAACATCAAACCAAGTGAATATTCCTCGGATTCTATACAAGTATATTTTATGCAAAATCTTATAAACAATTTTATTATTTTATTTTCAGAGATACAGTTTTTTCGTAAGACAACCGGTGCGATGATAGCAATCTTAAATGGATTCTCATTTTATTGCATACATCGGAATAAATACGACAATATATGGCGTTGTACCGTAGGGAGTAGATGCAAGGCATATATCAGACTGACCAAAAATAATGACATAATCAAGGTTAGTGCTGTCCACGACCACCCGCCTCCAAACTATGTTATTCATGATGGAATGTATATCAAGATTTAACAGGACAGGACATACAGACATGTTTATGCACACAAATGCATGTCCTGTGTGGGAGTCGAACCCACGACCTGCGGCGCGATAGGTGGAATCTTGACCAGAGTCTTCACCAACCGCGCCAGCTGGCCCGTCAAAAATATTAGAAGTGACGACTTTATTTCCTATATAATAATTTATGTAAAAACTAAATTTATTTTGTCATGTTTTTTAAATAAATACATTAAGTACATAATTATTTAATTTATTGTATGTTTTGTGTTGTGTAAGTTTGAGTTAACAGTAAATTATATTATAAATACTAGCAAAATAATATTATTATAAGTTTGTAACAAATATATTTGGCACAAGTTTTCTTTAATAAAAAAATGAATTGTATTTAATTAAATATTCTAGTGTACACTTAAATTGAACACAATGCGAATTGCAGATTTCGTGAAATGCACATAAAAAAGCGAAATGCATAATTTCACCAATCAAAATGCATATTAAGTGAAAATAATAAATATTGTCTTCGCTCTGATGCATATTTTCATTTTTCTAAAGTATATCTACCTATATAAATACAAATATGAATAACATATAAAATAAATAATACTATAATGGATATTAAGTAATTTTTGTGTCGTTTTTATTTATTATTTATATCATGTCTCCCTTAGACATGATATAAATAATAAATAAAAATAGTTAGCTCAATACATTACTTTTTGATTTGATTTTTAATGTCGTAACTTAGCTAAATCTACGTCAAGAAGAGTAAATTTATAGTACGCTTTATTAAGTGTATTTTTATAAGCTTTAATAAGCTTTTTTTTCATTTCATTGCAGAAATATCTGAATCTGAAGATAGCCAACCACCCACACCCAGTGATGTCAAAAGTAAAATATCATTTATATGCAGGAAAGGAGGTAATGTGTTACTGTATTCTGGGTACCAATTTACTCTGAAGGATAAACTTAAAAGTGGTGCTAAGCTTTGGCGATGCATCAATTGGCGGAACAAATGTTATGGCAATATAACTACCGGAGAACGTCATACTATACTAAATCTTCGGGAGCACAGCTGTGAACCAGATTTTGCTAGAAATGAGGTAGAAATAAAGATGGAAAAACATAGACAAAGTATACTGAATTTGTATAAGGAAGATCAAGCATTAAAATAAATCAGTAAATAAAAATTGCGATGGGTCCATTGACATGAAAACAGTGGCGTAGATAGCATGGGTGGCACCCGGGTGGAAATCGTTTTTATTCTATTGCTTCTTTTACAATATTACTCCGTTTTTAGGGTTCCGTAGCCAAATGGCAAAAAACGGAACCCTTATAGATTCGTCATGTCTGTCTGTCTGTCTGTCTGTCTGTCCGTATGTCACAGCCATTTATTTCCGAAACTATAAGAACTATAATGTTGAAACTTGGTAAGTAGATGTATTCTGTGAACCGCATTAAGATTTTCACACAAAAATAGAAAAAAAACAATAAATTTTGGGGGTTCCCCATACTTAGAACTGAAACTCAAAATTTTTTTTTTCATCAAACCCATAAGTGTGGGGGTGTCTATGAATAGGTCTTCAAAAATGGTATTGAGGTTTCTAATATCATTTTTTTCTAAACTAAATAGTTTGCGCGAGAGACACTTCCAAAGTGGTAAAATGTGTGTCCCCCCCCCTGTAACTTCTAAAATAAGAGAATGATAAATCTATAAAAAATATATGATGCACATTACGGTGCAAACTTCCACCGAAAATTGGTTTGAACGAGATCTAGTAAGTAGTTTTTTTTTAATACGTCATAAATTGAAATTAATATCAAATACTCAGGTCTATACTACCATTTACTTATATACCTACAGGTTTATACGGAACCCTCGGTGCGTGAGTCTGACTCGCACTTGGCCGGTTTTATTCTTTAACGAAGTGCCTCTATTTTTACCCGTCTGACCCGCAAGGAGGAAGGAGGAAGGGTGTCTATTTCTTTGGCACGCACTGCATTTAAGCATATGAGGTGTCCTTAGATTCGTCTTAACTGTGGGAGTGTCATGCGGTATATTATTTTTATATGGAATCTACGAATAAAATAAAAAACCGGCCAAGTGCGAGTCAGACTCGCGCACCGAGGGTTCCGTACAAACCTGTAGGTATATAAGTAAATGGTAGTATAGACCTGAGTATTTGATATTAATTTCAATTTATGACCTATTAAAAAAAAACTACTTACTAGATCTCGTTCAAACCAATTTTCAGTGGAAGTTTGCACCGTAATGTACATCATATATTTTTTATAGATTTATCATTCTCTTATTTTAGAAGTTACAGGGGGGGGACACTCATTTTACCACTTTGGAAGTGTCTCTCGCGCAAACTATTCAGTTTAGAAAAAAATGATATTAGAAACCTCAATATCATTTTTGAAGACCTATCCATAGACACCCCCCACACTTATGGGTTTGATGAAAAAAAAAATTTGAGTTTCAGTTCTAAGTATGGGAACCCCCAAAATTTATTGTTTTTTTTCTATTTTTGTGTAAAAATCTTAATGCGGTTCACAGAATACATCTACTTACCAAGTTTCAACATTATAGTTCTTATAGTTTCGGAAATAAATGGCTGTGACATACACGGACAGACAGACAGACAGACAGACAGACAGACAGACAGACAGACAGACAGACAGACAGACAGACAGACAGACAGACAGACAGACAGACATGACGAATCTATAAGGGTTCCGTTTTTTGCCATTTGGCTACGGAACCCTAAAAAGGATGGGGATATTAAACACAAAAATGTCGTTATTATAACAATATGGGTATCAAATGAAAGCTTGTGAACAGCCTATTCCATATATATTGTAATACTTTTATGCTACCATTTTGACGTAAACTACATTAAACCACGTTTAATGCAAGGAAAGTAGGTTAGGTAGGTACTAAGACTACTGAGCGATTACCGTACGTACGTAACCCACAGAGTTGCGATGGTTGTTAGCCTTACTTTACCTTTCCGCTCATTTAATTACTAATACTTAACTGAACAACTTATTCTATAATGAAACTAAAAAGTGTGAAATAAAATAAATGATTAAAAGAAACAAAAAACCCGACTGCGTAAAACAAAAAATAACTGAAAAGAGAAAAACAAGCTTGGACCCAAAAAAGAGACTTCGAAAATAATTAAAACTTACTTGACAGACGTTAGTTGCAGACTGAGCTCATTGCGGTTCATTGTATAGGAACGATCGCGATCGCTCCTACTTCACATCGGTGGCTAGCTTAAATCTATATAATTTAAATATAACTTGAATTTTATATAGTGTTGCAGTCGGGTTTTTTGTTTCCTTTAATAATTTAATTTATTATGACCATCTATTAAGATGGCAAACAAATTTCGTCACGAAGACACCACACACATTATATATATTTTCTTCTTTATAATCTAAAGGTATGTGTACCTAAGTTTTATTTTGACGCAGTCGTATCACCCCCAAACGGGTGACACCCAGTGCGGACCGCCCCCACCCCTTGCTACGCCACTGATCACGAAATCAGTCGAAATGATAATAATAATTAATCCCTCTTAAAATATAGAAAATACTATGTAAAATAAAAAACCTATCTATTATGAATATTGTATTATGTAGTGTAATTGTAGCACATATCTGTTTTTACCCGACTGACCCGGAAGGAGGGTTACTTATGTTTTTTTAGAATATATTCCATTACATAAATATAATACTGCACTAAGCATGTATTTTAGAATATAATTCCATCATATAATACAAATCTGACTTTTTATTTTAATGTACTAAGGTAGTTCGAATAAACACATCTGTATTAAATTGTTATATATACACATAAAATTCAAAATTCAAAAAATATGCATCGATTGGACCCAATTATATTTTTATGCCTTTTGCGGTCGAGACCATGGGGGTCCGAAGCTCGCCGTTTTGCTCGCACCTTGTCTTCAAAATTGATCGAGACCTCCGGAGACCAGCGGGCGGGGAGCTTTTTCCGCCAACGTTGGCTATCCAAAGAGGAAACGCTGCCAGCCTTCTGGGAACCTTGCCGTTCATCGGAAGCAGCGGCAGGCTTGTGGAAATTTTCTATATATAGATTGTATTTTGTACATATTTGTTGTAAATAAAGACTTCTTCTTTCACATATAAAAAATCCTTTTTAATTCTCAAAAGATTTATGCAGTGGAATTTATGTCTTTTTAACTTTAATTCACCTAACTAACCTATTCACACAATTAACCATAACATTAAAACACAGGCAGGAGTCAGGCAAGGATGCATACTCTCTCCGTTATTGTTTAATATTTATACGGAGTACATCATGCGGATTGTTCTGGAGAGATGGGACAAAGGAGTATCCGTAGGGGGCAGTTGATATCAAACTTAAGATATGCTGATGACACTACTCTTCTTGCCACAACCGAAGAAGATATAAAAGACCTTCTCCAACTTTTGGAATCAACCAGTTTAAGTTTTGGACTCACAATAAACCGCGAGAAGACCAAAATCATGATAGTGGATCGTGCTAATAACAACAAGCATGAAATCATAAATGTTGCCAACTGCCTAGTATGTCAAAGTTATGTTTATCTTGGCTCCACTATCACTAACAGTGGAGGCTGTGAAGACGAGATAAAGAGACGCTGCGCTGTAACTAGATCAGCCGTTGAGAAGCTCACAAAAATCTGGATAGATCGCAAAATTACCAAAAACACAAAGGTTCGTCTGATGAATTGCTTGATCTTTCCAATTTTCCTTTATGGAGCTGAGACGTGGACGTTAAAGTTGCAAGACCGAAGAAAAATCGATGCCTTGGAAATGTGGTGCTGGCGACGGATGCTGAGAATAAGCTGGACTGCGCATCGTACCAACGTCTCCATATTAAAAGAACTCCGGATTAAACAAAGACTTTCGTCGATTGTTCAGATACGAATACTAAAATTTTTCGGACACGTCACCCGTAAACATAATTCTATGGAGAGGTTGTTCATCCAAGGTCGAGTTGAAGGCAAACGTTCACGTGGTCGGTCTCCAACCAGGTGGCTTGACCTCATAAAATCTGCCACGCAATGTACCATAACCGAATGTTCCCGAAACGCCACAAATAGGCAAAAATGGAGGAACATTGCTAATGCAGCGGTCATGCGCGAAAGGGACAATCCATGACCACGACCACTCTGCCAAGAGTGCACGACTAAGAAGAAGAACTATAATTCTTTAAATTTTCAGTAGCATGGACGGCAAAGATCTCGCTATAGTAAACGGCTATACTTTTTATCATCATCATCGAAAAAACTGCAAGTCTAACATATGGAGTTGCACCAATGGCGGTAAATGTAAAGCTCGCTTCACTTTAACTCCAGGGTATTTAATTGTAAATGCCTATTTAGACCATATACATGAATCACCAAGGTTTATTATCAGAAATGGAATCTACCATAAAATATAACGTAAAAGCAAATTATGATGAAATATTTATTATATATATTGAAACACACACTGAAATAAAAGGAACTTCTTTATAAATAAATCTATCTATATATATAAATGAATCCCTATTTCCCTTGGTCACGCCATCACGCGTGAACGGCTGGAACGATTTCGCTAATTCTTTTTTTGTTGTGTTTTTATTGTCAGGAGAAGGTTCTTATGAAAGAAAAATTAAGAAAGTTGCGAAGGTAGGGTAGTAGGGTAGGGTAGGGTAGGGGTAGTGGTAGGCTAGGGTAGGGTAGGGTAGTAGGGTAGGGTAGGGTAGGGGTAGTGGTAGGCTAGGGTAAGGTAGGGTAGTAGGGTAGGGTAGGGTAGGGTAGGGTTAGTGGTAGGGTAGGGTAGGTTAGGGTAGGTTAGGGTATAGGTTAGTAAGACACCACACGAACAAAGTCGTGCCGGGCAGCTAGTTCTTAATATTTTTCTTTATATTCTTTATTTAAATACTGAACATTCTTTACAACAGGTGGAGATTTCGAGATGGCATATTTTCGTAAACTATGTTGGGTTAGTAATTCTGAATAACTTTTACTATGGGACCAATAATGAAATTGTGGCCATGTGATACTATTCTGGGTCTGGCGGCACGGTCGTGCCCACACCACTCCGGATTATACCACATAAATCAAATTCTCGGGATTTGGAAAACCTAGGTATACTTGACTTACATCTTATTAATTAATAAGGGGGCTAAAGTTTCAGCTCTTATACTTAAGATTTGATTGATATCTTAAAAAAAAACGATTAAGTCACTGACTCACTGATGATCATCAGTATTCTTAGGGAGTACCCTACCTAGTTTTCCTAGAAAGCTGAAATTTGGTATGTAAGCTAGTATTAGTAGACAAACAAAAAAAAAGAACTTGGAACTTTTACCCATTTTTACTTTTACCAACCCCTTAATCTAGGGGATGGAATTTTGTATGCTGAAGGATGTAAAGGTCTGAAAATTGATACAGGGACTCCTTGTTATAAATAATAAAATACATACAAACATCAAACTCACTAGACTGAGCCGAGTCTAACTCTGCAACTTCACAAACTCTACACCTTAGTCAAAATATGTGGCTTGGCCATCTCGCTACTACAAGAGCTATTTATAACAAAAATTGATATAGGGACTCCTTGTTATAAATAATAAAATACATACAAACATCAAACTCACTAGACTGAGCCGAGCCTAACTCTGCAACTTCACAAACTCTACACCTTAGTCAAAATATGTGGCTTGGCCGTCTCGCTACTACAAGAGCTATTTATAACAGAAAAGTAATGGACAGGGAATAAATTTTTCAGCTTACGCAATCGGAAGCCGCCGCAGACTTGAGGAAGTTTTCTATAGATTGTAACTTGTGTTAGGACTTCGAAATAAAAGTATGCGTGTGGTCTAACTCTGTTTATTGATGAAAACGTATTGAGATTTACAAGACTTACATTTATGAGGAGCGCAAAAACAACCCGGCACATCGGCCATGAGAACGGAAAGAGGAAGCTAGACAACAAGTGTTGCCACACCTTAAAACATTTTTCAACCGTTCATTGCTACAGATAAAATACTTTATTAATGATATTCTCATCATACATAATACCCCCCCTTAATAAAATATTTTATACCCTACTACAACATTTACAACCCCATTGATAACTCTTATACAACACTACATATTGTATGTACCTATCACATAACTGAAAACTACAACTAGCAACATAAGTTTAAACAATGACAATCAAAGAATACTAATTAAACAATTTATCCCTTAACTTCTTAAATTGAATCCCACCCAATGGCTTTGTAAACAAATCACCAAGTTGATCACTAGTACAAAGATAAACTAACTTAATAACTCCAGCGTTCAACTTCTCCTTAACAAAACTTTGCTTAATTTCTAAGTGTTTTACTCTACAATTACCAGCCATATGAGCTATCTTCATTGTGGACTGATTGTCCTCATACATAGTAATAGGCCCTACAGAAAAACCAAAAGTTAACAATAATTGTTGAAGCCAACAAGCCTCACTTGTGGCATGACATAAGGCAACATACTCTGCCTCAGTTGATGACAGTGCAACAGATTGTTGTTTCCTTGTGAACCAAATTACTGAACAACCAAAAACCTTGAAACAACAGCCTGTTGTTGACCTACGGTCATCACTACCTCCCCAGTCACTATCAACAAAACCCTCTACATTATTATTATCTCTACAGTAAGTTAAACACATATTTAAAGTTCCTTTTACATATCTTAATACATTTAACAATAACTTATATAACAACTTACTTGCTTTTGCCTGATATCTACTTAATATAGTAACAACAGCACATAAGTCTGGCCTTGACCCAGATACAGCATACATTAAGTTTCCAATAAGTTTCCTACACTTAAACTCTATTTCTTTACTTTCAGACCTTTCTCTTTTCAATACATCAAACTTGAAGTTTTTATCTATAGGTAATAATAACTGTTTACAATCAGACATCCCATATAATTTTAATAAACTTTCCAAATACTCCCTTTGACTTATAGTTGTACATCCTTTATTTAAATCCTGATTTACCTCTATACCTAAGAACTTATTAATTTTCCCCATATCTTTCATTTTAAATGTATTTAACAACTCATTTCTTAACAGCTTTAAACTATTTTGACAATTCCCAAAGTAAATTATATCGTCAACATATACTAATAAAAATGTCCTGTTATTACCTTCACACTTAGTATATAAACAACTGTCTTTCTCAGACTTCTTAAAACCCATTGACAACATAACCTTATCAAAAGTAGTATTCCAATATTTTGGTGACCTTTTAAGTCCATAGATTGACTTATTAAGCTTACAATATGGTTCTAAGTTAACACCCTCTGGTAGCTTTAAATAAACCTCCTCATTGATCTCACTATTGAGAAATGCACTACACACATCCATTTGACCTACTTGCAAATTTAACTTGGTAGCAACAGCTATGAAAACTCTGAATGTATTTAATTTTGCCACAGGTGCATACAAATCATAAATATCATCACAACTTTATTCAAAGCCCCTAGCAACTAACCTAGCTTTAAACTTACTGTCATTGCCTTCTCCTTTCTTTTCCTTGAAAACCCATTTAGTACTTACAACTTCCTTCCCTTCTGGCACCTCAGATAATAATAACCAAGTATTATTTTCTGTCAGCTGTTGAAGCTCTAGGTCAATGGCCTCTTGCCATTTACCTGCCTTTTCAGAGCTCATCGCTTCCTTATAAGTACGAGGTTCATTTTCTAATGCAATCATACCATAATCACTAGCATACTTTTTAGGTATTTTTAATTCTCTTCCACTCCTTGTTTTCTTTGTGTTATTTATCTCAAAGCTACTATTTAAACTTTCCTCACTACTTTCTTCATCAGTCAAAAACTCCTCAGATAACACTGATTCCTGATTAAAAGACTCCCTTCTTTCACACAATTCTGTACTACTACTACTATCTCTCACTTCAGTTCCTTCCTGACAAATATCAGATTTCTCCTCCATATCTAACATAACAACATCTTCCTGTATCATGTTATCAACAATCTTAATTCTTTCACAGCTATTCTTATCACACTTATCAACAAAAACAACATCTCGTTTAATAAATACCCCTTTTCTCTCTGGATAATACACTCTAAAACCCTTTGAACCATCATAACCTACAAATATAGCTTTCTCACCTTTTGGGTCCCACTTAAGCCGCTTCTGTTTAGGAATGTGTACAAACACATTATTACCAAATACATGTGATAACTCCCTAATATCATGGTCAACACCTTCCCACACCTGGGATGGGGTTTTACCTACCAACCTACTTTTGCTTGTCCTATTAAGGACATAAACTGCCATATTAATAGCTTCTGCCCACAGTTCTTTGCCCAGACCCTTTGCCCCTAACATTGACCGTGCAGCCTCCACTAATGTTCTCATGTCACGCTCAGCCTTACCATTTTGTTCTGGCGTGTAGGGCACAGTAGTCTGATGTTCTATACCATAAGTATCTAACAGCTGCTTTACACCTTCATTAACAAACTCTTTCCCGTTATCAGTACGCAACACTTTTAGCACTTGTTCAGTTTGATTTTGAGAACTTGTTATGTACATCTTTAATTTACTTATCACTTCACTTTTGCACTTTAAGAAGAAAACCTGCCTATAATTTGAAAAATCATCTTTTATTAATAGAAAATACTTAGACCTTCCCACAGATTCAACCTCCATCGGCCCACAGACATCTGCATGAACCAACTGTAAGACCCCTGTTGTATGCAACTTACGTTCCTTAAAAGGCAACCTGTGTAACTTGCCCTCTAAACATGCTGTACATGGCTTAAAATCAGGATGAAACTGTATACCTCGTTCATTTAACACACTTTTGACATAATCTATTCCCTGATGACATAACCTCTCATGCCATTCATTCAATGACAAAACAGCTGCTACCTTATGTTCAAAAATAAAATCCATGACATACAACGGACCTTCACGATGCCCTGTTGCACATACCTTATTGTCCTTTTCCAACAGACATAAATCCAATGTCATCCTTACTTTATAACCCTTTCGAACAACACATGGTATTGAAAACAAATTTACTTTCAAACCTGGAACATGTAAAACATTACTCAATGTGGATACCTGATATGATTTCCCAACTAATGCCTTTAATTGTATTTCCCCAATACCTACAACCGGTAACTTTCGCCCATCCCCAACAATAACAAACTTATTTCCCTCTGACACTTCACTATAGGTTACAAAAATATTTCTCTCAAATGTCATATGTTCACTGGCCCCACTGTCAGCTAACCAACTATTGTTATTTTGATTTATTTCGTTCAGAAACAATGCATTTACAATGAATGCATTACCATTACTGTTACTGTTCAAAACATTACCTTTATGCTTAGGGCATTCCCTTTTAAAGTGACCTATTTGATTACATATGAAACATTTCTTACCATTATTAAATTTACTATTATTGTTGCTACAATTTTTACTATAATGTCCTGGACGACCACATTTAAAGCATTTAAATTTACCTTTACTTGTACCAGTAGCCATAGCCACATCTTCCAGACAATCGCTGCTCCTAGACTTCACCCTGTCTTCCTCCACCATAAGTCGACCCACAAGTTCATCATATGACTGCTTAGCAGGATCCACAGACTCCCACGCAGAAATAAAATGCCTATACTTGTCCGGCAGAGCCATCAGCACCTTGGTAACGATGAACCTTTCTGATACACCTTCTCCAGCCTCTTTAAGTTGACTTGTCATCTCTTGTATTCGAGCCAAGAACGTAGACATGTCATTCCCTTCATCAAATTTAAAATTGAAGAACCGCTGTTGAAGCATGTGTATACTTGTACTTGTCTTCTGCTCATAGACGCTGTGTAGTTTGCTCCACATACTCGCAGCCGTCTCACAAGTTAAGATGTGTACCATTGCAGCCTCACTGAGCCTCGTGACGATAAGACTCTGAGCTTTTGCATCTTTCTTGTTCCACTCTTCACTGCTTACCTGAGGTTTTACATCTGTACCATTTACCACTGAAAAGACCTCAATGCTCCTCATCAGAACTGACACTTGGAACTTCCACAAATTCCAATTCCGTTGTCCCTCCAACTTGATGACCCCCGTGACCCCCGTGGTTGGGTTCCCTAGCTGATCCATGACCCGGTATCAGCAAAAATTTACCGCTCGACAACACCAACGCCTGATCAGTGACTGCACTCGCCACCAACACCTCAGAACGCCTTTCCTGATGCCGCCGCCACCAGTAACCTCACCAGCCACGCCGCCTCGTGCCACGCGTCTTCACCTAAAACAGAGTTATGGCCTTTACTGGGCCCATAACCTGTTAGGACTTCGAAATAAAAGTATGCGTGTGGTCTAACTCTGTTTATTGATGAAAACGTATTGAGATTTACAAGACTTACATTTATGAGGAGCGCAAAAACAACCCGGCACATCGGCCATGAGAACGGAAAGAGGAAGCTAGACAACAAGTGTTGCCACACCTTAAAACATTTTTCAACCGTTCATTGCTACAGATAAAATACTTTATTAATGATATTCTCATCATACATAATAACTTGTACCATATTTGTTGTAAATAAAGTTGAAGATAAGTTGTTTTTTTTTTATAACATAACATAATATTAGAAAATCCTTTTAAATCCTCAAAAGTTTTGTGTTTGCACGTTAACGGTGGAATTTATGCCTTATAAACTTTAAATTCTTAAAATTTTCAGTAACGTGGGTGAAGAAATCAAACGGCAAAGATCTCGCTATGGTAAACGGCTATACTTTTTATCATCATCAACGGAAACACTACAAGTCCAACATATGGAATTGCACCAATGGCCGTAACTGTAAAGCTAAATTCACTTTAACTCCAGAGTCTAGAATTGTAAATGCTTATTTGGACCATGTACATGAACCACCAAGGTTTACTATCAGAAATGGAATCTACTATAAAATATAACGTAAAAGGAAATTATATATTTTTTATATATCGCTGAGAAACAACATCGTACAGAATCGTACAGTCAATGAAAAATAAAAGAGAAGCAAAGTCATTTACCGCTTACCATTAGGCAGGCCGTATGTTTGCCGGATTCGTGGAAAAAAATACGTTTGGAGGAACAGAAAGTGTGTAAAGAAGAAGCTGAGAAGACTCTTTGCGAAATATGTGTATTTACTAAACATACATTTTGAAATTATATAATAGTTCGATAAATACCTACCTAGGGTGACTTTTGGAAAAAGTGTAAATATGGTAACATAATGGGGCTGATTCTGTTGTTTAAAAACTATTTTAGAATAGATATATTCCATTAATTTAATATTTAAAAAAACTGAATTTCGTTTGTTCTACCACAATATCTATCTAATCTAATGTAATAAATACCTTTACCTTTATTAGACTTTAATAATTGTACTGTTTTACAAAAAACTTAAACCGACTTCAAAGTACACGAAGAAGTAATCAAATCCTGATCTGATGACAATGGGACCAAACGGGAAGTGTACCCTTCCAGACAAAAAAATAATTTTCCAAATCGGTTCATAAATGACGGAGTTATGAGGTAACAAACATAAAAAAAAAAACATACAACCGAATTGAGAACCTCCTCCTTTTTTTGAAGTCGGTTAAAAATGCAGGCATGCATCAGATAGCCTATGGTAAGGAGAAGGTCATAGGCTACTTTTTATCCCGGGAACGCGGGTGAAACCGCGGGGGACAGCTAGTAGTATGTAAATAAGTAAAGCTGGTTATTTCATTAACGTTATTTGTTTACAGTGACTATAGTCAAGAGTACAAGTGGCAAGGAGCTGGCTTTACTCGGCGGCCACGCGTTCTACCTTAAGAAAAAATTTGGGTATACAAACAGTTGGGCTTGTACTAGGTGCAGAAGTAGGCTGTGCTCAGCACGCTTCACAACTACGAACGAGACTAAGGTGATTTTGCGCGCTAAGCTGGATCATTCGCACCCACCACCAGAGTTCATTATAAGAAATGGAATCTATTTTAAGATTTAAAACCATCATTAAAAGTTACAGCTGTATACTTTCATTTTGAAGTAAGTAGTGTAATCATTTTAATTGAATATCTTTATTTGGTATGTCAAATGACTATTTTTAAACCACAGATTACAGTTTTTAACCTTGTTATATTAAATGTTTTATAAAACGGATGTCCGTTCTCGTGTGTAATCATTTTATTATTCTATATTGTTTTTCTTCATTTAGTATCTCAAGTGACTATTTAACTTTGTTATTTTGAATGTTTTATAAAACGGATATCCGTTCTCGTGTCCGAGAAAGGCAATTTAACATGGTTACGACACGAGACGGATCATTCTATTACGAGTAGTGTTCTGAGCAAGAGTGTGAAGTGGATAATTGGAAATTAATAAATATAAGTTATTTATGAAGTGAGATTTAAATAAAGTATTTTGTTGTGAGAAATTCGTATTATTGCTTACAGGAGGTTTAGATTTTAAGGTAGTATGTTTTAAATTATAATGTAGGCAAGAGTTGGATGATATACTTACCTATAATATAAAGTATAATGTGTACTTTTTAATTGGCTTTAATTATCACTAGATACCTACAATGTTCATAATGAAATTTTGTTGTTACAGTGACCATTGTCCACAATAAAAGTGGTAAAGAAATTGCTATAATCGATGGATTTACGTTCTACTCACAGAGAAAATATGAGAATACTCGTAACTGGGCGTGTACTTCAAATCGTTCCAGGCAATGCTTAGCCCGTTTTATAACTAGGAATGAGACAGGCGAGATTAAACGTTCAAAATTGGTTCACCTTCACCCGCCGCCCAATTATGTGATTAAAAAAGGGGTTTTTATTAGACTTTAAAAACATTTCTTTGTGTTTCTTTTGGTATAGGGTTAATTTAATAGCACAATAATACCTGCAATATATTAATTTGAATTTATTGAAATAAGACTTATTTATTTCATAAACACAGCATTTAAAAAAAATACAACTTATATTACTAATACATTTGCCAATAATTAACATACATACTAACCCCCTTATTCATAATCGCTTTTTAATTAAATCAGTGTAATGGTGTCCTCCGTCTCACTATGTCGATCACTAAATGTGTGTCAGATAAAGACTTCAGTATTTTAGCTAATCAACGTTTGATAACTTTATCATGAATAAGGGGGTAAGACTTTTTTTTTTTATGTCAATAGGTTGACAAGCAGGCAGACGGGCCACCTGATGGTAAGTGGTCACCGCCGCCTATGGACATTTGCAATACCAGGGGGATTGCCAATGTGTTGCCGACCTTGTAGAGCTCTTTTTACGCCTTTTTTGAAGAATCCTATATCATACAAGAAAATAAAAATTGGGAAAAAGCATTGTTGTCGAATATTATTGTTTATAATAATATTAAGTCTCAAATAACTATTGAATAAACAATAATAATGAAAAAGTCATTAAAAAAAATATCGAATTCAAAATTCACTAAAAAGGATGAAATAACTCTTATCTGACTCTGTTTTGAAGTCGGCGAAAGAGCACGACGCGACGTATTCCATTGAAAATATACCGCTGACTTATTATGCACTAGAATCTAGAATTTCACCAAGATTTGGAGACGTTTTCTTTTTGACACCACACCCGCAGCTCGTATCAATAAGCCAGGCCGTCACACGTATTATTGTTAGTATGGAAAAGTTTTTGAAGTTTGCTTTATGAGTTGTTATGTGTACAAAATTCAATCCTCGTTGCCTAGTCATCAACCACTTATCTCCATTCACAGGAATCTGGGTAGTTTATGATTAAAAATATATATTTGTAGAAGCATGTTTAGAAAATAAATCAAATTTTAAATATCGTGATTTATTTTCTCTATTGTTGTACTATTTGATTTTGACGAAAGATCTTTGTTACAGTGACAATTGTGAAGAAAAGGAAAGGTAATGACCTAGCCCTAGTGGGCGGATTTACGTTCTACCATAAGAAACAGCATCGTACTACATCGGGCTGGGTGTGCACCAATCATAGTAACAAGAAATGCCTGGCACGACTCACAATGTGTGACGAGACCGGAGCGATTATCCGCTCCACATTGGTCCACACTCACACACCACCTAAATTTAAAATAATAAATGGATACTTTACTAAAATAAAATAATTCTATTTCGCTGAATAATTTTATTATTAATATTTGTTACAAATTAAGAAAAAGAAAGCTTTTTAGTTCATATGGTTCATGTAAAAGTTGCAGGATTCATTATTTATTTTATAATTAGTTTATTAGGATTAAATCCTCAGTTTTTCAATTTGATTTTTTTCATGGTTCATGTAACAATTACAGAATTCATATTTATTGTATCATTATTTTAATGGAATAAAAAACTTTGTTTAGTATTTCAATTTTATTTTAAATACTCTCCTCATTTTATTTGATTTGTTGGATAAGATGTATTATTTTTTAATCACTAGTTGCACCCTATGGTTTCACCCGCGTACCCAACGCATATCCTACCCTACCTTACCCCCTACCGTTAAGTTTTTCTACGTATGCTTGTTTACCGACTTAGTAGTATAAAAAAACACAATATTCAACCGTGTAAATAAAACGTCACGTGAGGACTACGATATTTTTATGTTTTATTTTTATTTTATTCAGAAATATTAAACAACGATAGGAAATATTTCCACTTTTTATAATTCGATATAAAATTTATTTACCCATAAATTTAACGAAATAGTAAACAATTTAGTGTCGTTAATTTATTGATATACATTACACCCAGTTTGTTAACCTTTATGAGTACTTGTTACTGTTACCAGTAGGTTGCCAGTCTCTGAACAGGCTCTATCAGAGACTACCATTCATAAATAACTAACCATTTATACATAAATCGTAACTGGTTGGATATTGAGGCTACTCGAGCAATATTATTGAGAATTCGGGAAACAATTAACTCCATAATTTTATTTCCCGAATTCTCAGCAAAATGTTCTTCTAATATTTTTTGGTAAAGTCACTCAATTCGTAAAATTTTATTTCATTAAAATATTCACTGCATAGGAAATGTTGTGAATTCGAGCGAAAAAAAATTTCTTTAGCAACATTGCATGAGTAAGTAGCCTTTTTACCCGACTACTGCAGTTGACATTGCATCAGTATAAAACACGTATTTAGTATTTTGATTTAGTCATAACGATCAATATTTTAGTTTCAGTGCAGCTGGTAAAAAAAACAAACGGCAAGAAATTAGCTATAATCAATGGATTTACATTCTACCCAATGAGGAAGTCTGGAAGTAGTACTAACTGGGTTTGTAACAGGAGTGGCTGCACTGCACGTTTTACCACTATCAACGCAAACGGGGCTTTTGTTCGCGTCAAATTTGACCATAGTCACCCACCGCCTAATTTTGTTATCAGAAATGGTATTTTTGTTAAAATATAGGGTTTTTTTGTGTTGTAAGTAAAAAAAACTAGTAAGTACTTTAAATTTAAATTTGGCATGATAACAATTCATTTGTTGTACTTTCTGCACATGCGTGCGGTTATATGAGTTTTGCATATACCCGCACATTATATTGTAGTGCACCTACCCTATTATTTACTTTATATTATATACATTTACAAATTAAATGATCTAAGTCCAAATTTCTTTGTAGGTACTCGTTTATTTGGTAAAGAATGTTTGTTTATCAACGTACTATGAGAGACTTACGTATTCTGCCATTTCAAATCTGCAAATTTTTTATATTTAATTAATTCATTACAAAATTATTATTTTTTTATTAGTTTTGCAGCTTAACAGCATTATAAGACAGCCAAAACGCTACAAAAACAAACATTATCTCATTAAAATATAACATTCATCGTTCTAACATTATTTTACATTAAATCATCAATCGTACCATCCCTGTCACAAAAAAGTCACAGTGAGGTGCGTCCTCGAGCAGAGAATTGATAATAAGCATTGCGCTCTACACGGGCGAGTGCCGGCGGCGGTGGAGCGTGCGCAGCGCGCTCACCGCCAGCATCACAAATAACATCAGTGTCTTAGCTAACATATCCATGCCTACGAAGAATCTCACAAGGTGGACGTTTCTCCGAAATTCAAGTGAATCATATCCTAACTGACCTTGGCGAAATAATAATATAAATATGGATAGTATACCACCATTTTCTTATAAAGGTTACGGAGAAATTTCTGTTGAACCTGTTCCAATATAAGAATATATTTATTTTCATGTGGATTCCAGACCACTGTATTGGTCTCCAGAAAACTTCTTACCAACGTATATTATGTACTTTTATTATGTATATGTATACGTATTTATTAAGTATATTCAACGTATATTATGTATATTTATGTACTTTTTATCAGTCAAAATGTATTGAAATTCATAGCTAGTTGCCATGTTTTGCGCCAAATATCATATACAATACTTATTTATACCAAAAATTGGGTCCCAGATAGCGTCGACAATTATTTATATAAATCTGAATATATTTAACAGGTACTATTTATGTTTTAGTAACGTTCGTTAAGAGAATAAATGGGAAAGAGCTAGCATTGATTGACGGGTACTCATTCTACCTTTGGAGAAAAACTGGGACTACGAATAATTGGACTTGTACAAGAAGTGGCGGTGTTATGCAATGCCCTGCACGTTTCACAACCCGCGGCTCAACTGGGGCTATAGTCCGCACCAACCTTGACCATATCCATGATCCACCAAATTTCATAATTAAAAATGGATTTTATATTAAACTGTAATAATATTAAATCATATTATGTATTATGGTTTACTTACACCCTTACAACCAAACCACGTTTAAGTTGTCACGTATTTGTGAAACAATGTGACGTGTTTACGTGATCATTTAGACGCCGATCCCGCAGAGTGAGTTCTAGAGTTCTGAGTTCAGAGTTCCGAGTTCCGCGTTCACTGTAATCTATGCGGGCGGCGTCTTTGATCATTGCACACAGAGAAATCGGCGTTCAAGAGAACGCGAGTTCTGTCGGAGTTCCATTCTCTAAAGCTGGCAGTTAATGTGATACATCTGAGCTATCACTGTCTAATTTACTGAGTGACACAAGGCAGAAAGGACAATAGGCATCCTATGCTTTCGAGATTTTCAAGGCTACGACGACGTTTACGAACTTATACCTACATCACACAAATGTCTCTATATATTGTTATATTTTAGTAGTGTTATTGGCTAAATAGAGGCTTACAGGAAAGTATCTAGTGTTGTACAACGTCTACACATATTACTGCAAAGTTAAATGTAAGAAAACTAAATATTTTCACTGGTACTGCTCTACCCACAACTATAAGGGATGTAACGAAAAATTTAAAATGGATTATAATTTTGGAATACGAGGTCTTGAAAACAGTCACACGCATCCTCATGTATTTTCAAATCAGACACAGTGGAAAATACGTGAAAATATAATTGGATTACTTAATAGGATCGTAGAAATAATTATGCAATATTCGGAGATTTAACTATAATAGTGATTCGAAAGGATTCTCATATCGATACTCATTGCACAATCAAGTAAAAATTAAAGTCTAAGCCATTTATTCAAATTCGGCCTTACTAGGGCAAAGTTACTGAACTTACCAGCAGTTCTTCAGTCGGCCTTCAACTGAGAAGAACAGGTAAGAAACTCAGCAAGGTCACATTTTTTAATGAAGATGTAACTTTTTTTTTTTTTTTTTTTTATACTACTTAGTCGGCAAACAAGCATACGGCCCACCTGATGGTAAGCGGTTACCGTAGCCATATGGACGCTTGCAACGCTTGCACATGAAGCATCGCTCACGCGTTACCGACCTTTCCCCCCTCCCCTATGAGCTCTGGCGACCGTATTGACGCGCAGGAACACAACTTTACACAACATAAAGTTATTTGGCTGTGGTATTCTGTAAGGTGGAGGTACTTCCCCAGTCGAGCTGCTCTTTGAGCGAATAAACGCTACGCTCTACCTCTCTCAAAGTTTTAAGTAACTATGTTTTGTTTAGGATATCTACGTTTGTTTATCAAATGAAAGTATATGTCATCATTCTTTAAGTTAGGGATGGTTCTTTAGGTTAGGGAAAAAATATATTTTTTTTTCATTCACATGTAGAGTCATTTGTTAACGTTCATAAGTGTCTTATCAGGGCCTTAATTGCATAAATAATTTTTGAATTTGAATTTGAATCGATAAAATTATTGCAAGCAATTATTTTTGGTTTGCTTTATTATTTGCTATTTTAATGTATTAAATTAACTTTTTATAATTTGTAATGTCAGCTGAGGAAAATACTATCCCTATAGACTAAACGTATCCTGGTCTCCACGATACAGGCGTTGCCTAGTGTGGGGATCACCAGATATTCTCGCGTATTTTTTATTATCTGGTTCTACATGCACACTCAATTGTCGACAATACCTTCATTATGTAATTCTAAGTTGTTTATGTAGTAATAAATGCTTTTCATTTTTCATTTTCATTTTCACGTTTACTTTGCCATACATAACCATTTCTTTTTTTTTTTCAGAAAATGGTGAAGGTTGTCTCGCTAGCGAATATGTATAAATTAAGAAAACTATTCAATATTCCTTATCATCATCATTATCAGCCTATAATGTCCCACTGATGAGCACAGGCCTCCTGCACACAAATCAGGGTGAAAGGGAATGGACAGATACTCCACCACGCGTGCCCACTGCGGATCGGTGGAGGTATGCTCGTGGTCAACCTACTCTGTTTTCAAGCCGCCTAGAAGACCTCCAACTAGCTTAACGACTATCACAATTTAGTGATAACCGGGACCAACGGCTTTACGTGCCGTCCGAAGCACGAAAACGCTCGATTTGAAATACCACTAGGCGGTCACAAGACGCACGACCATTAAGAGCGGCTTATCATGCTACACCACGAGCGCTTCAAGATTCCTGCCGATGATTAACTACTACCCCATGGACTGTTCAGTGTTCTTCCTTTATTTTAATGTATACAAATTATTTTATATTTTATTTCATAAAATAATTGTTTGATTAGTTCGTATATAACAAAGCATGCTAGTTTATAGAAAAAAAATGTTTTTCTTACACCTTTTTTTATTTCCAGGTAATAATACAATGCTGTATGAAACTGGTATGTAATTAGTTGTAATATGGTTTTGTAACCTTATGGTGCGTCCATGCTACGCGAATCGAGCACGAGCCGAGCCACGAACGAACCTACAACGCGCACGATGTGAATCCCTTTGCTCGTGAAAAAACGGACAATCGCGCTCGTTCGAGGCTCGCAAGCCCGTCCACGCTACGCGAATCTTGCTCGCAGTGTGCTCGTTCGTGGCTCGGCTCGTGCTCGGTTCGCCAAGCATGGACGCTCCATTACATAATTCTAATAGAGGACGATAAATGCTGTTGAAATATTTTTTGTGCAGGGTTTATGGATTTTTTTTGGACTTCTCTTTTTTTCATTAAATCATGTAATCAATAACTAATTGGCCAAAATATAGGTACTCCATACAAAGAGAGGTTTATCTTGAACGAAATACTAAACCTTATTTTAATTTTCAACAAAAAAGTTTAGTTTTTTGATATTTAAAAGCAGAAATTCTCGTTTTCTTCTCGACTCTCTTATAATTCCTCTAGATAATTGAAGACTATGGAATCAAACCAGAGCTCACTGGGGAAGGAGAAGGATCGGTAACGTGTGAGTGATGGCTTCATGATGTGTCTATATGACTACGGTAACCGCTTACCATCAGGCGGGCCGTAAGTTTGTGTAAATATTCTTTGGAAGAGCTTCAACACTTGCTTTATGAAACTTAAATTTCAGATTTAGAACTGTTGCCTGCAAGGTACTGATGTTTAGAAGTCACACACACTATTAATTAATTGGTGTACCTGGTAAGTACAAAAATAAATTAATGACATCATCCGCCATGTTCTCGCCAGTTAGCACCCACATGTTCACTCAGCAGTCATCAGCAGTGTGACTGCTGAGTGACTACATGCACGACGCCGGGAGGTCAGGCCTCTTACCGTCGAGCCGTGATTCCTGTTTCCTATTTTCCTCTATTATTGAAAATGTTTAAGTAATTTAAGGTAAATCCTATTGTAAATACTATACTTTCTATATGCAGGGTGGAATTTTTTAACCTAGGTATTTTTATTATTAGGTTTATTATTTTTAATTTTGGTACTAACATAAGTCATCTGATGGAGCTTTGAGTAAAAGTGCTTTAACTTGTCCCATTGAATTTAATGTTTAGATTTCATGGATTTCCGTTCATTTACTTAATTTATCATGTTTGTTAAAGAGATTTAATCTATATGAAAGATCCTATCGATTGATGCCATAAAAGTACAGGATGTTATTTTGCCTGATTTTAGCCTAGTTCGATTCCCGAGTGTGGGAAGTGAATTTTTGAAAAACTTTAAATGCAGATTTGTTTCTTTTTGAAAATAAAAGAATGTTGAGTAATATTTGCTGTATCCAGTATTTAGAGTACTTTCCCTTCAGTTGAGGTTAAAAAATTCCACCCTGTATACTTATTGTAAGTCATAACACATATTTACCATTTATAATTAAATATGTTAAACAGTACTGGTGGCGCAATCTCAGAAAGGCCAGACCCTTCTACTGCTCTGGATATACTTTCTTCTTGCCGACTGCTTACCGCAAAGAAGTCAAAAAGAGATGGTACTGCTCCGCAGATAAGCCGAAGGGTTGTCCAGCATACGTCATCACTCAAGAAACGAAGGTCATCATCATGAATAATGCTCATAATCATGCTCCCGAGACGACTAACCTAAAGCACAGATTATTAACCTAAAGTTCCATTATGCAGATAATATTTAATGGCAAAATGAGAATGAGGGTCAGCAACGCGCGAGTGAGTGAATTTGGCATGCAGATAGCCTATGGTATGAAGAAGGACATAGGCTACTTTTTATCCAGGGAACATGGGTGAAATCGCGCTAGTACAGTATAGTTTATACTCTCTTCTGTTTCAGTATCATATGAGATATCCCGACGAGGCAAAATCCTCATTAGAGTCGGTGGTTTTACGTTCGGCAAACAGACAAACAGGACAAAAAACACGATGGATATGCTCGACCAATAGGAATTGCCACGCTGCGCTTTATACGTTCGGTGATGAAATAATTAAAATTGATAATAAACATTGCCATGAAAAAATAAATGATTAATAATTACAAATAATGTTTTCATAATTTAGATTTTTTTACGGTGATGATTTTTTGGACCATTTATCGACTTAAATGTTTATCTTGTCGGCAATGTAAGCTGAATAGATACACATTGATGAATCACATCTACACAAAATAAAAAAATTATGTAGGTTTTTGTAGACTTTTTTAAGTTTTTATTGTTATATTAAATGTATCGGGTCTTTTCGCGCAAAATATTTTTTTTTACTAACGTTGACATTTTTTTAACCAAGTTGCATTGATTGTGACCAAGAGTGGACACGATCACACGAATTCACAGCAATTCAACAAATGGCGACCAACCATTTGTTGAATTGCTGTGAATTCAGAAAATGAATTCCATTCAGAAAAAGTCGCCTTTTTAGGCGACCTGACATGGCTGTGTCTTATTATTATTTTTGTTTCAGTGTCATATATGAAATCTCGCCGAGGCAAAACCCTGTTATGTGTTGGGGGCTACACATTTTACAAACAAATGGAAGAAGGTCTTAAAATCCGATGGCAGTGCTCTACTAATAATAGTAGGGGCTGCCGCGCTACCATCTATACATACGGTGAAGAAATTATAAAAATGAACAATACACATATTCATGATAAAATACACCGAGTGTGAACACGAACATTTATAACAATAAGTAGTTAAAATAATAATCTATACAAGTAAATAAAACTTAGGTGTCTGTTTGTAATATAAGCTAAATCACATTGATCAAATAACAAATAAAGCTTACCGAATTCTTGGATTCGTGATGCGTACTTGTCAACCACTTCATGATATTGATAGTGTAATAACAGTCTATTGTGCCTATGTGCGGAGCATTTTGGAATACGGTAGCTGCGTATGGTGGACTAAATATCTAACACATACTGAGTGCGTCGAACGTATCCAACGCATATTTATCCGCCACTTAAACTATCGCAGCAAGCGCACTTCATCTTCATAGTATGAACTGGACTATAAGCATTTTAATATGTTAACACTACAGGACCGCAGGACTTTATTGGATATATATTTCTTCCATAATATCATTCATAGTAACATCGACTGTCCTGCTCTCGTTAGCAATATTCGTCAATGCAAACTTCCACCGAAAATTGGTTTGAACGAGATCTAGTAAGTAGTTTTTTTTTAATACGTCATAAATTGAAATTCATATCAAATACTCAGGTCTATACCACCATTTACTTATATACCTACAGGTTTGTACGGTACCCTCGGTGCGCGAGTCTGACTCGCACTTGGCCGGTTATTTACCCACAGTCCTAGGCTCCGAACGGGTATGAATAAAATGTCAATATCATTGTTAATTTTGACACTTTGAATGAAATGAAACCAATGAAACTCAATATTTCTTGAGAGCGAAATCCCGTTTTAAATTTTGACATTTGACGATGATAAACGTCAGAGCGTTTTACAACCATCGTTCTAGATGGTTGTTCGGTTGTGATTATTCTGAGGCACTGAACGCGTTTTTGCGATTTAACGTACGTTAACCGAACGCTCTACCCACGGTACTTATATCTATATAAATACTACTGTGCTCTAACCGAGCCTCTGAACGGGATAGAGCGAATGGTTGCAACCGGAGCGTAGGCACTGAACGCAGCCCTGCCGACTAATAGCATTTCCCGCGCTTTGAAAATGTGTCTTCTGCGCAGGTACATCGGTAAGCCGTATTAGTTGGGTACTACTGTAATGTACGTATTCGTTTTGATGTATTATTTTCAATGTCACTTCTTATTCGTTTAAGTTATCTTTAAGAAATTATTGTCAGATGAGACCTATTATTGGCGGTAGTTTTATGTTTGTAGGTAAAGATTATTTCCATTTAATTTAAAGCTGTTGGTATAAAAAAAAAACAAATTTAACATTTGACTAAATGAAAGTATATATACGGTACTTATACCAAAATACATTCTCATAATTTATCTGTTTGTGTGTTCTGGCTAATATCCGAAACAGCTGAACAGATTTTGACATTCACTGGCACTGGTATCTGTTGTTATAAGAAATAATGTAGGCTAATTTTATTTTTAAAAAAATTATTAGGGTTGGGTATACGCAAAAATAGAACCATATTTGGTTGAAATCGCGAGGGTCGGCTAGTAAATAAACAAAACTGTTTACTTTCTTAAAAGTTATTAAGTATAATAATAAAACTTTTTAATAAATGTATGTTAACTATGAATTTGTTTCTTCTTTCAAACGTATTGAACTTGACAGGTTATCTCATGGCTTTTGAGGCTTTTACTCAAAAGTAGTGATTTCAAAGGAGAGTATAATGTTATTGAATAGAAAAAGGCGACCTTACTCACGCGCAGGAACACAACTTTACACAACATAAGTTATTTGGCTGCGGCATTCTGTAAGGTGGAGGTACTTCCCCAGTCGAGCTGCTCTTTGAGCGAATAAACGCTATGCTCTACCTCTCTTAGCATACCAAAAATACGGACACAGCAAGGGCACAGTATTATAAAACTGTGGCAAGGGAGTGAAACTTGCTTTCGGCGTCTGTGTTTCTTGACTCTTACTTAGAAGCTCTTTTTTTTATAAAAAATAAATAAAAATCTTATGGTGCGTCCATGCTTAGCGAACCGAGCACGAGCCGAGGCTCGAACGAACACACTGCGAACACAATTCGCGTAGCGTGGACGGGCTCGCGAGCCTCGAACGAGCGCGATTGTCACTTTTTTCACGTACAAAGGGATTCGCATCGTGCTCGTTGTAGGCTCGTTCGTGGCTCGGTTCGACAAGCATGGACGCACCATTAAATGTATTTATTTGGTTAATTAATCGTTGAATTAAATACACTCACCGACATTGAATTTGGCCCATGCTCGAAATTTCATACAAAAGGGGTGTTTTCAGAAAAGATTTTCCTAGGTCCATAGGTCCTCACCTAGTCGGGCTGCTCCAAATATGAGTATTAAACGGGAGAACCCGTTGCCCTACCTCTTTTAAATAACTTATCCAAATCCTGACGGGCCAGTTGCTTAAGAGTCTGGTAAAGATTCAACCTATTGCGCCTTAGGTCGTGGGTTCGATTCCCGCACAGAACTTGCATTTGTGTGCATGAACATGTCTGTAAGTCCCGAGTCTGGGTGTAATTATGTATATTAAGTATGTATTTACAAACAAAAGTATTATATCAGTTATCTGGTTTCCATAGTACAAGCTCTGCTTAGTTTGGGATCAGATGACCGTGTGAGGAATGTCCCAGGATATTATTATTAAATGTAATATTTCTTAATGTGGTATATGGGTTAACTTATTTCAGGGCTACACGAATACGTCATGTCTCGTCGAGGAAAAACCCTCATAAAGATTGGAAACTATACATTCTGCAAACAAAAAAGAACAAGTGTTGGAACCAGATGGGTTTGCTCCACACATCACCATAAAAAATGTCTCGCTTTCATACATACTAGCGGTGACGAAATAACAAGGATTTATAATACACATCGTCATACACCTATATATGAGTAAATAAATATTATTATATTATTTGTTTGACCACAGTATCATGTAAAAGATTAAATATCTTGTGAAACCTACAGAAAAACAATTTGATTTGATTTCTGTTGAGTGTTCTTTTGAATACTGCCAGCATCGAATAAGGCAACAAGTAAAATAATATATTTCATTACGAGTGCGGAAAGCCTGTCATTGCAAAGAGTTCCGAGAAATGTCTAACCGAGCCGAGGCGCAGCCGAAGGTGAGTGTGCACGTGAACTGAACAACTTTTTTTAATACAGTTGCAATCATTTATTTCTTATAAAAGTTATAATTGAAAAATTAAAAAAATATAAAAAAATATTTATATGTCGGAGTCAGCGACAGCCAAGCGATACAAAGACCACAATTAGAGTTCAGTGGTATCAGGATTCAGTGGGCGCAGTGCAGGCAATAAAACAACCTTATACCATCGCTTCGTAAAAGTCCCGTATGAGGAGAAAAAGCGACGCAACAAACTCCTCACGGGCCCAATGTGTTTATTGTCGTAATATTACAATTAAATAATCACTCCACTTCACTTCACACAATTGTACATTCTTAAATAAGTATAGGCTTAAGAACCGGGTGTAACAACGATTGCACTGAGATGTGTACAGCTCGAGAGCTTGTGATAAACTAACTGTCCCAAAAGCAATATGCATCCCCTTATTAACTTTGTTATTCACGTTATAGTCAAATCAGTATTCTTACTTTTTACAAATACCCTCATTAAGTCTGTTATTTACGTTAAAGTCAAATCAGTGTTGCTACTATTTCACCCAACCCTTGTACCACGATAATATCATAATCCAACTGAGTTCGACTAACTATCTCATTCTCCGACACGGCCATCCTGCGAATCACACGTCCTCGTGTGAAAAGCTCTACCAGATGTACCTGAAACCAAAGAAGTTCAGCACAGTAACTGATAATTTCGCTCGGCCATTCCTGCCTTAACATGATAGCCATTTTTGCTATTAATCGCTTCAGTTTAATCATTACACTAACGCTTACTCATACTAACCAATGATACAGTTCCAATCTTTTAACTTATCTCATCAATTCAAGTCTAAAGTCAACACAGGTAAGGAGTAAGCATAGTTTAGACAATCCAAATGTAACGATTACTAAGATCAACAGCCCTACAGCTCCACCAAGCACATTTACTACCTACGCACTTACCTAAGGGAGACAGTTTTTACTTTATAGTATTCTAGGCAAGAATAGACTGTACTACATCACCCAAAGCCATTGCTTATAGACTATTCACGGACTACTAACGAAAATCTATTATCTCCGCACTGTATCGTGTTATTGAAACAGCCACCACGCCGTTAATAGTGTAAGTCGCCTCCAATGGCCTCCACGCCTTCCAGATAACCACCACGCCTTCTGGACAGCTCCGTCTATATGACCACCTCGCTTCATTTAGACAGGCCTTCACGCCTTCTAGATTACTACTAAATCTGGCAAAGAGCATACGGCCTCCCGGATGGTAGCCGGTTACCGCAGCCCTTGGACGCGTGTAACACCAGGGGTAACACACGCGTGCGTACCGACTCTGCAGAAATCTCTTCTAGATCACCACAAATTCTGGCAAAAAGCATACGGTCTCCCGGATGCTAGCCGGTTACCGCAGCCTTTGGACACTTGCAACACCAGGGGTATCACTCGCGTCTGCCGACTCTGTGTAAATCTCTTCACCTATCCTTCCAGATGGCCACCTAGCCTAGTCAGATAACACCGTCTAAATTGCCACCTCGCCTCATTTAGACAACACCGTGTAAATGGCCAACTCACCGTTCAGACCCCTAACAGAACCATAAGTCATTTTAGCCTTCTTTTTCTTTCTAATCTTGCTTTATCGAGTTTGCGTTAGCACTTTGCACTATCTATCAATAGACCAGTGACAGCAAAATAGAATAGTGAAAGAGAGACAAGTTAAATAACGAACACTATTGTAGCGAACTAATCGATTCACTTCACGGACAACTTAAGTTTACTTAAGAGATACGAATTTCTATCAGGCTGTGTCTACATAATAGCTAATAGTAAGGTCAACTTTACACCGGCTGATAGAATTTCACTCCAAAATGAACTACACTACCTAATTGGCATTAGTTTAAACCTATCGTGAGATTATATGACGTAAGAGATTAAAATATTGTGTGATTTTAACGACCTAGAAACATTGAGGCATTACATAACCTTACATGACCTTCACTATGAGAATAAATGTCAGGGACATAAACAAAGGACATTGCCAACCGCATATGGAACCAGCACAGTACATCGCTATCAAGGGACTCACTCAACTCCTAGTTAGTTGCTTACACTATACTTTTAACCATCATAGTTTATTTCTACCTACATTTTTCAATTCCGAAATCGTCACGAAATCAAACCGCAATTTCACGATAATAAAATCAATTACAATAATCTTGCTAAAACAATATTGATGAGTACCGCATCAAAGTCTAGTCTCATTTGCGTAACAACTTAAACAAGGGTAATAATAAAGCATACCGTCACGTCACACTAACAACACATCTTGTTAACGCTTCAACACAAACTGGGATATTAAACTACGCAGCCTAGGTGCGGCTCATCTTATTAAGTATCACGCTAGTATTTTAATAAGCAAGTACAACTCAAATCATTAGGTGCCTATTTTATCTGACTATCCGATTATGACTATAATCTAGCTCCCATAATCTCTATGACTGCTAAACACTAATAGTTCCGTAACGATAACTATACCCGTGATTATCTCCGTGACCAAAACGCAAAATAATAATTTGAGACTCAAGAGGACACGCACTTAAATCCAATTAAAACGCTAACCAACTATATTCTCAACAACAATGGGTACTTGTACCTCAGGTACCTTCGTAATCCATTAGTAAACAACATGAAATCGACTCACAGAAAATAGCCATCTATCCAGTAGGGTTGCCGAATGCAGCACAGGTCAACCCGAAGCTGGTTGTTGCTGTTGCTCACTGCACCGGTGTTGCTACCAACCGCGCTGCCGTTGCCACGACTGTTTTTGACTGCAGTGAAGTTGCAGACACGAGGGCAGTTATTCGTAAAGTAGCCAGCATCACCATATCTGTGACATTTAACACAACACAGCATTTGGTTCCAGCTTAGACAATAAAATAATGTTAGAAGTAAAGGAACGATCACATGACCTGTTTTTCCCACACTTGAAGCACCGCAGACAACCGCGCAGCATGGAATGACCACCATCTAGCTATTATCATGTCGCGTATAAGCACGCGCATCTCATGATTCATTTAGTTACACTATTACGATGCCACCAAACTTTATTCAGTCTTCATTCTTGACGTCATCCCTCGCTTGTCACAAGCCACTATTTGACACGTGTTCGGGGTTCTCAAGCACGTGGCAGTCCTCAAAGTATGTAGAAACAATTCAAGTATGGTTTTAATTGCCTGTCTTTATCCCACGCCTGATGTCGGAGTCAGCGACAGCCAAGCGATACAAAGACCACAATTAGAGTTCAGTGGTATCAGGATTCAGTGGGCGCAGTGCAGGCAATAAAACAACCTTATACCATCGCTTCGTAAAAGTCCCGTATGAGGAGAAGAAGCGACGCAACAAACTCCTCACGGGCCCAATGTGTTTATTGTCGTAATATTACAATTAAATAATCACTCCACGTCACTTCACACAATTGTACATTCTTGAATAAGTATAGGCTTAAGAACCGGGTGTAACAACGATTGCACTGAGATGTGTACAGCTCGAGAGCTTGTGATAAACTAACTGTCCCAAAAGCAATATGCATCCCCTTATTAACTTTGTTATTCACGTTATAGTCAAATCAGTATTCTTACTTTTTACAAATACCCTCATTAAGTCTGTTATTTACGTTAAAGTCAAATCAGTGTTGCTACTATTTCACCCAACCCTTGTACCACGATAATATCATAATCCAACTGAGTTCGACTAACTATCTCATTCTCCGACATATATATAAAAATATTTTATTTTTTATTTTTTTATGTTTTTTTTCTTGGTTGGTTTTTTCTTGACTTGTTGATGCGTACTTGGCGCCGCGATGCGCAGCGTAGCAGTACCCTAACCTAACTTGGTATCATAGAGCCTTTTGATCCTTGTCGGGGACAAGAACGAATAAGCTAATAAAAATATTTTACAAAAATCGCCATTTTCTCGCTGACTACGCGTCATTTAAGAACATATTCGCGTGGCTTCAACCTTTAAGGTAAGGCTTCAGCCCTAAGTGACCCGTCTAAAATATCCAACTCTTAAGCTTTCCATTCTCATACTAATTAGATCAAATTTCAGGTGAACGAACTAAAGCAATGTATATCAAGTCAAAGTTCGGCAACCGTCAAATAATTTACGAAGGTTATAAATTTTATCGCAAACGTGATTCGAGAAGAAAAAATGGCGAGCATGAAAGATGGAAATGCGTCGACATTCAATGTACAGCGAAGTTGGTTACACTCGATGATGTCATAATTAGTGGAGAATTTCATCACAATCATCATCCAAGAATAAATTAAGAAATTAATTTATGTATGTAGGTAGGTACTCTCCTTATACGCAACCTGCAACATATTGTAATTGATTAACATTTCAGGTTCCTGTTTTTCAACTATATGCCTTTGTTTCACCACACTCTCGCCATGTAAAAGATTAAAGATGTTATATTGTATAAGTTTGTTTATTTGTTTTATTTATATCTGAAAACCTAGAGAAAAACACAGCAAACAAAGATGCTGGCAGAAGGAAAAAAGTTATAAAAATAATTATAAGTGTTGTAATTAGTGCGATTAACCATTTGCAAACCCTGCTTTTATGACAAACATAATGATTATTAAATTAAGATTATCTATATATTTTTTGAGTGATACTTAGATCATCATCAGCCTATAATGTCCCACTGTTGAGCACAGGCCTCCTTTCACAAATCAGGGTGAAGGGGAATGGGCAGATACTCCACGACGCGTGCCCACTACGGATCGGTGGAAGTAGGCCAATGGTCAACCTACTGTTGGAACTTTCAAGCCGCCTAGAAAGCCTCCAACTAGCTTAACGGCTATCACAATTAAGTGATAACCGGGACCAACGGCTTTACGTGCCGCGTGCCGTAGTCTCTATGCTCAAAATACCTGTCAAATATATAATGATAAATAAATATTTAAAAAAAAACTAATAATAGTTTTTTTTTTGTAGCAAAATAAAACTGGTTTTATTAAAAAAAAAAACCTAACATATTCACCGGCGTTATGAAATCATTTGATTAGGCGATGGTACACTTTTGCTCTCCGATTTGAAATATTGTATATTTCTTTAAGTAGTCCCTTAGAATACATTAAATTAAATATTGACCCAGATCTCCTCCACAGAAAACACATTTGCGGTAATGGCGACTACAACACGTGGCGCCCTCTGTCTTCTCTACTTAGGGTTCTTTTATACGAAGATCCAAGAATATAAGCTTAAGACGAGATGGAGGTGTCGAAATAGAAAGTGCAAAGCTTACATCGTTACAGTTGATGAGCACTCAATGAAGAAGGTCATTTTTCAAGGGCATTATCATTCTCATCCTCCCCAAGTACCAAACTTCTAAGCCTATCAACCTTTTTAATTAAAATAAAATTATTATTACGACGTCTCTTGTCTCTTTATTTATTGTAACCCAAAACCTTTTTTCCAGATTTGATTTATGCATCGATGGCAACTACACGAACTGGTCATCCTCTACTTATGTACTTAGGGTACTGTTACACAAGAAATACGACTATTGGAATCAAAACCAGGTGGAGATGTCGAAACAGAAAATGTAAAGCCAATGTCTACACGATCGAAGAAGGCCATATGAACAGGATCGTGTTATACAAGGATGCCCATTACCACCCTCCTCACGTAGGATATTAAAAAAAAAATATAGATACTTAAACAAAGTAATTAAAAATCAGCATACTTATTATTTGTAGGGGTTCATCAGAGCAGACACTCAGTGTTTCTGAAGAGTCAAATCTGCTTAAAGTAACGTGTTAGAGCTACCGCAGAGTATGTGTGTTATGCCCATTGAGCTTTTATTACTACGTATAGAGAAGCTATTATAAGCAAAGGTTATGTTCCATTTTTTTAGAGTCAACTAAAGTTCTCTTTAGCGCTGAAACAATAATTAGTTGTCTAAGCAGACAGTAGAAACACGTAGCGCTATCAGAACGCTTTTAGGAGCGTTTGTTCATCGTTCTACAACAACAAGTTTGGCCGGATGGCCTCACTTGAATGGAAAATAGTTAATAGTAATAATAATAATAGTAAAAAAATATGTACAAATTGTCATGTTATCCCATATACCTATCTTGTTTTTATTTAGTTGCTTGACATTTAATAAATTGTTTACATAAACCGTGGGGTGGAGACCTGCAGGGCTATTTTAAAACGTCGGATTCTATATCGGAAACGGATTCAAAAACTACCGAAGGCGATATTCCGCAATTGCTTTTTTAATTTCCGAATTAGAATATTTTTGAAGGTTCTTTACGGAAATATCAATTCGATTCACGGAAAAGTTTTCGGATATTAAAAAAGCAATAGCATTCGCCTCGGATTTTTTTAAATCCGTTTCCGATGTCGAATCTGACGTTTTAAAATAGCCCAGCTGGTGTCCTGAAATACAGGCCCTGCCTAGTTTAGGCACCAGTCTCCCGCAATCTAAGTATATTTATGTCTTAATGTAGCTATGTATTATTGTTGTAACTTATTGTGGGATATTTTTATTTTATAGTTATGATATGTGGCGTCTTCTTCGTACGTTTTTCTGTACGTAGTAATACTAGCTCAATGGCGTCAGAAAACATACCTGACGCACTGCAAAATCTAGGTAGCCCCAACACTATCCTGAACATATTATTACTAGTTGATCTGTGAGCGTAGACCTCGCGGGTCTCGATAATTATATGAAATTCCCTTGTCGATTCAGTTTTTAGAAACCGCGCTGCGAGCATTGATGTATCGATAAATTATCGATATTGGACATAACTCTATGAGAACGATATTAATTGTTAAAAAACCAAGTTTATCGATATTTTAAACTTATCCACTATCCATGCTCGGCAGCAGAATCGACAAAAGATTTCCATATAATTACCGAACCTGCTCACATTTCACGAGAATCGGTTGAGAAATGCGACCTGTGGTGGAGAACAGACGGACATCTGCCGGACATACGAAAGCATTTTTGCCCAAGCTGAAACGGATATGCTTCGCGCTCGCCCGGTCAATTAAAGAACGCTTATAGTCTTTTTGGTATAACCACAGATTAAATAATATACTACGTACGTACATGTATAACTAACTATGCCACAAGTTGCTTGTAAAACCATTGACAGAATGATATAAATAATGTTAATATGCAATACATTAAACAATTACCCCCTTACTCATAAAGCGCTATTTAACTAATATACTGTTTAAAGGGTCACGTAAATAATGTCGCATTATTTGAAAATGTCAATAAAGTGAAGTTATTTACGTGACCCTTTAAACAGTATATTAGTTAAATAACGTTTTATGAGTAAGGGGGTAATATTACAAAAAAATGCATTATTATTATGACTATATTCCCGTATACTGTGTATTTATGTATGTAATTGTATTCATGTATATAATTGTAGTTATGTATATAATGTATGTATGTATATTTATTGATCTTTTTTTGTTATAAAAGTATACACCACCGTCTAATAACGTGTCTAAATTCCTCTCCATCCCAAGGTTGTCTGGAAGAGATCGCTTCTTAGCGATAAGACCGCCTATTGTACTTACAGTAATTTTTAATTTTAAGCTTTTATTTTTATACTTTGTTAAATACTTTTTGTACAATAAAGAGTTATCTATCTATCTATCTATCTATGGGACGTGTCGCTTGCTGCGAAAGGTACTTCATTGTAATACATAGAAACGTAGTGACGTAGCGACAGTGTCGTATGCTGCTGCTGCATGCGGACCACTCCCAGCCGACATCCTAATGTTTTTTATTTTTTCAGAGGCATCATTTTCAACATCAAATAGAGGCAGGCGTATCATTTGTATAAGTGGACACAGATTTTGTCATCATAGTTCAAATGTTTTTAAAACACGTTGGCAATGCGCAGTTCGGGGATGTCGAGCATTTTTACACACTATAGATGATAAAGTCTTCAAGCATAATAATGAACACAATCATCCTCCAAAAAATATGTTTAAATAAAAATTAAATAAAAAAAAAGTAATATAATTTAGTTATTTTATTATAGTACTGGTAACCAATATAGAAGCGCTCTCAAATGGTCACCACCACTAAGAAAGGGTCTGATCGTCAACCATTTCAACCATTTTTGACTCTGGTTAAGAGTCCACCTATCGCGCTGCAGGTCGTGGGTTCGATGCCCACACAGGACATGCATTTGTGCGCATGAAAATATCTGTATGTCCTGAGTCTGGGTGTTATTAAGTATGTATTTACAAACAAAAAGTTGTATTATGATTCATTTCTCATTCTAACAGTCACTTAAAAAATATAACAGTGATCATCTGCTTTTGGCGCTGATGGTTCATACATAAATAGATAACTCTTTATTGTACACCATTAGATGTTAACAAAAGTTACAAGAAATACTTATAATTACTGCTTAATACACACAGGCGTTTCTGTCTGTATCTACATAAAAAATATCGCTAGGGACTTAATTTAACTATCATTAACGTTTAATCATTTTGTGGGGCCTCGTCAGTCTTCGTACTCTTTTATTTTATATTATATGTGGTTCTTGTAGTTGGTAACACATTTAATACTGTATTTATGTGAAATTGCTTTGTAATATCTTGTGTACTGTTTCTGAACCCAAATAAATGAAAAAAATAAAATAAAAAAATATCAATTATCTGGTTTCCATTTTCCATAGTATAAGCTCTGCTTAGTTTGGGATAAAATGACCATGTGTGAGGAATGTCCCAGGATATTTATTTATTTCTTATAGTTCGGATAAAGGAAATTAAAAAAAAAATATAAGAAGAGGTAGAGCGTAGCGTTTATACTTTCAAAGAGCAACTCGACTGGGGAAGTCACTCCACCTTACAGAATACCGCAGCCAAATAACTGAACTACGGAACTACTATGTTTCTGCGCGTGAGTAAGGTCGCCAGAGCTCATTGGGGAGGGGAAAGGGTCCTTAAAGCGTGTGATGCCCCGTGTGTTGTAAGCGTCCATAGATCAGACAGACTTTCTAAATTGATATTTAAAAAAAATATTTATGAATGATGACGTGGGTATTGTTTATGTTAGAACAAACGATAAGAAATCGTTGAGACAATATTTTTTACCAGATTGCACAGCCCTTTGTGTATACTTTGTGTTACTATTGCCCTTCCTTGGTGTCTTAATTAGCCGTTTCCTATTAAGTATGCTTTTACAGGAACGATATTGTGTTAGGTTAAGAACTACTTTAAGTATGAAAGTTGCTTAGCAAATAATAAAGGTTTGTTTGGTTTCAAGACTTTCAAGGCTCGTACTCGGTTTGCCTATCAAATTCAAATTCAAAATGTATTTATTCAATTTTGGCCCTGAAAAGGCACTTATGAACGTTAACAAAATGACTCTACACCGGCTCCAAATACAGTAAATAATATCGTAGACGCAGCTTTAGATTAAATCCCTCTTCTGGCATGTATGGTATGAGATCGATCTTGATGTATGATATTTGTTCATTTATATTGCCTAGTTGGTCGAACGGTATAAACCTTCAGTAAGAGACTGTGGCGAAACCAGGATTTCAGTTTGGGAGTGGCTGAGGGGCTTGATCCAAGTGACGGTAGCCTTTATCAAGATTTATCAGGGGTAAATAAAAAAAACATAATAATATCTTAAAGAATATTCGAATCAATATTTAAATATAAAAAAAGTGTTATAAACTTTCGACTTTCAACTTTTTTCGAACAAGGGCACCAACTTTCCTTTTCTTAATACCTAGATTAATGTGATAGAGTCTGGCAAACGAAAGTTGAGCCTGGCTGTAATTGAAACTCTTTACATGGCAACATTCTATTATAGTAATTACTATATTTTGTTTCAGGTATTGCTCAGTTCGTACTATCGGACCGCGGAGCACACAAACTTATATATGGAGGGTTTACATTCGGAAAACATTACGTGAGCAATGATAAAATACGATGGTATTGTCGTAACCACAAAAAAGGTTGTAAAGCTGCCATTTTTACAATTGGGAATAGAATATTAAAAGTTAACAATCAACATAATCACAATTTATTGTCTTATTTAGGATCATAAGGTAATTAATTTCTGATATTGTCCCTTACAGCAGTGCCAAGTGCAGTTCGCCAAGTATTTCCTAACTACGAGGTAGGTCGTATCATTTCATTGCAAATTGGTAGCTATTGAGCTTTGAATGTAACTTAATTACGTGTGAGTGTAATAGAAATTAATAAACCGACAAACATTTATTTATTCTTTTATTTTCATGGCTTTCTTAAATATTATACAGAATGTCTAAAAAATAGAGTCCAGGGGAAGTGCAAAGGTAGAGCATCCTTAGAGGTAGTGTTAGTTATGAAATAAAAATTCAATAAGAATATAAAATCCAATTTGAGCCCTAATGATTTTAAGGTATGCATATGACTGTCATCATCATCATCATCAGCCTATAATGTCCCACTGCTGAGCACAGGCCTCCTTTCACAAATGAGAGTGAAAGGGAATGGGCAGATACTCCACCACGCGTGCCCACTGCGGATTGGTGGAGGTAGGCTAGTGGTCAACCCACTGTTATAATTTTTCAAGCCGCCTAGGAGGCATCCAACTAGCGTAACGACTATCACAATTAAGTGATAACCGGGACCAACGGCTTTACGTGCCTTCCGAAGCACGGAAACGCTCGATATGAATACCACTAGACGGTCACCCATCCAGGTACCGACCACGGCAGTTGTAGCTTGAGTTTGCCGATCGATTAAGAACGGTTAATCATGCTACACCACGAGCGCTTCGCATATGATTGTAATGTTTACTAAATATTCTTGTTTGTTATATTTAAAGGTACGACAACATTTATTACATCCAAGAGAGGAAAACCATTGATCAATATATCTGGATACTCGTTCTCAAGACAAAGTGTAGCAGGTTTAAAAATAAGATGGCACTGTTCAACTCACCACAACAAGGGTTGCAAGGCTATTGTATACACTATTGAAAATGACATTATCAAATGTAAGAACGAACATTGTCACCCTCCTTCTAGAGCATCTAAGTCCTAATCTGGATACTATTATGAGTTTTTTTTAATATTATTTTATTATTTAGGATTTCAATCCCATCGTATTCATTTGTTAAGCACTATAAAGATTATAAATTATGGAAAAAGTATTTGTAAAAGATTAAAGAAAGAATCAGTGATGAAGGAGGATATCTACAATTTATTTTTGGATTATCCCGATTTTAGATTTAACATAATAGACTGAATTGTACCACTACCTTTGTACCTTTTATTTTGTTAACATATTTATTAACATCGATGTTTTGTGACTTCTCTAAAAATTTTTATGCATATATTATTTTCGCATTTTAAATGAAGTTTTTTTTTTTCAGATTGTTGGAGGTTTTTACAAAGTTGTTCATTTTAAAGTAAATGATTTGTTTATTTTTTTGAATATGTTATAACTGTTATATTTTTCTAGGTCCAGTAACATATACTACATCGATTCGAGGGACCGTATTAATGGTAATATCGGGGTACACGTTAGCAAAACAAACTACGTATGGTCCAAAAACAAGATGGTACTGCTCTTCTCATCACAGCAAAGGTTGCAAAGCTGTTGTGTTTACTATTGATGATGAAATTATTAAATGCAAAAACGAACATTGTCATGGGCCACCAAAAAGAAACTAAAACATGGATAAAATTTGCTTAAAAATTAGGTTTTGTTGTTGTTGCTGTGTGTGTGTTTTTATTATGTGATATTAAATTGTGTATTTGGCATTATTAAATAGTTTTAATTTAAGTAAATACGGTTTAAAATCATTTTTTTCTCTAAGATTGTCAAAAGTCAGTTAAATAATAAACAAAGTAAGTAGGTACTAACAATTGGGAATTTGAAGTGATTTTTTTTTGTCATAAATCGAAAGATCATATATAAGTTATGATACAAAACTATTTTTAGTTTTATTTTTTTCGTTGTTATTAAAAAGTTATAACCAATTGAAAATATTTTTTTGAACTGTGTACCGAAAACGAACCGACATGTACCGAACTACCCCGATGAGGGCGCGTGACGTCACAATGTTAATTGTTACTCACCATTACATACACTTGATACAGTTTTTTACGTTTTCATCAATTAAATCTTGTTATTATCGTCAATATATTTATAAATTTATCACAGAAAGTAAATTTTAAAGGTTACCGTCTTTATTTCGTACCATCGTGTACAAATAATTCACAAATAACTCCCCAAAAAATGTTTTTAAATTTGCTACAAAATGTCTAAAAGTTGAAACCATAGAAACATAGGGCAACGTGCATCTAATCAGATGGATAGTAGGATAGTCCAATTCACCAAAGCATGAAATTTTAATGCCACCACTTTAGGGACTACTGAGCAAATAATCACGTAATCTTGTGTATAGTTTTAAATAATTTGCTGGCCGGGAAGACGCCATGTTTTATTAAAATTTAATTTCCCTTCATCATTTTTTTTATTGCCACCATTTTCAACTATTTAGTTGTTTTTCCGATTTCTCTCAAAATGGATATTTGAGAGGCCCTTGGAACCCCATAACATTTATCTCTTCACAAAATTCAAAAAGAGCCGCCATATTGAACTATCTAGTTATTGTTCCGATTGCTCTCAAAGTGGATATTTGAGAGACCCTTGGGCCACATAACATGAATCTTTGCTCAAAATTAAAAATAATGTCCGCCATTTTGAATTATTTAGTTACTGGTCCGATTGCTCTCAAAATGGATATTTGAGAGACCCTTGGGCCACATAACATGAATATGTGCTCAAAATTTAAAAAAGTGTCCGCCATTTTGATTTATTTAGTTACTGGTCCGATTGCTCTCAAAATAGATATTTGAGAGACCCTTAGGCCACATAACATGAATCTATGCTCAAAATTTAAAAAAAGTGGTCGCCATTGTGAATTATTTAGTTACTGGTCCGATTGCTCTCAAAATGGATATTCGAGAGACCCTTGGGCAACATGAAACGATACTTTCCTCAACATTAAAAAAAGTGGCCGCCATATTGATTTATGTAGGTATTGGTCCGATTGCTCTCAAAACTGATATTTGAGTCAATTAAAAACTTCAAAACGGCGGCAACTTTTTATTAATTCTAACAAAATATTCGTATTCAGTCACGATGCGGAACCCGGATATCGATTTTGAGAGATATCATACAAGTAAGAAGTTTAATATGGCTGTCATTTTATTTAATTTTGAGCTTTGATCTATGTTATGTGGTCCAAGGTTCTCTCAAATATCCATTCTGAGAGCAATCGGACCAATAACTAAATAATTCAAAATGGCGGACATTATTTTTAATTTTGAGCAAAGATTCATGTTATGTGGCCCAAGGGTCTCTCAAATATCCATTTTGAGAGCAATCGGAACAATAACTAGATAGTTCAATATGGCGGCCACTTTTTGAATTTTGTGAAATATTCATTTTATGAGGTCCAAGGACCTCTCAAATATAAATTTTGAGAGTACTCGGACCAATAACTGAATAGTTCAAAATGGCGCAATTTTTGATTCTTGTTTAAGAGAGGAGAGAGGGACTAGTATGACGGATAGAAGAGATGAATGGAAGAAGCGTACATATTGCGCCGACCCCAATTGATTGGGAACAGGGCAGGCAGATGATGATGATGATGTTTAAGAGAGGAGAGAGAGCCACGGGGTAGAGCGTATATAGCGTTTATTCGCTCAAAGAGCAGATCGACTGGGGAAGTACCACCACCTTACAGAACACTGCAGCCAAATAACTTTATGTTGTGTAAAGTTGTGTTCCTGCGCGTGAGTAAGGTCACCAGAGCTCATAGGGGAGGGCGGAAAAGTCGGTAACGCGTGAGCGATGCGTCCATATGGCTGCGGTAACCGCTTACCATCAGGCGGGCCGTACGCTTGTTTACCGACATAGTCGTATAAAAAAAAAATTGTGACTCATAACATTTCACTTTTAATATTGTATGTGATCAATAATAAAAATTCCTAACCGCATCAATTTTCCCAATTTATGGGAAACTTTTATGATCTTAAGTCGATTATAGCTCAGTGGTAATGACGTCGGACACCGAGACGAAGGTCCTGGGTTCGAATCCTACAATGAGCTTGAGCTTTCGGTGAAGGAAAACAACGTGAGGAAATCATAGCACGGTGGTAGAGTAATTTGTAATACCCAATACCCATCTGGCTGGCTACCACCAAGCACCTGTCGGTGTGTTCCGACAGCTGCACTTGAGAGCTAGTTCCTTGTAGGCTTTGTGTGCTTACCAACGGCCACATCATCACCAAAATGTCATGTCATTTGTCATGTCAATCCCAAATTAAGCAGAGCTTGTACTATGGAAACAGATAACTGATATAATACAAATACCTACAACTTTTTGTTTGTAAATACATACTTAACATACATAATTACACCCAGACTTAGGACATACAGACATGTTCATGCACACAAATGTTCGTCCTGTGTGGGAATCGAACCCACGACCTGCGAGCTGCGGTGCGATAGATGGAATCTTAACCAACTGTATTATAGAAACCGTTCGACCGTGTACTCACATAGAGTTACATTAACATTGTGACGTTTCAAGCAGGGCGCCAAGCCAGCCGACCCGTTTTGAGTCACGTGATTATTTTTCAAATTTGGTCCATTTTAAATAATTTATAATAAATTGATAATAAGTATATTTTGGTTTTTTTGAATTGACTTTCAAAATTGTTCTAATAAAGTTTTAAAATACATAATAAAAAAAATATATTTTTTTTTCAATAACCCAATTATTATGTCTAGTGTCGCAGAAGTATTACATTGCCTATGGCTATGCTATTCAATAGAATTGTAATATCTTTTTTTTATTCTAAAACTGTAATATACTTAGGTAGGTACTTTACTTTACTTTGCCCTGTAGCTGGGGCTTAGAATAACAGCTACGGTGTTTCCCTGCCTGTCGTAAAAGGCGACTAAACGGGGCCTTTGGGGTCGTGGGCAATCAGGGCGGGGGCTCTGTGCGCCCAGAAGCGACGCCAAGGAGGACGGTACGATGGGTCGATGTGGTCACGACTCATCGTGCGATAGCACAGCGAAGGTGCTGGGGGGAGGTATCACACTTCCCCCGGGACGAGCTATCTTAGCGCCGCGCGTGGAGGGGTGAGCACGTACGCGTTCAACACGAGAGCCCCCTTTCTACAGCGCAGATGACCACCACCGTAGGGTTAGGTACTTTACTTACAAAGAAAGTATTTACCAACATAGATATTATTTATTTTACAGCGCATTTTACAACGTCGAAACGCGGCGGACGCATTTTGGTATTATCAGGATACAGATTCTGCCATCACGTCACTAAGGGTGGTCGGACTCGCTGGTACTGCCCGCGTCACCAAAGTTATAACTGTGGTGCCTCGATAATAACAATATATGACGAAATTGTTAAATGTAATAATAACCACAATCATCCACCTTCAATGAAAAACTAAACTAGGTAGGTAATTTAGTGACTTTATAAAATGGAACTATAATAAATTAGAAGTAGGTACCTATTACCGATAGAGCACCAATTTTAACAACACCAATGCTTAGTGAACCAATGTTATTCCCTTTAAAAAAACCTCGTCTGAAATTATTTCCCTTTTAAATAAAAGTAGTAAAACCAACAAACATGATGGATTTATAGATAAATTGAAATGTAAATTGGAACTACGTAATTGTAAATAATTTAAATATTTCCAATGCCTGTAATTAAAAGTTGTTTTTTTTTCGAATGTTTAATTAATTGGATTTGCTGTTACAGTTTAATGTATTTGAATGCGAACCCAATGGAAGTTTCCTCGAATGTTTTACTCAATAGAATTGGTGTTACAGACGTCCAGTTCATTCCGACTGAAAAGGGGAGGTAACATTCTTGTGTTGCGTGGTTTTCGTATTCTCAAGTGGGCAATCGTCTCTTCTATTGCTCCTCGAAGCACATGGGGTGACGCACGCGCGTCAGGATGATGTCCGGCAAGCTGGTCGCGTCGGGTGACGCGCACAACCACGCGCCGCCCTCGCACGCGCGCTGCAACGGAGTATTCGTTCAGCTGCGCCCACGCGCTCCGGCTCACTCCCTCATCAACACTGACACTCTTCCCTCGCCTAAAGCCCATCACACACGTAGCTATAATATATATTAATATGCTGAGCTATAATATAAATGCCAGTACAAGTTGGTGAAGTAACAGAAATATATATTATAGCTGCGTGTGCGGTCACTCAAAGATTAGTATTGAAAATATATCGTAATATGCTTTGCTATGATTATAATATCTTACGATCGATATTTGTGAAACCTAATGTCACTTTTTGATCGTTTGTTCTAGCGAAAAAACGATCAAGTCACTGTGTGTACCGATATCATACGATCGATATTTGTGAAACCTAATGTCATAAATTGTAAATGCGTTGTGTAAAAAGTACGTTGTTTTAATTTTATTTATTTATTTATTTATTAGGGAAATTTACAGCTTATTACAAAGAAGAACAATCAAATTTAATTGTGACATTTTGTGAAGCCAATTAAAGATTACCACAGATTAAACAAAAAGAAACGGTTGCTGATAAAAACAGTACAAAATTGTTACTCGTTTCATGTTATGCAATTTACACGCTAACTGACATGTGTAGATCTTTAATATTATGACATTTTGTAAATATACCTTATTGATGCAAATAAATGTACCTATGTATTTCTAAAATAGAAAAAAATATTATGCCTGTCTGGGATGCCTGTCTTTACGTAAGGAGTAAGGACGGACTCGCAATTGGCTATGTTTTCTCTAAGTGTCTAATGATGATGATGATGAACCTGAGGTTTTATGTTTTGTTAATTTTCGGAATGTCATGATTTATTTTAATCAAAGTACAACAAAAAAGTTTCTGAAGAAGGCCATCAAGAATAATTATTCCTTTGCATAAATATTTTAATTTCTTTTTTCAGTTCACTTTAATACTACACCCAAAGGTAACACCATATTGATACTCAATGGATTTCGATTTTCGAAGAATTATCAAAATGGTGACACAATTTCTTGGAATTGCAATAAACACGGTTGTAATGCCCGTATGCGCACAATAGGAAATGAGATTATATACACGAAGAATGGGCATCATCACCCTGCACCAAATGTGCACGGAAAAAAAAAACTGGTTCCTGCAACGAACATTCGGTAGGCCGATTTTTTTCGTAGTATATGTGACAACTCTACAGATAGTAAACTCAACTATTCACTTATCGTAAAAGTTATATAGTGTAAGTAGGTCAGTATGTACATAGTATATGTTACATAGTAAGCATTAGGACTCAAATTGTAAACTTAGCTGATTATTATCGTACGAATAACTATAGCATATTATATCCGTTACCAAAAATTTGTAGTATCTTCTATATTGCCTTGTAGTATCTACTATATTGCCTTGTAGTATCTACTATATTTCTTTGTAGTATCTACTATAATTCTTTGTAGTATCTACTATGTTACTTTGTAGTATCTACTATACAACTTATCCCTAGCCTCTGCACAATAAATGAAATGTCGGCTTATACTAGGCACTTCTCAAAAGTGCTGCAAATTGTATTTTTGTTTTTATTTAGAAAAATGTTTTAAAACAAATTATTATATGTACTACATACAATTCGTTCGAAAACGTAAATAAAAAATACATAATTAATTAACAGCACTTTTGGGAAGTAGTAATAACCGACATTTCATATATTGTGCAGAGGCTATACATAAGTTGCATTGTTTTGTAATGTTTACTCTTCAGATCGGAACAAATATAAATTATTATGCGTTATAATAAAAGCGATCTAGTAAAATATGAAGTGTAGCTATACAATATTAATATTTTATCATGAAAAGCATACATAATTCATTAAGTAACCTTAAAATGTTTCACAATCTTCTAGTATAAAAATAAAAAATTAAAATTAAATCAACTATTATTTTGTATTGGCAAACATATATAACAATAAACCAAGTCACAATTGTATAAAAACAACTTTTACATTGTACCTAATAATAGATCCTCTCCTCGCTAAACAGTGTAGGTACTTATACTTTTAATATAACTCATCTCGTGCGATTTGGTTCTAGAGGTTTAAATTTGTGTAAATCCAGCTCTATGACCAATCGCTTTTATCAATTCCTTGATCATGTACTGATCTAAAATATTCAGTGTATTTATGTCGAGCTTATTTTCTGTAAAAGAAAAAAAACTTATTCATTCATTCAGAAGTGAGCCAGTTTACAGTTCCAGTTACATTCAGGATAAAAGACAGTTGGTTTCTCTGACGTCCTACGTGGGCTATGAATCGGCTAGCACTTGGAGTGCGCGTCGTGAACGACATCCCCGGCACCATTCCGGATGGAAGTGAGAAATCACGTGCAACTCACGTTTGCTTTGGTGGCAGGACCTACCGGCCCCCCTAGACAAGTTGGTTGTCGACAATCGTCATCGTTAGTAAGCGATCAAACTCTGTTTGGGATTGACATAAGAGATTATTAAAAGTCACGTGATATTTCGATTTGAAATGTCAATCCCATACAAAGGTTGATCGTTTAGTGTCGATGACGATTGTCGAGAAACATATTGTTTACTGGCCCTGGTGCGATAGTGTCCCGTTTTTTATAACCGGAAGGTTGTTAAAGATAGCCGCTAAAATAAATGTCTGTAGTTGTACTGACGTATGAATATTACTTGTGTGTTCAGATCTGACTTTGATAAAGTTGTCATTGCCATCTACATCATTACATACATCTAATAAATTAATGCACGTTATTTCTTCGATAATAATGTCTTGCGCTAACCATGTTTACATTCTGGTATTCTTTTACAGATATGACCCCCATGTTTTGCACGTCTAGATTTGGAAAGCCTCAGTTGTGTATCGGACGCTATCGGTACACGTTACTAAATACTTCTTACAAAGTATCACCAGTAAGGAGATGGCGGTGTACCAACCAGCCTCGAGGATGTCAATCGAAAGCCGCCACAATGGATAATATGCTAATCGAAATAGCTAACACTCATAATCATTGATATATCTTAAGGTATAATGGCTCAGTGATAGAATCCTACAATGAACTTGAGATTTTGGTGAAGGAAAATATCGCGAGGGTACCATAAAACGGTGGCAGGGTTATTTGGGTACAAAGTAAGTAGACATTTCGTTGCTATCGGTGTATAGCCCGGTTCCTATAAACAAAAACGAATCGTTTTCCTTATCTATGGTAGGTTTTTTATTGCCAGACTGTGCATATAGATCATTTTCATATTTGTGATAGCTACTTCCATATGGGAGTGTCTGCTATGCAAAGCTTTATTATTAGTAAAGATATAAGAGTTTTAATTTTTACAGATACGGTCCGGTCCGTAAATTATAGGAATCGGCCATATGTCGCCCGCCAGATGGTAAGCAGTTACCGTAACCATATGAACGCTTGCAACACACGGGACATCATGCTATACCGACCTTTTCTCCCTCTCCAATTACCACTGGCGACCTTACGCGCAGGAACTCAACATAAATTTATTTGGCTGCGGTATTCTGTAAGGTCGAGGTACTCATCCAGTCGAGCTCTGAGCAATAAACGCTACGCTCCACCTCATTTAAAACTGCTCTTGACAGCCCTTCCCTTCAAGTTTTTGTGTGCCTACCACCTATGGCCACATCATCACTGACCATGGTGAGATTGTATTTTTGCCTCATTATTTGATTATATGTTGTTGTAGTGTATCAGTTCCTTGGTGTACTAAAAATAACGAAGGTATACTTAATGTTTTAAAACCTCAAATATTTTAAGAAAGTTTATTTTGATTTTAATGAAGGAACTTCAGGCCTATTTAAAATCCATGACGATATCTCGATAATGACAGTGGAACACATTGCGATCTCAAAAGCACTTAATCGTATAAAATCGAGTGATAGTGTTAATATTAAAACTATGTCGTTTTTACCGATAGCAAAAGTGCTTTGCAACATCTAGCTCGATGCGCCTCCGGGCACAAAGGTGTACTGGTAGCTTATGATATACTAAAGCAAATACATGAATTAAATTGTATTTTGAGATTGCAGTGGGTTTCAGCATACATAAGTTTAAGAGGAAACGACGAGGCAGACAGATTAGCCATTACAGAAGGTTTAGATCTATATCACTCCATTTTACACAGAAGTACGAAATAAATTCAAAAACATTTGCTACATTAATTTTAAGGAATATTTTAATGAAAGAAGTAAGGAAAAGGGCATTTGGTACAAGACTATCCAGTGTCAGCCTCCTCGGATCCCATGGTTTGCTGAAATTAGAATATCGATATCATATGTTGTTATGGCCCATAGGTTACGTTCTGGACACTTTCCATCAAGAAAGTTTGGATATCTCATGAAAAAGGTTGACTCACCAAATTGTGAAGTTTGTGCTAAGATTGATGATGTCCAACACTTGTTAATGGAATGTGAAAAGAATCAAAGAGAGAGGGAGCTACTGTTGAGCGAGTTCAACATAAATAAATATGATGTTGGCAGGTTTATTAAAATATTATCAGAGCCTCAAACAGAAAGTGCAAAATATTTATTTAATATGGTTGGTTAGTGCATCAGTAGCTCAATCTTCTCAATAGGTGTAAGTTAGGCATAAGAGTGAGATATATTGATTTTGCTGTGTAATAGTTTAGTTTAGGGTACGATGAGGCTGACATACCCTTGTAGGGCAAAGCCTCTAAAAAATAGAAGAAGAAAAAAACCTCAAATAGTAGAATAAAATTATAAAACCATTCTTGATGTCTTTTAAATTATACCTATCAGAAACACAAAAATCCTCACGTACCTACGTAATCCTAATAATATATAGATAAAGATGAAGAGCATTGAATTTACATCTGCAACACGGCTTTCTTCTCAAGACAAGATGTGTTTCATACAAATGCCAACCCGGGGCAACCCCAAATGACGGGCGTTGCTCGGTTATCATTTGTATGAAAACACTTCTCTCCGCCCATCTCCGCTTTAGTGGATTCTTGTCTTATACTGCAGTTGTCATAGTTCAAATATAAATGTACCTATTTCTGTTTCACGAATTGATCTTATTTTTTTTATACTACAAAGTCGGTAGGCATAGCGTACGGCCCGCCTGATGTACACGCATGAGTCCGTCCCATCTCCCCTCCCGATGAGCTCTGGCGACCTTACTCACGCGCAAGAATACAACACAAAGTTAATTGACTGCGGTATTCTATAAGGTGGAGGTACTTCCCCAGTCGAGCTGCTCTTTGAGCAAATAATCACTACGCTCACCTCTCTTAAAATCTCTCTTGTTTAACAATAATCCAAACCACGATGATGACAGTTACATAATTACAATTTTAATACCCTTACAGGGTGCATGTATTCCGTTCCATTCTACTTTTAAACCTTTGTTAAAATGTATGTGTACTTGTTGCAATTAATATGAATATTTAAAAAATATCCTTTTAAAAAAATATATTTAAATTAACATTTCATCTCTTAGGCACATACTTCGAAAGATCTCTTCGGGGCACCCAAGCTCTCTGCGTAGGAGATTATCGCTTCAATAGGCACAGTTCCAGCAAAAGCCCTAAAACAAGATGGATCTGTGTAAAGAATAAGTTCGGTTGTAAAGCCACCATCATCATGCTGGATAATACTATTATAAAAACTCTGCATCATCACAATCATTGAATGTTGCATTTCACCAGCGACTCATTTCGGAAATTATTCTGCCTCAAGCAACTGAGTAACTGTTTAAAGTGAAATTATTAGTAGGACTATGAAACAAACAACAATGCAAATTATATATTGTTTTTTCTTTTTGATTTGTGGCTCCATATTGATCCTAATAAAATTACAGTATAATATTTTATAATAACTTTTTTTTATGTTTTGTGGCAATGGGCAGGCCACATCGCTCAAAGAACTGATAGCCGATGGGGAAGGAAGCCGACGACCTATACCAGAGCCATCGAGTCGAGATAAAGAATGTAAACAAACGTTCAATTTTTATTTAAAGAAATTATGTTGACAGCTGCTTTACACCATGATTCTTGTAGTTCAAATGAAGGCTTGATTTTTGTAGACTATCACTGAACAATACGGTATTTAAATAAATATCGTCCGCTCGCGCACTTACCTCGAATAGGTTACGACTGACGCGATTTTGCGGAGACGGTGTATGCCGTGAACGCTGCATATAACTGTCTCGCGCCCCGCGTTAGACAACCTCTCTATCGATCTCTATGTTATTGGCTTTTTTGAACACTTAAAAGTTGCAAATGCTAAGTTCAATAATTTGTGAATCAATGATTGCGCCCACGGACAGCGCAAGCGGAGAGCTATCAACGCTGACAACTGTCCGATGAAGGGAGAGAGAGAAACTCAGTTACCCGCCACCACGAAAAATTCCCTTCAGAGTACGATCCGTATGCGTAGTAATGCGTACGCGTATGCGTGCTCGGAATTACATGGATCCGCTTGACAGTCTAAAAAGCCTCGCATCTGACCTTTTGGCGACTCTCTTGGCTAAATAGGCTCCACCGATTGGAAATACCTCTCCTCCTCTGTCCTCCGGTCCTCTTTTTTGATATTGCAAAGCATATTATGATAAAGTTGGTACATGGTTTAGCAATGGCTATAAGACAATCATCAGTCCACCGTTAACTCGTGCTCTTATTACGAGATTATTCAATGTTCGTGCTGCGAATTAGCATTTTCAATTTTATTGATTCACAAAAGTTTCTAATCTATACTAATATATACTATCTAATCTAAGTAATATAATCTATACTAATTTAATAGGTAAAGCGGAAGAGTATTTTTCTTTGTTTAAACGGGCTAATCTCTGGAACTATCCCCGAGTATATCTACTACTTTTTATCATGGAAACGCGGGTGAAAAAGCTAGTTTAATATAATAATACTGATATCCTACGCTAATATATTACAAAAATAATATTTTTTAAGCTATATATTAAAAAAATACCTGTTACTATTTGATTAATTTGTGTTTTTAAACATGCGTATATATTAAACATATTGTTACATAGCAGTAGTATTCTCAGCATACTATTTTTTATTTCGCTAGTCATATAATTCATAAGTTTTGTAGGAGAATAGGATTGTACTTTATATCATATGTATTATTAAAATTGATAAACATTTCTGAGTTTCAATGTTTGTGTTGACTAATTCATTTCGATACATAACGGTTTAAAATAGTCCGTGATGTGGCGTAACACTCGCTTGTCACACGCAATAATATAATACAAATATATTGTACTAAGCTGGAGTTTACTATTTACAGATAAGAATTTGAGCAATCAGACAGAAATTAAAAAAATATGGGTAGAAATACCAGAACAAGAGTCAGAAGAGGATAACTTAAAAATGGAAAAGAAACAAAAGAGACGCTCCAAGATTTGGTTGTTACATAAAAAGTTCGAGAATAATAAAGATGCTGAAGATTACGTCTCAAAAGAAAACACTTGGTCGAACGCAACATGCAAAATCGTAGGAGAAGGCGTGAAGAGGTACTACAGATGTAACAAAGCAAAGAAAAGAGGACCTCAGTGTTCTGCTCAGATTGCTTTATTATATGATAGAACATCGGATGCCGTCATTATGTACCGGACGAACTCTGACCATGACCATGATACAAACGCTACATATAAATATGGAATAAGCGCTAAAGTAAAGATGGAAATTAAGAAGCTATATGACTTACATTGTAAACCGAAAAGTATAATGCATCATCTTGAAACAATAGAAGGTATTGAGATGCCAAGTAGAACACAATTAAATAACTATTTGGCTGACCTACGACGTCGTACAGGGGAATAAGTATATATATATATATATATAGCCTAATGATCTTATACTGGAAACATGGATACTATACACGATCTTTAAAAAGTGATCCGAAATTAAACGAACGAACGAACAATATGAAAAGATTACGAAAATAAGTGAGAGAGAATAGGTGATGGATATGTATTTGAATTGGGTAGAATTTCGTAGAAATAAAATGATATTGATAAAAAAATCGTGTTTGATATTCACATGTCTGAAATAATGTGTATGTATTCGCACGCTTTTATTGAATGCTTACAAACGAATTCCCACCAAGCAGGTTTCCTTAAAACAGAGTGGGTAAAAATCACAAAGTTACCTCTAGTATTAGACGATTATCGTTTCTCTTCGATGATTGTAATTAAAATAAACATTTTATCCTTACTTAATATTATAAATGAGAAAGTGAGTTTGTTTGTTTGTTTGTTACGCCTTCACGCCTCAACTACTGAAAGGATCATCATGAAATTTGGTATGCAGATAGCCTATGGTATGGAGAAGGACAAAGTCTACTTTTTATACCGAGAACGTGGGTGAAACCGCGGGAGACAGCTAGTAAATAATATAACTAACGTATTGACCTAGAGCTGATACTAACGTTTTCTTTTTGGTATGGCAACAGATATTTCACCCAGTGTCGAAAACATGTAATGTATTATTACTAAGTATAATTTTTATGGAATATAATAGTCATTGTTGTTGTTTTGCTTTATGATTTATTTAAATTGGTTTATGTACGTTACACATGCCCTTTGTTTCTTATTATACCGTTCGTATCGTCACTCGTCCAGTAAAGGCTCTGCCAGAATACCAGCATTGCGCTGTTTTATGAGCAGTGCAGCTTTATGCTGAGGTGAGGTGAGGTTGAGGGAGGATCCTTTTGACCCCACGCAATATATAAATTAATTATAAGTAAGTAGGGATTTACTTGTGTACTTACACTAAGAATATGTTTCTGTTTTTTCTTTATATATTGTTGTTATTATGGGGTGGATACGACAATACGACATTAAATGAAACCACGTAATGTACATGTATACGATCAACTTTTGCTATGGGGCCAAATCGAAATCGCCAAAAAAATTATTACAGCTCTTCATACATTTTTGCCGAGGAAAAGTTGATCGTATACATGAGTACCTACTTGACATTGTTTCTTTTAATTTTAATGTCGTATTGTCGTATCCACCCCATATAAGTGAGTACTTTCACCCTGTGGGACAATAAATATTTTTTCTTTCTATCATTCTTTCAAATTCGCTCATGCACTATGCCGTGGCGTGACATTTTCTTGTCACATGCAAAAATAATAAATAAATACCTATATAGTGCTAACCTGGAGCATACTATTTACAGATAAGAATTTGAGCAACCAGCAAGAAATTAAAAAAGTATGGGTCGAAATACCAGAAGAAAATATAAAAATGGAAAAAAAACTGAAAAGACGGTCCAAGTCTTGGGTGTTACATAAAACGTTCGAGAATAAGAAAGATGCTGAAGATTACGTATCAAAAGAAAAGATTTGGTCAAGCCTAAAATACAACTTAGTAGGAGAAGGCGTGAAGAGGTACTACAGATGTAATAAAGCTAAGAAAAAAGGACCTCAGTGTTCAGCTGAGATTTGCTTGTTATATGATAGAACATCGGATGCCGTTATTATGTACCGGACAAGTTCTGATCACGATCACGATACAAACGCGTCATATAAATATGGTATAGGCGCTAAAGTAAAGATGGAAATAAAAAAGCTGTATGACTTACATTGTAAAACAAAAAGTATAATGCATCATCTTGAAACAATAGAAGATATTGAGATGCCAAGTAAAACACAAGTAAACAACTATCTGGCTGACCTAAGACGTCGTTCAGGGGAAAAGATCCCTAATGAAGAAGAATATCTTATATTGTAAACATGGGACAAATAATTCACGGCCTTTAAAAAGTGATCCGAAATTAAACCCATCATTTTGAAAAGATCAAAAAAATTAGTGCGTGAGAGAATAGGTGATATTTGAATATTTTCGTAGGAATGTAATGATATTGATAAAAAAATATGTTTGATATTCATATGTCTGACATAATATGTATTTGCCCGCTTTTATTTAATGCTTATAAGTGTAAAAACTTAATGCTTAACGCGATAAAAAAATTGTTTATTCTTATAAATTAAAAACACCTAGCTGTGTCCATTGCTCTTTTGTTTTATTTTCATGTGTTTTACGTGTCTTAAGGTTTTGTATTACTAACAAAATGAAATGTAATTTTCTGAAATAAATGTAGGTACCTATTTATTATTATTATAGAACAGCCGTATAAAGAAAGTAAAAGTGATTGTTTGCTAAGTTTGATGTTGAAAGCCTGTCTCTTCGTGTCTATGGGTTCGTAGCTCCCAAATGGTTAAACTGATTTCGATCCAACCGTCTCCAAGATATTCCGGTTTAAGCATTGTCTGTATAAGGTAAAATCAATGGTAACGTTCGTAAGTAGACACTTACGAACTGAAAAATTGTTTATTCAATATAGGCCCTAATAAGACTATTAGGGCCTATATTGAATAAACAATTTTTGAATTTGAATTTGAATAAGGAAACACCCCAGCGTTGCATAGGTCACATTGTTCAGTTATGCTTACTGTGAGAAAACATTTTTTTATTGCAACGGTTACTATGAAATGTCTACCTTAATTTCATCATAGGTAATTTATAAATAAGCCTACTAAATATTAGTATTCTAAATTATGTTATTATATTTTTTACTCAGCCCCGCTAATGCCCGCTATCAATAAATTAATTGTAAGATTCGATTTCAATGTAAAAAAGGTTAAGCTCATAGAAATATTACTAAAATAGATAATAATAATGTTTATACCATTTACTCCTCTAAAAAGCTTATTTTATATACTGAAAACTGTAAATAAAAAGTACTTTTAAACACTAATATGGTGTTTGAATTTAGAATTCGACCTCTATCTCAATGCGATACCTCCTTGCGAAAAAATACTCGATACAAAGTCCTTGTGCAAAGAATACTCGACATGCAAAATGATATTTTTTTTATGAATTGGGCCAACCTAATAATAAGAAAATTACTCTTAATTTTAGTAATTGTTTCAATTTTAATGTGCATTTTAATTGGACGCCCATTGGAATTTACTACTCAGTTTTTAAATCTTGCTCCTCCATCTGACCACATCATTTTCCAAGCTATTTATAATTGTGTTGACCGATTAATTTCGTCCACGGTCTTTATTTAATGGTTTCAAAAATAACAACGGTGGCAAAAAAATCGCATGCGTGCTATATGTGACGTGGCATGAAAATTTCTTGTCATACGCGAAAATTCTATAAAATGATTGTGCTAACCTAGAGCTTATTATTTACAGATATGAATTTGAGCAAGAAGCAAGAAATTCAACAAATATGGGTACAAAAACCAGAAAAAAAAAGAAGAATGAAAAAAACACTGAAAGTACGTTCCAAGGCTTGGGTGTTACATAAAACGTTCGAGAATACGAAAGATGCTGAAGATTACGTCTCAAAAGAAAAGATTTGGTCGAGCTTAAAATACAACATCGTAGGACAAGGCGTGAAGAGGTACTACAGATGTAATAAAGCAAAGAAAAGAGGACCTCAGTGTTCCGCGCAGATATGCTTATTATATCATAGGACATCGGATACCGTTTTTATGTACAGGAAAAACTCTATTCATGATCACGATTAAAGTCCAACATATCGTGGGATAAGTGAGGTGGTAAAAATAGAAAAAAAAATAGATAGAAAAAAGGATTAGGGAGCAACTCATGAATCATGATTAAAAGGTACTGCTTGAATGGTTAGAGGGCTTACTATCGTCTATAATAGCGTTTAAGAGGAAATGCTGGTGGCGCTTGTTCCATACAAACGTAATCCTCAGTTTCCTCTCTGAATAATGACACTGGAGCAATGATTATTTTACCATGCAATCTGTAGGTACCACTGTATGTCCCTCGGTTGTTTTCTTTTCCATAAATTAATTATAATAAGAATTAGGAGCCTTCTAAAATCACAAAAATGTACCATTTTTAACGCCCTTATCAGACGTCCAGCGAACAAATTTGACAAATATAAAAAAAAAAACAGGAAAACAGACAGACATAGCCAAAGCCCTTCTTATTGTTGAATATTTTTTTTAATCGATCCAGATTTTAAGGAGAAAACCTAATTTAAATAGGTAGGTCTAATTTAAATAGGTATAATCGGTCCAAGCTGTAGTTGTCTCTATCGCCCTCGGGCGGGCTAGGTCGGGCACAGCGCGACAGCAATAGATATATGTTAAAAACCTATGTTTCAAATTTCTTGCAGCCATCCTTTCCTCTTAAATACATTGTCATCAATCAAAATCATTTTAAGAGAGATAGAGTATAGTATTTTTTCTCTCAAAGAGCAGCTCGACTAGGGATGTACGTCCACCTTTTTTTTTTAAATTATCGTGGGAAAATACTCATAGGATACCCGACCGCCCTGGGGGAGAGCGGCCAGGTTATGCCAGACTTTTACCGGCTAAAACCCCACGGTGGTCGCCACCTGCGCTACAGAGGGGGGCGGGCTCTAGTGCAGATCGCGTACCTGCTCGCCCCTCCACGCGTGGCGCTGTGTTAGCCCGTCCCAAGTACCTTACAGTATACCGCAGCCAAATAACTTAATGTTGTGTTGCGCGTGAGTAAGGTCGCCAGAGCTCACCGGGGAGGGAGGAAGGGTCGGTAACGCGTGAGTGCTGCTCAGGTTGTTGCCAGCGTCAATAGGGAACATTTTCAATAAAAACACATTACAGCATGTACTATGTATTTGGAAGTCTCATTGTATCTCACGCTATTAATATTTTTGTTAGTTTTTTTTATATTATTATAATGTGGCATACATACATTTTCATGGTCCATCGAAATCGATGATGTAATATATGTTTATGATTTCATTTATTATCTGTTTGTTTTATTAAAGTCATTGCTTAATTCATTTCTTGTTTGATATTAATTATAGCTTCAAATATCAAATAAATAATTTCTTATTTTGTAACAATGTTGTTTTCTTTTTATATAATAATCACGCAAAATTATTATGTGGTTTATTCAAATCAAACTTGTGCGGAAAACTTTTCATTCCATCAAACTGTATGATTCTTTAAATACAAGAAAGAGAGATATCTGGTGTGTTTTTTGGAAATATTTCATGATAAGTAGTGGCTTTTGGCTCAAAAGAATAAAAAACGTAACACTTATACGATCACTTTGTTTTCCGTCCGTCTGTCCGTAAATGAAGAAATCTGAAAATCGTAAATTTTACTTACTCAACATAATCGGAAAAACAAGGAAAAATCTACAAGACTCGATTCCCGTGATGAACGAATTATTTACATACATACAAGTTTATACGGACAGAAACCTCGGTGCGCGAATCGAACTCGCAAATGGCCGGTTTTTTTTATATTGTTTATGAGTATATTTTACTTTAAGCATAGTCTGTATAAGGAAACACTTACTGCTGCACTTAATGCTTACTGTGAGAAAAAAAAAATTGTAACGGTTACTATGAATATAAATTCTACCTTAATTTCATCATAGGTAATTTATAAATAAACCTACTAAATATTAGTATTGTAAATTGTTTTTTTTACTCAGCCCCAACATCAATAAATTAATTGTAAGATTCGATTTCAATGTAAAAAAGGTTAAGCTCATAGAAATATTACTAAAATAGATAATAATAATGTTTATACCATTACCCCTCTAAAAAGCTTATTTTATTCACTGAAAACAGTAAATAAAAAGTACTTTTAAACACTAATATGGTATTTGAATTTTGAATTCGACCTCTATCTCAATGCTATACAACCTCCTTGCGAAAAAACACTCGATACAAAGTCCTTGTGCAAAGAATACACGACATGCAAAATGATAAAATTTTTATAAATTTGGCCAACCTTATAATAAGAAAATTACTCTTAATTTTAGTAATTGTTTCAATTTTAATGTGCATTTTAATTGGACGCCCATTGGAATTTACTACTCAGTTTTGAAATTTTGCTCCTCCATCTGACCACATCATTTTCCAAGCTATTCATAATTGTGTTGACCGATTAATTTCGTCCACGGTCTTTATTTAATGGTTTAAAATAACAACGGTGGCAAAAAAAACGCATCCGTGCTATATGTGACGCATGTGAATTTCTTGCCATATTCGAAAATTCTATAAAATGATTGTGCTAACCTAGAGCTTATTATTTACAGATATGAATTTGAGCAAGAAGCAAGAAATTCAAAAAATATGGGTACTAAAACCAGAAAAAAAAAGAAGAATGAAAAAACAACTGAAAGTACGTTCCAAGGCTTGGGTGTTACATAAAACGTTCGAGAATACGAAAGATGCTGAAGATTACGTCTCAAAAGAAAAGATTTGGTCGAGCTTAAAATACAACATCGTAGGACAAGGCGTGAAGAGGTACTACAGATGTAATAAACCTCAGTGTTCCGCGCAGATTTGCTTATTATATCATAGGACATCGGATGCCGTTTTTATGTACCGGACAAACTCTATTCATGATCACGATTAAAGCCCAACATATCGTGGAATAAGTGAGGTGGTAAAGATAGAAAAAAAATCTATATGAGTTAGGTTATAAACCAAGAAGAATAATGGACCATCTTTCAGAAATATAGGGCATTACGATCCCAAATATAAAACAAGTACACAAGTATTTAGCTATCCTACGATGCCGCGACGAGAGAGAGACGCGTGAGAGAGGTAGAGCATAGCGTTTATTCGCTCAAAGAGCAGCTCGACTGGGGAAATACCTCCAACTTACAGAATACCGCAGCCAAATAACTTTATGTTGTGTAAAGTTGTGTTCCTGTGCGTGAGTAAGGTCGCCAGAGCTCATAGGGTAGGGGGGAAAGGTCGGTAAAGCGTGAGCGATGCTTCTTGTGTTGCAAGCGTCCATATGGCTATGGTAACCGCTTACCATCAGGCGGGCCGTATGCTTGTTTACCGACTAAGATGTATAAAAAAAAACAATTACTTAGCTAAAATTTGACTCATATAGGTACCTTATACATGCGATTTCTTGACTTGAACACCTTTTCCGCCGCCGCATACTTATAAATGGGATCAAGAACTCATTGTAGTTTGTAGAGCACTTTCTCGCTAATCATTTTTTATAAATATTTGGTACATTGTGTTGTGTGTAAACTTTTTCCCACGCTGCCATAGACTTATTTTTACGTTTATGTGTACTGTAGTTGGCAAATCATGTAACTTTTTTAAAATTAATGTTATCAATTTTGTATTGCGTAATTATGTATGTTATTGTGTAGTCCTTTCCTTTGTTTTTTATTATAATCAAGTTGTTTCGTGACGTCACTTATGGCAGCGACTGAAAATCAGTGCTGTAGTCCGGTAGGTGTACTGGGCTTACAGTTTGCAATTGAGTCGCTGTCCATTTCTGATGTCACACAATACAATTATTGTTTTTTTTCTGTGTTGTTTGTTTTTTTTTTAACTCTTTTGTCTGCTTTATATAATTGTGTTGTGTTATTTCGGAATAAATGATTTTTCTTTCTTTCTTTTCTTTCTTTCTTTCAAGATATTTTGATAATAATAATCAACCACACAATGAGAACGTTAACAAATTTGCGAGCAGGTTTTTTAAAAAAACACAAACAAAATACAAGACCTTTTTTTCCTCGCTAGTGCATTTTCTTTTAAGATCTGCGATTTCAATGTAAAGAGGTCACGACGATCATAGAAATATAAATAAAATTGTAATAATTTTGTTCACGGAAGAATTTTCTATTTTTTCGCTTCTCGCCGCAAATTTGATGTGTTATGAAAATCTAGCCATTACGCATTGGGCCATTAGAGAAATCCATCAGATGGTCTCAAAACTGAAGCGTTATGGAGCTTTTATCGTTTTAACAAACGTCTTTTGGACATTTACGGAATTTACAAAGTTTTGTTATTAAAAATTAAAGAATCTATAATCGAAAAAAACTAAATTATTTGCTTAATTATATTTTCTTGAAGTGATTCCAAAAGTCTTTAAAAATTGGATTTTACTTTATACTGTATTTTCTAGTTTACATGACCAACCATTTTTAATTTTTTCAGAGCCTATATTCAAGTTGTCACGGCGTGGGAACCCTGTTATCGAGTTCAAGGGATTCAGGTTTTGCGGCAAGTACGCCAGGCATCAAGGCGTCAGGAAAACATGGCGCTGTATTAAATGGGGAAAAGGCTGTCGAGCTTATATTACTACCTTATATAATAATATTATTTTTTCCAGGGGTGAACATGTTCATTTTTAAATGGTATCCTTAAGAGCCTTTGTTAGTTCGGAAGATATTTAGGCAACTTATAATTAGTGCCATATAACCATAGCTTTATACTTAAATAAATAAATAAATAAATATCCTGGGACTTGACAATTCGTCAGAACTATAATTATGTTCGAATGACTAAATCGCATTTCGGTAAGAATAATTGATTGTTATTCAGGTTTATTAGTCATAATTTAGATTTTAATTACACTTCTTTTGTATATTTAAGTACCTAACTTTGAATAATAATATTAAAGATATAAAAATATTTTATTTGGATATCCTTTTCCTTTTTTTAATCCTTTTTATGAGTACCTAATATCTTTTTATATATTTTCAGATTTGATAATGACGACAACCCGATACAACAACCCCTTGATGATTTACCGAGGGTGTAAGTATAATTTACATTCATTACGTAACCAAACGAAGACTTGGCGGTGCAACAAGTGGGCTTCGCGACACAGGTGTCGAGCATCCATCTGCTAGAACTTTTCAGGATAGTATCATAAGTATTAAAGAGCAACATACTCATGATTAAAAGGTACTGCTTGAATGGTCAGAGGTCTTAGAATCGTCTATAATAGCGATTACCTAAATTGTAAAAAAAAAAAAAAAGAGAAAAGGAAAACGAAAAAGAAAAAAGTCATTTTAAGAGAGGTAGAGTATAGTATTTTTTCGCTCAAAGAGCAACTCGACTGGGGAAGTACCTCCACCTTACAGAATACCGCAGCCAAATAACTTAATGTTGTGTTCCTGCGCGTGAGTAAGGTCGCCAGACCTCATCGGGGTGGGGGGAAGGGTCGGTAACGCGTGAGTGCTGCCCCGGTTGTTGCCAGCGTCAACGCGGAACATCGTCAATAAAAACACATTACATGTAGGTACTATATGTATTTGGAAGTCTCATAGCACTCATCTCACGCTATTAACATTTTTGTTATTTTATTTTTATATTATTATAATGTGGCATACATACATGGTCCATCGAGATCGATGTTGTAATTTATGTTTATGATTTCATTTATTATCCGTTAGTCATTGCTTAATTCATTTCTTGTTTGATATTAATTTATAGCTCCAAATATCAAATAAATTATATCTAATTTTCTAAGAATGTTGTTTTCTTTTTATTATAATATAATAATCACGCATAATTATTATGTGGTTTATTCAAATCAAACTTGTGCGGAAAACATTCCATTAAACTGTATGATCCTTTAAATATTAAGAGGATTAGATGATCTATCCATCCAACAATTTCAGTCACACATTTCACAATTTCACACATGACGGTATAAGGTATAGGTAAGTATAAGGTAAGGCATATTATACAACGTCCATTCACGGAAAGCCTATCGTATATATAAGGTCCTAATAAATTAGTGAACTTCCTCTTGAGGGATGAATGTATAGGTCATTAGTAATCAAAAAATAATATTAGAAAAATAATCCGAGGGAAAAAAAATAAAAAATCCTATACTGTCTCTATGCAAATCAAAGAAGCCGCGCAAAGGTTTTTTTTTTTTTTTTCCTCGGATTGTTTTTCTAATATTATATATATGTATATCTATTGTTCGGATTCTTCTCTATCGCTTTCGTATATAACTCTATAGCGTTGTCGTAATACTGCTCTGATAATTTTGAGGTTATATCTATCATATATTTTCTATGTTCGTCTTGATCGATAAACCTGACGAAAATAGCTCAGCATTTATAGCCACCGATCGATAGAAGTGAATCAAATATATTTCGGGAGTACTAACTTTTAATATTCGTTGGCTTCGTTCTTCAACTTGTCGGCCGCATCAATATCTTCCTGGGATATCGGCAGAAAGGTGTTTTCAGGTTTTATAAGCATGGCGGCTGCAAGGGGCCGAAATTTATGTGGCTGTGCAACAAGAACAGACTTACCAATTGTAATGCCTCCATTACCACGTTGGATGAAGCTCTAATTAAAATAACGTCGTGTGACGGGTCGCTCACTTCCCTCCAATATGGTGAGGAGGGCGATGGCTGCCACACGCGTCATACTTGTGAACAGGTGCTGCTTGTGGGGGCTGGTCTGCTTAAGTTTGCTATTTATTTACTTATTAAATATTTTTTCAGTCTACCTTGTAATTTTGCCGCCGCGCCGGGGCACGCAATTGTTTTCAGTGCGATTAGAATGTAAATATTATGTAATTAATCTAAGCCTGTTTTGAAAAGAGTAATTGCTGAGTTTATTGCCGGCTCTTCTCAGCAAATGCAACCTTCCGAACCGGTATTAGAGTATTAGAGTCAGACTTTTCATAAGTGCCTGCGAAGGTCTATTTGAATAAATGATTTTGAATTTTGAATTTTAACAAATAGACACAACCACAATTAAGCATTATTAAATTATTTGGACACGTCCAACTACTTAATTTGTTATTTAATATACTTAATATATAATAGATTTCTACAGGGTCGGCAACGCGTGAGTGATACCCCTGGTGTTGCAAGTCCATAGGCTACGGTAACAGCTTGTTTACCACCTTAGTGGTATAAAAAATATATAAGTAACATAAAAATAAATAAATGTTAATTCTAATATTTTGTACAGACGTAGTTTTCACGACATCGATATTCGGCAACCCTGTGATCCAGATAGGCAAGTACCGGTTCTGTCGCAACAGAACCACTCGTGCCAAGTGCTGGTGGAACTGCAGCAAAACACGAAGCCTCGGGTGCCGCGCCAGCGTCAGCACTTATAAAAATACCATTCTTAAGCACAATCCAAACCATAATCATTGAATTAGCAAAGAACAAGTTTTATACTTTCGAATTATTATATATGATAGTAGTATTTGTATACAAGGGATTTTCGAGAACTAAATAAAATTGACTAAGTATGGAATAATAATCGTTAAAATGGTTCATCATTTTAACCCAGATTTTAAATCGGGTTTTACAAATCAGGGTGAAAGGGAAAGCCTTTCATTTGTGAATGGAGGCCCTCGCTCAGCAGTGGGACATTATATTTTTTTATAATGACATAGAGACTTTGGTACCGATGAATAGTTTACTTTAGTGCAGTATACGATGTGGATACGACAATACGACATTAAATGAAACCACGTAAAGTACTCAAAGTAAAAAAAAAAAATGCTTTTCATACAAAAGGTACATGTCTCCTCGGCAAAAATGTATGAAAAGCAGTATTTTTTTTTGCGATTTGGAAGTTGGACCCATAGTAAAAGTTGATCGTATACATGAGTACTTTACGTGGTTTCATTTAATTTCGTATTATCGTATCCACCCCGTAGATAAAACTTAAGATAATAGATCCACAGCCAATCTCTGCGGTACAGTTGAGTCCAAATTTGAGGAACATGTGCGTTGAAGCACCTCCGCATCGTGTAATGTTCAGTGAGCCAATTTGAAATTCAATCATAAATATTTTTTATCGGAAGGTTAAATAAATTCTGCACCTGATTGTTTTTTTTTTATTAATACCTAGCACATAAATACCTATATTTAGGATAAAAATAATGAAGCAAACGTTTATGTATTTCTTTATTTAAAAATAATTTTGTTAAACATGGTAATCTCATCAGCTATTATCGTTTATAAAAAGGTAAATAACATTATAAGTTCTTATATTATTATAAACCAGGTTAAAGTTAATTATTGGCTAAAACATGTTAATAATGTGATGGTTCATGGTAATATTTATAAAAAGTCCATATTTTTTTTTCAGAGGCTACCTTTATTCAATCGCAGCGTGGTGCCCGTCGAGTATTGATACACGAAGATCACATTTTCTACAGAAATAAATCAATAGGCAGCAGAGAGTACTGGAAGTGTTCTAGAACTAAACATACTAACTGTAAAGCAACGATGATCACTGATAATGGCATGATAGCAAGAGCAAATAATTTTCATACCCATGCATCGTTTATAGCTTGAAAGGGTTTTTTTTAATACTCAATTATATGGTGTATACCTACCTAATATGATATAACTTGAGATATAATGATGTTATCCGTATATTTATTTGTATATAAATATTAATATAAAGTCATGGAAGTTTTTCAATCGGACGGTTTTATCATCACACTCTGATGACGAGGTAGACACATACAGACTGGCTGCTTTTGCAAGTAACCCTACACAGTCAATAAGTAGTAGCAGGTTATTATTTTTTATTAGGGTTCCGTAGCCAAATGGCAAAAAACGGAACCCTTATAGATTCGTCATGTCTGTCTGTCTGTCCGTGTATGTCACAGCCATTTATTTCCGAAACTATAAGAACTATAATGTTGAAACTTGGTAAGTAGATGTATTCTGTGAACCGCATTAAGATTTTCACACAAAAATAGAAAAAAAACAATAAATTTTGGGGGTTCCCCATACTTAGAACTGAAACTCAATTTTTTTTTTTTTCATCAAACCCATAAGTGTGGGGTGTCTATGGATAGGTCTTCAAAAATGATATTGAGGTTTCTAATATCATTTTTTTCTAAACTGAATAGTTTGCGCGAGAGACACTTCCAAAGTGGTAAAATGTGTGTACCCCCCCCTGTAACTTCTAAAATAAGAGAATGATAAATCTATAAAAAATATATGATGTACATTACGGTGCAAACTTCCACTGAAAATTGGTTTGAACGAGATCTAGTAAGTAGTTTTTTTTTAATAAATAAATATATAAATATATATGTATGTTCAATTTATGTATTTGTTCCGTATTATTCTTTTATTGTTAGATTTTCAATATTATTTGCTAGCACAAGCCTACAGAAATATAATTTAAATTCACTTTATTTTTATCAATAATGTATCAGCCACAAAATTTCTGAACGCACTTTAAACGGCGACAAGTGCTGCCACCTATGTACAAAACTCTCTCTGATCAACCGGCGCGCGAACCGAAACGCTGCTTTTAGCTGGCGCTCCCGAATTAATTATAAAAACTCGAAAAACGACACAAACTATAAATACAAAGCCAACACGAGATACTACACGTCTGAGAACGCAACTAGCGAGCTATCATCATCTGCCGGGGTACCCCAAGAAGAAGGAAGCGGATCACCAAGTGCAGGTGAGTGGTTGATACATTCCATTCAGTTTCTTCTACAGTATTATATATATATATATATATATATAATACATAAATTGAAATTAATATCAAGTACTCAGGTCTATACTACCATTTACTTATATACCTACAGGTTTGTACGGAACCCTCGGTGCGCGAGTCTGACTCGCACTTGACCGGTTTTTTTTGGCACTGATTTAAAGAGGCAGTTGTAAATAGCGGTTTTGGTAAGTTAAAAATTATAAATGGCACGTTTAATAACTAGTTCAGCAGTTAAAACTAAGCAGTAAAGTAAACAAAAATGAGTAATAAAAAATAATGAAATGGATCAGTGAATATATAATTGAGCAGGAAATAATTAAATGGGCGGTAAAAATTATTGAACGAGCGGTTACGTGTGGGCAGTAATAAATCGGAATTTGTCGGTAAGAAATCTCATTCTAAGCAATTCTATAAACAACGAGGTGGTAAAGTAGTTTTCGAGATATAGCGGTGTGACGGATGGACGGATGGACGGACAGACGGACGAAGTCGCACCATAAGGGTTCCTTTTTACCTTTTTGGTACGGGCAGTAATAAATCGGAATTTGTCGGTAAGAAATCTCATTCTAAGCAATTCTATAAACAATGAGGTGGTAAAGTAGTTTTCGAGATATAGCTGTGTGAAGGACGGACGGACAGACGGACGAAGTCGCACCATAAGGGTTCCTTTTTACCTTTTTGGTACGGAACCCTAAAAACAGTACTTAAATAGCAATGAAAAATTAAATTACTTTTGCTTTGACTGAAGGCATTAAATAAAACAAATTGTATAATAATAATAGGAACTTTTATTCGTAATTTAAACGATTACGTGATTGGTCGCTTCCGCCACCCGCGCTAATAAGCTCCGCCCAACTAAGGAAAATTTACCTCTCTTTTCAATGAATTTGAGTTCAGGTGTCGCCGCTCGCTATGATCTGCCGAACTATTTATCGAACCGCTCATTCCATCATTTTTACCGCTCATTCAGTTATTGAACTGCTCAATTATTTTTAGAATTGACATTGTATGATAAAATAACCGACTAATTGATTTTTTACTACTGTCCATGTTTTACTGCCGCAATAATTAATCAACCGCTATTAAATTAAATAACTGTTCAATATGTTTTTCAACTGATCATAATAACATCTCTGAGTTTCTTGCCTGTTCTTCTCAGTTGAAGGCCGACTTACGAACTGGCGGTAACTTCAGTAGCTTTGACCTTCATAGGTGCCCTTCTAGGGTCTAAATTGAATAAATGGCTTTGACTTTGTAGTCCAATGTATTAAACATAAACATGTCTTTCAATTTACAGATCCACTGTTTCTCTTCACGAAGAAAGGTAAACCGCTATTACAGATACTTGGTTGCAGATACAACTGCAAACATATTCGTGGAGCGAGGACTTATTGGGTGTGCAACCAAGCCCCTCAGGGATGTAAAGTTTTCATTATCACTATTGATGACGTCATTGCTAGTGTTAAACATGAACATAATCATCTGTAAACTATATATTACACTGTAAAGCAAGATTTTTTTTTAAATATCTTAAGTACCTACATGTTTTATTTACAAGTATAAAACTACTGAAACATTTACGAATTTTGACTTGTTGTAGCCGTCAAAATCATGGTGACTCCTCAGGGAAAGCAGTCGTTATACGTCAACGGCTTCAAATTCAGGAAACAATCTGGCTACGGCGACAAGTCCTGGTGGTACTGTGTGAAGAGAGCCAGCGTGGGCTGCATGGCCAGTGTTAAAATATCAAGCGATCACGTGGAAAAGATCAATTGTATGCATAATCATCAAGCTTCAGGTGGTTTCCAGGCTCGTCCGAATGTTAGTTATTGTTATACAGATTAGTGTTGTAAGTTAAATATTACTTACTAGTTCCCGTCCCGCGGTTTCACTCGCGTTCCCGAATAATCTAATGTATTTCCGGGATTTTTTTTTTGTTCTTGCGTGGAAGAGTAACAAACATCCAAACCACATTATTAATATTAGTGAGATTTATTTAATAATCACATTGTTGTCAAAACAAATGGATACGTTATTTACGATAACTGCAATTTAAATAAAGCAATTTAAACGCTTTATGAGAAAGCGGGTAAGTTTATAAAACAACAAAATATCTATAAATTACTAGCGGCCTGGTATGTGCTTCGCTACGTATAAAGTGAAATCGACCGATTTTGTGCAAACTTCACACTCTAAACCATCTACTAAATAGTCCGAACAAAGCCTAAACATTTGGTTTGGATAGGTGAGCCCGTTCTTGAGTTATAAAATTACAACGAAAAGTGGTTATATATATATTGATGGTGGTTGGTGTTTTTATATATATTGATAATTGATAATAGAATTATAATTTGTGACCATTCTACCTTCTCACCATACCACTTTAATATTTTAATGTAGTGGTATACCAGCCTACATAGTAACAATTTACAAAGCCTATATACCTATATTTTTTATTTATTAAGGTGATTAGATTATGTTATTGTAAAATTACTTTTAAATCATAATTGTTACTACTTAATATTACCATCATTGAAAAAGTCTTAATTTTTTTTTTTTATGTGTGTGCAATAAAATATATTTCTTTTGTTTTGTTTATTTGTATGTAGTTTTATTATGTTCTTTTTTGGTAGTTGCTAGCTTTTAAATGTATTGTAATTAATTTAACAGGACTGCACAATTTAGACATTAAAACCTTCAGATCCCTGGCAACTTTCATTTTAATGTTTAATCACCTCTTTGGATAACATTCTATGTATGAATTTGTTTATCTTATAAATTGATCCAGATCATTTAACAAATAATATAAGAGATAACAGTCGCCTACTTTGGTTTATCAGAGTAGTGGATCAAGACCCAAGCCTGCGCGTTCACCGCAAAAAAAACCCCATGGTCTGTGGTGTACTATAACTACCGTCACATCTTAGTTTGCCTCTCTGAAATTAAGCTGAGAAATTCCAATCATCGAAAAGACGGCCATCGTTAGATAATTGTAATTTTTAGATGTACAAGCACTTCATTAGCCCGCACCGACCATTCAGTTCACTTTATTTTGAAAATATATGCAACTTCAGAGAGGTAAACATACGTTGTTACAAAACATATTATTAAAAAAAAAATACAAATATATACCAACTAAAATAAATAAATTATACTAAATACAGTAAACAAGTGTTTGTTTTTAAGTTAGAATAAAAGTATATTTAAAATAATAGATATGAGGGCACAATGATCATTATTCAAGCTGATAATCATTATACGGTCATATCTGTTATGAAATATTCCTTTAATTATAATATAAATTTTGTTTTTATAAATTCGAAAATGTCTACAATTTGCTAAACAGCCTAAACGATTATTGGAGAGTGTTATAGTCTTAGTAGCTATACTAAGTAAGTTATGGAGTATATTATACAGGTATTGGTTTTTAATCAGATTTATAATAGAATATTTTTATTACGTAGGCTGTACTATGATTACTGAACACTTATTGTGTGTGTTAAGTAAGTTAACACATGCTAAATACAGCCTGTATACAGCTTTAACTATAAAACCAGCTTGAAGTGTCAGAAAATACTAACGCTGTATGGTAGAGTTATAATATATGTTTCAGAACCCTAAGCTGACGCGAATTCCTATATACAGCTTTAACGATAAAACCAGCTTGAAGTGTCATACAATTCTTAAGGCTGTATGGTAGAGTTTAGATTCATGTCTACCCTATTCTATTGACATTGATTATTTATATAATATCGAAGTATTTTAATTAAACGATTATAACTTCATCATGTATAAGTAAGATACTTATACACCCTGAAAAAAACCTCGTAACATCAAAATTTTAGGCTAATCTAAAGCCTTTGTCCAAACAAATATTTTTCCGGGTCCCTTTATTTTTTATCCGACTCTAAAGAAAGGACGAGGTTCTAAATGGCATGTGTTTTTTTTTTTTTATGTTTGTTACCTCATAACTCTGTCATTTATTAACCGATTTGAAATATTCTTTTTTGTTTGGTAGGGTACACTTCCCGTTTGGTCCCATTGTTATCAGATCAGGATTTGATTACTTATTAGTTGGTTTAAGTTTTTCGTAAAATAGTTTTCAATTATTACAGATAAATTTCAACATTGTATTTGCTTTTCGTATGTCAAAATAATTTGAATTTTGTTCTAGAATACACTGAATCTGCCAGTCGATGTCAAAAGTGAAAACAGCGGTGTTAACATTATGTAATCTAATGGTGCGTGCATGAATCGAGAACGAGCCACGAACGAACCTACAACGAGCACGATGCGAATCCCTTTGTTCGTGAAAAAACTGACAATCGCGCTCGTTCGAGGCTCGCAAGCCCGTCCACGCTACGCGAATCGTGCTCGCAGTGTGCTCGGTTCGCCAAGCATGGACGCACCATAATAGTATAATTTTACTTTCAGTATTATGGGTAACCAAGTCATCGGGTAAACCATTGGCAATTTTAGATGGCTACTCCTTTTGTTTTGAAAAACAGTATAAACATACTGCTTCGTGGAGGTGCACCGCAAGAGGCTCAAGAGCAGCATGTAGAGCACGATTCACATGCACCAACAATAAGAGGTTAATAAGTGCCAAAACAGAACATAATCATCCACCACCTAACTATGTAATATGCAATGGTGTATATATTAAATTGTAATTATGTAACAGACTAAAGATTTACATAAACGGGGAGAGAGTATACTTATGCAACTCGTCTATGGTAAGAAAATTAGCTATGTCTAAAATTAATAACTATTACGGGAAGCGAGAGATTCGTTGGTTGTTCCTAACCCCCTAAAAAGGAAGCTAGGCAATATTGCTAACCGAATTAATTTTTTCGAATTTACAGCAGATCTAATGCAATTCATCAATGCCAAATCCTTTGATGAATTGAATTGTATATAATGAGTTATTATTTTAACAAAAAATATTGGAATTACGTAGGATCTGCCGAGAATTCGAAAAAATTAATTCGGTAGCAATATTGCTTTAGCTTCCTTTATAGCCCCCTGTACTCACGAACGAGCTCCCTTAGGATATACTTATTCATGTAAAACTAAAATGCATCCGAAGGTTACTTTGAGAAAGTACTATTTCCATACTCCAAAGTTTTGAAAGCCTAAATAACCAACGTTAATCTGTATAATTACAATTGTTTGTTGTCAGTAATAATTACCTTCCTCCTAAGTCTTGTTGGGTTGTATCGGTTCTTTGGCATGCTTGCATGCAATGTAATGGTGTGTATGTGCGTGATTGCTTATGTACACACGGCGACAGATCAAGCTATACATTTCTAGTATAAGCTGACCTGCCACTGTACAGAAATCCTATACAATGCGAGATACCGAGATACGTAATAGTGTAATAGTAAATACATACTATTGGATATATTTTTTAATAAGCCACTCAATATGTTAGTAGGTAAGGTAGGTACTTACTAACTAGGCCTATACATGTATATGGAAAATAATTAAAACAAAGTTTATGAAAAACGGTTATTATAACAAACTTTCGTGACTGTTTATCGATAAAAAAATCTTTTCTATAATTAAATGATTACATATTTCTTATGTATAGTTATTAAAGTAACAGTAGCATTAAAATAATAATATTATTCGTAAAAATCATACCATGAAACAATTACCTACTTGTGAACCTCACACAAGGCCGGGCCTGTCCAGTGAGTTCTGTTATATACTGTTTAAAATAAATTAAGAAGCGGCTTACTCAGAGTATACGTATAAGTTATACTTATACTCTGAGGTTATACTTAGAAAAAAGTAATTATATTTTATTATACACGGTGACTTTTAAATCGTTTTAACGCTAGAACAAACGTTGTTCATACCATGGTGAGTATTTGTAAAAAAAACACAAAACAGAAAATTTTCAGAAAGTCAGGAAGCCGCGGATTCCCACACCTGCTACAAAACTGGCGTGCGGCCGTACCACAACTAATTTGAAGTGCAAGCGCGGTGTCTGGGTTGTAAGGAGTAACGATACTCCCGACTTTTTTAACTATATTTTGTGTTTTTTCAAAAACCAATGACGTATTTTTTTTCTTTTGATGTTATAGAATTTTAGTAGACCATGTCTGAACAACGTCTGTTCTCGCGTTAAAACGTTTAAAAAGTCACCGTGTATACCTATTGATTAAATGATAATCAAATCTAAAATATTTCTCATTTTCAGTAATATGGCTTACCAAGAAATCAGGTAGAGAATTGGCAATGATAGGTGGCTACACATTCTGCTGTAATAGACGACACAAATATACTGCATCATGGAGATGCTCCTTAGGAGCACCATGTAGAGCGCGATTCACATGTACCAACGATAAGGAGTTAGTAAGTGCCAAAACGGAACATAATCATCCACCTCCTAGACACATAATACGTAATGGTATTTATATTAAATTAAGTAAAGAAAAAAAATAATAGTAAATTCCCCTCCAAATCTATGATTTATGAGGGTATGACGTGACCTCTATTATGAAGTTTTGTATGTTTTCAAGTCATCTTGAGGCCCTTTTATTATTAGTAGTGGTCGCCCATGAGTCGAAATTCGACTATACATTTTTTTAGTTTGAATAAATAAATAAATGTTAGCTATGCGAAATCACACCATCCTCCGTACGCGCAATAAGTATGCCTAAAAAGGTTACATAATATTATTAGACTATAGACAATTAATATTAAAGAATAATAATTTTGATAGTCTGTTTGTTGTAGTGTGTATCAGACGCACGGTTATTGTGTTTAATTTATTTTTAATTAAAATTTTGTATTTACGATGCATTATTTATATAAACATATTAGCTTTATGCCAATCTCACACTCCTCCGTGCACGCAATAGACTAAAAAAAGGAGCGAATTTTTTTGCACCACGTTTTAATATAGAATAGTTGTGTAATATTGTGAATACAAATTAAAAAAACTTTATTTATTTTCTTTGTTCAGCCATTTATTTAAAAATTTACTGTCATAATAAAAGTTAAAATTAATACAAAAAAATAACTACCTCAATAGAAATAGTTACCTACTCTACTCAATTGTTTCATATTTAGTCCTGCTTAATGCGAAACACCTTTCTGCAACTTAACTGAAAACTAAATTTATTCATCTTTTCAGTGTTTTTTGCTGTAAATAGCTCTGGAAACCAAGTGGCTATTGTCGACAATTTCACTTACTATCAAGCTAAGCGGTCCAAGCTATCGACAGTATGGCGCTGCAGTAAAACATCCCTATGTAGGGCCCGGTTCTCACTCAAAGACGGAAAAATGATTCGCGCACACCTCGAACACTCACATGAAGCACCTACTTTTGTTATACGTAATGGAGTTTGTATAAAATTGAGATAATTAATAATAATTTTAGATTATAATGGCGTTAGAATGTAATGGTATGATTAGGTTAAGTTACATTTATGTAAACTTCAATCATCTAAACTAAGGACGTCATACACGATCCACTTGTCTTAAGTCGCAGAGTTAACTTCCTTCAAATATCGGCCCTGTAGCGATTGGTATTTATCCAGGTATATATAAAAATAGGTTCTTGTTTACGCATTTTTTGCAAAAACTGTTTTTTTTTACATGAAATAGTACAAATCAATAATGTGATGTTTACACTAGCTGTTTGTTAGGTATACGAGACTGACTGCACCTTCTGGTATTTTACTTTTTTTACTTTCTGGCGATCAGAACATGCAAAATCTAGGTATCATCACTTTACAACGAATATACAAAATAAATGGTCCTTTCCTTCATACATGTTTCCTGTATGTAGTTATATTATAATAGATAATTAATGATTAATGGCCTTACTCATAAAACGCTATTTAATAATGGTTACTTGGTCACGTAAATAATGTCACATAGTTTGGTAATAATAGTTACGTGACGTTATTTATGTGACCATTTAATCAGTATCAGTTGAATAGCTTTTTCTGAGTAAGGAGGTGATTGGTAAGCAAGGATATAATTTATTTAAGGAACACAAATAGTACAGAAATAGAATAAAATATCTAGGTATTTACAATCATTATTCTTGTATCTACCTACATTAAAAGCATGTATGTTTACGCAATTTTGACAAAAACTGTTTTTTTTTAAATGAAATAGTACAAATCGTTAATGTGATGTTTACACTACCTATTTGTTAGGTATACCTGGCTGGCTATTGAAAATCTGTCGCTGAGCACCTTCTGTGGTCCGGACAGCAGATTTAAAGAGAGATACAAGATAAAATATATATATTGGAACAAAAATGAAATTTATGAGGGAGTTCTCTACTAGGCTTTGTGTCCTTACCACCGCTGGTCACATCCTTACATGGTGAGGACTGGAGGATGAATGACCTTTAATTACCTACCTAAAAATAACAATAATGTGTCAGGTCCTAGGGGCTCCCCATATATGGAGCACTTCTAGTCTTTGTTCACTGGCTAGTTTGTTTCATTAATATTCAGAGGTAATGTGTCTCTAATTTCTTATTCAAAACCTAAGCCTAAGATACTATGAGTAATAATGTTTAATTGTAGATGTATCTATTTTTGAGTGTAAAATAATTTATTTACTTACTAGGTATATAAATGTATTACTTTATAAACTTGTTAATAGTCTTAGTGTAAACATGTGTTTTAATTCGAATTCCTTCCAAACTTTTAATTAATAGATGCATACCTACACCTCAGAGTAAATAAATACTATGTACATTACATGATATTTTACGCATGATGTGTATGCTTGCTTGCTTGCTACTACAGTGCGGAGTTCGAGAGAATGCGTTTCTGACACCTATTCATATTGGCCAAATCACGGGACCAGCTGAACTGATTAAAATGTGACATTAATTAAACTATGGCTCAGAAAATACAGAACTATCATGTCAAAGTCCCAACACAATTAGGATTAGCCATATACGAGATCAGCAGGGCTATTTTAAAACGCTCGGATTCGATATCGGAAACGGATTCAAAAACGACCGAGGCGATTTTCCGCAATTGCTATTTTAATTTCCGAATTCGAATATTTTTGATGTTTCTTTACGGTAGTATCAATTCTATTCATCGAAAAGTTTTCGGAAATTAAAATAGCAATTGCTTAAATAAGCCTCGGAAATTTTTGAATCCGTTTCCGATATCGAATCCGACGTTTTAAAATAACCCTGCAGGTGTCACAAAAGCATTCTCTCGGCGACCGCACTGTAACGTATGGATTAATTAGTTTTTCCATGAAGCGGTACTGTGTATTGCATCGTTGTTTTCAACCATCGTGACTCCCCTGGTCATGCTGCGTAATGCGCCATCAATTCGGAACAGACTTTTGACCAAATCGGAACGAATCAGTTCCAAGTTAGTTCACTCTATACTTTTGATTTGTTGCACTTTTAACTTTTAACCGTAATGTTTTGTTACAGTGACGATGATAAAGAAAATAAACGGCAAACAACTAGCAATGATTGATGGATTCACGTTTTACCTTCAGAGAAAGTTTGGGAGCTCATCCTACTGGGCTTGTACCAATAATAGTATTACAAAATGTAAGGCACGGTTCATACTTAATGACAAATCAGATATGGTCCGTTCTAATTTGCTACATACCCACGAACCACCACGCTTTCTTGTTAAAAATGGTATGTTCATTAAATTTTGAATTTTTATTGTACACATATTGTAACAATTAATATTTCTTGCGTTTTTAATTAATAAGTCCATTTCAAACGCTGAGACGTAATTTTTGGGATTTGAAGAGCCGTTTGGTGATAAAGGAGAGGCGTGTATTTTTATTGATTTTTTACTTTTTGTAGACTTGTATTTGACTACAATCTAACCATGGCAAGGCATGATGTAACCAAAGGTGGTAAGTAAAGCCTAGAAGGCACTGGCTCTCAAATGCAGCTGTCTGTATACACCGATAGTTGCCTGGTGACAGATTTTCAACTTGGGGGCGGGAGCCAGCCAGATGGGTACTATAAAGTACCCTACAACCATGCTATGGTTTCCTCACGATGTTTTCCTTCACCGGTATCCGACTTCGCTACCACTGAGCTATCATCGCCTAAATTCGTGCTTATACTATTACTAGTAGTAGCTTACTCGTACGTGTTCGGCTTGTATTGTCCGTTACATATTCATCAATCATACTGAATAAAAAAAAAAGAAAAATAGTGTATATCTTCAACACGTTTAAGAAAATTAAAATGTTCTGTTTGTGTTTGAATATTTGTAATACCTAGGTTATTAAGACTATTTAACTGATTAAGATTTCAGCACTTTAAATAATAAAAAATATGCTTAAGGCTAATTATTAATGTGCACGTATTACTGTATACTAACAAAATGATGTATTCGCATTTCTTTATTATATTCAAATAAAATGATTTTAAAGATATGATGATGAATTTTCAATAAAAATATTAATGCATTACAACCGCCGCTGCGCCGCTCTTCGGATCATATCGAGTAGTTATGAGAAAAGACAAGACCTTTACCACGGTACATATATCAAACCTTTACCTTGCATATAAGAGGACGCGATTCTACTGTTAGCATCGATAATTTGCTGTCACCCACTAAAATGGACACTTGTTAACTTAAATTTTTTAAACTAATAACCTATCAAGGAGTAGTTAGGGGTCAATTTAACTACCTACTCACGAGAGGGACGACAACAGCTGGCTGGCACCATGTGCTTATTATGCTGCTCTAAAACTCGTCGACGATCCCGCGTCACAAAGAGCGGACTTCTTATGTGATTACTGACGACAGAGACACAGAGTGTAGTGACAACGTAGAGGTTGTGACATTTGCCATACATAATTACCCTTATTTACCACCTAGATGCAAGACGTAAACGTAGTAGTGTATTTGAGGGCTATTCTATCTAGTGTATTGCAAATAAAACCGCAGGGGGCTAACCAACAAATCTTAAAACTGCAATATTATAACCTTACTTGTGTTACGTCCTTCTTTGAAATGCGACGCCAAAAAAGGATACAGATACAACAGGTATTGTTTTAAGATGTTAGTTGGCCCCCTGGTGATATATGACAGGTATGCCAATAAAGAATATATTTGGAGAGATTAATACCACGTTGGTAGAGTACTGCATACAAATATTAATATTTTAAGGTGTTGTGACCAAGACGTCTATGTACAAGGATGGATACACGTATTATTGTAGGCGCAAGGAACGACGTACGAAGAAATATTACTGCAAGAACAGGTACATGTCGAACTGCACGGCGTTTGTGATCACTATCGATGATGTCGTTCACTTTACTTACGAGTGTCATAACCATTAGCCGATTTGTGTCTTATCAGATAATTTTAGGTGCCGCGAAGACGACAGACTGCATCGTGCCGAACTTTTTAATCTGTGAAAATAGAACCTATACAATTCCTTAGTTACTGCTTACAGTAACGCACACGACGCGCAAAAAGTCCGGCGCAGAACCCTTTGTTTACACAGAATTTTGTGTGCCGCAGACTCCTTTGCACAAAAAGTCCGTCGTCTGCGCTGCACCTTAATGTTTCAAAATTTTTTTTTTTTTTTTTAAGTAATTTCAAAAACATAGTGTAGGCTGTGTAAAGTTGCAATAATAATAAATTAATATATTCTAACAGCTAATTACTTAGCTGGGGATATAATGGGTTATTGGTTTAATATATTTAATAATAATGTTGATTAATGACTGATGTTGAAATATGACTTTTATTGCCTATTAATAACGGGCATTTTGCTTAACATCATTTTGACAGGCCGGTTGGTGCCACTGGGTTCAGTTCCTACCTATAGGACAATACATTTGTGTGTATTCAAATTCAAATTCAAAAGTGTAATCCTAAAGTGTATGTTCACATACATGTGTTTGTGAACATACACATTGTTCTGTATTGCTTATTACTACCCGTTCGAAGCGCTCGTGGTGTAATATGATAAGCCGTTCTTAATCGATCGGTAAGTTAAGCTACCACCGTCGTGGTCGGTACCTTTGGCGACCGCGTGGTATTTCAAATCGAACGTACTTCGGAAGGCACATAAAGCCGTTGGTCCCGGTTATCAATTAATTGTGATAGTCGTTAAGCTAGTTGGAGGCCTTCTAGGCGGCCTGGAAACTCCAACAGTAGGTTGACCACCACCCTACCTCCAACGATCCGCAGTGGGCACGCGTGGTGGAGTATCTGCCCATTCCCTTTCACACTGATTTGTGAAAGGATGCCTGTGCTCAGCTGTGGGACATTATAGGCTGTTGATGATGATGATGATGACCCATCTGAGCTCTCTGATAATAATGTGTCGCCAAGCACCTGCTGGTATGCTCCGGCAGCTGCAATTGAGGGCCAGTATAACTCCATTTTTAGCTTTGTTACTTCTATTTCGTTTTCCTGTATTATGTGGTTTACAAAAAAAAAAATTATATAAATATATATTGTTTACAGAATATAATGAAGATTATCAATTTATACCGTTACCTTCAGGAAGCGTATTGCTACGTGTCGGCGACCACACATATTCATGCAATAAGAAAGGGGAGCATCAACATGGCTACCGTACGTTTTACTGTTCCAAAATAATTAGCAGAAATTGTGGAGCACGCGTCAAGACGTAAAGAAATACATTGCATGATATTATTGGGACACATACACGTTGAAATATGGAAAAATATAGTCAAGATATTCTGTTGTCCTATAATGATTTATTTTATAAACCATTAATGCGCAGAAGTCAATTTTTGGTTCTGACTTGCGCGGGAGTTGAGGTGCAACACGAGAGGGGAAAATGCGTGAGCTTAATTGGTTTATCAGGTTGTCTTCTGTAACACCCGCACATGCGCAGACTATCCCAACCCCCTTCGCTCATACCTTTTGAACAGTGCCAGTGCCTTAATTTATAGTATTACTAGCTTTAGCCCGCGACTTCGTCCGCGTAGTTTTATTTTTCTAGATATGATTCATTGTAACAATATAGAGTTTTGATCATGGCTATTGCCCGCCACTACGTGTGATATCTGACATAAGTTCAGGTATATTGAGAGCTGATTGCAAGCATGCCACATACAACTGAAACAGTCCTGTCGCAAATAAACTCTAGCAAATATCAGAGTTTTTCCCTGTGATTTATTAATAGCCATCGCGAAACAAACCTTGATAAGGAACTGTACACTTTTAAATTAAACAAGAGAAACAGTCTTCGTGCCGCGTATACCATTGTATACGCGGCACGAAGACTGTTTCTCCTCTAGGATTTCTCCTCTAGCAGGACCAGTTAATATTTTGGCCTCAATAACATTGCGGCGGAGAGCTGTTACTTGAAGTCTAGTTCCACAGCACAATTTTGGAGGTCGTATATTTCTAATCATTAAGACAGGAGCACTAACATTAACATATGGATTACCCGGCAGATTAAGATCTAGTTTAAAAATTGAACAGGATAATTTACCGACTCATCCATATCGACTATGTTGGCAACAACCTTTAAATGAATAAATCAACTTATCTAATTAACTAATTAACTTATTATAATAATTTATCGCAGCGGGTTGGTCATTTTTGGGAGTCATAATGGCTCTCTCGCGCATAACCACTCTATCGGTTTGTGTTCATTGTAACATCAGTATACATTTTATTTATACCTAAGTTGGTATTTGTATCAACCCATCTATTTGTGGAAAGTTTACGTTCCCGATTTGCAGAAGAAGATCTGAAAATCTACCGTCAGGAATATGCACCGTGTATGTATGGGAAGGTGAAATATGTTTTTTTTGTGAGGTGTCGAGATCGGGATTATTTATCTAAAATTGCGCTATGAGACCTATTTCCTCAACCATTTCATGACAACTGAGATATTTGCTTATGGCACACAGACAGACAGACGAATACACGGGACCTATATCCACAAGTTTCTCAATAATTTACAGACAGCTGAGATGTTTCTGTCTGTCTGTCAGTCTGAGGAGAGACTGCCTCCTTATGTGTGTATCGCTTGTACAACGGACAGTTCTCTGAAGAATTGTTTCATCTGATTCCCACGGGCTATCTTCTACCATCGCAACTTTCGCCATCGACGGGGAGTCCATACTCATATATTGGAACCGAAATGGTTTCTACTGTGCGATTTCAAAGGAGTTTTCTACCGCGTACACTTAGGCTGTAGAATGAGCTCCCCTCCGTGGCTTTCCCAAAGGAGTATAGCCAGGGGGTCTTTAAAAAGGGTGTGAAAATATTTCTGTAGGGTCGGCAACGCACGAGTGATACCTACGGTGACCGCTTACCATCAGGCGGGCCGTATGCTTGTGTGACACCTTAGTATTAAATTTAAATATGAAATAATAATTTAAAAATTGCCCGTAGCAGACGGACAGATCGACGGGCGGAGATCTATCAAAAGGTTCCTCAAACAGACAGCTGAGAAATTTTCTCGTGGCAGATAGACAGATAGATGGCGGCAGTAGGCCGAATAACATGATACACGTGTACATTATTTTTACTTCAATACAAAATTGTGTGAATGAACAACTTCAATACAAAATTACATACCCCTTTACACCCCTTAAGAGTTCAAATTCCAACAACACCGATATTCGTTGCGTTAGTTTCCAACTATAAGCTTAATTAATAAATTTAGTATACTTCCATACACAACTTCATCCCCTTTTTTACCCCTTTGGGGTCGAAATTATCAAAAACGCTGAGGCATATATAAATTAATTTTCAATCATCAGCCTAAACACAACATTTGAAGTTCGTAACTTCGAAACTGATGGACTTTCATACAAACTTGCATCCCCTATTTTACCCCCATAGGGGTGTAATACTAAAAAATCCTTCTTTAGTGGATACCTACACTGTATAATAATAAATTAAGTGAAGTTTATCGTGAAATTGAAGGCCTTGCATACCCAACTTCATCCCCCTTTTTCCACCTTCAGGGGTGAAATTATCATAAACGTTGAGATAACTTCACATTAATTTTCAATCGTCAGCCTATACACAAAAATTGAAGATCCTGACTTTAAAACTGACGGACTTGCATACAAACTTTTATCCCCTATTTTACCCTCTTAGGGGTGGAATTTCCAAAAATCCTTCCTTTTCTGGATACATATACTGTGTAATAATAAATTTAGTGAAGTTTATCGTGAAATTGAAGGCCTTGCATACCCAACTTCATCCCCCTTTTTCCACCTTCGGGGGTGAAATTATCATAAACGCTGAGATAACTTTAAATTAATTTTTAGTCGTCATCCTATACACAAAACTTGAAAATCCTAAGTTCAAATCTGACGGACTTGCATACAAACTTTCATCCCCTATTTTACCCTCTTAGGGGTGGAATTTCCAAAAACCCTTCCTTACTGGATACATATACTGTATAATAATACATTTAGTGAAGTTTACTTTCAAATTAAAGGCCTTGCATACCCAACTTCATCCACCTTTTTCCACCTTCGGGAGTGGAATTATCATAAACGCTGAGATAACTTTACATTTATTTTCAATCGTCAACCTATACACAAAATTTGAAGATACTAACTTCAAAACTGACGGACTTGCATACAAACTTTCATCCCCTATTTCACCCCCTTAGGGGTTGAATTTCCGAAAATCCTTCCTTAGTGGATGCCTACACTGTATAAGGTATCTTTGTGCAAAATTTCAAATCTCTAGGTCCAGCGATTTGGGCTATGCGTTGATATATTGCATACAAACTTTCATCCCTTATTTTACCCTGCTAGGGGTGGAATTTTTAAAAATCCTTCTTTTGTGGATGCATACACTGTATAATAATATATTTAGTGAAATTTACTTTGAAATTGAAGGACTTGCATTCTTTTCCTCCCTTCGGGGGTGGAATTATCACAAACGCTGAGATAACTATACATTAATTTTCAATCGTCAGCCTAAAGACAAAATTTGAAGATCCTAACTTCAAAACTGACGGACTTGCATACAAACTGTCATCCCCTGTTTTACCCTCTTAGGGGTGGAATTTCCAAAAATCCTTCCTTAGTGGATGCCTCCACTATATAAGGTATCTGTGTGCAAATTTTCAAATCTCTAGGTCGAGCGGTTTGGGCTGTGCGTTGATATATCAACAATCAGTTTATCATTTTATATATTAAGATTTTGTAGTATAAAGATTAACATTGTGTGTGTTTGGTAAATAAAAGATTTTGTGGTCCGAATGCAGATTTTTTCATTTACAGGTAAACATATAGATAAAACTGGTAAGCAATTAGTTAAAATACTAATTCAATAATAAATGATGATAGATCGACTTTATGATCACCGCTTGAATTTAAACCAGGGCAACAGGACAAGACGGTTGTCGATAATAGTCATCGTTAGCAAACGATCAATCTTTGTATGGGATTGACATGAGAGATTGTTAAAAATCACGTGATATTTCGATTTCAAATGTCAATCCCATACAAAGGTCCTGGGACCCAATTCTCACTTCCCACGAACTAGCATTCGAATCGAACTTGCAATACGAGTGCAATTTCTACCGTAAAATTTCGAGGGGCGGAGTCAATTTTTCGGTTCCTGTATTCTCGGCTCTAATCGAACTAACCTTTGCAATAATTTCGAGTGTAAGGAATAAATGTTGCCATTATGATGCATACAAATTGCAAGATGTGTTTCGTTTCACTTGATAATTGCGTTTTGTTAACGTACGTATCTTAAATTAAAAGCGTTAAAACGATTAAAAAGTCACCATGTATAATCCTGAGATATTTATTTATAATGAAGATAAAATGAGGTTATCAAAGAACTTATTCTGTACCTGATATTAAATGACAATTTCTATTCCTTTCAGAGTATTACTATACACAATCATCAAAAGGAAAGGAACAACTGTGTGTGAACAATTTTAAATACTACAAAGATTATGATAACGGAACTAGATGTCGATGGCGGTGCGTCAAAAGGACCTGCAAATCCTACGTGCATACATTGAGGCGTGAAATAGTAGACATGGGCCTTATACATAATCATTATGCGGAGTAATAACATAATCATTATGCGGTGTAATAAACATAAGTATAATAGTGTGTTAATTAAACTAATAATTCATTTACTTACAGGTCGGTTAACGAAAGCTGGCACGTTCACAGTACTCATAAATTTGCAATCAGTCAAGTCTAATGGACGAATGCAAAAATAGACCACTCTATATTTATGAGCAGTAGCAAAAGCAAAACAATAACTGTCTCCTTCATACTCATAAGCTTGACTTTGCGCGAGAGAGACGGTGTAAATGTGTTGAAACGTGCCAGCTTTAGTTAACCGACCTGTACTTCAAGAAGGGTGTGAAGTTTTTTGCATTGTCGGCTAAGAAAATGGTAAAAAATAGGGTAAGTAGTGTTAAATTATGAAAAATAAAATGTAGTCTTATAAAAAACTATATAACATTCAAGCATACATTATGGAATGGCAGCCTTTAATTGAGGCAGCATTTAGATTTAATTTAATATAGCATGTAACTTAGTGAAATACCTATTGTATGCCTCGTTGGTTGTCCTAAATAAAAAATAAAAAAAATAAAAAATTATAAAATAGATTTAATTTCCTCTTGTAATACCTATACAATACTACAATGAGCTAAAGCTTTCATTATGCTATTTATTAATAGTATATAGCTCTGCTTCGTTTGGGATCAGCAGTGCTATTCTGTAACGTTCATTTGCAAAATCACTTCTGAATCCGCGATGAGATTAGAATTTCATATTCTTAAACTGAGTGAGTTCGACACTTGCGCCACCGAGTGATGACGGAAGTGAGAAGAACTACGACAGGTGAGTATTTTGACGTTTTTCAATAGGATTTGGTATTCTGAAACGTAATTCACCCGCCAATTCAGTTGCGAGGTGAGTTGCGAGATGACTTTCGAGATGATTTACCTTTTACAGAATAACATAGCAGATTTAACCGTGTGTGAGGAATGTCCCGGAATATTATTATTATTTATTTTAAGATGGGTGTATAGCTTTTTTTTTTTTCGCTCAAAGAGCAGCTCGACTGGGGAAGTGCTCCCTACCTTACAGAATACTGCAGCAAAATAACTTTTTGTATTCCTGCGCGTAAGTAAGGTAGACAGAGCTTATTGGGGAGGGGGGAAAGGTCGGTAACGCGTGAATGATGCGTGTGTGTTGCAAGCATCCATATGGCTACGGTAACCGCTTACTAGCAGGCGGGCCGTATGCTTGTTTACCGACTAAATCGTATCAAATAATGCAATTATTATTTATAATTTACTTTATTTACGTACACAGGCTCATATGAATCCATCAGACTTAACAGCAGAAACGTTATCCTGTACCAAAACCACACGTTCGCACAATGGGGACCATCATTCCGTAATCAGTACTGTTCCAAGAAGAAGTCATTACAGTGCCCAGCCAAGATGAGCCTGGATCAACACGGTAACATACTGCGCGCTGTCACGCAACACAATCACCCACCGCCAAAACTGTTCAAGAAGAAAGGGGAATATTTTCGAATGAATATTTAATAATCGTTTTTTCATGTTATTTGTATTTTATAATTCGTGTGCCTAATAAATAATACTGTAATTATGTATTGTTATTATATAATTGCGTATATTAATGCGGAATTTATTTGAGGGAGTGTTTTTTATTGAAAATTATTGTGTCATCAGAAATGTGTGAGAAAACTTTTAATATATTTTGTTGACATTTAAAAATGTAGCTATCTAAATGTAAATTATTGGTCCAAAAAAAAAATTATAATAAATCTAATCATTTCGATCGCTCTCAGTGGCTCGATTCTCGTAACAAAACGGCAGCGGAGTCGTAGCGTAAAACTTATTTTTATTTTTAGACTTCATGCTAGTAGATAGACCTATCTGTTTTGGAGATACTGAGGAGTATTTGACCCTTGGACGACGATGGTAAATATTTTTTATAAATCTCAAGAATATTGCGTCAAAACTATATTTTATGCCGCTCGGTTTCAATCGAGTTTCAGGTGAAATATCCATTCTCATTAATTTAATTTCTTTTAGCTTTCTTTGCTACCTCAAGAGGGAAAGAAATCTTGGTAATAAATGGGATAAAGTATCGCAGAAATAATCTTGTCGGACACAAAGCTCGGTGGCGCTGTACCACTCATTCTAAGTACCGATGTGGAGCTACCGTACATACCATCGATGGGGAAATTGTTTACTTCAAAGACACCCATACTACTTCGTATGAAACGGCTACTTACCTTCACGACTAAAAAAGTCGGAAAAGTAATTTACTGGATTTTTACTTCCTCGCGAAAAGAGTTTGTTCCGGAAAACCGTAATGTTATTCTTATTTAAGTTAGATGTAAGAAAGATTAAAATTTAACTCACGAGCATATAATCATTCATTACCTTTAGCTAATAAGATAACGTCTACACACATATAGTTTTGAACCCTAGACTCAGGTTAATAGGAACTAAAATAGAATGTAACACACATATGTAATAACATGAACCCTGGAACTTAGATAAGAACCTAAATAGAATCGAATATAAGAACCCTGAACATATAAGTAGGGACGCAAACAGTTGCAACAGTAGTTAGACAGATGACACAGTAGCAGGGTAGTACCAGTCAGACAGATGTAATTCTTAGCATTCTAAAGGTGGGTCTACGCTTGACGAGCCGAGCACGAGCCGAGCCGCTCCACTACACAACAAAAAGTTCTACAAAACTAGTTATGTAAGTTGACGTTTTGTTGTCGGGAAACTAATTTTAGTTACATTTTGTATATCTCTTTGATTTAATCAAATAATTTAGTAATGAACCAAAACTAATTTTGTTACTGGTAAGTTTTAGTTCGCAAGTCACTCTGTTTAGGTTTTAATTAAATTTTGTGTTACTGTTAAATATTATTTTTTTCAGTGTCTGCGCTTCGACAATCGCTAAGGCTAGGCTCGTTGTAAGTCCAAACTAGACGCGCATCTGACGACTGACGACGCGATGAGCGGCTCGGCTCGTACTCGGCTCGAGTAGCGTAGACCCAGCATAATAATACGAAATCAGACAGATGTCATAGTAGTGGCATATCTTGTTGAATTGTCATCGAAATAGTCAAACAACAATGTCATCGATATATGTATTATAAAATTTCAAGAAGTATTCAATAACGCAGATTGTCACAGAAACAAGGATATTATAATACAGATTGTCATAGACTTAAGTAACCAGTGATATAAAACAAATACAATATAAATAGCAACGATATTCGGCATTATTATTGCGTCTTGGCAATCCAGCGCACAGTAGGTATGCGGAATAGAACCTTTAGAACCCGTAAAACGTAATTAATTGTGGCGGACTGAACTCATTACAAAAATTATTTTTTTACGAAAATATTTTCATTTCCTTTTACAGTAAAAGAATGATCTACCAGATCACAATTGTTCCATAAAAGCCTATTTTATCAAGAAAATCAAAGTCAGACTTGCTCGCACGCTATTCCGATCGGTAAGAATGATTACATAACTTCGATTAGAAGTATGGAATTGGCAAATAGAAGCCATTCGATATATATTTCGAAAAAGCTGCCTAAATGTAACTTAGACCAGTATATATATGAATACATTTACAAAAATATTACATGTTACTTAAAATTTCAGGACTAATAGCAAGTTTTCACTTCAATCAGAGAGGGAACAAAATACTACTTTTGGGCGACTATAAGTTTCGGCTTAATGGTGTGACGGGTAACAAGGAGAGATGGCGCTGTGCGTCGCACGAGACCAACAGATGCCGATCTGTGGTCCATACGGTCGGCGGGGAAATTATATATTACAATAACGTTCATTACTTAATTAATTACAACAAGAGTAGACGTATTTAGAAACGTCGGCATGCTGTGTCATTCTTTATCACGCCGAAATACCTATACTGTATGGGTAAACATACATACATACATACACATTCATTGTACATCAATGCATAAATCTTGAGTTTAGTTAGGTATAGTTTTTTTTTTCAAATACTTTTTTTACGAAATGTTACATTACATTACATGTTTACATTATACTATTATGTTGTCTGCCGCTAAGCAAAAGTTAGTCCTTGATTGCTGTTATTTGCTTTATGAGTTTTATACTAAACGGATTAACCGTTAGCGGTATGATTTTCTCTACGTTTTTGTTTAATCATCTATTATTTTTTTACATTTTAGATATTTGTTTTTTTTTTACTATTGTCAAGTTGAAATATTAACATTGTTAGCGCCATATATGGTATTCATGCGTCTGATCACATTTTCTCTTTAGATAGTCCGTCACTTTCGCACATATGGTAAAACAGGCTCTCACCCCCCACCATATTTCCCTATCCACCACGATGTCACCGAGCTTCATAATACTGCCGACCTCAAGGCTAGTGTCGCTGAAGGACGCATCTCAGTGTGACCTACTTGCACCATAAATTACCACGAGTACATGGACTAAATATATAAAAATTGTGCTTATCAAACCTACATAATTAGTGCTAAGTGTGTAGTTCTAAACGCCCTATGGCTTGTAGCCATAGGCGACGAAGACAATCCAGGACCCACGAGGAATATCAGGTGCGTGGAATCCATAACCTTAGGTATTTGCTTATTGAACTGCGATACTAGTGTGCCTAACGATTTCCAAAATACAGTCCAGGCCTTTTTCCATTCATTAAACATCAATGATATTAGAGAAGCCACTGGCTCCTGAAATACAGATTCAAAAATAAGCTGTCATATGTTTTAAGAATTATTATTAAATAACAATTAATAGATCTCAGCAATTGTTAGATCGAGTTAGATATGAAATTATTTTTTGACACCTATTATTATGGTATAATTTGAAAATATACCAAAAGAAGACATTTGTATTTTTATTCAGTATTTTAAGAAATTTTATTGTATAAAGAATTATAATTAAATATATTGTCAAATCTGTTAATACCTACGGACGTCGGACATCGTTGTTTAATTTATTTTTACGAATTCATACGACAATATTTTAATTAATTCTTAGTAGGTATCATTACAGTGTACCTATTTCCTTAATGTAAGGAAATAAGTAATTGCCGTACTGCTTAAAGAAGGCTGTGTTATCATTCAATCCCTTTATTCTTTTTTTTTATTCTTGTGGACATGTATGACTGACTACAATTACCATTAAAAAAGTTAACTGATTTTCGCTAAGAAAAGAAAATGGTTCTCATATTTAATGAACTCCATATTTGGTTACTCTCCTACATACCGTTTCATGGTTTTGCTTTCTAAATAGAGCCTTGTTTCAGTGTTATACGTGAGATCACGACGGGGGAAGACCCTACTAAGTGTTGGAGGCTTCACGTTTTGTTCACAATTAATATCTGGCTCAAGGACCAGATGGGTGTGTTCCACGCATAATAATAAGAAATGCCGCGCAGTCATTCACACTTATGACGAAGAAATTGTCAAACTGAATAACTTACATTGTCATGTTTAGTATAAGTACTGTTAAATAATTTTGATATTTTTAAAAAATCTTTGTGAGCAGTTCCTAATCGCGGTATCTTATGGTCCCGCCCGAGCACGAGCCGAGCCTCCAACGAGTACACTGCGAGCACGATTCGCGTAGCGTGGACGGGCTTGCGAGCCTCGAACGAGCGCGATTGTCAGTTTTTTCATGTACAAAGGGATTCGCATCGTGCTCGTTGTGTGTTCGTTCGTGGCTCGGCTCGTGCTCGATTCGCGTAGCATGGACGCACCATTACTAATGTAAATCAAAAGTAAGTAGGTATTTAGAACTATGTCTCAGTCTCAGTTACACATTTCAAAAACAAACATCGGTTTTAGGGTCGGCAACGCGCGATGAACACCCCTGGTGTTGCAAGCGTCCATAGGCTACGGTAACTCCTTACCATCAGGCGGACCGTATGCTTGTTTGCTACCTCACCATTACAAGCGTGTAATTTTTCAGTGTTTTACGTGACTAATAATAAAGGCCGCAAGCTTATAAATGTTGGAGGTTTTACATTCGGACAAAACTACACAAGTGTTTCAGGTCTCAGAACGAGATGGAGATGCTCGCGCTGTGAACACATACACATGAAGACCAAATAGTAAAGATTTCATTCATTGTCATGAAATTAAGATTAAGTTTGAAAGTCTAAATTGTAGCTTCTTTTTCTTTACCATTTTAGAGATACTAATTTACATAAAGGGATATGAGAGAAATAATTTTGATCAGAATTTATTTCATTATTTACCTGTGGGTTTAAAAAGAAAGCAATATAGCAAATGGAATTCAATAAATCGGCAGATCTTTCAATTCCAAAATAATTACAAAAAAAAAACTATTTGAAATATTGCTTTAGCTTCCTTTTTAGCCCCACTTTGATGAAATATTTATTTGCAAATTAAACATACACTAAAAAAAATCGTGACTTCCAACTGCTTTTCCAGTTCCATTTTTCAGTTAACTTAACGTTTTTCTGAGTATAAATATTATTACCCACACGGCGACAGATCAAGCTATATTTTCTAGTATAAGCTAGTATAGTATAAGCGATAAGGAGAAGCGGAGGTCAGCAGTGTACGGAAATCCTATACAATGCGAGATCAGCTTATACCGGTACTGTATAGCTTGATCTGTAGCCGTGTGCACGTGCAGCGTAGTGGCCGACTTGAGCGACATAGTTATAAGCGAGAATACATTAGATTTTTTTAACATCCTTGTATAATACTCAATTATTATAATAAATTAACTGGACTTCTCAGTTAAGTTAAGGTTCATTCATTGGTTCCATTTTTACAGACCAAAGCACTATGGATATTTCGGTTTATTTTCTAATTCAATGTACAGTGATTCACGAGTATGCATTTTCATTTCAGTTTCATACGTGACTTCCCAACTAAACAGAACCCTCATCAGTGTTGGAGGTTTTACATTCTGCAAACATAGAGTATCAGGTAGTAAAACCCGATGGCAGTGCTCCACACATAACGCCAAGCATTGTCGCGCTTCCCTCTATACTTACGGAGACGCAATTATAAAAATTAATAATAACCACTGTCATGATAAAAGAAACTGAGTATAGTCATAATAAAAGCTCTGTAATATTATGCTTTATATTTAACTAATTTAGTAGAAATAAAAGTGTATTCCCTATGACTGTTTTTTTTTTTCTGTGGTACAAATTTTCATTCATTTTGAAACAATAATCCTTATATTTGTGATGTAGCTTGAATAGTCACTCGATGAGCTTGATTCGATGTTTTTTAATAAAAAAAACTGTTTCAGTGTCATACTCAAAGTCACGTCGAGGCAATGTCCTCTTATGTGTTGGAGGTTACACATTTTCCAAAGCATACATGTCAGGACTTAAAACCCGATGGGTATGTTCAACTAATAAAAACAGGGGTTGCCGTGCCACCATCCATATGTACGGTGAAGGAATTGTGAAAATTAATAATAATCATTCTCATAATAAAATATACTGAGTGGAAAAATAGCTGCTTGTAATAATAGTACATTATGACACATGTGAGCCGCAAGCGAACGCGATAAGCGAGCCGAGAGTGTAATAACCAATGCACACACGTGACTTTCAACACTTGCGAGGAAAAAGCAGACAAAAATTTTTTTGAGTAGATTTTTTGATAATAATCAACCACACAATGAAAACGTTAGCAAATATGGCGCGCAGTTTTTTTTTTTTTGACAAACTATTTTACCCTTTTAAATTAAGAATGCTTGGTCTGCACACATATCACTTGCAGTGAGGTACAAACTTATCATCACCGGGATTTCTTATACCTATTATAAAACTGTGCGGTAATGTAAAGTAAAAAGCACTAGTGTGTAATATAAGATACTAAAAACGGTGCAATAAATTTCCCTTTACGAGCGAGTGTGTTGAAAATTACCTTTAAAGTATAGCTATTAAAATAAATGTTGAAGTTGAGTTTGTTTTATTACTTCAGATTCTTTGTTTTCTTCTAACTGGCGCTGCTGCGCCAAATGAGCCAAATGATTATTAAATAGTACCTAGTTCAATTGTAAAACTCAAATACTTCTACAACTGAGGTATGTAAATTTACTTCAAAAGGATATCTCAGAGCATTTTTCCAAGTGTTTCCTTATTTCAGTATCATATGTGACGTCACGGCGAGGCAAAACCCTTATCAGTGTTGGAGGTTTTACGTTTTGTAAACAAAGAGAATCAGGTCTCAAAACCAGGTGGCTGTGCTCCACACATAACACGAGGAATTGCCGCGCTTTTCTAACTACATGTGGCGATGAAATAATAAGAATTAATAATAATCATTGTCATGAAATAAAAAAACACGCAGCTTTCTAGATCATTTTACTTACGATTTCATTACGCCGGGCACAGCATTCACCCTTTGGCCGTTGGATTGCGCTAATCTCGTGGGAATCGAAGGAAAATTTAGGACCCATTATCTACCACTTACCCACGATGCGGTGACGCCTTGAATTGCACTTACACCGATGTTAATTATGTAGTGTAATGTTGTAAATAGTGTTATTGTATGTCTATTCGTGTTTAGGTGGAGTTTGGCGATATATTTGTGATAAATTAAAATAAAATTATAGGTAATAATGGTAGGCTCAATAATAAAGTGTGTGGAGAAAAAAAACAATAGACAATCATAATAAAGAAAGTTTGGATTATAAATTCGTTCCAATTAAAAATAAAATTAAACAACCAACGGCATCTATTAAAACTGCGTGAATGCAGCGAATATTCATAAAATACGGACCTATTTTATTAAACTACTAGAAAAACGTACTTACCTGATTAAACATATTTGATTACTTCAATGTTTGTTTGCCTTTATTTAAATTTTATTTAGTTTTTTTTTTTTTTTATTATTTGTGCAGATAACATCAATCCAAACAACTAGACTACAAGTATGGTTTAAAGTAAGAGTGAACCCCTGAAACCCATAACACAAGTTTAATCTTAGCTTGGGTGCCAGGAGTTTCAACTTATCTGTGACTTCAATTGTACAAAACCACTATTGTATAATATTTGTATGAGCCAAAAAAAAATTTTGTAATGCTTAGTTTTTGTAAATTGTAAAACTGCAAATAAAGAATTTTTATTATTATTATTATTATTTATAAGGAGAAAAGTTTAGATATAAATGCCTGTATAAGCACTGTAAATACTACTTTTGATTTCAACGGACTTTCTTGCAGAGTGACGTTGCGTTAACATTTTTATTTTCATTAATTCGTATATTTTGAGTTTTATTGCATATTATCGGTGGTATTCTATCCAATAAAGATCAATACATGTGCACCGGTGAAGTAAATGAAATGAATTATGTGTATCGTGACTTTTCAAGTTGTCTCAAGAAGTCCGTGAAAAGTTTTAGTACAATGACCACCATTGTACTAAAACATGACTTTTATGGACGGTGACTGACTGAGGACTATGTGAAAGTGATTTATTGTGATTAGAACTTTAATATAACTGGAAATTGGCAAAATACACAAGCCGTGTGATGTCATAAAAAAAAACCTATAGAAACGTATACTAAACGTGTAATATTAAAAAAAACATTTGTAAGCTTGAATTCAATCAAATCATACAAACCAACATGTCATTTTAAACCTTAATCAGTCAGTTTTATGGTCAAGTCAAATTATTAAAACAAGCATACATACCTATATATTAGTACCTACTATTATTACAAACCCGTTTCAGTGTCATACGTGACTTCTCGTCAAGGTACAACCCTCATAAGTGTCGGAGGTTTCACGTTCTGCAAACATTCATCAATAGGATTAAGAACTAGATGGAGATGTTCCACACACAGCACCAGGCACCATTGCCGCGCTACCCTCATCACTTACGGCGCAGAAGTTATCAAGATTAATAATAAACATTATCATGATAAGATATATGATTGAGTAAAACAATGGCCCTGATTCTGTTGTTACAACTAAACTAATTTTAATCTCACTATGCCTCTTTCTAGCAAAGAACATAAGAAAAGGATGGAAGAAATTTGGTTCTGTCAAATTAGTACAGTGCTTGTTTTCAATATAAATTTAGTCGCCATCTGTCGCGGTTTCGCCTAAATACAAGCAAATAAAGACGGCAAAGATTAATTTGGCAGCTTTAAATATGTTCTATCATTTTTCAATAATGTTAGTAAGAAAGAGATGAGACTAAAATTAGTTTAGTGCGATTTACAACAGAATCGGCACGATATACCTAACTAACAATATTACCCTAGTCATATTTTGTAACATAAATGTTATTTTTTAACCGACTTCAAAAAAGGAGGAGGTTCTCAATTCGCTTGTTTTTAGGGTTCCGTAGCCAAATGGCAAAAAACGGAACCCTTATAGATTCGTCATGTCTGTCTGTCTGTCTGTCTGTCCGTGTATGTCACAGCCATTTATTTCCGAAACTATAAGAACTATAATGTTGAAACTTGGTAAGTAGATGTATTCTGTGAACCGCATTAAGATTTTTACACAAAAATAGAAAAAAAACAATAAATTTTGGGGGTTCCCCATACTTAGAACTGAAACTAAATTTTTTTTTTTTCATCAAACCCATAAGTGTGTGGTGTCTATGGATAGGTCTTCAAAAATGATATTGAGGTTTCTAATATCATTTTTTTCTAAACTGAATAGTTTGCGCGAGAGACACTTCCAAAGTGGTAAAATGTGTGTCCCCCCCCCTGTAACTTCTAAAATAAGAGAATGATAAATCTATAAAAAATATATGATGTACATTACGGTGCAAACTTCCACTGAAAATTGGTTTGAACGAGATCTAGTAAGTAGTTTTTTTTTAATAGGTCATAAATTGAAATTAATATCAAATACTCAGGTCTATACTACCATTTACTTATATACCTACAGGTTTGTACGGAACCCTCGGTGCGCGAGTCTGACTCGCACTTGGCCGGTTTTTTTTGTTTTTATGTTTGTTACCTCATAACTCCGTCATTTATTAACCGATTTGGAAAATTCTTTTTTTGACTGGAAGGGTACACTTCCCGTATGGTCCCATTGTCATCAGATCAAGATTTGATTACTTCTTAGTGTACTTTTAAGTCGGTTTAAGGTTTTTTTCCAATTATTTGTCTTTAAAGACTTGCTGTAAAAATAATAACATTTGAGAGCCAGTTTTCTTGAAGCTTTGTGTGCTGACCCCTTTAACCGTATTCACGTTGAAATGAATATGTAGGATGTAATATGTTGTACATATACATGATCATCGATTATTCAATATTATTAGTACATACATGTACCTTCACCCTCGTTTTCGTTAGGAATAACAATTCTGTCAATCCCAGATCCTTAAACTACCTCTAGATTTTCACGGGCGCCTCGTGAATAACACTTATCTTGGTTTGGTAAAAAGTAACCCCCTTATTCATAATGAATCAAACGTTGATTAGCTAAAATTCTGAAGTCTTTATCTGACACGTGACATTTGGTGATCAAAAGAGTGAGACGGAGGACACTATTACACTGATTTAGTTAGAAAGCGATTATGAATAGGGTAAGTATGTATATAAATATTACATTGTGTGATTTTTCAGTTTCATATGAGATGATTAAATCCAAGCGGGGCAGAACTCTCATTAGTATCGAAGGGTTCACATTCTGCAAACAATTATCATCAGGTCCTAGAACCAGATGGAGTTGTTCTACACATAACAATAAAAAATGCCAGGCATTCGTCAAGACGTATGGTGATGAAATTATTAAAATTAATAATATACATTGTCATAATCGGAAATTTTGATTAAATCGCTTACAATCGCTTTTTTCCTATTTTAGTTGTAACTTATGTCCTATTTATCATTATAATATATTTTTTTCCAAATTGACAAGTAGTTCCTACGACTACCGTCCACATACAAACTCACAAATAAGCTTGCCTCTTTTGAATCGACTTCAAAAAAAGGAGATTATCAATTCCACACGTGTATGTAATATTATTGGAACTGCATTATATTCATATATGATAATCTACATATTAGGGCTTCCAGACAAATATACAAAATTTCATAGGGGTATGTATGTATGTATGTTTGTATGTATGTTGTATGTATGTATGTTTGTCCACGCATATCTCCGAAGATATTAATCGGATTGTAACCATTCTTTTTAGGGTTCCGTAGTTTTATTGGTTTCATACTTCAACTTAGGGAACAGTGCAAGTTTCATCGAAATCGGTTAAGTAGTTTTCAAGATATGGACAAATATGTGTGACGGTCTGGCTTATTGATACGAGCTACGGGTGTGGTATCAAAGGAAAAACATCTCAAAACCTTGGTCAAATTCTAGTGCATTTAAGAGAAACTAAAAATGATTCAGTAGTTTTCAAGATAAGGACAAATATGTGTGATGCCTGGCTTATTGATACGAGCTACGGGTCTGGTGTCAAACGAAAAACATGTAAATAATCAGCATTTAGGAAAAACTAAAAATATCGAAATAAAGAAATTAAAAAAAAAAAAAACTACTTCAAAATACACTAATAAGTATGAAATAACTCTAATCTGACACTGATTTGAAGTCAGCGAAATATTTTCAATGGTCGTGCTCTTTCGCTTACTTACTTTTTTATTATACGTACATTCCACTATTATTTCGTTTCAGTGAAACACATAACCCTATTGAATGGATCGCGCCTAGTGATGTACCGCGGCTATACATACCACAAGAACAGCGGCAGATACCTATGCTCAAACAGATGCAATGCCAAGCCCTGCAAAGCTGGAATAATCCTGGATAGAACTGGGCACAGGCTTCACGTCGCTTTACATGAACATAACCATCCACCTCCTCGTTTCTTTATCGCTAAAGATGGGAGGTACATAAAGATATGATTGAACCATAGATTTAGGGAAGCGCTCGTGGTGTAGCATGATTAGCTGTTCTTAATCGATCGGCGAAGTTAAGCTACGTCTGTCGTGGTCGATACCTGGATGGGTGACCGCCTAGTGGTATTTCAAATCGAGCGTTTCCGTGCTTCGGAAGGCACGTAAAGCCGTTGGTCCCGGTTATCACTTAATTGTGATAGTCGTTAAGCTAGTTGGATGCCTCCTAGGCGGCTTGAAAAATTCCAACAGTAGGTTGACCACTAGCCTACCTCCACCAATCCGCAGTGGGCATGCGTGGTGGAGTATCTGCCCATTCCCTTTCACCCTCATTTGTGAAAGGAGGCCTGTGCTCAGCAGTGGGACATTATAGGCTGATGATGATGATAGATTTAGTTATACGGTAAGTATTCTAATGATGTTGATAAGTATTCTATGATAAGTGTGATGTTTTTAACATAATTGATATTGTTTTATGAGTTGATGACCTATAGTTATGATCATAAATGTTAAAACTTTGGTCTCGTCCATTATATAATACAATATAATCTTATAATTATTACCTTATCTGTTTTCAATTAATTATAATATATATTTAACTTTATTTATCTTTTATTTAATCATTAAATTTGAAACTATTAAAATTTTAAAGTCAATAATATAATGACTGGTTTCTGTTATATAAATAATTGAACTGTTTTACAAAAAACTTAAACTGACTTCAAAGTAGGTACACTAAGAAGTACACTGAAAAAAAGGTTCTACAAACCTAGTTATGTATGTTGAAGTTTTGTTGTCTGGAAACTAACTTTAGTTACATTTAATCTTATATCTCTTAGATTTAATCGAACGAAATTAGTAATGAACCAATATTAGTTTTGTTACTGGTAATTTTTAGTTCGCAAGTCACTCTGTTTAGGTTATTGGTAGTAAAATTTTGTGTTACTGTTAAATAAAAATTTTTTTCAGTGTAATCAAATCCAGATCTGATGACAATGGGACCAAATCACCAAACGGGAAGTGTACCATTCCAAAAAATAAATAAATTTCCAAATCAGTTTATAAATGACGGAGTTATGAGGTAACAAACATAAAAAAAAATACAAACGAATTGAGAACCTCCTCCTGTTTTTGAAGTTGGTTAAAAATAAAGATATTGTACTTAAACAAGTCTCGATCAATGGTTGTCTATATCCAAAATTTGATTAATACAAGCTGACGAAATAATTTATAATAGTAACAATATGTATTTCTTTCAGTGACGTTATTCAAGTCAAAGAAAGGAAAACTACATATAAAAGTGGGCGAACACACATTCTACCCTAAAACTGGTAATAATAAGAAGGATAAGAAAAGATGGTGCTGCACACAAAATAAGTACTGCAAAGCCTGCCTCCACATTGTTAATAATAAAATAATCGCTATTTATAACGAACATAATCATGAGAAGAAATAAAATATGATGACATTATTATTTGTCTTATGAATTTGATCGCTGTTGATGTGGCCGAAGGTGGTGAGTATGTACATAAAGCCTTGAAGAGAAATAACTCTGTGGAACATGTGGAATTTTATAATAGGTCATTTGTGGCGCGCTTCACAACACGCCGCCATTCTTCCCTAACTGCTGCCCTTCTGGTGCAGTTATTGATGAGACCGCCTATTGCGGCCTTAATTTGGTCGGTCCATCGCATGGGTGATCTTCCACGCGCTCTGGTGCCCTCCACTTTACCCTGCACCACCAATCGCTCTATGGAGACATCTCCACGCCGCGACACGTGTCCGAAGAAAGTTAGGATGCGAGCCTGCACTACGGAGGATAGACTCTGCTTGATCCCGAGTTCCTGGAGTATGGACTCATTTGTACGGAATTCTGTCCATGATATTCCAAGCATTCTTCTCCAGCACCACATTTCGAGAGCGTCTATCCTCTTTTTCTCGCTTTCTCAGAGTCCACGTTTCCGCAGCATACAAAAATATGGGGAAAACAAGTGATCTGACGAGCCTGGTTTTATAATAGATACCTTCTCATAAAGAACACACTCAGCACCGGACGAGTCAATGGTTAGCTCAAACCCTTATCAAACTACTGAGATTTTATATAGTGGCCACCTTGCCCACCCTAAGGTATAAAAGACGGCACACTATTTCTGGCAACCCCTTACGAGGCGTCAGAGACCATCTGCGGTAGGTCCTGCCGCCAGAGTACTCACCCCTGGTACTCATTAAAATATGTGAGTCGCACCGTGATCACTCACTACCATTTGTCCAGAATGGTACCGGAGCTGTTAGAGTTTCGCACACCACACTAGCTACGCCGCGCTAGTACTTACAGTTAGCTCAATTGACTTGTTTGTTAGTGGTGTGTATATAAGCATAAAAGAATTCTAGAAAATGGGATCCGTGTCGTGTAGCGGTATAGCCAAGAGAAGTGCCAAAACTCGTCGCCGATCCCGCGCAGCACAGCCGCGGAAAGCGGTCTTCTCACGTAAAATAGAGAATGAGCATAGTGACAGAGCTGAATGCATCGTTGAGGTTGTTGCATTTACCTTACAGAATTACCCAACTGCACTCCCTCCCCGCACCACGTTTGACTCAAGGCGCGACACACCACTTAGTAAACCTCTACAATTACTATACTATATTCAAATAATATTATTTATCTTCTACAGCTGAGTTCGTGACATCACAGCGTGGTAGAACCCTTATACGTCTAGGAGGGTTCACTTTCTACAATAAAAAGCATATAAATTCTTGTAAGCAAAGATGGGTGTGCTCTACACATTTTACTAGGAGTTGTAAGGCGGTCATTTACACCATAGATGATGTAATAATTGTAGCTAAGAACAATCATAATCATACTCCAAAGTTTAATCACGACGAACACATAATAAAATACCTATAAACATGTGCCATTATTTATTAATTTGATTAATTAAATGTAAGACTATATAAATATACTTTATTTGTGCACCACATAATAATAAAAACGAAAAGCAGTATTAATAAACAGAAGAGACATCATATTATTATTATGATATTTACGCACGTTTTACCAATCTTATAAAAAATGATAATTTTAAAGGCTAATTAATTATTAGTAAGCTATAAAATCACGAATTAATTTGCATAAAGTTGATGCAGTAACAAACGAAACCATAACTTTTTTCTATGATTTTCTATGCATTTCTTTGGTTTATAGAAATAAATGCTTATAACTAGTCCCTTAGTCTATACCTAAGTATACAGGTTGTTCGTTCACTGTGCGAACATCCTGTATTTTTAGGTTAACATTCTAAGGTACATAACTATAAAAATAGAATGCAGTAAGCACATCTTGCCAACCGGTAAATAATTATGTAAGTATTAATTATATTTCAGCGGTGTTTATCACTTCCAAAAAAGGTAAACGCCTGATAAAACTCAACGTGTTCACGTACTTCGGAACACGCAGTAAGACTTCGAAGGTTCGGTGGATGTGCTCTACTCATACGCCTTCAGGGATGTCGAGCGTTCGTCGTCACCGTTGATGACGAGATTATTACTGTAAATGAGGCACATTATCATCAGCAATCTTTTCGCATATAAACTATTTTCCCCAAATAAATATTTTTAAGGTTCGCGTGTCCGTACACTTCTTAGTCCATATAATGCGGTCCATGACTAATGATCAGATTATATGTAAAAGCAACATAAAAATCTTGAAAATTGTCCATAACCTATTTTATTTTCTTAATCACAATGGTTGTTTTTACAAAATTTGAATGTTTGGCCACAATATTATGATTATTAATAAATGTTATTGCTTTTTTTTCAGTGGAAATTATTACATCTACAAGAGGTAAACCCTTGGTAAAACTCAACGGTTTCACTTACACAGAAAGATTGAGTAAGGGCTTAGCGAGAAGATGGCGGTGTTCCACTCATAATGGTCGTGGGTGTCGCGCGTTTGTCGTTACCGTTGATGCTGAGATTGTAACTGTTAATGAAGTTCATAACCATAAGCCTAGTATTTAACTTGGTAGGTATTTGTCATTTATACAAACAATACTTTTGTGAAAAGCCCTGCTTAGTTAAAATATTATACAAGTAGGTAATTGTACAATAGGTAATTATTTCTTGGGCACTTAAGATCAAATGTAACGTCAGTACGTCAGGCCTGGCTCGATCCGAAGATTTTATTACTGAACTGCGACCTCAACCGTTATACCCGCGCCCGAAAGACGTAAAGCTATGCGATAGAAAGAGATAGAAGGTATTTTCTCGTAAGCATAAAACCAGATTTTCTTAAGGAATGAGGCTTCTGTATGTATAATGTAGTAGCTAAACACATAGATAGTAAGTACCATAAGATGATAATTATGACCTTGCTATGGGGAATATAGCACAGGGAATCTTAATTTGAGGGGCTATAACTTCAAATTTAATTATAGTTACATTCTAATTGTAAACAAAAAAAATATAGCTTATTAGTTATGTATTTACCAAACTTTTTTCTAAGTAAAGTATGGAAATTGTAATTATTTTTTCTTTTTCTATGGTAACGTTTCAACTTCTCCAAAAATCTTCTATCTATCTCTTATAATTTTCTCGTTCTACAAAAGATAATAAAGACTAATATTCTATAAAGATTGTATTGATATATCAATGTGTACTTCATATTATTATTTACGACGATGAATGATGTATCGAGTTGTTTTTAGATGCAATTGCAGAAATGTAGAACTGTAGAAGTTACATTATTTTCGAATAAATATTTTAATAAATTCTTCTCACTAGCAGTTTTTTGTCAGTTCTGAAATAGCATCCATTGTTATTATTTTTTTTCGAAAATAATCTTGAGACCTATTATGAAATATTCTTTAGTTTAAGTCAAAGCAAATATGACTTTTAAAAGCAACAAACGGTAAGGCTACCCTATTCACCTGATGCGAAAGAAATAAATATGAAGTTTACATTTTCATTTCAGATCCAAATCCAATATTCGTGACGTCATCTAGAGGTGGTCGCATATTATTAATGCGTGGTCATAAATTTTTCCGACAGTGCCGGCTGGGGTACAAAACTAGGTGGATGTGTCACCAGCAGAAGTTTAACTGCCGAGCTTCCGTCCACACTAGTATAAAAGACGATTCTATTGTATACATGAATAATCAACATAACCACGCGTCTGTGTATATGAGTGGCGACACATTGAATTTCAATTAATCAGACAGCGATAATTTGCATAGCATCTCTATTTCTGTATGTTATTTATTTTTTATTTTCTAAGTTACCTAGATATACGTATACATAATGGAATACCGCAGCGATTCCTACCTACTCAATTTATTTTGTTCTTAGTTATTTGATCGAGTACCTCAAACTAGAATTTCAATGCGTTCACAATTATTTACTAGTTGCCTCTGAATGTAGATTAGTATTTCGCGGTATATGAATATGTTTTGTATACCAAACAATACCGAGTAGGAAGTATGTTGGTATATGAAGAACATGATTGATTGAATTTGTAACTAAACCCAATATATTCTATAGGAGAATACTACTCTAGGAAATAAGCGCGTTACATTAAGCTTTCAATGATTTTATGGACATATTAATAAGAAACATATAGGGCACAACTCCCTTTGAAAATGCGGAGCTGCGTGACTGAGGAAATACCTATAAGTTACGGAAGATCACGGACAAATAACCTTACTTTAATGTGTTGTTCTGTTCCTGCGGTGAGTAAGGTCGCCAGAACTCCATGAAGAGGCGCTGCGTGCTGAGGGGACCTGCCGTGTCGGAAAAAATGCCACTGCCCTTTGCTGCTGGCACATGTAAATCCTATCAACTCCAAACCCTCTTTCAAAAAGGTTGTGAAGAGGGGCAACGCAGAAGTACTACAGTACCAGGGGAACAATACTGTATATACTAATACAATTGCCCAATTATCTGAGCGTGCATGAGAGCTAATGTAGTAGGAACTAGAATTACTGCTAATCTAGATTTTTTCAGAAAGAAAAGATAAAATATAACCCTTTCTTTTTCAGCACCGATATTTACAATATCAAAAAAAGGTGGGCGTATTATTGAAATAAATGGATACAATTTTTACCATCATATTAGTAATGGATTCAAAACACGTTGGCAATGCGCAAAGAGAGGCTGCCGAGCTGTGATATGCACCGTTGATGACGTCATTGTCAAGTGTAATAATGAACATGATCATCTCCCACAGTTGAAAAGACGCAAATCGTAGATTATAATATTATGTATCTGTATCAATAAAAAAAGCTTTTAGGTATCTTACGAGTATATACGAACGAATTAAATGCATAGCTACATTAAATTATTGTTTTATTTTTATATCTAGGTATTACATTTACTTAACTTATAAGAAAAAAAACCGGTCCATGGGTCGAGCTGTCCATGGATTCAGATACAGCTGGCATTAGCAACCCGGGTTAAGATTCAACATTATTAATTACCTGATTTAATTATTCTAGGCGCAGAATTCATCCAATCCTATAGAGGTGGACAAATGATATGTTTACAAGGGTACAGGTTTGCTCGCCACCGGGTTTGCGGTAATAAGAGGACACGATGGTACTGCAGCACCCACCACCGCCGTGGATGCAAAGCTTACATATATACAGTTGAAAACGTTATTACTAAATCTTCTACACAACACTGCCACGAAGCTTCTACAAGTGACTATAAACGAAGAAATAAACCTCCTACCATAAAATAGAATACATACAATATTTTTCATTTATAATTGTTATAATGAAATAGGTATTTTCCTAACAAAAATCTACTATTTGTTAATTTTTATTGAATACCTACGCGGTTGGCAGTTAGCAGCAAATTTATTACATTATTATTTATTTTTTTATTTATTTATTTATTAGAAACAAACAGTCGCATACAAAATATATATATACTAAAATAAAATCACAAAAAGACCTAAAGTTTCCTAAAAGATATACAAAAAAGATAAATACCTAGCTACGCGAATAATATATAGTAAATATGGATCAAAATCATACAAAAAAGATAAAATATTAAGCACAATGTACAATAATTATTATATAAGAAACACCTGCCTTAATTTTTTTGTTGAAGAACTAATTTATTATATTAATATACGTGAAGTAAAAACTTTTGCTCCTTTTTTTAGCCTATTGCGCGCACGCAGGAGGCTGATATGGTCATAGTTAAAGTTTATATGGAGAAGAAGTGCACAAAGCTAATATTTTGATATAATAATGCATTTAAATAATAATAAATATCCTGGGACATTCCTCACACACGGTCATCTGATCCAAAACTAAGCAGAGCTTGTACTATGGAAACCAGATAACTGATATAATACATATCCCAAGCAGCACGCAAGCATATTCTACATCAATAAACCAGCCCATTTAGAACTTAGAGTTATTTTAGAGACTTACAAGAGTGTAAAGAACAGTTTTAATACTTATAAGAGTGATTTATGAGATATTATACAGCTCTAGCTGTATAAAATTCTTAGTAAGGGATCCGCGTCAGCTTAGGGTTCTTAAACAGAATAACAAAACTCTACTATACAGCGTTAAGAATTTTATAACACTCCAAGCTGGTTTTATCGTTATAGCTGTATATAGGCTGTATAAAGGGATCCGCGTCAGCTTAGGGTTCTGAAACAGATATTATAACTCTATAATACAGCGTTAAGTGTTTTCTGACACTTCAAACTGGTTTTATCGTTAAAGCTGTATACAGGCTGTATTAAGCACGTGTTCACTTACATAATACAGCAATAAACGTTCATAACTTACTTAGTACAGCTACTAAGACTTATAACACACTCCAAGTATCGTCTAGGCTGTATAGCAAATTGTCGACATTTTTACATTTACAATAACAACATTTAAATTACAATTAAAGGAATATTTGATAATAACTATAGCCGTATCATGGTTATCAGCTTGAATAATGATCTTGTATACTCATATCTATTATTTATAAATATATTTTTATTCTAACCTTAAAAACAAACACTTATTTACCGTATTTAGTATAATTTCTTTATTTTGGCTTGATTATTTTGTTGGCGCGTGAATATTTTGACGGAAAACATACACAGGTTCACAATAAATTAAAATTTGCACATTGAATTCATCAATAAACAGCATTAGATATCCATGTCCAAGATTTTATCCTTTTCATTTATTAAATATTATGTCGCCATTCAATATGGCATCGTAAATAGTTTTATTTATTTTATTCTGACATAATTCTCTTCGACAACCTATTTAGAACTCTTATTCTTACAAGATACTTATAAGAGGATATCCGTAGAGTATAGGCTGCTCTATACACCTAATAACAGCTCTAATACAGCTTTTATACTTGTCTTTTGTTTATACAGCATCTATACAGCTCCAATAACGAAATAAGCTGTGTAATGTGGGCCCTTTTTACACTTATAAGGCCTGTATAAGCGCTTATACAGCCTTTTTACAGACTGAATATTCAGCTTTTAGTAAAAGAACGAACTTTAATACAGCCTTTAAACAGCTTGTTATGCTACTTGGGATACAACTTTTTGTTTGTAAATACATACTTAATATACACAATTACACCCCGACTCAGGACATACAGACATGTTCATGCACACAAATGAATGTCCTGTGTGGGAATCGAACCCAAGACCGATGAATGTCTTATCTTAACCAGAGTCTTAACCAACCGCAACAGCTGGAAAGTCCATTTTAAATTTTAATTTGACACACCACACATTTATCTTCTTATAACTAAATAGTTCTATATGGCGGACACTATTTAAAATTATGAGCAAAGATTCATGTTATATAGATATACCTAATCCGCTGGTCTTAGAGACATGCAATTTGGAGAGTGTGTTAATTGTGAAGTGTTAGGTATCCAATAAGAAAGGGTTTTTCGAAATAAGAAGGTAAAATGGGGGTTGAATTTCTGTAATTTTTTTATTACACACGTGTGTAATTTGTTGGTTTTTTATGCGTTTTTATGATTGCTATTATTATACTTTATCCTAATCCTAACTAATACCTATTAAAATGCTAAAACGAGTTTGTTTGTTTATTTGTTCCGACTTTTCGCCTCAACTCAACTACTCAACGGATCATCATGAAATTTGGCATGCAGATAGCCTATGGTATGGAGAAGGACATAGGCTACTTTTTATCCCGGGAACGCGGGTGAAACCGCGCGGGACAGCTAGAATTTTGATCTAATCGAAATGGTTGTGCACTCTGGGCTGAAACTCGTCATCCCCCTTTAAGTTCTTATCTGAATATATTAAAGAGGCAAACACAACATTAGACAAAATATCTAAAACCATATACATAACATAAAATTATACCTAACTTGGTAATAAAGTATTAAAGCAATTTTGTTTTTTCAAATAAATGTCTACCAAAATAATCCTTTTTCTTTCCTTTTATACAGCAATAATATTAAAATGCTCTATGTGAAATGGGTTCATGTCATAGAGTTACAATATTATACAGTGATAGCGTTAACAACGTTACGTTGCGCGAAGCGTGAGCAGTTGCCATATAGATGCATTCACATATATATCGTACACTAGGTGATTTACAGTCAGACATAAGGTCTATATGTATTCCTTGTAATTTGTTCTACGTAAAGGTATCGATAAAAACGAGAAATTGGCATTAATTATACGTATTTTATTCGTTCAAGCTATGTACGCGCACTTCGATTTAAGGCATTTAGAACGCACCCGTGCTCACAGACCGTACTCTCGTACAGTCGCTCTATACTATTCTAATTCTATGGTACATGTCATATATTCGAAGAATCTTATGGGTGGTGATTACATTGTTCTTTTTTATTCGACAGATATGTACTTTACAACAACAAAGCAAGGCCGTCGAATGATAATCTTGAATGGCTACAAGTTCCACAAGCAAAAAACCATGGGGTTCAAAACTCGCTGGTTCTGCGCCACAGACAGGATGGCGGGATGTCGAGCTTATATTCACACCGTGGATGACGAACTTGTTAAGAACAGTAGTAATCATAATCATCCACTTTAAACGAAAGTCATGAAATGCCATTTTTCTCTTTTTAACCGACTTCAAAAGAAGGAGGAGGTTCTCAATTCGGTTCTATGTTTTTTTTTTAATTAAGTTAGGTGATCGATTTGATACTTAAGTTGTGTTTAAATTAATTTTCTTTCTTTTTATTTCGTTATAAATAAAGATTTGTCCTTTAATTAATAGGGATATTCATTTTCGTAAAACTAGTTTTCATTCCATCGTTTATACTGTTACATAAACTATTATGTAAAAATATTTTATAATTTCCATAGAACGAACATTAAATTTGTTCTACTTTAATCCAGATAGTCGTATCTTCGGTACGTCTATCATTGGAGCGAAGGTCATGAACCTACGAGGATACAGATATACGAGACATTCCGTGTGCTCTTCACGAGTGAAGTGGCTGTGCGCCGATAGTCGAGGTCACCATCGGCCACACATGGTCAATAAACAGGTGCTGCTTGTGGGGGCTGGTCTGCTTAAGTTTGCTATTTATTTACTTATTAAATATTTTTTCAGTCTACTTTGTAATTTTGCCGCCGCGCCGGGACACGCAATTGTTTTCAGTGCGATTAGAATGTAAATATTATGTAATGAATCTAAGCCTGTTTTGAAAAGAGTAATTGCTGAGTTTATTGCCGGCTCTTCTCAGCAAATGCAACCTTCCGAACCGGTATTAGAGTATTAGAGTCAGACTTTTCATAAGTGCCTGCGAAGGTCTATTTGAATAAATGATTTTGAATTTTGAATTTTTGAATTTTGAAAAACAGAACAAGCATACTCATCCATCCGTGTAAATTAAATCACTAACAATCAGACATTTGTATTGTTTATTATATTTAAACACATCAATCACAACATCTCATTTCAAGGAAGAAGCCATATTACCAAGTGAATTCAACTAGGAACTCCAAGCGAATAAGTGCAAAGTGTCGTTCTTGTAGTTCTTTGTTCATCAAACAAGCATCTTATTTATCGCACACAACAACATTTACCAATGCGAAAATGGTAATTGTACCTACCATAATAAATAACTTGAAATTGAACCATCCAAACGCAATCATCGAAGCAAAAGTTTAAGCTGGGAATAAATTTGATCGGTTGCTCAATCCCTATAATAAAGTATTAAATAGTTATAAATAAATAAATATCCTGGGAGTAAAAAAAATATTAGGTTATAATTAATCCAAAATGTGTTTATGGGACTGGATGACTAAAAAAATCTATTTAGACAGTCTTTTACATTATCAAAAAATATTAGACATTTACTTTTTCTTATGTCAATTAAACAAAAAATACGAAGACATCGTATGTTGTATCATTGGTTTCATAAGTTCCGCGTGACGTCACGTTAGAGTACACTTTTTACTCTAAATTGACGTCACGAGCCCCCACTCCAGATCTTTGACTAGCTTTATCTTTGTCTATTTTTAATTATTTGGTAAAGCCAAAAATACTAATTTTTGATAATCTAACTGTCGGACTAATTAGAATTATTATTTATTTACTTAAGAATCATCCCTATTGTTGTAAGCTTATAACACCTATGAAATGGTTGGTAAATAAATGACAGAGGGATCGGTTACATTTGATCTCAGGGTACCAGAATGTGTTCAGAATAAGTTCCAAGGGGATAAAGCAGTATCTTATGTATAGGATCCTGAGCGTAACAAGGGATTATAGAGTTAAGATTAAACTTATAGTTTTGTAGAGTCTTGCCTGAGTGAAGCGAGGGGTTCAAGGCACCCGAGAAGAGGCTTTATCATCGAAGTATACTCTACTTTTCATACTATCTGCGAGACAAGAAGGGAGTGAAGCCCTCAATTCTTAAAAATCCACGGTTACATAAATACACATCCGGACACAGCCATGACTACTTTTGTTTTTCTCCATTGGTTAAAATCGTTATAGGCATTTTCGTATTTATCTTTTGATTTTTACTAAATCCCAGAGATCACTATCGTTCGAAGTTTTTTTTTTTTTGTTAAAATAAGAAAATTCACCGTCTTTTGTTTCACATTCTTTACAATGGCAGCATTTTTTGTGTTCTGCCTATGGCGGCCAGTTCGATTATCGAATAAACTCTGTTTTTAATGCCCGTATCTTCATATTAATTTTAACGTTCCAAATTCAAATCATATTATATCCTTTGCCTTGCTTTACGTTGAGATTGCGTGATATGTAATTGGACATTGTAGAGCAGATAATATGAAAATAAAATGGTTAAATACAAACCTTGTCCGCCCCGCAAAGATCGCATGGATCGACTTAGTAAATCTACATGCCTATTTAAACATGGCTTTTGAGAGAACAATCCTATGTCCCATATTTCTGGGGGATGTTATTGACTTAAGAAAAAATATTGAATAATTTTTATTTGATGATCTCAATTTCTAACTAATCTTTATAAATAAATGAATTGCTTATTGTGTTTAATTCAATAAAGTAAAAAGATATTAACTTTATTTGATCGCCGCAGGTGGATTTTGTGATCACAGCAGGTAAGTCGTACGACTTTTTAACACGGTGACTATGCATACTGGGTGTTTGCGCCTTAATGCGCTTAATTTTTCTTAAATCACTTTCGCCGGGCTCACGTTCTTTCCTTTACCCATCCCGCTCCCGCACAGTACTTGCTGTAAGAGCTCGGCGTGAAGCCTACTTGGCAAAATCCATAAATACGAAAATACACGTCATACGTCAATTAGTAAAAAAGAAGACAAAGAAAAAATTACATCACTGTCACCGCTCCGCTAAAGATTCCGGCCTTTGAAACCGTAAATAAATTGAAAGAGAAGAAGGAATTTGCCGCCCGCTATTAGCTCCAGCTGAGGAGTTTGCCGCCCGCCATTAACTACAGCTGAGGTAAGTACTGTGCATCCTTTTTTCCCTTCCTGATCCTTAACCTTACCTCAGAACGTGAGTCAGGCATTTTCCACTTCCAAAGGCTGGTGGTCCTTCAGCCCACAAAATATATTCTTTTCTCCCATATTGTTGGTTCGCCTTCGAACCGGATATTTCCAGCGCTTTTGCGTATTTTTTCATCAAAAATACCCCCGCTCGTCTATTGTTTCTTTCTCATGAATGTATCCTTAAATACCTATTGGCTTTGTTCAGGGTGAGGTACATACCGCGTCGCTATTATATTACTTTTAAAACCGCATTAATTTAAATAATACCGCATTGAATTTTAATATAAAATTAATATATTTATCTACCGCATACGTTTACCAACTAGTTATCTGTTACAGTCCTAGTGCCGATCAGTCGTACTCGTAGTATCGGTAATTATGGAGTCTAATATAAAGTTATTGCAAGCTAAAAATAATTTTCTATTCGAACAAATGACGAAGATTTATGATTCTTCTAAGAAATTGAACTTGTCCGAGATCGAGACGCGCTCGGTCGAAACATTTCTAATAAATACTGAAATGATAGATACTTTTCGTAATGAATATATTGGTCATTTGGATTCGATTAATACTTTCAAAATGAAGTTAGATCCCGAGTTTGAGCCTGAGTATCAATCTCTTTCCGCGTTTGATGACATTTACAAGTTAGTGAAACGATGTCGTGTGAAATTGAGTGAAAAATACGACTCATCACCATGTGCTACTACCGCGTCAAAACCTGCGTGTCCTATTAAATTACCGCCGATTAATATACCATCGTTTGATGGTAAGATAGAGAATTGGCCCGTGTTTTACGAATCATTTAAGGCAAATATTCATCTTAATACAAACTTATCCGATTCTCAACGCATTCAATATCTAGTGGGAAAGCTTACTGGTAATGCGTTGAATGTTACGTCAGGTATTATTCCTTCAGGTGAAAATTATAATTCCATATGGGACAGTTTGGTGCTAAAATATCAGGACAAAAGGGCTTTAGGTTCACATTACTTATCAATTTTAATTAATATTAAAAACGCTTCTAACAATGCCAAGTCCTTAAATAATTTCATTGAATCCTTTGACGCTGCTGTCTCCGCATTACAACAACTCAAAATGGATGACGTCATGGATTTTGTTTTGTTGAATCTAGCACTTCGGAAAATTGATTCTTATACTGTACAAGCTTTTGAAATGACAGCTCGTGAAAAAGATATACCTACTTACAAAAGTTTGGTTGAATTTATTAAGAGTCAAGTTAAAATATTAGACCGCACTAGTAATAGTAATTCATTGAGCTGTGCTCGTACGTCAAATAATAATATCAATAAAAATGAATCAAATTTTCTTAACCGCTCAAAAAATACTTCTCAGTCTTTCGTAGCCCGTGATCATAATAATGTGGCTTGTTCTATGTGTGGGGCATCTGATCATCGTCAATTATATATGTGTCCTTCATTTAAAACTCTAACCGCACAGGGTCGTTTCGAGTATTTAAAGTCAAAACAGGGTTGTATAAATTGCCTCAGTTTGTCGCATACTTTAAAGAGGTGTAACTCAACTTATACTTGTAAAACTTGTAACAAGCGACACCACTCCTTATTGCATTTAGATAAGGAGAATCAGGAGTCCGCGAAGCACGCCAACGAAGTCGCGTCCGGGCACTGCACGAATACCTCTATATCCGCCCAACCTTCTACATCGGGTAACCAAGCGCCTCCTGTCTCGTTTTGTGCTCGCGTTCCAACTAACTCAATACTCGCGCCGGTCGCAGCACTAACGGGCACAAAAATGCTGGGCGCAAACTTAGACAGGCGTAGTGAGGTACTTCTGTCCACTGCGTCCGTCTATGCGTATAGTACTAATTATAAAAATAAATTAACTATAAGGTGTTTGATAGATAACGCATCTCAAAATTACCTTATAACTACAGATTGTTGCGAAAAATTAAAATTACGTATAATACCGCTTTCAAACTCACTCCTTCAGGGTGTTGGCTTATCTTCAAGGCCTATTAAAGGTTATGTGAATTTGAATATTACCGCGAAGTATAATAATAAATATGATTTTTCAATAAGTGCTTTGGTTATTGATAGTATAACCGATCGTCTCCCAATAGACTACGTTGACACGTCGACCATAAGTCATTTAGTGGACTTGCCACTTGCTGATCCTCACTGGCATATTCCAGGAGAGGTTGAATTAGTACTTGGTGCACAGCTATTCCCTATCATTCTCTTAGGAAATAAGATTATTGCACCTCCCGCACCTTCCGCTATCGAGACTGTATTTGGATACATCCTTATGGGAAACTCTCCCACCGCTCGTTCTAACCATACCGTACCCGCGTCGTCTTCCGTTTCCTTCTTTACAAGCGTCGACAATAATAATGTAAATGATTCTCTTTCTAAATTCTTTGAGTTGGAAGAAATTCCCTCAAAGAAATATTTAAGTCCTGACGAGGAGGAATGCGAGCAAATCTACACGTCCAGTGTATCACGTGATTCTTCTGGCCGGTATTACACCGTATTACCCTTCTGTAAAAATCCTAGTGAATTAGGAAATTCACGTGCAACCGCTCATAGACGACTGCTATCATTAGAACGCAAACTGCGTGACCCAGAGCTGCGCAGTAGTTACAATGCTGTTATTCAAGATTATTTGGATAATAATTATTTATCTGAGGTACCGCCTGAGTTAGATAACTCAAATGATGGATACATAATTCCGCATCATCCTGTGATTAAACTGGATAGACAAACCACTAAAGTAAGAGTTGTTCTTGATGCTAGTGCTAAGTGTCATAATGGTGTGTCATTGAACGACATATTACATACTGGACCCAATCTCCAAGCTGATTTGTTTTTACTTTTGTTAAAGTTCCGCATATTTCCTATAGCTTTAACCGCAGATATTAAACAGATGTATTTGCAGATTCTTGTCATTAATGAGCATAGGAAATACCAAAAGCTACTTTTCCGCTTCGATCCTTCGGAACCCATTCGTACATTCCAATTTAATAGGGTTACCTTTGGCCTTAAGTCGAGTCCTTATGTCGCCATGCGAACGGTCCGTCAGCTTTGCAATGATGAACGGCATTCGTATCCACTCGCCGCTACTATTGCTGAAAATGAGATTTACATGGATGACCTGGCTACCTCCATTATGGATAGGACGAGGCAATTAATGCTTCTTCTCAATTGATCAATATGTTCAAGTCCGGTGGATTTGATTTAGTAAAATGGTCAAGTAACTCTGAGACCGTCCTTAGAAATATCCCAGAGTCACATAAGTTAACGCAGCAAGTCGAATTTGATAAAAGTGAACCGCTTAAAATATTAGGGTTAGAATGGAACCCTCCTAACGATACATTCATTTTTAAAATTAAAAATGATGACCGCTCTTGTACCAAACGTACTATACTTTCTATGATTGCTCGCTTATGGGACGTATTGGGTTTTGCGGCTCCTGTCGTGCTATATGCCAAACTTTTAATAAAGGAACTATGGCTTCAGAAAGTTGATTGGGATGATACGCCACCCGCTAATATAACTACTTTATTTGATAAATTCAAAATACAGTTACCTCGTCTTACTACATTGAGTATACCGCGACATTTGGCTATTACTCAAGGCTGCTTAGTGAATATTGTTGCTTTCTCGGACGCTAGTCTGAAAGCCTATGGTTGTGTGATATACTTTCATGTCACTGATTCAAGTGGAAGAATTGATGTGCGTTTGGTTTGTGCCAAATCAAAGGTGGCTCCCGTTAAGGTTGTCTCACTTGCCCGCTTAGAGCTTTGTGCTGCCGTATTAATGGCCAAATTAACTAAGTTAATCTTTGATACATTTTCCGCTCGTACTCCAATTCAAAATATTTATGCCTTTTCCGATTCAAAAATTGCGCTTTCATGGATTCACTCTTCGCCACACCGGTGGAACATCTTTGTTTCCAACCGAGTTGCTAAATGTCAACAAAATTTAGAATCTAAGCATTTTTATCACGTGGCTGGTAAGCAAAATCCTAGTGATTGCTTATCTCGAGGATTACTACCTGAACAGTTGATATCTCACGATTTGTGGTGGCATGGTCCGTTGTGGTTAAGTGGCTCTGTATCAATGTGGCCGTTAGAACCATTCAAACCTGAAATGGGTGATGATAAATTACCTGAATATAATAGTAAAACTTTTACTACAACCGCATCACTTCAACCAGAAGAGTCTGATCTTTGTAACCTCTCGCTCAGAATTTCCTCCTGGAATAAGCTATTAAGAATTGTTGTTTACATTTTACGTTTCATACGTATTATTACCAGCACTAAATATATTGGAACGGATCAAATAAATATTGCTGAAAAATATTTGATACGAACTGTATAATCCGTTTACTTTCCGCTTGTTATAAAAAATATAAAGGGTGATAATTTACCTTCTGGGACATTACGAACACTGGACCTCTTTATCGACGACGATGGTATATTAAGAATAGGTGGTAGATTAAAAAATGCGAACTTACCTTTTGAAGCAAAGCATCCCGCGTTATTACCCAAACGCAATCATATTACTTACCTCTTAATAGATCATCTTCACCGCGTTCATTGCCATACTGGCGCCAGTCTTCTTAGCTCGTTGATTCGGCAAAGGTATTGGATTTTATCCGCTAGGTCTGTCATAAGACAACGTGTACACGCCTGTAACTTTTGTTTCAAAAATTCTCCTTTGACTCTTAGTCCAAAAATGGCTGACCTACCCGTCTGTAGGGTTCAAGAAACTAAAGCGTTTGTACACACCGGTGTAGATTATGCAGGCCCAATTAATGTTACGCTCTGTAGACGTCGTGGTCAAAGGTCTCAGAAAGCATATATCTGTCTGTTCATCTGTCTCGTGACTAAAGCTGTTCATATCGAACTAGCTTCAGACTTATCCTCAGACATATTCCTTGATGCATTTAAGCGATTCATATCTCGCCGAGGTCCCGTCTCATGTCTCTATTCCGACAACGGAACGAATTTTGTTGGAGCAAAGTCTCAGTTAGATAATCTCTACAATTTACTTATTTCTAAAACATATAACGATAAGATATCTTCTGAACTTGTTAACCGCCGCATTGAATGGAAGATGATTCCACCCCGCTCTCCGCATTTTGGAGGAATATGGGAGTCTAACATAAAATCATTTAAAATGCATTTATACCGCGTAATGGGTAATCAAATATTAACATATGAAGAGTTATTAACTGTACTCATTCAAATAGAATGCATATTAAACTCTCGCCCGCTCTGTGTTCTATCTTCGGATCCTCACCCCGAAGCTTTAACTCCTGCACATTTTCTTATGTCCACACCTCTTCAATACTTACCTGCCGCAGAACTTTGTCATGATGAACGTATCTCCTTGACAAATAGAAAAAAGTTACTGGATAGTTTAGTTCAATCGTATTGGAAGAAGTGGAGATTAGAATATCTGCATAATTTGCAAGTACGACCGAAATGGCAAACTACGACTGAAAATATTAAAGTAGGAACCGTCGTTATTGTACATGAAGATAATGTACCTACCTTACGCTGGCCATTGGGAATCATTGAGAAAATTTATCCAGGCTCGGACAACATTGTGCGAGTTGTTTTAGTTAAAACTCAAAATGGTTCTTTTAAGCGCCCTGTAGTTAAGATAAGTCCTTTACCCTCTCAATAGGGTTGTCACTGTTTAAGTTTATAATTTCTATAGCATTTCTTTAAATTATTTCTTTTCTTTTTTTTATTTCTCTTTCTTTTTTGAGAAGCCTTGTCTCTCAAAAAGGAGGGGAGAATGTTTGCGCCTTAATGCGCTTAATTTTTCTTAAATCACTTTCGCCGGGCTCACGTTCTTTCCTTTACCCATCCCGCTCCCGCACAGTACTTGCTGTAAGAGCTCGGCGTGAAGCCTACTTGGCAAAATCCATAAATACGAAAATACACGTCATACGTCAATTAGTAAAAAAGAAGACAAAGAAAAAATTACATCACTGTCACCGCTCCGCTAAAGATTCCGGCCTTTGAAACCGTAAATAAATTGAAAGAGAAGAAGGAATTTGCCGCCCGCTATTAGCTCCAGCTGAGGAGTTTGCCGCCCGCCATTAACTACAGCTGAGGTAAGTACTGTGCATCCTTTTTCCCTTCCTGATCCTTAACCTTACCTCAGAACGTGAGTCAGGCATTTTCCACTTCCAAAGGCTGGTGGTCCTTCAGCCCACAAAATATATTCTTTTCTCCCACTGGGGCTCTACCGCGTAACTTTGGTGGTAATCGTAACGAACACCATTAATGAATTTCATCCAATCAGAGCCCTCGAATGGTCATCGTCGCGTCGTAACGCGTGCGCGTCATTGGTTGAAATAATTAATGGTGTTCGTTACGATTACCACTAAACATACGCAATAGCCCTGGCTGGTCATCTTATGTTAATCGTAGTAAGATTATAGTTTTTTCTTAACATTATAATTGTTTCAACATACAGATGCACACGTAACATACGTGCGGAATAGATTCGGCAACCCCTGCCTGCTGCTGGGACAGTACAATTTCAGGCGGGAATACACTTCTGGACCTAGGGCATCGTGGAGGTGCTGCAAGCGAGGCTGTCCAGCAACCGCAACTACTTTCGAGTTCAAACTAGTAGGCACCAAGAATTGTCACTCGCATTGAAATTGGACTTTGAAACTATCCCAAGTCTGCTATTTCAATTGTTTTCCAGTGATCTTTCAGTGGTGTCAAAATTGTGCCATAATGACACTATTCTGTTAGTAAGTAGACTATCAAAACTGTAAAATATCACAATTTTGACACCAATGAAAGTTCATTGGAACACAATTGAAATAGCAGACTTGGGCCCCTGATCAGTGAAAAAGTTATTTTTAACCGACTTCAAAAAAAGGAGGAGGTTCTCAATTCGGTTGTTTTTTTATGTTTGTTGTCTTTAACCGATTTAGATAATTATTTTTTGTTTGGAAGGCTACACTTCCCGTTTGGTCCCATTGTCATCAGATCAGCAATGTATATTTGCACATTAAAAGACAATCAAAACTATAAGAACATCAATATTTATTTAACATAGTATGATAATAATACAATTACAAAATAATATCTAAACTAAAATAAATATATTCTGCATGATAGGTTAAAGCGCCCATTGCTATTTTAATTTCCGAATTCGACTAGCTTGACGTTTCTCGACGGAAATATCAATCCGATTCATCGAAAAGTTTCTGATAGCTTTTAGCTGGCGGAATTCTTTCCGAATTTTATTTAATGTTCGTTTTTGACCATTATTTTATATAAACGCATTATTTAAACTTATATAAAGGTTAGTTGGTACTAAACTGAGTGTGTTTGCCCCTATTTTAAGTAAATAATGAACGAGAAAGGTCTGCGGTAAAAGTAATAGCTACATACTTAAACTTCGTAGGAACTAAAACATATTGGTCACTACTCAAAACCGTTACTCATGTTGGATGCTATTTTGAGTTTTATTGCGTATTATCTGTGGTGTTTTATCCTATAAAGATCAATCCACGCGCACCAATGAAGGGAAATTAAATGAATTATGTGTATCGTGACTTCAAGTTGTCTCAAAAAGTCCGTGAGAAGTTTTAGTTTATTGACCACTATTTTACTAACACATGACGTTTATAGACTGTGACTGACAGTGCCTACTATATGAAAGTGATTTATTTTGTGACTAGAACTTAGGTATAACTCAAATACGATTAGGCTGTACGGCTCAAACCTTTGCCTGACTTTTTCGAATATTATAAACAACAATTACTTCGACCTATCAGTCAGTTTCCGAAGTTCGATAAAACTAGAAAACCATTTTTTATGTTTATTAACACAATGTAGACCTAAAATCTATAATATAAAAAATAACAAGTATCTGTCTTTATATGAGTGTTTAAATGAGGCCTTTCAGGAATGAAAATCCGTAAGCATTTCGATTTTACTTTTAATTTTAGTTTGGGTATACCATTTCCTACCATTATTAAAAACAAACTTTGTAAACGTACTCCAACTTTCCGCGATCGGATCCGTTTTTTTATAGAACTTGTGGAATTCTACGCGACTCGAGAGTTTCTGTCGGCGCGGCGGCGTTTCGCACAACGGTCAAAGTATGTCACAAACTAGGTACATCGGCAAAAATAATATGGTGTCATGGATTTGTCAGAAGAGGAACTGCCGGGGTAGAGTCATCATCCAAGGATATTGTCTCGTTACTAGCAATCCACGTACGCACATACCCTACCTAAATTATTTAAGTATAAACATTTTATAATATCACACTATACATATTTTTCAAAAAAGCCCTGATTGAGGGTTTAGAGGAAATTTAAATATGTGTATGGATGAAACCAAATGCGCGGTCTTAATAACTTGAAATCCGGTATTTAATACTTTGGAGAGAAAATAAACACAAGTTTAAGTATGGGGTAAATAAACTCGATAAGTAGTAGGAATTTGAAAATGCCTTATATTTACGTACAGTATTAGGCACTTTTGGCCAAATCACAGTAGCCTAATGACATGCAAGAATCCAATAGACGACGAGCATTGACTGACGAACCAATCGTGTGCAGCTTGGCACTCCCCCTTCTTCATTCAGCCAAACAGACCGAAAAATTAACTACTGCGCAGGTGTCAATCTGTGCTCACCGCTCGTGTGACGGGTCGCTCTCTACCCTCCAATATGGCGAGGAGGGCGATGGCTGCCACACGCGTCATACTTGTGAACAGGTGCTGCTTGTGGGGGCTGGCCTGCTTAAGTTTGCTACTTATTTACTTATTAAATATTTATTCAGTCTACTTTGTAGTTTTGCCGCCGCGCCGGGGCACGCAATTGTTTTCAGTGCGATTATAATGTAAATATTATGTAATGAATCTAAGCTTGTTTTGAAAAGAGTAATTGCTGAGTTTATTGCCGGCTCTTCTCAGCAAATGCAACCTTCCGAACCGGTATTAGAGTATTAGAGTCAGACTTTTCATAAGTGCCTGCGAAGGTCTATTTGAATAAATGATTTTGAATTTTGCCCCTTACTCACCTTAATTAAATAATAACCTGCGAGTCATCGATACTGCATTGTTTCGCGCGGTAATTTTTAAATACCTAATTAATTTTGTTATTACTTAATAAACCTACATGTATACATCAATTCAGGGACCAGGGTGGAGCAGATGCCCAACCTTACCCCACCGTGAATACGCCCATGCCGTCTTTAGTAGAACGATTGCAAAACAACATTAATGATGATACACTTAACATTTTTTTGTGAAAGAAATAAATAAATTATTATTATAAAGAGTTTGGTTATTTATATAATGATATTATATATTTTTAGTTGGTACTCATGACATGACTAATAAACCTATTTTGAAGTTTATACTATAGTTCCATACAATTCAGTGTTATTAGTCTTAGATTTTGTAGATCGTAGATCGTTGATGAACTTATTCATAAAACCGTATCGGGTTAGAAAGAAAGAAAGGTTAGTTGTTCTTATTTGAAGTGTTGTGTAGTTATCCGGGGTGTGGCCCAACACATTAAATAATTAAATTATAAATATCCTGGGACATTCCTCACATACGGTCATCTGATACCATCCGGCAAACTAAGCAGAGCTTGTACTATGGAAACCAGATAACTGATATACTACAAATTCTCTACATAGACATTTTTGTTTGCTTGAACAGATGTTAGTGCGTTATTTGCATAACCACAACCAGAGTTGTGAGCAAGTTAAGTGATTACTGAATATTTTAAAGCCCAAGCCCGTTTTTAGAGCCCAAGTTCGGTCTGTCCCAACGTGGAAATCTTGTTGTGCAAATAGGCGAGTGGCGTTTCAACAAGCATACTTCTTGGGGCTCCAGGGTTCGGTGGACTTGCGCCAAGAAGAAGAAAGGGTGTACTGCTACTATCACCACTGTCGACAATGTTATCGTGAAGACCCTGGGGATACATAATCATTGATTAGAATGGCTTCCTATCTAATGAAGTAGAATTGTTTTTGTGTCTTATACTTCAAAAATGGCACTGTTTTTATAAGGCTTTGTTAATGTTTATGAAATTAAATAGTTATAAAGAAATGAATTGCTTAATTTAACCCGTTAGGCTCGCAATGAGATGCGCGTCCAATATATATGAATAATAGAATTCCAGGGATAGTTATTGTAGATAAAATAACGATGGTAATCCGTCGCATTTGCTCATGACAACCGCACGGCACCGAGGCATAGCACGCTGTGCGTCACCTTTACTCCGGCAATATTATATTATTTTATAGCACTGCGTGTAAAAATCTCGCACTTATTATACGCTTTAATAAGTGCGTTTTTTTACACACGTGTTTTATACGATACAACGTGACTTAAGAAATTTTAGCACGGCGTGTTTAAGCGCCCTCGCTTCGCTCGTGAGTATTTCAAGGCAATATACTATTTGCATTAAGATATTTCGGTTGAATGGGCTTTAAACATGTTGATGACCGGCCATAAAATTATTTGAAATAGTGTAAAATATATTTTTTTAGGTACTTTTTGTCCCGTAACCTATCTACCCCTGATAAGTTCTACCACATACCTTTAATTACAGATCTTCAAGACTCACAGAACCCTGTGTTTACGCAGTCGCAACGAGGCAATCCAGTGATCATGCTTGGACAGCACCGCTTTAACCGGATTAATAAACACGGTAGTAATTCTAAATTCAGATGGGCCTGTGTTAAAGCTACAGCTGGTTGCAGAGCGTCACTCTACACGATAGACAATGCGATCACCCACGCGTTTGGAGATCATGATCGCAGGGCGCATACAAGCGCCAACCGATTCTGAACATGTTTGTCTTGTTAAAATCAGAGACTTATTAGTAATTAAAAGATTATAAAAAAGTATTGTTAGTAGGGTATTCAAATAAGTGTTACAAGGTGGATTGTTGCCGTTTTCAGTATTTTGATTAAGTTTAATAGATCAATGTTAAGAGTCACTTAGATATTTTTCTAATAAATATAGTACATACAAGTGTTTTGTTGTGGACAAATCAGATAGCTTTTAAGAGGTTTGCTTATCTTGATTTTAATTATTACCAATATCATTGGTTATGTTGAAATAATATTTTTTTAAACCAAAGTTTAATTGATCACTTACACATAATCATGGTTTAAATATAGTTAGATAGTTTAAAAACCTTCACGAGTCGTACATTGAGTCATTGATATTTTATTTTAAATTAATATATAAAATGAATCCAATATTAAGGTTTTATTACAATATAATGGTATTACATTTTTATTTACAACAAATATGTACAAAATACATTCTATATATAGAAAATTTCCTCAAGCCTGCCGCTGCTTCCGATTAACGGCAAGGTTCCCAGAAGGCTGGCAGCGTTTCCTCTTTGGATAGTAAGCTGACGCGTTGGCGGAAAAAGCTCCCCGCCCGCTGGTATTATATAAATTATTATATTATGGTATTACATATATTTTTTGGGTTAGTAACGCGCAATATTAGACCCTGGTGTTGCACGCTTCTATAGACTACAGGAACAGCTTACTATAGGCTAAATGACTAAAAAGCTAATGACTTATTAGCTTTTTAGTCATTTAATACGTCTTTTACATAATCAAAAAATATGAGACACGTATTTCTTTTGTCAATTAAACAAAAAAAATACGAAGATATCGTGTGTTGAAGTTCCGCGTGACGTCACGTTAGAATACACTTTTTACTCTTACTAAAGTGACGTCACGAGTCTCAAACATTTTCTCGCTTTATCTTTGTAAACTTTTATGATTTGGTAAATTAAAAAAAAACGTGTCAAATGTTTTTTGATAATCTAACTGACGGACTAATTAGTGTTATTATTATGTTTCCTATATAGTAACTTTAATGCAATTACAGTATGTCTGAGGAATACTGGCAGAGGCACAATGATGCTGATTGCAGGCGGATTCCGCTTCTCTAAACAGACAGATATGGGTAGAAGAGTCAGGTGGCAGTGTTCTACGAAGACTAGAACTAAGTGTAGGGCATTTATAACCACATTCGACCGCCTTATTGTCAAAACTTGTTTGAGACATAATCATTATTAGATAAACATGTAAAGATAGTAGTATTTTATTTATTAGATTAAAAATAAATACTTTCTGCAGGCGGATTCTACTTTTATAAGCATTATAATCAATTTTTTTATAAACTGTAAATTATGCTACAAGTGTATACCTTTTCATTTCTTTTGTAATCAATTTATTTCAACACGTTCTAAGAGTTTGTTTTATCATTTCATTTTCAAATTGGACTTCATATTTTTTTTAATATTATTTACTTATATAGTATTTATTTTTCAGTTATAAAAATTATGACAAGTAGAGGAAGCATTATGCTAGTAGCTGGCGGATTCCGCTTCTGTAAAGAAAACCGTATGGGTTGTAAAACTAGATGGCAGTGTTCTACTAAAACACGAACCAGATGCAAAGCTTTCATCACCACAATCGATGATAATATCGTTAAGACATCATTTGAACATAACCATTACTGATGGGTGAACCATATTATTAAAACTTTTGTTATGTGGCTTGGTTTTATGAAATTGACGTTGTTTTTTCGTTTGCTATAATATTATTTAGTAAACAGAATATTACCGTCATTAACAAACAAAAAACAAGTCAAGTTACTATTTAACATTTTTTTACTTATTATTATATATAATTTACAAATGTTTAAGATGTTTACAATACATTTTTTTTAAAATATTTTATGTTGTCTGCCGCTAACCAAAAGTTGCCCTTAAACTTTAACTTAAACTGATTGGCCGTTAACGGCATGAGTTTCTCTACGTTTTGTTGAATCTACTTTTATTTTTCTATTATATTTTAGTCTTTCGTACTATTGTCAAATCGGAATATTAACATTTTATTTACACTAAGTATGTTATGGGAGAAGCCAACTGGCTCCTGAAACACAGTTCTACTAGTTCGGAAGCCTATGGATTCAAAAATAAGCTGTAATGTTGTATGCCAATAAATGAATTACTATTATTATCTCTTTATTTATCTAGTTTCTTAATTTTTTTTTACAAGATTAATATATAAAATCAAAATATTATAGAAAACCTAATCCTTTTATACAAATATTGTTATATTTTTCAATTATTATTATTATACCTGTTTTGGAAATCATATTTTATAAACGTAACAGGTTGCCCGCGATACAGGATTATCCTAGTGCGGGGACCATTGTTTAATTATTTGTGTAATTTTTTACTTTTTAAAATAAATTATTTGATTTGATTTGATTATTATGTTAATAAATACGTATGAAATATTCTATACAATATTTAATTATATATTTTTTTTGAAAAGTTCATTATTAATAAAATCTGTTATCTACTGTCACAAATTAATTACAGATATTTTTTAGGCTGATTTAATCGAAATGATATTTTAATACCTAATGCATCTAATATACAATACTACATATTTTTATGTTTATTTATTGAGTTGTTAGTAATTTTTATTATCCAGTAAAGTTGTAATGTAAGATTAGTTTTAAATTTAAATCATTTTAAGATTGTCCTTGCCTACGCCGGGGCACGCAATTGTTGGCAGTGCGATTAGAATGTAAATATTATGTAATGAATCAAGCTTGTTTTGAAAAGAGTAATTGCTGAGTTTATTGCCGGCTCTTCTCAGCAAATGCAACCTTCCGAACCGGTATTAGAGTATTAGAGTCAGACTTTTCATTAGTGCCTGCGAAGGTCTATTTGAATAAATGATTTTGAATTTTGAATTATATGTACAACAGGTGTAGTTTGATCAGTACTTTGGTCAGGTTATCAATAATTCTGAGCATATTAGGTACCTAATATGTTATATTGTTAACAGCACCTGCAGTGTTTAGTTCTACTCGTTTTGGAAACCCCGTCATTGAGTTGGGAGCATATAGGTTTACGCGACAAAAGGCGGCAATAGACGGGCGGCGCACGCGCTGGATGTGCAGCAAGTCTGGAAGTGGCTGTCGGGCTTCCATCACCACTCTTGATGATGTCATTATCAAAACAACTAATGAGCATATGCATTAGATTTTTTCAGGTGCCTCTATCTTTTTTTTTTTTTAGGTATCAATATTTTTTGTTGACTTGTATCCTAAACCTAACAATGATATTACACACACAGTTCAAAACGGTATTTTATTTTGATGATTTTGCTTCTTATAGTTAAATTTATTTTTGGTTGTTTTAGGTTTTGTTTTTTGGTTATTTTATTATTTTTGACTACAATTAAATGTATAGTAGATGCTGATTTGTTTTAATATTCACGACGAGATTTCGAGATGGCATAGGTATTTTCGAGCAACCAAATTATTTTATATACTGGGTGGAGACTTCGAGATGGCATATTTTCGAAAACTATGTTGGGTAAAACATTCTGAACAACTTTTACTATGGGACCAATAGTCAATTTTCATTTTTTTTTTAACTTTTCTTATAAAATTTCAACCTTGCTCGATCATAATGTACGAAAAGAAAAAAAAAAGAGAATTCTGTGTTGGTCCCATAGTAAAAGTTGTTCAGTGTGACTAATCCAACATAGGTTTCGAATATATGCCATCTCGAAATCTCCACCTGTTATAAATATAATTTTATAAGTAATGCCGTATGACCCTATTGTCATCCCTCCCTCCTTGCATCGTATACCTCATTGCTGAGGGACGTGACCTTTTTGGGTTATCTTTTCATGGACCATTGCACGCCATCTGGATCGATCTTCTGCTGTGTAGATAGCAGCACACACACTGGTATGCAATGCTGCGCGTATATGATCAGACCAACGCATCGGGCTTCGACCCCTCGGCCTCTTGTCATACCACTCCCTTATATGTCCTCCCCCCTTATATATTATATTTCTTACGACTAATATATTTTTTAATCAGCAGGCTTATCATTCACGCTATCGAAGCAGGGCCGCCCCGTCCTCATCTATAAGGGACAGAGGTACAACCAGCAAAAATGGTGCACCAGTGACAGTATGAAAACAAGATGGCTGTGCACAAAGAAGAACTTTGGCTGTAGAGCTACTGTCATATTGTATAACAGCAGTATTTTAAAGTGTTTAAATACACATAATCATAATTGTTAGTATAAGTATTTTGATTATTATGTGATTTCTAATATAAATAAAGAGATAGATCTTCGTGGTTTATTATATATTATAAATATTACTAAAATTGGAATAAGGCATAGAAGGTACGTTAGTATGAGGAAAGGATGGCTGCAAGAAATTTGAAAAACAGGTTTTTAACATATCTATTGCTGTCGCGCTGTGCCCGAGCTGTCCCGCCCGAGGGCGATAGAGACAACTACAGCTTGGACCGATTATACCTATTTAAATTAGACGAAATCGCTATTTCGTAATCCCCGGTTTTCTTATACAAAAAAGGATTGATTAAAAAAAAAACAAGAAGGGCTTTGGCTATGTCTGTCGGTTTTCCTTTGTTTTTTTATATTCGACAAATGTTCGCTGTACGTCTGATAAGGGCGTTAAAAATGGTAAGTTTTTGTGTTTTTAGAAGGCTCCTAATTCTTATAATAATTAATTTATGGAAAAGAACATAACCGAGGGACATACAGTGGTACACACAACGACATATCAACCTAGACTGATTGGACTTTGGACTGGTAGAAGTTGAACTGTGCGAATCGTGCGAGTGAGCGCGATATGTTTTTGTTATTTCGACCCACTCACGCGCATTGAAGCGCCCGCGCCGTCATCCACACCTCTACCTATACTTATTATGAATAGTAAATTCTAAAAACAGGTTTTGCTCGTCGCGTAGTCATTTGTGTTACAAGCTCACGAGTTACTTTTCAATTTGCGCTGCGCGATGCGCCCATAAACCATATATATACCTATATACTAATATAGGTAAATATAAAGCGGAAGAGTTTTTTGATTGTTTAAACGCGATAATCACTGGCTGGACTAATAGTTGCTTAATTAAGCTGATAAAGGAAAGTGACCCTCTCACACATCCCTCTTTTGTGGCAAAGAACTTGAATAAATTGCCACCAGTTTCGTTTGACCATGTAGACGTTACACGTCTTCTTAAGGATATGACTTACCTCAAATCTGAGTTGCAATTAATTAAATTGAAGCTTAACGAACAAGCTGATAATGTTTGCAATGAAACGCATCGAGCGGACATCATACGTGGCTCAGTTACAAAAAGGCGCACGCGTCCGCCGCCGCCCGCTGTCGATGCGAACACATCGATGCAGTCAGCTGCCGTGCCGGCGACGCCGTGTATCGCGAGCGCAAGCCATGAGTCATCATTAGCAGCTGATGTTGTTTATACACCTACATATCGAGACATCGCGCAGCCTACAATGACTACTACGAATTATAAGGAATGTCCTAAACGCAACCAAGACGCTCAGGCATGTAAAAGCCAATCAACGAATAAGAACATTATAGATAATGATGGGTATACTTTGGTTATGAATAAAAAACCGAAACGGCGTAACATGCGTGGTACTTTGTTGTCAAGCGCACGTATACAAGTGGCTGAGTCTGTATGCTCAATTTACGTATCTCGTGCTAAGCGAAGCGTCCAGGATACAGATATTCGTGGACACATTCATGACATGAACGAAGAATGCTTGGCCGTAGAACTTTTGAAACAGAACAAAGAAACATCTTTCAATTCGTTTAAGGTGACTATTCCCAGTGGTAAACTTAGTACATTTTTAGATGCTAACTTTTGGCCAGCTGGATTGGTATACCGTAGATATCGAGAACGTCCTCTTAGATCAAACGCCATTAATAATAATAAATAATGAATTATACAACAAGAAATATAATTATGGCTTCTTTTAATTGTAGATAAATTAAGCGATCCATAGATCGTGTACGTTCGTTATGTAAAGCGGCAGACATTATTGCACTGCAAGAAACGTGGCTCTTGCCACATGATATTAACTACGTTCATTAGATCGATGAAGAGTTTGAATGTGTAGCGAAATCTTCAGTGAACGCTTCGGTTGGCATCTTACGCGGAAGACCGTATGGGGGTTTGGCGCTGATGTGGCGTAAATCTATATTTCCCAATGCTTTACTAGTGAAATGTACTAATGACAGATTGATGGCAGTCCGTTTCGACCTTCAAGATAAACGACAAGTTCTTGTTATTAACGCATATATGCCCACGGATCAGGACGAAAACCTACTGGAATTTACAGGTTGTCTTGGGAATATAATGGCCATAGTAGAAGATAGCGATGTGGAAACAGCTTTCATATTGGGAGATTTTAATGCGCATCCAGGAGCCATGTTTGGTAAAGAGCTTGCTTCTTTCTGTGTGGAAAACTCACTGGTTTGTGCAGATATGGAGCTTTTAGGCCCAAGTTCGGGCACGTATACGTACATAAGTGAGTCAAATGCTGCAAGAAGATGGCTGGATCACTGTGTATCGACAAAAGCAGCAAGGCATTCAATTGTATCAGCTGAGGTGGACTACGATGTCGGTTGGTCGGATCACTTTCCTCTTTTATTAACTTGTAATTTAAATGTAGTTATAGGTAGGACTAAAATACAATCTAAACATGGTTTTAATAATGATAAAGTTAGATGGGGCCAAAGAAATTTAGAACAGAGCAAATTATATAATGAATATTGCTATAATAATCTTAAAAATGTTAAGCTTTCTAGTCAATTATGTTTAGACTGTGATAATTGTATGAATAGTTCCAATTTTTATCTTATTGACGAGTTATATGATGAAATTATTAATATTTTACAGAAGGCAGCTGTACTCAGTTCCGATTCTCGTTGCGGTGGTAAGAAAAGTACAAAACAGGTTTCGGGTTGGAACTACCACGTCAAAGACAGTCATCAGGCAGCTCGGTTGTATCATAAATGCTGGTTGATGGGTGGCAGACCTGCGTCTGGCCCTTTATTTCAAGAAATGGTTACTAGTCGTAAAGTCTTTAAAAATAAGTTAAAATGGTGCCAAAATAATGAGGACAAAATTAAAATGAATATTTTGGCAATGCACAGGGCTGACAAAAACTTTTCAAAATTTTGGAATGCAACCAAAAGTCTTAATCTTAAACCAGGTCTGCCGATATGTGTAGGGAACTTGCAAGAACCAAAACAAATCGCAAACCTTTTTGCTGATCATTTTAGTGTAAAACCGCTGCCTGTGTTGGGGTGTATGCGCGGTGATCGGCCCCGGGGCTCGGAGTCGGACTCGATCCAGTTTACACCTAAAGATGTCACTAATGTGATAAGGGAGATGAAGCGTGGAAAATCTCCGGGTCACGATGGGTTGAGTATCGAGCATATTCTCCATGCTAGTAGTGAGATATCGCGTGTTTTATGTAGCTTATTTAATGTATGTATTAAGTCTGGCTACATACCTAAAAATTTGATGAAGACTGTAGTGGTTCCAACCCCGAAAATAAGACTGGGGACTTAAGTGCTTTGAATAATTATAGACCGATCTCGTTAGGTACAGTGATAGGTAAAATTCTTGAAAGGCTTATTCATCCCCATTTGATGAAGAATGTTTGTATTAGCGATGCACAGTTTGGTTTTCGTCCCGGTGTCTCAACTGACTCGGCAATTTTTTGTCTAAAAAACACAGTCAAATACTATACGAGTAGAAGTACGAACGTATATGCGTGTTTCTTGGACCTGAGTCGTGCTTTTGACCTGGTAAACTATGATTTGCTATGGTCGAAACTCATCGAGTCCAAGGTTCCAAAGGACATCGTGAGGTTGTTGGGACACTGGTACGAGAACCAAACCAATAATGTACGATGGGGCGACACACAGTCTAACGATTATAGGCTAGACTGTGGTGTGCGTCAAGGCGGGTTGACGTCTCCGGACCTCTTCAACGTATATGTGAATGGCCTCATTGATGAACTGAGGAGCACCAGAGTGGGTTGCCATATTGCCGGCACTTGTGTTAACAACATAAGTTATGCTGATGATATGGTGCTCCTCAGTCCATCTATAGGAGCTCTTAGAAAACTACTGGCTCTCTGTGAGAAGTACGCTGAAAGGCATGGACTTAAGTATAACGCCTCCAAAACGGAGATGCTAGTGTTCAAGAGTAGAAGAGGCCCGGAGACGGTGCCTTCGTTGTATTTGAATGGTTCAAAGGTTCGGAGAGTGGAGGTGTTCAAATATCTTGGACATATCTTGACGGAGAATCTTCAAGACGACAATGACATTGAACGCGAGAGAAGAGCTTTAGCAGTCAGATGCAACATGCTCGCGCGCCGTTTTTATCGTTGTAATAACGATGTAGCAGGTACATTGTATAGAGCTTATTGTCAAAATCTATATACATGTCAATTGTGGTTCAATTACACGAGACGTTCGTACAGTTCCATCAGGGTGCAGTATAATAATGCATACCGCATCCTGATGAAGCTGCCACGGTGGTGCAGCGCGTCGGGCATGTTTGCATCGGCAGGCCTTCCGGATTTCTTCGCAATAATAAGGCTTCGGACCGCATCCTTCTGGGAGCGACTACGATCGTCGAATAATGAGATTCTCCGGACAATGAGTGAAAACCTTGACGCCTCCATTTTCCGACACTGGCTGTCTACTCACCGCAGCGAGAATCGAAAATGACCTATACCTATGGGAACTTGTAGGTACATTTTATTTTGATTTTTATTTGTTTTTTGTATTTTACTGACGTTGAGGTGTGGTGTATCTTGTATTTTTCCTTATAATGGGTGCAGAATGCCTAAATAAACAACTTTATTATTATTATTATTATTATTATAGTCGGATTCGAAAAAATATTTTATATAAGTTAGCCAGATTTATGAAGAATAGTAAAAGCTACTACTACATATTTTATTTTCAAAAAAATGGGATCCTACGAAAACTCCAATAATCCAAGGTGTAAAAAAATACCTCCTAAGGTTGACATACAGTAACCAGTATTATGTTTCAAAGATGAATAAAAAAAACATATTTTTTAGGCTATGCGATTTTGACCAATATAGTTTAATATGTTCGTTATCTATGCATTTAATGTAGGCTAGCTGTTCCCCGCGGTTTAACCCACGTTCCCGGGTTTGTTTAAACGGGATAATCTCTGGAATAGTAAGCTAAATTATCCCCGAGTATAGGTTTAATACTAAAACAACTTCAAGTATAAATAAACAACCTCTTATATGGAAAATAAAACTTTATTAGATACTAAAATCACAATTATTTCTTTCTTTCTGGTCATTATTTGCATGGATCATCAATGTGTCTCCGAACTTACTTGAAAACAATCAAAATCAGTCTTAAAAGTCTATAATGAATGAGTAATATAAAATAACTATCAAAATCTAAAACAAAGCTACCAATTGACTTAACAACCAATAACAGTTAAAAATCTGAATCAACAATGCACATAATAAGTAAAAGTTTTACAAAATTTACTATAATAAAAACACAATTTAAATAACATGAGCAATATAAATTAACACTTAAAGGAACATCAATATTATATATTTATGTAAATAGATCATCATAATCATGACTTAGAAATTAACATACAGTGAACTGAATCAGTCTTAAAAAAATTGAAACAATTAACATTTATAATAACCTAGTTATAATAACAGTAATGGTGACTAACAAAACATAAAACTATGAGTTACTAACAATAAAAATAGATAATCACATAGATTTAAATATTTGCATTAAAATATAATCATCATAAACAATACAAAAGAGATACAATCTAAAATTATTTTAACTCTTTTATAAGTGGTTTTCATGTTAAAAGATCTAATTAGTTTACCATTGCCTTCGAAGTAACCTTACCTGTATCAGAAGTGCGCAAGGTGATAAATGGCTTTGTTGTTTCAAAACGACAAATTATTATGGAAAATACCTACGTGCACGAACTATTTTTTTACCCGGAATCCGTGTTTTCAAGCCTGCGACATTTAATCTGCGCCAGATTGTTTGGGTTGATACCTGAAACAACAGTAAAAACATTATTTCATTTAAAAACAAAGCTATGGTAATACTAACTTTAATAATAACTTAAATGTTTTAATACTCCCACGATAGAGATACCGTGAATAGTGGTGATAGTAAATAGTCGATTAGCTATTTTCTTTCCATAATTATGTGACACCTAAATAACATTAAAATGCCTTCATTGGCTTACGACTAATAAAACTTTTGTTTTTAGTAGCTTTGACCAAGCTTTTCTGAAGACAATGATTCCTTATATAGAATGGTAAATTATATGTAAGTATAGACAATTACCAGTATTACAATGAACAAAAGCAACGCTGCTGTTAACAAACGGGCAATTAAATTTCGGCACCTCAAGGTTTTGTCGGCTTTTGCTTTTAGTTGAACAATTACAAGGACCGAAAAATAAATAAGATCAATAATAAAATATTTATTGATGTAGTATTTTTCACGTATAGATAAACAGGCTTTATAAAGTGTGCATTATGGTTTATGTAGAATTTTAAGGTAAAATGACAAGACATTTTGTTTGTTAAATACTTGTTGTTGATTATACTGATTAATGCATTAAAATCACACGAGAAACATAACGAGCAATATAAAAAAGCCACTAACTTATCATGAAATATTTCTGAAATCACGCAAGATAGCTTCTTAAAGTGAAAAGCAATATTTAATGTAGTATTTAAAAAAAAACACCAAATTGAGGCAAAAAAAAAGTAATTTTATTCGTAGAAGTGGGAAAAAATAAACTTGGACAAAAATACAATTAACTATTTAAGTGGGTTTACAAAATTGATTCATTTTTTTAATCAATCAATAATAATTATTATATAATTTTATTTTATTATTATTTTGTCGTAAACCCACTGTTTTTGTCCAAATATTATTCACATGATAATATTTAAATATTTTATTAGTGGCTTTTTATTATTGCTAGTCAGTGTAGTTAAGATTTCTATATTCGTTTTTTTTTTTCATTATAAATTCATGTCTTACTATTTTTCGCCTATAATATATAGATATATGTTTTATGCTCTTATAAAATACGTATAATGTCGTTAGTAACTGAAAAAATGATAAAAATATAATTCAAATTAAGGAGCTGCAGGCTGTATCCTACCTAATTATAAAAAAAAAACAACTTACGCGATATTGTGTGGCAGTAACTTGCGTGCATAAAAATGGTTGATTGCTATGCGCCGCCATAATAGCAGCATCTTGCTCAGCGGTGGTGGCGCGCTGGTAGAGCTGCCGGTGGTGAGCCGATAGGTCGCCCCCAGTCACCTCATGGCGTCGCAACCAAAAATTAATTGTTGTCCTCTAAAATAATGTAATTTAATTTAAAAATAATATCACATAGGTATTATCATTATATGAGATTCCTAAAGGTTGTTGAACAAAACAAAGGTATTTAAGTAGCTTCGAGAAATTGTTAACTAAAAATAAATACCTAGATGTCTGAGCTTAGATGATTAATTAATATATTACTTAGGTCACTCCACTTCGCGGAAAGAGTGTGAATAGGCTATGGCTGAAGCCAACTACACTATCTAACTAACCGTCACTTACCATCAGATAATCATGGTCAGTTTGTATTAAAAGAGACGTAATTTTATAGAGAGGGAGGGACACATTTCTATATTATGCAGTTTATTTACAATAGTAGGTATTAAAAAGTAACACTCACCGTAATCCCCGTCCTTCTTTCAATCTCTTTAATGGAATATCCACCATCCCTCAACACCACGACACCACTATCAGCTCCCGCTGTTGTGGAGTTAATTGGGGCGCCATAAATATTTTAGCTTTCAGTTTTTATATAATAAAATAATGAAACAATATGTGAACGCGACCGCGACTCCTATACTAACGATTATTGGTTCGACGACCGTCTGAATACTTTACTCTAGCGCGACTGACTGATACAGAAAACTTGTAAAAGTAAAAACAAAAAACAATAGTCAAACAATGCCAAAAAAGTGCGTCTGTGTGTGTAAGCGTAAAGCACAAAACGTTTACTGCGCTGTAATTGGCCGTTGCCACGATGCATAGTCCTTTTCTAACAATTTTGTGTGTTGTATGTAGCGTAGTTATGGGTATATAGGGTGTCGAGCTTGACGTGGCGTCGTGTGTACCTACAGATTGCATGGTAGAATAATCATTGCTCTAGTGTCATTATGCAGAGGCGAAACTGAGGATTACGTTTGTATGGAACAAACGCCACCAGCATTTCCTTTTATTTAACTAAAATACTGTTTAAGTTGTCACATAACCTTACTGTCATTGTCACGTCAATGTGACGTTATTTATGGGATTATTAAATCAATATATTAGTTAAATAGCGTTTTCGAGTCCGTAAGTGTAATATTTAATTATTGTGATTGAACATCTATAAACAAAACAATGTTAAGTTGGAAAATTTATATATCTGCGGTGAAGTAATACTTACTAAAATGATTTTATACGAAATGATAAGCATTTACATCATTAGTATACGATATCACCTTTATAAGTGCTGATGTGGCAAGCACCTAAAGCCTAAAGTTTGATCAGAATTACCATTTTAAGCCATATTGTTTTTTTTTTCTTCCAGAATATTTTTCACAGCGTGGGAACCCGATAATTAAAATCGGTGACTACCGATATTTTAAAATGGCTTCCCGGAGTCAGAATCCAAAAGCAACTTGGCGCTGCAATCAGTGGACCAGGCTCAAGTGTAGAGCTTTGCTCACTACAATAGATGACGTCATTGTTTACTCTAGAAATATACATAACCACTGACTTGTCATTCTTGATACTTATTATTTATTTGACCCCAGCATCAAAAAAGGAGATGATCACCCAAGAACTTTCTCATATAATCTTTTGATATTCTCTTAACAGTTCATTTGAAAAATGTGAATTGATTAATGTGACAAAGTATCGACTGGGCGGTTCTTTTGGAATAAAATAAAAACCAACATTCAAACTGCGCTGCGTAATCCTTGGTTTTATTTTATGTTACAGTTTGAAACGCTCGTGGTGTAGCATGATCGGCAAAGTTAAGCTACGTGTGTCGTGGTCGATACCTGGATGGGTGACCGCCTAGTGGTATTTCAAATCGAGCGTTTCCGTGCTTCAGAAGGCATGTAAAGCCATTGGTCCCGGTTATCACTTAATTGTTATAGTCGTTAAGCTAGTTGGATGCCTCCTAGGCGGCTTGAATAATTCCAACAGTAGGTGACCACTAGCCTACCTCCACCAATCCACAGTGGGCACGCGTGGTGGAGTATCACCCAGTCCCTTTCACCTTCATTTGTGAAAGGAGGTCTGTGCTCAGCAGTGGGACATTATAGGCTGATGATGATGAACAGTTTGATTTTGTATCCTTGCAACAATTTCACTTTTCTAACATGACTTGGTTGTTTCAGGTGCTTATTATACTCGTCTGTACGCGGTAAACCAATCATACAGATAGGTTATAGGCGGTTTTATAAGCAAAGCGGAGGCAAGGAGCGGAGGTGCGTATGGTTTTGCAACAAATTGCGACGTTACAAGTGTAAGGCCTCCATTATAACGTTGGATCAAGCCATAATTAAGATAAAAAATATTCATAACCACTTGTAAGCGTAATGTATGTATATGTCACTGTTTAACTTCATATAAAAAAAAGAGAGCCGGGGCTATTTTAGATCCTGGGTTTTACAAGACTTTCTGTACACCATCTCATGTAATAAGGGGCTAAGATTGTCTTGACCTTTAGGATCTTCAAATTGTGTTTAGGCTGAAGATTGAAAATTAATTTATACGTGTCTCAGCGTTTTTAATAATTCCACCCTCGAAGCGGGATGAAGTTGTTTTGTTTTATGTTATTGGTGTAAAAAAATATGTCATTTGTTTCCTGTAGGCCACGCGGGCGAAGCCGCGAGCAGAAGCTAATATTCAATAAAGCGACGCACGTTATATCCAAAAAAAATATACATCTATGGAGAAACCTATAATGTGTGTGTAAATGATTATAATATATGCAATAAAACGTAGTTGAACGTAGGTATTTAATTGTAGTTAGATCTATTTACTACTGTTTTGTTACTCACCGTTACCAGTCCACCACTGACCAAATCATATTAATTAATTAATATTGTTTTATATTTAAAAACGTAAGTAATTTCAAGAAGGGAGGCTAATTATAGATTTATATACAGATAATAATTTAAAGAAGGTATTAATTTTTTTATAAACAAAAAATAGCCTATAATATATAACGAACTATTTGTTTTTTATTTTTTATTCCAGGGCCAATATTTACAAACACACTTTCCGGTAAACCTATGATTGTTATCGGCAGCGATCGGTACCGTCAGAAAAGTCAGCCTTTAGGCCGCAAATCTACATGGTATTGTTCTAGTAAAAAAGGCTGCCGGGCAAGCATCACCACTGCGGAAGATGTTATTATAAAAGTCAACAGCTTTCATAATCACTGAGTAAGACAATTGAATGTCTTATTGAAAACGAATAAAATACACTTTTCTCACTTTTATCTGAAAGATACAAGAGTCTGTATCTTTTTCAGGCGCACTATTTACTAATACTAAAACAAACACTGGGACATATTAAGTGAAAAATCCTGACTGTCCAGAAATCTTCTGTAGACCTTGTCAATAATAACTGAGTCATAAATTAAGATGAGTTCCTATTACTTGTAAGTAGTATTTATATACTCTGAGCTATTACTAACAAAATAAATGCTTATGAATGAAGTAGATGACAAAAAAATGAATCTGGCTTTGTGAAATTGTGCCTAAATATTATTATGTCGTTTTTGGTGTAATAACAATTTGGATGTTTTCAATAAACTTTTTATTATTATATTTTGATCTTTATCATTATAAATTATGACGAACTTGGGATTTGTTTACAACTTACGTTATACTTAAAAAGATAACGAGTTCCGATCGATTTGGGCCAATGTAAGGATTATACCCATATCCTGTGAAATTCCACTTCACTTCGAAATAATCAGAAATATTGTAAACCACCAAACTCTAGCTATTTAAAATCTTCTATTTGTGTAAGGAACTTGGCTGACTTCTTGTTCACTAGTATACTGACTCCACGCGCGGCGCTAAGATAGATCGTCCCGGGGAAGTGTGATACCTCCCCCCAGCACCCTCGCTGTGCTATTGCACGATGAGTCGTGACCACATCGACCCCCTTGGGGTCGCTTCTGGGCGCAAAGAGCCCCCGCCCTGATTGCCCACGACCGCAAAGGCCCCGTTTAGTCGCCTTTTACGACAGGCAGGGGAACACAGTAGCCTTATTAGGGCCTATATTGAATAAACAATTTTAGAATTGAAATTATTGATTTTCTATTTTCAGGTCCTCGATTTCTCTTCACGAGAAAAGGTAAACGCCTTCTTCAGCTTCATGGCTGCAGATACAATTGCAAACTTGTTCATGGGGTGAGGACATACTGGGTGTGCAACCAAGCCCCCTTTGGGTGCAAAGTTTCCATGATCACGATTAATGACGTCATTGCTAAAGTGAAACATCGACATAATCATCCGTAAACCTTGACTTTTAAAGTACATTCACATCAAATGGTATAATAATTAAGTGACATTACTCATAAGTTTTGAATGTGAGAATATTCACATTTCTATATTCGTGTGTCACTCAAAGACATAAATCTAAATAGATAACGCAAGTCCCTCCACCCGAAAAGTAAAGCGTGTAACTTTTTTTGTACCTACCATAATGCTAAGCACAAGCAAGATTGATTTAGTTAGGCTGGCATTAGATTTTTAACGTGAAAATGAAGCAATCCTATTTGCCAGCTAAACAATTCCCTCGCTACACACCTCTGATAAGACATGCAGCCTTATGCTAGTTCCGTGTCCGCGCGGGAACAGTTTCAAAAGAAGAACATTGTGCTCCAAATTTGCACAGATTTTGACACGCAAAGTACAATACACTCGCGTCATCTATATAGATGTATATCTGTGGTCGGCCTTAATTCTGAACTAGTTCTTATGTATGTATAATGTAAGGTTCTTTCCAGGCTGGGTATTCCTTCTTCCTTCAGCCACATCCTCACTTATTATGGAGAGATTGTGGTCAATCATAGGTATATCAATGGTCATGAGAATATCTTATGAAATCATAATATTCATATTAATAGTTGTATGTAGGTTATGTAGAGTATCTACATTCCTGTAGTGGTTGCACTCCTTACTACTTAATGTATCGCAACTATCGCAGTATCAGCTCCTACCCACGCGTTTATCATTAAATCCTATATTATTTGTCTACTAATCTCCGCCCGCCATTCGCACTCTTCCAGCAGTGTCCTCTCCTTCGACACTAGTCTATTCCACGCATGTGTGGGAGACGACAGTATACATCCATCTCTTTTACGCATACACTACAATTCCTAAACGGATTTTTTTACAGTTTGCAACGCGGATTTTGAACAGTTTTCTAAAAAAGCTTACTAAAACTAAAAGAGCATTAAAAGAGCTATTAGGCATCCTTTGAATGGAGAGAGAAAATACGCATTCAATCTCAAAAATCCTCCAAACGATGTCGCATGTCAGGTACGATATCAACATTTTAAAGATTACTAATCAGCAAAGTCACGAATGAAATGTGAATAAATTGATAAACCTATTTATGCCTATTAATTAGACTTTTTTTATTTTTTTTATTTATTAATTTAATTCAGATAATAATCATCCATATATCGTTAGTACGTGCTTAAAAACTATGTTAGTAGGGAAATAAACTAAAAACATTATTATTTAAGATTAAGAAGTGCGACCCTGGACCCCATATGCAAGGTGTTTCAATGTCGCACAACTGGACAGTCACATCTGCATAATATGTTGTTTAGGAGGCCGCTAGTACTGTCCCGCACTCGACGCATCAGGGAGGCCACTCTTTTTCTAAGTAATGCTTGAATCAATATATATTGGCCTCAGTAAACATCCCCGATGCGCTACAGTAACGAGGCAACCCTAGCAGCATCCTAAACCCGTTATTATATTGGATGCGCAGGGCATTGAAAGATCTGCCAGAATAATTAACCCTCAGGCTGCAGGTGTGAAATGATTGGCAGTATGTTTTAATAGACTAGGAATAGAATAAAATTCCTTTGCATAATCAATACATTTTGGATAATTATTTAAATACGTATTTAATTATGCTGTGTATAAATATTGTTATTATTAAAAACATATAAGTTTCACCAAGATAGCTGGATCTAGCTCCCTTTACAACACGCGCCATACAAGTAGCGGTTGTGACACAGAACGTGACCATCCCGCTACGCCCGCTGTAATAGAACGGGAGATGATGACACACATTTCTGAGTAATTTGTACCAATATGGCGACCCTTCAGGGGTCTAATTACGTAATGACGAAAAGGAAAATGATGGTCATAGCGCTGGTACCGGCGGCCCTATCGCGTGGGCGTTAATCGAATGTGTCGAATAAATTGAGTGTCGAACGATTTGTTCCACAAAATTATTGTATTTTCCGATAGTAGATGAAATAATTGGACTGTTTTACAAAAAACTTAAACCGAATTCAAAGTACACTAAGAAGTAATCAAATCCTGATCTGATGACAATGGGACCAAACGGGAAATGTTCCCTTCCAGTAAAAAAGATATTTCCAAATCGGTTAATAAATGACGGAGTTATGAGGTAACAAACATAAAAAAAAAACTTGCAACCGAATTGAGAACCTCCTCCTTTTTTGAAGTCGGTTAAAAAAAGTAGGCGATAGCTCAATGCCATACTTCTCGGGTGTGATTTACAGCCCGCCGCAACACATTAATTAAAAAAAAAACAACCATTTTTACCAGCCCGGCTAATTTTTGCACAGCAAATTATAGTCGAGTAGTTCATGAAAATCACCATGCCATACTTTTCCGACGATTCCAAATGGCCGCCATACCGCCGCAACGGTGTATTTTTTTTATTTGCAAAACGATTTTATTTATATGCTAATTATGAACGTCTCGTTAAAATGTGAATGCTTATTATTAATTTTATCTCCAAAACTTTCAGTATACTCTTCCGAGCCAGTTTTCGGGACGACCCGTTATGGCAACCCACTGATGGTAATAGACACGTACCGGTACCACAAACGCAGTGACAGCAAGGGTCCGCAAATCAACTGGGTGTGCGTGAAGAAGGACAGCTGCTGCCGTGCCACTGCTGTCACCGTGGATTTCAAACTGGTAAAAACCAGAAATATTCACAACCACTAAGACGATAAAGTAGGATCTCATTTACTTTTATCAGTTAGTATTTCTTGGAAGATTAATCAAACCCTACCAACTTTTCATGAAATATTGCCCTCCGAGCTGATAAAATTGATTGATTGAATATAAGGTGCAATGAAAAAGGTAAGGTATTACCTAACTAATAAGGCGCGTCGTGAAATTTCGTTCACACAGAAAAGAAAGTATGGCCCGAGCATTAACGAAAGAATGCCTAAAATTTACAATCAATCTGAGATCACTACTATAAGGTTCATAATACACTGTATCTGTTAGTTCCGTCTTACTCGCAAGTTACGCCCCTCCGCACACATGGCGGCAGCTGCCGCCCAATAGCATTTCCCGCGCTTTGAAAATGTATCTTCTGCGCAGGTACATCGGTAAGTAAGCCATATTAGTTGGGTACTACTGTAATCAAACGGATCGTACTAGCCTTTTAAAATGTTGTTTATCTTTGAATTGGTGTCGTACCTAATAGTTAAAAAAAAATTAAATATGCTTGACTAATACAATATAATATATGAGGTCCGTCTAAAGTCTTGGCCTTTATGTAATCCGTACATTGCAAATACAACATTTTTTATAAATGAATACTTGGTACTTACATAAAGTTTTTTTTTTTTTTCTTGAACCATCTGAATTTCCGTTTAATAAATTCAAAGAAACAAAATGATCCCCAGTGAAAACATATAAAGATCTCCGCCTTCTGACATATTATATCTTTTCACTGAGGATCATTTTGTTTATTTGACTTTCCTAAACGTCAAATAAAAATTCTTATAATGCACAAAGTATGGGTATACTGAAGCTTGTTGCGATGCTATCGGTGCTGGTTTTTTTCTGGTTTATTTTGCCTAATTGCCATATCGTATATCTATAATAAAATTACGTTGTTCCAAATATTTCGATGAACAATTACTGTCAATTTTTCATAATCAATGTTCAAGTATCGCTTTAATATTTACTAACTAATACTAATATAAATTTAATCGTTCTTCGGATACACAGCAGGTGGGAAGCGATGTTTGGACCTCCATGGTAGAAGATATACCATCCACCAGCACGAGGGCTTGAAGATCAGGTGGAGATGCGTGAGGAAGACCACTGGCTGCCTGGCCTTTGTTACCACTATCGATACAATCATCGTCAGAGCCCGAAATAATCATAATCATTTGTCTATTTAAGTTTCAAAGATCAAGGAGGCGTTTATAGGAACAGTGTACCAATGAAAAAACGAAGGAAAAAAAAACATATACTAAACTATGGCCATGTTAAGAAGTCATATTTGACAAGAGGGTGTCTCCCCTTGCCGCACTAAGTTTGTCTCTTTTTGACACATGGATGGCCTGTCAAAAGTGACCTATTAGGAAGGCCCTATTATAGTCTCGTATATTTATTTATTTGGTCGTATCAATGTCATGCCTATTCGTAGATTATATAATGTAAATAGTCATATTTATAATACATATGTTTTTGCCTATTCGTCCTATTTTATAATTATCCGCACACACGGTCATCTGATCCCAAACTAAGCAAAGCTTGTCCTATGGAAACCAGATAACTGATAGTCTGGAGTCTTAACCAACTGCGCCAACGTGAAACTGACTTATGGACTCGGGTTTATCGGAAAATATAGGGGCCACATAAACTGTGTTTAGTGCAATGTGGTGACGAAACGTCTAGCAGTCATATAATTTAGTTTAGAATGCGCCGCGGTGTTCACCAGGGTGGGCTCACTTCTCCGCTTCTTCTCACTTTAATTGAGGAGCTGAGGAACACTGGCATTGGTTGTCATGTAAGGGGATTTATGTTATTAGTCTCAGTTGTGCTGCTGATAATAGTGATGCTTACTACCTCAATAAAAAAAAGTTTAATTTGGCAAGTGTAGTGAAATTGACTCTGTTCAATGCTTAGGTACTGCCAGTGTTTCTGCACTTGTCAACTCTGGACAAATTTTACGTGAGAGTCATACAGCACCATGAGAGTACAGCAATGCCACGCTACGAATTCTCATCCGTCTACCACAGCAGTATTGCAGCGCATCTTGCATGTTTTCAGTGGCGAGAGTGCTCGACTTATGTGCTGTGATGAGGGCACTTATAGCTTCCTTTTGGGAGGGATATTGTTGAATAATGCATTTAAAGTATGGCTTTTTTGGCTGATATCAAGACACCATTATTATTATATGAAACGTTGAATTTTGAATTGCGTTAGGAGCGTAAGTCATCTCTTAACTGGTCAGTGAAAATGGGCATACGTTTATCTGAATTATCTACATATTAATCATGGTATTTTGTTAAATTTATGTACATAAATATCTCAATGTATTACAGTAGGCCGAATTTTACGCCAGTAGCCTCACAATTTCCTCCTATTGTCTTTCTGGATGTAAAAATAAAAACTGCCGCTATAATTATAAACACAGAATAAATATAAAAATTACTTTAAAAATCATTCTAGTCTCCTCACTCTATCGTAATCTCAGCTCTCGACTAATCCCTAACTACTGATTAATTGGACAGTACTAAATTCAAGTAATTTCATCGTAGACGTAATATTTTTTTGTATATTGTACCATAAGTAGAAGATATGTTTTCACAGTACAAATTAGTATTCCTCACTGAAAAAAAATAGGAGTAAATGTTTCCAGTCAATTCTTTAGTTTCACTTAAGGCCCATGAATACATTCCAGTAAATAAATAAATAAAAAATCTCGAGATTATTAAAGACAACTTTTGCAGCAGACTGGAAGCGTTTCTTTCTTGGATGGCCAAGCAAATGCGTTGGCGAGAAAAAGCTAACCGGTCGCCTCGCGCCGCGCCCGTCTACCGAGGTTTCGATCAGTTTAGTTTTCATCATCATCATCATCAGCCTATAATGTCCCACTGCTGAGCACAGGCCTCCTTTCACAAACGAGGGTGAAAGGGAATGGGTAGATACTCCACCACGCGTACCCACTGCGGATTGGTGGAGGTAGGCTAGTGGTCAACCTACTGTTGGAATTTTTCAAGCCGCCTAGGAGGCATCTATCTAGCTTAACGACTATTACAATTAAGTGATAACCGGGACCCGTTGCTTTACGTGTGAGTGAGTGAATTCTCAAAAACAATTTTTACTTTTCTTATATAATGTCAATCTTGCTCGATCAAATGTATGAAATGTAAAAAAAAATTGAGAATTCTTCATTGGTCTTTTAGTAAAAGTAGTTCAGCATAACTAATCCAACATAGGTTTCGAAAATATTCCACCTCGAAATCTCCACCCAGTATTTAATCCATTTAATACTAACTAAATATTTCTTTTGTGGTATTTTCAGGTGAAAATGATGGTGAGGTGCCTGAAGTAAGAATTAAAAGAAATCGCCAAGCTAAGCTTGAGCGTGATAAATTGCGACAAAGAAAGATATCTCAAGAAATCAAAAACGATCCTGAGAAATATGCGGCACAGAGAGAAAAACAAAGACTTTATTACTGGAAACGAAAAGAAGAAAAGAAAATTAAAAGTGTGTTTGAAATGACACCAAGAGAACAGATGCTTCAAAGAGAAAAATGGCGAAAAAGTTGGCAACGATACAAAGAAAAAAAAAACAAAAAGAATACTGCAATTGATGATTGATGCTACATTTAATATAATAAAATATAAGTTTTATAAGACATGCATATTCTTTATTCTAATTTCAAAATGCATTTTTGTTTTTTACTTAAAACAATGTATGTGTAATGCTTTTGAATTATATTTTGTTACTTTGTATAATTATATGAACCGTAACACTAAATTTTAAGGAAAATTATGGGGCTCTTTAACTGGCAAATTAACAACACTATATTTTGGTAATATTAGTCTAGATAATGTTCATTTTGATTAAATAAATGATTTGATCTAAATTAAAAACCTTGTATAATTAATTTATTTTACTAAATCAACTTTTAATGTGTTATTTCTGTTGTCGTTATAACAACAAATAATAATTATTACTTTAACGACATTTGTTGTTCACCCTTGAAGTCCAACGTGAATCTATATTTAATCCATTTAATTCTAACTAAATATTTCTTGTGTGCTTTTTTCAGGTGAGTATATGCCTGAAACAAGAATTAAAAGAACTCCCCAAGCTAAGCTTGAGCGTGACAAATTGCGACAAAGAAAGATATCTCAAGAAATCAAAAACGATCCTGAGAAATATGCGGCACAGAAAGAAAAACAAAGACTTTATTACTGGAAACGAAAAGAAGAAAAGAAAATTAAAAGTGTGGTTGAAATGACACCAAGAGAACAGATGCTTCAAAGAGAAAAATGGAGAAAAAGTATGCAACGATACAAAGAAAAGAAAAAACAAAAAGAATACTGCAATTGATGATTGATGCTACAAGGCCAACAAGTAATCAGAAAGATAATGTAGATGGCATTTCATAAGTATTTACTGACTAATACTAATATAAATTTAAGCGTATTTCGGACACAGAGCAGGTGTGAAGCGATGCTTAGACCTCCATGGTAGAAGATATACCATCCACCAGCACGAAGGTTTGAAGATCAGTTGGAGGTACAACCACCTGGTTGTATTAGTGATTGTATAGTTATCGCAATATACTATCCATAAAAATCTAGTGGAGAGAATTGAAAGGGAATTTGTTACGTACATTTCGATCAGTAACATAATATCGCCATATATCATGAGGCCTGCGTGTATCACAAATTAGTATCCCTAGAACAGCGGAGGCAATATTTAGATTTTTTATAATACATTATCAATGGTAACATCGATAGCACCACAATTCTTGGTCAAGTGGCACTTCAAGTACCAAATAAAAGGACACGCATATCCCTACAAATCCTTGTTTCACGTGCCACTTGTCCATACAAACTATGCTCAAAATTCTGTGGTCTTGAAAATGCTTAGGCTTTATAATAAATTTTCAAATAATATAATTTAATATAAGTTTTATAATACATGCATATTCTTTATTGTAATTTCAAAATGCATTTTAGTTTGTAATATGTAATATGCTTTTGAATTATATATTTTTTTTACTTTGTTTAATTATATGAACCGTAACACTAAATTTTAAGGAAAATTATGGAGCTCTTTAACTGGCAAATTAACAACACTATATTTTGGTAATATTAGTCTAGATAATGTTTCTTTTTGATTAAATAAATGAATAAATAAATAATTTTGTCTATTTAAGTGTTTTTATAGGAGTTCTTGTACCAATGAAATAAATCGGCAAAGAGTCTGAATCTGACTCGCGTACCACGAGGGTTCCTACCTCTCTTAGACGTCAAATTTCTTGATTTAGGCCATTACTGTAGAATGAATCGGACCGCATAACTATTTGTGAAGGAATTTTTATGATATTTAAAAAAAACCGTGCTATTTTTTTATATTTAATGGGTATACTTAACTGCAATCCCACCTGATGGTAAGCGAAGATGTAGTTTAGTATGGACCGCGCGTACCCATAAGATGCCTGTTCACTCTGGCCTTGAATAGACCGATGTTAAAAGTGTCTGGAAAAACGTTGTCCGGGAGAGCATTCCACAACCTGGCCGTGCGTATAAGGGAAGAGGAAGTGAAACGCTTGGTACGGCAAGACGGAATGTTGACGACGAAGCGGTGGAAACCCTCCCGACGCCTAGTGGTCCAATAGAAGAACGGAGATGTAGGGACAGTATTATGGAGTTCTTTATCGCATTCTCCGTGGAACAATCTGTAGAATACCGTCAAACTTAGTTAGTGCTGCTTTGAATTATCGTTCTATTTTTTCCGGTGTGCGCGTTACGCTTTCTGTAGGTATATATGTTAAATTTAAGTTTCTCTATTGTTCCTAAACAAACCATTCAACTTATCACGAAATGTCTTGGAAGAACGGGATCTCCTAACACTATCAATTAAAAAAATCTCAGATAAGTTGTTTGAAATTAATTTATTTTTTATTTATTTATTATATTTACATCAATGTATATCTACTGTAATTATTTCAGATTTTCGGCTTTGCGAACTTGAAGTGATAAAGGGGAATGGTATTTTTTAACTTAAAAGACAATAAAAATCTGTTTTGAAATATACAAATGAAGCCCTTCCATATGATGCCCCATTTAAACATGTCGTCCTTATTTAAAATTACGGTCCTTCATTTCCTTCCCCCAATTCGGCCACTTTTGCAAAGAAATTAATAATATTTTTATTTTTTGCTTTTTAAGAATGGGTAGTCAAACTTGGGAAACCCGTGTTGGCATTTTAAAAATGATTTAATTCAATTTAAAATTAAACTTTAATAAATGAACTTTACAAGTTGGTGGTTAAATACAGACTGTCTTAATCCTAGAGCTTACAGTACTACCTAAAGTAAAGCTGATGCGGCGGAACGGTCGGCCGCCGGAGTGGCTAGACGCAGCGTCAGACTGCGTGGGTGCACTGATAAGCACCTGCAAAAACAATACTTAGAAATCATCCGATGTTTTTAACGTTCCGCTTACGGTGCTAAAAATATCGGACGAGTCGGCAATGTTGATAACATAACTGGGTAATCAATATTTATAACTGTTTCAAATTTCAAGTCAATAGCATCAGTTGTTGTTGAAATATATCGCTGTGATTGACGGACAGACGCCATACGTTATTATATTTATATCCTACGAATAGAAGAAAACCCATATGTCTATGAATTTAAATTTAATTGTTTTATACATATGTATTCTGTTGTAATGTTATTAAACATCTTGTTTCAATAAGTTTACCTAATTACATTTTATGCGTTTTTAACTAAATTCTTTGATCAAGTCCAATGTGAATCTATACTTTATCCATTTTGTTCTAACCTAATATTTTTGTGTGCTATTTTCAGGTGTGTGGTGTGTGGGCACAAGAAATGCCTGAACCAAAGAATTTAAAACGTCCAGAAGGATAGTCGCCTCTATGGCAACATGAAATAAACAAGCCAGAATTGACAGTATTTGACAGCCGTGCGCAGTACGAACTGAGAGCGATTTGCTCAGGGAGCCCCTCAAGCGGAGTGAAATTAAATGTCATGCTTTAGTAAGGCGGATTATCCATCTGGGTAGAGGCACGATGCCCTATGAAAATCTTTGGCCTGAACTAAGAATTAAAAGATCTCACAAAGAAAAGCTAGCAAACAAAGAAACAAAAAAACTCTTCCGCTTTATTATTAGTATAGAAAGAGGTATATAAAAAAAAAGTTGTTATATATGAATAAATTATAGATAGTTACATAGTTTTTTAAGTAAGTTGTATTGTAATGTTGGCAGTAGCAGTAAAAGTTTAGTAGTAGAAAATGTAGAAGGGTCTGGTAGCGGACTGTATAATTAAATAATAAGGCACTGGTACTCAAACTTCCCTTTATTGAGGGCACAAGAAATAATACAAAAAGAGACCGACAAAAAGTGCGTACATACGGCACCACGGTTACAAACAAAGTCAGAGACTAGTTAGTCTCTTACTAGTTGACGTCTGTCAAGATGACGTTACAATTTTTTATACATTATAATTTAGTGTTGGGCACAATTCCCAACAGTAAATAGTTTTTATTTTTGTGTTATTATAGTAAAAATATGAGAAAGGTGAAACACATTGTGATCAAAAAACAAGAAGAAGAAACCGCGAGAAAAGTACAACGAAAAGAGAAATCTATACGAAACGAGAGCGTACAAAAGTTATAAAATATCGCATGTTCTTGTAATTTCTCACATGAAGATTTCTGATTCCAATGGCAAAACTTCCCAAAGAAGTAGAGTCCTATTATCCTGCTAGATCCATATTTTAAGTAATGAAGTTTTAGACTGCTTATTACCTGAAATTTAAAGTAATAGTTCATCATTGTATTAGACAAACGTCAATGATCAAGGTTTTCTACTTATAACATAACATTTTTAACATTTATTTGTGTAAATCACAGAATATATGCCCCAGACATGTCGATAGCGTTTTACCTGGTGGATGCGTGCGTACAACTGCATACAACTTAAAAAATTGAACTGCGATTCTACTGATTTTATAAAAAAAAAACTAAACTATTTTCGTTCTCGTTTCAGTATTATATTTCATGCCTTCATCACGAGGTCAACCAATGTTAGTATGGAATGGAAGTCGGTATAATAGATACAGAGAATCCAATGGGACAATTTACTGGAGATGTGTCAAAAGATGGATGGGTTGTAAAGCCAAGATCGGAACATGTGATGATCACATTGTTTCTCATGAAAATAATAAGCATAATCATGTAACTGAGTGAGTTAAACAGGTAAATTTTCACTGAGACCATTCAATTTGTTGTCTTGTGAAATTGAATAAAAAATACGGATTTTCTTCCCGCGTTAGTGAACCCTTTGGGGTTTTAGGCAATTCTTTCTTATTGTTAGTATACACTTTCCTTGATGGTCCACCTCTACGTTATAATAAAAGCCCTATTATTTATTGGCTTAGTACTTATCACAATACATTTTAATATTATATTATTTGGATTCGTCACGTTATTGATTAAAACAATATTATACCTACTACTCATAGTTAAGCTATCAATAACAAATATACAATGGACCACCACAAACTAAAGTGAAACCAAGCGTGCAGTAAAATTCATAAGAGAAATTAAGTTTTATGTAAGATCCATTTATACAAAACAAATTAATATGGTATTAATTTCAGGTGAATTGATAACCATGGACCATGGATCTAAGTTACTGCTGCTCAATGGTTTTACTTACAATCGCATGCAGAAGATGAAGTCTGGCATACTAAAGTGGTATTGTTCGTGCTACCACAAAAGCTGCCGGGTCACTGTGAGAACCACACCTAATTTGAAAGTTATGAAATACCTTCATAATCACAATCATGATAACCCTAATCTGTTCCGAACAGCATCCGGAACATATATTAGGCACAGCATAAGGAACACGATATATTAGGTAGATACAGGTGACGTAGTAAAGAACACTGATACCGTGGATTCAGTACATGATTCTGGTACCCTCAGCGTTATAATTTTGAATGTCTTTCCATGAAATTGACATAAATATTTTTTAATGGCACTGAGGTAGCCAAGAGGCCCGCCCGATGGTTATCGGTTATCGTAGCCTATGGACGCTTGCAACACTATAATACGGGTATCACTCGCGCGTTGCCGAACCTGACCTGTTCGCACAGTGTTTACAAAATTTCGACAAACACCGCGTTAACTTTTAGGCGAATTCGATGTTTATCGGCCGCTTACTGAAATATTAACAATTCATGTTTGTGTAAAAAGAAAATTATGTTTTTTTTTTCAATGCCGCTGAGTTTTACATTTAGTAAGATGACGCAAAATTCATACGCTAAGTCCAGAATCATACACTGAATCCATGTTATCAGTTTACGTTACGATATCACCCCTATAGGAAATATTAATGTTAACATTGTCTTTATCATAATATTCATGCATAATATGTATACATACTTTAATATCCTAATAACTCTCTACATTGGTGGAAATCATGCCTTTTTAATTTTATTTCTTGAATATATTATATGGTATCGAAAATTAATTTATAATAAATTTATATAATGGTTTCATAATAAGACATGAATTTATATAAGGGCTTTAGCTGGCTAAAGGGGAGTGGCAGGATTAGCCAAAAGCCAATCCTGCCTCTCCCTTTAGCCAGCTCAAAGGTTGGACACGTAATAAAACCACCGTAAATCACATCCGTCAATGGAAGAATACAGGTAACTGCAGACAATCTAGACTAGCGCTATCTACCTGTGACAAGCGACTACCTAGAAATCTGTTCGTCTTAACCCGTAAGGGCTTACGAGTCATCGTAGGTATACTAACGGGTTATTTAGCACTTAACCGACACCTGTTTAAAGGTTTTACCAACAGACCTTTGTGCAGGGCATGCATAAAGACACATGAAGCTACCGCCCACGTCATCTTGGAGGTTGAGGAAGCTCCGCGAAACCTGTGGGCATCCCAGTAGAGTCTTGCGTTTCTGAGCGGAGCTAGACTGGCTAATAACTTAGCAAGCATTCTTCACGCAAACAGGGCCCACTCAAGCGGTCTACTTGCGGATCTTGTTTCCGAACAAGTAACTTTATTACGGCTTTTAATTCTTTTTTCTCATCAGAACAGTCCCAAAATACAACAATAATGTTACTGTTTTCACCTATTTTTAACCTTCCAGTGCAGTTCGTCCACAATAGCTCTGGGAAGCTGCTGGCAGTTCTATTTGGTTACTCGTACTATTGCGGGCTAAGAAATAGAGTGTCCACACACTGGAGGTGCACCAGATGGGGTAACTGCAACGCTAGGCTCATCATCAACCATGCCGGATTGATGGTCAAAGCACAACTGACCCATAATCATCAGGCTCCAGCGTTTGTTATACGGAACGGAATTTATTTGAAAATATGAATTTGTGATAGTTTAATAAATTAAAATAATATTTTTTTGTCCTGTATAATCGTACATCTACATTTTACCGAAGATAAAATGTCGACAAGAAGCTAACAAGAAGTCTTTCAGGCACTCCTCCTAGACTTCCAGAAAACTAATTCTGTTCTAAAATGAAAATTTGTCGACAATTTGATTAATCCTCGAATTTAAGTTGTACCTATAAATAGTTGTAAGTAATTTGCAATTACGACATCAGTATATATAATAACTAATAAATTTAAAAAAAACTTTAAATGATTTTGTTTTACATTTCCAGTTATTCAGTGGGCGAGTAAGAAATGTGGAAAAACTATCGCGATTATCAATGGATTTACATTTTTCAGCAAGTGCAAGGACTTGTGGTATTGTACCATGGGGATAAAATGCAAGGCTCGCTTCAAACTATCCAAAACAAATGAGATAGTGAAGGCTGATCTGGAACACAGTCATCCACCGCCAAAGTTTGTCATACATGAAGGATTTTACTTAAAAATTTAAAATGCTGTAATAACCTGTAGGCCTGGACAAGGTATATTTCGTTGCGTTTGCGCGAATAGAAACGTTACAAAATGTATGAGATTGACATTTGATTACGCTAGGATCTAGCATAGCCTTACGCCTTACGGGCTGGGCTCTCGATGCAACTATGCGAAATCGTGATATCAAGTGGTTAGTAGGTATATCTGAACTAATTTAATAAAGCTGAAGAGTTTCTTTTTTAACCGACTTCAAAAAAAGGAGGAGGTACTCAATTCGGTTGTTTTTTTTTATTGTGCGTTTAATCTCTGGAACTACCAGTCGGATTTGAAAAATTATCCCGGAGTGTAATGGGCTACTTTTTATCCCAGTAACACGGGTGAACCCCGGAGGACAGCCAACGAAGTATGTATCAAGCAACTAGCCAAAATATGTAAGAATAATTTAGTAAAAGTTAAATAAATTATTTATGTTTAATAAAATTAATAGTAAATATTTTTTTTAATAAGTAACGTCGACTTTAGTTTGTTATTATGTTAAACTTCGTTAACTTTTTTACTTGTAGAAATAAAAAAACTATAGACAGAGATGGTGTAATGTGTGCGGTAGAATTAAGTTTTAAGTCTTCATAATTGCCGTATAATTAAATAAATGTATTTTGGTTGTTTTCGTAATTTTATTTCGTCTATTAAATTATTTATGAAATTCAACGTTGTTCTATGAAAATAATAATTATAATGCATTACCAACAAAACCGAAAATGTGCTTATGGTTAGCATGTCTACTTAGATATTTAATTTTCTGCATCGTTGACTTTTTGACATAGCTGAAATCCAGAAGTGAGCTCTTGAATAGCATTACCTACCTGATTTTTTTCGCCATGCTATGTGCGAGTCAGCGGGCTTAAGTTTATACGTTTTTAATAATATAGATGAACTCATAACTGATACCTTTTTTACAGTTCAGTGGGTGTTGAACTCGTCAGGCAAGCAGCTGGCTTTAGTCAACGATTACACATTCTACTGCGACGCTCGGAGTAAGACGACCAACTTATGGCTTTGCACCATCGGCTGCAAATGCAAAGCAAGGTTCACGATGACTAAAAACAAAGTGCTGCTGAGAGCCAACATGCTACATAACCATCCTCCACATAAACACATGATCATTAATGGAGTATATATTAAAATATGAATTAAAACCTATGTAATATAGCTTTGGCTCGCTATGATGGCCTGAACCAAAAAAGATACGTCTAGCGAGACAAGCAGATACACCCTCGTATCAAAACGGACATCATAAAGCTGCTATTTTTGTATAAAGACGCATTAGCAGCATTGTGTCTGTCTCCTTTCTTGTAACAGCAACATAATCATCCACCATTTAATCATAATTGATACATAATGGAGTTTATTTTAAATTATAAGTAATAAAATACTGTTATTTGACGAACTAACGCCATCTGCTGGTGTTCAAGATTTAATTTATCCATCTGCGGCCACTAATGATACCAGCTCGTTGCTGATATCAGCAGTAGATCAGCATGTACTGCTGATAGAGTACTTAGCTCAGCAGCTAAGTACTCTTTTGAAACCACAACTTTCGTAGACGACGCGGCGCGAGGAACCTAATCGTTTATATTCTATATTTTAGATAACTTCTACCAACTTGTGACCAAATTTTCATACACAATTTTGTTCGTATAGTCAAGGTGAACCAGAATATTAATATCTTTAATTCTTTATCTCCGTAAATACACATCTTTTTAAATAAATTTTAATGCCTCTTTCATTTTATTCAAAATTCAGCTCATGATTCTGTTCAGCGTTTTACTCACCTGTAGTTCAAAGCTTGTCCATACTCATTAAGTACCATATAAATTCATAATTTTAATGGTTTTGATATAAATTTCCAGTTATTCAGTGGGCGACTAAGAGATGTGGAAAAAAGATCGCGATCATCAATGGTTTCACATTTTTCTGCAGGGCTCATAATAAACACAATGATTGGTGGTATTGTACCATAGGGTCCAAATGTAAGGCCCAGTTCAGGCTGTCCAAATCCAATGAGATGATGAAGGCTGATATCGAACACAATCATCCGCCACCAAAGTTTATCATACATGATGGATTTTACTTGAAAATTTAAATGATATAAAGATCCAGGTACCTCATCGATGCAACTACATCGAAAATTTATTTATGGCTTAGGTTACGCTGGTATATCGTGGTAAGTAGGTTACACGTGGATAAGGTCAACCTTTGCTCACTTGATGACGATGACTTAAGATTACAAACGTCAAATCTTTTGTACACCCGGTATGATCCGGTAACACCCGGGTATCATGGTGCCTCAATAAGATTTTGAGAAAACTGGATACCTATTGGAACTTGTTATATACGTGTCAAGTCGATATCATTTATTCTCATAATATGAAACTTGAATATATAGGTACCTATTGTTTGTAAATTTTACTTTTAAGACTCTTTTGACACTTTTTGAGCAACTGTATTGAAAATATAATTTCAAATAAGTAAGTTGTGCTTGTTAATTTCAATAAGTAAGTTGTGTTTGTATTAAACAGTTATCAATTTTCATATTTTAAAATTTTGGAAATTAATTTCCATTATTTCAATTTTCGATAATCATTTCAAGGATTATAATATATAAATATAGATCGTTTTTTATTTATTCTTTTATCAGTCGACATTGTACGTCCTAATAAGACTTGGTCCCCAATTCTCGCGTTTTCTGCATTTTCAGTAATACAGATGTACTAATAACTGATACCTTTTTTACAGTTCAGTGGCTGTTGAACACGTCAGGCAAGCAGCTGGCTTTGGTCAACGATTACACATTCCACTGCGACGCTCGGAGCAAGACAACCAACTTATGGCTTTGCAGCATCGGCGGCAAGTGCAGAGCAAGGTTCACGATGACTAAAAACAAAGTGCTGCTGAGAGCCAACATACAACATAACCATCCACCAAATAAACACATGATCATTAATGGAGTATATATTAAAATATGAATTAGAAAGTATTTAATATAGCTTTGGCTCGCTATGATGGCCTGAACCAAAACAGATACGTCTAGCGAGACAAGGAGATACACCGTCGTATCAAAACGGGCATCATAAAGCCGCTATTTTTGTATAAAGACGCAGTAGCAGCATTATCTCTGTCTCCTTTCTTGTGACAGCAACATAATCATCCACCACCTATTCATAATTAATTTAAATTAATACATAATGGAGTTTATTTTAAATTATAAGTAATGAAATACTGTTATTTGACGAACTAACGCCATCTGCTGGTGTTCAAGATTTATTTTATCCATCTGCGGCCACTAATGATACCAGCTCGTAGCGCTACTGATATCAGCAGTACCTACATCAGCATGTACTGCTGATAGATTTAAGGCTTGTTTGGCGTGGGTAAGATCAACCTTTGATCACTTGATGACGATGACTTAAGATTACAAACGTCAAATCTTTTGTACACCCGGTATCATCCGGTAACACCCGGGTATCATGGTGCCTCAATAAGATTGTGAGAAAACTGGATATTGGAACTTGTTATACGTGTCAAGTCTATATCATTTAATCTCATTATATGAAACTTAAACATATACCTATTGTTTGTAAATTTAACTTTTAAGACTCTTTTTATACTTTCTACACTGTATTGAACATTTAATTTCTAATAACTAATTTGTGTTTGTTTATTATTTCCTATTTTGTAATTACTTCTTAAGAGCGCGCATACAGCCAGAAAAAAAAGCGATTGGCAGATGAAACAAACTTATGTCTAATATTCGCGTGGCATGAGACGGAGATAGCGACTTTCGCGGAAAAAAATGAACTAAGCGCTTCTAATCTAAATAACTCGTAAAGAATGGAATATTTTAAAAAATAGCTAGTATCAGCTTTAGGTCATACGTTACTGATATTATTTATCGAATTTTTGTCTTAATTAGAACTATGAACGAATAAAAACGAAAATTAATTAATATTAGAGTATCTTTGTGATTTTTTCTATCGAGGAATTTTCATTCCATTATCTTTGTGCTCAAAGTATACCCTTGCATATATGAATAATGAAAATACCCATATAAAACTATTTTTTCATGTTAATATTATTTACTTGGATAAATTTCAATTCTAACTTATATTATTTTACTTTATACGCACTCTTAATTCATGTGCTTCATTCATTGTTTATTTTGTTTAGGTACTATACAAAATTTTCGCCGACATAATCGTATGAAAGAATGATTTCTGTAAAGTAGTATTTCATAACTATTTCAGGTAGGTATGTAATATGATGGTTTTTTGTTACTTTTGCTTCGTATTAAAAGTTATTTAATTTTTGAATAATTTATTTCTTTTTGTGGGTTTTTTTGTGCGCCATTGACGTCTACTGGTAAAATTCCTTAAGAGCACTCAGCTCACCATACTTTTCATACAAAAGCTCTGTACTTATGATGGCGTTTTTAAACACTTTTCATTAGACGTTTTAAACAAATTGGTATCTAGCAGTATAACTAGGCGAAAATAAAAAAAAGTGTGAAACAAATTCAGTAAAAGCCTCCGAAAAACAGCGGTTTTGCACAAATTTTACCCGAACTTTGGCCATATCTAAAGTACCTATAAATTGTAAAAGTAAAGAAAATAGCTCTAAACAATGCTTGCAAGTGTATTGGAGATTCTAAATATAATTTATATTAATTCTAACTTTTTTTTCACAAACTTGTAAGATTACATCACAGGAAGTATGGGCCTGGAACAAGTTATATGATATGCGAAATCATGAATGACGACCTAGCGAAGCGGCCGCGAGTGATCAGCGGAATTTACCAACTGATAACCGATGGCTCTGATGGTGTCTCTCTTTTTTCGCAGTCAAACATTACGTTGGATGTACAAGCTTTTAGGCTACGCTTGCGTTAAAGTTGCGTTGGCCATAAAGGGCCCCCTTAAGTTTAATTTTTGTTATATTTTCAGTAAGATTTGTGAAAAGTTCTTCAGAAAAGCCAATCGGCATCGTTAACGGCTATACATTTTACAAGAGTCATACTAGCTGTAACGGTGACTACTATCGATGCACGAAATGGGGAACTTGTAAAGCAAAGTTTATACATAAAAGGAACATGGAACTGATTAAGCTTAGATTAGATCACCCACATGATCCACCTAGGTTTGTGATTAAAAATGGTGTTTGTATTAAACTGTAATCAATTTTCATAATTTAAAATTTTGATAATTAATTTCCATTATTTCAATTATCTTTTCGATAATCATTTCAACAATTATAATATATAAATATACATCATTTTTTATTTATGCTTTTATCAGTCGACATTTTACCTCTAACTTACCAAACGACAAATGTTTAAAGCGACATCGATGTCGAAAACGAGAGAATTGGGGGCCAGCAGGGTTATTTTAAAACATCGGATTCGATATCGGAAACGGATTAAAAAAAAACAGAGGCGAATTAATTAAATTAATTTAATTTCCGAAAACTTTTCGATGAATAAATAAATAAATATCCTGGGACTTTCCTCACACACGGTAATCTGATCCCAAACTAAGCAAAGCTTGTACTATGGAAACCAGACAACTGATATAATACATATACTACTTTTTGTTTGTAAATACATACTTGATATACATAATTACACCCAGACTCAGGACATACAGACATGTTCATGCACACAAATGCATGTCCTGTGTGGGAATCGAACCCACGACCTGCGGCGCTGTAGGTTAAGACTCCACGTCTTAACCAACTGCGCCAACTGGCCCGTCAAATCGAATTGATATTTCCGTAAAGAAACATATTAAGAAATTAAAAAAGCAATTGCGGAATATCGCTCGGTAGTTTTTGAATCCGTTTCCGATATCGATTCCGAGCATTTTAAAATAGCCCTGCAGGTCTTATTACTCAGTACAAAGACAATACATCGTGCTTGCGGGTAAATTTTCATAAGTATATTTATATACTTTCAGTTATATGGGTGCAAAATTCTTCAGGAAAGCGAATCGGTATAGTAAACGACTTTACGTTCTACCTCGCCCGTTCCAGTCATAGCACAGATATCTACCGATGCACAAAAGGAGGTTCATGTAAAGCTAACTTCAGGATTAATAAGAAATTGCAAGTGATTAAGTTTACATTATTAGATCATACACATGATCCACCTAGATTTGTGATTCGAAATGGTATTTGTTTTAAACTGTAAATTTTTTTTTTTTTTTTTTATTATTATGTATAGGCCTGTGTTTGACCACAATCTCACCATGGTAAGTGATGATGTGGCCGAAGGTGGTAAGCACACAAAGCCTAGAAGGAACTGGCTCTCAAGTGCAGCTGTCGGAACACACCGATAGGTGCTTGGCGACAGATTTTCAACTTGAGGGTGGTAGCCAGCCAGATGGGTATTACAAAGTACCCTACCACCGTGCTATGGTTTCCTCACGATGTTTTCCTTCACCGAAAGCTCAAGCTCATTGTAGGATTCGAACCCGGGACCTTCGTCTCGGTATCCGACGTCACTACCCCTGAGCTATCATCGCCTTCAAAATAATGGGTAATTTTAAATATTTATACTTGTAATGATTTCATCTAATATGGATTATTTAAATTTGAATATTCTGCGTTAAATTTAAGTGTAATAAAGAAAATTAATAAAGAGTATTTTAATTATTTGTAATCTATATATACCTAGTTAAAGGAGATTGTAGTAATTTGGCAGTAGCCTATATGTAGAAAATGAGTATTGAGTATTCACTATAAAAAAAACTTTGTTTTAGTGAGGTGGGTGAAAAGTCAATGTGCAAAGAAAATGGCTATACTAAATGGCTATACTTTCAACCAAACCTATTCGAGCGGAACCACACTATATTATCGATGTATGAGTTGGGGATGCAGTGCTAGCTTCAGCGTAAAAAGAAAGAACCTGGAACCGATTAAATTTAGATTAGAACATACACATAGTCCACCTAATTTTGTAATTAAAAATGGTGTTTGTATTAGCATATGATTCATTTTAATAATCATAAAACTTTGTCTACTTTCTCCCTTTTCGATCTGTTAACTATTAAAAACATAAGACATTTTTAATTATAGCTCGCTAGGTGTCAGAATGAATGAGACTAGGCTTGTAAGATAAGGATATTTTTGTTGAAAAATTATGTCCAAAAATATAAGTTGAATCAAATCTGTAGACAATTTAGTCTTAGTTTTGCGCTGAGGTATACAGGTGGAGATTTCGAGATGGCATATTTTCGAAACCTATGTTGGATTAGTCATGCTGAATAACTTTTACTATGGGACCAACACTGAAATCTCCAAAAAAATATTTTACTTTTCATACATTATGCTCAAGCAGGGTTGGCATTTTGTAAGAAAAGTAAAAACAAAATAATTGAGAATTCACTATTGGTCCCATAGTAAAAGTTGTTTAGCATGACTAAACCAACATAGGTTTCGAAAATATGCCATCTCGAAATCTCCACCTGTTATAATAATGTAGGTATGTGTTATGTATGCAATACACCATATGCGCCCTGTGAATTTGCATCATATTACAACTCTCTTTATTCGACTCTAGGACAATGTAGCATAGTAGTAAAAGTAAGTAAAATAAGTTTTTGTTAAAATTTAATTTTGAATACAAGATATTTTTGGTGACTGTACTTGCTTTGATTTCCAATATACTAATTTATACCAAATATCAAGTCAATACGACCACTGAAAGTGGGTGAAATTCGACTTGCAAGATTCCACCCGAACATACATACATATATTGCAAGTTAAATAAAAGCAAGTAAAATGCTGGTGTTTATAAGGCCTAAAATGGGCATCATCCTTTGTAAACCATTAAAAACTGAATTGTGCATCATTATGCAATCGAATTTCAAGTCATTACCACTATATTTGAAAAAAAATCGGTTTCCTTTACTGTGGCTCTACTTGTAGCTTTTTGACATGGACTATCTATAGATAGACAGCGCAGAACAAGGTTAGTCCAGAGAGCACTTAAATGATATAGATTTATATCTGTGGTACAATCTGTTAATATAAGTACAGTAGTACCCAACTTATATGGCTTACGGATGTACCTGCGCAGAAGATACATTTTCAAAGCGCAGGAAATGCTATTGGTCGGTAGCTGCCGCAATGTGTGTGGAGGGGCGTGACTTGCGAGTGAGAAGGAACTAACAGCTGCAGTGTATTATGAACCTTATAGTAGTGATCTCAGGTTGATTGTAAGTTTTAAGCGTTCTTTCGTTAATCTTCGGGCCATACTTTCTTTTTCGTGCGAACGAAGATTCACGACGCGCCTTATTAGTTGGGTACACGTTGGGTACTACTGCACATGCTGCCATTCTCAAAATCATTATTTATTGGAACAGGTTATAATTATATGTATATTAAATACATATTATTTGTTATTAATTCATTTGTCTATTTTTTACCTGTTTTCTCACAAATGTATTGAAGAACTCGTAACGATGTTAAATGTCAACGGTGATCACAATGGACTATTATGAATACGTCTTATTTTTTCAGTGACCATGGTAAGAAGAACCAACGGCAAACAACTAGCATTATTTTATGGATTTACATTCTACACTCAGAAAAGATATGGAAATAAGACCACATGGGTTTGTACGTCCCATAATTCTAGAAAATGTACAGCACGTTTCACAGTGTGTGATGGAACAGGAACAATTGTCCGTTCAAATTTATTTCATACACACCCGTCACCTAGATTTTTAATTAGAAATGGATTTTATATTAGAATTTAATTTCACATATTTAGACCGATGTCATATTATGAGAAAGTTGTCAAATAAGAAATTCACAAATCAAAATGTGTAATTATAGTTATTATTTAAATAAATCAATGTATAAAAATATACTTAATTGTATTTAATGATGAAATAGCTTTTTTTATTTTATTGTTATAACTTCCGTTCGTCATTAAAGCTAGTCATACACTACGCATACCTATACGATAAGATATTGTATCTGAGCGCATATCTTTCAATATCGCTCCCTATGCAATTCAATTAAGTAACACACAGCGCAGATAATTTATATTTTATAAAGAAAGAAAGAAAAATTAATTTATTTCCACCAGAATGCACAGAATAAAAATAGGTAGAATCAAAATAATAACAATAATAAAGAACAATAAAACAGTAGCAACAATAATAATAATAATCTGTGCGTCGCGGTGTAAAAAGGCCCCGACTCAGTATCGAAAGTTATCGTTAAGTATCTAAAGACACCGACCGATATCGAAAGATGGTGTCAATATTATCTGTTTATACAAATATATCTGCAGAGAACATCAACTTGCAGATATAAATATGGCACAGGATTTTATCTGCAGATACATACAGGGGCTCTACCGCGTAACTTTTGTGTTAATCGTAACGAACACCATTAATTATTTCATCCAATGACGCGCACGCGGTATGACGCGACGATGACCATTCGTGGGCCCTGATTGGATGAAATTCATTAATGGTGTTCGTTACGATTACCACCAAAGTTACGCGGTAGAGCCCCAGGTCGTTCATACGGAGGCGGGCGCGGTCTGCGATGAGAATGTGGGAAACCGTGGGGTATGGGGAGGGGGGGACTTCAGCCGCCCGGAAGATTGCAAGTCGTACTTCGGTAGAAATGCATACACGCATTTTAGTATATTTTTTTATATCTTCTTTTAATCAAACCATGAATCGCTATAAATGTTGCCCTTGGATTTCTAAAATACATCACCTCAGGCTTTTTTAAGGTTTATATGACTTTATATATTTTCTATACGTGAAATATTTCGTTTTTCAGAATATTATGACTATCATATACGAGCACATTATGCAAAGGGCATGGCTTCCATTATTTCTACTTGTCCAAAAGGGTTAAGCAGAAGATGTGGAGGACTGAAATGTATGGGACAAGTACGCATAGATCGGTGAAGACAGACAAGATATATTTTCCGATTCCAAAGAATATAGTGTTTTATTATTTACTTTTACATTATGTTATTATTTAATAATTATTACTTTAGTATTTTTTTATATAATATATTAGAATAATTATTTCTATCATAACACTTTTCCACTCATCTGTACCAAAAATAGGATAGTTTTTTGTTTGTTTTGACAGCGGGCCATAATGACTAATGCAAAATTTAAAATAAAATAGAATAGGCGTTATGGCCCGTGGGCGATTCGCGAGTGGGACATAATGAATAAAGACCCGATTATACATAGTCAAAGTTTATTTATACACATATATTATGATTTGGTAATAAAAACTGACGTGCAGTATTTTTCTTTCCAGGTATAATAATTATGCTGTATTAAATTGGTAAGCTATAAGTAACAATACCGTATAGGGTTAATTAAAAAGGTTATCAATTGCCGAAACACACCACTAGGTGGCTGGGGACAGATTCACAACTTGTGGGTGGTTGGCAAGGCGGGTACTACAATGTAAACTTCCACCCCATGGCTTCCTCAAGATATTGTTCTTCATCGAACGCTCAAGCTTCAGTCAATTATGGTTTAAACACTCATCTTCAAGTCACCACCAGCTATGATCACCTTATTGCATTTGAGGTATGCTTATGCAAAATATTGCCATATCACTATTACCATTATTATTTGCGTTTAGCCCTCAAGAGATGGCGCTACGAGTAAATTGCAAACCCCAAGCTCGGGCCAATAAACAGAACATTGTTTCCGTGCCCTTTTGTTTTGTGTAATCATAAAATGTGTTGGACACTACACACGCCGTCTGCCACCCTCGGTTCAGGAGAGATGGATTAGAGCAGTCGCTCGTAATTCGTCATCGGGATCGTAGGCACGCACTGTCTCGCCTGACCACACCGCTTCGGGCTTCGCCTTGGAGCTCCGTGCTCGCCGCCGCAAACCTTAGACAGTTAGAGCTCCGCGGTCGACTCTCGCTCTTCATCAGTCGCTCGTTATTCATCATCGGGATCTTAAACACGCGCTGCCTCACCCGATCGCACCGCACCGCTTCGGATCTTCTAACTAACGTTGTTCCCGCATACCCCATCAAATCCATGTAACGGTCGGAGCCCTAGCCCACCGTACGCCACCAGCAACGCTTCGACAATCACCGCACCCGATCACGGCTTCTGTGCCGCCTTGCTTGGGGTAAGTATTTTTCCGTTCTTTCCTATCTTTTCTCCTTACTGCATTTGAGATATAAGTTAGGTATTTGTTCCGGTCCACCTAGGAAGTGACAGCGAGCCCTGCCTTATACTTTGGGCCCCCCGCTAAATACAGTCCACTTAAACGCTTTCGCACTACCACGCACTTACTGAAATTTTATAGAGTCCAAAGGTACGAATAATCAACAAAATAAACAAACATATTGTATTGTATTTTGTTTTTTTTATAAAATCAAAGTTTTTGTGACTATGATATCTAATATAATATCTTAGTGACTTTAGGATATCAACAGATCCGGCGCTGCGGGAAAAGCAGTCTCTTCGCCATTGCGTAACAAAAATTGCGCAAACATCATTGGAGACATCCATGCGTGACTTTGCAGTATCTGCGGTTTGTTACAGCTGGCGGAGACTGCCCTCCGCGCCTCCGATTTATAAAAACACTCTAGGGGTGAGACAGTTAGGGGTTGCCAGATTCTGTTTTGTAACAGAATTAATCAAAAGAAAACACACCGAAACAACGACTCGAGAGACGCCATTCTGTGTCCATCACTCATTTCACTATCCTTCTCATCAGCCTATAATGTCGCACTGCTGTGTGAGGTGAGTGTGTGTGAGGGTGAAAGGGACTGGGCGATACTCCACCACGCGTGCCCACTGCGGATTGGTGGAGGTAGGCTAGTGGTCAACCTACTGTTGGAATTTTTCAAGCTGCCTAGGAGGCATCCAACTAGCTTAACGACTATCACAATTAAGTGATAACCGGGACCAACGGCTTTACGTGCCTTCCGAAGTAATTTAGTAGTAGGTACTTGATACTCAATACTCTTAGTAATGTTTCTGCTAAAAGTTGTGCCCAAGTGTTGAGCTGAAAAACTGTGGTTTATATTGAGAGTTGACATTTCAGAAATAAAAGGTTTCGTCTCCTTTTTTCAGAACCTTACTTCTCTATATCATCTCATGGAAAGGATCAACTGTGCGTGAACAATTTCAAATACTACAAAGGTTATGATCATGTCAATGGCAAGTCTCGATGGCGGTGCGTTAAAAGGACTTGCAAAGCCTACGTTCATTTATTGGATGGTGAAATAATTAAAGTTGGCGATTTACATAATCATTAAAGCGGGTCGATGTAAATATTGTTTTTTTTTCGATATATCATTGAATAAAATAAAATGTATTTATTTTCCATTATTAGGAACTGGGCAGGTAAATGATGCTGATTAATAAATATTTAATGGGTACATTGTATTACTTCTAAGGATTCTCATGGCTGTTAAGACCTTTGCCGTGGTAGGCCTGATTTCAGTTTCAGATAGTTTTTTTTTTATGTTTTTGTGCGCTTACACACAACTTACTTATTTTACAATTTCAAAGAATTACGTAACAATTAATTTAAAATTATTAACGAGATAACATGATTCATTCAAAGTAAACATAACATTGATTTATAACTGCTTTTAAAATTGCGTTGTTGCACCCACAAAAATAGTCACCCACACATTCATGCGTCCCGGAATCTACACTTGCATTCATTATTTTCTTTGTCAAATACTTTTTATTTAAGGCAGCATACTTTAATTTAAGTTTTATTTTATTCCACTTCAAATAAAATATTGGTATTTTGTAAGTACTATTCCTATGACTGCTCTTTTTTCGTCCATCTCCTCATCTACTTATATCTCTTCATCTAACGTTGTATTTTTTTTTCAGATACTGTATATTTTTCAACTTCGTTGAAAGGTTCACAAATATTGATAGTGAACGGGATAAGGTTTAGAAAAAATACAGTGTCTGGACCCAAAGTGAGATGGCGCTGTACTACTCATACGAAGAACCGTTGCAGAGCAAGCATACATACGATACATAATAAAATAGTTTACTTCAATAACTTTCATGAGTCTGTTGACGAGAGGATCCCGAACGATCCCTACTGGATTAAGTAGCCTAGTTACCGCTTGTTCGTCAAATAGTATGAATCAGAGCATATAGCCGTTTCCAGGAAATAAATTGACTCCGCTTACTAACCTAAGAGTGTAAACTGCTCATATTGGCAATACGGCATGTTTATGTTTACGAAGATAATTATCAAGATTGTTAATACACATTATCATGAGAGAAAGCCTAATTAAATATTTAAAAAATTAAGTTTGTTTTCTGTTTAAAAAAATACTACTTTAAAGTGTGATAAGCTTTGGGCTTTCGCCGAATAAAATATTGAAGATATTTTTTTAACAATATACATAATAGAATAAGGTAGTGATAGCTCAGTGGTAGTGACTTCGAATGCCGGGTTCTAATCCTGCAATGAGCTCGAGTTTTCGCTGAAGGAGGTTGTTCGGTCCTTAATAGTACCCGTCTGGCTCGCTGCCCCTTTCAAGATGAAAATTTGTCTGCCAAAAACCCACCTAACGGTGTGTTTCAGCAACTTGAGAGCGAGTTCTAATTTTTTCATAAATAAAGCATTTTTGCCCTAAGTATAAGTCCAATAAAAAATATGCACATATTGAACAAAATATATAGGTTATTGTTATGTTTCTTATTTTCAGGACTAGTAGCAAGTTTTCATTTCAATCAGAGAGGAAACAGAATACTACTTTTGGGCGACTCTAAATTTCGGCTTAATGGTGTGACGGGTAACAAGGAGAGATGGCGCTGTGCGTCGCACGGGCGCAAAAGATGCCGATCCACAGTCCATACGATTGAAGGACAAATCATATATTACTATGACAACCATATTACTTCATGAGATATAAATGATGACGTTTCCAGAGACGCTGGAATCATACTTATGGCCAGTTGCATCAAAATAATACATTATAAAGGATTCGTATAAAGTTACAGTAGGTACGTGGTTAAAGTACCTAGCTAGACGTCTATTAACTGTCAATTTATAATTGCTTCAAAAATATCTGACATTAACAAATAATGTTGTTTGCGAAATTGTATCATGATAATGTAAGCGTTTAATGTAAGAGTAAAAGGTAAAACGTGAATGAAGTTTGATGCAACATTAGCCTGTTAGATTTTATTAATAAGCGTTAATTAGGTATGCTAAAAAGATGTTTACGACTAAGCTCATACAGATAAATATATTAATATTAAGTAAATAACGTCACATTGATTGAAAATCGCAGTAAGATGATCATAAAATATGTAACAACTTAAACAGTATTTTAACTGATAAATCGCGTCTTATGAAAAGCCTTGAATTTTTTGTAAAACTTGAAAGTTACATCATTAGTGTCGGAGGTTATACATTTAGAAAACAAAATGAATCAGGACTAAAGCCCATCACAGACGTAGCTATAATATATATTAATATGAATCATAGCAAAGCATATTACGATATATTTTCAATACTAATCTTTGAGTGACCGCACACGCAGCTATAATATATATTTCTGTTATTTCACCAACTTGTACTGGCATTTATATTATAGCTCGGCATATTAATATATATTATAGCTACGTGTGTGATGGGCTTTAGAGTAAGGTGGCGGTGTTCCACACACAGTAGTAGGAGATGCCGCGCTTTTATACGCACATACGATGAAGATATTATTAAAATTGATAATAGACATAGTCATGAAATATATAATAAAGTGCTCGTTTTATGTTTTTGTAATTAAATACTTTGTTTGGAATGGAACTGGTTCAAGTTCAGTTGTCTAAACACGCGGGTAAAGGGGCTTGGGGACAGATTTTTTACATGATGATGGTAGCCAGGTGTATTACGTAATACAATATCAACGTGCTATGATTGCACGTCGTCATGGTATTGTATGGATACTCTGCGCTACTAGTGATCTCTGAATTATCATCGACTTCAAAAACTGCAGCGCAGCCAATATTTTTGTGTCCATTAATTCAAAGTAGGTACTTATTTCTGTTTTAGTGACATACGCAAGGTCTCGTCGAGGCAACACGCTCATATGTATTGAGGGTTACACATTTTACAAACAAAGCGTGTCGGGTCTTAAAGCCCGATGGATATGTTCCACGCATAAAAACAAGAGTTGCCGCGCTACCGTTCACACATACGGCGATGAAATTATAAACATTAATAATAAACATTGTCATGAAAGAATAAATTGAGAGTGAAAATAAAAAAGTATGTTACCTTATATTTTACCTTGAATTCTTCTTACTCCTAAAATCCAACAATGCAGCAAATTGGGGATTTTTCACCTAACCGTGTGACAGTCATTGTGAGATTTTCTGATATATTTATGACTGTTATGCAAATGTCGAGCATTGATAGGGCCAACCTTTCCAATCCCTTTCCAATCGTAAATGCGACTAAGGGAATACATTAACCAGCGGATGGGCTCCATCGACCGACTGAGTAACAACATTGCGTCTCTCTCGATATATATAGGGCACAACTGTTGTATGGAGGATTTGCACCTCGATTGTATTAATAATCCTGGCTGACAATTTATTTTTTCTTTAGTTCTATGTTGTGATATAATTTTAAATATTTCTGTTCTGTCACTAAATCTAGAAGGTTTATATTGCTTTGTCTGAAGCCACTACAGAAGCGGTGTACGTTCGTGCAATACTTGCAGAGTTCACAGGTCAGCTTGATAGTGTTATTTTGTTTAGTGACAATCAATCAGCTGCCAAGCTTGCTACCAACCCAGTGTTTCACAAACGAACAAAGCATGTGGATATACGATATCATTATGTACGCGAAGCTGTCGATTGTAAGATAATAGAATTAAGATACATGCCAACGGATTGTATGATAGCTGATATTTTCACTAAGGCTTTGTTATATGTTAAGCATAGATCTTTCACTGGAAAAAAGCTGGAATTCATTCAGGATTAAGAGGGCGTGTTGTATGGAGGATTTGCACCTCGATCTTATTAATAATCCTGGCTGAAAAATTATTTTTTCTTTAGTTCTATGTTGTGATCAAAGAATTTAAAACGTCCAGAAGGATAGTCGCCTCTATGGGAAAATGAAATAAACAAGCCAGAATTGACAGTATTTGACAGCCGTGCGCAGTAGGAACTGAGAACGATTTGCTCAGAAGGCCCCTCAAGCGGAGTGATATTAAATGTCATGCTTAGTAAGGCGGATTATCCATCTGGGTAGAGGCACGATGCCCGATGAAAATCTTTGGTTGTGATATAATTTTAAATATTTCTGTTCTGTCACTCTGTCAATAAATCTAGAAACAGTAGAAACAACACCCCAAAACGAAAGTATGAGGTCGTGTTAAGAAAAATACCTCAGAGCATGAAGCCAAAGTCATGAACCATTGCTTAAACCAGTTATTACATATGGAAAATATACATGGTCTTTTAATACCTTTTTTAAGCCGCAACTCAAAGTCTGGAATACCAACTCGGTATTTCTCTAGGCGACAGGGAAACAAGGACAAAAGCAACTTACAAATTTGTAATAGAACAAAAGCAACGGATATGGCTCATAGAATTAGTGTGAAACGGAAGTGAAAATATGCAGGACATATTGCTAGAAGAGTCGATTGCCAATGGGGAAGAATGTATTCGAGTGGCGGCCGAGCGGAACAACCTCCCACCAGGTCCAAGGCCTGGCTGACGGTGACTGGCCGACGGTGACGATGCACCGACGTCATAGTCAAGTGTCGCTGGTAGCGGCTGGATGCAAGCTAGCTAAAACTAAACTTTTAAGAGAGGTAGAGCATAGTGTTTATTCGCTCAAAGAGCAGCTCGACTGGAGAAGTACCTCCACCTTACAGAATACCGCAGCCAAATAACTTCATGTTGTGTAAAGTTGTATTCCTGCGCGTGAGTAAGGCCAGAGCTCATTGGGGAGGGGGGAAAGGTCGGTAACGCAAGCGTCCATATGGCTACGGTAACCGCTTACCATCAGGCGGGCCGTATGCTTGTTTACCGACATAGTCGTATAAAACAAAAAAAAACTGTTCGTTATGGAATTCGATGAGGGGAATTTTTGTGGTTGCATATTGTGCCGTGCAGACGACAGACTATCCATGGCACACTTTTTAGTTTGTGACAATATAAACTGTACAATTCTATACAGTAACGCACATGACTTTATGTGCCGCAGAATCCTTCACACAAAAAGTGTGTTGTCTCTCATCTGCATGTGTAGTAGTTTCTTTAGTGGAACGACTATTTAATGCTTGTCATTTTACAATAAAGTACATTATTGAGAAGTAACCTCTACCTTGTGTAGTATTTTATTATATGTTTTAGGACCATACGTAGAATACGTCACATCCCAGAGAGGAAAGACCCTCATAAAAGTTGGAGACTATACATTCTGCAAACATAGTACAACGAGTGCTGGAACCAGATGGATATGCTCCACACATAACTGCAAGAAATGTCTCGCTTGTATATATACTCACGGTGACGAAATAACAAGGATTAATAACACACATTGTCATGCACCTACAAGAAAATAAATATTGTGTTGTTATAATAACCAAATTTTTCTTACTCATAAAAATTTCTTAATTGAGTAAGTTTACATAATAATATACCTATGCGTTTTATACGAGATCGAGTTTGCTTCTATAGCGGATGATCTGCCTCCACTGGTTTCCAATGCGTCCTTACGACCGTGTAATGTGTAACACAAGATGCATGTTACTGGAAATCAAGAAATTTTAAGTGTCCCACGTGCTTTGCAACAGCTGTTTACTATTTTAGCAACTTTGCCCGGTCTGCGCACAATAACTCACCAAAGTTTCATAACAATTAAACAAATGGTGTTACAAACAGACAAACATTGACTTTTGGATACATTATTTCCATTTTATATTTTTCAAGGAGAATTTAATTAAATTATATTGGAACTTTTCAGTACAATGTGAATATTACAAGTCGGTTAAGACGGGACGTCTTATGCTTCGATACGGAGAGTATACATTCACAAAAAGGCCCGTAATCGGCCTGAAGGTACGGTGGGTTTGTTCATCACATTGCTTCAAGGGCTGTAAAGCGCAAATATACACAATAGAAAATAATATTATCAAAATAAACAACGATCATAATCATTGCTTACGGGTTTTAATGACACCTTTATTGTTTTAAGGATAATCTTAATACCTACTTATTTTTTTATAGATAAAAAAACATATATTAAAATAACTTGTTGTTATATAATAATTGGACTGTTTTACAAAAAACTTAAACCGACTTCAAAGTACACGAAGAAGTAATCAAATCCTGATCTGATGACAATGGGACCAAACGGGAAGTGTACCCTTCCAGACAAAAAAAGAATTTTCCAAATCGGTTCATAAATGACGGAGTTATGAGGTAACAAATATAAAAAAAAAAAAAAAAAAAAAAAAAAAAACATACAACCGAATTGAGAACCTCCTCCTTTTTAGGGTTCCGTAGTTTTGAAGTCGGTTAAAAAAGGAGGAGATTCTCAATTAGGTTGTTTTTTTTTTTTTACACTTCCCGTTTGGTCCCATTGTCAGGTGATGATGGTCATTGATCAGTATTTGATTACTTCTTAGTGTACTTTGAAGTCGGTTTAAGTTTTTTGTAAAACAGTCCAATTATTTGAAGTCGGTTAAAAATACTAGCGAAGTGGTGAATATTGTGAGTCTTTTTAAGTTTCTTCATATATTTATATTTTAGCAGCCTAGTTGATGTAACGGAACTTTAGTTCTGTTAAATTCGTCTTTAGCTTAGTTTTGATCTTACTCTCACAAATTGCGAGCGCGCATAAAGCCAGAACAGATAGCGAATGGCAGATGAAACAAACTTATGTCTAATACTCGCGTGGCATGAGACGGCGATAGCGTGTTTCGCGGAACAAAAATGAACTAAGCGAATCGAATTTTTGTCTGAATTAGACACACCATGAAAGAATAAAAACGAAAATTAATTAATATTAGAGGTAACTATTAGAGTATTGTGATTTTTCTCTATCAAGGAATTTTCATTCCATTATGTTTTTTTGCTCTGACTGAACCCTTGCGTATATAATGAAAATACCCATATAAATATAATATAATATATTTTCATATAATATTTTTACTTGGGTACATTTCAAGTCTAAGATTTGTTATTTTTCTTTATACGCACTCTTAAGCAAGCGATACAAAACTCGACTATTGGTACTGACGATGACCGGACCTAATTATTTTGTGGCTATGGTGATGGTAAATTCTGGGCAGATTTTCAAATACTATTTTCATCATCATCATCATCATCCTATAATGTCCCACTGCTGAGCACAGGCCTCCTTTCACAAATCAGGGTGAAAGGGAATGGGCAAATACTCCACGACGCGGGCCCACTGCGGATCGGCGGAGGTAGGCTAGTGGTCAACCTACTGTTGAAGATTTCAAGTCGCCTAGAAAGTTTCTAACTAGCTTAACGACTATCACAATTAAGTGATAAACGGGAGCAACGGCTTTACGTGCCTTCCGAAGCACGGAAAGGCTCGATTTGTAATACCACTAGGCGGTCATCCATCCAGGTACCGACCACGACGGTGCCTTGCCGATCAATTAAGAACGGCTTATCATGCTACACGAGCGCTTCACGAAAATATTAATTTATTTCAGTGAAATACATAAAACTGAATAGCGGATTCCAACTGGTGACGTACCGCGGCTACATATACCACAGGAACTACAGACAATTCACATGCTCCAACAGAAGTAATAGAAAGCCTTGTAAAGCTGCATTAGTCCTGGACAAAACTGGACAGAAGGTTGACATCGTTTCCTATGAACATAACCATCCGCCTCCACGATTTTTCGTTGAAAACGATGGGAGGTACATAAAGATAGGATAAGAAGTTGACTCGTGACTTATAACCTCAGATTGTACGCAAATCTTGTGATTTATAATGATAGTTTGAATATATTTTTGATACTACTGCTTACTGGTTTCTAAGGTTGCGATCTGGCAAAACGTTATACTCTATGTACAGACAAATCGAGACCGACATGTTTTAAGATAAAATTTGTTTTTCATTTAGATACACCACAATTCATAACTTCTTCAAGAGGCAATGAAATGATATTTTTTCGTGGATACAAATACTCTGTCAAGGATATTAAGCAGCTGGGGTCAAATGTTAAGAAAAGTTGGCGCTGTTCTTCCCACAGCCATAAAGGATGTAGAGCAAAGCTGCACACCATGGATGATGAAATTATTAAAGCTATATATCAACACGATCATAATTAGAAAACAAGCTTAACTAGCTGTCCCCGCGGTTTCACCCGCGTTCCCGGGATAAAGCCATGTCCTTCTTCACATCATAGGCCATCTGCATGCCAAATTTCATGGTGATCCGTTGAGTAGTTGAGGCGTGAAGGCGTAACAAACAAACTCACTTTTGCATTTATAATATTAAGTTAGGATTGTAAGTAAGTTTGATTATATTGTCATTATCTGATTTGTGTGTTAAATAAAATAAATAAAAATAAAATAAAAAGTGTAATTTTTAATACAAATCGATAAAAAGTATGAGCAGTGGAGACCTAATACTCATTACTAATACTTAATACTAATTTTCAATCTCACTTTACGCCTGTGTACAATAAAAAAAAGAAGAACATTGTCGAAAAATATAATTATATGGTTTCAATTTAATGAACATACATTTTTATCTATTAATCTCCAGTTTTCAGATGAGCTAACAATAATTTCTTCACAAATCATAATAAATCAACAAAATCGGTTATCTATTAACATAATTTTTGTTTCAGAAATGGTGACTGGCGCATGGGAATTGGAGGTTGAAAAAAAGCAAAAACAAATTATTGAAATATTTAAGAAGAAAAAAGGCAGAGCTTTTGGTGTACCGGACGACATTCGCTTACAAAACACACACTTACCAGAAGAAACTGGCACCTACAAGAGGTGCAGGTTCTGCAGTACGAAGAAAAGGAACAAAAGGTCTAAAATTCGATGTTCCACTTGTCAAGTATCTTTGTGTGCGAAAACCTGCTTCAAAATGTACCATACTCTAGTCTAGATGCACCGTGACGCGAACTAGAACTTGTACCTATATGTAATTTACACATATCTTTCGCCGTAAGACGATGCGTAGCAATGCAAGGTGTTTATCCCATATCTTGTTAAATTTCACTTGGTTACTAGTGTGATATACCACACAAAATATTTCATTGTCCCTAAGATAAGATATCCCTGTATAATAAAGAAATAATCATTGACCAGTAGAGAGAAATCTTATAAAACACCATGTGTCACACATATCATCTTACGGCGAAAAGGGTATGGTAAAATCATAATCAACATTAAAGGATAACGTAGATTAGTAATCAAATTATTTTTAAAAATGAAATAAGTACCTAAGCTGTTAGTTTATATAAGAGAAAAAAAAATACAATTGACTACCCGCAAAATTGTTTATGTGTTAGAACCTATATCAATGTGTGTATAGATATAAGATGATACCTCTATTCTAGGTTATTGAGGGGATTTAATCGATGATATTTTAGTATTCGTTTATCAGAAGGCTTATTCTGTTAGCGATCAAATAGACGTCAGAAGTCAAACAGTATGTTCACTATCACTGATTTTGACAAGAAAAAAACTAAATGTTAAACTGTTGTAGCAGAGTAGTACCTACCTATGCGTGTTAATTATGCCATTTCCAGAATTATAATTAATTTGCTTCCGACCTTATCACAATTATTAATTAAATGGACCCTACAATTTTAAGTTAAGAATATACCTAACTCAGCTCTTCCTTATTAATTCATTGTACCTTACATGTTACTTATAATAATAAACTTTTTGAGATTCTGATTTTTACATTTTTTCATAAAAGTATGCTTAGTCCCGCAATTTTATAAAATAACATATTTGCATAATTACCCGGCTAAACGCTCCATCTTGTATGCGTGTATAGGTCAAAACTGTACAAATGACTATAAAAAGACGGAAAACTGTGCAGTGCAAGTAGTAAGTATATGCAAACCTCATAGCATTTTTAGAGCTCAAATTTACAACACACATTTTGATATGTGTGCACGCTCAAGTCATCACTGTACAAACCAAAAATGCGCATGCCAATAATCAGCATGCCAACGATTGCACAAGCCGCGCATGCACGAGCTACCGTCTTGCCGTCCAAACGCACAGCTTACAGCTTTACTTACGCAAACTGGTTTGTGCAGTCATGCTTGCATTGCAAGACGTAGCGTGTAGAACACACGGCTTCAGATCAAGCTATACATATCCAGTATAAGTTGATCTCACATTGTATAGGATGTACAATGGATCCGTACAATGGGAGACCAGCTTATACCAGAAATATATAGCTTGATCTGTAGCCGTGTGTACAAACAAAGTTAATTTTTCATGACAATAATATGATTTTACTTTTACTTCCAGGGTCTCCGTCATTCGTTTCTTCGAAAAGGGGGAACAAACTCATAAAGATGGGTGACTACTACTACGCCGTGCATATCCGTAAACTATTGGGCGATGGAAATACTAAAGTGAGATGGTATTGTTACACACGCCACTCTCTAGGGTGTAAAGCTGTTCTCTATACGATTAACGATGAAGTCATTTCTAGTAAAACCGACCACAATCATAAACCTGATTACACCCCGATGTGTGCATGGCCAAATAAAAAAACACATATAATACAGTATAAACCATAGAGTAATATTATTATAATATTAATATAATAATAGCAGCTTTAACTAGTACATTACTAGTGATTTACGGTCAGGAAAAATTTGGATATGTGAATATTCCTTGTCATTTATTTTCGGTAAAAGTATCAATAAAAAACGAGGAATTGCACTTAGTGTATATATTATAGTCGTTCAAACTATGAACGTGCGTTCGTTTCAGTAAGGCAGCGTTGCAGATACCCGTGCTTTATATTCAGTCCGCCATTCTAGATGCTGAATATAAGCATTAAATTCAACGGACCTACAGTGGGGCCTCGCGATTTGTTATTTAGCTCATACTCCTTGATGTAGGCTTGAGCTAATACAGCACTGTTATTTTTATAATCAATACTCCGTGACTTCTTATTCGTATTAGAAACGCAGCCCACATAATGTACACAATTAATAGGTACTAATCACTCAAAAAAATATATTTTTAACATTTGTAAAGAAAAAACAAATATTATTTATTATAACGCATGACGTAGTTTTAAAGACCCTGTTACGAGCGCAGTACTACTCGACTCGTGCTCAGCCCCCCTAGACAAGATGGTTGTCGACAATCGTCATCGTTAGTAAACGATCAACCTATGTATGGGATTGACATAAGAAATTGTTAAAAATCACGTGATATTTCGATTTGAAATCTCGAAATGACAATTTTCGACAACCATCTTGTCTAAGGGGCCTGGGTTGGTATTTTCTACCATTTCATACGTGAACTTTAAATTATTAACTCGATTTTTCATAACTCTAATGTTTTTTTTTATTGTACAAAATGATAAAAAATAATGCTTATTACCTTTTCATTGTGCGTTAAGTCGGCTGCTTTACTTAGATGAATCAAAAGTGACGGTGAATAATAATTCTATTATATTTAGCTCTGTTGTTGAAGATAGGTAATTTAATGGGAACCTTACTTTAGGAGTGTTAGGTACTCTTTGTAAGTATGTCTTAGATAATACTTACATGTAAAAGATAAGACAGTGTAGTGAGTGACGCATCAATAAGGTCTTTTTTACTTTTAAGTTTGATTGGTGAAGAACTTACATAAACTAAGTATAATTTTGTGTGTTTATTTTATTTTCTTTGTTCTATCTTACAAGTAAACTCAGTTCACCACGACATTTGATTCTGTATTTCAAGCAACCCTTTCCTTCCTCTATTCCTTTATAAAGTTAAAGGGATAAAAGTATCGGCGTGGCAACATCTGTTGACCAGACTATTGACATTTCAACTTCCTGACTCACCTTTAGACCTATGTCGACTACCTGTTCCCTGGTGGATAATTTAATTTCTGACTGTATCTACCGGAGAAACAGCAAGAATAAACCTTTCCATAGCACTTATGCTACTTTTAATTTGTGGACTAGTTCCAGTTTTGGCTTGTGTTAAATTAAGATGCATCTTGGATTTTCTCAATCAAATTTAAATGTATGGATAGCTGTTAGTATGTAACGTTCAAACTTTTCAGATATAATTTCTCGAACAAACTAATCGTTTAAGGTTTCTAACTATCTTTCTTATCTGCAGCTCATTTCGTCCTCTCACAACGTGGTAAGCGATTGATAGAGTTAAACGGCTACACCTACTCATCGATACCTTCGAAACATGATAAGAAGCGATGGAGGTGCTCTACGCATTCACCAGCTGGTTGTCACGCACAAGTCATCACAATGGGGAACTTGGTGGTCGAAGTATATGATAAACACATTCATCTACCACATCCAGAAAGAAAAAGATTTTTTTGAAAAGGATCCGAAGGTGGCCCCACATGGCTTTTACACACTTACGTAAAAAATGTTGTAACATCAGTACACATATCATCTACATAATAAGATCGTATTAAGGTCTCATAGTAAAATAAATAAGTAGGCATAGTATAATTATTATTAGCAACCCCCCCCCCGCCCATATATACCATCTCGCATAGGTTTAAGTTGTGGACTTCAAACTCAAAACGTATTCACTGGCAAAGATAACCTTAGGGGCGTGGATAACATATTTTATAGCCCCAATGACCTAAACTCTCACTTAAGTCATGCTTCTCCGTGACTTAGTCCATTAATATTACACGGAAAAGCGTGACTCAAGTGCGGGTTTGTGTCACACGTGCTAAAGGTAGTTTTTTTTTTTATACCACTAAGGTGGCAAACTAGCATACGGCCCGCCTGATGGTAAGCAGTTACCGTAGCCTATACGATACGATATTAATAGGTGATAATAAACTATTTAAGTCACACGTGTCGTAACGTACCTTCTATTTCATCTCTTGTACTTGTACTCAGAAAGTAGACCTCAAAGTATCTTTTCGAACCTGCGGTGGAAAAGTAAAAAAAAAAACAGTATACAGTATGTAGCTATACTGAGTGGGGGATTAGATGTTTAATAAAACAATTTTATTAAAATAAAGGTATGCTTATATTAATTATTTATTTATTTTAATACCCATAAAGCAAGACCACCTGCGGGTGTTTTCCATATACTACACCCTACATAACTTTTTTTTATGTTTTGTGTACGTTGTACTTATATGCTATAGAGCAAAACAAGCACGGAGACCTTACGTTTCCGAATATAACTAGTGTTCAATCGTAAGTTCATAATTCATAAAGTTTGCTTTCTGCACTCCTCCATATAAACGTAAACTATTCCAAATGACACACTCCTCCGTGCGCACAATATGCATAAAAATTAAACCGGCCAAGTACGACTCGGACTTTAAGAGAGGTAGAGCACAGCGTTTATTCGCTCAAAGAGCAGCTCGACTGGGGAAGTACCTCCACCTTACAGAATACCGCAGCCAAATAACTTTATGTTTTGTAAAGTTGTGTTCCTGCGCGTTAGTAAGGTCGCCAGAGCTCATAGGGGAGGGGGGAAATGTCGGTAACGCGTGAGCGATGCTTCGTGTGTTGCAAGCGTCCATATGGCTGCGGTAACCGCTTACCATCAGGTGGGCCGTATGCTTGTTTACCGACTAAGTTGTATAAAAAAAACAAAAAAAAAAAAAAACTCGGAGGGTTCCGTACAATAATAATAATAAACTTACTTCTTCTTCTTCTGTATTTAAGAGCTGTGCTCTTGTCGGTGTAGCTTCTTCCACTCTGCTCTATCATTAGCCACATTTTGCACCTCCTTATATGACACGACGCCTATTTTTGCCTTCATTTGATCTGTGTAACTTATTCTTGGTCTTCCTCTTCCTCGCTTTCCCTCTATCTTTCCTTCTATTATGTTTTTGATAAATTCGTCGTGATAAAACTTACTAACCTTACTCAAATTGACTGTGAAATGAATAGTAGGCGCAACAACAAAAAACACCAAAAGAAGACGTTGCTTGTATTTATAATTTTAAATTTTATTTCATTTTTATTATTTGTTGTTAGAGCAGCAATAGAAATACATATTCTGTGAAAATGTCAAGTGTCTACCTATTATACGGTTCATGAGATACAGCCCACTGACAGACAGACGGTCGGACGGACGGACAGCGGAGTCTCCCATTTAGTACCTTTTGGGTACGAAACCCTAAAAAGGGTAAGACATTTTCTCTTCACGTATATTTTTTTTCAGCGGTTTTTATCACTTCCAGAAGAGGTAAACGCTTGATACAACTCAACGGTTTCACGTACTTCGGAAGAAACAGTAAGACTACAACCCCCTTATTACAAAACATGGTTTAAAGTAAAGCCAGGTTTTACTGTCATTTGGTCACTTTCTAACGTCATATAATAAAAAGGGACGAGGCTATTTTAAAACCTGGTTTTCCTTTAAACCATGTTTTGTAATAAGGTGCCAAAGGTTCGGTGGCTGTGCTCAACTCATACGCCTCAAGCGTTCATCATCACCGTTGATGACGAGATTATAAGCGTAAATGGAGAACATAATCACCGTCAATTATTTCGTTTTTAAAATATTTTCCTGAAATATTCGTGAGAAAGCTACTTAGCTACCTTAGGAATGCTTGTCACACCTTGTCCACTGTAAGATAAATTTGACGTTTAAGAATGTCAAGGAAACTGAACCTTATTGCTGTGGTATGTTCATTTGAATTATCATACTATTAAATACTGATTTAACAGAAAGACCTTGTTTTAAAGATTGAGAATATTTTATTTAGAACTTGTAATAACTGTTTTTTTTTTGTATCATGTGTTTTTTTTATTTGTTGTTTAATTTTATTTTTATTTATAATAGTCGCGACTCTTCAGCAAATTATCGGCCATTTCTAAATTTCCATATTTGATGGTACAGTACATTTGCAGCTCAATACATGGTATCTCAGCGCGGAAAACTGATTATAAAATGCAACGGCTACACCTACTACGCAACATCCTCAGATCCTAGAGTCAGATGGCGGTGTTCCACCCAGAATGCGTGCAGGGCAACCGTGCACACATATGGAGATAGCATTATAAGCATCAATGGAACACATAATCATCGGCCACGGCATAATAAGAGGCCGTCATCAGTGAGTGGTGCTCTTTCTCTATCAGGTCCACATTAGGTCAGCCTAGGATTGAATTGCAGAATGGTACAAATTGGTAGGGAACCCTTTGAAACTGTCATTCGGTTACCCGAATTCAATACGGCTACTGAAATTATTGCACCATGATTACAGACAAGACAGACAGACATCAGACAATACAAGAATGTTGCCGACATTCTTCTATTGTCTGTAAGTTTAATCTGTTTGTGCAAATAAAATTTAAATAGGCCGCAAATGCTATCGTTTTTAGCATTTCTTATTTTTAAATTAATTTCTTTTGTTTTTCTTAATAAGTTAGTTAATTAAATAGGTAATATAGCAATAATATTGCCCCTTTTATTTGTAAGTAAACTTTACACATATACATTAACTAACATCAACTTTTTTGCAGGAAACATAGAATTCGTATACTCGAAAAGAGGCAACGCGATGCTCTTACTCGCTGGCTACACCTTCTACCGCCAAACATGCTACAGGAACCTTAAAGTACGGTGGCTTTGTGCCACAAACCATGACAAGGGCTGTACAGCCAAAATACACACTTATGGTGATGAAATTATCTTCGCTTTGAATAATCATAATCATTTGCCGAAGAAAAACTGGATTTCTTAAGATTTCTTAAGAATTCTAGTCCAATTCTAGTCATAATATATACCTAGTCATTTTAAGTCATATGACGGTCCGGTTGGCCAGGGCACACAGTTAGGCTGCCACGCCACAGATCCTGAATTCCATTCCCATCCATGACAAATATTTGTTTGCACGAACATAGTTGCGTAGGTGTATCTATCAAAGTATATATATTTACAAGTAGTGTAATATAATATACCTATCAGTAATCTGTGGTTTCCACAGTACAAGTTGTGTTTAGTTCGAGATCAGGTGATCGTATGTGAAAAAAATTCCAGCATATTATGAAAATTTCTATGTACGCTTTAGATCTTTGAAAATTGTAATACAGACTTCTTACATTAATCGAGTGGACTGTATTCTTAAGAGAAACAAACGAAGGAAAGATACCAAAGAAAAGAGGTACAATCTGCCAAAAACACTAGCTTAAGTTAGAGAAGAGTGGAAGAAACTAGATGAGGCTGGGTCAAAATGAAAACTGAGATGTAAAAGACGATTTAGTTATAATTTTTATGTAAATTAATTGACACATTAAAAATAAAGATAACGTGTAAGATACAATAATATCAATAATATTAAGTATTTATTTTGCCAATTGTCTTTCTGTTTACACTGATTTAACCACTGATGTAGAGAAGACTAGACGCGTTACCGGAGAGGGAGGGGGCGGACTTTTACGAGTTAAGAGTTTAAGACTAATTAGGGACGGTCGGATTAGTCATCATGGCAGCTCGGGCCGCTTGAACGGGACGAGACTGGGTGGGATGTCGGGCCACGCGAACTCGCGTATCGCGAACAATAGTATCGTTGTTATCGGTTATGTACTGATTGTGTAATGTGTTTGTGTTGCGAAATTCATCAGCTGCAATTTAAGCTAAGGTCATTGGGTCGTCTGGCTTGCTGAGGGTCTACCTATGATAAAATATAAACATACCTACTGGGTGAAAATTTGAGACGGTTCAGATAGGGAAAGCTACCTACAGGTTGAAGCCACGCAAAGAGTAGGAAGGAGGAATATCTTAACTTAAGCGTTAGTGCGATCCGGCATTTACAGTTGACTGCCGCCGCATGCGACGGCACGCGTATCCGCTTTTATGATACGCTGCGCCCCCACTCCGGCGCCGCCCGGCCGATGTAAATTGTACTTTAATTTGTGATTAAACCTAGGAACGTTATTATTGCTTTCTTTAAAAAAAAATATGTTATGTTCTATTTCAAATACCTGCATACGAAACCAGCTTAGTATTCCCCTAGATTACAATCAATGGATATATGTATTTGAATCGTTTTATTCAAAGTAACAAAATTATTATCTTATGTAGTGTTACTAACACAGAAACTTTTTACAGATATCGTTTTCGCGACTTCGGCAACGACCATACGTGGTCGACCATTACTTCTACACATGGGGTACTGTTTCACGATAAAAACAGTCAATGAATACAAAACTAGATGGAGGTGTCGAAACAGAAACTGCAACGCTCATATCCATACAGTTAAAGACGGAAACAATGATAGGATAATACTTTTCAAAAATGCTCACCACCATCCCCCTCATTTTTAATGTAAAATGTTCTCTCATCACACCTACATAAAATTTCACTTTAATTATTCGAGCTCATTGTTACTTATGTTTAATCTGATATTTTTTTATATTTAGGGATGTTTATATCATTTATAAATTTGATGCTAGTCCAAATCCTAATAAATTAATAAAAGCCTGCCTCTTCAAGAGTCGTTTTAATAAAAAGAAAGTCGTTGTTCGTGATGACTTATGAGGTCGGGAAAGAAATCGAGTGCTATACCACGCCATACTGCGCACCACATTCATTTACATTTTGACTTTTTATATTTTGGTTAACCCTATCTAAATAATTATCTATTTCGATATAAATTTATCCGTCCTTGAAATGGCAAAAAAAAGCTCCGAATCAAATATTAAAATATCTTAATAAAAACTCTGTGAACTTTTAAAAATATTTACTTAATTCTTTGACTGTTTGGCAACCCGCGCGGGCGAGGAAAACAATAGAAATCAATTGTTATTCTTTAACCGCAAGTCAAGGGACACACACACGCCAAAATAAACTCTAAAATAAACACAAAAATAATATAAAAAGTAACATAAAAACATAGCTTAAAAATAAAACTTTATATAAAAGGTAAACAAATATTTAGCTTTTTGAATTAAACAAACAAGTCACTAATCTTCAAGCCTGATGCCTGACTATCTATTCTACTGCATCGATATTATATTGTATTGTTGATCGAAGATCTACTGACTAAAGTAGCATAGTTCGTAATCTCTGCAATCGTAGCTCTCGTTTGGCTACATTCGCACGAACACTTTTCCTTTGATCCCGACATAAAAAGCTTCAGCGTGCGAACACGTATAGAAGTCATATGTTCTAGTTCTAGTCATAACGTTGAAAAAAAAGCGTTCGTGCGAATGTAGCCTTTCTCTTTCACTCTCATTACACGTTGACACTCGCCGTCTCTATTTATTTCGTGCAAAATATGGCGCGATAATGGTTGTACCCTGTTTTTAAATCTAACCGACCATTGCCGAAGCAACACGTCATGCATGTGACAGCAGTTTTGCATTCTTGCTTGTGTAGTAATTCATATATTGTTAAGATACAAAAATATTTTAAGTGTTGTTTGGAAGTGGTGAGTGTAAATAATCTATCTATACTTAATAATATTAAGTAATTTAATAAAGCGGAAGATTTATTTTTGTTTGTTTATCCGGGCTAATCTCCGGAGCTCCCAGACGGATGCGCAAAATTCGTTCACTTATAGGAAGCTACATTATCCCCAAATATTATAAGTTACTTTTTAACCGGAAACGTGAGAGAAAACGTGGGGGACAGGACAGGTAGTATAATATACCTCAAAAGGTTGAGCCCTAGTGCATGAAATGTAGTGCTACCACACGCCGCGTGCGCACGAGGTGCTATTTCTATCCTTGTCGTTTATTACCAATTGGCAAAGGACGTAAGTAGATTTTGGGCTGTCTCTGAGTATGCATTCGTATTCAGGAGGCATAAGAATTTTTTTGGTCGAGGGTCAGGTAACGTACTTCAATTGTCCTGTTCCTAGTTTATTATTAAATTCACCCTTCGCCACTGCCAGCAGCTGTTACTGCACTATTTAATACTTGAAGCAAAAATGTTCGGTCCTTTCTTTAGCCTATTGCGCGCACGTAGCAATGTGAGATTTCGCATACTTAAAGTTTATACAGAGAAGAAGTGCACAAAGCTAATATTTTTATATAATGCATTACAAATACATAATTTTAATTAAAAAAAATATACACATAAGTACTAACCATGCGTTTGACACACACACGTTATATACTCCGTCAAACTGAGACTCTCTTTATTTGTCTTTAATTTTATTTGTTTTTCTAATTATAAAAATGTTAAAAACACATTTATTACCCACCTATTCATTGTGCACATTATGTGGGATGCGTTCCTAAGACGAATAAAAAGTTACGGAGTATATTTTTATTTCAGTGGCAGTATTTAAAAAATCTGTGAAAGACGGGCGCCTCATTTGTGTAATGGGATATGCATTCGGACATTTCGTTACAAATGGTCTTAAAACACGTTGGCAATGCGCAGTTCGGGGATGTCGAGCTTTCATATACACTATAGGTGATACAGTCAGCAAGCATAATAATGTACACAATCATCCTCCGTAATTGAAAAGATAATGATTAAAGGAAAATTATTAAAACTGAATTATTTGCTGAAGTGTACTTACCTAATCGAGTACAACTTGAACTTCGCAGGATTTTTGAAATAAGACTCGATCATACATTTCTTAAACATATATTCTTATGTAAACAATAGATTGGTAGTTGATGGTTCATTATATTTTGTTTCAGAAACTGCTAAAGTCGTACTAACAGCCCGGGGAGCCCAAATACTTTTATATGGACGCTTTGTATACGCAAAACATTATGTAAATAATGATAAAATACGATGGTTTTGTAGAAACCACAAAAAATCGTGTAAAGCTGTTATCTTTACGGTTGGGAATAAAATAATGAGGGTTAACAATGTCCATAATCATAGTTAGATTTTAACAAGAAGTAAAACTTCTTGGATTTTAATAATTGTGAATTATATTACCTTATATGTAAGTAGAAGTACATATTATTAATAAAAGAATAATATAATTATACAATGAATAATCACCACCATATATTTATAAGTAATTTATAAATAGCTAAATTCCGAGTTTTATTTACAATCTTCCATGTTTATATTTTTCTATTTTTTTTGTTCTTAAATAGTTTTAGTTGTAATTATGTTACTTTCAAGGTGTAATTATGTTATAAATAAATAAAGTGTACTTTAATTGAATACTTTGTATTTTACGTACTATGTATTTCCTTTAATTCCATTGAAAAAATCGTAAACTAAGTACCTACCCAAAATATATGAGAGTAAGAAAATGAGAATATGTGTTTTTTTTTATTGTGTCGAGTATTGACGCCGCAACGATCCACATCTGCGGTCCACATTTCATTATAAATGGTTATGACCAATTGTGATGAAATGTGGACCGCAGGTATAGTAATGGGCACGAGTCGTGAGCACATATTGATAACTGCGCAGTAGTTATTATTTCGGTCTGTTTGGCAGAATGAGCGCCGAGCTGCACACTATTGGTTCGTCAGTCGATGCCCGTCGTCTATTGGATTCTCGCGTGTCATTTGGCTACTGTGATTTGACCAAAAGTGCACATGCGCGAGCTTGCCCCCACTACTGCCTATTTGTGCTCACCACTCGTACCTCATACTGTAGCCTGCATGGAACAAAACATAGGCTTTTTACAGCTGACACGTTAAATAATATTTCTTCAGGTCCAAAGTTTACAACATCGAGTAGAGGCGGACGTATGTTACTTTTCCGTGGATTCAGATACAGTCGGCAGTACAAGCACGGGAGGAAGACTAGATGGCAATGTGCCATACATTCTAGTACGGGCTGTCGAGCTGCCGTTCACACCCTTACTGATAATGATGAAGTAGTTAAGTGCTTTAATCAGCATGATCATGACTAATATGATGGTAGATTACATGAACCCGAGCACGTAAAGAATGGGACAAGATTTGAAGGCAAATCTATTGTTTCAATGCTCATTAATTATAAACATATTTATATTTAATGACAAATCGAAATACAAAGTAACACGACGATATTAAATTTTTATGTTATAAGCCATGGTATAAAGCGATGTTATTTGCGAAAATGCTTGCAATAGAAAAAAATATGCACGTAACCAAATGCCTTATCGTACTCTTAAGGAATTGTGATTATTCTTTGTGATATCACTGTAGTACCTGTACGTTTTTATGATTTTCGTTTTATATAATATTTGTATTCAGGTAGTAAATTGTCACGATTATAAAATAACCTGGTTTAGAATTTTAAATAATAAGACCTACAGTTATCAATGATAATATGTTCGACCTATATTTGTTAACCTATCATAGGTAAAAAAACATTATTAATGAGCTGGTAAAAAAAAAATCAGTATTTTTATTTATACTTGGGACTTCGTTTTCCTAACAGAGTTGCTAATAAATATCTCTAAGATATATATTTTTAAGTACGTACATACGGGATTGGTACTTTCTAGTGATATTATACATTTCTCTACGATGAGCTAAGAAATGATTTTTGAAATTCAACTCTAAAGGGGTTAAAATATGGTGCAAGCTGGTAGAATAAATAATAAGATAATAAATGTATATGATTTATTATTTCGTATTTTCCCGACTATGTAGATAACTACGATTCCATTGACGAAATCTATTAACATAACTATTTTATTTTTTCAGGTCCAATATTCACAACATCAATTCGAGGCGGACGTATAATTTATTTTCGTGGATACCGATACAGCAAGCATTACCAGCACGGGTTTAAAACAAGATGGCAATGTGCCACACATTCAAGAAGGGGGTGTCGAGCTGCCATTCACACACTTTCTGATCAAATAGTTCAAATCTTTAAAATGCACAATCATCCATCGTGCTTGTCCTGAGCATAAGATTTGGCTGCAAAACTTTTATTTCTATTTTCATTAGTAATAGGTATATTGATAAATTGTTTAGGCGCTGCGCAGACGTGTGACCTGTGTCGGATACAAGTAACCAACGAATATTTGATTTTTATAGAACCAGTATGAAATCAGCCACTCCCTCCGCAGACATAAACTGTGTTCGATTGCCGCTACAGGACACAGCAACTACGGTTTTGCTACGGTTTTGGTTGCTTGTATCTGACACAGGACACGTCTGCGCAGCGCCTTAGCCGTGAAATTGTATCTAACGGACTCTCTTTTATACATCACATTTTTTTCGTGTGTATTAAAAAATTGAATTTTCGATGTATTATTTTTAAAACATTGTGTGTGATTATTAATAAAGTATTCCAATTGTACAATAAGTATGTGTTACCTACTTTGACTACCTACCTTCTCATAATTCTTAGTAACTTAACGCTGTCGTCCACTACGGAAGAAACCGGTCATATCGAAACCCACCACCATAGAGTAAGGTTAAAGCGAAAGCTCAAGCTCATTGTAGGATTCGAACCCGGAACCTTCTCGGCATCCGACGTCACTGTCACTGAGCTATCATCGCCTTAAAAAACGTAGAGATATCGTACTCTAGTGATTTACTGTCAGATCAAACTCCGAACGCGCAGATTGTTTTGAGGTAGCATTGCACATACCCGTGCACACGGCACATACTTTAGTACAGTCGATCTATTAATATTCTATTTCTATAAGCCCACCGCAATGTGATGCGGCTCAGCGCGCGGCTCCTTTGACACAGTTTCATGAGGTCTCATGTTAAGTATATCTGGTACGGTAGAGTAAGCTCACTTCATTAACATTGGCGAATACTTGTTATTGGCTTCGTTACTACTTATTTAAGCAATTTTATGTATTATAGCCGTAAGTATTCCAATAAAAAATAAAATTAAAATTAATAAAGAATGCGCACTGCGTGTGATACATTTATAGTGTTTCGTATCAATAGGCTAGATCAGGGCTTACCAAACTTATTTTTTCTGTGACGCCCTTGGGAAGTTGCCATAGTTTTGCGACGCCCTGGCCTTCTTGCCATACATTTACCTACTAGTTGTAGTTCTAGCCTAATAACAATTTGTTAGAAAAACTCGAGTTAGCATCTTTTTGAAAAAGAAAAAGCACTGGCTCCCGCCGCATCACAATGCGCATGGCACTCACTCGAGTTGTACGCATCGACACAGACAGCCAACTAAACCTAGGTATTTAGATGGACTCACGACGCCCCTGGCGCGCGCCCAGGGGCGTCGCGACGCACAGTTTGGGAAGCCCTGGGCTAGATGACAAAAAAAATATTTAGTCCATCTTATACAGTATCAAAAAATATTAGAGAATATGTAGTTTTTTGTCAATTAAACAAAAAAATACGAAGTGCGTCCGGCTGGGGATTCATTTTTTGTCCGGGTTTAAGAGTTTTCAAGTCACAAGTCACAACAATCAAAACTATTTTTTATTTTACTGAGTAATTTAAAAAAAGCACTGTTAACATGTCCGCCGGGTTCCAAGTTCCAAAATCCGGGACCTTCACGCTTCTTGTCCTGGTTGCCAGATTTTAGAGATGGCAACGCTAACTGAAATTAATAGTCCCTTATATTTTTTTCGAATCTATATTATTATGTGTGTTGTTTCTTCATATTATGGAAAATCGGTATAGATATGCTAGAACTACACTTACTCAGATAATTTATGATTCTAGGCGCAGAATACATCAAGTCTCGTCGAGGCGGTCGCATGATCACTATAGAAGGCTACAGGTTTTCCCGTCAACTCATCACCAGTGATAATAAGACACGGTGGTACTGCAGCACTCATCATAGCCGCGGCTGTAAAGCTGTCATTTATACGATTGATGACGAAATTATTAAATGTTCTAATCAACATTGTCATGAAGCTTCAACTAATGATTATAAAGAAAGACCCAGAAAGATGTTCTCGAATACTATGTGACATATGAATCCTTATAACTAAAGGAATTGATGTTATTGCATACGTTTGAGAAGTGTGTCGCGGTCCGGTCCAGTGTGTCGGCGGAGGTACGTACAGTAGTACCCAACTAATATGGCGCGTCGTGAATCTTCGTTCGCACAGAAAAGAAATGGCCTAAGTATGGCCGGAGTATGGCCCGAAGATAAGGAAAGAATGCATAAAACTACAATCAACCTTAGATCACTACTATAAGGTTCATAATACACTGCAGCTGTTAGTTCCGTCTCACTCGCAAGTCACGCCCCTCCGCACACATGGCGGCAGCTGCCGACCAATAGCATTTCCCGCGCATTTAAAAATGTATCTTCCGCGCAGGTTCATCGGTAAGCCATATTAGTTGAGTACTACTGTAAAGGCTTTATCTTGTCATATTTGAAGTTTGTTTACCGGCATCACTGTCTTGTTTCCAATATACTGACGTGTATCACACGACGTTTAAGTATGTGTGAAAATATGTAAAAAAACATAAATCTAATATAATAAAATGATAAGGAAGATATTTATTTAAAAATGTGCATATTAAGACGAGGTCTTACCCAAATTCACAAAGATGGGTTTCTTTGAGAGTCGAGTATGACGTAACGCAATAAAAATACCTTACACAAAAAAATACTGTGGACAGAAGAGGGTTTTGAAAAAAATGTTAACCGAATGGAATATTAAAAAGTGCTTCGATATTCCCAATAAAAAATTCGTAAGTTATATCTCAAAAAAATCTTTCGCGTCGAAATTCTCCGTATTTTCTGCGATGACAACAATTTTATTTTTAAGAATATATTAGATACAGAATTATATTAGAATGTTAACTGGACACTTATTCAATTTAATGTTTATTTTCTGTATAATCTAAAGAAAACCCGTAAATAAATATCCATTTCATAGAGTCGACACATTTATGATTTACCATTTTCAACTGCTTCAACGGTGCTGCACGAATGCTGTCAAAATCGTAGTCAGTTCGCGCCTTAAATACATAATATAGACCGCAAAACAACTTACTGCTATTTTTTTTGTCTGCTTGTCTTTATATATGTCTATTTGTTTGTTCAAGCATCACTTAAAAACGAATGGACTAATCATATTGAAAGGCATGCAGACCTAGTGATTAATCTTAAAAAAATACTTACTGACTGATTTGTCTATCTATAAAGTCTGTTGATTGATAGGTATCATTTTATTCTCACCAGATAAAAACCCACTGGTAAACTTTTAGAAAGTAATATAAGAAAGCGCAAGGCGTACCAACGGTAATATAACTGTTAAGTAGGTAATGTTCAGATGCTCATGATCATGTGGTTGTTCAAAAAGGATGTGAAGACATTTCTGCAGGGTTACCCCTGGTGTTGTAAGCCTCAATAGGCTACCGTAACCGCTTACCATCAGGCGGGCCGTATGCTAAGTAGTATAAAAAATACGACATACCTAAGTTAAATATGTATAACAACGTAATTTACGGTGCAGAATACATTATATCTCATAGAGGTGCTCGAATTATGACTATTGAAGGATACAGGGGCTCTACCGCGTAACTTTGGTGGTAATCGTAACGAACACCATTAATGAATTTCATCCAATCAGGGCCCACGAATGGTCATCGTCGAGTCATACCGCGTGCGCGTCATTGGATGAAATATTAATGGTGTTCGTTACGATTACCACCAAAGTTACGCGGTAGAGCCCCAGTTTCTCCCGCCAGCGGAGAAGTGGTAATAAAAAGACTCGATGGCAATGCCGTTCCCATGACGCTCGAGGCTGAAAAGCTTTCATTTATACAATTGATAATGAAATTATTAAATGTTCTAATGAACATTATCATGACGCTTCAACTCGTGACTATAAATCTAGAAAGATGAACACATCTTTCTAGATCATCTTTTTTTTTCAGCGTTAAAATTCCATTCGATTCGGTAGTGTTTGAAGTCAGATATTGAACATTTGTTATGTATACTTTTTAAATGATTTATGTGTCGAACTGTCAATTGAGTAGAAAAACGATGAACAAGCGGAATGAGTGAGTGAACGAACGATTTCGTATGCAATCTTGTTACAGAAGGTTCGGATTGTGAAAAAGTACTCATTGAGTAAAAGTAACGAACACACAATCAATCGAATCAAATCAAAAATCGAGAGAATCGATTACAAAAGTATCGGAATAGAAAAAAAGCTAATCGATTCCACAAAGTATCGATACTTTTCCCGAGTCCCTAATCCTGGTGCGCACCAGTGGCGCATATCGCTTACATTCATACACCGCATACATTCACATAATTTTACGTTTTTACAGTTTATTTCAAATCCTCCATCCAAAGGTTGCCTGGTAGAGATCACTTTTGTAGTGATAAGGCCGCATTGTAACACTTTCTTTTTACAGTTCTTGTATTATTATTTTTTCATTTGGTGTAACAATAAATATCTATAAATGTATATTATTGACTGGAGTGTTTTTATCAAATCATATTATTTTCCTTTCATAAAAAAAAGTTTTTTATCTTGGAATTTTATTTAGCGAAAAATATAATTACCATAATACAATGTTACAGACAATCAGTATTTTTTTACAGACTGAGTCAAACTAATTGGCGGCTGTGATATTAGGCGCGGAACGCTGCGCAGTAGCGAAAACGAAGGTATGCGGTACATTCCAGTGGACTGAACCTGCGCAAAGCCGGCTCGCAGCGCACTTCACAGCCGCCATTAAGTTTGGTTCGGATTCTACCCTTATTTATCCTGCATAAATAATCGCTTCTCGGTTTAATTTAAATATTTACTTAATCCAACAACTACTTATTATTTAAGGTACAATATCATTCAGCAGGTCTTTGCAAGGGAAACCATTGATATCAGTATCAGGGTACAAATTCTGCCAGCATCGTGTTGCGGGGCTGAGGATAAGATGGCAATGTTCCGTCAAGGGTTGCAAAGCAGTTATAAATACTTATGATAATCAAATTATTAAATGTAAAAATGAACATCTACATAAACCTCCTAAGAGCGCCAAATTATAATAGGGAACATTTTTATGATTTATGTATTTTAAACATTTAAATAATGAATCATTCAAATCAATGTGGAATAATTTTTTTTTGATGTGACTTTATTTCTCATAGCAGCGGCTGGTGCAAAACCGTCGTTAGGTTTGACAAACTATTGGAAAAAATGATAAATAAATAAATTTGACGTTCCATAGTTTTATTTTTAGATTATAAAATGTCCATACTCATCAACCCCATTGAGTTTTTCTCATAAATCAACATTTTATGGATACATTCGCATAAATTAATTTATGTTTGTTGTTCCATCTGGAAAAATAATACACAATTATCTAATTTGTGTATCATTTTTGTATGGTATTTAAATAGTGAGTCTCGAATATTATTTTTTTAGGTACAGTCACAATGACCAGATCCCTTCGAGGAAAACCCTTGATCAAAGTGTCAGGGTTCACGTTTGCAAGACATCGTGAAGCGGGTCTGAAGACAAGATGGCAATGTTCCACGCACGCTTATAAGGGTTGCAGAGCAGTTTTATACACTATTGATGACGAAATTATAATATGTAAAAATAATCATGATCATCTGCCATCAAAAATTTAGATTGCAAGATTAAAAGACTCTCGAAAGATCTCGCATTGTATAGGATTTCCGTACAATGGGAGGTCAGCTTATACTAGATATGTATAGCTTGATCTGTAGTCGTGTGTACCAAATAAACTAAAGCGCGTAAGAACTAGCTATATGAACGTATCTACCAAAAACTCCAAAACCGTTTTTGTTTTTCATAAATGTATCTTGTATTTGGTCCTACTCCTATACGATGTGTCATAACGACGCTCCATTAGAACAGTCTATATTTCACCAATAAATATTTACGTATGGTCCAAAAATAATAGAACTAGATTTTTTTTACTTCAATACTATTAGAAAAGTTACGAATGGGTTACTAATAAGTAGCGCAAAAAAAAGTGTTGAAAATAGTCATTATTTGCTTAATTGACGGATTTTAATTAGCCGTTATAATACAACGTTATTAGTATTTTGGCTTTTAATAATATTCATTATCGATATATCTTAACGAGCCATATAAGAAGGTGTCTTTTTATGATTTTTTGGCACTTATGTTTCATAATCTAAAGTAATTGTGTTTCTTGCCGGAGTCTTCTCAGTTCAAGTTGTATTTGGAACCGGTGTAGAGTCATTTTGATAACGTCCATAAGTGCATTATCAGGGCCTAAATTGAATAAATACTTGATTTTGGTCAATTTTGTTTGTGATTATTAGACTTAATTTTGATATTTTTTTTTAATAAAAGATTTGTTCAAAATATTTTTTTCATTTACTTTTTTGGTGCTAAATTGAACAGTTAGTGTCTAGCATCGCCACTAATAGAATTTTCTTACACAGATACTCCAATGTACGTAATATCAAAAGGTAGTGCGAGAAGTACACTTATCGAACTGGCGGGATACAGGTATGGCCTCCACAGAACTGGGAACCAGGACGACAAACAACGCTGGAGATGCGTCAGACAAAAACACGGCTGCAAAGCTATCATAATTACCATGGAAAACAAAATAGTGTGTCTTAAAAATGAACATAATCATCCGAATAATATGTATTTGTCTGAAACAAATATGTGGATGTAAGATATCAAGGGTGCCGAATCAAAAGGTTATTAAAAGAAACAAAAAACCCGACGGCGTAAAACAAAAAAATAACTGATAAGAGAAAAACAAGCTCTCTATAGAATTTTGAATATAACTTGAATTTTATAAGGTATTGCAGTTGGGCACAAACCAATAACCTAAGTAGGTACCTATGTTTCTTTTTATATTTGATTATCCCCGACTGATTTTTTTCATAGAGATAGACTGGAGAGTAACAATGACACTTTTTGGGTTCCGTAGCCAAATGGCAAAAACGAAACCCTTTTAAATTCCTCATGTCCGTTTGTCCATATGTCACATCCACATTATTCTGAGACTATTAGCCGTACATAGATGAAATTTAGAATGTATTCTTCTATGAACCGTTAGACGACACAAACTATAACCTTGTGTGGTAACCAGGGTCTGATGATGAAGGACGCTACCCTTATATATTTATTAATATTTACGTACCTATATTATTAACTATAGAGTATTTAAAACCGTGTATAGTTAGATTTAGATGCTAAACCGTTAAACGGTTTGTTCAATTCAGTAGGCGATTATTAATTCAAAATCCTGGAAATATTTTCACTATTTCGATAACGTGTATTGTATTTTTCATGTAAAAGTTAAATCCATAAATGTTACCTTATGATTATTTTTGAATAAAAAAAATTATGATTAATAAAATAATAAGTGTTTTATTTCAAATCCCGCATTTGATCGTCAACAATATTTTAATAATGACTTTGTATATTTTCCAATATTGAAAATAATTGGTTTGAAAATTGACTATACATATACAAATGTATAAATCTTATGATAACATTATGACTTTTCGTTTTTCTAAGTCTGGATTTCGATTTAAAAACAGCCTCAACCAGCTTTTACCTGCGAGGCCTGTTTCTTTGTTGAAATTGTTGACAATGTTAAATTTAAAAAAATTAAAAAGCGAATGCTTGAAGTCGAATCATTTTTGGAGTCAGAGGTATTCCTATTTCAGAAATTTTTATTATACGCCTGATGAAATCTTTTTCTTGCTCTTGGGTGAAAGTAGTATTTCTTCCTAAATTCTTGAACAAAACACCACTTTTGATATGATTTCTAAGGGTGCTTCTTGGAATGCCATATTTCGCAGAAGCTTTGTGTTGCGACAGCCGGCCACAGCGCATAGCATTAACTGCCGCTTTCAAGTTTTTTTCGGACCACGTAGCCCGTTTTGTCTTTGGAGCAGACATAATTGATAATAATTGATCTGTAATTTCTGTTAAAAATCCTAACTAATATTATAAATGCGAAAGTGAGTTTGTTTGTTTATTTGTTTGTTTGTTTGTTACGCCTTCACGCCTCAACTACTCAACGGATCATCATGAAATTTGGCATGCAGATAGCCTATGGTATGGGGAAGGACATAGGCTACTTTTTATCCCGGGAACGCGGGTGAAACCGCGGGGGACAGCTAGTTAATAATAAATTTGAAAGAAGAAGCGGGATTTCATAATACGAAAAAAAAGATTCAAAAAACGTTGTTCTTGAAAATGGCGTATCAGGTTTCATATTTGTATCGGAAAAATCCTGATAGCGTTCTTCCATAATACGTAGGTACCTACATATATCTTGATGACGCTACGCTCACCCTGCTCCTCGCTCATATGTCCTAGATTTTCAGGAAACCTATGCAGGTGACTACGGAGAAAGTGGAATTTTGTGCTCATATTGCACCCAATTCATTAATTGTTCAACTTCTACAAAATTATTATAATTTTATTTTCTTGAAACTTGGAAATAACAAATTTCCGAGATTCCTCATAACAGAGACCAAAGCTTTCTTTCAGTCTTGATGCCAACAATTCTGAAGCTTGTTTAGAAAGATGTGAAATACATGTTGGTTCGTTGGATACATCTATGAAATCACTGTAATTTTCTGATGAGCTAGGTTCTCATCAGCTTGTACTAAGGGTTCATTCACTGAGAGTCAGGTGAATGTTGCACTGGACGCTGAACAAAAGTAGTAGGTACTTGGGTACTGCCATTTAACTAGATTTTTAGCGTAAATGCCTTTTATGTTGACCCATCTATATTCCTCTCTATCCATTTAACACAATTAATGTTTATTTATTTTATTATGTTCATTATATTTATACAAAATTCTAGCACTATTTTCAAAACGAATAAAATATTTTATTTATTAATTAAAAAAGTATTGTAAAATTTATCAATGTTAAATTATGATGAAATCTTTGATTTGGACATTAAAATAAAACAAATTATTAATAAAATAACAAATGTTTTATTTCAAATTCTGGATTTGATTGTCAACAATGATTTAATATTAACTTTGTATACATATCAATATTTAAGTATTAACTAAAATTAGGCCTTAAGTATTTCTTATGATAACATTATTGCTTTAATTTCAACATGCTAAATTAAAAAATGGATATATATTTTCAAAATTAGATATTTTTAGCATGAGCATTATAAAAATAAACTTGATTTAAACTACTAATGTCAGTAGCCCTTAGGTTTGGAAAATATACCATTATACAGTAATACATATGCCTATTTGAAGTAATATGTGGAAAATGATTTCATGTTTTGTATAATTTTCATTATAATAGAATTTAGGAAACTTATAATACTTAAGTTTAAGTAGGTATAAGTCAGAAATAAGATCAAAGTATTATAAATGGGTAGTTGAGCAAATAATAATTAAACCAAATGTATACATCTTACGATAACATAACGAATTTTCGTTTTGCTTTGTCTGGATTTCAATTTAAAAAAAACCTCAACCAACCATTTCTGCCAGCCATAATTATAGCATAATATATATCATATTTCTTCATAAAGATTCATAGTATACAGATACATTGTATTTCTAGTCATTTAAAATTGTATTTCTGATTATTTCAAATGTTTTTCTTTTTTATTATTTTAAATTGTAAGTATTTTCGATTATTATGAAGTGTATGTTTGATTATTTTAAATTGTACTTTTAGACACTCATTGAAAATGTTGATTTGATTTTTGATTAATTTATAAAATTTAATCTACTTAGTCTGTTGACTGGCATGGTCTATGTTGTGTGCATCTGTAATTGGTACATGTATCAGAATAGTTATAATTATAATAATAGCTACAAATGTTGTAATACATGTGCTGTTGATGTACCTTTTTATAATTAAATAAAGAAAACATAAACAAATTGTATATTCCTATTTGAAAGAGACGCTCGCTACCCATTGTTATCTTATATGTTATCATATTAATAAAATTATATAAAAATATCGGTTAATTTTTTGGAATGTTAAATATTATTTACCTATTACAATTATCATGTAAGTAATGAAAAAACAAAAGTAGACATTATATATTTAAGAAGAAAATTCCCAGGCTTCTTATTATTTATTGTGTGTACTTAATTTTTAATATTAATATTTTTATTTTATTATATATTTTAAATCTGTTAAGTTTATGGTTAGGTTGCTACTGCCAAAATAATTCTAATTTATAATCAACATGTATTCAAAATTCTTTCAATTTAGGAAAATAACAATGTTACGAGTTAGGTTTTAGATACATATTTTAATTAACTTATATTTAGGATTAAGATTTGTTAAACATCCAATGAATTATTCTTAAGCTAGAGGTAACCAACTATTCAATAAAATATTAAGATTTAACAGAACACTTTTATTTGGTCACAAGCTATATTATAGCCACAGGTAGTTTTTTTTAATTCAAATTTAACATCTTAGATATACGAGAGACGACAAATCAGAACAGTATAAGAATACGTATACGAAAGAGTTACATATTTGCTATGCTTTTAATGCTCTCTCTTTCTCTTAAAAATATACGATGTGTGCCTCTTATTAAACTATTTTTTTTTTATTATCATTTACATTTTCTTTGTCCATCATGATCGTGTATATTATATATTTTAACTATAGCGTCATTAAGGGTTGTCAGTTTAGCTTTACAGCCTTTATCACATTTGTTGCATACCCAGTGAGTTTCCTTCTTCTGGTTGATATGTCTAGATCGCTTTTTGAATCTGTGCTCCCCCAACAAAATGATAGCGTTGCCTAAACGCGACCAACTGTAGCGTGGGATAATGCCTTCTGAAAAAAAAAAGATAAATATTACGGATGATTCTAGTTTTTTTTTTTCGATGGCATGAAGGTGGGACTTAGTAACATTACCATTCACACAAGTTCATATTTTAGAGTGACTGGTAATTAGTAAACGATACTTAGACATGATTGTACTCATGATAACAAACAACTTTCACAAAGAAACAAATAGGGATACATAAACTAAATTACAATTGATAATAAAAGCTGATGGTGTATTCTTATTCTTGTTAGATAGTCAAACTTGGGAAACCCGTGTTGGCGTTTTAAAAAAGATTTAATTCAATTTCAAATTAAACTTTAATAAATGAACTTTACAAGTTGGTGGTTAAATACAGACTGTCTTAATCCTAGAGCTTACAGTACTACCTAAAGTAAAGCTGATGCGGCGGAACGGTCCGCCGCCGGAGTGGCTAGACGCCGCGTCAGGCTGCGTGGGTGCACTGATAAGCACCTGCAAAAACAATACTAAGAAATCATCGGATGTTTTTAACGTTCCGCTTACGGTGCTAAAAATATCGGACGAGTCGGCAATGTTGATAACATAACTCCTCCCTCCGTAAGTTCAAGATCATCCGGGGATTGAGGATTATCTTGAGAATTACAAATTTTACATAATTTCTTAATTCTATGTTTACAGGCTAACAACAAAATACAAATGGTTACAATAATGTAAAATAATATCTTTCCTATGCTAGCACCATTATATCCTAAAACACTTTCATAATTTTCATTGATTTCACTATCACTTTTCTGTAATAAGTGGTTTAGGAACTGAATGTCACCGAGATCAATTCCATTGAGATTTACAGGTTTTCTATTCATATCCGATGATTTGGTCGTTAATTTAGGCAGGTTCAAAACTGGAATCTTAGAATAAGTTATATCTTTCCCTTGATTTTGGTGTCTCTTTATACTAAATCCTTTTATCTTAACAAGGCAATCATCATTCATTATCAAAAGATAAGTTCCAATGATGTATTCTTGCGTTATTTCATTCTCACAGTATTTGATGAGTAGTGTTTCAGTTTTCGCGTAAACTATCCAACTATTGGGCTGTATAAGGTCGGTCTTGACGTCATCAATTATAACAGGAACAGGATGACAACTTGAGATATTTGTGGAAAATTTCATAAGTTCAGAAATACAATCATCTTCAATTGGCGGTGAAACGTCGTTCTCGAAACACAGGAAGCGGTTTTCATCAATTTCATTGCATGACTGGGAGAGCGACTTTGTTTTCAAACCTTTCACAAGGAGGTAAGGATATTTAGGTAGGATAAGGGTGGTAAGGCCATTGCTATTATTATACACAGGTAAAGGAATCAATTTATAATAATTAAATATTTCATTTCTTATCAATGGGATGTGCATAATAAATTTTATCTGATTTTGTTTTACATATGCTTTTATCTCTATACATTGCTCTATTTTTACAATATTTTCTATATCAGCTGGAAACACTAGTTTTTCCGTTTTTTCTATTTCCTTTAAAAGTAATATTAACTCATCTGTATCTACAATTGATTGATGTAATACATTAGTTTTAGCAAAAGCAATAGCCGTTTCAATTTCATTCAGACGGATATAAATTGTTTGAAAATTATTCGTTATAATGTTATTGATATGAATGATTTTATTACTAGTTTGAGATAACTTTGATTCGTTTAATTCACGATTAATATCTGTAATGCTTTGCTCAATCTGAATGAAATTACTCTTAGTAGAGTTAGCTATATTTGTGAAGGTACCCACCATTTCAGAGACTATTGTCATTTTCTTAGCTAACGCGTCTTGTTTTTTCTGTAAATCAATAATTAACTTTTCGTATTTTACAGCGTCGTCATTATCAAGATTACCTGTAATCATTTTGATGAGAGAACCAAGGGGATTAAGTAAACCACGTTTGGATCTTACTAATGATGGAACCAATTGTTTATACTTTTCTATAGTTATATTCATAGCATATTCGGTTTGTGTTTCAACTTCTATAAAATCTTGTTCGGACAATAAATCAAAACAGCTACGAATATGTTGATTGAGTTTTACATAACTATCTATATTTGACTCTAATTGTTCATACATTTCTTTTAAATCTAAGATCTTGATAAATGTCCATTTATCATGACTGACAATAGCTTGGCCTTCTTTAACAGGTAGTAGACCTGGGTTCTTGTCAATCAGCTGCAGATGAAGGGCCTGGCTGAGGATCGCTTGGATCGCCATGAGTATTAACCTGTGGAGGACGCTTGATGTCTTTAATGGGAACTTTAGTTTTCCTATTTTGAGTAATAACTGGGGCAATGTTTCTATCTATTGTTCCAGAGACTTGAGCTTTTTGATAACGCGGTTTATCTTTGCTACGCCTAGTATTGACTCCTTTTATGAATACCGTGTCACCTATATCGATATCGAATTTTGTTTCTCCTCCACGTTTACCTATTATAGCCATCTTTTTATCTATAATTTTATCTGTGAGGTACTTGTATAAGTACTTTGTCTTTCTGACGTGTTCTTTAACTAATTGTTGGGTGAATTGTTTATCGAAATCTACATTAAATGCGCTATTGGATTCGGTGTGACCGAAGACTACCTCAAATGGAGTAAGGTTTGTAGTAGAATGAATTGTGTGATTATATGACATTACTGCATAAGTCATAACGGATGCAGCGTCAGTTATTTTCCGTTCATATTTTGCTATACGATAGATTTCTATTATAGTTGAGTGGAATCTTTCAACTATTCCCATAGAGTTGGGATTATGCGGAGTACCGATGTGTAGATCAATTTTATAAAATGTTAGCATTTCTTTCATTAATGCATTGTTAAATTCCATACCGGGGTCTGAACTAATTTTAACAGGTGTACCGTACATTGAAAAGTACTTTATTAAGGCTCTTACTGCTTCTGGAGTGGATTTGGTACTTATTTCAATTGCTTGTCCTAGTTTGCTGAAGGCATCAACGATTGTTAAGAAATGTTTTCCTTCTATCGTAAATGTATCTATAAAAAGCTCTTGAAAAGGTTTCGTTTGTGTTTGTGATAATTGTAATTCCGGTTTCAAAGGTTTTCGATCATATTTCATTTTTTTACATAACTCACACGCATTTATAATACTGGCTACCATTATATCCATTTTATTCCAATAATATGTGCGTCTAAGATGTACTAAAGTTTCTTTTATACCTCTATGACTGTTTTTGCCTGTATGATATTTAATTACAATCTCTCGTTGCACATTTTCATCATCTACATATACTACTCTCTCAGTACATTCGTAAAACTTAACAGTTCCTTTCTGAAAAAGTAATATCGTAGCTTCTGAAAACTGTTTGCGATGAATTTCGTTTTCGAAATAAAAGAATTGTTTGATTTTAGGTCTAATATGTTCTTTTAGAAACCTTTTTACAAGATCTGGATTATCTACAGGTAAGTGTACTTCTAATATTCTTTGCTTGGCTCTAGATAAATCTTTAACTGTTAATTCATTTCTGTTCCAGGTATATACAAGTATTTGATTTGGCTTTGTATCTATAGCTTCCTTTAATATGCGTATGCCGTCGGTATCTAAATCGCGGGCTGAATGTATAGTGCCTAGACTTTCGCTATTTGATTTCTCTGAAGCAGTTAGTGTACTACTATCTGACGGAATACTCCAAGTTTTTTCTGAATCTGATGAAATTACTATTGGTGATGGTGTGCTTTTATTTTTTTGTCGAAGTTTTTGTTCTTTTGTATCTAAATTTACTTTCATTGAAATGTCATCATTTTCATCTAACGCATTAATCCTAATACGTGATAATGCATCTGCGTTACAATTTTGTTTACCGTTTTTATAGACAATATTGTAATCAAACTCTTCTAAACGTAATTTCCATCTGGTTAATTTACTGTTCGGTTCTTTAATCGAATTTATCCAAGCTAATGGTCTGTGATCTGTGTATATAGTGAATTTCTTGCCGTACAAATAGGGTCGAAAATGCTTTGTGGCCCACACGATGGCTAAAAGCTCTTTTTCGATCGTACTATATCGCGTTTCCGCTTCGTTTAAAGTACGACTCGCGTATGCTATTGGTTTGTCGCTACCAATGGGACCTTGAGAAAGTACTGCGCCTATTGCATAATTCGATGCATCTGTCGTGAGTACAAATGGTTTGGAATAGTCAGGAAACTGTAAAACAGGGGCATTTGTTAAAAGCTCTTTACATTTTTCGAATGCGTCTATGTATTCCTGTTTATTAATATCTATCTTATTCCCTTTTTTCAAGCACGATGTAAGTGGCTGCGTTAACTTAGCAAAATCTTTAATAAATTTACGGTAATAGCCAACTAAACCAAGAAAGCTCTTGATTTCGGTGGTTGTTCGCGGTATTGGAAAATTTAATACTGCTTGTATTTTATCGTTGTTGGGCATAAGGCCATTTTTGGTAATAGTATGACCTAAATAAAGAACCTCTTTCCTTAAAAATTCACATTTATCAAGTGTAACTTTCAGATTCATTTCCCTAAGTCGGTTAAAAATTGTACGAAGTTTATCGACGTGTTCCGGGAGACTTGAGGAATATACAATAATATCATCAAGATATACAAGGCAGTGTATACCCTGAAGTCCTCTCAGCACATTATCCATGGCTCGTTGGAACGTCGCAGGTGCCGTTTTTAAGCCGAACGGCATTCTTTTGAACTCATAATGTCCCGATTGAGTTGTAAACGCGGTTTTCGATCTATCCGCTTCATTAACTTCAATTTGGTGAAAGCCACTTGCAAGGTCAAGTGTACTAAAATATTGGGATTTGCCTAATTTGTCAAAAAGGTCAGTGATATTTGGCAAGGGATACTTGTCATCTACTGTAATTTCATTTAAGCGCCTATAGTCGATTACCATTCTGTATTTCTTTTCACCTGTGGCATCTACTTTTTTTGGGACTATATGTACCGGTGCACTCCAAGGTGAGTGTGAGTTTTGTATGACGTTATTATCTAACAGTTTATCTACTTGTTTTTGTATTTCGTCATTTAGACAAGGTGGATGTCTATAGGGTCGAATATAAATCGGATCTTCATTAGTGGTTCTGATATTATGTTTGACTTGGTTCGTAAAAGATAGTGGTATTTTATCACAATAAAATATATCGCGATATTCGTGACAAAGTTTCGCTATACTATCACGCTCCTCTTTGTTCATGTGATCTAATCGTAATTTATTCAAATTTTCTTTTAATGCCTGGTCTATGTCACAATTATCATTCACAAAATTAACTTCACATTCTTTACTATCGAACAATGATACTTCAAACGGTTCAATGAATTTAATTGTAACTTTTTCATCAGAGCAATTTTGGATTATTGTTTCTGCAAAGAAATTGTCGCATTTAATAATAGCGGTAGGCATACGTACGCCTTCTTTGAATTGTATAAAATCTACAATTGCATCGCCATGTTGTAAGTTAGTCGGAATTTTTACACGCGTTTCAGTTCGTGGCATAATATTTATTTCATAAGGTGGATTGTATATTATAGGTATGGCCGCGTTGTGTGTCCGTAAAATTTGATTATTCATGTCAATGTTAGCTGCTAATTTTTTTAGAAGGTCAGATCCTATAAGTCCGTCATATCTACCATCAACATTATAAATATAAAATTTATGAGGGAGTTTACTTTTGAATGTTTTCAATAAAGGTATTTGTATTACTTCATTGTGCATACTCTGAGCATGCGTACTAACAACTGTAAATGGTTCATAGTATTTGTAGTCATTGAAAAATTCATCAGCTTTTGCAGGACTGATAAAGGAACGACTGCTACCGGTGTCTATTAGAAATTTAGCATTAATTTCGGGTATCTCAATATGAGGTAATTTTAAGATACTGTCGCAATAATTTAAATTTATTATCTCGTTATGTTCTCGGAGGCTGTTGTCTGAAAATTTTCAGGATTTGAACTTTCCTGTTGAGTACATTCGTTTTGATTGGGATATTCTAAATAGTTACAGTCAGTTGAAGGTTGGTCTGTATACTCGTTATAAGTTTCATTATATTCATAGTCATAGTCATTGTCTGGGACATGATCTTGATAAGAGGATGGATCCTCCATATAATATAAATTATTGTTCGCGATCATATTCTGTCTAACAGGGGCTGTGCGCATTGATACATCAGTATCTACAATTCGGGGAGCCTGTTTTTGATTCGGAATGCCGAATTTGAATTGATTGGAATTTACTTGAGGCTGATTCTGAATTCCGAATTTAAAATGTTGTTGTTGAGGGATACCAAATTTATATCCACTATGTTGGAAAGGTGCGCGAGCTTGTTGGAAAGGTAAGCGAGGTTGAAAGGGTGCTTGATTAAAATTATGTTGGTTTTGGGTAGCTCCAAATCTGTTACCTTGAAGAGGTAAGTTTGGTCTAAAACCTTGAGATTGGGGTATACCAAATTTAAAATTATTATTCGGATTAAATTGTTGTAAATTGGATGTAGGCTTAAAATTTTGCGCTATGGGTAATAATGGTTTAAATGAATTCGATGGTTGAGCAAGATTTTGTTTCGTTGCTTTGTTTTTTGCATTATACTGGAATTGGAAATTGACTTCCTCTGTAACGATACTTAGGGCATCTTCCAAGTTAGTGCACTGTTTCAATCTCACGATACGAATTAAATCTTCCGGTAAATTAAATAGAAAAACGTTCATAGCCGTATTATTGTAAATAATTAATTTAGCTGCTTTGATTCCTTCATCGGTAAGCCTATTTACCTTCGCGATCAAGGAGCTTCTAATATTTTGAATTCTGTGGCAAAATTGAATATACGTTTCCCCTTGTTTCAACTTCATACTTTCAAGTTCAATTGCTATGCAATCTTCCGATCGAGGGTCGCCGAAATGTTGCGTTAGTATGTCCTTTAATAAATCCCAAGATGCTATATTTGGGTGGTCACTAATAAGTGTTGCCGCTCTACCTATAAGTCGGCTGCTTAAAGCATGGAATAAATATAATTCTTGTACTAAATTGCCTGGGATCCGAGATCCGCTAAGTACATATTCGCATTTAGAAATGTATAAATTCAGTAAGTTCTCATCGCCGTCATATTTGGGCACAAGTGCCAAAATTTCCTTTGGAACTTGCTGAATTCCTTCCATTTTTAAATAAATCTTACTTAAATTAACACGAAAATTAATACACAAAAATTCAACACAAAATTAAAAATAAAGTTTACTTAAAATTATAATTGCGAAAAAGAAAGAGTCGCCAATGTAAGTGCGAGCAAAATCAAATAACACAATTAATATACTCGACGATTTTTGTTCAAGTATAAACCTATAAAAATAAAATATACTTAGAATTATAATTGCGAAAAAGAAAGAGTCGCCAATGTAAGTGCGAGCAAAATCAAATAACACAATTAATATACTCGACGATTTTTGTTCAAGTATAAACCTAACTAATAATTGCGGAAATTGAAAAAGTTGTCGATGTAAGTACGAACAAAATCAGATAAACGCAATTAATATATATACCTGACGATTTTTGTTCAAGTATATATATAATGTGGAAAAGAATGGGAATATGAAAGGCAGGAAGTGAAAAGTTCTACTCACAATCTGCTCGATCCCATGTCCTCCTGAGCCGCTTTAACCGCCACGCCAGTTTGAGTTTTCCACGGAGACGTATTTATTTGGTTCGTGTTTCCGCGATATCAGTCGAGATGCTACTCGCGAAACCGATTTTAGTGTTTACTTTGAGTAGTTAACGAAATTTCGCGAAAAATCCACAAGGCTGCGCCAGTCAAACTTGGGAAACCCGTGTTGGCGTTTTAAAAAAGATTTAATTCAATTTCAAATTAAACTTTAATAAATGAACTTTACAAGTTGGTGGTTAAATACAGACTGTCTTAATCCTAGAGCTTACAGTACTACCTAAAGTAAAGCTGATGCGGCGGAACGGTCCGCCGCCGGAGTGGCTAGACGCCGCGTCAGGCTGCGTGGGTGCACTGATAAGCACCTGCAAAAACAATACTAAGAAATCATCGGATGTTTTTAACGTTCCGCTTACGGTGCTAAAAATATCGGACGAGTCGGCAATGTTGATAACATAACTAGATACTAAATATTACGGGCTCATGTGCTAAGTACATAAAATAAAATCAATGTTTCTTCGGGAAAGTTGTTTGTTATCATTATATTTTTTTAACACATGTTTAGAATTTGAAATCAATAAAGGACTTTGCATAATGCATTTTATAAAACTTTATTCAGATAATTATATTTTTAAAGTATTTCTACATCATAATGTCTCAATAATATAATTGTATATTGCAATTAAATAAAATATAATATTTTCCATTATTATTTTCTAATAAAATAACTGCAATAATACTTACCTACTTTATAAGCATAAGCATTACAAATTCATAGTATTTATTAAAATGGTTTATAAAATACTTAATTATGTTTAATTTTAAACAATAACTTAACCACACCTCAGTTATAAAATATAGACAATCCAAAACTCTATAATTAGTCCATAAGTAAATATTATGCTGCATAGAAAATTCTCAACTCGTAAACTTAATATTAATGAAAATATGTTAGAATAGAATATAGCTGTAAGTAGGTAAAATAAAAATTTAAAAAAAGACTCCAACAATCGTTAGTTATTATTATTGTCAATATTGGGCATACAATTTATCCTTTAATTCCAATTACTTTTATTTTAGCAACAAAAAAAATCCACAGCTCTTCCGTAATTTTTATGAAAACATTAATAATACACGATTGTAAAAATAAGTGTAGAACTGCTAAAGTCAAGTCTTAAAATCATAAACATTACGTTTACTTAATAACACTATATAAAATATAATTAATCTAAAAAAAAATAATTTTCAATATTTTTCATTCATATATTTTTACTTCAAATGAAGGAAACAATTTATAATACGCGATAATAATATAACATATTTATCAAAATCTAAAAAAACATTTTTTTTTATTTAAATCACTTACAATATTAAGTAGGCACTTTAGGTTTTATTCTCACCAAACGTGACGTCATACCAGCCTCCACGCACTTATTATACCTGCAGTACCGGCACCAAGACCTTGAGAGCACGTCAATTTTACATTTCTTATTACTTAAGCATATGTAGTTATCATATTTACTTGTCTGGACAGTCCTTTTGAAGAACAGCTTACAAGATTCGCAAGTTCTGATTCCGTAGTGCAGCCCTGATATGATATCACCGCATACCGGACAAACACCTGAAAAGTGAAGAATATATATGTCTTATCTTTTCTACGTCATTTAGGTATTTAATAGAGTATCTATATTTCTAGTTTGATAACCAGTTTTATCTTAGTCCTTTAGTGGTACATAAATAATATGAATGGATATATTTTGTACATACTTAAATACATTATTTTGCTTCCCAAAATTATTAAAGGAATAAAATTCAATAAGCACACTTGAAAATTAATTTATTAGGTATTCAGCTAAAAATATTGATAAAGATTTTACAGTTATTCACAGCGTTTTCAAAATTCTACGGAAAAATTTAAGTACGTATACTTCATGCAACGAAACGCGAGTTCTAGGAAAGTGTTAGGATTTATTTTACTATGTAGTGAAAGTAAAAGAATATTAATTATTCTTAGGAACTAATTATAACAAGTTCGAATGTTCTGTGAAATTTGTATTAATTTCGGATTATACCAAGCATAGCTTAAATCACAAATTTTAAAAGAACTGCACCCGAAAAATTTGTCGCGACTGGGCCTTTAATAAGTTTTTGAAGGTGGCAGGACAATTGTATCTAAGACTTAAATTAATGATTCAGTAATTAAGCCGTAGATTGCACTGTTTTTGTCCCAAATAAATAAATAAGTAAGCTAAAAATATAAAAATGCTATTGTCCTGCCAACTTCAGGAAGAACCAAATATAAGCCTAATAGAATAATTTACCTTCAAGGCGGATAATACAGGTATAGATGAGATATGCCATAAATCAATATGATTAAATATCCAGTCTTCTATAAAATTAGTTAACACGGCTAAGTGAAGTTTCAACTCTTCATCAACCACGGGCGTGATTTTCTATAACCGAATACAACGAAGTATTTACCTAATCTACTGATTAAATAGTCACGTAAATAATTCAAATAATTTGAACAACAAAATTAAGTATCACAACCAATAATAATAATTTATCAATAGTTAATTCTACTACTACCAAACATTACTAAGCTACTCGTTACTTTCTTATTTTTTTTTTATATGAGGCTCGTGTGATTACTTCGCATACTTAATTTCCAGGGATTCTGGTAAAGCAATTATTGTACACATTTTTTAAATTAAATAAAACGATATAATCAGAACCTTATTGAGATCAAAGAATATTCGTCTGAATTATTTCATTATTTGAAATGGTACCTAATGCACTTTCTGCTCACTTCAATATGCTTTTTTATATTATAGGAAATGTCTACTAATGAGAAAAATATATTATTCAGTAGACTCTAATAATTATCAAGAAAACGGCCAAATACTCGTCCCACCACCTCCCCTATAATTACAAATTAAACAAATCTTATATTCGAAACGAGGTTCGAATAACCTTCAATAATATTTCGGTCATAGCCACACAATTTAAACATTCGCATATATTTTCTACGCTCAAATATATAAAAAGAAGCACAAGTACAAAAGCGAATTTTAAATTCTATAAACCTTTCGAAGGGGGACCATCAAATTACCAAGTTTCCTGACTTAGCCCAATATGCTGATAATTACAAGATTAATACGTGAATTCTTGCTTACACGTTACAGCTTTCCCCAAAATGTTTGTAGTTATATCAAATGTAGATTTGCTACGATTGATAAGCAAATCTGAGGCGTCATGATTATGATAACCTTTTACTTCGATGATATGTTTACCACTAGTCTTCACAACGGCTTTGCAGCATTTGTACGAGTGCGTAGAGCAGGTCCATCTAATGATACCATTTCTTATCGAATGTCTGCAATAGGTGTATTTATTGTAGACGATCAAAGGTTTCCCTCTTAGAGACTGGATGAAGAACGCTTGTCTTTCTTTACCTGTAAAAAGATAACTTTATTAGAAACGTTCTATGCTACCAGAAACCTTATGATGATGATGAAGTCGTGGATGATTCAGCCCTTGGGAAACCACGACATGCACAGCATGGGGTTCTTTAAAATGGCTTTGAAGATATTTATGCAGGGTCGGCAACGCGTGTTGATACCCCTGGAATTGCAAACGTTCATAGGCTATGGTAACTGCTTATCATCTGGCGGACCGTATACGCTTGTGTGCCTTGGTAGTATAATAAAAGAGACTTCATATTATCATGAAGCAGGCGAAGGTTCAGGAAAAAATCGAATAGTTTTTTATACAAAATCTAATCATGGAGAGTAGATGCAGATCAAATACTTGTGAAATTGTGAAAACAGGATATTTTTAACAATCAGTGGACTAACTGTACTAATTCAAATTATGGTTAGATGTATGTTATATTCTAATAAATGCAGTAACAAAGTGATGATAAATAATAAATTATTAAAAAGTCTGAATATCTTATAATTTATTTACAAATATAGAGAATAATGGAACACAAATGCAGTAATACTGAAAGTACAAAGAATGCCACTATTTTTGTCTTAGAAGAACTAATTAGAAAATAAAAAGGCAAGAGATTATAATAAAGAGATCACAACTTTAGCTATCACATTATCAGCACCTTATTGTTACTCCTATAGATTTCTATAAAGGAATGTAAAGATTAGTTTATAAATATATATTACCTAGTTTATAATAGTTACTAAAATTGAAGATATTCCATCAATATCGATGCAGGAACATAAATTGCCTAACCAGATCATATGGCTTTAAATTACAGTAAAATGATTTGAATAAATAACATGTAAATAAATATGTTGCTTGTAGAAATCAAACTATTCTTTGTTGTAGACTTGTTCAAGTTCAAGTCTTAAAGATTAAAGGGTTGTTTTTGTTTGTATGAGTGTCCCCAATCGATGTAGAATAGGGAGACCAAACGTGCGCTGTTATTTAAAAAAACAAACAATTGGCGCCTGACGAGTATTAAATAAAATAGCTAACATAATAGTTTTCATAAATAATAATTAATTTATAAAATATTTAGAGGTATGAAGATGTTATTTAATAAGTTCCCTTTATTTGATCAAATTGAATGGCCCCCTAATTGGGTGGATGACAAGAGGCTGCTTGCTAGATATTGACTCACAAAGGCAATGGAAAAAGACCCAAAGAGGAAGATGTCCAGAAATTGATCTTAAATGCAAATAAAATGATGATTATGTTAAAAAGGTAACTCAGTTGTCGTTGACGAGACTATAAGTCTACTAAATACTATGTTATAATAATAATGAAATACACCTTGTCATAGCCAGTTTGTAAGAATTATCTAGTAATACTTAAAATAGTGAAGTAATGAGGTCTAGCGTATATATGTGACCGAAGGATGTTAACACTAACACTCAACTCTATCTTGTAAGAAATAGATTGTTTGCAGAATATATAAAAAGGGACAGACTTATGAAGTAGCTAGAAGTCAACATCTCATATCCATAACCAATTATCCAGTATGGTCCTATCGTCCCCTCTAGTTACCTCATGAGTACATGATATAAAAAGCAGATACTATCAGACAAAAAACTCTGTAGGTAGATGATTATGCTGGTTCCTTGCGTAGACCAACTTATTGTTCTCTGTGTATACTTTCGCTGGACATCCCACACTGTTATGGGTGTAACAGGACCAGTAGCAGTGATCACCATCGAAGTAGTCTCTGGTAAAGGTGAAATCACCCAGTTTTATCAATCTGTCGCCACATTGTGACATCATGAACTTCACTGAAAAATAAATACTAGCATCAGGATATTATATTCACAAATGATACTGGATTGGTTGGCAACATTACACTCTTGAAGTTAAAAGTTTTGCTAAGAGTTAAGAGTACATTCAGTACTGTGAGTTTTCAACTTCAAAAATGAAATAACCTCTTGTACTTCTATGATATTATAGCAAAATCCTCTGTATCTGCTGTATCTGTAAGTGCTGTGTAATTCTTCTCATAAACCTTATAAATAAATGAATGGATACTTCTTCATCTGTATATATGTTATAGAACTCATCTGGAGTAAGTTCCATAGTTTTATACCTACACATCCCTATACTACCTCTGCTCTCTCTCGATAGCTCGATTAAATATGTTAAACTTTCATAACCTACTACTATTTCGTATGTTCCGTCTGTAAGCTGATATCTAAGACAATACTATCATATCTGAAATGAAGATATATTTTCATGTTTCATATTTAAATGAAACACTTCGAGTTAGAGTTAAATAACATCTCACTTTATTAAACATATTACATCAAGAACGCTATTTTGATGATATAACTTTTAATTTAATGTCATATAAGTATAAAACAATCGCGGACAAAGTCAGCGAAAACCGCCTCAGATAGTACGGGCATGTCAAAAGACGTAGCGAAGATAGAAGTTATTAACCGTATGGTACAGATCGCATTGAACCTACCGGAACAGAAGAGAGGTAGCGGTCGCCCGCCATTAAACTGGTGGTCAAACATAGAAACTCAACAAAACCCAATTACCCGAACCGACAGCCCAAGATCATTTGACTTGGCGCAGGAATTTGAGGAGACCCAACCCCAAATAACGGGATAGGGTAGGAAGAAGAAGTATGAAACTGATTCAAAATCATTATAATTATTTTGTTTTATTTAGAAATAGTGGAATATATCTTTGGAAAATAGTCATTTTTAATAAATTTTATTAGTTTGTTTATTGAATTAATGACGTGAACACAATACATGCAAACTTTGTATATAATAACAAACACGACTTAATTGACTCTATTTAAATTTACAAACATAACAACAAGCAAGATACAATTTTATAACTTCTTTTGATATATTGCAGTACTTTGTTTTCAATTCAGTATCCAAAATATCTCCAACCGCATGATTGAACAATAAATGCATAGTATGTAATACGCCAAATAGCTCATCTGTAGCTACGTAAAATTTGATTCGAGGATTACTTTCATTTTGAGGTAGAATGAGTCTTTCTCTACCACTTACGTTAAGAATATCATAATTAGCTAACAATTTATAATCCTCGTAACTTTTGTTACGTTTATTTTTAATTTCCTTCACTTCCTTGATGAAGTCCTCATATCGAGTTCTGTTTATGAGATAGGCACTGTTACTTTTCTTACGACTCATAAGTTTATCTATTTTTTCATTGAATTCTTTCTTCATTGGCACGACATTCTCGAAGAATTGTTTTATGTCTGAAAAAAAACATGCAAAATAAATGGACAAAATTCATACTAACAAAACTAAAAAAGACTTAAAGGGGTTATACAATAATTGAAACTATGAACAAAATAATAGTATTTATTAAAAAAAAACATATTACTAGATGTTTTTTTATTACTAAACATTGTTCAATATTTAATTAGATAATTAACTTTATAACTAAGTTTATTAACTAACCCCCTTACTCATAAAACGTTATTTAACTAATATACTGCTTAAAGGGTCACGTTAATAACGTCACTCTATTGTCATTGTCAAATGTGACATTATTTACGTGACCCTTTAAACAGTATATTAGTTAAATAGCGCTTTATTAAGGGGGTAAGATATTTATAATGTGCGGGTTAGGTATGTGCCCATCTTATCTATTAATGTACACAAATTATTTCACTATATAAAATTATATTAGAACATGTATTTTTTTTAATGAAAATAATAAAACGTAATTTTTTTTTTTAGATTTTATCCCAAATAACAATTATAGAGTATTTTTTTTATCAATTAACTTTATTATTAATTATATATATACATGAATTTGCTTATCAAAGCACCGATGCTTTGGGGATTCGATTTCACTAGGAAATAAATGAAATAAACTTTAATATGAGTAAGTTTGTAACGTAACTGAAAACACTACTTGAAAATAAATTTTAAAAGTAGGTATCTCATTTAAATGTAACTGAAAAAATTAAGGAAAATACAACAATCATTACTATTGCCATCATAATTTTGCCTACCTTGTTTACCGTTTCTAACATAACTATTTCAGACCTTAGTGCAGACAAACCAAATCAATACCTAACTACTACTAGCTACATGGTATTGACTGTCCCATAACCAGTTTTCCTATATATAACCTTCATAACTTCATAATAGTTCCATATTAGGTCCGATGTAGAATCGGCGGCTCATGCGAATGAATCGTATAACTGAATGTAATGCATCCCTGTTGCATGTGGATTTTCGCTCGGCATCCCTTGTCGTACTTACTGCAGTAGAAATAAGTCATATTTTGCTTCGAATGGAATGTGTAACCCTTATAAATCACCAGGCGCTTTCCTCTTCTAGTCCACATAAGCTCATAATCGTAACCTGTGTATGTAAATTTTAATATGCCCTGGTTTATAATGGTAGGTACAGTATGAGGCACGTGTGGTGAGCACAGATAGGCAGTAGTGGGGGCAAACTCGCGCATGTACACTTTTGGCCAAATCACAGTAGCCAAATTACACGCGAGAATCCAATAGACGACGAGCATCGATTGACGAACCAATCATGTGCAGCTCGGCGCTCCCCCTTCTTCATTCCGCCAAACAGGCCGAAAAATTAACTACTGCGCAGCTGTCAATCTGTGCTCAACACTCATGCCCCTTACTATACTTGCATATCGCTCTTAATACAAGAAGAAAAACAAAAAATCTGTATGATCGTAGAACAGCGATAAATCTGTATTTTATTTAAGTATGCAGTAAAACCGTAGCCTTAGGATATGTTCGCTACACTAAGAGCTACATGCTACATAAAAGATTTTTGCGTAGAGCGATCAAAAAAATACCCAGGTTTTTTTTGTAAATAACTTCTGAAATAAAAAACCTGTTGCTATCATCCGACATAAATTAATTCTTAAGATAGTTTAGTAATTAAAACTGATAATATGAATAAAAATCACATGCAACACTGAACTTCCAAGTCCACGCAGTAGCATAGTCATCATTTCATCATCATCATTTCAGCCTATTGCAGTCCACTGTTGGACGTAAGCCTCCCCCAGGGTTCGCCACATGGCTCGATCTCCCGTTTTCGCCATCCAGTCACCACCAGCCACCTTTTTCAGGTCGTCGGTCCATCTGGCCGGAGGGCGTCCTACACTACGCTTGCCGAGTCGTGGTCTCCACTCGAGAACCCGTCTACTCCACCGATCATCGGTTCTGCGACAGATGTGACCAGCCCACTGCCACTTCAGTCTGCTACACTTCTGCACTACGTCAGTGACTTTGGTTTTTTGTCGGATAATCTCGTTCCGGACTTTGTCCCTTAACGAGATTCCGAGCATACCCCTTTCCATAGCTCGCTGTGTGACGTGTAGTCGGTGGGCTAGTTTCACTGTCAGGTTCCACGTCTCGGCTCCGTATGTCATGACCGGCAGGACGCACTGATTGAATACCTTGGTCTTCAGGCATTGTGGCAAGGGTGACTCGAAGATGTGACGCAGCTTTCCAAATGCTGCCCAGCCAAGCTGCACTCTTCTGGTGATTTCACTCTCAAAGTTGTCTCTACCCAGCTGTAACTTTTGTCCTAGGTAGACGTACTCCTGGACAACTTCAATGGCTACACCTTCGACGGAAACGGGCACAGGGACGATGTGCTCGTTGAACATGACCTTAGTCTTGTCCAAGTTCATCCCTAGCCCAACGCGTCTCGAGGCAGCATTAAGACCGGACAGCATTTCCTGCAGGTCTTGCAGCGATTCTGCCATTATAACTATGTCGTCAGCAAAGCGGAGGTGTGTGAGATATTCACCATTGACATTGATGCCCATTCCATTCCACCGCAGGGTCTTGAAGACATCCTCCAGAGCATTGGTGAAGAGTTTCGGGGAAATAACGTCACCCTGTCTTACACCTCTGAGCAACTGGATGGGTCTTGTTTGGTGGTTCTGCACTTGGACGGACATAGTCGCCATTTGGTAGAGACTTCTCAGCACCTCCACGTACCGCCAGTCGACTTGGCATCGCTGCAAAGACTCCAGAACGGCCCAGGTTTCGATAGAGTCGAAGGCCTTCTCGTAGTCCACAAACGCCATACACAGCGGTTGGTTATACTCCTCGGACTTCTGTATAACCTGCCGAACAGTATGGATGTGGTCCACGGTGCTATAGCCTTTACGAAACCCAGCCTGTTCCGGTGGCTGAAAGGCGTCAAATCTTGATGCCAGACGATTCGTGACGACTCTCGAGAACAGCTTATAGACGTGGCTCAGAAGCGTGATCGGCCTATAGTTTTTAAGGAGCGTTTTGTCTCCTTTCTTGAAAAAACAATGCCACTACACCTCTGCTCCACGCCTTCGGGGTAGTCCCATTGGTTATTACAGAGTTGAAGAGCCTCCTCAACTCCCCAAGAACAGGTTTACCCCCAGCCTTGAGGAGCTCAGAGGCTACTCCATCTTCACCGGGAGCCTTCCCATTACTAAGCTGTTTGAGAGCCGCCTCGATTTCGTAAACATCTACGTCTGGGAGATCTTCAGTGAAGTGGCGGGTAAGTGGGGCTCTAGGGTCTCTCGCGTCAGGTGTAGACTTCGGTGCATGCGAAGCATACAGTTGTCCGTAAAAGTCCTCAATTTCAGCCAATATCCCCGGGACTGATGTGATGGTTTCACCATTCGAGGTAGCTAACTTTGTCAGATGACTCCTCCCCAGTGTCTTGGTAAAGACCTTCGACCCCCGATTTCGCTCGATCGCCTCATGTACTAGGCGAGTGTTCCAGCTGCGAAGGTCGCGTCTTACCAAGCTCCTGATTTTCTTGTGGAGTGACTGGGGATCTGACAAAGTTTCCTCTGGTGTCTCACGTCTAAATCGCATCAAATCCAGGGTCTCGCTAGAAAGTTTGGACTTCCTATCTGACCGCCTTTTCCGAAAGTGCCTCGTTCCCACTTCGCGTATCATATCATGTAGCATAGTATTATCCAACATTGTTCTACAGAAAAATATACAGATGGGATGTTATTTTACGATAATTTTCACACATGGACAATATACTATAAATTATATAAAATGTTCTATAATGTTTGTTTTCTAAAATAAAACACTATTTTAATAAAGAACGTAACATTATTATGTATTACAGATTCTTAAACACTATGCTTGATATAAAGTAACAATATTTATTTTGTTAATCAACTTATTTTGTTATTTTTTTATACGAAATTGTAGGTAAATGTATGGTACAGTAGTACCCAACCGATATGGCACGTCGTGAATCTTCGTTCGCACAGACAAGAAAGAATGGAAGATTAACGAAATAATGCTTAAAATTTACAATCAACCTTAGATCACTACTATAAGGTTCATAATCCACTGCAGCTGTTAGTTCCGTCTCATTCGCAAGTCACGCCCCTCCGCACACATGGCGGCAGCTGCCAAACAATAGCATTTCCCGCGCTTTGGAAATATATCTTCTGCGCAGGTACATCGGTAAGTCATATCAGTTGGGTACCTACTACTGTATTATATTTAAAAAATATGAATCTAATCCTTTTTAGGTGCATGGAAACGCAATTTGAAATGAGTATTTACGATATCTCGGTACTGTCTCTGATTAGATGCTTTATTTGAATAGTTACCAAGATCAGCCCATTCCTTGTATAAATTGTACATTCTAGCGATACTCAAACTACCATCTAAATATAATATTTTTGAAGATTTATTGTAATGAGTCTCTATAGGTGCAAATGAATCGACATGGGCACACACCGAAAATACCATTTCATCGTCAATAATCCTCTTATGATTTTTATGTCTTCCCCTCATGTCTTTTGTTACCAAAGTACTTCCATCATACTTATCCCAAGCTGTCCGTACTACTCCATCGCTTATCGAATACGTATTTATAAACATAGTTTTACACACTTCTACTTTGGATGAGCCTTTTGGCAAGAAATACTTGTAGGTAAATTGACGATTACGCTTTAAATTTATTTGTAGCCCCCTCTTTTTATTTTTTTTGATGGTATACTTTGCAACTTCTAGCCATTGTTTTTCCTGATCGCCTAATTTCCAAAACTTTTCAAAGATATCCTTTCGTTCATCTGGGGTCAGCTTAGTGTCACATTTATATACACAAGTACAAGCCTTACCCATAGCTTTCGCTGAAACAGTACGGCCCCGTCTCGTAGAATAGGATTTGCCTTGATTTTTTAAGATCTTTCTCTTAACATCCATCCAGTTATCGCTATTACGAACACGGCTTTTACCCCTACGTCGTACAGTAGAATTTGGAGAGGACTGGGCTGAAGTCGCAACTGTATTTATAGAAGGACATGTGCTATTTTCCTCATAATCATGAGTGGAACAAATGACATCGTTACTCTCTGTACTATGGTTTCCCATCGGTATAGGCGATTTTCCGATGTTTTCAAAAGGTCCCTTGCCATCAAGCATTTTTTTCTTAGCGTTACAAGTTCCTGGTGGCGATGGTGAGCAGCATTCTGAAAAAAAAAGTTTACTTATAATCAATCGATGATATTTTGCGAAAATGAGATTATTTCAAAAACATCCATTCTATCAAATTGTAATTAAATAATATATTTATTTTGAATAAAATAAGTATGTCTTAAATATATTTTTAAATAGAAAAACTAAGTAGGTTTGAATTCGCAGTTGAATTGCTTGCTACATACGACACTTGGGCGTGGGAACAGAATAACGTCTGTTGGGATCACTGTATATAGATTTGTAGCTAATCTGCAGTATAGATAACTCATATACATATATACGAACTATTGTTGTAGGTCAGTTTCCTCCAAATATATTATTTTTATTCTTTTATTCTTTAGCTATTTATTTTGTTAATTATATTTCTACAAAATAACTGAATGTTACTGTTAATGAACATCTGACACACACAGTTAATGAACTGTGTGTGTGAGATGAACATTATTTAAAGTATAATATTAAAACCGGAAAATCATAACTAATCTATTTATTTGCTAATATAATAAAGCACGAGAGCTTTTTGGTTGTTTAAACGGGCTAATCTCTGGAAATACCAGTCGTATTCGAAAAAATTCTTTCACTAATAGGACGCTACATTTAGCGGTAGAATTTCTTTTTTTTACTAATATTAGGATAAATAGGGATAATGATCCCCGAGTATTATAGGCTACTTTTTTATCACGGAAACGCGGGTGAAACAGCTATTATTCAAACTAAGATAATTTATTAGATTCAATAAGTTTAGGTGGTTTGTGTGTATGCTCCGTAATTGCAAGCTTGCCTTCTTGCAAGTTTCCTTCCCCGTCGATGTAAACTCTCGCAGGGCACTTAAACCTGGTTCCTGAAGAAGAACAACACCAACGGTACGTAGATTTCCTCCAATACGTATAGCCATTAAACAGTACCAATTCACTCCCTTTACGGGACCTCATCATTTGGTAAACTTTGTCTGCGGAACCAAATAATAATGCAATAATTAACCACCCAACAAACCATTAAGATCACCATCACCGTTGTATCCCAGAGACACGATAGAAACTAAACAAAAGTCTAGGTGTTCGAAGACATACGAGTACTACTTACATTGTTTTCAGTGAGTAGCAATAATTAGTTATTTTATAATAATAACCCCACATGATCTTCACTTGGCTTAGGCCCGTGATTATCATTTCTTACCAGTTCCTTGAACTGAGAAAAAAAAAAGAAACAAAATAATAATAATAATAATCATTTATTTTCAGGCTCTAGACCCATCGTGTGTTAGTAGTTACAAAGAATCTGTGAAAGAAAGTGTATTTTTTATGCACCAATCTGTCTGTGTAAATATTATTAGTGATTTCTTTAAGATATCCACCTTTTTATTTGTTTTTGCCAAGTACATACAGTTAAATACAACATTATTTATTATCACTTAAACAAGTGTTACTCTAAGGCGACAATATACAAAAAGGTTCAATGCCATCTAAACGAGGTGCTATTCTTCTGTACCTGACAGAAGGAAATAGTTTCTGCTTTTGTTTTTGTTTATAAATTTGTCCATCCTTAGTTATAACATCTGGTGGTGCATGCTTATGATCCACATTAGACTTCAGAATCCAAAATGGTCGATCCGGATTCTAGCTCGGCACTTGATATAATTGGACTGTTTTAGAAGTTATCAAATCCTGATCTGATCTGATCGGGACCAAACGGGAAGTGTACCCTTCCAGACAAAAAAAGAATTTTCCAAATCGGTTGATAAATGACGGAGTTATGAGGTAACAAACATAAAAAAAAAAAAAAAAATTACAACCGAATTGAGAACCTCCTCCTTTTTTTGAAGTCGGTTAATTACTAGCTGAGGAGGAAGAACAACACCAACGAAACTGAGCTTTTCTCCAATAAGTATAACCTATGTACAGTAATAATTGGGTACCTTTAGGTGTGTTCATTATTTGATACGTGTTTTCTGTGGAATGAAAATATGAAAGTGTATTTTTTATACTTATCCTTAGATAGTAAGGGTAGATTCCCACCGTCCTTCTAACACGGATGCACCGTTTACAAGGGAATATACACCGTATTAGTAACACCATAAAGAACGAAATAAAATGACTAAAAATAAAAACTTTCACATAATCTAACATCGCAAATGCACGGTTTGCCTGATAAACGTTTATTTAATTTAAGATGTTATTAAAATACAATTAAAAACCCACGTTGGGATGGGACTCCCTTTTAAACTGTATCTTTTGTGTATACTTATAGGATAAGTGCTTAAAATAAATCTTACAAAATACCCTTACTCTTAAAGCGCTATTTAACTAATATACTGTTTAAATGGTCACGTAAATAATGTCACATTATTTGACAATGACTATAGACTGACTTTATTTACGTGACCCTTTGAACAGTATATTAGTTAAATAACGTTTTATGAGTAAGGGGGATATTGTTTAAATGGTTACGCAAATAATGTCACATTATTAGACAATGCCAATAGAGTGACTTTATTTACGTGACCCTTTAAACAGTATATTAGTTAAATAACGTTTTATGAGTAAGGGGGTTATTTTTTTACATTTATGTTAAGCACTTATCTTATAAGTATTTTTACAGTTATTAAGAGAAATATTAAACGGGTGCCAAATATCGGAGTAGATCCCGTCTATAGAGAATAGCTCGCGCTACCATTACCACTGTACCAGCACTATTGGCCTTACGCTGGCACAATGGCCTAAGCTTAAATTTATGACAATTATTGCAAAACGTATGTATTTCTAACATTGGGCACATTTCGCAACACTAAAAAAAAATGAAGTATCCTGTAACTTTTCAGAAATAGAATCTAAACATTGAACATCAACAGATATACAAAGTGTAATGGAAAGGATATATCCATAAAATAACACGGCTTCTTTGGCACTAGACAAACAAATAGTGAAAGAGATTTTACAAATTGGAACCGGATATCTACGAAACATATAGATATCTACCAAACTAAACACTGACTAGGCATCGTTCAAAGAATTTCTTGATGTATTAAAGTATACAAACAAATAATTACAAAGTAGTCATAATTAGAGAACAAGAGTCCAACAGATGCTGGTAAGCCCTTGCTGGCCGTATTATAAATGAGGATGCAAAACGCTTTATCCGTAAGCTCGCGTATGTCAACAACGTATAGGTGAAAGCGGACATTTTCTGTGCTGCACTTTCTTCTCAGACCTACGGAAGTATGTAAGTGACATGGCTTATAAATTGCTAGTTTTCAATATAGCCAAGCTCAGGATCAAACCTACCAAAATATTGAGAATTTCACATGAAAATTACAAGAAAACAATATAACTACTATAATATTAAATAAATTATATTTACCAGAACACACAATCGGTTGTTTCTACCTTTCATTTCATAACCAAGTTTTTTTTATTTAAAGATGTAATAACAAACGAATTTAACAAATCTGCGCTGCGATCATTGATGTAACGACAAATTAACTTATCGATTTTGTCGACAAATCAAACAGCTCTGTGAGAATGACATTTGATATCGATAAGAAACCTAAAAAAATGGTGGAGGGTGATTGTGTTCGAAAACGCAAAGATTATAAATAATTTGATAATTTTGAGTAAATCGAACCTTGGCAGCACATTGCTGCGAGACTCTCCGTGAACAGATCCAACTGTAGGAGTTTTTGTTGGATCTGGAGAAGGAGAAACCTTGAAGCAACATTATTCGAGCGCCACGAGCTCCCGTCACGAACTCTGGGATTAAATCTAAAACATACCTTTAAATTATTATAACTTATATTTTTTTCCAAAATCAAGCATTCACAAATACAGAGTTAAAACAAAAGTCATCATTTCGAAACGGTCACGAAAATAATGTCACATTATTTAACAATGACAATAGAGTGACTTTATTTACGTGACCCTTTAAACATATATATTAGTTAAATAACGTTTTATGAGATGAATGGTCACGTAAATAATGTCACATTATTTGACAATGACAATAGATTGACGTTATTTACGTGACCATTTAAACAGTATATTAGTTAAATAACGTTTTATGAGTAAGGGGGTAAGTAGGCATCCACTAAGCAGAGGTTTTTCAAAATTCAGTCCATAAGAAGAGGTACTCTACTAACAAATAGATACAAAATTAAACATAATGTAACAAATAAAGTGGTACATATAACAACAAAAAACATAACTAATCACTCATACTACGTACGAACGTTACATATCATAAAACTCATTACACATTTACAATTTATTTTAAAAAAATCACATATCAATATGATTTTAACTTTACATATTTTCCATCAGCAGCCTTGTAGTAAATAGGAGGTTTGTGATTATGTAACAGGACATATTTGACAAGCTGCCCATTTTTATCAAAGCGAAGTTTAGCGGAACAATCAGCAGTATTTTTCTGGGTGCAGTTCCAATATCGACCATCACTTGTAGTCTGACAATATGTAAAGTTCTGAAGCATTAGATACGGGTGCTTGGTATTCGATACGTGGATCCTTTTAAAAGATAGATCTGAAAGGTTAAAGCATAGCCTTTGTTACTTTTATTATTATTGGCTATTTTTTACACACGTCACGATTTCAGTCTACGCAGAGCTTCTAAACTCCCGAGATACTGTTTGTTTTTCATGAGGTGGTATAGACCAGTCTTTCGGTACCCGTATAAAGTTTGAGTTTTGGGACACCCTACATATGTAGAAGGCATCCAGTACCACATCTAGGACGAGATAGAAAATAATGTATAATGTGAAAATAAGAACGTATATTTAATAAAAAAATTATAACTTATCATTAATACTACTGCATGGGCAATATTAACCGTACACAAGCGCACTACTTAAATATTTTACCTTTAAAAACACAGATGGGCCTGCTAACTTCATGAGAAGTTCTTAGAACGTTGCGTATCATCAAACTCGTTACATAATACAATTTTCAACACACTCGCTCGTAAAGTGACGTTTATTTATAATGCAGCTTATTACGCACTAGTGCTGTTTAATTTGCATTACCGCACAGTTTTATGATACGTATAATCCCGATTATGATAAGTTTGTACCTCGCTGCAAGTGATATGTGTGGTGAGCAAGCATTCTTAATTTAAACGGGTAAAATAAATTGACAGCTCTCAGCTGTAAAAAAAAAAAACTTGCGCGCCATATTTGTTAACGTGTGTGGTTGATTATTATCAACAAAATCTACTTCAAAAAATACAAGCTTTTTTCCTCGCAAGTGTCTTGAAAAACGTCGTATGACACGCGTGTGCATTGATTATTACACTCTCGGCTCACGCGGTTTATACCGCCTACAGTGTCAATAACCAACTTTGCACACATGTATCATAATGTACTATAATCAATAATGATTTAATGGATCACATATCAAATACATATGTTCTACCTCTATATATTTTCCATCAGAAGCCTTGGATTAAATAGGAGGTTTATGATTATGTAACAGGTCATATTTTACAAGCTGCCCATTTTTATCAAAGCTAAGATTAGCGGAACAATCTGCGGTATTTTTCTGCGTGCAGTTCCAATATCGACCATCACTTGTAGTCTGACAATATGTATTGTTCTGAAGGGTACTTCGATACGATTCGAAGCGCTCGTGGTGTACGTGATAAGCGGATCTTAATCGATAAGTTATTCCGAAACGAATGAGCTATCGCTCATATTTTTAGGAGCTTTATCAAGAATTAGATAGATAGATAGATAGATAGATAACTCTTTATTGTACAAAAAGTATTTAACAAAGTATAAAAATAAATGCTTAAAATTAAAAAATTACTGTAAGTACAATAGGCGGTCTTATCGATAAGAAGCGATCTCTTCCAGACAACCTTGGGATGGAGAGGAATTTAGATACGTTATTAGACAGTGGTTAATTAATCAGTTTTTGAACTTGTTGACTAGTCTAATAGGTCTACAAGACTAAATAGGGTATCATATGAAAGGACATTGTTTCTACATTCCAAAATAGGTTTTTATTTTCTTTTATATTACGTAGTTTTTGACAAAGTTTCAAAATTCTAACATTGATGTAAATATTACAGGAAAAATAAAACTAAGTTTGTAACTAACACAGTTTCTTCGAAATCATTAAAATTCGTTTACATAGTTAAATTTTTACATATTGCCCTTCACCTGTTTTACATAAAACAGGCGGTGGGTGATTATGTTCCGTAACAGCGTGTACTATGATGCCATCATTATTAAGGGTTAACTTAGCTGGACACTGCTTGGCCTTCTGCCGTGAACAATACTGGTAGCGAAATGATTTACCACGTTGAGAAAATGTGTATTTTTTATACAGCACGATGTTTTTAGTAACCCCGACGCTAATTATATCATAGGTTTCTGTGGGTATAAATAAATAAATAGTCATTGATTATGCAGTAGACTAACCCCCTTACTCATAAAGCGCTATTTAACTAATATACTGTCACATTATTTGATTATGACAATAGAGTGACGTTATTTAAACAGTATATTAGTTAAATAACGTTTTATAAGTAAGGGGGCTAATTAATAATAAAATCTTATCGTAGAGTCATTTGTTAACGTTCATAACTGCCTTATCAGGGCCTAAATTGAATAAATGCTTTTTGAATTTGAATTTATCCACACCAAGGTAAATAAGAAAAAGGTAAATAAGGTATCTAGATTTAATTTATTTCGTCACAATAATAAACCAGTTTATTCATTAATCACAAACAATTATATTTTTTTAAACTGACAGAATGTGTTCAGGTGCTTAGGGAGCCTTGTCACCCTGGTCGGATAACAATACCAACTACATTTTATATTTTTACTAAAAACATACGGCGATATTTAACCAGCATACCTATTGTTTAAATGGCAACCTTAATGTTATATTGTTTGACAATGACCATAGTGATAAATAAATATTTGACAATCTACACAGGGTTTTACTATAGCGTTAATAGTTTAATAAATAAATAAATAATAAATATCCTGGGACATTCCTCACACACGGTCTGTCATCTGATCCCAAACTAAACAAAACTTGTACTATGGAAACCAGATAACTGATATAATACAAATACTACTTTTTGTTTGTAAATAATATACATAATTATACCCAGACTCAGGAAATACAGACATGTCAATGCACACAAATGCATGTCCTGTGTGGGAATTGAACCCACGGACTCCACGCCTTAACCAACTGCGCCAACTGGCCCTTCAAGTTTGTTTATTAAGAACTTTAATAAACAACATTTTTAGTGTATAGGGACTATCTCCTTACAATAATCACTTAAAATCGACTGAATCATGATTATATATTATTTTTTTTACCTTATATTATATAATCTTATAACCTTATATTCTGGTCGCGGAGTCTTAATTCTTACCACAAGAGGCTGTGTGAGGTTAAAAGTCGAAACGTACCTAGCTCACAAGGCGACAAAAATGTGTTGGACAATTTGGTTGTTCTGTAAATATTACTACATCATATTAACTACACCCAAATAGTATTAAGTTACATTATATGAAACTTAATTATAGTATTAAGTTACATTATATGAAACTTAATTATAGTAGGATTAAGTTACATGATATGTAACTTAAGTGTAATAAATTGATCAATGTATGTCTATCGTGTAGATATTATGTCTTTATTTACACACCAAATACCAATAATAGGTAAAACATAAAAATCTGCTGCTAGGTATCCAGCTATTTCTTGAAAAGAAGAAATAACTGTAGAAATTCATCAATTCTTTTTCACCTCGACTTTTATTCCGTCGGTTTGAGCCTGATTTATCCTCATTTGCTTTAATTTATTGAATGCTATTTTCTTTCATTCTAATTTGGCTGATATCTTAGATCTGAAAATATATCAATAACTTATCATAATTATAGAGAATATTCCTAATAGTTTAATAAAAGTGTAAACTTACTTTTTTCTTCTCTTAATTCTTTGATTGCTATGTTTAAGGGCGCTGTGTTGTAGAAATACATCTATTTGTTTTTGCGAGCACGTTTTGTCGACAAGACAAAACATTTTGGAAAGAATGTCGCGTACTCTCAAAAAATGTACAAATGGTCTTTTGTCACACCCCTTTATCCCTTTCCAAGTGCACAAAATAAGACATTCGTCTGTTATTATATGGCTCATCAAATGTATTCCAAATCTGTTTAATTTCTGAGATCCGTACGCAGCTAATATTTTTGAGAATTTTTTTATCTGAAATAAGCACATGGTTATTGATTTTGATTGATAAGCAATAATCACAAATGTATAAGTTATACCTTTTTATAATTGTAATATAACAATACATACCAATTTATTTCCAAAATTCTGATCTAGGAGATTTTCTTCCAAAGTCTCCAAATCATTTATTGTTTCTATTGGAAACTTCAAATTGATATCTGTAATATCGTCTTCTGTATTTAGGTCAAACGGACCTGGAGCTTCTGTTGTTTTTGATTCCAAAAGATGCATCACATGAGCTTCTGTTGTTTTTGTTTCCAAAAGATGCATCACTGGAGTTTCTGTTGTTTTTGTTTCCAAAAGATGCATCACTGGAGTTTCTGGTGTTTTTGTTTCCAAAAGATGCATCACTGGAGTTTCTGTTGTTTTTGTTTCCAAAAGATGCATCACTTTTTCAAGCCTCACCAGTATTGTGCTAAGACGGTGATCATCGTCCTTGCGATCTGAAGAAAATAATTGCATTATTACACAAATAAATATCCTGGGACATTCCTCACACACGGTCATCTGATCCCAAACTAAGCAGAGCTTGTACTATGGAAACCAGATAACAGATATAATACACATACTAATTTATTTTTGTAAAAACATACTTAATATACATAAACACACCCAGACTCAGGACATACAGACATGTTCATGCACACAAATGTATGTCCCGTGCGGGAATCGAACCCACGACCTGCGGCGCAATAGGTGGAATCTTTACCAGAGTCTTAACCAACTGCGCCAACTGGTATGTCAAGTAGATTTAAGATTCAGATCGATAGACCCGTCGCCATCGAAAAATTTCCTCTATGCCAGCAGCGAACTATGTATACATATGAAACCGGGTCTGCAGGGCTGGTACCGATATATACTAAATTCATACAAAGCCATCGAACAATTCACCCAAAGAAGCGTTCATTTTGTGTGAAATCTATTCCGCCAATTCCCCAGCACCGATAATGCGCTCTAATTGGCCAAGTCAAGGACACACTAAACATTTAGATGCAGTGATAGTTCCTTGCTTTTCAAAGTCAGTGCAAAAGCCAGTGACTAGTTGCGGAATTGTATTGATCGAGTATTACTCTACTCTAAGAATTTTTCAAGATATACAAAGCGAACCAAAATACATTACAAGGTACATTGGGCTCCTCAATGCTAAGGGCAATGTTAAAACCGTTAAGGACATAACGAGTAAGTTCATCATTCATGGATACAGTGAAATAACCGTACAGAACAATATCAAAACATATTTTTTAATTAAATTCTTCGATACACGTGAACATACTTAAAATTACCTATTACATCCTATAATATTTTCCATCCAATTGACATAACTTTGGCGGCGGATGATTATGTTTCACATAGGCATTTTTTATACTGCCGTTCTTGTTAAGGGTCAGCTTAGCCGGACACTGTAGCATCGTCCTCTTAGAGCAATACTGATGACGGTAGGACGGGCCCTTTTGCGAAAATGTATAATTTTCGTACAGTAGTATATTTTTATTGTTCACATTGATAACTTCATATGACTCTGTGTAAATAAAATATTAATATAATTTACCTCTACATTGATATCAAATATATTTTTACGGAATGTTACTAACAATAAATAAAACATTTATTGAACATTTTAAATATAGTTTATACAAGAATAATTTACTTCTTTAAAATAACCAACATTTTTGTTCTCGATTCAAATACTAAAATCTAAGGTAACTACAAAGTAGATGCAAATTCGATTTCGGATTTGGTTTTCAAACGTATATGGAACTCAAGCTGTTCTTGATAGCTAAGAATATGGGAAGGGTGCTTTCGGGAAAGCAGGAAAAGAGAGACGATTTATGAGCGACGTAGTATTTATTGACAGTCAGTGAAATATTTATAATAAAAACAATATAAATAATTAAAATAAAAGTCCAAAGTCACACTAACATTTTATTAGGCAGACTATATATAGTGATATTATATAGGACTTAATGTTCATTAAACGGAACTTATCACATTTGAATATTTTTATAGATAAGTTAGAGATGTGATGAATGTAATATCATTCTGTCCTTTTATTTTAATATTCCTTAGTCCTAAAGTTAAACGAAAAATTCCATTAAAAACAAAAGTTTGACATATATATTATCATTTGATAAAATAAAACCCTGCAAATCATTGACACACAAGATGCCACCTTGGTACCATGGACGTACCCGCGAATAGTACATAAACAAACTATGTGACATAGACAATTCTACAAAAAAATAACTTAAAGTACCTAATCATTCATTCGATATCCTCCAATACTTTCCATCATTCATTTTATACAGTGTTGGCGACGGATGATTATGTTTTAAATAAGCAGTTTTTATACTACCATCCTTGTTAAGGGCCAGCTTAGCCGGACACTGCAGCCTTCTCCTCTTAGAGCAATACTGGTAACAGTAGGACGAACCATGTTGCGAGAATGTATTGTTCTTGTACAGAATTACATTTTTATTGTTCAATTTGATAACTTCATATGATTCTGTGTAAATAAAATATGACTATAATTTACCTCTACATCTATATAAAAGAAAGTCGTGTTAGTTACACTATTTATGACTCAAGAATGGCTGAACCTACAACTACTGAAAAAAGCGTACTGAACAAAGAAATACATCCCACAATATTAGGCATAATATTTTAATTTTAATTAAATTTTTCGATAAACATGAACATGTGCACATATTATTACATCCTATAATATCTTCCATCCGATTTACATAACCTTGGCGGTGGATGATTATGTTTCACATAGGCATTTTTTACACTACTGTCCTTGTTAAGGGTTAGCTTAGCCGGACACTGCAGCATCGTCCTCTTAGAGCAATACTGGTTACGGTAGGACGGACCTTGTTGGCAAAATGTATGGTTCTTGTACAGAATTATATTTTTATTGTTCAAGTTGATAACTTCATATGATTCTGTGTAAATAAAATATTAATATTATACTGTTCCTACAAAGTAGATGCAAATCGATTTCAGATTTGGTTTTCAAATATATGTGGAACTCTTACAGTGGTTGATCTAGGATTATGAGAAGACTAGGGACTATACTCATAAAAAAAACAATGGAAAAAATATAGTAAGGCACTTAATGCTCATTGTGGTGTGGGTAATAAAAACTTTAATCACTAATTTCATATTTTGTATGGATATGTTATGAGGATTAGATAAATAAAGTCATAATATTGATTTAAGTCAAAGTTATTAAATTCATCATAATATTGCTATTGATATTATATTATAATTTATCACTTTCTTAAATCGAAAATTATATGAAGATTCAAGTTTTTTTTTTAATTTTTTTTTTCCCATAAAAATAAAAGGTTATCTATTTTATCATTTAATAAACACCACACACACATTTAATGACACCAAAGTGTGAAGAAGTGAACCCAAACTCGTCAAGTCCGCCAACCTTGGTACCGTGCGCCCGCGAATAGTAGGAACATAAACAAACATAATGTAACGTAAGGTATTAATCAATTTTACAAAAAAAGAAGTAGGTACTTACTCATTCGATATCCTACAACACTGTAGGATGGGACAGCTATTAAATAAGCATTTCGGGTAAATAAGTATTTTTTATAATACCATCCTTGCAGGTTGCCTGTGCAACGAATCATTTGCGATTCATGCGACATATTTAGTACCAAGTTTCACACGATCATGAATCACATGTGATCAAATTTAGAGGTAAATTCGCAACTTATTTTTTATTAGATGTAGCAAGACAAGCCAAATATTTAGCAAGGGGTACACCATCTAGAGTAGAGAAATAAAAAAAACCGGCCAAGTGCGAGTCAGACTCGCGCACCGAGGGTTCCGTACAAACCTGTAGGTAGGTACCTATATAAGTAAATGGTAGTACCTGAGTATTTGATATGAATTTCAATTTATGACGTATTAAAAAAAAACTACTTACTAGATCTCGTGCAAACCAATTTTCGGTGGAAGTTTGCACCGTAATGTACATCATATAAGGTCCTAATAAATTAGTGAACTTCCTCTTGAGGGATGAATGTATAGGTCATTAGTAATCAAAAAATAATATTAGAAAAATAATCCGAGGGAAAAAAAAATAAAAAATCCTATACTGTCTCTATGCAAATCAAAGAAGCCGCGCGAAGGTTTTTTTTTTTTTTTTCCTCGGATTGTTTTTCTAATATTATTTTTTGATTACTAATGACCTATACATTCATCCCTCAAGAGGAAGTTCACTAATTTATTAGGACCTTATATATTTTTTATAGATTTATCATTCTCTTATTTTAGAAGTTACAGGGGGGGGGGACACACATTTTACCTCTCTCTCGCGCAAACTATTCAGTTTAGAAAAAAATGATATTTGAAACCTCAATATCATTTTTGAAGACCTATCCATAGACACCCCACACTTATGGGTTTGATGAAAAAAAAAATTTTAGTTTCAGTTCTAAGTATGGGGAACCCCCAAAATTTATTGTTTTTTTCTATTTTTGTGTGAAAATCTTAATGCGGTTCACAGAATACATCTACTTACCAAGTTTCAACATTATAGTTCTTATAGTTTCGGAAATAAATGGCTGTGACATACGGACGGACAGACGGACAGACAGACAGACAGACAGACAGACAGACAGACAGACAGACAGACATGACGAATCTATAAGGGTTCCGTTTTTTGCCATTTGGCTACGGATCCCTAAAAACCTGCAGTGATTTATCAAAAAATATTTATATTTTGGGAATATAAATAAACTTAAAAAAAAATGAAGAATAAACTACGACATGTTATAATTGAAAAAGAAAAAGACTAAAAAAATACTATTTTTTTTGGTGCACCTCGTTGTAACACGACAAACAATAGCTTTTTTTACACTCCAGACACTGTGTGTTGACTTGCTTTGCTTTGAGTGGATTTCCCTCTGCCTTTTTTTTTAGCATAACAAATGACACAACGTCGACGTACTAGACGACCTTCTCTTCTTGGTATATGAGTAAGATTGTGCTTTCCTGTGATAGTAGATGAACTTGATGGTCTTGCCTGTCTTTTTACCGCTTCTACTTCGCCAAGCCAATGACTAATCATGGTCTCTTGGACGTCTAAAACAGTATATTGATAAGTCAATGTCATCGATATTTAATTACTTTTATTCATAGACTTAAAAGATCAGTAGGTATCAAACATATTATGATCATGAACTTCGTACGTCCCATATATCAAATGTGATGCATATCATATATGATTAATTGAACGTTAAATGTAAGATATGGTATATGGTATATAAGATATACAGTAAGAGGCACGAGCCTTGAGCACGAATTGACACCTGCGCAATAAAATAAAAGAATTTTATTTTAATCTTTCTTAATTTCTGTTATAAGAAAAGTCAAGAATTTTCAATTAAAAACAAAGGTTGTCTGTCTATCTATCATCCATTGCAAATATGTGACACCTACGACCCACTAGCGAATAGTGAAATCAAATCAAAATCAAAAAATAGTTTATTCTGTGTAAACCCTGATAAAGCACAATAAATGTTACAGTTTAAGAGTGCGCATAAAGCCAGATAAAATAGCGGCTGGCAGATGAAACAAACTTATGTCTAACATTCGCGTGGCATGAGACGGCGGCAATAGCGTGTTTTGCGGAACAAAAATGAACTATACGCTTCTAATCTAAATAACTCGTAAAGTATAGTATTTTAAAATATCGTTAGTATCGGCCCTAGGTATTAGCGATATTATCTATCGAATTTTTGTTTTAATGAGATACACCATGAACGAATAAAAACGACAATTAATTAATATTAGAGGTAACTTTGTGTTTTTTTTCTATCGAGGAATTTTCATTCCATTATGTTTTTGTTTTGCTCTGACTGAACCCAAATGATCTGATGAATGATGATGTAGATAATGAAAATACCCTTATAAAATTATTATTTTATTTAAATATTATTTACTTGGGTAAATTTTAATTCTAAGATATGTTATTTTGCTTTATACGCACTCTTAATATACAACCAGTTAGAAATACACTAGAAGAAAATAAAATACATACTTTCAACATTATTGTGATATCCTACAATAACTTCCATCGTTCATTTTATACAGGGTCGGTGGTGGATGATTATGTGTCGCGAAAACATTCTTTATACTGCCATCCTTGTTAAGGGTCAGCTTAGCAGGACACTGCAGTTTTATCTTCTTAGAGCAATATTGATGACGGTAGGACGGTCCTTTTTGCGAAAACGTATGATTTTCGTACAGGATTATATGTTTATTGTTCACCTTGATAACTTCATATGATTCTGTGTAAATAAAATATAATTATAACCAACTTTAAGTGTGTAGTTAAACATTAATAATCCTAATCTTTTGGAACGTAAACGTTACTCGCTGTGTCACTGTGTGATCACAAAATTTCAAACATATATTAATTATTTACAAAATAACAAAAGAGCTTCAAAATAAGTACTTAGAGGGCGAACTCGTATATGGGGCGCGCCGCTTACTTTCGGCGATTTGTAAAGCATAACTAAGACTGCGTTCGCACGGGAGTTTAAATTTATGAATACTTCCGACGTAAAGAAACGGCAACGTGCGAACTCGATTAGTGATAGGAGAATTCATACGTTCTGTTCATAACGTTAAAAATAACGCGCATTAAAAGCGTTCGTGCAAACGTAGGCTAGGCTATGCGTTTTCGTATTAAACCAGCCGCGAAGCAAACGATCCACTCGTGCATCAAATAACTCCGAACGTTTTTCAATATTTTTATTATATTACAACAAATAAAACAGATTTTAATGCAACATCATATTCTTATATTTTTTAATTCTTATTTTAGGTTTTAGAAATTCTAAATTCATAGATCTTAAATTTTAGCAGAGAAATAAACTAAAATATATAGTACCTACGCAAATATTTTCCCGAACAATATTAGCACCAAGTTTTCAAAACTTCCAATTTCTTCCCACAAAAAGTTTCATACAAAAATACTGGGTTTAATTTCGAAAAACCCTATCATAGCGGCCTACACCTATAAAAACTTAGCTACTAAATATCATATTTTTATATAGCCTTTATAGTATCTGATCTGTTATTTATTGAACACAGATTTACACCTGCGCAGTAGTTAATTTTTCGGTCTGTTTGGCAAAATTATATTTTTAATATTAATTCAGTATGGGGAGCTGTCTTTTTTGAGCAATACTGGTTACAGTAAGACCTACCATGCCGCGAGAATGTATGATTTCTGTACAAAGTTACAATCTTGCTGTTTACGTTGATCACTTCATATGAGTCTGTAACAAAAGAATATTCAAACATTGAATATACTTGTATTTTTAAATAAAGTTGTATAAATAAAACGTAAGTTGTCTAGAATTACAGTTTATTACTAAGTATTGGTAATTATTCAATAACAATCAAAATCGTGTGACGTAGATCTCTCTTACTTACACCTAAATGCTTTCTACGTATATTAGCAGGTAGAAGGTGAGTTCTAACAAACATATTTTAGTTATAGGTATAAAATTCAACATTATCATTACGTTCCTTATTAGGGTTCCGAGACAAAAAGGAACCCTTAATCTGGTTTCACACGAGACGATATAGACAACTACAATGGCTCTGAAGATGAGTCCTCGAATTGAACATAAACAAACAATGGGACTCCTACAAAAAAGATATGTTATTTCCGTATACTTACTTACCTACAATACTTTCCATTATTCATTTTAAACAGTTTTGGTGGTGAATGATTGTGCTTCGTGTTAGCTTTCTGTAGAATACCATACTTGTCAAGGGTCAGTCTAGCCGGACACCGTAGCGACACCTTCTTAGTGCAATACTGGTTACAGTAGGACGAACCTTGTTGCGAGAATGTATAGTTCTTGTACAGCATTATATTTTTATTGTTCACGTTGATAACTTCGTAAGATTCTGTGTAAATAAATTGGACTATATAGTTATAGAAAGAGATATGTGGTTTTAAGCATATTTTTTTAATATTACTTGAATTGGAATAAAACATTAACCCCCTTATTCATTATCGCTTTTTAACTAAATCAGTGTAATAGTGTCCTCCGTTTCACTCTTTCGATTACCAAATGTCACGTGTCAGATAAAGGCTTCAGAATTTTAGCTAATCAACGTTTGATAACTTCATTATGAATAAGGGGGTTAGTGTGTGGGAATATAGTGTATAAAAAAGGATATTGAAAAAAACCTAATATTGCGTAGATAAATCAACTTTAATAAATAACCAACTTTAGTAAAGTGAGTCTTAGTAGTAAAGGAACTTATGCAGGCAGACTCTAAATCATACTTAGTTTTCAAATATCAATTAAATATTATAATTGTATTTTTGAAATACTAATAACGTTAATATTGGATTTCATTATTTCAACATTAGTCACGGTAATTTACTATTTTTTTACACATAGATATTGCCCATCATGCATCCGTCTTATATAATTTTAGTTTGACAGTGTATGATTTGTTCCGTGATAGCACGCATAATAAAACCATTAGACCGGGAGATACTGGCACAAATTACTTATATACCTAATAGCTGTTCCCTGCGGTCACACCCGCGTTCCCGGGATAAAAAGTAGCCTATAACCTTCTCCATACCATAAACTAACTGCATTCACAATTTCATGGTGATCGGTTGAGTAGTTAAAGCGTAACAAATAAACACACATTCGCACTTAAATAGTTTTTTTTTTCTTTAAAAGCACCCGCCATCTCAGTGTGTTATTTCCTTATATTATCGTCACTATTTATTTTGTGATATTTTTTATAGGTTTAGATAGGATTAATAGTAATATCGTGGTTCATACTTCACAGAAGCTATCTGATTATTTGAAAATATTCTCCTTTCTTCTTAAACAGTTTTGGCGGTGGGTGATTGTGTTGCGTGACAGCGCGCAGTATGTTACCGTGTTGATCCAGGCTCATCTTGGCTGGGCACCGTAATGACTTCTTCTTGGAACAGTACTGATACCGGAATGATGGTCCCCATTGTGCGAACGTGTGGTTTTTGTACAGGATAACGTTTCTGCTGTTAAGTCTGATTGATTCATAGGAATCTGTGTAAGTAATATAAATAAAAATTATATTGTTACTGCACATTGACACAAATAAAGAATATAATAAATTAATTAATACTTCTATTTGATGTTTAAAGAACATTACAGGAATGAAATATGCAATATTATAATGTTATTTTTGATCTATTAAATAAAATACTGGGTTTGACTAAATTGTATTTGTAATCTATTTCTATTTTATTTCAGCAAATAAATACTTTGAGTTAGTTTTAAATTATAATACTTAACAATGACACGCTGAATAAAAAAAAAAGTTTTTCGTTTTATTAATAAGTTTGGAGAGGTTTTAATTTTAAATTAGATTATTAGGAAATAATACGTATAATAAATTTTCTTAAAGCGAACTTACGTTTCGTAACTGGTATATAATAATCTTAATACTTATTTCGTACCTCTATATAAATTATAGTAAAATGTCTACTACAGAATAAATATATTTCTTTCATTATTTCTGTTTATTTTAACCGATGATATTTGCCATCATCTGTTTTAAATAGTTTTGGCGGTGGATGATTGTGGTGTGTGATAGTGCGCAGTATGGTACGATCACGGTTGAGATACAACCTCGCTGGGCACATCAGCTGCATCTTCTTCGAGCAATACTGGTTACGGTAGGACGACCCGCGCTGTGCGTACGTGTGATTTTTGTACAGTATAGCATTTTTACCATTTACACATATCGCTTCATACTTTTCTATGGACGAAAATAGTAGTTTTAATTAATAATATCAAGGTTTTTAACTTTTCCAACAACGATGTGTGTAATCAGTGGGGCGATTACGTTACTAAATTTCAATCATTTTCGAATTGAAATCGGTTCAATATAGCGGTTTTCTGTTAACTTTTTTACGTTCTGATAACTGCAAATACAAACAGTGGTTCATTAGAAATGGAACCATTTCCGATTTTGTAATATCTCAACCGATTCAGAGGTTATTTCAATCAGAATTTCATTGAAATAAATAAAGTTACGTAATCCACGTACAGTTGGTTTACCGCGTATTCACAGCGAAACTTCTAAACTGATAGTGATTACCAATTGGACTGGGACAATTGCGCCGGTACCAGCGCTATGACCTATGACATTTTCCTTATCGTCATTACGTAATTAGACCCCTGAAGGATCGCCATACTGGTACAAATGACCAGGAAATTTGTGCCAGTATCTCCCGGTCTATAAGATCAGTCGAGAATTTTAAAAATAATAATTCTATTAGCAATATTGCTTTAGCTTTTCCGCGGGGCTATCGCGTAATAAAAATATAGATTTTCAAATAAGTGCATATCCATTTCCTTGCGGAATACCCACGACAGTTAATTTACTATTACTCGGGAACTCAGATTAAACCTCAGGTTGATAGCTAAACTAATAATGGTTTATCAAATATCTAGATTTCTAGTAAAAAATCTGTATCTCACTCTAGAAAACTGTACCTCTGTACAAGAAATCACAGGAAACAGTATTTCTATAGTTAGTAAGTAAGTATTTAGTATTTATAATAAAGACCTTTTTTTTATATACGATAGTCATTTATTTTTAATGAATTATTAAATATCAAAATAAAATGTATTAGAAATATACTTATCGACTACTTATCATGCGAGGAAAATAAGCACTTGTCCAAAAAAGAAGCCTTTAATTAGCCGGGACTAACAAATCTGAATAAAGGCATATATTATTAATACATTCTGGACGAAAACAGGACCTGCGCTAGACGCTCTAGGCTCTAGGTCTTGAAATATTTAACAATATATAGGAATATTAGGATTGAACATTATACATTTTTTAATCAGGGATCATTGTTTTATTTTGGAATAAGTATGAATCTAACTTCTTCTGGTTTTCTTGAGTAAAGGTTATCCCCCTTACTCATAAAGCGCTATATACTGTTTAAAGGGTCACGTAAATAATGTCACATTATTTGACAATGACAAAAGAGTGACTTTATTTACGTGACCCTTTAAACAGTATATTAGTTAAATAACGTTTTATGAGTAAGGGGGTATGACTCCTTTCAGATCTTAAAATATTTACCATCGGATGTTTGACAAATTTTAGGTGGTGGATGATTATGATGAACATTAGCACGTTCGATATTACCATCTTTACCGATAGTCAGTTTTGCTTTACACAGTTTGCTTTGTTTCATTGAACAGGCTTGGTAACGAAATGACGGACCTTGTTTAGAAAATGTGTAGTTGTTGTAAAAAACAAGATTCTTTCCATTTAAGCATATGATCTCGTAGTTTTCTGCAACAATAAAGTAATAAGATCAGTTTCGTCTTCCTTACCTGTGAGCAGGTTACCATACCTATAATCAGAATCTCCTGGACTCGTTCGGAATGTGGGCAGAATTTGAGATCGTTCGGAATGACCAAAATGGTGTAGAACATCTGAAAGAACTGAGTTGAGGCGGCAACTCCTTCTCCCGCATTTCTGCAACGTTGGCTCATATCACGTAGCATGCACGTAGTCGACTATGTTAATGTTCACTTGCCAATTATATTTATTACAAGAGTCCGGAATTTTCGACGCCTCCGATTTTTATTTGAGAACCTAAAAATTGGTGACCACAATACCAACATTTGGAAACAACTTTTATACATTTTATTTTATTTTATAACTTATATACCTACCTACCTGCGTTTTCATAAACAATAAAAGTGATATGCCAATTATTGAAATGTTTTACAAAAAACTTAAACCGACTTGGCAGGGCTATTTTAAAACGTTGGAAACGATATAGGAAACGAATTCAAAAACTACTGAGGCGATTTTCCGCAATTGCTATTTTAATTTCCGAATTCGAATATTTTTGATGTTTCTTTTCGTAAATATCAATTCGATTTAAATAAAAAATTCCGAGGCGAATTTCAGCAATTGCTATTTTAATTTCCAAAAACTTTTCGATTACTTAATCGAATTGATATTTACGTAAAGACACATTAAAAATATTCGAATTCGGAAATTAAAATAGCAATTACGGAAAATCGCCTCAGTAGGTTTTGTATCCGTTTCCGAAATCGAGTCCGAGCGTTTTAAAATAGCCCTTCTGATGACATTGGAACCAAACGGGAAGCGTACCCACTTCCCGTTTGGTTTCAAATTTCCAATGTCAAATTCCGAACAAAAAAAGAATTTTCCAAATCGGTTAATAAATGACGCGAGTTATTAGGTAACAAACATAAAAAAAAATATACAACCGAATAGAGAAAATCCTCCTTTTTTTAAGTCAGTTAATTATATAAGGTCCTAATAAATTAGTGAACTTCCTCTTGAGGGATGAATGTATAGGTCATTAGTAATCAAAAAATAATATTAGAAAAATAATCCGAGGGAAAAAAAATAAAAAATCCTATACTGTCTCTATGCAAATCAAAGAAGCCGCGCGAAGGTTTTTTTTTTTTATTTTTCCTCGGATTGTTTTTCTAATATTATTTTTTGATTACTAATGACCTATACATTCATCCCTCAAGAGGAAGTTCACTAATTTATTACGACCTTATAGATATAAAAAGGAGTGAAATATAAAAACAGTAACAGAAAATTGCATGTGTAATAATTCAATGGCATAGGCATCGATATATTATCTTCTGTCTAGATTAAGGGTTAAGTTCAAGACAACATCGTGAAAGTGGCCGCTTGGAAACTCAATAAAACAAAATTATGTCACTCATGAATGAATGTTCTACGTTCAAACGTGGAACTACTGAAACTGACATAGCGACACCTTTGTCTTATTTCTTCGGCCGTTTTTTCAGCTATCACCCTTATTCTAAGGTAATACTATTTCGATGGGCATAGGTATATTTAACATGAAACAATATTCACATGTAACCATGGAGCCTTATATAATTCCCATCAGATGTTCTAATAATGTTTGGTGGTCGATGGTTATGTTCAGTATACTCTTTTTCAATTATGCCATTGGAGTCAAGTATCAATTTCGCTTGGCATTGCAAACTCAACTTTTTAGAGCAAGTTTGATATCTGAATGAGGGACCTCTTTTTGAATACGTGTAGTTCTGATACAGAACTACTGGTTTTCCATTAAGTGAAATGATTTCATATGTGCCTGTAAAACATAAGATTTATATAATCAGCACTTAGGTACATCGTGTGTTCATGGATATAAATTTCACGACACTTAACCATCAACATACTTCTCATACTAATAATACCTTAATTGAAAAAAAAAACATAAAAATACGAAGAAAACAGTACAGAAAAACTTTAATTAAGTAAGTATTTATTAGGTAAATCAACAGTTTATTAAATGCCATAACATTCAAATATTTATAAGTTATGAAGCCAATTTTCACAGAAGTAAGCAAACAAAAATGAACATTGATTTGTAAATTACTCTAAAAAACAGATATGGATAACAAATATATGAAACTGTCAATGTGGCAACATCTCTAGCGTGCGGAACAGTTCAACAGTTCACAATCATGAGAGACTCTTGGCACACCAAGAGTCTCTCATGATTGTGAAAGAGTTCAAATGACATTTTCCGTCGTACTGTTTATACGGCTAATTGAAAATTAGTTTTTAAAAAACTATTTTATTTATTCACTCGCGAACAAGGAATATAATATAATAATAATATTCTTTAGGCAACCGCTCGGTTTGGAAGCTGGAAACAGACTGAGCAGACCAGCCATTAAAAGTTGGACCTAGCTAACTAGACTGCTAAGTGAGGGAGATGAGATGCCAGATCAGCCTTAAGGCTAGCAAAGCCCGGGTATAACACCTCCCCCTTTAAGAGGAGACTTTGGGCACCGTTACGAGCTACAAGCAAAAAAAAAAAGAAAGAGCGAAAAGTTTGCTACTAAGTTACTCGGCTCCCAAAAGTCATGCACACCTTCTGGAATTGCGCAAACTCCAATTACACGCATTTAGGACCAAATGAAGGTATTAAAACGATTTCCAGATCACTGGAAATTAATTCCTCAAAACACTTTTTATGGATCTAATTTTATTGGCCTATATTTTGCTATTGTAGATTGATATTTCGACACTATTTATATGAAAAGTAAGTAATAAAAGATTAAATCGAATATAGAAACTCGTCGCCCGCTGGAATTTCAATGCTAATGCGTTTATTAATTATATTATGTCAACTTTATAATACGATCCATCAGGTTTCATCACCAATTTAGGCGGTGCGTGGTTATGCCATATTTGAGCTTCTTGAATGTTACCATCCTTGTTCAACTTAATTCTGGATTGGCAGTACGTAGACCTCTTTCTAGAGCAATATAAATTTAAAGCTCCATTTCGAGAAAAAGTGTGGTTCAAGTACAAGTACGCTTGTTTTCCGTTTATTTTGATAATTTGATATTCACCTGTGCAAAAGAAACGAATTTTGGTTGATTATTTATTGATTATATTACTAGACTAAGACTAGCTGTTTATTTCATTTCTTATTTGATTAGATACGTCAAAGTGTACTACTTAAAAGATTTTTATAAAAATTATAGATAAATACGTCAAACAATGTTAAATACACAAAAATTTATTGAAAAACTCGTAAAAATTAAGGTTTATTCCATAATACCATTATTCTTATTATTTTTTTCCAAATTCATTCAAATATTGTGATTATTTCCAAGAATAAACACACAAAACTGCCAATCTCGCGAGACCTCGCCTGAGCCCCAATTTCGCAAGATTGCATTCCCTAGTTAGACTACCTACTTTAGCACTGCGCGGTCGGCTTGCGAGCCAGAGTATATAATTTGGTTTACCGTGCGCGAGCGCTATACATAGGGTGAATATGCCAGTTTGCCGACCACCTCCGGTTCACGACAACGTTACCGAAATCTATAATAAATAGCCAAACTGAAGAGCGTTAAAGTTACATTTTGTTTCTGAATTCATCATCAGTCTTCCCCTGCCCTCACGATACCGTTTTTCGGCCTATGATTCGTAATTTCCCTCAGGTGAGCCTTGGAACTATAGCCGTAACGCATAGTCGATGTTGGTTTCAAAAAATTACAAAAAAAATAGCGAGCAAGCCATTGAAATAATTCAATGGAGCAAGCACTTTTTAAAACGTAAATATAAAAAAAAGGTTTCTAATCAGATTTCTGCATAAAAATTTGGCTTTGGACGTCAAAAAATAAATATACAACAAAAAATACATTGAAAACATTGGGTTTTTCCAAACTGACCTACTAAATTAACGCTTTTTCGTTTCCTCGACCACGTGGTCGTGATAGCTCAGTAGTGTAGTAGTGACGGCGGATATCGAGACGAAGGTCCCGGGTTCTAGTCCTACACTCATTGTAGGACTTAAGCTTTCGGTGAAGGAAAACATCGTGAGAAAACCATAGCTCGGTGGTAGGGTACTTTGTAGTACCCATCTGGCTGGCTACCACCCTCGAGTTGAAAATCTGTCGCCAAGCACCTATCGGTGTGTTCAGACAGCTGCACTTGAGAGCCAGTTCCTTCTAGGCTTTGTGTGCTTACCACCTTCGTCCACATCATCACTTACCATGGTGAGATTATGGTCAAACAAAGGCCAATACACAGTAAAAAAAAATTTTTTTGGTGGTCGAGATCTATTTCTCGTCCATATGACTTGTACAGTCGAGGACATAAATATGTATACACTTAGTAAAATTCAACAACGGTTTCCTCTAAAACTACTGATTGAAATTATGAGATATTATGCAGGCAGAATCTTCTAACATATACTATTATGATTTTTGTAATATTTTAACACTTGAAAGTTAAAAATGCGAGAAAATCGCTTTTGAATTTCAAAAAGTGTATACATATTTATGTCCTCGACTGTACGTAGTATTTATCTACTCTGAGATACGACTATCGTATGAGTTGTATTATAAACCTGAATGTGAATTGTCTATTTTTCGTCCACAAGAAACTGGTCGAGAATTGCAGTGTTTTTAATACAAAAGTTTTGAGATTTAACGGTTTTGGTGTTAAAATTCATGTTTTGATATTTTCAACCTAAATCTCATAAAGATTTAGTTTATATTTTCAATGGCGTTTAAATAGTGAACTGACGAAAATCATGGACGTAAATAGGCGTTATTTCAAATTTATTATTACCGGGTGGTCGGGAACTGATAAAATAGCACTTTTAGATAAATGTTTGATTAAGTATTTAATATAAACTCGTTTATAACCATTGAATCATAACCATTTATTTCCAAAAATAAAGTAGTACAATAATTAGCTTACAAAAATATGGGCATACATGACAAAAGATTTATTAACAGGGGCCCAAGTCTGCTATTTCAATTGTGTTCCAATGAACTTTCAGTGGTGTCAAAATTGCGCCATAATGACACTTTCTGTTAGTAAGTAGACTACCAAAACTGTAAAATGTCACAATTTTGACACCACTGAAAGTTCATTGGAACACAATTGAAATAGCAGACTTGGGCCCCTGATCCGATGCCAAACTAGGTGAAAATCCTGTATTTCAGCAAACACTGCTCATAAAGCAGTATCTGTGAGTACAACGCTCGTATTCTGACAGAGCCTTTACGAGAGTGACAACACGAACTTAAATAAGTGGATATGTAACATAAAAATTGCAGTAGGTATTAAGTGTGAATTACCTACATAACATAGTATGTAAATATAGGCACCTCGACCAGATTGGTTAGGTTAGGTAAGAACCGTGACAAATCACGCAAGAACATCGGTTGTCGCAGTTATTAAGGTACTTACTTAATAAGGTGAATAATAAAACAATACTGATTAATATGATTAAATTTGTATTAGGTTGGGTATCAAAGTATTTTCATGTTTCGATAAAACGTAATATTCATTGCAAGTCGTTTTATCGACGATAGTTCATGGAAACAAATGTGTAGGTATTGAATAATACTTTCACCAAAAAAATACTAAAAAAAAAAAAAAAAACAATAATTATTATTACTTCTTAAAAATTAAAATAAAAATTAAAATAAAATTCTTAAAATGTATGAAAAATTATACATGATATAAAAATAAGATCGGAATGAGAAACTAGTTTGTTCACTCTGATATCATTCACAGAATTATTTGTTTTGTTTTTAGTTTCCATAAGGTGAATCTACTGTGAAACGCTTCCCTGAAAACAATTATTTGGTATACGGGACACTGTCTTAGGAACCTTTCATAACTATGAAAGTTTCAGCAGTAAATTGGTGGCAAAATCAAATAAAATACATAAAAATGTGAGGCAGGACCGCGCCGGGGGTCAAACAAAATGTATCTTAAGCCGGCTTTTCGCTCGTCATACATTTTTGTATGTTACATCCCAAACTATAAATATTTTTTGACAAAATTTATGACGAGCAATAAAATATTATATCTCAAGATGATATATTATATTATATCCCATAATGAAAAGCCAGCTTTAGAGTGTAGATATTCAGACAAATACGTGTCACGTGATTGATGACCCGTACATTTAAATTCTATAATATGATCCGTCAGATTTTGTTACAAATCTAGGCGGTGGATGGTTGTGATAAATCTGAGCTTCTTTAATAGTACCGTCCTTATTCAACTTAATTTTGGATTGACATCCTGCTGACCTCTTTCTTGAGCAATATAAATTATACAAAGACGCTCCTTTCCTGACAAACGTATTGTCATTGTACCAGTACACTTTTTTCCCGTTGACTTCGATAATTTGACATTTACCTGCATAATGTTAAGTTATTTATTAATGTAAAAACAATACCTATGTATGATAAATTAACAGAGTAGTCTCGGTGTCTGTCAGGTGTGTCTTTAATCAAATCTTGCAAGTTTATGACCCCCGGTTTGAAACTGAAATGTTGCATGCACAATGCAACTCCAACGAATTTAAAATTGAAAAAATCAAAATTATTTCATGATTTTATTAATGAAGCATAAAAAAGAAATAACATGTAATTTTACAATTCTTACAAAAATATTAGAATTTAAGGAATATTTCCGCTGATTTATTGACAAAATAAACCAATTAACAAACTTCGTATATTTTACTTTATATTATTATTCATTGTCATCAAACTCGAAGACCATTTCAAAATTATTCTTCCGCAATGATTTAAGTCTGTCGAAAAGCGTGCTCTTTGGTATATTGTAAATTACAGAAGCTTTTCGGATACTTATTTCTTTGCAAATAATCTTATCAAGAGCTAAATGTATATTTTCTCTGTAACGAGCCCCTTTTTTTCTGCCATAAACTGTTTTAACGAAATCTGAAACGAAAAACAAACAAAGGCGTTTTTAGCGCATTTAGCATGTATGATACACACAGTAAAATACATGCTAAAATAAAATAAAAAAGTGTTAATTTGGAAAAAAAACAGTATTTCAATAAAAAAATAAAAATTGTCAAATGTGAAACCATACTAAACTAAACGTACAATTAAGGTTATTTGATTGATGTTGGTAACTTGAAGTTAGGGTGTCGTTTCCTAAAATTATAATAAAAGTCTTGACCAGCTGTACGCCTAGCAACATTGAACGGATGCGGTATACCAAGCTGCTCGGCATATTCGTAAGTGATCTCCAAAAACTCGGATCTGGTTATCTGAATGCCCTCTTTCTGAAGATCCTCAACACGTTTAATCAGTTGTTCCTCGTATTTTATTGGAAATACTGGGCCTTTTCCTAATTTTGGTTTCAAAGATATTTCCTCACCCAGCCTTAATGATTTTACTCTTTTATGTATGGTTGATATCGGAACGTGATATTTTTCAGAGGCAATTCTCATTGACGTTCCACCAGACATAATTTCATCTAGTGCCTGTTTTATGTCCTGATTCTTCCACGCAAGTCTATCTCCCCGTCTTCTCTTACCTCTTCCTAGAAATTAAATAGAACAGTTAAAAACACCTCGAAAATGAGTCTTATAGGATTGTAGTGTATGTAATAGCTAGTGATAATAATATATGTAAGTTTATGGGAGAATACGAATCATAACACGATTATACGTCAGACAGAGTGTTTGATTTAGACAACCTCAACTGCCCACATGGAGTCGTGCGCTATGGATCCGTGCAGGCGTAGCATGTGCGAACACTGTGCTAGCATACGTCATTATGGGGCGAATACACGCAGTACAGAGTCTAACCTTGCTTTTTAGGGCTAGTTTAGACTTGCGGTTTAGCAGGAAGTGCAGACGACTTGTCACAAAGGCGGCGCGCGCGCGGACCGCCTTTATGTGAGCGTCGAAGGTTAAACTATAATCGAGAATTACTCCGAGGTATTTGGCTTGCTTCACCCAAGGGATCTGGTCACCGAATAGAGTAACTTGTTTGGGCAGGGCGGGGGAGCGCTTACGGTCGGTTCTATAGAATAGAACCGCCTGGCTTTTGGTGGGATTTATTTCGAGTCTCCATTTCCGAAACCAGATGCCCAGGGCATCGGTAACGGCACGGAGCCGATTTGCTATGTACTTTTGGCATCTGCCTGAGGTGTACACAGCCGTGTCATTCGCGAAGAGGGCTAGCTGGGCTTTGCCACTCTTAGGGATATCACTTGTGTACAATGAGAAGAGCAAGGGGGCAGTACTGTGCGTTGAGGGACTCCAGCACCAATAGGGTGGGGGGAGGACAATGCGCCTGGAATTCGATATCGAAAGTGGCGATTTGACAAGAAATCTCGTATGATGGTAACGAGTCTCTGTGGCACACCAAGCATGTGCAGCTTATAGATTAAGCCGTTGTGCCACACCTTGTCAAGTGCCTTCGCAACATCGAAGAACAGGACGCCTGTCATGTGACCATGTTGGTAGTTACTAGAGACATGTTCAACAATGCGATGGACTTGTTGAACGCACGAGTGTTTGGTTCGGAACCCAAACTGCTCGTCGGGGATGAGGTTGTTAGAATCGGAATAAGCTTTAGGCGGATCAACCTCGACATTATTACGTATTTATAACAATACAAGACGCGGTAAAATGGTATTGTTATACATTTAGATTCTTTCCCACTGTCCCCACATTTATTTTTCTCTTTGCGACGAAAACGTCTATATTTAGATTGTAATTTTACCTAGGTTTCGATTCTAATACAAACGGTTTTTTTTTTTATTAAATTGTTTAAAGAATTATTAATACATCATTCGATTAATTACTTACATATTTTTTTTCATAAATATTGTACGCTGAAAATAAAATGCTTTTGTTCAAAAATAAGGAGGGTGATGTAGTGAATGTAATAGCTAGTGATAATAATATATGTAAGTGTATGGGAGAATACGAATCATTACACGATTATACGTCAGACAGAGTGTTTGATTTAGACAACCTCAACTGCCCACATTGCAGGATTTCACTCAACATAGGAGACTGTAGTTTAACATGGGTTTAACGCAATCATATCCATGGTAAAAAAAGAAACTAATTAAAACAAAATGTTTCGTGAAATAATACAACTTTTAATTAAAATTGTTTATAATCTTCATTTCAAGATGATGCAAAGATACACTATTAATGTAATTTTTTATTCTATTTTTGGGAAACACACAGTCTTACAAGTTATATATATTTAAATTAAAAACAGTTACAGATAGACCTTAAGTTCTATACAAGTAAATTTTTGGTTATTTTAAACTGAAGTTAGTTCATAGTCATAGCGCAATAAAAGTCGTCATCTTAAAACTTAACAACATTGAACCGATGCGGATTACTAAACCGTTCCGCATATTCATAAGAAGTCTCAAAAAAAATCGTTTTGGTAATTTGAATGTCCTTCTTCTGAAGATCCTCAGCCCGTTTTATCCTCATATTTCACTGCAAATGTTATGACTCCTAAAAATTTTGGTTTTATAGAAATGTCATTACCTAGCCTTAATGATTTGACTCTATTATGTATAGTTTCTATAGACTCGATTGGAACGTTATATTTTTTAGAGGCTGCATGATTCCACAAAGCAGTTTTTTATTCAGTTATCTTAATTCTTATGATTCTAAATTGTATAGACACTTATTCAATTACAATTATGCGTTTTATTTCATGTTAAACACTTCTATTTTAACTTGAAGTCAGGATGCCGTTTTCTAAACGCGCAATAAAATTCTTTAACAGCCTTGCGCTTAGCAGTATTGAACCGATGCGGAATACCAAGCTGCTCCGCAAATGCGTACGTAAGTTTTAAGAATTCAGTTTTGGTTATCTGAATTCCCTTTTCTCTACGATCTATGATATATTTAATCAGTTGCCCTTCAGGAAACGTTGGAGCTCTTCCTAATTTTGGATTAATACAAATTTCTTTACCCTGTTTTACGAATCTTTACTTTATCACATAAGGTTGATAATGGAATGTGATATATTTTAGAAGCTGCTTTCGACGATATTTCTTTAGACAGGACTTTATCGATGGCTATTTTTAAGTCATTTTGATTCCACAAACATTTATTTACTTTAATTTTCTTACTCAGAACTGAAATATAAAATGCTTTTGTTCAAACAATTAAAAGTTCTGCATTTCATAATACCTACAATATATAGAAACAGGGGTGATTTCTTAATTAACAATATGATAGTACGAAAACACGAAACCAGTTATACCACTCAAACCCTAGAGAAAATATTAGGAGACCAACTCACTCAAATCCACTCAAAAAAGGTAAATATTGCCAAATCTGATTAAAACAATCTAAGAATATTTCTTGAAACACGTCCATCTGATTTCAAATGAAACAGATTTTGTAGGCGGCAAGGTAATGTAAATAAACAATATTTAGGTTAGGTTATCATTATACTTATAACTGGTTATACTTTAAAGTTTTTCATATTGATGGGAAGATAGACCAAATAAAAAACAAGCTTTAATTGACTTTATCGATGTAATAGCCCGATCAAAAATTATTACACATATCACACACGGCTTAATACATTAGTAAACCTTAAATGGAATGCCCTTAAATAATAAAAATACTAGGTAAATGTTATCTGGACTTCAGTTACAGAATCAGAAATAAAATATTGCATAAATTTGGTGTTATAAAAAAATACATTTCATGAGACTCAACAGCCTCGTCCACATCGAACATGCACCGATGATATTTAACATATCACTGACATGCATACACTGAGAAACAGCCAGCCGTTTTTGAATAAAAAAACAATATTGGCGTTGACATTAGCTCATCCACTATCTATTACATCTATGTAGTTGATTGAGCGGCTGCCCCGTTCATTAAATGCCGGCATTCAGTTAAATGCTTACATGACTCCAAATCGTTTAAGATTTACCAGGAAGGTTTTATTTAATTGAATATCAATGATAAGATGATAGACAGAAGATAAGATAAGTACCTACTATTAAAAGTACTACTAGTAAAGGTAATCTATTCGTCAATTCCTTTTAAGTTTGATGGCGAGACACGCTCATTACAGTTTATCATACGTACCTACCTTATTGGAAATACAAACAAAAAGGCATTTACATGCAATATCAACCGTCTTCAACTAAGTAGACAAACTATTTATTATTAATGTATTAGTATACAGCGTGTAACGCAAGTGTATATCTATCCGAAAGGGCTGAAGACTACATCAGGTATAGATTCAATAAAAAGTTTTAGCTCAAAATAAATTATATAAAAAATCATACCTAAGTTTTCCTTCTAAGTTTATGAAACTATAAATAAAATCATAACCAAAGTGTTACCTCTCAATAAGGTGCATTATCTTTTCACTTCACTTGCTAATATTATTACAAAATGTTCTCTTTCGCGATCTGTGCGCCTAGTACCAAAGAAGTCATGTACTTGTCTGCTTAAGTTTGCTATTTATTTACTTACTTATTAAATATTTATTCAGTCTACTTTGTAATTTTGCCGCCGCGCAGGGGCACGCAATTGTTGTCAGTGAGATTAGAATGTAAATATTATGTAATGAATCTAAGCTTGTTTTGAAAAGAGTAATTGCCGAGTTTATTGCCGGCTCTTCTCAGCAAATGCAACCTGTATTAGAGTATTAGAGTCAGACTTTTCATAAGTGCCTGCGAAGGTCTATTTGAATTGAATGATTTTGAATTTTGAACTTTTATGTATATACCCTTTCCGTTACACGTTGCAGTTGTATAAAGAAAATTACCCTAAAAGCTCCACTTGCCAGTAAAGAGAACTTTTTGAAGTTGGCAAAGATTTTTATGAAAAGAACTATATTTAAATAAAATAAAACAAACATTCAGACTGGATTCATTTCTCGATGGCACCACTTCAAGTCAGCGTCATCGAGAAATGCCGCGTCAGCTTCAGCATCGGTACGCTCTGCTTTATCAACAGTTCGATCTTATTGAATATTTTTGATACTAGGTACTTATTTTGACTCCCTGTATTGTATTTATTAGATATTTTGGTCTTATACTCATCACTGTAGTCGCTGAAGTCTATTAAGTATTTAAGTTTGCTGTGTTTACTAGAATTTTGCAAATTGAAAACAACCTGTTATATCCTTTTTGCTCATTTTTTTGCTTACTAAACACTTAAGGTGCCTGATATGTATTTTTTAAATTTACAGTCCACTTCATCATTTCATTTACGGGTTACACTCAAAATTGTCGTTTGCAATACTGGAGATAACATTTGTTTATTGGTGATACTGGTTAAAATATCAATCATTATCATCATAAGAAACAGTATACGGTACCTACTATTATTGACGCCATTTTATTTCAGTGACTGATAGCGCCATGGGGCGGAAATTAAACTAAATTTGAATGACACAGGTGTTTTTAGTTCAGCCGTCTGCAAACACTTTCCTTGTAATGAGGTAACTAATGCCCGGTTCCTATAAACAAAAACGAATCGTTTTGCTTACCGATGGTAGGTTTTTTATTGTCAAACTGGGCATATAGATCATTTTGTAAGCTAATATTCCCTGTGATAGCTACTTCCATATGGGAGGGTCTGCTATGCAAAGCTTTGAGGTATTTTCTTCTTTATTAGTAAAGATATAAGAGTCTTAATTTTAACTGATAACGGACCGTAAATTACAGGAATCGGCCATTAGTGATTTTAGTACAGTCGACAGCCAGTCAGCATTCAGTCGAATCATGTATTAAAATATTCAATAAATTATGTCTATTGTTCAAAAGCGAGTCATTATGAGCTGATTGTATGATGGTATACGAATAAGTGAAGTACATAGGTTGTCATAGATGGTAAGATGAACCATTGTATCTATTTAATAAATGGGAAATATTGTGTAATTTGAACTAAATTCAGGAACACTTCTTCAAGTAGAACTCAGGATTTCGTTTTCTAAAAGAGATATAAAAATCTTCGCCAGCTTTGCGCGTAGCAGGATTGAACCGATGCGGAATACGGAGCTGCTCTGCCAATTTGTAAGTATACTCTAAGAATTCATTTTTGGTCATCTCAATTCCCTGCTTTCTAAGATCTGCGACGTGTTTGATCAGTTGATATTCATATTGGTCTGGAAATGTGAAGCTTCTTCCGAATCTTGGATTAAAAGATATTTCTTTACCACTTTTTACTGCTCTCACTTTTGTAGATAAAGTTGAAACTGGAATGCCATATTTTCTAGAAGCTGCACTCAACGACATTCCGTCAGATAAGACTTTGGTGATGGCTATTTTTAAGCTTTTATGATCCCACGAACATTTTCTCGACCTCTTTTCCGGTTCTGAAATCAAAAAACAAACTTAAATAGGTATTTGGAAAATTTCTAGTGTGCACAGTATACCTACCCCCTTATTCATAATGAAGTTATCAAACGTTGATTAGCTAAAATTCTGACGTCTTTATCTGACACGTGACATTTGGTGATCGAAAGAGTGAGACGGAGGACACTATTACCACAGTAGATATATCAAACAGTAATAGCTCTTCATACAAACGACCGGAACGCAAGTCATACCTACGCGCCACGATTTCGGTTCGCACTCAGTTCGCAAACAGTCGCGAAGTGCGCTGGAGTGACGAACGAACGGTGTGATGGGTTTGTAAGCAGTAAGCGTGCGATTTATGACAAATATTCATTGAAATAATTAAAATAATTACAAGTAAGTACAATTACTTAATATGACAAAGAGAAATTATAGTAGGCTATACTGTGCTGTTTTTGGTTGCTTGACTTCGTCAATAACTTCGTCTGGGTGTAATTATGTATATTAAGTACTTATGTATTTACAAACAAAAAGTAGTATATGTATTATATCAGTTATCTGGTTTCCATAGTACAAGCTCTGCTTAGTTTTGGATCAGATGACCGTGTGTGAGGAATGTCCCAGGATAGTTAGGATATTTATTTATTTATAACATAATACCTACCTGGATTCATAAATAAATAAGTTGGGTGAAAAAAGTGACTACCTACGGTCAGGTTAAAAGTTGTAGAACTACCTACAACTTTTTTTTTTTACTAGGCTAGGCTTTCCACTTACTACTTATGTATGTACTTAGCTATTTACATATATTATTGAATTAGACGAAATATTATTATGAAATGATTGTGAGAGTAATAAATGGTAGGTACCTGTACCTCGTAAGATTTACATTATAATTTACTTTTTAAGTAAGATTTTTCAGTAGGTAGTTAGAGGTTTTGATTGCTGCAGGTAAGTCACATGCGATGAGATGGTTGATATTAAGTAACGTTTACAATGGTTCGACATAGGATGGGTGACCAAAAAATTTTTTATTTCGATTTAGAGTATAGAGTATTCGAGTATCTCCGTGCTGTAGGTAATGGGGTCATGAAAAAATATATATTACTCGTCTGTTTCTTGCATTTTATTGAACATTTCCTATTTCATACAAATAAAAAAAAACATTTTTTCAAATAAAAAATATAATTATATACAATCACAAAACTAGACAAGTAGGTAGATGAAATTAAAATACTGTAGGTGGGCAGCCCTATCGCGTGTTCACGAACCGTGAAGCTGTAGGCAATTATAATCAAGAAAAGGGTCGAGACACTTTACTGTTTGATATATCTACTGTGCTATTACACTGATTTAGTTAAAAAGCCATTATGAATAAGGGGGTTAGACTCAAAATCCGTATAAAATTTTTAAGGGTGATTTCTTCATTGTTAATAAAATATTATAATGTTCTCGATGCTGGTGGGTGGGTGGTGGGTGTTTTCTTTTTAAATCTATATTTAAAATAGTAAAAAATAAGTAGAATGGAATAATAATAATATTTATTGTGTAATTATAAACAAATTTTACATTCAGAGTTATTCAATATAATAATATCATATGTTACAATGTATGTAGTTTACTAAGTATCAATAGTAGAATTGATCCTCATCGTGAGTTACGTTATTTTGTGACTACTGGATTAGATAAACTCTTTGTATAAAATAATTTAGGAAATCTTTATCCATAAAATATGCAAAGCAGAGCTTGCCATGTATGTGATGGCGAGCTTATGGTATGAAATGGTGAGCATATGACATGAGATGGGGAGCTTATGGTATGAGGTTTTGACATGAAGTATTATGACGTATTTCTTTTTGGGCATAGATATGGGCTGTCAAAACGGACATCATGGCCAGCCGCAAGTTTAAATTACTTTTCAACACACTCGCTCGTAAAGTGACATTTATTGCATCGTTTTTATTAGTATCTTAATGCAGCTTATTACGCACTAGTGCTTTTGACTTTACATTACCGCACAGTTTTATGATAGGTATAATCCCGATTATGATAAGTTTGTACTTCACTGAAAGTGATGTGTGTAGGTAGACCAAGCATTCTTAATTTAAAACGGTAAAATAGTTTGACAGAAAGCGGCTGTCAAAAAAAAAACTTGCGCGCCACCGTTCTCATTGTGTGGTTGATTTTTATTTTTCCTTTTCCATGTGAAATAATTATTTATTATTTCTATCATAACACTTTTCCACTCATCTGTACCAAAAATAGGATAGTGTTTTGTTTGTTTTGACAGCGGGCCATAATGACTAATGCAAAATTTGAAAATAAAATAGAATAGGCGCTATGGCCCGCGGGCCATTCGCGAGTGGGACATAATGACTAAAGACCCGATAATTATCAAAAAATCTACTTAAAAAATACATACAAGTCTGTTTTTATATTATTAAGGTATGACATTGTTTTATTGCCTGCACTGCGCCCACCGAATAACAAAATACAGCGATCAACACTTCTGTTGGCATTCTTAGAAATCATTTGTGATGTGGTGTTACATTCTTGAGAAAAGAAAATGATATCCCAAAAGTAACGATACTTTAGTGTGGTACTGAGTTTTTTTTTTATGTCAAGAGGTTGAGAAACAGTCCGACTGGCCTCCTGATATAAAGTGGTCACCGTCGCCTATAGACATTTGCAATACAAGGGGATTTCCAATGTGTTGCCGACCTTGAAGAGCTCTTTTTACGCCTCTTTTGTAGAACCCCATATCGTAGCGCTGAGTGAAAACCTTCTATCGGACCATAGGCTTCGGGAGGGTTTCCACTGCTTCGACGTCGACATTCCGTCTTGCCGTACCAAGCGTTTCGCTTCCTCTTTCCTTATACGCACGGTCAAGTTGGAATGCTCATCCGAACAACGTGTTTCCAAACACTTATAACTTGGGTCTATTCAAGGCCAGAGTGAACAGGCATCTAATGGGTACGCGCGGTCCACCCTAGACTACATCTTCGCTTATAAGTAAATAATTTGATGTCATGTTTAATAGAATTTGGTTTGTGCAATTAGGGTAAGTAATAAATTTGATTTCATGATAAGTACTATTTTATTTTATTCTTTTAGGAAAATTCTGATATAATATTATATAGGTATTTTAGATACCTAATGAAGAAATTATTTTTATTTACTACGTATTTCGCTGATGTTCTTTGTCATTTGAAACGATTTTTGCTAGGTCTCGTCCAACTCGAAGTCAGGATGTCGTTTTTTAAAAGCGTAATAAAATTGTTTTCCAGCTTTGCGTTTAACAGCATTAAACCTGTGAGGGATACCAAGCTGCTCCGCAAATTCATACGTAAATTCTAAGAATTCAGTCATGGTTATCTGAATACCCTTCTGTTTGTGATTCATAACGTGTTTAATCAGTTGTTCTTCATACTTCTCTGGAAACGTTGGGGCTCTTCCTAATTTTGGAAACATAGATATTTCATTACCCTTTTTCACAAATCTTACTTTATCAGATAAGGTTGATACTGGAATGTGATATATTTTAGAGGCTGCTTTCAACGTCATGTTTTTAGACATGACTTTATCAATTGCTATTTTTAAGTTATTGTGAGTCCACGAACATCTAATTCTTCTAATTTTCTCTTTCCGATCTGAAATTTAATATTAACTTGTTACAACACTTAACTTACATTTCAGCTATTTTCTAATAGCACGTATAGGAACAGGGGTGATTTCTACATTGATAATCGTCTCTGAAAATGTGACACCGACTGATTCACGCACAGCTAAAACTGCAGGGTCTAGTCTAGAAGTTGGAAATTTTGCTGACAGTTTTCTTAAAACTTTTCTCATGCATCCACGTAAATTTTTATAAATTTATTTAAAAGGGGTAAATAATAGAGGAGGCAGAAAGGTAGGTTTTCTAAATCAGATTAAAAAAAACCCGGCCAAGTGCGAGTCAGACTCGCGCACCGAGGGTTCCGTACAAACCTGTAGGTATATAAGTAAATGGTAGTATAGACCTGAGTATTTGATATTAATTTCAATTTATGACCTATTAAAAAAAAACTACTTACTAGATCTCGTTCAAACCAATTTTCGGTGGAAGTTTGCACCGTAATGTACATCATATATTTTTTATAGATTTATCATTCTCTTATTTTAGAAGTTACAGGGGGGGGACACACATTTTACCACTTTGGAAGTGTCTCTCGCGCAAACTATTCAGTTTAGAAAAAAATGATATTAGAAGCCTCAATATCATTTTTGAAGACCTATCCATAGACACCCCACAATTATGGGTTTGATGAAAAAAAAAATTTGAGTTTCAGTTCTAAGTATGGGGAACCCCCAAAATTTATTGTTTTTTTTCTATTTTTGTGTAAAAATCTTAATGCGGTTTACAGAATACATCTACTTACCAAGTTTCAACATTATAGTTCTTATAGTTTCGGAAATAAATGGCTGTGACATACACGGACAGACAGACAGACATGACGAATCTATAAGGGTTCCGTTTTTTGCCATTTGGCTACGGAACCCTAAAAATGGGGTATTTTTTGCACGCGACCATTTGATTCCAAATTAAATAGGTTTTAGTATAGTAACCACAAATTTTGAGCCTATATTTACATTAACACAAACCCACAATAAGTAGGTATGTACGAACGAGGTGGTCCTACGATTCAATCTTGAGAAGTATATCAGAAGTAGTTGTGTCACAACTATTCCACTAACCACAACCAATAGTATACGCTGCTAGTGATAACAAATTACATATATTACTATTACACACAACATCCCCAACCCACAAAAGGTTAAGCGCAAGCAATAGCCCTACGATATCAGATATCTTGGAATCAGAAACAGCTGTGACACAACCACTTCACTAACTTTAACATGATATACATCTGTATAAATACGACGTATTAGATATAGATAGGAATATACTTATATATAGGTATAGTCCATCTATGTAAACCATCGTTTTTACGATGGAGTCAATAATTTAATAATAGTTTGTTTTCTTTAGCCAGTCAGTCAAAAGTGTAAACAGCTATAAAAATAACAATGACATTAAGATTATTTTAAAATGTGTTTTTCCAGAAAACAAATAACTGTATCTTAAAAATAAAAGAAACAAATCAATTACAACCTTTAAGAAAAAACCCAAACCATGAACTATTTTAGTAACCTACTTCAATTTGAAGTCAGGATGTCGTTTTCTGAACGCGATATAAAAATCATCACCAGCCTTGCGCTTAGCAGTATTGAACTTATGCGGAATACCAAGCTGCTCCGCAAATTCGAAAGTATACCTTAAGAATTCAGTTTTTGTCATGTGAAATCCCTCTTTTCTGCGATCTACCACGTGTTTAACCAGTTGCTCTTCATACTTCAGTGGAAACGTTGGAGCTCTTCCTCTTCCTATTCTTGGACCTGAAGGAATTTCATAATCCAAACTCACTGAACGTACTTTATCAAATAAAGTTGAAACTGGAATGTTGTCTCTAACATATACAACATTGAGGTCGTTATGCTTCCGCAATTCCGATTCTGGAATTTAAAACTTATTGTTTCATTACAGGTGTCAAGTGCAGTTTTCCCCTCAGTCAAACCCTAAAATCTTGAAGGGAAAACATTTATAAGGGTAAATATGCTCTATAATCTTTTTTAGAGAAGATTTGGCGAGAAACAAAACATGGCGGGTGTAATGAAAAATCACGTGACTGTTACCTACTATCACATATAACATGAACAATTGATTAAATTTAAAAACATTTATTTATTTTATGTAATTTATTTAACATTAACGAAAAACTGGTCGTTTTCTAAAATCGCCATAAAAATCTTCACCGGCTTTTCTTTTAGAAGTACTGTCCCGCAAATTCGTAAGTGAGCTTCGAAAAATATTTTGTTGTTAACTGAACTCCTACGAGAACTCAAGTAAGAGCGGAGCAGAAGCTACATTAGATATCTTACTTTAAAAAAGAGAATTAGTCTATTGTCTCGCAGTTCCTGAAATTCTTTTGTTTTTTCATAAGTAGTTAGCCAACGGGCGAGCTCAATTGGTTAAAATACTAGTGACTGACTAAGGGTATCTAAATCTACGGGGGCTCTGAATAAAAAAAAAATGAACCAATCAAATAATATTTATGAGTAAAAAATATATTTAAATCCATATGTTATGACTGGATTAATCCTAATTACTTTCATAAATTCTTAATGCTTTTTTAATTATTTATATATAATTTGCGTGCCTATAAGATTGTCACTTCAATTTGAAGTCAGGATGTCGTTTTCTAAAAGCACAATAAAAGTCATCTCCAGCTTTGCGCTTAGCAGCATTAAACCTGTGTGGAATACCAAGCTCTTCTGCAAATTCGTAAGTGAGCTCTAAGAATTTAGTTTTTGTTAATTGGAGGCCCTTCTTTTTAAGATCCTCGACGCGTGCAATGAGTTTTTCTTCGTCTTCCACTGGAAAAGTCCTCTCAAATCTTCCTAATTTTGGTTTAATAGAATCAAGTATATCGCTCACTCTGCCTGCTGGATTTCGTCCGTATGATAATTCTTCATTAGATGGAGTACTATTAACGATAATCTCCTCAGGATTCAGGTTTTTATTCTGCGTACAATATCGAAGGAATTCATGCACATCTAAAAAAACAGAAAAATATATATATCACTAAGTTATAGGAAATGGTAAGAATGTCATAAACCCAAAGATATTTGCTTCATGGCTGGGTATCATAAGTCCATACTGACTGACATTACAATTTTTTGTTGGTAAAGTTTAATTTAAAACTAATTATTTATCTCTCGTATTTTTTTTATATGACAATAAAGGTAAACAAGCGTACGTCCCTCCTGATAGTAAGCGGTTACCGTATATAGCCATATGTACGCTTGCAACACACGGGGCATCACCCACTCGTTACCGACCCCTCCTCCTCCCTAATGAGCTCTGGCTACTCACGCGCAAGAACACAGCATTTAATAAAGCTATTGACTGCGTATTATGTAATCTTCTTCCCCAGTCGAGCTGCTCCTTGAACGAATTAACGCTATGCTCTCTTCTAATTCTAATAGCATGTGTGACTTAGTTCTTCGCAGTCCATGACATACTGTCTCTAATTCTTAAGTAGTCTTATTAATTTCGGTTATCAGAACATAATTCTAAAATATTAGGTGGGTGCTAAATATTTAAAATTATAGATTATCGTATATTATATGCCTTTATTCATATTTTTTTTTATGTACATTTATATTGTGCAAACAATAAATAAGTTATGATTCGTTAATTCATATCATATATTCAATATCTACATAGCTTCGTTATCTTGATATTACCTACATGAGCACAAACACCAGTATACTATTCAAAAAAAATTTGCTACGCTTTCCTCTAAGGACGATTGTACACACTTTACCTATATTTTTATCTAGGATATATTTTAGAGTCACCCCGGAGACAAATTCTATTGATAATATTATTATGATTTTACTATAGTTAATATTAATACAGGGTCGTTAAGTATGTCTAGCCGATTAATTCGTCCGAAGAGCAAAAAAGTAAAGAACATGGCATATGTCATTTTATGGAGTACCTAAGCGATGCATATTCTCCATCATTACATATTTTTTTTAAAATCTTAAATTGGCGAAATAATCAGCCGGACACACTTAACGTCTCCACCATACATAGATATTATTTTTAAAATTTACTTCAAGGGAAAATTTGCACTGTCCTCTTGACATAAAACCCTAGCGGAGATTTATAATACTGAGGCGGAGAGTGCGTATGTTTTGTATACCCGAACAAGATCCTGCCATTTTTGCTCATCTTCAAACGTGCCTTGCATTTCGCCGTCCTCCTGCTTGAGCAACTTAAGTATTTTTTCTCAAAATCCATGTACGAGTACGTATAATTTTGATACATCACAATTGACCTGGAGCTTGATAATGGTATGACGGTGACTTCGTTACCTGAAATACAATAATTGGACTGTTTTACAAAAAACTTAAACCGACTTCAAAGTACACTAAGAAGTAATCAAATCAAATCCTGATCTGATGACAATGGGACCAAACGGGAAGTGTACCCTTCCAGACAAAACAATAATTTTCCAAATCGGTTCATAAATGACGGAGTTATGAAAAAACAAACATTAAAAAAAAACATACAACCGAATTGAGAACCTCTCCTTTTTTGAAATCGATTAAAAAGCAATCGTTAACAATTAGTTATTTCTGTTGGTGTACATTTTGAGAAATTATGTTTGGACCATTGAATTATTACGCTTTCAATGGTTTGGACTAAAAATAATCTGAATATCCAAAAAGTAATTGTTTTTATTTTATTTTTTTGCATATAATCTGCAATAAAAGCGTGTTTTAATGATCGTTTTATCTATGGCTAGCTGTTCCCGCGGTTTCGCCCACGTTCCCGGAATGCACAAACGTAGCACTTGTGGATAATTAAGTTTTTAAACGAATAAACTTATAAATAATCTTTATTTTTCAAAATCGGAAGTGTGAATCGGAAAAGTGAATTTGTTTGTCTGTTTGTTACGCCTTCACGCCTCAACTACTCAACAGATCATCATGAAAGGCATGCAGATAGCCTATGGTACGGAGAAGGACATAGGCTAAGTTTTATCCCGGGAACGCGGGTGAAACCGCGGGGGACAGCTAGTATTAGTATAAATTAGTTAATTCAAAAATCTATTATCGGCAAAATATTTTTTATTAATTTATATCAACATAAACTTACACATCAGATTAATCCACAACATAAACCCTGCATGAAAGGGCATTACCAAATTAAAATTAAATAATAATTAACGTATATGATAATTTTGATGTTTAGCTGTGGATTAGGCTACTGTTTGACCATATTCTCATGGTAAGTGATGATTTGGCCAAATGTGATAAGCAGGCACAAAGCTTACAAGGCTCTCAAGTGCAGCTACTTGAATAAACCGGTAGGTTTTTAGCTAGTGGGTCCATAGCTCATAATAGAGTCGATGAAGCAAGAGATTTTTCCTATGCCATAGGAACTACCTTATTCTTTTTAATTTGAAGGTGGCTTTAGTGTGGTCTCGAGGCATAACTATTAAAGCCTAGTCTGTCTGTTTGTTTGTGCATGCGATGCAGTTTTTACTATAATTTTGGGATTTTTTTCGGGAAAGTTTATGTGTGTGACCATAGAGTAAGAATATTATAGATCGATAGCGTTAACAAACCTTGAGCGAAGCGTGAGCATATACATAGAGATGAATTCACAGATATATCGTACACATTTTGATTTACAGGTTTCAACACCGTACATTTTTCTGTGTATGCAGCAACCTACTTTTGTCGCCCGCTAATAATAGCATTAATACACGGATTCTTAACATTTTTACTAGAGTGCATTATAACGTCTTACATCAACAACATCAAGAGGAACGAATCACCAAACATTTACTGTGAATATAGTCAATATACTTTTGATACTTCACAAGTAGCTTCTCTACGCACTCGAACATCGACTTAAATTCAAATGTACTGGGCTAACTACTACTAGGCTCGTACACAGACAGACACAATGATATGGATTCCTTGTCATTTGTAATCGGTAAAAGTATCGATAAAAAACGAAATTGGCATTCATTATTATGTATTTAGTCGTTTAAACAATGAACGCGTAGTTTTTAAGGCATTTTACACGTACCCGTGCTCACGGCGCGTACTCTAGTACAGTCGATCTATTAATATTCTAACTCTATGTATGACGTTACCCAGGCATCATCTGTTTACAATATTAAGCTATTATTTAATTTTCACAGATTCTCCATTGCACGACCAGTAAAAAGTTGGCGGTGGGTGATTGTGATCAGTATTACGGTATACAATGTCCCCATACTTGTTGATCTTGATAATGGCCGTGCACTTTCCACGCTTCTTTTTTGAACAAACCAAATTTCTTTTGGCGCCGCCCATAAACGAGTATGTGAATTTTTCAAACAAAACCACCGATTTCCCATGGCCTATCGGCAGAATCTGGAACCCTGCAAGTTAAATGTCTTACTCAGGATAATTTTACTAGAACAAAATGTAAATTAAAAGAACTGACCACTTTCGACCGCGACATCTGTATCACATCGAATTTTGGTGATGATTTTGTAATAAAAAAGAATGTATGACAGAAACTGTTTTATTAATTTGATTAAGAAAAATTAAACTGACAACCCGTCATTATTCAATTCAAATACTCAGCAAGCTACATCAAGGTACAGAATATCGTCTGCTTAGATGATAAAGATGTCTGTTATCAATTAAAACATATCGCGATCCTAATTCATGGAATATCATTATTACAAATCAGTTCTTTATTCATTTCAATCAACATTTTTTGGTATGTTCTTGACAAGATTATCATGTTCGTCCTTTCAAAAGTTTGAAGTAAAACAATTCCTAATTACTAGTTACTAAGTTAACTATTACGATGCACTTTTTTTCTCTCTCTGTATCTCTTAGAGGCTGCTCTCCATTGTTTCCTTTGCTCCCGTATGTCTCGTTCCGACAAGTTTATTTTATTGCCCGCTGCTTTCTTTTTTCGATAATATTCCCTGTCTTTAGCCCGGTTCTTTTCCTTATCTTCTGGAGTCATTTTATCTAAGAATCTTCGTTTCCTAGCTTTAGCCATTTCTCTTCGGAGTAATAGTACCGAGGCCTCTTTACTGACTTGTTTGTTTGGTTTTTCTACAACATACTCATATAATAATCCTGAAATAAAGTAATATTTTATCACCTCAAGTTCAGGTGATACTTTGCTGATAGGCTATGGACTGTTGATAAGCATTTCTAGGCCGTGTATGCTAGCCATACATATAATAAAACTGTAGAACCAGCTTGCCTGAACATTGAATATACTACCAAAAAAATATAGGGGGCGATGGAAGAGAAGATGAAGGAAACTATCTGTCTACTTATAGGAACTGCATGTTCGAACAGATCTCACGGGAAAAAATATACAGTATCTGTTTCAAAATGGCAAACTCAGAAACAAAAAGCAAATACGATTCACGATATAATTTTATACGAATTAAAGCATTATAATTTAAAATATTTATTTAAAAAAATACAAACATTCTAAGTATTAGACACAATATACAATCCTCCTTCTGTTTTACGATACTTTGGTGGTTTGTGATTATGAGTCAAGTCAGCAACCACCACTTTCCCATCGTCGTCAACTTCTATGTATGCGTAGCATTTTTTATTTTTTTCGTATGTACAGCATAATGTATCTTTTTTATGACCGTGGCAATATGTATAATTTTTGAACTTGATTATTATTCCGCTTGTCGTTGAAATAATATCAATGAATTCATCTGGAAAAGAAAGATTTCATAACGTTTCTCTTTTCATTTATAAATCTGTTGGCTTAGCTTAGAAGGTCAAACTTGTGAACGGGTAACCTTTTGACCTTTATGACCAAAAGGTTACCGTACCGTAGACGGACAAGACGTATAAGTTATGTGGACGGCTTACGTCCACATAACTTATCCGTCTTGTCCACATTGTACACATTTTTTGTACCAATTACAACTTTATTTTCAACTCAATCGGGTAAACGATGTGCGAACGCTTAAAAGACACACACACACGTTTTTTAAATTTATTAGTTATAAAATAAAATATAATGGGTCTCTCAATTGATTTTGAAATAAAGGTCATCCGAAGCCTTCATATAAATCGGGGGTTCATGGGTGTGTCTCCTGTCTACAATCATAATGTTGCCATCATGATCCTGTTTCAAACGAGCATTGCATTTCTTGCTGAGGTTACTTGAACAGACAAGATCCCTTCCATTTCTATACGAGTAGGAATAGTTTTCGAACATAACTATTGTACCGCGGCGCGTAGTTATACTCTCGAAAATTCCTGTAATGTAGGTTCCTGTTAGAATTTACGGACATACGGGCCTAATAATGACGGGCCCGTTGGCGCAGTTGGTTAAGACGTGGAGTCTTAACCTATAGCGCCGCAGGTCGTGGGTTCGATTCCCACACAGGACATACATTTGTGTGCATGAACATGTCTGTATGTCCTGAGTCTGGGTGTAATTATGTATATTAAGTATGTATTTACAAACAAAAAGTAGTATATGTATTATATCAGTTATCTGGTTTCCATAGTACAAGCTCTGCTTAGTTTGGGATCAGATGACCGTGTGTGAGGAATGTCCCAGGATATTTATTTATTTATTTATTATACTTACTGTCTTGCAATAATAATATTAGTAGAAAGTATAAGTTTGTGACGGGTAAATACAACAATCGCTCGTGGTGTAGCATAATAAGCCGTTCTTAATGGATCGGCAAGTTAAGCTACCACCTCGGAACAGAATGTTCTTTCTGTTCCGTGGCTACCATCGTCGTGGTCGGTACCTGGATGGGTGACCGCCTATTAGTATTTCAAATCGAGCGTTTCCATGCTTCGGAAGGCACGTAAAGCCGTTGGTCCCGGTTATCACTTAATTGTGATAGTCGTTAAGCTAGTTGGAGGCCTCCTAGGTGGCTTGAAAACTCCAACAGTAGGTTGACCACTAGCCTACCTCCACCGATCCGCAGTGGGCACGCGTGGTGGAGTATCTGCCCGTTCCCTTTCACCTTGATTTGTGAAAGGAGGCCTGTGCTCAGCAGTGGGACCTTATAGGCTGATGATGATGATGAAATAAAACAATCATCAATTAAAATTTAGGGTTAATCACCTGCCTTAAAATAAAATAATGAAACGACCAATTTTCGATACAACTAAATTTATCTCACCCTTTGATAAATGTTTAATGCAATATCAAAGAATTTACAACCTTAAATGGTAAGTACCTATTTACAGTACCTAATTCCAAAGATTACTATGTTTTTTTCAAGATCCTATTGTTGTCTCTTCTTTGGAATTACTGAATTAAGTATGTCACTCACTCTGCTCGCTGGATTTCTGACGTTTGAAGATACTTCGTTGGACGAAGTGCTATTGACAAGAAACCTCTCAGGATTCTCGCTTCTGTACTGCCTATAATATCGAAGGAATGCAGGAACATCTGTATGATAAAAAAAACAACGGTATTGGTTAGAATAAATAATAAATATGGTGCTCCTCAGTTTTTTATGAATTACCCAATAAAACAAGGTAATGGTTAACCTCCACACTCCTCTTTTCGCGCGGTCAACGCGCCACCATGCTTCCCCTGCAGCAAACCTAGTAATAGGAGATCCCAGTCCCGCCAGACCTTCCTTATTTTCTGACGGACAAAATGTACAGAATTTAGTAGTGTTAATACATATTTCATACGTATGAATAACTTGCTAACTTGTCCTATCGGCCAATTTAAAGGTACCAGGCATGAAACGTATGTAATATATGTTGGAGATTAGGAGATACTCAATACAAAAAAAATAACAAAAAACAACAACCTTTATTACGGTATTTTTAATAATAATAATTTTGAAAACCTTTCCTTAATAATAATATAATTCATCGATATTACACTGATTGAAGGTAATATCAGAATTAAATGAAAGAAACAAAAAATAAACTAGAAAGAAATATGACTGCGATGTCGGTAAAGACATTAAACACGACATAATTTTCCATCTTGCAGCCTGACTATTTTCGGTGGCGAATGGTTATGAGACCCCAAGGCTCCAATGAATTCTCCTTCTTCAGTGGTGATGACCTTTGCTTTGCAGCCGAACTTTTTCTTGGAGCAATACCAACGAGTTTTACCGGTCATATGAGCGTATGTATATTTTTTATAGTACAGCAAGATGCCACTGCCTCGATTGCTGGGCAAGAATTCCACGATGTTTTCACCATAAACTATAATAAAAGATAAAGTTACAAGAACTGCATTTTATCCATCTCAGATCCTACAATGAGTTCTATCTCGTTCTCTACGGGCCCGTCTGGGAACCCGTCTGGTTGGCATGGAGTTATACTAACAGTATTCCAGTAGTTGCACAGAGCTAGTTATTTTATAGACATTGTGTGCCTACCACCTTTGGCTACATCATCACATTTAAGAAAATCTTTTTCAAAATTTGAGTATTCTTCGAGATTAAAGTTAATCTTGCCATTTTGTGTTCTTTGTTATATTAAATGTTATGTTATTTCATGTGGTGTGTAGAATAAATTATACTCTATCTGTCTACTATAATTGGGTGTTAATTAGAAAGACTTTGCAAGAATAATAGAATAATAGAGTATTAAAGTTTGACTATTCATAAGTGCCTGTGAAGGCCTATTTGAATGAATAAATTATTTCATTTCATTTCAAAAAATTATTTCATTACATTTCATTACATTTCATTACATTTCATTTCATAATTTATTATGAATAAATATACACAAAGCCACGGCAAAATTATAGGTGATAATATGATGGTGAGACAGAGTTCGACTAAGAAATAATTTCTTTCTACAATCTGATTATTTTCGGTGGCGAATGGTGATGATTCCCCAAGGCTCCAACGAAGTGTCCATCTTTGGTGGTGATTACTTTCGCTTTGCAACCAATACTTTTTTTAGAGCAATACCAACGTGTTGAAGAATATACATATGCTCACATGAACAGCATGTGAGCATATGTATATTCTTTATAGTACAGCAATGTACCTTTGCCTCGATTGGTCGGTAAAAATTCCAGAAGATTATCACTACTATCTATAATAAAAACAGAATATATAACAAACACTGAAATTTATTGTATATTTTGATGTTCTGATTTATTGTATAGTTCGAGTGTTAGATTAATAAATACCCAAATTTAGTTTTGTTTAAATGATTTATTTATTGTAAAGATAAGTTATAAGGAACAAATCACAAAAGCAAATTATAATCCTAAGGCTAATGTAGCAAGAAAGAAAAACATTTCGACATACAAAATTAAACCGTAGGTACGTATGTTTTATGAATTAATAAAATCAATATTACACATATACTACTACCTATTGAATATTAATGCATATTTTGAACAATAACCATTATCTTCTTTTCTTCTTTGTGTGGATACTAAAGTATTAAAATAACTGTTTTTGGGAAATTATAATGCGTCTTGCATTTAGTTTCAATTTAAAGTTTTTATTATCAGTAGTATTTTATCAAATAAAGATTTAACACTATTAATGGATAACGATATGGACTTTTAAGTCTTTTCCAAATCAATATAAATTGGAACGAGATATAGAGCTTGTAGACATACATACAGAAATAATATTAATAGAAAGATTGTACTAGCTAGAGTATGAACCACGACGCGGGTATGTCTAATGGTACAACTGTGACGCGGGTATGCCTAATGGTACAACTGTGACGCGGGTATGCCTAATGGTACAACTGTGACGCGGGTATGCCTAATGGTACAACTGTGACGCGGGTATGCCTAATGGTACAACTGTGACGCGGGTATGACCAACTCAGCCGGACGAAACACGAACTGCGCGTTCATAGTTTGTACGACGAAATACATTATTAAAAATCCCAATTTCTCGTTTTTAATTATCGATACTTTTACCGAAAATAAATGTCAAGGAACTCTTATCGAAATTGTTGCCGTCAGTAAATCAGAATAAATCTATGTGCAAACTGCTCACGCTTGGCACAATGTAATTTTGTTAACGATATCAATCTATTAATATTCTACCTCTATGAAACAAGTACATTTATTTACATACAATACCATTATTCAATCTGAATATTTTTGGCGGCGAATGGTTATGGCTCCCCAAGGCTTTGACGAATTTACAGTCTACGGTGGTTATAACAATCCCCTTGCAGCCTGATTGTCTTTTCGAGCAATACCATCTACATCTACTGTTCTTAAAGTATGTATGCTCTTTATAGTACAGCAACATGCCACCGCCACGACTTGGGAAGAATTCCATGATGTCACTATCGTCTATGACAGAAAATAATAGTTTTATAAGCACTGTCTAAACCATAGATCGATGTCTATGGTCTTCAACTATTATAAACATTTGGGTATTCTTCGACTGGGTGTCAAAACGAGAGATTTATTACATGGATAATTTATGAAGATACAATACAACATAGAAGCAAATTACAGATATATAGCTAAATTTAGGTTCATAATATCATTTCATGTTTCCACCTGGGGGCTAAAAAGGAAGCTAAAGCACTATTCCTAACGTTTTTTTTTCTTCGAATTCACAGCAGATCTTATGCAATTATGGTATCAACACATACTCTCCAGATTTCGACACAAAGTACCGTGGGGGTTCATGATGATGCGCATGGTCCGCGTAAAGTATGCTTGTAATAGCCTTGTTCGTTTTAACTTTGGCTCGACACCCTTTGAGTCTTTTGGAGCAGTACCAGAGACCTGATTTGTGATTCTGCGCGAACGTATAACCTTTCACCATTAGTAGTTGTTTCTTCTGTTTCGTGTGTATGAACTTGAAATCTGAAATATAGAATTTTAAATATTACAACAATATGCCACCACCACGTTGACTTGGGAAGAAATCCACGATGTCACCCTCGTCTACGATAAACAATAATATGTAAACAAGCTCTGTCTACATCCTTTATGAACATTTCGACTTCAATTCTTAGATACATATATGTGCCCTGAATGAAAACGAGAGATTTATTATATGGATAATTTATTAAGACTCAATACAACATAGAAGCAAATTACAGACATGGAGCTAAATGTAAAGGTAGGTTCATATTATTTCATTTCTTGGCATAACCCTTGATCAACACATACTCTCCATATTTCGACACATAGTACTGTGGGGGTTCATGATGATGCGCATGGTCCGCATAAAGTATGCTTGTGAAGGCTTTGTTCATTTTAACTTTGGCTCGACACCCTTGGAGCCTTTTGGAGCAGTACCAGAGATCTGATTTGTGATTCTGCGCGAACGTATAACCTTTCACCATTAGTAGTTGTTTCTTGTGTTTCGTGTGTATGAACTTGAAATCTGAAATATTTAATTTAGAATCAAAATCTAAAGGTCTACGAGCCGAACACGAGCCGAGCTGCTCTGCGCGTCGTCATGAAAGCCGTCAATACATAGCATATCATTGATATGCAGGAGGAACAGTGTGGAAAACATGTTACAGGTTACATCCCGTTAAAAATTTCCACCCTGTATTTGGCATGCCAAACATCAAGCCAATGTTCACAGCAATTTAGTATGGAACTGGAAAACCACCTTCTTTTACGCGAGTTTATAGAAGAGATCAAAGATATTTTAAGAAGATGTTTATATAAATGAAAACAGCTTTTTGGGGCACAATGAGTAAAAAGTTATTTAAACTTCTTTTCACGCGTATTTTCTTTATTCAACTATAACTTCTAAACGCCTGAATCGATTTTGATGAGTGAGGGTACTTGGAATCATTATATTATCCCGAGTAACACGGGCTAAGTGAAACTTCACTTGTCATCACGGCAGACGGGTAATTAAAAAAAAAACTTTGAAATTTTCTATTTTTTTTAATGTCGTTATCTTATAAAGTATAAAATCAACATGAATCACTTTCAAATTACGATTTTAAGAACTATCAAATTACTATTGAATCAGTTCCTGATTTTCATTAGAGTCCAATTCTGGATAAGGACACTCCTCTGTTTCCGATTGTTATATTGTTGGTGGTGTACCTTCGACTGCTGATATTTCCGCTGGAGTAGAATGAATGCGTCTTCATTATTTTGACGCATTTCTTTTTAGGGTTCCGTAGCCAAATGGCAAAAAACGGAACCCTTATAGATTCGTCATGTCTGTCTGTCTGTCTGTCTGTCTGTCTGTCTGTCTGTCTGTCTGTCTGTCTGTCCGTGTATGTCACAGCCATTTATTTCCGAAACTATAAGAACTATAATGTTGAAACTTGGTAAGTAGATGTATTCTGTGAACCGCATTAAGATTTTTACACAAAAATAGAAAAAAAACAATAAATTTTGGGGGTTCCCCATACTTAGAACTGAAACTCAAATTTTTTTTTTTCATCAAACCCATAAGTGTGGGGTGTCTATGGATAGGTCTTCAAAAATGATATTGAGGTTTCTAATATCATTTTTTTCTAAACTGAATAGTTTGCGCGAGAGACACTTCCAAAGTGGTAAAATGTGTGTCCCCCCCCCTGTAACTTCTAAAATAAGAGAATGATAAATCTATAAAAAATATATGATGTACATTACGGTGCAAACTTCCACTGAAAATTGGTTTGAACGAGATCTAGTAAGTAGTTTTTTTTTTAATAGGTCATAAATTGAAATTAATATCAAATACTCAGGTCTATACTACCATTTACTTATATACCTACAGGTTTGTACGGAACCCTCGGTGCGCGAGTCTGACTCGCACTTGGCCGGTTTTTTTATTCTCAGCCTTTTCTTTATCTGCCAGTGCCCTCTTTTTAGCGTGTTTTAACAGAGCACCGCTAAAAAGTTTCTCATTTTTCTCATACGACCATCTTAAGTCTGCTTTGATCATTACTGTATAAAATAGTTTTACGATGTTTTCAAGGGTTTGGAATGCAAATTTTTTTTCAAAGCCAGCCGTTCTAGATACACCTGTCCAAGAAATTTTAGTCATTAAATCTCTGGTCATTATTTGTTCCGCCATTTTTTTTCCAAGAACTTCTCCCTTTCCTAGACCGTCAGTCCCTACAAAGCGAGAGAAATGATGAACCTGAAAAAAAATTTGCTTCAATGTAATTTTAAATCATAATAAAAAATACAAAGATTATTAGGAAACTTATTCATCGCCACCGTATGTGTCAAACACATAAAATTCCGGTATTGTTAAGTGTTATTGAATCGGCATGCAGGTCATGCAATCAGTCACCTTGTATTTATAAAACTAGCTATGCACCGCGGACTCATCCGTGTTAGAATTAAAAATAGTATAAGTCGTATTCCAGAGTCTCAAACGAAATTGCATCCAACCAAATCCTTAAAGCCGTAACCTCATATCAAATACACACTTTCACACACAAACTTTCGGATATATATAATATAGGCATGATGATTGTTAACCTACCATGGCTGAAAAATATTTTTTATTGCTCAATTCCTTGTCCAAATTTCTCAAAATAGCTAGTTCGTTCACTGGTAGTATGTATTTTGTTATAATATGATCATCTGCAACATTTTCAGAATGGTCTCCTGTTTTGTTTTGGGATGATTTTGTCATTTTAAGCTCTTTTGACATGTTGTCTAACACTGTCATTAATTTAAGCTGCTGCTGGTGCAAAGCTGTTAAAGATTGTTTCATCACATCTGCTTTCAAAGCTTGGTTTTTGTGCAAAGCTTCGACTTCGACTGTAAATAAGCACATTAATATTTATTATCATAATATAACCACTATTTTATAATTCATCCTTATTATCTAAAATAAATGAAAATTTATGTCACGTAGTGGGCGACCAAACTGATGAATGGACCAAGATTAAGAATATATCTCAGCCAGGGAATCTATAACTTTTCTCTCTACAAACGTTCAATCTATATATATAAAAATCAATGCCACTTTTCGTTGTAATTTTATAACTCAAGAACGGGCTCACCTATCCAAACCAAATGTTTAGGCTTTGTTCGGACTATTCAGTAGACGGTTTATGTGAAGTTTGCACAAAATCGGTCGAGCGGTTCTTCATTTATCAAATTTTTTGTAACAAATGAATTCAATAAATGGCGGATCATTTTGTTAATGGGGATTTTGCTGTCAGGGTAGGGTAGGGTAGGGTAAGGTAGGGTAGGGTAGCACCACGCGAACGAAGTCGCGCCGGGCAGCTAGTATATATTATATGTTTACTCTAGAAATCTAATCGAAGTTTGTATTTTACATCCTACGACAATGTCGCCTTTCCTCTCGAGAAACGACCAAGACGATTGTGTGTTGTTTTCCGAGATCTTGTTTTACCATTATCATAAATTATTACCTTCGAAGCTGATCAACATTAACCTTAGCCGTCCTAGAGTAATAAATAAGCTAACGTAAACGCAGAAGAAAATTAATACACGGCTATCTGATCCCAGAATAAGCAGAACGATTACCATAATATAAGTGGTATTAATACGGCTATTTAATTAAAGAATTACTTCAAATTATTTTACAATTTAATTCATTTCTTATACTTATTTTTAACATTAAAGATTATACACTTGTCTGCCAGTACCAAATATGAGTAATCTAGGCAATTTCTGCTTTTATTTCATACTAAAAGGTAAACTAAAGTTTAAATTGTTATTATTGTTGTTCTAATTTCACCAAATCATATAAATCTATTAATCTATACGAGTAGTTACACGATATATAAGAAATTAGTTTGTTAAGTATCATTTCAATCTTTCTATCAGTAGGTCCGGAAATCACCTCCTATATTCAAAAACACAAACTCTACCTCTATAGTAATATTAGTACCTATAGACTGGTGTTCCCAGAGCATAACGGTTACCGTTTGGTGGTTCATGACAGTGCTGATTGTAAGCAAATATAATTTCGCCGTCATGCATTTTGACCTTAGCCCGGCATCCAAGTCGTTTCTTAGAGCAATACCAGTGTCGCTGTGAGTGCATTTGAGCAAAGGTATAGCCTCCTAGCAACAGCAGCTTATTCTTCTGACCAGATGGTATGAACGAGTATCCTGAAATTCAAGATGATTTAGATATTTTCTTTTCTTTGTACTAACATTTTTTTTTTATTTAAATGACTATGCTTCTGGCCTCAGACTCACATTTTATGACGAAAAACGTGGAATAGTTTTTTTTGACTTATTATTTTTTATCCTGTTGTTTTCTATTTTTGTGTGAATATATGTAATTTATTTGCATTGCTTCGTGCTTCGTGTGCATTTCGTATTTCTTTCTGGTTGAAAAGGTTTAGGTATATTTGACAGCAATTCACCGTGGTGAGTGATAATTTGACCCAAGGGTGAAAAGCAGACAGTGCAGCGCTTAGAAGCAAACTTACTGCCAAGTGCTCTACACCACAACAATAGAAAAACTTTCCAGGTCGCCATACGATTGATTAAGAAGCATTCACAATGCGATGTCTTCTCGCATTTCTAATAAATAAAAAGATTCGATGCAATAATTTGGTATTACCATATAATTTAAATAGACATACAAATAATAAACAAATATGTAAACAATATCCATCTTCAGTTAAATAAATTTTATATAGGTTTCATATAGGATTATGATAATCAATTTCACATGAAACATGTACTTTCTCATAAATTTTTAATTCAGCTTTACACTTTCCTCTAAGTTTTCTAGAGCATCGCAAAGTTTTTTTACACGTAGCGTTTTGGTATGCGTACGAATAGTATATATAATGAGGTACCTCCGCTACATGTCAGATGAAAATGGACTGTATCTGATAATAGAGAAAGTTTGAATGAATAATTCCTTTGTCAGTCAAAGTCAAAGTGAATCTTTATTCATATTTATTTACAATTTTAGTTTTTTTTTGTATTAAACGACTTATTTTTTTTTCTTTTTTTTTATACAACTTAGTCGGTAAACAAGCTTACGGCCCACCTGATGGTAAGCGGTTACCGTAGCCATATGGACGTTTGCAACACACGAAGCATCGCTCACGCGTTACCGACCTTTCCCCCCTCCCCTATGAGCTCTGGCGACCTTACTCACGCGCAGGAACACAACTTTACACAACATAAAGTTATTTGGCTGCGGTATTCTGTAAGGTGGAGGTACTTCCTCAGTCGAGCTGCTCTTGAGCGAATATAACGCTATGCTCTACCTCTCTTCTTATTTTATAATTATAAAAAATTTACTGTCTACCACGTATAAAGAAAGTCCTTTCTATGCAAGGTGGTCTAAAATTTATAGGTTTTAGAAATTTACAGTCATCAAGATTATTTTTAGTTATTCTAAAAAGTTAAAACACTTATTCGAACAAGCAGATATTCGGATTTTTTATTTTAGTATGAGACATTGATATGGATTTTCGTTAGCGCGATGCAGGATATTGCTGCGCCATCTATCCATTGGAGTGTGAACGTCTTTATGTAGGTGGTTGCTACAGAATAACATAATTATAAAATAATATAATTTCCATTTTTAGCTTTAAACAAATTGGGCGGATCATGATTATGACAACCGGTCTCAGACAATACTCGTCCATCGTCGTTGATTTTAATTTTAGCTCGACATTTTCCTCTCATTCTTTTGGAGCATCTTAAGCTGTTAACGGTGTCAAACGAGAAGGTATACTTTTTGTAAAATATGATGCGAGATCCCCTACTCGATGGCAAATACTCTATTTTATCTGTTGACAAAAATTCGATGTATTTATATAGGTTAACATGATATTTACTTCAAAAGTAGTAAGTGCGTGAAACCCATTTATTCAACGAGGTAACGTCGCCAGCTTTTTGGGTAAGGGGTACTAAGCTAATACAAGTATAACATTTAAGTTAGTTGTATACATAGATTTACATAGGGCATCGTGCCTCGTTGTATTCCTATAACTTTTTTTTAAATGTAATATAAATTTTTATTCTTATACAACCACAAACAGTAGTATTTATTCTTAACTAGCCGTCCCCCACGGTATCACTCGTGTTCCCGGGATAAAAAGTAGCCTGTGTCCTTCTCCATACCATATGATATCTGCATGCCAAATTTCATCATGATCCGTTTAGTAGTTGAGGCGTGAAGGCGTAACAAACAAACTTATAAACAAATAAAAAAAGGATTGCTAATGGATCAAATATGCAATTTTAGTATTAAAATAGAAATTACATATATCTTATTTTTTTTTAAACTGGAACTCCTTTTTTCAATTTCGGCATCAACAACCATGTCTCGAGTCTCGACCCAAAAGTGTCGGGACATCGAGACACGAGATTTCGCGGGACCCAAACCCTATATACTATAGACATTAGACTCATTGAAAATTAACGAAGTAGCCATGTCTCAAACTACGCATAGCTTTTATTATGAAAACCAGATAACTGACACTAAATGCAAAAAAATACACCCAACTACGAAAACAAACACGTATTACCTATACCTATGAAATCATATACGAAAAAATATATACTTAACATGTAATAATATTTAACTATTATTTATAATCTTAAAAATAGCGTGTAAACTTGTGCGAGATTGATTCCGTGCTCTGTGTACATATTATACTTCACACAGATATTTTGTTACAAAAGAAAGAATAACTTTATGAATCATTAATTTATTCATAATATTCAATAGGTGCAATATTATTTGTATTGTTAACCACAAATTTATCAGAATACGATCAGCATTAACCGGTGTGGAAGATCGGCGGATCATGATTATGACTGCCTATCTCAGATATTACTCGGCCTTCGTCATCGATTTTAATTTTCGCTCCACACTTTCCCATTAATCTTTTGGAGCATCTCAAGTTATTCATGTAATCAAACGAAAATGTGTTATTTTTATACATCTCGACGCGTGATCCATACTTAAAGTGTTGTCAAGTACTCTATTTTATCTGTTGGCACGTATTTTTTTTTTGGTGTACGTGACAGCTTCGTTTTACGCTCGCTCTGCGTCATTCTGCTTGTCACAGTGACGTTCATAATGATAGCACTGGTTGAATGAACTCTTCCAATTAAAATCGGGAGTTTATATATAACATTATTTTGAATTTTTATTTCATTTAAATGCTGGGGATTTGGGATATTTTTAACCGACTTCAAAAAAAGGAGGAGGTTCTCAATTTGGTTGTATGTTTTTTTTTTGTTTGTTACCTCATATCTCCGTCATTTATAAACCGATTTGGAAAAAAAAATTGTCTGGAAGGGCACACTTCCCGTTTGGTCCCATTGTCATCAGATCAGGATTTGATTACGTCTTAGTGTACTTTGAAGTCGGTTTAAGTTTTTTGTAAAACAGTCCAATTATCAAGTTTGATGTTTGTGTTCGTACGTGCGTACACGGCTATAGGCTTACACTAGACCGCTTGAGCCTTCAGGCTATCGCTCTTGCATTCGCCGCGAGAGGCGCTAATGTAAAGTAAGGTCTCTCTCTCTTGCTCCGTCTTCAGACTTACATTTTTGGTCTTCAATCACAATCTTTCTTTATTGTGTCAGATAAATAAATAAGTATGTATTATTATGTTCTTCTTCTTCTTATTTTTAATTTTGGCAACCAAGCCCAAATTAGGGCTCATTTCTGCCAGTGTCGAGTTATATTATAGTTTCCAGTCACAATAAATCACTTCAGATTATAGTCCTCAGTCAGTCACCGTCCATAAAAGTCATGTTTTACTACAATGGTGGTCATTGTACTAAAACTCTTCACGGACATTTTAAGACAACTTGAAAAGTCACGATACACATAATTCATTTCATTTCACTTCACTGGTGCACATGGATGATCTTTATTGGGTACCACCAAAAATACACAATAAAACTCAAAATATACAAATTTATAAAAATAAAAATGAAAATGCTACGTCACTCTGCAAGTTCCCGCCAAAAAGTCCGTATTATTATGTTATTTTCTCGTTGACAGTACCTTGGTGGACCAAAAGTTGAAAAGCAAACAGCGAATAGTATAAAACTGTCTCTCAGGTGCTCCAAGCCACAACAATCAAATATTGATTCTGAAGCATATTAAATATGCCTTTTCATATTTTTTAATAAATAAAAGGTTAAAAAAAAAATGGTATAGTACCATATACTTTCTACGTCTGCTTAAAGTATATATTACCATATACTTTAAATACACGTAAAAATATGAAATAAATACATAATGCCCATCTTCAGTTAAATTTACAGTTTATAGAATATAATTGGGTGGGTGATTATGATAATCAATTTCACATAAAACATGTCCTTCCTCATCAATTCTTAATTTAGCTTTACACTTTCCTCTTAGTTTTCTAGAACATCGCAAAGTTTTCTTACATGTAGCGTTTTGGAATGAGTATGAATAGTTTTTATACATAATGATGGTACCTCCGCTACACGACAGATGAAACTGGACTGTATCTGTCAATAGAGAAAGTTTGAATTAATAATTCCTTTGTTAATCAAAGTGAAATTTACTTCTAATTTCAATTTTAGTTTTGTTGTATTTACAAGGAGAAATATTTGATTATTTAAATTAAACCATCTATTACCATTTCTAAAGTCCTCTCCATCTATAGGTTCTCTGAAAGTGATCGCTTCATTTTTATTATTAGTTATTCTAAATAAGAAAAACAAATCCATTCGATGAAAGTATATTTCGGTTTTATTTTAATTTAGTGCGATACAATGATATAGAACTTCGTTAGCGCGATGCAGAACATTGTGGCGCCATCTATCCATTGGAGTGTAGTAGTACTACAGTATAGCATAATTAGTATCTAATGTAATTTCCAATTTCAGTTTTATACAAATTGGGCGGACCATGATTATGACTGCCAATTTCAGATACCACTCTTCCTTCGTCATCGATTTTAATTTTCGCTCCACACTTTCCCCTTAATCTTTTCGAGCATCTCAAGTTGTTCATGTAATGGAACGAAAATGTGTGCTTTTTATACATCACGATGCGTGATCCATTCATTGTTGTCAAGTACTTTACTTTATCTGTTGGCACGAAAAAATATTAATATATACTATAAAATCATATTCGATTTTTGCACAAAGCATATTCTTTCAAAATATAAATTTGCTCCACACTTTCCCCTTATAATCTTTTGGAGCATCTCAAGTTGTTCGGGTAATGGAACGAAAAGTCTACTTTCTAATATATCATGACGCGGTGTTATCAAGTAGTTTATTTTATCTATCGGCTCGAATAAATATTTATTTATAAAATCATATTCGTTTTTAAATTATAAATTTGATAAAATCATGGTATGTACTAAATAAGAATTTATATTAGACTTCATAAAGTTTTGTATTTTGTTTGAAAGCCCTACTAGATGATCATATATGTACAGAATATGAATATATTATTACAGTTCCGGTAATATTATATAGATACTGTTGCATTGATAATCTCCTTTTTTGAAGTCGATTAAAAATAGCATCAAAAGTATCAAAACGTCGTCACAAAACGCGACAGTGTGCATGAAGACGATTTTGATAATGTTGTGCTTATAGGAGAAGTGAAAAAAAGAATAGCAGTTTTCGATAAAAAAAAATGAAAAATAGTCGGGTGTACATTTGAAAATTAAAGCATGGGAAGAAAAGAAATCAGTAGAATAATATTTTAAAATATTTCAGGTATCTGAAAAAACTAAAGCAGGTAATGAAATATTGGAAAGATAAGGTTAAATAAATGAAAAGTGGATTGAATTTTATATTGTAATATTTTTTTTTAAACTATTTTATTCTGGAAATGCAGCTTGATTTATATAATTACAGTAAAGGCGATCATACACGGGCAGTTTGAAGCAGTTACATACAATTTGTGACTTTCATAGGCTTACACAAGACTGCTTGAGCAATTACAACTACACCAAGCAGTACCTACGGCGAAATTCGTCGTAGACTCTCGTAGCCTAGAATCTACGACGAATTTCACGACCAATTTTAAATGCAAGTAGTCTAGACTTCTAGCAGTTCTAAGACACACTAAACACTAAAGGTCCATGTATGGCCACACTTACGCGATACATATTTTATATTAACATAAGTATGCTGCATTTTTAATTATAACCTAAGTATAATTAGTTATTCAAAACTAATTAGTAGGTAAGTTATTCAAAAAATATTTGTCAAGTGTTTGTCTCATGCACTAAGAACAGCGCACATCACATATACCCTAGAAAATTAGTCCAAAGATAGATGAAGATTCTCAACCAATTTTCACATAGTAACCGACACCTGAAAGTTTCTTGTACACCGGTGGTTCGTGTCCATGGACATTATGTATAAACAGAACCTCTGATTCGTCGTCGTTAAGGAACACCTTCGCCTTGCAACCCTTCGACTTTTTCGAACAGTACCAGTGTCGGCGCGTGGTCTGTGCAAACGTGTACTTATCAGCCATCAGTAGTCTTTTATTATTCGCCAGATTTATAAATGATACTGCAAAAATTATAAATAATAAGATTACACAGAAACAGGCCTACCGAAACTGAGGGCGGATGCTGAGAAGAAACTAATTCATTTCACGCAATCCTTTTAAGAATACATCAAAGGACAATTTATAGCTTATAATAAGGCCTATATTATAATAAAATGAATATATAGTTCATATCTATTATCCAGAAATTTTTATGTAATATTTTGATGATGTTTCCTTGTAAACAGGTGGTTCGTGGTTGTGGACAGCATTAAAATGAACCACTTGAGTCTCCGCTGAATTGAGAAAGATCCTGGCTTTGCATCCCTTGCCCCTCTTTGAACAGTACCAATGTCGAGGTGAGGCATAGTTGAATGTATAGTTGTTAGCCATAAGAAGTCGCTTGTTTTTAGAAATTTGAATGAACTTCACTGAAACGAAACGATTAGAAGTTTTCATGCTGTGTGTCATTGTTTTCTTATTAGATAATAATAGTAACGTCTAATACAGATATTAAGGTAATTATAAACAATACTGTTTTAATTTACTTATATTTTTTTTAAATCAACAGTGCTAAATATAATACAATTTCAATAATATTAACCGATTTTGATGATTCTTTACTCCATCTATACAGACAGATATAAATACTGCTAGCTCCTAATATTCTAAGTCTATGACTAGCTCAATCAATTACATAAAACCCAGGTTTTTGAAAGCCACTTCCTTTTTAGGTTTTGTGTATTTACTACCGTCATCGACATATTACTAATAAAACTTGTGGCACTCGGAGACTGCCGCGGTAAAGCTATTGCATCAATGCCACTTAGAGGCGGGTTGCTGAACTAAAGAGACAAGCGTGATATTTCATAAAGTCATTAAAAGTTCTGCTATTCATCGATAGATGGCAAAACTAAAAAGTATCACCGCTGTGCCGGTCGGAGTGGGGGGTGTTAGGTTATTTTCGTTACGGAATTTCTGGATTCGGTCTCCACGCTCAAGGCCCGCGATAGAAGCTATGCAATAGCTTAAAAAAGTTCGTTAAAAACATTATTCAATATCTATAATAAATAAATATCGTCTTCAAGAGGTCTTATAAAGTTATTGCCATAATTCCGCCATCATACAACGTTTGGTTACACGGTCCTTTACATAAAATAATTGGTAATAGAAGAATACATATAATACAATAATTTCACCGAGTTTTGTTATTTCCTTTAATAAACTAAATAAAATAAATAAAACATTATACTAATAACCGTCCACGGAAATACCGTCACACTGTGTGACATTGACAAGAAGATGGTCAATAAATATGTTTTCATTAATGAGATAATGATTAAGTCCGTTTTCGGCACAAACGGCTCCAAATTATGTATATGTGTAATGTACGAATTTGTATGCTATTATTTTTGGTCATGCAGTGGCGTAGCATGCGTAAAAATGAAACTGTTTAAAATATAATAAAATTAATTAATAATATAATAAATTGTATAAAGGCAAACTATAATGTGATTTCTATTATACATATTATTGCTTCTTCTACAATATGACTCAAGTTATTTTTTAATATAAGACGATATGTCTCTTTTTAATGACTAATTGATGCCAAATAAACGAAGACGTCACACGAGTTAAAAAAAGACATTTTATAATTTAATGGTTTTTTCACAGTGGGGTGTCACCCGTACGGGGGTGATACCCCAATGTGAAAAAAGGTGCAGGCCACCCCCATCGCCCCTACCCCCCCTGCCACGCCACTGGACTCATGTCATTTCTGTTCTATATTTAATTCTGTTCTACAAATTATTTTGTTTCAATCGCGCCCACACATACCTAACGCAATTTAAAACGTCGTCGCCTAGGCGGATGATTATGTACATTGTGAAGGTATTCTATCTCCATCTCAGTATTCATTCTTAGCGTCGCCTTACACCCGGGCCTTTTTAGCGAGCAACACCAGGACTTGATACTTGTATTCGAGAAAGTGTAGCCGTCAATCAAAACCAATTTATTGCCCCTTTGAGACTGAATCATTGTGTAATCATAATGCGTATCATCTGTAAAGAAACAACATTTCATTCAACATATTTTTTCTTTACCAAATCATTGACAATTGACGAAGATAAAGCGCGGCTAAGTTCGAGAGTCACTTCGGTTCGGGAGCTCGTGACGTCACTTGTTACTAAAAAGTGTACCACACCGTGACGTCACGCGGAACTTTAACAAACCATATCCTCGTATTTTTTTGTTTAATTGACAATAGAAAAAATACTTGTCGTAATATTTTTTAAATGTAATGCATAGAACGGACTAAATAGATTTTTTCAGGAAACTAGACCATTACATTGTCTATAGATCAAGGAATAAATTATGAAGCCAATTACTGTTTTGATTGTAATGTGTATTGTATATCAACCAACATCTATTTGTGTCATAACATTTTTTTTTATCTGTAATGGGTTAAGCTTTGTCAAATAAAGATTATATTATAATTACCTACCAAAATGTTTGCACTGGTTCCCCGGTTAAACATGCCTGTAACTCCTTAATGCATCTGCGTTATAAGACATGTATAGCCTCTCTATAAATAATTTCAGATAAAAATAAATTATACTGAAAAATTCATACCAAATGTGTGCTTCAGAATAATTCTGCGTCACTTGCTAATACATCTTCTTTATATATAAAATTCTACTGTACGTGTGTACGTCACTGAACTCCTCCTAAACGGCTGGACCGATTTGAATGATTTTTTTTGTATGGGTGGCGCCCTGGATGGTTAAATTCACAAATCAGCCCGGCACATGGCGCTGCAGTCGATAATATAACCTAGATACCGGCTGCAGCTTACTATTCTGTAATCTGTGGTTTTACACTCTAATAATATTGCCATCTCTTGTTTTTACATATATTCTTTGTGGATGACTGTGAATATTGTTAAGGAACGTTATTTTTCCACTAGCATTAAGTTTTGCCGTTGCTCTATAGGTCGGAATTTTTAAAGAACAATGCCAAGGATTTCCATATTCTGTAAATGTGTAGCGCCTCCAACCATTATTAAATTTTACCCATTGAATTATTACACAATTTTATCCTTTTTGTGACGTTATGACTTAATACGATAGTTCTGTAATGTAAGTCATGTACATTAACCTGTAATATCTACTATACAATTTTATCTGTTGGTATTATAATGATGTGTGAGTTCTTCTGCTTCTCCTTTGCTTCCAAGTTTATCGAATATTAATAATAACCAACATCTCACCGCTCAATGAGGGTCATAAACATTCTAGGTCACTTGCTAATACATATTAATATAAAAACTCTGTCTGTGCGTGCGTGCGTGCGTTTTTAACATATCTATAGCTGACGCGCTGTGCCCGAGCTATCCCGCTCGAGGGCGATAGAGACAACTACAGCTTGGACCGATTACCTATTTAAATTAGACGAAATCACTATTTCGTAATCCCCGTTTTTTTCCTCCAAAACTGGATCGAAATAAAAATAAAATTCAAGAACCATAATAAGAAGGACTTTGGCTATGTATGTCGGTTTTCCTTTCTTGTTTCATATTCGTCAAATTTGTTCGCTGGACGTCTGATAATGGCGTTAAAAATGCTACCTAAGTTTTTGTGATTTTAGAAGGCTCCTAATTCTTATAGTAATTAATTTATGGAGAAAAACACAACCGAGGGACTTACAGTGGTACTTACTGATTGCATGGTAGAATAATTATTGCTCTAGTGTAATTATCCAGAGAGGAAACTGAGGATTACGTTTGTATGGAACAAACGCCACCAGTAGTGTAAGTCAGTTTATTTTGATAATTACATGAAAATGAGAACATCCATGTGATTTTTTCAGTTAACCCTAGAACCCTTGGGTGCTGGGGCACACTCCATACTAATATACAACTTTGAATTTAAAAACCAATGGCTGGGACTTTTTTATTCAGTATCAATAAAATACAATGTTTAGTAATTTAAATTTATTATACTTCATTATCAGCTTGAAACCTTGTTGGGGTGCACTGGTACACCAACTACCACAACGATGTCTTATATCCTAATGAATGTACCATCTTTTGTTTTAGTATATTTCCTAGGCGGATGACTATGATTGTTATCCAGATATATTATTTTACCGTCATCGTCCAACTTAAGGAATGCCGTGCATCTATTTTTGTTGCTTGAACTAGCGCACTCCCACCTATATCTATTGCTTGCGAACGCATAACCGTTTATCAATATTAACTGTCTTCCTCTTTGTGACAGAATCACGTCGTACGGTATATCTATAATGAGAAAAAAAAGTCAGACCATTGATTTATATAGTAAAGAAGGACTAACAGTATACGGCACTGGATTGCTGGTGTAATTTGTATGAATAAAACCACAGTACCCAGAACAATCGAAAGTTTCTGAACACCAAATCAAATTAATTTGGTACTAATGATTCAAACGATTTTTTTTACTATAATTAAAATCAACAAAAATATCAAAACAATTAAAAGGTGTTTTTATAGAATAATAAAAAATTTGATGCATTTTGAAAAATAAGAACTGTTAGAAGAGTAATTTAAAAAAAAAAATTGTAGATTGAAATTACTAACACAAATATATGGAATCATTGAAATCATAGTAACAAGAACCTCAAACAAAAAAAAACATTTCGGGTATATTTTTCTCGTTGAACTAAAATATCGAAACATCATTATAATTCTTTTGTATTACAATATACATATTCTTATTAAGCACATTTTTATTTATCTTAATGGTAGGCATTTTGCTTAAGTTTTTTGAAAATATCAAAGTAATTCATAAGCGACATCCAAAGCCGAATGGCAATTAAATTGTTTGTTTTTTTCTTTCACTCTGATTATTGCATACATCTGTGGATTTTGTGTAATATTTCGGTGGGTGACAGTGCTCGTTACAAAGTGATTCTATTTTGCCTTCAGCATTAATTTTCAGTTTTGCTCTACAATTAGGAACTTTAATAGAACAGCGCCAAGCGCCTTTATTTTCTGAAAACGTGTAGCCGTCAACCAATATTAAGTTCTTTCCTCTTTGTGACGTAACAATCTCATATTGTATATCTGTAATGAGAACAAAGTGAATTAAAGTCATCAAATCTATACAAGCTTCCGCCAGGGCCTGTGCTGGGCCAGATCTGTGCAGAATTCTTAACCAACACCACTTGCCATATTTATTTTATCTTCTTTTTTCTTAGATTCAAATAAATATTTTTAGTATTGAAATATAAATTCCCTTTATTTAAACAAAGTATACAGAATATTACTTATATGAGTAAAAGGCACTGCACTTGAGAGCTCACGATAAGTACAAGTCGGTAGGTGCTTAGCGAAGAATTATCTGATGCTGAAGGTTTAAAGCTCTAATAATTTTGCCATCTCTTGTTTTTACATATCTTCTTGGTGGATGACTGTGAATATTGTTAAGGAATGTAATTTTTCCTCTAGGATTAAGTTTTGCTCTTGCTCTACAGGTCGGAATTCTCAAAGAACAACGCCAAGCATTTCTATCTTCTGTAAATGTGTGGCCTCCAACCATTATTAAATCTTTCCCTTTTTGTGACGTTATGACTTCATACGGTATTTCTGTAATAGAAGTCAGAACCTGTAATATCTACTTTAAAATTTTATCTGGTGGTATTATAATGCTGTGCTGCTAAAAGTATCTAGATAATTACGTATCCCTTTACGACAGGACCTCAAAATAAAAATTTCAACATATTTCAAAACTTGTGTTGTTCTAACAAATATTGATACAATTTCATCAGCATTATAATTTATCACGTATACATTAACAGCCCTTTCACTCTCATTTGTGAACTCTGTGCTCAGCAGTGAGACATTATAGGCCGATGATGATGATGATATTTACAGCAGAAATGTGTACTGCTGAAGTTTATAGATTTTCACAGGAAACAGTTTGAGTTGCATCAACCCGGACTTTGTGATGTAGGCTGTCAGTCCAAGTTATTATCATTACGTCGTATAGCCAGTTCAAACTAGTGTTATTTGTAACATCTTGATTTGTTGTAATACCAATCACCATAATAGTCCATATGTAGGTAATGCTCATAGGATTAAAGTTTATGTCGATTTTGTAATATATTGATGGCACTACTTCTATATTTGTCTGCGCAAACGCCGTATCATCAACATGAGGTACATACATTCTTCGGTCCCACTCGGCGCTTGCAGACATAGATTTTACCGGCTTTATAGATCTTTGTACCGTTCACATTTACAATTTTATATACGTTCCATTATTGGTGACCATGTACCTTGGAGGCGGATGAAGATGTTTTATATCAGCCCTTATGATATTACCACGGTCATTAAGCCTCACCCGGGCCTTACACCCGCATTTTCTTTGTGAGCAATAATAGTTTTTTGTGTCGCTAACTTGAGCAAATGTGTAGTTTTGTAACATTAATAAGAATTTCCCACGATTTGAAGGGATCATTGTGTACTGATACGCTTTGGCCGTCTCTGGAAAATATAACAATTGAGCAATTAGCTAGTTTCAATACGAGAGCTGGTGAAAGCGGTACTATAGATTAATGAAATACTATTTTTATACCTTCAAAACATTATATTCAAATTAAATTATAGTTACATTGGATACATACTTCCAGCTGTTATATTTTCGAAACGTAAATTTAATATGATAAGTTATGGAATACATAAAGATTCACAACCATAGAAATAGAATATTAAAAGAGTGACTGTACTACAGCTATGTGCCGTGGGCACGGGTATTTGCGACACTGCCTTATAACAAACTGTGCATTAAAGATTGAACGACAAAATACATATAATGAATGCCAATTTTTCGTTTTTTTATCGAGAACCATTTGTTCTCACAAGGAACGCATATCGCCATTTTTTCGGACTGTAAATCAAATAATGAACGATATAACTATGAATGCATCTATATGGAAACTATGCTCTATACCTAATGTTGTTAACGATATCACTCTACCGAGTGATATCCTCTACCTCTATTTCTATTCTCTATATCTATTTACCTTTTATAGAACACTATTCAATTATAAAATCATGCTCGTAAAATTACATATTATTTTTAAAGTTATGTAAAAATAAAAAATCTTCCGTGTTTGACGATGTTTTATAAAGATTTATAAGATATAGGTTGGTGACCGCTGCGCAGCGGCCCGGTTTCTCCCCTCGCCCCCTGATCGCAGACCTATTCTGTGCAGTTATGAAGTCTTATTCTGTTTTGCTGTTAATCACAAATCATCAATTATCATTTACTTATCAACCCCAGAAATAATTATCTAATTTATAATAACTAATTAAAACATTTACTATTGGTTCTATAAATAGGGCACGAATGCAAAACAACACCCTGTATATATATATCGATATCATTCTTAGTCTATGCTCACAATATTTAAACTTTAGCTACTGACGTGGTTTTTTTTTTACATAAGCACTGAAGCCAAACTGGCCCGTGCCTTTTTCAGTGCTATAGATCTGCACATGGCTTAAGGTTAAGCACATTTTTTTCCAGCTTTATGGATCTTGGTATCATGCACAGTTACATTTTTATATACCTTCCATCACTGGTGATCATGTACTTTGGAGGCGGATGAAGATGTTTTATATCAGCCCGTATGATATTACCACGGTCATTAAGCCTCACCCGGGCCTTACACCCGTTTTGTTTTTTTGAACAGTAATAGTTTTTAGTGTCGCCAATTTCAGCAAATGTGTAGTTTTGTATCATCAATAAGAGTTTCCCACGATTTGAAGGAATCATTCTGTACTGATACGATAAGGCCGGCTCTGGAAAAATAACAATTGAGCAATTACTTAGGAGTTGTCGAGATTTAAGAGGCGTTTTGACAATAGGATGTCTCTTGTTGTCGCACTATGTTTGTCTCTTTTTGACACATTGGTATATTTGCTGTCAAAACGGGCCTACTCTAGTTTCGATAGGTACGAGAGCCGGTGATTAAGCGGTAGGTACTGTAAATGAGTGAAATATTTTTTTTATACTTTAAGAACATTATATTACATTATAGTTATACAAGATTAGTACTCCCTACTGTAAAATTTTCGAAAAGTAAATTGAATGCGATAAGTAATGGAATACATAAAGATAGTTTTAAAAGGCTCACAATATTCATATCATTTTTTTCTTCTTATCATCTAAGCTTTGCGATCCAATAGGTGTCTATGACGCTCAAGTAAATCCCCATTTAGCATCGTGGGCTCCCCTACTACTGAGGCCTAGGCCCCGTACCTTTACCAGTGTTATGGATTTGCACATGGATTCATACGGTTGAGATAATTTTTTTCCAGTTTTATGGAAAGATCCTAACTTACAAATACCAAGAGGTACCGTTCACATTTACAATTTTATATACGTTCCATTATTGGTAATCATGTACTTTGGCGGTGGATGAAGATGTTTTATATCAGCCTTTATGACATTACCACGGTCATTAAGCTTCACCCGGGCCTTACATCCGAATTTCCTTTTAGAGCAATAATAGTTTTTTGAGTCGCCAATATCAGCAAATGTGTAGTTTTCAATCATCAATAAGAATTTCCCACGATTTGTCGGAATCTTTACGTACGTTATGGCCGTTTCTGGAAAAATAACAATTTACCAATTAGCTTGTTTCAATATGTAATAGAATGAGTAAAATAATATTTATGTATGTACGTTCAGAATATATTACAGTTATCCACCTGTTTTTTTGCAAAACGTATCAATATCTATATAAATAAATGAGAAGTAATTCAATGCATAAGGGTAGTTTTAAAAGGCTCACAGTATTTAAGGACATGTCAAACGAGAATAATGGGAATAACGATATGGGGTGCTTCAAAAGGGGCGTAAAAAGAGCTCTTCAAGGTCGGCAACACATCGGCAATCCCCCATATCGTTATTACCATCAGGTGGACCGTGTGCCTGTTTGTTAGTCTTTTGACATAAAAAAAAAAAAAAAAAAAATATTGCCGTAAATAAAAATGCTGAAAGTTTAAATTCAAAGAAATGTAATTCGAACATAAGAATAAATATTTTGAAGTGGTGTAGATCGCATAAAAGCCTATCTTGCAAACTCAATGTACTATCTGATTTTCATATACACGCCTTCCCTAGAGATCACATATTGTGGTGGTGAATGCGGGTGATCCTTATAGTGATAAACTATTTTTCCATCACTGTCAAGTTTCACTTTAGCTTTGCAGCCGGAATCTTTTTTCGAGCAATAGAAATGATACGTATTTTTCATTTGAGAAAATGTGTATCCGTTCAACATGAGCAGATGTTTACCTCTTTGTGTTGGTATCATTTGATATGAGGTACCTGAAATCACATAAGTTCAACGCTGAAGATATTTATTTACTTAACAAACGAACATCTACCTGAGGGCTAGTCCTCTCGTTACCTACAAGAATAACAGCACTGTTTTTATGGGCCTGTGTTTGACCACAATCTCACCATGGTCAGTGAAGGTGTGGCCGAAGGTGGTAAGCACACAAAGCCTTAAAGGAACTAGCTCTCAAGTGCAGCTGTCGGAACACACCGATAGGTGCTTGGCGACAGATTTTCAACTTGATGATGGTATCCAGCAAGATGGGTACTACAAAGTACCCCACCAACGTGTTATGGCTTCACCGAAAGCTCGAGCTCACTGTAGGATTCCAACCCGGGACCTTCGTCTCGGTATCCAACGTCACTACCACTGAGATATCATCGCCTGTCATATACTTTGATTTTTTAAGTTCACGTAAAGCAGGAACATTTTTTTTATAAAGCTGCCGGGCTATTGCGTATCTTTGGTGTTAATCGATGCGTCGCGGTATGACGCGGCGATGACCATTCGTGGGCCCTGATTGGTGAATTCATTAATGGTGTTCGTTACGATTAACACCAAAATTACGCGGTAGAGCCCCTGCGCACGGCGTATATTTCAAGAAATGGGTATGTTTACGACCAATTCAATTTAAGCTCTATATGAGCTCCCTTTCGCCGTTCCGGTTATGGTTCATGGTCTTCTTTGCTCCAGCCTCCAGCCAACTTACATGAACTATACCTTCTGTTTTTTACTGTTAGGTACACAAAAATAACAAAACTTTTAATTTGTATCAATACTACTGCAGTCAATTTTATTCATATTCCAGCAATATTACCTTTATTAATGACATATCCTATTAATTAGATTTTGACATACATTCCTGCAGGTGAAATCGCGTATTTTGGTGGCAGGTGTGTATGGGCCAACTTAATCAAGTGCTTCACAAGTCTCCCGTTACCATCCAACCTGACTCTCGCTTTGCAACCCATGTCCTTCTTCGAACAGTAGAAACATGAGCGACTTTGTTTTGAAAATGTATATTCATTCACCATAAGTAATGTTCTTCCCCTTCCGATTGCAATGAAACGACAATCATCATCTTCTGGAAGGAGGAAATCTAGATAATAACAGCAACGGAAAAATATCACATGACACATTTGAATATTTTAAATCAATATTTTTTACCGAATTAGAATATGCATTTTTCTGCTTTTTAATGTAAAATCAGAATATTTTCATTTACAACAAAATGTTAGTGGATTTGTACCATATTTTTGACGAGACCGTGAAATAAATCAAGAAATAATTAAAACCATTACAAATAATTTATTTGTTCACCCTGTATTAAACACAAAAGTCCAAACGTACATTATGGTGCATCCATGCTTGGCGAACCGACAACGAGGCGAGCCACGAACGAGCACACTGCGAGCACGATTCGCGTAGCGTGGACGGGCATGCGAGCCTCGAACGAGCATTCGTAGCGTGCTCCGCCCGATTGACAGTTTTTTCACGAACACAGGGATTCGCGTCGCGCTAGTTGTAGTACGTCCACGCTTGAAATCGCGAGCAACGAACGAATCCTGTTCGTTCGAAGCTCGGCTCGTACTCGCTTCGCGTAGCATGGACACACCATTAGAAATGCGCCCAGTGGCATTGATTTTTTTATGTCTTCTTCTTTGTTTAACCTACGACGACATCTTTACATATATGCCATTGGAAATTATATATTTCGGTGGTGGATGATTATGGGTTAATTCTTCAAGGGGAAAACCTTTTCCCTCGTGATCAATCCTGACCTTCGCTTTACACCCATTGCCCTTCTTGGAGCAATAGTAGTAACAAGTACTGTGCTTAGAATATGTATATTTGTTCATCATCAGTAAATTTCTACCGCGCGCTATTTCAATAAAACGATAATCTTGCGTTCCTGAAATATATGATTGGATGCGGTTTTAGCATAACCCTATAACGTAATATCTACTTAATAAAATAACTATACCATGTATACAATAATATGGCGACAATATTATATAAATTTTAAGCTTGATATTTGTGCAATGTGCTACCCTTTTACTTGGATTGCGTCAAAAATGTGAAAGACCGAGTGAAGAAGAAGAAGAAGGTGAAGAAGTGTGTGTGTTACGATTTGTGGATTTGTAGGGTCGGCAACGCGCTCGTGATACCCCTGGTGTTGCAAGCGTCCATAGGCTACGGTAACCGCTTACCATCAGGCGGGCCGTATGCTTGTAAGCCACCTAAGTGGTATAAAAAAAATAAAAAATAAAATGTTTATTTCGACGAGCGCTCTAAAAAAAAAGATATTTGGTATAAAAACATTCAGCCTTACCCACTAAGAAGCCCTTGGATAGCTCATGGAAGCATGAATAGACATAATACAGTGACAGCTATGAGACTCCGTTCCGGGCACACTCCATCGGGTAAGTTTGCATTTTTGATGTGCAGGTAAACCTCTCCAAATTGCACTGAGTGTGGTGTGATTGAAGATGTACATCACATTCTGGTGGAGTGTGCGCGTAATGAGTCCATTAGATCCAGTAGCATTTATTCCAATGACTTATCACAAATTGGTTTTTGTAATAGCTCTTTAGCCAATCCATTTTCTGACCAAGCCCGTATAAACTGTTCCATAGTAGGTAAAATTGAATTTGTTGTTATTTACATTAAATAGCCTAAGATTAAATTATATATATATTTTGTACACTTATCAGGGTGATATTATCGTGTTGGCGACAAAGCCCTTAAATAAAAAAAAATGAAAAAAAACTTGATATTTCATAAAGATACGTATTTATGTATATAATTGTTTTTATATAAAGACTTATATAATTTTATGTATGTATATTTATTTACCTATTTTTGTTATAAAAGTATACACCACCGTCTAATAACGTATCTAAATTCCTCTCCATCCTAATGTTGTCTGGAAGAGATCGCTTCTTAGCGATAAGACCGCCTATTGTACTTACAGTAATTTTTTAATTTTAAGCATTTATTTTTATACTTTGTTAAATACTTTTTGTACAATAAAGAGTTATCTATCTATCTATCTAAAGATAACAAATCAAAAACGTGTTAGAACAAACCAAAAAAATAAAAAATAAACTTGATATTTCATAAAGAAAACAAATCAATTAAAAACGTGTTAGAACAAACCTCAATAAACCTTTTAAAGATACATCACTAAATGTGGTATATGCGAACAATGTTTGCTCCATATGATCGTACGGACATATCAATGATAAGAGTTTCTAGTAGGACCACGCTACCAAAATAAAAGGGTGAACATAAAGTACAATTAATAATAAAATCAAAAATAAGCCTTGTAACTTTATTCAGGTTCAAAAGAGAAAATAACCTAAAGTCTAATATAATTTCCTTTCGCCGTTATTATATATTTAGGTGGTGGATGATCATGAACTTCCACGCTTTTATGATGGACTACTCTCCCTTGACTATCCATCCGTATCGCTGCTTTGCATCCCCCTCGGATTTTCTTCGAGCAATAGTAAGTCATTTTACTGTTCCTTGAATAGGTATAATTATTGACCATTAAAAGTTTTTGACCACGAGTAGTTTCAATAAAGCGGTACGTAATATCTGAAAAAAAAAACTCATTTATTAAATAGACATGTCAACTCTCATACATTTCAACGCTATTGAACCTAGCCCGACTACAGGCTCAGTCTTACCTGTGCAAACGTTTGTGCAGACATGCTTGCATGCAAGACACGAGCGTGCAGCCGGGCTAATAAATTTTTCTATATCATTCGATGAACAGTCATTCATAAATGTTTGTTTACTAATATTAAATATTTTTAACTTAGGTACTTTTCCCCCATCTGGCGTCACATCTTTATATATAAAATTCTACTGTACGTGTGTATGTCACTGAATGCCTTCTAAACGGCTGGACCGATTTGAATGTTTTTTTTGTATGCGTTTGGGTGAAGCCCTGGATGGTTTAGATTCACAAATCAGCCCGGCAGATGGCGCTGCAGTCGATAATATAACCTAGATACCGACTGCAGTGCAAAAATTCATTCAAATCGGTCCAGCCGTTTAGGAGTTCAGTGACAAACACACGTACAGTTGAATTTTTTTGTATGCGTTTGGGTGACGCCCTGGATGGTTTAGATAGGGTGGTATAGGTTAGGGCACCACACAAATAAAGTTGTGCCGGGCAGATACTTAGTAATACATATAATAATGCAGCGGTGGGTGATAGTCGAAAAAAACCATATGATTAGCGGTATTACTTTACTTTTTACTAATATTATAAATGTGTATGAATATAATATACTATTACAACAAGTTAACAAGTTTAATAAAAAAAAACTTAAATCTTGCGTGAAGAAATCTTTGCATCAAAAATGTGTTAGAAAAAACCTCAATTATTTGAATGAAAGAAAATAAAATATTCCGATATAAACACAACAGTTCAGAATTATACGAGTATAATATTAAGTAAGTAACAAAATAAATAAATTAAAAAATGGACCCATTCAGTAGGTAATATTGTGTGATGTCGAAAAAGGATAACGTACGACTCAGTTTTACGCCAAGGTATGTGGTACGCACGGCTACAGATCAAGCTATAATTTCCAATATAAGCTGACCTCTCATTTTACGGAAATCCTTTACAATGCGAGATCAGCTTATACTGGAACTGTAATAGCTTGATGTGTTGCCGTGTGTACAATAGTGTACATACCTTGGAACTGGTTTTCAGTTGAACCCTTTTCGACATCACGAAAATCTTAGACAACTAAAGTACACATAATAAGAAATTACAATAAAAAAGACACAGTATCCAAACTAATCTCTAAAAATAAATCACAACATTAACAACAAACAAATTTCGCAGAAAATAAAAAATAACAGTGTTTGGTTTGACACTGTACTGTGTTCAGTAGCTTTGACCTTCATAGGTCAAAGCTACTACAAAGTCAAAGCCATTTATTCAATATAGGCCCTTCTAGGGCCTAAATTGAATAAATGGCTTTGACTTTGACTTTGACGACGTCGAGCGCTTAATATTGTTAAAACACAATTTGAAAAACCCTTGAACTACACTTCACTCAATGTGGTAAGGCAAAAGTACTTTTGCCTTTTATTTCAGCTTCATATGAAGAGTTTCGAAGACGTTACCCTAATAAAAGGTCGAACTTAACATACTCGTAACTTTTACTCAGGCTTGAACGATTTAACCTCATCGTTCAAGTACTCAGGTATCAATAACCTAAACTCAATGATTTCAAAAGTCAGGATAGGCCCACCGGAACATTTTGCAAAAAACTTCTTCATACAAGTAAACAGTACCGCCATTTGTTTAAAATCGATCGAACTACGAAGTGCCGCATTGCATAGGTGTACGATGTAACCTTGTATGTGCGTCCAATGCACACATGCGGGAGAGAAATAAGCAATGGACGAGCGAGCTGTTCCGCGGACCGCAGACAACTGAGTCGCGTTGGCCCTAAACTGAACATTTTAGGGCCAGCGCGTTGGTGTAATTTTGTCGCGCGGCTGGCCCGGTCCTTACGCTAGTAATATATAAGTCAATGCCTAAACTCTTATATAATTTCCTGCCGCCGTTATTAAATATTTAGGTGGTGGATGATTATGATCTTCCACGCTCATATTATGGTTTATTCTCCCTTCACTATCCATCCGTATCCTGGCTTTGCATCCTTGGTCTCTCTTCGAGCAATAGTAAGACATTTTACTGTTCCTTGAATAGGTATAATTATTGACCATTAAAACTTTATGACCACGAATTGTTTTGATAAAATGGTACGCGGTATCTGAAAGAAAATTTTGTATTTTTTGATAATACCCGTGGTTGGTGATTGTACTGTACATATTTCATATTACATTGCTTATAGAACGTATATAATAAATATCCTGGGAAATTCCTCACACACGGTTAACTGATACCAAACTAAGCAGAGCTTTTACTATAGAAACCAGATAACTGATATAAGTACCTACTACATATAATACTTTATTGTTTATAACTACATAGTTAATATACATAATTACACCCAGACTCAGTACATACAGACATGTTCATGCATACATGCATACTGGCCGTCATTTATATAAAAAAACCTTTTCTTCAAAACATGTACTGAAAAAATCGTTGTAGTAAATTGTGTATGAAGAAAAAGAAACACAGATATGTATTTTCACATTTATTTATATATATTTTCATGCCTTAACATATTGTCCCGAGGATGTGACGATATACACTGGTTTTGAATGCGTATGTTCCCCTTTCACATATGTAACCTTATCATCGTCTCCCAATTTAACAGAGGCCTTGCAATTGGCTCCTTTCCTTTTTGAACAGTAGTATAAACCTCTTGAATGGTTATTTGCTGAATATGTATATCCATTAAGCATGAGAAGAGGTTTCTCTTTAAGACCTGGTATGAATATGTAGTCTGAAATAATGAAACAGTTAAATCTTGTACACCTTTAATAAAATAATTGGACTGTTTTACAAAAAACTTAAACCGACTTCAAAGTACACTAAGAAGTAATCCTCGCCCTTTTTTTGAAGTCGGTTAAAAATAAATATGTAAATGTAAATCGTGCTGAGATTATAAAAATCAATGAGTAAAATAATCAAACACTACAATTAATTAAAATTATTCAGTTAATTTAATTCAGCTGTATGTCATGTTAATAATACTGTATAATTAAATATATTTACATTTTAAAATTGTGTTCCTATATTTTAAACATCTTAATAAATAACTAGGTACGTATAAGCATAACATTATTGTTAAACGATTTAAGAAATCAGTATTTATTTTAAGATGCATTCTCTCCCCACATCAGACACATCAATGTGTCACTTTGACGTCACATCCACGTCACGTCACATCAACGTCACGTCGCCAATTAGTCCGTAGAGTGAAGATACCTTTATCTGTCTACGAATTAGTCACGCGACTTATGCCTGCTGTGAATAGTGTCGTAAAAATAAAATAAAAAATAAGACTGACGTGACTGAACGATGACATGAGCATGACGGTACTGATGTCTTATGTGAGCACCTTTAAGTATTGTTTGACGACACATAATTTTCTGATAAGATCGATACTACTATTTATTAATCTTAAACATGTCCTTTGAGTAAGGGGTTACTTTTTAAAGTAACAATAGAATATAGAACTATATTTTATAAACAAAAAGGTAACATTTCAGGGAGAGAATTCGGATAAGCCTCGCGGCGGCGCGAGTCACTTCACGGATTCTCTCATTGAAATGTGCACCTTTTTGTGTAGTAAATAAAGTTCTATATTCTTTTGCTATCTAAGCTTGCCGCGTCGCGTTCCGTCTAGGTGTGAACTGACCCTAAGCGTAAATTTGGACACAAATCAGCCATTCTTCTCAATCGGGCTTCTCACTCTTGCCAGAGTGGTCGTGGTTGCGAAAGATGGTGTACATGGAGGGTCTTCAACGTCAATGTTCTCCTTGACTAGGGTTACTGCTTTTGCAATGCTTCTCCATTTTTGGCGGTTCGTAGCGCTGCGAGTACCTACACTGTACCATGGTAGATTGGGTTACAGTCTTGATAAGATCCGTCCAACGAGTGGGTGATCGGCCACGAGATCGTTTGCCTTCAACCTGACCCTGGACAACAAGTCTCTCCATCGAGTGTTCGCTTCAAATCAGCCATAGTCGGACCCAAATCGGCCAAAGACGGACAAAAATCGGTAACCTATTCAATCGATCGACTGAGTTAGGCCACATTGTAAAATGGATATCGGCTATCTTTTTCCATCCTTCTTATAAACTTTCCAGAGGGTGTGACGACATACACCGGCGGTGGATGGTTGTGTTCCCCTCTCACATATGATATTCTTCCATCATCACCAAGTTTCACAGTGCTCTTACAATTCATAGCTTTCTTCGAACAATAGTACAGACCTCTTGAACGGTTATTTTTTGAATACGTATGGTTATTTACCATAAGTAAGGGATGGCCACTAGCCCTTGGAATGAACATGTAACCTAGATTACCTGAAATGTCAAATATGTTATTTTTAGTAATTTTTACTTTCATGAATTTATTAAATATATTTGTTGAAATATCAAAATGGTCCAAGTATTAAATCAAAATCTTTTTGTTGTTGTTGTCTGTAAATATGTTATTTTATCACATAAAAATTCTTCGATGCGAACCACAGAGCATTAAAAAAAAACTCTCCGCCCTCCTAGAGACACCTTGCCCAACAGTTTCCATAATATTCAAGCATATCAGTGGGCGACATCGTTTTACCAACTGATGACATTATGTATTGTAAATATTATCAATTAGTACTGTTCTGTGATACTGTTGACATATAGTGCTGTGGTATAGAGTCGATATTAGACTGACGGCCGCTCGAACCCGGTTCTGTGATTTTCACAATTCACGGGGCACGAGCATTGTCACTCCTTGCTCTGTGATACGAACTAAGCTGGTATAGAACTTAAGGTATATACTGTTAAAACAACGGTGGACGTAACTATATTTCTTTATTGTTAAAAATTACAACTATAACATTATATAATTAAACATTGATTAAAAATTACATCAAATTACTGATTTGCTGACATAATTATTTAAATACCTATATCCAAGTGTTGTGTTGCTTTGGTCACAACATTGTTTACCCCAATTAGGATGCGGCCAAACCGTTTTTTTTTTAAATATGTACTCAAAAATTATATTTAGTAAAGCATTGAATCGATACACCCTAAAAATATTTTATGGTGAAAATAACGATAAATAAATTGAAAAACAAAAACATGATTATTTTAAACAACGCTTTTTTAAATTCCTTTTGTTTATGTAAATATTATATAATTTTATTCTATATATTTTATGTTATCTATCAAAATAAGATGGTATAGAACACACGGGGATCGATTCTACTGGAATATGGTATACATTGAATAATCCTGCATAATATTTATAGTCGTATTTAACGTATAATTAATTATATTATTTAATTTTACATCTAATTCCAAGATATGAACTACATTTAATAAGTATTGTTATTTATTTTTTTGTTTTTTTTATTATTTAGTTTTTTTTGTTGTAATATTACAATAAAATTATGCTAGATTCACAATAATTTAATAGTAATTAAGCACATGACTAAAGTTAAAAAATACTTAATAAAAAAGACTTTTAATACCTACTACGTAACCAACACCAGTAAATAACAGACAATGTAATTTCAATGGAATATAAAATACAAATATTATCAAATTCAAACCAGATAAAAGCATTAAAAAACGTAATAACGGCAAAAAAGAAAAAACACCGACCGTCTCTACATGCCTTTACAATATCTAATTATGTATGTCCAGGTCTTATATTAATATTCGCCTTCATATATTTCCCAGTTCGCGTCACTATGTAAACCGGTGGAGGATGTTTATGTTCACCTTTCGTATAGGCTATAGCTCCGTCATCATACAGCTTGACAGCAGCTTTACAATTGATCCTCTTCCTCGAACAGTAGTACAAACTTTTTGAACGGTTATTCTTAGAATAAGTATAACCATTTAACATTAGTAAAGGATTACCGCCTGGTCGTGGAATAAATTTGACCTGAAAATCACCTGAAAAAAAAAAACAATTATGTAGTACGCTCGGTTGCTACATATAAAAAAGTAAAAGGGATATAAGTGTAAGCACGACATTGTCGAATATAGCCTATATGGGGAAGATGATAGAGCTTTGAGTTGCTTAAAAAAGTAAAAAAAAAAGTTGTGCAGAAAAAAATCACAAGAACATATAATATTTATAATACTTATTAATATATGTAGAATGTTTTACATCACAGGCTATTAGATAGACCATGTTATAAGGGTTTAAGAAAGACTACTGCCATGTTTTGATCTTTGCGTTCTCTATTTCTGCCATTTTTTTCTTTGTTTTGCTCTCTCTTCTTCGGTCATTTCGGATATTTTCTTCCTTTTGCTTTTCATTATCTTAAACGCAGCTCTTCAAACTTTTTAGGATTGATTGAGATGCAGTTTCCAACATTCCAAAAACTTAAAAAACACGTAAGAATTGGAACTAGATGCTAAATTAAATCCACATGAAATACAGTCCACAATCACAATATGATATGGAATTTATAACATGGCAAGTTGTATATGTAACTAATTTTTATTTTTATACAATACTAGCTGTCCCCCGCGGTTACACCCGCGTTCCCGGGATAAAAAGTCCTAAGTCCTTCTCCATACCATAGGCTACCTGCATGCCAGATTTCATGACGATCCGTTAATTAGTTGAGGCGTGAAGGCGTAACAAACAAACTCACTTTCGCATTTATAATATTAGTTAGGATAACGAATAGCAAAGGTAAACTAAGCTGAAATTAAATATCATTACATTAAAAATATTTCCACGATATGACTGGTACCTACCGATGGTAAGTGATGATGTGGCCGAGTGTACCACTAAGTTCAGAGCTGTCGTACACTTAAATCTAGAATTATTAAAATTGTGTTCAGTACATTGACGGATTGAATGAGGCCTATGACTCGTCGTTAGCATCAGACGAGTAAACCACTGCCATGAAAATATTTACACAGTTACTCATAAAACGCTATTTAGCTTAAACACTGTATAAGTTGTCACATTTTTATCGAAAGTTTATATGTAAATGAATTCGAATAAATACAACACTATTTCATTAAATATAATTTAATGCTAAGATAGTTCATCCCGTAATGAAAAATCCTCAAAAACGAGGTCGTTTGGCCTTCATATATACAATTATACCAGAGTTGTTCACAATGGTGCCTTCCAAGATTTCTCATTAATTATTATTATAAGGGAATGTTAAATAAATATAGCTCGTAATACGTTGTATCAAGATTTCAGGTAGCTCAGAGATGAAACGTTTATTGCCAATCCAACCTGAGTTAGGACTTTATTGTTCTTTATTACACAAAAGGATGGCAATGTTTTGAAAGTTTTTTTTTTATATACAACTTTTTCGGTAAACAAGCATACGGCCCACCTGATGGTAAGCGGTTACCGCTGCCATATGGACGCTTGCAACACAAGAAGCATCGCTCACGCGTTACCGACCTTTCCCCCCTCCCCTATGAGCTCCTGGCGACCTTACTCACGCGCAGGAACACAACTTTACACAACATAAAGTTATTTGTCTGCGGTATTCTGTAAGGTGGAGGTACTTCCCCAGTCGAGCTGCTCTTTGAGCGAATAAACGCTATGCTCTACCTCTCTCAAAATTCAAAGTGAGTTTTAATAAGTGTTACTACATCTTAAACTCTAGTATATTATACTACTATTATTCACCGTGGTAGTAACCACACTACACACGATAACTATTATGATAGATAAGTCTTAAGTAGTTGCCATGATAAGATTTAAAAGATATCAAAGGCTAAGTTAACGAAAATAAAATATAATTTGTACATATATAAAAACACTGTACATTTTTTACAAAATTTCCTTATTAATCGACCATGTCGACTGTCCATACATTCCATTAGTAAAACCTTCAACGCCTATCCTGGAAAGACTCATGGAACAAATCTATATACATATAGGTATAATTACTTATCCTGACTGACTGATCAACGCAGAGCCTAGAGAGGGTTACAATTACAACCTTCTAATTTTGCACACATGTTCCTTTTATAACGTAGGCGTAGAGGGTGAAAAGTGGGAATTTCCTTTGTATGAAAAAATCTCATTCCTTGGATTAAATAAATAATAAAGATTCTCATTTACTTTTTCAAAACTACCCCTAAAAACTTTAACACCCCCTAAACCCCCTTGGTTAAGGGGTTAAAGTTTTTATGGTTCGTTCCATTTGGTTGGGTTGGTATATTGGTTCCTTTTTTAGCATATATACTATTAATAAAGGGTGCGGGTGAAACCGCGGGGCGAAAAGCTAGTAATAAATAAATATCCTTGTAATTTTCCATACTAAATGAAATTTCGACAAACAGTCCCGCTGTCAGAAATTTGCTCTAGATCTCCTGCGTTGTTCAACGACGGCGATGGCCCTCCTTAACATACTGCCCAGAGGCTGTTATAGTGTAAACTGGCGGTGGGTGGTTATGGTCCTCTCTTAAATACGCTATTGAGCCATCATAGCCAAGTTTCACATTAGCTTTACAATCAATTCTTCTCCTTGAACAGTAGTACAAACTGTTCGTACGGTTATTCCTAAAGTAAGTATAACCGTTTACCATGAGCAGTGGATTACCATTTGATCTTGGGATAAGCTTGTAGTCAAATCGACCTGAAAAAAATATTGTCATTATTATGCATATGTATATGTAGGAATTTAGAAAATAGGGGAAAAATTAAATAAAACACATTCAATTAACGAATATATCATTTAATTACATTAAGATTTATTAGAAACACAATACAATAAAATATTACAAACGATTAAAATTTTCGGAAAACCCGCCTCTTGATTTTACTCACATTCCGTGGGGAACCAATATTTCATCGTTATATCAGTTTTGAACAGTAAATATATCAGACCGAAATACTAACAGTATTTAGGTTGTAGCGACATCTATCAGCCATCTATCAGTAAAACTGAGATAGTTCACACACGGAAAAATAGATGGCGTGGCGCCACATTATCCGGCATCGCGCTTCAGAAGTTTTCTCGAGAATCTGCATATATACAACTGTCCGACATGTACATTTGGACCGCGGTCCCCAGGCACGATGACCGAGCCTGGCGGAAGATCTTCCCTTTTAAATGGAGGTGTCATCCACCTTGCACCTCCATAAGGTTACTACAGTCCACGATCATCATCATATTTAGTTCAAAGATATCCACTACGATCATAGGCCTCTCCCATTTATTTCCAGAACAAATAGTTTTTGGGCCAGTGGCTCCCACCAATTGGCTATTCTTATCAATTTTAGTTTTTCTTCTTCTATATTTAAGAGGGGCTCTTATCAATGTACCCTTTTTGTAACTTCCTGCACCTGCACCTCCTTGTATGACACGACGTCTACTTTTGCTCTTACTTGGTCTATATAGCTTTATATTTATTTAAATTGTCTTAACAGAACATATTTCCCAGATACTGATCTACAATAAACGGGCGGCGGATGATTGTGTTCCTCTCTCGCATACGCTATAGTGCCATCTTCGCGTAGTTTTACAGTAGACTTACAATGTAAACCTTTCTTCGAACAATAGTACAACAAGCCTTTGGAACGGTTATTTTTTGAATAAGTATGGCCATTTAGCATAAGTAGGGGGTTACCAGTAAATCTTGGAAGAAATGTGTACCCAAACTTATCTGAAAAAGCAAGTCATGATAAAATACGTATTGTTTTAAAGCAAGAGATAAGTATGAACCATAAGACCTTGTTTTAAAAAGTTTGTACCTCAACCAGTCAGAGTTAAGGTTAAAAAACATGAAAATAATTCATAACTCGAAGACTACAAAGAATCGTGGAACATACATAAGGGTAATTCAGGTACTTCTAATATTGTTCTACCTCTGGACTTATATCATAAATCAGGAACTACGGACATTCTAAAATAACGTACACAAGGTGAGATGTAATCTGGTGACGCTGGATGTTTATGACACCCTCTCTTATACGAGTATACTAGTTATACACCATCATTCAGTATTGCACTTGCTTTACAATGTCTTCTGTCTTCTGTCCCATTTTTACGTCAGATGTCAAATAAAGACAGAACCAACACCTCAAAAAAACAAGTGTTTACAAATGTGTATACACTTTGTAAAATTCAAAAGGAATTTTGACACTGTATAGATCCAAATATTGTAATATTACACAAATCATAATATCTTTGTTCAATTTCACTAAGTGTATTCATATGTATGTCCTCGACTGTACCTAGTACTATATTTATCTAGCGTAGATTGCCATTAGCTAACTCATCTAGGAACAATCCCTTAGAGTAGTAATACCGAGCAATCCGATTCCGAAACTAGTCTGTGACTTGTCACTGATTTTAAACAGTATGGACTAATCACTGCATCGTGTGTCCTTGACTTAGCCAATCAGAACGCATTGTCGATGGTGGGAAATTGGCGGAATATATTGCAAGCAAAATCAACTTAATTGCGCTGCTTTGGGTTAATTGTTAGATGAGTGTATAATTCAATGTGTATCCCTTGTTATAGAGACAGCTAAGAGTATACACCGAGAGCGGGTAAGTGAAATATATACTCGTATATCGCCATACGACCATATAGTACTCGTACTTCTTAATGAAAATTAATTGACAAAACAACATCAGCTTATTTTAATATTTATAATAACACTAACACAGTAATCTACAACAGCTTATACATGATAAGCTTAAGAAAATTAAGTGATTTATCGTCTAACCAATGAAAATATAAAAGGAATATAGTTAACTTATTTCACTAATACATATATCAAACATATTACGAGCTATTCGTCTCATTTCAGTTGTCACTCTTCATTTCGAAGAGGATCTTCGATAATAATTTCATTGATTGCTGTTATACTTTCATCAGTAACAATCAGTCCACCGATAACCTGACCATCCTCAAGAGTACTTTCACCATGCTTGAAATCGTGCTGAGGATGATATTCTTGGATATGATTGAACAGTGCCAGCTCATTCTCAACACACGTGATGAGCATGTTACACTTCTTGCATTTGTATAAACCATCTTCAGCGATTTCAAAATCGGTTGGTTTGCTACAAGCTGCGGCAATTTCTGAAATAATTAATTCTTATTATACCTATGCTCCAAAATTTGCTTAGCTGAAACAAGAAACTCGATCATTTTCAACGCTCTTTATAATGTATGTATTGTATAGTGCTTGGATAAACACATGCTTGTGGGTATGTAAGCGCGGAAGGTATATTGAAGATCATTTGCGCCATCTCAGGTTCACTAGAACTACCTCCCTTATGTGCAGCTTAGAGCACTCTGTATATAGTAGTAGGTGTTGTAGTTCTGATAGAAGCTCCGTTAATCTAGACGATTGAACTTAAAGCGTTGTATGTGAAAATCACAATTATATCATACGTATAGCTATACCGATGTCCTCTAATATAGATGTAAATGTATAGGAGGGCCGATTAGTGTTAAAACTAGATTTATTCTTTTAATTTATTATTTTGTTGATTTTAAGTCATAGAAAATGAGTTGTCTTTCTTGAAAACTTTGACAAAACAACTTCCTTCGTTTTCGGCACTGAGACTTTTTTCGAGCCCTAACAGTATTTTTTTATTATTTCACTTCAATAGAAATATATTTACCCGAATTATCAGAATCTTCATTGTTCCTCGCATTTGTATTATGTTCATTTTCCAGTATAAATTTTAGTATTATCTCATTAATGTCCGGATGTTCTTTTAGCATGTGGCTTCGTAGATTAGCATCGTTTTGTGGAAATGTAGATATTTGTTCTTTACAAAACATACATGCATATATCTGATCATCTTCAGTATCTTCAAAGAAATTCCAGAAACAATTTATTTCTGAACCTAAAATGATACATTTATTATTTACCATTACTAAATAAACAAATAAATTATTATGAGAAAGCAGTGTAAAAACGGGATAACTTAGTATTGTTTACTGAGTAGGTACCTTGTCGTTTTCCAGGAACTTCTTTTACGCAGAGCATTTGAATTTTTTCATAAATTTTACGATCATATTTTGATTTCACACTGTCTCCATCATCTGAACTTTCATCGTTAGAGTATTTTTTTTCTGCAACTGTATTCTTTTTGGCAGAATCTCTATTTTTGAATAAAAATTCTTCATCATTAGGTATTACACTAAACATTTGTGCGACTTGAGAAGATTTTATTTCTGTTGCATAAATATATGGGTGTTTTGTTTGAATGTGACGTTTCATGTTATGATAGTAGCTGCGACCCATTTTTAGCACTTTATGGCACAAATCACATTTATATCCTCTATCCACCTTAATGCAATATTTCTTTACCCAACCACGGGCTACGATGTTTGTTTTTTCTGTTGAATAAATAGTATGAAATTGAAATATTACGTCTCACCCGTGAACAGAACAAACTGACAAATAGACATTCACTTTGGCTTTCAGTCAAAACTTACCGCCCGCGGTATCACCCGAAACCTTCTGTTCTACCTCTTAGCGAAAGAATTTTGAAAACCGTTGCTGGCAACTTTATAGAAGGAAGGAGATTAAGCCATTTACATAAACATACGCCTTGAGTATACAACCTCCTACTTATCAAAAGTCTCTTTGATTTAAAGATGTTTGATATATGGATAAATTCAAGATGCTATTTAAAGAATACATACCGCTATTTAATGAACTCATTAAACTTGCAACCACCTGATTGTATTCCTTGGGGTGTCTAGTTTTAAGGTGCCTAGTCATATTCTTGCTCAATATTTTGTCACATATTTTGCAACGTATATTTTTTCCAACTTCTTCGAAAAGTTTCCAGAACATGCTTCTTTTTGGGTAAGCTTGGATTTCTCTTGCTTGATATCTAATATCTATAGGATTTATAAAAAAAGTATTAGTAATCTTCAAATTCGCTTATACAAGAAGTGTCCTGTAGCGGACACTTAGGTTGTGGAATAAGTTTCCCACCATGATTTTTCCAAGGGAAAAAAGTAAGTAGGTACCACATACAGCATGGGTTCTAGACTGTGATGTTTTTTTTTTAAGTTTGAACTAAGTCGGTAAACAAGCATACGGCCCGCCTGATGGTAAGCGGTTACCGTAGCCATATGGACGCTTGCATCACAAGAAGCATCGCTCACGCGTTGCCGACCTTTCCCCCCTCCCCTATGAGCTCTGGCGACCATACTCACGCGCAGGAACACAACTTTACACAACATAAAGTTATTTGGCAGCGGTATTCTGTAAGGTGGAGGTACTTCCCCAGTCGAGCTGCTCTTTGAGCGAATAAACGCTATCCTCTCTAATTTTACATGATTTCATTCTCTACATTTTTGTAGTGTCGGCAACGCGTGAGTGAAACGCCTGACGTTGCAGGCCTCCATAGGCTACGGTAAACGCTTACTATCCATTAGTATCATGGGACTAAACGAAAAAGCTACGGCTTTTACTCCACCTCATAACATGTTCATACTGCGATTTCTTCTCGACTTTTCAGACTGACGCTAGTTTCCTCTTCTTAATCATGATTCATTCTTGTCAATGGCGTGATGGGAATAGATTTATGGTCCACCTCCATCTCAACTGCATGCAACAGTTTTTCTGATAGGCCGACGGCCGATAAAAGTATAATAATTTTAAAAAAATATCTCGAACTTACTTGTTACGGGGTCCTTTTTCATCTTCAAGAATTTGGTAAAGGCATTTGGGTGCTTGTTTTTCAAATGTCTTACCATATTTCGCTTCATGCTTGCAGAGCAAAACTTACACTCAGCCGTTTTAGTACCGATTTTATTAAAGAACTCCCAGATATGACTTCTTTTTCTCCCTGTAACAAATTTATTTTATTCAGTTTTTTTAGATAGTAGGACACTCAAATGAACCTAAGACCAAATAAACCAAACCAATATATGCAGCGCCCCCTGCATAGCATGCTGGTTTCGCAAGTCTTACCAATTAAAACTTGTACCTACAGTTACATGATTGTTGGTGTCAGCTTTTTATTATGAGAGGAGAAAAAAAATGAGCAAAACTACAAAAGTTAATGCATATATTTAATTGGTTCAAAACTTTTACTATGAAACGCAAAATATTCATTTTCTATATATCTTTTAATTATTTTGTATGACGCATTTCTCCGGAGTTTCCAAACCAAAGCAGAACAATAATCTTATCTCTTTATGCTTGGAACAAAGAATCTTAGTTCAATCTGCATTACATCATTTTACTATGTTTAATCTATACTTTCGACCACTTGTTGAAGTGTTCACAAGTGCACAAGTGGTCGAAATGCGACCGTAATCCACAAAAAAAGTTTGAATAAAATACTCCTAAGGCTAAATTTACATGACCTCGGAATGGAGTCTAAGCGAATTGTATAACATGCAAACTAAATACGTACATTCTTTTTAGGCTCGAGTGTATCTTATTCAATTGACATAAAGTTCATTATGCTATGTACAATTTCGTTGCAAAAATTCGCTTCAATTCCATTCCGCGGCATTGTAAATTGAGCCTAAGTGCGCGCAATGGATCCGAAGATTTCTCTTCACTTAGGAGAGATAAATAATACATACTAAATTCTTAATACTGAAGTCTTTGTATTATTATAATACAAAGGTACACTGCATTTTCTTAGTTTCTAAATTTTACGTATTGCCCTGAGCTAGATTTTACATAATGCGGAGCTGGATGTGAATGACTATCATAAGCATATTGAATTTTGCCATCACCGCCGAGTCTTATCCGCGCTTTGCACCCTGCGTCCTTCTTTGAACAATAGTAATTATTGGATTTTGCATTCTGTGAGTACGTGAAGTTATTGAACATTAACAAATACCGCCCTGCTCTTGTTGGAATGACATCATAACCGAGATTTTCTAAAAAAGAAATGAGTTTTACAACTTAAGTCAACCATTCCGAATGTCTCATTACTTTATCTGATGAGGTTTAAGATTGACATGTACATGTCAATGTTAAACCTGCAAATCAAATTATGGCATTAACTTCACTGTCCACTTATATTTGATTAGGAGACCCACCACCATCTCTTCTTGTGACCCGCTTGAGGTGAAAATGTATAAAAATTCAGATAATGAGATTTCACTGCCTTACGCGGTAGCCCCATCGTAATAACAGATGATGGTAGGGTCCTTCATATAGAAAAATATATGTATAAATACTAATATTTTATTTCATTTTAATATACAGTCCCAAACTAGTCTTCCTTAGATTAGGAGGCGAATGAGTGTGTTTTAACATCTTATTCATAATATTTCCATAATCGTCAAGTTTAATACTGCTGCTGCACTTTGCGCTGACTTTACTTGAACAGTAGAATATGTATTTTGCATGATTGTTTTGCGAAAATGTATAGCCATCAAGCAAAAGAAGCGTACTTCCTTGGTAAGTTTTTATAAATTCATAGTTGGATTTACCTGAAACGGAAAAAAATATGAGAATTGGTTTCCGTAAAATAAGTCTTTAAGAAAAACATGAAAATACGATGTCTCTAAAAAAAAATTTTACGAATATAAGTACTGCTATTCATATATATCTTATAACTAATCATAAAATTTTCGAAGAAATAACAATAAATTATTATTATGAATCAATCATTAATACTTAAATATAATACTATACACGTAGCATGAAATCAGTGTTAACTTACAAAGTAATACAATATTAGTTCTAAGTAATATAAGAAAAATACTGGTATAGCAAGTGTTAAATATTGGCCAAGAGATATCGTGGCAGCTCTCCCAACCGATGGACTGTCGTCATCAAATCTGTCACATTGAATTCATAATGATGACAAATTAAGAAGAGATCTAAATGGAAACGTGTTTTATGATGCTTAATAATAATCGGCTGACCACGACCTAAATCAAGCGAGAGAGTAAGAAGACAGTCTCTTAAAAAAAACAGGAATTATTAATTCACACAGTGAGTTGAAAAGAATTTAACTATGCCAGATAAAGTACATAACATGGGTACAGAAAACAAGTATATCGATATTTTAAACATATCGAATATCCGTGCTCGGCAGGCAGTTTCTGCCTTGTTGTCGATTATTTGTCAATTTTACATAAACGCCTGTGTTTGTTCTCTTCATAATAGGCGGTGGATGAGTGTGTGCTAAAATAACGTCAATTATAGTACCAGCATTATCAACTTTTACTCGACTTTTACAATTCGTATTTCTTTTCTGAGAGCAATAGTAGCAGTTCCGTGCTCGATTGTTTTGTGAATATGTGTACCCACCGAACATCAAAAGTGTATTTCCAAGACTATTTCTTATAAACTTATAGTTGTGTTGTCCTAAAATATACAAGAAATTATTATAATAATTATATAGTTATTATTTAAATATTTAAAGGACTACAAGAAAAAAGAAAACAATAAAAAAGTATTTATTAGGCCACAGGGTGAAACTTCACAGTTGTAATAACAACATTTTATAAAGACACATTAAATTTAATAATTCTCTGTTAACTTACTATTTTAACATAACTTACTATTTCAATTAACTTACTATCATGTGGACTGCCTTCCTTCTTATCACCCTAGCATCAGCCAGCTATTCTGCATTAGTTAATATCGAAAAATTCTAGGACAGATAGAAAGAAGAAAGAAAGAAAATAACTTTATTCATGGCATAACACAAAGAAATAGGTACAAACATTACAGACAAAGGAGGAAAAATAATAATAATTAACATGAAAATAAAGATAAAGAAAAATGAATTTGCCACAAAACGGTCCCAGCTCAGCATAATGCTGGTTCTTGACAAACCAGCGCTTAGATAGATAGTTCCACCTAAATACTTAGGCATCTGATACCACACTAAGCAGAGATTGTGCACCAGATACTAGAAATGATAGTTGCTACTTTAAAAAAAAGCGTACGGTAGGAGGTACGTAGTAACGTAGTCCTATACAAATGAGGGGATTTAAAGTGTCAATACTTAAATGATAAAACATTTAACCCCTTATTTTAACATATTCTCCACTAGACAATATAATATATTGCGGGGGCTCATGAGTATGTTGGCCTTGGACATTTGTTATTCGTTTGTCATGGCCCAGTTTAACACTGGCTTTGCACCCAGCATCTTTCTTGGAGCAGCGAAATAATAGGAAATTCGTTTGCGAATACGTATAGTTGTTCAGCATCAACAAATGATTGCCCTTCGATGTCGGTATCATCACGTAGCCAAGAGGGTCTGAAATAATATGTGATATTAACTTTAGATCAAACTTGCCTAACTAGTTACATTTTAGTAAAACGATTCCTATAAGTCCGAAGAAATGGAAGCCCAGATTACACTTACTTATAGACTTTTATACACGAGTGTTCATCATCTTCGCCTACATAGGTACTTACCATGGTAATTGTGATCCACGGCAAGCCTATAAAATCATAAAAAGGATTTTTGTCTTGTGATGGAATCAAAACATTACTCAAATCAAGAGGATGTGATTTTTGAAGAAGTTTGTTACTCTGTCACGCAAAATCTACAGAATGTATTTGGATGAAAGTTGGCACACAAATAGAATATATTTCGGATTAGCACATAGTATACTTTTTATCCCGGGATAACAAAGGGTCCCTCGGGAACGCGGTTGAAACCACGGGGCGGAAGCTAGTAAGACCATAAGGTATTACTGTAAATAAAGATTCAGGATATATTAATTCAATTGACACATAATAATAACAAAAAAGAAATGTTCATAAATATTTAATCACTTTGACCACAACATATACAGTCCATTTATAATGGAATAAAAAGGTGGCGGGTGAGCATGTTTCAATGCCATGCTCACAATTTTTCTATCCTCATTGAGTTTAATCCTGCAAGCACAACTGAATCTACCCTTCGAGCAATAATAATAACTTCTTAAATACTTGGTTTCCTCAAATAGATATTCGTTGATCATAAGCATTTCTTCACCTTTAAATGTTTTTATGAATTTGTAATCTGAAAATACAAGGTAAATAAGTACTTAATCTATTTATCATCATTTCAGCCCTGATGTCCACTGCTGGGCAAAGGCCTCTCTTATTTCTACATCGAATGATCCTGAAGCGAAGTAGTACATGGATCAAGAGTTGGTCAGCCGGAATTGTTGTATTTCCAAATTTGAGTTTATGATGGTTTATGTTCAGCAACTCTTATTCAAGAGACTCCATCTGGACTCCACTCGTATAGAACGTATGACAGGCAGCACCTTTTTGGTGTTACTTTTCCACATGATCACCGACCTACTTGATCTCCTTTTCTTGATTAACTGCTATTTAAGTAAATCTTTTGAGTCAAGGAAGAGCAAAAATCACTGTCAGTATACTACTTCACACGTTTTTGACATCCTCTTAACATGGGCACAAAAACCTTTCATCATCTACCTATCCTGTTTCCAATCATTACATTCGGCTGTTCTATCCGTCATACCAACACGTGTATGAGTTATCTTGTTGCATTTCCCATAATTTCCATTCCCAAAGTCGATTCCATCTCATACCGCGCGCAATAAGGTTTAATATGTCATTACAATCCAAGTCTATCAATAGTCATTTTATTTCCGGTCAAACTTATGAAACAGAAATGTGCAAGCGATTATAGACCGTAAGGTGGTAAACATTTTTAGTCCGCGATTGTACATGGGATCAAATGACCGTGCGACTAAAATGTAAGCATAATAAAACAATTAATCATTTATTTATAGTACTTATACTCTAAAATATGCTCCTTCAGGCGTGACAACGTATTTCGGTGGATGATGATTATGTTCGTTATATATAAGCTCGATCATTCCATTTTTATCCAACTTTACTTTAGATTTACATTGTTTATGACATCTCTGCGTACAATAAAACCTTCGTGTTCCTATCACTTTGGTATAAGTGAATCCATCTACCATAAGAATATTTTTTCCATTAGTCGTTATATATTTGACGTCATATGATGCTAAAACAAAAATACTGTTAATATCGTACTTTTTAAAGAAATACGCTACAGCTAACTTCTATACTATTCAAACCCCTATAATAATACTGGTTCATCTTTCTCTTTTCCTTCATGTTTATAAACTATAACAGCTATACCATTAAAGACCTGATAACCTCGTATTTTCCTGTATATGTGATGCCTTCATATATAAACGCATATGGAAAACGAGTCTGGAATCATATATTACCCCACACTCTCAACCAACTACCAAAACATTTGGTTGAATATATACATGGCAAAAATCATAAACAAATTAAAAACATTATTAAAAGGTATTTCGTGGTGGACAGGTATGCGATTCCAGATTCGACTTAAATGTAACTAAAAGATGTTAACTACCAATATGTAACGACTCCTTAAGTGTCAACAATCTTTATATACTAAGATTTTCAACCTATATTCGTCTGTAACAACGTACTTAGATGGTTCATGGTCGTGATAACTAGTTATTTCATCAACCTTAGCATCCTTATTTAATTTGACTTAAGCTTTGCATCCATTATTGGCTTTAGCATTATTAACTTAGCTTACCTCTTATTTTTTTTTTTTTATCTTACTTCTCGTTATAAATTTGCAGTCATATGATGCTGAAAAAATTGGTTCGTTATTATGGTAAGTACTTAATAATTGTATATGCTATAAAGCAATATTACAGCCGACTGCTATAACATAGCTATAAAGAAGAGTAGTCTGCTGAATATAAACTTCTGCATTCAGCAACACGCAGCCATTCTGTTTTTCATTCACCCTAGTGTAGGCGTTTTAAGTCAATAAATACATTTCTAATGTTATTACATCAAACGGGTAGGGTAAAAAAACAAATTATGGCATTCAAGATATTTATTTAACAATACATAGGTTTTTTACGGAGATGTTGGCAGACGTTTTAGACCACTATACAAAATCGACCAAAATATTCATATTAATCTATAGTTTTATATATGTACCGGCAGCCGTAGGTACATATTTCGGTGGATCGTGAGTGTGATCAACATTAATTAATTCTATCACTCCACACTCATTTAATTTGACTTTAGCTAGGCATCCATTGTTTCTACTCGAACAATTATATCTCATCTTACTTTTTTTCGAATAAGTGAATCCATTGACCATAAGTAATTTTATTCCCTTGACAGTTGTTATAAATTTGCAGTTATATGATGCTGAAAAAATGGGTTCGTTAATAGTACTGAATAATGACACAGAATGAATAAAACAAAAAGTGTAAAGAGTTGTACCGTATTGAAATAAATGGTCTATCTTTGAAACTACTATGGAGGTGCAAGGTGGATGACACCTCCATTTAAAAGGGAAAATCTTCCGCCAGGCGGGTCATCGTGCCTGGGGACCGCGGTCTAACTATCACTTCAACATTATACTTCTTATAGTTTCGGAAAGAAATGGCTGTGACATACGGATGGACAGACAGACAGACAGACATGACGAATCTATAAGGGTTCCGTTTTTTTCCAATTGGCTACGGAACCCTAAAAACAAATGCTATGAAAGACATTCAAACAGATAATCCGTAAAGTAATGGCCCGACTACGTTAATATTAAAAACACTGCAAAATTAGGAAATTTGTAATCACAGTGCCCAAAGATAATGGTCTAACTAGGGTGTCGATTTTCAATTCTTTCAAAATATGACTTTATTACTTAACTAGTTAGCTATGTGACATGCTTTTTAGGGTTCCGTAGCCAAATGGCAAAAAACGGAACCCTTATAGATTCGTCATGTCTGTCTGTCTGTCCGTGTATGTCACAGCCATTTATTTCAGAAACTATAAGAACTATAATGTTGAAACTTGGTAAGTAGATGTATTCTATGAACCGCATTAAGATTTTCACACAAAAATAGAAACAAAACAATAAATTTTGGGGGTTCCCCATACTTAGAACTGAAACTCAAAAATTTTTTTTTCATCAAACCCATAAGTGTGGGGTGTCTATGGATAGGTCTTCAAAAATGATATTGAGGTTTCTAATATAATTTTTTTCTAAACTGAATAGTTTGCGCGAGAGACACTTCCAAAGTGGTAAAATGTGTGTCCCCCCCCCCCTGTAACTTCTAAAATAAGAGAATGATAAATCTATAAAAAATATATGATGTACATTACGGTGCAAACTTCCACTGAAAATTGGTTTGAACGAGATCTAGTAAGTAGTTTTTTTTTAATAGGTCATAAATTGAAATTAATATCAAATACTCAGGTCTATACTACCATTTACTTATATACCTACAGGTTTGTACGGAACCCTCGGTGCGCGAGTCTGACTCGCACTTGGCCGGTTTTTTTTCTTTTGTTTACGAGAGCTGGTATAGACTAGTCTTTCTAGGCTGGTATAGACCTGTAACTATAAGTACCTACAGCAATATTCCAGCCGACTGCTATGGCAATGACTGAGCTATAGAAGAGTTGAACATAAGGTTCTGCATTCAACAACACCCAAATTCTGTTTTTCATTCTTCCTAGTGGATAGCGTAATAAGTCAATAAATTAATTTCTAACGTTATTACAAAAAACGGGTACAGATAAAAACAAATTATTTATTACATAGGTTTTACATTTACATAGGTTATCAAAAAAAAACGACCCTTTAAAAAATCGATCAAAATATTAATATTAATCTATCTATACTTATAATATAATTATAATAATGCAATAAAGCGGAAGTGTTTTTAGTTTGTTTGTTTGTTTAAACGGGCTAATCTCAGGAACTAACAGTCGGATTCGTAAAATTCTTTCACTAATACGAAGCTACTTTATTCCCGAGTATTATAGGGTTTACATTTTTCTATATTTTGCCGGTACATATAGTTTTATATATGTACCGGCAGCCGTAGATACATATTTCGGTGGATCGTGAGTGTGTTCAACATTAATTAATTCTATCACTCCACGCTCATTTAATTTGACTTTTGCTGGGCATCCATTATTTCTACTCGAACAAGTATATCTCAGCTTACTTGTTTTCGAATAAGTGAATCCATTGACCATAAGCAATTTTTTTCCAATAACAGTCGTTATAAATTGGGAGTCAAATGATGCTGAAAAAATGGTTTATTAATATGGTGAGTACTGAATATTTATGGAAACTTAAAAGCACACCCATTCCAAAACGCTGGCAGATCTATAAAGAAGAGTAACATTGATTGTACATAGGTTTCTCATGATAGATGTGCACAAGAAACGGTTGAGAGCCACCTACATTTATCAGCTCGCAGAGACTCTTAAAGCGTTAAACAAGGGTGTTAGAGCGAGACAATCGCGATCCCAGGATGACCAAATAAAACTGATCGCCACCACGACCGCCACAGCTTACCGGAAGAGCTAAGGCAAAACCAACGCGTTCAGCCTGCATCCGCGGCGCGGTTATAAGTACTGCTATAGAGAATATGTTATAATATTAATAACAATTATTAATAGTATTAGTATCAATATAATAGTACCTTTTTCTTCTTTTTAAAAAAAAAGTTCTATATGTCATTAAGTTGTGTTATTATATGTTCATTCTTTATACTAGTAACGATTTGTTAAATTATATGATGTGTTTATCAGTGAGGACCTTCAAATGGCTCCCACATTTTTTATACTAATATATGTACACAATGTTGTAAGCTGTTGGTCCTCCAACTTAAAACAAATAAATAAATAATAATTATGATGACATAGATGGTAAAAATATATAGTTTATTTTACTGACTGTCATATTTTCACAAATATGCATGTCCTTTTCTTTATCACATAATATGCTTACTACACACAAGACATATTTATGTGTTGCTACAAGTATTTTTGTCATCAGACCCTTAATTCATGCTTCAGGACAAGGGTTATTTTCAACAAAATCAACAATAAAGTGCGCAATATCTTTCATAACTGTTTTCTCGGCACAATCTTCTGTAACAAAGTCATTAATAAAGTTCATAATATCTTTTTCAACCATTTCCTTGGCACGAGAGGCAGTGCCAATTTTAACCGCAGCTCTCTCACTTGCGTTCATATATTTTGTTTTATTCTTAGAGTGCTCCTTTTCACAATTTTTCTCTCTATCTACGGGATCGTTTTTATTATACTCTAATATTGGGCCGCATCTTGCGGCATCATCTGAAATGATAATCTATTATCATTTTTCCGAAAGAATAAACAGTCCCATATAATTTATATATTACGGAGAATTGGATTGTAAGTCGGTCCAGGTTGGGTTTGGCTCATGATATTATCGTGGTGAATAATGTCAATAACAAAATTAATAATCATAAGCTCTCGAGCTGTACTTACCTCAGTGCCATTGCTGATTCACCAAATTCTGAAGCCTATCCAATGATAGGCTTCAGAATTGATTAGTTTCATGACGATTCATGAAATTATTATTTAACTGTGCAATTACAACAATAAACGGGACCATGAGGATTTCAAGATAAAAACTACGGTCAATTCAGTTTGTACAACTTTTAATATAATTGGACTGTTTTACAAAAAAACTTAAACCGACTTCAAAGTACACTAAGACGTAATCAAATCCTGATCTGACCAAACGGGAAGTGTACCCTTCCAGACAAAAAAAGAATTTTCCAAATCGGTTAATAAATGACGGAGTTATGAGGTAACAAACATAAAAAAAAAAAAAAAAAAAAACATACAACCGAATTGAGAACCTCCTCCTTTTTTTGAAGTCGGTTAAAAATAAGAACATTAATGAGCATAACGTTAGATCATATTCTAAGTAAACCGGTGATAGCACCTTCGATTACTATCGAGTCTGCCTAGAGCTAGTAACCGTTCAAGTTGAAATATTTATCAGCAAGATGACTACTCTTGCTGAAGGCCTGTTTCTTTCTAGATTTAGTTTCCTTACCTTCACTCACATAGTAACAAGCTTAGGGTACTTCCACTTACTGGCTATTATTAACTTAATATTTTTTCCTGGTCCTTCTCGTATCAATGTTGTGTATTGACTTTAAGTGAGTATGACAGCCGCGTGGAGATCTATATTTAGTTTTAAGAATCTTCTTGCATTGCTTGCACTGAGCACTCATTCCATCGTCTGCTCTTAAAAAATATTCCCAAACTTTTAGTTTACTCTCATAATATTCCTTGTATATTGTCGACGAAGAATCTTTGAAAAAATAATGCAATTTCAGAGTAGTTGAGAGAGGTAGAGCATAGCGTTTTATTAGCAGGAAGTACATCCAACTTACAGAATACCGCAGGGAATACCCATGCGTGAGTAAGGTCACCAGAGAACATTGGAGAAGGAGGAAAGGTAGATAACAAGCGTTCATGGCTACGGTAACAGCATATCATCAGGTGGGCCGTATGCTTGTCTAACAACTTTGTCGTATAAAAAAAAGTTGTGCGGATCATGCATACTTTCGCGCTAGAGACAACCGTATGATAATGTTAGCGATGTCTCACTTGAAATCAATATATCCCGTTATTCTTGGTCTACGTAAAAGAGAAGGCAAATACGTTGTTGTTGAATTGATATCAAGTATAATAATTTACATACTATAAAAAATAATAAAACAACGTTACTCAATCCACATAATTAATTTCAAGATAGGATTTTAGGGTTCCGCAACTGAATTGAAAAATGGAGCTCTATTGCTGACACTCTGTTTGTCCACATGTCACTGGATAATAGCACACTTGAAATATTTATATAGTATGTAAAATTACGACTCAAAATACCCAATATTGAATAAGAAATAACAAAAAAAAGGCACCGAAATATTTTTGTGTTTCGCATTGGTGTCAGTCGTTGCAAACAATGACGTCTACAGCTCATTTGAGAGTACACATGTTATATTATTATGCTATTTCTGTTACAGAATCTATTGCAAAAAACAAAACTAGTTAGGAATTTTGTAATATCTGTATATTATGAACCATATTACACTGTATTTAAACAACAAATACCCCCTTACTCATAAAATGTTATTTAACTAATATACTTACCCCTTACTCATAAAGCGCTATTTAACTAATATACTGTTTAAATGATCACGTAAATAAAGTCACTCTATTGTCATTGTCAAATAATGTGACATTATTTACGTGACCATTTAATCAGTATATTAGTTAAATAGCGCTTTATGAGTAAGGGGGATAGTTACTTATTTTGACATTAAAATAAATTTGAACATCAAAACAATGTTTCTCAAGTACGGTAGGTACCTGAACGGTGACATCTCTTTTCAAATTCACAATAAACTATACTATGAAGATAATATATTTTTAACCGACTTCAAAAAAGGAGAAGGTTCTATTTCAGACATGGATATTTGACTGACACAACTGTAAGTATTAGTTTCATACCTATATTATTATTCAATAAAATCTATATACAGTAGAATTTCATAATAAAATAATTAAAAATAGATGATGTTTTAAAAAATACTCATAAGAGCGCCGATTCAAATTACTGGTCCGCAACCAAACTAAACAGATTCAACCATTGGCTTATTGAAGAAGGAAAACATCGTGAAGAAACCCACAAGACAGACAACCAAAAAAATTAAGTCCACACTGGGTCCTCGTTGTTGATGAACCATATTACACTGTATTTAAACAACAAATACCCCCTTACTCATAAAATGTTATTTAACTAATATACTGTTTAAATTGTCACGTAAATAACGTCACTCTATTGTCATTGTCAAATAATGTGACATTATTTACGTGACCATTTAATCAGTATATTAGTTAAATAGCGCTTTATGAGAAAGGGGGATAGACGCGTATGTTTTTTTTTATTATTTTGTTTCGAAGTCAGCGTAATATTTTCTATAGAACACATCATACTCTTTCGCTGCCTTCAAAACAGTGTTAGTTATTTCATACTTTTTAGTCTAGGCTTTGAAGGCAGTTTTTTTTTTGTAAAAAAAGTTAATTTATTAGGTATATTCTAGTGTAAATATCGGTTATTTTTCATTTAGGGACACCATCAGGGTACAATACGAATAATGATCAGAATATTTTTCTTACGACAAAACTACAAAATGTATTGAACTCACAATTAATTTTGATAAAAGATATATTTCATACACCAAACATGAACTGACATACTTTTAGTATTATGGCATGGAGATAATTAATTCTTAACCTTACCAATAGCTTAACAATATAATTGGATTTACATAGAATGACAGAATTATCAGTGACGAAATGTAGGTATGTATGTATTATTAAGCCAGCAGATGCTGACATGAAAATCTTAATTTTGCAGCTTTATCAAACTGCCATTTTTAGACACCACGTATTTTTCTTTGCCGTGTTCATGGCTATATACCAACTTTTCCACGTATCTTCCGTCCGTAGTCAGCTTCACCTTGGCCTTACATCCGCAGGAAACGCGTCTAGAACAATACCAGTTGAGTCTGTTTGATTTACTGTACGTGAATCCATCGAGAAGTAACACTATGCCATTGCGGTATTGGACAAATGTTGGTCGAACTGGAAAGAAGAAGATAATGGAAACCTTGGAATTCATAAATGTATCAAGTAATTGAACAGTTTACTTGAATTACAGAACAAAAATTTTTTTTTTATATTATTATATACTAGGTTTCGTCGGTCAAATGTAGCGATAAATGAAACCCTATATTATACGCAATCCTCCGTGTGCGAATCCGACTCGCACTTAGCCGGTGTTTGAAGTATCAGTAACTCAAATCCATTTATTCAAATAGACCTTTTCTGGCACTTAAGTATGAAGAGTCTGACTCTAATACTCTAAAACCGGTTCGCAAGGTTGCATTTTGCTGAGAAGAGCCGGCAATAAACTCACCAATTACGTACGTTAATTGAAGAGTTCATTTCAAAACAAGCTTACATTCATTACATAATAGTTATTTACATTCTAATCGCACTTACAACAATTGCGTGCCCCGGCGTGGGGCAAAACTACAAAGTAAACTAACCCCCTTACTTATAAAGCGCTATTTAACTAATATACTGATTAAATGGTCACGTAAATAATGTCACATTATTTGACAATGACGATAGAGTGACGATATTTACGTGACCCTTTAAACAGTATATTAGTTAAATAACATTTTATGAGTAAGGGGGTTAATCGCTAGGTATTTAATAAGTAAATAGCAAACAAACAGACCAGCCCCTACAAGCAGCACCTGTTCACAAGTATGACGCATAACTAGTGAAGTACCTACATAATATATGAAGCTGAATTTGCATTTGGGGTTTTCTCAATGATTTTCTATGCTATATAGATCAGATTATAGTTAAGTATACACAGCAAACATAAAACGTTGGGGTAATGGTTGATATTTGAATAACATTAGCTAAAATTTGGCCTATTACTCCCACTCAAGTATTTTCTCTGTTCGAAAACACCTCTTTCAGTCGATACAAGAATGGCCCCAGGATTTAAATAAATACCTACTAATAAATAAATAACTACTTACTAATAAACAATCATAAATAATTATATTTCATAATATAATCTTACATATAATCCTGAAGTGGGACAACTTTGTACAAAATTTTAATAAAAACATCAATTTTAGTACTTAGTAAATTTAAATAAATTTATTTGACTTTAAATGATTTATGATTAGTTGGTAAGTAGGTACTCTTGGCTAATACACAGAAAAATTTCTGTTAAACATTTAATTTCTTAGGCAAGCAACTTCTAAATAGCAACAGAGTTTATTTTCATGACTATCACAATTAACTAAGCTAAATTTTAGTTATAGTAAGTATATGGAGGTAAGTTATAGTAACTGAAGAAAATATCTAGCGTACCTAGCTAATAACTGTTCAAGTTGAAATATTTACCACCAAGACGTCTACAACTGAAGGCCTGTTCTTTTCTAGATTTAGTTTCCTTACCTTCCATCATGTAGACACAAGTTAGAGGCATTTTTTTAAGAACCGCGCTACCTTTGCCGCGTCTTCATGTCTCCTCCACTTACTGGCTATTATTAACTTAATATTATTTCCTGGTCCTTCTCGTATCAATGTTGTGTATTGACTTTAAGTGAGTATGACAGCCGCGTGGAGATCGGCATTTAGTTTTAAGAATCTTCTTGCATTGTTTGCACTGAGCACTCATTCCATCGTCTGCTCTTAAAAAGTATTCCCAAACTTTTAGTTTACTCTCATAATATTCCTTGTACATTGTCGTCGAAGAATCTTTGAAAAAATAATGCAATTTTAGAGTAGTTAAGAGAGGTAGAGCATAGCGTTTTATTAGCGGGAAGTACATCAACCTTACATAATACCGCAGCCAATACCCACGCGTGAGTAAGGTTGCCAGAGCACATTGAAGATGGCGGAAAGGCCGGTTACTAGCGTTCATATGTCTAAAGTAACAGCATATAGCTAGAGAGCCAGTGAAAGGCAGATAGTACATATTTCAACAAACCTTAAGTTTTGTCCAGTTACTCTCCTATACCTACTGTACATGAGATGGGGACTAACTAAGCCCGCTCGCGGTGAGTTCAGAGTTAATCATGTGTCAAAGGTACAAAAATCTGATGAACTTCAACAGTATTTCAACAAAGCTGGCATTTGGATATAGCTTAAAATATACTACTGGTGCTATTGAAAAATAAAATGGCAGACGAGTGTGGTGGTGGTAACATCACGGCAGACATGTTTAAAAGTGCATTTTTTGTTTGCAATTTCAAACATATTATAACAAATCTGAAATTTGAATATGTTATTCTTAACAGTATCATAAGCTTATATTTAGCAAGAGAGACGTTTTCTACGGTGGTAACCATCTGGCAGACGGCGAAACCTTACCTCCATCCGGAGCATGGAGCATACGTATGTATAGTACTCACTTTATACTAGTAAGTAGACTGAATCGATATTTAATAAGTAAATAGCAAACTTAAACAGACACAAGCAGAACCTATTCACATATCCTACAACAAAATTTTAATATTCTGTTCGAAAACTCACCTCTTTCGGTACGGCCCCTGGAATTAAATAAATACTTACTAATAAAAAATCACAAATATTATATTTCATATAATCTTAATATGCCCTGCAGTGGGGCAACTTTGCACGAAATTTTAATAAAAACATCAATTTAGTACTTAGTAAAAAATAAATTTATTTGTCTTTAAATTATTTATGATTAGTTGGTAGGTACTCTTGGCTAATACAACAATTTCATACAGCAAAATGTATGTTAAACATTAATTTCTTAGACAAGCAATTTCTACAAAGCAACAGAGTTTATTTTCTTGACTGTCACAATTAACTAAGCTAAATTTAAGTTATAGTAAGTACCTATATGAAGATATGTTATAGTAAGTTATAGAGTTATTGTAATTGAAAATCATGATTTCTCAACCTATGGGTCAAGAAATTATGGTTCAGAATGTTACATACATTCTGAACCATAATTTCTTGACCCATATATTTACATAATATAGTATACAAAAGAGTTAATAATCCATAATACTTTTCAGATCTATAAGATTGATGCAAATTAATAAAAAAAAACATATTTTTTTTCTATTTATCAATTTCCTTTCTACCTACCTTTGTCTAATCAACAACTTTCACATAAAACTAATATGCTATCACAAATACAATAAATATTATATGTGTAGTAGACAATATTTTCATATTTAAACTAAAACTATTTTTTTTTAACACCCGTTTCATATTAGTGACATATATATTTGCGGGTATCTACTGGCATAGACCTCCGTTCTAGCATACTTGGACGGTTTATGATTATGTTTGGTTGAACTGGATAGTATAACTTCACGATTATGATCCATTTTTATAAATGCTGTACAGCCTCCCCACTTCTTGGAGCAGTACCATTTAATAGCAGTCCTGTTGCGAGCATCTTGCCAGAATGAATAACCATTGTGCAGCAATAAATAACTTTTTCTCGTCGGTATGTATTGAATGCAAACTGAAAACGAAAAAGATACATATTACCTTATTCATAAATTATATTAAAGTAATTCATAAAAGGCACATGCCCATTTCACAAGCAAATAAACACTGTATTTCTCACCACATAGAAATTAAAATAGCTTGTCAAAAAAAAAACAAACAGTTGTTTGATTTTGATTTTTACAGAGCTAGTAAAATGGTGTAAAATGGTTGTGTGCACTCAAGTAGCATAGGATACCTATAAATTATATATTATTGGTATTCATTATAAGTTAATAAGTCTGAAAAGTTAAACCATCCATACAATAGTAGGAATAATAAAATATTTATAAGACATTAATTTTTATTTAAAATTACTATCAGTTATGCTTACAAATGCCTAATATTAGATCTGAAATTGAAAACACAATATTATAATACTGGATCACTATATACCTAGAATAAACACAAAATCATAATAATTAAAATACAATTCAGGGCCTGGAATAAAATTAGCTTGTTATATCACTTACCTTTTACTGTGTTCTGAAAATGGCATAATGGTATATTTTCCACAAAAGGCAGAATTTTTAAACAGAACTCAGATTATGAACAACTCAGATTGAGAGTGTGCAACACGGGAGTGAGGCCAAAAAAGCAAATACAAATTGAAAAACACATGCCTGGTATTTGTATTTGCTTTATATTACAAACTTTATTTAACGAAAAACACTTTCTTCTTAATAAACTTTGTTTAAACAAACCAAATACAAATTCAAAATCGAATACCAGCTTTGTGTTTTTCAATTTGTATTTGCTTTTTTGGCCTCACTCCCGTGTTCCGCACGCTCTATCTGCCTTTTGTTCTGTAATCTGTGGAACAGAATATGTTGTTACATTATGCTATAATTATCTGAAATAGTTTGTTATCATCTCAAATATCATCCTATCTAAATTAACTGGCATAATTCAACTTAGTCCTGTGGTTTAAGTGGCTACCTCATTTGAGATAAACAAACATAAATACACAAAGTCAAATACTTAAAAAAAAGCTTCAATAATTTTTTCTCAAGTTTATATATTATTCCCTACAAAAGTTCAGTTATATTTAAGTGATAATTCTTGTGGAAAATACACGAGGATTATTTCAATATTCACCAAATATTATGATGAGGTTGGATATACAGCATCCATCTCGTCAAATAAATTAATGATTTTTTATCAATACCCATTAACTGCTAGAGGGAATAACTATAGATCATTAACTATTTAGTTACTTATAACATGGATGTAGCAAATATCTCTCAAACAACATTGTCATACAAAAAAAAAGGAGAGACTATAAAATGTATAAATATTTACAAAATTTCATAACTCAGATATACCGCAGCGTAAACTATAAATTAAATAGCGGTTTTTATATACATAAAATCTACCTAAAACCGAAGTAAAGTAGTAAAATGAACAAAATAAGTAATAAAGAAAGTTGTCAACTTTGAAATGTTATTGCAAGCTACTTACCCCTCTGCTAACCCAGGATACAAGGAAAATGAAATAACAATCACAAGACACCTTCACAATCACTCTGGCAACAAAATAATTACACAAAAGCACTCCTAACTTGTCGAAAATAAACTATTTCAGAAAAAATATTGTATAGGTTATGTTCACTTTTACATTAATAATATCTTATATTATACATCACATAGCACACTCCGCGGTATCGATCTTTTATTTAATGCAAAGTTTGCAATTTAGATTCAATTTTTTATTGATATTCAGGCAAAAATCGCGGTTTTTATATTATTTAATTTGACATATTTTGACACATCAAAATGTTTACAACACAGACTGTCACTTGAAGCACGTTCCGTTCCTACATTGAAAGCCTCTTATGCATAGTGATTGAAAGTAATGTATAAACTTGTCCACTGCAACCACAGTGCAACGCAATACCATTTTCAATAAGCATTTTTGTATATGCGGTCAAATTGTAAAAAATTTCAACAATTTTGCAACATTTGCCACAAATGATTTTTCCCATATCGAACGATTAGATACAAAAATGACATTTGCATTGTCATCGCCTGCTTGTCACTTGTCTCAATCTACATTTTTCATTCAGTTAATATCACGGAACAGAAAAGACAACCTTGTTTTTCTTATTCAGTGGTAATTATCTAAACAAAGTTATCTGATGAATTCTTCTCTTGCCTGTTAGTATATCTATCAAATAGAATAAAAAATATGATTTTCGCTTCCCGTTTGAATTTTCAGCCAAAACTTCAAAGATGTCAAAATAATGATCACAAACTACCCTGCCCCGAGGCAGGGTAGTTAGGTGGGTCAAAATTTGCAGTTCACGATGTCGTTATTAAGTGTTTTCAAGTAAAACGAAAGGTGAACGAAAACAGTTCAAAACGTCAATTTCGCCCACAACCACAACTTCCAAAATCGAACTCCAGACGTGATCATTTTTAGCATAATTGACTGGTATTTTGCTACCTTACGTTATGACGATGGCCTGCCATAATAATTAATTATAGCAGACCATCGTCATAGATGGACGAGGAATTTTCTTATGATCCTTTATGCCTCAGCATCAGCTTTACAGCTTTATGCCTCAACTTTAAGCTCAAAATACCTGTCAAACTGTTGATAATTCAAACCAATTTAAACCGTACACGTTTTACAGGTATTTTGAACATAGAGGTTTATGAAAACTCATCAATGGTGCCGATTCTGTTTTGTATAAATCGCACTAAACTAATTTTAGTCACATCACATCTCTTTCTTACGAACATTATTGAAAAAGGATAGAACATATTTTAAGTTGTCAAATTAATCTTTGCCGTCTTATTATGCACCTTATGCGTTTATTTAAAACAAATTTAAAACAAGCATTGGACTAATTTGACAGGACTAAATTTCTTTGTTAGAAAGAGAGATACTGAGATTAAAATTAGTTTAGGTGTAAACAACAGAATCAGAGCCAATAACTAAGTAGTTGTCCAGTTGTCCTCCATATTTTAATCCGCAAACCTTTTGGGCTTTTTGACTTTTTGGCGGGAACTTGCAGAGTGACATTGTGTTTCGTTTCTATTTTCATTTTTCGTGTATTTTGAGTTTTATTGCATATTGTCGGTAGTATTTATCCAACAAAGATCAATCCATGTGCACCAGTGAAGTGAAATGATGAATTATGTGTATCGTGACTTTTCAAGTTGACTCAAAAAGTCCGTGAACACCATTGAAGTAAAATATGACTTTTATGGACGGTGACTGACTGAGGACTATGTGAAAGTGATTTATTGTGACTGAAAATTATTATACAACTCCACACTGGCAGAAATAAGTCCTAATTTGGATTTGGTTGCCAAACTTAAAACTAAGAAGAAGAAGGATGACAGCTTTAAAAACGGCCGAAGAAATAAGACAACATTTTCGCGGGTGTCACTATTTCAGTTTCAGTAGAGGTGTGTAACTCATCAAAAATACGCGAGCTGTAGAACAGCTCACGACTCAGGTGTGTGAGCCGGCTCAATGACTCAGCTCGCAGATCAGCTCAATGTACCTATAGTCCACGATACGCGCGCACGCTCACTGCGTACCGCGCGTCGAATTGAGCCGACTGAGCCGCCGCGATTCATTCGACTCCGCCGAGCGACTCTTTTCATACTTTAGAGTTGTTTTTTTTTTACATTATCTGATCTGAGAGTTATGTTACAAAGGTATTTAATTATTGAATGTAATTATTATTTAAATGTTTTAGAACGAAATAATAATTCGTAGATTAGAATTACACAAGAATATAATCTATGGAGGGAGTCGCAGATACAATAGGAGTTGGATTGAGCCGTGAGCTAGTCATTATGTTGTTGAGCTGTAGCTCAGCGGCTCAAACCCGAGTGATCTGATTCATTGAGCTGGTTCTGTACGGTCCAATCGTTCAATCCAACCGCTAAATGGTCTAACCACAGCCAACGTGAGGGTGCGTGGGCGTGAGTGTGCGTTTAAACACTGTAAAAATAACCACCGCAACAGCAAGGCTTCGGAAGGAGTATCTTTCTTTCAGAAAGTACAAATCAGTTTCTGTAACTTAAATTAGAAAAAATAAATAAATAATATTGAATTGTTTGGCCAATATTCGCCATCAAAGCACCAACTATTCAAGCAGTCAATAATTTGTTTTGAAGAAGAAAGATTTTGTACTGAACCAAATCGCCTATTATTTTCTACCCTCAGTAGGTAATAGAATCATTCGACTTTATATATTTAAAACATTTTTTCGTCAAATATTTACTCAAAACCTATCTAGATCTCTATAGATTCCTAAAGCCTAAACCTCAATGTATCAGAAAATATATACTTATAACTGTTTAATTTTGATAGGAAATTCTTATTTTTAAGGTTTAATAAGTACCTCGGTAATATCTACCTTATTACTTGAATTAATTTAAATTTCACAAAATATCAAAATAATAATTATTATTTAAAATAATATTCATTTGTATTTACTGTTCTCCTTTTCATGTTAAAGAATCATGGCGAGAATTGTACAAAAAAATAAAGATTTTTAGAGACGTTAGAATGACGTTATTTTTGATCCTTGGTGCTTATGAAATAACTTGAGCCATTTAAAATATTTTTAGAAGCCCGGAATACAAATGCGAATTTTATGGCATTCGTGAATTTGACTATTCGCGACCAAAACAGTAATGTTGTTGTTATGTCTTGCAGGGTTTATAAAATATTTCATGTATGCTGGTAATGTAATCGCAACCTCAACATTAGAAGTAATTCAAAACCCACTAAAATGTTTAATTTTTTTGTACAAATCAATGTATGGATGTCGCCATGATTCTTTTATGTACCCTTTTACCGCGGTAAATAAAATAAAAACTCTGTTCCAAAGATTTTCATAGGGCATCGTGCCTCTACCCAGATGGATAGTCCGCCTTATTATTCATGACATTTAATATCACTCCGCTTGAGGGGCTCCTGAGCAAATCGCTCTCAGTTCGTAGGTACTTAGCACGGCTGTCACCGCTTCATACTCGCTGTACTGATAAAAAATACCGACTTACGTATTGCAATACTGTCACAACACTTATAAAACCAAGGAAAAACTAATAAACTAACCTTCCATGTGTAAGTATTGCGATTTCGTCACTTTTTATTTCCTAAACTTATTTTAGTAATATACGTTTCGGAGCGCCATTTTTTATTTTTTAAATCTTTTCCGGCCATTATTATGGAAGGTTGCCACAACATGAAAAAAAAATTTCCACATTTTGGTGCACTTGCAAGGGGTCTAATTTTTGTTGATAAATATTATTTATATGATGTTCAATTTATGCTGCGTTTCATTTGCCTATATAAAATAATGACAAAAATTATGTTAAATACTATTCAAAATTGCGGTGACTTTTAATAGACACATCTTTATTTGGCACACACACATCACAAACATTGAAACAAAACACAAAATAAAATGAAAACATCAAAAACGGAAGCTTATAAAGAAAAAAAATAAAAACAATAACAACACAATTCTTATATATAATATGCCATACATGAAAATAATAAATGTAATTTATATTTGTGGTGTGATGCCAAAAAGGACTCCAACTCAGCATATGCTGTGGCAAGTACTACCATCAGCACTGATTTTCAGTTCTTCTTTTTAGGGTTCCGTAGCCAAATGGCAAAAAACGGAACCCTTATAGATTCGTCATGTCTGTCTGTCTGTCTGTCCGTCCGTATGTCACAGCCATTTATTTCCGAAACTATAAGAACTATAATGTTGAAACTTGGTAAGTAGATGTATTCTGTGAACCGCATTAAGATTTTCACACAAAAATAGAAAAAAAAACAAAAAATTTTGGGGGTTCCCCATACTTAGAACTGATATCATTTTTGTAACTTCTAAATTAAGAGAATGATAAATCTATAAAAAATATATGATGTACATTACGGTGCAAACTTCCACCGAAAATTAGTTTGAACGAGATCTAGTAAGTAGTTTTTTTTTAATAGTCATAAATTGTAATTAATATCAAATACTCAGGTCTATACTACCATTTACTTATATACCTACAGGTTTGTACGGAACCCTCGGTGCGCGAGTCTGACTCGCACTTGGCCGGTTTTTTATTTTATTTTTTAAAATTTCTTTTGAAATTTTTAGAACGGATTTATGTTTTGGATACCCAAGGTATCCCAAATAACTATTGGAAAGGAATAAGGCGTCCACTTTTTCAATTTTAGAACATTGTCTTATGTAACATTTTTTCCGTTTTAGGGGAAAATGTTATTTTTACTACCACCCTATGCAAACTGGCTTTTTTATTTCATGTTCCAATAGAGGCGACTATCCTTCTGGACGTTTCAAATTCTTTGCTCTGTTCTAAGCGTTTGAACATAGAACAGTGTTTCCCAAACATTGTTCTGCCATAGCCCGGTAATTTTCACACTGCCCCTCCGTGACCCACTCAATACTTTTAAACCCAAGCTAGTTCCCTTTGATTAAGGCTAGTTCCATTAGGTAAAATAATACACGTCTATTAATAGTAAAAATGTTTTATTTAATACTAGGTACATATTTTGGTATCGCCTATTTAGTCACAAAATTTTTGTGCGTAGTATGGAGCTGCTGCTTATTTTTTACCAAAGAATGTTCACGGAAAATGATGAAAGTTGTATCCTAAGGTTTGGTTCCACTTCAATTCGATTTTTATATTTATTTTTAAGGTAAACTAGTGTTGAAAACCCAGCTTCATATTTAAAAGTAGTGACAAAAGGCATTAAAAAAGTTATTGCTTGATGAGCTAATTTTGTGTATTGTTGACAAATATTTACGATGCGTCGATCGATAGCGGCGGTAACTGCGGCTAATGGGAAACGATGTAAACATACAACTTACTAATCTGTGGACAATCTGTGCTGTGGACAAAGAACATTCATTTATTAGTGACATAATTTTGTTTTATTTATTTTCCTTTCATCACCTGCCAGAAGTATATAAGTATAAAAAGCGATCACTTCAACGATTCGTATTTATATATATATATTCAAAGATTTTCATAGGGCATCGGTGCCTCTACCCAGATGGATAATCCGCCTAACTAAAGCATGACATTTAATTTCACTCCGCTTGAGGGGCTCCCTGAGCAAATCGCTCTCAGTTCGTACTTCGCACGGCTGTCAAATACTGTCAATTCTGGCTTGTTTATTTCATGTTCCCATAGAGGCGACTATCCTTCTGGACGTTTTAAATTCTTTGTATATATTTTATATATTTTTAACCCAAAGAAGAGTAATGACGTTTTTTTTTTCAATGGCGTCACACTGCTTGTATATTTTGCCAATTTCCAGTTATATTATAAGTTCTAGTCACAATAAATCACTTTCAACAAGTCCTCAGTCAGTCAACGTCCATAAAAGTCATGTTTTAGTACAATGGTGGTCATTGTCCTAAAACTTTCTTCTTGAGACAACTTGAAGAGTCACGATACTGATTTCTCTTCACTGGTGACCATGTTTTGATCTTTATTGGATAAAATACCACCGATAATATGCAATAAAACTCAAAATACACGAAATACCTAATTATAATAAAAATGAAAACGCCATGTCACTCTGCAAGTTCCCGCCAAAAAGTCGTAATGACGTTGATTTTGCTTGCGATCTATTCCGCCCATATTCCGCCAATTTCCCACCATCGACAATGCGCTCTGATTGGCTAAGACAAGGAACATGCGCTCTGATTGGCCAAGTTAAGAACACACGATGCAGTGATTGGTCTTTACTGTTCAAAATCAGTGACAAATCACTGACTAGTTTCGGAATCGGATTGCTCGGTAGTTAACCCTCAAGAATCTTATATGGTAACCCTTAATCTAGACAGAAGATAATATATCGATGACTTTAGGTGTTTAAATGTATCGATGGGATTGACCTATTCGGTATGATTACCTGCAATATCGATTAAAAGTAAGATTGCCAAAGAATAATAAAATGTTTTACTAATAAAGTTTGACTTTATCGAGAACATCAGCGGCTGAATGATGCTAAACATTACGATTATTTTCGATAAAGGTATATTAGGTACAATATTTGTAAACGATTTGTAGGTAATGAACATTTTTCTACTGAGCTTAGGATTTATCGTTTGATGTAAGGTGCGTTCGAATAGGAGTGATGTCGTTTTTAACAGTTTCAAATGGGCATTTTTGTTTATACGTTCGAATTGGAAAATTTCAACAATTTCGCAACTTTTGCCACAAACTATATTTCCCAAATCGAACGATTAGATCATAAAAATGACATTTGCATGTTCATCGCCTGCTTGTCACTTGTCTCATCCTACCTTTTTCCTTCAGTTAATCTTTAAACAAAGTTAATCTGACAAATTATTCTCTTGCCTGTTAGTATTTCTATCAAATTTAACAATAAAAATTAGAAACTTCGCTTCCCGTTTGAATTTTCCAAAACTTATCTGTCAGATTCAAAGACGTCAAAATATGATCACAAACGACGCTGCCACGGAGGTGGGTCAAAATTTGCAGTTCACGATGTTGTTTTTAACTGTTTCCAAGTAAAACGAACGGTGAACGAAAACAGTTTAAAACGCCAAGTCATCCGCAACTTTCCAAATCGAACGCCTATGTGATCGTTTTTGGCTTATTTTTGCTACCATACCCCATTTCGAACGCACCTTAATTTAGGTTAATAATCGAATCAAACACAGGCCTTTTTGGCGGGAACTTGCAGAGTGACGTAGCATTTTCATTTTTATTTTCATAAATTTGTCTATTTTGAGTTTTATTGTGTATTTTTGGTGGTATTTTACCCAATAAAGATCATCCATGTGCACCAGTGAAGTGAAATGAAATGAATTATGTGTATCGTGACTTTTCAAGTTATCTCAAAATGTCCGTGTAAAGTTTTAGTACAATGACCACCATTGTAGTAAAACATGACTTTTATGGACGGTGACTGACTGAGGACTATAATGTGAAGTGATTTATTGTGACTGAAAACTATAATATAACTCGACACTGGCAGAAATGAGCCCTAATTTGGGCTTGGTTGCCAAAATTAAGAAGAAGAAGAAGAAGAATCAAACACACTTCCTTGGGTGCGTTCAGTTACTACACACCGAGTGACTGGTGCGATCGCACCACATGTTATTGAACTGTTACTGAACGCTACGGTGATCGTCGGGCGATCACACGGCGTAGTTACTGAACAGTCCAATTTCTTTGTACTGAACGCAGCCCTTATTTGACTGACAGATAAACAAATGTCATTCATTCGACGCTTATAATTTTTAGTAGATTTATAACCTAAAATCTGTCTTGTTTATTTTCCTTTTTTTGAAAGCTTTGTAGTTATTTCGTAATATTTAAAATTGTTTTAGTATTCACATTAAAATATATCTTACGGTTATTAGTCTTATGTGTTCTGAATTGTGTTTGGATAAGTGTAATATAAAAAAAAACAAGAGTTGTTTGATGTGATGTGAAGTTTTGATTTCAATTTTGGATTTGATGTCGAATTCAGTGCTCAGAAATGAAGTGTATAGCTAGTGTATTTGATGCGTAAGTGTAGAAACATAATTCTGATAGTTGTACTTGATGGAAATTAGTGCATGGCTTTCTTTTATTGTGTTGGAGGGAAATGTGTATCCAATACGAAACTGCAGGTATGTTTTCTTAATAAAATTATACCATGCGAACTGTTACTCTTGGTTTCACCCGTGATCCCGGTATTAAAGCCTGCGAGACTCTGGGGTAACGTAGCTTCCTATGAGTGAAAGGATTTTCGATTCCAACTGTGAGTTTCAGATATTAGTGCTCTTAAACAAAAAAAAAACAGACAGGGGTGCCGACTCTGTTGGGAGCTCCAGCACCCATGAAAGTTAAATAGACTGACTAAAGGACCACATACATTAAAATTGATCAGTAATAAGTTTTGAGCAATATCTCTACAACCTCACCTACTCGACACAAGATATCTAAAACATTTTAGATTATTCTATTGTCTATGTCGGTTCTATTTACATACCTACCTATCACATAAAACTGAATGCCCCAGGTGGACTTCAAAAAGAAAAGGCAGTTCGGTAATTAATAAAAAAAAGTTTATTCAAAATATTTACATGAGCGTTTGAGGTGTGCACTTTGCATTTTCCAAATCTTTCCTACATTTATAAAATGCATCACATTTTTGTCCTACTGCTGGTTATCTAATGGGCATGTGCACCCACAGGGTTGTCTAAAAACTGGCACCACTGCAAACAGAAAACTTCATGTTTAGTATATTAGTATAGATTTATCTATAATTTAAATCCTCAATTCAAATAATAAAATGGAATTCAAGAGATTGCCAATGTGTTGCTGTATGCTTAGAATACACTGGTAGGTTTGTTACACTTTACGGGATGGGAACTTTACTTTAAAGTTCCCGTCTAGTACTTTAAAGTACTTTACAACCATGCTTTCTGATTTTGACAGCAGAAGCCAGCAAGCAGTTTCTTCACAATGTTTTCCCACACCAAAAATGTGTGAAATATGCCACTACTTTTGCATATAACATCACTATCCCTGCTATCATCATCATTTTGTTCATGGGTCGAGTACTTAGTCCTTATAAGAACACTGATTTATTATTGTCAGTGTACATAATATATTATACTAATCATTTACAATATATCCTTGCTTCAGGTAAGTGCCATTGTGAAATAGAAGCAAGTAGCAGTTGAGGTAAGTCCTGATATTTTTTATGACCTGCCTTTTTACCCTTTTATGGTAATTACAACCATATTTCCACAGTACTGTATGACTTAGGGTGGATTTAACCAAACTAGTATAAGTCTGACACTGAGATTTACTCTTGAGTTATTCTCAGTCCGTTTTACCAAGTCTCTTTCCAGGAATAACCATCTACTATGTTTTAGAGTAAAGTAGTTATACCACCATAATGCATGAGTTAACATGTTATCCAGGAATATTTTTAAGGTGATGATAGCTCAGTGGTAGTGACGTTGGATACCGAGACGAAGGTCCCGGGTTTGAATCCTACAATGTGCTTGAGCTTTCGGTGCAGGAAAACATCGTGAGGAAACCATAGCAATGTGGTAGGGTACTTTGTAGTACCCGTCTGGCTGGCTACCACCCTCATGTTGAAAATCTGTCGCCAAGCACCTATCGGTGTGTTCTGACAGCTGCACTTGAAAGCCAGTTCCTTCTAGGCTTTGTGTGCTTACCACCTTCAACCACATCATCACTTACCATGGTGAGATTGTGGTCAAACACAGGCATAAAAAAAGTTAAGTAGTTACCACCATAATGCATGAGTTAACATGTTATCCGGGAGTATTTTAATGGCAGCTGCAAAACAGCCAGTCCGGCTGTTATAATCCAGCTTAATAAAGTTGACGTAATATTTCACTTTGTACTTGAGAGCCAAGAGTGTTTTGAGTTTAGCTGGTTTTCATATTTATTTGTTTACCCTTGAGCAACAAAAAATGGTAGAGTATACCTACTCTACATTTGTGATGGACAAGCGCTTTCAAAGTTTGATATGAGGAATAGGTTACAAGAGTAAAATATTCCAGGGATAGTTTGCTCTGGTGTTACATGACATTTGGTTGAATCCACCATTAGAGAACTCGCTGCATGCAAATAACTCTTGAGCACACTGAAAGATACTTTAATATTTTATGATTAATGAGACACCTCTATATCAAGAAAAGAGAAGCAACTACCTACCTTCACTTTCCTTCTCTTTCACTAGTATAGCACTGTCTCATTTTCTTAATGTCTCAAGATTATAATATATGTTATCAAAATTAAGTAGATCCCAGCATGCTATAGCCATAACTTTATTATTATTCTAATGACTGATGTTATTTTATGTATTGACATTATGTAAGATGTTTTTTTTTGTATATTATGTATATTTTACATTGATTATATTACCCTCAAGTGAATTTGAGATTTAATATGAGAGAATAAAAAACTATTGAAAGAATATGTATCTCGCAATTATTACTTCACTAAAATAACTTAAATGAAAACCATAAATGTAACAACATAAATATTTTGTAACTTTCATTGTATGTACCTAAAACCTAAAACTTGTTTTCCTTACTTCTTTGAATTGTAAGAACATTACTTTGAATAAATAAATGAAACTTAACGCAAAACAAATTGTTTTAATTTCAATATCCAATGATAACTGTAAAGGATTCGAAGATTTTTGTTCGGAGCCTAGCATACTACCACAGAGGATTGAAGGGAACAGAGACCAAGCTTCATACAAACGCGCTGCGGTAGGTACACAACTACAAGCTTGAGGCGCGTGTGTGCGAAAGCACAGGCGGCTCGTCACGTACGAGGGGAAACCGGTTTATACTGGCTCGGCCTGTGCTCATACTCAGGGCACTCGCGCATCGTGTTTGTTTACGTTTAGATTTTAATAATAGAATTTTAATATCCAAATGTGTAAATATGGTTTACTTTACTGAGTCTATGAACAATAATATAATGAATAAGTTTTCTATTAGTATCTTGCATATAATAGGTAGGTAGGTATTATCTTTCTGGTAAATTGTATTTATATTGTCTCTTTTCTCGTAAATTAATGGCATGATGGGTGTTTATGTTTCAAATACGTAGGTGTACCTACCTACCCTATTTAACGAGCATAAATGTTTTGAGATCTCGAAAACGGCTTTAACGATTTCGATGAAATGTGCTATATGGGGGTTTTTGGGGGCGATAAATTGATTCAGCTAGATTTCATCTCTGGAACAACGCGATCTGCCGAGTTTGCGAGCAAATCTTAGTCACACAGGTATGGTCAGCGTCAAAACTAGATTTGCATTTTAGTACGCTTTCCTAATAATCTGTAAAATGTGAATAGCAATATTCTATCATCACGAAAAAGCTGATAGGTATACATTTTTATGTATCCATTTAATGTTATTCTCCTGTGCTAACCCTACCAAAATAGGTATAATTTTTGAACGCTCCTTAGAAGCTTGTACTCTGTTCCCTTCAATCCTCTGTGATACTACTCAGGCGCCATTTTGTTTTTTGTAAGGCGGCGCACTATTAAACCTTTATATATCAATTGGGACACTCATACAAACAAAATAATTCTAGGGTGTCACTATATGTCCTAAAACGTTACTATACAGAGTTAAAACACAAAAAGATTAATTTTTGACAACTTCAACAACCATGAAAAATGCCTAATTAAATGATTGTACGCATTCTATGGTGCTACTATAGCCAGATTGATTTATCTAAGTCGACAAGTATGCCAAAATCTTCAAATCCTTTCTTATCAATTGTGGAATACTATGTGAAGGTGCTTACTATATGGGTAGTCATAACTACTGGTATGGTAACCACTTACTAATGGGCGTCCAGTCTACCTGCTTGTCTATCTTTTGTCATAAAAAGGTATTGTAACTTTAAATTAAGTTTTAAGTAACACAAAAATATTTGCATAATTCTGTATTCTATTTCATTGGAACTGTTTCTGTATAGTGTTGAATACATAATTACGTATATAAACTCTATGCTGTTTATTTTAAGTATGTAGTCACTTCTGGCTGAGATGTAATGTTGTATGGTTTTTCAGCAAGATATATACGAACCGCCAGAGGGGCGCACCTGCTTCTCTTCAACTCCTTTGTATATAGACAACAGTGCAAGCCCACCAGGGAGGGTTACAAGACATGGTACTGCGTTATGTACGGCAGGACTCAATGCCCTTCCATACTCACTACGGATGCCTTGGATCATATTATTCAAATCAGAGGCGTTCACAATCACTCAGCACCAGTAATCACGCAAACACCTGAAGGCACTATTTACAAGCATTTTAATAAAAAAAAGAGTAGAAAACGTAAAGAAGAAGAAGTTACTGAAATTTTACCATAGCATAAATACCTAGTAGATCTCATAAATAAACTAATGAGGTAAACACCAGATGTCGCTAGTTGGGACTGAGATGAGTGTCACATTATTGTACATAAGTGTACCAATAATACTTGAGGCAATTGATTTTTATTTTCTCTTCTACCCTAAAATGTTCCCACGCCATGAAATCTGCTACCTCACTTCAGAATTAATAGTATGATTTCACCTCAGTCCGCCGCCCTGTGGCTCGATTCTCGGTGAACTAACTTAACTTAGAATCACAAATATAGACAGAGATAGATATACATATCTATATCTGTGCTTCCATCTTTTTGTAGAATTTGTTTTATAGAAAGTCAATTCTTAATTTTCTACAGTCCCATAAACTTATCTGGCCCGGTGAGAGAGGCGCTTTTATCTCATTTGGTGGAGCAAACAATCAATGGCGAATGGCAAGCATACTGACATTTCAAACTGGCTTCGTTAGTTCCTCTTTTAGCCACCGGGCCAGATACGTTTGTAGGACTATATTGTAGTATCGGTCATTGTCATAGATAGGCAGATCGAAGAATTCATCCATCTTGGTTCATGGACTAACCGTTTTATGCACGAAATGATACTCGATAACTTCTTTCTGCTGAGCTTCATTGAAGCTGAGGCTCTACCGCGTAACTGGCGTAACTTTGGTGGTAATCATAACGAACACAATTAATGAATTGCATCCAATCAGGGCAAACGAATGGTCATCGTCGCGTCATACCGCGTGCGACTCATTGGATGACAAAATTGATGGTGTTCGTTACGATTACCACCAAAGTTACGCGGTAGAGCCCCTGTACAGATTTGACATAAAACACACTATTTTATATTTACAATTGATAGACTTGTGTATGCGACCTGTTTTAATAAGTCAATTTTAATTTCAGAATAATACCATGATAACGTATGTTTGTATTTTAAATAGATAATTGTAATTGTTATCCGCATTTGGATCATATATTATAATGCATATAATAAATTATTGGGTCGCGTCAAATATGAATTATGATATATACAAAGATTTTCATAGGGCATCGTGCCTCTACCCAGATGGATAATCCGCCTTACTAAAGCATGACATTTAATTTCACTCCGCTTGAGGGGCTCCCTGAGCAAATCGCTCTCAGTTCGTACTGCGCACGGCTGTCAAATACTGTCAATTCCGGCTTGTTTATTTCATGTTGCCATAGAGGCGACTATCCTTCTGGACGTTTTAAATTCTTTGGATATATAGTATAAATCATATTTGTCTGGTAACAAAATTGTAGTAGTATGTAGGTAACGATGGTTAGAAAAATAAAAAGTTATTAATGAAAGGAGTTCGAAGATTTTTGTTCGAAGCCTGCCATACTCATCAGGCGCAATTTTTTTCAAAACAAAATGGCGGCTGAAAATTAGAAAGTTTGCTTAAATCATCATACCCCTTTGAATGTTTATGTTTGTGACTTGATCGCCCATAAATTACTCAACGGATTTGGGTGCAATTTGACGGTTTAACTTGACGGTTTTATTAAAAAAAATAGGGACTTTCCTAATCATTATGTATGCCTGTATGTATATGACTTTTCAAAAATTTAAACAATTAGGCGTAATATATCAAATTGAACTATAATAACATATTATTATGTTTTGTATCACAATATTTTTTAATCTAGTCATAATTATAATTTAATAAAAATATGTTCTTTTTTATTTTTGTTCGTATGTTTCTTGGATTGTGTTAACGAGTTAAACTTGGCAGCAGCATTAAATATATCATATTGATTTTACTCACTGGTAAATTGCAAAGGAAAATGCCCAATGTAGTGTACCTACTTAAGGGAGTTGTCCCACCGCCGACGAGTAAACGAGTAACTATCGGCTATTTTCTCGTTCATGAAACGTACAATAGATATGACATTCCGTGTAAACAAAAGACATGCATATATTAATAGTTGATCGCTGACTGTTCACACTGCCGCTGGCGGGGACGCGTTCTACTAGTTTGTCACTGAGCGACAAGAGCTATCAAAGATAATAAAATTCTCGCTCAGCGATGCTCGCTTGACGGTCAGAATTCACGCAGAGAGACCAACTAGCAGTCATTTTCACACTCGCTTACAGCCCAGCGACAGCGACAAAACTATCGGAACTACACACTCGCTTCCCGTTGCTCTTTACTAGTTCGTCGGCGGTCGGACAAGTGCCTTAGTCCTGCCAATGATCATAAATTCATTTATATGTAGGTACTAAATGCTTAACGGGTTCAAACTGTGTATTGATGTTCTAGTTTTCGAATGTACTTTCCTAGTACGTAGGTATTGCTAGGTCAAGGCTCTACAGCCTAGGCCCACGGGTTATATAGTGGCCTTCCAATGCATTGATTTTGCTTACCAACTGCCATATTAGTTTTTGAAAAATTAGTACTGAAATATCTCTTTAACTTGTTGTTCTAACTAGGTTGGTAGATGCTAGGCAGGTGATATAATTTTATATTTTAATTTTTTGTGAGATACTGTGTCCTAACTTTAGATGGAATAAAAGGTTTTTATAAATATCGCTGCGTTTTAATTCTTCTCTTAAACCCTCTTTCAGAACTTTGTAAACAATTTTCTAACATAGTTATGTTCATTTCAACAGGGTAAGTATTAAATGAAAAATAGGATTCATAATTGTCGTTTCTAAGAAAGTAATGGCGATTTCCGATTTTTCAGAAGCAATTATCATACCTTCGAGAATCAAAAAGGGCAACGGAATGCTGTACTTCCGAGGTTATACCTATTCCTGGCGTAACTATAAAAAGTTTGGTAATTATTGGACATGCTCCAGTCATCACAAAAAAGGCTGCAAAGCTAACGTTACGACAAATGAAGATAAGAAACCTTGCGAAGTAACGAAATATAATGATGTACATAATCACCCTCCCCCCAAAATAAAGTTGCCGAAGGATATAGAGTACATTGACTATTGAGTAGAATTAAGAGTGGAGAATCTAAAAATATATGTCTACGGTTTATATATACAGTGTTGGTAAAGTTTTAGTTATTTTATAAGATGATTGACAAAATTATAATAAATATTTTATATAATGTTTCAAGGTTTGTCTTTATATGTCACCCTTAATCTTACTGCCTCGGAATGAGGGTAATGTTGTTATTTGTAAAATTGCTTTTTTTTACAGAAATCCATTTTATAACATCGAAAAAAGGTAATGAGTTGCTTGTGTACGAACAATTTACATATGCTATAAATTGTACAAGTAAGAATCAAGTGAGATGGGCATGCTCCTCTCGGTGCTCTAAGAAATGTAAAGCACAAGTGACCTTGACCAAATCTGGCTTGTTCTCGGTGCTGAATAAGGAACACACACATCGTCCGCCAACATTCTATGTGAACAAAAACGGGGTATATATCAGGGTATCCGAAAAGAGACTGAACCAAATGAATGAGGAATTTCTAGAAGGATCTGATGATTCCGCATTTTAAGCCCATATGTATATTAAAAGATAGTTTTATTAAAAAAAAAAATTACAGCTTTTTTGATAAACATATCCTTTGATGTCTATGTCATGGATATCCATGTAATCCCTATTTCCCTGCTAACATCACTAATGAAAGTGGTTATTGGTTTATTTGTTAGCTTGTCGTTCTTTCACACATTTTCGATAGATGTGTTGTTTTTATTGAGATAGTTTGTGGCCACGGGTTCAAAGCCGTGGGTAAGCTAAAAGGTAGCCAATTCTCGCCCAATCGAAATTGATCTCGATCGAAAAAAGTACTACAGCTTCGATTGGTCGGGATCGTTTGAATTTACTCCGCCCCTCGTAATTTTACAGTCTAATGGGGCTCTGACAGAATTCGATTCGAATTTTATTCTGAAGGACGCGACAATTGGGTCCCTTCCCTTGCAAATATGTATGGAGCTTTTGTAATATGCTAGTCTCTACAAATTCTAATGTTTTCTTTTTCTAGTTCGCTTTATAATGTCGAAGAGAGGATATCCCAAGCTAGTATTTGACAACCATGCATACTGCTTAAAGAATCGGTTAGATTCTGGAATAAGTTGGAGCTGTTCAGCAAGTTCGAAGTATTTCTGCAAAGCCAGGTTACACACGGATTATGAAACTAATATTAAGTGGATAAAAGGAGGCCATAATCATAATTCGGAATTACCTGAAGAGCTTGTGTTTATAGGCTCACCAATATTTAATAAACATAGTAAATTTAATGCATATTCACATCACTCATATGAGTAAAATATATTTTGTGTATCCTAAAAAAAAAAAAAACCTGGGACATTCTTCACACACGTGACCGTGTGTGATGAATGTTCTGATCCCAAACTAAGCACAGCTTGTACTATGGAAACCTGATAACTGATATAATACATATACTACTTTTTGTTTGTAAATACATACTTAATATACATAATTACACCCGCATTCTGGACATACAGACATGTTAATGCACACAAATGTATGTCCTGTGTGGGAATCGATCCCACGACCTGCGGCGCGTAAGGTGAATCTTAACCAACTATATATTACTGGACAAGTATATATTACTGTAAATGCCCGATTACCCTTAGATCCTAGGTTTTAAGAACATCTTAGTATTTACCAACATGAACTGGTAAATGTTAGGTTTTGAGTTAAAGAATGTGGCTTTAGAGTTAGATTGTTACAAGCTAGGTTTTACCAATAATTAATTAGTAAATGTTTGTTTTGGGACTAAAACAATGTAATGTAATGTTTTTAGAGAGGTAGAGCATAGCGTTTATTCGATCAAAGAGCAGCTCGACTGGGGAAGTACCTCCACCTTACAGAATACCGCAGCCAAATAACTTTATGTTGTGTAAAGTTGTGTTCCTGCGCGTGAGTAAGGTTGTCAGAGCTCATAGGGGAGGGGGGATAGGTCGATAACGCGTGAGCGATGGTTCGTGTGTTGCAAGCGTCTATATGGCTACGGTAACCGCTTACCATCAGGCGGGCCGTATGCTTGTTTATTGACTAAGTCATTAAGACTTGGCAAATCAGGTTTCACGGGTAAATCTAAGGATTTACCGAAGATTGAGGTTTTACAGTAACATGTTATGAATTTATTGTATTCTTTTTTATCAGTATTAGTAATTTAATATAAATAAACTTAAGAAATCGACTAAGTCATACATTAAATAATAAATGTGCTTGTTCATTGCTACTTAATACAAGACAATTTTGTTTTTTATTCTGTATGTTATAAATATCAACATTTAAATAAAATACATTGAAAATTTTAAAATCAAAATATAAATATCCCTGCTATCGTTTGAAGTTCTGGAAGCTTAATTAAAGACGCCTGCAATAATTTCATATTTTATTTGATTATAAAAAAAAAAGTTTTTATGACCGTAAGCATAATTATTGAATGTAAATGGTTTATTTTATTTCTTATTACTAGAGTACCTAAATAATTTCTAATTTACAGGTTCAATAATAAACACTACACGCGGTGCGCCGATGTTGTTGTATCAGAACTACACGTACCACAAAAGCTATTGTACCAAATTTATTATCAAATGGTATTGCTCATCAAGGTTGCATAGAAGTTGCAAAGTAAAAATCATGACGGATTTTGACTACAACGTCATTAAAATGGTTGGCGAACACAATCATGATTCCAAATACGTGAAATTCATGCCTACAATAATTAAGTATGGTAGCATTGATTAAAAAAAGATTTCTGCTAGCGTCACGCATAGGCGAAAAATAGCTGTCATGACTGTCCTGACTGTCCTGAATGTGTATTATACCTACTTATGCCTTACATTATTAAGTGAAATAGTTTATATTAACGGACTATTTAGGTATTAAATAAGATATCATGAAATAAAATATAGATAAATTTTCGTCTTTATAAAAATTTTAAGATCACTTTCCCATACGTTGTTTCTAACAATATAGAAAAATGTTCGTCGTCCAATTTCCAATAAATAAGTAATGAACAAAAATGTCCAGACAAATATTTTTTATTCAAACAGGCACTTACATGTTGATTTTAGATAACGATTTGAATGGTTGCCTATGCTGAGAAGAGCCGGAAAACAATTCAGCAATAACTCTCCTCAAACTAAACTTAGGTTTATGAATAGAAAATTGTAAGTAAGTAAAAAGGCGAACTCAAGCAATAATTATTAAAAATATATTTGTTACAGGACCGGTTCTTATAAAAGCGAAAAAGAAAGGCAAATACGTTCTCTTATTCAAAAACTATACTTACACGAGAAGTACGAAATCAAAAAAGGGGACAGTATGGAAATGTTCTTCAAGCAAGGTGGAAGACTGCAAGGTCAGGATGACCACAGATGACAATTTAAACGTTGTATTGATTAAAGGTGATCATACTCATGGAAAAAACGTAGAAGAATCTACACCGAAACATGTTTATTTTACCACCGAATGAAGCTAACGAAGCTTCGATCCTTTTAACTTTAGATCATCATTGATACCACAGAAGGAAAGAAACCAACTAATACTATAGAAGTAAATTCTTCGTCGTTCATAATTCGAAGAGCGTATGAGAGAAATAGACAACATTTTATATTCTTAAAATTTGTTTTAAATATATTAAGTTTAGAATACACAATTTGAAGTAATAAGTAAACTAAATAAATATTTTTTGGGCTTGTTTGCGATCAGTTTGTAACTTCAAGCAAACTTTTTGAGTGTCACTTATTGATTCGAGGAGTGAGCCCTCCAGTGAGGGCATGTACTCATATTTTGTCGCCCCAACAAAGAAGCTCAAAGAAAGCTAGAAAATGCTTTTTCTCTAAAATTAATATTAAGACACATTATTGATACCAGATAAGTATTTCTTAAATTTTCATAATTCGAATAGAAATTGAGAGGAATTGACATTTTATATTTTTACCATTTATATATATTTTTATATACAATATACAGGATGTTTGGCAAACGGTTGAAAATAGCGGATTTATTGCTACGTGCTCTCCTCAGCTCCAATAATTAGACCTAAGCCCCACGACTTTATTCAGGGGCTGAGCACGTTGCAATAGACCCCACTCTGTTATTTTCGTATATTCTACCGCTGCCAAACCAGGAATAAACCACAATATTTTATATTTTTAACATAAAAAAAACTATTTTATCTAAGTATGTTAACATAAAGAAACTATATCTAAGTAGGTATGTTAAGTACCAATTTTTCAGAAATTATATTTTCGTATGGAATTTCGAAATTACAATAATTGCTATTCTTAAAGAATGTAAGCGCCAAAATATCGGCAATGGTACGGTCAGCATCGAGAGTAGCTATATAAATCCAGATTTACGAAACAAATACTAAAACTATCCAGGCGTAAGTCACTTTTGCTTCATTCAACACGTTATCAAAATTGCGTCGTTTATTGAATCATGTTATAGCAATAAATAGATATAGATCAGAGATTTAAATGTATGTATCTTCTATCTAATTATATATATAAAAATGAATCCCTATTTCCCTTAGTCACGCCATAACTTGAGAACGACTTTACCGATTTCATCCATCTTTTTTTTAAATTTTCTACAACTTTGTAAAAAGTTCTTACGGAAAAAAAATAAGAATTTAGTAGGGTAGGGTAAAGGCTAACTCAGTAAATGATTGCGACTCCATTAGTAGTTTTTGAAGCAGTTGTTAGTAGTTGTTTTCCCAAATTAATAATTAAATTATGGTCACCTTACATTTCATGATAATCATTTGAAAACAAACTGAACAGATGAATAAGAAATTGACGAAACTCACAAGCCACACCAAATAAAGTAACTATGATCCTAAATAATAATAACTATTTTTTTTATCTTAAACGCTTTTAATTCTAAAAGGTCACCTTATTAAGGTATGTCCTAATGCCATAATAAGTAAGTCATACATACAGACATAGTTTACTTTGTTGCTAAATAACCCCGCAGTCACTTGCACATATGTACAAAATACAGTATAGTATACCTACTCTGCATTTGCGATAGAAAAGCGCTGACGAAGTTTTACGAGGAATATGTTAAAGAGTAAAATATTCCAGGGATAGTTGTAATATATGACAGTTATTCGAGTCCTCCCTAAATAGAAAACGAATTATAAATTTATATTTTTATTTTACTTGTAACTAAAACCACATTATATTTTTTTCATATGTTTTTTTGGACCTTGTCTAATAAATAAATGGGTTCGAGTTACGGTCAAAAGAATATTTACTATAAAAGCAATTTTTTGTAATTTAGTCAAACTTTCATCAGATTTTTAATTATATAAATAGAAATATAGAAATATATTTCTACCTACCTCGTTAATAAATAATTGATAAAATTATTTTATATTGCGAACTTTTTGAAACATTTTACGATTAAATATAATATGTCTCGAAAAATGTGTCTCGTTTTCTTATGGAGTAAAATGAAACTTAATTCATTAAACAATTTAATGGTACTTTTTTCGTGCATTAAATTGGGAATTAGCCGTGGAGGAGTTTGGGAATGAGCCTTCTGAACTAGAGGTCTTAGAGAAAAACGCTGAAAGGAACCATGAGCTGAATGAATTTATTTAAAAAAATGTGTATTTTCGGAGATCAGATACCTATATGGAACTTTTTCAAAAACATTTTTTTTTCATGATTATAATATAAATACGTCACACACAATACGAACAAATTTATATAACCGTGGTCACAAGTTGCTAGAAGTTCACTAATAAGGCGGGGCAAATAAGGTGCTTCTTTCTGCAAGACATGATAAAAAACGGTCTCCAAATTTGCCGCCACTAAAATCTGCCGCGCTAGACTCAGCCTGTTGGTAAATCCGTCACTAGCTTATCTTTAGGATTACTGGATATTTAGAGTCTTAGTCTTGAGTTTAAGACCTAAATAGGGGTCCCAGGTCGGCATAAACCGACGCTACGCTAAATACAGATAGGATTTCAAGTCGATGCATGCGCCGCTGCGTTTGGTTGGATGCATAATGCAACAATGGTAAGTAAGTTAATGCAATTATTGCACTTAAGTATGTTTCTAAATTTAGATATCGCTGTAATGGTGCTACAGGTACAGACCAGAATATGACATCTGCCTTTTCCAGTAATCAGTTTGAGGCGAGAAACGGACTTTCATTAAAATTTTAAAGCACATCGCACTAATTTACACGATCTTAAATATATTATTCCACAGGTCCTGTCATGCCCCTAATATTAAGCAAAAGAGGGAAGATAATGATAGCACACGACGGTAACACATATTGGAGGCATCATTCCACACGTTCCACTATTTGTTGGTTTTGTTCAATGAATTCACGTCTCGATTGCAAGGCTGAAGTGTATACAGATCTGGAACGGCACTTCCTGGTAAAGATGGGTGATCATTCACATTTACCAATGATGCCATCAATCTCATCTACCATTTCTACGAATCTGGGCTCTATTTAAATTGTGAGAGCACAACTACCTCATATTGCATTGTTAAGTTCTTGCTTTCAGGATTAATAGGACTCATTTTAAGTTGGTTAAAATAAGTTGATCTGATTTATAGAAAGTAACGTTTTTAAAATAAATATGAGACTTCTTGAAGTAATTAATTTTTCGCAGTAGGATTTAATAAATGTTGCCCAGCAATATTTTAGCCGTGATATAGTTCACACCATAACAGTTTGAGGGGTAAACATTTCAGAATACCGAAATAATCACCGCCAGGTATTTTTTTTGTTATTTTCCATTTTTTTTACATTGACTGGGTAAATTTTATTACATGATATGACTAACAATTCTAATTTAATATTTGGTTTAGGTAAGTAGGATACCAAAGCACTACGCTTCTATTGGATTTTAAGTATGAATGCATATTATTGATCTGAATATGTAATGCAAGCTTTTTTTACTATGATTTAAATATAATTTTTACTGAACTCTAAAAATCTTCAGTCTCTATTTGGAATTAGTGTGCAGCAGCCTAAAATATGGGTATATTATTTTAGGTAAAATGTGACATGGGTTTAAAATATTAAACCACTTTTAGCTTTAGCGCTAGCATAGCATCGGAGGTATTATACACTAAACTGTTGGGTAAAGTAAAAACTAATAAAAAAACTTATTATATTTCCCATGGTATAAATATCTCACTTATTGGTACTTAATTGGTTACAGTAACAGTGGTTACTGCAATCGACGGCGCGACTCTACTTATGTTGAACGGTTACTCTTTCTGCAACCCTTCACCAATGCCAGGCGGTGAACGTTGGTACTGCTCTGGAAGGATCCAGTGGAACTGCAGTGTCTGTTTACACGTCAATGACGACTATGAACTCGTTTGTATAGCACACGAACATACCCATCAACCTCCTGTCTATGAGAAGACGGACGATGGTCTTTATTTAGAAGCGCCTGTGTAATATTAATATGGAATTCTGTAGAGTGTACGCTTAATAATATGTCATCAATGTAAATATGAAAATTGAGAATTAGTTTCGGTTGGGTAATTTATATTGGAAAACGTATTTTCTGTGAGTTACTTAATTTATAAATTATATAAGACTTATTGTACAGGGTAATAATGTTAATATTTTTAAATATTTTTTTTGCAAGGGAATATTATGGTCACTATAGTTATTTGATAGTTTTTAGTTTTATTGTCGTGATCGGTCAAATGAACCATATTGTGTACGTATTAATATTAAATATCTTTTACGTAATTTTAATGTGTTGCATTTAAAATTACGTATGTAAATGTATATGTAGAGATGTGTATAAAGTCTTCAGTTGTAGCTGAATTTGAGCTCTTTAAAGCGTATTAATCAGTCATTACTAACTATCTGCCTTTGATCTTTTTTTAACTTGAGGAAATCAAGCTGCGCACTTTCTCTAATAACAACTTGTTGCATTTTCAGCAGTTCCAATAAATTTGGAAAATGGAAAGAGAATGATAATGCTAGATGGCTATACATTCAGTAGTCTAAGGGAGACCAAGATAGGACAGCGTTGGGTTTGTACAAGCAGAGGTCACAGCAAGTGTAGAGTATTTATATATGTTGACAGACACCTGAATGTTTTAAAGCCGGCCATTATTCAACATACTCATAAACCGCCTAAATATCTGATACGTCCGAATGGAATATCCGTTAAAATTTCTTAATATTAAATTAGTACAGTGTATAGTGATCGATTGTCAACCTATTCACATAAAAATAGTAGTTTTACTTAAACGCGTAAAAGACAAAATAAATAGTCACTATACATAAATATGGGAAATTATTTCATAAATGCTCCGGGTCCATCTACTTTTACAAATCTATGTAGTTCTAATTTATTTTTCTAAATTTAGTTATTTAATAATCTTCTGTCGCATTTTTTCTGACATAATTATCTATTGTTACTTACAGCAGTTAAAATGAAGTTACTGAATGGAAAGACACTGATATCGTTTCAAAAGTACACCTTCGGCAGTCCAGCCAAGGTCGTTGATGGATATAGATGGCGCTGCACCAACCGCGGTAATAACAGATGCAGAGTATATATCCATACAAACAACACTACGAATGTTCTCAAAGTTTTTAGACGCCACAATCACGATCCGCCTCCTTGCTCTTACATTGAAACTGGCAATGGATTTTATGTAAGAATTTAAGTTATACAGTGGGTGTTTTTTGTCATGAACTTCCAAGATTCGCCAATAGTATTTTTTTTGTTTTTTTGTTTTGCGAAGCGCTCGTGGTGTAGCATGATTAGCCGTTCTTAATCGATCGGCAAAGTTAAGCTACGTCTGTCTTGGTCGGTACCTGGATGGGTGACCGCCTAGTGGTATTTCAAATCGAGCGTTTCCGTGCTTCGGAAGGCACGTAAAGCCGTTGGTCCCGGTTATCACTTAATTGTGATAGTCGTTAAGCTAGTTGGATGCCTCCTAGGCGGCTTGAAAAATTCCAACAGTAGGTTGACCACTAGCCTACCTCCACCGATCCGCAGTGGGCACGCGTGGTGGAGTATCTGCCCATTCCCTTTCACCCTGATTTGTGAAAGGAGGCCTGTGCTCAGCAGTGGGACATTATAGGCTGATGATGGTGATGTTTTTTTTTGTTATGATTGCTTAAATTATACTTTGAGTTAGTAATTATGAATGTGTTTAAATATATATAGTACGCACGGCTACAGATCAAGCTATAAATTTCCAATATTAGCTGACCTCTCACTGTAAGGAAATCCTATACAATGCGAGATCAGCTTATACTAGAAATGTATAGCTTGATGTGTCGCCATGTGTACATTTGGAATAATATCATTGTTTTAGTATAATCTTTGCATTTAATAATCAATGTATACCATTACGGTGCACATATATGATTCATCTGAAAAATATCAATACATACCTGTTAGCAGTGACTCTATTTGCATCTCGTCGGCACACTATATGAGTGAACGAGAAGCAAATAGGCGCTTTATTATTGTATAAGTACGGAGTCCTGATGTATTACACTAGTCTTATCAAGTCAAGCACATTATAATCTTAGATTGAATATCTATTGTATATTCAGATAAATTCCAGATAAAATAAAAAGTTAATGTCTTGATGTAGAATTTGAACATCAGTTTAACTAATATGTGTCTGCTTAAATATTTACCTCAGAAACTAAATGTTGATCTCATGTCGAAAGATCTCGTGCAGTGTAGAATAAGTATTTTTGTGATTTCAAATACCTAATTTAGAAAACAAGTTCTTGGATGTTTACAGGTAAACCGTAACAAAGATTTTTTTGTGATCGTTGTTTTAATGGATATTGCTATTTATTCTTATACGCCAGTAATTGCATTTAATATGTGTGCTTCAAAGATATATGTGTTTAGTGACCAAAAAACAATAAAAACATAAAAAAGCAAACTTTTAAATTTTTTTTTACTTACTTAATTTTATTTATTATATCACGTGTATTTTTATTATATTAAGGCTACTTTTGTTACCACTTTACGATTGTCGTAAAATCGACAATCGATTTGGTTCAGCTGGCGAAAACTCAGTACAAAGAAGGTTAGGTTTACATAGTTCAATGTTATAAATTAAATAATCTTGATTGCACATGCTTATTTTTTTTTAATCAGACAGACAATTCAAATAGATATCGCAAGTACTTCCATCTGTATGAAAACCAAGCGTGTTTTTTTACCTACATAATGTCACAAGTGATTTACTTACTTAGGCTGAGCTATAACGTGAAAATAAAGCGATCCTATTTGTCAGCTAAACACATCCCTCGATACACAGCTCTGGTGGCCATGGTCATGCAGCCTTATGCGAGTTCCCTGTCCGCGCGTTACAGTTTCAAAACGAGCTTTGCTCTCCCTTTTGGCACAGCTTTTGACACGCGAAGTGCATACACTCGCGTTATCTATTTAGATTTATATCTATGATAATAGTACTGACTTAGCAAGAGTACCCTATATCCGACACTGAGGGAGGAATCAAGAGGATAGGATGGCTGCAAGAAATTTGGAAAATAGGTTTTTAACATATCTATTGCTGTCGCGCTGTGCCCGAGCTATCCCGCACGAGGGCTATAGAGACAACTACAGCTTGAACCGATTATACCTATTTAAATTAGACGAAATCGCTATTTCGTAATCTCCGCTTTACTCCTCCAAAACTTGATCGATTTAAAAAAACATATTAAGAAGGGCTTTGGCTATGTCTGTCGGTTTTCCATTGTTGTTTTATATTCTCCAAATTTTTTCGCTCGACGTCTGATAATGGCGTTAAAAATGGTAAGTTTATGTGATTTTAGAAGGCTCCAAATTAATTTATGGAGAAAAACACAATCGAGGGACATACAGTGGTACCTACAGATTGTATGGAAGAATAATAATTGCTCTTTTTTTTTTTAATGTTAAATGGGCTTGCGTTTGACCTTCGACTGACCCCATGAGGAGTTAAGACGAGGCCGAGGATGTAGCACGCTTACCCAGAAAAAGCCTATTCACTCTGGCCTTGAATACATCTAGGTTGTAGGTGTCCGGAAACACAGACCCCGGAATAGAGTTCCACTCCTTTGCTGTTCGTATAAGAAACGATGAAGCGAAGCGTTGAGTCCGGGTACGCGGGATGTCGACAACGTATGGGTGGAAATTCTCCCGGCGTCTTGTGTTTCGGTGGGAAAATGGGGATGGAGGAATTAGATTGAACAATACTGTAGCACACTCTCCAAAATATATCCTATAGAAGACCGACAAACACGAAACCCTACGCCGATGTTCAAGGCTCGTTAATTTCGCCTCAGTTATCGAAACATCGCCGACTAGTCTCCTAGCACGACGGTCTATTGAGTCAAGGGCCTCCAGCTGGTATTTGGCAGATCCATCCCAGAGGTGAGAGCAGTACTCGATGCACGAACGGACTTGTGCTTTGTACAGTTGCAATAACTGGTCCGGCGTAAAGTACCGCTTCACCTTACATAGGATGCCCAACTTTTTTGCAGCGGTTTTAGCCTTTGACTCAATAGAACTACCAAAATTTATTTTGGCAGTTAATGTTATGCCTAGGAGTTCAATCTGGTCGGAAATCGGTAAGGATATATTTTGAAAAGAAGGAGTGAGGTTGAAAGGACTCCTTTTAGCGGTGAATAGACACGCCTGAGTCTTGGAGGGATTAAACTTGACCTGATTATCTTTACCCCAATCGAAGACTGCTTGCAGGTTCAAGTTAATACGCTCAACCATGGCCTCTCTAAGCGTCAAGGTTTCTTCACTGGAAGCCTGTGCGCTAGAAAAATAGCTCTCCACAACCGTGCTGTCGTCTGCGTACCCAAAGATACCGGGTTTTAGCAGATCGTTGATATGCAGCAAGAATAATGTCGCGGAGAGAACTGATCCCTGAGGTACCCCAGCATTAATTGCCAATAGATCCGACGATGCTCTAGTGTCATTATCCAGAGAGGAAACTGAGGATTAAATACGTTTATATGGAATAAACGCCACCAGTATATAATGTACCTATCCTTACTTCCTTAGGTACTAATCCTTATCTAATATTAAAAACGCGAAAGTTTGTTTGTATGGATGTTTGTTACTCTTTCACTACTGAACGCATTTGGATGAAATTTGGCACACAGATATAATATGTTCTGGATTAACACATAGTATACTTTTTATCCCGGTAAAACATACGATCCCTCGGGAATGCGGGTGAAACAGCGCGGGACTGCTAGTATGATAAAGCGCATAGCAAATTTCAGCCATACCTTACCATAGTTACCAATCACTGTATCAAAATGTGTATTGTAGGCGGAATAGATTAAAAAAAAAAAAACTCTACCGTCACATGAGCGTAAGGTGAAAAATGTATTCACTGTTCATTACTTTTCTGTTATACAATAGTTCTTGTAGTAGCGAAACGGCCAAGCCACGCATATTTTGACTAAGGTGTAGAGTTTGTAAAAATAGGGCTTGTAGAGTTAGGGCGTGTAGAATTATAAGCTTGGCTCTACATGAGATTGATAACTTTTTGACAGTGCGGGCCATGGTTTCGTCTTGGCAACATTTTACATGAAAATATTTCTGGTGGGATTACTCACAATATTTCATGAAACCTTGATCTATAATAGTATATCCTTTATTATACATTAACCATGAAGCGCTCGTGGCGTAGCATGATTAGCCGTTCTTAATCGATCGGCAAAGTTAAGCTACGTCTGTCGTGGTCGGTACCTGGATGGGTGACCGCCTAGTGGTATTTCAAATCGAGCGTTTCCGTGCTTCGGAAGGCACGTAAAGTCGTTGGTCCCGGTTATCAGTTAATTGTGATAGTCGTTAAGCTAGTTGGATGCCTCCTGGCTTGAAAAATTCCAACAGTAGGTTGACCACTAGCCTACCTCCACCAATCCGCAGTGGGCACGCGTGGTGGAATATCGCCCAGTCCCTTTCACCCTCATTTGTGAAAGGAGGCCTGTTCTCAGCAGTGGGACATTATAGGCTGATGATGATGATGATGATACATTAACCATTGAGAAATGTTATAAAATACCATGTGTCACTAAGGTGGCAAACGAGCATACGGCCAACCTGATGATAAGCGGTTACCGTAGCCTATGGACGCTTGCCACACCAGGGGTATCACTCGCGCGTTGCCGACCCTACATCTATGATATTTAAAATCTACTATACTTACTTAAGTACCGTTTTGCAGAAAGAGTAGCACATTTTCCATACATAGTATTGCCACAGTATTACCATCTAATGGTAAAACTGTGGTATCGCTGACTTCAAAGTCCTGGGAGCCTACCACAAGCTCTTAAAACAAGGTTAAAATAACCTTATTTGTCTTTAGTCTCTTTTTGACATCCGGCGTCAAAACAGGACAAAAGACAAATAAGGTTATAATAATATTGTTTTAAGAGCTTGTGGTTGGCCCCCTGACCTACTACTTTTTTTGAAGTCGGTTGAATAATTGTGATGAATATATATTGTAATTAATTTAGCTAATTCATCTCTTATAAACTTATTGGTGGTTTTGTTCCTGTTATAGAATTGGAGTTCGAATTCATTCCATCTGGAAGAGGTAAACATTATCTGCTTCTATTGGATAATCACAGTTTCCATCAGAGGTGTTCAAATGCGCGTAATTGGACTTGCTCTGCCCGAAATACGAAGCAATGTAAAGCAAAAGTACGTTTTTATTCTGATAACAAGATAGATTTTTACGATAACGTACATAATCACGAACCGCCGAAGTTTTATAGGAGGAAAGATGGAAGTATAATTAGGATGTTTTAATGCTTTCGTTATGAATTATAAGTATATATGTATGTTCATTTGATATTATTGAAGATGCCCCATAAAATGAATTGCATTTCAACTCTATGATACCTACTTATTAAACGTAGAATTATATCGAAAGTAGTTCATTCCATCTCAAGGAAATATAAAACGACACTTACTAGTTTTTCAAAATTAGTTTTCGTCAATAACGTTAGTTTATTGGCTTTGTTCAAAAAGTACAACTGGTTGTAAAGCAAATGCTTAATTTGATCATATTCATGATAATGTTCATTTATCTCACATGAACCGCCCATATTCATTACCAAAGAAGATGGAATGAAGATCAAGATTGATAGGCGTCGTCCTAATTGGCGATGATCTTACGAGCAAACGATGCGATTTCGTCGTTTTCTAATTGAAGCTCGCAAGTAATCGCGCGAGCACAAGATCATCAGCGCGATCGTGCGACGAAATCGCATCGTTTGATCGTACGAACTACGATCGTCGCCAATTAGGACGACGCCTTAGATTTATTAAAAAATAAAACTAAATACTTACTTAATGCTTTTTGAGCCGTAAGTGTGTATATTTCATTTGTCAAATCTGCCTTAAAATGGTTGTCCCACCCACCTACCAATGAAGTCATTAGAAAATCATAATAATGTAGTGCTAGTGTAAGAACAGTAACGCTTCTAGAATTTGCTATTAGCTAGCTAGAAATAGTATATGTACAGTCGCGGACTAAAAATGTTTACCACCTTACGGTCTATAATCGCTTGCACATTTATGTATCTGAGGTTGGCCGGAAATAAAATGACGTGGATTGTTACGACATATTAAACCTTATTGCGCGCTGTATGAGATGGAATCGACTTTGAAACGTGATAAACATTTTCTGTCCTCGACTGTATATATAGATCAAGCAGATTTATTTTGCATTAAATAGCAGTTTTTATCGTTCTTATTTTTCTTCAGTTACAGTAGTCACATTGTCAAGTGGTAGGACTTTACTCATAGTTAACGGACACACGTTTAAAAAAGAAAAACATGTAAAGGGTGGGACTCAGTGGTCCTGTAATGAGTCAAATCAGATAAAATGCGATGTGTATGTGCATGTTAATGAAAAGTTTGAACTGACTCTAATGAAAAACGCCCACAACCACGAACCAATATTATGTCGAGTATTCCAGGACCGAATTATGTAAACCTATTTGTTTCTTAATTAAAATTTTTGGTTTTGTTTCAATAATAATATAAAAGAAATAAATATTGATTGATGCTATTAAAATTTTTGATAAAAGTTTTTAGTTTATCTTTTGGTTCATGTCGAATCTAAAACGTGTAGGTACTTAGGTTAGAACTCTAGACGGTGAACGAATCATGTACCTAAACCTATTTTTTGATAAATTACAATGTGTGGTTATGTATGTTAGAATAATTTGTGATCTCATAAATATTTTTTATTTTTTCCATTAAAATTTTTGATAAAAGTTATTAGTTTTTTTTTTCGATTGATGTCGAATTTTGAACGTACTTAGGTTGAAACTCTAGGAGGTGATACATTTGTGGCCTACCCTCCAAATCTAGAGGGACAAAAATTACACTGAAGAGAACTCTCTCTTTACAATGAGTAACTCTACTTACAATATAAACGTCATAGATTTGTTGCATGTGTCCATGTTTCAATGGAGCGCTTTTCACAAAATCTCTTTGAATAGAAGAGCTACGGCAATTATGAAAATAAAGAATAAGTCACCAGCCCTGTAAGTTAGGATTGTATATCAGTTTGAAACATCTTTGCGCTATGTGTTTCTTTTGTTTCTATAGAACTGTACAGTACGAGGCACGAATGGTGTACACAGATAGGCAGTAGTGGGGGCAAGTTCGCGCATGTACACTTTTGGCCAAATCACAGTAGCCAAATGACACGCAAGAATCCAATAGACGACGAGCATCGAATGATGAACCAATCGCGTGCAGCTCGGCGCTCCCCCCTTCTTCATTCCGCCAAACAGACTGACAAGTGCGCTGTGCTCACGGCTCGTGCCCCTTACTATAACAGATATTGTAAAAAATCTAAACATTTCTATACCGATGCATCAATACTTGCAGGGCTTTTGTTAGAAAAAAAATGAAATTCTATTTAGATACATTATGTTAGTAAGTTAGGTATGAATAATATAACTTAATATTATTGTTCCAGTGAGAAAATATCAAGAAACAGAATGCAATGCTCTCTTTCTTCCGTGCCCATCAGGGGACACGATCATAGAACTCAATGGGTACAGATACAAAAAATGTTACAAAACAAAACATAACACTGTCAAATGGAAGTGCTCCAAGTACAAAAATTGCAGTGGATGTTTGTATTTAAACGATAAAGATGATGTTGTATTTTTAGAAGAAAACCACACGCATCCAAAAGGCAGATCTATTATAAAACGAACCTTTAAATATGCACTTAAAACCGAAGACTTGGATAAAAGTGATAAAGATGAGGACAGCGATGGCGACGGTATGTATTGATTATTTATATTTTCATTGATACCCGGTTGCTGTGGTCGTTTCTGATAATAGTACATATATATACTGGGACGTAAAGAAGGAAATAATGAAAGAAAACTATATTTTTGCGCGCCATTCGATGCATAAAAGATATTTGCTTCATGATAAAAACATACGGTACAAAACATAATTACACCCAAAGTTATACGTTCGCGGGACGCCTAAGGCACTAAGGCTCTTGAAACGGGACGTCCGGGCTCTGACGGTTGGCAAGCCTCGTAAGGAGACACCACTAAAACGGCGGGGAATATAGGCTCTTTAAAATATATCGATGGTGAAAAGTGGGCCTAATTAATATGTACACACGGCTACAGATCAAGCTATACATTTCCATAAGTATAAGCTGATCTCGCATTGTATAGGATTTCCGTAGGTACAATGGGAGATCAGCTTATATTGGAAATGTATAGCTTGATCTGTAGCCGTGTGTACCTAACTGACTCTATATTGACGGGCCTGTTTTTGTATGACTATCACTTCGACTTCGTAGGTTAGATTCCCATCCAGTAAAAATTCGCGTGTAGGTATAAAAACGGTAAAGAGAGAGCATAACGTATTTATAATTAACTCTTTTCAGATTCAACGAAGCTTATCAAGTCGAGGAAAGGGAAAGATATTCTTCTGTATCGTCAGCACACATATCGAAAACAGTATGACAAGTGTGGAAAGAGACGTTGGGTGTGCTCCAACACAAAGTTTTGTCGAGCAGCTTTATTTACTGACAATGATAACGTAGTATTGAAAGCATTCGAGGATCATTGTCATGATCCACCAAAGTATTATAGCAAGCCTGAGCATTTAATTGAAGTCCCACAGGACACATTGCAGGATGTGGACGGCAAGTGAGTACAGCAGTTGTTAAACTTGAGATAAAGACTTTCCCAGACATGGCAGCTCGTATGGATTACAGTAAAGACAAGAAATATACAAGAAGTTATATCTTTGAAAGAAGCATTGGTATTTACGTGCCGAGTTTAAACAATATGGCAATGAATGGATTGACGCCATTGATTTATTATTGGTGGAGCATCTTGAGGAATAAATAATTCATAACCCCAAAATATACATATTTTTTATATCATTATATCATTGATCTAAATTTTCGCGTTATTTTATTTTTGTATGTTTTCTCTGTCGATATTTTTTTTACTTAAATTTAAATTACTCACTGAAACGAGACGAAAAACTACTATTAATTGGTTGCGGAATCTTTTTATATCATTTTATTTAATTAACTATGTAGCTAGTTCTAATCATGAAAACTCTTAAAATTTTGTTGTCTAAAATGTATTGTAGGTATATTGCAATGTTTATTTGTGGAAAAGAATTATATTTCTAAATTCCTATTAAATTTAAATCAGGTATTTCGGTGAAGGGTCATTAAGGTAACTAGAACGGTGGATAAATACTTTGTACAACCCGCCATAATGGCTGCCAAGCACTAACGTTTGCGTGCTCCGACATTTTCACTTGAGAGCCAGGGTTTGTGTGCTTACCACTTTCAGCCAGATCATCACCTATCATGGTGACATTATGAGATTAAGGTATAACAGCATAAGCCGTAAAAATGCCACAGGTATTATAAATACGTCGTAAGAACCCATCTGTATAATTTGAATATGTTACTATTAATTTTATTTTTAATTTGAAATTTATTTGGTATTATAATTTTAATGATTGTAACACAACAGGTATAGGGTATAGGTATTGTTATATTTTATGTTTGTAACCATGACATTAATTTTAAACAACGAACAGTTCTGTGTATTTCTTTAATCTTAGGTATTATAAAAATTTATTTGTTTTATTTTTTATGAGCGTGAACACAGAAGCAAATAGAAAATGTCAGTCTTTTTATATTAAACTTGTTTTATTTTTAACCGACGAAAAAACGGAGGAGCTTTACAAGTCGACGCATATATTTTTTATGTATGAACAAGCATAACTTTTTGCAGAGTAGTCTGATTTTGATTAATTATTTTTTTATTAGATTGGATTGGATAGACATACCTCGAAGTTGGTATAAATTTGGAAACAAAATACCTACCCTAAGGGTGGGAAAATAGGGGTGATGTATTGTTCACTCACAGATTTTAATGCTGAGTTGAGTATAACATTAAATTTAATCAAAAAATAAGCATGTAGTAATTAGTAGATTATAGCCACAAAAAAATATAAAATAAAAACTTTATAAAAAAAAACCGTCGGAAAAACTGAACAGCAAAAAATAATAAACCTTTTTTATTTAATCTTAATAACTAAGTTCTTAAACTAATGTAAGTATACCTAAGTAATTTATTAAATTTACAAAATTACTTTCTATCTAATGTAACGCTTATAATCACAAACCGCCAACGTTGAACATACCTACTATAAGGGAGGAGATGTAACTAGAGTTAAAATGTCGCATTCATTGTTGAATAAAAGAAAACCTTTTTACGATGTGGGACTAGTTGTTAAGAGGAAATAATGGCTGCAAGAAATTTGGAAAATAGGTTTTCAACATCTATATATATAAAAATCAATGCCACTTTTCGAACTATTTAGTAGATGGTTTATGTGAAGTTTGCACAAAATCGGTCGAGCGGTTCTTCATTTATCATTTTTTTTGTAACAAATGAATTGAATAAATGGCGGATCATTTTGTTAATGGGGATTTTGCTGTCAAATTGAAACTTTTTTCAGATGAGGATTGTGCTGTCAAATTGAAACTTTTTTCAGTGTTGACAGTACAAGCATGTTGTTATTTCATTTCATTTAGGACGTGTTTCGATTAAAGCTTGCAGTCGATAATATAACCTAGATACCCACTGCAGCGCCATCTGCCGGACTGATTTGTGAGTCTAATGTGATGGTTGAGATAGGGTAGGGTAGGGTACGGTAGGGTAGGGTAGGGTAGCACCATAGGGTAGGGTAGCACCACGCGAACGAAGTCGCGCCGGGCAGCTAGTATATTATATATAACATAACATATATTGATGTCGCGCTGTGCCCGAGCTATCCCGCCCATACCGCCGATAGACATACAGTGGTACCGACAGGGGCCCAAGTCTGCTATTTCAATTGTGTTCCAATGATCTTTCAGTGGTGTCAAAATTGTGCCATAATGACAATTCTGTCAGTACGTAGACTTACCAAAACTGTAAAATGTCACAATTTTGACACCACTGAAAGTTCATTGGAACACAATTGAAATAGCAGACTTGGGCCCCTGATTGCATGCTAGAATAATCATTGCCAGTCATTATCTACAGAGGAAACTGAGGATTACGTTTGTATGGAACAAACGCCACCGGTATTTACTCTTAATACCGAATACGATAAAACCGATAAAGTGGGCTTGCATTTAAAAGTATAAAATAATAATATTGGAATTCTAATCCCACTGTGTTACTGTTTTGAAGTGAGTGAAAGATTTGCATGTGTTCCATAGATAGCAGGTTTTCGCTAGCTTCAGTCTCCTTTTTTTCGGTTGAAAAATAATGTTCTTTATTAATTACAGAATTGCAGTACGAATTCATTCCATCTGGAAGGGGTAAACATTCTCTGCTTCTACTGGATAATCACAGTTTCCATCAGTTGGGTAGAGATCCGCGTTATTGGACTTGTTCAGCCCGAAGAACAAAGCTATGTAAAGCAAAAGTACGCTTTCATTCTGATTACAAGATAAAATCTTACGATAGAGTGCATAATCACGAACCGCCGAAGTTTTATACGAAGGAAGATGGAACTAGAATTAAGATTTTATAATGTTATGAAATATAAGTACTAGTATCCTATACTCTTTTTGATATTATTCAAGATGCCCAAAAAAAAACTAGAGTGTAGAATTATATAGTATAAACTTTGATACATATATGTAGTATTTTGGTAATTGTTGCTTCTTATTGCAGAATTACATCGAAAGTACGAATTCATTCCATCTCGAGGCGATAATAAGCGATCTTTACTAGTTTTTGAAAACTACAGTTTCTGTCAAAACAAATTACGTTATTGGTGTTGTTCTAGAAGGACCACAACTGGTTGCAAAGCAAAAGTTATATTTGATCATGATCATAATATAAAATCTTACAATAACGAACATAATCATGAACCGCCTATACTCACTACCAAGGAAGATAGAAGGAGGATCAAGTTTCGAAGCTATTTAAAAAAAGGAACGAAATAATTCTGTTTGACGAACACACATTATAAAAGAAAAACATGTAAAGGGTTGTGTACTCAATGGTCCCATCCGATTTGCATATTAATGAAAACGCTCACAAAACAAACACGAACCAATATTATATCGTGTATTTCAGGAACGAATCATGTAAACCTATTTGTTTCTGAATTACAATGTTAATTATGTTGAAATAATTTCTGATCTCATTGATATTTCTATTAAAGTTTTTGTTCAAAGTTTTTCGCCTTTTTCCGTTCCTATCGAATCTAGAATGTACTTAAGTTATACCTCAATAAATAATTAATAGTAAAATTAAACAAACTGATTTTACTTACAGAAATGAAAATTGAAGTTGCGGAAAATGATGATATGAACGAAGAATACCTAAGTCTTATAGTAGATGAAAACGAAATCGAAGAAGAAACATACAAAGATGCTCTTTTCTTAGAATCTCGAAAAGGAAAAACTGTTCTACAGTTAAATGGATACAGATACAGGAAATCATATGCGACAAAAAATGGAACTCGTTGGAATTGTTCAGTTGACAAGAACTGTGGATCGTTTTTGTATTTGAATGATCAGAATGAAATTATAATGGCGCGACAACATCACGACCATCCTGAGCCTACTCGGCACGAGAGCATTGACACTGATCAAAATGGTAAGTAGTTTTAAAATACCTACCCAAAATAAATGAATACGCGAAAGCAAGATAGTTTAAAGTAACCTCACTCGCTAATAATAATTACAATTTCCTAGAATATTTTTGTGTTGACTAAAAAGACCGCAATCTATTTGGCGCAAGTCGTAAAATAAAACATCGCTAAAATGGCGTAGTGCACAATGGTTTTCTCTATGGGGGTGGTGTTTTGAGTTCTGTACCCTGAGAGTAAAAAAATTACGTTAATAAACGCTTACTAGTGCGTTTGCGTTAACTATAAATTTGTATGGGAGAAATTAGTACCATGAGTATTCCACTAGAGGCGATGTGCCAATTCCTACAGAGAAGTGTCGTAAACGCAAACGCATTAGTAGCGTTTACTAACGTCAATTCTTTACACTTGGGGTACAGCACTGCACTAATTTTTATTGTTAGAATTATTTAGTTAGGATGGTCCGGCTTATTCACAAAAGTCAAGATTGCCTTATAACAACGCTTAAAACACTAACATTTTGGTTGCACCCTCTTAAAACATGTCTTCCTAATTAATATCATAAAATTCTCAACAGATACAGCTGTTGTTTTAACATCTCGGAAAGGCAAGGAGATTCTTCTGTTCCGCCAGTACACCTATCGCAAGCAATATACTAAACCAAATAAGGCACGTTGGGTTTGCTCCACTTTGAAGAACTGCCGCGGATGCGTATTCACCGACAACAATAATTATATCGTCTCAGCGTTTGAGGAACACAATCATGATCCTCCTAAATATTACCTTAATCCTGATAACGTACTTGGGGCCTTGAGGGAACCACTGATTTTGGAGACCGACTAACGATCTTGTTTATTTGATAGTCAATTATTATATAATCTGGTTTGGGTATAACCTTTGTTTATTTCTTCAGTTTGTTTAGTAAATCGAAATTGTATGCTTTTTAATTTATTGAAATGATATTGTGTTGTCATTCATTGAAATTTACTTAAAACTAATAAACATTTTTTAAGAATTTTATTATTGGTTTCATTTTACCTACCTTCATCATACTTATAGTGCCAAAAGCTTATCTGGCCCGGTGCGAGAGTCGCTGTTATCGCATTTGGTGGTGCAAACAATGAACGTAGTGTTTATAATCTCTTTGACCAATGGCGATTGCAATTTCGAAATGGCGTCGTTAGTTCCTCTTTTGACCACCGGGCCTGATAAGTTTGTAGGACTGTATACTAAGGGGACTCTATATAAATCGAAATAGACTATGGAGGTGCAAGGTGGATGACTCCTCCATTTAAAAGGGAAGATCTTCCTTCCGCCAAGCCTTCATCGTGGTTGGGGACCGCGGTTGAACTTTTTTTTTTGAATTGACAAGAAGATAAGGGCCCAAAATTTAGCCTTATCACCCTTACGTGGATAAAAATACAGTTGTAGGTATATATGCAGATTCTCGAGAAAACTTCGTAAGCGCGATACAGAATGTTGTGGCGCAACGCCATCTATCTTCCGTGTGGGAACTATCTCAGTGTAACTGATAGATGGCTGGTTGCTACAAGATAAACAAGAATGTCATCGATATATCCTAAAATAAGATCAAGAAGTATTTATTAAGACATTGTCACAGTAACACCGCAAGAACTATAATATAAGACATTGTCATAAATTAGGTAACCAACCAGTGTTAAAAGCAAATAAATACATAACCATATTTGGCATTATCATTGTATCTTGGCAATCCAGCGCACATTGCTCAGCAGAGAGACATTATGGGTTGATGATGATGATTTATTTGTTACCTCGTACCCGAAGGATTAAGTAAGTGTTTTCCCGCGATAAAAAGTATCGCCTGTTATGACAAAATTCTACCTGGGTGCCTTTCATCAGTGATTGGCTTATCGAAAGGCCGGAATATTAAGGTTAATGAGTGTAAAATAACATTTTCTTCAAAGTTTTAATTATTAATAAAATACAAATTCATTTTTTACAGTCATGCCTTTATCTGGAGCTGAAAGACAGAGAAGGTATCTTCAAAAGTTAAAAATTAATAATCCTGAAAAATTTAAAGAATTAAAAAAAAAGAATTTAGAACAAACAAAGAGAAAATATAGAAAGGTAAAAGATCTTAATGAAAGGGAACGGGAACTGCAGCGAAAAAAATGGGCGAAACAGAAACGAAATAGGAGAAAAAAATAAGTTTCAAAAGAGTTAAGAGAAAAAAATACAGAAGAAATTGTCAGCCGCATGTTTCGTTACCGATTAGTTAAAGAAAATCTTTTATTAGATCTATTATTAGCAAAAACAAAAAGTCTGACAAAGTGCGTGTACAGGTAGGTACAAAAAACAAGTATGCAAAAGAAATAATATCGATGAGTTTGTTTGTCACAAACACAATTTTCTAAAACCGAAAAGTAGGTACTAAAAATTGCAGCTCCAGATAAAAATATAACAAAAAAGGGCTATTTGAAAAAAAATATGGAAGAATGATGAAGAAATAAGCAGAAACCAAGCAATCGATAATAATTATGAGATGATGAGATACATAAAAATAATAAATTTCCTGAAAATTCAATTATAGAATCAATAAAATTAAGCTACAACATAAGTTTTTTATATCCGTTTCAAGACGATAACTATAGAATATGATAACGCCAATTTTATTAATTCCTTTTTCTAACATTATTTGACTCTGGTATACATGTTATAAATTTGGCCCCGTGAGACTTGTTTATAGTAGGTAGTTTTTATAGGTCGACTTGTAGCCACCACCTCTGTGCAACATACAAAGCAAGTTCACCTAGGTTAATGCCTATGCACATATTGTACTCCCTTATTAATAAATATGGTGTAAGTCAGTCTTGTAACACCCAGGTATTAAGATAACCCCAGCCCTTTTTGTTTATATGACATTAGAAAGTGACGGATATATTTAAAACCTAGGTATTACTATATTTGACTTACACCTTATTTATTAATAAGGCGGATAGAGTACAATGTCAAAGATAGCAATAGTTTTGATCACAGATTCAACTTGGATCGGATTTCAGAAACTGGCGGTCAGCTATTTTTCTTCTTCTACCATGAAATCGGTAAACAAGCATACGGTCCGCCTGAAGGTAAGCGGTTACCACATGGACGCTTGCTACACACGAGGCATCATTCACGCGTTACCGATCCTTCACGCGCAGGTACACAATATAAAGTACCTAATTTGGCTGCGGTATTCTGTAAGGTACTTCCCCAGTCGAGCTGCTCTTTGAACGAATAAACACTATGCTCTACCTCGTTTAAGTCTTCACAGATGCCTTTTAACATTACAGGATTCACATTAACGTCGCAACGAGGTCGGCCTCTTATTTTGTACCAGGAGTACACGTACTCAAAGTACCCTTACCGATTAAAAAATGGATGGAGGTGGTATTGTTCGAGAGTAAAAAGCTGCAGGGCAAGCCTGATTACAACAGAAGAGAACGTCATTGTTTCGTCTTCTGGAGAACATAATCACGACCCAGGAAGCAACATTTGTTATAAAAAGGTAAGATGGGATGGGGACTACCTATAGGTAGATTGGTGAAAAAACCTTAACTGAAAAAGGTAGCTCATATACACAGGCCTTTCTAAACCAGCAAGGGGGTTTAAAGATTTGAAATCAAAAACATACGGCCCATGAGCTAGCGAGCTGATTTCTCTCCACTTTTTATTACGAGTTTGTAGCATTATAATGCCTTGAATTGATTAGTCCAAAAATACAGATTATTAATATTTTTGCAAATATGTACACACCGCTACAGATACAGCTATACATTTCCAGTATAAGCTGATCTCGCATTGTATAGGATTTCCCTACAATGGGAGGTCAGCTTATACTAGAAATCTATAGCTTGATCTGTAGCCGTGTGTACAACCAACCAGTTTGATTCCATGTGAAATAATTATGTTTCAAAATGAAAAATATCAATTAGTGTTTGCTTAAAAAATCTAGCCCGAAGTTAAGTAGCAGAGCTACTTTTCAACCACGGTTATTAGAAATGTTGGTTTATTTATTTAATTAAATCCAAAAAGTTATCATTATAAATAAAGCAGATGGTATCAAAATCATATTTTTGTGAGTAGGTAGGAGTAGGAGTTTGTAGAGTAGGTTTTGTACCAGAGCCATCGAGTGGAGATAAAGAATGTAAACAAACTTTAAATTTTTATAGAAATTATCTTCTTACCGACCGCTTTCCTGTACCACGAATTACATAACGACAGCTGTCGTCAAACAACTGACGTCATTATTGCATGCGAGTCTTGCGAGAGATAGTAATGATCGCTCACTATTGTAACTCAGTAGATTGTTTACATATTTTATCTCCACTCGATGGCTCTGGTATAGTAGGTAATAAAAAGAATTATAATTAAAAAATAAATATTTTATTCATGTACACACCACAACATAGTTACAAATTAATATTGGGTGCCTATATATCGTGAGTATGATAAAATCAGTCTAAAATTGTTAATCCATCAGATTACATGAGGTAGAAAAATAATATATATATATTTGGATTACAATACTACCTATTTTATAAAATAAGTTGTGTGTAGAATTAGAGAGTAATGTATGCCTTATTAATATAATATGTCTTAAATTTATAAATTGCAATCAGTCTTAACTAAAAGTCTTATTGTTCAGTGCTTACACAGAATTTTGGCAAGTTTCTAACCATGTTTTTTATTTTAGTAATTTTAAACCAACTTCAAAATAAGGTTTTCCTCATAACTCCGTCGCATATTAACCAATTTGGGAAATTATTTTTTTGTCTGGAAGCTTACACTTCACGATCAGGATTTGATTACTTCTTAGTGTACTTTGAAGTTGGTTTAAGTTTTTTGTTAAACAGTCCAATCATTACTTATGTCAAATGAAAAAACAATACTTACTAAATTATTTGGCTGATTATTCAATGCTGTCTAAATTAAATTTATTAAATTTAAATTAAAGTCACCTATTGTCTATTGGACAGGTGGTGCAAACCTGTGCAAGCACTCTTCAAAATTTACTAATTACTATTCTAAATTAAAAATCAGTCAAATATACTTAATCATATAAATCTTACTTCTACCTTACCCATTGTAAAATAAATCAAAAAGTAAGTCACTAAAAACATTGGTTCCATGAGGTAGAAAGTTAAACATCAGTCTTTCAGTTTTGGAAACTTTTTAAGCGCTAAGATATATCATCTTATGTTTTCTATTTTAAAACATACAAATATTAAACAACTATTAAAAAGTTATAAGCCCTGTTTCACATTTTTCATTTAATAAATAAGTTTCTATCCTACAAGTAACAATATAGATGTTAAACAATTGATTTTTTATAAGTAGGACAGTATGTTTAGGTACTTCAATCTTATTATCTCAAGGTTTACTTCATAAATGTTATCAAAAGTTCCAAAAAATATGGACAATAATAAAGTTTTGTATAAATTAAACAACTTTAAATGATCCATCATTACGTCGGTAAAAACCAGGTGGTGGATGATTGTGTGTATTACGTACCCTTTTGATGACATTCCCCAGTCGGTGAACAACTGTTGTCACATCTACGTGGCATCCAGTCTTTGTACGGGATGTGCAATACCACTGTTTCTTTCCATATGCCAACTTATTCTTCAATCTAAATGCATGGCCATCATGCACTAAAAGTAAACTCCCTTTTCTTGTTGGTATGAAGTTAGCAACTGAAATAACAATATTTTATTAGTTATACAAATAATTGCAACCATGTATTTGTAGACTTAATTTTTATACCCTATTATTTCTAAGGATATAAGTAAATGAAACAATAATATATTTCAATAATTTATTGGAAGATAACACTATGTTCAAGACTTAAAAGTATGATTTAAAAAATAGTGCCAATGTAAACAATTTCCTAAGACAAACATTGATTCAATAAATGATAAATTATTCTATATTTTTTCTTCATTCAGCACCTACTTGTACCTGCCCTATTAAACATTTTTTTGTGTTATTATTATGATTCACTGCCTAAGTGATGTGTAATGGTTTGGAATAGGTTTCTCTAACTCAACTCATTCCCAAATTGACCAAGAATTAAATGAGAAAAGCTAATGTCTGATAAAACACTTTACTCGAATTAATTCGATAAACATGTATAAAACAATCGTTACAATTGTTATCATATCATTAATTTATTTATCATCACTAAACTTTCTAGACAATTTTATCGCTTTATAACCTATTTACTTGGTAAAATTATGATTCCAAATTTCATATTAGATGAAAATCACTATGGTTTGGAATAAAAATAGTTAACAAAGTTATTGAATATTTAAAATTACGACTTATTAGACATATAAAAACAAAACATGCACACTCAATGTCACACGAATTACATTACTACACAAACTACCAAGAGAACTAAAGTTCATTACTACAAGTTCCCCCTCTTTCCCTCCGGTCGCGCATCATTCTTCCCCTCCTCGCCCAAGTGGCATTCCATTCCATCCGACATTTTAGAAACGTGCCGTTTCACGCATCACTTAGAAGATTTCAATAATTTTATTTGTCGTTTTTTTTTGCAATATCAATAGGTCCAATCCTTATGGATTTATTTCATTTTGTGTTATAAATTTAGATTTTTAAAGTTATACCTATTTGTTTTGATTGATGAAACAAAAACTATTGGTATTTTGTTCACTGGGGTGTGTTCAGTTACTACACACTGGGTGTGAAAATCGCCGTGACTTTCGCACCTCGATCGTCCGACGTTAGTGAACGACTTTCGTATTTTCCATGTATTTTCGTAAATTCCCAACTGACAAGTGACATTGACAAATCATTGACATTATTTGATAAATCGATTATTTTTATTATAGTTTTTTCGCTGTTAAATAATATAAATAAAGTAATTTTATATGTAGTAAAATAGGTTTTCAATCCCGGAAAAATAAATTTCTACAATTCAAAAAGTATTGGCGCTATTTTTCTATTATTTAGTTGTCAAAGTGACATTGGTGTGACTTTCACCCACCTATTTCACGGTGCGACCGGTGCGATCGTCGGACGACGTCCGACGATGTTATTGAACGGTTCGGTGTGATCACTCGGGCGATCACACCGAGTTACTGAACGATACTATGATCGTCGGGCGATCACACGGCGTTGTTACTGAACGCAGCCCAGGGCTGTGTTCAGTAACTACACACGGGCGACCGGTGCGATCGTCGGACGTCGTCCGACGATCGCACCACATACTATTGAACTGTTACTGAACGGTACGATGATCGTCGGGCGATCACACGGCGTTGTTACTGAACGCAGCCCTGGGCTGCGTTCAGTAACACAGCCCTGGTGTGAACATCCGAACGCATTTTTCAAGGATGTGCATTTTTATATAAAACTATCTGTCAATTTGACAAACGAACGTGTTTCATTTCGTTCGTAAGGAAAACACAGTCAGGCAGGGATTTATTTCTTCGCTTTATTTATGTATCGGATTGGAATTGGACTATCGGGAATAGTGCATAGTGCGCATATTTATTTTAAATAAAGTGTTGTGTAGTGTCGATCCATTGAAATAATCTTTGAAGTTTCATGTTTAAAAACTATTCATTTGTAAAGTTACAAAAATTATGTTTTCTCTAACAAAGTTAATTTAGCAGATTCTTTTAGAATATTTTTTTAGTGAAAAATAAGGAACTAACCGCTCACCATCAGGCGGGCCGTATGCTTATTTCCTATCTTATTAGTAAAATATATTTATTCGCTGTGGAACTACAGTATCTGAACTACTTGGATATTTGAAGAAAATATATTTATATAAGTATTTATTTGAGCACAGTATTAAAGTGATAATAAATTCGTGAATAGTTTTACCTAAATAATGCTAATGGCACATTTAGTATAATAACATAACCAAAAAACTTTATTGGTTAATATTTTGATAAGATACTGGAAATTTATATTGCAATTCAAATTGTAAATTGAATGTTAAACTTTGTGATAAAGATTAAGAAACAGTTAAAACTATAAATATTTTTTCACTTTTTACTATTTACCTTCTACCTAGTGAGGATGTATGAGTTCTATGAGGATTACAAGAAAACTATGTGCAAAAGTGCAATATAAAAATGGCTTTGACCTTACCTAATTACAATTTAAAAATGGACAATAGGATTCTAAATTCCCCGTATTAAAATTTAGTCTCATGTCAAATTAAATGGCATGTCACATGATATTCAAAGCCGGTACAAATACTTGTGTTATCTTCCTTTGAGATTTGCGAGATTAAAGTATGTTTATATATCCACGGTGTTACAATTTTTTGTAATTTAAGTCCTTATTTGTGTCAGTCAAGATGGGTGCTGTATTACAGCTATCTCATATCAAAATCTTTTATAGACTATCTGTATAATAACTCATTCAAGACACAAAAAAATATTTTGCACTAAGTACAAACAACGAACTTCAGGCATGAGCACTTTAAGGCTTCATTTTGTGTGCAGTGACCATCAGCTACCTGTCACTGAGGCAATAAAAGCAGACAATGCGCTTGTCTTAAAGTAGTCAAAACAAATGGATTTACAAGAAAGGGTTTTTAGTCTCAACAATGGACAGGGCAAGCTTGATTACTGTTTGCAAGTGTAAATGTTTGCTGTTCATGCCTATAGTTTGTTAATGGTACTTACTGTAATAAAAGAAAAATATTTAATTGGTCATCACCACAGAACATATATCTAAAGTCATCACCCTATAAGTGAGCCTACAAGCCAAACTGATTATACCTAGTAACTTTTTTTTATGTCCATGGGCACTGATTATAGTTAAAAAAAGGAAAATAGAGCATGCGGAACATGGGAGTGAGGCCAAAAAAGCAAATACAAATTGAAAAACACATACCTGGATTACGCTTTTGAATTTGCATTTGCTTTGTTTAAATAAAGTTTATTAAAGAGAAAATGTATTTAGTTAAATAAAGTTTTTTAAACAAAGCAATTACAAATTCAAAAGCAAATACCAGGTATGTGTTTTCAATTTGTACTTTCTTTTTTGGCCTCACTCCTGTATTCCGTGCGCTCCATCTACCTTGTTCTGTAATCTGCATCCATGGGTTACTGAAGATACTTTCAATAAGGCCTGCCTAATGTGAAATAAAAATTAACTTAATTTACAAATACCTAAATAATTTAAAAAAACTCATAACTAACCTATAGAAGTATTTCCTTTTTAGATTATGTAAGTAATATATTACCTCAAATTGAATTAAAATTAGTGAATATGACATGGACTGCACACTACCTATGCATAATATGTATTTATTATGTATCATCCTTAACCTTATCATTTTGCCAGTGACGCTGCCATTAATTATGATCAAGATATTATTGTGATAGACAATGTCAAACAGGCACATTTAAGCAATAGTTGCAAAAGTTAGAAGTTTGATAAATATAGAACTGAAAAAAAATTGCAGATTGAATTTAAATTATACAAAAATGCAATAATATAACTTATTTTTCAACACACTCGCTAGTAAAGTGACAATTATTGCAAAATTGAAGTCATTTTTGCCTCGTAAGTGTGTTGAAAAATTTCGTATGACACTCGTGTGCATTGATTTGTTACACTCTCGGCTCCCTTATCTAAATAATGACGCCTCGAGTGTTAATAATCAAATTTGCACACATGTATCATAATGTTACTATTAAGAACTTTCTAATTTAATCAAATAATAATCTCTTTCTAGTAGGTACCAAAAATTATTGTAAAATAAAATAAGTTAATTTATTGTGTATGTGAAAGAATTATGATTTATTTTATATTGAAAATGTAGCAATTTAAAAAAATATCTTCCTACATCTTATTTAGGAGTCTCAAAGATCTGTAGACAAAATATCAGGTTATATTTAAAATCGGACTTTACTAAATGAATCAGTTTTAAGGAGATACCACAGACAAAAGTGGCGCTACTTGTGATCATCTGATAATGTAGTTTTGATTATTGTTGTTTTGTTACTTTTCTACTTCACTTGATACGACATGGTTTTTGTTTTATTATGATCTCAATAATGTCCTCTAAGCAATAAATCAACATATTAAACTGTTTTGAGAATTATTTTGTTTTATTATCCTTCCTGTTATTAGTCTTGTAAGTTCATGCACGCGTCATTGCAAATTTAATGATGTTTATTTTTATTTATTTCAGGCATATTCATAAACACGAGGGGGAATTCAAAATTGTTTATATACCAAAACCACACATTCAGGTTCATGTATAAGAAAGCGTACGGGAGCCAGCTGTGGTATTGTTGGTACTTCTTTAGTAGATGCTGTCCAGCTAAACTGCGGATAAACAACGCTGGCAAAGTCACCGAGAGCATCGGCAGGCATAACCACGATCCACCGACAGTTTGGATGACTCCAGACGGCAAATCATATAACCTTCCCCCTTTACCAGATAAAAATACACCATAGACTTATTTAAAATATAATAAAAGTATTTCGAAACTTTTTTGTTTCACTGCCTGTTATTTTGTTGTGAAATGAACAAACTGCCTCTATTTTAATTGAGATTCTTATTTGTATTTTGCTATTGATTAATTGGAGAGTTTTATCGAAATTCTATTTTATATTTGTTATGACTTTTATATAATATACCTAACTTAATTAAATAAATTAAACGATGTCAAAGATTTGATTATATTACTTGTTTATTAAGTTACCTATTCAATTGATATTGTATTTTAATGTTATTATTAACAATAACACTCGTACATTAAGTATTAATTTTATAAAACCCCTTGCTTTTAATTCCCTGCTTTACCCGTCATATTTTTGCCCACTTTTTTGGTGCATAATTTGAATAAACTTTGTATACTATTGCATTTCTGTATTATCTCACTTAAATACCAATAATATATTAAATATAGGAGAATTTATACGATTTAGTTTTTATTAGCTTTAATATTATTATTTTTTAATTCAGAAGTAAACTCTTGTTTCCAATCTTTCAGTACAACTTTAACATTATGACGATGCATTTTTGAGTTTTTTTTTGTTTAAAATCTTAGATAGTCATCTGCAAGTAAGAATAAAGTTCCTACTAAGTCAAATAATTTTATGGAAATCTTGTAATCTTCTGTTTCTCGTAAGTTACTTTATAACCGACAAAAAGGAGTAGTTTATCAATTCGGATGTTTATGTTTTTTTATATGTAGGTACTATCGTGAATAACTCCGTCGAAATATTTTCTAAAGAACACGTCATGCTCTTTCGCTGACTTCAAAAATGTGGCAGATAAGAATTATTTCATACTTTTACAAAAAAGAATAAACCGCCTTCAAAGTACCTAAATTTGAAGGCGGTTAGTCATTAGCGGTCTTATTACAAAACATGGTTTAAAGGAAAACCAGGCTTTAAAATAGCCTCGTCCCTTTTTATTATATGACGTTAGAAAGTGACCAAATGACAGTAAAACCTGGATTTGCTTTAAACCATGTTTTGTAATAAATTAAACAAACAAACCCCTACCCCCTGGTAGGGGTTTGTTTAATCAGACCCCTAATGCCTGTCACAAACCATCTAGGTGTAAATTTCTCATCAATACAAATTAATCAATCGATCCCGAGCTCACATGTGGTTTAGAGCCCCTCAGTGTAAGGAGAGACTTTGCCTCCAGCTATGCTATTCTGTAAAAGGTAAATCATCTCGAAAGTCATCTCGCAACTTACACTCAGTTCGATTGTCATCTCGCTTGTCATTGTATTGATATTCTCAAGATAAAATCAAGGCCAAGTGAAGTGAAGTGAGTTTCGAGAATATACTTACCTGTCGTAGTTCATCTCACTTCCGTCATCACGCAGTGGTGCTAGTGTCGAACTCACTCATTTTAAGAATATGAAACTTTAATCTCATCGCGAATTCAGAAGTGATATTTCAAATGAGCGTTACAGAATAGCACTGCTTATGTGTGTTCTACCGCTTGTAGAACAGACAGTGTTCTAAGGAATTGGTCGACTTGATGCCCACGGCTACCTTCCACCATCGCAACTCTCGCCATAGACGGGGAGTCCATCCTCTCATATTGAAAACAGAATTGTTTCGAACTGTGCGAAGGAGTTTTCTTCCGCGGACGCTCGGACTGTGGAATGAGCTCCCCGCCGTGGTTTTCCATAATGGAGTACAGCATGGGATTCTTCAAAAAGGGTGTGAAGAGATTTCTTCAGGGTCGGCAACGCGCGAGTGATACCCCGGGTGCTGCAAGCGTCCATAGGCTACGGTAACTGCTTACCATCAGGCGGGCCGTATGCTTATTTGCCACCTTACTGGTATAAAAAAAAATCAAGCACAAACACCAGGTAATTGCTGTAAATCGTTGAGGAGTTCCCTCGACTGTCTTTCGGCTCCATCATCAGACCTTAATTAAATAGTAGTGCTTTAAAATACTTAATGAAAAAATAAACAAACTAGTCGCCACTACGTTTTTCGAAGGTTCCCCTAGATTTCTCTGGGATTCCATCATCAGATCCTGGTTTCCTTATCATGGTACCACCCTTAGGATATCTCCTTTCCAACAAAAAAAGAATCATCAAAATCGGTCCATAAACGACGGAAGTTTTCCGCCGTTTTATTATTATTATAAAAAAAAACATACGGTCGAATTGAGAAACCTCCTTTTTTTGAAGTCGGTTAAAAATTAATTTTTAACAAAAAAAAAACGCCCTCAAAGTATGTAAATGTTGCCTTCAATGTAAATGTTCTGAAATAAATGTATTTATTATTATTATACAAACACTAAAAAGTGTGAAATACCTAACTCTTATCTGAAGTGAGCGAAATCGCATGGCGTGTTCTATAGAAAATATTTCGCTCCTTGAAGGCGGTTTTTTTTTTATTAAAAAGTTAATTAGTATTTGCCTAATACCTAATACACAGTCAAGCTACCAAAATATCAATATTTCAAAGAGCGTGATGCTTATATAGGTACGTGTAAATTTATGTAACCTGGACACTTACATGTACCTACTATAAGGTAACTTACTCAAATAAGTAGGAAATTCTATCTAATATAGACCTTCAAATAAGATGCTCTAGGTATAAAATATATTGTCAGTATAGGTATTCCTATTTTCTTTAATTAAAAGTTAGAAGACATCCGTAGAAGTACATTTTGAAGAATAAAGCTATGACGAGTGGCCCAGGATATTTTTATAGTTTGCTGTACTAGCTGAAATGCCAGAATATAGCTACCTACATATTCAAGCATTTGTATTTACTTATGAGGGCATTCAGTCAATATAATAGGCAATCTTCAATCCCGCTGTAGCTGTTTTGTTTTTACTATCTACAGCGGGCAGCGAATATCGCCAATAAGCTTAAATACCTTTGGATTTGTCGATATTCAGAATGTCTGTCAAACTATGTACTCACGTTGAACATAATGGTGCGTCCATGCTTGGCGTAGCGTGAACGGGCTCGCGAGCCCCAAACGAGCGCGATTGTCAGTTTTTTTTACTTACAAAGGGATTCGCATCGTGCTCGTTGTAGGCTCGTTTGTGGCTCGGCTCGTGCTCGATTCGCGTAGCATGGACGCACCATAATATATCTAAAATCTACCAAAATTCATACCAACCTAATAAATAAATGTGTCTCAAAACCTGAATTAATTTTATTTTATAGATACGCTTATCCCAGTTGAATTTAGCGGATTTTTAATTTAATAAAAAATAATTATTTAAATTATTCTTAGTATACTATTGATGAATGGAACGAAACATTCGAATGGAAGTGATTTTTTATGTGGATTGCCATGTGTTGACGACCTTTAAGCCTTCGGCAAACAGGAGCTGTCTGCGATGGAGATCAAACCATCTAGTGACTAGATGTTACAACTTGCTTTTCAGTTATCCATAGACTAGAATCTATTTGCGTAGTCAATATTTAGTAATCTGTGGTACAGTGACTGCGATCTCCCCGGCATCGCCACCCGCCTCTATTTGCTGGGGACCTTATAAAGTCTACAAGACGGCCCTCATGTGCGACAGATTTTCAACTGGAGAGGTATTCAGCCCGGTGGATACAACAAAGTACCCTACCACCGAAAGCTCAAGCATTGTAGGATTCGAACCCATGACCTTCGTCACGGCATTAGATAGACGTCTAAACCACTGAGCTATCATCGTCTTTAAATTAAGATACCTATTATAATTGTTTCTGATACACATATATTCTGATAGATAGGCGCACACGCTTCCGTGAATCAAAATGCTGATTACGTTACCTAAAAGTAAATCTATATCTAAATGATAACAGAACAATATCTGTAGATAATTAGGTATATTATGCAGGTAGGTAGTTAAATTGATTGTTCAATTAGTATTGCTTACTTCGTGAATGATTTCTTATTTTGCGTATAGTTTTTAATCTGTACCTTGTGTAGGTATAAAGAATTAACGTTAATAAACGCATACTATCGCATTTGAGTTTACAATAGATTAGTGGGTGAGAAATAAGTAGGTACAATGATTATTCCGCTAGAGGCGCTGTGCCGTATAGGTAATACTGTAAACGAAATATTGCAACTGTTCATGTCTTTTATACCTATTAGAATCCAAATCACAAATTGTCACACAACACAAAAACTGAAAGTAAAATATTTTTTACAATATCATCGACAAAACTGATAATTCAGTTAAATAACAGAATAGGAGAAGCGCTCGTGGTGTAGCATGAATACCGTTCTTAATCGATCGGCAAAGTTAAGCTACGTCTGTCTTGGTCGGTACCTGGATGGGTGACCGTCTAGTGGTATTTCATATCGAGCGTTTCCGTGCTTCGGAAGGCACGTAAAGCCGTTGGTCCCGGTTATCACTTAATTGTGATAGTCGTTAAGCTAGTTGGATGCCTTCTAGGCGGCTTGAAAAATTCCAACAGTAGGTTGACCACTAGCCTACCTCCACCAATCCGCAGTGGGCACGCGTGGTGGAGTATCTGCCCATTCCCTTTCACCCTGATTTGTGAAAGGAGGCCTGTGCTCAGCAGTGGGACATTATAGGCTGATGATGATGATGATGAACAGAATAGGAGAATCTGTACCTCTACCATGAGTTTTCTACAGTTACGGAATCTACAAACGTTAGCGACTAAGGTGAATATTTTGTACAACGAGCACCGCCTCTAGTGGATAATTTTGGAAGCATTCATACAAAATGTTTCCACGTAGTCGCTAGAGACTGGCGATTACGTTAGTGTAGAAAACCCATGGTAGGGTACTGGTTACGTACTAACTATTTAGTAATCTGTGGTACTGGTACTTCTGTTAGGTACAAAATTACGTCTACGGATTTCATATATTGTTCACATAAAATATCCTGATAAAGTTTTGATAGAATTTAATACAATGTATCTGAGAAACTGATAGCTAGATATTATGTACCTCATCTCATAACAAATTCCTTATCAAAAACACAGGAAAATCTAATATCTATGACACAGATCTTTGAGTTTAGTTTTGAATGGTAAAACCAGTCAATACAGTTGACCAGACGGGTCAACCGATTGATTAATAAAGCAAGATCAATCGCAATTGATAATGAATGTGTAACGCTCTTATGCGGAGTATCTTCACATCCAGGAACAGGATGGATGAATGGTATTTATTTATATTACCATAAGGACTAATATCGTTGAAGCAAGGACAAGGCGTCGTTTTTGTTCGAACTTGATAGATAAGTAAAGTAGGTACTTCGATTCATGTGAGGTCTTTATGAATAAAATTAGATGTCAAGTATATGCAACTAGATGCATTTTTTATTGAGCTACTAGCGGCCCCCGCGGTTTCACCCGCATTTCTGAGATGAAAAGTAGAATAGCATTCGGGGATTAGGTACCACTTTCTTACATCTAACTTATAAAGTAAGCCTGTCTATTAAGTAATGGTTTAAGCCAACTCTAGTAAAAAGTAGTCCTGGCTCTTTTTGTTATATGACGGTAGAAAGTGACGGATATATTTAAAACCTGGGTTTTCCTTGACTTGCTTTAAACCATCTCCGAGATATAAGTCTCCTAAGCTAAGTAATTATTTCTCAGTAGGTACAATATATCTGTTTAATCGAATTAATTAACAGGACATATTAACTTTCAGGTATAAAATTTTCAAAATCTATACGTGGGAAACCAGTGATCGAATACGGGAAGTACAAATACGTAATCCACATGAAAAATATGCCAAAAATCTGGTGGCAATGTTCCCGACAAAGACAATCGAAATGTAAGGCCAGACTTATAACATATGACAATGAGCTGCTACGTTGTTCTGGAAAACATAATCATTAATAAATCATAAATATAAGCAATGTTTAAATGGTCAATCCCTATTTGTCCTACAATTTTTGTTTGTGTTATCTAAAGACCTTGGACAGTTAAACAAGTAGTTCATTGTCGGATAAAACAGCAGATATCGCAAACCCACACTATTTAGACATTGTTTTATAGAATATTATAATTTGTAACTGAATAAAAATTGCAATTTAATAAGTGAAAATAAAAATGTTTACAAAATGGTATATTATGTACTTAATCTATAATCTTCAACATACTGTTAAGTATCCCATACAATCCAATATCACAATCGTTATCAGGAATTAAGATACCTTTGCTCTTTGGTAGCCATATTTTATTATTGGGAGGTTTTTTTTATACCAATAAGGTGGCAAACAAGCATACGGCTCGCCTGATGGTAAGCAGTTACCGTAGCCTATCGACGCTTGCAACACGAGGGGTATCACTCGCGCGTTGCCAACCCTAGAAGAGGTGTCGGTGAAGTGAGAAATAATCTCTAGGATGAGTTGGGTATCCATTGGGGAACCAATGGGTAAGGTTCTGTGGATACGTAAATTCATATATGTATGGATGCATAACATTCAAAAAGGTAATCCCAGCGACTGGAAAAGAAACCGCTCCTATACCATAATTAGGAGCATTTTTTATGTATCTAGCTGATATTTCTATGTTTTTATAACCTCTCCCCGTTTACAAATATATCTTATAATAATTGGTGATACTGTATATGTATTATTTGTAAAATAAAATATATTTTTTGGAAATATTGCCAATATAGACGGATTATCAATTTTTTTTTAAATAAAAGGATCCTTTCTGTGTTTCTTGACTGTTCTTCTCAGTTGAAGACCGACTTCCGAACTGGTGGTAACTTCATTAGCCTTGACCTTCATTATGGCCATACTAGAGCCTAAATTGAATAAGTGGGACTTTGATTACGCTATGCGGAGATCGTATTATAATTCTTCCTTCTTCTTGTATTCTTAGTGGAAGAAATCGCTTCAGCGATAAGGCCGCCCGAGTTGTTTGCACTTTTATTTTTTATTATTCTTGTACAGTACTTCCACTGTCGAACTTATCTGGTGCGATTACATTAATGCGTCAGAGATAGTCCTATCGAAAGTGACTGTGAGTTGACTAAGGTTGTGTGCAAATCAGACGCGACAACGGCAAGTACATTTTAATGCTTATTAGTACTTACTTGTGTCTATCGTCGATTATAGATTTTTGGGCACATATATAATACTAGCAGCACTTAAACCCTACCACTACCCCTACCCTACCCTACCCTCGCAACTTTCTTAATTTTTTCTTTCATAAGAATCTTCTCCTGACAATAACAAACACAACAAAAAAAGAATTAGCGAAATCAGTCTAGCCGTTCACGCGTGATGGCGTTACCAAAGGAAATAGGGTTTAATTTTTATATATAGATGTACACACGGCTAACTGATCCTCTGTGCTGATCCCAAACTAAGAAGAGCTTGTTGTGGAAACTATATTTATCTGATAACATTATACCTTATTGTGCCTATTTCAAAAATATCGGTGTTCACGTAGGTATATAATAATAGGTACTGGGACCCACCACCAACTCTGCGTTTCGAAGAGTGTTATTTTCTAAGTACGGAAGATCTTTCATTCAAACGATAATGTATGTTGCTGAGAAGCACACATAGGCATGACAACTGTCCGGGACATATCCCGAGAAGGGGTTTCGTTGCTGTAGAACTGTGTGTTGCTGTAGTGTTGTATGAAGATGTTGTACTCGTAAGTCAAGCGTTAGCAAAGACTAACACCCATATTCTAAGTCAAAACCTCATAATTTCCTCGACTCGACTCAACCTCACTTAGGTGTTTTGATATTCATAGTCGTAATTTTACTCCTCATCTCAAATAGTTTCCTCATTTGAGGTGAGTTGGAGTTGAGAAACCAACTGTCAAACATAAGGTACGTCGGCATCTACCTTGAGGACGTTCTCAGGAACTTTTAACCAAAACAACGCGAATTTTATCCGATTTGCAATGTCTTTTGAAGAGTTTATTGTATTGAATATTTGTGCGATAATCCATACGATTACATAGGTATCGCGACGCTATTTACGAGATGCAGAAAATCCTATTGAAGTTTATAATGAAAATCAAGGAATGAAAATTAATTTAAAATTAGATTTTGTTTTACTAAAGAAATTGTTATGAACTTGAAATGTAAATTTGTAGTAGGATATATCTGTGTGTTGTATTTAAGTATCTACCTAGCTTCTTATTTAAATTCCTACCTACTATATCTCATGTGAATCTTATTTGCACACAGGTTGTTATATGCGTTACATATTCAAGTTCTAATATGAATTTTAAGAGATAAATTTTATTGGTAGGTAATGTAGTGTAATTCATTTTGGTAATTATATTTTAGAGTATTATCACCTATATGTCTGTTAAATAATATTGTCACATATGTATATGAAGGACATGTAAATAAATATCATTTTTAAAGTAAATTTTTTATATTTAAATAGTAGCTAAAGGTATGCAGCTTATGATGAAAATGAATTTAACATTAGAACTTTTCACAATAGACATTTTGGTGAGCTTTTTGTTACCGCTATTGTTTGTTGTCAAACACATGTAAAATAATAGAGATTTGTGCAGGGCTACATTACATTAGCATAATTATAAAACTAACCAAGAAAATGCCTGAACCCATTATAAATATTGACTATTCCAGTCACACACTAGATATACTGCACTAGGTAGCGTTATTTGGTGGGTTCATTTATTATTCATCATCAAGTTAATAGGTACAATTGTAATAGTAAGTACCTATGTTATGTGTCTGTTATAATATATGTCACTTTCTTTTTAGTTTGTAAATCAGATACTTAAATATTATCTACACATATTATTTATAAGTACCTACTTAGGTACCAAACTCAAGTTACAGATTCATACATTTTACAAATTCAAGTTTTTAATGGTGTTTAATTTGAGTAGGTAGTCTTATTTTAAGCGTATTTTCAACTATGTCTGCTAAATATATATGAAGGACATGTAAATAAAATACAATTTTTCAGTTCTAATTTTTATTTCTTAATATTGCCAACACAAATTCAGCCTCTTCTCTCTTAGCTCTATTGCAGAGGACCAGTCCGTCCATAGCTTCTCTCTCAGCTTTAGCTTAGATGATGTTTTCCTCTGCTGCCTTAACCTTCCACTCTCTCTCTCAGCTATTCTGAGATTTATGTAGCTCCTCTTCTCTTTTTTGGGATCTGTCATATGACTGTTGACGGATAGAGAATTCCTCTTGGAGAACTCGAGTCCGTATATTTCTAGATCCTGTAATGTAAGAAATAAAATCCATGTTAAGCAAATATATTGAATACTAGCTGTCCCCCACAGATAATTATAATACTCTGGGATAATCGGGGGTAAGCTAATTTAAATAAGACTCTAGCATAAAAATATAATACAAATTATATATGTAATATGATTTACCTGCAAACTGTGAGTAATCACTATCTATAACATCCAATAGCTTGACACCAGTTTGATCGGCGAGAGCATCTTCCAGTACCTGGATTTGACTAGAGGGCCCCCTGTCCTCATCCTTTCCCTTTTCTCTTCAGCTTATATAGTTTTACGTCGGGATTTCCAATTATCCCAATTTTATTTCCCAGTTCCAGCCATTTCGAATAAGTAAACACGAACGACACAGGACTGATAATAATGAAACACTGCTAAAGCAGTTTTTTTTTTGTTTCCAAGCCATCCACTTCTCTAGTATCCTGATTTTTGGTTCAAGTGGATAAAATAATAGGGTCTATTTATTTATTTACTTTCATTGGACAGACAGACATGCAAGCTTCACTTCAAGTTGAAATCACAGATAACGTGCTCACAGACTGCTCTAAAAATAAGTTTAGCCAATATAACAAACCGAATATTTCTCAAAATAATGACGTATTCGTGACGTATCACCTCGACTCACACTCATTCGAGGAATCTCATAATTCCCTCAATCTGACGACTGTGGATACCGATTTTGAGGGACTTTCGAGGCACGCCTTGAGGTCTCCTCGACCGAGTTGTGAGTCGAGGAGCATTCGAGGTCACGACTTAGAATATGGGTGTTACAATACAATTTGGATAGTAATAAATTATAGATTTAGAAGCGCTCGTAATGTTGCATGATTAGCCGTTCTTAATCGATCGGAAAAGTTAAGCTACGTCTGTCGTGGTCGGTACCTGGATGGGTGACCGCCTAGTGGTATTTCAAATCGAGCGTTTCCGTGCTTCGGAAGGTACGTAAAGCCGTTGGTCCCGGTTTTTATTTAATTGTGATAGTCGTTAAGCTAGTAGGATGCCTCTTAGGCGGCTTGAAAAAATCCAACAGTAGGTTGACCACCTCCACCAATCCGCAGTGGGCATGCGTGGTGGAGTATCGCCCAGTCCCTTAAAGGAAGGTCCCTTGTGAAAGGAGTCCTGTGCTCAGCAGTGGGACATTATAGGCTGATGATGATGAAATTATAGATTTACGTAGGTATAGCTCTAAACAATACAATGACAACGGGAACGCTGGGCAGAATCTCGTAAGTATTAACTATTAGCTATGCATTTAACGGGAATGTTTTACAACTTGATTGATAAGGAATTTTGGCAAAATAACCTTGACATAATTAGATTGTACTTATTAAAACATTAAACAACAAGTACGATAAGACCTTACGACGAGGCTGTAGGTCCTTTATCATATTTTTGGAGATTTAAACATGAAGCTTGTTTAAAGTTTTTATTATTATTCACTCCGATAAACAGGCTATGAAAATATGAGAGGAGCGGAGGGATTTCTTCGTGATTCTAATGAGGAAATAATAATAAATAAATATCCTGCGACAATCCTCACACACGGTAATCTGATCCCAAACTAAGCAAAGCTTGTACTATGGAAACCAGATAACTGATATAATACATATACTACTTTTTGTTTGTAAATACAAACTTAATATACACAATTACACCCACTCAGGACATACAGACATGTTCATGCACACAAATGCTTGTCCTGATTGGGAATCGAACCCACGACCTGCGGCGCTATAGGTTAAGACTCCACGTCTTAACCAACTGCGCCAACTGGCCCGTCTAAGAATAAGAATTACAATTGTTCAAAACTTTGCTAAAACCTTCAGAGTCCTCTGGCCCGGCAACAGCGTTGTTGGTACCATTGGCATCATTTTAGCAATAGTTAGGGTAGCCATAAATTGTTGGAACTAAAACGGGACAAAAATTTGTCCAAAAATATCATGACATTTTTTTTTGTTAAAATAGGTTCATAAAGATAGGTATTACTAGAATCACTATTTTAAGCTTTTATCAAGCGTAACATTTTTCCAGAAACCAGCTTTTATTGGTCCTTAATATTTATTGTATTTTAAACCATTGATTGACGGGGGAGGAATCCCGTGTTCCAGAATTCCAAAGTCCGAGAAGAATCTTCGTGGAATGGCGACGAATCTTATTTTTTTATTTATTTATTCAAAACACAGTGAAAAACAGTACAACAAAGTATTGAAAACCACACAACGCAAACCTCAATGGGTTATCTGTGTGTTGCGAGGACGTTCGTTCGCATAGTTATGTTATTTTTAAAAATTTAGTTATTTTATTTATATAGGTAAAAACGTTTCAGTTTGCGCTTCACAACGTTATGCTTAATATCCTTATTGTTAAACATATCAACAATGTTATTAGGTAGCTCATTTAACAGCTTTGGTAGCAAGTAATCGGCGGTTCTAGTTCCGTACAAGTTATTATATTTTGGTAATACATATTTACTATTTATATAATCAGCAAAGGAGTTGTTTTATGTGTGGCAGAAAATAGCCAAGAGGAACAAGAGTCATTATTAGCACAAAGCACATCGAGCTAGAATCTCCTTCTACAAGAAAACACATTATCTGAATCTCCAATTAAAGGCAACCAGAAAAGGCGTAAAAAACCTCGCCTACCTGATGCAGTAAATAGCAGGGAATGGATGCAATATTGGAATGAAAAAGAAAACATCAAGAAAGAACAAGATAAAAAAAGCTCTTAAGGCAGCTAATAGAAAAATGTCAAAGAAGAATAAGAAAAAGGAAACAGGTTCAGATGAAGAAATACCAGCAGCTCCAAGGAAGATGAGACGACATCGAATTGATTCAGACTCTGATGATGAGAATGAACCTTTAACTGTATATACCTAAATCTTTGGAGGTCACGGCAAACCCAAAGAAAGGCGATTACGTGATCGTCAGGTATGAAGGGGAATATTTTCCAGGATTTGTAAAAAATACTGGTGGTGATCTCTATGAGATAAGTACAAATTTTCATAAGGCGGGAATTTTGAATTTTTTATAAGTTTTTGTTTAGATTAGTAGAACAATAGGGCTTAATATAGTTCATTTGGCAAATTGTGGAATTGATACATTTTATTTATAAGTAACTATTTTTGTACATTCAGTAAAAGAACCAGTTTTACGGTTTTTAGAGGAACGTTCAAATATGGCTCATATTATTAAAAAAAACATTCATAACACAATATGCCAAATGAACTAATACGGTTGCGAATCACTGAAATATTTAACAATATTTAACTACGACGGTAAAACTAAATAAAACTTGAAAAAAAAAAAAAACGCCTCATGTTGAGCCGCACGCACAGGGTAGGTGTTATGTGTTTATCCTTTTTATTGGAGTACATTACGGTAAGGTAGGATAATAATATCTTTCGCTTAGCAATTTTATACATACTAATATATAGACTTTAGACCGCCATTGAATGGTAATAACGTAATGATATGTTATTACGAACAATATCTACCAAGTACTCGTACTTTGAACTTTGTACAAGGAAAACTGATTGAAATAAAAAATAATTAATTAATTCTAAATTGAAATTATTATTGCACCATACCACAGATGATTATTTATATATTTATGCAGTCGTTCGACGAAGCCGTCTAGACAGGGCAATCGTGCGGGTGTGAGGGGCGAGACGTGGCCCGACCTGCGAACAAAACGACGTTAGTACCTCGGGACACAGAATACTTTATATGGCCGTCGCGATACTGTCTAGACGTTGTCGGCATTTTCCACGAGATCAAAGGCGTCGGACGACTGTATGGTTTTATAGACTGTGGTTAAAGTAATCTGGGACCATAACAACCTATTACTACCTAAACTATTACATGGTACAGTTTTGTGTAACATTAACAGCCTACATAGACCAAAACGACACAAACATAGCTAGAGTGAAGAGAGAAAGGTTTTGTGAAATGTGACTATGGAAATTCGTGCTAAGTCCTGACATTGTGTAAATACACTTATATTAGCCTTAATGACCGAATGTCCTTCACACAGAACAAAACATTTACCGCTAAAAACGAAAGCATAGTGGCCTGATCCAGAGAACCAATCGCTGACTGGTAATTAAGATAAAGAAATATATCTGTCGTCCAATCAAGAAAACGAATATTCCCGTTAGTATGACGCTAATTGCTAAAATTGATATTTTTTTCGGAATTTAACAACATTTCCTTTGGCTAAAGAACTAAGCACTAATGTTTTTTTAAGTATGTCGGGACCTTCATGAAAAATCGCTTACCGCATTTTAAGTCTGAACTACAAAATTACGAAACCTTAGCTAGAGACAGACGAGGTAGTCACTAGTCAAAATGGCCGTAAACTAAATGGTTCGATAATAATCCCATTCTATCCCTTCTCAATACACAGCTGATCAATGTCGGCGTTATGACAGAAAACTTCATTAGTACATTCAGGTACACACGGCTACACATCAAGCTATACTATTTCCTGTAATAAGCTGATCTCGCATGGTATAGGATTTCCCTGCAATGAGACGTCACCTTATATTGGAAATGTATAGCTTGATCTATAGCCGTGCGTACTAAGGCTAGAAGTGGGCACGGAATAAAACACACACATGGGAGAAGTGGACCTAACTTCCTTCTCGAATGAGAACAAATAATGGAATGTGCGATTAAAGGTCGTCACTCCTTATAGCAGCACCGTTTCGACACTACAACGGGCCGGCACCACCACAAAACAATTGAACCACTAGCAGCCAGTGCGCCGCCCACGAGTGGGCCACGAGGTGGCAGCTCGCTGGCGGCGCGGCTTTGGCAAGCTGTTAAAATTGGTATATGTACCTACTTACTTACGTAAGTGATTTTTTTGAACGACCTATTTCATTGTTTAACAATGAAAAAAAAACAAAAAAAAAAAATTACAAGCTCAATAATATTGAGAGCTTGTAATTTTTTTTTTTTTATATATCTAACTTTTTATACTTTTGTAGTTTTCATTATTACAACATTTTCTTTATTTCCTACACCAAACAAACATATCTATTTCATAATATCAGACATATAAAACAACACATTATCTGATATCAGTAATATAAAAGCTAATAGTGATTTATAAACACCAAATATAATATTTGTCATAAATCTGTTTTCGACCTTATTCCGAACGGCAGAAAGTTCAAGGCTTACTTAAGTCAATAAGTCTATAAACTTAAGTTAAAAACATTCGGCTTTTATGACAGTGTACTTATATTTTGTTCGGGACTTAGGAGGCTAAATATGCTTATTTTTACAGCAACCATGATAGAAACAGCCAGGGGAGCGAAACTGCTACAGTATGATGGATACACTTTCTGGAGAGCAAACCGTGCATTCAACCACGACATTTGGTATTGCTCGTCAAAGACCGCCACCAAGTGTCGAGCTAACCTCAAATGTACGGATACACAAGTGGTATACGCAGTGAATGAGCATAATCATGAAAAACCGGTATTAATTCTAGGTGAACATGGAAGATACTATAAGCCATAGTAAAGTACTGTATCTATGTAAGATACACTATCATTTTATAAGGCAATGCCACTGCAATGAGCTCGTCATATATTTTCTAGGTACTACTAGAAAATATATGACGAGTATAGTTTTTTTTTTATTGTCTGAAATTGAATCTAGTCTCCTATTGGGATAGCAGAATTGAGCTACGTTTGCTTTACGAAGTATCGAATATGAAATAAATTACAATGAAATTGCTTTCCACTTCCCAGTATACATTTTCGGTTCTTCGTCTTGTGACGTGAAAATCACAGACTACGTCGGACATATTCTCGTTAACAACAAACTGCGTCTATGAGAGTCGGCCACCTGTCACGCACACATTTAGTTGGCTATTCGGCTGGAAACGATACTCTGTCGCCGTTTACACACATATAAGCTGATCTCGCATTGTATAGGATTTCCGTGCAATGGGAGGTCAGCTTATACTAGAGATGTATAGCTTGATCTGTAGCCGTGTGTACGTACAGCGTAGTGGCCGACTTGCGTGACACAGTTTTTCGTTAGCGAGAATATATCCGATGTATTTTAACATCCTTGGGAGAAAATAAAATATTTATTTTAATATAAATAGTTTTTTTACGGTCCTACGTCATATAAAATACCTGATTAATTACATATTTTTTTGTATGATTATGAAATAAACAATGATTAACATGGGTATAGTAAATAATATACCTATGTTAAACATTGTCATCATAAAAAGTGGAAGATTTTGTTTGTTTGTACGTAACGAGTAGTCGGATTCGAAAAAAATACCTATTTCACTAATAGGAGCTTCCTATTAGTGAAATATGTATTTTTTTTATTCATTATCCCCAAGTATTATAGGCTCCTTTTTACCCCGGGTTGAGTTAAATAGAGTTGTGTTGTTTGATTCTACCAGTCGGATACTACAGCGACATTATCTATTCTAAAAGCTTACCAGGGTTGATAGTGAATTATAAATGAGTGATTTTATATACCTCAAATACTGTTTTAGCTACTCTGATGTATGTATGTAGACGCAGAGGCGAATTGCATTGTTATTTGTTTGTCATCGAATAAAATGGTCACAATCAAACGACATCATTATTTTTAATATCTAGTTCTTACTTCATGTTTTCATTTAAAATTGGGATTTTCTTCTGGCCTAGTTTCTACAATATTACAGTTGTATGCTTTAATTTTCATAGTTAGTACAAAATTAAAACCTACAACTTTTTTTTAAGTTTAATTTTTTTTTTAGTATATTAGGTTACGTATGTTATGTATTTCTTTTACAGTGAATATCAATTTAAAATAACAAATTACGGTAACAACAAATTGAACATTATTTGAAGTTATAATAACATAATTCTCATCTCTAGTATCTTGCGTTAGAAACTAGTACCGCCATCTAGCGGTAGGTTTGAAATTATCGTCTAGCTACATCTATAACACCTTACAAATAATTAATTCTAACTAAATTAATTCAAATTTCTCTTTTACAACCGAAAAAAAACTCAATAAGAAACCTTGTAAAAGATGGAAACTTCAGGAGCTTTGACCTAGGTCCTGAATTGAATAAATGGCTTTAACTTTCGAGTCAGTTATTTTTTACAGTAGTGTACAGTCGAGGACATAAATATGTATACACTTTTTGAAATTCAAAAGCAATTTTCTCGCATGTTTAACATTTAAGTGTTAAACTATTACACAAATCATAATAGTATATGTTAGAAGATTCTGCCTTTATAATATCTCATAATTTCAATCAGTAGTTTAAGAGGAAACCGTTGTTGAATTTTACTAAGTGTATACATATTTATGTCCTCGACTGTACCTACTTATCAAGTTCATAAATATTTAACTTTTTAGGGCAATTTATAACAATGGCAACAGGTGCGGTGTTACTGTTCTACAGTGGTTACACATTCTGGAAGGCAAGACAAAGCATAAAGGATACTAAACAGAGATGGTACTGCTCATCCAGGAGTCGTGGCCAGTGCAGAGCAACCCTTATATGTTCAGGGACTAGGGTCCTTGAACAGGCTGATTCACATAATCACCCTAGGCCGAAACTGGCAAGCACTCTTGAAGGAATGTATTACAAATTGGGTTAATTTATCGAATAAAATGGTTACGTTTGTATACAAATGTTTTTATTTTATTAAATCTGAAGGTATTGAAAACAAACTATGTTAAAAAAATATGTAATTAGAAGAAGGTAACTATTTCGAGCAACTTATTTTATATACCAAAATAACTCTCTTTTTATTTAGCATGAAGCAATGATATTTGAAACAGGTAACGCCATCTAGCGATACAATATTAGAACTAGGAATCCGTCTGGCAAGCGAAGCCTTTCCATTGGTTTCATCCAAGTTCGTCGTACCGTGAAAATTCCTGCAGCGTGCAGTGCAGCTATTATACGCATTTGTTTTCTGACATTAGAACATTTAGAAGTGAAACCATAGGGAAACTAAACTTAGTGAACGAATGCAATGCAGTTCTTTCAGTTTCAATAGTCCGGATCATAGGTATAGAATTGTCTTAATCTGAGGTTCGAATCGTATCAACGTATAACTTCAGTAAATGTGACCTTCTTAGGTGCCCTTCTAGACTTTGATTTTATCGTAAAGTAAAAAGTTGAAGTGTTAGTAATAGTTTTATGGTAAATGTAAATATTTTAGGTTAATAAATAAACATCTACTTAGAGAAAAGTCATGTTCTGCATGTATCCAAACGTATTGGTTGGTAACGTTCACAAAGCATGTTATGTAAACAATTTTATTATACATTCTTCTTACTTCATTAATATTTCATTATTAATATGAAAAATCTATGCAACAATTCTAATATACTTAATCTAATTCTAGTATAACAAGTTATTTGGTTTTAAGATCAGACAGCTCCGTATATACATTTTAACACATCCTTGTTTAAAAATTGCATTTTTCTTTGTAAATGTAAGGCACCAGTTTAATACGTCATGTTGACACCGCGTGACATTATGCGTGACCAGGGATCCCAACATAGGGATATTTCCCTAAATTTACACGAAGTACAAATTCCCAACTAAAAAACATTTTCATTTTTTTTTTAGGTTCATAACGTTTTTTTTTATATTTGATGATTAAACAAAAGTGACATGTAGTCAAGAAAATAGTTACTAAAAGATCTTGCTAGATAAACCGACAGGCGCTTTTCTGTACTTTTTAAATTTTTATCTGATAAATATTCGGCCGGATGCTAGATCGTCCATGAAATGTCAAATCTGGTGACAAACGGTCCTAATTAACAATCTGTTGACAGCCTTTGAGTTTATACTTTTGAGATGTCCCGGTTCTAAGTTCCAAAATCCAGGGTTTTCACGCTTCTTGTCCGGTTTTCCTTATTTTAGAGATTGCAATTCTAGACTGGAGCATCGTGATATTACTTGTAATAGGGCCTTCCTAATAGGTCACTTTTGACAGCCCATATACATCCATGTTTCAAAAAGAGACAAACATAGTGCGGCAAGGAGAGACACCCTCTTGTCATATATGACTTCTTAGCATGGCCATAGTTTAAGGTTAATGTACTAGCAACCGTACATGGTGCATATTACAGTACAGTTAATATTACCTAGTTAGCACATACAGGAGCATACAGTTAGATATTTGTTACATACGTTTCTTACGTCAACTTAGTACATATTACATGAAACAGTACAACAAACAATTGTGTTCATTCATGTACCTACTATATTTTTCATATTTTTAATTTAATTCTTGTGGCATCCACTAACATACACTCAACAGTATATTATTACCTTAGTTTTTTTTTTTATTTAATGTGTGAAGTGATTTGTAATCTTTTGAGAAATAAGTGTCTTAAACCATATAAACCATAGATGTCAAAGTCAGAGCCATTTCATAAGTGAAACCATAGGGAAACTAAACTTACTGAACGAATGCAATTTAGGCCCTAGTAGGGCACTTATGAATAAATAAATATCCTAGGACATCCTCACACACGGTCATCTGATCCTAAACTAAGCAGAGCTTGTACTATGGAAACCAGATAACTGAAATAATACATAATACTATTTTTTGTTTGTAAATATATACATAATTACACCCCGACTCAGGAAATACAGACATGTTCATGCACAAAAATGCATGTCCTGTGAGGGAATCGAACCCACGACCTGCGGCGCGATAGGTGGAATCTTAACCAGAGTCTTAACCAACCGCGCCATCTGACCGTCATATTTTGTCACAGTCGGAGGTAAATATTTTATGGAGTTGGCAACCCTATGTTTGACAGTTCCTTCGTGTGCAAGAAATTGTGCGTTGCGTCATTTCACATTCCTCCTTTTCCCTCGTTTATTTAGTATCTTCCTTTACAATATTTATTCTAATAATGTTTAATTTAATTGATCTTGAAGTTTGACATAAAAATTCTTTCCCAAAATGCATTCGTAGAGGTTATATTGAAGACTACGAATTGGTTGCTAAATCGTTGTTTTGGTTCTCAAACTATGAGTTAAATGTAAATAGTGTTTGAATTGCCATTCACTGTTTAAAATGTTTCAGGTGATGACTTAGTGCAGTGTGTACCGACTAAAAAGGGCCATCAAATATTGTATAAAGGATACACATACATTTTTAAAAGCAGACTTCAGTGTGGTGCTGAGCAGTGGTGTTGCTCATCCCGCCAAAAAACTGGCTGTATATCGCTTATAAACATGCAGGCTCAAGGTGTGGAGGTTGTCAGGGACTTCCATAACCACAAAAAACCTATGTTTACTGATTAGTCAATATTAATTTAGATTTTAAATGACAATACATTACAGTATGGCTTTGTTTACTACCTTTATTTTCTGTTAAATAGCACATGTCTCTCAGCTTGCTACTTTAGTAAACACTAACAACAACAAAAACAACACAAAAAGGTGACCGGTAAACACAATATTTTGATAAAATGACATTTAGTAGTATAGGTACTACAAAATATAAACCCTTGTCATATAACCTCCATAATTATGATAGGTATTTATTTAAATCAGAATTGTTATAAGCCCAGTATTATATAGCTGAATTGTACTTAATTTTGCTGGCAGCTGCTCTTGGAGACAGTTCCAATCAAGGGTTTGTGGTGCTTATCACCTTAGCCTTATCGCCATTTACATTCATGAGATTATGATTCAAGGTAAGCCTGCCAAATGCAAAAGAATATTGAAACAAACCTGTTTTATATGTATTTTTACTGTTTTCGATAATTAAATTTTGATCGCCAAATGTTTGGTTTTATTTTGTCCCTTAAACTTAATTATTAATGTAATACCAGTTTCTATTTGTTGTAAATAAAAGATATCAATGAATATTAAGTGTGTTTATTTATATAAATTAGCTAGGAACATAATTTGTTTGCATTATAATCAAATAAGATAAACTGTATAAAAACATTACTAAATAAATTACCATAAAATTTTCAGTTAAACAGTTTACAGTCAAACAACTACATGAATGGACATCAATTTACTTCTTGAAGTATAATAATGATTCAATGAAATGCAATTTATGTGAAGATGTGCTGAAAGTAGATGAGAAGTCTCCGGAGTTGTTTGAACACTTGAAAAACAGTCACAAGGAAGTCTATGACCTTCACAAAGACAACCCTGAAGCAACAGTAGGATTTCATATTGAATTCTTGCAATTAAATGAGATGAAAGATGATGTGGATTCAAAAATGGAACCGATGATTCTGGAAGAAGTATGCGAGGCTACTATGGTACCCTCTCCCATTACACCAGTTGAAATCGAACGTGAAAAGGAGTCTGATACAGTCAGTATGCAGTATGTCCTAATGAAGGGTGATCGGAGAAAAAATAAAAAGGATACTTTAGGTATGTCATAATATTTTTTTTAACACTTTCACAAACTATTACATTGAAGCCGAATATAGAGCACACTTTCCCAGAAGAAACCTATCCCAGTTCCTAGGTTATTAATTTCGGGCAAGATAGTTCCTTGTAGTATGTGAATGAAAAAAACCAACAAAAACAAAACCTTTGGCGAAGGAGTTAGTAACTAATTTACTTCAGTCTCTATAGATTCCTCTTCACTATTAAAAGTCTAGACAAAACAACCTTTTACCGAAGCTTATTTATTGCCAACGTGAACTTTTCGGCATGACCAAATTGACCAACCTAGGCAAGCTAATCATATCACCTTGCCCGACCACAGGACCTTATCATATAAATATAGACGCTTGTTTTTATCCACGATGTCTTATCATTCTTCATGATAAGGGAAGACGTGACTAAAGTTGATAAGCATAAAAATGAAAAGGTAATTGGCTCTGGTGTAGCTGCTGGATACGGCCTACCTGATGGTAAGCGGTCACTGTCTATTGACGGTTGCAACACCTGCAACTTCTTGAAGAATGCTGTAGGTACTCCCTTGGGAAAACCACGGCTGGAGCTCATTCCACAAATTAAGCGTCTGCGGTAGAAAGCTGTTTTCAAACTGCACAGTGCAAGACCATTTTCGTAACCAAGTGTGTTAGGATGTTCTCCCCGCCGTTGCAACCGATTTTCAACTTGAGGGTGGTAGTGGTAGCCAAGCGGGCACTACAAAGTGCACTCCTCAAAATTTATATTTAATTTGTAAACAATGTGGTTTCAGAATCGCGCAGACGAAGTTGGGTTTGGAAATACTTTGACAAACTAAGCAACATTATCTTCCGCTGCAACATCTGTAATGTCGTCCTCTCCATAAAGGGGTGCAACACAAACAACATGAACCGCCACGTGAGGACACGACACCCTGATGTTTACAAATTAGAGACAACCAAGGGGGAGAAAGCTGATAATCTTGATTTTTCCGAGGTTGAGACTCCCTACGCTATCAAAACTGAAGAAATCTACGCTACTGATAAAGAATTGGAAGACAGTATTATAGGTATGTTAAATTTGCAGTTTTACTATTTACTTACAATAGTTACAATATTCCTTTTGGTTGGATTACTTGAATGTAGCAGACATAATTAAATGTACAATAAATAGAAGAAAATCTGCAAACGCGATAGTTTGATTAAAAATAATGTTCATACCATACATAGTAAATGCATAGAAGTAAATATACCTAGAAAGAACGTCGCCATACTACAAGAATATATAAAACAGGCCAACTTTTATAGTCTGCTGCGCGTAACAGCTACGTTTTACGCTCCCTCTGCGTCATTCTGCTTGTCATAGTGACGTTCATAATAATAGCAGTTGTTGAAACATTCCAATTAAAATCGGGAGAAATTTAAATATTGAACATTATTTTGCAATTTTATTTATTTTTATTTGATTTAGCCCCTAACAGTTAGGAGCTATTTTTATCGACGCGTGCACAGCTTCGACACTATCTGGATGTATCCTTAATCAAAGAGTAAATGCATGCTTCTGATTTTATTTACCGCGTTATCCTACAAATATAATAAATCCGAAAGTGACTTTGTTTGCTACCTCTGGGCGCGTCAACGGCACAACCAAAATTGTGATGAAATTTGTAACACAGGTAAATCATAACCTGGAAAAACACAATATTTACACACGCTTTTTATCCCGGGAAAACTGGGGGCGAAAACTGGGTATTTGTAAATTTCGCGTCTAGTGAAAGATAAGGAAAGTGCAGTAGGTATTTGCTTCTCTTTCCCTAGTGCTGTCTCATAGATCTTAAGGTTTAATATTAGGTATCGTGTGTAGCGCGCTTTAGCTTTCCTTTGTTACTGAATACTCAATAACTACGATATAATTTATGTATATTTGCGGACAGAATCGTGCTTTCCTTTGCTGTTTGATTTTCTATACATACCATTGTTTAAAGTAAACAAAATTATATTTGGTTTGGTACTTTCGTTGTTGGTGCTTCCGCGCGTGCCTGAGAGCACTATCTAACGTTTGAAGCATTTAGTTACTCTTGCGTCGATGGATTAGATTGGCCGTAGCCTTTGTCAATTTATTATCAAGATAGCGCCATTATTAAGAAAATGCTAATATTCAGCAGTGGTATAATTTCATGCTGTCAAGTTTATAATGGTATGCCACATTATTTTCACAGTGATTTGGTGCTTTGGAGTAGGTACTGTGTAGTACATAAGGCTGACAATCACGCAGACGGTCCACCAGATATGTGACCACTGTCGACTATTTAATAAAAATACCAGCAACTGTCTTTCAAGTGCAACAACAGCAGCCAGCTTGGTACAGAGTACCCTACCACCGTGCTATGGTTTCCTCACGATTTGTTCCATCACCGAAAGTTGGATCACTGTTGGATTTGATCTCACGTCCTTCGTCTTGGCATTTGGGTTGCATTCCGAATTGAGCTGTTATTGATTTGAGCGTGTTTAAACCTGTTCCTAATTAGCCTGAGCGCGATAACGAAGTCCCGTGAATCGTCAAAGATGACTTCATGACATACGGCATATTGCGCTCACACTGACTGTGCTAAACTGAAATCACCGTGAGCGCTGTCAAAAGTGACGGATAATTTTTGTTTCTGCAAGAATCTTCTATAAAATTCTGGGTGCTCTATCGTTTCGAGTTATTGACAGTTCTCAGCTGTCATAGACGCGAAATCTAAATCGGAACGGAAATTATTTATGTAAACGCTCTGAACGATTATAGCATATTTCGGAATGTACCCCTTATCTCACACAGTGGTTGAAGATATCTACGCTTCTGGCTACCACGAGACCTTGTGTTGCTCAGGATCATTCAATATTTACGGAGATCTAATTCTAGGTGAAATATGACTTACAACTCACCATTTAAATGTCGACAGAGACATCACAGAAGCTGAGACGCAGCAGTTGGATCTGGTCGTACTTCAACCGGGTGTCGGCCACGTCCGCCGAGTGCAAGCTGTGCCAGCGCCACATCTGTCACGGCGGGAACGCCACTGGCAACATGAACAGACATCTCAAGATGATACATCACAAGTCTGCATGTAAGTCCTATCAGCATTATCTAGACAACAACTTGATTCCAGCACTTTTCCATTTTGCGACACGCTATGCGACTAACTAGGCGCCAAGCGCACAGTGCGGCCGGTCGTGAACATTCTAGAACGTTCGTTTTACTAAACTACTCGCTAGGCTCTAGGCGCTAAGCAAGCCGCCTGTCTGTGCGTAGACCTAAGGGTATTTTTTTAGATTTTAACCCCCCTAAGGGGGTAAGTCTGCAAATATTTAGTAACTGACAAGCTTCCATCCCGCGGTCTCACCTGCCTTCCCGAGGGATATAATAATATAGTTTCCCGGCATAAAAAGTATTATATTCGCTAATCCAGAAGATATTCTATCTGTGTGCCAAATTTCATCCAAATCTATTCAGTCGTAACAGTAACAAACATCTTCACATCCTCACATCTTTACAAACTTTCATATTTATAATATTACTAGCGGTATCACGCGGTTTCACCCGCGTTCCCGTGAGAAAAAGTTGCCTATGTCCTTCTCTATAGCATAGGCTATCTGCATGCCAAATTTCATGATGATCTGTTGACTAGTTAAGGCGTGAAAGCGCAACAAACACACATTTGCATTTATAATATTAGTTAGGATAGTAAGGATGAGTAAGATTCCGATTTATTCAAACATATGTTAATTTTACTTACAGTTGACAACAATTGGGTGTGGAAAGTTTTTGATGGCACCGAAGCAGACTACTATTCTTGCAAGATCTGTCAATACAGGTGTATAAAGCTCCCAGAAATTGACAAGAGCATAAGCAATATACTACATCATCTGAAATCTGAGCATGGAGTAGTGTCCGGTGAACAAATCATCACTGGTACCGATATCGAGGAAAACTGATTAAGGCCTTTGTGTTACTTTATAATTAATTTATTTACTATTAATTTGAGCTATAGCTCATATCTTTAACTATAATTATGAATATAGCATAATTAGGTATACTATATCTGACGCATTTCATTGTGACGTCATCGTGTGCGTCATATGTTTATATTAATAAATGTTTGAGTACCTCCAACTGTGCAATATTGGAACACTGGATATCAGTATGTGTGAGTATTGGGGGGTTGGTTTTGTCTTGCATTAGCATAAATATTTTAGTTTTTATCAAAAATGCAGATTAATTATCTAGAATAATGACATATTATTTTATCTACTTGATAGTCGTAGCTGTACACATTTTTTCAGTTATAAATAAACGAGGGTGTATGAATATTTTTATTTTATTTCGAAAACTCATATCAAGTACATACAACTTATTATTAAATAATGTAATTTACTTGAAGGCTTATATAACGTTGGTAACATTCAGGAAGGTATATTATTGAATATTGACCAAATGCAAAAGTGCAATAAAAAAATGATCTGTATGTCGCAGCACGGTAACGGCGAAAAATACAATATGGCTGCGACTTTATATTTAAAAAGAGGTATGTTCTGCGAAACATGGAAATTGGTAAAAAAGGTATATGTTTGGTAAAATGGTAACTATCTAAAACGGGTGTAGTATTAATAAATAAAACATATTTACAACAAATATGACTAGTTTATTTATAAACATCAAATTACATTAAAATACAGTTACTATGCTATCCACAATTATTTGGTAAATATTACTTCTATAAGGCCTGTGTTATAGGACGACAATCAAAACTCAAGTTTGATGAATAGATAATCGGATATAAACATTATGTCAATGGTTTAGCTCCTAAATTCAATTGTAAAAATATAGATTCAAAAACTGGACTTGAACTTTGATTGTCGTTCTAAAATATAGACCATGATGTACACCAACACAACCATATATCTTATTATTTACCAGAGGTATATTGGCGCCTTTTTCAGACTTCTTTTAGGTATATTTTTCCTATATGTATGGTAATTTGGTATTATTACCCTAGAAACCGTTATTTCATGCGGCAGTTGGCACAATTTATTAAAGAATTGGCTCATTTTATTACATTTATTTGTTGTTTGTTTAGTATTTTTTCAACACACTTGCTCGTACAGTGACATTTATTGCACCGTTTTTAGTATCATAATGCAGCTTATTACGCACTAGTGCATTTTACTTTCCATTAACGCACAGTTTTATGATAGGTATCGGTAATCCCGTGTGTTATGTTTGTACAGTCGAGGACATAAATATGTATACACTTAGTAAAATTCAACAACGGTTTCCTCTTAAACTACTGATTGAAATTATGAGATATTATAAAGGCAGAATCTTCTAACATATACTACTATGATTTGTGTCATAGATTAACACTTAGATGTTAAACATGCGAGAAAATTGCTTTTGAATTTCAAAAAGTGTATACATATTTATGTCCTCGACTGTACCTCTATGCAAGTGATTTGTGTGTAGACGAAGCATTCTTAATATAAACGGATAAAAAAAACTTGCGCGCCTTATTTGTCAACGTTCTCATTGTGTGGTTGATAATTATCAAAAAATCTACTTCTAAAAATAGAAAGTCAGTTTTTTTCCTCGCAAGTGTGTTGAAAAACGTCGTATGACACGCGTGTGCATTGATTATTACACTATCGGCTCGCTTGATACCGCTTCGAGTGTTAATAACCAACTTTGCACACACGTATCATAATGTACTAAGTATTATAAGTAGAAAGAAATTAGATGCACAATGTCAAAGCTGCCTTTACTATTTTATTTAAATAATATCATGATAATTGTATGTACAATACGCAGTTTGAGTACTCCGTTGTAAGTATTACACTTCGAACTTTAGAAAGAGACAATCTACTTAGGCTTCTTAGAACTTTGCTCGTCTATTTCTAAAGCCCACATAAAGTTGATTCGACTGTAATATTCTTACTGATTAACAAACCCTGTATTCGATCCTTATAATTAAATTACGCTCTAAATAGGCTCTAAAACATATCTACATACATTTAGGACCTTAGTTTTAAGTAACTTAAAAAATAAAGAGCAAAACGGTTTAAGTTATCGAAGCATTATACCTACATAACTTAGTTTAAAATATTCACAAAATTTACATGATTTTACTGTAAACATTATGAGGTATTTTTCTTAAATAAGTACTTATTTACAACTGATATTATTGTTTATTGCTTACAAAAATTATTTTATTTTCCTTAAGGACGGTAACTATTTTTGTGTTTTACATTAATTTTTACCCGACTGACTCGGAAGGAGGGTTATGTTTTTCGAGTGTATGTATGTATGTATGTATGTATGTATATATGTATGTATGTATGTATGTCTATTTCTTTGGCACGCTCTGCAACCTAAACGGCTTGATGGATTTAAGCATATGAGGTGTCGTTAGATTCGTCTTGACTGTGGGAGTGTCATAGGGTATATTATTTTTATATGGCGTCTACGGATAAGAAAAGAGGGGCGGTATTAAAAACAAAAATTTCGTTATTATAACAATATGGGTATCAAATGAAAGCTTGTAAACAGACCATTCCATATATGTACATATTGTAATACTTTTGTGCTACCATTTTGACGTAAATTGCAAAAAAGCCGTGTTTAATGCAAGGACAGTAGGTATAGGTAATATGAGCGGTAACCGTACGTAACTCACAGAGTTGCGATGGTTGCTAGCGTTACTTTACCGTACCGCTCATTTACTTACTAATACTTACAACTCATTCTGTATAAAACTAAAAAGTCTGAAATAAATTAAATTATTAAATGAAACAAAAAACCCGACTGCGTAAAACAAAAAATAACTGAAAAGAGAAAAAACAAGCTCTTTAATCTGTCGAATTTGGAATATTACTTGAATGTTATAAGGTATTGCAGTCGGGGATAAACAAATATTACAAAAAAAAACACAAACTTAGGTTATTGGTTTGTCCCGGACTGCAATACCTTATAACATTCAAGTAATATTCCAAATTCGACAGATTAAAGAGCTTGTTTTTTCTCTTTTCAGTTATTTTTTGTTTTACGCAGTCGGGTTTTTTGTTTCATTTAATAATTTCATCAGTTGTGTTCAATATTCGATGTAATTTTTTATATTAACATTTCTTAGACACACACACTTACAATTTAATTGAAGATGGATCGGCAATTTTCGTAAAAAAAATCTAGTGTTGACATTGTTTCGTAGTTCACACTATTATACAGTTTAAAAGAAAAACAATTGTTTTGTCTTCATTATTTGTATATTCTGTTTATAAAAAAAACAAAATAGTAAGTATACATGTTTACTAAAACCGTTACATACGCAGTATGGTTTAATATTATGTTATTATAATTTTGTACTATAATTCTGGCATTGCACCAAGTATATACAATTATTAAATTTTATCTTATACTTAGCTCTCCGCGATAGGGGCATGATATGAGCCGTATATTAAAGCTAATGAATAATATTTATATATATCGGTTATAAAATATGTTATTTAGGCATTTATGAAATGTCGCAATTTAATTACCTTTCTATCAGAAATCATAACATAGAGATTGCCCTGTGTTATGATTTCTGTTATGTTTTTGTAATTTACCAGTAGTGCTTTAAGGGGCAAGTAATCGTTAAGAACTTTTTCATTACTTGTTAGAAAAAGCCAGATTTCATGATGAGTTTGCGCCAGAATAAAAAGTTCATGATATTATAAAATCATATACATTGAACAGGTATATACTACTGAACTGCGGGGCGATTACGTAACTAAATTTCAATCATTTTCGAATTGAAATCGGTTCAATATAGCGGTTTTCTGATAACTTTTTTACGTTCTGATAACTGCAAATACATACAGTGGTTCATTAGAAATGGAACCATTTTTGTAATATATCTACCGATTCAGAGGTTATTTCAATCGGAATTTCATCGCAATAAAGTTACATAATCCACGTACTGATATCAAGTGACGTTTGAACCTTGAGTTATAATAAATACTATGTTACACGTATCATTACTTTATTGCATATTATAAAGAATGGTTGTATCATTCCACCATCTGACCGTGTGACTAAGTCATAAAATCAAGTGAATATTATCAAATGATACGCAAAAAACATGATGAAGTTCACATAAGTAGGTATCATATTAATCTATTGAGTCCCGGGAGGCTTAGGCCCGCAATTATGTGTGCTCTGTATATAAATAATCCTTCCTCTATAAGTATGAAGAGCAGCCTTGCACCAAGGTCCTCTGGAACACCTCCACCTGATTTTGCCGTTTCTTGCGCACCCATTAAACCTGAATCTGAAGCCTCCGACGTTGATGCCCATTTTCCCTTGCTTGCTGAGGCAGTAGGACGCGAAGCTGTCTATTCCAGTGCCGATCAGCCCAACTGTGAAAAAAACATTGCGATTAATATCTGGTAACTAAACTCTGGACGCTTAAAATCATAAGGTTTTTGAAAATTTTACCGAGAATACCGACAAGTTTTTAATACTGTCATTAGTTTAATAAGTGGATCTTAGTTGTCTGAATAAATGAATTTTAATTAATTCCCTTTACCACAGCACAGATTAAAGTTGTAACCACAGCTACATAGAAAAATGTGTCCAAGTATTTTCCCAGTCTTCTCGGTCGGTAGACACACACGAATTCTTCTTGAAGTCCTGTTAATACTGTCAGCTCTTAATTTTTATTTGACTATTGACTATACATATCCGCACTAATAATAATATACTGATTTTTTAATCATGTTATCTTTACTCAACTCAAATCTGTAAAAGCTGAAGGATATTTAGATTGTTCTATGATGTTTGACGAATGCTGCCATGTCAACATTGTCAACAAATGTAAAGGAATGTCTTCTAGTGTTGATATTAATTCGACTATTTATCAAATTGAGGCACACTGACAGAAGATCGCCAGCGCATCGATGGCGTTCCATCCGAGTTCTGAGTCTGACACCCTACGAAAGTGACGCGGCGTAACTACATGCCACGTTCTTCTGTCTGTCTTGCGTCTGAGTTAGGATACTTTGCTAATTATCTAATCTCGTATTAACGTTTCAGTGCGTTTCGGCCTCTCCATCCGGGGCCACCCGGTCGTGCACATCGGGCAATACAAGTTTATCAAACACGAACATTACAAGAACAAAGTGCGTTGGACTTGCTGCAAGAGGATTCCTTTTGGATGTCGAGCAAATATTACTACACTTAATACTGTTATCGTTAGGTCTTCTTTGGATCATAATCATTAGAAAAATATTTTTGGAAGCCAAAACAATTTGTTATTACCAATATTTTTTAAGGTTTAAAATTGTTGCATAGAAATTATGATATTTTTGTAATGATAAGTTTTTTAAATCATCAATTTTAATGATCTGTTGTATCTATATGAAATGCTCATGACATAATGTATCTATAGTTTTGATTAGATTCGAATCATTCCTTATTAATTTGAGAAAGTACTATAATAAATTTTGTATGAACCAGGGTAAATAAAATACAAACACAATTTTGTGCCTTGCCTTGACATTGATATGTACGTTTAATATCAGCTTTAATTAATTAATTGTTACATAATTTAATGACAAGTTATACTTTGTAAGTTCCCTTTTGTACCTATAAGATAAGTACATGAGTACGTTAAATTAAGTATATAAGACAATATTTTTGGACATGTTTGTATTAAAAAACTATTAACTAGAAGTTGTGTTTGCAAGAATTACCCTATAAGTACACAGTTTCCTGACACCAATAATCTAAATTTTCTTAAGTCTACAGTGAACAAAATAGCCATTTTCTGGTCAATCTTTGTTCCAGATCTCTTGATAGTCTGAGTGCAAATATATAATCTTTTAACTAATATAATGAAAAAATATAGGTACAAAACAAATAATAACACATTTAATTCACATGAAATAATCCATATTTGTTGTTAGTAACAATTGAATGTAATCAAACTTATAATCCCTCTTTTTGCCTCGAGGTTAATAAAACAGGGATAAAGATAAAAAAAACAAAAACGAACAAAGGAGAGCCAAGCTCATGAGAGCGTCGTTGTCTACCGTGCAGTGTGTAGGCGAAACTATCTGGGGTCTTGCGATCCAAGTCAGAATTTATTGAAAAAAAGAGACATTTGGCAGAAAAACTATTTAGTTTAGGTAAAGTTGATGGTAGGCTAATAACGGACACACGAAAATAATCACTTTAATTTGTTTACTACGAGGAGGTACACAGTGACGGGCCAGCTGGCGTGGTTGGTTAAGACTTTGGTTAAGATTCCACCTATCACGCCGCAGGTCGTGGATTCGATTCCCACACAGGACATGCATTTGTGTGCACAACATGTCTGTATGTACTGAGTCTGGGTGTAATTATGTATATTAAGTATGTATTTACAAACAAAAAGTAGTATATGTATGATCAGTTATCTGGTTTCTATAGTACAAGCTCTGCTTAGTTTGGGATCAGACGACGTGTGTGAGGAATGTCCCAGAATAAAAAAAAAAATCTTCGTCATCAATGACCAAATGGCCCAGATACTTAAATTGCTCGACTCTCCATTACCTTAGATTACGAAACCTTTGTCGAAGCGACGTGTATTTGCAAAAGCGATTTTTACGTGCATGGTCGCACCGCACTCCCGCCTAATCTCAATCGACCCATTGCTCGAGCTACACGGTTTTCCGCGTAGGAAAACTCTAGCTAAACGCGTTCCGTGTGTGCAGTTCCAGCAATTATGGTTGTTAGTAATAACGACATATTTAACAATATTTTGCTTTATTAATAATATCATAATGTGTTTTTATTATTTGTTATTTTAGATAAAATTTGTCAATTACTATTACAAGACCATATCGATGATGAAAATTCATCTGGGAGTGAAAGGGAAGACCATCTTGAGGTTGATCCGGTATATGAGACGGATTCTGAGGAAGATGTTTCTTCTGGAACTCAACAAACGCTTTCAGATCAAGATTATCAGGCTTCATCTCCATTACTATCAACTGAAGACCCAACAGCTAGCACGTCAACACAGCCTGACGATTTGACTATAAGACCATCGCGTAACATTCTCCGGGGAAAAGATAAACACAAATGGTCATCTCGAAAACCATGGTCGCAAAGCCGAATTGCCTCAAGGAAGGAGGATCACATTAGACCTAGTCCTTCACGGGCTTGCAAAAATGAATTAGATCCTCTCCATTGCTTTTCATTTTTTATTACTGATGATATGATTGAGATAATTGTGAACCACACCAACGCAGAGATTGCAATCAAATCAGGCAAATACAAAAATGCTAAAGCTACTCAGAGACCGACAGATGCTAATGAAGTTAGAGCTCTCATTGGGATTCTTACATTATCTGCAGCAATGAAAGATAATCATTTGCCATCAAGGGAATTATTTGATGTAACATTTAGTGGAAATCGATACCTTTGTACTATGTCGTGTGGGAGATTTAATTTCCTAATAAATTGTCTAAGATTTGACGATAAGTCTACGCGCCAAGAACGCAGATTGGTTGATGTCTTTGCTCCTTTTAGAGCTATATGGGATCTTTTTATAACAAAATGTCGCGAGAACTATAAACCCGGTCGCTACCTTACCATTGGTGAACAATTATTAGGCTTTAGCGGAAGATGCCCCTTTCGTATTAGTATACCTAACAAGCCAGATAAATACGGTATTAAAATAGTGATGGTGGTGGATAATTCTACAAAATATATGGTGGATGCAGAGCCCTATCTAGGTTCTTTTACTAAAACGGATGGAGACCTTGGGGAATATTTCGTGAAAAATTTGACACGTTCTGTTCACGGAACCAGTAGAAACATAACAATGGATAATTGGTTCACTTCTATTCCGCTAGCCAAGAGTTTAGTAAGAGAACCATATAAACTAACTTTAGTTGGAACTCTAAGAGCTAATAAACGAGAGATACCTGGAGAATTACAAAACGAGCGAACAAGAAGAACTGGAACTGCTATATTTTGCTATGACAATGAACTCACCCTGCTTTCCTATAAACCTAAACCCGAAGAAGTTATATTTTTATTATCAACGTATGAAGAGGAAGGAAAAATAAATGAAAACTCTAAAAAGCCCATATTGGTTGAGTTTTATAATCAAACAAAGGGTGGGGTGGATACCTTAGATCAAATGTGTTCCCTTGCTTCTTGCAGTCGAGAAACACGGCGCTGGTCTTTGTGTAATTTTTATGGAATGCTCAATATTGCATTTATAAATAGTTATATTATTTATTTAAATAATACCATTGAGGCAAATAAAAAACCCGTATTGAGATGTGAGTTTTTAAAAACTCTCCATTGCAAATTAGTCGAGCCACACTTGCGACAAAGATTGGCAATGCAAACCCTTCAAACTGGCCTACGTCATTCAATTACGCAGATTTTAAATATGCCAGGAACTAGTAGTAAGAGATCTATAGTTGAGACTGAAGAGAGAGTTGCAGCTGTTGTTCTTCCTATACAAAACAAAAGGAAAATATGTGCGTTATGTCCCTCCGCGAAGCGAAGAATGACAAAAAGTACATGTACCAAGTGTTATAAATCCTTGTGTGGCGAACATAAACTTGATATATGTCACAAATGTCTTAGGAGGTCTTAGGTCCTAGATTAAATATGTATAAAATACTTAGCCTTACTCATACAAATGATATTAAAATTCAACTAATATATGGTCTCTTAAATAACGTCATTTTATTTCACTCTATTAGACAGTAAGGTAACATTATTTACATAACTATTAAATCACTACAACGAGTGTGAAGTTTGCAAAGAATTTTAACATAACTACTTATTGCGATTTCGTTATTTATATGAGCAGATGTACTAAAAATACAAACGCGATAGATACGTTAATTCTTTGCAAACTTTACACTCGGGTACAGTAGGTATATAAGTTAAATAGCGTTCGACGAGTAAGTTGGTTAGTTTATAAGCTTTAAATTTAAAGGAAGGAATGTAAATTGAAAATTTAAAGTTTTTTTTTAAGAAGTTGAATTGTATATTTTGCATGAAACCCATGATCTCATTAAAAAGCTATTAAAGAATATTTTTAAATTATTGTGTTTCAAAATATAATAGGACCTCTGAAACCTCTATTTTGAAAAAGCGTATTATAAACGACGACGTAATAAGGGTTAAAAAATTAGGTAAATATTTAGGATTATAATCAAGAGTTAAGGACATTACCGCAAAGAGTAGGAGTTAGGAGTTTGACGGGCCAGCTGGCGTGGTTGGTTAAGACTCTGGTTAAGATTCCACCTATCACGCCGCAGGTCGTGGGTTCGATTCCCACACAGGACATGCATGTGTGTGCATGTACATGTCTGTATGTCCTGAGTCTGGGTGTAATTATGTATATTAAGTATGTATTTACAAACAAAAAGTAGTATATGTATTATATCAGTTATCTGGTTTCCATAGTACTGCTGTGTTTAGTTTGTGATCAGATGACCGTGTGTGAGGAATGTCCCATGATATTATTATTATCGTTCCAAATTGAAAGAATTTGAAGCAAATGCAGTCTGAATTGTAACAGGTGGATATTTCAAGATGGCATATAATCATTTAATAAGAGATGGGATGGGATCATAATGTACGAAAAGTAAAAAAAAAATTAAGAGAAATTCAGTGTTGGTCCCATCGTAAAAGTTGTTCAGAAGGACTAATCCAACATAGGTTTCCAAAATATGCCATCTCGAAATCTCCACCCAGTATTTAATTCAGACTCCATTTTCTTCAATTTCTTCATAAGTTCTCTCTTTTTGGTGTTATATCTGACAAATCCGTTGTGCCGTAAATGCAAAGCTAGTTAAAAATATCGACTATGATTTCAAAAAGTGTTTAAGTTATCTCAGAAAAAATCAAATCATTATCTCTATCAAATTCAAAATCATTTATTCAAATGGACCTTCTTAGGCACTTATGAATAGGCTGTCTCTAAATACTCTAATACCGGTTCGGAAGCATTTGCTGAGAAGAGCCGGTAATAAACTCAGCAGTTACTCTTTTCAAAACAAGCTTAGATTCATTACATAATATTTACATTCTACTGGCAGTCTGGCACTGACAAGAATTGCGTGCCCGTGCGGCGACAAAGTAGACTGAATTGATATTTAATAAGTAAATAGCAAACTTAAGCAGACCAGCCCCCACAAGCAGCATCTGTTCGTGTTGTTATTCCACATTATTCGATGTCTATTATTTAAAAACATTGTCTTCTTTTTAAATCAGTGTTTTATTTTATAAAACTGTTTCCAGATAGACGTAGTCCCAGTGAACAACTCAAGGAAAGTTTGATGTGTGATCTAAAACAGGCAATTTCTGAAATGAAAAAGCCTCTTCTAGTTGTAACCTCAGAACCCGAGCAATTCACTCAGAAACGCTGTGGGTTTTGTTCAAGAAGTAAGGATCGAAAATCTAGGACACGGTGTCATCAATGCAAAATTCCAATTTGCCAGGAACATCAAGTTAAAATATGCTTTCAGTGTCGCGAATTAATCGATAATGTTCTTTTTTAAGATCAATTTGTTATCTAAAGGTTATTTTTTTACATAAATATAAAACGTGTTTATAAAATAATTTTAGTAAACTTATTATTTGCCTTTTGGAGGTGATACCTATATTACCATGGATGGAGCAACACTAATTATTTATATATGCAGTAGGTAGTTGTATATGTAGTAGTAAAAGAGGAGCCATCATTCCATTTCCTAAGCGGTAGGAGGGAACAGGTTATTCTAGGCTATGTGTTCTTACAAATCTCATGGGGATTTGGGGGAGAGACGGTAACGTGTGATTGGAAGTTGCAAGCGTTGCCTTTAAAAAAAAAAGGTACTTATCTATACATATAAAATGCTTTGTCCTGAATGACTGACTGACAATCAACGCACAGCCTAAACCGCTGATCGTAGAGACCTGAAACTTGGAGGGTGTGTTCTTTGTATGACGTAGGCATCAGATAAGAAAGGATTTGCCGAAATTCTACCCCTAAGGGGGTGAAAAACGGGGGCAAAGTTTGTATGGGACCACGTGATTCCTTGGTCCGATCTACTTAAAATTTTGCATAAACATTCTTTAACACAATTGATGGAAGACGTGTTTCATATTTTATTGAAACTCATCGCCAAACGGGGCTAAAAAGGGGTAGAAAGTTATTTTAGGGGTGATTTGCATCGAAGTTGATATCAATACTCCTTAGTACTTTTGATTTAATTAACATTTTTTTATTTTGACACATGTTTGAAATCTCAATCCGATTTTCACAGATTACAGAATAAGGCAGATGGAGCGAACGGAACACGGGAGTGAAGCCAAAAAAGCAAATACAAATTGAAAAACACATACCTGGTATTCGCTTTTGATTTTTTATTTGCTTTGTTTAAAAAACTTTATTTAACGAAAAACACTTTCTTTTAAATAAATTAGCATACAGCAGATTTTAAACATAGCAAATACAAATTCAAAAGCGAATACCAGGTATGTGTTTTTCAATTTGTATCTAATTGCTTTTTTTGGCCTCACTTCCGTGTTTCGTGCGCTCTATCTGCCTTTTGTTCTGGAAACTGAAATGCTCTTTAAAATTGGAATGTCAAATATAAAAGAATATTTAAATAGGATTAGAATTCGAAATTTGTTTGGTAGTTCATTTTCTCGGACTTTTTGGCGGGAACTTGCAGAGTGACGTTGCGTTTTCATTTTTATTTTCATAAATTCGTGTATTTTGAGTTTTATTGCATATTATCGGTGGTATTTTATCCAATAAAGATCAATCCATGTGCACCAGTGAAGTGAAATGAAATTAATTATGTGCATCGTGTCTTTTCAAAAGTCCGTGAAGAGTTTTAGTACATGACCACCACTGTAGTATAACATGACTTTTATGGACGGTGACTGACTGCATGAGGACTATGTGAAAGTGATTTATTGTGACTATTGCAAAATACACACCCGTGTGACGCCCATGAAAAAAATCTCTATTTCATTAGAATATTTTTAGTGTAGTTAATTTAATTTCTTTCTCATATAATAATTAAATAAGATTCTTTGAGATTCTTTTTTGTGAGGTATAATATGGGTTTTTAGTTTTAATTGTAAAAATAATTGTTTTTGTTTTGTTTGTTGCGTCTAATAATCAGTGGCGTGCATTGGTTTTCGATGGAGAGAAATCAAACCGTACGCGGGTGAAACCGCGGGGGTCTGCTAGTTACATTATATAACAAATTTCCAATCAAAATAAATGTAAGCCTTTTGTTATGGCTTTAACTACATGATTATTGTAATCCTTACTAATCTTGATTTTGAATTAGCACGCTGAACTGGCAATGAGCCAGTGACGGCTGTTGAAGAATGGACGATCGATGGAGCAGATGGGTCGCCCCTCAGGTCGATGGAACGACAACCTTTAATAGGTAGCCGAACTGGGCTTGATGCGGGTGACAACTAGTGGCAAGCCGCACTTTAGGTTTACGTCTATGTCCAGCAGTGGCTGAAAAAGGCTGATGATGATAAATTATACATTAATCTTATAACACAAACACAACTCTGGATTTGGAATCTACATTATCGTGTAATCTACGAGTGTGGGTTAGAAGGCCTTTAAAAAATAATTATGCTACGCATGTAGGTTTATTTGATCAAATCTGGATACCAAAGGCCCGATTTTTCAACCGCTAAATAAAATTCGGAAAAGATATATATCTCTGATAAGTCTAAACAACTGATTTAATTTCAAATTAAAAGCTTGATACAGTAGGTGGCCATTGAAAAATTAGTCCTAAATAAATCAATCTTGCCCCATTTAGGAAATTAGCTTCGACATTGAAGGATTACGCTTAAGAAAAAGTTTGTACCAGGTGTGACCTGCAGTTCCCTTTTTGCGGTTGAATTTGTGTTGGACATTATATTTTTCACAGAATTGAAAGGCCTGCTCCTTTATAAACGTCGGTGTAAGAGGCAAACCAATTTTAGCTAATGTTTTGATTCTTTGACACAGTTCATGTTCCTGATCTTTAGTGAGAGTACTCTGTTTTCCTAGGATTTTTGAGGTAACGCCCGAAATCAAATGATTTCTTAATGTTCGTCTTGGAATATTGTATTTTGTTGCTGCAGCGCTTTGACTCATATTTTCTATTTGTACTGCTAAAATAGCTGCTTTTAAATTCTTTTCAGACCAAAGCCCCCGTTTCTTCTTCTGTTGGTGTCCTAAGAACAAATGTCAAAAGTTTATATTAGATACTCATTTCCCAAGTAGTTATTATGAGAATGAAGCACCCCCAATGCCTACTTTTGTTGTTATAAAACAGATAAATAAGTAGATCCTATATCGCGCCACGGATTAAATAGTGGTTCAGTTTTAAAACAAGGGTCTGGTGATCCATGCAATCAAAAATCCTGGAATGATTTCAAAATAAGCCAACCGCAGGTCGTAGATTCGGTTCCCGCACAGGACGTGCATTTGGTGGGTGGCTGGGTGTAATTATGTATAATAATAAGTATGTTATTACAAACAAAAAGTAGTATATATCAGTTATCTGTTCTCTGCTTAGTATATATGGGATCAGACGGCCGTGTGTGAAGAATGTGCCAGGGTATTTATTTATTATTATTCATTAATTATTTCCACATTATTTCCTCACTGATTTTGCTAAGCGCTGGAGGAACAGAGCAAATCTATAATTGGAAGGATATTTTTGCACCCAGATCTAAAATTGGAACGATTTTACCTAGCCAAGGCAAATTTGAATAGCTGGGCATACTGACAGCTACTGACAAGATGATGTTTTCTTGGTTTTCCTTGGTCGTTTTTTTGATCACTTCCGCGTGGCTTGGATGGCACTAGCCAAACGTATTTTAATTGGTTGGTTGGGTTTCTGGTCGCACCATGGTAAGTGATGATGTGGCCGAAGGTGGTAAGCACACAAAGCCTAGAAGGAACTGGCTCTCAAGTTTGAACACACCTATAGGTGCTTGGCGACAGATTTTATATGTAGCTATTATGATAATCGAAACAACATCGAATAACATTAAGGTATTTTTAATACTAATGAAATAATTTATTCTTACCGAGTTTAGCTTACTTAGTTAAGCTTTGGTACATAGGTTCCGCATATCACAGAAAATTAAATAGTACCTACATCAAATTACAAATAAAAAAAAAAGAAAAAAGTATATGTTAATCAATACAAATATTTTTGTAACGGTAAATTCTGTCAGTTCTTGGTTAATCACTTGTCACTAGAGTAGTTTTTTCAAGACTACAGATTGCTACACTCAAATTTCAGTACAGTGAGAGATAATAACAAAAAATACAAAGACAGGACAATTGAATTTGGCTTTAATGTCCTATTGGACGAACGCATTAGGTACACAGGAATGTGGGTGCACTGCATCGGTTTTAATCAATTTACCATGAATTGTCCTTATCTTCGCCCTGCAATTGTAACTTTTTCTATGTATACAGTACCAGAGTTGCATTTTCCTTTGACGGTATGCATTATGTGGCCTGTAGAAGCATCCTCGGTATAACAGTTTAGGATGACCGCCGGCGACTTCGAAAATTGTAACCGCAGCTGGAATGAAAACCAATTGCTTTTAAATAGAAGACATTTGTGTATCCATTGAACATCTATTCATTCACACAATGGAACTCGATGAAACCATAGTAGGTCATCAGCTGTGGCCAATCAAACAACTTCAACTTAGGGCCTTCTATTTCTTTGCCTTTTTAAGTACATACAAAACTAAACCAATTAAATAAATGTTTACAAAAAAAAACAAATAGCTTGCAAACGCAATTGCAATATGCGGCTGTGCCGCACCACGGCAACATTAACCTTCAGACTCGTCACAAAGACTAAAAAGTAAAAAGTGTTCCGCCATCGTCAGCACCACATTTCCTGAGACTCGAAAAGGTGGTGAAACTGACATGAGGAATAAGGGCTATTACGATTCCTATCGATCGAGAGGCGAGACAGCAACGTCTGCGATGAAAAAGGCCAAAAGTGTATCAATAGGTGTGCAATCCTTTCCTTACTAATTTTATAAACGCGAAAGTTTGTATGTATGGATGTTTGTTACTCTTTCAACTTCAAACTTAGATCAAGATAGAATATGTTCTGGATTGATACTTTTTATTCCGGGAAAACATACGAACCCTCGGGAATGCGGGTGAAACCGCGCGGGACAGTAAGTATTTTCATAAAGCCATATTTCGTACGAATTTTTTTAAAGGATTCCTCTTACTTTTTTCTATTTTTTATTAAGTTATTAACGAGATGGAAATCGAAATAGTCAATAGTCCATTGGTAGATATTTTGATCACATATTTTTTCATACCACATTATAAAAAAGGAAAACACCCCACAGCATCTGGACTTTGAACCTGTAGGTTTTGTTAAATTATGCAACACATTGAATAAAGCCAAATCCCCCTGGTATTTGGTAGTGGTTCGCCTCTGGATTTGGAGTAAAGAAAATGATACGGTGTAACCATTTGCAGGCAGGTTCGATAAGCAAACGTAAGCAGTGACAATGAGTTTATCTTTATCTTGGCCCAAAACCGTCAAACAAAACACTTTTCAAGGAGCGAAAACGTATCCACAATAAGTTTCAAGCTACGCAATCAATCACACCAACCTGTACGGTGCAGCCGTACATTCTCCTAAGAGTGCGTACAAAGCAACATATTATTTTTAATTATTTAAATGAAAAAATATTTTTAAATGGGTATTTTCACTATATACGTGAGTGAGGGTTCTATCAGAGCAAAAACATAATGGAATGAAAATTCCTCGATATAAAAAAAATCACAAAGTTACCTCAAATAATTATGAATTTTCGATTTCATTCGTTCATGGTGTATTAAGACAAAAATTCGATAAATAATATCACTAACGTATGACCTAGGGCTGGTACTAGCGATTTTTTTAAAATATTCAATACTTTACGAGTTATTTAGATTAGAAGCGCTTAGTTAATTTTTGTTCCGCAAAATAAGCTATCTCCGTCTCATGCCACGCGAATATTAGACATAAGTTTGTTTCATCTGACATTGCCATATTTTTCTGGCTTTGTCAGCATTTTTACGCGACATACGCGGTTTCATTATTAATTGCAGCTCATGTTCGGTCGGGTCGCTGGCACGCCGCATGTGCTCACTGCCAAATATGTGGGAGTTTTTACCAAAGTTTAATAATAAGTAATTCATCTGTTATGCAGTTGGAACACGTCTTTTGTTCAATATAGTTTTTAAATAATTCAAAACAACCATATAAGAGAGTTTACAGTCTACCAAGAGACCGTACACAACCCATGGGATGATCTTTTTCTCTCATAACATAGATACTAGTTTCTCCACAAATGTTTAATTAACTGCCTAGGTATGTAGGTGCAGTAAACAAATGAAAATACTATCTGGTGTTGAAGATTTTTATTTTTATAGTAATTTTTTGTAAGTAATAATAATTACGATAAATCGTGAGATAGCCAATAGTAAAATTAAACAGCTTAAAATAACTCGAAAATGATTTAAATAGACTAACCCCCGTATTCATAATCGCTTTTTAACTAAATCAGTGTAATAGTGTCCTCCGTCTCACTCTTTCGATCACCAAATGTCACGTGTCAGATAAAGACTTCAGAATTTTTGCTAATCAACGTTTGATAACTTTATTATGAATAAGGGGGTAAGAGGTTTAAAAAAATGCTGTCCATTAATTAGCTAACAAGCATACGACCCGCCTGATGATAAGTTGTTATCGGACTCTTCACCCCTTCTTGAAGTACCCCCCGAAATATGCAATTGGACATCGTCACAATCATTTTCAACCCGCTTCTTAAATATACTTTGAAAGGGATGAAAAATACTTATAAGATTGCATATCATTGGTAAAAAAGAAGATATCTACTTCGCTTCATTTCTATATAAAAAAAAAACGAGGAAAATGCTCGAGAATGCGCGATAGTTTCTCTGTACCACCGTTCCGTTCATTTGAGTAGGTTGCCTAATAGTAACTTAGATATTTTTAAGGCTCGATAAAATATGTTAAGTCTAGAATTGTCTTATCCAAGTTCAGTGGCTGTGTTTATCCTTGTACTTAGTGACGTCATTTCTATACATCACTAATGACGCTTTACATTTTTCTCTATATTTCTCGCATTTCCAGTGGATAGCGCCATTTTCCATAATATTGTGTCTGACGAAACGGTGTTTGCCCGCGAAGAGAAGAGGTACTCCGTTGCTTGGTATTTTCAGTTCGAAAGCTGAAATAAGTAATATTAACAAAAAATATGTAATATTAAGTCTTTGAAGTGTAGTTAATATTTTTTTTAGTTGGAGTAAATAATTAAAAAAATAATACCAAAATTATTTTTATTTTAAATGTGCAAGTAGGCATTTTATATATTAATGGAATACAATGTATAAGTTTGAACAACTTATATATTTTGAATAACATACGAATACTCTGACTCTCGACTCGAAACGTAACATAATATGATAATATTTTAAACATAACCGAAATAGATGTATTTGGAATATTAATCACAATTAAACAACAGAACAGTAAGTAGTAAGTACTATAAAATAAAATAAAAATAGTATCAATCAATTTGAATCATCAAAATCAGTTTTAAACCCAATAGACTAATCAAATCCAAATCAAAAATGTTAAGTATGTATTTAGAAAATTACAATAAGATTTTCTTAGATTTATTAGAAACTAGCTGTCCCCCGCGGATTCACCCTCGTTCCCAGGATAAAAAGTAGCCATTTCCTTTTCCATACCATAGGCAATCTGTATGCCAAATTTCACGATGATCGGTTGAGTAGTTAGGGCGTGAAAGCGTAGCAAACAAACAAAGAAACTCACTTTCGCATTTAGAATATTAGTTAGGAAGTTAGGATTTACGATACTATAATAGGAATCACGAAACATAAAGTAGTAACCGTACCATAAAAAAAAAAACAAAATCACCCCTTCGTTTGTCTTTTTTTTTTCTAAAAATATAATAACATACGTAATTTCAGTAAGTATTTTCGATATCCAACAAAAAACCAAATGACTTCCTCATACAAAACTACCGATGACATTTCAATGATAGACAGCAGCTTGGGTATAATAGAATAAAAAAATTATTTTATTTCTTCCGCAATCCACGTCTGTGTGATTTGTGTTTTCCTCGATTATCTGCTAAGAACAATTCTGCCGTATTATATTGTTTCTCTAAAGCTGTGCGGATCGGGCGATCAGATATGCCAAGCGTGTTTTTGAAGAACAGTTTACACACCCGTATTTTATCAGCGTTTAAGTCGAAGTAAAATGCATTATTATACCCACGCTGAATTGCACCTACACGCACATAGCGATATTTGGGCATGATCACCGTACTATGATGGGAGATATATCGCCACTGCTTTACGATGCTCCCCAATGACCAGTATTCATCAAATAAAGTCTTTCTTTGTTCTTCAGTGAATTTTGAACTGCATCGCATCTTGCATTTTTCCGAACAGGGATCATTCATTTTACGTTCTGGTACCAACTTGTTTGTGGTAGTCTCGTAGGATTTTCCTGCATTTCTTAGTCTCTTTAAAACGTTTCTCTTCCATTTATTTTCATCTCTATTTCGTTTTTTCATTTTTTTTGAGGGGTCAGTCCCTGCTGCTTTTTCTGTATCATTTTCATCTGGAATATTTAAAGCGTCGCCACTATTGATTGCTGATCGCACCTGTTTTGTTTTTATGTCTTTTTCTTCATATATACCCTCGAAAAAATTTATCAATGTCTGTCGAACGTGCTTTTCTGGTATTTCATAAAGAGGATCTGCGTTAAAGTCTTCACTTTCTGTAATAGATTAAATATTATAAGTTCTTGTTTAAAAAGTAGTATTCTAATGTACCACCATAATATCACCATGTATCAAAATGGAAGTGATTCAATCGGACCTACTAATTACTTTATTTTCTCTTCTCTATAGCAAAATAATATAAATATTTGGTACATTGCAACTACAATTTATTCTTTTAATTGCTTGATAAAACACCTGTTTAATTAATACATCAACCGGAGGAAGACAACGCTACTATTATTATTTACATACACGAGGTACTTAATATGTATTTACAAAATTTACATGTTAACAAAATGCCTTTATAAATTAAGATCGGAAATATAACTCATAATAGAAATAAATAATCGTAAGACTTGCTTACAAAACTTGAAGTCAATATTTTATAGGTTAATGATTATGACACTCATTAAGCTTGACGATCATGTTGCCATGGGTGATGGCAATAGCACGGCACTTGTTAAAAGACTTGCAGCACCTCCAACGGGTTCTTCCACGCCTGCTGATGTAATGTCTCATAAACCGATTATTACCAATCATCAGAACGCTTCGACCATCATGTTGCACAAAAGCTGCTAATTTTCGACCTATAATAAAAAAATGTTTTAGTTAAACTAAAGATAGATGGTAATGTACAAGGAATGATAACAGGATTTTCCGCCCATCAAAATTTTCGCCGGTGATTTAGCGATGTGTTTTTTCATTTAGAATGTGTTCATTGAATTGTATGCTACGAATCGTAACTTATTAATGATTCACAACTCATTCTTAAATTAAACAATTTTAGTGACAACTTAATATATTACAATAATATATAACTTTTCATTGTTTGCCAAATAAAGGAATAATAACAGTGTATGTGTTTATTTTATTTATAACGTCCGTTCATGTCATCCTGAAAAAGGATTCATTTAGTACTTATCTTTTCATTTGCTTCTTCGCCATGACTATGAACACCTGTTACCCAGCCAAGAGCTGACCCTATAGTTACAGCTGATGCCTTACATCCAGAACGTTTTCTAGTACATCTCCAAGTTACCCTTAATCCCAGACAGTAATCTTGATAATACTTGTAACCATTTAGAATTAAGATCTTTGCTCCCCGCTTGCTTCTTATGACTGTGAATAAAAAAGCCCGATAAAAAAAATTACGTCACGATTTTTAAAATCACTAGCTAACCCCTGCTGTCACATCCTCATTTCCGGGATAAAATTTAGCCTATAACCCTTTCCATACCATAGGCTACCTGCGTGCCAATTTTCACCACTATCGGTTCAGAGGTTTAGTCGTGAAAAGGTAACAAATAGACTGACAGAGTTACTTTCACATTCATAATTAGTATGAATGGATTGGTTGTTCTATATTCCTCCTCTATAGCAAGTGACAACTTTGTGAAAGTTGATTCTCTTTACCTTTAGCGGTAGACACACAGAATCCATATCAAGTCTTAGATACCAAAAATATATTGCCTACTGAACGTGTATACAAGAAATTTGGCCAAAATTTACGTGGATTACGTAACTTTCTTGCAATGAAATTCAGATTGAAATAACCTCTGAATCGGTAGAAATATCACAAAATCGGAAATGTTTCCATTTCTAATGAACCACTGTTTGTATTGCAGTTATCAGAACGTAAAAAGTTATCAGAAATCCGCTATATTGAACCGATTTCAATTCGAAAATAATTGAAATTTTGTTACGTAATCGCCCCGCTGAGCACACAGATGATAAATTGAGCTGTTATGTTATTTTTAACTACACTCACCGGCATTAAATTTGGCCCAACCTCGAAATTTCATACAAGAGTAGTTTTCAGTAAAGATTTTCTCTACTTTAATGTTGATTTAAGGCACTGTATTTGGTATCATTTAAAATATATATAAAAGTGAGCATTTGGAAATTTCAACTGAATTTACGGCACCATTTCTCGTATACGCCAAAAATGTTAATTAGCAAAAATATAGCATTTTTAAAAATTTCTATATGAAGATTGAAATTCCTCAAATGCCACAATTGAACGTTTCCAAATTTAAAATAACAACGCCGTCTGCTAGTTCTTTTAGCTTTGAAACGATATCAAATGCAGTGCAAAAAGCTAATATTAGAGAAGGGAACATCCTTGCTGAAAACACCTCTTGTATGAAATTTCGAGCTTGGGCCAAATTCAATGCTAGTGAATTTATAAAATGAAACAATGTAGGTGTACCATTTAAATAATGTATTATTTTTTGTCGGTTATAAAACTAGATGCACTAATGGCTTATTCAAATTGCTATTAAGGGTTGCATGTAAGCTAAACTTCATTGACAGATTTATACAGATTCACGAATGAAAACATGAAAGTGATCTTGATCTCAAGACAATACTAACCCTAGAAGAACTGGTTGCTAGAACAGATTTTCAACTTTAGTGTAGTGGTAGCCAGCCAGGCGGATATTATAAAATACTTATTTTACATAGTTTTATCGAGTCAATCGTCAAAAAATTTACAAGGATTATTTTCTTTTCCTCCTCCAAATTTTCTTTTTTCAGGATTTCATTCGAGAAAAATTAAAAAAAAAAACAGTTGTATCCTAGAATTGACTCGCAATCTTAGTCTAGCTTACACGCGCCCGTCACACAATAAGTATTAATTAGAGATAAGTAGAAAATAAAGCAATAAGGTGCTCAAGATACACCGAATAAAATATATTCTAAATAGTAGCGTGAAGACATATTAACTTAAATACTTAAGAGAATTTAATTATTCTTATTCATTGAGATCATCAACTTTGTCACTGCAATTATAAGGAACGTCTAGTTTGTTCGTACTTTCAGCCAAATTTTCATTAACAGCGCCTACTTGAGTCTCTATGTTATTCTCTTCCATTTGTAACGGGTCATTAGAAACTGTCATGTTACAATCATCAGTCACATTGACAAAAACGTTCTCTTCATTATTGTCATGGTTCTGTATAAAATCAGTTGATTTAATTACACTTTCCATTACAACTTTTGGTACAGCTGATTCATCTACCGGTGGTAATAAAGAATTCACTATCTCGCTACAATTTAATTTAGAATTATTAAGAGGATCTACAGCATCTTTTACTTCTTCTTTATCTTCAATAATGCTATCAGTAGCTGGTATGGACGTGAAATGGAAATTTTGTATTATAGAAGAATGCTGAGTTTGTTGAGTTTGCCCTCGTTCTAATTCTTCGTCATCAGAGAGAATTTCTATCGGCGCTTCATCTCTGACTACTTCTATGACATCATCATCTGAACCGTTATCTTGGACACCCTCAGTAGTTACTCCACTGATGATAAGGTTCCTGAATGCGTTTCCAGCGTCTGAAGAAAAGTCAAATATTGTAATTTCACGTGTATACAAGATATTGAAGACGGTGATAACCAGTAGTCTACGGCGAATTTGTAATACTACTGTACTATAATTACTATATCTAAAATCTAAATTAATGGACGAAGGTACCTCATACAAGGTGTAACAAAGTAAACAAAAACAATGTAAAAAAAGTATTTTTTTATCCACGTTGCGGCGCGACGATGTTGAGGAGAATATTTCTGTATATTAGATGACAATTGCATTTTCAGTAAGCAGCTGCATTTGAGAAGGAGTTCCTCTCTAGGTTTGTGTGCTGAACTTATCTTCTGCTACGTTATCATTAAGGTAACATGGTTTAAATTTTGAGACCCTTCATTACCCTCGACAATTAAATATACAATTAAAACAACAACAACACATTTATTCTATAAACAGTGTGATGACATCAATTGACCAGATTTATGTAAGAGTCTATGTGAGCTAGGTTACATTTGTTCATATGCTTCGGATGATTGTGATCATTATTCATATTGACTATCTCATCTTCAACAGTGTGTACTTTAGCTGTGCAGTCAGCATGAGTAGCACATTTCCAGATTTTCTTCACGTGATGTTGGCAGTAAGTTCGGCATATGAAAGAATAGCCATTGATGATCAGATGACGTGCACCTCTCGCTGAAGTTCTGTAAAATACTGTAAGTGAATATTTATTAATGTCGTTTCATATTATTTAGTTCAACATTCTCGACATTCATCATTTTTTGAGGTAGTAAAAACCGTAAAATTTATTGAGGTACTTTTAAATTTAAAGTAAATTCTTTCCATCCTTCTTTTAGATCTGAAGGTTGTAGGCTCTTTGATTGATTTTTACTACTACCAACAGATTTTGGTTTTACTATTTTTTTATTAAGGGGTAGTGATGATGTGGCCAAAGGTGGAAAGCATACAATGCATGGAATAAACTCGAGTGCAATTCTTGGGAGACTCGAACTTGAATTGACTTGTGTCAATGTCGATATATATATGTTATTTAATGATTACTTCATTAAATAACATATAGGTATGAATCATCATCACACACAAGAATTCTAAAGAATGAAAATTTAGGTTGAACCACAAATTCAATTGTTTAAGCAACTTTAATCTTTTAGGATTACATAATGAGAAAAACACGAGTATGTCTTATATATGTTTATTTATAAAATTGATCACTTATGATTAGTTATGAACTAAAAATATAGAAAGAACTTATGTAAGACCATTCTTCGAAAAAGACGAAGAGTTCGAGAAAGAGTCGAAACTTGTAATGATTTGATATTATTTTTAATCGCAATGGTTACAACTATGTTAGAAAATATTTATGCATCTACTAGGTTCACTGTATAGCTGATTATGAAAAAAAAAACACGTATGTACTCGAATATTGAAGTCTCTATGATCAATAATTGGACTGTTTTACAAAAACTTAAACAGACTTCAAAGTACACTAAGAAGTAATCAAATCCTGATCTGATGATCAATGGGACCAAAGGGGAAGTAAACCCTTCCAGACAAAAAAAGAATTTTCCAAATCGGTTAATAAATGACGGAGTTATGAGGTAACAAACATAAAAAAAAAAAAAAAAACAAACGAATTGAGAACGTCCTCCTTTTTTTGAAGTCGGTTAAATATGACAGTGAAAGGCCAGAGTGAACAGGCATCTTATGGGTACGCGCGGTCCACCCTAGACTACATCTTCGCTTACCATCAGGCGGGATTGCGGTCAAGCGCAAACCTATAATATTAAAAAAAAAAAAGTGTCAAATTTTAGTTAAAAAACTTGAAAAATACTCGAAATTCGAAAAAATTTTTCACCTTTCAGATCTCTTTTTGTAACGGTAGAACATACTGTTTCTAATTTATGTTTAATTGTTATAATACTTTGCAGTCTTTTAAGCATTTATTATCGTAATAGACGATTTATTATAGTCTAATCCAAGAGCCATCAATACTTCGGAAATAGTTCGGCGGATCATGATTATGTTCATGTTTACTGATAGTATATCCACCTGATTGTATGCTTGCAATAGATGCTTTGCATCTCTTAGTGCTCCTGTTGGAACAGTACCAAAGGATTTTACCGGACTTTGATTCAAATTGCTTCTTGTAAGTATAATTGTTGATCATGAGAATCGAATGCTTCCCTTTGCTTGAAGGTAGGAAGTGTACTGAAAAGGAAGGAAAATTAGTACGTAAGTATTATAATATATTCTATCTGTGTGCCAAATTTCATCAAAATCCGTTCAGTAGTTTTTGCGTGAAAGATTAACAATCATCAATAGATACAAACTTTCGCGATTATAATATTAGTAAGGGATAAGGATAGCAACATTAATCTTATGGAAGTACATAACACGAGTAATGTCTTATATCATGTTTACTTATTAAAAAAACACTTTGAAATTATGATTAGTTAGGAGCTAAAATATAGAAAGAACTTATTTAAGTCCATTCTTCAGAAGACTTCTTTTTTAAAATCACTGCATTAGGAAGCATCCGGGAGTTGAAACTTGTAACAATTCAATATTATTTTTAAACGCAATAGTTACAACTATGACAGAAAATGTTTATGCATCCGCTAGGTTCACTGTTCCGCAAATAAAAAAAATAATATAACGAAAAATAAATCACGCATGTATCTCTGAACTATTGAAGTCTCTATGATCAAAATCTATGTGTGATAGCAAATTGTGTGTAAGTATCTAGTAGTTTCCCTTTAGTTTTTTTTTTTTTTCAAAATCATTTATTCAAATAGACCTTCGCAGGCACTTATGAAAAGTCTGACTCTAATACCGGGTCGTTTTTATTTTTAAGGCAGATTTAAGTACCTAAGTCATGCTCACTTTTGAATGGTAAATTCAACTGTATGTACCAATTTAAATATCCTGGGACATTCCTCACACACGGTCATCTAATCCCAAACTAAGCAGAGCTTGTACTATGGAAACCAGATAACTGATATAATACATATACTACTTTTTGTTTGTAAATACATACTTGATATACATAATTACACCCAGACTCAGGACATACAGACATGTTCATGCACACAAATGCATGTCCTGTGTGGGAATCGAACCTGCGGCGCGTACTGGCCAACCAACTGCACGTTCATAAGTGCCTTACCAGGGCTTAAACTGAATAAATTACTTTTTGATTTTGACTTTAAGGCCTTTGCATGCGGCGGCGTTGTGTGACGGGTCGCCCACGTCCCTGCCATATGGCGAGGAGGGCGATGGCTGCTACACGCGTCATACTTGTGAACAGGTGCTGCTTATGGGGTCTGGTCTGTTTAAGTTTATTAGTCACACATTAAATATCGATTCAGTCTACTTTGTAGTTTTACCGCCGCACTGGGGCACGCAATTTGACGCAATTGTTGTCAGTGCGACAAGAATGTAAATATTATGTAATGAATCTAAGCTTGTTTTGAAAAGAGTAATTGCTGAGTATTGCCGGCTCTTCTCAGCAAATGCAACCTTCCGAACCGGTATTAGAGTTTCAGAGGCAGACTTTTCATGAGAGCCTGCAAAGGTCTATTGGAATAAATAATTTTGAATTTGAATTTGTAAAAATTACATAGTCAGAAGTTAGTAAAAAACTTGAATTATAGTCATAACTCGAATATTAATATTTTAATTTTGTTCGATGAAAAAAGAATATCAAAAACTTCCTAATTTTGAAATTGCCTTCTTCTCTGAAGTAAGTAATGACTTATTGACTCGATTTTTACATAGAAAAATAAAATAAAGCCAGTGTAACAGGTTTGCAAAAAAAAGTGGATTACTTGAACATATTTGATCGAAGACATGAACACTTCCCCTTCGATCAAATATTTGTATCGAAACACTTTCTAAATTAAAAGAAATAATTTTGGAGGAGGGGTGGCGTGTTTGTGCGGGGAGTCGTAAGGTGCTCCGTCATTGGCTCATTGACCATCAAGGCCATTGGCGTGATTCTAAGCCTTAAATAAATGTAGAGTGTCTAAATAAAGTAGTTATTTGTCTTATGATCATCGATATACTATTGGATTTAAGTATCTAGTTGGGAAATAATGAATAAGGAAGACTGAAAATGAGTTATTTAAAGTAATATTTAATTAATAATGTACCTATATGTCTAAATCAATATGAGGTTCACATAATAATTGTCATGGAACGTTTTTACTATTAATCACATCACATTTATTTTTTCGTCAATCAAATATCCGTACGTAATATTGTTTTCGGGAGATCACTTGTCCCTACACCTGTTTATTAACTACCGAAGCAAAAAAGACGGAGTTTATAAAAAATATATATAATCAATTAAGAAATCCAAACAGAAATACAGTTTACCCTAAGCATATTCAAGATATAATTTTCATATTTAGTGCTGATTTAAGTTAGAGTAATTGCTGAGTATTGCCGGCTCTTCTCAGCAAATGCAACCTTCCGAACCGGTATTAGAGTTTCAGAGGCAGACTTTTCATGAGAGCCTGCAAAGGTCTATTGGAATAAATAATTTTGAATTTGAATTTGTAAAAATTACATAGTCAGAAGTTAGTAAAAAACTTTAATTATAGTCATAACTCGAATATTAATATTTTTAACTTTCTGTGGGCCTACCACAAGCTCTTAAAACAATATTATTATAACCTTTTTTATCTTTTGTCCTTCTTTGTCATCCGGCGTCTAAACAAGACAAAATACAAATAAGGTACTTGTGATGGGCCCCCAGATCTCTTTTTGTAACGGTATAGAACATACTGTTTCTAATTTATATTTAACTAGCTGTCCCCCGTGGTTTCACCGGCGTTCCCGGGATAAAAAGTCTATGTCCTTCTCCATACCATAGGCTATCTGCATGCCAAATTTCATGATGATCCGTTGAGTAGTTGAGGCGTGAAGGCGTAACAAAAAAACAAACTCACTTTCGCATTTATAATTTGAGTAGTTAGGATAAGTTAGGATAAGTTAGGATTTAGGATTGTTATAATAATTTTCAGCGTTTTTAGGGTTTATGATCGTAATACACGATTTCTTATAGTCTAATCCAAGAGCCATCATTTCTTCGGAAATATTTCGGAGGATCATGATTATGTTCTTGTTTACTGATAGTATATCCACCTGATTGTATACTTGCAATAGATGCTTTACAACCCTTATTGCTCCTGTTGGAACAGTACCAAAGGATTTTACCGGAGAACTTTGATTCAAATTGCTTCTTGTAAGTATAATTGTTGTACATGAGAATCGAGTGCTTCCCTTTGCTTGAAGGTAGGAAATGTACTGAAAAGGAAGGTAAATGAGTATATTTTGAATTTGTTTGCATTAAAAAAAGGAAAGATATCTCTTGTACTACTAGTTGGTCTTCATTATAGTAAACTAGCTGTCTCCCACGGGATCACCCGCGTTTCCGGGATAAAATGTAGCATATGTCCTTCTCTAATATGAAGGCATTTATAATATTCGTTAGGAAGTTAGGATTATATATTATAGTAAACTATTCTAGCAAATGTTAGTGAATCAAAGACTTACCGTATCAGAATGGAATTGGGCACACGTTATATGTATTTTATTCTATAAAATACTTATATAAATGACTTTGCATCATATAAAACAAGATCCTCGGGTACGCAGGGTGGAAGCTAATCCTAACTAATATTATAAATGCGAAAGTGAGTTTGTTTGTTTGTTTGTTATGCCTTCACGCCGTAACTACTTAACAGATCATCATGATATGGCATGCAGATAGCCTATGGTATGGAAAAGGACATAGGCTACTGTTTATCTTGAACGCGAGTGAAACCGCGGGGGACAGCTAGTACTCAATAAATCCTACTAGCCCTAACTAATATTGTAACTGCGAAAGTGAGTTTGTTTGTAGAGTCATTTGTTAACGTTCATAAGTGCCTTATCAGGGAGCCAATTCTCACCTAATCGAAATTGATCGCTCGATCGAAAAAACTACGAATTCGAACTTTTATCGAGTGTAAATCACGTTACGTTATTCTGGCAATTTTGAGGACGGTATATTTAGAAGGAAAACCAGTCATCTCGAGCCTTTATTGGTCGGACTCGTTCGATTTGGCTCCGCCCCTCGAAATTTAACACTTGAATAGGACTCGAACTGTATGTTCGATTCGAAGGTTATTTCGAAGGACGCGAGAATTGGGTCCCAGGGCCTAAATAGAATAAATACTTTTTGAATTTGAATTGAATTGATTGTTTGTTACGCCTTTACGCCTCAACTTCTCAACGGATCATCATGAAATTTGGCATGCAGATCGTATGGAGGACATAGGCTACTTTTTATCCCGGGAACGCGGGTGAAACCGCGGGCGACAGCTAGTAATATAATAATGGAAAAGTGAGTTTGTTTGTATTTATTTCACGTCATAATGGCAGTTCACTTCACTTTAGTAACAAGGCGGAGAGGGACTAAGGCTAGTGAATGCGGGTTAAAACGCGGAGGACAGTTAGTAGTGCAACAAAAAGGCTTCTACACCCAATGTTAAATAAGCTACATCACAAATTTTATAGTTTCTCATCTCTCAGACATATTAAAAGCTATGGCACTGTCTTGTCCGTACCATCTTAGACCGACTCCTTTTATGGTAGGTAGGTATTATATCAGAAGACTCAATTCCAATTATTATGAAGTCTTACGTTGATTCATTCAAACATTCTGCTCTATTCTAAGTGCTTAAGGCTGCTATCTCATAAAAATCAAAATTTCCGGGATTTAAGAGGACCTACTGCGTTTTTAACAAACCTAGGATTCTTATAGTCTTATATACGTATTTCTCTAATTCAATTAGTACAAAAGCGCCACGAAAATTTTTTCGTTACTTACATTTTGTTCGATGAAAAAAGAATATCAAAAACTTCCTAATTTTGAAATGTATTGCCTTCTTCTCTGAAGTAATGACTTGATTTTAAATTAAAATTAAATTTGAAATAAAATAAAGGCAGTGCAACAGGTTTGCAAAAAAAAAGTGTATTACTTGAACATATTTGATCGAAGACTTGAACACTTCCCCTTCGATCAAATATTTGTATCGAAACACTTTCTAAATTAAAAGAAATAATTTTGGTGGAGGGGTGACGTGTTTGTGCGGGAGTCGTAAGGTGCTCCGTCATTGGCTCATTGACCATCAAGGCCATTGGCGTGATTCTAAGCCTTAAATATAAATGTAGAGTGTCTAAATAAAGTAGTTATTTGTCTTATGATCATCGATATCCTATTGGATTTAAGTATCTAGTTGGGAAATAATGAATAAGGAAGACTGAAAATGAGTATATTTAAAGTAATATTTAATTAATAATGTACCTTTATGTCTAAATCAATATGAGGTTCACATAATAATTGTCATGGAACGTTTTTACTATTAATCACATCACATTAATTTTTTCGTCTATCAAATATCCGTACGTAATATTGTTTTCGGGAGATCACTCTTACTCCCTGTTTATTAACTACCGAAGCGAAAAAGACGGAGTTTATCAAAAATATATATAATCAATTAAGAAATCCATACACAGAAATACAGTATACCCTAAGCATATTCAAGATATAATTTTCATATTTAGTGCTAATTTAAAAAATAAAATTAGAGATTTTGTTTGTACGTATTTTCAAAATCCAGTATGCATCTTTGGGTCATCTTCTTCAAAATCATCAATTTTCAAGAGTACAAACGGTGGCAAATCTTAAAGTCGAGCTAGTCCACGGATCCAAGACCCATTCCTCATCTGATGATAAGGCGGAGCTTCATGGTTATGTTGTGCCTTTAGGTCACTCACACCGTCTTTAGGATTGTCAGTAAACGTTGTGAGCCTTGCCTTACACCCCTTCAAGACACCAGAGCACCGCCACAGTACACTACCGGAGGCAGACTTGAAGAATCTCTTGAATGTATGACCACGGTACATCAGTAGAGGATACTTCCTTCCAAGAGGTAAGATATGGACTCCTTAAAAAAAACTCTTATTGTTAAAGTTCTGCATACTATATAGGAATATCTGCTTGTTGCATTTTTACGATTTAACTTTTAAACCAATCGCAATGAAAGGCACACAGATAGCCTATAGTATAAGGACACAGGTTACTTTTAATCCCGAGAAGTCTAATTGATATAATAGTAATGGAAAAATTAATATTAAACTAGTGCCAAAGAGAAAAAAAAGCAGTCGTCAAATTGAAAGAATTAAACAATACAAGAACAATCAATATAATAATTTGAATTTAACAAATAAATAATAACATATAGAAGTGAAATTTATTATTAAAAAAAATATTATCTACCTAATTTGTTGTGGGGTTGAATCCTCCAATGAGATTGAACTTTCTTTGAAGGCAAACTAACAACAAAGCAACGCACAAGACTTCCAAGACATCGAATAGGCATCTTCGATTTCTTCAAAGTCCTTTATGACCCATTTGTTATTAAAAAATAAATTCAAACATTTTAAAAGCACTAAGAAATTTTGGGGGACCGAAAATTGTCGCACGAAGCCTTGTAAAAAACTGTTATTTCGATTCTGATTTTATGATTCGTCCAGTCTTCGTTCTGCCCCTGGGTGGAGGATGATTATGCTCTCTTTTGATAATCATCTGCGTGTCATCCACTAGACAATAAGCCAAACACCCATCGTGAACCATGCTGCATCTCCAGAACACTTTACCATCAGAGTTCTTTTTGATATACTTGTAAATATAATTTCTCCAAACCATTGCCGGATGTTTTCTTTCTTTAGCTGGCACATATAATATTTCTGAGTCTGATTCTGAAAATAATTCATCCACAAAAAAATATCAACAACTTGTTTTGGTAATTAATTTATTATTGAAGTTTTTTGCGAGTTTATTTGAGAAAAACTAATTTTGTGATATTTCGTTTCGTTTTATTTTAATTATATTTATAAAATCACCTTCTCTCTTAATTAATTATAATATCAGATCCACCGGATTTTTATATTTACTACGACTGAAGATGTTTAAACAACTGAAAAATGAAATTAATAATAAAATGAAATTAATAATAATATATAATAATAATATTAAATTAATTAATAATATTAATTAATATAATTAATTAATCATTAATTAATTAATAATATTAAATTAATTATTATTATTATTATTTTAATAAATAAATCCAACAAACGATCTTTTATAGACCGATACACGAACGATAATCGATTTATCTAAGTATGTTTATAGACAGTTTGAATAAACTATTACATGAGGATATATTACGCCAAATGTAAGTTATTTTTATAAAATAATAAATTAATGCATAAACATACCGAGCGAAAATTATCTTTTTTAATGCAAATACCTATACAATAAATGAAATCAAATGTCTTTTTAAATGAAATCAATTCTTGAATCATTTTTTAAATGTTGTTTTTTTTAATGGTTTAGATTATATTATTATATCCTAATAAAACATTTATGATCATGATTCTAATAGAATAGACTATTATATTTTGTAATAATAGTTTAAAAAGAGTTTTCTATACATTCTACCTATGTACAGATACAATTTAATCGAGGATCAATTAGCAGCGAAACTATTTTTACACTCAAATCGGTCTCACAAATAAAATGAACGTTACGCAGAAGATATATAAAGTTAAAGAATATAACATTAAATATACTGCTAAAAACGCTTTAGGTTACAGTATTTTTAAGATAATCTAAAAAAAGTAACCTGCTTACCGTAAGACAGTTACGCTAATGGAACCTAGCGCTACGAAATGGAACTCTTTAGGGCGCGTTTAACATGACTAAATTGATTATCAAAATAAGTAAGTTTAATACAGTCTTTATTCAGTCTAATTATTTACATGTTTTATTTTTTTCTTTAAACGATCACTTACTACTTACTATTTCTCTTGTTTTTTTTATAAATCTTAGTATTATTTTTTGCTTTATATTTGTTTTCTTTTTGGTTTCGTTTTTGCTGTCTCCATTGTTCCCTTTTTTTCTCTTTTTCATTTTCATCAAGGTCACTTATCTTTTTCACAATTTTTTTCACCCTATCCAACTGTTGTTTTTTGTAAGCGGCATATTTTTCTGGTTTTTTTTTAAGATTTTCTCTGTATCTTTTTGCCCGCTCTGCCCCTGTGAGTGGCATTTTCGATAAAGTACCGTTGGTATCTGAGAAATTGAAAATAAATACCGTAAGCAAAAAGCCAGTCATTAGAAACTAAGAATCATGGCAGGATTTGTACAGAAAAATGCACAAATATTTTTTTTTAAGAAGTTTGAATAAATAATAAATTGTAAATACTGGAATTTATTATAATTTTAAAACCCCGGAATAATATAATATTATTCCGGGCCGGATATAGAGTGGACATGTAAAATCAGGTGTTTTATCCATGTTTAGTTCTATTTTATTTTAATAAATATTACTTAAATAACAAATAAAACGTTTATGTTTGGTGAGTAATTTATTGTTGAAGTTAGTGGACAACATACTTTTATGACGGTAATTTCTTTTGAAAATCGCTCAATAATAGATTAAAGTATGAACGATTTATTACTCCATAAACGAAAAATCGTTACACGCATTTAAAAAAACGTAGAAGAAATAACTAAATCTACAGCTATACTTATTTATTTACAGTTTTTAAAAGTATATTCGGATGATTATTTTTATATACATTCTAAAATAGGCTGGGTGGTATTTCAATTCGAGCGTTTCCGTGCTTCTTAGGCCCGTAAAGCCATTAGTCCAGACTATCACAAGGAGGCCTTCTAGGCGGCTTGAAAACTCCAACAGTAGGTTGACCACTAGCCTACCTCCACCGATCCGCAGTGGGCACGCGTGGTGGAGTAACTGGCCATTCCCTTTCACCATTTGTGAAAGGAGGCCTGTGCTCAACAGTGGGGCATTATAGGCTGATGAAGATGATGACTGTTGACACATTGCTGTGGTGTTTATGCTATGCGCTTTGCTCAATTCATGGGGCACGATTGTTGTCATTGTTTTCGTCTTTATATACGCACACTGGACTCCTTGATCTGTGTGTTCTGCTAATAATTGTATGGGTTTGTTGTTCATTTAATGAGCTCTTTAGAAGCTTTCCTCAAGCATTTTAAAGTATGTTTTTCTGACGTTTTTTGCAATAAGAATTCTGAGCTAGGTTTAGCATATTCTAAGACGTAAACTCTTGACGTACCCGTTAGTCGTTTAATAATGCCGGTTCTACCGGAGTATCGGATCCAGTTGTCCGGATTTCATTACTAAGTATTAACATACAACTATACCCAGGAACAGGTGCTGCTTGTGGGGGCTGGTCTGCTGAAGTTTGCTATTTATTTACGTATTATATATCGATTCAGTCTACTTTGTAGTTGTACCGCCGCGCCGGGTATGCAATTTTTGTCAGTGCGATTAGAATGTAAATATTATGTATGAATCTAAACTTGTTTTGAAAAGAGTAATTGCTGAGTTTATTGCCGGCTCTTCTCAGCAAATGCAATATTCCGAGCTGGTATTAGAGTATTAGTGGTATTAGTTTCAGACTTTTATAAGTGCCTGCGAAGGTCTATTTGAATAAATGATTTTGAATTTTGAACTCTCATTAGCAGAGACCGAAGACATTTTACATTGTTCACTGGCATGTCATGTATAGGATTATCAAAGAATCGTGATCGCGATGAAAACTTTACCTATGGCTATTTACAAATGTCAAATTAAAATCAAGTAAGAACAATGCTATTTTTGCCGCCGCCTGTATGTACACAAACTATACACATAACTGTAAATCACTACTTAGGATACCTATAATACCTCGATTTATTTTTTACGCTGCTTGGTTCAGTATTCAATCTCGGGTGATGACAGTGCTGGTCGTAAACCGCTAGGATCGTATCCATGTTGTCTGGTAGCGTCTTTACGAAAGCTTTACACCCAGTTCTGGTTCTCCTTGAACAGTGCCATAGAACTCCAGTGGCAGATAAAACCTTGAATGTGTACGTTTGGTTCTTGAACATCAGTAATGGATGTTTCCCTTTGCCTGATGGTATAAGAATTGCTGTGAATGTAAAACATATATTAGTTTCATTGTTTAGAAATGCTCTTCTAAGATCTCTTTTAAATAAATAATTTAGGGTTTATGTTAAAAAAATACTATACTTGTAAATCGCAGAGAATATCGATGTCGGTTATCATAAGAGCAGCTCATGGTACAACTGGCAGAAATAATTGAATATAAAAAAAACGAAGCTATTACATAATTAAATATAACAGGTGGAGATTCCGAGATGGCATATTTTCGAAACCTATGTTGGGTTAGTCATGCTGAACAACTTTTACTATGGGACCAATAGTGAAATTCTCAAAAAAAAAAAACTTTTCTTAATGTCAACCTTGCTCGATAATAATGAATGAAAAGTAAACATTTTTTTTTGAGATTTCAGTTTTGGTCCCGTAGTAAAAAAAATTCAGAAGGACTTATCCAACATAGGTTTCAAAAATATGCCATCTCGAAATCTCCACCCAGCATGTCGCTAGGTAGGGTTAATTTTGGAAAATGGTTTCGTGAATCTTGTCATATGGTGTGAATATGTGGCGGCATTTCTGTTCCTCTGCTTTTCCTAATTTCTTTTACATTATCTTTTTGATCAGATTTTTTATAGATTTTTTTTTATTGTGATCATGATACATTTTTAGATAGGTTTGAAATTTCTATCGGCATTTGAATAATGTCAGAGTATTTTTTTTAAGTCTACCAGTATTCAAAACAGTTCTAAGTATGGGGAACCCCCAAAATGTATTGTTTTTTTTCTATTTTTATGTGAAAATCTTAATGCGGTTCACAGAATACATCTACTTACCAAGTTTCAACATTATAGTTCTTATCGTTTCGGAAAAAAGTGACTGTGACATACGGACGGACAGACAGACATGACGAATCTATAAGGGTTCTGTTTTTTGCCATTTGGCTACGGAACCCTAAAAACCGGACATGTGCGAGTTGAACACGCGTCGAGAGGGTTCCGTACAAATATTATATTATTTGTAAAACATGTTCTGTAATATTTTCAAACTGCTTATGTAAGTTGTACGCACATTATTGACAAAACCATGTTATAAAGATACACACTTCTTATAGGTTAATCTATAAGTAAAGAATTAGTTTAAGTACTTATTTTTTCAAAAATTTTGGCGCGGTAGTGGGGTAGGAGGAATGATGGTTAGACTTATATAGGCTTTAAAAATATTTAGTTTAATATTATAAAAAAAATAGGATACTAACCTATTTGAACCCTCACGGTACAGCTTGCAATTTTTTTTTTAATTTCCTAATTTGTCCCCCTGGAGTGACCCCATATTTCAAAATCATCAATTTACGTTACACGTCCGTGTTTGAGTCACAGAAATTCATATGCCTACCAATTTAATCGGTCCGAAGTAGATTCGAAGCAAATCAGCTCTGACAGACGGACAGACAAACAGACAGACAGACACACAAGTGATCCTACAAGAGTCCCGTTTTTCCTTTTTAGGTTAGGAAACCTTAAAAACTAACAGTACTATTTAGATTCTTCCAGTATTCCATAACTAGCTGTCTCACGCCGTTTCACCGGCGTTCCCGGGATAAAAAGTAGCATATAGGTTTCCAATCACGAACCTTGTCCTACTCTAGCCAGTTCTCAATTCTCCACCATTTTCAGCTCTAGTCCTGGCTTTAATTGCATTTTTTTTAAATTGAATGTTTAATTCAACTAGGAAAGTACATATTCCAATTTGTTAATAGGGCTCCATCGAGGATTCTACCAGTGTCATGGAAGGAGAAAATTATAATTTTTTGAATCTAAGTGGGAAAATGTATGACGTTCACTAAGAAATTACATTTGGAAATTACAGAAACAACAAAATTGTTTATGGTTTTACCTTCATGGCAGGATCCAACCAAAGATTTTTTTTATCCGATTGGCAACATTTTCTTTCATAACAGCATTTTAGTTATCGGAGTGCTATAGTTCGATTCTGAATAAATAATTTTAAAATACGTTTGATAGTCTTAATAGAGGTTTTAACTAGTGAACGCCATAAGCCTTCGATAAGCATTTTCTATGAATAAGACCGTAATATTATGGGGAGAGAACAGCATAGTGAAAAAAATCTAAATATATCTTTAAATTATTTATTATAATACTACAATAATTACAAAATATTGTAGAACATAAATACACGTACAAAAATTGCCCTTAAATCTAAATCTAGGAACGAATACAGCAAGGCGATTTAACTTAACATAATGTATCATGTTAGTTATTAACTTATAGTAATTGCTTCTATCAACAAATAAAGTAAACTATGAGTATCATGCATTTAATTGTGCTTATTTACATTTTCATGAGCTTTAGGGTCAGCAAACACCGAGACGCGAAGCGACGCGACGCGGCGCGCACTTTATAAAATATCAATTCGTGACAAGTGACTCGCGCCGCGAGGCTTATCCGAATTCTGTCACTGAAATGTCTGTATATTCTATTGCTATCTTAAACTTCCCGCGTCGCGTCGCTTCTCGGTGTGAACTGATCCCAACAGGTCGGTATATCGCAGGTAAAATTATAAAAAATAGCCTTCATAATGATAAAAATAGGAGTAATTTATTTACCTTATTTTTTACAAAACACTAGACCAAAGTATGTCTACTTCCTATGATATCCTAGATGAGAAATTTTTCAATATTTTTTGGAATAAGTTTTAGAATAATATTAGTAAAGTTGTCAGTTTATCACACTGTATAATAAATGCTTATTTTAAATTATAATGTAAGCATAAAAATATGCATAGGAAACTTTTAAAACGGTTATAATCCGCGCACTTAAAGTATGTTATTGTAAAAGAGACAGACTGCTCTATCATAAAAGAGTAAACGAGAGGAATAGAGTGGCCAATACCACATCAATTAAGTTTGCGGCATAACTTTTAAATATGTAATGAACATCTTACAATACTTACCTAATTCTACAATTGGAGAAAACTTTAAGGACCGTTAGAGAAATCTAATCATTTCTTATTTAGTTAGCCTCAAACTGGTATTTTAAAATATTTATACTTACTAATGCCTAATGCTTAACTGAACTACAAAAAAAATTGTTAAATTTATAGTCATAATATTATTTCTATTTAATCGCATACAATGCTTGTTCAATTTTGTGCGCGCTTATAATAATTCTTATGCTAATTATTGCTAGTGTCGAAAAATTTAACAAAATATTCAATAATACCAGCAGTTATTCAATATTAATAATCTATCAGTTGGCGATAGTAATTAAACTACATACACGCTTATTTAATTTTTTTAAATGCGACAATTGTAACTATTATATTAGTTGTGCTAATATTACACAAAATTGTTATTCTGCTTTATTTATTGCTAAGTAATTATAGTATAAAGGCGTCTACAGACGATGTGATTTCGCATCCGATTTGTCGGGCCGATTTCTCTTGTCATACAAACTTTGCGTCAACTTGTCTAATGTTAAACAAATTCGTCGGGCCCCGCCCAATCCGCCCTACAAATCGGGTGCCAAATCATGTTGTTCAGAGACGCTTTTACGAACTGTTATGGGGTGGCTATTGAGCAACTCGTAACGAAACAATATACCTACTCATCACATAAATTGTATAAAAAGAATTATTTATATATTAAATTAAATACTAATAACATAAGCTGCCAATATTACATGTTATCAATAATTTAAGTCTAATTTGTGTCCATACAAGCGAAGGTCTAATGGTGCGTCCATGCTACGCTACGCGAATCGTGCTCGCAGTGTGCTCGTTCGTGGCTCGGCCCGTGCTCGGTTCGCCAAGCATGGACGCACCATAATAACACCTCTTCTTCTTCTTCTTAGTTAAAATATCAATATAAATACTATTTCTAAAAGAGCTCTTAATATTGTACATGCTAAGAAACTGCACCAACTTTTTACAATCGCAAAGTTTTTTCGTAATAACTAAAAAAAAGCTATTGATTTTAGTACGGCTTTAATTTGATTTGGCCGCAATCTCACCATGGTAAGTGATGATGTGGCCAATAATGCTGAACACACAAATGCATGAAGGAACTGACTCTCAAGTGCAGCTATCGGAACACATCGATAGGTGCTTGGCGACTGATTTGCAACTTGATGATGGTAGCCAGGCAGGTGGGTACTACAAAGTACCCTACCACCGAGCTATGGTTTCCTCACGAAGTTTTCATTAACCGAAAGCTCCAGTTGAACGTTGGATTCGAACCCTTCGTCTCGGTATGTGACGTCACTACCACTGAGCTATCGCCATCGCCTTAAAAGCTCTTGGCTTTGGTGGAACACTGAATATAAATCATTTTGACCAAGCTACGGTTTGTGCCTGACGATAGACATTTGCCAATTTTGATGATCCTTGTACATAATTGGTTTTACATTTTACAAGTATGAAGGTATTTCGTGTGTAGTTGACTCTCCGACGTAATCAGGTAATCTTGGCGGCGTGTGATCATGGGGTTTGTGTGCAAAAGCCTTGGTTCCAAAGCTGATCGCCGAAGCTCTACATCCTTTCAACCTTCTGGAACAGTACCAGGAAATACGTCCATCGGCGTTTTTCTTCTGGTAGCTGTAAGTGTAGCCAGAGAGCAAAAGAAGAGGATGTTTCCCCCCTCTTTTAGTCCAGAGGAATGTGCCTGATAAAATTATATTTTTTTAGTAAAGTTGATAGGTTTCGGGTTATACTCTACAGTTTTACTGATATCATTTAACAAGCAGGCAAGTAGATCAATAAAAAATATAAAGTTCTCGATATAAAGTTTTTATATATTTTTATTTTAACAAAATAATTAAGAACAAACATTTTAAACAATAATATCTAATGTATATAAAAAATAACACTTACGCAAATCTTATTCTAATATTTGCAATTTTTGTAAAATTTTCAAATTGCCATTTACCCATGTAAATATCTTATCAACATGAAATATATTAGAAAAAAATATATGTCTTAAGGCACAAGATTCAGTCGTAAATACATCAAAACAGTGTGTAAGTACATAGAAACAGATTTACCACACATAATAAAGTAAGTACCTACCTTACTTCACTAATCGTTTTTGGTATCAAAAAAAAAATACCGCAAAAAATAAATAGCATACTTTTGACAGCCCATATTCAACCGTGTGTCTAAAAGAGACACACATAGTGCGGCAAAGAGAGACACCTTATTATCACAAGTGATTGCTTAGTCCTGGTATGCCATCATTGCTAAAAATAACTCAATATGCTCTTACAACAATATTATTCCGTTTGATAAAACGTGGTTTGCTATGAGAGTGAGCACCACTACTGTCTATAACTTGATACTGTAAAGTTGTGAACAGCTTGGCTGTGCACCTTTTCACTGTTCCTGGCTGTACCATGGTGCACCTCCACGTTGCCACGTCATCCTTGAATTTTTGCAAACTATACGAGTAACTTTTGAAGATTAGAAGTTGCCCTCCTCTTTGGGATTTTGCAAAGGTAACTGAAATGAGCAAGAATTAATATAACATACAATAATACTACTTAGTTCAAGCAGTCAAGTCACTCGGCCTAGAACAGAAAACGATGCATGAGTGGGTCAAATGACTATAAAATTCTGCAGACAAATGGTGCCATTTAAGGCACTGTTTACAGGGAATCCCGATTCTCTCAACGCGGATAGATTGCTCACTAAAAAAGTATTTGACAAATAAATAATAGACCGGGAGATACTGGCACAAATTTCCTGATCATTTGTAGCAGTATGGCGATCCTTCAGGGGTCTAATTACGTAATTACGAAAAGGAAAATGATGGTCATAGCGCTGGTACCGGCGGCCCAATCGCGTGGGCGTTAATCGAACTTGTCGGATAAATTACGAGTGTCGAACGATTTTCCACAACATTTTTGTATTTTCCAATAGTCGATGAAAAAGAAATGGGCAGTTGCGCGTATTAAAATGAAATTTTGTAGACTTTAGCTAGTTATTAAGTTGGTTGGGTTGGTTGGTGGTTTACTGTTGGGCGATCCGCGCGGGCGAGGAAAACAATAGAAATCAATTGTTAATTTTTAACCGCAAGTCAAGGGATAAATAATATTAATGTTTAATTTCTGACCGCCACCGAACTAAGACTGTAAATGTGACTCCCACTCACACACAGACGCGCATATACCTACACACAGACTTACGTGCAAAGTCAACCCAGATATTGTTTATAAATCTAAATATAATATTTTTTAAATGTTTTCGTTTTCCTTTGTGTGGATGTGGACCATCAACAATATTCATTAATTCATTCATTAATCAACTTCTTGTATTTCTACCTCCTCAGTATAGAACAGTTCTAATTCCCTCGGCGAGATAGTGCTCGTCATCACGTCCAACAATAAATATTAATGCAATGCCCTTCACAACACTATAATCAAACTAGTTTCTGCCCGCGACTTCGCCCGCGTGGCCTACAGAAAACAAATTACATATTTTTCTTCAAAAACAAACATAATAAGTGCTCTCACTCCCTCTCAATTGTTTTTTTTTCTTTTTTAAGCCCTGTTGACTCTGTTAGGCATCTCCCATTTCGGAAAAACTGTGATACACGTGACCTTGCTTATCAGTGATATACCTATCAGTCAGTCAGTCAGGACTTTGAATTTTATATACCTATATAGATACACAAAGCTTCGGGAGCTAATACTCTCGTTATTTTAACGACTGCCCAAAAATACAATAATATGATGACAACACATCCCGTTCTCGTCCCTTACAGCATTTGATATAGTTGATAATAAATCTGTTTATTTCAGGCATTGTTTGACACATACTAATAGATGACAAAGAAAAAAATTATACATATAAAAAATTACACACTTATCGACGGCTGCTGTTCAGTCACTTCTTATTTACATCCAAATGGATGATGGAAATCCAGTGTCGCGTTATAGGGTTCTGTACATAGAGACAGCCCTCAGTATACCATTGTAGGAGCGATTCAGTCTACTCCAAAAAGACGCTATACGAGTACGAATAATCGCCTCGAAGAACATGCACGATGCACTGCATTACCTCGGCAACCTCATAAGAACCCGTTAGGCATTATTGTACTGGACTCTTATGGTGTTGATGGCCTTTCTAGTAAATTTCGACCAAAGTTGGCATGTATACATACCAGGCAATATGCTCAAAATAAGGTGTTTTTCACATCTGAATTCTGTTTTAGTGACATTGTACTTTAACCCCTTAATCGACGGTCTGAGGAGCACCATATCGTCAGCATAGCTTAGGTATATTTACACAGACGTTGCCCAAATAACAACCTATGCTGGCGCCCTCAGCTCCCCGATCAGGTTGTTGGTGTATAGGTTAAACAGGTCAGGAGAAGTCCCTTGACGAACCCCGCATTCTAGTCTATAATTACTAGACGTCGTGTCTCCCCACCTTACACTGCTGTACCAGAATCTCATCAGATTCACCACATGACTCGGAACCGCCGCCTCACTCAATTTGGCCCAGAGAATGTCATAATTCACAAGGTCAAAGGCACCGGCTTACTTAAGTCCAAAAAGCACGCATAAACTGAGGTATCCTGTAACGTATAATAATTCACCGTACTCAGAATGGCTGAATCCGTTGAGAGACCGGAACAGAAACCAAACTGTGCGTCATCTATTTTCAAACTCTGCCGTAAATTCTTATACAGAAGTCGCTTCAACACCTTGCCTATAATCGTACCCAATGAAATGGGCGATAGTTACTATATATATAATGGTAGGTGTTATCTTGCAAATAAAACATCTAAGTTTTAAAGTAAATAAATGTATTAAGAAACTATTACAATCTAATATAACATCCTTCTCGCGTCACGTGATATCTCGGTGGTGGATGTACATGTTCACCGACGATATCTTTAAGTTCTTGTTCTTCTGTCAGACGGATGTAGGCTCTGCAATCCTGCGTGTTGGTACAGCGCCATCTCTGGCCGAGTTGGCGAGAAAGCGAACCGAAGCAGTAAGTGTAATCTTTGTACATATATATTTTTTTCCCGTTTGACGTGTATATTATTTTCAGTTGATCTGTAAGTAATTTCAAATGAAAATGCACATTAATAATATTACTCATAGACCTAAATCCCAGGGCCGCCAGACTGGCCTAATTTTTCTTGTGAAGATATGGTGGTCTATATTTTCATGTCATCATCACAAACAGCAAAGGTCCGAGCAATGAGCCTTGAGGAACACCACTAGGAACAGGGATCCAACTGGAAACATAGTTGTTTACTGCTACGGCTTGGGACCGGTTCTCCAAGTAAGATGCGAGACACCGCAAAAGATCACCTCTGATTCCACTACCTATCTGATAATTTGGCAACCAGCAATTTATGTTCAATTCTGTCGAATGCCTTACTATATAGACTCTTCACTTCACTACATCCACTTGAAGACCTGCATCTATTGCTTCGGTTACGTATTCGTCACCGTCGATCGTCTTCTTAAGAAGCCATGCTGAGAAGTGGCTTAGTAAATAAAAAAACTAAACCAAACCACAGTATGGACCACAGAGAAAAGAAATATAATAGAGACGCTATGCTAGCGGAGCCCGCGCGCCACACATGACATCAAATGGGCATATATCAACCAAAACACGCGTCAACGCTTCGTAGTATCCGCCATACTTAGCAGAGGTGCGTAGCTCCGCGAAAAATATTAATTATGTCGTGATGCGCTATTATTTCCTGTAGGAAACGAAGTGAGGAGTCGGAGTGTAACTCAAGGAGGGATTTTCTTTCATCCATGAGTCTAGAAACCTTTATTTAATTGTGATATTTATAAAAATGTATTCGAGATTATGATAATTTTAGGTGTAAGCGATAAACTCTGATACTACTGCAAAATTATACATTGAAGGCAATGTACTCACTTTATTTGTACGCAAGGTAGCGAGCGCAACTCCGCACGTAATGTATTGCGTTCTTTCACATTCGTCGTGAGTCGTGACCTGTCGTGACCCCAAAACACGTGCATCGATAGTTTTGTTCGATCAATATCGATAAAATACATCTTTTTATCACTGATTTGATTAAGGCAATAGTTGAAAGTTATATCAATATCCGCATTCATCTGTTAAAATTAAGCTTTCAAAACGAGAATCTCGAAACAAATAAATTTTATTTCAAGGGCAATAAACCATGTAAAAATAACTTTTTTTTAATTTACTTCATCATGTTACACGTTTTTTTTACAATTCAGTATTCTTTGCACAATTATTCTTATCGAACGTGAATTTTCTTCCGGAATTTCTAAAAATATATCGACGAAATTAAAATATCGATAATTTTATTGATATTTTATCGATAACTTTCGCTGCATTAAGCGAATAGCAATAAGTGTTGCTACTCGACGCCAGTCGACGCAGCTATTACGCAATTATCAACATTATGTCTAATACGTTTGAGTTCAAAATTGCGTTCCATGAAAATAAGGCCATCTAGTGCCGAGTGGCAGAACTTTTTAGTCGATTGAATCTAGTTAGTTTGTAGATTACAAAACGACGTAAATACATTGTACGCTATTGAAAAATAAATTTTATATTAACGTAAAAAGGTATATTTTCATATGTATGACCTGTGTGATTAAAGCTATTTTTGAGTAAAATAGAAACGACCAATCAAAAGGATTGTTTATTTGTAGTACAATATATGATTTAACATTTATTTGTATGAGTTTGGCGACGCTGGTTCCGATACAAATTCTAACGCATCGCCCTTCCAGTGTATTCTCTTTTCCGTGGTATGGACGATTAATGTCTGTACTTTACAGTGTGGTTTTGCCGACGCGTTTTTGACACCTGTTAATATTGTCCAAATCATGGAAACGGGTAATCCTATTGCGATGGGACTTTAACAGGAAGGTTCAGTATTTTATTAGGCATAGCTTAATGAAGGTCCCATCATAATCGGATTAGCCATTTCCGTGATTTGGCCAATATTAACAGGAGTCAGAAACACATTCTCTCAGCCGCTGCACTGTAGTTCTTGAATATAACACGAATCAGCAAGGATGTAAAAAAAAACGGATATATTCTCGCTAACAAAAAACTGTGTCACTCAAGTCGGCCACCACGCTGTACGTACGCAAAACGTAACGCAAACATTCACACATTAGTTGAGCGCGGGTAATCGGCTCTGTGTAAACGGCGACAGAGTCTAGTCTCCCGCGGAATAGCCAACTAAGGCGTGCGTGAGAGGTGGCCGACTCCATAGACACAGTTTTTTAGAAGAAAGATATAAGTATTTTTGATGAAATATAACTTTATTTGATTCTCAAATACTTTCCAGCTTGCGTCACATGATATTTTTGCGGGGGATGCGAATGTTCGCCACTGACTTGTAGGACTTCATGGGTATTAGAAACTTTTATAAAAGTTTTGCAATAACGTGTTTTAGTACAGCGCCATTTTTGGCCAATACGTAGATTTGCAAATAATGAGAATGTGTGCTCTTTATACATCAAATATTTATTTCCTCCTACTAACTCAATCATTTTTGGTTTATCTGTAATGAAATGAAATAAGTACAGGTATTAATTACAAAAGTATTCCAATCGTTCATAAAATTATTTTGCATGTACCCTTAATTAGAACTGTAAATATTGTTATTATTATGATTTATGATGACATCTTAGAATCACTTTGTCTCACGCTGGAGTATGTAATGTATTCTATAATGCAAATTAAAATATAAAAATATGCTCAGAATACTTTAATTTCAATGGTGTAGGTTCATCATCATCATCATATCAGCCCATCCAATCAGTGATCGTTCAATTTTCGCTGAGAACAGTCGTGCAACTCGCGAAGACGCGACCGTGCGGTCCAAATAGTGCAAAGTGCTAACGCATCATAACAAAGCTGGCGAGGCGGCCGCACCGCGATGACCCAGTTATCGTGGCGCACGCTTGTCAGCAAATAATATTGTTAAGGCGAAGATATATTTCGCTAATAAATTTCTCATAATGGCTTCGAATGAATCCCCAGGAAAGAGTAGAATCAAGCTCACAACAGAAACAGAACATCTGCTGTACAAACATTATGGTGAGGAGCGCGAAGAGCGCGAAAAACTGCAAAGCCTAGTAAAGGATTTGCAGAGTCAAATTGAAATTCTCCAACAACAGCTAAAATGCCTTGCGGAGAATAACTCTAAAACAGAAACTACCACCATGGAGATTTCTTCCCCCCATGTTGAATATGGCACGGACGAAGAAGATCTAGCCCGAGAAACTGAGTGGATTCGTGTAAAAACACGAAAGAAGAGAAAATTGAACACCACACCCACTCAAGATAAAACACTCGTCCAAGAACCGAACGTCAGCAATGAAAAGACTAAGAAAGTACCAACGCCACCGCCTATCATAGTTGATGGCATTACTGACTTCCAGATTTTCTACGATTTCCTATCCGAAAACCAGAAACCCGAAGCATTCACCATCAAAATGATGAATGCTAACACGGTCAAAATTAATACAGCAAACGAAGAATCATATAGAATAATAACAAAATCTCTGACTAACAACGATTGCCTATGGCATTCTTATGAAAATAAACAAGAGAGGCCAATACGAGTGATGGCCAAAAAACTTCACTCATCATGCAAACCGGAGAGAATAGTTGAAGACCTTAAAAGCAAAGGTTACAAGATCTTAGAAGCAGTCAATAAATTAAGCTGGAAAACTAAGGAACCACTTAATATGTTCATGCTGACGTTCAATAATGAAGAGCAAATAAATAAAATACATAATATACAAACTATTATGGGCTATAAAGTGGAGATACAGGCTATAAAAACCACCAAACTAGTACCTCAGTGCAAGAGATGTCAGGCTTATGGACATACACAAAGGTATTGCTCCAAAGCACCGAGGTGCGTAAAATGCACAGGTAAACATCTAACCAAAGACTGCAAAAAAACAACTGAAGAAAAACCAAAATGCGTACACTGTGGAGATCCACATCCAGCCAACTATAGGGGATGTGCTATAGCTAAAGAAATCCAACTTATGAGAAACAAAAACTCCAAAAAATCATCTGTAACACACCAACACAAGGTAAACGCCTATGAAAAACAAGATGGTCCTGTCCAGGGTAAGCATATTCAAAGAAAGCTTGATAAATTCACCACTAGAAATATATCTTTCGCCCAAGCAGCTAAAAAAGACACCAAAGTACCTCAGAGTTCTCCAGCAAGTGCTAGCAGTGACAATAAATTAGATGATATCCTAAAGCTCATGTTAGCATTCGATGATAGACTGAAACGAATTGAAAATAGTGCCAAAACAGCTATATTGCAGCCGAAAAAATGAATCCTGTACTAAAAATTATGACGTGGAACTCAAATGGGTTACTAAAACATCAAAACGAACTGCAAGTAATCCTAGACATAGAAAATGTTGATGTGTGTCTAATATCAGAAACGCACTTTACAAAACAATCACACATTAAGTTTAAAGGCTACAAAGTGTATCACGCACTACATCCTGATAATACTGCTAGAGGCGGTAGTGCTGTTATTGTAAAACAAACCATTCAACATCACGAAGAAATAAAATATGAAGAGAAAGAAATACAGTCTGTGGCGATATCTATCAAAACCAAGAGATACCCTATAACTGTTTCAGCCATTTATTGTCCACCTCGATATATAATCAGGAAAGAACAGTATACGACTTTTCTAAAGAGCCTTGGGAGTAGATTTGTTCTAGGAGGTGACTTCAATGCTAAAAACACGTATTGGGGCTCCAGACTAACTACTACTAAGGGCAGAGAATTATTAGGCGCTATGAAAGACATAAAATGTGACGTGGCATCTACTGGAATGCCCACATACTGGCCTACAGATCCCCATAAAATCCCAGACCTCATAGATTTTTTTATCATAAGAAACCTATCATCAAAATATATTAGAACACAGCATAGCTATGATATGAACTCAGATCACTCTGCAATATATTTGGAAATAAGTGAGAATATTTTGTACAATAAAAGCGCTTTGACATTAGTGAATAAGTTTACAGATTGGGAGAGCTTTAAGATAGACTTAGATAACTATATAGATCTTAAGATTCCTCTTAAAACAATGGAAAATTTAAACAATGGAGTCCAAAAGTTCATAGAAGACATTCAAAAAGCAGCTTGGCAAAATACTCCACTCAGGGACAAGAGAACCAAAGGAAATACGTATCCTACTAGAATAATAGAACTCATAGCTGAAAAGAGAAGGCAAAGGAAAATCTGGCATCAATCTAGATGCCCTGAAGATAAAAAAAAGCTTAACAATTTAACAAAAAAAGTTAATAGACGAATACAGGCTTTTAACAATGATTCTACAAATAAACTCCTACAAAATCTGACTAGTGATCGCACCACAGATTACTCCCTGTGGAAGGCCACCAAGAATCTGAAAAAGCCTGTTATTCAAATTCCACCAATCAAAGATGGAAATGGGAAATGGGCACTAAATAACGAGCAAAAAGCTAAAAGGTTTGCAGAGCACCTAGAAACCATATTTCAGTCCAACGATGGTGAAACAAACGAAGTTCTTACTTTGGACAAACATACGATGTCAAATGATACTGAAGAAAATATAAAGCTAGTCACACCTAGAGAAGTTGCACAAGAAATTAAGAAACATGTAAGCCCACGTAAATCTCCTGGCTATGATTTCATAACAGGAGAAATACTCCATAACCTAACAAAAAAAGGAATAGTCAAACTAACGACCCTTATAAATGCCTCATTAAGGTTAAAAAAAGTACCTGACTTATGGAAAGTTGCTGAAGTGATAATGATAGCAAAACCTGGAAAACCACCACATGAAGCTACATCATACAGGCCAATCTCCCTACTGCCTGTCATGTCAAAACTATTTGAGAAGCTGTTGCTCAAAAGAATGAAAGGTATTATTGAAAGTAAGGCTCTCATACCCGATCATCAATTTGGGTTTCGTGAAAAGCACTCAACAATAGATCAAGTGCACAGAATCATTAACACGATCGAACATGCTCTTGAAGAGAAAAAAGTTTGCTCTACTGTGTTCTTGGATGTGGCACAGGCTTTCGACAAAGTCTGGCATGAAGGTCTCATCTATAAGCTCAGAAAAAACCTACCAAAGCAGTTTGCTGATATCTTGGAATCCTATATTTCAAATAGAGTATTTAGAATAAGGCAAGAAGATGCCTACTCTGAACTGAAAGAAATAAGAGCTGGTGTACCACAAGGTAGTGTATTGGGTCCGGTCCTGTATCTATTATACACCTGTGATATTCCTGAACTAGAAAATAACACTATCGCTACCTTTGCTGACGATACTGCCATAATGGCTACAGGGAATAGCCACAAGGAGGCAGCTGATAAGGTTCAAACAGCTATTGATAAAGTTTATAACTGGACAAAAAAATGGAGAATTAAACTTAATGAATCCAAATCTATCCACATAGACTTTAGCAATATGAAACAACAGTATTCTCCAGTCTATATTGATGGCAAACAAATCCCGTATGAGAATACAGCTAAATATCTCGGCATGACGCTTGATGTAAAGTTACGCTGGAAAGCTCACGTCAAGAAGAAAATCGACGAATTACACCTACGGTATAAAAGAATGTATTGGCTGCTTGGAAAACACTCTAAGCTGTCAACACACAATAAACTTGTATTATACAAACAAGTCCTTATGCCAGTATGGACTTATGGTATACAGCTATGGGGCTGCACCAAACAGAGCAATATTTTAATTATCCAACGATTCCAGAACAAGGTACTGAGGGAAATAGTGAATGCCCCTTGGTACATCAGAAATGTCGACCTCCATCGGGACCTAAAAGTAGAGTTCGTACAGACAGTGATTAAAAAATATGCAGAAGCTCACCACAACCGGCTTCATCATCATGTGAACGTTGAGGCAATCCAGCTCCTCGATCACACAGATATAGTGAGACGACTCAAAAGAACTAAACCCTTTGAGTTAGTGTAGTGATAGTTAAAAAAGTGTAACATAGTCCAAGTGCTACATATAAAGAACACAAGAACAAAGTGTCTTCCCCTTAATAGAGACAATAAGAAAAGTGTTAATGGACACATTCTTAGATATAGTCAATATAGAAGTTTATGTTAAATATAAATTACTTATTAGCCTAATATTAAGGCTAGATTGTAGTATGAATAGGGAACACTAAAAAAGGTGTAACTTAGGATAAAAAAAAAAAAAAAAAAAAAAAAAAAATATCAGCCCATGGATGTCTACTGCTGAACATAGGCCTACCCCATTGATTTCCACTTCGAAGGGTTCTGGGCCGCTTGCACCCAGCGGCGCGGCGGCGGCTACTCGCTGGCCGCAGAGTCGCTACTCTGACCTGGGGCTCTACCGCGTAACTTTGGTGGTAATCGTAACGAACACCATTAGTGAATTTCATCCAATCAGGGCCCAAGAGGGCCCATGGGTTTATACGAGATACGCAATAGCCCGGCAGGGGCTCTACCGCGTAACTTTAGTGGTAATCGTTACGAAAACCATTAATTATGTCATCCAATGACGCACACGCGGTATGACGCGACGAAGACCATTTTTGGGCCCTGATTGGATGAAATTCATTAATGGTGTTCCTAGTTGGACAAACTAAACAAAAAACTAGTTTAGTGTAGGTTACAAACTTTTAATTTTTATTTATTTAACTTATTCTATAGGTTCTTATTTTGATAACGAAAATTAATTATAATGCAATATATTGTCCACATTTTGTCAAAAAATATTTTCTTGGTGGATGATTATGTTTACCGATAACTTCTGTAAGTTCATAATTATCTGTAACTAGGATAGAAGCCCAGCAAACTCTCGTTTTAGTACAGCGCCATCTTTGTCTGTTACGATTATTTCTATAGAAAGAGTATGTATATTCTTTATACATTAAGTATTTCTTTCTCTTTCCTAAATTAACTGTTTTTACTGTATCTGTAATTAAATAAAAATATGTAATATAATTATTAGAATTTTTTCATTTACACTTTTATTGGGGGAAAGATAAAGTTTATACGCTTTTATAAATACAACAAAGAATTTATTATTATTTAAGAATTATCTTATCTTTTGGTCACAGAACTCCCTGTTTCATATTAAAAGCAAACATTCATGGAAAATATTCCATAGATAATGAATTTAATTTACAAAAGTAATTTTTTTATGTTCGATTTTGTAATACAAAATTCATTTTATTCTTATGTATTGTCCGGCTTTTGTCACATGATATTTTAGTGGTGAATGTAAATGTTCACCACAGACTTCTACTTGGCTATTATCTGTCAATCTGATGAATGCCCTGCAAGGCCCCGTTTTATAACAGCGCCATCTTTGTCCATAAGCAGTATATTTATGAAAGCAGTATGTGTACTTTCTGTACAACAAATACTTCTTTCCCAGTCCTAAATCAATTATTTGCATTTTATCTGTGTCTGTAATAAAATAAAATGATTATTTACCACTTTTAGTACAGTCCGAAGCAACAATTGGCTTGGCAGCCCTCTTGGCATTGCTAAATTCCATAAGCAACTTGCAAGTCCACTTTTGTAGGAACTTCAACGAATATTTGATTTTTTGTGAAAAAAAAACACTTCTATTTATATTTTAGAACATATTATAATCTAACGTAGCTTCCAGATATTGTTAAATGATATTTTGGTGTCGGATGAAAGTGTTCACCACCGTACTCTACAAGTATCCGATTGTCCGATACTCGAATAAACGCTTTGCAATTATGCGTGTTAGTGCAGCGCCATCTTTGTCCCAGACGAGTATTCTTATAGAAAGTATATGTGTATTCTTTGTACATCAAAAATTGTTTTCCACTTGCCATTTTAACTACTTTCAATTGATCTGTAATAAAACAATACTTTTACCTACAAATTTTTCTTTCCGCATCTAATATTCTTTGTGATGAATTTGGATGAAAGCTTTAAAAAAAATATAGAATCAAATAATGTTAAATATCGGCCACTTTTTGGACCAGTTATAAAAATAAATAGACTGCTTGCAATGCTATTATTTGAAATTATTATATTTTTCTATTTATGATTAAATGTAGCCGAAACTTTATCTAATGGCCAAATTAATTATAATATAACGTAATCTGAAGTGTTTGTGGGGTAAAGTTGATGAAACAATTTTAAGATTTTTTTTTACCGTGACTAGGTGTTTCACCATAATCTCACCATGGTAAGTGATGACGTGGCGTAGGGTAAGCATACAAAGTCCAGTAAGAAATTGGCTCTCAAGTGCAGCTGCCAAAACACATCAGTAGGTGCTTGGCGTACTTGAGGAACTAAAAAGCATCCTACCACCGTTACACATGCACATTCATATGTTTTCCTTCATGGACAGCTAAAGTTCATTGCAGGCTTCGACTGCAGAAACGTCATCCCCACAGAGATATTCGTCTTTCAAATAGATTTTCTGGTCACACTTGCTGGTTACTCATCAGAGTCAATGCCAATATGACTATGATCATTGCGTGTTTGGATAGCAAGTTTTTTGTTTTGACAATCTTACACCAAATATTACATTGAGTCGCATTTACGTAAATGGGTGTTACAAATATGTATGTACGAAGTATTTTAAATATAGGTAATATAGATTTAAGTAAAACAATGGTACAAGCTTTGAACAAATTTATTAAAAAAAACACATTTAAAAGAAATAGAGCACCTTTACCTTCGTCAAATTCCGATGCCCTAAATAATAATTGGTAACACATAAATCTCAGGAAAAATAAAAACATTCGTTTATATAAAACACACGTAATCTTTAACAAAGTAAATCATTGCAATAACACTGCTAATGAATTACTAATCTGTATACAGGTCCGTCCCACGAACGTGCCACACTGAGGAAAAGTACTTATAAAAGAAAAAAATAGGTCTTGATTCAACGAAATTACCTATCTACAGTATTTTGAGCACATCCTGTGTAGCATAGCTGTGGACGTAGCATGTACTAGTTAAAAATAATATACATACTGAAATACCTGTATCAGAAAAAAGACTTGCGATAGTTTGATTTGTGGATTTGACAATAAGCTTCTAGGTCTAGGTAAACTAAAGTAGCTCTTATTATTGGACGTAGTATTATTACCTACATTTTTACATTCTAAATGTAATCTTACGTGTTGTGTGAAAGTATTAAAAACCACTAAAATGAACAGTCACAATTTTAACGTAAGTTAATATTACTTAGGATGTCTTTTGCTAAATTGGACCTCTAATTAATTACATAACGTCAATTTCAGTGGCTTAAAATTTAAGAAAGTTAAAAGACAAATAATTCTAATAGTAACTAAAATGTTAGTACCCACTCCCGAAAAAAATATACGTCTAATGTAATTCTGATTAAATAACTTAATTGTTTGCATAAAATATAATAAAATGAAACATTACATTATTATACATAACTTTGAATATAAAAGCTACTAAAAATACCATAAATCAAGCAAAAGTACATAAAAAATACAATACAATTATCTTATTGTATTGTCGATTAGCTAATCGAGATCGTCCAAAAACGTATGAACACATGGTTCATGGACGAAACCTGTCCAAATTATTGAACATCATAAACTACGTAATCAAGAGTTTTACTGTCTTTAATCGGTCTGAATCTGCCGTCGTGCATTTCAACGAATAACTTGGGTGGATGGTTATGTTCACCAGGCTCCTTATATATAGAGAAGTCATTGTTGACGGTAACTCCAATGTAACAGTTGTTCGTGTTGATACAGCGCCATCTTTTTTTCAGGTACGGCGTCTTGGTGTAGTAATGCCCTTTGTATTGCAGCAACATTTTATCGTGTATCGTCGTTATTATTCTGACTGCAAAAGATAAATGGTTTCAGAATTTGTAAGGTCATTTTATGAGTTAGCTGCGTTTTTCTGCGACCGAAGTGGGTGTATGGTTTCACGAGATGGCATCAATTAGGTATACCTAAGTATTATATAGATAAAGAACTGTTGGGTTGGGCTTTATTAAATAAAATATTATAATAAGTTTTTTTTTACGTTTTTATTGTTTTTCCTAATGCAATTAGCATCGTTATTGTATAGGTATAGGTCGGTTAAGGTTTAATATATCATTATATTTTAAGTAATATAATACATATTACAATATATGATGGGTCGGTTGGCGTGGAGGCTAGATACCCTGATCAACACGCAACGTAGATTAGAATCCCACCCAAGACACATATTTGTGTGCATGAACATGACTGTTTTTTCTTGTCTCTGTCCGTGTGCAAAGAATGTTCCAGGATATGTGATTAAAAATAAACCACCATACTACGAAGAGTCATCGTAGCTCTTACGTCGTCTTCTTGCCTGTCTTGGTGTACAATTGATGTATCGACCCCCAGTTGCCAGTTTAAAGACCTTAGGCGGGTGCATGTGTTCTTTCTTATGTTTTTCAACAGTATCACCGTTGAGCACGAGTGTCACAAAACATGTGCTCGTGTTGAAGCATCGCCAGCCATTCTTGCGACCCGGACATTGCGTGTAATAATGACCTTTGTATTTTAATAGGTATTGATCGCGCACTGTCGTTATAAATCTCACTGAAAGTGGACGAGATTATTAGTTGGAATACATATTCTTGAAAATAAATTCAGTTTTAATTAGTTGGATTAAGAAAAATATATATTGCACGTTTTGTTTTTTATTTACATGGTAACACTTTTTTACAATCACAGTCATGAATCATTTGATACATTAAATTACAATATTTGTAATATTTTAATACTTTGGCTCGCGGTTAAATATATAACAATGACATCAATTGTTATAATAGGACGCGCGTCCCTCGCGAGAACCAACGGAGCTAGGTCAACAAGAAAAAAAATTGTTCGTAAATAAATGCTGTCCAAACGCGAATCAAATAATTGGACTGTTTTTCAAAAAACTTAAACCGGCTTCAAAAGAACACTAAGAAGTAATCAAATCCTGATCTGATGACAATGGGACCAAACGGGAAGTGTACCCTTCCAGTCAAAAAAATAATTTTACAAATCGGTTAATAAATGACGGAGTAATCAGGTAACAAACATTAAAAAAAAAACGTACTACCGAATTGAGAACCTCCTCCTTTTTTTTAAGTCGGTTAAAAAGAATTAAATATACAAATTAAGGGATCAAGGAAACGGGTTATCAAATGTTCAATCCTACCCTAGGAACTATTCTAATCCTCTGACGTCACTATTGCTAGAAGGATATGCGCATTTGCGGTCTCTTGGCGCACTAGACTTCCGTCTGACTGTTGTCATTCGGATTTTAGTATATGTGCCGTTACTGGTTTGTACCACTGGCCTCACTTCGTGGTTGTGATTATCCGAACACAATAGTACAGACAAGTGCTGGTCGGTGATCACAAATGCCTTGCAAGTAGGATATGATATACAGTCCCAACGTGAGCTTTTATTCTTGTTATAGTAGAGGAAACCTTTGTAGATGAGTCTTTGTTTGTTATTATACATCATTATAAGGAGGGCTGTAAATAAGAAAATTGTAAGGTATTTTATTTTCTCGTGATTGAGAGGGATCCAATATTCACCTACATATTTTCATGCACAATGAAGTTTTCTGCAGACCATACAAAGTTCTACCATTTTGTCACTAGCAAAAAAAAAGAAAAAAAAAACCTTTTTTTTTGTCATTCTGATATATCGACACTTTTTTGAGATTAACAACAAAGCAAGAAAAAAAAATTCATCTCGCCCCTACTAATAGTCATTTCTTTCTCTGTGAAATGAGCAAAAAGTGTGACTTATTGGAGTAAAAACAAAAATGAAAAGATTGTGAGAAAATTAAAGCATTTTTAAAGCCACTAGTTAATTTATTTATAATACTTGATACACGTAACTTTTAGCATGTTGTTTTATTATAATTATATTTCGCACAAACTGAAACAGATGTTACTAACTAAGAAACCGCACGTATTTGCCATCTGCACACATATGCAGTATTTTCTTCACATGACTATGTATAATATTACATTCAAGGACAGTAAAGTATTCATTGACACTCAAAAATGCTTTACACCTTGGAAAATTGGTACAAACCCATCTAGATCTCCTGCCCATTTTTATTTTGTACCTAAAAAAGAATGTGTACCCTTCGTAAAGGAGGCATTTTTTTCCATTAGACATGGTGATCAGTAGTGCTGAAAAGTACAAAAATAGATAAATATCACAATATTGTAACTATTGAATTCGTAAAAATACTAAAAATATAATTAAATGTCTAATGGTGCGTCCGTGCTACGCGAATCGAGCACGAGCCGAGTCACGAACGAACCTACTACGAGCACGATGCGAATCCCTTTGTTCGTGAAAAAACTGTCAATCTAGCTATGCGCTAGTTCGAGGCTCGCAAGCCTGTCCACGCTATGCGAATCGTGCTCGCAGTGTGCTCGTTCGTAGCTCGGCTCTTGCTCGGTTCGCCAAGCATGGAGAGTCAGTTCTCACCGAGACCAATTCTCTCATTGAAATTTGTAAATTTTTATATGTAAATAAAGTTCTATTTGTATGGGTGCATATAACTTTTTATATTAATCTTCTTCTTCTTATAAGTATGGGAATAGCAGAAAGGAGTTCCACGCTGATAGTTTCTGGTAGATTTTCAGTAATGATAGAAAATAAATAATTAAAAACAATGTAGGTAAAAAAAAATTTCGGAGATATTTTTTAATTTTTACAAAATACATGGTCGAGATGTTAACTTAAACATAGGACTTAAAGTAATGCTATTAGTATACCTAATATAAAATGTATTGGAAATTAATTTTCCTTTGATTAGTTTTTATTATTATTTTATTATTCTTCTTCCCACTTCCGTCAACTTAGATTATCTTAAATCCATCAAAGAAAATCGAGAATTAAAAAACATGACCTATAATAAAACTAATTCAAATTAATCAATAACTTTCAATTATTATTACACCTTAATATATCTACCGTCGGGACAGCAAAACAAACCAGATTTTCTGTGATTATGCTCCGCACGGTTTTGCAATATGCCGTTACTCGCATCAAGAATCAAGAAAGCCTTACATTTTGGGTAATGTGTGCAAAAGCACTTACGTCCTTTGTTCGTTGAGTACATATAAAAGAACGTATATCCTTCGTAAAGAAGACTCGATTTCCCACCGACCATGTTAATTACCTTCACTGAAACAGATAATTAATACTAAGCTACTTATCTTAAGTGAATTAGGTACTTACCTATATATATATAGTTTACAGTATCCATATCTAATGTTTTAATATTTACAGATGAAAATAGTTATTCAATTAGGATTGTAATCTTATTTGATTCTATTTTTGTCACGTATCGTAACGCATCTATATCGTGACAAAAATATGCATTCTAATCGAATATTTTTTGAAAAATACAAGTGTGTGTTTGTGTTATTATAATAATGTTCTCTAGATTTTTTGAAATAATTTAATGATACAACAACGGACAAACTAAAATCACGAAAATTACAAGAATATAATCATAAACAGTAGTTTAAAAAAACCCTTAAAAACTAAAAAAACACGCCCTGTAGTACTATAGACTATTAATTAATTATGGTACCAAATGATTGTATTGTCATCGGTCCTTGATAAGTGAGTGAGTGTGCAAAGTTTCTTTTGAAGACAATGAAAATTAAGTTTGAAGATTCCATTACATACATAGGTACAAGTGAAGCTAATAAAAGCGTGTTAAAATAAAAGCATTGGTTTTAAAGCTTTAAATTAAAAAAACACACACGAAGAATTTTGGTATTTCAGGAAAAAAAATAGAACTTAATCCCTAAAATCGGCATTTATCTTTTTTGTTTTGGTAGCTAAGAGCTGCAGCTTCAGTTGTTTTACTGTTGACCAAATTCTCATTGCTAATACTATACAATAAGATTTTTATTCAGTTTTATTTTTAGAAAACTTTTACAATTAAATTAAAGCGCCTTCAAAGTCAACTAAAATATTTCATCTTTCGTGGCACGCACTATACCGCAGATTTTTGTCGATTACTTCAAAACAGTGTCAGAGTTCCTACGTCGATACATCAATAAAACACTAATATACATCATATACCCGTGCCATGAAAGAATAAAATCTAGAATGGTCGGGCGCTTGCACACGTACTGTCAGAATTTACGTACGGTCAGCAAATGCACATTATTCAATTTTTATAAAATTTGATTCAAAGGTAAAGTATGAGGCACGAGTGGTGAGCACAGATAGGCAGTAGTCGGGGCAAGCTCGCGCATGTACACTTTTGGTCAAATAACAGTAGCCAAATGACACGCGAAAATCCAATAGACGAGCATCGACTGACGAACCAATCCTGTGCAGCTCGGCGCTTCCCCCTTCTTCATTCTGCCAATCTTCATTTCGCACCCATAAACAAACATTTACCGTAACGTAAAGACAAAAATACCTTCTCCGGGCACAATTAGCGCCGCCATTTTAGAATATATTCTTAAATAACACAATCTATTAGATTAGTTAGACTATCATTTTTTTTGGTTTTTCTTCATATCTTAATATATTTGCCATCGGGACAGCAATATAATCTCATACATTGGTGATTATGTTCCGCATGGTCTTCCAATATGTTGTTAATATCATCAAGATATAAGTGCGCCTTGCATTTGGGGAACAGAGTACAACAAAACTTGCGTCCCTTGACCGCCGAGTATCGATAGAAGAACGTATAACCACCATACAGAAGACTTGACTTCCCACCAACCATTGTTATTATTTTAACTGAAATGGACAAACATGAGTATGTACATACAGTATGAGGCACGAGTGGTGAGCACGGATAGATAGTAGTGGGGGCAAGCTCGGGCATTTACACTTTTGGCCAAATCACAGTAGCCAAATGACACGCGAGAATCCAATAGACGACGAGCATCGACTGACGAACCAATCGTGTGCAGCTCGGCGCTCCGCCCTTATTCCTTCCGCCAAACAGACCGAAAAATTAACTACCTTCTACGCATGTGTCAATCTATGTTCACGACTCGTGCCCCTTACTATACCTATTTAAGATTATGGTGACTATGGAGTTTTTATATGAACCAGCTTTCAACCTGCTCTTAAAAGCTCTACGGCAAGGCTTGGCACGTTCTGGACTACAGGGTCTTAGAGAAAAACGCTGAATGGAACCATTAGCTGAATTTTTAAGAAAATAAAAATGGCATATAAAAAAATGAAAAAAAAAAAACTGTTTTTTGGAAGTTTTTATTTTTTATTTTTTATTCGGTGTTCTGCTTCTACGTCACAATTCGAACAAAATTATGTATGACAATCTTGGTCAGAAGTGGCTAGAAGTTATCCAAAATATTATTTTATATCGGCATTGACCTTCCTTTTTTAAATAAATTTTAATGCCACTTTTTTTTTCTTCAAAATGTCAGCTCATGGTTCCGTCTCATCGTTTTTCTCTTAGACCTCTAGTTCAGAATATGTCCATACTGGTTAGAAAAAAAACCTGAATAGTAAAGGTCTTAATTCAAACTTCACAATCTTGTTGTTCAGCTGATTTAGAGCTTTTCTTATCTTGTACATTGAGATATTATTACTACGATCTTGTACAGGCCAATTCGCTGCTATATTTCCTTTATCCTTAACCTCAGAGGGTCGGCAGCGCGCGAGTGATACCCCTGGTGTTGCAAGCGTCCAAAGGCTACGATTACCGCTCACCATCAGGCGGGCCGTATGCTTGTTTGCCACTTTAGTGGTATATAAAAAAAAAACTCAAAAAGATGAGATGTCAAAGACATAATCTATATTCTTTGCTGAGGAAACATGGCCCCAAAAACCCTTGGACCATGATACTGTACTTCTACTGTAGTGTTTGACTGTTTTAGTATATTCCTAATTTGGTATAAATGCTGGTCAACTAATTAAATCAAACTTCACTATCATTATTAGTATATATAGTAATTTATTTAACAATAAGCATGCACAAGTCCAAAGTACATTCTATGAATAAAATATGTATACTGAAAACATAACATAAAAACTTAATATGTATCAAAAAACTAAATCAAAGTAAAAGAAAAAAAGTTTTTTATTTCGTATTCGGAACAGCAACGGCATTGCTAAAATGGTTTATATATTAAAGTGCCTAATCGTTTGTTTCCTTTTGTTTCTTTAATTTTAAATTTCCTCAACATATTCCCTGCCGTCGGTGGATGGTTATGGATCGTCTGTTTTATCGTCATGTTACAAAAATCCTTCATTACTATGAACGCTGAACATTTCAAGTTTTTACTCATAGAACATATCCACTTTACATCATTTCCTGAGCAGCCTTCCTCTTCATCGTAATAATATCCTTTAAATACGAGTACTCTTTTTCCAATGGGTGTTTGAAATATTCCACCCACAACGACTTTACTTGTTTTACCTGGCGGAAAAAATACGAACAACGTTAAACTCCTCGAGATTGAATAGGCTTATGTTATGTTGTGTTTGACTACAATATCACCATGATAAGTGATGAAGTGCCCAAAGGTGGTGAGCACACAACGCCTAGAACGGAACACCTCTCAAGTGCAGATGCCACGACACAGATATAAGAAGATGGTAAGAAGGAAAAAAAATTAAATACTAATGTCGAAATAGTGTATTCATTTCAAAATATAAATCAGCTTAAATGCTATGATCAAAGTAGAAATACATAGTAAAATAATAGCCATCAGATAATAGGTTTTCTGATAGCCAGATGGTAAACCATTTGAAGTTTAAAAATATTAAAGCTAAGTACATTAGAGTAAATTTTGCAATGATTCATCAAACACACATAAAAGTAAACACATAATTAAATTAAAACACACACAATGCACAATTAAAATAAAGGAACTCTTCCATTAACCCAATCGTTAAAAATTCTATTTAATGGTAGTTCTTATTAAACCCATGTTTTTACTAGGTCTTAGCTTTAGAATATCTTGCGGACGTTCATGGCAATGGCTGCCATTCACTTTAATGATATACCTTTCATTTCTATCAAGTATGGCGAAGACTTTGCAGCCATTCCGTCGGGCTGAGCAACGCCAACGAAGTGCTAGAGTGCGTTGGCCATGGTAAGATTTGTGGAATGTGAAACCGTTGATGACGAGGCGACGGTTACCGCTTGCCATGTTGATGAAATATACTGGAAAAAATATATCAAAATGTGTTGTAGAAAATAAAAAAATGAAACGTAATTATTATAAAACAAAAATTTTTAAAGGGATATAATAAAATGGGTCTTATTTTGTTAGAGTATTTTATTAAAAATTTCACACACAAAAGTTTAACACATAATCATATATCTAACGTGATAGAAAGACCAAAAACTACAAAGGTGCACAAACATAAACTACGTGACATAAAGGATCTGCTTACGCCGACGTGACGCGACACTTTTTAACACGCTTTAAATAACTTCACCTGTATGTATGTGAACTCACCCTAACCATTACCCAATGACATTATTAAATAAATAGAAGAAATATTACCTGCATTTTGCCGATACACCGATACAGCCCAACTAGAAGTTAAGCTTATACCGATGTGTATTCTTTATTTACTAAATAATAAAGACCTTTTTTAGTCCGGCAATACTTTGGTGCTTCATGGTTATGATTGGAATTTGATTTTATAATCGTTTTGTTATCAAACGCAACATGCACAAAGGCGGTGCATAATCCCTTTCTCTGCCTCGAGCAACGCCACCTCACTGATTTCCCTGATGAAATTTGTTTGGAAAAGGTGAATCCGTCTGCCATAAATAACTTCCTACCGTTAAGAAGTGTTATGATTTTCCCTGAAAGACATAACAGGTTTGATAATTAGTACACACGTTTAAGCATATTACGCGAACGGAGGAGTGTGCGATTTGTGATAGTTAAAGTTTAGGTCCTAGTCTGTGGTTTAGGTAATAATATAATGTATGTATAGGTATGTTTTAAATAATTGAGAAGGAGTGCAGAAAAAACTTATTTATTTATTTATTAAATCAATTTTTTTAGGAATTTCACCCCTTTTTAAAAGAAAAACTATATTCATGTTCAGAGTTCAAATATATTTATATGATTTTATAGAAACATTTACAACATAATCGATGAAGTTGTAGTCTGCTGTCCGATAATATAGGTAAGTTGCGTGCGGAACATTTTTAAACATTGTTATTTGGAATCATTTTGTAATGTTCCAAAATGATCATGTCAGCAGAAGAAAACTATAAGGATGTATCTTCTTAGTTGTCAAGAGTTGTCGCGAACTTTTGAGGATTTTAGAAATTAAAGGCATTGACCTTATGATAAATACATAGGCTGAAACTTGTACATGGCTATTTTTCGTTCTAACATTAACATTGCCAATGTTTTATTACAATCTTGTACAGTTTGAGGCACGAGTCGTGAGCATAGATAGGCAGTAGTGGGGGCAAGCTCGCGCATGTACACTTTTGGCCAAATTACAGTAGCCAAATAACACGCTAGAATCCAATAGACAACGAGCATCGACTGACGAACCAATCGTGTGCAGCTCGGCGCTCCCCCCTACTTCATTCCGCCAAACAGACCGAAAAATTAACTACTGCGCAGGTGTCAATTTGTGCCATCGAGGAACAATCCCTTAGAGTAGTAATACCGAGCCATCCGATTCCAAACCTAGTCAGTGATTTGTCACTGAATTTGAACAGTAAGGACCAATCACTGTATCGTGTGTTCTTGACTTGGCCAATCAGAGCGCATGAGTCCTTGTCTTAGCCAATCAGAGACCATTGTTGATGGTGGCAAATTGGAGGAATTGATTGCAAGCAAAATCATTTCATTACGCTTCTTTGGGTTAATTGTTCGATGATTTGTGCTCACGACTCATGCCTCTACTGCCTGTCTGTACCATTTCATACAATCTTGTACCATGGATAAAATGTTTAATTTAGAATGTTAATAGCTCTTTTATAATCTTTCCACACACGTGCAGCCTTTTCCACAAAGTTGTTAAGTCCATATTCCGCGCCGTCTCGTATCACCATTTATTTTCACGTGTAGACCATTTTTTGTACGACGATAATTGGGTGGTTCATGATTATGCTGTAAACGTGCTCCCAATATAGTATGATTATCAAACGACACTTTAATAAACGCAGTGCATCTTTTATTCTTTTGAGAACAGCGCCACTTTACTCCAAACTTCATCGCTAACGTTTCCTTGAAGAACGTGTATCCATTGAACCTTAACAGCTGAGCCCCGTTTGTGAGTGAGATATATTCAACTGAAAAATAATATCGACATACAATAACAGTGAAAAATTTTTGGTAGTTTGGGAACCCTAAAGTTAGGGAAGACACAAAAAGATTTCTTTTATTAATACCCAAGTTTTTTGTAAATTTTATACTTTAACAAAAAGGCCGTTTACTAGTCGATAATCCGGTGGTGCGTGGTTATGCTCCAAGCGTGTTTGTAATATTTTTTGGTTTTCGGTCGATGTTTTTACAATTGCGTTGCACTTTTTTTTTGCTTGGGAGCAACGCCACTTCACAACACTGTTGTTCTGATTAATTCCCTTGTAGAAAGTGTATTTGTTAACCATTAACAGTTTTTTTCCATTCAAAAGTGTAATAAACTGAACTGAAAAGGAGTAAAAAATATTGAAGTTCCTGTCAGAATATTGACCCGTTTTAATGTCAGCGGGCTGTTGACCAGGCGGTCAACCTCATGATTTGTGGCTTCCAAATATCTTTTTTTAAATAAAGGCCTTCTGTTATCAAACATAGAAAATGGGAAATATAACTATGTACATTTACGTCATACAAATAAACTAAAATTATACCATATTTACTATTGTGTGGATATACTCTCACTAGCTTCAACCCACCGCTTCGCCCGCGTAGCCTACAGGAGACAAAAAGTTTCAAAGAAAATTCAACTCCCGTTTCGGGCTTTTAGGGGTGGAATTTCGAAAAAACCTTTCTTATTGGATACCTACACATCACAAAGAACAGATCCTCCAAATTGTATGTCTCTTAGACCAGCGCAGCGGTTTAGGGTTAGGGTGTGCGTGATATATCAGCCAGTAAGTTCCCATACACAACTTCATCCCGCTTATCATTCCTTCGAGGGTGGAATTATCAAAAACGCTGAGACACGTATAAATTAATTTTCAATCTTCAGTCTAAACACAAAATTTCATACAAACTTTCATTCCCCATTTTACCGGAATTTCTAAAAAACCTTTCTTAGTGGATACCTACTTTTCACAAAAAAACACCCTCCAAATTTCATGTCTCCAGGACCAGCGGTTTAGGCTCTGCGTTGATATATCAGTCAGGACTTTGAATGTTATATTTAAAAGATAATGAGAGCAAATAATTTATTTCCAAATGCTTCATCTCAACCAAGATCTATCTATAATGATTTGCTGTTTTTTTTAGTTCATCATCATCATCATCAGCCTATAATGTCCCACAGCTGAGCACAGGCCTCCTTTCACAAATCAGGATGAAAGGGAATGGGCAGATACTCCACCACGCGTGCCCATCGGTGGAGGTAGGCTAGTGGTCAACCTACTGTTGGAGTTTTCAAGCCGCCTAGAAGGCCTCTAACTAGCTTAACGACTATCACAGTTAAGTGATAACCGGGACCAACGGCATTACGTGCCTTCCGAAGCACGGAAACGCTCGATTTGAAATACCACTAGGCTGTCACCCATCCAGGTACCGACCACGACGGTGGTAGCTTAAGTTGCCGATCGATTAAGAACGGCTTATCATGCTTTACCACGAGCGCTTTTTTACTTCCCTGTCGTCTTAACTATGTTTAAGAGTTCTTATTGGGATAAACCCTATTTAGTTCAGCTAACAGTGGACGGGTTGGTCATAATGATCACAAGAATGAAAGAAAAAAAAAGCTTTATTGATTAGATTAGAATAAAATAGATGAGTAATAAATTTAATGTGTCGTCAAAAACAATAAAATCTTTATTAAAACTGAGGTGCGTAATAAATAATAGAAAGTTAATCGAAGCAGCATTTTTTTACCAAACTAGTATTTTTGGAGGTTAAAACAATTTAATTTGATACTTCAACGTACGAAATAAGGTTGAATTTCGATGAACACAATCTATTCTTGATAATTCTCGTTCAATACGGGCTTAGACTCTCCATATTCAGCAATGATAGATTCAGACTTAAACGGTGACGTAACAACAGAGTCACAAGTTAAATCTTCGATTTTAACATAATAACCACGGGATTGTACAAATGTTGGCGGTGTGTGATTGTGGATCCCAGACATCTTTATCACTTGGCACCCGACTTCGTCTATGATGCCGCTCACCGCACAGCCCCTCTTCCTCGATGAGCATGTTACTCTTGTATAAAACTGTCTCCACTTGCCATTTCTATGGAAGATAAATTTCCCGAGCATGACGAGTTGTTTGCCATATCTCAGATGTATTATCCTTACTGTGAACATTAACAATAAAATAAGATTATCTGTTGATAGCGAAAGTTAAATGCCTGGATTTTGAAGGTGTTTTTAATGCTAAAAAGTTGAAATTACATTAAAACACGTAATGAAATTTATTAACGGAAATACATGATATCATAGCTAACACCAAATTACCTACGTCATACAATAACATTATTTTATACATTAAGACGATTTGAAACGACAGGAAATTGTTGGCGTAACAACATAAATTACAAAATTTAAAATAATGTACACACTAACTACGTAGTTTTTATAATTTAAATAAATATTATAATTCATTTAAAATCAAAATACTCCTATGTGTACATGTTGTAATCTATCATAACTATACATAAATGAAAAATAATTAATGTCTTAAAATTAGAATTGTAAATAACTTTTAACACTGCGACCTGAACTAAAGGTTCTAAGCAAACTAAAGTAAGGTAACTAAGTCCGAGCAATACAGATTTCTCAAACACATGTTGACTCCCTCGTTTTTGGGTGAAAGGGTGCCAACGGGACACTATTACTAAGACACCGCTGTCCGTCTGTCTGTCAGTGGGCTGTATCACATGAACCTTAACAGTTAGACAGTTGAAATGTCCGCAGAATGTGTATTTCTATTGCCGCTATAACAACAAATAATATAAATGAATTAAAATGGCGGGAGGTCCCACATACATAAGAAACGTCTTTACGGAACCGTTCGTGTGCGAGTACGAGTCGCACTTGGCCGGTTTTTTTAGTTACTGGATACAAGACACTCTAGCGCTTTATGAGTTAGGAGGTATATGTATTTACTAGTTTGGTATACTGGTGGAAAATTTGTGATGGCATCTTTTTGAAATCTAAGAGATTTGTTACGCGGTACTTTTACTAAAAGATCAACTCTGAAATCACGAAAATTCTAAAATATCGTTATTTGGTGTTGACCGTGTTGTCTCAACATGAGAGCTTTATCCAGCCTGGTTGGTAATTGAAATTATTCTTACACCGTGTCATGCTCATGATTGAAATACTACGAAATACGAAAAGTAGGTAGAGTAGTTTTAAGAGAGGTAGAGCATACAAATAGCATAGCGTTTATTCGCTCAAAGAGCAACACGACTGGGGAAGTACCTTACAGAACACCGCAGTCAAATAACTTTATGTTGTGTTCCAGCGTGAGTAAGGTTGCGGAGCTCATTTTCGGTAACGCGTGAGTGATGCCTCGTGTGTTGCAAGCGTCCATATGGCTACGGTAACCGCTCACCATCATGCGGGCCGTATGCTTGTTTACCGTCTTAATAGTATTAAAAAAAATACGTTTCATCACGTTTTTGTCATTGTTCAAGCTCTACCACGCAGACTGTGAGTACACTTAAATTTGACTTAAATTAAGAGAATTACAGAAGTGCCAACATCGAAGGGATAATTGTACCAAATAAGTGGAATGCTACTTCAACTTAGCTGCAAACAACACAAAGAAAAAATATATATTTTACAACAATCAACTTTTACATTTAAAATAAATGCCTTGCGGTGAAATGTAGTGTTTAGGGGGTGGATGATTATGGACAATATCCCCCCTCAATATTTGCATCAAATTATTGACATGTACCCAAGCCTTGCAATTTTTCGAAGCGGCGTTGGAACAGGCGAATCTCGCACCACCTTTGCGCAACGTTGAATTTTTACTAAACGTGTAATCGTCGATAATGAAGAGTAGTGCACCTTTAGGATTTCTCACTAAACGACCTGAAAGACGAACAAACACACTAAAAACAAGAAACTTTATAATAAAGTAAATAGAGTAATGAGTATTGAAATAATTAACTTTTTATTTTATGCTATTTTTATGTCACACCTATGACCTATGAAAACGCCGTGCTCGCAGTGTGCTCGTTCGTGGCTCGGCTCGTGCTCGGTTGGCCAAGGATGGACGCACCATTAGACATTACCTACTAAATGTGAGTGGCATTTCAGCAGTGGGCCATTAAGTTATACATAGTTATACATATTCTATTTTCGCCAATTTCCTCAGATAGACTATAAAATTAATAAAACAAATCATATTAATACTTATTTATTGAACAATTCATAACACATTTTTAATGTCAGCAGATGATCCGGTTGACAAGCATGTAGAGGCCAGGTGGTAATTTGGTCATCGCCGTCGATGGTCATAAGATTTGTGCCATCCTCGAAGCTCTTTTTACGCTTTTTCTACCGACTTAAAAAAAGGAGGTTCTCATTTCGTCTCTTACTTATATGTATAGATTGTAGTCGATATGAAATATGAGATACATTATGTTTTATAACATTCTTCTAATCAGTCAGTCAATTCAAAAGAAGCAAAAGCAAAGCAATAACTGTCTCCTTCATACTCATAAGCTTGACCGCGCGCAAGAGAGACAGACTTTTCATGATGCGCATGCAGCGACGTCACGCCCCGCGCTTATTAACAAATCATAGTTATACTTATTTATTGAACAATTCATAACACATTTTTAATGTCAGCAGATGATCCGGTTGACAAGCATGTAGAGGCCAGGTGGTAATTTGGTCATCGCCATCGATGGTCATAAGATTTGTGCCATCCTCGAAGCTCTTTTTACGCTTTTTCTACCGACTTAAAAAAAGGAGGTTCTCATTTCGTCTCTTACTTATATGTATAGATTGTAGTCTGATATGAAATATGAGATACATTATGTTTTATAACATTCTTCTAATCAGTCAGTCAATTCAAAAGAAGCAAAAGCAAAGCAATAACTGTCTCCTTCATACTCATAAACTTGACCGCGCGCAAGAGAGACAGACTTTTCATGATGCGCATGCAGCGACGTCACGCTGCGCGCTTATTCACAGACACTACACAAGCGCAACATGTAAATGGATTGAACGTGCCAGCTTACGTTAACTCGCCCATATAAATCGGCTTATCCGATTTGGATGGTGTAAACTGTATTACAGTAGATCCCACGGTCGTATATAAATCTTATCATGATCCGACCATGGATCTTGAAGATATGATGGAATTACTCAACGGACGCACAATCATCGCGATTGCAGTATATTATTCAATATTGTCGCCAATTTATCAATGAATGCATATCCTCGGTCTGTGACAAGACTTGGGAAAACGCATATGAAACCCGGAAAAATAAAACATTTTTTACAAATACATTAAATCACTTTCAAAGTACTTCACTTACACTAAAACGTATGAAATAACGACGTTTCTGTGAAAAAATATAGGTACATTTTGGTAGAATTGGATATTTTCTATTGAAGACGTCGCTGAATTTACTGTGCTGACTAACGTTTTAGTGTAGGTACTTTGAAGGCGTTTTTTTTTTGTAAAAGTTTATTTTTAGGAACTTCATCAGCTCATTTCCATGTTCTTTAAGGTTTTGTGTGCTAACACATATCACTGATAATGGAGAAATCGCAAAAAAGGCACAGAAATATTTTTTTGTTGTAGTAACCTCCGACTCACAACGTGTAATACACAGGCGGCTCGAGATGACTAAAATTGAATTACAATTTTTCATATTTAATTATATTTATATATATTATATAAGTAGGTAAGTAAGTAGTTTTAAATCTATCTATATTAATTAATGAATTCTGTGTTGTTCGTCAAATAAATTAAGCCATCATTTAAATCTGAATTAAAAATTTGCTAGGACTCCTTACATCTATTATATTTCTATGTATTTTTTTATAATGTTCTCTATGATTTTTATTTAATTTTACTTTTTTTTATATAGTAGTACTCTTTAGATCTAAGCAAATTTCTGTATTTCATTGCTCTCCATTTTTCGGGATCTTTAAGTTTTAGACGTTCCCGATATCTTCTCTGCTTTTCAGCAGCAGGCGAAGGCATGTAATCTGTGAATTAAGTCAGAAACATCGTAGTGTAAACTAAAAAGTGTAAAATAACGACGTAAGAACTCTAAACTGGCACTGTTTTGAAGTCAGTAAAAAAATCTGCGGTACTTGTCATACACATTTTGGTAGAATTGGATATTTTCTACCGAAAACGACGTGCTCTTTCCCTGACTTCAAAACATTATCAGATAAGAGTTTCCATGTCCTTATTTCAAACTTGTTACCCAACTGACCCGGAAGGAGGGTTATTAGTGTAAGTAAACCCACTTTCAAGGCGGTTTTGTTTTTTGTAAAATGTTTTTTATGTACAAAATACCCGTCCGCAATACAAGAGTAGTTTCACCCACCAACGTAATCAACTGTCAATTAGAACATAATAAATTCTTACTTCTTGGGTTAAAATCTAAATGGAAATACGCAAGGCTAGCGTTTTAAATATATCCGTCACTTTCTAACGGCATATAACAAAAAGAGACAGGACTATCTTAACACCTGGACTTTTATCTTTATCTGGTTTCCATAGTACAAGCTCTGCTTAGTTTGGGATCAGATGACCGTGTGTGAGGAATGTCCCAGGATATTTATTTATTTATTACCTGGGTTTTACGAGACTTAAGCTTAAACCATATCATGTTATAAGGATAATATTGATCTGATCTTTCAGTTACAACTTTTATTTTGTGTCAAAAATGTATATAAGTACATTAAAGCATATAATTTGGTGCGGGGGTTCTGTAGGTTGCCTGCACTGTGCGCTGGAGTGCCAGTAATAATATAAGAAGAGGAAGACCAAGAATAAGTTACACAGATCAAATGAAGGCAAAAATAGGCGTCGGGTCATATAAGGAGGTGCAAAATGTGGCTAATGGTAGAGCAGAGTGGAAGAAGCTACACCGACAAGAGCACAGCTCTTAAATACAGAAGGTGCTTACTTTTAAGATCCGTACTAGGTCTAATTTTGTTATCAATTTGTTATCAGTTAGGATTCTAATTGGATTCAGGATTTTCAGGGTCCTTATTAGATTCTACTTAGGTTCCTAGTTGTAATAATTATGCTAATAGTAATAGTTATGTTTTAATTGTTTATATGTCTAACTTAAGATAACAGTGATTGTCCGGTCGGATCGGACATAAATTATTTAAATAGTATCTACGAACTAATCATTCAAAATCTTAAATTACAAAAGCATTTGAACATTTTACATTTACACAGCTGGTTACACTTTGATGTATCTACCATTTTTCAATTTCATATACCGCATGGGGTCGTGATTATGGATCTTGTTAGAGTTAACAATTCTATCATTGACATTAATGTGTGCAAATGCCTTACATAATTTAGTGGCAGCACTAGAACAGGTGTATCTGGCACCACCATCCCGTATTGTTCCGCTTCTGTAGAAAGTGTATCCGTCTATCACCAGCAGCTTCGCCCCACGTACTAAGGTGATGTAATGAGCTGTAATCAGCATCCATCCATCATTAATACAAAAGTAACCAGCGAGGCTACCGCTACCGCCAAGACTGACCAATCAGAGCCGGTTCACAATATGACGGCTTGACAACGTTAGATTATAAACTATCGAAAATGAATACGTTATATTGTAAGCAGTATGGTACAGTTCACAATATATCGGGGAGCTTACAATCTCGTTAGGTAGACACTTATACAATATTATTATGATTATAAACTAACGGTTATCACAAAAATACGGTGACATATAAATAATGTCATCTTTCAGTTAAATCTTTTATGTTGTATCAAAAATTTTAATATAATATGAAAAGTCTACACCAGCACTAGCGCAATAGTAAGCGATGCTATGACTGCATACTAATCTAATCAAGTCTCATTGTCATCATGTATCTAAAAACTAATCATTGAAAATCTCAAAATAAAAAGCATGTGAAAATTTTACATGTAGTACACAGTTTGTTATAGTTTGATGTATCTGCCATTTTTCAATTGCATATACCGCATGGGGTCGTGATTATGGATCTTGTTAGAGTAAACAATTATATCATTGACATTAACGTGTGCAAATGCCTTACAAAGCCAAAGCTTAGTTTTGGCACAAGAACATATGTATCTGGTACCACCATCCCGTATTGTTCCGCTTTTGTAGAAAGTGTATCCGTATATCACCAGCAGCTTCGTCCCACGGTCTAATGTGATGTAATGAGCTGAAATCAGCATCCATACAATATTAACACAGAAGTCATCAGCGGAGCGGAGTAAGGAAATATTAATGAACTTCATTGAACTGACTTTCTTTGTAATCTAATTATCTGGAGTTCTGTAACATTTAGACCTCAAGACACCGGACGAGTCAATGGATTGCTTTTTTTACACGTTTGATATTCACGTGTTTCAAAATTATAATAAAATTGCAGATAATTGGACTGTTTTACAAAAAACTTAAACCGACTTCAAAGTACACTAAGACGTATTCAAATCCTGATCTGATGACAATGGAACCAAACGGGAAGTGTACCCTTCCAGACAAAACAAGAATTTTCCAAATCGGTTAATAAATTTAATTTAGAATTTTATTTACAACAAATATGTACAAAATACAATCTATATTTACAAAATATAATCTATATATAGAAAATTTCCTCAAGCCTGCCGCTGCTTCCGATTAACGGCAAGGTTCCCAGAAGGCTGGCAGCGTTTCCTCTTTGGATAGCCAAGCTGACGCGTTGGCGGAAAAAGCTCCCCGCCCGCTGGTCTCCGGAGGTCTCGATCAATTTTGAAGACAAGGTGCGAGCAAAACGGCGAGCTTCTGACCCCCATGGTCCCAAGGTCTCGACCGCAAAAGGCATAAAAATATAATTGGGTCCAATCGATGCATATTTTTTGAATTTTGAATTTTCCGCACTGGCCGCCGCTGCCCCTGCAGCTTTACAAGTAGCCGGTAAGTGAGATGGCGCGAGTGTATCGACACATGTGGCATCCCACACCAGCGACTTGCCGACACTCCAAGGGATCAAAGACATACCATCCGGTCTCTTGCCATCGCCCCGCGCAATACCGACTGGTTCCAGTACGGAAGGCACGTTAGCGACAACAAGAGCCCTGCGGATAATGTCATTAATAGCCGAGTGCCGTGATATTCGACCAGCACTTAGGGAGCACGAAAGTCCATGGTGGCCGAGCTCATTGACGAGGTCTCCGCAGCGGCAGCGATGAGGCTGATTGGTCCTGCAACCAAGACGAAGACAAATACACAGACTTAATGTTATACGGTCTAACATTGTCCCGGTATTTGTGGATGGAATAGCTTGTAGCCAGTGACCTGAGTCACTCTGAGAGACGGCTAACAAACGCGCGCGGTCTGTATCTATCGAAAAGTTTGAAAATAAATTTTGCCAAGTTTTTTCACAAAGAGGCTTGTCCCACGCTCTCTGAGAGTGACTCAAGGTTGGAATATTTGTGCCTGGACAAGCTGCCTGCCAGGCGTCTCTAGCATCGGACAGGTAAGAAACCTCAACAGATCCAATAGAAGGGTCCAAAACAGATCTGACAAGGGTGCCCACACTGTATACCGAGGATAGAAACGCCGGTACTGATATGCTTGAAATTTTCCGCACTCCTAGGCCACCATAACACACGGGTAGGGTGGCCTGAGACCACACTTTGTTTTCACAAAAACTGCAATTTAGAATTTTGGAAAGAGACGTTTTGATCATATTATCCAAAGTATCTAATATGTGAACGAATTTAAATAAGTGCGTACTGCGGAGTAAATAGGTAAACTTAGGCACGAAAAGGCAGAGTCGAACAATAAAAAATGCATAATGGGCATTAATTTCATAAAGTCTATTTGAAGAGTCATTAAAATTTTGAATCTTTTTCTCAAAGAAACTAGGTATGGATTCATCTAAGACGGGGGCTCCGAGAAGATGAAGCGACTCCTTTGACAGTAACTTAATATTGGGAGCCAAAACATTAAAATTTTGAATTAATTCTGGTTTTTCAGATTCTGGGAAAGAATCTAAAATAAGGAGCTCACATTTGGAGCTATTGAATTCTAGGCCAATCTTTTTAAAATTTTCTGTCAATGTTTTAAAATCACTGAGAACGGAAGCCGCATCACCCCCCAGCGTACCGTCGTCTAGATACCATACATTAAATTTAGAATTATACTAATAAATGTTGCAATGCCCTTGCAGGGCTCATGTTGTGAACTAATTAAAATTATAACACCTATATATTTGTACCACATGAAGCAATGAATGAATAAAATAAAATAAAATAAAATAAAATAAAATAAAATAAAATAAAATAAAATAAAATAAAATAAAATAAAATAAAATAAAATAAAATAAAATAAAATAAAATAAAATAAAATAAAATAAAATAAAATAAAATAAAATAAAATAAAATAAAATAAAATAAAATAAAATAAAATAAAATAAAATAAAATAAAATAAAATAAAATAAAATAAAATAAAATAAAATAAAATAAAATAAAATAAAATAAAATAAAATAAAATAAAATAAAATAAAATAAAATAAAATAAAATAAAATAAAATAAAATAAAATAAAATAAAATAAAATAAAATAAAATAAAATAAAATAAAATAAAATAAAATAAAATAAAATAAAATAAAATAAAATAAAATAAAATAAAATAAAATAAAATAAAATAAAATAAAATAAAATAAAATAAAATAAAATAAAATAAAATAAAATAAAATAAAATAAAATAAAATAAAATAAAATAAAATAAAATAAAATAAAATAAAATAAAATAAAATAAAATAAAATAAAATAAAATAAAATAAAATAAAATAAAATAAAATAAAATAAAATAAAATAAAATAAAATAAAATAAAATAAAATAAAATAAAATAAAATAAAATAAAATAAAATAAAATAAAATAAAATAAAATAAAATAAAATAAAATAAAATAAAATAAAATAAAATAAAATAAAATAAAATAAAATAAAATAAAATAAAATAAAATAAAATAAAATAAAATAAAATAAAATAAAATAAAATAAAATAAAATAAAATAAAATAAAATAAAATAAAATAAAATAAAATAAAATAAAATAAAATAAAATAAAATAAAATAAAATAAAATAAAATAAAATAAAATAAAATAAAATAAAATAAAATAAAATAAAATAAAATAAAATAAAATAAAATAAAATAAAATAAAATAAAATAAAATAAAATAAAATAAAATAAAATAAAATAAAATAAAATAAAATAAAATAAAATAAAATAAAATAAAATAAAATAAAATAAAATAAAATAAAATAAAATAAAATAAAATAAAATAAAATAAAATAAAATAAAATAAAATAAAATAAAATAAAATAAAATAAAATAAAATAAAATAAAATAAAATAAAATAAAATAAAATAAAATAAAATAAAATAAAATAAAATAAAATAAAATAAAATAAAATAAAATAAAATAAAATAAAATAAAATAAAATAAAATAAAATAAAATAAAATAAAATAAAATAAAATAAAATAAAATAAATGACGGAGTTACGGAGAGACAAATATAAAAAAAAAAAAAAAAACGAATTGAGAAACTCCTCCTTTTTTTGAAGTCGGTTAAAAAAGGAAGTCCATTTACATGAAAGCATTACCACTTTCGCAGTTATGAGTCATTCAATTCTAACCTCTACGAAGGTAACATACAGTTCTATCGAATTTATAATATTAGTATGAATTCACAGTATATGCCTAACAAATAAGTACCTAGTGGATCTCAGTAGCACTTATTTTAGATGTCATAAATATGGTGAGTCTGTTACGCATAGCTTATGCTATGCTGCGCCATAATGCGCAAGAAAGTGGCCTCAATTTTATACAGAGTGAGGGGAAGCACCAACAACATTCTGAAGGTGTTTACTTTGAGGTTAGATAGGCCCTACTTTAGGGTGTATGCAACTGCATGTCTTGTGATGCTGGGTAAACTGGCCGTCCTTTTTCTATTTTCTACTCTTAATATTTATACACTTACTAACATTCTATGGACCCTATTGTAATGTAACCCTATTGTATGAAAATAAATGCATTTTATTTTTACTTATTTATTTTTAAAATTAAAATACCTTTTTTAATGTTTACATGTACACACTTTTGAAGAAAGTGTATCCTTCTAACAAAAGCAGATTCGTCCCACGGTCTAAGGTGATGTAATTAGCTGTTATCAGCATCCATCCAATATTAACACAAAAGTAATCAGCGAAGCTTAAGGAAATAAGAATGGATATATGTTTACATGTACACACTTTTGAAGAAAGTGTATCCTTCTAACAAAAGCAGATTCGTCCCACGGTCTAAGGTGATGTAATTAGCTGTTATCAGCATCCATCCAATATTAACACAAAAGTAATCAGCGAAGCTTAAGGAAATAAGAATGGATATACTCAATAATCTCATCTTACAGTTAAACCTTTTATTTTGTATCAAAATTTTAAATACATTATGAATATGGTGTAAAAAATAGTATCTTCAAACTATAGAAAGCCTACACCATCTACAGGGTGAAACCGAATGGCGCGTCCATGCTTGGCGAACCGAGCATGAGCCGAGCCACGAACGAGCCTACAACGAGCCTTCAACGAGCACGATGCGAATCCCTTAGTTCGTGAAAAAACTGACAATCGCGCTCGTTCGAGGCTCGCAAGCCCGTCCACGCTACGCGAACCGTGCTCGCAGTGTGCTCGTTCGTGGCTAGGCTCGTGCTCGGTTCGCCAAGCATGAACGCACCATAAAACATTCGACAAATTTTAAGGGAGGGTTCTATTACCGATACATATTATTTTTTTGAGGTTTTAAATAACCAGAAAACTTTAAAAAAGGTTTATCTCTGGCCCCTCTTGGAACTGACATACAAGCATATAAAACTAATAAATAAACACCAGTCTAATGAAATATCATATGAATAATCATTAAACACGTTTTTTACATATGTTATGTACCAATACCAAGCCGTAATTTATTTGTTTATATCGAGCCTGTTATGTGATCAGACCTTGTACCGACAAAAGGAGCGGTTTTTTTTTTTTTATACCACTTATGTGGCAAACAAGCATACGGTCCGCCTGATGGTAAGCGGTTACCGTAGCCTATGGACGCTTGCAACACCAGGGGTATCACGCGCGCGTTGCCGACCCTAAAAAATAATTAAATTTGTATTATTGACATGTGTGCATATGCCTTACATAGCTTAGCGACAGTACTAGAACAGGTGTCACTGGTACCACCATCTCGTGTTGTTCGTACATTATGACATTCAGATTAACTTTTTATTAATCGAGAGTAACGTACAATTAAACTGTGTCGAATGATTTCCATTTCACCCTGTAGTAAGCGATGCTGTGACTTCAAACTACTCTAATCGTTGTCATAATGTATCTATAAAGTAATAATTCCAAATATTAAAATCATAGACATATAAAAAAATCAAGACGGAGTGTCACCTTATAAGAATGTGAAGCAAAAAATTTGGTACAAAACAAATGGTACTGAGCCTTATTGTCACTGTCAAGGTCTCAATACGGAATGACAACCGATCGGCTTCCTATGGTCTATATGTGTGTGTGAGACCATGTATTTATAAGAACGCCGGCTTCCTATTACTTGCGTAACTTAAGAAAACAGACCGTTCCGTCTTTCATTTTTTCTTGGTCTGAGATTAAAATAAAAAGCATGTGAAACTTTTACATGTACACAGCTTGTTACACTTTGACGTATCTACCCTTATCATTATCATTTGATGTATTTACCATTTTTCAATTGCTTATACTGCATGGGTTCGTGATTATGGATCTTATTAGAGTTAACAACTTTATTATTGACATTAACGTGTGCATATGCCTTACATAGCTTAGCGACAGTACTAGAACAGGTGTATCTGGTACCACCATCCCGTGTTGTTCCGCTTTTGTAGAAAGTGTATCCGTCTATCACAAGCAGCTTCGCCCCACGTACTAAGGTGATGTAATGAGCTGAAATCAGCATCCATCAAATATTAACACACCCCCTTACTCATAAAGCGCTATTTAACTAATATACTGTTTAAATGGTCACGTTAATAATGACACATTATTTGACAATGACAATAGAGTGACGTTATTTACGTGACCCTTTAAACAGTATATTAGTTAAATAACTTTTTATGAGTAAGGGGGATAGAGGTCATCAGCGGAGCTACCGCGTAAGGAAATGGTAATGAAATTCATTGAACTGACCTTCATTAAAATCCTATTACATATAGGAGGACGATATATAGGAGTTTTAAACCATTAACCCCTCTTATTCATAATCGCTTTTTAACTAAATCAGTGTAATAGTGTGCCCCGTCGCACTCTTTTAATCATCAAATGACACATGTCAGATGAAGACTTCGCAATTTTAGCTAATCAACGTTTGATAACTTTATTATGAATAAGGGGGTTACACCTCAAGTCCGAGTAAATGGATTGCTTTCTTGACACGTGATATTCACATGTTTCATATAACAGAATTGCAGAAAATGGAAGCCCATTTCAATGAAATCATTACCGCTTTCACAGTTATGAGTTATTCAATTCTAACCCATACGAAGGTAACAGACATGACAGTTACCATCAGTTATAATATTAATATGGATACGTACAATAATAAAATTAATAGGTATTCACAAAAATATTAAAATACTATGTCAAATATATAGAAGATATCTCAAACAAAGCAACACAGAAATAAAAAAATAAACATTTCATCATAAATCTTTTATTTCAGAAAATTTTAGAGGCCTTCCCAGTACACTCCTTCTGTAGTGCTGTTTTATGCGAATTTACTCGTATAATATTACGCAGTACAGTACAGTATGAGGCACGAATGATGAGCACAGATAGGCAGTAGTGGGGGCAAGCTCGCGCATGTAAACTTTTGGCCAAATCACCGTAGCCAAATAACACGCTAGAATCCAATAGACGACGAGCATTGACTGACGAACCAATCGTGTGCAGTCCCTTCTTCATTCCGCCAAACAGGCCGAAAAATTAACTACTGCGCAGGTGTCAATCTGTGCTCACTACTCGTGCCCCTTACTATATCTTACTGTTGACAGATTGTAATAGATAGATAAAAACATTTTATGACAATATTATGTTGCCTTTGAATATTTCTACAGAAAAGTTCTAGATACTAATGTTGTCGAGATCTAATAGGCCTGTTTTGACAGTACATATATCAGTTCGATATGTCAAAAAAAAAGAGACAAACATAGTGCGACGGTCAAAACGGTGATCTCGACAACTTGTACTTATGTTTGTCTTCAAGACCCACAGTAATCATTTGTCTTACAAAACATAAAAAGGAGTTCATTGCTAGCTTCAGAGTTCTTCTAGGTAGCTTTTTGGCCGACGTCTTGTCCATGAGCAATAAATACAAGACTGTTTTACACTAAATGAATATCTTAGAAAATATGACGAGCTGAAAAATCACTAGCAACAAATAATAACAATCCGACTAGTGTATTACAATATATTGACCTTTTTGAGTCAGGCAACATTTAGGTGCTTCATGGGTATGATTGGTATTTGAATCTAAAATCGTATTGTTATCACACGCAAGTTTCACAAAGGCAGGACATGCTCCCCTTCTATATTTGGAGCACCGCCACGTTAGATGTGACTTTACTGACTTGGCTTCTGGCGAATTTCTGTAGAAAGTAAATCCATTGAACATAAATAGCTTCTTAAAGTTTGGAAGTGTTATGATTTTCCCTGAAAAGGAATAAGTTATTTTTTAGTCCTGTATCCGATAGAGTACAAAAAATATAATAAATATTTAGGTTCATAATGGCATATTTATTATTTAGATTTATTCATCAAATCCGAATATGATAATGAATTAAATTGCAAAGAAATAAAACTACATTTAATCCATAAAAAAACCAGTTTTATATTATTTTATTTTTTGTTCCTGAATAGATATTATACATAGATAATACGGTGTTATTCCGGGAACACTGATCGGGAGCTCACCCCTAACCGTGAGAGTTCTTGAAGTGATCCTTATTTTGGGAACAATAATATAAGCTTAATAAACAAAACAATTAACGTATATGGCGTCCATCTTTGAAATTAAGTTTTAACAGAAGTACCTACGCCATGCGAAATCGATGGCAAAAACGTGAGAATTAGTGCCCAGCTGACCAACTATAACATGACGGAGAATTTGATGAGCCGGTTGGACCAATGACAAACATTTTGTGAAATCAATAAGTACCTATTGTAAAAATTCTATCCAACTCAAAACAGAAAATAAAGTAATTGTGTTTTATAGTTCCTCTTTACCTATATTCTTGTGGTCATGTTATCCTAATTAGAACCAGGGACTTCCTATTAAGTTATAATTGTCTAACAGTCAGTTGCAGAAACGTTCTTTAAATTTTAAAGTCGGCTTTAAACACTAATCTTCCATTAAACTGTTGCACAAACAGTCATTTGACTAATATTAAATGCCTCCTTTATATTTAACTAATGAAGTGTCAAACGATCCTTTTAAACCTCATTTACGTAGTTTTATGTTGCACAAAGCGACATTAGTAACTAAAGTTCCATTAAAATGACAGTTCTTTAGATTACATTTAATAGGTCAAGAAGCACCCATTAAAAACATTTTAGCTCAAAAATAGAGCTTATTTTTTTTTAATAAGTGTTTAATATGTGCCTATAAAATCTTTCATCATTGTCGGACATCACTGGGTTGCAGAAAGATCACCATTATAGCTTCTTTACGAAATGTAGAAATTAACGCTAATGAGTTCATTAGTTTAAAGTTGTTGCACAAAACTACTTCATGCCTAACTAAAGGTTCATTAGCTTAAACGTCAAAAGGATTGTTGCTGTCGTTTGTCTTATATGCCCAAAGGCAGGCAAAGGTCGGAGCCATACAGCCTTGTCTTATTTCAATTTTCTCGAGTTGTATTAATATAGTCACAAAATAAATCACTTACATACACGGACTTCTTGAGACAACTTGAAAAGTCACGATAAATATAATTCATTTCATTTCACTTCACTGGTGCACATGGATGATCTTTATTGGGTAAAATACCACCAAAAATACAAAATAAAACTTCAAATACACAAATTTTTGAAAATAAAAATGAAAACACTCACTCTGCAAGTTCCCGCCAAAAAGCCAAGGTCAAAAGGAAATGTAACGAAAAGATGTCAGAAACATTATTTATTGTTAGATTTATCAATATCCATCATGTGGTATATTCATAAATTTATTAAATTCTATTTTATCTGATTCATTAACTTATTTGCAATTTATATGAGCATTAAAAAGTGGTAGAACCTTTCACGTGCATACTAAAAGTAATTTCTACACACTAATCATCAAAATGTAATTACAAATAATACAATATTGTCAAACAAACGATACAAACGTATTTAATGACAACTCAACTGATAACTTTAAAAAGGCGATGATAGCTCAGTGGTAGTGACGTCGGATACCGAGACGAAGGTCCCGGGTTCGAATCCTACAATGAGCTTGAGTTTTCGGTGAAGGAAAACATCGTGAGGAAACCATAGCACGGTGGTAGGGTACTTTGTAGTACCCGTCTGGCTGGCTACCACCCTCAAGTTGAAAATCTGTCGCCAAGCACCTGTCGGTGTGTTCCGTCAGCTGCACTTGAGAGCCAGTTCCTTCTAGGCTTTGTGTGCTTACCTCCTTCGACCACATCATCACTTACCATAGTGAGGTTGTGGTCAAACACAGGCCTATGCACAGTAAAAAAAAAAAAAAAAAAAAAAAAAAAAAAAAAAAAAAAAAAAATTGTGCGCGGGAAAATAATTTTGTCACCAACAATTGGGGTCCATTTTTTTCACCGCGTTTAATGCTTAGATACATTTAAATAATCTATACACTTACATAATCAATGGTCAGAAATATCAATGTAGAGAAATCATTCATTCCATTCGTTCAATGTTGCCATTTTACTGCGATTTGTAACTGAGAACATACTTTTTGACATCTTTAGCTAATGAACCTTTAATTATGCCTAAAGTGGTTTTGTGCAACATCTTTAAACTGACGGATTCATTAGCGTTAATAGCTCATTAGGTAATGAAGCTTTAATGGTGATCTTTGTGCAACCGACTGTAAGGGGCCTGATTCCCGAATTTTCGATATTATTATCGGTCAATGGCGGATGTTGCCTAGATTGCATCTGCCTATAGATTTGTTGTGGATGAAAACATCATTAGAAAAACGGCATGTATGAGAGGTTTAATCCATTCTGAGTGAATGTGATAAGCTATTATTTAATTCCCTTAGGCCCTTTGCACACTATAAGAAAAATGTCTTGTCTTATAAGAAATTCAGTCGCATTGGATGCTATATGAGACCGTGCATATTACAAGAAATATCGGATTAGACACATCCATACATTTAATGTCATTCTTATTATGTGCAAAGGGCCTTATTGTTGAAGTAGCAGTAGCAGTAGCATTTGCGCGGGACGTAGTCGTTTTTCTGGGGTACGTATGTATTATGTATTTTATATGTATATGTCACCGTATTTTTTGTGAAAACCGTTAGTTTATAATCTACCTAGCGAGATTGTAAATTGTAAATAAATTGTTATCTGTACCTACTGCTTACAATATAACCACTCTTCTTTACCGTGATACCTAACGTATTAATTTTCGATATTTTGCTGATAGGGTTCAAAATCTGTCCGATTTTATCACTCATATAATTGTGAACCGTCCATGATAGATCAGTCATGGCGGTAGTTCGTTATGTGTCTAAAGTGTCTATAGAGTTAAAAAACTAACATAAGAGTCAAATAAAAGAAATGCAAATTTAATTACCTAAGTAAAACACTCTCCGTTGTACAAGCGGTAGAACACACATAAGGAGGCAAAGTCTCTCCTCAGACTGAGGGGCTCTAAACCGCTTGTGAGCTCGAGATCGTCAACAATTCTGATGGCAAGTCGCTGAACCGAGTCTAAAGGCCCAAGCTGGTATCCAGGTGCTCCCGCCCATAGATGACAACAGTACTCCATATGCGGCCGGACCTGCGACTTGTAAAGTTGCAGTCTTTGCCCTGATGTGAAGTACTGCCTCGCTCTGTTGAGCACTCCAAGCTTTTTGGATTCCAGCTTCACCTTGTCTTCCAAGTGACTTCGGAACAGCACGTCGCTGGAGATGTCGACGCCAAGGATCCCGATGCTTTGACTGAAGTTCAAGGAAGTGTTCTGGAATTGTGGAGCCACAGACCATGGGGTTTTCTTAGCGGTGAACGCGCAGGCTTGGGTCTTAGTGGGGTTGAAATGGACTAGGTTTAGTCGACCCCAATCGGAGACACTAGTCAGTGTACTCTCGATTTCAGACACCAGCCGTTCGCGGCTTTCCTCAACCTCGGAACGAGGGATATTTGCACGGCCCGTGTAATGGGTGTCCCCTGTACTGTCGTCTGCATAGCAATTAATGCCGTCAATAGACAGCATATCATTGATATGCAGTAGGAACAGTGTTGGGGACAGCACAGAGCCTTGCGGAACGCCAGCATTTATGTCCATGCTATCGGAGCAGCTACCGTCGACGACGGCTCTTATGCATCTGCTGGACAGAAAGCTGGCAATCCATTTGCATAATCCCTCGGGAAGCCCGTATGATGGTAACTTCGTTAGAAGACCCCTGTGCCAGACCCGATCGAACGCCTTCGCCACATCTAGGCTCACTGCCAATGCCTCACCTTGACTCTCGATGGCGAGTGACCAACGGTGCGTGAGATACACAAGGAGGCCACCAGCTGAGCGACTGTGGCGGAAGCCATATTGTCGGTCGCTCAACAACACGTGATCCTCCAGGTATCTCAAAAGCTGCGTGTTGATCACACGCTCCATGACTTTGGAGAGAAGGGAGGTGATGGCGATAGGCCTGTAATTCGTCGGGTCTGATCTGTCGCCCTTTTTGGGCACTGGGTGCACGTGGGCAGTCTTCCACGAAGACGGGATCGACTTCTCTCTAAAAGATTTCTTTAATTTTGAGTATAATTATGAAGACATATAGTGGAAACTTAAAAAAAAAAAAGGTCAATTTAATCACCGAATCAATAATATGTGAATTAGGATAGTGTCACAGCTGATGCCAAAGTAACCGCTACTTTTACGATATAATAATGAATACTTATGTAGTTTGAAAAAGTAATTAAGTATTGTATTCTACGACCAGTATTGACGGCCAGTTGGTTAAGGCTCCACCTATCGCGCCGCAGGTCGTGGGTTCGATTCTCGCATAAGACATTAAATTTGTATGCATGAACATGTCTGTATGTATGTATATTAGGTATGTATTTACAAAAACGATCAATTTCAATCTGGGATGCGAGCAATTTGCTGTAATACAGGCGTCAAGCCTAGCTCAGCAACTGAGGTCTCAAGCCGTCTGTGTGCTTTATTATAAACTAAACCATCAAATAAATTATGTATTACTTACAGATAAGTAATGTATATTATTGGAAATAAATTATTATATTATGTATTATTTTTTTCGCCATGTCTAAAATAAGAATGCGAGATTCGGAGTCCTGGGTTTTATGATCGTTTCGGTGATGGGAAACGTTTGTAAATTTTTATCACAACAAAAAATTACTATTTCAGAGAAACATAATATCAAGTAACGTATAAATAGACTTCACTTACTAAAGAAAGGTGGCAAGCTAACGATAATTTTGATAATTATATTTTACCTCCGATAATATACCAATTTGGCTATAGGTTCAATGCAACCGACGTATGATGTAATGTCCAGATTTCGTCATATACATTTGCGGTGGTCTATGGGTGTGTTTTGTACACGAAGCTAATATATGTCTATCGTTAGATATATTCACGAATGCTTTACAATTCTTGGAGTAAAAACTTGAACATTTATATTTGCTGCCATTTACTAACTCGTGTTTCTTGCTGAACGTGTATCCGTCGAGTAGGTACAAGCTGATTCCCTTACGTGTTTTTATGTATTGTCCTGAAATAAGGGTCATCATAAAATTACGTATGAAACCAAATGATTAATTGATTATTACTGTTGAGCAGATATCATGTCGTTGGGCGAAAAACCTGGTGTTGTATTGTATGCAACTGGAGCTCAATTCTCCCTCTCGCGTCTTTGACATAAATGTCGCTTACGACATTTGTCGAAAAACATTAAAAAATCTATATGTTTTGACATGAATCTCGACATCGATATCGATAAAAAAATCGAATGTTTCACCTACGTGTAATGTCATTAATTAGGGCGTTATTTTACGTAGTACGCAGATATGGCTGGATGTTATCGCGCTAATTTGCTAATGGCATTATTCATGTCATTAGACGTTAGGCGATAGCTCAAATCAAATGATACGTGTGGCCACCCATTTAGTGCATCATTTATTACACGTTCATTGTTCCGATAAATTAGAAGTTAGGCGTCACGCAGGTCAAGCCCTAGCATAATAATAATAGGGTAATGATCAGATTAACGTTCTTCTGAGTAGAATCTTGAACCATATAAATTCCATAACGTATAACCCCACAAAATATACATATATAAAATACCTGTTTATATGGCGTTTACAAGCTTTATAAACTGTGAAAGAAGAAATAAAAATCCCCTGGTATTTTTAATTCGAACTCGTGTTTAATTTAAATATTAACTGTAAGTAACCAAAATGAGATCAAATTTTACATATCTTTACAAATAATGTATCAAATTAATAAAAATAAATGCACATCATTATTTTCTGGAAGCTTTTAACGGCGACACATTTACTTTAAAAAAAACTACTGCACACTCATATTTAAATTGTGTTCCAATGATCTTTCAGTGGTGTCAAAATTGTGCCAAGTAAGTAGACTACCAAAACTGTACACTGAAAAAAAGGTTCTACAAAACTAGTTAAGTATGTTGAATTTTTGTTGTCTGTAAACTAACTTTAGTTACATTTAATCTTATATCTCTTAGATTTAATCAAACAATTTAGTAATGAACCAAAACTAGTTTTGTTACTGGTAATTTTTAGTTCGCAAGTCACTCTGTTTAGGTTATTGGTAGTAAAATTTTGTGTTACTGTTAAATAATTTTTTTTTCAGTTTAAAATGTCACAATTTTGACACCACTGAAAGTTCATTGGAACACAATTTAAATAGCAGACTTGGGCCCCTGATTAGATGAACAATAAATTAAATGTATTTAATTTATAAGTCGCATTTGTTTAAAAATATTCCTTCATTATATTACCTAAGTACCACAATTATTTGGTTTGCAACTACCTATACTGCGTATTACTATTATGTATTCTGTGACTATATGAACTATAGGTAGCTTATTGAGATACATTTATTTATTAAAAGCTTTTTTTTTTAATGTAAAACAATAAAATTACGACAATGCGTGTTGTGTAAATAACAGCTATATCTATGAACAATTAGTCCCTTGAAATGTAAAATTTTTTTGGGCTTAGCGTGCATTTATCAGAAGGCGCAATTTATTTTTTTAGATATCAATGGGGTTCCGGTTTTGTGGGGTTGCAACCCTTGTCCCACGGCCACCATCTTGAAAAAAGGGGTTCAAATGGTTTTTATGGTTTATCAGACGAACTATAAGTCTAAAAAAAAAAAAACAACATTTTTTGTTGCAAATAAGATTATCTACAACTTTTGTCAAGTAGCTTTTAGTCGTATAAGCAAAAATAAAAAGTTTTAAGCGAAAATACATGAACAGTTTCATTATAAACTATTTAAATTATATACATTAGTTAAGGTTTTAAAGCGCTGCAAAACGAATACTGTTCTTCAGTATTCATAACTATACATAAATATTCATGATTTGCCATAATTTTTAATCATCTAAACATTATTTTTATGAAAATCTTTTTAATCATTGATAATTCAAAATTCAAATTATTTATTTGCTTAATATTCTGCATAATATGCCTATTTGGCGTACAAATACATTAAACAACACATTTTAAAGAATAAATAATTAATTAATACATTCAATACTAAATAATTTGTTAATACAATACATAGTTCATTAATAAAGACAAATACACAACCATAAAATACAATAAAAAAGAAAAAAAAAATGTAAAAAAAATTTTTTTTTTTATATTCTGCAATTAAATCTAGACTTACTACTTTTAAAATAGTCATCGATGGAGTAAAAACATTTCATTGCTAGCCAGTCATGAAAATGACGACAAAACCTTGCATATGGCAGATCTAAACATTCTGATGGAATGGAGTTAAATATTTTTGCAGCCATATAAAAACAGTTTTTCCTATAAAATTTAAGTCTAGGATGAGGCATAACTAGTGGTAAATGAGTGGTTGTACGCTTTGAGGTGTTATCTCTTTTCTCAAACAGAAATATGTTTTGCCTGACGAATTTGGCCATCTCAAATATATACAAACATGGAGCAGTCAACAATTTCTCTTTAATGAAAGTTGGACGACATGATTCTGACCATGTTAAGCTCCAAATGGCTCGGATGCATTTTTTCTGAGCGATGAACACTTGTTGGACACCTGTCCCGTTACCCCATATCACAATAACATAACGAATTGCAGAGGCAACATAAGCATGATAAGCCATGATAGAAGTTTTGATACTTGCTATAGACTTGATTCTTTTTAACGCATATAAAATTTAATTTTATTAATATTATTAGTGGCTAAAGAAATATTTGTATTAGCCTGAGTTGAATTGCTGCCTATGTCAATAAAAAAGTTATTAAAAATGTTTGCAATTTCAGATCCCTCCTTAACAAGCCTATCAGAAATAATAATGTCATTTATGCACCTATCATTTATATTATATTGATTGTTATTCTTGATGATATTCCATGTCGCTGTTACCTTATTATGAGCCTTTTCAATACATCTATGATTCGACACCTTCTTAAGTTCAATGATATTATATTATATTTATTAAGTTTAATGATTGAGATCTCAAAACTTTGAAATTATCCGTAGCCATGGACCAGCCATCAAAAAGACCGAGGACAGAGTAATTGTGATTTAGAAAATCACCGTGGATTATGATTATGCCTACTATGGATACCACGTAAAAAAATGCTCCACCAGGCTACCTCATAGGTGGTGCAGAACAGTGTCAATAATTAATTAATAACAATATTGAATTATCAATAATTAAATATATATTCATAAAAAAATGAAAGATGATTAAAAATTATGTTAAATCATTCATATTTATGTATAGTTATGAATACACCAAGAATAGTATTCGTTTTGCAGCAACATAAAACCTTATCTAATGAATATAATTTAAAAAGTTTACAACGAAAATTTTCATGGATTTTCGCTTTATAACTTTTTTGTTTTTGGTCTACGACTAAAAGATACTTGGAAAACGTTGTAGATAATCTTATTTGCAACAAAAAATATTGGCTTATTTGATTTGTGAAACCTATAGTTCGTCAGATAAACCATAAAAACCATTTGAACCCCTTTTTTCAATGGGCGATGATGGCGGCCGTGGGACAAGGTATGCAACCCCACAAACATGGATTTAACTTTAAACTGACCCCACCTCGATATCTAAAAAAATAAATTGCGCCTTCTGACAAATGCAACCCTAAATGTAACTTTTCAATGGCCTAAATAAAAAATGTGCTTTGACGATTATTATCGTTAAATTGGAATGCAGAAATATACTAATGTATTAAATTTACATAAAGTATAATTACACCGTATTACGGCCGTAACAGTACATAAGACGATAGTGCAAATCTGATAAAATGTTACTACTTATATTCTACTTTATGACTTTGGTTATATTAGACTAGAATTTCAAACAACTAGGCCTGTTGATAAATTAAAACTAGATTAAAAAAAAAAACTTTCCATAGCCTGTACGTTTTATAATAGAAGATAAAACTACTTAGATCTATATAATTGCTTAACTTATAAAATGTTTAGATATTTTATAAGCTCTATTAATACGTATATAACAATATATATCACATTGAATAATAAATATAGGTACACCGTGATTTTATTGGTGTTAGAAACTAAAAGTACCCTTATTTGGGGCATGACAATCTTTTTCAAAAAAATTATACCATTATTTTGACCGTTTCTAAAGCCAATCAAAAACCACGGTGTAGAGATCAGTTCTGACTAGTTCCGAAGCACAATATAACTAAATAGATATCAGAAAGTAGTTCCTATAACTTCTTTCTAAATCAGTTTCAATCATCGATTCAATACATATATATATACACCCTCAAAATACTTGTTTAAAAAAAAGACTTTTACCAAGTCGTGCAGAATATTTAACATAATGATATAAACACGTCACTGCCACACATCATCTGCCAGCGCTGGTTCTTTTAGGATCGACGTACTAAGCTACGCCGCGCTTTCAGCGATTCCGTTCCTTCTCTCGGCCTGTATTTTGCTAGCACGGGTGCAGATCGTAAATCACAGACCGTGGAGATGCACATTTACGCTTTCTTCCACCATTCAGTTAACCTACATCTGTCATTTATTTGGAACTATAAATTGTATTTTTCTGTGATTTTTACATCGATTTCTGTATTTTAGACAAGTCCCTTACGCACTGGCGTGCCAAATGGACTGTGAGTGTGCTCCATATTACTTCTTACAATAGTCATGTCATCCGCTAAGTGGAGGTATGCCTTGCATTTATGCCATCGATTCTTGGTGCAACCCCACCGGAACCCACTGCGGGTTCTACTCTGCTTATAGTATGTGAAGTTGTGGAAGATCAGCCTCTCCTTACCACGTGCGGTCATGAATATGTTCACTGAAATGGAAACCTTTTAGTTTGTTGCATATTACAGGTGTATACGTTAATGTTAAGTCTTATCTATATCTACATACATCTATGACAACTTCTTAAAATGATACTCGATTGTGTACAGATAATATTTAATAATAATCTTTATTCAACAGCTCGTAAGAGAATAGAAAAATATCGGAGACAAAATGTTATTTTATATAAATTTTAAGTCTGACTCAGAATTAAATATTCAGGCCATTCGACTTGATCAGTCTACTCAATCGGTTTGACTTTTTACGCAGCTTTGGATAATCCGGTTGTAGGTCATAATGTGCTAAAATATGTTTGATTCGTGGTTGTGAAAAGGATTTGCTTTAACAACCGTGCATTCATCTTGGATGACGAGTGACGCCTTACAACCCTTATAGTACTGAGCACAGCGATATCTGTGACCTCTTATTAAAGGTATATGCATTCTGTACATATTATTTTGGTATATCATTACTTTCTTTCCACTTTGTAGGTTAAACACTGGAATTATAAAAAAATATTGTAGTTCTAATTGATACAATATTCATTTAAAAATATATTTTTTATATATAACCGCTTGGTTACCATAGCCTATGGACACTTGCAACACCAGGGGTATCACTCGCGCGTTGCCGATCCTGCAGAAATCTCTTCACAACCTTTTTGAAGAACCCCATGCTATACTCCATTGGGCAAACCACGGCGGGGAGCTCGTTCCACAATATGAGCGTCCGCGGAAGGACACTCCGGTGAGCCAGCACAATTCGAACCAATTCTGGTTTCAATGCGTGACGTGAATTTATTACCCAACTAATTAAATTTTAATCTAATTTACCCAACTACTGGTGATAATCGCAGAAAGGGCACCGTCTGTAGAACTCAAACCCAGCACACAAGTCTTTCGCACAATTTCTTCCTCTTCCTAGGGCCTTACATAGGTGTATCAATTAAACAAGTGGGTCTGATGTAGACCTCGCGAGTCTCGATAATTATACAATGTACTTAATCAGTCTCTAGTTCTTGTAGTTATTCTTAGTTTTCTTTTCTTTTAAAGCTGTTGTAATTGTAACCTTTTATTTTAGAAGTCTTTATTGGTTATTGTCACACACTTGAAATGACACTAAACCAATGTCAATCCGCACTGGTGACTCTTAACATAGGTTTTCATAAACCAGTTGTACCTATTACAAGAAATGTTGGATAATAAACGCCCATACATTTTATGTCTTGTGTCTGATAAGACATTTCTTACAAGACAACAAATTTTTCATATAATGTGCAATAGGCCTAACAGGTATTTTATTATCTGTTAATAAGTGTTATAGTCGGTATTTTATTAAAGAAACCTTTTGTGGTAGAGAAATTAAAATCAATTTATTTATCATAATTATTTAAAATGGTTTTTTTACATTTATTATTCATCTAACCAATCTAACTTAACATAACGTCCTTTTGAATCTTTCTTGTACTTCGGTGGGTCATGGGCATGACATTCCACCACTTTTTCAATGTCAAGGTTGGAAGTGACGACCATGAATGATTTGCAAGACGGACCGGTGCACACCCATCGGTAAGTGTCATTGCCATATTCCCCTTTGTGCATGTACGTTTGATCTCTGTATTTGATCACCTTCTTCCTATTTGCAAGAGTGATCAACTCGGCTACGAAAAAAAAAGTTTTATTAAATGTTCCAAATTTCTTATGAAATATTTTTAGGAATAATAGAAAGATAATTAAGAAGAGAATATTAAAAGGATTTTTAATTATATAATTAATTATGTAATAAAGAAATATATACTAGAACAATGAAACTAAAACAAAAAACATTAAAAAAATATTATTATTAATAGGAGTCCCTTTAGGCAAGATTCCGAAGATACTGGGCAGCGTTCCCCCTTTGTATAGCTAGACTAATTCTTTGTCCGAGGTAGCTGCCAGCTCTTCGGTCTGCTGTGATGTCGACTAACCTTTTTGCTATTGAATATTAAAATGAAGAAACATATTTACAATGTGTTTCTTCATTTTAATTGGAATTGTAATAATAATTTTAACAAGGTGTAATTATGCATATACAAACAATAAGTAGTATATCAGTTATCTGGTTTCCAGCTCTGCTGGTTTCGGATCAGATGTGAAGAATGCCCCACAATATTTATATATATTTAAAATAATCACAAATTGCATATTATAATTAGAAATTATCAGATTCAAAAAATTCCCTTTCAACAGTGCCAACAACTATAAATAAACTAATATACGAGCACTACCTACAACATTTAATTGACTAGGAAAATGTATGTGGTTTTCTTATAATATTTGTCCATATTACAAGATATGAATTCAACAGCACAGACGTAAAATAAGTTCATAAGACACGGCCCGCGATAAAAGTGAAGCTACCAATCTCTGCTCCTCTACCGTAGGTATACATACCATAACAGGAGACTTTTTTATCACCTTCGGGAGTATTATGATATGTGAGGTGCTACATTCTAAGCGGACAAAGCTTACTAGCTGCCCAGGGCCAGTAGACAAGATCGTTATCGACAATCGTCATCGTTAGTAAACGATCAACCTTTGTATGGGTTTGACATTTCAAATCGAAATAAGTATCACGTATTTTTAACAATCTCTTATGTCAATCCCATACAAAGGCTGATCGTTTACCATCCACCTTGTCCATCCATCTTGTCTAGGGGGGCTGAGGATGTACGAAGAAGGCAGAAGTCCTCGCCTTCGTCAACGGGGAATAAACTGTCGCACTTCATCTCGGGAAACCAGACCATGGACAATTCACCACACACACCGTTCAACGCACAAGGGAACGGGTCTGGAACTCTGAACTTCTTTTATGTCTGTGTGCAACACCTGGTATAAACAATGTTTTTTTAGATACTCCCTTAACCGTCTTTTTTTGTATGCCTGGCATTACAGAGTGTACTTCTAGCCGAAAACTTATACACACTATACTAGAACCAAGGCATGAAAATTATAGGTACATAAACTGTCTTATTACGATGGTTTAAGCCAAGTCAATAATACCCAGGTTTTAAATATATTTGTCAATCAAACAAAAAATCCGGACCAGATCCAGATCTTAAAACCTGGGTTTTGCTAGACTTGGCTTAAACCATCTCATGTAATAAGACGGATAGCCTTTATTTACAACACAAATAACCATAGATAGATGAAATATAGATGACTATGTTTCATATCACGAAGTTGAATACATAAGTGTTACAGTAGTACCAAACTGATAAGGCGCGTCGTGAATCTTCGTTCGTACAGAAAATAAAGTATGGCCCGAATATTAACGAAAGAATGCTTAAAACTTACAATCAACCTCAGATCACTACTATAAGGTTCATAATACACTGCAGCTGTTAGTTCCGTCTCACTCGCAAGTCACGCCCCTCCGCACACATGGCGACCAATAACAATTTTGAATATGTATCTTCTGCGCAGGTACATCGGTAAGCCATATTAGTTGGGTACTACTGTACTTAAAACATCAATACGAATTTTAAAAATAAATACTCGCTAATTTTGATTTGACATGTTGATGTTTATGTTTGGGGTATTGAATAATATTATGATCACCATCAAGATATAAGGATAAAAAGCAATTGGTGGGGTGCGTACACGACCAACGGGTTGCTGAGCTATTCTTGACACGACAGCGTTTGTGATAAGCGTAACCTTCGTAAACAAACCACTGCTTTCCATCGAATTCAATCATTTGACCTGATTAAAGAAAACGTCCATAGATATTATTTTCAATTTCAAACATTAAATTATAAAGGTGGGTACTGAATGATTGAATGACTGGTTCGGGGCGTAACGTAATGTACCATTCGGAGCGAGCATCGTTGCGAGCGCCGTGTTTGCCCGTTTCCTACTGTCTGCAAGAACGCTCGCTCTGTAATGGTGCGTTCATGCTTGGCGAACCGAGCACGAGCCGAGCCACGAACGAGCACACTGCGAGCACGATTCGCGTAGCGTGGACGGGCTTTCGAGCCTCGAACGAGCAATCGTAGCGTGCTCGACTGGGCTCCGCCCGATTGTCTGTTTCTTCACGAACGTAGGAATTCGCATCGGTACGTCCACGCTTGATATCGCGATCAACGAACGAATCCTTTTCGTTCGAGGCTCGGCTCGTGCTCGCTTCGCGTAGCATGGACGCACCATAACACGTTACATTACACCCCGTAACGACGGTCAGTACCCGCCTTAATGATCAATGAATTGGGACATTTATTTATAACAAAAAACAGCTTTTTTAGTTTTATAAAGGAAAGACGTGATGTATTTTCTTTAAATATATTTGGAATACTATCTTCAGTTCCAGATACAATCTGTGCATCAAAGTACATCTGACAACAGTAGGAGCAGATAACCCGTAATATATACCCATCTGCTTATACAAATATAATAAAAAAAAAAACAGTGCCACCTACAGTTTTGTAAAATATCACTTGAACATCTCCATCTTCATCCAAGTTTCTTTTTGCAATATGTTATTGTTTAGTCAGTTTTCCTCTTCTCTTTTTATTTCTTCTGAGTCTAGTGACTAAGTGATTTTTTACATTATATTTACCGCCACTTATCTATTGTCACCGCGAAAGCAGCTCCAATGACAGTAAAGTACGATGTTGATTGGTAGTGAAGCCCCTATGGACTTTTACTTTTTCCTACCATTGCAAATTATGGTTGGGGTAAACATTTAAGTGGCTGATTTCATGGTTCTATTCTGTACGGTAAACTAAGCTTAGCCGAATGTCTGTCGTAAGCTGCGAGAAATAAATCAAGTTGAATTTCCAAGATCGATTCCATTCTCTCCCGTTTCAATTTCTTAAAACAATAATGATTATAACCTTATTTGTCTTTTGTCCTTTTCTTTTTTTTTATGGCACCTAAGGTTCAATTAAATCTTCACATATTTCTCTTTTATTTTACGATATACTGCGGGTAGGTGATCATGTACACCATTTCCATTTTTTACTACAAAGTCATTGGTAACATTGTAAAAGGCTTTGCAATTCATTTTGTTGCAACACCAGCGATATCCAATTTTTGATGCATGTTTCCTATAATACGGATAGTTATTTATTAATAGCAATTGCTTTCCGTTTACTAACTCTATAAGTTCACCGGTTACGTCTGCAATTAAAATGTTTTACATTGTACAATAAGCTAAAAACATTAAAAAAAATACCAACTGAATAATGAAGGTAATTTTTACCCATATACTAATATATAAGTGACAAAAAGAAAGACAAACGTAGTTGAAGGGACAGACAACCTCTTGACAAATATGGCTTATTAGGTTGGGGTTAGTTTGTACAAATGAAACTGAAATTACTGTTCGGTAGTTGAGAGTTCTTTTGCTTTATTAAATCATTGACAGCATATAAATTATTATATTACTTATACTGGGTGGAGATTTCGAGATGGCATATTTTCGAAACCTATGTTGGATTAGTCATGCTGAAGGACTTTTACTATGGGACCAACACTGAGTTCTCAAAAAAATAAATTACTTTTCATACATTATGATCGAGCAAGGTTGACATTTTGTAAGAAAAGATAAAAAAAAAAAATGAGAATTCATTATCGGTCCCATATGTATATGTACCTATAAACTTTTATTCCATTTATTTTGGAAAACTAATAACGATATTTTTATTGGTAAAAAACAAGAAACAACTTAAATCTAAATAAACAATTAACTAAAATTAAAAATTACGAATAGAAAACTTGTCCCAAATCGCTGCCCTGTGCAAACGTACCAAGAAGGCTGGCGGCATTGCCACGTTGGATGGCAATGCTTATTCGTTGACTTAGATAAACGCCAGCCCTCTTGTCACGTGAGGTCTCAACTAGACGATGTGAGACCTCGTTGAACAAATGGTGAGCATCCGGCCCACAAGGCCCCAGCGTTTCAACCCGAACGCCGCAAATATGTAACGACTAATATAAATTATTCAAGATAAAATAGATGGATGGCGTGTGTGAAAGATGATATGAGTAAGATGTGAATTAACGCTAATATTATCACGGATAGGAAGGTGGAATTGAAGAAGCATACCTAATGCACCGACCCCAAATAAAATAACATTTATTTAAACAAAACATCACGCTAGAATTAAAATAATAATAAATAACATTAGGTACGAGTGATTTTTCTAAACAATTTATTGGAAAACATATGGAACAATTTCAAGGCTACTGCAATCTATGTGGCAAACCTTTACCTAGTCTCATTCGTCGTAAATATTCGTATACAATAACCCACTAACCATCCAAAGTATCCATCACAAAGTACAATAACCCACTAACCATCCTTCACGTCACTTAGTACAAAAAAAATGTGACATAAAGGAGTGGCACCATAGCATCCGTACAACTAGGTTATCCCGTTTCTGTAATTGCGAACAGTATGTCGATTACGTAACTTAGTTGGAATACGTTTCAGGTTGAAACAACCTCATAATTTTTAATAAAAATATTACGATGTCGAATATGATTCCATTTGCAATTAAGCACTGTTTGAATATTACCAGAACCGGTTTCAATAAAAATGATTGAAACTGATTGCAACTAAGTTACTTCTACTACTAAGTTACTTCTACTTAAGCTTTGGGTAGGCAGATTATGATGAATGAATTCGAATATATTTTCCCAGTGATGACATGCAGAACTTTGTAGGTGGATGCTGATGATAGCTATTAGATTTTACGATTTCTAAATCAGAAGTGACATGGAGATAAGTACGACAGGTGCTTCTAGTACAACACCAACGGTATACATCCTCGTGAGACGTAAGACGTGACTTCTTATAAAACGGGTAACCATCGACTATCAAAAGTATCTTCCCGTCGATAAGTTCGATTAATTCAGGATTAACTGTGAATGATAAATAATTTTAATAAATGGAATTTTATGATAATTAATGTGTCATCAATAATTTTGAGTAATTTCACGTAAATAAATGAAACTGAACCTACAGAAACAGCCCTTTACGCAATAGAAAAAAAAAACAGATCTTATAGAAATGGCAACAAACAAAAGCCATCTAAACTATGACAATACATTTACCCCCTTATTAATAAATAAGGTGTAGTTGAGTCTTGTAATATCCAAGTATTAAGATAGCCTCAGCCCTTTTTCTTATATGACATTTGAACGTGACGGATATATTTAAATCCTAGGTTTGACTAAACTTGACTTAAACCCTACTTATTAATAAGACGGATAAGGTGTTACAAAATTAACTCTAAGAATTGAATGATTGCTTAGCAAATTACTTACGTTTGTGAAAAATGTATATGGCTTCATTTTTTTTTATATAATAATACTTTCTTCGATAAATATGTCAATATCTCATATATCTTCCGAGAGAAGACTTATAATACCGTGTAGGTGGATGCTCGTGTTCATATTTCATCTTCAGCACACGAAGGTCTTCGCTCACGTGAAGATATGCAGAACAGTTGCTTCTTGTGCAACACCACCTATGATTTCCAGATCTTAAAGATTCCTTCTTATAAAACGGATAGCCATTCCATAAAAGTACATGTTTCCCATTCAAAAGTTCTAGAAGCATACCAGTATTACCAGTGTTGCCAATAACGTAAACTGTAAATTAATAATTTTATTGAAAATATAATATTTGAGTTACGTTTGTTTATGGGCAATGCTAATCAAGGTAAATTAAATAGTTTTTAGAAATCAGCGGGTTACGTAACTTAATTTCAATCATTTTCGAATTGAAATCGGTTCAATATATCGGTTTTCTGTTAACTTTTTACGTTCTGATAATTTCAAATACAAACAGTGGTTCATTAGAAATTGAAACATTTCCGATTTTGTAATATTTCTACCGATTCAGAGGTAATTTCAATCTGAATTTCATTGCAATAAAGTTATGTAATCCACGTACAGATGTATTAAACCCTGGATTATTTGTAGACATAGAATATATAGTTTCCTAATTCGCAGATCAATTAATAAAAATAGAGGTCAAGAATATAAATAATACTATCCTAACTAATATTATAAATGCGAAAGTGAGTTTGTTTGTTTGTTTGATACGCCATCACGCCTCAACTACTCAGCGGATCATCATGAAATTTGGCATCCAGATAGCCTTTGGTATGGAGAAGAACATAGGCTACTTTTTATCCCGGGAACGCGGGTGAAACCGCGTGGGACAGCTAGTGTATAATAAAAGACTTCGTCGTTACCACAATCAAAAATGAAATGATCATAGCAAAAATCATAATTATTTATTGTGTTAAAAATGGTATACATGGTAAACTCATACAAAGAGTTAAAGACAAGTGGATATTATAAAAATACAGTGTTTATATATCCTAGAACTAGATATACATATAACACACATACACGATTACAGTTTATCATCTAAAAGTCTAATACGTGATAATTTTAAAGGCCAGTCTCGAAATGATTTCGTTTAAAAATGAGATCCAAAATTATGACATAAATACAATATCACAAAGTAACATTTAGCATGCATTCTTAAATATCTAAAAACTAACACAAATCCTTTAAACATACCTACATACTACAAGTTTTATCAATCACAATAAAAATAATACTGGACATGTTAAAAATGCAACTAAAAATATCACACAATTATTATTAGTATCTAATACCTACAACGTATACAAGTAAAGAAAAGCTGAAATAGTTTTTATTTCAAAAATCGAATACTTTCGAAGACTTATAAAGACACATTATTTTAGAAGGCACTTCAATGATAGACCGAAATTGACGTATTACTGATGATACCTAACAATTTATTATAATCGAATACTTACACAATTTACTGATATTTTAGTTAAGGTGAAACATCAGTATTCCATTCGCGCTCAGAATTCTAGAGATAGCGCAAAGATCGAATCGCAAAAAATTAAATTTGATAATAAAAATGAACGTACATACCTAATGCACATACCTAATGCATATGTGCGTGTCACATTTGGACCCAAGCACGGTTTGAGATGGCAAACTTTTGTTTTGATAATAAATAGTAATAAAATAAATTGTCTTTAATTACCACAAAAACCTATCATTCATTTATTTTTGTTATCAACAATACAGAAAAGAATAATTGCGATACTAAACGTGAATGGACTACTGATTTTAAACCAGTACCTACGAAAGAATTTCTTACATATAACATACGAGTAACTACCATGCTACATCTCGAACGTAGCAAAGAAGCTTCTAATAGGAACCAAAAATATTATGAGCTGCCAAATAATTTTGAAAAGACGTCATAGACTGGTAATTAACACCACTATGACTCCGCACATTTTCTTTTTTCACAGCCACCCTGTTCACGAGAGATGGTTGGTAACAACGACTTTTGGGGTCAGGTCTTCGCATGCTCGGTGGGTGGCTATGAGATATGTTAGCTTTCAGGACCTCAAGGCGATCCGTTATAATAAGATGAGCCTTGCACTTCCATTTGGATCCGTATGCGGTACAGCTCCATCGGTGAGCGTTGGTTCTTGCTTTCAGATGCTTGTAGAAAGTGAAATTGTTGAGGCGGAGGTTGATTCTGCCGTTTGGACGAAGGTAGAACTCGACTGTTGAAGGAATACCCTTGTTACTATATTTCAGGAGTTACTTGAAGATGCATGCAAGACTGCAGCCAGACTACGTTGAGCTCGTGCTCCATGCGTGACGGATAAACATAGATTAGTTTTCGGTTGTTTTTGGACGTATACATTCTTATGAAATAGTTTAAGATGCAGGGTGTAATTCTTTCTCTAACTTCAATGGGTCAGGTAAAATGCATAGAATTTTGATGGTTAATGGTCCTGGAAATAACCATATTAAAACTAAAAGAAAAAGGTTAGTACCCAATAATATTTAATAAGCACGAACTTAAAATATACCTTACGAAATATAAAACTATGATAAATACTTCTTAAATATGATTTTCATAAACTAATTCACTCTAAACGACACAAAACTTAAATATAATATAAAGGCATCTATACTTGATTTACAATATGATTAAATTACCGTACTGAAGCTATTAGTATTGCTGTTTTGCCATAATCTAGATTGCATGGTGTTATTAAGTGCTTGATATTATTATCGAAATATAGTATTGCAGAATTTATTTGTTACACTTAATTTTACTATTAATAATTATTGCTACCAAAACAAAGCTTATTATTAACAAGGACGATATGCGATGATCATTAGAATCCTACTCGTCCTTGAATGCTGGCAATTTTTAGCGCAAGTGGATTTATACCATCGCCTCTCTTAGACTGAAAAAAAAAACAAAATAAAATTAAAAACTTGGTTCAATTTGATTAAAGAAAAAAGGCAGAATCTCTTCGTCTGCCATCTTGATTTATAGATAAAGATTTAAAAAAGTGCTTACTGTATCATCCTTTAGCTGCTTCTTAGTGCTCTCTAGGAAATAAGTAGAAGGTGGATGAGTATGCTCCGTGTGGGCTCTCACCACCAACATTTCACTGGTTACGTGGAGAAAGCCCCTGCAAGACCTGGATCCCATCTGCGTGCAGCTCCATCGGAATCCATCTCGAAGTAATTTATGTTGATAGTACGTGTAACCGTTCAGCATCAAGAGATCTTTTCCATTTCGGCCTTTCACCATGAGTACTGGAAACATTAAAGTTGTCAACCACTATCTTATCTTATTGAGAACTTATCCTTAGCTAGTAATAAATACTTAAGTATCATCAGATGGATAGAGGATAAGCGGTCATGCTACCGGAATATGAGGAAAACTATCTCTGAGGAAAACTTAGGACCTTATGAAAATGGGTCAAAATTTGTAAAAAAAAAAAAACTTCTACATTGAAAAAAGATTTTTCTATTATGTATATGCGCCTGTTGAAACTTCGGAATATTGATTAATTCAGGACTTGTCCCGGAAGTTGGTCATGGTGTGAAGAAAATACGAAAAATCTTTTCTTTAATTGAAACAAATCTTAGGCATTTTTGGAACCATTATTACTTAAAAAAAAGTATCTTTTAGTCACATATAGAATCTATTTTTTTGTAAGTAAAGGTTACTAAATGATAAACCGAAATTCTACCTAAATTTTAAAATGAACCTGACAACACTAATTGTAATATGACTATATTTTATAGGCTAGTTTTCTGAAAACCTTCAATATATTACTTTTATTTGGGATGGTAAAGTAACAGAGTTGTAGCACGGCAAGATAGTTGTTTTTATACCACCATACCAATAAATTAACTGTAATTCTAATTAAAATAAATAAATAAATACCCTGGGACATTTCTCACACACGGTCATCTGATCCCAAACTAAGCAGAGCTTGTACTATGGAAACCAGATATAATACATTTTTTTTGTAAATACATACTTAACATACCTACATAATTACACCCAGACTCAGGACATACAGACATGTTCATGCACACAAATGCATGTCCTGTGCGGGAATCGAACCCACGATCGCGGCGCAATAGGTGGAACCTTTACCAGAGTCGCCAACTGGCCCGTCAAATAAACCTTACGAATAAAATCGATATCTAGCAAGCCACTTTTTTTACTTCGTTATGTTTCTGAAACTAAAAGTAGTTTTTCAGCGAAGGCTCAAGAGGCTTTGGTCCGATTCCTTCGTTTGGCATTCGCAGCACGCCATTTCTTTTTCAATGCTCGGTGTTCTTGTGAGGTTAAATTTCTTACCAAGCGTTTATTTGCATGGTATCTCTCTAGGTCTTTTCTTTTAGCAGCCGCTTCCTTTTCCGGATTGTTTTTACGCCGTTTCCGATATCGTCGCGCACTATCAGCAGCTGTAAGAGCCTTTTTGAAAGTGTAAACAGTCGCACTACGTTCTGTAATAATATGTTTCAGGCAATTTATACTAGTATGAAAGTTATTTATTGTTTAAGCATTATTTTGACATACAGATTCCAGACTAAGAAAAAGAAATATGGGGTTTACTACAACTTTGTCACTGTAAACTTTATCACCATGTGCTAAAGTCAGCAATATATAATGCGCCCGTTTTGACGGCACATACATAGCAGAGTGTCAAAAAGAGACGAACATAGTGCGACAAGAAGAGACCCTCTTGTCAAATTGGGCCTATTAGATGTCAACAAACCCAAGTAACAGAGTTGCATGATAACATAGAAGCAAATTTAACATTTCGTAAAATATTTATCACAAATACTAAAAGCCAAACATCTTGAACATATTTTGTACAATTATATAGAAAACACAGATTTGCTTAAGTGAAAAGTCAGTAACAAAGCGGACGCAGAATAACTAATCTCATCACGTTTCGTGACTCATGTTTGATACCGATTGCTTCCCCTTGGCCTAGCAAAATACCACAATGAATAAAGACACCACAATCTTACCACATACAAACCCCGATAGTAGCACCATCTTTATTTCATGATTTATTATCGTACCAAAAAGGGACAATAATATACAGGTGGTTGTTTTGGTCAGCGACGAGCAACTTAGGGTCGATAACAAAATATAAAAAAGTACTTTATTTGAGAGTGCGAGGGATTAAAAGGGTGGGGCGACAGCGCCTTGCGCCTAGCTCTAGTCTGTGCACGAGCCTAGTGACCGTACGTTGCGGTACGTTTTTGTTCAAATTCAATAAGGTATTTCTCAATGGATTTACAGTATTTTATGGATTAAGGCCATTTTTGGAAAATGATTTTTTGTACTACTGCCCCTGGGTCGCTCGTCGCCGACCAAAAAAACATCCTGTATATATGCTAGATTATTATATTTTTAATGAATGCATTTTTTTGTCAGCACTGCCCCAGTTTAACGCCAAAGATTAATATTCTATCCATCGAGTGACAGTTCATCAATTTTGACTTTAACTGAAAAATATTAATTACCTACATAATATACTTAACATGTTGTTTTGTCTACATTGTGCAATTAAGAAAAAAGTATGAAATAACTCTAATCTCACACTGTTTTGAAGTCAGCGAAAAAGCACAACGTAATTCATTAAAAATATTTTATGCGTTTGCCGCTGTATATTTATTACAAGATTTCGACTCCGGGGTGTCATCATTTGGCGGGTTGGTACCAAGTTGCATAATTTAAAATATACAAATAAAATATTTTGATAGGTTCTTTGCGTTGATGACGTGAAAAAACCAAAATTGTTTTTCCAGCTGATAAGCTATTATATAAGCTATATGTTACTCGAGCACGCTGCAGGCAATATCTGGACTGAGTTGCATTTACTTTGGCAAATAGATGCCCCTGTTAATCGTCCCATCCAAGAGCCAATAGAATACAGAATACTCTATCTCCGACAAAAGTTAGTTTCTTACACAAAACATTACAGGATCGTGATTGTGGTCATTGCCTTGCTTGATTACAGTACCATCATGGAAAGTGATCAGGAACCCCTTACATTCTGGCCTCTTGGAACAAGTCCAGCGATTCCCGTGCGCTACCCTCTTGTGTTTGTAATATTGGAAACCTTTATACAGTAATTGCATGTTGCCGCAGCGAGTAGGAATGTACATTACTGAAAATTATTTGACTTTTTAACATCCACATTCCATTGCAATTTTTCAGCTGGTGTAAGATTAGTCCCAACATGTATTAAATAATAACTTGCAATCCAATCAGGCTAAATACATATTAAGGTGGGGGCTCAGGATGAGTTTTTTTTTTTCCAATTTTTTATTCATTTTTACCTTCGTAGAACAATATGGTTATATATTTCAGTGATTCGCGACCGTATCGTATTTTGTATAATATTTGCCATATTTGAAGTTTCCTCTAAGAACTGTAAAACTGACTATTTTACTGTATGTACAAAAATCGTTCATTTTAAACAAAAGTATAAATTACACAATTTGTCAAATGAACTACTATGGTAACGTAGGTAAAACTCAATAAAAACTCGAAAAAAACAATTTTCTCGCCTCATGCATCTGAGCATCCACCTTAAAGTGGTGAAAGAAGTTCAGTTTACCTAAAACATCGAGAAAAAATAATTTAACAGCAGTAATATTACTGAGCAATACATCTCCGCACCTAAATAGGTAATTATTTGGTTGGTTAATTGTTCGATGGTTGTAAAGTCTTATTCAGGTAACTAAAATTAATGAAAAAGATCTTATATCAATATTTTATGGTTTCTTTATTTAAGACGAGATCTTAACTCAAATTCACAAAAATGAGAAAAAAATGAGAGTCGAGTATGACGTAAAGCAATAAATATACCTAACACAAAAAAATACTGTGGACAGAAGAGGGTTTTGAGAAAAATGTTAACCGAATAGAATATTAAAAAGTGCTTTGATATTCCCGATAAAAAATTCGTAAGTTACGTCACAAAACAATCTTTCGCGTCGAAATTCTCTGTATTTTCAGCGACGACAACGATATTATTTTTAAGAATATATAAGATACAGAATTATATTAGAATGTTAACCGGACACTTATTCAATTTAATGTTTATATTATGTATAATCTAAGGAAAACCCGTAAATAAATGTCCATTTCATAGAGTCGACACATTTATGATATACCATTTTCAACCCTATTCCAGTGAAGAACGAGTGCTGTCATCAGTTCTCATGTAAAATTAGTATCATTAGGTGTGTTACTCTTCGTTCTCCACCTCTATATTATATATTGTGGTTGGTGGTGTTGTTGGTGCTGGAAGTTGTATATCAATGGCTCATGGGTGTGATTCTCATTACTTCTTAGAACGATACCATAAGGGTTTAATATCAAGTTGGCGCTGCATCTTTTAGAGAAATGTCTGGTACACCGATATTTCATGTTGCCACCCTTCCAAAAGTAATGTTTACTATACATATAGTGGTTGAACATTACTAAAGTTTTCCCTTCGGCGGTAACGAAGAATTTTACTGGAAATAAACAAAAATTTATACACATAAGTCTAAATACTGTAAGTTTTTTGTATTGATATTAAACTAAGCAAATATTATAAGATAATAGACGTGCCCAGAGCATGCAGAGCCGCGCGTTGTATTTTATTAATCAGGCATGTTTTTATTTTTAGTTTGGCAAAATAATGACCTGAGGTGGTGTAGAATGAAATACATATTTTTATTTAAGTAAAAAGTAAACTAAATTCATAATTAGTTTTGGGCAAAGAAGCTAGAAAACGCAACATTGCCAAATGGGATTTTGATTTTTATTTAAACTTGAATGAATAAGCACTAGTTTCACGTACCATAGGCAAGTTTGTTTTTAACGGGTTTCACACAGTTTCGATAAAAAAAAGTAGGTTGTGCAAAAATATTTATAAAACTTTAATATATATACTCATTACAACTTTAAAATGTAGTTTTTTTTAACAAAAAAATAACAATTTTCTCGAAACTATAATTACAATACTGGACACGAACTCAAAATCAGACATCAGTCCAAAATCCGCAGAAATTCTAAATAGATATAAAAAAAAAACAATAATAAAACTCCAGATATTGGCTGAAGTGAATAGGTAAAAGTTGTAAAAAAGAAATACTATATTTTTTTTTACTTTGCTGTGTCAGTATAATTCTTACCAAATATGCCAACTATCAGTTAACTGGTTGGAATGAATACCTTCATTAAATAATTTGGAAGTACCTACTCATTGTCAGAAGCAGCGAATCCCTGGCATTTTTTGCATTTTGAGTGCATTGCATTTGTGGGCTAAATCAGTTAATCAGGCAGCCAAGGAGCTAAACATAATTATAGCTGATAAATATTAGCCAGTTGTAAAATCATGTTTTTAAACCAGTCATCAAAGCATATAAGCATTTAAGCCTACGAAAATTGCGGATACCGAACTTTTTCTGAAATTCATGTCGCATAACACAATCTGGAACACGTTTCGTTTCATAAATATAAATTATTGATTGCAGGGGGGAACATAATTAAGTGATTTTATGATATTATCTATTGCTGCGTCTTTTTTTTTTAATGTTCTGGGCGGCTCTTTGAGAGAAATTATGTCGATTAAAAATACTCCGAGCCCACTGCTCCCCAGGCATCTTTCTATTGAACAAATTAGTTTTTCCGGTATCTTGAAGGTATTTATATACTTCATTGCGTAAATCTAGCAGTGTTAATGGACTACCGATTTCAACAGCCATATTAACTTTATCAACAAAGCGCATTTCTTCATCATATGATAATGCAAAATTTTAACTTTATTATCAATTGTTCGACGCGGAATTCCAAAATGTTTTTCTGCCTTGCGCGAAGAAATTACTTTATTTCGAACAAATTCTGACGCTTTTTCAAGCATTTCTCTTGAGTAACCTTTATATCTTCTAGCGCCGGGTTTTCTTCGTGTCCGCTTATTATCTTTTGACAATGTTTCTGAAATAATAACAATATAACCTTTAAAAATATCATCATACTATCAGCAAATGGATGTCCACTGCTGAACATAGGCCTCCCCCATTGATTTCCACTTCGAACTGTTCTGGGCCGCTTGCATCTAGCGGCGCCCAGCGACTCTGACTAGGTCCTCGGTCCACCTGGTGGGAGGTCGCCCGCTCGGCGCTTTCCAGTACGTGGTCGCCAGGTCGCCACTCGAGAACCTTTCTTCCCCATCGGTTATCGGCTCTTCGAGCGATGTGGCCTGCCCATTGCCACTTCAGCTTACTAACTTTACGAGCTACATCCGTTGATTTCGTTCTCCTACGAATGTCCTCATTTCGGACCCTGTCAAGTAGAAAAATTCCATAGCTCGCTGAGTGACTCTGAGCTTATGTAGGCGCCAGCAGTGAAAGACCACGTCTCTGTCCCGTATGCCACCACTGGTAACACGCACGAGCCAAGCCGAGTTGTAGTTGAGTAAAAACTGAATTTATTTATAGAAATAAGGTTTTTTTGACGACCAATATGAACTGTTCTTTGCAAAAAGTCGGTTCAAGGTCAAATACGTAACACCAGATAAAGTTGTGTTTCCCAAATTAACACTTTGCAACATTCCCTAGCAATTAATACTAAAAAAAACACCAGTATTTTTATGCTAGCAATCAATGATTTTATAAGTAAAAGAGGTAGATAGTTTGTAAGCTTTTTTTTTTATGTCAATCGACTTGAACTGTTTTATTTAATACAATTACAATTAAAGAATTATACCCACCAAAAACATTTAGCACACCGGCTTCCCGGTAAAACATGTCTGTAACTCTTTAATGTATGCACATCTGCATGTGGCACATTAAAACTTTGCTAGTTAGCTCACTTTAGCTATGAGTCGCGTCGAGCGTTAACGTTACGACATGTATAATAATAATAATAATAATAATAAGCTTTATTTATGTATGACAGTGTGTCATTAATGAAGTTTAAATCTTGTGTAGCTAACCTATCTACCTCTTTACTTTTAACATCATTGCTAGCAATCTAAACAGTCAACCATGAGGATCAATTCCTTCTAAAAAGCATCAGCATCTGAAATAAACATCACCGTCAAATTTAACATTAAAATAATTATGCTTCCGTACTTTTTTACAATAACGGCGAAATAAAACTATGAACGCAGTTAAACAGTTTTTTAAATAGAAATAAAATAGGATGACTCCTATTTGCAAATTTTTATAGCTGCTATATTTGAAGTAGTCTTTGTATATTTAAAAGAAGAAACTGACTGACTGACACATCAACGCACAGAAACAAAAGGCAGGGTCTAGAAACTTAAAAACAAAGGATTTTTAAAAATAGGAGTTCTTATTCTATCGTGGGTTAAATTAAAATAAAAGAGAGCCGCGAGCGAAAGGCTAGTTTTTATAAAGAAATGTGGAAACGCAAAGTAGACACAATATTATTACTTAACCGCATTTAGATATCACAAGCAGTATTTATGCGCGCTTATTTTTTTCCACAATCCGAAATTTTGGTATTTCCTAAAAAACTGTCGACTAATTTAGTTTGTCATTCAACTGTCAAAAATCCGTTAGTGCATAAATTAAATATACAATATTAATCAGAAAAGAGTTATTTTATTTTCAGTCAAATAAGAATGTTGATCAACTCTACAATTAAAATTAACGTAGGAAGGAAATTAATTAAAAATATAACAATATGGCGAAAATATACTTAGCTATTTATTTTTCATAAAAATGCCAAATAGGTGATGGTTTATCACAGCACGGATTCAACCTATTTTCTGATAGGTACCGTCATTACAAATGTGGTATCGCGATGGTTCGTGGTTATGTTCTTTATTTTCTTTTAATAAATAACCATCATGTGATACAATTAAGTATGATGAGCTGTTGAATTTTTTGTATTCTTTGTTTGCGCTATGTGATTTTTTTGTACATCAACAAATGTTTTCCTCTAGAGGTTTGGGTTAATAGCACTAAAAAATAATAATTACTTACTGAAAAAAAAATATTTGGTGATGGAAAACGATCCTCTACAGGAGCATCCTAGTTTATTCTTGATAGGACACGGGTAAAAGGATAATATTATATTTTTGTATCAACTTGCATATTTTGTATCAACAAGAACCAATAATTTTTAAATTAAATGTAAAAAAAAAAACAATTTATTTACTTTTTAAAATTACATTTATTTATGGTTACTTATCTAAAAAACCAAAACTAAAAAAAAAAAGGAAGTAACTTATACCTACCTACAAACCGGGTGGTGAAAATTCGACCGTATTAATACGTCGTAAAAAATATATAAAAATATTTTATATATTTTTTTCCATGAATCAGAACACTAATAGAACCTTGAAAAAATTATAAGAAAAGTAATAGCCCGTATTATTGCACCATCCTATAGTCACACAAATAGGCTTAGAGGCTCCTCTGAGCCCTTTTCGCTGTTACCTATACTTTAGGAGTTGGCCATTGATGCCCACTTGAAAAATTAACCCAGTAAGATACCTAGTCCTAATTAAAAAAACTAAAATTTATAATCCTAATGTGTTAAAAATACGGTCGAATTTGGACCACTAGACGAATCCGTAGTCCGAGTGCTGTACGAGTTAGACTTACACCTGCCCAGTTTTTGATTTCCGTTACCAAAGGGGGTGCACCCCATATCAAATGAGCCGATTTCGAAGAAATCGAGAGTGATCGAGCGTACCTACTTACGTATAATATAGGTATGTATGTTATTGTTAAGCGAAACATGCCCAAGCCAGACACATCACCTGCACTCTTAATCGCTTAGTAAGTAGGTCTATTAAACTTTTGCATAAGGTCCCATCTTTACATTTATAGAATTCTGGTGGTTTATGCGTGTGTTGGTCACAACTTTTAATAATGCAGCCATTATCGAGAAGAAGAAATGCTTTACATCTCTTGCTGTTTGTGCACACCCTACTCCTTAGACCTTGTTTATTATATGTGAACCCGTTGTACAATATTAAGTCAGCTGTAAACGACCAAAATATGTCATTTTACAAATAGACACGTTACGGCGTGACTTTACTTACTATGTACTTGAAAGAGATGTATAGCTGCGACACTGTTTGGTGCGTGACTAAAGTGATAACGGGCCTTTTTTTACTGACAGAAGTTGGGGGTTCAGGGAGCCTTGTCACCCTTACGCGGACAATATGAAAAGAGGGCAAACCCATCTACGCCTATGAAGTAAGAGTGACAAGGTTCCCAAAACCACCAAATTCTGTCAGTTAAAAAAAACTGCATGATTTTTAACTACCACACTATTAACGTACCCTTCGTGGTCTACCGACTAACGTGGTCTCTTCGAAGTCGTTATAAACGGTTTTGACTAAAAGATATAAAATCACAGTTCAGTTGGACTATTTCAATTTGCTAACACTAAAGAGCAGTATTTGTATGCTGATAAAAACTATATTTCAAATTGTTGCATATGTACCATCATTACAAAGAAATAAGCGTGGTGGTGAATGCGTGTGATTGTCGTTCTTCCTAATGATGAAGTCATCGACCATTTGAACAAATGCTTTACATTTATTGCGGTTTGTACAAATCCATCTTACTCCAACACCCCTTCCTTTATATTTATTATATTTGAAACCGTTGTATAACAATAACTCAGTGCCTTTTTCGGAACGTATGTAATTTACTGTAAATAATAATTATAAAAATAAATTATTGTATTATTAGAAGCTTCAAAATGTCAGGTTTCTAGATTCAGTTTGAGCTGTGTTGATATGTCGTCAGTCAGTTTCTACTTTATACTCGTATATTAATATCAATTTATATATAGATTGTCGATAAAAATAAATAGAATCCAAGCACACTCGTGCCTGTTATTACCGTTGAGGATTTTTGTCATATTTCCACACAAAGTCACATTATAGCCCAATTTATTTTTATTCCATGAAAATAAAAACATATAAACCGTACATTTGTGAGTGGAACAAACATAGTGTCAAAATTCAAAATGACATGGCCCGATTGAATTCAAATATACAATAATAATTTATAGGTGAAAATTACTTTAAAACTACAATTTATCCCAACAATTACGTTTCTCTAGAACTTGCGACAAAAAATTACAAAAAAATATGTATTTTAATTGTTTTTGTGTGGTTTCGACATAATCTATTTTCTTGGATGATGGACATAATATTCGTCTTCTTAGTTTTGTAGTATGGCACCCAAATCCTATTTAGGGCTTATTTTGCCAGTTTCTAGTTTTTTTTATTAGTTCATTTGAAATAAATGAATATGATTGTATGATCGACAATAATAATATATTCAAGTGTGCTCTAGTTGTTTTGAAGTTTCTTCGCTCGCCGCGTATTATCTTGTGCAGACTTTCTGGCGGGAACTTTCAGTGACGATGCGTCTTTTCAAGTTGTCTCAAAAAGTCCGGGAAAAGATTTTGTATAATTACCTTTATTGTACTAAAACATGACTTTCACGGAATACGGACTATAGGAAAGTGATTTATTTTGTGACTATAAATAGTATAAGCCGAAAAATACGAAAGCCAAGGCTGGACAGCTCGAACCTTCGTCTGCCTTTTGGCGAACATTACAAACAACAGCAGTCTAGTGATTGGCGGTTCAAAATATAAAACAACAAATTGAATCGACTTTCGATTTTCGATTCATATCTCTTATCAACAATAACAATCGAATGAAAATCGATAATCGCATGAAAATTGAAAATTTTGAATAATTTTGATTTTCCAAACTCGGTTGAATAAAAATATGCAAAGGCCTAACTTTTTTCTGGAGCTACTACAAACGAAATGGTTTTCACTACAATCAACTACAAAACATGGTCTACAAGAATCAAAACGAATAATTTCGAATTTCCAAAGTCCCGACTTTCACCCGTTGCAGGAAATTTTCAAAGGCCTCTAACTTTTTTTTGGAGCTACTACAAACGAAATGGTTTTCACTACAATCAACTACTAACGAAGCTCTACAAGAATCAAAAAGAATAATTTCGATTTTCCAAAGTCGGGTTCTAGGTATTTTTTCAAAGTCCTATATTTTTTTTTTGAGCTACTACATTCAAAAAATTTTTCACTACCATCAACTACTAACGAAGATCTATAAGAATCAAAAATAATAATTTCGATTTTTAAAGTGGGGGCCAGGAATTTTTCAATGGCCTCTAATTTTTTTTTGGAGCTACTACAAACGAAATGGTTTTCACTACAATCAACTACTAACGAAGGTCTACAAGAAACAAAAAGAATAATTTCGATTTTCCAAAGTCGAGTGCTAGGTATTTTTTCAAAGTTCAATAATTTTTTTTTGGAGCTACTACATTCAAAAATTTTTTCACTACTATCAACTACTAACGAAGATCTATAAGAATCAAAAATAATAATTTCGATTTTTCAAAGTGGGCGGCCAGGAATTTTTCAAAGGCCTCTAATTTTTTTTTGGAGCTACTACAATCGAAATGGTTTTCACTACAATCAACTACTAACGAAGGTCTACAAGAATCAAAAAGAATAATTTCGATTTTCCAAAGTCGGGTGCTATGTATTTTTTCAAAGTCCTATATTTTTTTTTTGGAGCTACTACATTCAACAATTTTTTCACTACAATCTACTACTAACGAAGATCTATAAGAATCAAAAATAATAATTTAGATTTTTCAAAGTCGGGTGCCAAGTTCACACAGCCGCATTTAGTATATTGATTGATTGATTGATATTAGTATTTCAAATTATTTACACCCTCATATCTCACTAAGTGAGTTTTATTTTGTGATCGTTTTATCCATTCATCCATATAGGCTATGGATGAATGGATAAAACGATCTTACTAAACTACTACACGTTACTACTAAATGTTTGATCAATTTTTGTATTCTATTTTTCTTCATTCTCTTTCAACTGTTCTTTCTCTTTGTTTAGGACTTATTTTTGCCAGTGTCGAGTTATATAATATAACTAAAATGATGGCTTTTCACTTTTTGAAACAACTTAAAAAAGCACGATACACATAATCCATTTATTTTTCACACCAATGGAATGATCTTTATTGGATAAAACACCAACTTTATGAAAATCGTAATATAATTTTGAAAATTCCCGCCAAAAGTTTGTAATCTAATTATACGGTCTCTCGCAAGTTTTCTGATCATTAAACGTTAACTACTGTAAACACAATCCTTTTACCTTTAATTTGACGTATTTACGTCAATGTACATGCATACTTTCTGTTAGGGCACGGCTCCATACAAAATCCGGCCATGTCCTTTATAGTAACTCCCATTACTACATCGATGGTATTTAGTAGGAGCGTGTGCATGGTTATCTCTCTTCTTGACAACGAAGTTTTCAGAATTGATTATCACATAAGAGTTGCACTTAGTATTCGTGCAGGTCCATCGTATTCCTGATTTGAGCTCAGTTTGTCTATAATATGAAAATCCCTTAGAAATCGCCAAAATGCTGCCATTTGTTGTTTTGATATATGTAACTGGGAAAACAGAGCATACACCATTTTATAAATTAGTTTGTTGGGTACATTCATGACTTCGTAGGACTGACAGTCATATTGCAATGTCTGTACTTCATCACTAACGTTTAAGCGATCAATTAAAGAGGAAATGCTGGTTGCGTTTGTTCCATACAAACGTAATCCTCAGTTTCCTTTCGCGATAATGACACTAGAGCAATGATTATTCTACCATGCAATCTGTAGGTATGTCCCTCAATAGTTTTTGTCCATAAATTAATTATAATAAGAATTAGGAGCCTTCTAAGATCACAAAAACTTGCCATTTTTAACGCCCTTATCAGACGTCCAGCCTACGAATAAATCATTATTTATTCGTAGCATCCAGACGAATATAAAAAAACAAAGGAAAACCGACAGACATAGCCAAAGCCCTTATTATTATGATTCTTGAAAACTTTTTTTTGATCGATCTAGTTTTGTAGAATACCGGGGATTACGAAATGTCGACTCCGTCTAATTTAAATAGGTATAATCGGTCCAAGCTGTAGTCTCTATCGCCCTCGGGCGGGATAGCTCCAACAGCCTCCAACACAGCGCGACAGCAATAGATTTGTTAAAAACCTATTTTTCAAATTTCTTGCAGCCATCCTCTCCTCTTAAGACATTTCAGTTGTCACGCAGATGCGTATTTCTTTAAAAAAAATACAAAGACTACGTCTCGTGATCTATCTGTAATCTGTACTGTACAAACTGCAGTGTAATATTCAATATTAATTTAAACATTTATGTACACATCAAGATATATTAGGTATTTTTATTAGATACAACATGATATATCTTTTTCAAAGACGTGAATATATGAAAAGTTTGAAATTAAATTAAACATTAATTAAACAAAACTGTACAAAAAATATGCTGATACTATAATATGCCCAATCACGTTGGCTTTTGAATATAATTTACAGTGCATCGAGTTGGGCATTTTTTTAATTACCCTTTTATGGTATCATAGAAGCATTCATTTTTACATAGGATATTATGAAAGTCTTATATAAACCCCACTAAGGCTCTTCATATATTTTCGTGGTTCATGTGTGTGATTCTCATTGCTTCGTAAGCATCGAAGATTCTGGTCTGTAACAACGAATGCTGTGCATTTCTCAGAAGTAGTGACAGCACATCGCCAACGCCTCAAGCCATGCATCATGTAGTAATGTTTACAATAGGCAAAGTCTTTGTACATCAATAATTCCTTATTATTGCTCGTGGTTATAATTGTCGCTGGAACAAAAGTTATGAAAAAATAACGAATAGTAAGCGCCTTGCTAAGTTTCTCACTGCAGGAGTGGTAAAGTCAACCAACACTAACGTTCATAAAAATGCCTTTTCAGGGCCTAAACTAACTAGTTTAATTTTAGCCTATAAGTATTAATTTCTCTTCTAAAAAAACTCCATTTGTATTTGGCTCACTAAGTATGGCTCACTGAGATTCGCTTCGCTCGCGCTACTTACGAGCTCGCACCTTCAAATAAATCCGAAAAATCGCATTTAGCCGTATAGGGCTGAATACCATTCAGGCTACACGGATTTGGAAGAAACATAGAATAATAGCACATAGATAGTGTATATTTATTCCCTGGAATAGCATATTGTAAGTAAAATTACCTACGCTTTATTTCATGAGCCTACGAAGCTTTTTAAACAACGTTTAGAAACCTACTTGTACTTTTAAGTATATCATTACGCAAAAGATATTTTTACCAGAAAAACGTAGGGCTCGCACGCTTGCCCCCTTTTTAAAGTGCCACAGCAGCGATGTGAGATACACTGAAAAAATTACGGTGACAAAGTGTACAGTCGAGGACATAAATATGTATACACTTTTTGAAATTCAAAAGCAATTTTCTCGCATGTTTAACATTTAAGTGTTAAACTATTGCACAAATCATAATAGTATATGTTAGAAGTTTCTGCCTTTATAATATCTCATAATTTCAATCAGTAGTTTAAGAGGAAACCGTTGTTGAATTTTACTAAGTGTATACATATTTATGTCCTTGACTGTACGTTAGTTGTTGTCTGGAAACTAACTTTAGTTAAATTTAATCTTATATCTTTTAGATTTAATCATGCGTTACTGTTTAATAAAAAAAACTGTGTATTTGGTTTTTCGTTAGTAGTCTTTAATTTTTTTATTGTGGTTATTACTTAATGCTTTGCATGGAAACTTTTGAAACATGATATGCACATATAAACTTTAAATGCAGATTAGCATTCGTGTGAGAACTGTTACAAAAATGTTGGCTAATAAGTGAGGACATTGGTATTTTTTAAGTAAAACAAAACGTTAAAATGAATCAATGTATTTTTATATCACAAGAAATCTTATACTATGAAATTATTAAGAGGTAAATATTCAGATTATTAAAATAATAACATTAATTATGTCTCCTGGATCACTGGACAAAATCAACGGAACATTTCTAGTACCTACTTGGTTCCTAGTCCTAGTTAACGAAAGTAGGTAAATTGTAAAAGAAATTACTTATATACCAACCGTCCATTTTCATTTCAAAGAGATGATGTTTTAGGGCCGGTCTGCATCAGGTCAGGTAGCAATATTGAAAAGGGGAGCTAAGAGGCGTCAATAACTTAAGGGGAGCTAAGAGGCGTCATATTAAGATCACTTTTCTGTTTTATAATAAGTATGTGTCAGTTTTTTTCTCGTATTTTCCTTCCGAAGTCTCCAAATGACTCTTGCATTGTATTTCTGTTGCGGTGTTAAGTCTTTGACGAGTGTCTTTTTTAAGTGATAGCTGGCCCTTTTTCTTCTTTTAAAGTCTTCGTACTTTTCAGGATCCATTTTAATTCTTTCTCTATATCGTCTTTGCTTTTCTGAAGGTGATAAAGGCTTTTTAACTGAAAAATAATTATTTTATTGAGAGATAGGTATGTTGTTCATACCTTGGAGTAAAACTGAGTCGTAATCCTTTTTCGACATCACACAATATTACTGTGTGATATATGTATTGAATGTGTTAATTTAATTTATTTTATCTGTTGCGTATCTAGTATTGTTCTGTAATGTTGTGTGTGTGTGTGTGTGTGTGTCGAAATAAATGTTTTTCTTTCTTTTCTTTCTTTTGTTTATATTTGAAACAAAACTTCCCTATCACCTAGTACCTATCACACAGATTCTTTAAAAAATAATTATATTTTATATTTTCATCATTAAATTCATTAAACTCCGAAGTGAATGTATTTTCATTCATTTCTTTGCAGACGATGTTTATTAAATAGATTAATATAATACTGGATGAGAAAACTAATACATACAGCCGAACAAATAAACATTCACACATCGATACTCGTAAATGATTCTTAAAAATCGGAAAATCATTCAAACACTGATGCTCGAAAATGGGTTGCAATAAGTCAAGATGGTATAGGAGAGAAAAACAACCCTGTTTTGTCGATGATAATAGAAAAGAATTGATACATAAATAAAAAACTTCATAAACAATGGATTCATTACCTCAATAAAGTCTTCCGGCCTCGATTTCTTCCTCGGTTCACACGAGGTTCAACACCTTGCAATATATCGAGCAGTTCCTTAGTTGTCACCCTTCCATCTATTTAACATTTATTCAATATCATAACGGCTTCAAATGCACACCATATATATACAAACAATCTGGACGGAGCGTCATCGTCACTTAGGCAAGTGAAGTACAATGTTTCCTACGTACTTGTACTACATACTTGTCATTATCGACGTCTCAATGCAGAATTACAACGGCGTAATACTATGGTGTGCTGTAGAGAAATTTGTTTTTGCAAGAAGACCCGCCATACTTGGGTGGCTTCACTTTCAGATTAGGCGATGCTCCATCCAGATTTTTTGTACTTACTGACGCACATAATACAGTAAATCTTAGGAAATAGTGCAACGAAAAATTAATAAAACTGATCAAGATAATAAAGAAACTGATAGATACTGTGAATGTGCGATTACACGGTGTCAAGAGAGTCAAGACCAATAAACTAATAGTGTTTTGACATGATTTCATAAGAGAATAAATAAAACACTTGTATTCATTATTCAACATTTGTTTATTTATGCTAAACAATAGCCGTACTATATTGTTTTGAGTGTTTATTTTTTATTTTAAATCAAACTCCAAAAATTATAAGGTTTTTAGGGTTCCGTAGCCAAATGGCAAAAAACGGAACCCTTATAGATTCGTCATGTCTGTCTGTCTGTCTGTCTGTCTGTCTGTCTGTCCGTGTATGTCACAGCCATTTATTTCCGAAACTATAAGAACTATAATGTTGAAACTTGGTAAGTAGATGTATTCTGTGAACCGCATTAAGATTTTTACACAAAAATAGAAAAAAAACAATAAATTTTGGGGGTTCCCCATACTTAGAACTGAAACTCAAATTTTTTTTTTTCATCAAACCCATAAGTGTGGGTTGTCTATGGATAGGTCTTCAAAAATGATATTGAGGTTTCTAATATCATTTTTTTCTAAACTGAATAGTTTGCGCGAGAGACACTTCCAAAGTGGTAAAATGTGTGTCCCCCCCCCTGTAACTTCTAAAATAAGAGAATGATAAATCTATAAAAAATATATGATGTACATTACGGTGCAAACTTCCACTGAAAATTGGTTTGAACGAGATCTAGTAAGTAGTTTTTTTTTAATAGGTCATAAATTGAAATTAATATCAAATTCTCAGGTCTATACTACCATTTACTTATATACCTACAGGTTTATACGGAACCCTCGGTGCGCGAGTCTGACTCGCACTTGGCCGGTTTTTATTTTTATTATCGTACAGAATATCACCATTTATGTCTTGCTTTTTCTTTAACGTAACTCTTTTATTCTTTTATTACGGGCATTCATTCTTGCGTTATGTTTGTTTTTAAATATTCATATTTAATTGGATTCTTTTTTAGACGCTCTCTGTACTTTTGTTTTTCCTCATTGGTCATTGATACACGCCATGTTGTGCCATGGTTTCCATGGTAAACCTGTTAAGAAATACACGCTCATAAAAAAAAAACTATATAGGTTATATCAACCAATTTAGTTTGTTAACAAATGTTATCAATATTTCTGTTATGTTAAAAAGCGACCTAAAATAAATAAATAAAAAAAAAAAAAAAAAAAAAAAAATATTTCTGTTTTCTACGTATCATTTATGTTTTAAATTTTGGTACGTTGTCGGTTTTCCTTAGTTTTTTGTTACTAAATACATTGGTGATTTTTAATCACTTAGCTATTTTAAAGGAGCCCATTCATTAATACAAATAAAAACTACTTGTATTATCTTAATATTAAACTTTTATAGAAAAAAAAAGTTACGACGATTCAAAGTTTTCTGAAAAAGACCGAAATAGTTGGTCACTACTGCACTTCAACGCGCTACGTCACTGTCCACATAGCTCAACATGTTAATAACCAAGAATGTTAGATACCTGTTTATGTATGCCCAAACACGAACTCCATCCACGAAAATATCCATCTTTCTTAGGTTTTCGCTCGGAGTATAAGTATTTTTACAATTTGAGTCATTCAAAAATAGATCTTATCGGAGCAAGATTATCTATTCTCTTCATGGCATCAGATCATAGCTGTTGATCTGCAGCTGTTGCAGCAGCATGTTGATTCATCATCGAAACGTAAACGAAGCTTTATCCAAAAGCGAAGCGCTGCTAACCCTGGATGGCACACAAACCATCGAGGGACCAAGTGGACCTTCAGGTCAGGGAGAGCAAGGTCATGCGCTGAATTTCCAAAAAAAAGGGTATAGAAAGGGTGCAATGTATACGCAAAGTTACTGTGTAACGAACACTGTAAGCACATGTGTCAAGTCTATTTCACTGAATCATACGTGATAATAAAACTTATATTTTTTATACAATTCTTAAACTTTTATTAATTTTATGTAGGTAAAGGTAAAAGGGAGCATTTTTCACACTATCATTAAAATACTGAATGAAAACTAAATATCCTATTCATGATTTGTGTCATTGAAGTATGGATAAAATACTAAAATTTTACAGAATAAATGGATTAATGCATAGTTACCTATTGAAAAAAATTTAAACCATCAAAAATGTTTCTATGTGTGTGAACACTCTGTGTAATACTGCGATTTACCTGTCAGGATAAACGTGTAAAAAGGAAAGCCAATCGTATTTTGAGTAAATTTACTGAAACAAACATAATGCATCTTAAATCACTAGGTTAATATAAGTTCTCAAATCACAAAGTTTGTGATATTCTTTTCGTCACTTCCATGGTTGTATGTCACATCATTCGTAATCATAAAAATATCAATACCATCGATTTGGTATTCTACCTGAACCATACCTCTTCCTTATCTCTGGCGTGTTCATAAAGGCCATCTTCACGTTTTACATACATTTTTGGTTCGTGGTAGTGTATGGAATTACCCCTTAGTAAAATAGAATTCGTATCATTCATGATTAAATATGCCTTACACTTTTCTTGGACTTTACGAGTACAGCACCAGCGAATTCCATTTTTTACTTGTTTGTGCTTATAGTATGTGTGTTCTTTGTACATCAGTAAGGACCGGTTACGTTTGTTTCGAATCATTTTAACTGAAACATAACAATTTACAGCTCTAAAATAAACGAATACTTTAAAAAATATCACATCTTATACATCCGCGATCCCCTAATAAAACCCCTTTAGGGGCTGCATTTTCAAAAGCCTTCCTCAGTGGTTCCCTACATTACATGGAACCTGTTCGTCGATCTGTTAGTTAGTCAGTATCTTCTTACATAACAAGATTTTATCAATAGGAATCAAATAATAAAACGAGTTCATTGGAATGGAACAAAATTTAATAAGTCTTTAAATTACAGCTAACTTATTTTAACATATATCCCGTTGTCGGTACGATGGTACTTCGTAGGTGTGTGCGTGTGGTTAACATTACTTTTGATGACATGATTATTCTCATCAATAACCAGAAATGCTCTGCAAGTGATGGAGGCGTGGACGGCACACTGCCAACGATTACCATATTTCACACGTTTGTGTCTGCAGTAAGTGTAATTTTCATGCAGTATAAGTAAATTGCCCTTAAGAGTTTCGATAAAATTAACTGGAAATTAGAAAGGTTTATTTAATTTTGAGAAGGTTGTTGTAGCACAAAAAGAAGCAAGAAGGATGTGCACAAAATAGGACACTATAAGGTGGTATACCAAAATATTCTATTAAAACAAACTGGACATATGAGGTACATGATAGGTGTAGGAAACCTTACAGCATGCATCTCGATTAGGGCAAAAAACTCTCGTAACTCGGTCGGTAGATTAAAAATAAATGAATTAAATAAAATGTCTCCTTCTGCTAAGTAAAAACAGATGCAAATACTGTCTTATTAATAAAGAGTTGGGCAAATTAGATGAACGAAAAAATAAATTGATTTACTGCTAGTTTTTGAAAGCCAAATTTAAGTTAATCTATAATCAAAATTGTTGCCGTCTTTATCATTTCAGATGTCAATGACAGGTATACCTAAATTCAACAAGAGATCAACTTTAATTTGGCTTTCAGAAACTGCCAGTAAAAGTGCAGTATCTACCTTATAGACTCAAACACAGGATTCGAAATAAAAGGAAAGCTGATACAAAATTTTATTGCGAAGCTTTACTAAAATACTTACTTCAGTTTTATATAAACCCCATCAGGATAACGATGATAAAGCGATGGTGGATGATTATGATTCTCGTTTCTGCTTACGACGTTTCCATTATCATGCAATTGGAGGTAGGCATTACATCTGTTACTGTACTGCTTGGAGCATTTCCACCTGGCTCCAGACTTCAGTTCGTAATGTTTGCAGTACGTGTAATGGTTAAGCATAACTAAAGACTTGCCACGGTTGTCGCGTATGAATTGTACTGGAGAATAAATCAAACCATCAGCATTATATCGAAGCAACACATATAAATAATTGGACTGTTTTACAAAAAACTTAAACCGACTTCAAAGTACACGAAAAAGTAATCAAATCCTGATCTGATGACAATGGGACCAAACGGGAAGTGTACCCTTCCAGACAAAAAAAGAATTTTCCAAATCGGTTCATAAATAACGGAGGTAACAAACATAAAAAAAGAAAAAAAAAACATAACTGAATTGAGAACCTCCTCCTTTTTCAAAGTCGGTTAAAAAAATATCGTTAGAAATTCAAATTTCAGGTCTGCCGATAATACATACCTAGATATTAATTAGAAACGTATTTATAAAACACTAAATTGAAAGGGTAATTCAACTTGGTCGATTACTCGTTTAAATATAAGTAATTTTTCTTTTTGTATTCCACTAAATTGTACCCCAGTCGTTAGAAAACATCGGTATCAATAGACATACTGAGGTATAGAAATAAGTCGGGCATGTTTACTACCAGAAATTTTAAAATGATGGTTGAATAAGGAATTTTTTATACATAGCTTTCTGCTCCAGGGTTTCTATGTCTTCTCTTTCCTGCGTTCCTCTTTGTTACCTCTTAAGTTATTTATTTTTAACACCTACGTTAAATAATCAGCCTGTGTGTTCAAGTTTACCCTGATGGTCTTGATATATGTGTTATCTTTGAAAAAAAGGTTTTTTTTTCCTCTAGGACGTATCATACTAAAAATAAAGAAATCATATCCTACAAGCAAGGGTTTATATCTATATGACATTTCTGATTCGGTTCAATTGAAATTAGTTACTGTGATACAATTCAGACACTTTTATTTAGACATTTCACAATAAAATTAAGCTTGATTACTTGCGTACGCATAACAATACCCCCAACACTGGTGAATCTAACAGGACATAGGCCCTCATGGGTATAAATCAGTGTAATATATTAATAAATTATCTTAATTCTACTTTTATTATATCGTGCATGTTTATTTACATTAAGTCCGTTTTTTTTTTAAATGGTTTCATGGAATTAGGGTGTACTTATAGATTAATTTATAAACTCAATTTAATGTTCAGTTATATCAAGAATGATTATTATTACACAGAAAGTACACACAAATTACACAAGAATATATTAATAAATTATGTTAATTACATGTTTGTGAAACACACGTTACACAAGAGGTAGGGTTTCGTTCCCGGGTCCCGGGAATCGGGAATTCCCGGGAAATACGTCATTCCCGAAGTCGGGATTTTTTTTGCGATTTCCCGGGAATTCCCGGGAATTTCTTTATGAGATTGAATGCTCTTAAACACTGCAAATATTGGTCAAAATTAACGAAATACCTTTGAAACACAAAGATGTTGCCTACGTTCTTAAAACAAATGTCGATATCCACCGAAATCGAACGAACTGAACTACAAGCTTATGAGAAATCGCTGAAAGAACTGAGGAAGCTGAACTGTAGGAAGTGTGTATTTGTGTAGATAACGTTTTTTCTTAGAAAAAATTCAAGTTCTCCGAAAATACACATAAAAACATGTTTGGGCGAATAAACGCTATGCTCTACCTCTCTCAAATCAAAAGTCAAGTAAAATACGTAATTTAATTTAATTACCTATTTGTGTCTCACACACAAACATAAGTAGAAAATTAAAAATAATCATATCAAACTACAGGTCATACAAGCTTACTGTGGGTAGTTTCTAAACTGCCGATTTGAGAGAAAATCTATGAATGCGCGTAATTTTGAAGAAAATGAAAGTTACATTAATATTTTTTTTTTAATATATATTTTTGGAGATAAAGCTTATCAGCGTTTTTGTATTAAAAATATCAATATTGCCGAAAATGCATATTTTTTTAAATAATAAGTATTATATTTTTACCGACCAAAAGTCAAGTAAAACACATAATCATCATCATTTTTTTTTTTTTTTATACCACTAAGGTGGCAAACAAGCATACGGCCCGCCTGATTGTAAGCAGTTACCGTAGCCTATGGACGCTTGCAACACCAGGGGTATCACTCAGCCTACGGATGTCCGCTGCTGACCTAAACTTCCACTTCGCCACCACATATAAAAAAAAAACAATTGCAAAACAAAACAAATAAAACTAACATTTCGGAAAGAGGCACAATCCCATTTCTATTTGCACAAATAATTAAAAATAAAAATAGTACTGAAAGAATTTCTATGACTTCTCGCGATACTATACAAAATGGCGACCATTCCGTAGTAAATGATAAGACATGTTTTCGTCAACGAATCTAGTGAAATAAATATTTCTTTACTGCACCAAAATATCGCTGGAATCCTTGGCAAACGAGATATATTTGAGGCTGCTTTAACTGAACTAGATGTAGAAATAGATAATCTTGACATAATATGTTTATCAGAAACTTTTATAAAAGGTGGGACCGAAAATAATCTTCAACTAAATAATTATAAATTAGTATCGGCATACTCTCGTCCTCATCAACGTAGGGGAGGAACTTGCATTCTTTTAAAAAAATATTTGGCTTATAAAACATTAGATATTTCCATTAAACCAACTATTTTTGTGTTTGAATACTGTGCTATAGAGATAAAACTCTATAACCTAATAATAATAACTATATATAGAACACCAACGTCTAGCATCGATGTTTTCCTTGAAAATCTTGGCCTTTTGCTGCACGAACTTAGCCGGAAAACAAGAGCATCAAAAAATATTGTTATTTGTGGTGATTGGAATATTGATGTTCTTCAAGACAGTAAGGCCTCCAAAAATCTATTGTCAATACTTTCAAATTATAATTTACAAAATCATGTAATTTGGCCTACAAGAAATAAATCATGCCTAGATGTTATAGCCAGCAATATTCAAAATGTAAATTCTCAACTTAAACATCTTGCATTATCTGATCACGAAACTGCTCAAATCGTAAGTTTAAAAATAGAATATAATAAAACTAAAAATAAACCAAATTTTTGGTTCGAAGAAAAAATCATAATAAATGACCAATACCTAACTAAATATGCAGAATGCCTTGCATCACTTTCTTTTAACGAAGTACTTGAAAGCACAGACACCGATGAGGCTTTTAATAATCTTCATGATATTCTAGTACTATTTCATAAATTGTGCTTCCCAGTATGTAGTGTAAAAATAGTAAACAAACCCAGTAAATCAAAATGGATGTCTAAAAGTCTAAAACGATGTTGCGTTAGGAAACGGAAACTATATTTGCAATACATTCACTCTAAACATAACAAACATAAAAATAAAAATAAATATAATAACTATACAAAAATATTAAAAAGGTGTTTATGTAAAGCTCAACAAATTGACAACACTCGTTACATCGAAAATTCCAAAAATACTTGCCGAGCGACTTGGGCTATTGTAAAAGGAAACTTATCAACTAATAATAATAACGAGATAGAATCAATAAATTATAACAATGATAAATATACAAATCCTCAAGAAATTTCTAAATTATTTAATGAATTCTATTTAACATTAACTAAAAAAAGTATTAACACTACAAAATGTTCACGTATAAACAATAACAATAAGAACGATAAAACAATATTTTTAGCCCCTGTCAATGAGACGGAAGTAATTAAAATAATTAAATCTTTAAAAAACACCAAGTCTACCGGCTATGATAATATAAATACTGTTGTTTTGAAAACATGTGCAAATATTCTAGCGGTTCCATTGACACATGTAATAAATCTCTCCCTTTCCCAGGGAATTTTTCCCTCGCGATTGAAGTTGTCAATTGTCAAGCCCTTATATAAAAAGGGAAAGCACTCCGATATGAACAACTACAGGCCTATCACATTGATCCCAGTTATTTCAAAAGTCTTCGAGGGAATTATGCGAGACAAGCTCAATAACTTTTTGACTAATCATCACATATTAATAAACCAACAATTTGGATTCAGGAAAAATAGGTCTACGACTTTAGCTTGTTTTTCGTTGTTAAAAAATATTACAGAAAGTCTGAATAGGAAATCTCTAGTGACGTCACTGTTTTTGGACATGAGCAAGGCTTTTGATTTTGTGTCGCATAGTACCCTCCTAAATAAACTTGCTGGGTATGGAATTCGAGGAATAGCGAACGAATGGTTAGAAAGCTATCTTACGGGTCGTCAACAATGTGTGCAGATCACAAAAACGTGTGGAAATAAAATAAAACATTATAGATCTACTTATCAGCACAACAATTGCGGAGTACCACAAGGCAGCATCTTAGGGCCACTTTTATTTCTTACTTACATCAACGACCTGCCACACTCAATAAATCATGATTGCGTATTATTTGCTGATGATACCACCTTAGTGATAAAGGGTACAGACAAGGTCTCCCTCGAAAATGATGTCAATGAAGCACTTAGGTCGGTCATAAAATGGCTAGAGACTAATAATCTTAACATAAATATAAATAAAACTAAAATCATACAATTCCAGACATATAAAATGACCCCCATAAAAATTGACATTAACATTAATAATTGCAAAGTAGAGGAAGTTGATGAATATACCTTCTTAGGTATAACTATTGATAAATTTTGTAACTGGAAGCCACACATTCAAAAATTAATAAATAAAATAGATAGGTTCGTCTATGCCTTAAGAAGACTGAGGCAGATAACAAATTTGAAAGCTGCCATACAAGCGTACCATGGCTATGTCTCGTCCATACTTCGGTATGGAATAGTTATGTGGGGAAATTCTGTTGATTCAGGTAGGGCTTTTATAGCCCAGAAAAAGTGTATAAGAGCTTTATGCGAGATTGGTCCCCTAGATACATGTAAACCCCATTTCATAAATCTAAATATATTGCCTCTCCCATGTCTTTATATATTTGAAATATGTCTGTTTGTTAGGAAACATAGCGAATTGTTTAAAACTTATGGAGAATTATTGAGCAGATCTCGACACAAGAGGCGTTTATTTCTTCCAAAGCAAAGACTTGTCCTCTTTAAAAAAAATGCATTCTGTATGTGCATTCAGATTTATAATAATCTGCCAGAATATATGCATGACCTAAACTTTTCACAATTCAAAAAGCAATTATTTAAAGTACTTATATCAAAATGCTACTATTCGACATCGGAATATTTAAATGATAAATTGTAATACGTACATAGATTTGTGACGTAACTAATAAATTAAATTGATTGTAAATAATTTTGACTAGAATTTGTATTTTTCTTTTTTTTTTGCTTAATGTTTATAATTGTATCTTTTAATGTATTGACACAATGGTATTAGATTTGAATTATTATTCTTTTTAAAAAAATTAGATTATAATTAAGATACAGAATTAAATTAAATTAAATATAAAATAGCATAATATTTACACACCGTATAGGTAGAATATGAGGCAAAACTTACTACTCCAAGACATGTACAATACTACCATATTCTTGTAAATAAATTTATTTCATTTCATTTATTTCATTTCATTTCATTTCATTATTTCATTTCATTTCATTTCATTTCATTTCATTCGAACTATTTTGGGCCGCTTGCATCCAGGGGCGCCCAGCGCCTCTGACCAGGTCGTCGATCCGTCTGTACGTGGTCGCCACTCGCGTCGTCTTCGAGCGATGTGGACTGCCCATTGCTATCACATCAGCTTACTATCACTACGAGCTATATCGGTATTTTTTGTTCTCCTACGAATGTCGTCGTTTCCCTGTCTCGTAGAGAAATTCCGAGCATAGTTCGTTCCTTGTGAATTAGTAAAAAAAATTTTCAACACATGCTCGTCATTTGACATTTATTGTACCGTTTTTAGTATCATAATGTAGCTTATGACGCACTGATGCTTTTTAATTTACATTACCGCACGGTTTTATGATAGGTATAATCCCGATTATGTTAAGTTTGTAACTCAATGCTATTGATATGAGCGTAGACGAAGCATTCTTAATTTAAACGGTTAAAACAGTTTTGCTGTCAAAAAAGAACTTGCGCCATATTTATTGACATTCTCATTGACTATTATCAAAAAATCAAGTTAAAAAAATACAAGTTTGTTTTTTTCCTCACTAGTGTGTTGAAAAACGTCGTATGACACGCGTGTACATTGATTATTACACTCTCGGGTTCCTTTGCTTAATAGGTACCGTCTCGTGTGTGATCACCAACTTTGCACACGTCTCATTATGTACTATTATCAGTGGCGTGCATTGGTTTTCGGACTAGGTAGGCAGAAGAAATCATGGCCATACACGCCTAAATATGCCTGTTAGATAGATACCTAATGTTTTTTGACCAGATTCGTAAAATTGTTTAGGTCAGCGTATCATTCGACACACATTTGGTATGATTCATTAGCAAACAAAATAGATAATAACAGAATAATAGATTCGAATAACAGCACCCAGATAGCCAGGTGTATAATAAACATAATATTCTGTGTTGAAATTTCTAAGATTTACCTTTGTTTTGAATCCATGAATGTTTTGGAGTTGGTCTACAGCAAGTTACCTACTATTTTCAACTAAAACTAAACTAAAACTGACTAAAGGACTAATTTTGCATTTTCACCGCAAAGTTTCTTCATTTCACACAGATACACTTCGCAAAAACACAATAGAATAAAAGTAAATAACAACAACATTGCATACAATGCCAGCCAAACCATAAACAAACCAACACAAATAAATTGCGAAATTATATTTGAGTTGCTCTAATGTTGGTAAACTGTAGTGTTTTTAATTTGGATGGGTTACTTTACTTACAACAGAGTAGGTAAGGTTACTTTTGGTCCATAAATTGCGAATGTCAAATGTCAGTATGCTACGCATAGCAAAAGCGTGATTTATGCTTTCGTCGTATTATCTTAAAGAAGTGGGTGTATGTGTATGAATAGGCCGAAATCGTTTTAGTGTGCGTGAATTTGAGAGGCGAACTCGCATGTGCCTGCGCGGCAAAGTTTGAAATTTCGTATTGAATGTTAGGTTAGAATTTTTATTTAAAATGATTATGTAGTTTAATTGAATCAAAATATTATTTTATTGAATCTTATGAGGTAGGCATTGCTTATTTGCCTATATGGAATGCACGCCACTGACTATTATTTACTTACATGAGACAAATAAATAGCTAATTTAATTAAATTACGTGGTTTTTTGACTTTATATACGTTAAAATAACAAAACTAACAACTTTTTAAAATTTCCCGGGAAACGGGAATTCCCGGGAAGTCATTTTTTTCATTCCCGGGTCCCGGGAATGGAAAAAGGCCGGGAAAAACGAAACCCTAACAAGAGGACATAGGACCTCTTGTGACTAAGGGATTACATTATAATGGATTATCTTAATTATATTTTAATGATAGATTTTGTTACACACAAAATCCTAATCCCCTCCTGTATATATGCGGGTGTAATATTTAATAAATTATCTTAATTATATTTTTATTTTACGAGATATGAAATATACCATCGAGACCGACATGCAAACGGGGCGGTGGGTGATTGTGGTTTTCGTTTTTTTTCGATATGTATCCATTTTTGTCCAGATTTAGGGAGGCTACACACTTTATCTTCTGCTTGGAGCATTTCCATCGCACCCCGCAGTTTGCAATGGAATGCTTGTTATATGTGTAACCATTGAGCAGAAGTAAAGTCCTGTTTCGTAAGCAGCGGATGTATGTATACACTGAAAATAAAGCAACGTTTTTATATCTTGCATGCAATCGTTAATGGTTTTTTTTATTCGATTGTAATAAAAAATCCGTCACAGATTCAAACCACAGAACTTACATCTTCGATTATTCTATCAGAGGAACTCTACGGACGAACACGCTTTAGAAATGAAAGATTGCGATGTCTTATTTTGTACTTGATAGAGAAAAAACCGGCCAAGTGCGAGTCAGACTCGCGCACCGAGGGTTCCGTACAAACCTGTAGGTATATAAGTAAATGGTAGGATAGACCTGAGTATTTGATATTAATTTCAATTTATGACCTATTAAAAAAAAACTACTTACTAGATCTCGTTCAAACCAATTTTCAGTGGAAGTTTGCACCGTAATGTACATCATATATTTTTTATAGATTTATCATTCTCTTATTTTAGAAGTTACAGGGGGGGGGACACACATTTTACCACTTTGGAAGTGTCTCTCGCGCAAACTATTCAGTTTAGAAAAAAATGATATTAGAAACCTCAATATCATTTTTGAAGACCTATCCATAGACACCCCACACTTATGGGTTTGATGAAAAAAAAAAATTTGAGTTTCAGTTCTAAGTATGGGGAACCCCCAAAATTTATTGTTTTTTTTCTATTTTTGTGTAAAAATCTTAATGCGGTTCACAGAATACATCTACTTACCAAGTTTCAACATTATAGTTCTTATAGTTTCGGAAATAAATGGCTGTGACATACACGGACAGACAGACATGACGAATCTATAAGGGTTCCGTTTTTTGCCATTTGGCTACGGAACCCTAAAAAGAAGATGAAATAGAGAATTTCAGGTACATCCTATTCTTCACGGCCCCAATGCCATCAGGGGCACCCTTGCCATGGCCAGCTTCTTTATAATTCAAAGTAATAATGCTTAATTGTGGGAAGTTATTCTTCAATTGCGTTGAGAGCAATGAATCCGGGTCACTTAAAAAAACCTATAAATCTCGGAAACTAAGAATGCTAGCTTACTAAACTCCTTAAATAAAGGTATTAAAACTTTTTAGTTATTGTAAAGGTATATCATAAAAAATCAAATTTCAAAAAGGGAGACTTTCGAAGATTGAACTACGAAATTACTGCATTTGATTTTGCTTTTGTTTCTAATCTGTCATTTAAGTGGATATAATAATCCATATTGATAGTGTTCAATATTTTTTATTCCAGCTGTAATCATTTCGCTTACACCTGAAGAATGCACCAGAATTCTCACAATGCTGGAAACCGGCCGGAGTATATATTTAATATAGTTTGTGTTTTATTTGATTTTTCTTCTCGTTTACTGCGTTTAACGGATCTACATTACTGGTCATTTCTATTCGTTAAATTTTTCGTAACTAACTGTAACATTTTCTATATTTCTTTGTGTCCCTTTTTTATAATACTTTTTGGCGCTCTCATTCCACTTTCTTCTTTAAATCCGTTTCTTCTTTAAAGCGTGGTGTCATTTCGTGAATACTTCTAATTTCTTTACTCTCCTTCCGTTTTTAAATAAAATTGCCTTTTTTCTTGCTCAGCAGCATAAGGTTCAGGATTATTTATTCTTCGTCTCTCTAACTCTTCCTTGGCCGTTTCGCTACTACCAGAACTATTGTATTACAGAGAAGTGAATAAATGTTTGAGGTACCTTACGCCCATGTGACGGTAGCGAAACGGCCAAGCCACATATTTTAGCTAAGGTGTAGAGTTTGTGAAGGACTTGTAGAGTTAAGGCATGTAGAGTTATAAGCTTGGCTCTACATGAAATCTGATAACTTTTTGACAGTGCGAGTCATATAGTCTCGTCTTGGTAACATATTACATGAAAATGTTTTTGGTGCCCTTGGGCATCTCAAAGGACTAGTTGATTTAAAGTAATTTTAGTTGGTTTAGGTGGACAATGGGCGTATCATAAATACCGGCGATATGTAGGTATATTATGAATAATACAATTGGTAATTTTTTCAATATAAATCTACTCGTATAAAAACAATTTTTGTACTTACATATACATTGTAATAAAGCCTCTACTCAAATTCTGATATAGGTACCGTCCGAGCTGATATGAAAACGCGATGGTGGGTGATTATGGTTCACGTTTCGCTTCGTTATGAATCCAGTACCTACTGTCCAAATGGAGGTAGGCTAACCATTTAGTCTTATACTTGGAGCACCGCCATCCCAAGCAGCACGCAAGCATATTCTACATCAATAAACCAGCCCATTTAGGACTTAGAGTTCTTTTAGAGACTTACAAGAGTGTAAAGAACAGTTTTAATACTTATAAGAGTGATTTATGAGATATTATACAGCTCTAGCTGTATAACATTCTTAGTAAGGGATCCGCGTCAGCTTAGGGTTCTTAAACAGAATATCAAAACTCTACTATACAGCGTTAAGAATTTAATAACACTCCAAGCTGGTTTTATCTTTAAAGCTGTATATAGGCTGTATAAAGGGATCCGCGTCAGCTTAGGGTTCTGAAACAGATATTATAACTCTATAATACAGCGTTAAGCTTTTTCTGACACTTCAAACTGGTTTTATCGTTAAAGCTGTATACAGGCTGTATAAAGGGATCCGCGTCAGCTTAGGGTTCTGAAACAGATATTATAACTCTATAATACAGCGTTAAGTGTTTTCTGACACTTCAAGCTGGTTTTATCGTTCAAGCTGTATACAGGCTGTATTAAGCATGTGTTCACTTACTTAATACAGCAATAAACGTTCATAACTTACTTAGTACAGCTACTAAGACTTATAACACACTCCAAGTATCGTTTAGGCTGTATAGCAAATTGTCGACATTTTACATTTACAATAACAACATTTAAATTACAATTAAAGGAATATTTCATAATAACTATAGCCGTATCATGGTTATCATCTTGAATAATGATCTTGTATACTCATATCTATTATTTATAGATATATTTTTAACTTCCTAACCTTAAAAACAAACACTTATTTACTGTATTTAGTATAATTTCTTTATTTTGGCTTGATTATTTTGTTGGCGCGTGAATATTTTGACGGAAAACATACACAGGTTCACAATAAATTAGAATTTGCACATTGAATTCATCAATAAACAGCATTAGATATCCATGTCCAAGATTTTATCCTTTCCATTTTAATAATAATATTATGTCGCCATTCAATATGGCATCGTAAATAGTTTTATTTATTTTATTCTCACATAATTCTCTTCGACAACCTATTTAGAACTATTATTCTTACAAGATACTTATAAGAGGATATCCGTAGAGTATAGGCTGCTCTATACACCTAATAACAGCCCTAATACAGCTTTTATACTTGTCTTTTGTTTATACAGCCTCTATACAGCTCCAATAACGAAATAAGCTGTGTAATGTGGGCCCTTTTTACACTTATAAGGCCTGTATAAGCGCTTATACAGCCTTTTTACAGCCTGAATATTCAGCTTTTAGTATAAGAACGAACTTTAATACAGCCTTTAAACAGCTTGTTATGCTACTTGGGATCGCATTACGTTCTTCAGTTTCACACTTGCATGCTTGCTAAACGTGTAATCATTGAGCATAACTAATACTCGATTCTGTGCATCGCAGATGTATTTTACTGGAGAATAAATCATCATATCAATAACATAATTATTATGTAAGAAAAAATAAGACTAGAACTAGTGACACTAAGAGCTCGTTCCCACTATGTCGTCTGTCGGGACGATTTTTTATCGTGTGTCGTAGCGGCAGAATATTTTATATGAAGCTGTTCACACTCGTCGGACAACGATTTTGTGTCGTATCCGACAAAAAATATCGTGTGTTTTGTCAGCCCTCCCGTCCGGAAAAAAATCGTGTCGGATCAACGCTTGCATATGATTGCATATGGCACTGTTCACATATGCCGGATGTCGGGCCGACCCGTAGTTTATGCTCCCTGATATACGAGACAATAGACCGTTGAATGTAGTTATTGACATTCTAAAATAATTGAAAAACTTAACGTCGTCACTTCTTAGTTCAGTTATTAAGTTCTGAAATATTCCCAAAGTAAATCTTTCCCTCAGAATTGGGTGCATCCAATATCTTCTATTTTTAGCTGTCTTTCGTTTCCTTCGCAAATAATACATCACAACAAAAGCTTCGTCGACGTCCATCGTGTACAAGAATCCAACCAAACTAATGGCACCAGCTGCGGTCGTGGCCGACAGCCGACGAGTGTGAACAGAGGCGCCGATACCCGATTAAAATCGGAATCCGACACACGACATAGTGGGAACAAGCTCTAATGAGATATGGTTTAGTTTAATAAGCCTATCTTTTTAATTTACAGTCATTATATACCTACCTAATTGGCCCTTGGACATCTCAAAGGACTACCTAGTTGATTTGAGGTTATTTGAGTTACTTTAATATCACTAGGATCAAATCAAATACAATGCTTTTAGCCCCACAGAAAAGGACCCTTAAGCGTAACATTTTTTTTTTTATTGCAACAAACGATATATAATGTACCCTTCGAATAATATTCGTCGAAAGACTCATGGCAGCATGATAAAATTCTAAAGACTTTGATATTTTTTGTGGACAATGGGCGTATCATAAATACTGGCGCTATGTATGTATATATTATGAATAATACAATTTAAAAAAAATTCAATATATATCTATATTAAATATTTTTTGTCCTTATATAAATTGTAATAAAGCCATATACTACTCAAATTCTGATATAGGTACCGTCCGAGCTGATATGAAAACGCGTTGGTGGGTGATTATGGTTTTCGTTTTTGTTCGTTATGAATCCATTATTGTCCAAATGTAGGTAGGCGAAACATTGCTTAAAATATTTGGAGCACCGCCAACGCATTCCGTTCTTCACACTTGCATGCTTATTAAACGTATAATTGTTGAGCATTAGTAATTCTTTATTTTTAACATCGCGGATGTATTTTACTGCAAAATAAATTTATGATATCAATAACATAAGAACTTACATCATCATCATCATCAGCCTATAATGTCCCACTGCTGAGCACAGGCCTCCTTTCACAAACCAGGGTGAAAGGGAATGGGCAGATACTCCACCGCGTGCCCACTGCGGATCTGTGAAGGTAGGCTAGTGGTCAACCTACTGTTGGAGTTTTCAAGCCGCCTAGAAGGCCTCCAACTAGCTTAACGACTATCACAATTAAGTGATAACCGGGACCAACGGCTTTACGTGCCTTCCGAAGCACGGAAACGCTCGATTTGAAATACCTCTAGGCGGTCACCCATCTAGGTACCGACCACGACAGACGTAGCTTTACTTTGCCGATCGATTTAGAACGGCTAATCATGCTACACCACGAGCGCTTACATAATAAGTACATATTTCTAATAGGATGAACAGCACCTTCTTAACACACAGATAGATATACCTTTCTCTTCAAAATGATACACCTAGGCTAGGTGCTGTGTATCATTATGAAGGAAGGTACCACACGAAAAGTACCACATTAGAAACTATATTATCTTGACTTGAACCGTATGGTCTGTAGGTACCATGAAGATATAATATTGCACTAGCAGTATCTCACATTTTATAAGATACACGTTACGTTACGACTATAATGACGTGCTTTCTCGTCAGCTCAATAAGTAAAAAAAAAACAATTAGTCAGTCCACCCACAGAGAAAAGAAATAAATCTCTTTTCCGTGAGTCCGTCAGTAAGATTATCAAAAAATATTGGTCACGTATTTTTTGCTTTACCAAATCATTAAAAATCGACAAAAATAAAGCGAGTCAAAGTTCGGGAATGGAGGCTCGGTACGTCACTTTAGATTTAGAGTAAAAAGTGTACTATAACGTGACGTCACACGGAACTTCAACACACGTTATCGTCGTTTATTTTTGTTCAGCAATAAGTGTCTAATATTTTTTGATAATGGACTAACTAAATAGGTTTTTTCAGGACTTTTTCACTCGCATTTTTATTTTCACCTTAATTACCTACTTAGTACAAGAAAATATGGATTGAGTAAACAACACTTCCAACACCTTTATTAACACCATTTAAAGGCAAAATTCAGGCCTTGCAGTTATGCGGACTAAAAAATAAGGGTCGATTTTTTTTAAATAAAACCCGGTTGTGATGCGAAAAAGGGTTAATACTTATTATAAAAAAATACTAAGTATATCAAACGATGCCAATAAATAAAGTGCATAGAATACAATCACAGATACAAAATGATTTGCTATTTTATTATTACCTATTATTTTGGATCATCTCTAGATATTTGACAATTTGAATAACAACGTTGTACTTATATACTCAAAATTTATTTAAAATTTAATGTAAGTTCCATCATCAGTACAATAATACCGGGTTGGTGTGTGGTTGTGAGTTCCAGAATGTCGGATGATCACGCCATTTTCTGATGTGAGAAAAGTAGAGCACTTTCGAGAACTACGTTTTGTGCATTGCCAGTTTTCGCGGTTCTTAGATTTGTTTAGTCTGCAGTACGTGTATTCTCTCCACATCAACATTTGTCTGCCGTTTTTCAATTGGATGAATTTCGCTAGAAGCATGAGGCAAGTTCAAAATTACATTGCTATTACGTTTGTAGGTAAATGAGATACTTTCGTTAGGCCTAACATTCTAGAATCAGTAACTGCAGCAATTATTGCAGAATGGTGGTGCGAGAGCGTTTGAATGGACTGCATATAGGGGCCCAAAGTATAAGACAGAGCTGACTGGTACTTTCTATGTGGACCGAAACACATACATAAGTACTTATTCCTCAAATGCAGTTAGGAGACAAGGTAGGAACGAGAGGGAAAGAACATACTTCAAGCAAGGCGGCATCCAGGCCGCGTTCAGGTCCGGCAATTGGCGAATTGTTGGTGGTGACGTACGGCGGGCTAGGGCTCCGACCGTTACGTGAATTCGGAGTGCGGTAGGCTGGAACAACGACAGCGGTAGGCGGAACGGCGAGCGCGGGGCTTCAAGGTCTGCGGTGCGGTGCGGTCGGGAGAGGCAGCGCGTGCCTACGATCCTGAAGACGTAATACTAGTAGCTCGTAGACATGAGGTAGTGCGGGGTAGTGTCCAACACCATTTATGATCACAGAAAAATGCCTTGTTTTCGCCAGAACTTGGGGTATTAAATGTAGGAGTAAGGATGTCAAAGGTATCGGCATAACATGAATTAAGAAAGCGGACAAATAGTGGGATCCTGGGAAGCGGACCAAAAGAATTACTGAATTGAGGCTAAACCCAAAATTGATTATGCGCCAACCCACGGAGAATCTCATCTCTTAACTTCTGTATCAATTCTTAGGGGTGCATCTATGAAGAGCAGGCTCGAATGATGGCCGTCTGATTATAATTCTTAGAGCTTGTTCATATTACTTCGGGAGAGAAGCTATGTAGTTATTTCGCTATTTAATAACGTTTTAAACTGTAAGTCTATGTATAAGAAGTTGATGTCTCCACTAAACTCCTGCTAAGCCTTGTCATTAAATAATAGCACTGCGAATAGAACCGAAACCACACGACTAAGAGTCCGTTCAAAAAAGCCTTCTTGACTATGGCTTAGCCTTTTAAAGAAGCAGTCCTTTTAACGCCTCCCCCATTAACATGGAACGGTTTTGGGCCGCTTGCATCCAGCGACGCCCAGGGACACTGACCAGGTCGTCGGTCCACCTAGTGGGATGTCGTCCCGCTCGCTTTCCATGGTATGTAAATAAATTAGATTTATTTCAGGACAAAATAAAAACAATAGACAATAATTTAATTTAAAAAATCTATATTCGATCCGTAGCTTGTTTGAAAATATACATGTAAAAGTAATAATTAAGTAGCACAGCTGTAAAATACTTATATTGACGAAGACAAACATAGTCGAATTAATATTAAAAACATTTTAAAAGACTTAAAACTCTAAGATTTATTTTGAGACAATATTATGACAAAAAATATTTAATGGATAAGGTTTTTCGTTTTTTCACGCATGCTTTATTTATGTCTACTTAATATTAATTTATGAATCCATCCCATAAAAAAATATGTAATTGCTATACATATTTGCCGCTTAAAATACATTTGGCACAGAATCTTTATTTTTACAATAAGAAGAAAAATAAATGACTAGGAAGTTTTCGATGGAGACATTCATCAAAATCCATCCATCAATCACACAATTAAAGTTTAGTTAAATTATGTGAAATAAAAGACTAAAAACCATCAATATATTGGAAAATAATATCGACATATATTTGCTTATTGTATTGCCTACAAGATATAAAAACTAGTAAAATGAATAATCACTATTGAGCAATAAAAAGAAAGGAAACATATAAATTTTATAAATTAAAATATAAGGTAGGTTAGTATATAAAATTAACAGAATCAATTTATTTTTAACGTTAGCAGCAGAAGTAGGTTCGGAATCATTTCGTCCTGACAGTTTTCTCGACTTTAACGCCATCTAGTAGTGTGTAAAGTAAACAACACATAACTTATGATGAAGTTTTTACAGAAGCCACTATTACGGTATACGATCTTTATTTACTCAGTTTTTTTAAATTATATTCCATGAAATGGAAAAAAACTTTCATGATTCCTTTTTAAAATTAATTAATTTAATAGCTGCAGTTGACAGAATATTATTTTGTAAATCACAGTATTTTATAACATAAAAACCGACTATTGTTTAGACCGAAAATAATTTTCATGAAATTAATCACTAGTGCAATTACTTAAACATGATTACTTAATATTTTTTTATATCTATACATACATACTTATTAAATGTTGAATATATTTTATACCTGTTTAATATTTTTAATAGATCATATACATTTTTATGATTATCCAAATGTGTACCTGCTTACTTATTAAAATTACAATTTATCTAGAATTAATATCGCACTGTTGAAAACACAATACTGTTTTAAAAAAAATACATAGCTTAAGTGTCTAATTGTCTTTTTGGAACTAGGTATTTCACAAAAGTTTTTTTAAAACAATGAACTACCTTCCTATCTTAATATAACTAATACACTAAATTATAATTACTGGCACCACCTACACAAAACCAAATACCATACAGAATGATCAAATTAATCGAGTAATTTTTAATAAAATATCGAGTATTTAGGCTCAATTTACAATGCCCCGGAATGGAAGGGAAGCGACTTTTTGCAACGAAATTGTACATAACATAATGAACTTTATGTCAATTGAATAGCACACAATATGTTATTCAATTACCATAAAGTTAATTATGCTTCGTTGCAAAAAGTCGCTTCCCTTCCGTTCTGCGGCAATTTAAAGTGTTTATACAATTTCTATAATAATGACTCTATGGAAAGAAATAAAACAGTTAAATCACTAACATAATAAATATCAGAGCGCTAATATTAGACTGACTATAAAATTGATTTTAGACATAGTTAAGGCGAAAATTTACATATATTTTAAATGATCATACTATGTTTCTAACATATAAGGCCCCAGACCACTGGAAACTATCTGAACAATTTGAAGTCTAAGTATTTACTTATTATGTAAGTACAAACTATTATTTAAAATTGTATTATAATGCAAAACCCAACTATCTTTAAGCGCAAACGCATTCTGCGTTGCGTTTTAGTAGTGACGTCACCATTGGGCAAATAATAAAGGATAGGAAGGCGCTACCAATTCGCCACTGGTCGATTAAATATTTCGATTAACTACCTTTATTAAACGGACAGCCAAGTTTTAACAATATCAATCATTATAACTCTGAACAGACTATATTATGGGCCAGCCATTACTTTTATTTCGGCATCAATCATTAAAGTTATACTTAGTGTAATTATCAGCATGGTTATGGAAACCCTTATGTTTTATGTACCTCCCTTCGACAGTAGTTTGGACGCAGCTATTGCATCCCAGCCGCTTACGATCCCTGCATGTCCAGTTTATTGTGTTCTGGTATCTATTATTGATCCAGTACTTGTTGTCTTTGAATATAAGTACCATGCTACCCGTACGGTGCGACGGCAGGTAGTAAATACCTGAAATAAATACCCTTGCATGATTACCAATACCTGATATTTAAGTGGCTACTTAAAATTTCTTATTACTTACAGGTTACTTAAATTATTGGTTTTATTCTATAGTACAGTATAATACATATGGGTAAAAATTACTATTTCTTTGAAAATAAAATAAAACAATATATCAGAATACTGTAATTCTAAAATATTTACAAAATTTAGACTGTCATCACTAAAAACTAGCAGGTCCCTACAGCAAGAAACATGCATTTATGATGACACGTCCATAATATAAGTACATCACATGATTATTATTTATAAAATAAAATTACTACACAATAAAAAAATCTAAAAACTACACAAATAGTCACTTCATTGTTTGTCTATTGGCAAAATCTTTTTCTCTAATAAATCTACCATCGTGACACTGTCTCAAACGTGGAGGGTTGTGTATATGTCTGCCACGGAATATTGAAATATAATCTCTTCCATCGATACCTCTGTATGTAATGACATCTGCCCGGCAGCCATGGACATCTCGTGATGAACAGTACCACTGCTTTTTTCCATGTGCTTGATGATTCTTCATGTAAAATGTAAACCCATTGAGTATCAATAATCCAGCTCCAGTGCGTCCAGGTATGAAATGAGCTGGAACTGTGAGAATAACCAACAAATTATTAAATACCTTGGTGGGGAAAATAAAACAACCTTTACCGAGAATTTTTACCAAGTAATTTATTTGTCTGCGTACATGCTTTTTTTTAATAGAAAATATTTTGTAAAAAAAAACATGTACGCTTTCTTAACTAAAATATTTTTTTTGGAAAGGAAGCTAGGAGAAAGGATGGGTAAATAAATAGACGAGACAAGGCACAGCTCTTTATTAATATTATTTCATATTTTTTTTCTTCATTTTATTTATAATTCATTTATTTATTTAATTTATAATAGGTTTTACCAGAATAATAAAACAAAAATGATATGTATTTTATTTTCAAATTAAATCACTGGAACATAAAAAAATAATAGAAAATAAAATTTGTAATTTAAAAAAAGAATGTAGTTGTAATAAAAAACTTAATTAGATCTTACCTTTATCCTACTTAATAAGGATTTTCAAATAGACTAAAGGCAGATGTTCACAAAAAAAATCGAAACAATACTTTACGGAACATGATTATGTTCAAAAATGAGGATATTTTTTTTCACCACTTATTACCAAAGTATAATCTTAACTTAATCAACTACTTAGATCTTTATATTATATATAGCTTTGTATGTTTTTTTTATCCAAGCCTGTGCAAAGAAAAACAAATGTTTTTCTTTTACAGGAGTTTTAATGGCGAATTTCTGTACTTATTACTAAATTTATCTACTAATGCTAATAGAAATCTCATAATGCCTTTTCTTTGACTATGCTCTGCTTACCACCCCTGTGCCCAATATTAGATTCTTATCAAATACCAGCATAATTTTTAAGTTTTATAGCTTCTGCCCCGCAGTTTTAGCAATGTTCGGGAGGAATCTTGTCTTTTTGTTTCAGTGCAAAAAGATTTATTTTTCAATTTATCTAATACTTTGTTCTGACTGCTTTCAAGAGTCAGTGAACACAGCTTACCACCTGCTTGTTTTCAACATGTATGCAATTTTTTTTCCAGATGCTGTCAAGAACCAATTTAGTGAGCTTACCACCAAATTAAGAAGTTGTTCCACAAGTTATACCTATTTCCAGTGAAACTGATAACTTGCCTAACACTACTTATACATAGCTTCCAACTCCACCAACCCACTCTTTCTGCTAACTTAATATCTATTCTTAATACTAATTCCTTCATATTTTGCTATCATACTTGTTACTTATTACTTTGCTAATAAATAGCAATAAGTGTACTTTTTGTTGACTGTACTTGCATTGTCTTCCAATACACTTATGTGTACCAAATATCAAGTCAATCCGACCACTGGAAGTGGGTGAAAGGAGACGGATAATAGTGGTATAATATTCTGAAGAAATTTGAACAGCAATGTGATATAACTTATTAGAAAGGTTATTGATAAAGCTACTAGATTATGATAAAAATATTTTTTTTAAGCCCTCCGTTTTTGTAAAAAAGTGAAAAATGTTTCAGCAAAAATAAAACGCAAAGTATCTGTTGTTATTCGTTTCCCGAGCAATATATATATTATAATGTAGCTAAAATTGCCGTTTCTATTGAGGACTTTGAGTTTTTATTTTAATTTCACCTGCATACAGCTCCATGTAATTAAATCGAAAACTATTGAATAATTTAAATGCATTGCAATATCAAAACGTGCCGTTATAAGGTCAGTCAAATCTGTAAATGGCTACCAACCAAACTTACTCTGAGCTACCAACCCTTAGATAATGTTTGTAGTGTTGCCAACTCATCTTTTTTTTTTCTTACACTCGATTTTCAGTTTCAGTTTTTAAAAAAACGGAGGGCTCTAAAAATTTTTTAACTACTCAAAAAAATCTAAAAAATTACGTCCTTTCTGCCTATATAGCTCAGATTGTGGTTCAAATTATTAATTATTTTAGTACCAAGCCCCATACATTTTTTGGACGTCTCCTTTGACTTGCAAGATTCCACCCGAACAAACATACATACATACATGGCAAGTTAAATAAAAGCTTGTAAAAAAGAAAACATATTTTCATCTTCAGAGGAATTGTACCATATTTCGCTTAACATGTTAAGCTTTATTTGGGATTCGAACCCAGCTTGACATGTCATTGCTATTAATCTTTCCTTCTTCAACTTTGCATGTTTCATTTTTGGGATCTGAACTCAAATAGCATTCTTCAAAATTTCATATAAATTATAACTAAACATTGCACAGTGAAAATAAATTCAAGGAATGGGACTCAAACCCATATTTCCTATTCCTCTACTTAATAGGAACACCGGTACAGAAGAACAGCCATTCGATAGGCTGATATGATATTTATTTTCTAAACCTATTCCAAATTTTTTACTATTACTAGGTTCTGCATTAATAATAGCTCATTATACTGCAAAATGGTAATAACATCCATGAATGGGACTTGAACCCATATCTCCAATTCCTACACTTAATAGGAACACCAGTACAGAAGAACAGCCATACAATAGGCTGATATGATATTTCTTAACATATTCCTAGTTTTGTTTTATTACTAGCTTCTGCATTAATTATATAGCCCAATATGCTGCAACACAGTAAAAACTTAAATGAATGGGACTCGAACCCATATCTCCAATTCCTTTACTTAATAGGAATACCAGTACAGAGTAACAGCCATTCAATAGGCTGATATGATATTTCTTAACTTATTCCTAATTTTGTTATATTACTAGATTCTGCATAAATTATATAGCCCAATATACTGAAACATAGTAAAAACTTCAAAGAATGGGACTCGAACCCATATCTCCAATTCCTTTACTTAATAGGAACACCGGTATAGAAAAAAAGCCATTCAATAGGCAAGTTATTTCATTAGTGTTATTTCTTAACTTATTCCTAATTTTGTTCTATTACTAGCTTCTGCATTACACATATAGGCAACATAGACCAATATACTGCAACAAGGTAATAACTTCAAAGAATGGGACTCGAACCCATATCTCCAATTCCTTTATTTAATAGGAACACCAGTTCAGAAGAACAGCCATTCAATAGGCTGATATGTTTCTTAATTTACATACTCCTAATTTATTTGATTACTAGCTTCCGCATCATGGTTTCACCAGCATTCTGAAGGTATACAATAATTTCCCAAGATACTAGCTTTCATCCCTCAGCTTCAACCGCATTCCCGGGATGAAGAGTCCGATACAAGGACTTGAATTAACTCTTACAAAATGTTATGGCAATTCTTTCTGCGACTATTGACTTGGGTGCTAACAAACATACATACATATGTTAGCTTTCGCATTTAGAATATTAGTAGTTCAAGTTTAAATCACTAGCTTTCCCCCGTGGTAACACCGCAATCCCGGGATGTAAACTGTGATAATGTTTCCAATTAGTGAAAGAATCAGTAGTTCTAATGATAACTAACAAAAAAAAAAACTGTACATCTTTATAATGTGCTAAGTTCTAACCAAACTTACTACGTTATAACAGCTTACACAATAACAGCAAAAAAAAACATTATAGCATTTATAATGTAAGACCTAACTTACTCAGTAACTTATATTAACTTTTATTTTGTCACAAGCTCATCTCATTTGAAGATTGATTAACGCTTTGAACTAATTCATTTTGACGAGTCTCAGTAAACATTGAATGCTATGAAATATTATATAGTTATACTTTATAATAAGTGGGGTACATCACATTGTTTTTAATAACCATGAAGAGACTGTGATGTGTGTATGACATAAAAATAAGAATACAGTAAATTGCACTCAAAGCCAGTGTGTAATAGACAGCATATAGATTGTTTCAATTTCCACATGCATTAATAAACATCTACCTTTGGGTTATTATGAAATTCAAAGAATGTTTTGAATCCTTGCCAAAGGTTGCATATGTTGGTTACTGTGAACGTATTTGAAAATCCTTCTGTAAAGAACTTACAGGCTATCACTCACCGAACCGACGTCAGGAAATACAGGATGTAGGGGGCAGCCTTAGAAGCCAGCATCCCCGTAATAGCGGGAATAAAAACTAACCTCTTTGCACCAATCACATAACACAATTTACACCACACTACAACACTTTTATGATTTCTAATCACAACACAAATATCACCACACTTTCAAACAACAAAACACAACCACTCTAAACGCGATTTAAAGCAAAAACACACGCAAAATACTTGAAAACATTTTGACACTTTTCTAGAAACAGATTTACAAAGAATATACACGAAATATTACGCCGAGAACACCAGTCCGCGCGGAGACGGCGTAGAAAAGCAAACGCGTTTTACTCAATCTCGATGCATTTTGCAAAAAAATATAAATTTAACAATTTAAAACAACAATAGTAACTTGGCATCGAGAGAGTTATTTTGACATTTATTATTCGTTCGTACTTCGTACCTATTCTATACCACGCGGTTCCAACTTCAATCAAGTCGTACCATCTTTACTATTTCATTCACTCGTGGAGTAAGTGGTACTTCTTGAAAGAGATAGAATCTCGAGTGTCGATCTTGTCGAATTGTAATTAGGTACCGATTAAAAATGGTTTATCATAGACAAATGTTTTTGACATTATGATCGTTATTTAGCATTCCACACTGGGTCTAGTTGAGTTGTCGAAACGACCAAATTATGAGACTTTTTGGCGGGAACTTGCAGAGTGACGTTGCGTTTTCATTTTTATTTTCATACAATTCGTGTGTTTTGATTTATATTGCATATGTTAGGTGTTTTATCAAATAAAGTTCAATCCATATGCACTAGTGAAGTGACATGAATTACATGAATTACGTCTATCGTGACGTGACTATTCGTGACTTTCCAAGTTGTCTCAAAAGGTCAGCGAAAAGAAAAGTTTTTGTACAATGGCCGTCATTTTACTGAAACACCTTCATATTCATTTTAAGTATACTCCAAAATCACATTCATATTAAATTTACAATGATGTGAAAAACTCAAATAAGACTAGGCTGTATGACTTAGACCAGCCTGCCTTTTGGCGAATTTGCCTTTTTTATTTTAAACAAGATTATAAACAAGTGAAGTGAAACGAAATGAATTATGTGTATCGTGACTTTTCAAGTTGTCTCAAAATGTCCGTGAAGAGTTTTAGTACAATGACCACCATTGTACTAAAACATGACTTTTATGGACGGTGACTGACTGAGGACTATATATAATGTGAAGTGATTTTGTGACTGGATATTATAATATAACTCGACACTGGCAGAAATGAGCCCTAATTTGGGCTTGGTTGCCAAAATTAAAAATAAGAAGAAGAAGAACACAACGTGGGACTTTTTGGCGGGAACTTGCAGAGTGACGTAGCATTTTCATTTTTATTTTCATAAATTTGTGTATTTTGAGTTTTATTGTGTATTTTTGGTGGTATTTTACCCAATACAAATCATCCATGTGCACCAGTGTAGTGAAATGAAATGAATTATGTGTATCGTGACTTTTCAAGTTGTCTCAAAATGTCCGTGTAGAGTTTTACTACAATGACCACCATTGTAGTAAAACATGACTTTTATGGACGGTGACTGACTGAGGACTATAATGTATCCCCGGGTGACATAGGCTACTTTTTATCACGGAACGCGGGTGAAACCGCGCAAGACAGCTAGTTATTTATAATCTACGTAAGAACTCCCCAAAGACAAGAATGAATAAGATTGTATTTTGTATATATTTGTTGCAATTTAACAAGAATAAAATTAGCTTCGTAAAAATATAAATATACAAAATAACTTCTTCTGTAATCTGTGCAGAATAATATATGATATCTTGCGAATCTTGAAAGGAAGTAGGTCTATGGTCTATAGATATCGATAGAGCTGTATTGTACGTAGTATTTTTAAACTCTGAGCTCTGAGGCTGTATCATCTTTTGAGAGGACTGAAACAAAAAGATACAATTTAATTTGCCTAGATGGTGCTTTTCTTATTCTGTGTAAGCGCAATCTGTTGTTCTAGTTCAAAAGTACTTGGGTAATAAGTTCTGTTTTTTTTTACTTCATGTCATTATAGATGGCGTTGTTTTGGAAACTTCATAAGTCGGGAACTTACGTTTTCATTTTTATTTAAAAAAAATCGTGTAATTTGATTTTTATTGCATATTATCGGTGGTATTTTATCCATGCGTGTATGCGGTACATTCGAGTGGACTGAACCTGCGCAAAGCCGGCTCGCAGTGCACTTCACAGCCGCCAATTTCGTTCAGATTCTAGTATTAATAGTATTATCCCGAGTAGTAGTATTCCACAATTTGTCAGTGATTTTACACTGGACCAATCGCTGCATCACGTGGCCTGACTTGGCCAGATATAAGAAAGGTACCTACTCTATGCCAGGCTAATCAGAGCGCATGATCAGAGCGCAATGTCAGTGGTGGGAAATTGGCGGAACCCTTGACTTAGGTAGGTATTACTTGGTTTCATATCACTGGCACTGGGTGGAATAGATTTCAAGCAAAATGAACGTCATTGCGCTCGATGGTAGCTAGGTACCTACAACCTTAGTATTTATTTACTACTACGGAGCAATGGAGCTCCCGATGTGATTATTTGCAGCGCTCGTGCTTTCGCTTGATTACTTATGTTGATTACCCGTTCAAAGATAAGCAATCACCGGTGTAGACGGATGGGTGACCGCCGGTGGTATTTCAAATCGTGCGGTTTCCAACAGTAAGTTGACAACTAGCCTACCTTCACCAATCCACAGTGGGCACGCGTGGTGGAGTATCAGCCTATTATGCCTTTCACCAGTTTCACCCTCTTTTGTGAAAGTTAGCCCGTGCTCAGCAGTGGGACATTATGGGCTGAATGATGATGAAGCAAAGAATTTAAAACTACTTGAAAACAAATAGAATTAGGGTTCCTTTATATTAACACTTAGGTCGGAAATCTAAAAATAAAAAACGGACGGACACAGTCGTTGTGTTTTATAATAGGTAGGTAAGTATCTAGAGATCAACTAGAGATAGAGATGTTCACAGCCCGTGTTGAAGTATTAGTAGGTAGGTACTATTTTACTATCAAGTGCAGCGATGTATCTATTTTCTAACGCTATATATATACACGTATGTATCTAATAAACCATTTTCATCCGTTGAATGATAAACTGTCCCGATATGAAGTTTCAGCTAACATGGGTATGATTTAAGATATATAATTTCAGAACTGGATATCTACACAATATGGTTTGATTGTAGAACTTCTGACAGCATAAATAAGTCATTCAGAGAGCTATGGTACGGGCTATGCTTGGAATTTCTCTCCGCGACAGGGTCCGAAATCAGGACATTCGTAGAAGAACATAAGCTGAGGATATGCTAGTGACTCAGTAAGATGAATTGAGCCAATAATCGAAGGGATTCTCGTCATTCTGGAAAGCGGTGAGCGGGGCGGCGCGGCCCCTCACCATCGACGTGATTATGATTGTTGTACAATGCTGTGGAATTATTATTAACTAGTTTGTCTCCTTCGGTTTCCCCCGCGTTCCCGGTATGGAAAGGCGCTTAATACTCGAGGGCAATGTAGCTTCCTATTCGTGAATATGTCTCAAAATCGATTCAGTAGTTCCTAGATCCAAATTAAGTTAATGTACTTAGTATGGGCCATGCATCGTAGAAATGCATAAAATACCTACTACCCTACATAACGGTACGTAGATAACCTTTATTGGATTATGAAAACGAATCAAAAAAGCAGCCCGAACAGCGCGCCATCGTCGAAACTCCAAATATCCGTTTCAATCAAATTCGTTGCGAGTGTGTTTGGTGTCTGCTGACATAAAGTTATCATGGAAACGACATTGCTTTAAATTTTAAAAGTGTAAACAAATAAATCAACCAAGTCCGAATCGGACTTGTGCACCAAGGGTTCCATACATCATCATCATCATTCATCATTTCAGCCTATTGCAGTCCACTGCTGGACGTAAGCCTCCCCCAGGGTTCGCCACATGGCCCGATCTCCCGTTTTCGCCATCCAGTCACCACCAGCCACTTTTTTCAGGTCGTCGGTCCATCTAGCCGGAGGGCGTCCTACACTACGCTTGCCGAGTCGTGGTCTCCACTCGAGAACCCGTCTACTCCACCGATCATCGGTTCTGCGACAGATGTGACCAGCCCACTGCCACTTCAGTCTGCTACACTTCTGTACTACGTCAGTGACTTTGGTTTTTTGTCGGATAATCTCGTTCCGGACTTTGTCCCTTAACGACATTCCGAGCATACCCCTTTCCATAGCTCGCTGTGTGACGTGTAGTCGGTGGGCTAGTTTCACTGTCAGGTTCCACGTCTCGGCTCCGTATGTCATGACCGGCAGGACGCACTGATTGAATACCTTGGTCTTCAGGCATTGTGGCAAGGGTGACTCGAAGATGTGACGCAGCTTTCCAAATGCTGCCCAGCCAAGCTGCACTCTTCTGGTGATTTCACTCTCAAAGTTGTCTCTACCCAGCTGTAGCTTTTGTCCTAGGTAGACGTACTCCTGGACAACTTCAATGGCTACACCTTCGACGGAAACGGGCACAGGGACGATGTGCTCATTGAACATGACCTTAGTCTTGTCCAAGTTCATCCCTAGCCCAACGCGTCTCGAGGCAGCATTAAGACCGGACAGCATTTCCTGCAGGTCTTGCAGCGATTCTGCCATTATAACTATGTCGTCAGCAAAGCGGAGGTGTGTGAGATATTCACCATTGACATTGATGCCCAGTCCATTCCACCGCAGGGTCTTGAAGACATCCTCCAGAGCATTGGTGAAGAGTTTCGGGGAAATAACGTCACCCTGTCTTACACCTCTGAGCAACTGGATGGGTCTTGTTTGGTGGTTCTGCACTTGGACGGACATAGTCGCCATTTGGTAGAGACTTCTCAGCACCTCCACGTACCGCCAGTCGACTTGGCATCGCTGCAAAGACTCTAGAACGGCCCAGGTTTCGATGGAGTCGAAGGCCTTCTCGTAGTCCACAAACGCCATACACAGCGGTTGGTTATACTCCTCGGACTTCTGTATAACCTGCCGAACAGTATGGATGTGGTCCACGGTGCTATAGCCTTTACGAAACCCAGCCATACCAGGGTTCCATACATTATTAACTAAATCAACATAGCAATGAAAAAAAAAACGTTTCTTGTATGGGGGCCCTGATTAATTGTATTACTGATTTGTTGTTATAGCGGCCATTACAGGTCATACAGCTCAATGATAGCAGCAGTAGAAATACATATTCTGTGAAAATTTCGACTAACTATCTATTTTGGATCATGAGATTTTAAGGCGATGAGCTCAGTGGTAGTGACGTCGGATGCCGAGACGAAGGTCCCGGGTTCGAATCCTACAATGAGCTTGAGTTTTCAGCGAAGGAAAGCTTCGTGAGGAAACCATAGCGCGGTGGTAGAGTACTTTATAGTATCCACCTGGCTAGCTACAAGTTGAAAATTTATCGCAAAGCACCTATCGCTGTGTTCCGATAGCTGCACTTGAGAGCCAGTTCCTTCTAGACTTACCACCTTCGGCCACATTCTCACTTACTTTAGGGAGATTATGGTCAAACACAGCCCTATAAAATAAAATATATAAATATTTTTTTATTACACTTTAAGGGGCCTGTGTTGGTCAAACCTTGGTTAAACACCGGCCCTATACCTAAAAAGTAAAAAAAAAGATACAGGTCACTGACAAACAGACGGACGGACGGACAGACAGACGGACGGACAGCGGAGGCTTAGTAATTGTGTCCGGTTTGGCACCCCTTAGGTACCTACGGATCCCTTAAAAGATAGAAAGATAGTCCCATAAAGGTAATAAAGCATGTTTTTTTTTAAAGCATAATGAATAAAAAAATGCTTTCTTCACTCCTTCCCCATATAAACTTAATGCCAAATCTCACAAATCTCCCCGAGCACAATATGCCAATTCTTTCTCTTCACGTATTTATATATTGATTTCCTCTCACTATAACACCAATTTATAGCTACTATGCAACTCGGAAAACTTCTTCTCCTTAGAATTACTTAGCTAGTGTCCCTTTAACAACTTTAAAGTGTGCATCCACGGTGAATGTTGGGGTTATTACTGCGGCGGCAGGTGCAGCAGCTACTTAGCAGGTCACAGCTTTTGAAGCGTTATATAGTAGCATTTAGATGCATTTTAGGTTTCGAGTTTAAAATGTTTGCGCGCACAAAATTCTGCTCCTTTTTTTTATTTAGGACAAAAAAGGAAAAGTCACTATAAATCACTTTCACATAGTCCTCAGTCAATAACCGTCCATAAAAGTCATGTTTTACTACAATGGTGGTCATGTCATGTACCTACTAAAACTCTTCACGGAGACTTTTTGGCGGGAACTTGCAGAGTGACGTAGCATTTTCATTTTTATTTTCATAAATTTGTGTATTTTGAGTTTTATTGTGTATTTTTGGTGGTATTTTACCCAATAAAGATCATCCATGTGCACCAGTGAAGTGAAATGAAATGAATTATGTGTATCGTGACTTTTCAAGTTGTCTCAAAATGTCCGTGAAGAGTTTTAGTACAATGACCACCATTGTAGTAAAACATGACTTTTATGGACGGTAACTGACTGAGGACTATAATGTGAAGTGATTTATTGTGACTGGAAACTATAATATAACTCGAAACTGGCAGAAATGAGCCCTAATTTGGGCTTGGTTGCCAAAATTAAAAAAAAGAAGAAGAAGAAGAACTCTTCACGGACTTTTTGAGACAACTTGAAAAGACACGATACACATACCTAATTAATTTCAATTCACTTCATTGGTGCACATGGATTGATCTTTATTGGATAAAATACCACCGATAATATGCAATAAAACTCAAAATACACGAATTAATGAAAATAAAAATGAAAACGCAACGTCACTTTGCAAGTTCCCGCCAAAAAGTCCAATAAATATGGTGGTTTTGAATTTCTGTTAAATATAGCTTTTTTTTGCTTGGTTACTATTTTTTCCAAATTCTCTTCCAGTACTTAACCATAAACAATAAACATCCTTGTCATTAGTTCCGGCCGGTATTTGACTGGTCGATATAGCTCGGATGCGGCGGAACTAGCCGAATTGACAACTTTGGCTAACTATATAATTGTTTTATTTCAATTGTGTGTTTGCAATATACAACTATCTAACTACTTAATTGATAACTTACACATACAAAACAAAAAATTCTTAATGCTTCGATCTTAAAAAAAGTTATCGAGGTGTCACCAGAAGCACTACTAGAACAAAATTACAAGTAAAAAACAATCATCCGAACGCCAACAATCAACAGAGCCAAATAGCCTAGAACGGCCTAGATGATAAAAAGATAGAGCCACGTCTTATCGGAGATCCTATATAAAGTTAATAGGTCAAAGACCTATAAACTTTACATGGGATAAAGGCAATACTCAGAAAATTCGAGTAGGTATATCAAAAAGAAAACAAACAGAAAAACAAAGTGTACCTTTTTTCGAAATGGCTTCTTTTTTTCGACAATTTGCGTGAATTATACCATATAAATCGAAAAATATTATAGTATTGTATCTCTTATCTATACATATAAAATGCTTTGTCCTGAATGACTGACTGACAATCAACGCACAGCCTAAACCGCTGATCGTAGAGATCTGAAACTTGGAGGGTGTGTTCTTTGTATGACGTAGGCGTCAGATAAGAAAGGATTTTCCGAAATTCTACCCCTAAGGGGGTGAAAAACGGGGCCAAAGTTTGTATGGGACAACGTGATTCCTTGGTCCGATCTACTTCAAATTTTGCATAAACATTCTTTAACAGAATTGATGGAAGACATGTTTCGTATTTTATTGAAAATCATCGCCTTACGGGGTCAAAAAGGGGTAGAAAGTTATTTTAGGGGTGATTTGTTTCGAAGTTGATATCAATACTCCTTAGTACTTTTGATTTAAATAACATTTTTTATTTTGACACATGTTTGAAATCTCAATCCGATTTTCACAGATTACAGAATAAGGCAGATGGAGCGAACGGAACACGGGAGTGAGGCCAAAAAAGCAATTACAAATTGAAAAACACATACCAGGGGGGCGATTACGTAACTAAATTTCAATCATTTTCGAATTGAAATCGGTTCAATATAGCGGTTTTCTGATATCTTTTTTACGTTCTGATAACCGCAAATACAAACAGTGGTTCATTAGAAATGAAAACATTTCCGATTTTGTAATATTTCTACCGATTCAGAGGTTATTTCAATCGGAATTTCAAACATTGCAAATACAAATTCAAAAGCGAATACCAGGTATATGTTTTTCTATTTGTACCTAATTGCATTTTTTGGCCTCACTCCCGTGTTTCGCGCGCTCTATCTGCCTTTTGTTCTGGAAACTGAAATGCTCTTTAAAATTGGAATGTCAAATATTATAGAATATTTAAACGGATTAGGATTCGAAATTTGTTCGGAAGTTAATTTTCTCTGACTTTTTGGTGGGAACTTGCAGAGTGACGTTGCGTTTTCATTTTTATTTTCATAAATTCGTGTATTTTGGGTTTTGGACGGTGACTGACTGCATGAAGACTATGTGAAAGTGATTTATTGTGACTTATATAATATAACTGGAAATTGGCAAAATACACACCCCGCGTGACGCCAATGAAAATAAAAAAGTTATATTTCTCTATTTCATTAGAATATTTTGATTGTAGTTAATTTAATTTCTTTCTCATTTGTTGTTGTAATAATTAAATAAGATTCTTTGAGTTCGATTTTTTAGTGTAGGTATAATATAGGTTTTTAGTTTTAATTGTAAAAATACCTGTGTTTGATTTGTTGTGTCTAATTATCAGTGGCGTGCATTGGTTTTGAAGGAGAAAATTCAAACCGTACGCGGGTGAAACCGCGGGGGTCTGCTAGTTAAGTATACAAAGTGACTAAGTATGAGATAATTACATAATGACATAATATTATCCTGTATATAATTGTTATCCCAAAATAATATTTAAAATAGAGTACTTAGTTGCTGAGTTCCTATATTACATTATTATTCCGATATTTGAGTCAGTATATTAGCACTGGTTTAATAGACTGTGATATTAGTGCCAGCGAAGGTCTACTTGAATAAAATATTTCTTAAATTTGTACAACACGGTCTTTGTTAAAAATATCTAGCTCACGTTTTGTTACCTAAGTATCTTAGATACCTATACTATTTCTGTCCACGTCTTATACGAAACGTCTTTACTGTTATTATAGCAATATCAGACGTCTATATGAAACAATTTACAATAAACGGTTTCATTGGAAATAAATCCGATTTTATTTCTCTTACAATCATTTGAGATATTTGTAATACAATAATATGTCAAAGAACTTGCCGCTAATCGGTAGCTGCGGCAGACTCGAGGAAATTTCAGGAGGTCGATGTTTTTGTAAATATACATTTTAAACAACTAAAATTCACTACCACGAAAAAAAAATACAAATTACGACAGGCATAAAATTAAGAGTCATCATTTTTGATATAATGTATGTCGAATAAGTTGACGATAACCCTTCCCTACTGCGGGGTTTAACACGCAAACATGTTTGGGGTACATACCACCCATATAACACCGGGACAGTTAATAACGGAGTTTGGAACTCCCGAGCGGTTTCACGGATGTCTGGAGTTTGAAGTATCCGTAGGAAGTAGCTTTTTACGATAATTATTGTTTGTTGTTTAATGGTTATAATTTAGGATCAGAAGATCATTTATTTGTCTGAGTCCTTATTTTATGTCTTCTATTTCGATGATAACTTAGTTTTTGTGACTTCAAATGGAAATCATAGCATCATAAGTACTTTGTTGTATAAGTTCGGCTAATCCTATGGACAAGCACTTATCGGTATGTTCAAGTAACTGCACTTGAGAACAGTTAAGAAACGAAAGGCTAGAGAAAGCCTTTGCTTTATGTTCTTACCAGCTTCCGCCACATCATCACTGATCATAGGAGACCACATCAATCGCAGGCATATCCTTAGTAAAAAAAGAGATATATTATGGAAAACATATAATGTACCTTTTTCTAATATTAGGAACAATAAGTAAATCAATACCTTATTTTTCTACAAACGTTGAGATGTTTCGTTTGAAGATACGGACAATAGAAACCAATTCCAGTTAATTGGTACGAGTTTCCTTTAGTGACAATTATGTACAGATCCTTTCCTGTTTTTAATTGCTTTTGTTTGTGTCTGGTATTAGACAAAGACTTCTTTGAAGCACCTGATACCCCATTTTATTACTTTATCTATTATTTTCATTGCTTTTTGTTGAGAAGCTCAATTACTGGGTTAAGAAGACTAAGCTCATGCCTTGATTGTCTTTTAACAGAGAATGGTAGTTATCGGCGCACGGCTACTGGTTTCAAATATACTGCACAGTGCGACAAAAAAGCTTATTTTGGGCGGCTGCTAATATTATAAATGCGAAAGTGAGTTTGTTTGTTTGTTACGCATTCACGCCTCAACTAAGTGGAGAAGGACATAGGCTACTTTTTCTCCCGGGAACGCGGGTGAAACCGCGGGGGACAGCTTGTTTATATTATGATTTCATAAATCGTTTTGCTATATATACCAACGTCTTCGAAAAAACAGTTCATTTCATAAAAGAACAGTTTCAGAACATTTCTTATGACTTCATTTATTGAAAAAAATATTTTCATGAAAACAAAAGCCTGGTACTTCAGGCATTTTTACTGAGAAATAAAAACTAAGTACCCTCATGAATAAATCTCCAATTTTTCAGTTCAACGGCATTCAACTTTCATGAATCCTAGAAGTTAGGAGTTACGTAATTATAATAATGTTATTATTATGTTTGAAGTTCTACGTATTTGTCACTTTTTGTCAGAAGTAAACGCGGGTTTTTATGTTTTCGGGGTCGAAAATATCCCTTTGGATGAAAATTACGAGTCATTACGGGTTAAATTACTTTATAAACTAATGTTATATTTTATAGTTAACAGTTAATAATACAAATACATATGAATATTATAATTATTTGTGTTAATTATTTTATTTTTCCTTATGATTTATTTTTTAATATGATGGTTTTTTGGTATTTCTGCCAAAAAACAATCATATTAAAAAAAAACACATTGGAGTAGAAGAAAAATCCATATCGAAATCCTTTTAAGGTCCATCAGTTCTGAGGCGGGAAAATTGATTTTTTCCAATTTTTTTTTTACCTTCGTTGAATGCAATGCAATATTGCAATGTCCATCGCGAAACATAAAGTAAGTTGTACCTTTCTTTTTTATACGACGGAGTCCCGCCTGATGGTAAGCGGTTACCGTAGCCATAAGAAAGCTTGCAACAGTCTTCTTACAACAAAATTTTCTATATTAAATATTTAAAATAGGTACTTTCTCTCCGTCTTGCATAGCCTGCATAGGTGGGATGCACTTCTTTTTGTCACATTCAGGTAAAACCTGTAACGGTAAAGTATGTATTTTACAAGCTTTTACTTAGTTTCTCGTAGTTTTTATTTAGTTGCTCGTGGTGTAGCATGATTAGCCGTTCTTAATCGATCGGCGAAGTTAAGCTACGTCTGTCGTGGTCGGTACCTGGATGGGTGACCGCCTAGTGGTATTTCAAATCGAGCGTTTCCGTGCTTCGGAAGGCACGTAAAGCCGTTGGTCCCGGTTATCACTTAATTGTGATAGTCGTTAAGCTAGTTGGATGCCTCCTAGGCGGCTTGAAAAATTCCAACAGTAGGTTGACCACTAGCCTACCTCCACCAATCCGCAGTGGGCATGCGTGGTGGAGTATCTGCCCATTCCCTTTCACCCTCGTTTGTGAAAGGAGGCCTGTGCTCAGCAGTGGGACATTATAGGCTGATGATGATGATGATGATGACTTAGTTTCACCTGACTGGTGTCTGTAATCGAATCTTGCAATTTAAATTTGACTCACTTCCCAGTGTCAGTGAGCACAAATTTGGTATACATGAAATTGGATGACAATGCAAGTACGGACAACAAAAAGTACAGTCACCAGAAAAAACTTGTAATTTTTTTAACAAAGAATTTGTATTAGGTCACCTAACTCCAGTTATTTCTACATAAATGCTAGTGTACAGCAAAGTTGGAGCACTCAGTACGTGAGTGAGTTACGATGGTCGGTTAGGCGGGTCTCGCGTGGATGGACGGACATTTTTATTTTGTTAGTTGAGACGTGACTCTCTTACTGCCAACTGGTTGACTGGTTCGAATACGGTATGTATGCGGTGTCTGGGAAAAGTTTTATCGCTGGCTTATGGCGTGTGGAAATAACGTTTGAGTAGCGTTTTTGCATCTCAAGTTTTCAAATGTATTAGAGTAGAGAGCCTTCTTTACAAATAACCAGCTTTCGTCACGCGGTTTCGGAGATTTGCCGGGACAAATAAACATATAGACAATAACATTTTTTAAATCGTGTGTTTGGGTTTTTACTAAATCCTAATAACCAAATTAGTTTAAGAAAAAGGCCTTTGTTTCGAAATCACAGACAAATACATAAATTGTATTTATTTGTATCGTTAAAAATTAACTTCAAAATTGCAAGAACTTATAAACTTGCAATCTGTGATCGAAATAGACCCGTCTTGATGCTGTTTCATCAAGGTTATATGGATTAGAACTTGCCCGGGTCTTAGGAAAAATAATCAATTTCCTGGTTAAGATAATTTTTTATACTTTTCATGTCAACTAATCTTGAGACTATAAGCTTCTCTCCTTCGGGAAATGCTATGAAAAGATGGAAGAAAAATATGATCATAATTTCATACTGCAAGCTATAACCCATGGGTATTAACTTGATAAGCTATAAAACGAAGAATTTTCAATTTAATTTTTATGGAAGTCATTCTGATATCCTTTTAAAATTATTTGGTTGACCTAGCTAGATCGATTTATCGCTCCCATTTAATGTGATCTAGATAGGCATAAGATAGGCATATGATCGAAGCATACAGACATATATAGGGTGACTGGTAGTTAGTAAACGATACTTAGACACGTGATTGTACTCATGATAACAAACAACTTTACTAAAGTTTTTTTTTTTAATTTTCTTATCACATGAGCCCGACATATTTAGTACCTAACAATAATAAGAATACACCATCAGTTTAGTTATTTATCCCTATTTGTTTCTTTGGGAAAGTTGTTTGTTATCATGAGTACAATCATGTGTCTAATCATATCAGCCTAGGGATGTCCACTGCTGAACATAGACCTCTTGATTTCCACTTCGAACGGTTCTGGGCCGCTTGCATCCAGCGGCGCCCAGCGACTCTGACCAGGGGCTCTACCGCGTAACTTTGGTGGTAATCGTAATGATTCCACCCCCAGGTCGTCGGTGGTCACCTAGTGGGTGGTCTTCCCGCTCGGCGTGGTGGCCACTCGAGAACCTTTCTTCCCCATCGGTAATCGGCTCTTCGAGCGATGTGGCCTGCCCATTGCCACTTCAGCTATGTCTGTCCTGTTCATTTTCCTATGAAATGAAAAAAACAATCATATGTCTATGTATCGTTTACTAATTACCTTACCAGTCACCCTATATACATCAGTGTAATTTTTCATCGCTATCAGAAAAAACAACACAATCACCAAATGTACTACTATCTACGTACGTACAACTACCTACCCTATAAATATTATTGTATTCGGCCCACGAGCCTGATCGTAATTGTGATCGATGGATGTCCAATATTTATCCAAAATGTCTGGCTCAAATAAAGATCGAAGAGCCATACGTCTCAATTTGCGACTAAATTATTGGCCATTCTGTCCACCTGGGTGAAACGTTTACTGTTTATAATGCTGTCATAAAGAAAGCCTTCTGCGCTATTAATATGTCTGGTAATATTTATTAAGTGAACATGTGCTCATGACCAAAAACATGGGCAAAAAAATATAAACAGTTTTTTTTTATAACAATTTGTCGTTATTTTTATGTCAATTTCATCATCATCAGTCAATGTCCCACTGCTGAGAACAGGCCTCCTTTCACAAATGAGGGTGAAAGGGACTGAGCGATACTCCACCACGCGTGCCCACTGCAGATTGGTGGAGGTGGGCAATGGTCAACTTACTGTTGGAATTTTTCAAGCCGCCTAGGAGGCATCCAACTAGCATAACGACTATCACAATTAAGTGATAACCGGGACCAACGGCTTTACTTACCTTCCGAAGCACGGAAACGCTCGATTTGAAATACCACTAGGCGGTCACTCATCCAGGTATCGACCACGACAAACGTAGCTTAACTTTGCCGATCGATTAAGAACGGCTAATCATCCTACACCACGAGCGCTTCAATTTAGATTTCAATTTAGGGTAGGTATAATGTGGCCGAATATTATGAGCAAAATTTAAATAATTGTGTTTGTAAAAAAATACTCAATTCTATTTGATTTTTAATAATTATTCTGTTGGTTGAGGAATATGAGCGAACATAAAAAATCTCAGTTCATAACACAGTGCACTTACGATTTTATTGTGCGGGGCCGACGAACGGTACAATTATTTGACTTTTATTAGCGCATAAACTGCTAACGTTTGTTAGGCATTTTTAATACCCGCGTTTTGATTTTTAACCTACAAATAATAGTATTATAATGCAGACAACGAGGGAGGGGATCTCATCCGCGTTTCCTGACTTTTCAATCTAGCGACTTTCAAGGCCTGAGTAAATAGGTTTCTTCTGGGTAAGTACTCCATCTTAGGCTTCGTCATCGTACTTTATGGTCGAGTCAGTGGCCAAATATGAGCCTATTTAATGTAATGTAATTTAAACGGAAGCCTACTGGGATACCTTGCTGTTAATCGGTAGCAGCGGCAGACTCGAGAAAAATGTCTGTACATAGATTGTATTTTGAATATTTATTGTGCACATAAAGAGCTGGTACATTAATAAAAAAAATAATACATAAAGTTTAACCCCATTTATTCATAATAAAGTTATCAAACGTTGATTAGCTAAAATTCTGAAGTCTTTATCTGACACGTGACATTTGGTGATCGACAGAGTGAGACGGAGGACACTATTACACTGATTTAGTTAAAAAGCGATTATGAATAAGGGGGTTAGTGTAAATACGTGTATTTTGTTTGAAATAGAGTTTTAAGTAAAACATAAAAAATATACTGCATCGGCCGGGAATCGAACCCGGGCCGCCCGCGTGGCAGGCGAGCATTCTACCACTGAACCACCGATGCTCATACTTAGCATAATTATTTATTTGCCATATTATAAAATTACTTTAACTTTTCCTAAAGTACTAAAAAGTAGACTTGCATCGGCCGGGAATCGAACCCGGGCCGCCCGCGTGGCAGGCGAGCATTCTACCACTGAACCACCGATGCTTATACACTATGTTTAAAATAGTAAATGTTACCAAACCTTATACCTACCTATCTGATGCTATACTTTCACTCTTTCGCCATTCACTCGAGTGTCATCAATTTTGTAATAAAAGCAAAAACTGTATTTTACATTCTCTATTGACACAGAAAACACGGATTGCTCGATATGCACGTTTTAGTTTAATTATATGGCTTCATCTGCTTTAGAGGGAAATAATGGGTTGTCAGGGAATAATTTAAATACCCTACGTGACCCAGCGTCAGATGTGTTCGTTACAGTAGAAATAAGTACTGTAGTAATAATCCCATAACCATAACCACCATCCCAAATAACCATAATAATAATCAGTGTATAACTAATTTTTGTCATTGAGTTTTCTGTCTTTAAAAAAATATTTTGATTATAGTGGGCCATATTAAAGCGTAGTTCAACCCCTTGACTCGAAGAAGGGACGTGCATGGAATGAAAAAAATAGAATTCCAGAAAATGCGAGTCAACTGATTAAAAAAGATTATCCTATATTCCCGGCGGCCGGTACCTGGATGGGTGACCGCCTTGTGGTATTAGCGAAACGCATCGCGATTCTCTAATTATCTCATTGAAATGTACACTTTTTCTGTAGTAAATAAAGTTCTATATTTCTTGGTTGAGCTGACCCTTAGTAGGTACCTATATGATGTTTCTTTATCATATTTAACATACATACCATTTTTATATGAGGTATATATGATTGTAATTCTTATCAGTAAAGCTTTTTGTTATAAAACGAATCCTTATCTATAACTTGACAAAACTATACTAAATAACAATAATATACTTTATTTACAACAAATATGTACAAAATACAATCTATAAGTATAAGGGTATAAGTATACAAAATTTCCACAAGTCTTCCGTTCTCAGCAGGCTGGCAGCGTTTCCTCTTTGAATAGCCAAGCTGATGCATTGGCGGAAAAAGCTCCCCGCCCGCTGGTCTCCGGAGGCCTTGATCAATTTAGATGACAAAGTACGAGTAAAACGGCGACCTTCGGACCCTCACGGTTCCATGGTCTCGACCGCAAAAGGCATAAAAATATAATTTGGTCCAATCGATAGATAAGTATTTTCTGAATTTTTAAATTTTCCGCACCGGCCGCATCTGCCCCTGCAACTTTACAAGTCACCGGTAAGTGGGATGGCGCGATTGTAGCAGTATATGTGGCATCCCACACCAGCGACCTGCCGACAGTCCACGGGAACAAAGACATACCATCCCGTCTCTCGCCGACACCACGCGCAATACCGACTGGTTCCAGCACAGAAGGCACATTAGCGACAGAAAGAGCCCTGCGGATAATGTCATATAATAGCTGAGTATCGTGATATTCGGCCAGCGATAGGGAGCACGAAAGCCATTGTCCCGGTATTTGTGGATTGAATAGCTTGCATCCAGTGACCTGATTCACTATGAGAGACTGCGACCCTGTATCCAAGGCTCGATCGAGTTCTCGGTCTCGGAATTCTAATCGGTTGAATGTGATAATGGGATACGCCACGCGCGTCCACGTTCGTCGCTTGGTGTCAGTACGTGGGGGGCTGTCGATTGTGATTGGTCGGCCGTCGGCTGGTGGATAAATCCAACTAGTGGGCAGCTCATGATTCCATTGAGTTGGAAGATGAGCCAATGACCAGTGAACAAAACAGTTTAAGTGCTGTGATCGAAATAGCGCTTGATGGCTTTCCTGGATGGAAAGCCAAGACTGCAAAGAAATGCTAATAATTTTGAGTTATATTTAATTTTTTTAAATGATCAAAAGAAATGTTTTAATGAATGATAGTACCTTTTCATTGGGTAAATCATGTGGATTGCGTTTCTAAGACGAATAAAAAGTCGCTAAGTATATGTACTAATAACTAAAATAACTTACTTATATTTAAATTCTGTGGAAATAATAACCTAAACGCGGCCATTTTCTAATTTGGTTTATTGGCTTACCCTAGAAATAGGGCTTAATTATCATATTTCTGAAGAAGAAAATTAATTAAAATTAGCAATCTACTGAAATAAACGTTATCACTTTAGCACTTCGACTTCAATTTCACTTGAGTTTTTAATTAGATATCTGTTGAATACTGATCTCATTATCCTACTTTTAGGTACTTTACACTTAGTCCTTGATCCAGAGCTTGCATAAAAGAGATTGCATCGGCCGGGAATCGAACCCGGGCCGCCCGCGTGGCAGGCGAGCATTCTACCACTGAACCACCGATGCTCATACTAAATATTTAAAAATAACAATCTAAATTCTAATAAAATGGAGAGAACGGAGATTTGTAGAACGTGCCTTTTACTTCCGCATTAGCATTATAATTGCCTTACACAGAATCATCTTGTATAATATTTGTTATGTTTGTACTTACATATTACAATATTATTTAATACATAATTTTCAGATTAGGTTCACAAGAATTCGATAATGAAGGAGGTAGGTACGGTAACCGCTTACCATCTGGCGGGCCGTATGCTTGTTTGCCACCTAAGTGGTATAAAAAAAAAAAAAAAAAGGTAGTACCCTGTGATTGTTATACCGACAAAGGATGATGGGCGTTTTGGTATCCCTCTCCAATAGCAATAATTGTAGACTCGTTGAAAAGGTCTTTCCAATAGGAACAGTATTTACGATAACCACTTTTACCAATTCGTTGTCCGTTTGGAGTTATCCCGGTATGAAATGACTTATTTAGAAGAAATATAAATAATATAAAGAAATGAGGAACCGTTAATTCGGAATTAGGGGAAATAGAAAATCAATACCTTTTTCGCTTTGTTTAAAAGGGCTAATCTCTGGAACTACCAGTCGGATTCGAAAAATATTCTAAATATATCGAAAAATATTTCACTTATAGGAAGCTACATTATCCCCGAGTGAAGGGGAATAGGGTAAAAAATGCGGGAAAAAAAATAGATTTCAAAATAACTCAAAACCCACAAGAAAACAAAACAAGCGCTTAATTACCTATTATATATAAAAATACCTTACTACTCATTAAAAAATTATTGTAGTTGGAACGAGTCAGGTGATCAGGATCCCATACATTTTTGCCCATCATCCTTTATATACGAATATATAAACATTATATATCTCTCTCCTAAAATTTTTCGCTACATAGTTGTTTTTATAAGCAAAACATTCTTGAACTATATAAGTACTCACAAAGTTTTTACTATAAAAACAGAACAGACTAATTTACAGCTACATTACACCCTAGAGTCATAATAAATCATCCCCTAACAAAACGGATCGCAGCCACTCTGGTATAATTTGTACCCAGCCTTCTTGTGCAATAAATATAAGGGTTAAAGCTATAAAACACTTCGAGGGTGCGTCCACTGATTGTTCTGAGGCTAATGTTTCATTGTTGTCACTTTAAATAATCTTTCTCATTATTCTGAACGAGATTTTTTTAAGTTGTGTGGAAACTAAACCTTTTTCAATAAGAAAGAAGAGTATAATAGCTATGTTATTATTATTCTTTTTCACATGTATTTATGTACTAGCTATACCCCGCGGTTTCCCCCACGTTCCCGGGATGAAAAGTAGCCTATGTCCTTCTCTATACCATAGGCTATCTGCATGCCAAATTTCATGATCCGTTGAGGTGTGAAAGCGTAACAAACAAACAAACTCACATTCGCATTTATAATATTATAGTTAGGGTTTAAATTTGTTAAATAAGTTTAAGATAGTTGTCTGAAAAAATGTTTTTTTTTTAATATTTAATTTCTACAAAAAAAAAAAAACTAATAAAACGCTATATACGTACATTATCCCTATGTGTAATCGGCTACTTTCATCTCGTGAAAGCGAGAGAAACCGAGGGGGACAGACAATAGTAACATCTCTATAACCTAGAGACTTTTCTAGTTTCTTCATTATTAGGGTTTAACTAATGTAATGTTTACCATTTAAATACCTATACAGTATTAGTTCATGGAGAGAGAGCCTGGTAATCTGTAACACAGGTCTTCCTAGCACAGACACCAGTCTCTCACAAAGGGATTTTAACGGGAAACTGTATTTATTTAATGAGTAGTTATTAATTAATTAACTTAAACCTTTGTGAAAGAGAAATAAATAAACTTATTATTATAGGGTTTCGTGCCCAAAGGGTGCCTACGGGACCCTATTACATAGCCTCCGCTGTCCATCCGTTCCACAGAGAAAAGGTGTATTCTTTTCCGTGGTCCATTCCGTCTGTGTGTCAGTGGCCTGTATCTTATTAACCGTAATAGGAAGGCAGTTGATATTTTTACAGAATGTGTATTTCTATTGCCGCTATAATAACAAATAAAATAAAAATTGTGTAAAACAGAAAAATGAAGGGGGGCCCCATAACTACAAACGTCTTTACGGAACCATTCGAGTGGTGTGCGTGGTGTCCGACTCGCACTTGGCCGGTTTTTTGGGTTCCGTAGCCAAATGGCAAAAACGCAACCCTTATGGTTTCGTCATGCCTGTCTGTCTGTCTGTCTGTCTGTCCGTCCGTCACAGCCACTTTTTTCCGAAACTAAGAACTATACTGTTGAAACTTGGTAAGTAGATGTATTCTGTGAGCCGCATTAAGATTTTCACACTAAAATACAAAAAAAAACAATAAATTTTGGGGGTTCCCCATACTTAGAACTGAAACTCATTTTTTTTTAATCTATGGATTGGTCTTCAAAAATTATATTGAGGTTTCTAATATCATTTTTTCCTAAACTGAATAGTTCTCGCGAGAGACACTTCCAAAGTGGTAAAATGTGTGTCCCCCCCTGTAACTTCTAAAATAATTCTCTTATTTTAGAAGTTACGGGGTGGGGCCCCTGTAACTTCTAAAATAAGAGAATGATAAAACTAAAAACAATATAATGATGTACATTAATTACCATGCAAACTTCCACCGAAAATTGGTTTGAACGAGATCTAGTAAGTAGTTTTTTTTTAATACGTCATAAATTGAAATTCATATCAAATACTCAGGTCTATACTACAATTTACTTATTTACCTACAGGTTTGTACGGAACCCTCGGTGCGCGAGTCTGATTCGCACTTGGCCGGTTTTTTCTTCGTTCTTCATTCTATTTACCACTCGATTCACTCTCAACCTTAGATCTCAATATAATGCACGTTCTTTCATAAAATTGACGTGGACAAATATAAACATAATTATTCGCTATTGTAACATTAATATAATTGTTTGAATCCTAGGTACTGTTGCGTGCAGTCATGTTTGTTTGTTCAACTGTCAGTTTGAATAGTTCATGACCAGTTTAACAGGCGTAAGTTATATTTATTTACAGGGTAGAGTAGTACTTTGTAGTACTCGCCTGACGGGGTACCATGCATCTGTCGGTGTGTTTTAGCAGTTGATCTTCTACGCTTTGTTAAAGACGGCAATCTGAGTAGACCACCAATACGCAACTTGCCACTGACGTTAAGCTTCCGCGTCAAATGCTACAACTGGCTTATCTCAAAGCAATCTATGGGCTAGTTTAGGACTTCATTACTTGTGTTTTTTTTTTTTTTTTTTTTTTAATTTATTTCAATCTTATATATCGTATAATTTTATGCAGACTCATCATTTAATGTCAGGCTAGTGCAGAATATCAGCCGTTGTGCGATATGCCTATCCACAGCCATGGCTGAGCACTAGACCTTTTTGTCTCTGCTTTTGTTTATTACTTTTTTCTTTTGTTTTATTATGTTATTTTTAAGTTAGAGACAAATAAACGTTCATTTATTTATTATTAGAAAATAGATATGGCACGTAAAGCCGTCCCGGTTATCACTAAATTGTGATAGACGTTCCATTATATTCCAAGTATGTTAACCACTAGCCTATCTCCACCAATCCGCAGTGGGCACGGGTGGTGGAGTATCTGCCCATTCCCTTTCACCCTCATTTGTGAAAGGAGGCGTGTTATCAGCAGTGGATATTATAGACTGATGAAGATGATGTTGAAACTAGCCGTACCTCGCGGTTTCACCCGCGTTCCGTTTGTGATAAAAAGCAGCGTTTGTCACAACTAATGCTCATAAACTATCTGTATGCCGAATCGTTGTCCCGTTGCTGCATGAAAAAAGGAAAAACGAATACACTTTCACATTTATAATAGACTGGCTATCCCCCAAGGTTTCACCTGCGTTCTCGTGATGAAAAGTAGCCAATACCACTCGGAGACAATGTATCTTTATGTATGTATGTAGTTTTGGAGCTCACCTCATACATCTAAACATACAAACAGTGTAATTATAATTCCTTAGTTCGATTTATAACTTACTGTTTCCTATAAAACTATTATAACTCAAGGTATATAATACACTACTGTATTACAAAATGTAATAGACTAGACTTCATAATATACTACATTAAAATTGCAACAGGGAGACCCGAGATGTCTCGTTGCAAATATAGACATATCGATCTGTCAATAAATAAAACATTGGACCACCGGATGCGGCGTCATGTGATTGAGTGACTTTATTAACCTTTCATGTGACATCACTTCCGGTTCCTGAATATAAATAAAGGGGACAATATGTTTGTGAAATTGTAGGGAGGAAGGATAATGAAAATTCCATATTCTTTGTCTCTTTAAAGGTCTGAGACGTGTTTTTCGGATTCATTTTAACCAACTTAAAAATAGGAGGAGGTTCTCAATTCCTCTGTAATTTTTTCTGTCCCAGATTGTGAGGAGATCATTACGGAGGAAGGGTACTCTGTAGTACCTACCCTCCTGACGGCTTCGACACTCAAGCTGAAAATCTGTCGCCAAGCTCCCTCTGGTGTGGTCCAGCAGTTGGAATCGCGAACCAATTCCCTTTAGGCTTTTTTCCTCGATCACATAATCGCATCGAGGAGAACCCTCCGCCACCGCAATAAACCTACTCCCCCTTATTACGTGAGATGGTTTAAAGCAAGTCTAGCAAAACCCAAGTACTTATTAAATCTGTCACTTTCTAGCGTCATATAACAAAAAGAGCCAGGACTATAAGTAAGCGAAGAGGCAACTTTGTACCCCTTTTCGAGCATATTCTGCGCACGGAGGAGTGTGCGATTTGGTATAGTTAAAGTTTCTATGGAGAAGGAGTGAAGAAAGATAATATTTATTTATTTATTTAAATATAAATTAATTAATTATAGTCGAATTTCAGTCACTAGTCCAAGGGGCGGGAGTTGCCAGCCGATAGCCCAAGGGGGGGAGCAAGTTTTGAAATATGACTCAAGAGCACATGAAAGCTTTCCCTCTTGCCCTCCCCTGGCGATGCATATGCACTAGTCTTTATAAATTGACCTAAACTGCACCTTATTTGAACTCTACTTACGACCTATGAACTCTACACGACTTATGTAACTTCGACTTCGAGTAATTTTCGAGAGACGACCAAAGCTATGTATGACATGAAACCCTTCAAGAACCCTCAGACGTTATTAAGCGGGCCCTTTGTAAATGGTTAGGTAACTTTACCAATTAATTAACTAAATGGATACGAGTGAAAGATTTAGGGTCATCGCTCACTATGTTAGCACCGCTCCATCGCAGCATCGGCCCGAGCTAAAAGTCCAGAAAGGAAATTGAGCTAAAAGTCCTCCGTCTCTTAGCTCAATTTTGAGCTAGCTAGGCTTGCAGTGAGCCTAGATGTGGTGAAGGTTTTTAATGAACCCGAATTTCCACTGAAAATGTAACTATAAGTATTCCATTTCCATTGCGCGATTGCACCCGGGAGCGCTTACATGGGCTAGAGCCGGCCCTGGGGGAAGGGTCTGTAACGCGTGAGTGATGCCTCGTGTGTTGCAAGCATCCATATGGCCACGGCTAAGGTTACCGCTTACCATCAGGCGGGCCGCACGCTGTATTACCGACTTCGTCGTATATAAAAAAGAAACAGTGGTAGGCTACTTTGTAGTACCCGTCTGGCTGGTTACACCCTCGAGCTGAGAATCTGACGCCCAGCAGCTGCACATGAGTCCCAGTAAAGTTCCCTTCAGTGGCCAAACAAAGGTCTAAAGAATTGTAAAATCAGCATTGATCCCTGCTACAACAACTGTGATATTTGCAACAACATATTTCAATAACATAAAAAAGGCAAATACATTTAAGGCGATGATAGCTCAGTGGTAGTGACGTCGGATACCGAGACGAAGGTCCCGGGTTCGAATCCTACAATGTGCTTGAGCTTTCGGTGAAGGAAAACATCGTGAGGAAACCATAGCACGGTGGTAGGGTACTTTGTAGTACCCGCCTGGCTGGCTGCCACCCTCAAGTTGAAAATCTGTCGCCAAGCACCTATCGGTGTGTACCGACAGCTGCACTTGAGAGCCAGTTCCTTCTAGGCTTTGTGTGCTTACCACCTTCGACCACATCATCACATACTATAGTGAGATTGTGGTCAAACACAGGCCTATAAACAGTAAAAAAAAGAAAAAATATCATTGAACTCATTGAAGTAACCGTGTATTTTTAAGCAATAATAATATTAGTCAGGAAAGGGTCACGTCGACCCTTGTACTGAAAATAAAGTATTATAATGGTTTTACTTTCGGAAGGTTCTATTTGAACATTTCAGTGTTATTTATATTCAGATTCAATTACGTTTCGACTCGCACTTCTGTACATTATTCATACTAACGGTTCAACTTTGCCTTTTGTATCTTTGCCACAGATCATATTATTTAGTTTTCTAAGTTACCTAAAAAAATATCCTACACATGATATCAATTTAGTTGATAAAAATATACGAGTCCACGCTACGCGAATCGTGCTCGCAGTGTGCTCGTTCGTAGCTCGGCTCGTGCTCGGTTCGCCAAGCATGGACGCACCATACAGAGACTTAAGCTGGCAGCAGTTCTCCTAGATTAAAGAGTTAAGACGATGCCATTAACACTCTAAAAATCACAATCACGCAACAAATCTGATTACAGTTAAGCGACTGATCGCAGATACACAATACAAGAAAAAAACTGGCCAAGTGCGAGTCAGACTCGCGCACCGAGGGTTCCGTACAAACCTGAAGGTATTATATGTAAATGGTAGTATAGACCTGAGTATTTGATATGAATTTCAATTTATGACGTATAAAAAAAAACGACTTACTAGATCTCGTTCAAACCAATTTTCGGTGGAAGTTTGGTGGAAGGTGGAAGCTCAATATCATTTTTGAAGACCTATCCATTGACACACAATAATTATGGGTTTTATTAAAAAAAAAAATTAGTTTCAGTTCTGTAGCGTCCCCGCACTGACACCACTGCACAGATTAGTGACTAGTTACTCCGTAGCACTGGCTCACCACTACACCAGGTCCGAGCGCAAGCGCACGTCCAACCCGCACCGCGTCTAATGTCAGACTGGCCGGTTGACAGCTACCCCCCTCTACTGGTGTACATGAGACAGTGTATTATATCTACTGTATAGATACAAACACTACATCCCTTCCCTTTTAACAAATTTTAATTATTTCAAATGTAGGTAATCAATACTAGAGATAATTATTATTTACTGATGCAAATTACACTTTTGATATTTGTGGCTTTCACCCAGAGTCGCGACAGACACGTCTTTAATTTTAATACTGATTCTAACCAACACGGGTGTACATGAGACAATGTATTATATCTACTGTATAGATACAAACACTGCATCCCTTCCCTTTTACCAAAATTTTATTATTTCCTTAGATGGTACTCGCGGTCCTTTACATGAGTGCTTGAACCATTCACGTAAACTTGGAAGATATTGGTTACAAAACCATCTTTGGAACATCCCTCGCATCTCGCAAACCATCCACTTGTAAAATACTCTAAACTATGGATCCAATTCAGGGATGAACCTGCATTTATTTTTTTCTTTAGCTAATAAGTTTTGTTAAAATGTTTGCCATGAGTTTGTGATGTAAAGCATTGTCTGAAGTAATAGGACTGGGTATTCTTTTCGTAGATATCCCCGGCACCAACTGGAGATGACAGCTTCAGGCCGCTATCAATATGATGCTGCCAGCATAGAATCACCACCATCGAACTGCAAATAATTCCAATTGAATGGAATTCTAACAAATTAATTCCAATTGTATATAATTTAAACAAAGTAATTATAATCGAATGGCATTCAAGTAATTCCAATTGAATGTAATTCAATTAATGCCAATCGAATGTAATTCAAGTAATTCCAATTGAATGTAATTCAAGTAATTCCAATTGAATGTAATTCAAGTAATTCTAATTGAATGTAATTCAAGCATTCAATTCATATTGAATTGAATTCGAACAAAGTAATTCTAATTGAATGGAATTCAAGTAATTCAAATTGAATGGAATTCTAACAAAGTAATTCTAATTGAATGGAATTCAAGTAATTCTAATTGAATGGAATTCAAGTAATTCCAATTGAATTGAATTCAAGTAATTCCAATTGAATGGAATTCAAGTAATTCCAATTGAATGGAATTCTATTTTGTGGGTGTTTGCATTATTCTTTCCTTACATTTCTTTTATGTCATTTAATTCCAAATTTCAATTTTTATGTATGCCTTGTCAATGACATTTCAATTTTAATGTATGCTGGTCCACATCTTGCTTAACATCGTTCCATATACTATTTAAAACTGTATACTACTGTAAAGCTGGTCGTATCCATGTTATTTCTTTCTTGAACCATCCATCTTATTTGCATCTTCCATTTCTGTTATTATTATCTCTAACTGCTTGCTTATTTCTTCACTAACTCTCTCTTTTTTCGATTTCCAATTTAATGGTACCACTTTTAATTCGTCTTTATCTGATTATTTTCAATTTGATAGAGCGTTTCCTTTCGTTTCTTTGCGTTTCGTTTCTTTGCCTTTCTCATTTCATTTCTTTGCCTTTCTCATTTCATTTCTTTGCCTTTCTCATTTCATTTCTTTGCCTTTCTCATTTCATTTCATTGCCTTTCTCATTTCATTTCATTTCATTGCCTTTCTCATTTCATTTCATTTCATTGCCTTTTTCATTTCATTTCATTGCCTTTTTCATTTCATTTCATTTCATTTCATTTCATTTCATTTCATTTCATTTCATTTCATTTCATTTCATTTCATTTCATTTCATTTCATTTCATTTCATTTCATTTCATTTCATTTCATTTCATTTCATTTCATTTCATTTCATTTCATTTCATTTCATTTCATTTCATTTCATTTCATTTCATTTCATTTCATTTCATTTCATTTCATTTCATTTCATTTCATTTCATTTCATTTCATTTCATTTCATTTCATTTCATTTCATTTCATTTCATTTCATTTCATTTCATTTCATTTCATTTCATTTCATTTCATTTCATTTCATTTCATTTCATTTCATTTCATTTCATTTCATTTCATTTCATTTCATTTCATTTCATTTCATTTCATTTCATTTCATTTCATTTCATTTCATTTCATTTCATTTCATTTCATTTCATTTCATTTCATTTCATTTCATTTCATTTCATTTCATTTCATTTCATTTCATTTCATTTCATTTCATTTCATTTCATTTCATTTCATTTCATTTCATTTCATTTCATTTCATTTCATTTCATTTCATTTCATTTCATTTCATTTCATTTCATTTCATTTCATTTCATTTCATTTCATTTCATTTCATTTCATTTCATTTCATTTCATTTCATTTCATTTCATTTCATTTCATTTCATTTCATTTCATTTCATTTCATTTCATTTCATTTCATTTCATTTCATTTCATTTCATTTCATTTCATTTCATTTCATTTCATTTCATTTCATTTCATTTCATTTCATTTCATTTCATTTCATTTCATTTCATTTCATTTCATTTCATTTCATTTCATTTCATTTCATTTCATTTCATTTCATTTCATTTCATTTCATTTCATTTCATTTCATTTCATTTCATTTCATTTCATTTCATTTCATTTCATTTCATTTCATTTCATTTCATTTCATTTCATTTCATTTCATTTCATTTCATTTCATTTCATTTCATTTCATTTCATTTCATTTCATTTCATTTCATTTCATTTCATTTCATTTCATTTCATTTCATTTCATTTCATTTCATTTCATTTCATTTCATTTCATTTCATTTCATTTCATTTCATTTCATTTCATTTCATTTCATTTCATTTCATTTCATTTCATTTCATTTCATTTCATTTCATTTCATTTCATTTCATTTCATTTCATTTCATTTCATTTCATTTCATTTCATTTCATTTCATTTCATTTCATTTCATTTCATTTCATTTCATTTCATTTCATTTCATTTCATTTCATTTCATTTCATTTCATTTCATTTCATTTCATTTCATTTCATTTCATTTCATTTCATTTCATTTCATTTCATTTCATTTCATTTCATTTCATTTCATTTCATTTCATTTCATTTCATTTCATTTCATTTCATTTCATTTCATTTCATTTCATTTCATTTCATTTCATTTCATTTCATTTCATTTCATTTCATTTCATTTCATTTCATTTCATTTCATTTCATTTCATTTCATTTCATTTCATTTCATTTCATTTCATTTCATTTCATTTCATTTCATTTCATTTCATTTCATTTCATTTCATTTCATTTCATTTCATTTCATTTCATTTCATTTCATTTCATTTCATTTCATTTCATTTCAAAACTTCGAAATGACTTCGACGACAATTCCCAATTCCAATTTTATGAGACAATTTACAGGTGCTCAAACACGTTCATCTTTCTCACATCCTGAAGAACACTACCCTGCCACATCCAAAACTAACAATGTTTAGTTCAGTATCATATGGTAAATAAACAACTTTTATTTACAACAAATATGTACAAAATACAATCTATATTTACAAAATATAATCTATATATAGAAAATTTCCTCAAGCCTGCCGCTGCTTCCGATTAACGGCAAGGTTCCCAGAAGGCTGGCAGCGTTTCCTCTTTGGATAGCCAAGCTGACGCGTTGGCGGAAAAAGCTCCCCGCCCGCTGGTCTCCGGAGGTCTCGATCAATTTCGAAGCTCGCCGTTTTGCTCGCACCTTGCGAGCAAAACGGCGAGCTTCTGACCCCCATGGTCCCAAGGTCTCGACCGCAAAAGGCATAAAAATATAATTGGGTCCAATCGATGCATATTTTTTGAATTTTGAATTTTCCGCACTGGCCGCCGCTGCCCCTGCAGCTTTACAAGTAGCCGGTAAGTGAGATGGCGCGAGTGTATCGACACATGTGGCATCCCACACCAGCGACTTGCCGACACTCCAAGGGATCAAAGACATACCATCCGGTCTCTTGCCATCGCCCCGCGCAATACCGACTGGTTCCAGTACGGAAGGCACGTTAGCGACAACAAGAGCCCTGCGGATAATGTCATTAATAGCCGAGTGCCGTGATATTCGACCAGCACTTAGTATCATATTATGTTAGTGCAATAATAATATATCTTAATCTTCCTAAACTGATACTGGAAGAAAATAAGTTGATAATACTTTATTATTTATATCCAAATTATAAAGACTTTCTTATAAAAATACTTTTATAATCTGCAGGAATTCTTCAAAGCTACCACATGTACATGTACCACATGCCTGACATGTAACTCATATAATCAATATACTGTATTACTATTCTAATAATACTCATTCCTTATTTTTGTTGAATTTAATTGGATTTATGTATTTAATTATTACTTAATATTCTTGTAATGTTGCAATGCCCTTGCAGGGCTTATGTATTATACCACTTTATTCTTTGTAACATCTTTAACATACTAGGTACCTATGTACCTAAAATGTATGTGTAGGTGTGCTTCATGTGAAGCAGCAAATAAATAAATTGAAATATACCTGCATAGTTTATTACATATATACAGTCATGTTCATGCACACAAATGCATGTCCTGTGTGGGAATCGAACCCATGACCTGCGGCACAACAGGTGGAATCCCCCAACTGCGCACACGGGCCCGTCACTATATTTACTATAGGTAATTAAGCGCTTCCTTTAAGTATGAAACAAATAGGTACAATAAAGCCTATAGAAAATACAATATTACCGAAAACAACCTGCTAATGAGAGTTCAAAGCAACCTTTATATGCTGGTATAAAGGTATTAGTGACATCTTTTTAATTAGGAAGATTTGTAGCTCAATGCAATCTCCTTGTACCTTTTTTGAATAAACAATAATCATTTATTCGACAACACATTTATTTTGTTACCTTTGCGGAATAATTTTGGACATAAGTAGCATTTTTCATTCTATTAATCTTGTTAAAAGATAAGGAAGGTAGGTACCCAAGCATCTTATAGTTTTTCTTACATTATAATTTATTCTCTCATCAATCCATAATACCACTGACGAAATCGTCACTTCACTTAAATAAGTGGAATGAAATGTATTACATTGGGATTATTTTGCGTAAACAACATTCCATGACGATCCAACTGATTATTCTTACTATTGTACTACTGGGTTCGTCTACTTAGGAAATGTTATAAATATGGTATAATATTTAGTACGCATTGCATAAAACTCACACACTTTTTATTGTCACCTTCCTTCCCTTTTAATAATAATTGAATTTTATTTACTGGCCTTTTACACACGTTTCTCGTACTTTATCTCGTCGCCACCTGTAGCGTCCACGCACTGACACCACTGCACAGATTAGTGACTAGTTACTCCGTAGCACTGGCTCACCACTACACCAGGTCCGAGCGCAAGCGCACGTCCAACCCGCACCGCGTCTAATGTCTGACTGGCCGGTTGACAGCTACCCCCCTCTACTGGTGTACATGAGACAGTGTATTATATCTACTGTATAGATACAAACACTACAAGTTCTATGTATGGGGACCCCCAAAATTCATTGTTTTTTTTATAAGGGTTCCGTTTTTTGTCATTTGGCTACGGAACCCTAAAAAGATAGCTCATAATCTGAAATCACATATATACTTTTTATGCCGGGTGATAATCAGATCTCTCAGAAACCACGGTCGAAAACTAGTCTACTATGAGCCTTTGAAAAAACAAGAGCTTTCTCTATTTATAAGGGTAATACCTTTCGAGGAAACTTAAGGTGCAAAGAGGGTGCTACAAATTTCTTGTACAGTGCTAATGTCTCTTCACCTCTGGAATACATTTTAACTCGTCTCCAAACGCTCGTTTGCCTGCTTACTATAATGTAAAGCTATTGCCACACACGAGCCGGATATATTACCGGATTTCTTATTTAATTATGTGACATTGGTTTTCTATTTTAATCACAGTTTAATTTTTATGATTGTTTAGGTTGATTTAATTTTAAGATATTTAATTTAATTTATGAAAATGAAAACAAAATTTTATATTTTTTGTATGCCTTTAATGGCAAAACATAGCGCACAATTTATGTATTTATGATCCAATTATGTTTACCTATGTTTTACGAATAAATGATTCTTATTCTGATTCTGATATATACAGTCTTGGTCAGATTTTGGGACTGGATTTATCTGCTTTCAAGTTTGCATGCAAGATATCAATAATCGAAGAGCTACATTATTTTTTAGAACAACTAATTGAAAGAAGCAAATCGTATGCATTTATTTTATCAAAATGCGTTGCATCATCGCGTTCAGTCGCTTGTTTCAGGTTTTGTGAGTTAGGTACCCCGAATGTGCGTTTAGTAGCTTCGCTTTTATAACCGTGATACAGACTAGCGATGGGCTATTGTTACTAAAAACAATCAAATTAATCGATTGTCCAATTTATTCGAGTCATTCGAATAACAATCGACATCTTCCGATTGTTCGTAATACGCTCCGTGCGGCACCGCGCGTGGCCTGTGCCACAGTAGATATTTGATATATCTAATATCAAATATCTACTGTGCCTGTGCCGTGCGCTGGCTGTCCGTCCACCGAATGAATGAATCTATTCGCCTCTGCGCTCACCCGTCGCTTGTGCATACTATTGCAGCCTGCGTTGCGTGCGTCAATTTTCATTCGAAAGGTCGATTGGTATTCGATTGTTTATTCGTTAGAACGAATGAATCGACAATCGAATGTACAGTTTTACAATTGTCGATTCTTTCGATTACTTTTTTTGGAACAATAGCCCATCGCTAATACAGACTGATTTATTACCAAAATACCCATATTAATAAAATATAATAATTCAATTTCTATGGAAAACGCGGGGCATAAGATACACCATATCTATAAAAGCCATCATAGACGTAGCTATAATGGAATAATAAATAAATAAATAATAAATATCCTGGGACATTCCTCACACACGGTCACCTGATCCCAAACTAAGCGGAGCTTGTACTACGGAAACCAGATAACTGATATAATACATATACTACATTTTGTTTGTAAATACATACTTAATATACATAATTACACCCAGACTCAGGACATACAGACATGTTCATGCACACAAATGCATGTCCTGTGTGGGAATCGAACCCACGACCTGCGGCGCAATAGGTGGAATCTTTACCAGACTCTTAACCAACTGCGCCAACTGGCCCGTCGTATGTATATTAATATAAATCGTAGCAAGGCATATTACGATATATTTTCCAAACTAAACTTTGAGTGACCGCACAGTGAGCTTTATAAATGTTCTATTATAACTACGTATTTATGTGCGTTTTTTATTTGCGTGCCAGCGTGTCTGACTCGCAAGTCTGAACAATTTGATATTCATATTTTTATCGTGTAATATTTGGATATTTTTTATTGTGGAATATTTGATCTACTTTTCTAAATTACATAGTTGAAAATTAAGTAAACAAATTGAAGCGTTTATAAATTGGGACCATTAGTGTGGGAAGAGCATTATTCAAGGCACGTTCGTGAATACTTATCTCGGTTCCACGCTGCCGATACTAAATGGACGGGCTTAGATAGAGACGAGATTCCCTTTGAAATACATTTTTAACTGTTTTCCTTTCACGTGGAACTCTTTTGTTTTTCTTTTTAAAGTCCCCCGCTGTGAGGTTCTTGTATTCCGCAACTCGTTAAATTTGAGCGCAGCCTAGATTCTCGCCGGGAAATATTCCGTCGATTTAACTATTTGAACGTAGAAACCACGTTAAATGTTTACTTTTGTTGTTTCGTTTTTATATCGACATCTTTTTATTTCTATACAAAAAAACGGAAAGGAGTAAACGGACGGAAAAAGTATTTTTTACAATTTATAAAATCTAAAATGGCCAAGATTCTCATAATCGTCACTCCTAGCTGTCACATTAAAATCATGATCGAGATTGAGTGTCTCCTCATTAAATAACCAAATCTTTATTACTAAATGGACTCTCTTACCATCCATAACGTTTCAATTTTCAGGATTTAATCTTTTTGAATATAGAACGAGGTTCGCAGTTGAAGTTTAGTCCGCCCCGGCTAAATTGGAATGTCCATTCGACGTACAATTGCCTCGGGGCCCGCTAAGAGGCGTGGGCCTCCCAAACGTATGGCATTATTGAATAATGTATGTCGTGTATCGGGGTCTTTAGATATCTTATTTTCGTTGATATTGAGATTTGAATGTGGAATCTGAAGAGTATTATTTGAATAGTTACATTTATTTAAATAATGGTTTATTTTATGTAAACATCTTTAAAATTCTGAAAAAAACACTAGCAAGTCTAGGTAATTACTATAGGGCCTTCTTAATAGGTCACTTTTAACAGCCCATATACATCCATGTGTCAAAAAGAGACAAACATAGTGCGGCAAGGAGAGACACCCTCTTGTCAAATATAGGGTCTTATAATTGCCTGAATTTTACCTCCTCTAATATCGATATTTAGGTGTCATTGCATTTTATCTATAATTCCGTACAAAATATCAGCGATTGAAGTCCCTAGCTTAGTTCCAAATACCTACCTTTCTGAATTCCTCAACCGATTTCATCTGGCGCACTGGAAAAATATTAAAGCTTAACAATTTTCAAGTGGATATTCAAATTGATGGTTGTATTAAGGGAAATAAATTGGCTCTGCCCCGGATCGTACCTTCCACTCTTGGTAGCAACTAACCTCTAATTATCCTGGATTACTGGTGTTTTGTGCGTGAATGATATACGATGGTAAACATCAAATTACACCTTTGTTTAATTAGGTAAAATACTTATTGAAATGTGCTGCTTGGTTACGGTCAAACGGGAAAAGGGTACTACAAAGTACCCGCCTGGATTGCTACCATCTTCAAGTTGAAAATGTGTCGCCAAGAACCTAGTTGTGTGTTTTGACTGCTGTACTTCTTTTCTAGGCGTTAGTTAGTCACATTATTACTTACTGATAGTAAGCAGTTACCGTAGCCATATGGCCGCTTGCAACACAAGAAGCATCGCTCACGCGTTACCGACCTTTCCCCCCTCCCCTATGAGCTGTGGTCACCTAACTCACGCGCAGGAACACAACTTTACACAAGATAAAGTATTTGGCTGCGTTATTCTATAGGGGGAGGTACTTCTCCAGTCGAGCTGCTCTTTGAGCGAATAATGGCTATGCACTACCTCTCTATAAAATACTTAAGGCCAATATATATGTCGGAGAATATAATATGTTGTCATTTATTTCGGTACTTATTTAATCTATTCGTATGGCAACATCGTGTTATGGACAGCTCATGCTGTCAGTGTCAGTCAGTAGTGCGTTCGATCGAGGCTCGATTTGAAACTCTTGCCTTCGAGACAGCGACTGCGCCGGGTGTGCGCACTGATTGCCAATAAAACAACATGGTGGACACCGACATCGAACACGTGGATTCTAATCCGTTGGAATCTGCGACATATATATAATATATTTAGCTAAGTAAAACAACAGTCCGTAAGAAAACAAGTGTTGATAAAGTTACAGAAACTCAATCGTAGATCCAGAATAACTTGAGCTATATAATAAAGTCACCTAGAAATGGCTGCACTAGTTCAGCAAATGGAATCTACGAGTTTTACCATTTTCATTCTATTCGGCGTTCACCTGGGCTGCGTCGCAAATTGAAAGTGCATTCGTATAAAATGTCGGGTTATTTCATGATATTAACAATATTACGAAGACTAAAAACAGTAAGGTTAGTCAAAATATTGAAACAGATGTGATAGTTACCCCCTACTGTATACCCCTAATTATCCCCCTTACTGATAAAACAAAACGCTAATCCTAACTTTCTAACTAATATTATAAATGCGAAAGTGAGTCTGTCTGTTTGTTTTTTATGCCTTCACGCCTCAACTACTGAACGGATCAACATGAAATTTGGCATGGATGAATTTGGCCTATCGTATGGAGAAGTACCTAGGCCTTTACCTTTTAATCTTGGGAATGAGGGTGAAACCGTGGGGGACAGCTAGTAAACGAATAGATTGTTTAATTTGTACATTGTTTAAGGGGCCTACCACAAGCTCTTAAAACAAAGTAAAAATAACTTTATTTGTCTTTTGTCCCTCTTTGACATCCGGCGTCAAAACAAGACAAAAGACAAATAAAGTGGTTGGCCCCCTGTACATACAGGGGGCCAACCACAGCAAAGGTGAAAGTTTTTTACAAATTTCCATTCATAATATTCATATAGAACCATAGAGTAAGAATTCAATGTCTATCTACGGTTCTTAAGGCGTAAACCTTTGTAAAGGCGAAGCATGGAAAACTTTTATCGAATACTTCAATATTCTAAAAACTTGTATTTTTATATGCTTTTACTTAGTTTCTGATTTAAAAGTAAATTATTAGGTTAGTTCAAAATGACTTTTATCTGTTGAAATAAAAAATAAAAACATCATTGACCATAAAAATTTAATGAAAGCTAGACCGCCTTTAACAGTTAAAAAAGATAATTCAATGGTACATGGTTATTTTTACCACGTCAAGTTACATAGTAAACTTTTGATCTCCATAATCGAAAGCCAACTTCAATATTCAACAATCCGTGGTGTATCGAATACAAAATGGCGCGTCATTTATATAAAATGGCTTGGATATTCCCCTCATTTCAACCAGGTGGAACAAATATCCAGTTTGCTGTGACTGCATTGCTGGTTGATCGCTATTTACCTTAGGGGCTGCGTAAACGTAGACACTTTTTGTTACCGACACGGCACACCATCACAGGCAACCGTAGTGACTGTGTTTATGTAGCGGTGATCGGACACAGTCGCCGGTTGCTACTCCTGGTCAATGGTAACCGAAGTTGATGTGTCTGGTGGCGGCGATCGGACACAGTCACTAGTTCTGGTCATGGGTACAATTCGTTGCTTGTTTTCCGTCAGTTTCAGTACAATTTTTGCTCGTCAACGAGTTTGTGTAAAGTGGAAGCAACTGGACACAAAAAATATTAACGTCTGCGCAGGGAGTGGCTGATTTGATGCTGGTTCTATAGAAATCAAATATTCATTGGGAGCTTGTATACGACACAAGACACAAGAGTGTCCACGTTTGTGCAGCGCCTTACCCGGGTGTGTTTTCGATTGTACAGTCCAACGTGTAAATATGTGGCCTATTATGAAAATTGATATGACTTCTGGGTGTCGTTGTACTTGTGTACAATCAGCATCTAAAAAACTAGTCGGAAAGGTTGTTTTTAAATATAATTATACTGTTTTTTGGTTAAAGCCTTCTTAATTCATTATTAATAAAGGATAGTACAAGGAGCCTCTTACAATACACATGCTACAATGATTTAAGTAATACATACTTATAATTACTCACTCACTCTATGTTTTCCCTTCACCAGATAACTTTAACATCTAAATTCATTATTATTGTCATGATAATAATGTCAATCATGTCAATTTTGACAATCCTTCCATATATTATCCTTGTTAAAACGTATTTTTGCTCCTGACTATACCCTTTTGGCCATTAAGTAAGCGAACAAGATGAACGTTTTATTTGGTACCGGTCATTCGTTTACAAATACTGCAGCAAAAACACTGATGTTTATGTATTCGTTCACGTAGAACATTCATGTGTATGCGCTTTTCATAACAATGATGAATTGACAGTTATTCTATGTTTATTTTAACGCTGATCATATTATTTAGTTTACAATTCGATCCAGTAAAACCGCAGTCACTACAGATGTTAGTTACATGCAATTTTAAATTGTATGTGCTGTTCACTTGAATTTCTATCAGTTTGAATTTGCCATTGCAGTTTGGCTCTTCCGCTGCCGGCACAGCAAGTCTTCTCAACCTCTTTGCACACCACCTTTGGGTGTGAAGAGATTTTTTAAGGGATGGCAATGCGCGAATTATTGTAAGTACCACTGGTGTGGCAAGCTACGGTAACTGCTTTACCATCAGGCGGGCAGTATGCTTGTTTGCTTGCACTATGCCTTGGTACTATATTATAGTTTAAAGAGCATAGCTAGCTAAAAAAAATCAATAAAAAATAAATTTAATATATTCAAAAACGTAGCTTAAGAAGTTTCAAATAATATTTTAAGTTTAATATAAGATATAATATAAATATAAGTAGTAATATTTTCATCCAACCTGGGTCGCATCGGGGGCCGCTAATGCTGGTGTAGAAAGGAGAGACTATACTTTTATTTTATTTACCTGCAGTGCGCCCCCGTAACGACTAAGCTTGGATCAAAATATTACTCTTAGATCATTTAAAACATATTACTACTTGTAGGTATAAAACATACAGGTCCTTAATTTTTTAAACTTTTTTGTTTTTTTAAACTTTTGTGTTTAATTTTGCTATTTATGCCTTTTAAACATTTTATAGGTGCATTACTAGTAGCATAGCTAGTAGACATACTACTATACTATTGACATCCAACCCACACACATTCACACATACACATACTTCAACATTCGCCATTGCTTGTTTGCCACCAAATGCAATAACAGCGCCTCTCTCACCGGGCCAGATAAGTTTGTGGGACTGTACTCTAATTGCCACAAACGGTACCTACTTCTAAATCGTCTAACTATATTTCATATCGATTGAATGAGTGGAAGTAGCTTAGATAAAACCTGATCACCAGCTATTCAAAACCTATTCATTGAGACCTATGAGCCCAACCAAGATACCTCTGCTGTAAGTTGGTGAGGAGTTGGGTATCCTGCAGATATCAGATAAAGCTGCAGCGTGAGATCAAGGTTATCATGTTTTTTCAATATCATTGAGATTACAGAATGCCAAATCTCGAATAGATCAGATCTGTGGAAGTTGCTCACATCCCTTCATCAACTAGAAAGGAGATGATGTTCAAACGGCTGAACAAATTTTATTGAATCATAGCTAATAACACTCTCAAACAAACAAAATCGGTCCATTCGTTTGCGAGCTATGATGCCACAGACAGACACAGATACTCAGATATACACGTTACACTAATAACACCCCTCTCTACATCTCGTGGGTTCAAAATGCAAAGAGATAAAATTATTATACACTACCTGTGTTTGTGAAGTATACAAGCGTAAACCGACGTTGCTGCACTAAGTTAAATTAAGTAAATTAAAAATTCCGATTCCCCGTGAATATCAGTTTCACATAATACATCCTGCTCTTAATTTGTGTAAAGCTGCAAGCGAGCCGGATGAATTACGTCAGGATATTCATACCAGTCATTGCTTTTGTGAAGCTATTCATACTCGTTAATTTGAGCAACCAAGCTCGTCGTCGGGGAAGATAGATGCTCTAGAGATGTGGTGCTGGAGGAAGATGCTCGGGATATCGTGGACGGAGTTTCGGACCAACGTGTCCATACTCCAGGAGCTAGGCATCACGCAGCGTTTATCGGCCGTAGTACAGTCGCGCATACTGCAGTACTTTGGGCATGTTTCTAGGCGGGATAACGACTCTATTGAACGGCTGGTCATACAGGGAAAAGTGGAGGGAACCAGATCGCGCGGCAGGTCACCTATGCGCTGGTCTGACCAAGTAAAATCTGCAGTGGGAAACCGCGTGTCTGACTGTACCAGACAGTCTGCCAACAGAGAGAGATGGCGGGAGATCGTGCGGAGAGCCGTGTCCGCCTCTATCACCGATGTGGACGCCTCAACGTGACCATGACCGCTCTGACAAGAGCGAAACGACAGAGAAGAAGGAGAGCTCGTCGGAGCAAGATAATAATAACTCTATTGTTACTTTATTATCTTACGATTCTGAGCCTTAGATAGTTTTAAGCCCCTAGTGGTAGAGTACTTTATAGTACCCACCATGGCTGGTTACCACTCTCAAGTTGAAAATCTGTCGCCAAGCATCTATCGGTGTATTCCGACAGCTGCACTTGAGAGCCAGTTCCTTCTAGGCTTTGTGTGCTTACTATCGGCCACTTCATCACTTACCAGGTGAGATTGTGGTAAAAACAGGCAACATAGTTAAAAAAATGCATCAGAGCACGTGGGCTTCATCAGCTGGGGCTTCCAAGTCTTCGCCATTAGTGTTTCATTCGACATGTGCTGAAAAACATGGCGGATTTATAAGTTAATCTATAAGTTTTAAGAGGCAATGCTGGTGGCGTTTTTTCCATACAATCGTAATACCCAGTTTCCTCTTTGGATAATGACACTAGAGCAATGATTATTTTTCCATTCAATCTGTAGGTACCACTGTATGTCCCTCGGTTGTGTTTTTCTCCATAATAACAAAAATTAGGAGCCTTCTAAAATCACAATAACTATTTTTTTAACGCCCTTATCAGACGTCCAGCGAACAAATTTGACGAATATAAAAAACAAAGGAAAACCGACAGACATAGCCAAAGCAAAGCCCGTCTTATGCAGAAGCTTTACATGCGACATGCGACATTCTTGTTTTTTTTTAAATACATCCATTTTTGGAGGAGAAAACCGGAGATTACGAAATAGCGATTTTGTCCAATTTAAATAGGTATAATCGGTCCAAGCTGTATCATTTGTTCAAGCTCTATCGCCCCCGGGCGGGATAGCTCGGGCACAGCGCGACAGCAATAGATATGTTAAAAACCTATTTTTAAAATCTCTTGCAGCCATCCTTTCCTCTTAACAGAATTCCGTAAAATGTCTCATGATGCGACATGCAATGTCGAAAATGCGAGAATCGGGGGCTTGGTTTGGAATTCGTATACCTCTGTATAATTTCTAGAGTCAAATAAATTAAATAGTGTATGCATATACGTTATCAACTGTTTTGTATCGTACGTTAGCCTTTATATCTTGTTAACACGGCATGCCTGGTTCCGTATAGTTTATGTGCGGCCAACTCCCGCTAGCATTTGTGTAGCTTAAAACTACACTAACTATACATCTCGTCTGCACTCACCTGGTATGTTATCCTGCAAATTATGTATGTAGGGTAGGGTATAATATCAGCCGTTATAAGATTTTCTATACCATACCAAGGGTATACCAAGGGTCTTATACCAAGTGAAGCACCCCAAGTACGGAAAAGAGAATACAAGCCCAACGCACCGCATTGTGACGTCGACAGTGATAATAAGGCTCAAAATCATTTGTGCTTGCTTGGGCCAGTAGGGATTTTTATAATGTATACGTTGGTACTATTGTGCTTCAGTTTCTTATCAAGTCAGTTTCTTAGTTTCGCCACAAATCTAAAAAATCATAATTAGAAATAACAGAATCTATTGTGAAAATGTATGAAATTTCTAAGACATTCTCTATGTTTATCGGCAAATGTTTAATGTCAGAGACAAATGATAGTTATTACTCGCTAAAAAATCGCTAACATTCTTTATTTTATAGGACTAAGGTGCAGCACAGACGACGGACTTTAGTCTGTGGCACACATAAAGTCTGTGTGAAAACAAAGGGTTGTGCGCCGGACTTTTTCGCGTCGTGTGCGTTACTGCTTAGAATTGTATCGGTTCTATTTTCACAGACTCAAAAGTTCGGCACGATTACATCACAACACCGGGGGATCTTGCAAAACCCGGGGATCACTCTCGCGTTACTGCTTCGCCTCACCCCAATGAGCTCTATGGCGACCGCGACTCACCGCAGGGATACAACATTGCGGTATTTTGTAAGGTAGCAGTATTTCCCCAGTCGAGTCACATCTTGCTAATCTTTGGGCTAAAACACGTTCCAAAACAGTGATTTAAAAACATACCAGACATGGTGCCTCTTCGCTACACGAACGGAGCACGAGCCGCTCTTCGTTCGTCGCTCGCGATGTCAAGTGTGGACGTACAACGAGGCTACAATACAAGCCCGAATACCAAGGCTGTGTTCGTCAAAAAACTGACAATTGGCGGAGTGCAGTCGAGCGTGAGCCAAACGCTTGTTTGAGTTTTGAGTAATCTAACTGACTCTACTTAATCATCATCATCATCAGCCTACAACGTCCCACTGCTGAGCACAGGCCTCCTTTCACAAATCATGGTGAAAGGGAATGGGCAGATACTCCACGCGTGCACACTGTGGATCGGTAGAGGTAGGCTAGTTGTCAACCTACTGTTGGAGTTTTCAAGCCGCTTAGAAGGCCTCCAAGTAGCTTAAAGACTATCACAATTAAGTGATAACCGGGACCAACGGCTTTACGTGCCATCCCAAGCACGGAAACGCTCGATTTGAAATACCACTAGGCGGTCACCCATCCAGGGACCGACCACGACGGTGGTCGCTTAACTTACCGATCGATTAGGAACGGCTTACGCTACACCACGAGCGCTTCAACTTACTCTCTACTTTAGAGCGTCCAATTAGTTTCTCAATACAGACATGTGGAAACCTCAGTACAAGACTTTGAGATATGGCGGAACTGCGCATGTTGCGGAAAATGCGGATTTAGCTACCTAACCTAGGTTACTAACTTAGTTAGTTTTAAGATTATGTTCGTACATGTCTTGTTAAGCTAATTAGCTGTAACACAATGCTGTAGAATGTAATTGGATCTTATTACGAAATAGGTATTTATATTTTGTATGATAGAACATTTCTTTGTTGCTGATCCGTTTTTGATCAGTAACCAATTACCCAAAAAAAAGTATTCCACAAAATTCATAGGTTAGCCTAGGGACATTTTTATTATTGTTACTTAGCTGTGTAGGTACTTCACTATGTTTTTCTCCATTAATATTGGAATTTGTACTTTATATACTGAAACTTGTAATCAATTAAACACCAAGCCAAAGTTTTCTTTACGAACTAAACTTTCCTAAGTATAACCAGCAACATAAGTGACTTGAAGGAATTCCTTCGATACATTAAATAGTTCTGAAATAGAATTTATAAAATTTATAGCCAAGCTAATGCATTGATTCTACTTAATTTTACATAAGACCTAAGTTGTAGATTTAGAACTTGAGCTATTGTAATATACTTAGTTTAGACTAGAACATAGCACTAAAACTATATATAAAAATAAAAACCTTACCTATATATATATATAAACTTTACAAATTTCACCAATCATAAAGTTCCTATTACTCTAAAAATTACAATAGGTGCAGTACATTTCACATAGTGTTAATCCACTGTGCGTGACTGTACCACCCTCAGCTAATGACATTAGTAAATTTATGCCCTCATTTTAGTTTTAGCGTAGTTTAGTTCGCTTACTGAGTTTCGAACAAACTTCGTTGATGGGCCCGCAAGTGGGAGCTACTTCGTTCGCCTGTCTTGTGTACTATTACTATCCATATAGGTATTGGAGACACCTTGTATGGATGGGAAAAAGTCATGAGAATAAAATATACAGGATCTACATATCCAGAGATATATAGCGAGCGAGGGATGAGTTTTAACTAACAAATAGGATCGCTTAATTTTCACGTTATAGATCTAATGAAGCGATCCTATTGGCTGGTTGACTCGTCCTAGTCACTAGCTACACATCTCTAGTGGAAAGCCACCATAACCCTTGTTCATTGTATCCAGAAATAAGTCTGCTCAGAGGGCCAACCACCATATAACCTTCTTTGACATCCGATGTCAAAACAGACAAAAGACGAGAAGTAATAATAATATTAGTAGATCGATCCTCGTGGTCCTATCTTATTTTGTGACTTTGATCAAAAACTGTTTAGTGCGCTTTATTTATTTATTTTATTTATTTATTTAATGGTTCACCAACATTTGCTTACACTAAACATATAATTAGTTCAACTGCCAAATATAAAGACTATGTGTAACAAACAATTATAGGTAAACACAACATGTAACACGACAAATTTTTATAGGTATTATCAAATTAACACTAGCACAGTACACGAAAGAAACTTGTATAGCAAAAGAGAGAAATAAAAAATACAGAAATATACATGATAATAATTATGAATACATTTAAACTAACCGTCTTACTAATAAAAATATGGAACACGGTTGTTTAACAGCTGTATAGTTATGCAGTGTGTAAGCCTTACACAGTTGCTATACACTCCCTTTACTAATAATCAGTGTGTAAGCGTTGTATAGTTATCTATTTGTTAAAACAAAAACGACTGGCAACTTTTTAGGAACGTTTTGAAACTAAAACTATCTAACTTCAAAATACGGGATAAAATATGGGGAAAAATGTGAAAACACCAAAAGATACTGAAAAATAATTATATAAAATATTAATCATATCATAAAAATCAGGTTTCTTTTTCTTAAGACTATTTTTATTTTAATAATTAAACAATAAAATTACTTTTAAAAAGATTCAAATAGCTAATGGTGGTTTTGAACGAAACTGTCTTGTGCTTATGGCTACAGTAGCCATTTAACCAAAGAAGAAGAAGAAAGAAGAACGTCATTGTCAAATTACAAATGTTACGTCAACAAACGAAGCAAATGGCTGTGCCAATGACTTCAAAACTAAGGATACACCTACCGGAACATTTTGCATAAAGTTATCAAAATCAAATAAATTGTCAATTTTTGTTTTATTTTATCCATAACTCCAGTATAAAACACAAGCCTTTCACTACGCAACTAGGCAATAATAAGCAAACAATTAACGAATGAACTGTTCCGTGGACCGCAGTATGACCGCAGTCGACTGAGTCGCGTTGGCCCTAAAATGACTTTTAGGGCCAGCGCGTTGGTGTCATTTTGTTGCGCGGTTAGCCTGGTCCGTAGTAAATGGACACAACACTTGATTGTCAGACACAGCTGATCTATTGAAATCCGCCATAATGTTCTTATACAAACACTAAACAAGGGTCCTGGCCCGTGTAAGCCCTGTGTAAATTTCCTAGGTAACTAAAACACGTGTATACAGGCTTTGTGTCAAAAATGTTTTTATTAGTAGCAATTATCCTATAACAGATGTGTACACCGCGTGTAACTTTTTATTAGTAAGGCTGTAAGTATTTATGAGACAGATATTTATGCGCTTTGTATGAAAACGGTATTTAAAATGCATCTACGCTATCTTCGCATGTATGAGATATTTACTAACATTTTTTTCGGTATAAAAAAAATATGTATGCTAGAAATAACTGGCGGGCCGATTATATCCATTGGGACCACAGATTGGGACTAAATAACTCTCAAGCAAAGAGTACCGAGTGGGATGGTTTCTCACGATGGATAGACTGATTGTTGTTGAGTCTGAGTCCTTCGGAGCCGCTAGATGAATGCTTCGGTTATCACAATTGACAAATAAATAAGTACTTACCTCCGTCATTATGCACTAACCTCGTTACATACCTCGATGGACTCCTACTAAACTAATGAGGAAATCTACCTTTTTTTTTATACGACTAAGTCGGTAAACAAGCATACGGCCCGCCTGATGCGTAAGCGGTTACCGTAGCCATATGGACGCTCGCAACACACGAAGCATCGCTCACGCATTACCGACCTTTCCCCCTCCCCTATGAGCTCTGGCGACCTTACTCACGCGCAGGAACACAACTTTACATAACATTGTCTGCGGTATTCTGTAAGGTGAAGGTACTTCCCCAGTCGAACTGCTCTTTGAGCGAATAAACGCTATGCTCTACCTCTCTCAAAATCAACCAACCTAACATCAAAAATCTAAAATCAACCTAATATCAACCAAGCAGACTAACAGTCATAATCAACATTGGCAGTCTTTTTTTCTGTCTACAGAAAAAACATAAAAAACAACAGTGATTGTGAAGTATTAAATGTGACTATGAATAAACACAATCAACACGAACACTGGGCTGAAATAATCCAACAAACTGTGCAAGCACTGCAGTACAAATGAGTGTGATTCAATTTTCGCCCGTCCGCCTTATTTTACGGACTATGAAAGAGTTTGATATTTACAAAGCTTACTTGCATTTTATATTAATAACATGATATAGCACTTTATAAAGTCTGCAATATTGGATATTGAACCGTATTCTTTGACTGATGAAACATGTTTTCCTATAAGGAAATTACTGTGTTATTTTAAGTATGTAGGGAACGTTGCTGTTAATCGGCAGTAGTGGCAGACTCAAGGAATAATAACATTATATTATTAAAAAATTTCATACATTTTTATCGTCAGACTGAAGTAGATTTGAAACTCAGTAATACAACTCTACCAAAGCTGTTAAATCCCTCGGGGATTTTGTCTGGGGTAATTACTACGATATAACTCCCTTCATTCTCTCTTCTGTGAAAAGGGGACTCCTATACACAACTTCTACATACAAACCAATATAGAGCATATGCAAGAGATAGCTATAGCTGTTCATTAAGTATAGTGTAGCTACTATATAGAATAACAACATAGACAATATAACATGACCACACATGACATTTTAAAGTTTGTAGGAGAAACTGGTATCTAAGCTAAGCCGGAGCCTGTGATAAGGATAACCAGCCACTTCCACCACTATTTTATGTTTATTTTTGAAGTTTTGTACCTAATATTCATAAAATAATACAAGCTTACCTACTGCAATATGTTTCTAACTGTGTATTTGGTATTGATTGCCAAACATTGAGATAGTGCCAGTACCTTCAAAGTTTTGAGAATGACTTTTAGGTAATCTGTGGTAAGGGTGGCTTACCTTCCACCTTCGGCCACATCACGCCTTACCATCATGAAATAATTGTCAATAATTCTACTTATAATAAAAAGACACTGAGAGATTGTAGACAAAACACTTTTTTTTATTTTTTTTTATTATTCTTTCACCATCTAGAAAATATAATGTACTGAGGTAAGATAGGTTATTACTTACATGAATAGCCCATGAATAACACAGTATTGAATTAATACAATCATATTTTGTATTATCTAAAAAAACGTGTTGTGTTAGGTGAAAGGTCGTATGCGCAAGAGATAGGAGAGCGTCTTCTACTGATCTATACATATTGGATACAACATTTACAAGATTCATACAAGCATCGGTGGTTCAGTGGTAGAATGCTCGCCTGCCACGCGGGCGGCCCGGGTTCGATTCCCGGCCGATGCAATATGCTTTTTGTTTCTGTCGCAGCAATATTAAATAATATACAGTACATTAATTATTACAGGTATGAGCATCGGTGGTTCAGTGGTAGAATGCTCGCCTGCCACGCGGGCGGCCCGGGTTCGATTCCCGGCCGATGCAAGATGCTTTTTTTTTTCTCTCGGTGCAATATTAAATAACATTACAGTACATTAATTATCACAGGTATAAGCATCGGTGGTTCAGTGGTAGAATGCTCGCCTGCCACGCGGGCGGCCCGGGTTCGATTCCCGGCCGATGCAGACTTTTTATTTACAAATAAAAGACCGTCACTTTAAAAAATAAACAGCATATTTTTTTTCTACAGTAAAAAAAAATACAAAGTTAATTTAACATGTTTCGTGAGTTAACAGACTATCTATACATGAGATACAAATGGTAGTGTCCCAAAATTTGGTATCTCAAATCTCGGAGCGCGATCTATTCACAAATTATGCCGCGGCAGAAATGTTGAACCCAGACCGAACTGTCTGAAAAAGAATAGAATTGAGATAAGAATTTGTAGCGCGAAAATATGTACGAATTGTTTATAAATATACTTTACTTATATAGTATACGTGTACTTGTTGAACCAACTAGAAAGTAGACGCATGTCCTAAATTTATATACACAATAATTGGACTGTTCTATAAAAAACTTAAACCGACTTCAAAGTACACTAAGAAGTAATTAAATCCTGATCTAATGACAATGGGACCATACGGGAAGTGTAGTGTAGTCCAGACAAAAAAAGAATTTTCCAAATCGGTTAATAAATGACGGAGTTATGAGGTAACATACATAAAAAAAAAAAAACATACAACTGAATTGAGAACCTCCTCCTTTTTTTGAAGTCGGTTAATAAAAAATATGACCATTGCATTGTTCCATCTCCATTGTATTGATCTCAGATCCAAAGTAGCTTCTGAATTATTATTAATATCCTATAAATGATTTCCATCTTTTCAGCGCATTTTTCAGGGGAAAATCGTGAGGTATTTTCCAAAATATTATGTTTGAAATAAGTAAAGGTCCGGTGCAAAAAAATCAAATAAAGTTTAAATTTTGTTTTAAAACAAAAAAAATACTGAATTCAAAGTACACTAATAAGTAATACAGACCTGATGATAATGGGACCAAACAAGAGTACTTCTCGTTTGATCCCATTGTCATCAGATCGAAGTCAACACATTTACGCGTTACCGCTTTTTTTTATATTTTAATTGTTACTGCTCATAAATTAGAGTGTTCCTTTTTTGCATTCGTCCATTAGAATTGACTAACTAATTAGAAGCAATAATATAATAAAACATTTGAAGAAAATAACCTTTTTTGAAGTCAGTTAAAAATACTTTTTTCACCTTTTGCGGTAGAGACTATGGGACCGTGGCGTGGGGGTGCGGGTGCGAAGCTCGCTGTTTTGCGCGCTCTTTGTCATCAAAATTGATTGCGACCTCGGAGACCAGCGGGCGGGGAGCATTTTCCGCCAACGCATCACCTTGGGCTATCCAAAGCGGAAACGCTGCCAGCCTGCTGGGTACCTTGTCGTCAATCGGAAGCAGCGGCAGTCTTGAGGAAATTTTCTATATATAGATTCAAAGTCAAAGCCATTTATTCAATTTAGGCCCCAGAAGGGCACTTATGAAGGTCACATTTACTGAAGTTACTACCGATTCGGAACTCAGCCTTCAACTGAGAAGAATCCGGCAAGAAACTCAGCAAGGTTACATTTTTTTAATATTTTTTGGACAATCTATGTTTGGCTTTTTTTCCAAATAATTATTGTAATTTGTACGTATGTTTGCTGTAGACAAAGAACCGTGAAATAATTATATACCTTTAAATTACTACGCTAAGGCCAGAAGCAATCTTTGATCAAAGGTCAGAAAGCACGTCTTATCTCACAAAAAAAATAATTGCAAAAGGGTCCTAAACGTCCAAGTTGGGCAACTGGACACTCAATTGCAACTGACGGAACATAGCATTAGGTTTACTGGCGATCACGACTTTTACTGTTTTAGTGGTTGAGTTGGGTTTCGGAAAGTCCTTTCTCAGACAACCCTTTCTTTATCTGATCTTGTTCTAAGATATTATAATGTTCAAGAGATCAGAAATGTTCCATTTCAATATTAAGTTAATAAAAGATCCCAAGGTCCTGTTCAATCCCCTTTTAAACCATTGTAAGTCAGTCAGTAAATTGGCACCCATAAATTTTCTCCGAACATTGAAACTTGGGAGTATTTTGGAAGTTTATTGAAATGTAAGGCTGTAATAAATTGTAGTTAAAAGATTTAGTGAAGATGCAATTTTAGCTTGTTTAGATGTCAAGAAGAAGAAAAATACTGAATTTAAAATAGGCATAAAAAGTTAAAAAAGTATACAATTATAATAATATGTAAAAGCCTCAGATTACAGACCATTTGTTCTGTAATTCAGTTCTATCTTAGTTTTCGAGTTTTATTGTGAAATTGTAGATATACCTACAGTGAGCATTGTGTGCAAGATTTTTGCAGTTTATAGAATATAAAGTAAATTTACAATATCACCACCGATGAAAAGTGCCATCTGGAATTATTTAAAACCAAATTTATTTATTTATTTATTCTCTCGCAATGGCCGTACCACCGTCATTGAAAAATCATTTAAATGGATTTACCCAGAAGAATTCTTATTATTTTATTGCTCCACCCATATAGTTTCTTATAAAATATGGTTAGATCCGCATTCGTATCTAGATCCACGGATGTGACCCATAAAATATCCGCCTCCGCATCCGCATCCGGTGAAAAAATCTGCATCCGTAACACTCCTCTCTATCGATACATTTATGACTGCCAGAGAAATTGAAGACATTTTCTTTTTACTTATTGGCAACTTTATCACATTTATTAACATACAATATTATAATAGTGATTAATATTATGATGCCTAGTTAACTTACAGTGGCAAAATCTATATAAATATTCGATGAAGTTTAAGTTTTAAGTTGAAAATATTTGTAAACGTCCGATTAAGCAACGAAGTTTTAAAGTTATGTAATATTAATATTTCTTATTCTCTGCTTTTATACGAGTCCGTTTTCAAAACCCATTTTATACTTTTGTGGAACTTTTAAATCGCCCGGGAGTAAAGTTCTAAGACCCGTGGTTTACTGGCAGGAATAATATCCGAGCGTAATTATCCAGTAAGAGCTTTTTCCCAACACTAGTCCCCCCCGCGGTTTCACCAGCGTTCCCGGGAGAAAAAGTCGCCTGTGTTACTCCGTTCCATAACCTATTTCTATGAAAAACTAACAAACAAATACTCTCGTATATTGTAATATTAGTATTAGTAGGCATATTGTAATATTAGTAGGACATTTTAAAAGAGGTAGAGCATAGCGTTTATTCGCTCAAAGACCAACATGACTGAGAAGTAAACCTTCACCTTACCGAATACCGCAGCCAAATAACTTTATGTTGTGTTCCTGCGCGTGAGTAACGTCGCCAGAGCTCATTGGGGAGGGGGAAGGGTCGGTTACGCGTGAGTGATGCTTCGTGAGTTGCAAGTGTCCATATGGCTACGGTAACCGGGGGGCCGTATGCATGTTTACAAAAGATAAAAAAGCCAAATAGGCATAATATGCAGAATATTAAGCAAATAAATAATTTGGAATTTGAATTTTTGAAAAAAAGTTGACGCCCTCTTTTGAACTGGGATTTAAAATTAATTAAATTTAAAGATTTAAAAGTAGCCAATGCTGCATTCCAAATTACACTACAATTAATTGCGCCGGCGCCGTTGAAGCGTCAAGGGGTAACACCAATCAATAACTACTGACTTTCGCCTTTATTATAACATAAAATATTTATATAGGACAAGATTAGTAGGATTTCTCTCCCAAATATTAATAACCCTCAATAATGTATTAGCATAATCATATAACCTCACGCACGGAGATGGGTACCCGCCCAGTTATCTTTGTATGCAAACCATATTTACATACATCGATGTGGCTTGACTTATGAATTAAACATTCTCATAAATAGCCTAGTTTAGTACTATATAAAATAATGTTATTTGTTGACTTTTGTTTTGACAAGGATTAAACTGCTTTATTATTTCTTAAAAGTCTGTCTCTGTCTGCCATCTGTCGTGCAAATGTATGACAAAAGTACTCCAGTCCCCTTGCATCCTTATTTCCTTACCTTTGCATTATTATGGTGCGTCCATGCAATGCGAAGGGAGCACGAGCCGAGCCTCGAACCAACACGATTCGTTCGTTGCTCGCGACAACGAGCGCGATGCGAATCCCTGTGTTCGTGAAAAAACTGACAATCGGGAGGAGCGCAGTCGAGCACGCTACGAATGCTCGTTCGAGGCTCGCAAGCCCGTCCACGCTACGCAAATCGGGCTCGCAGTGTGCTCGTTCGTGGTTCGGCTCGTGCTCGGTGCGCCAAGCATGGACGCACCATTATATTCATTTAACAACATTCGCCTAAGATAATATGTATAGCATTTCTGTGCAATGTATTTTAATCTGCAAAATGTTGTCCATAGCTACCTACCTAATCTATATCCGCCATACGGCAATGAATGTCGTATAGTTAGGTACCTATATCATCCCGATTTTTCATCTCCAAAACGAGGCTCTGAGCAAATTGCTTTTTAAATTGCCCAAGTTGAGCGTTCCTCTCATAACTACTGCTTTTATAACGAGATTATAAAAGTTATTTGTTTTGTCCTCAATCTATATGATAATATTATATATATTTTATTAAAGTATATTTAATTTTGTATACAATTAAGTCAGTAAACAAGCCGCCTGGTGGTAAGCGGTTACCGTAGTCATATGAACGCCTGCAACACAAGTGGCATCACTCACGCGTTAATCTCCTTTCCCTCTCCCCGATTAGCTCTGGCGATCTTACTCACGCGCAGGAATACAAAATAAAGTCAGCTTCGGTATTCTGTAAGGTGGAGGTACTTCCCCAGTGGAGCTGCTTTTTGAGCGAAATAGGTGATCGCAGATGAAACCGTGGCAGTAATAAAAATGTATAAAAGAAAATACAGGACAATGCCTGCAGGTGTCGTCATCTGTATTTCAAATAAGTTTTAGTCGTAAATTATATTGTCTGAGGGGGCCGTAGTGTATTTCCGTTTTATAGGCCAGTAGGCATTCGTAGGAATCTGCTTGCTTATATTGCTGTTGTTCACATCTGTGATTATAAAATATACAGGAGTTGTAGGTCCTGGATGCGTATAAGATAATACATATGATAAAGATAGGTAGGTACATATAATAATGATAGTTACTTATATTCCATTATGATATGATATAATTGATTTATCAGATATATTTATTTAAATAATAAAATAAATAATAATTAACTTTGAACATATGGTTTTCAGGATCTGATTATGGAGTAGCAGGGTAGGCACTGGAACTCCATCGTTTCCTTGCCGTGTTTGAGATTGTTGGAATTGTCGTGAGATGAACTTTAACCATATGTTTTCTGGGTCTGATGATGGAGCAGGAGGGTAGCACTGGAACTCCATAGCGGAGCAACGAAGCCTTAGGGAAATATGCAAATTTACAGCAAGTATAAATTGGTCCTACGAGGCAAAGTGCTTAGAAACAAAATCAATTCGAATCTGGCGTTCGTTGTCCACTGCGGCATAGCCTAAACTATAAGTTAGATTTCATTACTAGTCCGCATTGCGTACTGGTACAGTACTATATCATATTATTATGTATTATTTTCGACCAATATTTCGAAATTTATGTATTGGTGCAGTACATCTCAAAATATGCTCTATTATTGAGTCCTACTTATGATGAACTAATAGTGAGGAACACGTCCAAGTAAACATGTTATCCAAACTAAAAAATAAACTAGCAAAGTGCGAGTCGGACTCGCGCACCGAGGGTTCCGTACAGACTTGTAAGTATGTAAATAGTTCGTTCGTCACGGGAATCGAGTCTCGAAGATTTTTCCCCTTTTTCCGATTATGTTATTTGTTTTTTGATGTAACTACTAATTTACGGTTTTCGGATTTCGTCCTTTACTTGTGCTACATGGCCTTGCTTCTTGCCAAATTTCATGATTCTAGGTCAACGGGAAGAACCCTATAGGTTTTGATTCCCTTGCGATCGTCAAAATATGCGGCATAGACGGCCATATATTTTGGTTGCGTTGACTTAGAAGTTTGTAAGTTCCGTTTCGGTTATGCTTTTTAGGATTCCATATTTGGAGGGTCCGAACGAAACCCTATTGTGTTTGAAACACTTTTCGATGACATAAAATAATATTATACCAAAGTACCCAAGGTACCTTAAACTTGATAAACAAACCCAGAACCCCGAGTATCTCAATTCAATTCCATAAGGAAATCAAAGATCTCTGATCAAAGGGTTTAAATGAAAAAGTTGTGGGGTCGCGATTGTGGAAGCCAGGCTCTTTGTGGGGTAAGAGGAAGTTTTTCATTTCAAGTGCGTCTATTATTAGGTTATTCATCGTATTTGCATGGGTTTCGATTGTGTGATATAGGATTTAAACACGATAGCTCGGCGGTAGTGGCGTCGAATACATTACGAAGGTCCCGGGTTCGAATTCTGCAATGAGCTTGAGCTTTAAGAAAAGCATCACGAGGAAACCGTAGTACGCTAGAAGGGTACTTTGTAGTACCCACTTGGCGCTGCCACCCTCAAGTTGAAAATCTGTTGCCAAGCACCTACCGGTGTGTTCCGAGACCTGCACTTGAGAGCCAGTTCCATATATTTTTTTTCTAAACAACTTAGTCGGTAAACAAGCATACGGCCCACCTGATGGTAAGCGGTTACCGTAGCCATATGGACGCTTGCAACACAAAAAGCATCGCTCACGCGTTACCGACCTTTCCCCCCTCCCCTATGAGCTCTGGCGACCTTACTCACGCGTAGGAACACAACTTTACACAACATAAAGTTATTTGGCTGCGGTATTCTGTAAGGTGGAGGTACTTCCCCAGTCGAGCTGCTCATTGAGCGAATAAACGCTATGCTCTACCTCTCATACGCTCCATTATAGGCTTTGTGTGTTTACCACCTTCGGCTACATTAGATACTTACCATGGTAAGATTGTAGTCAATTAGGTATATACCTACTAAAAAAACACTTCATTTCTTGGCTGAATAGCGCAGGTTTTTGGCGATGTTAGATTAAAAAATTAAGTGCTGGGTTTTATGTCAGAAGGCTCACACGCTGGGCAGGCTAATGTTAAGTGGTTACCGTTGCGTATGGACATCAGCAGTACCATGGACATGGGAATTGGATTTTTTTTGTTTTTTAGCGTGTTTACTATTTAGCTAGATCTCGACCACGGAATTTGAAAATACGATAAAATTTCTGAAAAAAAAAAGAAAAAACACCGACTTCAAAAAAACACGAATTCTATGTAATCATTATTTTATTAAATAGTGTCAATAATTTTTATAAATGCCAATAAATATTTAATAATTATATTTAAAATAAAATATAAAAATATGTATAAAATAGAATCTAATAGCTGTCCCCCGGTTTCCGGGATAATCAGTAGCTTATGTCCTTCTCCATAGGCTATCTGCATGCCAAATTTCATGATGATCTGTTCAGTAGTTGCGGTGTGAAGACATAACAAACAAACTCACTTTCGCATTTATAATACACTTCCCTCCAATATGGCGAAGAGGGCGATGGCTGCCACACGCGTCATACTTGTGAACAGGTGCTGCTTGTGGGGGCTGGTCTGCTTAAGTTTGCTAACTATTTATTTACTTATTAAATATTTATTCAGTCTACTTTGTAATTTTGCCGCCGCGCCGGGGCATGCAATTTTTGTCAGTGCGATTAGAATGTAAATATTATGTAATGAATCTAAGCTTGTTTTGACAAGAGTAATTGCTGAGTTTATTGCCGGCTCTTCTCAGCAAATGCAACCTTCCGAACCGGTATTAGAGTATTAGAGTCAGACTTTTCATAAGTGCCTGTGAAGGTATATTTGAATAAATGATTTTGAATTTTGAATTTTGCACAAACATATAAGAACAAGGAATTTTGAAATATTAAGTTAGGATATAATATATGCAACCTTCCGAACCGGTATTAGAGTCAGACTTTTCATAAGAGCCTACGAAGGTCTATTTGAATAAATGATTTAGAATTTTGAATTATAGAAAAGTTATACGAGTCCCCCGCTGCTACATAAGAAACTCAAAATAAATATACTTTTAATAACTAATTACATTATCAAATTAGAGTTTCTAATTATTAGCTTAGTAGAAGTTCAACACAATTGAATTAAATTGAATCTAACTGTTAATTTTTAAATTACTGATCGCAAATTCAAATCAATCTCTAAGTAAGTATTTTAAATGTTTTTAACGTTCAATAATAAAATTTCACAATTTAAACTAGGATAAATAAGCCGCTTCTGTTTTGCAATAACGTCAACCAAAGAGCCGTTAATTAAAAATCTTACAAGGGTTTAATTAAATTAAACTGAACTTTGGCGTTGTCCACAATGGTTCAATGTTTCGCAATTTGATTACTTTACTATCCCAACTTTGAGGACAAGGGAGTTGGGATTTCAGTCATCGTTTTCATGTTAAATATAAGCTATGCTATTTATATATGATTATAAAGGTTCAGTATTTGACTAAGATATTTATTTTAATTTGTTTGTGTTTATGTTTTATTTTACACTACACGCTGTTATTGTGTGTAAATTAAGATGCCCTATAAATATCATTTTCATTAATTTTAAATGTGGTAATTACAGCGTCATATGGATGGGGTTCGAATGCTTCTTTCCCTTTATACCTACCCAAGAGGGGAATATGGTATTTGTACCCCATTTATATATTAATTAGGCATACAATTTAATATTGTTATTGTTTATACCATTTTATTTTCTCTGTTAAAACCGTTTATAAGAAATTCTATCTCTTTTACTCGAATTGTAACTATTATAATATATTTATTGTAAATCAAATTAAAAGGCCGTCCGCCAAAAGTCTAAGTTTACTTACTTAAGTACTAATTTCCAGTTGCGGAAACTTATTAGTACCTTTAAACATATTTTTAATTTCATAAAAAGAGTAACTATATTTAATAAAGCTGTTAGTTTCCCTTAATTATATAAATAAATAAGGACCACATGTAGCGTCATTATGGCGTCAATGGAGTCATTATGGCGCCATTATGACACTATTGTGTTAGTAGACTACCAAAACAGTTTTGGCAACACTGAAAGTGCATTGGAAAACAATTTTATGTACCTAATAGCAGACTTTGGCCCCTGATAAGTATAAACTTACAAACAAAAGATTAGTATATCACCTAATATACTTAATTATACCCAGACTCAGGGGGCCTACCACAAGCTCTTAAAACAAGGTTAAAATAACCTTATTTGTGTTTTGTCTTGTTTTGACGCCGGATGTCAAAGAGGGACAAAAGACAAATAAGGTTATTTTAACCTTGTTTTAAGAGCTTGTGGTAGGCCCCCAGGACATGCAAACATGTTCATGCACAAAAATGCATGCCCAGTGTAAACAAAAAAAAAAGCTATATAATTGCTTCAATTCTAATCACTTTGGACTCAACATTACTTTAATAAAAGCTACCACAAACACTGAATTCTAATTAAAGTCCTAGTCATTAATGGACAAAGAATTCCTTGGCTCTGTGCACCAATAAGAGATCTTGATAAAACTTAGCAGTGTTTTTCTGAATTGCATTGTGTAATTCTTATTAATGTAGATGCATTTGATATTGCAACTTACGAAGCATATGATAAAAATGTCATTTTATGAATTGAAACAAATAACAGTTCCGTAATAAATAAAATAAAAGGGAAACATTTTTTCTAAATTCATACCGATTTTATTTTTCCCATTTTATTTGTGTTGTCAGAGTTCACGATAAAAATTGAATTGGAATTTTATTGCGTACAAATAGAAATATTGCTAGCTTTATGCATGAACAATAAAAAATTTTGGGAACACTTGATTTTCGAAACTGCAAAGTATTCGCGGCAACAAATGGATCTGGCTTACGCCGGATACAAAAACATACAGTGTGCTGCATTTTGAAACGGCCACTTTATCAAGTACTGGGCAAAGTCCGTTTTATACCTATATTTCATTTTAGTTTACAAACATATTTTATCGAAAGATAGAGGAAACATTATACTGAAAAACTTAAAAAAACAATTCCATTAAACAACCATTTTGACTTGTTCGGGTGATCGCTTAAAGTTTTCTCCCAAGGCATTGAAATTAAATCCAAATTACGTTGTTTACTTGAGTATCCAACACATAAATACGTCACTAATTGGAAAACTACACTAGTTAAGCTAAAAGTTAAAATTTAAAAAGACAGCAAGAAACAAGAAACTGCACCTAAAACTTTCGGGAGTAATGCTCGGGCATTAGCTGAAAACTGCAGAACATTCGCTCTGGACGCTGGGTCCAGTGCTGCAGCGGTCTAAAGTACTCTGAAGGCAACATCAGGTGCTACGTAAAAAGTTTGTGGGCTGTTTGTGAATGGATAAATCACTACTGCAGCGTATTTTTCGCTTTATGGTGTAAATTATATAGAGCTCGCAATTTTAATACTATGTAAAGTGATGTTTGTGTAGAATATTTTAATAATATTGTAATAATTATTATTTGCTATCATATCTATATATATATATTTACGTAATACAGAACAAGTACGTATATAGAAAAAAAAACAAAATTGTCTTATTCCATGCTTGTTTTTATTCATTTTGAAATGTTAGAAACAAGTATATGAATTAAAATCCGATATCTAGAATATCGGATAACTTCGGTTACTCGGTAATGTAGTCAAGTGCTTTTTGATGATATTTTCGGAAACTTAATGTCCCAACTCCCAGTATAAAAACCTTATCATCAAAATATTTTTGTTAATTTGATATTACAGAATTTCATTTTAATTTATCTAAGTAGTATCAAACGATAATGCTTTAGCTGGAATACTGGCTTTATATTTTTTCTCCGCATATTCCTGTCGTCAAAGAACGGATGTCTATTGTGCAACTATTCCGAGGAAGTTAAGGAATCCGAGCCAATTTCAATTTAAATCCGCCTCCAACGAAACGAGGTCGTCAGGTATAACTGGATTATTTGAAAATCTTTTCATGAAAATTGAATTCATTTTCCGTAACGAGAGTAGATGATTGTTCTTGATCTTAATATATTTGATAAGAATATGTTATTGAGATAACTGCATTATTTATATACTCTGAGGCATTACCTACCAAAATCTAAAATAGGAGGATGTTATTTTAAGAGTATCATTATTTTTTGGGTCTGATAAACACGAAACTTGCAATTTTGAGATACATGTTAAACTTGGTGGTCCTACCAAAACCCCTCCTAAACTTCCAAAGAACAATAACAAAACAAACATACAAACTTGTTGGGTTAATAGGCTGCAATTAAGATATAGGAGGGTTGATGTTAAATATTAAACATTAGCACTGAATGTTTAATAACGTGAAAGATGCTATAATTTTTAGAAGAGCTTAGCGTGAGAAGTAATCTCGGAAGCAAAATTATTCCTGAATTTACTAACTTGGAGCTTTTGTGCAGGCACGTGTTCCATGATAAGAAAGAGAAGAAAGAAAAAACATTTATTCCGACATACACACAACATTACAGAATTATATATTACATATTACTTGTTTTTTTTTTTTGGTAACTGAAGATGTGGCCGAAGTTGGTAAGCACACAAAGCCTAGACGGAACTGGCTCTCAAGTGCAGCTTTCGGAACACACGATAGGTGCTTGGCGACAGATTTTCAACTTGAGGGTGGTTGCTAGCCAGGTGGGTACTACAAAGTACCCTACCACCGCGCTATGGTTTCCTCACGATGTTTTCCTTCACCGAAAGGTCAAGCTCATTGTAGGATTCGCACCCGGGACCTTGTACGTATTTATATACACATTCAGTAATATTGTGTGATGTCGAAAAAGGATTACGACTCAGTTTTACTCCAAATGAAGTGACGGAAGGTATTGAGCACTTTAAGGCTTAGAATCACGCAAAAGAACTTGAGTATCAATGAGCTAATGGTGGAGCAAGATACCTCACCCCTTTTTATCACCGGAACGCGGGTGAAAAAATCCTGGGACATTTTTCACACGGCTATCAGATCCCAAACTAAGCAGAGCTTGTACACACGGCTACACATCAAGATATACATTCCAGTATTAGCTGATCTCGCATTGTATAGGATTTCGGTACAATGAGAGGTCAGCTTATATTGGTTTGCTATAGCTTGATCTGTAGTATTGCGTACTATGGTAGCCAGATAACTGATATCCTACTATACGTAAACATGTATGTAAATGCCATGGGATAAAATAGGTTTCAAGAGAATAAAAATAATGATGTACTTAATATAATTTTGTCCAATTAAACAAACCCTGCACTGCACAATATAATAAATATCCTGGTAATATCCTGGGACATTCCTCACACACGGTCATCTGATCCCAAACTAAGCAGAGCTTGTACTATGGAAACCAGATAACTGATATAATACATATACATACTTTTTGTTTGTAAATACATACTTAATATACATAATTACACCCAGACTCAGGACATACAGACATGTTCATGCACACAAATGCATGTCCTGTGTGGGAATCGAACCCACGACCTGCGGCGCGTAAGGTGAACCTAAACCAACTGCGCCAACTGGCCCGTCAAACTAATATATTACGACAATATATTACGACACTGATACATTTTATATCTTTACAAGAAGTGTTACGTTCGACGATAGGATAACGTCTGACTAGTTGTAATTGTATTTTTCAACATGGATGCAAAGATGGCGCCTACCGACAACTTTTACTTTATCACCGGAAGTAGTGCGTAGTCAAACTATTAAATAAATAAATAAATTAACCAAATTAAAGTTTTTTTTTTTTTTTTTTTTTATATACTACTATGTCGGTAAACAAGCATACGGCCAGCCTGATGGTAAGCGGTTACCGTAGCCATATAGACGCTTGCAACACAAGAAGCATCGCTCACGCGTTACCGACCTTTCCCCCTCCCCTATGAGCTCTGGCGACCTTACTCACGCGCAGGAACACAACTTTACACAACATAAAGTTATTTGGCTGTGGTATTCTGTAAGGTGGAGGTACTTCCCCAGTTGAGCTGCACTTTGAGCGAATAAACGCTATGCTCTACCTCTCTCAAAAAGCCATCTTTACGTACCTACTATACAAAATTATCTCAATAAATGTGATCATATTAAATAATGATTGCTAATTAAATAATTATTGCTAACTCTTTGACTAACGCTACTACTAAGTCTTTGTAAATACTTAATATACCCAAATTACATCCAGACTCAGGACATACATACATGCCCAAGCAGCACGCAAGCATATCCTACATCAATAAACCAGCCCATTTAGAACTTAGAGTTCTTTTAGATACTTACAAGAGTGTAAAGAACAAAGAGGAAAACATACACAGGTTCACAATAAATTAAAATTTGCACATTGGATTCATCAATTAACAGCATCAGATATCCATCCATGTCAAAGATATTATCCTTTCCATTTATTAAATATTATGTCGCCATTCAGTATGGCATCGTAAATAGTTTTATTTATTTTATTCTCACATAATTCTCTTCAACAACCTATTTAGAACTCTTATTCTTACAAGATACTTATAAGAGGATATCCGTAGAGTATAGGCTGCTCTATACACCTAATAACAGCTCTAATACAGCTTTTATACTTGTATTTTGTTTATACAGCCTCTATACAGCTCCAATAACGAAATAAGCTGTGTAATGTGGGCCCTTTTTACACTTATAAGGTTTGTAAAAGCGCTTATACAGCCTTCGTACAGCCTGAATATTCAGCTTTTAGTATAAGAATGAACTTTAATACAGCCTTTAAACAGCTTGTTATGCTACTTGGGTGTTCATGCACACGAATGCATGTCCTGAGTTTATTCATAAGTTAATCAAGCATGGCAACTCTACTAAGTTTCCAACGGCCAAAGAGAATTATTAATTCGCAAAGATTGCGGATCAAAACTATGAAACATCTTCAGCGTCTTGTCTTCACGTTTGAATGAGAAAAGTTTTCTCACTAACGAATCGATGTCCAAAGTTAGTGAGTTAGCAAACCGATGATATTGGGATTTATTTTGTAGCTATTTCGAAAGGTTTTCTGTAACGTTGAAACTGGGCAGGTTGCCAAAAATAACAATATAAATTGTATCAAGTATTTTTTATGCTGTACATATTTACCTCTAATTCACTTTACATTGGTAAATTCAAAATAATTTGATTGTCCGGAATCTGAACATGTTATACATCCTACCAAATTCTGTAAGATATTTTTTAGGGTTCCGAACCAAAATGGTAAAAAGGAACCCTTATCACTAATAAGTGTTCCCTTATTACTATAAGGGTTCCTTACAGCGCTATATTTCAGCAACCACTGATTCTATTGATTCGGGAATAGTTATAATAATGCTGGTCCATACAATAATTTTAAAGTTTTTTTTTTTTTTTTGCAGAAGTGGTCGGATTTTTGGACCGAAATTTCAAAGTAGGGCTACAAAATTAAATGGGATATCATATGAAAGTGCTCCTTTTTTACATTCCAAATCAAGTTTTTATTTTAATTTATGGTGCGTTTTTTTTTGAACTTATGATCAAATAATTGGACTGTTTTACAAAAACCTTAAACCGACTTCAAAGTACACTAAGACGTAATCAAATCCTGATCTGATGACAATGGGACCAAACGGGAAGTGTACCCTTCCAGACAAAAAAAGAATTTTCCAAATCGGTTAATAAATGAGGGAGTTATGAGGTAACAAACATAAAAAAAAAAAAAAAACATCAAAAAAATACCACCCCCCCGTAAATATAGGTACAGTAGCTAGACATCGATGGATTACATCAAACATAGAACGATGTTTCTAAATAGCACAGGTTTTTCGAAATCATCAGACTCCTTCACAAACAAATTTAGTTATGCGGTCTGGTTTTTTTCTACAATTAGGGCCCAATCCAAGAAATTATACGCCTTTCCTAGGCGGAACCTTCGGTGCGAGTCTAAAGTCCTCTTAAATGAGCAAAAAGTCATCAAAGTGTCTTATTACTTCCTTAATTGAGTAACGATTTGCGTTTGACATTTCTAGAAGGGAATTTAATGGGCCGAGGATTAAGTATACCTTGTAAAAGTAATTTTAGGACTGAGTCTGAGTATTTTATTGTTGCGTGAGTGAATGCCAAGTTAGACTGCGTAGTAAATATGAGTGATGTTACCGCTTCTGCTATTTATGTAACCGCAAGCTCAGGGTATGCTTATAATTTTTAATTTTAACTTTACCTCCTTTGGTTTCACCCGCGGAAAGGATATTTCAAAATATCCTTTCTAAGGCTACAATATAAAGCAATGTATATCAACTTCTTAAAACTTTATAACATCGATTTGACCCAAGAAAATCTGGGCTGATATTCCCTGCCCCGAAATGAACTAAAATTTTGCAGTTATAAGAGTTTTTTACTAAATTGAAGTGAGTTCCATAGTGGTCGACTAAAAGGGAGTATACGTTTGCGTGAAAAAGATGGGGGTTCACAAGTTGAAGGTAATAAGTAAGGTTCCACGAATTTTTTCCTGGTTTCGACAGTAAAGAACAAAAACGTTGAAAGTGATCTACGAGAAAAAATGTTTGAGAACCTCTGCATAATTGATTCTATTAGCCGCACCTCTACGAGACATATAATAGCTTAAACTTTACTTTACTTTTTTTTTTACTTTTTTTTTTCGATTACATTTTAACACAAACAGTGTGATTTCAAAATATATTTTGTTTATATATCTACATCTAAAAATTTTTATTAAATTAATAAACGTATACCAACGTAATAGATGTACACTCAAAAAAAGGTTCTACAAAACTAGTTATGTAAGTTGACGTTTTTGTTGTCGGGAAACTAACTTTAGTAATGAACCAAAACTAGTTTTGTTACTGGTAAGTTTTACTTCACAAGTCACTCTATTTAGGTTATTGGTAGTCAATTTTTTTGTTACTGTTAAATAATAAAAAAAACAATGTACCTACTGTATAGTGTGTTTCTCTACAACCCTAGTAAATAAAGTCTGTTATTTATGACATCATCGCTAATACACTGAATAGGATAAGACGTTTTTATTTTACCTCTACTCTACGTGTTTTTCGCAAAAATAGCTTCCATAACTTTATTACACTGTGTATTTCACAAAGTACTGAATTTCCAAAGTTACAAAAGAATTACCCCATTTTTCAAAGGACCTTACGTAATGTAATCCTAAATGTGGTGCCTAGAAAAGTAAATGCGAAGCCAAAATGTACCTTAATCAATCAAAATAAGGGTCTATTCGATACATAAAAATAATTATTTTAGGGGACAAAATTTACTTGACCTTTAACTTGATGAAGGCACTTCAGTAATGTATTGAAAAGTGGTTGAAAATTGTCGACAATTTATAACAGTGCTGCAGTGTAGCCCTCAAATACAAGTAATGATTCGTTAAAATTGAATGGGATAAAAACATTTTTTTCTCTTAAGAAGTCGTCGTGTGATCGTTTTTACTGGTTGAATGTTTTTTTATATGCATAACAGTTTTTATCTACACCCTGCTATAAACCACCACCACCATGCTATAAATCCTCTATAACAGTTCCTGAAACAGTTAGCTTATTGCCAACATTAAAACACTGGTTGTCATAGTAACTATTATATCATCCAAAACAGTGTTATAATGTTGTACTGAATTTCATTATACAAATCCTTTTTTGTTTTGCTTTTTCGGACCATTCCTTACTCATTAAAGTCCCAGAAATGAGGAATGTCCCAGGATTTATTTTTATTTTATTAAACAGCCACATTCTCCGTGGTATCGTTATGAATTTCAAAAAAAGAACATTTTACTGCAGGCGCGTTACACTATCACAGCGATGTAATAAAAAAAAAACTTAAACGTTATTCGAATTCACGTCGTATGCCGCCATTTTGATTCGATATTAGAATTGCAGAAATTTATTACTTTGTTGTTTACAAAAATGATCATGGGTGTAGATAAAGTCTTGTATGCAACTGTACATAATTAGGAATTAAAACCCTCATGTGATACTATTATCACACTCGCTTCGCTTCGTGTGATAAACCCACATTCGTGTTTTAATACCCCTTTTCAAAATTTAAAAATTCAAAATCATTTATTCAAATAGACCTTCGCAGGCACTTATGAAAAGTCTGACTCTAATACTCTAATACCGGTTCGGAAGGTTGCATTTGCTGAGAAGAGCCGGCAATAAACTCAGCAATTACTCTTTTCAAAACAAGCTTAGATTATTATAATATTTACATTCTACTTACTATACATTTTCTTATTATACGACAGTTGCATAAGTAACTATTTTCAGCCTACTACTGGACATCCTGTCACTATACATATAAGATATAATTACCTAATAGTAGGTACTACTTGAGTTAGCCTGTTCGTGCAATTGATGTGTACGTTTTGCAAGCGTTCGCGTTTGAACTTAGTACTATCTCCCGCCGGTTGAGAGCTTGCTCCCTGGTTGAGAGCTTGCTCGCCGAAGGGTGCTTTATCCGTGTAAGGCTGCTAAGGCTAAATTTTGGGCCCACATCTTCTAGACAATTTAAAAAAAAAAACAGTACTATCTATAATGTGGTTTAACAGTTCAACCGAGAGAACCTTTTTTGCAGGTGACGTACCTAAATCTGGCGCGCGGGTGGAGGGGCATGCCACTTCTTTGCGAACTAATATTTAGTAGATATTCTTTGCTATGGACTTCTTCGAAGGTCACCTTCCACTTTCAGTGCTAATCCAACTGTTTACACTTTACTGTGTACACAATTTTTTTTCAATTCCTATGCAGCCTTTTTTGGGTAAAATATAATACGTACCTACTTGTTGCTCGTTACAAACCAACATAGGCAAAGATTACATTCATCCCTGTCAAGTAATACCTGTACCGTCATAAATTATAATGACGTCACACTCCCGAAAAGTAATGGCTGCCGGGAACATTCGCTTCTACCCAGCATATGAGACCTAACTACTCAAAATATTTGATGGCTTGGTCGGGGCTTGTATTTTATTTTAGAGATAAAGAGGGAGGTTTAAAAGCTAGTTTTATAATAGTTTAAAAGTTTTTCCGTGTTTTTCAGGGTTATTTGTTTTTTTACTATGTGTACCTAATTGACCACAATCTCCTGGGTCCACTTTTTGATATAATAGACTAGGAGGGCACGACAGAAATGGTAACGATAAGGTAAATGGCTAAACTCATGTTCGTGGGATAAAGGACACCTCTCTGATGCTAAATATGTCGGTCTGCCTGCGCCAAGTGGTTGCGTTATCTAGATATGGCGCCTGAAAAACTGTTTATCGTGACCGAAAAAAAACGATAAGGTAAATGGCTGAACTCGACGTAGAAAGTAAGTGTTAGTTGTACTGATGTCAATTTTAAAAAAACTGACCAAATATTCGATTGCGTTATGTAGATATGGCGCCTGAAAAACTGTTTATCGTGACCGAAAAAAAACGATAAGGTAAATGGCTGAGCTCGACGTAGAAAGTAAGTGTTAGTTGTACTAATGTCAATTTAAAAAAAACTGACCAAATATTCGGTTGCGTTCTCTAGATATGGCGCCTGAAAAACTGTTAATCGTGACCGAAAAATAATAATAAGGTAAATGGCTGATCTCGACGAATCATGGAAGTATTACTAGCTTAGTAATAAAAATCTGTAAAAAAAATTGGTTGCATTTCTATCTACGTAACATACGTTTCTAAGCGATCTACGTAACAATTATTACTATGAATAATTTGAGTGTTTAAAGGTTTCGCGGATTTTGCATTGTCAAAAATATTAAATGTTATCAGTGCCGCCCCCGTCCCTTTATACCCTCCGCCGCCCCGCCTACACTGATCGGCTTTCAGCAGGGCTATTTTAAAACGCTCGGATTCGATATCGGAAACGGATTCAAAAAATACTAAGGCGATTTTCCGCAATTGCTACTCTTAATTGCCGAATTCGAATATTTTTGATGTTTCTTTACGGAAATATCAATTCGATTCAAAGAAAAGATTTCGGAAATTAAAATAGCAATTGCTGAAATTCACCTCGAATTTTTTTGAATCCGTTACCGATTTCTATTGTTTTGTTTTTGTTTTGTTTGTTTTAAAAGTTCTTTATTTGTCAATTAAAATTGAAATACAAAAGCCCAGTGTAAATTTGTCCTGAGCAAATTGAGACATTTGTTTTTAAGACGCTTATTCCTAGGATAAAACTACCTATTATTAAGCTTATGTCTACTAAAATTTATATAAAGAAACAGTTATTTTAAAGGATAAATTGTTAGATTATTATGTTCGCATTGCAAGCTCACATTTACATCATGCACGACACGATTCGAAAACAACATAATATTTTGCACCTATTAGGTGTAAACATTTCACTATTTCACAATAATTCTTATTCTACGTTAACACACTTTATAGATAGAACTTAATTACATATTATGAGGAACATCATAAGTAGTGAGTGAGTGCTATTCACAGCAAAGAAAGCGGGTAGGTAGGATCGACCGCTCGCCGCCGCGCCGGCCGGCTCGCAGGTAGTTGCGTATTATTTGCACAGATATCGATACCGACGTTTTAAAATAGCCCTGCAGAAGTCAACAGGCAAACATAGATAAGATTATAACATTGTTATAAATACTAGCCACACTCTGAAAACTGTATACTGTACTATAAATAAATATCCTGGGACATTCCTCACACACGGTCATCTGATCCCAAACTAAGCAGAGCTTGTACTATGGAAACCAGATAACTGATATAATACATATATTACTTTTTGTTTGTAAATACATACATGTGTGCATGAAACACAAATGCATGTCCTGTGTGGGAATCGAACCCACGACCTGCGGCGCAATAGGTGGAATCTTTAGCAGAGTCTTAACCAACTGCGTCAACTGACCCGTCATGATATAACAATGTTATAATCTTATCTGTGTTTGCCTGTTGACTTCTGAATGCCGCTCAGTGCAGGCGGGGCGGCGGAGGGTATAAAGGGACGGGGGCGGCACGGATAACATTTCATTTTTGATAATCCAAATTCCGCGAAACCGTAAAACACTCAAATTATCCATAGTGATAATTGTTACGTAGATCGCTTAGAAACGTATGTTACGTAGATGGAAATGCAACCAAAATTTTTGACAGATTTTTATTAATAAGCTAGTAATGGTCGTCAGACCATGATTCGTCGAGATCAGCCATTATTATTATTATTTTTCGGTCACGATGAACAGTTTTTCAGGCACCATATCTAGAGAACGCAACCGAATATTTGGTCAGTTTTTTTTAAATTGACATTAGTACAACTAACACTTACTTTCTACGTCGAGCTCAGCCATTTACCTTATCGTTTTTTTTCGGTCACGATAAACAGTATTTCAGGCGCCATATCTAGATAACGCAACCGAATATTTGGTCAGTTTTTTTTTAATTGACATCAGTACAACTAACACTTACTTTCTACGTCGAGTTCAGCCATTTACCTTATCGTTTTTTTTCGGTCACGATAAACAGTTTTTCAGGCGCCATATCTAGATAACGCAACCACTTCGCGCAGGCAGACCGACATATTTGGCATCAGAGAGGTGTCCTTTATCCCATGAACATGAGTTTTGCCATTTACCTTATCGTTACCATTTTTGTCGTCACCTCCTAGTATATAACCTTTTAAAGGTGGAGTTCCGTACATTATAATAAGTGACTCGGCCAAGTGCGAGTCGGACTCACACACCAATATTTGAAAAAATGTTTCTTGTATAGCCCTGGGCCGTAAATTTTTTTATTTTATTGTTTTTTTTTATTTGTTGTTAATAAAACACATTTTTATATATGTTAAATCTATTTCGGTTCATGAGATACTGACAGACAGACGGACGGACCGCGGAGGCTTAGTAATAGGGTAATTGGCACCCTTTGGGTACGGAACCCAATACATACACATAATACATACAATGCATATACATATAATATGTAAATGAAAAGATACGCTTCTCAAAGTGTAGGTATACTCATGCCACAAGTTACTATTTTATTTAAAACCTATATAACCTCGTATAATCTTAAAATTTGAACGGAAGAGCTTTTGGCAAACCAAAAATCATTAATTTCAAACCTCGTGTGGAATTATTAGGGGACAAACTTTCAGTCAATTAAGCAACCACGAAATTAAAAGTGTATTAAGGTTTGGCAGCCTACTCGCACATGACTATTTTTTAAAGAAGTTTTTGTTCTTAACGATATATTTATCCATATCACCCGTCTGCATTTATATGTTTTTTTTTATATTTTTAGGGTCGGCAACGCGCTAGTGTTACCGCTGGTGTTGCAAGTTTCCATAGGCTACGGTAACCGCTTACCATCAGGCGGGCCGTATGCTCGTTTGCCACCTTAGTGGTATAAAAAAATGAGATTGGTTGAATAAACACAATAATAAGTTTTTTTGGGTATTTACCAATTTAATTAAATGTTTAATCGGAAGCAGCGGCAAGCTTGAGGAAATTTTCTATATATAGATTGTATTTTGTACATATTTGTTGTAAATAAATCCTTTTCCCTATTAAATGTTTATTCAATACATATTTATTGAAGGGCATATATAAGCTTTTAAGCGTGAAGAGTTTCAAATAGCGTCCAATAAAGCAAATAAGTACTATTAAACTACAAACTTAATAATGAACTTCTGAAGTATTAAATTAGGGTTGTAGTAGGTACAAGTAAGTCTACATTTTGCCTAGGACTTGAACTTTTAATGAACCTGTGTAAATTGTTTTAGGAAAACCTATTCAAAGTTTACGAAGAAATTTCAGGGAGCTGTGATCTTGATTATCTAATAAATTAATAAAATAGTGAGTGGTTGTGGTTGATCTATATACTCGTATATAAAAATGAATGCCTATTTCCCTTGGTCACGCCATCATGCATGTACGGCTGGACCGATTAGAGAAGGTTCTTACATTAAAAAACATTAAGAAAATTGATCAGAAACTTAGAAAATTTAAGAAAACTTAACGACTATATAAACTTTTTTAATATCCTGGGACTAAATCCTGGGACATTCCTCACACACGTTCATCTGATCCCAAACTAAGCAGAGCTTGTATTCAATAAAATTCAAAATACACAATTGTATGAAATTATTACAAAAATGCAATATGACGTTGCAAAAGTTCTTCCCAAATAGTCCTGTCAATCTCGATTTAAATAACAAAAAAAAATAAAATGTATTTATGATAATTTTCACGTCGGTGTCGCTTTCCAAGTTAGATTAGATACGCGTTTGGCGCTTCATCGCGAACCGTATAAAAACATCGATAGAAGCTACATGTTCTTTTGTAATTCCAGTAATTACATAAAAGCGGGGTATAGCCAACAATCATGGGATGGCCAAGTGTTCATTTTTTAAATAGTGATTATGCTTATATTATTTGAACACAACCTCAAGCTGAAAAAGATGGGAAGGAGCTCTCAAGTGCTACTACTTGAATTTTTCTGTTTTATTTTTCTCTAAGTACGTATGTAGGTATGTATCTACTTGACCAATAGGTTGCAAGAGGGCCAGTTCGACTCTGAGGTGAGTACTACATGCTATGGATTCTTCACTGTGCTATCATCGTGCATCGCTTTAAAAATGACTTTCGAGATACGATGCAAAAGCCATGCACAATATCATACAAAATTTGTTTTCTAACTAAGACAGGAAGTTAACAAACTGACAGACTAACACCAGCTTTTTCAATTTATTAGCAAGAATTCTCTATATTTGTTGTTGCTCTACGTTCGAGAAACTTTCTGGTGAGACACAGACAAAGCGTTGACAATAAGCTTGCTCTGTTCGTGCCCTGCTCTGTGAAATGGATGACAGTTTTCAACAGTAAAGTTAACTGATATTGTAATTGTATTGCTATTCTGTATATTCTACACACGCCGTGGAATAAAAATAAGCCGTTTTAGTGACTGTCTAATAAATATTCAAAGCTTTTTGGACGTAGTTCGGTTCAGTGCTAAAAATGAGAGGCAAGTTTTGCCTATGGGTATTAGGTAAGTATGGATAAAATGAACAGTAGGTACCTTCTTCTTCTCCTTCTCAGTCGTACACTCCTGGCGGAGTGGTCGTGGTTATGGATCGTCTGATGAGTTTGTTGTGGCTTTTGCGAGACTTCTCCATCTTTCTCTATTCGCGGCACTGCGTGTACATTCACTGAGGGAACAACTATAGTAGGTAGGTAGTAGGTAGGTACCTTATATTACATTATTTTCATAAATCAGTAGTTTATATGCATCAGGTATATTATCGTGTTAACTTTTATGAGTCGTTATAGAATTACTATAACGACATATAAAATAAAGTTATTGTAATATTATTTCCATACTAGGTACTATATAACAGGTGGAGTTGAGAGAATTGGAGAATGTTACTTTTCATACATTATGATCGAGCAAGGTTGACATTTACTATGGAAAGTAAAAAAATGTTTTTTTGAGAATTCAGTGTTTGTCCCATAGTTAAAGTTGTTCAGCATGACTAACCCAACATAGGTTTCGAAAATATGCCATCTCGAAATCTCCACTCAGTATATAAAAAAAAAAACTATGTACCAAAAATGTGAAGTCTTTGAAGTTATATATTCTGCAAGATTTTCGAAGCTCGTTCGTATCTTGGTACGAGTACAATACATATATAAACAAGTTCCTGAAACAACAGTCGCTGAGAAGACTGAGAGCTTTCAGCTTACATCCAAAATGTTGCTGTAGAAGGAAAATGTATTGGAGTCATTTTAAATATATATAGGGGAAATGTGACGGCGAGGATTTACACATTTAATAGTCTGGATAATGGTTATTAAAATGAAGATTTGATATAGGTATCTAACACTTCAATGTCCATTTAGTCCCCGTCTTATTGATAATTTGACTCTATCACTATTAGGTACGTAGTATTTATCTACTCTGAGCTATTAGGCAGGGTGCCACCTACCGGTTATTTTGGTGATATTTTAGTGGTTTCTCGTGAATGATTTTACTCATCCCTTTGTATGATTTTATACTAATATTATTATACAATTATAATCTAATAGTAATAGTTTCTGAAACAATTGTATTATATAAACATTATGACAGACTAAACAAGACGAAAACCTGAGCTTTAAATAAAATAAATAAAAATCAATGATGTCGATAGAAAAACAAATCGGTTTTGAATACTTGAAGTATAAAAATACCTATATTTTACATCTAATACCTACTTTAAAAGCTATCTGAGTCCGCCTAGACTTCAAAAATGAACAGGCATAACAATAAATATGAATTTGTAAGCAAATGTATGAACGAAGAAATTTACCAAGAGATACCTAAATTTAAATTTACGACGGGTGTATATCAAAAATATGTTGTGCTTGGAAATACTTTGAATTGTTTATCGTATTTTGCATATTTAATAGGTAACTCTGTGTTTTTGGGTATTGGAATTTATGTGGTTTAAGTGGATAGTGAAGCGCTCGTGGTGTAGCATGATTAGCCGTTCTTAATCGATCGGCAAAGTTAAGCTACGTCTGTCGTGGTCGGTACCTGCATGGGTCCGACCGTCTAGTGGTATTTCATATCGAGGTTTAAGCGATTTCGATTAATGATTTAAGCGATAATCGAGATTTGAGTGGCGATTTAAGTCAGTAGTAATTAATGCTGAAAAGCTATAGTGATTAACAATCGTCAACTATCTATAGACATTGGGGGATTGCCAAAATGTTGCCAGTCTTACCAGGTGAGTTACCCAGCTACGTGAGTAAGTATTAGAAACAGTGGCGTGCATTGGTTTTCGGACTAGGTAGGCAGAAGAAATCATGGCCATACACGCCTAAATATGCCTCTTAGATAGATTATGTTTTTTGACCAGATTCGTAAAATTTTTTAGGTCAGCGTATCATTCCACACACATTTGGTATGATTCATTAGCAAACAAAATACATAATAACAGAATAATAGATTCGAATAACAGCACCCAGATAGCCAGGTGTTTAATAAACATAATATTCTGTGTTAAAATGTCTAAGATTTTTACCTTTGTTTTAAATCCATGAATGTTTTGGAGTTGGTCTTCAGCAAGTTACCTACTATTTTCAACAAACGAAAACTGACTAAAGGAATAATTTATCAACACATTTTGCATCTTCACCACAAAATTTCTTCATTTCACACACAATACACTTCATAGATACACTTCGCAAAATCACAATAAGTAAATAACAACAACATTGCATACAATGCCAGCCAAACCATAAACAAACCAACACAAATAAATTGCGAAGTTATATTTGAGTTGCTCTAATGTTGGTAAAGTAGTTGTAACTGTAGTCTTTTTAATTTGGATGGGTTACTTTACTTACCACAGAGTAGGTAAGGTTACTTTTGGTCCATAAATCGCGAATGTCAAATGTCAGTATGCTACGCATAGCAAAAGCGTGATTTATGCTTTCGTCGTATTATCTTAAAGAAGTGTGTGTGTGTGTATGAATATGCCGAAATCGTTTTAGTGTGCGTGAATTGCCGTGAATTTGAGAGGCGAACACGCGAGTGCCTGCGCGGCAAAGTTTGAAATTTCGTATTGAATGTTAGGTTAGAATTTTTATTTAAAGTGTTTATGTAGTTTAATTGAATCAAAATATTATTGAATTGAATCTTATGAGGTAGGCATTGCTTATTTGCCTATATGGAATTCTAATTTAGAAATCACCCTTTTTTATACCACTTTAGGTGGCAAACAAGCAAACTGCCCGCCTGATGGTAACCGGTTGCCGTAGCCTATGCACGTTTGCAACACCAGGGGTATCACTCGCGCGTTGCCGACCCTACCACCGTGCCATGGTTTCTTTGCCCGGTTTCTATAAACAAAAACGAATCGTTTTGCTTACCAATGGCAATGTTATGGTGGTTTTTTTATTGCCAAACTGAGCATATATAGATCATTTCGTAAGCTAATTTTACCTGCAATAGCTACTTCTATATGGGAGGGTTTGCTATGCAAAGTTTTGAAGTCTTTGCTTCATTATTAGTAAAGATATAAGTCTTAATTTTAACCGATAACGGTTCGTAAATTATAAGAATCGACAATAAGTGCCGTGGCAAGTTTTTAGTGAAGGAAAATATCGTGAGAAAAGGAAAACTTAATCGTCACTTTCCACCGTAAGATCACGGGTAAGATTGTGTAGTTATTACGTAGATTTGTAATTTCATCTGCACATTAACATAATATGTTATGTGTATATAAATGGTAAATCTATAAAAAAGGTATATTTACTTCGTAGAACTTTTGATATTTATAAAAATATGTATTTAGTATAAGTCCAGAAGCCTTTGCCTCTGATACAGTGTGTTTGTCTTACAAATTGGTTCGTTTTATTGACAATTCCCCGCGGTCCAATCATGTTGGAAACTTCGCTTCAGTTTGAGAATTTCGACTAAAATTTAAGCAAGCTAGAATAAATAGTTACACTTACAATCTATATTGAACTTCGTGAACTAATTAATGTCAAGACTGTATTTGACTTTAATTTAACATGAATAAAAGTGCGTGGTTACACGGAGGCGAACGCCGATAAAACAAACTAATTTACACTATATTATTTACAGTTTAAAGGTCGAAATAGCAGGACGTAGGTCTCAAAACAAAAGACAGCTGTGGGTCATCCATTTTGTTTTATATTCCTATAGAATTCCGGTACGGATTCGCTTGGCAAATGAGCGTGCGTGTCGGTGAGGTTTTACATCGTTTGCGCTTATCTGATAGTTAAAATTCAATAGTTGAACTAACAATTTCACATGGCCAATTAGTCACGTCTATGTATTCGTAAATTAAAACGGTATACAGTCTCAATAAGATTCAGCGTGCACTGATTAACTTATGCGTCTATGAGCACAGACTAGGTAGAGATACTACGTATGAGACACACAAATTCACACAATAACAAAGTTTTAATCGTCAACAACAACAAGAAGCGCTCGTGGTGTAGCATGATTAGCCGTTCTTAATCGTTCGGCAAAGTTAAGCTACGTCTGTCGTGGTCGGTACCTGGATGGGTGACCGTCTAGTGGTATTTCATATCGAGCGTTTCCGTGCTTCGGAAGGCACGTAAAGCCGTTGGTCCCGGTTATCACTTAATTGTGATAGTCGTTAAGCTAGTTGGATGCCTTCTAGGCGGCTTGAAAAATTCCAACAGTAGGTTGACCACTAGCCTACCTCCACCAATCCGCAGTGGGCACGCGTGGTGGAGTATCTGCCCATTCCCTTTCACCCTCATTTGTGAAAGGAGGCCTGTGCTCAGCAGTGGGACATTATAGGCTGATGATGATGATGAATCGTCAACTTCGACTCAAAATCAGTTTAACAAATAGAATTGTGGACTACTATTCTTTTATTACACAGAAAACTTAATAAGTGTTGGAATAACACTTTGTGTAATCTAGGCTAAGTGACGCTCGCTTAGTAAACTGCATTACGGCGATTGTGGGCTCGCTTGGTTAGTTTTCAATTAACTCTGTTAGTACTGCTTCATGCGGGATTATTATCACGAAATTGTGATGATTATTCTACTATACCATTGTTAATTCGATAGTATTACTTTGTATGCAAGTCTGTTAGTCTTATATAATGTCTTGATACCTTATGGTGCCTCCATGCTACGCGAATCGAGCACGAGCCGAGCCACGAACGAGCCTACAACGAGCACGATGCGAATCCCTTTGTACGTGAAAAAACTGATAATCGCGCTCGGACGAGGCTCGCGAGCCCGTCCACGCTACGCGGATCGTGCTCGCAGTGTGCTCGTTCGTGACTCGGCTCGTGCTCGGTTCGCCGAGCATGGACGCACCATAAGATTTAAACATACGTTTCTAGAACTCGTGTGCCGAGTCGCTCACGTCCCTCCAATATGGAGGGATGGCGATGCGTCGCCACACGCTTTATACTTTGTCAACACGATCAGGTGCTGTTTGTGGGGTCTGCTTGAGTCTGCTATCTAATGCCCTGCGTGCAATAAACAGACGCTTGTCTGTGTCACACAGAAAAACATTGAATTTTATATGGATAGAATTTACTGTGTAGTCTGTCGTCGTCAGCAATTTGTTGTCTGTGACAGAGAATGTATTGCTATGCATGTTATGATCAGATCGCCATGAATAAAGAATGTCCCAGTGCACATTTTCAGACTTTAGGTATATAGGTAGTATGCCAGAAATATTCACTCAATATTTCATGGCAGAATTGGTCATTGCCAACTTAGAAATGACTTCTGAAAATAAGCCTTTCCGATGTGACCCTAATTTGTTCGCCAGTTTACCTGATTGAGACATTTAACCCTTTTAGTGTCCGCAATGATCAGGGCCTGAACATCTGGGTTCCAGAGGGAACATTCGTTTGTTCAGGTTAAAAATAATTCCTTACCTTTTACAGATTTCAAGGTATCTTTTTGCCTAAGATTTATTGTTAGTAGTAATTATCACAAAAACCGACTCGCTTCATGTTTGTAAATTATTTGAAAGAATAAACATAATTTGAAGCTTTTTTTCCGTATCATAAATTCCGAAATCATCAACTACCTATATACCATTCTTTAACGTCAGGTAATCTTTAAACCTTGCATCCTTAACAACGATCCCTTTAAATGACGTTTTGGATAATGTTTATTTGAACCAACATCAATGAAATTAAGGGGGCCCTTCATGGCCAATGCAACTTCAAAGCAAGCAAGCATAGCCTAAAAGCTTGTACCTACTTTCATCCAACGTAATGTTTGACTGCGAAAAAAGAGAGACAGCATCAGAGCCGTCGGTTATCAGTCGGTAAATTCCGCTGATCACTCGCGGCCGCTTTGCTAGGTCAACATTCATGATTTCGCATATCATAAAACTTGTTCCAGGAGTATACTTCTTGTGAAAAAATCTTACAAGTTTGTGAAAAAAAAGGTAGTTATTTAGAATCTCCAATACATTTGCAAGCCTGGTATATCTAGATATTTTCTTTACTTTTTCAATTTATAGGTACATTAGATATGGCCAAAGGTCAGGTAAAATTTTTTTCATACTTTTTTTTATTTTTGCCTAGATACACGGCTAGATATAGTGCATGGATTGTGTGTATTTTTTGTACCAATTTGTTTAAAACATCTAACGAAAAATGTTTAACAAAGCCATCATCACTACAGAGCTTTTGTATGAAAAGTATGGCGGATTGACTGCTCTTAAAGAGAGAAAACAACGCAATAGAGCTTAGAGCTAAAACACTAGACGCAACTTCCGTCCTCTAAATATCATAATAAAAGCAAATCTCCCATGGAAATCATCTAAAATCCCATAACGGCCATTCTCCGATTAGCAAGTTTTACGTGTCCGGGCTTGCATAGTCCATAATATTATCAGATTCAATCACGCATTTTTTTTATATGTTAGTTAGCATCCGTATCTAGCTGTAAACAAAAACATTGGCTTCTATTTTAAGTAGTTTAAGACTAAATTAATTTACTATGTTCAAAGAACGTCTGTTCTCTAATTACCGTGGCGAGTCCGCACACCAACTTAATGTTAAAACTTGCTTGTAATTTTTATTACGTACAGATTTACTTTGATTCATTCATCGTTTTAAACTATGTATATTAAGCAACGTGTATCGCATAACAAAATATCGACTCAATATAACCAGTATATAAATAATTATCATAAAGTAACCGCATGTCCAATCGAAAGTTATAATTGCCGTGACATTTTCTGTTCTCGGGTGCACATCCCTAAATAACAGTATTGGGCACATCACTACCGTACGCGTCGCGTCTCCTCAGTGTGTGCCGCGGCCCATCAGCAGTTGTACGTCTCTAATGTTAGTGTACCGCCAATGAAGCACGTGAATATATAATTACCGTAGCCTTGGTTAAAAACTTTTCTAATTACCGTTGTACTTATTTTAATTCATTCCGTCAACGTCAAACTGAGAGTAACACTGTTTTTGAGTAGCTTAGCCGAAATAACCGTAATATCCCGTGAAACACCAATATCCCAACGAAAAGTAGTGGCAAAAAGGAATTCTAACCTGCTAGCACTGTCTGCGCAAAATATTTTTACTGGAGCGGACTACAATTTTGGAATTTCGAGCTTCAACAGTTTTTGGATGCAAGTACGTTACTTAAAATTTACACACACACATACAAATTTCGATTTTTGGCTCCCGAAAATAAAACCAAATCACCTCCAAAATTTCAATAATCAGCTGTTCTTTGCCTACTTTGTGTTGATATTTTGCGACTGTCAGTAAAGTCAGTTTGACATCTGAAGCTTCGTTCGGAAATTCTTGAGAGATTCATTTTACGCAAGCAGTAAATTGATTTGATTTTATAATAGTTTTTGCATACACTGAATTGTTGACAAAAATAAAATTTTGGCTATTATTTGGAAGCAGTTTCAATTGATCCAATGCCTTTAAATCGTACCCCTCCTAAGTCACCGGTTACGACGGCAACTGGTGCCCTAACTAAAGGTGAATACACCAGTAATGCGCCTATACGATCTGACTACATCCAGGAGCATACGAATGTCTCCCACAAATCGAAAAAGAAAAGACCAGCTTTAACTCAATCACCAGATCATAGTCCGGGAGCACCAGCAACTCAAGATGATGTCCAAAACATTGTTAGGGCTGAAATGAATGAATTTCTGGCTCAAATGAATAAATCACTTACTGATAAATTTAATATGGAGCTCAAAGACATTAAGGAAGATCTTAAGAGTTTCAAGGATTTACTCAACTTTATTAGCGAACAATATGAGGATTTGAAATTGGAATGCAAATTTTCCAGGGAAAGTATAAAGAAATTACAGGACGATAACGTTAGCCTCCAGTCATCTCTCACTAGCTTGAATTCTCGGATTAACCAACTTGAGCAACAAGCTAGAGTGAGCAACCTTGAGATTCAATGTGTGCCGGAACGCAACAATGAAAACTTGTTATCGGTAGTGACCAAGCTTGGTGAGACTATTGGATGTGATATTGCTGAATCTAGTATCGAGCGCTGTACACGCGTGGCTAAGGCCAATCCATCTAGTAGTCGTCCGAGATCAATAATTGTTAAATTTGAGCGAAGGATAACTCGGGACCGGTATTTGGCTGCGGCAATTAAGTACAATAAATCGAAGCCTACTGATAAATTATGTACTGCAAATATTGGTATCTCTGGTGATAAAAAACCCATCTTTGTAACCGAACATCTTTCACCTTCAAACAAGGCTCTTCATGGTGCTACTAGACTAAGAGCAAAATCAAAAGGTTATAAATATGTATGGGTTCGAGACGGCAAGATCTTTGTTCGAAAGGCTGATGACTCGAACTTTATAATTATTCATAACATGGATAATTTAGATAAGTTAGTGTACGGCGCGTAATGTTGTAAATAGTCATAAGTTATCATTATAAACTTTGTTACCTTATTTAGTTAGTAAGATATTAGTCCTTAAGTGTACCTATAATAAAAATAGAATAGTTGTGTTTTTTATTACCTATATATAATAAATAAATAATAGTAAATAGGGTTAATTAAGCTATAAAAAGCAATAATAGACATAAGAAAACAATGTAAATAGGCTTATGTAAAAATAAAAATAGAAAGTGGCTCTCGGCACGGTAACGCCTATTGTTCTGGCCAAAAATTCGTATCGACCAATAGGAGCGCAGCACGCTCTCCCGCACTCGTACCGTTAGGCACCGATAAAAAAATAGGATAAAAGAGACGGCATTAGGCCGGCAGGCATTCAGATCCGTCCGTCCGATCCGTTGGGAGCGAACTGAGACCAAACCGAGTCGTAGTAGTCGTTCGTTTGTGAGCCAGTCGAAGTTTTATTACTGTTTCAGTGTTAATTGTTTCAGTGTTGTAAACGTCGTGTAATTGTTTGTGTTTACGAATGGTGTTTTGTTCGTGTAGTGTCCGTGCTGTACAATAGGGAGCCTGCAATTGTTTCTATTAGCAGGCAAGCCTAAATCTCAAGTCAAACCGCATTGTCTTTTTGAAGACAAGCCCGGTATTGATGCCTTCAGGGGCCCTCGGGTCTCTGAGGAGAGGAAGTTCATAAACCTCTTGCTACCGTTCATCCTCTTTCGCCGTATACGCCGCCAATTCCGGTCTGCTTTATGCAGGGCTCTTTCGGTATTGGACGGTGTAACGGAGTCGGGGTAAAACTTGCAGCAGCACTGTGATGGCCGTCAATCGTGCCCCCAATAACCCATCTTCCTCTTCGTATTCGTCGTCGAGTGATGAAGAAGAAGAAAGTGCCAGTAGAAACGTGAGTCCTGGGTCGATGGCCTCGCTGCCGTCCCCGGGCCTACGAGTTCAACAAAAAGCGTCGTCGCCTGTAGCCAGCGTTGCTAGTGACGAACTAATCTCTCCAAATAGAAGCAGAAGTGAGGGCAGACAGTCAGCTGTGTCGCTCGAGTCCGTCGCGCGTACCATTTCCGAGTTGAGTGGTCGTCGGGCCGTCATCGAATCGGACCGATTGATGATCAATCGGCTCGCCGATGTAGGGCTCGTGTCGGCCACTACAACTCGGCAAATGGAACATAGTTTCGAAACCGAGTCAGACAGCTCCTCCTCCGCCCCTCCTACCCAAGCCGACATAGAACGCCTCGAGGTCATCAGTGCCTCACTAATAAGCCTACCGCCTTCTTCTCTGTTTCCGCATCATTATGGACGTCGTCTCCGTATCGTTGTATCGCCAACAGAAGACGTAGAAGCAGATGCAAAACGCCGGTGCAGCGTAGTTACACCTACACCGCATGCGGACCTAATTCCGCCAACCGCCGACGTGTCAGCGACTACCAAGATGGATGCACCGAAACCTGATCGTGCCGTCCCGCTCCCTCTACCTAGGAGGGAAAGAGGCAGACCAACTAGGAAAGTAGGTCACGAGTTGCCGCTGCCGATCGCTTCGACGAGTGGCGCCACTATCTACGCAGCTGCGCCACCGAGCCAGCCGACTACTGCGACGTTGCATTCCTTAAGTGTGACGTCACAGCAGAGTTCGTCAACAACACCAAATAAGGAGTTGTTGACAACACCGACGCAGCGAGTGTTGTCTCCACCAACGTTTGCGAGTTGTGATGTCGGATCTGTGCAGCCAGCTGTGTCAACCACTACGACGAAACATACATCGAGTGTGACGTCACGACCAAGTGTGACTTTGTCAACAGTAACTCCAAATAAGGAGTTGTTGACAACAACTACTCAACGAGTGTTGCCTCCACCGACGTTTGCGGATACTATTCGCCGCACCCCGCCGCCCCTTGCCCCTGCCGACACCCGCGCTGCCCACTCGCAGCAATCATCGACGTTGCCGACGCCTCCGCCCCCTCCGCCGCCCCCGCCTCAGCCTTCGCCGCCCCCGGCCCAGCCATCGAGCTCCGCCGGCGCGCGCCCAGCTGACCCGCAGGCAAAAGCGGACAAGAAGCCCAGGTACCCACCATTGGTGGTTGAGTACCTCCCGGATTGGCCCACGCACTTCAGGACACTGAAGCAACAGTTAGGGCGCGCACCAAGCGCGCGCCCATATGGCAAAGGTGTCCGATTTACTCCAACTGAAGAAAGAGAGTATCGTATGGTACAGAAATACCTAACGAACTTAGAGAAGGAGACAAATGTCTCCTGGTTCTCGTACTCTCTGCCGGCGGAGCAGTGTATGAAGGTGGCCATTAGAGGCCTGCCCGAAGACACTCCCCCTGAAATGTTAATGGATGAGCTTCGCAACCTGGGATACGAGCCGGAACATGCAAGATGCATCAAGGCCCGTCAAGGGCGACCAGGCTGCATATTCTTCGTGCGTTTGCAGCGAACCCCGGATATTTCCCCGGGCATTTTCGAGATCGACGAACTCCTATGTATGGCGGGGGTTCGCATTGATGCCTGGAGAGGAAGACGCGGACCGGCGCAGTGTCACCGGTGCCAGCAATTTCGACATTCGTCGCATTGCTGCCACCGGCCGATAGCATGTGTCCGGTGCGGGGGGGAGCATGCCGCTAAGGACTGCCCCCGCCCGAGGGAGGAACCAGCAACATGTTGCAATTGCAACGGCCCCCACCCCGCGAACAGCCAGAAATGCCCCGTATTAAGGAGAGAGGCGCGCAACAGGCAAGCTGGAACTGTAGCGCGCTCTACGGGCCCACTAAAAAGAAATGAAAACCATGTGGCTGAATCGGCCCCGAACACATTGATGGCAACAGCCAACGATGCCCGGCCCGCAGTAGCGGGACAGAAAAAGAAAAGGCGGAGGAACAAGAAAAAGAACCAGAACAAGAAGGAAGGTTTGGAGGCGGCGTCGGCAGCCGCCCAACCGTCTACAAGTTCGGCGGTTCAACAAAAACTTGTACCTACCCGAGACGCCGCTGCCGCCACAAGAACAGTCAACAAGACTACAACTACACGGGGCCCTGCCGCAGCAGAGCCGGTGTCCACACGCACAGCCGCCCCCGCGCCCCAAACGCGGGGTAGAAAGGCGCCCCCCCAACCCAAACCCAAGAAGGGTGAGGCGGGGGGAGCGGAACCAGTGCATATTGCCCTACGCAACATTTTTATTGAAATGTTGCAGGCAATGAACACCGGGGCCAGCATGGACCCAATTATCCTGAGAGCCGTGACGGCAATTGCCCAATCCGGAACAGCGCCAGATAATTAGGATTGTCCACTGGAACTGTGGATCCCTGAAAGAGAAGCTATCAACACTTAAAGCTTTCCTCATAGAACACCAACCGGACGTGGTGCTACTATCAGAAACAATGCTGACTTCAACATCAACTGTGAAGGTATCCGGTTACCACATATACAGGCAAGATGAGATCACTGCTGAATCTCGAGCATACCGAGGGCTGGCAGTATTCGTCAAGCGCCGCTTCGTGCATCAGCCTCTGCCGACAGTATGTTTGCGGTCAATGTACGCGCTGGGTGTTGAGCTTTGTTATGGGGGATCTTCCCCACTCAGAGTTTACGCAGCGTACCGCCCGCCGTTCGGTCGCCTGTGTCCGGGTGACATTCGCCTGTTGTTAGACACAAAGGTGCCGACTATGGTTGCGGGCGACATGAACAGCAAACATACGAGTTGGAATTCATGTCGCAACTGCCCAAATGGAAACATTCTCTTCAACTTGGCAGAACAAGCGGGCTACGTCGTCGACGGACCAGAGGTCCCAATCCCAACACACTACCCGCACAACGTCCAACTCAACCCAGACGTACTCGACGTCGTAGTTTATAACGAGCTGAACTGCCAGCTCAGCCAGGAGGTCCTGTACGACGATATGGGATCTGACCACTTGCCTATTATGCTCTGCCTAACCGGACTGCCCACAAGCCTGCCCACGTTAGCACCACGCCGCTCCACGGACTGGGAAGTGTTTGCAAAAACACTTAACAAGACCGTGCTGCCAATTTTCCCCCTTCGTCTCCCTGAGGACATTGATAGATTGGCTTCAATGTTTACTGAGAAATCTCAAGAGGCTCTGGAAATAGCCACTACAGAGCGTGCAGCTTGCTCGCGCCGTCAACACCTACCGTTTGCATTAATGGAGCTAATAGCAAACAAACGGCGCCTGCGTAAGTTATACCAGAGTACCCGCTGCCCAACAGCGAAACATAGTCTCAATGTCCTGACAGAAAGGATAAAGAGAGAAGTTTGCAATGTATCTAAGCAGTCATGGGAACAGCACGTCCAGAAAGTGGATGATGAGGGATGGACAGGGATCCACCGCCTCTGCCGCTCTCTGACCGGTGCGAAAGAACCCATAAGACCGCTCCTGGCCGCGGACGGCACCCCCCGGTACCGTGCAGCAGACCGAGCGAACATCTTCGCGGAATGCCTAGAACGCCAGTTCCGCCCGAATCCAACCGAGGAAGTCAACCATGTTGCAGCAGTAGAGCAGCACCTCCGTGACTATTTGGCTCCACCGATAGTGCACGAGGAGGCTCCAGTGGTTGTCTCACCCGGACAGGTCCGACGTACCTTGCTTGCCACCAAAAGGCGAAGTGCCCCAGGCGTTGATGGGATCACGAATATGGCGTTACGTCATCTCCCGCCGCGAGCTCTTGCGGCGGTGACACGCCTATTCAACGGTATCCTTCGCCTGGGGTACTTTCCCACAGCCTGGAAAACAGGCAAGGTTCGGATGATACCGAAGCCCGGGAAGAGTACACTCAAGCCCGAGAGCTACAGACCAATAACATTACTGCCCTCAATTTCAAAGGTGTTCGAGAAGCTTTTGCTGCGGCACCTAGTCCCACATATAACACCTAGGGACGAACAGTTCGGATTCAGGGCCGAACATTCGACAACCCTACAGATTGCCAGAGTACTGCACTACTTCACCGCAGCCCTCAACAAGAAGGAGAGTGGTGTTGCAGTATTTCTGGACATGGAGAAGGCGTTCGACCGTGTATGGCATGATGGCCTGCTGTACAAGTTGTCGCAATCGACTGCTCCTCGCAGATTGCTACAAGTTCTTGCATCTTTCTTGCAAGATCGCAAATTTTTCGTTGCCGTTGGAAACGCAGAGTCCGACGTGCGGCGCATTGAGGCCGGAGTACCGCAGGGGAGCTGTCTCTCCCCCGCGTGTTACGCATGTTACACCGACGACATTCCAGTCACCGGTGGAACAAAACTGGCCCTATTCGCAGATGACGCAGCATACTACGTCACGTCGTTAAACCCGGCACTTGCTGCGTCCAAGATGCAAAGGGCCCTAAACGACATACCGAGATGGCTTGCGGATTGGAGACTGTCGGTGAACGTGCATAAGACGCAAGCGCTGCTCGTCACCAGACGACATGCAAACCCGCCGAAATTACAGATGCAAGGACAAGACATTGAGTGGTCCAACACCGCGAAGTACCTCGGGGTGACACTCGACCGTCGACTGTCCATGAAGAAACACGTGGATAAGACAGTACAGTTAGTACGATCTGCCCGCGCCCTACTCCGCCCAGTGCTCTCGACAAGCCTCCTACCCCTACGTGCAAAAGTAGGTGTGTATAAAATGTACGTGCGAACGCGACTCACGTACGCATCCCCGGCGTGGTACGCGCTTACCTCGCCGACCCAAAGGAAGCGACTACAGGCGCAACAGAGCCTCACGCTGCGGTCGATAGTCAGAGCTCCTCGGTACGTGAGGAATGACGTCATCGCACGTGATTTAAAAATCGAGAGCCTCGACGATTTCATCGCCCGCCTCGCCACGAACATGTTCCGGCGTGCGGATGCGTCGAGCCAGCCACACGTTAGGGGCTTGGCACCGCTACACGCACGACCACCGGAAGGCAAGGCATTCACTTCTTGTTCGAGCGCCATAGAAACAACAACACGTTACTGTACCGAGCTTCACCAAGTATTGATTTAATGAATGGCATTTTATTTCGACCTACAAAACCAGCATAGTAAATGTACCATCGTGTACATTAATGGTCCTTCGAGCGCCGGATTTATAGAAGAAAAAACAGTCCAAATATAGAAGAAAAACAGAAAAATGCCGTCAACGAGATCAAGCAAGGCGAAAGGTGCAACTGAAAAAGAAACGCAATCAGCAAATGAAGATTCAGCCAACACTGCTCAAGAATCCGAAACAGCCACGACCACGACGCAGTAGACCGCTACTACAGAAGAAACAGCAACCACGCGGTCTACAGAAACCGTCGCGGATCGTGATGAAACAGCCACAGCAGCTGCGCCCAACCCAAAGGACGCGAAGTCAAGAAAAGGGGAAAAAGCGAAGAGAATGGCACTAGCCAGGGCGGAAATCCTCCGCCTACAATTAGAATATGCTGCCGCCAGAATGGCCGCCCTAGAGGCGGAAACAGATTCAGACATCGAAGAAGACGACGCTACCGTCGTCTCTGAAAGAACCACAGCACGACGGGTCGCCGAATGGGTACAGAAGAGCGACCGGCCAATCCTGGCTATTGAGAACCAACCTCATACCAAAACAGAACCTGCCGTCGCGCCGCAACCCGCCGTTTTGCCGCAGCCCATCGTCGTGCCACAGCCTATCGTCGTGCCACAGCCTACCGTCGTGCCGCAGCCTACAGGTGTACCACAACCGACAACAGTGAACCTCAGCGAGCTCGCCTCAGCAATCACGTTAGCAGCAAAATCAGGCAGTCGACTACCGCATCGCCACACCGACCTGCCTGCCTACAGTGGTGCATACCAAGAATGGCTGTCTTACAAGGCGGCGTACACAGAAACATCAGAACTTTACACCGAGATAGAAAATGTCACACGCCTACGCCGCAGCCTACGGGGACACGCCAGGGAAGCGGTGGAGAGCCTGTTAATACATACTTCGAAGCCACAAGACATCATGAAAACTCTAGAAACACGTTTTGGCAAACCGGACACCATCGCACTCGCCGAGTTGGAGCGTCTCCGTTCGTTACCTCGCCTCTCCGATACAGCAAGAGACATCTGCGTGTTCTCCACAAAGGTGTCCAACATAATCGCCACGTTGCAAGCACTCAAGAAAATCTACTACCTCTACAATCCTGAAGTCACAAGAGCAGTAATAGAAAAGTTTTCACCTCAAATGCGGTTCCGGTGGTTCGACTTCACTTCAACAGACAACATCGAAGAAGCTGACCTACTTAAGCTGTCAAGATTCCTAGAAAAGGAAGCCGAAAAATGCAGCCCGTACGCCCAGCCTGAACCTGTATCAAGACAAACAGACTTCGAACAGAAAACTCAACGTGCGCCTGCGCGAAAACAGAAAACATACACAGTGAACGAGCGAGACAACGAATCAAAGTGTCCCGTATGCGAGAAACGTGGTCACATAGCAACAGAATGCAAGCAGTTTACAGAAACAGAAACTAACGCCAGGTGGGACCTGGCTAAATCAAAATACCTATGCTTCAGATGCCTAGGATACAGAGCCAGAACACATCAATGTCAAGCAAAAAAGTGTCAAGTCGATGGATGTCAACGTACGCATCACAAGTTACTTCACTTCCAACCGAAATCAACTTCTGCAGAACCCGAAACGAAGAGCGACGTGGTCACCAACATATGGTCAGCGGCCGTCGAGTCAAGATCATACCTAAAGATCCTGCCAGTACAGGTGTCGGGACCAAAAGGCAAAATAAACACCTTTGCCTTATTAGATGACGGATCAACAGTCACTCTGATCGACAACAGCGTCACTAAGAAGACCGGACTCAAGGGCACGCCAGAACCACTCCGAATCGAAGCAGTTGGAAACACTGAAGTTGAAGCATCGAAGTCTCGACGTGTCACCATAACCATTTGCGGCACGGCGGGAGAACACAGCATACAAGCCCACACAATCAACGGTTTGCACATAACGCCACAGAAGATATCAGACGTCGACATCACCGGCTGCAAACACCTCACAGACATCGCAGCACAACTTACCTACAGTGTGGGTACTCCTGGCATACTCATCGGGCAAGACAACTGGCACTTACTGATCGCCTCAGAAGTTCGTCAAGGCAGCAGACACCAGCCGGTGGCATCCCTAACGCCACTCGGATGGGTGCTCCACGGCTCACGCAAACGCATACTTGGTCAACAGTTACATCAAGTCAACCATATACAGCAACAAGATGACGACATGAACGAGCAGCTCAAACAGTACTTCGCAATAGAATCACTCACAATAGAACCCAAGAAACCCCAGAGTGACCCAGAGCAACGTGCACTTGTCATCCTTGAAGAACACACCAAGCAGCGTGAAGACGGCCGTTACGAAACAGCTTTGTTATGGAAGACTCCAGACGTCGTCATGCCAAACAACAAAGAAAACGCCTTGAAGAGATTGTCCAGCACAGAAAAGAAGATAGATAAAAACCCACAGCTGAAACAGAAATACAACGAACAGATGGCTGCGCTCATACAAAAGGGGTACGCCGAACCTGCACCGAAAGAAGCTAAAGAAAATAGAACGTGGTACTTACCACATTTTCCAGTCATCAACGCCATGAAACCGGACAAAGTACGTGTGGTACACGACGCTGCAGCCAAAACCAAGAACGTTTCACTCAACGATCACCTGCTCACCGGTCCAGACCTCCTACAGTCACTCCCAGGAGTCATCATGAGGTTTCGCCAACATCCCATCGCTGTCACTGCCGACATCGCCGAGATGTTTATGCAGGTGAAAATAAGACCCGAAGATAGAGACGCACTTCGATACCTGTGGAGAGAAGATCACCGTGGAAACCATGAAGTCACAGAATACAGAATGACGTCACTCATATTTGGCGCCACTTCATCTCCATCAACCGCTATCTTCGTGAAAAATATCAACGCTAAACGTTATCAAGACAGTCACCCGGCAGCACACCGCGCAATAGAAAAAAACCACTACGTTGATGACTACCTACAGAGCTTCCCGACCGAAGAAGAAGCCATACAGACAGCAACCGACGTACGCAACATACACCGAGAAGCACACTACGAGTTGCGACAATGGGCATCGAACTCACCGGCGGTACTTACAACTCTGAGCACCGACGAAGATAAGAAAAAACAGCAAATAATAGACTTGAAAGATGGCAGTACAACAGAACGTGTGCTCGGCCTCATATGGGAGTACCACGCAGACAAACTTACCTTCAATCTCAACTTGGCGAGATTACCACCAGATATAGTGAACAAAGACACGCCCACCAAGAGGGACATATTGAAAATAGTTATGTCATTGTTCGACCCGCTCGGCTTCGCATCACCGGTCACCACAAGAGCCAAACAAATACTACAAGAAGTCTGGCGCCGGGGCACCGACTGGGATCAATCGATAGAAAAAGACTTACAGCCACAGTGGACAGAGTGGATGTCACACCTACAACGCCTCGCCGCAGTGAAAATACCTAGATGTTACCTACAGTACAGCAGCGCCGACCGCATCGAGCTACACACATTCGTCGACGCCAGTGAAGTAGCATACGCTGCCAGCCTCTACTGGCGCGTGACAACACCGGACGGGCAGGTGACAACATCACTCATCATGGCGAAGGCACGCGTGGCACCCCTCAAGGTCACGTCGATCCCGCGCCTCGAACTACAAGCAGCAGTGATGGGCAGTCGCATGGCAACAACCATCATAGAAGAGCACGACAGAAAACCAGACTCCAAGACCTACTGGAGTGACAGCAAAACAGTGTTGGCGTGGCTGAGAAACGGGGCACGCTCATACAAACCGTACGTCGCCCATAGAATAGCAGCAATCGAAGAAAACAGCAAAATCAACGAGTGGAGGTGGGTGCCTACCAAATTGAACGTCGCGGACGATGCCACACGTGACGTCCCCCCGGACTTCAACACCGATCACCGTTGGTTCACCGGACCGCCGTTCCTGCGAGACGACCCCTCAACGTGGCCAACGGAAACCGTCACCGACACGCCACACACCGGTGAAGAAAGAACATGTCACATACAGAACAAAAAATCACAAGAAAATATCAGTGAAGCCCTACCGCAAATAGACAGATTTTCCAAGTGGGAACGCCTCCTAAGAAGCACCGCTCGTGTACTGCAATTCATACAGTTGTGCAGACAAACGAACAGAACACAACAAAGAAAAGGATGCGGCATGGACAAAACACAAGAAACAGAAAAAACACTCTGCACGCCCCCTACAGTCAAACAAGAAAACCGAAAAATGCTATATACCTATCGACGGTGACCTACTGCGACGTGCCGAGTCACTACTAGTTCGTGCGAGTCAACGAGACTCATTCAAAGAAGAAATGGACGCCATCAACAACGACAGACCGCTGTCGACACGGAGTCGACTGCGCCACCTATCAACAGAAATAGTAAACGGAGTGATAACACTAAAATCAAGAATACACGCCGTGAAAGAAGTCGAAGAAGCTGTCAAAAGGCCCGCCATCCTGGACGGAAACCACCCGGTTACCCGTCTCTACATAGACCACATACATAGACGTCTTCACCACTCCGGTATAGAAAAAACCTTGAACGAGTGCAGACAACAATATTGGATCATCAAACAGAGACCTACAGTAAAAGCAGTCATACATAACTGCTTACCCTGCCGAATAAGAAAAGCGTCGCCGCCAACGCCCCCTACCGGTGATCACCCAACATGCAGATTGGCACACCACAGACGTCCCTTCACGTATACTGGTGTAGACTACTTCGGGCCACTGACCATCACCGTGGGACGGACAACACAGAAAAGATACGTCGCACTGTTTACGTGTCTCACAACACGTGCACTTCACTTAGAGGTCGCCGGGTCATTGACCTCTGACTCGGCGATCATGGCACTACGACGCTTCATAGCACGCCGAGGGTGCCCCACCGAGATATGGTCGGATAACGGTACCAACCTGCAGGGCGCCGACAAAGAACTACAGCGAGCACTCAACACAGCCACTCAAGAGGAGGCGAGCCGACGAGCAATCAACTGGCGGTTCATCCCCCCAAGCGCCCCCTTCATGGGCGGGGCGTGGGAGCGACTGGTGAGAAGTGTGAAAACCGCTCTCAAGACAGTACTTCATGAGAAAAACCCCTCACAGAAGAATCCCTGACGACGCTGCTGGCAGAGGTAGAAAATACAGTGAACAGTCGGCCCCTAACACATGTCTCAGTCGACCCCGAGGACATGGAGGCCATCACCCCCAACCATTTCTTACTCAGCGGCCCGTCATCATCAATAGCACCCGGTACCTTCACGGACAACGACCTGATCGGACGCAACCACTGGCGAACCTCACAGAGACTGGCAGATATGTTCTGGGCAAGATGGGTGCGTGAATACCTACCGGAGCTCCAATACAGGCGGGAGCCCTACGGACGAGGTGAAACACTCAAAATCGGTCACCTTGTCCTTATCGCCGACGGAACCCTACCAAGAAACATGTGGCCCCGTGGAATCGTCATCGCAGTGTATCCGGGACCAGACAACGTGATAAGAACAGCTGACGTCAGAACAAAGGGCGGAGTACTACGCAGACCTACCAAGAAGCTGGTTATTCTACCTATCCAGGCACACACCGTACAACAAGAATAGTTGCGTCACCCAACTCAAGATAACGTCGGTAACGCACGGCGGGAGAAATGTACGGCGCGTAATGTTGTAAATAGTCATAAGTTATCATTATAAACTTTGTTACCTTATTTAGTTAGTAAGATATTAGTCCTTAAGTGTACCTATAATAAAAATAGAATAGTTGTGTTTTTTATTACCTATATTATAATAAATAAATAATAGTAAATAGGGTTAATTAAGCTATAAAAAGCAATAATAGACATAAGAAAACAATGTAAATAGGCTTATGTAAAAATAAAAATAGAAAGTGGCTCTCGGCACGGTAACGCCTATTGTTCTGGCCAAAAATTCGTATCGACCAATAGGAGCGCAGCACGCTCTCCCGCACTCGTACCGTTAGGCACCGATAAAAAAATAGTATAAAAGAGACGGCATTAGGCCGGCAGGCATTCACTTCTTGTTCGAGCGCCATAGAAACAACAACACGTTACTGTACCGAGCTTCACCAAGTATTGATTTAATGAATGGCATTTTATTTCGACCTACAAAACCAGCATAGTAAATGTACCATCGTGTACAGTTAGTTTAAGATTTTTTTCCGATTCCATGCATGTTGCGATTTTATTTTAGTTTAAAATTCTCGTCCCAAATAAATATGTACTACCAAAATGTCCGTGGCTTAAAGACTAAGACACACTTATTTTATAAAAAATTGTCATGTAGTAGTTATGATTTAATAGTCCTCACAGAAACATGGCTGAATAGCAGTATTAATAGCAGCGAGTTGTTTGACAGCCGGTATACGGTGTATAGGCGTGATAGGGAATCTACCAAAAATGTAAAAAAAAAAGATGGAGGTGGAGTTTTAATAGCAATTTTAAAAAAGTTTAACTCAATGCATATGAAACAATGGGAAAGTCAGCTGGAAGATCTATGGGTAACTATGGATTTTCCCACTAGTAACTCTATACAAAGAATCGCACTCTGTGCTGTATATCTACCACCTCCTCTCGACTTTCAATTGATGAATGATTTTACTGAAAACTGTAACCGTGTACTTGAGAGCATTAACATAAAGAGTTGTATCGTAGGTGATTTAAACCTTGGATTTATTGACTGGCAGATAATCAACAGCTCTGCTGTTACTAATTACTCTCTTCCTGCAATAGGCACCCAACTTGTAGATTTTATAAATGTAAATGGCCTTCGTCAGTGCAATAATGTTATTAACAATAGAGGTAGGGTGCTCGATCTGGTACTTACTAATGTAACGATTTGTGAGGTTGATGAATCTATGGATGCCCTGAGTAATATTGACTTATATCATCCACCGATTAACGTAGCCATTTATTTTCCTTCAACTGTACATCTTAAACTTAATCCTGAGGTTAGGAGACACAATTATTTTAAAGCCAAATATGAAGCCATTAATAAGCATCTTAAAACATTGGATTGGAGTGTGTTGTTTTCTCATTGTCATGATGTGGATGATATGCTGAATTTGTTTTATAATTTATTAAGAGATACAGTAGAGAAGTTCGTGCCGCTAATTCCCTATAAAAATAATAATAAGCCCCCATGGATCAATAAACAACTAGCTAAAATCCTAAAAGAAAAAAACAAATTACGTCATCGTTATAAAATATACAAAAACCCCTTGGATAGGATCGAGCTTGATATAGTTAGTAAAAGATGTCATGCTATAGCAAAGGATAGTTATAATTCATATATCACCCACGTTGAAAACAAAATAGCTGGAAATTCGAAGTTCTTCTGGTCTTTTGTGAATAGTAAACGTTCAAACTTAAGTACATACCCAGAAAAAATGACTAGAGACATGAAGGTTGCTGTTGGTGGGTCCGAAATATCGAACCTATTTGCTGAACAATTTGTTTCTGTTTACAATGATAGTAGTCATCTTCTAAATTGTGATTATCCGGTATTGCAGTATCTTAACTCAGGCTTTGTTGGTAGTGATCACTTTTCAATTTTGCATGTTGATCAAAAGTCTGTACTCACGAAATTGAAAGGTCTTGACATATCAAAGGGTAAGGGTCCAGATGATTTTCCACCTGTTTTTATAAGAAATTGCGCAGATAATCTCGCGGCTCCACTTCAGATGATCTTTAATAAATCGTTATCTTCAGGTGTTTTTCCAAGCCATTGGAAAAAAGCTCAAGTAATACCGATTTATAAAAGTGATGACATTCAAAGTGTGAAAAATTATCGCCCAATATCTATTTTGCCAACTTTTGCAAAAATTCTGGAATCATTGGTAACCCCAAAGATTCAGGCTTATTTTAAAATGTACCTCAGTCCTCATCAGCACGGATTCATAGCCGGTCGATCAACTTGCACCAATCTTCTAGTATTTTCAGAAACTTTGATCGAAGCTATGGATAGTCTCAAGCAGACCGATGTTGTTTATACTGACTTCAAGAAAGCATTTGACTTGGTTTCGCATAAAATACTGTTAAGGAAATTAGAATCTTATGGGTTTACAGGATCTATGTTGAAATGGCTTGGGTCATACTTAACCAATCGTACTTTTTTTGTAGCTGTGGGCGGTTATGAATCTACACAACATCCAATTACATCCGGGGTGCCTCAGGGTTCTCATTTGGGCCCAGTTCTTTTTAATATATTTATCAATGACTTGGTGCAAAGCTTTCAATATTCCACTCCCTTTATGTTCGCCGATGACCTGAAGATTGTAAAAGTGGTAAGCTCCCTAAAAGATGTAGCTAATTTACAAATGGACTTAGAGAATTTAGCACAATGGTGTTTGGCTAACTGTATGCAGCTAAATTATGATAAATGTACACATATTAAGTTAACTCGCAATCACAATAAAATTGCTTCACACTACACAATCAACGGTAAGTCGCTTCAGGAAGTGGACTGTGTTAGAGATCTGGGAGTTTTATTCGACACTAAACTTACTTTCCAACCACATCTGGAGAATGTGTGTAAAAAATCATCTAGAATGCTTGGGTTTGTCTTGCGGAATGCAAAAATTTTCAGACAAGCTAAAACGAAAATAATGCTTTACAATGGTCTTGTTCGCAGTATTCTAGAATATTGTAGTGCAGTATGGCGGCCTCATTATGCAACTCACTCACTCCGACTTGAACGTGTGCAAAAAAGATTTGTTTCGAATCTTAGTTTTAGCGTGGGAATCCAGAAGAGAGTTAAATCCTATGATCAAAGATTGCATTACTTTAAGATGACGTCACTTTCAAATCGTCGTGATATATTGGACTTGGCCCTTTTGCATAAACTTTTTAGAAATACTGTAGATTGCCCGGATCTTCTGTCTAGGTTCAACTTCTAAATCCCTCTTAGATATCCACGTAATTATATCAAGCTCTTAGTGCCACCTTTTAGGAGAACCAATTTAGGTGCAAATTCCGCGATTCCTAGACTTAGTCGTCTACTTAATGAACGCTGCGATGCCACCGATATCTTTTCGGATTCTCTTAGAAGCTTTCGGAAGATAGCAGGTGAATTTATCTGCAGACGTTAATTAAACATGAATTCTTAGTTTCAAATTTATATATGTCGTCCATATCGTGCACCTATACCACTACCACATCAACTTGCACTTCTGACTGTTGTGTGCTCGATTAATTTTGTATTTTTTTTTTGGTTATTGATATTTGTTTAACAATGTAATGTTTAGTTTTAGATATATATATTATATTACTGTAAGTTAATTTGGAGAACTTTATTACTCTTGTAATTAATGGCATGTGGTGTATGCCTATTATTGGTTATGCATTTAGCTTAATTTATAATGTATGTTTTGTCAACCTAATTTTTGATGTAATAACTGTTGGTGTATTTTAATTAAAAAAAAAAAATAAAAAAAAAATACTTGATTTTTTAAGTTAGACCAAAGTTGATCATGTAAATGGAGACAGTATTTTGACCTCCGTACGTTGTAATAAGCTAGTATTTGTAAACTGTGTTGGTTTTAGAATTTTTTAGAATGTTTTGAACTAATTACCATCTGTTTATAATTACCGTTGTATGAAAAATTGTATATTAATAAATATGGTTTAACCAAATGGTAAAAATATTACCAATTAAGATATTGATTTATTTAGTTTGTTTTACCTGATTTTCATTAAATGTGTCCAATTTTTAATAAATTATAGCAAAGATAAAGTGTCTTTTTTACTATTGGTTATGGTTATGAGGGACATCGTTAATTCTATTGCTTTATTTATATTTGTACAAATTAATAATGTGTGATATTATCATTACATTATATATCATATTTTACATAGACTTGATGATATTTTCCAATTACCGTTGCATTAAATATTAAACTTTTCTAATTACCATACTCATAAAAAATTTAAGTCTCATTAACTAGAAAACCACCATTAATTGTTAAATGCCTCATTAATTATTGAATTCGTATCTTTGATGTGTTTCATATTTTAATATGTTTAAGTCAAATCAGTGAAAAATAAAAAAAGGTTACGGTAATTAGGCAAAGAACGCCGAATTGGAGAATGACCGATAAAACGTACAAAAGAATATCAAGCGAGGTAAATTAAAAGGATCCCACCATTCCTACCGCACTGCCTGTATGATATTTGAGAAGCTTTCATAAAATATTAATAGCAGTTTGCACGAAAATATATTGCTGTTTCCCAAACCTACATACAATACAAGCTTTATCCGCTGCTGTGTAGACAATTTTAGACAATTTTATTGCAACTTTTATAGGAATATTAAACATATTTTACGCTCTTTAGATTGCCTTATGTTGAATTTTGATAGTACTTGAAATGTTATGGAAATAAAGAAATACAATTATTGACAAAAATAAGACAAAAGATGGCAATAGGGTATAGACTCAGTAGCTAGTATTTATTTACTACTTTTCCGCCTAGTGTCTTCAAATCAAATCAAATCAAAAAGTCATTTATTCAATTTAGACCCTGGTTACACACAGTTGAATTTACCACCGGTTCGAAAGAAGACTCCGGCAAGAAACTCAGCAAGGCTTTCACTCACGTTTCCCTATTTTACCTTTTTAGGGGTTGGATTTCCGGGAATCCTTTTTTAGTGCACCCCTTTGGGTACTTTAGGGATATTTCTTCCCAATTTCCGTCTTATTACATGTTTTTTTTTTACTTACTTTGTTTAATGCCTGTGTTTGACCACAATCTCACCATGGTAAGTAATGATGTGGCCGAAGGTGGTAAGCACACAAAGCCTAGGAGGAACTGGCTCTCAAGTGCAGCTGTCGGTACACATCGATAGGTGCTTGGCGACAGATTTTCAACTTGAGGGTGGTAGCCAGCCAGGTGGGCACTACAAAGTACCCTACCACCGTGCTATGGTTTTCCTGAAGATGTTTGTTTTCCTTCACCGAATACTCAAGCTCATTGTAGGATTCGAACCCGGGACCTTCGTCTAGGTATCCGACGGCACTACCACTGAGCTAAGACGACGATTAAATCTATATATATAAAAATCAATGCCACTTTTCGTTGTAATTTTATAACTCAAGAACGGGCTCACCTATCCAAACCAAATGTGTAGGCTTTGTTCGGACTATTTAGTAGATGGTTTATGTGAAGTTTGCACAAAATCGGTCGAGCGGTTCTTCATTTATCACATTTTTTGTGACAAATGAATTGAATAAATGGCGGATCTGGGGATTTTCCTGTCAAATTTAGGTAGGGCTAGGGTAGGGGTAGGGTAGGGTAGGGTAGGGTAGGGTAGGGTAGGGTAGGGTAGGGTGGGGTGGGGTAGTGTAGGGTAGGGTAGCACCACGCGAACGAAGTCGCGCCGGGCAGCTAGTAATATATAATATATGGTTTAGTAAACCAGGTTTATGATAGTCCCGGCTCTTTTGTTATATGACGTTAGAAATGACGTATATATTTTAAAACCTGAGTTTTTTTAGACTTGCTTTAATATTTTAAAACCTGAGTTTTGTTAGACTTGCTTTAAACCATCTCGTATTAAGGGGGTATCGAGGTCCATCAGATTAAGTTATCAGTCAGACAGTGTTAGAGTTTTATTACGTAGACATTACAAACGTATACAAAACACAGCGACATTGGCATTTGTACGCCGGATATGAGACTTTATGACCTTTATGTGAAAGCCTATTGTCCAACCAGTTATTTCTTAGCATTCATCGTCCTTGAATGTTAGTTTTACTTGCTAGGAAACATCCCGTAACTTCCAAACAAAATTGTTCCTTGAAAAAACATCAAAAGTTTATGGGCAGAAAGCACAGATCGATAGATAAGATAAGATGTCGGGTGAATGAATAAACATTGAACCTACACAAATGTCTGTTTTAAGTAAAAGGGAGGGGGGAAGCTTTACGTAAGTGAAAATAAACAGGGATACGCATTTTGTTGTTTTGATGGGTTGATAAATACTAAGTTGGAGATAAATAACATTGTATGTATTATCCTCATGTTTACCTCGACGTACTTATATTGTACACTATTCCCGCTTTTTAGGGTTCCGTAGCCAAATGGCAAAAAACGGAACCCTTATAGATTCGTCATGTCTGTCTATCTTTCTGTCCGTCCGTATGTCACAGCCACTTTTTTCCGAAACTATATGAACTATAATGTTGAAACTTGGTAAGTAGATGTATTCTGTGAACCGCATTAATATTTTCACACAAAAATTAGAAAAGCAAAACAATAAATTTTGGGGGTTCCCCATACTTAGAACTGAAACTCATTTTTTTTTTAAATAAAACCCACAAGTTTGGGATGTCTATGGATAGGTCTTCAAAAATGATATTGAGGTTTCTAATATATTTTTTTTTTAAACTGACTAGTTTGCGCGATAGACACTTCCAAAGTGGTAAAATGTGTGTCCCCCCCTGTAACTTATAAAATAATAGAATGATAAAACTAAAAAAAAAAATATGAACATTACGATGCAAACTTCCACCGAAAATTGGTTTGAACGAGATCCACTATGTAGATTTTTTTAAATACGTCATAAATTGAAATTCATATCAAATTATCAGGTCTATACCTACTACCATTTACTTATATACCTACAGGTTTGTACGGAACCCTCGGTGCGCGAGTCTGACTCGCACTTGGCCGGTTTTTATTTTATTATTGCTCTATTGTATAAATTAAATTTTGTCAACAGCGTGGCCTCAAAGGAATCCGTTTCTGACACCTGTGAATATTGGGCTAATCTCAGAAATGGAAACCATTGCGATGGCAAAAAAATTTCCGTTTACGGCTTTCACAGGATGGTCCAGTCTTTTGCTTTGGCCACTTGGCCAATATTAATAGGTGTCAGAATCGAATTCTTTCGGCGGCCGCACTGTAAAAACATATTATTTGGTAACTTTTTCCTGTAGGTTTAAATAGGGTGTAATTTTGTATGACTTTTTTTTTTATCTTCGTTCTAAGTTAAATTTCTCAGGAATGCAAATGAATTCGAGTGCAAGCTAGTATTTTATAAAAGAACACATCGATGGACGCTTAAGAAAAGATTATACTATATTAAACCATGCTTAAAATATCTAAGCATAGCATAAGTACGTAGTATATGGGTTTAATTAAGTAAAGGACCGTATGTAGCGCTGAAATGGTGAGATGTTATGGAGGTCGTATTGATCCGTACTATTATGTTACTGCAGATGGCATATAAGGGTTCAAATGATCAAAGCTGTAGGAAATGTTTGTCTTATGTGTTCATTTTAATTAAGTAAATGGACTAATAAAAGTAATAATTATAATATATTTTTATGCCTTCTGCGGTCGACACCATGGGCCGTGCGGGTCTGATGCTCGCCGTTTATGCTCGCACTTTGTCTTCAAAATTGATCGAGGCCTCCGGAGACCAGCGAGGCAGCTTGGCCACAGAGGATTGAAGGGAACAGAGACCAAGCTTCATACAAACGCGCTACGGTAGGTACACAACTACGAGCTTGAGGCGCGTGTGTGCGAAAGCACAGGCGGCTCGTCACATACGAGTCGAAACCGGTTTATACTGTCACGGCCTGTGCTCAAACTCAGGGCACTCGCGCATCGTGTTTGTTTACGTTTAGATTTTAATAATAGAATTTTAATATCCAAATGTGTAAATATGGTTTACTTTACTGAGTATATGAACAATAATATAATGAATAAGTTTTCTATTAGTATCTTGCATATAATAGGTAGGTAGGTATTAGCTTTCTGGTAAATTGTTTTTATATTGTCTCTTTTCTCGTAAATTAATGGCATGATGGGTGTTTATGATTTCATATACGTAGGTGTACCTACATACCTATCCTATTTAACGAGCATGTATGTTTTGAGATCTCGAAAACGGCTTCGATGAAATTTGCTATATGGGGGTTTTTGGGGGCGATAAAGTGATTCAGCTAGATTTCATCTCTGGGACAACGCGATCTGCCGAGTTTGCGAGCAAATCTTAGTCACACAGATACCTGCGTCAAAACTAGATTTGCATTTTAGTACCACTTCCTAATAATCTGTAATATGTGAATAGCAATATTCTATCATCACGAAAAAGCTGATAGGTATACATTTTTATGTATTCATTTAATGTTATTCTCCTGTGCTAACCCTACCAAAATAGGTATGATTTTTGAACGCTTCTTAGAAGCTTGTACTCTGTTCCCTTCAATCCTCTGTGGCTTGGCTATCCAAAGAGGAAACGCTGCCAGGCTTCTGGGAACCTTGCCGTTAATCGGAAGCAGCGGCAGACTTGAGGAAATTTTCTATATATAGATTGTAACTTGTACATATTTGTTGTAAATAAAGTTTCTGTATGCCATTAAGTAAGTGATAATTAGATAAATCAGTTAAAATGTTAATGTTGTTTTTATAAATGAAAATATTTCGAGAGGAAGAATATTATTATGAATGTATTTATTTTAAAAAGAATATCACAGTCATTAGTGGTAATAAAAAAAGTAAAAATGCAAGAAACCAGATACCTAACTCCAATGGAATCCTCAATTATCATCTGGATGTTTTTACTTTAGCACGCTATGGTAAGTGATGGTTTCATAGAGTTAGAATATTATAGAGCTACTTTACTAGAGTACGGTCTGTGAGTACGGGTACGGTCTAAATGCCTTGAAGCGAAGTGCGCGTACATAGTTTGAACGACTCAAATACAATAATGAATGCCAATTTCTCGTTTTCGATCGACACTTTAACCGAGAACTAATGACAAGGAGTCCTTATCGACATTTTTAACCGACTTCAAAAAATGGAGGAGGTTCTCAATTCGGTTGTATGTTTTTTTTTTCTTTTTTATGTTTGTTACCTCATAACTCCGTCATTTATGAACCGATTTGGAAAATTCTTTTTTTGTCTGGAAGGGTACACTTCCCGTTTGGTCTCATTGTCATCAGATCAGGATTTGATTACTTCTTCGTGTACTTTGAAGTCGGTTTAAGTTTTTTGTAAAACAGTCCAATTATGTCTGACTGTAAATCAACTAGTGTACGATATATCTGTGAATGCATCTATATGGGAACTGCTCACGATTCGCACTGGGCACGCTACCACTCTATATATTTGCTTGAGCCTTTAGACTCGGTTCAGCGACGTGCCGTCAGAATTGTTGACGATCTCGAGCTCACAAGCGGTTTAGAGCCCCTCAGTCTGAGGAGAGACTGCCTCCTTATGTGTGTTCTACCGCTTGTACAACGGAGAGTGTTCGACTTGATGCACCCGGCTACCTTCCACCATCGCAACCCTCGCCATCGACGGGGATCCTCACACATTGAAACCAGAATTGTTTCGAACTGTGCGGGCTAAAAGGAGTTTTCTTCCGCGGACGTTCGGACCGTGGAATGATCTCCCCGCCGTGGTTTTCCCAATGGAGTACAGCATGGGGTTCTTCAAAAAGGTTTGAAGAGGTTTCTTCAGGGTCGGCAACGCGCGCAAAATACCCCCAGTGTTGCAAGCGTCCATCAGGCGGGCCGTATGCTTGTTTGCCAACTTAGCGGTATAAACAAAAACTATGGATGGTGTAGTCAAAGGTGATAAGCATACAAAAACTATAAAAGAACTGAATCTTAAGACAGTAAACACATAGTTTGATCATATCACGCAATAAAACAAAGGATTTGTTTTCCTCGAATACTTGTGGTAATTGCTGGAAAATATATAACATAACAATATCACTTCTATATTCATACCGATACCAAAGCTAGCTATGCAATACCGCAAAATAAGATACAACTGTACAAAATGGTTTCAAACCCATTACTGATATGTACAGTGGAAATAAGCTGAAAATGCGATGCATTTGATCCGCGTGTGCTTAGTAAAATGACGGATCGATCCGCCGCGTTCTGTGTGGATGTATTCAAAAGTCAACGGGTTGCCAGCTTGCACAGTTAAATCCACTGCTGTAGCGGATAATGGTATTCTTGTTGATGGTAGTGCATTTGAAGCTATTTTTTTTGCTTACTTACTTTGACGGGCCACTTGGCGCAGTTGGTTAAGAGTCTGGTAAAGATTCCTACTATTGCGCCGCAGATCGTGGGTTCGATTCCCGTACAGGACATGCATTTGTGTGCATGAACATGTCTGTATGTCCTGAGTCTGGGTGTAATTATGTATATTAAGTATGTATTTACAAACAAAAAAGTAGTATATGTATTATATCAGTTATCTGGTTTCCATAGTACAAGCATGTACAAGCTATGCTTAGTTTGGGATCAGATGACCGTGTGTGAGGAATGTCCCAGGATATTTATTTATTTATTTATTTTATTTACTCATAAAGCGATATATAACTAATATACTGTTTAAAGGGTCACGTAAATAATATCACATTATTTGACAATGACAATAGAGTGACGTTATTTGCGTGACCCTTTAAACAGTATATTAGTTAAATAACGTTTCATGAGTAAGGGGATCAATCAGTCAGTATTTGTTATTTTGTATATAAGGCCCCTCTGGCTTGTGCTTGGCCATAAATTACGAAGCCGAAGATAGAGCACGCTTGCCCAGAAGATGCCTATTCACTGTGCCCTTGGAAGTCTCGAGATTTAATTTCCATAACATTTATATAAGGATTATATTGATAGCTAAAGTAATGTAGTTTTTCGAATCGGATAGGTTCATCTTCAGCTTTTTTATAACAGCTTTCTCCAATGTGTTATACTAGAGTCTAATAGAATAAACGTACAGTTTATACTGTTATTATTAAACCCGAAAACTCGACTGCCTAAAACAAAAATTAACTAAAAACACAAAAATAAACTCTTTTATCTATAGAAATTTTAATATAACTTTAATTTTATAAGGTATTGCAGTCGGGGTCAACCCTAAGTCTGTATTTTTTTGTAATGTTAGTTTATCCCCGACTACAATACCTTTTATTAATATATAGCAATATCTTTTTTATGCTAGAACCACCTTAAAATAGTTATAAAAAAGATCTTGAATACGTAGCATATTTTTTCTACCCCAAGAGCTGCAATTTTTAATTATACTTAGTGAGTAATTCAATTTGCCGCAAAAGGGTCACCAACCGTCCCGTGATTACGGAACTCCTTTGAATTACGTAGCAGCTATTGCGAGAACGTTTCTAGACTAAATTGTTTTTGCTCATCCCTACTTCCCTATTAATATTATAAATGTAAAGTGTGTTTATCGGTTCGTTGGTTAGTCCATCTTTCACGCAGCAACGGAGCGGCGGATCGACGTGATTTTTGTATATCTTTATGCTCTCTATCTATATTTAAATTGTTTTTGGACAGGCTATTTTTTAAACAATGACAAAGATTACGGGATCATGTTCCGTTATTTTAATTCAATAGTTAGATTTGTAGTATTTTTTGGTAATATTAAAATATGTATATTAGCATGAGGTCTAAACATAAATAGTTCGAATGAAAACCGTTTTTTTTAACACAAAATAATGCTTTTTCCACTCCTTCTTCGATAACACTTTAACTATGCCATATATTGCCCAATTTCACACTTCTGCATAGCGCGCAAAATGCTTAAAAAGGATATTTTCTGCCTTTGGTGTAAGACAACTGCAGAAATTGAAATAATGTGTACGACTGTACCGAACCATCCCCGCGCATGTAAGCATTTTCAGAATGAAGAAAAATTCTAATTCAGGAAAACTTTATTAATGTATTTTCCAAAAGCTTTCTACATAATTGATTTAATCTGACAATTATTTTCTCTCTCCTTATAAAACTCATTAAAAATAAGACAAAATTGTTTTTCGTCCAGGAATGAATTATTTATAAATAAACGTTTCTGCTCATCGTTTCTTCCACATTCAGTTTACGAGTTGCCATGGTAACGCTTTGAAGTTCAGTGAAGCTTGCAACTTTCGGGCAGCGTCTCATTTTTATTCATTATTATCTACTGCATTTTAAACTTTAGGAGGTCGATATTTCCTGAATTTATGATAGGATTTGTAATAATACTTGGTTCAACGTAGTTTATCATTGTTACTGTTTGGAAAGTAGGTAATAATCAGTTTTAATTTGGTGTTAATTAGCATTCACACTTATTTCTAAATGTAGCTGGTTTAGAAAAAAACACTAAAAGCAATAAATTTGCATCCAAACTATTCCATATTCATTTTTCAATATTAACCCTGAAACCATCCTGAAACCTACACTGGGGCACCCCATACTGCACCCCATACTAAAATACTGTAACTTTTACTTTGAAAACCAATTAAGTACTTGGACTTTTTTTATTACGCAAGAGTAAGAACTTCCTAAGATTACAAAAATATCATAAAATCAAAATTTTATATTAATTTGAGCATTTTTATTGACTTTCGCCTGGTGATTCAAACAAACTGATATGTTTCAAAAGTACTTACACCGGATAATGCAAGGTTCTAGGGTTAAAATCATCATTAATAAAATAGTTATCGAACGTGAAGTTTTCGAGATGGCATATTTTCGAAACCTATGTCATGCTGACTTTTATAAAAAAAAAAACTTGAAATCTCCACCCTACTTAACTAATATAACAATCTTTGTATAGTTAAACAAAAAAAAAATTCCGTATAAAGCATGGTATACAAAGGTTTGAGATGGATTGAATTCATTATGCGTATTAAGAATACTCCCGCTGCAGGTTCGTTTCGGCTTAATGAATAGGAAGCTACACTTCCCAATCCGTGTTTATTGCACTACCTACTATCATATGATATTATAGTAGGTGGTTCGCCTGTAGCCGGTATATTCCCGGTATGTACCGGGTACAGGGGATATTAAAAGGTAAAAGCATTAGCACGTACTGTCGTGGACATTAAAAATGCATGTTGACTTAATCTATTGAATGATTAGATTTTAACTGTTAAGGACAGTCGCGTACTTTATAGGAGTCCTTTCCTAGATAGATCAAGGACTCCTTTCTTAAATAGATCACGCTTAATACAATAAGGTCGAAAGCCCCAAATTAATAGTAATGTGCTATCTGAGAGCAGTTGTCCCTGCCCCCCGAGACAAGATGGCTGTCGACAATTGTCATTGTTATTAAGCAATCATCAAGTGTGAAAGATGATATGGGTAAGAAAGGGGTCGATACTAGTATGACGGATAGAAGAGACGAATGGAAGAAGCGTACATATTGCGCCGAACCCAATTAATTGGGAACAGGGCAGGCAGATGATGATTAAGCGATCAACCTTTGTATGGGATTGACATAAGAGATTGTTAAAAATCCATACAAAGTTTTATCGTTTACTGTCGATGACGATTGTCGATAAGCATCTTGTCTACTGGCCCTGGTAAAATTAATGCACAACGCGTTGATAATACCAACATTACCAATTTACATGCTAAATTAGTAGGTCTATACGTTTGCTGTACGATATTCAACCATTGGGTCCAAAAATAATGTTCGCAACTGTAGGTGTATTGTTTTAAATATTTGTTGGTAGTGTATTTGCGTAGTCCACATAAACGAAAAGGATGTATTTCCACAGTGTGAGACAGTGCGAGATTTCGTACACGGTTCCATACTAACATAAAAAAATATGAACATAGCGAGTCAGAATAATTGAACTGTTTTACAAAAAACTTAAACCGACTTCAAAGTACTCGAAGAAGTAATCAAATCCTGATCTGATGACAATGGGACCAAACGGGAAGGGGTACCCTTCCAGACAAAAAAAGAATTTACCAAATCGGTTTATAAATGACGGAGTTATGAGGTAACAAATATAAAAAAAAAAAAAAAAAAAAAAAAAAAACAAAAAAACAAACATACAACCGAATTGAGAACCTCCTCCTTTTTTTGAAGTTGGTTAAAAAATACAGAGACGAGTTGATAGTGATAGCTAACTAACTTTATTCATAAATATTTTAGTCATTAGGTACCTATCTACTGTTTTGCCTTGGTTTTGTCAGTTTTGTTTCATTTCTTCATTCGTAATCGCATATTATTCTTATGACTTCGTGTATTTTAACTATTAGGTATTTACACAGAGCACCAAATTAAATTACGCTCACATCCCTACAAGCTTAATTTGATTCCGTACCTGTGGGTCTTTGCCCATCAAATTGTCGTTTTACCTATATGAGAAAATTACATACATTTAATTTAAACACACACATTTTTACACATTTTAACTAAAAATATACTTTATTTTGTAATATTTTATAGCATTGCGTGTACTCCTTTTTTACACGGGAAAGCGTGAAATTAGTGCGATTTTTTACACACGTGTTATAAAAAAGTATGCGATACTCTTGACTTAAGTCATATTTGCAATTTTAACAGCAGTTTGTTGATGTAGGTCATGTATGTTTGTGTATGTAATCGTAGTCTACTGCACGGGAATCGACGAAGTCTTCAATGGCGTTTTTTACTGCCACTTTGGAATTGACATTACCTTGCCAAAAGTTATCCACAAGTCAAAAACAGATAATTGAGTTGTCATAACTCAAGGGTTCGTGTTATGTCGGCAGGCATCTAGATCTAGGTACACTGTTTATTCAGCTAGATGAACTTGATCGCCAGTTTTCATCTTTACTTGAAATGTCTTTGCCATATTCAGACACATAAAAAAAAACAACGGGTTGCACTCCGGGAGTGCCGGCAGAAGTGAAAACTTGAATATTAACGTTGTGCATTTTTGAAACTAGACATTTTTCATGTAGTGTTTTTATACAAGGGGTTTTCCAAAATTCAACTCCTTGGCGGTGAAATAGGTGATCGCGAGTGAATTCGCGAAGCGGAAAGCTAGTTCAAGATACATGTACATACCTATAATACTTTTTAATAAGATTTTTTTATTAACTTAAAATGGGAACTAAAATGGTACCTAACTCCGGCTAGCTAGAGAATATTATAGGAATTTGAAAATAACCCCAGTATAAATACAGTCTAATTTGCAAGTACTCTCCCTCCGTCTTACGAATTTTCCATCAGGTTACGTTTCACCTGACGCGAGTTTAACATTTTTTACGCATCCCAAAAAAGTGCACAACGCCGCTAAAGACGTTTTCACTTCAATAACTTACTTAACTTGGTGACATTGTCAATGCTTATGCAAAAATAATGTTAACGACATCATACAATTTACGATGGGAAAATTTATCTGGAATGTACAGTGCATTTTCTAACTTTGTCCTAGGAAATTAACTTTAGATCTGACTGGTTCACTCAAAACCCACGAACCGTACAAATTGCGTTGGTCTATTTCCTCTTGATATGTTTGCCGGAACCCAACCACGACCAAATACGAGAGTATGCATCGTTGCACTCGTTTTCGTTTGATGCAACGTTCACACCACTTGATTGCTTTTTTTCCGTCTAAAGCTGTAGTGTGATTTAAACTATGTATTTTGCGAAATTGACTTTATGCTCTCTTAAATATGAGTCATTGATAATAATATTCGTTTTGGCAGTATGTATGGCAGCCTGTCATATAATAATTGGACTGTTTTACAAAAAACTTAAACCGACTTCAAAGTACACTAAGAAGTTATCAAATCCTGATCTGATGACAATGGGACCAAACGGGAAGAATACCCTTCCAGACAAAAAAAGAATTTTCCAAATCGGTTAATAAATGAAGGTGTTGAGGTAATAAACATAAAAAAAAAAAAAAAAAAAAAAAAAACATACAATCGAATTGAGAACCTCCTCCTTTTTGAAGTTGGCTAAAAACATACAATTGAATTGAGAACCTCCTCCTTTTTGAAGTCGGTTAAAAATGTGGACCAATCACAGAGCTTTAGCTTTCAGTGAAGGAAAACAACGCGAGAAAATCATACCGTTGTAACCCAAAAACGGTTTGAAGAAGCCATCTGGCTGGCGACCACCCACAATGTTGAACAACTGTCACCAAGCTTATAAAATTTACCTGCAGCATTCCTCACCTAATCTTTAACTCAGCAGAGCTTGTACTATGGAAACCAGATGGCTTATGTACTACATATATACTACTTTTTGTTTGTAAATACATACTTAATATACTAAATTACACCCAGACTCAGGACATGCAAGACAACATGGACAGACATTTTTAAGCACACAAATGCATGTCCTGTGTGGGAATCGAATCCACGACCTGCGGCGCAATAGGTGGAGTCTTAACCAACCGCGTCAACTGATAGATACTCTCACAGAGAAAAGAAATATAAATCTCTTTTCCGTGGATACTCTGACGTCTCTGAATGGTGACGCACACGTAGGAAATTTTTTGCTTCACTTGTAAGGTGACACTCCGTCTTGTTTCTTTATCGTACTAAAAAAAGTAGGCGGTCTTTTAGAGTGATCTTACAGACTACGCTTGGAAAAAAAAGTTTTTTTTTTGTTAAATAAAATAAGAATTCTTTATTTGAACGATCGCTCATCACTTCTCTTCATTCACAACAGTTTTCTTGTCCCAAATATCGCAAGCCATTTTGCCTGTTGTAAAATTTTCTCCAAACTCCAGTAGTGCAGCAACAATTTCTCGATTACGTGTTTCATACGGGACTCTCGTGAATAAGACGACGTTCCCATTGTCACAATCCCTCATGAGTAGGAGGTTTCCTGTCACTAGCCATTGGCCTGGGCTTTCATCGACGATTGTAACATTGCCTGGAAATATATTGTAACACTAACATTGGACCCGAACCCGATCCAGGGTGTACCTCAAATATCATCAAAATTGATTCAGCCATTACGGTGTGGCAGTCCACACCCTTTCAGCTTCATAATATTATAGGATAAATATAATTTATTTACTTTATAGGGTATAACTATTATAAATCCTAATCAAAATTACTAAAAACAATATTATTTCGCTAAAGAGAGAGAGAGAGGTATATAAGAGCAGCTCGACAGGGGGATATAAAGTACCTCTACTTCACAGAATACCGCAGCCAAATAACTTAATATTGTGTTCCTGCGCGTGAGTAGGGGGGGAAGGCTCGGTGAGTGATGCCCCGTGTGTTGAAAGCGTCCATATGGCTAAGTTAACCACTTACCATCAGGCAGATGTACGCTTGTTTACAGTCTTCCCCGTATAAATAAAATATATTATCATGCAATTTAATTTTTATATTTTCCTTGGTCTGCTTGTCTGATGCTCTATAACGTGGAAACCACCTTGGCTTGGCTAGTGTATGAATATGTGTGTATCCAAACTTAGATATCATTTATAATCAAATAATGTTCTTACCATCATCCTTTTCCAATATAATTATATTGTCCAAAACCCCCTGATTTTCTCGGGCACCATTTAAAAAGTGTCTTCTTTTTAGGGTTTTTGGTAAAGCATTGGAAACAACTTCCACAATGGTATTAGTCCAGTTTACTTTGATGTTTAAGTCTTTATATATCCGCATATACTGTATCCTCTCCTGCAAATGTAATTAAGCTTTGATTTTGAATTCCCTCTGAGGTTAACTTGTGGTTTTCTTTGAGTTAAGAGAGGTAGAGCGTAGCGTTAATTCGCTCAAAGAGCAGCTCGACTGGGGAAGTACCTCCACCTTACAGAATACCGCAGCCAAATAACTTTATGTTGTGTAAAGTTGTGTTCCTGCGCGTGAGTAAGGTCGCCAGAGCTCATTGGGGAGGGGGGAAAGGTCGGTAACGCGTGAGCGATGCTTCGTGTGTTGCAAGCGTCCATATGGCTACGGTAACCGCTTACCATCAGGTGGGCCGTATGCTTGTTCGACGACTTAAAAAAAAAAAAAGTTACACAGTTAAACAGATACACCATTAAATGAGACATGAGTAGATACGCCATAAGCTCATAATGTCAACTATTTGAATAAGGAATCCAAACTATGATACAGATATTATATAAAGCTCAGACCAAGAAAAAATTAAAGACGGAACGGTCTGTGTTCTTAAGTGACGCAAGTAATAGGAAGCCGGCGTTCTTGTAAATACATGGCCTCACATACACATATAGACCATAGGAAGCCGATCGGTTGTCATTCCGTATTGAGACGTTGACAGTGACCATAAGGCTCAGTACCATTTGTGCCTGCTTGGGCCAGTACTGATTTTACTCACGCACACGTAGGAAAATTTTTACTTCACTTTCTTATAAGGTGACACTCCGTCTTGTTTTTTTTATATGTCTATGATATAAAGCTATTACTTATTATTCTTACCTCTGTTGAAGTATTCCGAATGAGAATTTTAAAACACGGTATTGTGTCTTTCAATTGATAAAACCATGTTTGCCAAACATCCACCATTCTGTTAAAATTTAAATCTGCACCATTTTTGAAATGTAAACATAAATCACTTTTGTATTTATTAGTTTCATTTATTTCCATAGATTTATTTACTGTAGCTGTTTCAACTTTGTCATTTATCTCTTCAGGCATTTCAGTTATATATTTTATTGTCCTATTATTATCAGATACTGTGTTAGTAGGTTGTTCTGCTATAGCGGTTGTAGTTTCTTCATATGCAGGATCAGTTTCTGACATGAGATCTTTTATATCAACATTTTTGATTACAGCTACGGCATTTCCGGTCAATAATCTACTTTTATTACACAAGCAACATTGCGTAAATGATTTTAAAAGTATTATAAAATAAAAATAAAATGTAACTGGATTTATCATTTTTCTGATACTTGCTGTCTGCCGAGACAATCGAGCCGAAATGATTTAGCCTATTAACTAGATGTTTGTTTGTGTCATAGATAGTTCTGAGAGGTCTATTTTGATTTACGTCTATACAATAGCAAAAGAAAAGTAAATACACAATTTCACTAACAATAGAACTGTTACTAAAATGTTTTGATTACTATTGTCACCATTACTAGATCCATAGCTTGTATTGTGTTTGAGGTGTGTGAATTTTAGTTGAATAATCATTTCTGTGATACCTTTTTTTTTAACCGACTTCAAAATTCCGGTTCTCAATTCGGTTGTATGTTTTTTTTATACCACTAAGGTGGCAAACAAGCATACGGCCCGCCTAATGGTAAGCAGTTACCGTAGCCTATGGACGCTTGCAACACCAGGGGTATCACTCGCGCGTTGCCGACCCTGAAGAAATATCTTTACGCCCTTTTTGAAGAACCCCATGCTGTACTCCATTGGGTACTGGGTATAGATTGATATTGCCCGCATGATCCACACGGAGAGTTTATGTTTTTATATTGTTTAACTAGAACGGGCACTACTGCGGATTCCTGATGTCATCGCAATAATACTGGGTGATTATATGTCGACGATACAAACGATAATTGGACTGTATTACAAAAAACTTAAACCGACTTCAAAGTACACTAAGAAGTAATCAAATCCTGATCTGATGACAATGGGACCAAACGGGAAGTGTACCCTTCCAGACAAAAAAAAGAATTTTCCAAATCGGTTAATAAATGACGGAGTTATGATGAGGTAACAAACATAAAAAAAAACATACAACCGAATTGAGAACCTCCTCCTTTTTTTGAAGTCGGTTAAAAAGACATTTGAACGTAATGATGACCATTTTGGATATCTATATCCGAGCCAAAAAAGGACATACCGAGTCAAAAACACTCATGTCATAAAGCCAAAAAACGCCACAGCGCGCCGTTTTAGAAATTATGTTCTATCCAAAGAATTTAAAACGTCCAGAAGGATAGTCGCCTCTATGGGAACATGAAATAAACAAGCCAGAATTAATTAAATATCCATCTGGGTAGAGGCACGATGCCCTATGAAAATCTTTGGTTCTATCAAATTCAAATCAAAGAAAAATCCAACAATTTCAGAGGATGTATTTAGTTTTATTCCGAACAGGAAAAAAGGTAAGTTTCTTGCCATTTACTTGGATTCTAGTTAATCCTTTACTACGTGCTCTTAGAATTCATTTGAGGTCAATCCTTGAAAATAATTAAATTGCAATTGAAAGCTTGCGGCGAACCAGCTAGCAAAGTGGGATATCAATTTATTTTTCTTTTGTTTCTTTATCTCTACTATAGTCAACCATTATGTTTTATAACACTTTTTATATTGTAGTGGTATGATTATTATGTGGTCTGATAAGTTGGACTTATTTCTGGCGATTGAGGAATGGAGGGTAGAACAGTAAATAAAATGCAAATCTAATTTGCCTGTAAAAAGGTTAACGGAAGCAAGAACAACTTAAATGAGTAATTATTGCCTGTATACGTTAAAATATAGTGAACTAAGTAGTTCCCTGTGTAATTTGAGTCATCTAATGATGCTAAAAGTTGTTGGCAACTCTTCGTCGGAGACTGAAAACTTTGCCTGTGCACTTACAAACATAAAGTTTGCTTAGAGCTAAACAAATTTCCACCACCTCAGTATATAAGTTTTTTGAATGAATTATTTCGTGATTATCGGGTACATTACAAATCAGCTAGTGTTCCTTGGAATTTACATATTTTATTAATTAATAACGTAATTTTCTGAGCAAAGCCCGTCACCAAAGAGCGACTTGCAATCATAAAATTTTTCGTTCAAGAAACTTACAGCTGTCGTATAATTCAGTGCATCTGAAAGACATACGTATCCTAATCCTTCCTAACAAATATTATAATGCGAAAGTGAGTTTGTTTGTTTGTTTGTTACGCCTTCACGCCTCAACTACTCAACGGATCATCATGAAATTTGGCATGCAGATAGCCTATGGTATGGAGAAGGACATAGTTTTTATCCCGGGAACGCGGGTGAAACCGCGGGGGACAGCTAGTCCCTAATAACATTGACTGTTCACGTTGTTGACATAAACTCTTGTTCCACTATATTGTCGCAGCGACAAAAGCTATAAAAGAATGCAATACTATCATGGCGGTTAGAACACTCACTTGATACACAGCTGCCTACAGCTACAGTGCTACTATTTAGCGCTTTCGCGCATCTAGCTCTTGTTTTTGTATAATAGCTTGTTTTGGTGCCTGATGCTAAATCGAAAACTGACTAAATTGTCTATGCGGCGCTTTGATCATTGCACACAGTGACCGCGGCGGACAAGAAGAACGCATGTAGAGCTCTGACCGCAGAACTAGAGACCGCTCCCTGTGGGATCGGCGCCTTATCCTAGGAATAAGCTTCTCTCGACGCGACGTGACTATCACGGCTACCTGATTGAGATGATATTATAGAGAAAAAACTCTCTCGGTATTCGTTCTTTCAAATCCGGCCTTTATCTAACAATTGACGTTTCATGATAGAAGAATATGGTCGGAAGTATATACGAGTATAACACTGATTAAGCCATACAAGCTTTATTTTGTTTATTTATTTTCACGTTCTCATTAAAGCTTGGGGTGAAGAGCGTTGTGTGAAAAGGTTTTAAGGAAAACTGAACAAAGGGTAAAGATCCTTTGTTTTGCTGCTAGCTTTAATGTTTATAACCTCACGTACTAAGCGTCTTTCTTAAACTCCCCTTTGAATGTACAATAACATTTATAGTATACGACGTAAGCGTACAGACTTGAGAATAAAATATTCGTTTATTTCGTAAAGTTAATCCTTTGCGACTTTTAATTTTCGATGCGATTGGGTTCATACTGGTATATTTTTAACAGACTTCAGGAGGAGGTTCTCAATTAGGCTGTATTTTTTTTTATGTTTGTTACCTCATAACTCCGTTATTTATTAACCGATTTGGAAAACTATTTTTTTGTCTGGAAGGGTTTACACTTTTCAAGTCTGTTTAAAGAACTTGAAAGTGTCTACCATGTCTACCTTTTACACCCTTACGTGGACTATTCGGTGAGCGTGGGTGGGCTCTCAAACTGCAACTTTTCACATTTTATAGCCTAGTTTTATGTACTACCTGTTTGTTTTGAAAAACCCATAACTTCTCGTGAAAAATTAGGTATTCAGGTACCACAGCAAAAAAAAACACGGTTAAGGTTCTTACAGACTACGTTAGTAATAGAACTATACAGCATTTTATTTTGAATGCTCGTATGTATGACTGACTAATGTTTCCCCTATTTATCTATTTAATTTCTTATAAAGCGTCGTAGGTATATGAATTTCATAGACATTTTGTATCACTTGAATGAAAAAATATTCTATATATAGGTATTATAGTAAAGTTTCGATTATATACCTAGTTACAAATAACAAATTATATAATTTTAATAAGGTAAATATAATAAACTACGGTATATTTATTGATCCTGATAAATATCGCCGAAATTTTCCGTACATCTGTCTACGAGTTGAGCTTGAAACGCAAGATAGCAAACAAACGTCCAATATCCCTGTTAAGGGTATTTAGAAGACCAGCAAATGTTTCAAGATGTCGACAACGAAATCCTCAAGAAGCAATATTTTAACTACATTTTTTTGCTCATTGCAAGCATTTATGCTCCTATCTGTCAGGACCTTATGGCTCAACGTTTTGTTGTTTATAACATCACGAAAAGTCGCTTGTAAAACCAGCTGTACAGTAGCGTACAGTGTTGCACGTATCTTGCTTTAATTTGCTCGAACTTGTTTAGGGTTCCCATGTTTCGTGTGTTAAAATTGTTACAAAGTTTACTTTATTTTATGCATTTATTAAGTTCTTACTGCATATAATTGGACGAAAAGGATTTCTTTGTTGCCATATGAGTTGAAAAAAAGTATACTATAAATATTGCCATAGCGTAGGTCATAATGCTAGAAGATAAAGTACATAGGTAATGTGCCGATTTTTAATAGCTACAGAATTTTAGTGTTATTGATGGCGCAAGTCGCTCTACCTGATGCCGCCTCTAAATCAATTTTCACAAATTAAGAAAGGGTTTTTCAAATTGCAACCCTTAAGGGGGTAGAATCGTGGGTAAAGACGCGAGCCAAAAACCTAGTGTTTTTACCCGACTGATATATGACTATACATATACTGATACATGAGTTCTTTCTGAAGGCTCCACTCTCCAAAAGACTGCTACAATATTTTTTCTAGAAAAACAGATCTACGTCGTTCCCCTCAGTTCAGCAACTAAATATTTATAAATTTCCTAGCCCCAAGCTACATGATCCTTAGTTCAAGTCTCGGAACGCATATATACATGTTGTTCTAAAGTGGTTGTTTTGTATAATGTGCTATATAAGAAATAAAGAAGGATTCATTGTTACGACTAACAAATAAGAAATACAACTATATGCTGCAGTATAGTATCCTTGGGTGCACCCAAGGATTCAGTTTGTAAAGAAAGACTAGAGGAAAAGTAATATCAGAAATAAAGTGACACAATTCTAGGAGATCAGTCGAAGACACATAGGATTCAATTTTGAATTCGTTGCTCAACAAAATTATGTCGGCTTAGTTTTAACTTTTATTTGATTTTAGTTAGTATTTAGGTATTTTACAAAACACTTGTCACGATATAATAATAAAGAAAGGAATTACCGAATTTCATCCCCCACAGGGGTAGCTTTGTTTTCATCGCTTTAACAATTTTGTTCGGTTTCGGGAAAGGGACAACAGATCACGGAGAAAAAATTACGACACATTTTTCTCGGGCACGAGGGATGAGAAACACTTATAAAATCAATGATATTATAAGTAAAGAGGTAGATAGGTTACCTACACAAGATTTGAACTTCATAAATGGCACACTGTCATACAAACGACACGACTTGTATGATAAAAGTCGTGTCGTTGACGCTCTGACGCGACTCATACCTAAAGTTAGCTAATTAGCACTAATGTGCTACTCGCGGAGTTCTTATAACCCATCTACCTCTTATACTTATAAAATTATTGTATAAAATCTTTATGTGCAAGATGAAATGGCGTTTCTTAAAATAAATAAATAAATCGAAGAAAGATCTCCATCACAGTTTATTCTCAAACAAATTATCCAACATTTGTTCAATATGGTATAATTTGGACAAACATCATGTAACAGACAGAGTATACAAATAACTTTGTTGTTTATTTGTACCAAGCAGTCGGAGGTAATAATGAGGGACAGGGAGACGTGAAACTTCCCACAAGTTTGATTATTTTGTAACAACGAACAAGACAAATGTTGCGAATAGATTTACTTTCATGCATTTTGTACTGTACTTCTTTGATGAAGTTAGTAACAAGAAAAGTATTTTAAGAAAAGTATTTTATTAAGAAATAAGTAGTATCTTATAAACACGAACGAATCCCTTTTAGCTTTTAATGTAACTGTATTATTATAAAAGATTATGTTAGCTGGGGAGGTATATGGGTCAAAATAGTCTGATAATAGATAGTTTCAATATCCTGGGACATTCCTCACATACGGTCATCTGATCCCAAACTAAGCAGAGCTTGTACTATGGAAACCAGATAACTGATATACTACGTATAGTTTTTGTTTGTGAATATATACTTAATATACATAATTACACCCAGACTCAGGGCATACAGACATGTTCATGCACACAAATGCATGTCCTGTGTGGGAATCGAACCCACGACCGATAGGAGGAACCTTAACCAACTACTTCAACTGGACCGTTTTTTTTTTTTTTTTTATACCACTTAGGTGGCAAACAAGCATACGGCCCGCCTGATGGTAAGTGGTTACCGTAGCCTATGGACGCTTGCAACACCAGGGGTATCACGCGCGCGTTGCCGACCCTAAATTGTTATTAAATTTCCAAAATCGAGAAGAAAAGAAAAAAAATATTTCATTTCTATCTGTAGGCACTACGCAGCTTCGAGTAAGATAATCGTTTCATTTTATGTTATTCTTATTACTGCAATTTCAAATAATCATCTTATAATATTTTCTGTATATTTGATGTAATAATATGGCAGGAAGTTTGGCGTATCTACCTGACTGCTACGCTACAGTCACATGATTCGATTCAGATTCAATGAGATATTTTTTTGTGCATGAACATTATGTTTTAAGATCTCAAAAACGGCTGTAACGATATCAATGAAATGCAATTTGCGTTATGGTGGTTTTTGGGGGCGAAAAATCGATCTAGCTAGGTCTCATCTCTGGGAAAACGCGTCTTACCGAGTTTTCGAGAAAACCTTGATCACCCGGTACGGTTAATATCGGTAATTTCACTGGAGCAGGTACTAAGCGATAATCCAGTGATCAGTGTTAGAATTCCGTATCGGAGGTCGTTGCACCGATTCGATGCGGTCGAATCTTTTTGTATTTTTTGTCCACCGAGCAAAGTTCGGTCAACCAGTACTAGTTATAATACAGTTTATTTGATCAATCTACCAACTTTTTTGCCAGTAAGTAAAATAATAATAACAAAGCACCAACCGTGACCAGAACCAGTGCTATCACCCAACTTAATCTACGTCTAAAAGTTTCTAGACATACAAAATGGCGGACATAACCGTGTACCTACAAGAACCATTGTAACGAGCACATCCGTTTCCAGACACGTGACAGATAAAGAAGTAGCTCGACATTGTAGCTCTAATGGAAACATATGTCTAGATTTTTTGGGGCTATGTTGTATGGAAGGTTTTTACAGAAGCTTTTTTGGTAAAACCTGTAGATAAATGTCTTAAAAATATTTTCACTAAAACTGTGTAATATATATATATTTTTTAAGTAATTGAAGCCCGCCAAATGAAGGAATCTATTGCAACTTGGACATTCTTGACGCACGGTTAGGCCTGTGGTTAGGCTATCTGATCCCGAACAGCAAGAGCAGCGGTGTCAATGAATGATTAAAAACGACGACTACCACAATTAAGTGATAACCGGGACCAACGGCTTTACGTGCCTTCCAAAGCACGGGAACGCTCGATTTGAAATACCACTAGGCGGTCACCGCAGTCACCCATCTAGGTACGGACCACGATGGTGGTAGCTTAACCTTTCCGTTAGATTAAGAACGGCTAATCAATGATATTATAAGTAAAGAGGTAGATAGGTTACCTACAAAAAATTTGAACCTCATAAATGGCACACTGTCATACATGTCGTGTCGTTCTGACGCAACTCATAGCTAAAGTGAGCTATGTGCCACTCGCGCTTATAACCTATCTACCTGTTTTACTTATAAAATCATTGTGGCTAATCATGCTACAACACGAGCGCTTTCGGATATATGTTTATTTAACATTTGTTTAATTATCTTTACCTAACATTTCAGACGATAATAGCTCGGTGTAGTGAGATTTTGATAGAGTTAGCTATCTAACTATAAGTAAAACCCCTTGAGAACTACAAAGAAGAATATAGATAATATTTACTTATTAATAAGCTACCACACGACATAATATTACCCACTTTGAGAAACCCTGTACTAACATAAGCCTCGAACTAATATGGAACGTGAGTACAGTAGTACCCAACTGATATGGCTCACTGATTTACCTGCGCAGAAGATACATTTTTAAAGCGCGGGAAACGCTTTTGGTCGGCTGCTGCCGCCATGTTAGCGCGCGCCGTGCTACTTGCGAGTGAGACGGAACTAACAGCTGCAGTGTATTATGAACCTTATTGTAGTGATCTTAGGTTGATTGTAAGTTTAAGCATTCTTTCGTTAATCTTCGGGGCCATACTTTCTTTTCTGTGCGAACGAAGATTCACGACGCGCCTTATCAGTTGGGTACTACTGTACTTAACTTAATATTGCCATTCTTCTTCTTCTTCTCAGTCGGGCACTCTTGCCAGAGTGGTCGTGGTTGCAAAAGATAGTGTACATGGAGGGTCTTCAACGCCAATGTTCTCCTTGACTAGGGTTACTGCTTTTGCAATGCTTCTCCACTTTTGGCGGTTCGTAGCGCTGCGAGTACACTGTACCATGGTAGATTGGGTTACAGTCTTGATAAGATCCGTCCTACGAGTGGGTCATCGGCCACGAGATCGTTTGCCTTCAACCTGACCCTGGACAACAAGTATCTCCATCGAGTGTTCGTTTCTGGAGATGTGACCAAAGAACTTGCCATTCTAGAACAATATAAAAGCTTAGCTCTTAAAGTCATATTACAGCTACAAGATTTTATTTCAAAGAAGCAGTTGCCGTGCGGTACAATATAAGAAGTGCCGTTAGTGTTAAGTTTTGAAATATTGGTGATGGGCTTACTACTATAAATCTTCTCTAGTTTTTTTTTTTTTTATACGACTAAGTCGGTAAACAAGCATACGGCCCGCCTGATGGTAAGCGGTTACCGTTGCCATATGGACGCTTGTAACACACGAAGCATCGCTCACGCGTTACCGACCTTTCCCCCCTCCCCAATGAGCTCTGGCGACCTTACTCACGCGCAGGAACACAACTTTACACAACATAAAGTTATTTGGTTGCGGTATTTTGTAAGGTGGAGGTACTTCCCCAGTCGAGCTGCTCTTTGAGCGAATAAACGCTATGCTCTACCTCTCTTAAAACCTACCTCTATCTACCTCTTTTAAATTTAAATTGAAGCCGATTTATTTAATACAATTAATACGAAATTAAAGAGGGATGATACAAATAACATTATTATAGAAATGTAATTTCCTTGCCATTGAAAAATAAAAATTCTTTGTACAAAATCGTCAAGTAAAGCCAGTAAGGAAGTCGTTTTTACTTCTCGCGCCGAGAATTTGAATGAAACGCACATAGATTATACAATACATTATAGAATTCTTTATAGTTTACACCATGAGATAACAATACAAATTTTCAAAAAAGGCGGTAATTAGCGCCTAGTGCTGCTAGATAAATAATTACTAAGTAATTACTATTACCGTGGTAAGGGTGTTGGTAATTTGATGAGTCCTACATTCTTTTGGAAATATTGACTGAAGTAACTAATGAACGTATTTAGATTTTAATATTATGATGTTTTGAATATTTTCTGCCAGGCGCTGATTATTACTAATTAATCCGTTGACTTGCACATCCTGAATTCTATTTTTTTATATGTAGTGACGCGGGTCCCATGTTTGAGCTAGTCAGCACTCACGTGACTAATAAATGTAATATCCTATGGGATAAAGAGTATCTTATATTATGTGCCTTCATCCAAATCTGCTTAGCCGTGGTTGTAAGAAACATCTACACAAACTTCTGCCTTTATAAAAGCTAATTTACCATAATTAATTTAAAATACCAAACCCGGATGTTTCCCAGCAAAGTAATCAGGAAAGTCAAACAGCAAAGTTGTCGAAAACCCGAGGGTTCTAAATTGCACAATATGAAAAGGCGAGGTCAGTAATCTATCACCGGTGTAGGGTTGCCTCTCCTGCGTAGGACCGATAATAAATCTTAGGACATTTTCACTTATCTGCATTTTCTTGGCTCATTTTAGTATATTTTGGATATAAGAAAGTTTTTGTTAGAAATAATATTGTATGCCATCCGCTTCATCATTACTAAAGAACGAATCAAAAATTCCTTAGTATTTTTTTTTACTAAGGAATTTTATTCCAGACTGCTTTCAACGTTTCAACTCACGAATTGAGGTAATTGAGTAGTAAACACTCGGTTTTTAGCATTAGCTTCTATTCCAGGTTTTCTAGAAATCTTTAGAAGTAGTGTGAAAAAGAGGTTTGAAAATGTCTGCAAGGACGGAAACGCACTCGTAGTGCTTTCGGTATTGCATGTGATAAATTTAACCTAGTGATAAAGTGATATAGAGTGCTAGTATTCGTACGCAAAGTGAAATACGTCAATTAAGTTTAATGTTTTTGTTTTAAGTTATTACATTATGTTATTAAATGCTCTTAGCGAACATATAAATAGTGTTATTGCCTACAGTTGAACATTAAAAGAAACGAGAATCCATCGTGGTCCGTTCCGATACCCATACGTAAATCAGAGGTTCCTTCAAGTTTTATATGTTTACGATCTTCGGCCACACATCACTTGATAAGGAGAAATGTGGTCAAACTAAAATAAATCCATAGTATATAAAAAAAATTCGTTCTCTTCTAATATTCTTTTCGTTCCACATCGTATAAAGATATATTCTAGACTTGGGAATAATAGAGAATTACTTATACGATACTTTCAATAGAAACTTGCAACAAAGAAAATGTTCAAGTCTCTGAAGGATTAAAATAGCGTTTCTAATAATCGTGTATTAGGTACCTACCATTTTTATTAGGGTTCCGTAGCCAAATGGCAAAAAACGGAACCCTTATAGATTCGTCATGTCTGTCTGTCTGTCTGTCTGTCTGTCTGTCTGTCTGTCTGTCTGTCTGTCTGTCTGTCTGTCTGTCTGTCTGTCTGTCTGTCTGTCTGTCTGTCTGTCTGTCTGTCTGTCTGTCTGTCTGTCTGTCTGTCTGTCTGTCTGTCCGTCCGTATGTCACAGCCATTTATTTCCGAAACTATAAGAACTATAATGTTGAAACTTGGTAAGTAGATATATTCTATGAACCGTATTAAGATTTTCACACAACAATATAAAAAAATCAATAAATTTTGGGGGTTCCCCATACATAGAACTGAAACTCATTTTTTTTTAACAAAATATGATATATAATAAGTGTGCGGTGTCTATGGATAGGTCTTCAAAAATGATATCGAGGTTTCTAATATCATTTTTTTCTAAACTGAATAGTTTGCGCGAGACACACTTCCAAAGTGGTAAAATGTGTGTCCCCCCCCTGTAACTTCTAAAATAAGAGAATGATAAATCTATAAAAAATATATGATGTACATTTCGATGCAAACGTAGTAGTAAAGTAGTTTTTTTTTTAATACGTCATAAATTGAAATCCATATCAAATACTCAGGTCTATACTACCATTTACTTATATACCTACAGGTTTGTACAGAACCCTCGGTGCGCGTGTCTGACTCGCACTTGGCCGGTTTTTACTAATACTATAGGTATTAAACTTTTTCTGAACAAATATCCGAATATTAAAACACATTTTTGAAATTTAAATGGATTGTAAAGGTTCCTCAGTGACATTTCCCTTTATAAAATTTCATTATGATGAATTGGAATTTGAAATACTACATCAGTGAAACTATACCTTATTTTTCTATTTTTAAACATGAGATCAACCTTATTTAAGCCCCACATAGCATTCATATAGCATTGATACATAAAAATAACATACAATTTTACATAATGTTGAGAATTTTATTTTGTTAGGTATACCTATATGTACAGGTTTGTGGGAGCACTATTACACGGTTTTAAAAAGAAAATTCAAGTCCAGCATTTTCCTTTGACTATTATGAACGTTATTTTACCTATTTTATGAACTACAGCATTCTTTTACCCAGTTGATTGGCGATCGTCCCGCCCCGGGGCAAAAATATTCTGGAATTTACTTTCACGTCGCCCCGGGGACTGTTTGCGGAGATTAGATTTTTACCGGGACATTAAAATATAAATAATGACAGCGTTTTGAATGTCCCACCGTTGGGTAAAGTTCATTGTGTTATTTAGGAACATTTTTGCCGTCCATTTAACGTTCCGGTGTTTAAACGGTTTGTGTGTTGTTTTATGAAATTTGTGCGAAATATGTTTTAATATTTTATGGTACGTATAGGTTTATACCTATACCTGCCTATTTGGGTATGATTATAGAATGTTATAACAATTATCCTTACATATTATAAAACAAGTCCACCACGTCTGTCTGTCTGAACGTGATAAACTCAAAACGACTGCACGAATTTTCATACGGTTTTCACCAATGGATGGAGTAGTTCATGAAGAAGGTTAAAGTGTAGGTATAATTTATTAAGATTTTGTGACAATTAGCTGAAATATGACCATGATTGTTGAAGACGTCGCCGCGTCGGAATAATCATGCCGCGTGGATGAAACTACTCCGCTACCAGTGCGAAGCCAGGGCAGTTCTAATAGCTAGTAATAATAATTCTGCACAGGCAATAACCGTTCGAAAATACCTAATTTAAATTAACTCAATTCTTTCATTAATATCAGACAACTAAATCACCTCTGACAATACCAATGTAATCCCACACACAAAATTATGCCTTTAATATTGTAAATCAATGCATTGAACAACAGAACCGGTTGACAGCTCATGTGGGCACACAGAATACTATTACAGGCTTATTGGCGTTTGCAGTTTGCATATAACTAGAAATGCTATGTTTAAGGATGGAATGAGTACTTTTATTAGAGTAATGTAAGTTTATGCTGAATAAAAACTAAAATAAAACACACTGCTAAACAAGCTGATCTTATTTCAGCTAATACTGAAGCGTGAAATGTAGTATATGTTGTATACCTAGTATGTGAAATATCTTTGGTAAATAGGTAAAAGTAATTTATTCCATTTCAATGTGAAGTAAATAATAATCCTGGGGCCCAATTGTTGAGGCTTTGACATAAATGTCCCTATCGATATTTGCTGAAAAAATACGGCTTATATAAAACAATTCGAACCATGTTTTTTCAATGAAAGGATGCCGAGAGCCAACTTCTTAACTTCAAAAACCATTCACATTGATCGAATCCAGCTTGACCTTACATTTAATGCGCCAACATGGTGTATGGTGTATCCCATAAGTATTTATTGCCCGATTTGCCCCAAGCCTACTGACCTTACAGCGAGTTCGTTGCGTCTTATCTTTTATCTGAGGTTAGGGATTAGTATTCTATTCCCGTGCTCTCAAGGATGAAATAGCTTTGTAGTGCAGCTTTGTACTAATATGTGGGCTTGGATCGCTTACTTGGTGCTGTTAACACACTGGCCTTATGGGATTATGTGGCGTTGCCGCTTGAGTGCTCATGTGTAAAATTATGATAGGGTTTAATGACATGTATTGTTTATCTCGGGTTAAAGAAGGATACCGATATTATATTACTTATTATTACGTCTATAACCAATAAATATAATATATTTGTAGTTAATGCATCGCGCTGTAACCGGGGTTCTATTTGTTGACATAAAAATATTATGTTTATGGGAGCTTTCTTTGAGCAAAATGTTAACCAAATCCGGTCACTAGAATACCAAACATCTACACACTTTTCGTTTATAATATTAGTAAGATATTAATTCAGATATCCTATCTCATGAAGCTCATCGACTGTTCCTATGGTGCGTCCATGCTTGGCGAACCGAGCACGAGCCGAGCCACGAACGAGCACACTGCGAGCACGATTCGCGTAGCGTGGACGGGCTTGCGAGCCTCGAACGAGCATCCGTAGTGTGCTCTTCTGCGCTCCGCCCGATTGACAGTTTTTTCACGAACACAGGGATTCGCATCGCGCTCGTTGTAGGCTCGTTAAGTACGTCCACGCTTGAAATCGCGAGCAACGAACGAATCCTGTTCGTTCGAGGGTCGGCTCGTGCTCGCTTCGTGTAGCATGGACGCACACATTTAAACAACAAAAGCATAAATGACGTATTGTCGCAAAGTAAGTTTCTTAATTCTGTGCCTGGTGCTTCTAAATGTGCCAAACTCGTATTCAACAAAAAAAATAATTTAGTAGCCTTTGATACCACAGTTTTTTTTTCTATACTACTAAGCAAACAAGTATACGGCCTGCATGATGGTAAGCGCATAACACAGAAGCTTGCACCACTTATACCAAGGGTAACACTCGCGCATTACCGAAGTTTGGGAAGAGTCACTGTGCTCGCAGTGGACGCAAAAAAGCGCAGTGTCTGTGTCATATGTTGCTACACCACTCCCCCGCACACTGCCAGGAACAGTGCCTCATTGAGCTTTGGCGATCTTACTCACAGCAGCAACAAAACACAATTAAAGTAAGTAAAGTTATTTAGCTGCGATCTGCAAATTACTTTCTGGCTACGACGCCGACGGTGCCGCATGATAATCCTCGCGTCTGTGCGCCACGATATTCATGACAATACGGATAAGGCAAATGGCAGACTCAAGAATGAATTTTGCAGCGCTTTGTGTGCTGTATCCTGCACTGGACAATGTGAATGCAAATGATTTTATTGCTTTTGCGATGTACACTCGGCTTACTTGACGCAAACAACTATTGTCTAGATAACTGCGTTGCTAAACTTGCTAATAGCTACATAATGCTGTTAGCAACTGGAATTAATAATTTTAGTTTAAGTTCATGTTTCTTGTTCTTGGCCCACCTGGTGGTAAGTAGTTTGCGTAACACTCGGGGCACCCCAGAGCATTACTCGCGCGTTGCCTCCTTCGCGTTGAGCTCGGGCAATATTACTCATGCACATGAACGCAACATTAAGTTATTTGGCTGCGGTATTCTGTAAGATTGAGGTACTTCCTCAAAAGAACAGCTCTTTGAGCGAAAAATCGTTATGCTCTACCTCTATGTTTGCCGACTTGTACCTAATATTTAAGGTAAGTGTAACTATTTATAACAATATTGTGGTGGGAAAGTTTGTTTATTAAAAAAGCTGACGGATTTATCCCTCACAAGTTCATCTGCATTCCAGGATAAAAAAAACCTTTCGTGATCCGAAGTGCTTTGTGAGAAGCTAACCTTTGATGATTTTCATCAACATGCTTTGGTAGTTTAGCCAATAAACGTAGCAAACAGACACTCACTCGCGGGCATTGAATTTGACCCAAGCTCGAAATTTCATACAAAAGAGTGGATTTCAGCAAAGATATTGGCTACATCAATATTAGCTTTTTGAACCGTATTTGATATAATTTCAAAGCTAAAAGAACCAGCTTGCAGACTGTGTTGTCATTTTCATTGTAGAAATGTTGAATTTTGCCGTATGAGATGTTAAAAAATTGATTTCATTCTTCATATAAAAGTTAACAAAGCACTGTCCTCATTAAAATTTTTGGTGTGTACGAGAAATGGCACAGTGAATTCAATTGAAGTTCCGAAATGCTGACTTTTCTATCTTTTAAATGATATGGAATACAGTGTCTTAAATCAACATTAGAGTAGAGAAAATCTTTTATGAAAACACCTGTTTTGTTTATATTAGTAAATATTGGTTGAATGTAAGCTTTTCTTTCAGTATATACTTGCTTACTATGCTTTACATTTCATTTGCTAATGATTCATTTCAGAAAAAATATTTACTTTGAAAACTATAAGCTCAGAGTATATAAATACTACGTACAACTATAGGCTAGTCATAATTGGCTACTTGACAGTGTAATGAAAAAATATGAAATATGTTAGATATGATAGCTAATAGGTTAAAAATAATTACACAATATGTTTTTTGCATAATAATAATTTTTTAATATGTTATTTTAGGAAATAAAAAGTGAGTTTTTTTTTTTTTTTGTGAGATTATATTGTGGATTACAAGAACCGAAACGCGCACGCTCACTGCGTATCGGCTCGATTAGACGCGCGGTACGCGTTACATCGTGGACTATAGGTACAAATTGAGCTGATCTGCGAGCTGAGTCATTGAACCGGCTCACACACCTGAGCCGTGAGCTGTTATGCAGCTCGCGTATTTTTGTTTAGTTACACACCTCTAGTTTTGTTAATAGAGACGTGACGTCACACCTGACAAATGTCACGTGACCGGGTGTTTTTGCGCGAATTTCAAATGAAATGTTAAAAAATATTTTTTTTTCCTTGTAAATACATTTTTTTTGATAAAAAGGTAATTGTAAGAGGTATAAAATATACGTATGTAAATTTTAAAATATGTTTCCGAAAACTGTCAATTAGCCAATTATGTCTACCTATGTAGGCATTTGTTTTTGAATAGTCAATCTTCCTTCAAAAAACTGCCTGCTTTATTTTTACTCCAATCGCCACTCGGAAATAATAACGGCCTGAATTCCAAATTCTACTCGTAAAATGCTACTTAAATCTAGCTTAATCTTCGTTTAAAACAAAACAGTATAGTCATGGCTGTTTGCCAAGAGCCGACTGAATTCTTTCCTCGGCCCGTGATATTTAATTTTTAAAGAAACAGCCGGATCCCTTATCCGGTATCCGGAAAATGTCTGCACCACGTGGAATGAAGATTTCATGTTCAGATGTACAGATATGATATGTTACGTATGTTGTACAGATATGACACATTATAACAGGTGGAGATTTCGAGATGGCATATTTTCGAAACCTATGTTGGGATTCTTAGACACATGATTGTACTCATGATAACAAACAACTTTCCCAATAAGTTGGGAAATGGTGTTTTTGGAAATTTTCATGATAAGTCAAAAACTACGCAACATAAAAGAAAAACCTATTTTAGAATTTTCAAGTAAGGCACTTTCATTATGATATCCTATTTATACTTGTAGCTCCACTTTAAGATTTCGGTCCCCCATTTTGGCCCCTTTTGCGAAGAAACTAAACATATTAAAAAAAATATATACGATAAAATTGGGAAAGGAATATTTATAACTATTTTCCAAATTTCGGAATTATTTCAAAGTTATTTAAGGTTCGGAAGCCTCAAAAATGCTTCTATTTAAAAAAAAAACGCTTTAGCTTCAACACTAGAATATTCTCTAGAGCAGACATTATTTAGTATGTAGTAAATTCTCAAAGGTTCTTTATATTGTCGCCGAGGTATAATGTACCGTATAGTACCTCCTTCGCAAGACGAATGATTGCTAGCCATTCATGTATTTCAAGCACTTTTCTAATTTGTTCTTTGATCTACACTTGAGAGTCAGTTCCTCTAGTCTCTGGTATACAACCGTTTTCCTCATCGTCGCTTACTATAGTAAGATTGAGGTCAAACACAAGTCGATTCACAGTTTCTAATATCAAAAGACATCCCACATAAATTTTTATTTTTTTAAAGGAGATTCATTTTTATGTTGGAACACAATATGTATTGTACAATCAGGTACAATAAAATTGTGGTCAAAGTCTATGAATAGATAAGTTAACAGGAATTTCCAATAAATTTGTCATCGAGCTAATGTACCTACTTACAAACTTGTACCTATAGTACTATATACCTATCATGTATCATAGTACAGTACAAACTTTCCTAATAAAGCGTCGTTCGTAACGCAAACTACGGAGTAACCTACGCTAAATTAACCTTAGTCTAGGTGAAGACACACCAGTCCATCTTAGTGTTACTAATTTGAGAAAGAGGAATTGGAAATGAATGATACGATTTAAAAATGGAACATACACTAGAACAAAGAGAACTAGAAAAGAATGGAAGATATTGGAAGAAGCTTTTGTCAAATTAAGGCAAGGAGATTGTATAAGTGAACTTCACTAATGAATGAACGTTAACATCTTGTCATCCAATACTAACTCTGTAGTGTCTACTACAGATGTCTATCTGTTGATGTGCTCTTAGTGCACCCCACGGTGGTTGCCATTTGCACTAAATCGGGGTTCAGGCTCTCGTACAGAACGCATATACGATTCGAGCAACACGTGCGGCGCTATGATAGCCCGTCCCGGGAGAAGTGTGATACCTTCCCCCAGTATCCTCGCAGTGCTATCGCACGATGAGTCACAGGGACCCATCGTCGTACTCGGGGTTGCCCGATTGCCCACAACACCAAAGGCCCAGTTTAGTCACCTTTTACGATAGGCAGGGGAACACCGTAGCTGTTCTTCGGGATAAGTCCCGAGCTACAGGGCAGGAGGGCCGCGACGGGACACGATAGCGTCCCGACGGCGTCGTGTCCGGGTGGGATCGGCCCTCTCCCGATTCGGCTCAGCAGTCTCCTTCTGGACCATTACGGTCTCGTAGACGGAAGCTACGGCCAGCCGTATCAGCATCGTCGATGTGACTGCTGGAGAGCTTAAAAGAACTAAGCTAAAAAAACAGCAATAGGGACTTTGTTTTATGCTATTTATAAGTTTAGAGATAAAAACAGCTGTGTAGTTGTTATCTGCACTTATTATTACGTTATTATAACTTTATAAGTACCTTCTTACACTGAGACGCGATATCAGTCACATATACAGACGGACAGATGCAAGTCACTATCTGTCCTTGGTCAATTACCATAAAAAAAGATAAACTACGTATATTTATATCACGTCACTAATTATCCTAAAAAAATAGAATACTCAATTAGATAAAACTCTAAATACAAAAAAAAAACATTATCTATGTATGTTTTTCCATCCCGGTTAAGTTGACGCGCAAACTATTTTACAGAGATAAGAGGTAATATCTCGCGCGTGACGTAACAGTCACACACAGGCAATGTACTTACAGAGGAAGCTCGCTCGTCAACATGCGCCTACGCAGCCGGCCCCGGCCGCGTGCCGGGCGGAGTGCGTCGGTCACGTGACGGGAGTCGCTCGCTTCACGGTCATAGGGCATCACGCCCTCTCTGATAACACGTACCGATAAAAAAATCTAAGTAATAGATAGGTTAGGTTATCATAATTATGTAAAATGCAAGTGAGCGCTCGTAACTTTATGCAGTTAGAGCGTTTTTTTTTTATGCCATATGGTTTTTTTGTGATATGATAATACGTCTATCTATGTGATGTGTGTCTCAATTTCTTTCTTTATTGTACATTATTTTTGTCACGATAATATTTTCGAACAGCAACCTTTAGTTTTTCACATGAAAACACAATGGAAGGGTGGGTCTACGCTACTCGAACCGAGCACGAGCCGAGCGTAGACGAACTTGGGAGCTTCGAACGAGCTTTCAGCTCGCGCTCGAGTGCGTTCCATCAATTATCAGTTTTTTGACGAACACAAGGATTCGCATCGGGCTCGTGTTGTAGGCTCGTTGTACGTCCATCTCCACACCTGACATTGCGAGCGACGAGCGAAGAGCGGCTCGGTCCGGGTAGCGTAGACGAACCTAAAAACTATTTACAAACTTATTTATTATTATTCTCTTTATTTATAATAGATTTTAAAAATATATTTTTTATATCATTAAAATTACAAAATCTAAAATATTATTAAAATAAACATAACCCGAAACAAATACGATTATTCTTTTTAAAATATTTTATTATTATTATGATACAGGTGGGCTGAGGTATCAATTCTGCAATTTCTAACGAAGCGCCTTGCCTGACCTGGGAATCAAACCCAGGATCTCCATCCTAACGCTCGCAGAGTAGCGATTCGATAATAATGGTATCGTAAGCATTTGAATAGTTGGACCTATAAATCTTAATCTTGTATAAAAGATAAGTAGATAGCAAGATCTATAAAACGCATGCAATTCTTTATTTATCTATCGAACGGTCAAGTATCAATAATAGTAGTTATCACATGTAGGTATTTTATGATGAATAAAATACTCACTAATTATATAACAATGTCAGGGGTCAGATAGACCTACGCGTAGCAATCATTCCATTTTAACACATGTATAGGTATGTATATGTAACTAATGTTTTTTGTTCAAATTATCAGGATTAGGTATAGGTATAACTACGCTTAGCAATCATTCAGTTTTTGTTGTGATAATTCCGGTGATAGCAACAGAAAAATCCAACCAATTAAAATTATTATGATGAAATAATTTAAATTCAGAACTTCTAACCCATTATCTTCATTCGATGCGTCATACATACGTAATTGTCGTAGATAGGCGTATTACTGTATAAAATGTGATCCAAAATTATAAATATTTATTCGCAGTTCAGACTTCGGCCAGTGTTATACATATACTTTTAAATTAAGAATTAAGTGTTTTTAACATGGCTGAGTTGCCACAAAAGAAATTTTGTGTTGTTAAATTGCACGATAAGTTGCCAAATGATTCAGTGAGTGCCTTTCAATGTGTTCCTTGTTCGTGGATTAAGCGTCGTTTTTCGTCATCAAGACATCTGGCGATGGTGGCATTTCCTCCAAAGATATCTAAGGATCACATTACTCTTGTGCAGCATTGTCAACCTCCTTCCTCACAGTGGCAACAGTATCGAGCTGTTGTTATTACAGAACGAGGTGAGTTTGGCAGGATTATTATTGTTTTTATTTTAAGCCGGTTTGTTCTACCACTTTTTAAATAGTAAAGACTGTTTTGCACCTTGTAGTACAGATTTTAAGGTACAATTTTATTTTATTTTGAATATGCTTTTGAGTAGTCTCGATAATAACAGAGAGACACAAAAGGGATGACTGAAACCAAATTCACCAAATCCTAGTATTTGTAACGTGACATAACAGGAGATTCTTATAATATTCCTATACAAGTATATACATGTAAAAATCGTATATGTAAAAGGAGAAACTGACTGATGGACAGACATACGCACAGCTCAAATCGCTGTAACAGAAACTTGAAATTTTGCACACAGGTTCGTAGACATCCACTAAGGATGATACATTATGATAATAGAGATGTTCAAAATTCGACCCCTAAATACGCCTAAATCGCGGGTGATCCCACATGGCGGAGAATGAGTAGATAAATATACCATACACATTTTACATCCATCACAAGGTCGGCAATTAGTTTTATTTGGGGAAAAAATCTGTTGAAAATTATAATCCAGGTCCAGAAAAAAATACTGAAAATGATTAACTACTATTTTTTATTTTGCTTTCAAATTATGGTTATTATATAAAACATAAAATGTTAAATGAATGCTAGAAATTACACCGATGATGGTCTTTCAGTTACTTCAGTTTTGTACAGTTTGGAATCAGTCGTGTTCTTAATTTTAATATCGGTACTGGGTAACTAGAATAATTACTTAGTTTTATTTTACATAACTTTCAAACGCATGAATATAGGGCTTATGTGAAAGTAGGTATATTTTACAATATTTGGCGGTCCAAGGTTCTTCCTTCCGCGGTCCGGGCGAGGCGGTCCGCCTGTTGCCGACTGCTGCTCTAGGCAATCAATTTACAAAATCTTGTGATGCCCTCTTGTGATGCCTATGTAATCTTAAACCTTGTCGTTATTGTTTTACAGATCACTATTTAGACCAGAATCAGTTAATGCTGCTGAAACATGAATATTATAATTCATCATGGGTGACCAAAAATAGACAGGGAGCTCAGTTTAATGGAACAATCAATTATGGAGGTCAGTTTTTAATCTATTAATAATTTTAGTAACTTTTGCCCTTGCGGTTGAAAATATCTTTAATAAAGCTTTAATAATAGCTGAGACTCGTCTACCTATTTATGTTATCACACTAAATTATGAGAGCGTAAACTCTGTCCATGTATTTATTTGTTACACTTTCACGAGTAAACAAAAGAACCGATTTCAAAGAAATTTGGAACGCAAATAGCCTACGTATAAGGTCCTTTTTTCATCCAGACACGAGGTTCGAATATTAATATGGTAGTTTTAATAGTTATGACTTTTATTGGATGCACTTTTTGCTAATACTACAACTTTATTTCAGGTGCGAACCGTTCAGGCATATCAACTGAAATACAACCACAACGTGTAGACACCAGTATGAAAAGGAAATCGATGCCAGATTTAAATCTTTATAATAAAACGGGTATAACGTCTATCGATGCTAAAAAACCGAGGGTAGATTGTAATGAAAGCCCCGTTAGACAATTGCAAGATTCACGTATTAGCTCTGTTATAGTAAAAGCTCAACCAGACCCACAGACAGTTATCGAGAGAGTAAGAAATAATCCAGAACTTGAAATACTATTAATAAAACCTAAAGCATCTACTCCAGAGGCCCGCAGTAGCCATTCAAGATCACAATCTCCAAACTGTCCAGTAACAGCGTCTGATAGAAATCGAACTCCGAATAACAATAATTGTTGTGATCAACAGACGCGTCTTGTTGTAGAGTTTAAAGAAGCTTGCGTACAGATGTATCCTCTATTAGTAAAGGTGTTAAAACTTATGGAGTACTTTGCGCGTAAAGAGTAATTATTAATAAAAATTGGCAGGCTTTTTTTATACTGACCTTATTTATCTTCTGTCCTTTTTTGACGTCGGATGTCAAAGAGGGAAGTAAGGTTATAATATTGTTTTAAAAGATGGTAGTTGGTTCCCTGTGGGTGTGGGTCTCTTATGGGTTTTACACCTTTAGGGGGACAGTCGGCGAGCGCTGGGAGTTCTTAGCCGGGTACTTGATACGCCGGTTGCCCTGGAGGTTTCACAACCTGACTGTCTTGCTGATCGCGAGCTTTCACTCTAAATATTTCTGTGGATTATAATCTGTTCATAATTATATTAGTTATCTAGTCACAATAGTACAAGTCTGCTTAGTTTTAGATTAGATTGCAATGTTAAGAATTTCCTTGGATATTATTGTTATGACAACATAAAATACATACATATTTATTTACGCATATGTATACCTGAAGCGCTCGTGGTGTAGCATTATTAGCCGTTCTTAATCGATCGGCAAAGTTAAGCTACGTCTGTCGTGGGCGGTACCTGGATGGGTGACCGCCTAGTGGTATTTCAAATCGAGCGTTTCCGTGTTTCAGAAGGCACGTAAAGCCGTTGGTCCCGGTTATCACTTAATTGTGATAGTTGTTAAGCTAGATGGATGCCTCCTAGGCGGCTTGAAAAATTCCAACAGTAGGTTGACCTCCACAGTGGGCACGCGTGGTGGAGTATCGCCCAGTCCCTTTCACTCTCATTTGTGAAAGGGTGTGCTCAGCAGTGGGACATTATAGGCTGATGATGTATACCTAATATCACATCAAGAGTCACGTATATCCGTTCACAAGTTACACTGTTATCGTTAGTTATATTATGAGAATTATTTATACTATTATTATAAGAAGTATTATCTTAGTTTATTAGGTATGTTTTAATTTATTTTTCATGTAACTTAATGTATTCATTTTATCTCAAAATATATGTGTAATATCAGAACAAACAGAATTCATGCATACAAAGTTATGTTCTAAGTATATCGAAACAAATTTCATTCAACAAAAAGTATTTTAAATTCTATAATATTAATTTATACTCATAAAACTGTAACCAAAATACTCTTTTAATTTGTCTCATATTTATTGGTCACCTTACTTTCAATTTCAAACAATGTGTCGTTATTTAGGTGACCATTTATTCAGTGTATTAGTTAAATAGCGTTTTTATGAATAAGGCTTGTTATACTATAAAGTTAACTTCTCAAAACAAAGTTAGCTAAGTAGTTAAGAAGTAACCGTAGCCCGGGGATTCAAGGTTCAGTGACTGCAACATACTACAAATGTAATTTCACTACGTAAGACAAATGGGCCACAGACAAGAACATCTGTGTCACAATATCGCCCTTTTGGCCCTTTTGGCTTCGAATACGCGTGCGTGTGTTGTTTTTGAGAGATGTACGGGTATTTTATGTGTATTTTTTAAATACGGGTATTTTATATGTGTATTGTTAATGTAAAGTATGTTTTTTGTTTTAAAAAGACAGTCGAATACATTGTTCTAATTGTTAGATTTATCTTTAGTATGTTATGTAAGATTATATTTTAGCTTCTTATGTGTACTAATTACCTTAAAAATACTGTTGATATTATAGGAATTTACTAAGTAATTTTTTTAAATGCTGTTAGAAAAGAAATGATTTCGTTTTTAAGCTTTTTTTGTTGTTGATATACAGGTATCTTTTGTATTAAAAATATTTCTCTGTATACATTAAACTTAAATTGATAAAGTGTTCATTTGATTCTCAACTTTATTTATTGAGTCTGAAAAAGCGAATCTCAAACAATAAAACATGGCGATATTAATAGTAGAGTTACAAAAATATCTGGTATCCATTTATTACCATTTTGCATTTAATTATATGTATAATTTATACTTAAGATAAATGTAAATAAAAATTATAACTGAAAAAAAGTTATTCTTAATTCCGATTACCTGCTGATTCGTAGCACATTCGTAGCGTTTTCGTAACTACTTGTAGACAGCTTAGCTTTTCATAGCTTAGAACATTTATATTCAGGTAAATACGTAACTGTACAACATCTATCCAAATAAATGAAACCGAAGTGTCTGTTTGTATTAATAACAGCTTTTTATTATTATTTTAAAAGGGTTATTTATGGTGTTTATACAAAAAAAAAGAAAATTAAAGAAAAATATATGTAATTTTACCGAAATCTCATCTCTCTCAAATCATGATTAAATTTGACACACGGATAGATTCAAATTCAAAATCATTTATTCAAATATACCCTCTAGAATAGAACTTATGAAAAGCCTGACTCTAATACCGGTTCGTAAGGTTGCATCTTCTAATGACCCGGCAATAAATTTAGCATTTACTCTTTTTAAAACAAGCTTAGATTTATTAAATAATATTTACATTGTAATCGCACTGACAACAATTGCGTGCCCCGACGCGGCGCCAAAACTACAAAGTAGACTGAATCAATATTTAATAAATAGCAAACTTAGGCAGACAAGTCCCCACAAGCAGCACCTGTTCACAAGTATGACACGTGTGGCAGCCATCGCCCTCCTCGCCATATTGGAGGGAATTGAGCGACCGGTCACACGACGCCGCCGCAAGCAAAGGCCCGACCTACTTAAGTATGCCTTAGAAATTAAAAATTAAACTAAAGGGAAACTACTAAACTCATAATTTGTTATCTCTGTGAGATCATATCCGTGGGTACCTGGAATAACACAAAGGATCCTATTATCTCTGGAAATCATAAGATCCCTCTGGAATGCGGGTGAAACCGCAGAGCGAAAACTAGTTTTATTACAGTCTTCCAATTTAACAACTAGCACTATAGTTTAAGCAAACAAAAACTCATCAGGCACGCGTATCCAACCATATATTTGTAGAGGCGAGTAGGGTCCGATATCACCACGAACGTGATTTGAATACAAACTTGAGATGAGAATATCTCTCCGTTTTCCAATAAAAATCACTTTTTGACGATATTAGGTACCCGTCTTTTTCGCCACCCTATACGTCTAGCTTGTATTACGGTATGAAATAATTTTCGATATAATCTGACGTTCAAAATAAAATGAAAATGTTTATAATCAGTGAGTACATCTCTCTACATCAATACTATAATTTTATAAAGCTAAAGAGTTTATATGTTTGAACGCTCTAATCTCAGAAACTAACAAACGTTTGTAATGAAAACCCCGTAAATTTTCCCTGGATTTGTTGAAATTCCGGCTTCTAGTTCTCGGCTATGAAAAAGCACAGTAGCCTCAAAATTGTTTTAAATTGTAGATGTGCTAATGTGTAAACTATGAAATAAGCTTAATACTTACTCTATGAAAAAAAATACTACCCTCAAACTTAAACAAAATGTTATTGACGTGAAACGGTCGGTGGAGGAAAAATGAAAGGAGAGAGCAAAAATCATGCTAAAAAGTAATAGCAAAACCTTTTAAAATAGGAGTGAAGTTCTTTTTTTATTCAAACCAGGTACCATAGAAATAAATATACCTAGAAAGAACGGCGCCAATAGTCGCCATACTACACGAATATATAAAACAGGCCAACTTTTATAGGCTGCTGCGCGGAACAGCTACGTTTTACGCTCCCTCTGCGTCATTCTGCTTGTCATGGTGACGTTCATAATGATGGTAGTTGTTGAAATATCCCAATTAAAATCGGGAGAAATTTAAATATTCAACATTATTTTGCATTTTTAATTATTTTTATTTGATTTAGCGTGCACAGCTGCGACATAGTCCTCAGTCAGTCACCGTCCATAAACGTCATGTTTTAGAACAATGGCGATCATTGTACTAAAACTTTTCACGGACTTCTTGGGACAACTTGAAACGTCAGATACACATCATTCATTTCATTTCACTTCCCCGGTGCACATGTATTGATCTTTATTGGATAAAATACCACCGATAATATGCAATAAAACTCATAATACACGAATTTATGAAAATAAAACTGAAAACGCAACGTCACTCTGCAAGTTCCCGCCAAAAAGTCCTACCTAATTCATTTATGTCAGTAATTTTTCAGGGAAATTTTACTAGGACCTTTATACTAAATATTCCAAACGAGAGTAAAAACACAAAAGAATGTATATACAACTAGCAATGAAGCGCGAAACGTCTGATCTATATACTCCTGTTCAAATATACTCCTGTAGGTTATCAAATATTCTTTCTTTTTTTTTTATTTATTTATTACAGTTTTAAAAATATAAATCAATAACAAACATTATTAGACAGAATTTGAAAACCACAAAGGTTTGTAGCAATGCTGAATTTAGTCTACATCTAAATTAATATAAATGGTAATCTAATTTATACAAACTTTTAAAATAGGTATAACATTCGAACAAGCTATTATAATTTTTTTTGTACATAAGACATAATTATCAATTATGATTATAGTTCTGTAATGTTGTAGATGTAATTCGAAATACGATTCTATTCAACATTCGGGTTTTTCACAATTTTAGATTCAGCAGTGGACATGTATATAGAAAAGTTAATTATATTAAGAAAATTTAATAATTTAAAAAATGTGAACAAATGATAGGTCCTTAATTTAATTAAATTTAAATTTAATTAATTGTAGAAAAGCAACTAGCTTAATATTATAATTAATTTGGGTCTAAAAGAAGAATGGGTAATAACGTCCCCAGACTGTAGCACGATGAGCTATAGTGGTAATTGTAGGTCTCGTCGAGCACATTATTTTATTCTATGACAGCAAGTCTGAATTCCATGGGAGAAAAAAGTTATTCACATTTGAAGTTACAAAAATGTTCCTTTGGTAATGATTGTTTTTTGTTATTATTAGCTCTACCCTGCGGCACAGAATACTCAATACCAGCGATACCAACCGCGTTTTCAAGACAAAAATAACTGTATGTCAATTTCCAGGTTCCATGCTATCTGTCTGCTAATATTTATCGATATCGGTCCAGTAACATAGCTGTGAAACCATAACAAACGGACAGATCTACTCTCGCATTACAATTGTCGACGATCCCGAGCTCACAAGCGGTCTAGAGCCCGTTAGTCTGAGAAGAGACTCTGCCTCCTTCTGTGTGTTGTACCGCTTGTACAACGGACAGTGTTCTAAAGAAGGTTTTGACCTGATGCCCACGGCTACCTTCCACCATCGCAACTCTCGCCATCGACGGGGAGTCCAACGTCACACATTGGAACCGAAATAGTTTCGTACTGTGCGGTTTCAATGGAGCTCACTACCGCGGACGCTCAGGCTGTAGAATGAGCGCCCCACCGAGGTTTTCCAAAGGTGTGAAGAGATTTTTGCAGGGTCAGCAACGTGCGTGTTACCCTAGGTGTTACAAGCGTCTATATAGGGTACGGTAACCGCTATGGTAACCGCTTACCATCAGGCGGGGCGTATGTTTGTTTGCTGCCTTAGTGATATAAAAAAAACTATCTTTCGCATTAATAACGTTAAAGTATACTATTAATTTGTACCTCGGGATTTTACATGTGTTTCCGGGATACAAAGTAGGTACCTACTTTATGTACGTGTCTTCGGTTATCATTAACGATATCTGTATATATAAAATTCAAAGTCCTGACTGACTGACTGACTGACTGATATATCAACGCACAGCCTAAACCGCTGGTCCTAGAGACATGAATTTTGGAGAGCGTATTCTTTGTGAAGAGTCGTCGTTTGTAGTTTTTTCGAAATGGGAGATGCCTAACAGAGTCAATAGGGCTTAAACAAGAAAAAAAAAACAATTGAGAGGGAGTGAGACCACTTATTACGTTTGTTTTTGAAGAAAAATATGTCATTTGTTTCCTGTAGGCCACGCGGGCGAAGCCGCGGGCAGAAGCTAGTGGAACATAAAAAAAATGTGACTTTCACTAACCAAATTCATATTTTAAACCATATTCAGTTTTTAGTCATCTTCAAGTTCTCTTTTTTATTATGTTTTGCTATTTACCATAATCCATATGTGAGTGTCATTGTATGCTGTGCCAAATAAAAAAAGAAATAATAATATTTAGATCTTTACCTTATCCTAGTAATGTAAGTAAAAATGCTTATGTTTTTATCGATGTTTGTTATTAAATTACGCCGAAATGGCTTATCAGATGTGGGTGACACTTAGCACAAAGATAGATTAAACTCTGCATTAGCATATATACTACTTTTAAACCAGAAAAGTTATACAAATACTGCGGGACGGTAACAAAGTTACACATTATTTTGTCTGCTTTAACCGTCAATATCTTTTTTTTCCCATGGAATCCAGACTTGGTGTCATACAATGAAATGATGCCCTCGATGTGGCCAACAATCTCCAACATAGCTCATAGTGCTACACTCTGGGGACGCGTTTCATATAAAATGACCCATCGTTCTTTATTATTAAACTAGCTATCCCCCGCGGTTTTACCCGCGTTCCCGGGATAAAAGTAGCCTATGTCCTACTCTATACCATCCGTTCATGTCCATGATCCGTTGAGTAGTTAAGGCGTGAAGGTGTAACAAACAAACAAACAAATAAACAAACAAACTCACTTTCGCATTTATAATATTAGTTAGGAAGTTAGGATTAGGATTTATAAAAACCGTTTCGAATGCCTTTACTTCTACCCAAGCTAACAACCTTCAATACGTTGAGGTTAATTTTCTAATTAATCCTTTTGTCCGAGTGCTTGTGTTATTAGCACTAGTTCAGCAGATCTCCAATTATATCTGTGCCCTAACAAAGGAATCTAATGAATTATGTAGCGATCGAACCTTCTGGAAACTTTCCAATATCCTAGATATCTAATAATGAACGTAATGAAATGGCGAGCACGTACATGCTAGAGGTAGTTAGATTAGTTGCAGGAATTCCAACTTTTATATTAATTCATTATCTTGCTCTATGATTATCACTATTATTTTGAAATGAAAACTGACTTAAGACCAGTCATCTCACCATACTTTTCATACAAAAGCTCTGTACTTATGATGGCGTTTTTAAACACTTTTCGTTAGATGTTTTAAACAAATTGGTATCTTGTGAACTATATCTAGCAGTATAACTAGGCGAAAATAAAAAAAAGTGTGAAATAATTCAGTAAAAGCCTCCGAAAAACAGCGGTTTTGCACAAATTTTACCTGAACTTTGGCCATATCTAATGTACCTATAAATTGTAAAAGTAAAGAAAACAGCTCTAAACAATGCTTGCAAATGTATTGGAGATTCTAAATAACTAACTTTTTTTACACAAACTTGTAAGATTACATCACAGGAAGTATGGGCCTGGAACAAGTTTTATGATATGCGAAATCATGAATGACGACCTAGCGAAGCGGCCGCGAGTGATCAGCGGAATTTACCAACTGATAACCGATGGCTCTGATGGTGTCTCTCTTTTTTCGCAGTCAAACATTTCGTTGGATGAAAGTACAAGCTTTTAGGCTACGCTTGCGTTGAAGTTGCGTTGGCCATGAAGGGCCCTCTTAAGAACCGATGGTAACTTCGTTAGCTTTGACCTTCATAAGTTTTAGGGTCAAAATTGAATTTTGGTGTTGACTTTGAGATTCTCGTATTTTTTAATATCACTTTGTGACTATGCCCACAAGGATACACAATTAAACTTAAAAAAAAAACTAACGTCAACAGTAAACTACTAGCAATAGATACTATACTGTGAAATTTAAATTAGGGATAATTATTATTATATAGGGATATCATATTTTTGTGAACAAATTAGTGTAATTTTTTGGAAATAAATCTATATATATAAAAATCAATGCCACTTTTCGTTGTAATTTTATAACTCAAGAACGGGCTCACCTATCCAAACCAAATGTTTAGGCTTTGTTCAGACTATTTAGTAGATGGTCTATGTGAAGTTTGCACAAAATCGGTCGAGCGGTTCTTCATTTATCACATTTTTATTATTTCACTTTATACGTAGCGAAGCACGTACCGGGCCGCTAGTTATTATTATTATTAATTCCTGGGTAAAAGAAATATAAATCTAATTACTTACTACGTCAGTTTGATTATAAAAAATATTGAACACGTATTATTTGCTTTACCAAATCCTACAAAAACTACAATGGTAAAGCGCGTCAAAGTTCGGGAGTAGCCCCCACTCCCGAACTTTGACGTCACTTTTTAGTATAATGTTGACTTTAAGCGGAACTTCGACACATCTTCGTATTTTATACTAGGTTCCATCAAGCGCTTTCACTCGTGTTCCTGGGATGAAAAGTATCCTGTGTACATTACAAGACCTAAAGTTTATACCAAATTTCATGAAAATACAATGTGCCATTACGGAGCTAAGTCGTATGTAATAAACATACACATCAACATTTTTAATTATAATAATTAATATGTGTAGGATTTCTACGCATACTTTTTAACCTAATTTTATTTTATGTTCCCCTAATTATAAATTTCTTTTGCTATAGCCACAACTGAAGAAAACTATAGAAACGCTCGTGGTGTAGCATGATTAGCCGTTCTTAATCGATCGGCAAAGTTAAGCTACGTCTGCCGTGGTTGGTACCTGGATGGGTGACCGCCTAGTGGTATTTCAAATCGAGCGTTTCCGTGCTTCAGAAGGCACGTAAAGCCGTTGGTTATCACTTAATTGTGAAATGAAATGAAATGAAATGATAAAAGCAGCAAGTAGCAGTTAGGGTATCTAACCGAAGTTATGCCTACAGTTCACAAAGAGAGCAATGGTTCGTTTAATTATACATAAATTAGCACCACTATGCAACGTTTGAGTCGACAATTGCCAAGTAACAAAGGAAACAAAAGGCACACTGAAGGCTTTATTGCAGCTTACTCAAAAAGTTCAGACTACACCTTTATATAACGTATAAGAACCAGAATATGGAACGCCTTTTCGATGTTCTTTGAATAAGGTTCAACACTTCCACTGTAAATAATATGAAGTGAGCTTTTCTAATTTTGGAAGTTTCTGCGGCAACCTTTTTGACTATTATCTCAGAGTATATAAATACTACGTAGAAGTATTATTTTGGATTAAAGGAAGATGGATTACTTGCACAAACATCTTGTTCGTATCTATTCTTGTAGTATTACTCATCATCGCATATACCCGCTTACCGCTATATACGAAGTTACACCCTTCGGCTCGCAACTTGGCCAGCCTTTGGCTTTCACTTTTCAGTTTTTTATGTGCCGTCTTTCAGTTGTTCTTTTCACAGTAATTGCTTGTAATTATTCCATGGTTATTGCCATAATTTAGTTTTAAACATGTCTGTTTAGAAATTCTTACGTGTCGGCTAAGTTACGTACCGGCAACTGTACGGAGAATGAATTTGAAGAAGAAAGCTCGATAAATTCGAATAGCGTTCATTCAACCTCACCAATACTTAATTACTTATGCCTTTTGCGGTCGAGACCTTGGGTCCATGGGGGTCAGAAGCTCGCCGTTTTGCTCGCATCTTGTCTTCAAAATTGATCGAGACCTCCGGAGACCAGCGGGCGGGGAGCTTTTTCCGCCAACGCGTCAGCTTGGCTATCCAAAGAGGAAATGCTGCCAGCCTTCTGGGAACCTTGCCGTTAATCGGAAGCAGCGGCAGGCTTGAGGACATTTTCTATATATAGATTGTATTTTGTAAATATAGATTGTATTTTGTACATATTTGTTGTTAATAAAGACATTGTATACTTAATACTATTATTATTTATTATGACTTATTATGCCTTAATTACCTACCTACTGATAAGTACTAATGCAGAAGTTATATTAAGTTAGATAGTTAATTCAAAACTTGACAATCAACCTAGCCACAGAATATTTAATAGTATAACCTAGCGTAGTGTGAAACTAAATTCAACTGCGGATTCGCAGGACTTGGTCATATTAACAGTATTAGCTCAGCTGTCCCCGCCTGCGAAGACTGGCGAGTCCGAGCGCGCTACGGTGCGGTTTGTGCATTGACTTGCTAATGCGTTTTGTCACACCCATAGTGTGGATTGGGAGAATAGGCGATATATAATGTAGTTTACGCTTATTATGGCTGTGATGAAACATAAGAATCACGGGGGTTGATGTGGGTATCTTTTTACTGTTTTTTTCAGCTAGTTGTATCGTTTTTTTTTTAATTATTCATAAATTGTAATGTTATTTTGGTCATGAAGATTTAATTTATTAATGTTTCCACTAAATTCCAAATTAAGTATACTTTTCTATACACGTTTTATATTTTTTTTATCAAAATTACGCAGTTTAATTTATCAATTATCATTATCATTATGGTAATTGGTAACATAAGATGTGTCAAAAATTTCAAACAAAATTAATTTATTATAGCATCAAAGTTTTGATAGGTTTATAATGGGTTTATAATTTCAAATTAAAAGTATTTTTGCTGTTTCTGTAAGACTCAGAATACAAAATACTTTGAAAACAAATCTCAAATCTAATGAAGTTACTTTGCAGTTCGATCTAGATAAATGTGGCCGTTCTCGTTTAACTAGGGTTGGCACGTCAAGCTTTCTCAACTACAAAAATTCATAGTTAGCTTGATAGAGTTTAAGCTGTATATTTTAAGTCCATTGTAACCTCAGACGATTTACTTTATTTATAATATTATGACTTTGAAGAATTAGAAAACATTAAGAATTGATATAAAATAAAAATAATAATATATGATATTGATAAAAAATATAAAATTACTTCATTGAAATTGGTAGCATAAATTCTCTAAGTGAGTTCAGATTGAGTTTCACTTATTTCTCAGCCTATAAAGTCTAGTTCAAAGCCTACCTGATAAACCAAAATAACTTCTCATTTGGCCAACTTAAAAAAGAGAGAAAGACTCCCATTTAAAATAATGTAAGTATGTGTAATTTATTGTTTCATTGTTAATTATGAATATTACATTTGCAGCTGTCGTGGTGTAGCTTGATTAGCCGTTCTTAAACGGTTAAGTCCAATCACCGGTGTGGACGGTATTTGGATGGGTGACCGCCTAATGGTATTTCAAATCGAGCGAAAAGCACGTACAGCCTTTGGCTATCACTTTATAATTATGATTGTCGTTAAACTAGTTGGAGGACTCCTAGGCAGCTTAAAAATGCCAACAGTAGTTTGACCACTCCAACAATCTGCAGTGGACATGCTTGGTGGGGAATCTGCCCATTCCCTTTCATCCTTATTTGTGAAAGGAGGCTCATGCTCAGCAGTGGGGCAAACTCAAAGGAAAAATATTTTAAATGAGACAACCCTTCTTATATAAAAGTTATTCTCAGCGTATATCACAGAATAGGTTAGTTAGTGTTTCGTTGCAAATAAATTCAAAACTTCTAGAAGAAAGTCTTTTAAATTAGGCAACCCTATTTTTAAAAAGATCTCTTAGCTCTAGTATAGGAAAGTAGTCGAGTGCATTTATTTTTACGAGGTAATTAAAAGCTCCTTACATCGCTTTTGCCACTTAGATTTGTTTTAATGGTTCACATGTGACAAGCTCTCTTCTAAATGCTAATGTAAAATTTTAAGAATATTATGCGATAAAAGCACAATCGCTGTACTTATTGTATTTGGCTTGGTAAGATATTTAAAGCTTAGTAGATCGTATATAAATTTGCTTAATATTGTATAATCCACCATATATTTTTCATAGTTTCTTGGCATATATAAAATGCGGAATGAGTAATGAAATTACAAATGAAATCAAAATAAAATCAAAAAGTCATTTATTCAGTTTAGGCCCTGGTAAGGCACTTATGAACGTAAAAAATCATAAGACAATAAAAAATAAAAATAATACAAATTTATTAACGAAATATTATTTATTGTAATCAAATAATACTAAAACTAAGTCATTGTTATTTAGAACCGTGTTCATGACTAAAATTTTCATTAAGTTGTCATTGTCAAAAAGATTCTTCTGCAGCTTTGTCCTATCCTGCCTGAATGAAACGTGAACATATGTGTATCAATGGAAATCAATGTAGTGCTTCACTTTCAGAGTTTGTAGATAGCGTTTTTGATTGATCCACTAGGTAGCTATACATATTATAAGGTGATTAGATTAGCTCAGTTTAAATTCGTTCCAATTTTCAGCTACATAGCGCTGAAAATTATACAAAAGTAGTTTAAATTCAAATTCAATCATCTATTCAAATAGACCTTTGTAGGTACTTATGAAAAGTCTGACTCTATTACTCTAATACCGGTTCGGAAGGTTGCTTTTGCTGAGAAGAGCCGGCAATAAACTCAGCAATTACTCTTTTCAAAACAAGCTTTCATTGCATATTATTTACATTCTAATCGCATTGACAACAATTGCGTGTCCCGGCGCGGCGGCAATACTACAAAGTATAAGATATTTAATAACTATAACTTTATCTAACAAACTTAAGCAGGATCCCACAATTCAGTACTATTTTCAATTTCATTTTTTTTTTTATTTCATTCATTTTCAAATTCAGTACAAGAGAAAAATCAAGACTATTAATTTCACGTACAATAGCATTATGATCAAAACGAGTAATAGTCGTTCTATTTGTCTTGTTGGCTCTTGATAAATTTATACTAGCAATAATTGGTATGTGGTCCGTGACTTGTGTCTCCAGTTTAATGATAGTGACTTTATTATTACATTTTAACAAGACATGCATGGTCAAGACAACTATCATATCGTGTAGAAGTGTAAAATGCTGGAATTAGCCCATGGGAGGATACTAAATTAAGGTAGTGATCTTTATCTATGCTAGAACAACTAGGTGAGATGTTAATGTTTAAATCACCAACTAATATTAGATTCTGGACATATCTGTGAGACTTTAAAAGGCTATTTAAGTCATTGTAAAATGTGTCTAACTTTGTAAAGGAAGGGGAGCGATATATAGCAATAATGTCTATTTTATTATTTATTTTTAAAAGCAAGCAATTCGCTTCCGTAAACGTCGGTTCAATCGATTGATGGTCAAGATCTTCACGAATATACACTACAACACCATCATTTTGATTCCTATTTCGAGTGGTTTGACACATTTTATAGCCATCCAAAATCGGGATATTGGTGTTTTTATTTAGCCAACATTCAGAGAAAACCATAATATCGTAGTCGAGCTCCGTAGAGCGTAATACTATAAGGAATTCATCGAGGTTTTTACCAATACTACGTATATTCTGGTGTATTAACTTCAGTGATATGCTAGCAGGATTTATGTAATTGGGGCAGCTAGAGGGGAGGCATGTGTGGACATCGGCAATGGTAAAAGAGTCCAGTTCAGCTAAAATGTTATTCGTATTATTAGCCATTGATTACCGTTAGTTTATTCTGAAAAATGCACTTAAAAGTGGTTAAGAAGATGAGTACAGTAATGCCGTGATTGTTGAGTAGTACGTTATTGAGATGTGGTAAGCAAATCTGTTTTGACTTTGACTGAGCGGTTTGGATTATTTTATTTGATGATGTGGAAAATGATATGTGTTGGTATGTGTATAATTGAGTGATGAATAACATTTAATTTTATTTATACAAGTAAGATTGTACATGAATAAAAAAATAAAAGAAGAAGAATTATAAATATAGATATAGCAAGTATTACAAAATACTGGCCGAAATGTTCTCTTCAAAGCTATGCTATAAAGAAACAAAAGAACAATTAATCTATTTGTTACATTGTCATTTATTACATTGTCTAATTAGTTAGACAAAGCAAACGATCCTGCCTCGACCCAAAAGAACGAAGGCCGTTTAATTATTTCGAATACTTTCACGTTCCAGTAAATGGAAGGATTCACCTGAAATTTCAACTGGAAGTGAAATTCAATTTGCTGCTGTATTTACTGAAATCTCGAGTACCTGAAACGTTACTGCATTACATCACAGATTGTATTGAGTAAATCAAATCTTCTACCTAATTTAAAAGTGCAATGGAAGCACTTCTGTCCGATCTCAGTGAAAGGTAGAGATTTTATATTATAAGCAATTTTTCAGCTTATATTTTATAACTAGCTATCCCCCGTGGTTTCCCCCGCGTTCCCGGGATAAAAAGTAGCCTGTGTCCTTCGCCATACCATAGGCCATCTGCATGCCTAATTTCATGATGATCCCTTGAGTAGTTGTGGCGTGAAGGAATAACAAACAAACAAAGTCACTTTCGCATTTATGATATTAGTTAGGATTGATAAATTATGCATTATCCAACTATTCTATTGTTTTTTTTTAATATAATATAGCCTCGGCTCGTGCTCGCTTTGCGTAGCATAGACGCACCATTATATAACGAACCAATAAGTATCACCATTTGGCAGATATCAATGACTAAAAAACTTGAAAACAAGAAAGATAGAAATCAAAGAAACCATGTACAGAACTACTACTACTATTACTATTGCGAGCTGTTTCTGCCGCGTTATTTCCGCGTCGGAACTCGTATTCAAAAATCACTCGAATTTTCGAAGTATCCATCTTTCTTGTCTAAGCTGAATAAAAAAAACAACTGAAAGTCGGTAATCAAATGGAGCACATTTTTTAAAAGAAGAACTTCGTTGATGAATAAAGTTTCACTCAAAATATCTCAAACCATGAAGGTTCTATGTCAATTCGAAGTACCTACAATTAAACGGCAATTTCATACTTTAACCCCTATTATAAGAGTCGTAAGCACATTGTAAGCTTTTAAGCCGATTGATTTAGGTACTTACCCGAAACTAAATTAGCAATTTTTTTTGAATAGTTCTATCTAACGGATCACAAATATCCTTTTCTAGACTCTTCGGTAATCTTCAATGACAATCCGAATGATACGAGTACGATTATGTCACAAATGTTTTTCTTTTTTCACTTTTCTCGTAATCTTTTACACACAGTAGTAAAAAGAAACTGTTTATATTTTAGGTTCAAACATAATTATTATAAACCGCATGATATACTTATACATATTCAATAATAATACGCGGTGATGCCTCGTGTGTTGCAAACTGCCACATGGCTACTGTAACCGCTTACCATCAGCCGGGCCGTAGACTAGTTTACCGACTACGTCGTATAAAATAAAACCGGCCAAGTGCGAGTCAGACTCACGCACCGAGGGTTCCGTACAAACCTGTAGGTATTATATGTAAATGCTAGTATAGACCTGAGTATTTGATATGAATTTCAATTTATGACGTATAAAAACAAAACTACTTACTAGATCTAGTTCAAACCAATTTTCGGTGGAAGTTTGCATCGTAATGTACATCATATATTTTTTTTGGTTTTATCATTCTCTTATTTTAGAAGTAACAGGGGGGGGGGGGACACACATTTTACCACTTTGGAAGTGTCTCTCGCGCAAACTATTCAGTTTAGAAAAAAATGATATTAGAAACCTCAATATCATTTTTGAAGACCTATCCATAGACACCCCACACTTATGGGTTTAAAAAAAAAAAAAGAGTTTCTGTTCTATGTATGGGGACCCCCAAAATTTATCGTTTTTTTTCTATTTTTGTGTGAAAATCTTAATGCGGTTCACAGAATACATCTACTCACCAAGTTTCAACATTGTAGTTCTTATACTTTCGGAAAAAAGTGGCTGTCACATACGGACGGACAGACAGACAGACAGACAGACATGACGAATCTATAAGAGTTCCGTTTTTTGCCATTTGGCTACGGAACCCTAAAAAGAAATGAATACAACACACCATAATTATTAAATTCAATCAATTTGAACCAAAACCATTTCGATACTCTACAACAGGCAAATGACTATAATACAGCTTCTAGGTAACTTTTTAGTTAATTACGTTCAACCATCCCTTTACAGCTTAGTTGTTCATTCACCGGAAGTTTAATCGAAGGAAACTTTTGATTAATCTCTTATCAATGGCTTACGATCTATAAAGTTAATTAATGTGGGAGTCTCTACTATTTTCCATTTTAAAATAGAGTACGATTTTTTTTTCAGAATCATAGGCTTCTTGGTGGTATTTAAAATAAATAAATATCCTGGGACATTCCTCACACACGGTCATCTGATCCCAAACTAAGCAGAGCTTGTACTATGGAAACCAGATAACTGATATAATACATATACTACTTTTTGTTTGTAAATACATACTTAATATATGTACACATGCCACATTACATAATTACACTCAGACTCAGGACATACAGACATGTTCATGCACACAAATGCATGTCTTGTGTGGGAATCGAACCCACGACCAGCGTCGCGCTAGGTGGAATCTTGACCAGAGTCTTAACCAACCACGCCAGCAGGCCCGTCAAAATTAAAAATTTGGTGGTAGGGTCTAATTTCAAAAAAGACTTGGTTAGGGAATCTGTACTTTTTTAATACGACAAAGTCGTTACATAAGCATACGGCCCGCTGGATGGTAAGCGGTTACCGAAGCCATAAACACACGAGTCACACGAGGCATCACTCACGCGCTACCGAACTTTCCACCCTCCCCAATGAGTTACTTGGCTACGGTATTCTGTAAGGTGGAATCACTTCCCCAGTCGAGCTGCTCTTTCATTATATGTACCCTCAGACTGGACGGTCAGTGTTCTTTAGTGACGCAAGTAATAGGAAGCCGGCGTTCTTGGAAATACATGGCCTCACACACACATATAGACGATAGGAAGCCGATCGGTTGTCATTCCGTATTGAGACGTTGACAGTGACAATAAGGCTCAGTACCATTTGTGCCTGCTTGGGCGAGTACTGATTTTACTCACGCACACTTAGGAAATTTTTTGCTTCACTTTCTTATAAGGTGACACTCCGTCTTGATTTTTTTATATGTATGGACCTTGCAATCTTGTATCTAATAGCAGGAAAATAAGCCTCTTATTAAGCCTCTTTTTGGCCATCGCTGTAGATGAAGACGTTTTAATTAAGCAAATTGCTATATCGTAGTTACATTTGAAACTGCTGACTCTGTGAGCAATGAGGAAAAAGCAAGGTGAAAGGTTCTGCTGGGCAAAGCAACCCTCTTTTCCATTAACGAAATATACCCCGAATAATTAATGTGACCCTCAATTTGGTCCTTCAAAATGGGACACTTTTTTTTTTCTAAAAATGGAGATATTTCAATAAAATGTTTTAAGCTTATTAATTTTTTTTCATTCAGTTTTCTATTCTTTCGAAAGGATTTGCTTATTAGTTTTTTTTATTACGGATAATATTTTTTTTTTTTTTGTATACAACTTAGTCGATAAACAAGCATACGGCCCGCCTGATGGTAAGCGGTTACCGTAGCCATATAGACGCTTGCAACACACGAAGCATCGCTCACGCGTTATCGACCTATCCCCCCTCCCCTATGAGCTCTGGCAACCTTACTCACGCGCAGGAACACAACTTTACACAACATAAAGTTATTTAGCTGCAGTATTCTGTAAGGTGGAGGTACTTCCCCAGTCGAGCTGCTCTTCGAGCGAATAAACGCTATGCTCTACCTCTCTTAAAAAATAAATTATTATTATTAAAATACAATATTAAGGCAAAATTATAGTTATATCCAATTAAGCCCAATTTTATTTTAGCACTAACTAGAAGATACAATAGCAGAGGACAAAATATCTATTCATAAAAACAAAAAGTTTTAGTATATAATTTTGATTGATTGTGGTTATATCTATATTTAAAATTCAATAGCAGTTCATATTTTGCTATACGTATACTACGTTTATACTTAATCTCTTATTTTACGTCGTTTATTTATTTATTTTCTAAGATCACACATGTGATTTAACAATAAAAACCTAGACAAACTATTGTCCAGGTTTTTTCATAATTAATTTTATGTCTTACATCAAAACCAATGCGGGACTTTTAACTTCCCTTGCCAAGTAAGGGATAGTGGGACATAATGTGCCAAAACGCAGACTGTCCTCCCCCCAGCAAAACGTATGGTAACCCAAATCCTACATCATTAGTGTGATAAAACATTAATCATACGAACCAGAGGCTACGTGACGTATTCACGCCTAAGATATATATAAAAATCTTTGAAAGTGAAGCATTTTTTTCCCTCTAAATTTGGAAGACAATCTTGGATAATCGTGTGGAATACGACCCTCATTAAAATGATATAAAGGAATGCTAAAAGAAATTAACAATACCTGCTACATTATTTTTGTAGTAATATTATAATGCGAAAATGAGTGTTTGTTACTTTTTGTTTGTTGCCTGAAGGGCATAAGCAAACGTGATGACAGGAAGACCATACAATAGAAAGGAACGTAGACAATTTTTTATCCCCGGAACGCAAGTAAAACCACAGGGTGGAAGCTAGTATTTAACATTAAGTAGAATATTCATCACCATCACATGGCTCCTTTCACAAATTAGGGTGAAAGGGAATGGGCAGATACTCCACCACGCGTGCCCACTGCGGATCGGCGGAGGGCTAGTGGTCAACCTACTGTTGGAGTTTTCAAGCCGCCTAGTAGACCTCCAACTAGCTTAACTACTATCACAATTATTTGATACCCGGGACCAACGGCTTTACGTGCCTTCCGAAGCAAGGAAACGCTCGATTTGATATACCATTAGGCGGTCACCCATCAAGGTACCGACCACGACGGTGGTACCTTAACTTGCCGATCCTAACTTAACGATGAACTCATGCTACAACACGAGCGTGTTAGATATTTGGTTAAATCTGAGTCAAATATCTGAGTTAAATAAGTACTTCAAAAATGTATTATTTGCAGTGGCAACACTATTGAAATAAGTTTTTGATAAATTTATTATTTGCAATGGCAACACTATTGAGCTGAAGGTCTGATTATTATTTAAACTTCCGGTGCAATAATTAAATTAAACTTCCGGTGTAACTTAATGTTATTTTAAATTGTAATGTTGATGATAATTGGATTGGAATAATTACAAAGTCATCAAATTACTACTGCGATAATTTAATTGTTGATAAACATTTTATTGTAATGTAAGGAGATTTCAATAGACTTCCGATTGATATTTTAATTGAACAATGTAATGGCTTTGATAAATCATATTATTAATCATACCTAAATTCGATGTTAATTATTCCAATAATTAACAACGAATGTTGTAATTTTGTGATAATGGTTTACTAAATTTGTTAATATGAGATTAGTGACACTTCCTGATAAAATGTATCCAGTTATGGTGTATTGAGACTTCCGTCTCTGTGATTGGTTGATACTTCCGTCGGTATTCTTGAAGAATACTGTGTACTTGTAAGATATAAAATTAGCGGGAAGGTCTGGGCTCAGTTCAGTCTTGTGTATTTTGGAGGTGGTTGCTTATTATAATCGTGATACTGCCCGTCGATATAAAGATAAGTATATTTGATATTGTCAACTGTAACAATTGATAATTTTATAATGTGTGTTCTGTGTATTTCTGTTATATACTGAGAATAATTCTGAATGTGTAGTGGCCATACATAAGACCTTTATATTGAGTTTCTTACCGGTATCTTCTCAATATGGTCGGCCATCCGAATCGGAAGTAGATTTGAGAGTAAATTCATAGTTGTGGCCATAGATATGTTTGAATAAATACTTTCTAAAGTTTGGCCTAAATGATTATTTATTATTGTGACCTAATAAACCCTTTAGTACTCTGATATAGTTAAGTATACCTGATTTTGAAATATGCTATATAATTCGATTAGAATAACCATCCTAACGTTTAAATCACGTAATCTGATACTTATTGTCCATTATCTGAATTGATTAATTTATTGACAATTATACTAATTATAAAGGAGTAAAATCAGTTCAAAAAGTGTGGTCTTGTGATTTATTAATTAATACCTACCCTACTTTAATTCCGATGTTTCTTCATTCTATAATGAGGAACATTAAGTAAATAGTAATTACATAACTAGAATCAGTTTAGACAACTTGGCAACTCAGGATTCAAATTTAGCACATCGATATATTGAGATGCTATATTAATTTATTTATTTTAGTTAATATTTATAATCTTTCTAAATGAGATGATCAGCACTTTCTTAATGATGATCGGCCCATATCTATCATCAGAAGTGGGATACGCAAAATCTGTGCCCTTAAACTAAAATGTTGTACTTGGTTTTTCCAGAAATCGTGCGAGTTTTGTTTGACTGACGATAAGCCGTTGGATTACTCTTGAAAAATTATTCTACATCCTGTCTGAAAGAAGATCCATCGACGATAGAAGCAGCAGATGATGAAGCTGGTTATTTGGTCTGGTAAGGCCTTGCAAGGGCTTTTTATTTTTATGCTAGTAAAGATTATCTCAAAAAAAAGTAATACAGAAACGATATTTTGAGGAATTAGTACCAGTTATACCTGAAAATATTAATGTTTCCCTTTCATTAGTCATATAGTCCCCTTCTTTAGTTACCGACAGTGGTACACATTTTGGTTCAAATGAAGTTGTCTTTGTTTAGAGAATTATATAATTCAGCAATCTTTTGATTGCCACGGGGACCCTTAAGATTGTTCATACTCAAATTTAAACAGTTTTTAAATAAATAGTATTTCTAGTCATATCATAATAAATTACAGAAGTAAAACATTTAACTAAATAAAGCTTAATCATGTCATATAATGATCCCTAGGTACTATACAATTTTAAAGCAATCGATTTCTAGTCTTAAATTAATATCATTACATAGCATAAATATTTGACTAATTATTAAAATATTCTTCAATCATATAAAAACAGTTATTAATTAAAAACTTTAACTTTTTATTAAATAGGTTAATTTTGTTTCGGTTTTGATGTCTGGAGGTAACTTGTTGTAAATTTTTAATGCCATGTAATACGAAACTCAATTGAGTATTTTTATTCTAGATGGTGGTAGGTATATAAGTAATAATCTAGTAGAGCGATAAATGTCTACGGTAACTGACACACTTCAAATTTAGTTTGAAATATAACTTCAGGTAGGCCGAGCGAATTATATCTGGTCCAAAAATCGATTAATGAATCTATCCAAAAATCTGTTAGGTTAATTCCAACATTTCAGATAATTGCCAATAATTACAATTATATTCGGTATGTCAATAAGATAGAAGATAGGAATAGAAGCATTGTTGAACAAGTAATTTCTTTAATTTGCTTTTAAATAAATATGAGGGTACACTTTTTTATTTGGTCCTATGGGAGCTTATTGTAAATTTTTATGGCCATTGGATAACTGTTTCTATTGTGCGGCGTTGTTTTCATTTTTGGCAATACAATTGAGATATCGGTTTGATGGCAAACTTCGCATCGTAATAATATTTTTCGTAATAATAGTTTTTTTTTTAGTAGGTAGGTGATTTGGTATGTTAGTCGAGACCATCGGCGTTATGAGAAATTAAATGCCAGTTGTAAGGGATCCTTTGGAAGGAAATTTTGTCCTTTCTCCTGAGCGATAGCTTTGCTCTAAGGGGTATTAAGAAATGTAAGAATTATAATATTGCTTATAAAAAAAAAAAAAAAAGTCTGTTCGTATATGAAATTATGAAATGATCATGTATTTTGGAAAATATTACTTTACATATATTAAATATATATTATTTATATATCAGGAGATATAAAAAAAAAAAAAAAAAAGAATATTAAAAAAAAAAGAAAGAAACAAAAAAAAAAAAAAAAAGAAAACGCTGGTCTACTGATTGCTTGCTACTGACTTTTCTCGCCGGCAGCGGGTGAATGGGGTTGGTATTGCGAGGCAATTGGTAATTGTATGTCGCTGGTCTACTGATTGCTTGCTACTGACTTTTCTCGCCGGCAGCGGGCGAATGGGGTTGGTATTGCGAGGCAATTGGTAATTGTATGTCGCTGGTCGACTGATTGTTTGCTACTGACTTTCCTCACCGGCAGCGGGTGAATGGGGTTGGTATTGCGAGGCAATTGGTTACAAAAAAAAAGCTAAAAAAAAAAAAAAGCTGCGACATAATCGGTTGGTGAAAATGTCTACACACCCGGAGGCAGCCCGTGGTGGGACCTATCACATTACCCGATATAGTCATATTTATAAAATTTCTACACTAAGCATTAAAATAATTGTATCTATTTTTGTCTATGTTCTATTAATATTTATAACACTTATTATCCTGATATTCTGTTTGTAACAGCTCTGAATATAAAAATTGCTTCGAGAGATTTGCAATTGTCAGTGTGACCGAGCGGTTGTAAATTATTTTACGTAAGTACCTACACAAAATAAAATCAAAATGTATTTCAGATTCGTATTTTAAGATGTTACTAGAGTATTTGATAGATTAGACATATTCATAAGTATGCAAAATTATTTGAAAATATTCATAGGATACAATTTATTTATTTATTTATAAAAAGGTACATCAACACCACATTTGTAGCTATTATTTTATTGTACAATGATATAATCTTGGTGCCAAATGCTAGATTTCATATAGATTGGGATAGTGTGTTGTGGTGATTAATTAATTAATCAAGGGTCATTCACTGCACCAATGATTTATTGATTGAATTAATGAATAATATGTTTATAATTTTTTGTCGAACAAGTAGAAATTCTGACATAGTTATTCTAATTATTATTGTGCTAAAATCAATTCCCTTCTCTTATGTTTTATTAATTCATGGTACTTTTTTGGGATACTGAGGTGACATAAGATGTACTTTGAAATGTATTTTTGTATGTAATTGTGGATAGACAATGTGTTCACGGACTGTTGATATATTTTAAATTGTTCTGGCCTGTCCCTTGTGCAGCAAATGTGATACACTTCTCTTTACTTTGGTTATGGCTTGAACTAAGTAATTATGATTTATTTGTTCTTGCCCGAGGTTCGCTCACGCAGATTTAATTGAATTTCATTAACTTTTTACCGTCAGCCGATTTCGATGAGGTGCCAAGCTGAATTTTATTAATCTGTAAAAACTATGTACATGTATTCAGTAGTTTAAAGGATTTGTATTCAATTTTAGTCTGATATTCTTCCTTCATCGTTCAGTCAGTTTTTGGTGAATATATTTCAATGGAGAGACCTACTGGTTTTACAGTTTTATCATATGTTTACATAATTTATATTTTATAATATTTTATTTCTATTATTGTGCCAAAGGCCATACCTGTGACTGCACTCGCTGCTATACCTGTGGTTATGTCTGTAAATGGAACTTGGCTTTGTTGTACCTATGGCTATATCTCTGATTTTCCTTTTATCATGGATAAATGTTTTTTTTTATACGGTTAGTACTTCGAAAATGAAGATAAATTGTAATTAGAAATATTGTATATCTATGATTGTAACAATGGCCTTGCTTGTGACTTTACTCGCTGTTATACTGGGGGTTGTCTGTAATTAAAATCTTAGCTTTGCTGTACTTCTGGCTATGCTTAAGCCTGTGGCTGTACCTGTGGTTTACCTTGTGGTTGTGCCTAGATGCCAGAAATACAGCAGGTGTCGTAAATAAATGTTGTTGTACTGTTGGTACTTCGAGAACGAAGTACATGTCAGTATGGCCGTGTTAGATATTTGGTTAAATCTGAGTCAAATATCTGAGTTAAATAAGTACTTCAAAAATGTATTATTTGCAGTGGCAACACTATTGAAATAAGTTTTTGATAAATTTATTATTTGCAATGGCAACACTATTGAGCTGAAGGTCTGATTATTATTTAAACTTCCGGTGCAATAATTAAATTAAACTTCCGGTGTAACTTAATGTTATTTTAAATTGTAATGTTGATGATAATTGGATTGGAATAATTACAAAGTCATCAAATTACTACTGCGATAATTTAATTGTTGATAAACATTTTATTGTAATGTAAGGAGATTTCAATAGACTTCCGATTGATATTTTAATTGAACAATGTAATGGCTTTGATAAATCATATTATTAATCATACCTAAATTCGATGTTAATTATTCCAATAATTAACAACGAATGTTGTAATTTTGTGATAATGGTTTACTAAATTTGTTAATATGAGATTAGTGACACTTCCTGATAAAATGTATCCGGTTATGGTGTATTGAGACTTCCGTCTCTGTGATTGGTTGATACTTCCGTCGGTATTCTTGAAGAATACTGTGTACTTGTAAGATATAAAATTAGCGGGAAGGTCTGGGCTCAGTTCAGTCTTGTGTATTTTGGAGGTGGTTGCTTATTATAATCGTGATACTGCCCGTCGATATAAAGATAAGTATATTTGATATTGTCAACTGTAACAATTGATAATTTTATAATGTGTGTTCTGTGTATTTCTGTTATATACTGAGAATAATTCTGAATGTGTAGTGGCCATACATAAGACCTTTATATTGAGTTTCTTACCGGTATCTTCTCAATATGGTCGGCCATCCGAACCGGAAGTAGATTTGAGAGTAAATTCATAGTTGTGGCCATAGATATGTTTGAATAAATACTTTCTAAAGTTTGGCCTAAATGATTATTTATTATTGTGACCTAATAAACCCTTTAGTACTCTGATATAGTTAAGTATACCTGATTTTGAAATATGCTATATAATTCGATTAGAATAACCATCCTAACGTTTAAATCACGTAATCTGATACTTATTGTCCATTATCTGAATTGATTAATTTATTGACAATTATACTAATTATAAAGGAGTAAAATCAGTTCAAAAAGTGTGGTCTTGTGATTTATTAATTAATACCTACCCTACTTTAATTCCGATGTTTCTTCATTCTATAATGAGGAACATTAAGTAAATAGTAATTACATAACTAGAATCAGTTTAGACAACTTGGCAACTCAGGATTCAAATTTAGCACATCGATATATTGAGATGCTATATTAATTTATTTATTTTAGTTAATATTTATAATCTTTCTAAATGAGATGATCAGCACTTTCTTAATGATGATCGGCCCATATCTATCAAGCGCTTCAAGTAGAATATTAAAGACTAATATTTTTTTTAAATTTCATATAAAAAATGCAGAATCAATTTTTAAAGGACCATTTTCATTAAATAAATATAAATTACGAATGAAAAAGAATAAATAAAGCTACTTGCAATAATTTTAAATCCTTCTAAAAAAATAATTCTTAAGAAGATGTAACGGTATAGTAAAATAGAGAAACTTTAAAAGGATTAGTTTACCCGATAAGAAAGATATATTACTAGCAATACAAGTAATAAATTTTTCGTGACAAATACGAGTTTCTTTAGGTGCCCGCAATCCCTTTATCTCCTTAATACTTAGAGACGCGTAAAAGAATTCTCTTAGTGGTGATGATTTTATAATGAGTTTGAGGTTTTTTAAGTGGAGGAAAGTATCATGAGGAAATCATAACAATGGTACACAAATCACAATGGTAGGGTATTGTGTAACCAATTTAGCCACTATACCACTATAAAGCTACTGATTGTCAAATATCTACTATTTCTATTTGCCACATTTGAGTAATCGGAAGGCACGTAAAGCCATTGGTCCCGGTTATAACTTAATTGTGATAATCTTTAAGCTACTTGGAGGCCTTCTAGGCGGCTTGAAATCTCCAACAGTAGGTTGACCACTAGCCTACCTCCAACGATCCGCAGTGGGCACGCGCGATGGAGTATCGCCCATTCCCTTTCACCCTGATTTGTGAAAGGAGGCCTGTGCTCAGCAGTGGGACATTATAGGCAGATGAGTAATCTCTCAGCTACACTTAATAGTGTAGCTTAGGTTTTTGATGCTAAAATACCACAAATTCACTCACGTAAGTGTTACAACTAACTTTGGTACCTTTGACTTTTAAAAGTCCACTTAGACCCTGTACTGAAGTCGTAAGGCTTTGACGATGAAGTTGTTTACTGGATATCTGAATTAACAAGATTATTGCGTTTTTTTTTCATAAGCGTGCTCCGTACTTGGACTTCCCTATATTTCGTTAATAATATACCCTTTAGTGGCGAGTTTGTACTTAAACGCATATATATAAAATAAGCCCAAGCATCCATTGTAAACGTAGAGAACTACACATAAAAAAACTTACAAACTTACTTTTTTGGCAAACAAACATTCTTCTATCGGACCACTAGGCGTAGGGAGAGTCTCCACCGCTTCGTGGTTGACATTCCGTCTTGCAATATCAAGCGTTTCGTTCGATTCCTCTATCCCTTTACACACGGCCAAGTTGTGGAATGCTCTCCCAGACAACATATTTCCTGATACTTACAACATGGGTTTATTCAAGGCCAGAGTGAACAGACATCTTATGGGTACGCGCCTTCCACCCTAGACTACATCTTCGCTTTCCATCAGGCGGGATTGCGGTGAAGCACAAAGACTTTAAGAAAGTAACATTAGGACCGGCTTTCGGCGAGAACTTTCAGAGTGACGTTGCGTTTTCATTTACATGTTCATAAATTCGTGTATTTTGAGTTTTACTGTATATTATCGGTGGTATTTTATCCAATAAAGATCAATCTATGTCCACCAGTGAAGTGAAATGAAATGAATTTTGTGTATTGTGACTTTTCAAGTTGTCTCATAAAGTCCGTGAAGAGTTTTAGTACAATGACCACCATTGTAGTAGAACTAGACTTTTATGGACGGTGACTGATGACTATTGTGAAAGTGATTTATTGTGAGTGGAAACTATAATATAACTTGACACTGGCACAAACAAGTCCCGATTTGGATTACTGAAGAAAAACTTAAAACGCTAGTTGGTAATAAATTCCTGGGTTGTAACATTCCGTCTTATCTCAGTCGCGTAATGGTTACGAATCCTTAGGTCCTTGACACACTGAACCTTTCGCTTCTCGGCACATTAGTATTCGTACCGGCACATGCAAATGTGCGTGTGTTTACATCCTGCGGTAATCTTTGTTCAATCGGTAGTTAAGGGCTGAGCTCTGCATCTGATATGTGAAGTTTAATTGGCTAACGTTATGTAAAGTTTTCGTTTCTGAAACTATAGGAGTACTGTTATATATTTTCAAAAAAGGTTACGATATGGTTTCTGGTATGACTGCAAATCACGTATTTTTGTCTGTCTGTCACGACAAAACGACTAAACCGATTTTTATTTTTAAAAGCTTATGTTTAGACTTGAGAATTGGTACATGCTGCTGTAAGGCGATGATAGCTCAGTGGTAGAGTATTCGGATGCCGAGATGAAGGTCCCGGGTTCGATTCCTAAAATGAGCTTGAGCTTTGAGTGAAAGAAACCATAGTACAGGGGTAGGGTACTCTGTGGTACCCACCTGGTTGGCTACCATGCTCAAGTTGAAAATCTGTCGCCAAGCCCCTATCCGTGTGTTCCAATAGCTGCACTTGAGAGCCAATTCCTTCTACTTCAGCTTTGTGTACTTAATACCTTCGGCTACCTCATTCCTACCATGGTGAGATTGCGGTCAAATACGGGGGCCAACCAAGAGCTCTTACAACAATATTATTATAACCTAAGTTTAAAGGACCTACAAAATGTTAAATTTAAGAATTGTTTGAAGAAATGGCTTTATGAAAATGTATTTTATAATTTAAATGAATTTTTTAATACTAAATAATTTATATGTATAGAAAATGGACATTAATTTTATAATTTAATATTCATCTGTAAAATGTAATTCACTTTGTATCCTATTGTATGCCCGACATGGGTAGACACTGTAACTATTTGCTGTATACTGTGTACAATAAAGTTCTATTCTATTCTATTCCTTATTTTGTCTTGTCCTGTTTTGACGCCGAATGTCAAAGAGGGGCAAAAGACAAATAAGGTTATTTTAACCTTGTTTTAAGAGCTTGTGGCCATCTGGCCTATACATATAAAAAAAGGTTGCCAAGAATTTGCTACACATTGTAAATCTGAAGTAGTATCAAGATATATATATATATTACGCATTCTCGCGTAGGATTCAACGCCTTTGTTGCCAAGACTATAAGCCTAGCGTAGACTAGAACATTCTCGGATAGCTAAGCTAGATTTTGAGATGAGAATTCAAGAGCTTATGTAGGTAGATCTTAAGTGTGTATTGTGAAAGTGTGAATAGCTTTGGAGCGGTTTATTTGAGTGTTATCAAGTACGTTTGATAGTTGAGTCTGCTTTCAAAGACAAAGTCAAAGTCATTTATTCAATTAAGTTCCAAGATGGGAACTTATAAAGGCTAACGCTACTTAAGTTCCACTCAAATGTTAATAAAAATACTATAGGTATCAAAATATTTTACGTTAACTGTTTAAACACGTTACAGTAGTACCCAACGAATATGGCTTACCGATGTACCTGCGCAGAAGGTACATTTTCAAAGCGCGGGAAATGCTATTGTTCTGCAGCTGCCGCCATGTGTGCGGAAGGGCGTGACTTGCGAGTGAGACGGAACTAACAACTGCAGTGTATTATGAACCTTATAGTAGTGTTCTAAGGTTGATTGTAAGTTTTAAGCATTCTTTCGTTAATCTTCAGGGCATACTTTATTTTCTGTGCGAACGAAGATTCACGACGCGCCTTATTAGTTGGGTACTATTGTACGTTATTTTTTATAATATGAATTTTGGAAAGCATACATTTATAAGGCAAAATATTTGAACCATAAGAGATAATGGTACTCATTCTGTGGTTCACAACTAAACTAATTTAGTCTCACTACATCTCTTTCTAAGAAAGAACATAAGAAAAGGATGTAAGAAATTTATTCCTTTCAAATTAGTCCAATGCTTCTTTTCAACGTTTTAGTCGCCATCAAAATTTACCAAATAAAAACGGCAGACTAATTTGATAGCTGTAATTATGTTCTATCCTTTTTCAATAATGTTTGTAAGAAAGAGATGTGATGTTGTAAATATAATGTAATTAGTTTAGTGCGATTTACAACAGAATCGGTACCAATATGTATATACGGTAGCTGATGCGTGGTGTTAACTCTTATATCTTCCTCGCTAAACGAGCTGTCTACATTAAAACTAACGCGTTTAAATTAAAACCTCTTCAGCTTTATAATATAAGTTCTATGATATAAAAGATATATTAGCGTCGATATGAAACATAATTGGCCTTAAACCAAAACAGGTACTATAGTTGTGAGTGCCAATGAAACCGTTGAATTATATAGAAATATATGGCGCTCAGGTCGTAGAAACTCATAACGACCGGCAGTAAATAGTAATAGAGCTAGTTCTAGATATTCCTGTTGGAATATAACTTGGCAAGTGGTATTGACTATAATTTTGGTTTGTATAACGATGGCAGTATACGGTTTAAGTTTTTTTTTATGTTGAATATGCTTACCTACATTTGGCCTTCGACAACCTCAAAGTTGAATAGTCTTATGAGAGATACATATTTTATTTACAACTGTATATTATTATAATCCATATATAGAAAATTTACTCAAGTCAGCCGCTGCTTCCGATTAACGGCAAGGTTCCCAGAAGGCTGGCAGCGTGTCCTCTTTGGATAGCCAAGCTGATACGTTGGCGGAAAAAGCTCCCCGCCCGCTGCTGTCCAGAGGCCTCGATCAATTTTGATAGTCTTATGATATATTTTTGTTTCTATCTTTATAGATCCAATATAGGTCGGTCTGTGTATATGTATGTTTGCCTATTGATATGTTTTTAAGGATGTCATGTAGCCCGTAACCGTAACCGAAACTATCGGATATCCGAAATGAAAATATATCCGAAACGGGTAACCGAATCTGATATAGATTCGGATAGGGTTATAGTCTAACTAAGCCAAACAATAACCTAGAAACAAAGTCACATCGTTTGTATTTTACATTACAATTACTTAAAAAACTAATATCCGTAATTGAAACTATCCGAAACTATTCGATATCCGTAACCGTATCTGAAACCGGTATAATATTCTTCATAATTATATCCGTATATATATCCATGCAGATACGAAATTTCATATTCATAACATCTCTGGTAGGAACTAACCTAAGTTGGTGATTGGCCATGAAAGTTTTTTTATAGAAAAAAAAAAATAGGCGCTGCAAAGCGCACTAAGAGCATTAGTAATTTATGTTTATAAAATTGAAATACCATGCGCTGATTAATCGCAAAATCAGGAACTGCAAAGGCTTCCAAACTGGAAATTTGGCGGCACATACCTACGAATATGATATATCAACATTACTCTCTCTATTTGTAAAGTATCATGATCACACTGGAACAAAATAAAAGAACTAAATCAAGATTTTGACTGTAAATTAAAATACACACATATTATTTTTATAACAAAACAGCAACCTGCACAGTTATTTTACCATACAAATCGGAACATGTTTCTATGTTATCTCTTTACTCACAAATGCGGGCAATTACAAAACATGACTGAAATGTACATAAAATTATCAAGCAGAAACTCTTGTGCGCTTTGTTCGTATTTCATTTGAGTTGGAAACTTTCATCGTTTATTTTAATAGCAGACATGTTCTTGATGGGGACAGTTTTTTCTGTTATACAGTGAGATAAAAAAGGAAAGAATTTGGCAAAAAAATATATAGATTTGGACCAGTTATTCCAAATCCCTATCCTATGCCAATGCCCTGATTATTTTGTTAGTCTTGACGTCTCAACGGAAAAAACCAATCGAGATGAAATTTGGCACGCGGATAGATAATAACATGGATTAACTTATTAGATACTTAGATACTTTTTATTTATAGAAAGCATAAGATCCCTCTGGGCCGCCGGTGAAACCGAGAAGCGTAAACTAGTGTGTATATTAATAATCTTTGATAATGTGAGTGTGAGTGTACCTACTGTATTCCGCACTGTTGATTATCTCTTCGAGATTAATGGATCCAGAGATATTATTATTCTGTACATAACTAAAAAGAAAACGTAACAGAAGTGTTCCAAGCAAGATAGATTAAACTAGGTACAATATTTCACACCTGCGTCCAACTTTAGATACTAAACCCCTTATTCATAATGAAGTTATCAAACGTTGATTAGCTAAAATTCTGAAGTCTTTATCTGACACGTGACATTTGGTGATCGAAAGAGTGAGACGGAGGACACTATTTCACTGATTTAGTTAAAAAGCGATTATGAATAAGGGGGTAAATATATTTGATAATTATAATTGAGAATGAAAGTTTGTTTGTCACAATTTTAACAATCATAATAAAAAATAACAAAAACACATGACACATCCCTAATAATATTTAAATATCTCTGAAATTAAATCAAAGGGCGTAGGCCAATATATCAAAAGGTGACTTCTAATATTTTGAGATAGCAGCTGCAATATTATTTGATAAACGATATTTCAGCAGCTCAGCTCTCTCTCTCCTTTACTTGCGCACGAATGGCGAATAGCAATTCCGGGAGAGATAAATCATGCCCTATTGAAATTGTAGGGCGAATGTTAAGTAACGACGCGCCTGAGGCGAAGGTTTTATGAAGATCAGTAATATAACGTGAAACAGAAGTGTGAAACGATATTGAAGGATGTACACACGGCTACCGATCAAGCTATACATTTCTAGTATAAGCTGACCTCCCATAGTACGGAAATCCTATACAATGCGAGATCAGCTTTTTTTTTTTTTTTTTATACCACTAAGGTGGCAAACAAGCATACGGCCCGCCTGATGGTAAGCGGTTACCGTAGCCTATGGACGCTTGCAACACCAGGGGTATCACTCGCGCGTTGCCGACCCTGAAGAAATCTCTTCACGCCCTTTTTGAAGAACCCCATGCTGTACTCCATTGGGAAAACCACGGCGGGGAGCTCATTCCACAGTCCGAGCGTCCGCGGAAGAAAACTCCTTGTAGCCCGTACAGTTCGAAACAAATCTGGTTTCAATGTGTGAGGATGGACTCCCCGTCGATGGTGAGAGTTGCGATGGTAGAAGGTAGCCGTGGGCATCAAGTCGAACAATTCCTTAGAACACTCTCCGTTGTACAAGCGGTAGAACACACATAAGGAGGCAAAGTCTCTCCTCAGACTGAGGGGCTCTAAATCGCTTGTGAGCTCGAGATCGTCAACAATTCTTACGGCACGTCGCTGAACCGAGTCTAAAGGCCCAAGCTGGTATCCAGGTGCTCCCGCCCATAGATGACAGCAGTACTCCATATGAGGCCGGACCTGCGACTTATAAAGTTGCAGTCTTTGCCCCGCTGTGAAGTACTGCCTCGCTCTGTTGAGCTTATACTGGAAATGTATAGCTTGATCTGTAGCCATGTGTACAAGGATATGTAGTAAACGAACACCTGTAAAATATACTTTTAATAATTAATTTTTATCTACAAAAATATTATTGAAGTGAAAACTTCCTTAGCGGCGTAGGTACCATTTTTGTTCCCATTTTAGGTTAATAAAAAAATATTATTCAAAAGTATTATCTTGAACTAGCTTTCCCTTGTATAAAAACACTGTGTGAAAAATGTATGTTTCAAAAATGCTATTCAAGTTTTCACTTTTGCCGGCACTCCCGGAGTGCAACCCGTTGTTTTTTTTTATGTATTAAACAATCTATGAATGTGTTTATGCTCTAAAATTATTGTTTCATCTTAATGAGGTACATGTTTTAAAAAGCCGTTTAGGAGGAATTCAGTTACATACACACGTACAGTAGAATGTTATATATAAAGAAGATAAATTATAGATACGTCTGTGATGGGCTTAAAGTCTATTGTGGGAGATTTTAGACCAATCAAAGATCGGCTTCAAAATTTAACTGATGGGTTTCAGACAAATAATTCATAGCAACTCTATGCGGGAACCTAGCCTAGTACCGTTATTTACCCGTAATTTAATGGTATTTCTATGATAAAGGTTTTATTACTTTAGTGAACTGCAAAGCATTTATTAAGGTTGTTATCCTAAATAAATAAATTAAGGCGTTATTAATGCGATTTGCTACCACGGAAATACAGGAGATTAAAACAGGAGAGCTGGGAGAAAGCATCCTCTGCATACAAGTTAGGTACAGACACAGACGTTTATTTTATTTACATTTCTACCATTTCGGTGCGAATAATGATTTAAATACATAAAGTCATTTATTGCTTAGTAACTAGCTATTTCCCTACGGTTTCATGTGTTCGTGATAAACCATTTTCTGAGCTTCATCAATATTTTGTTTGTGAGTCGTTCTTTTAAAACGTAAACAAGAAGTTAAGATAGGCAGAAAAGCTTACTTTTGCATTTTTCCCAACATATACTGGTGCGACCATGCTACGCGAAGCGAGCACGAGCCGGGCCTCGAACGAACAGGATTCGTTCGTTGCTCGCGATTTCAAGCGTGGACGTACTTAACGAGCCATCAATGAGCCTACAACGAGCGCGATGCGAATCCCTGTGTTCGTGAAAAAACTGACAATCGGGCGGAGCGCAGTCGAGCACGCTACGAATGCTCGTTCGAGGCCCGCAAGCCCGTCCACGCTACGCGACTCGTGCTTGCAGTGTGCTCGTTCGTGGTTCAGCTCGTGCTCGGTTCTCCAAGCATGGACGCACCATAACACGCAACGTCTCTCTGTCCGTAAGTGTGTCTAGAACCCGCGAATCTCTGCACAGATTTTGATGAGGTTTTGACACTTACCTAGATGACTTCTATAGGAAGGTCTTAGACTATGTATTATTGCACCGTGACTAAAGTAAGCTAAGAAAATAAATAATATGCGGGTAGAGCCGCAGGCTAGCTGATATGATAATTAATATATTCACTTTGATAGTCTGTCATCAAGCAGCTGCAGCCGGCAGATGTACTTAAGAACCAGTTGATGAGAAATCGGTAACATATTGGCAATCCCTCTACAAACAAGAGAAACATGAAGTAGGTATATGAATCTATTCATAATGAGAATAAGGCTGTATTTGCATTGAAGGTACGCACATATTTGTCATGCCAGTTAAGCCTATTTAACAAATTATTTCTTGTCACGGTAAATTAATTAGGTTCAATTAATGTTTAATTATTATAACCAATTCTGCGTCAAGGATTGCTAATCTTGATAAATGACGTAAGTAACTACTATATTATCTGTATCATTATTTATTATAAAACTTAGATCAATGTTAAAACTTATCATAAGAAATAATTTAATTATAAGAGTGGTTTGAAATACATAATTATCCTGGGACATTCCTCAAACACGGTTTTCTGATGCCAAACTAAGCACAGCTTGTACTATGGACACCAGACAACTGATTTACTACATAATATGACTTTTTGTTTGTAAATACATACTTAATATACATAATTACACCCAGACTCAGCACATACAGACATTTTCTAGCACAAAGAAGTCTTATACCTACTTCTTATTTTATTAAACTGTTTTCTTAACCATAACATGAGATGGTTTCAGCTAAGTTTAGTAAAACCCAGGTTTTAACTCAATGAAACAGTTATTGGTAAATAAATATCTTCATCTTATCACGAAAAACAAAGGTAATTTTTTTAAGGTAATGGAATGCTCCGCCAAAGGTAATCCATTTATGCGTTTGATTAATAGCATTTGAGTAAAAACATGAATAAATCGTCTTTTTAGTAGCAATAAATGAAAAACCACCATCGGTTTTGGCTTGCGGTGGCATCGTATCACACCGTAGACGTGAGAACGATATATCCGTCAAAATATTGGCTAAAGTTATTACATTATATTTAGTTTTTTATCAATTAACTTATAATTTATTATTACATTTTTTACATACAGATAACCTCAACTTTATAATTAAGGTTGCTCTCAAAAGAGTCGCTTTTTCTTTCGCTTGTTGCTTAGAGCAAAGGATATAACACTTTTAACGACTGTTTCAATCGATTGTATATGAGATCAAGGCGCATTATGCATTTTTACTCGACCTATTTGTGCTGAAGGTTTTATTTACTCCTATGTGTTGTTTCAAGTTCTATAAAAAATAGGTATTGGATAAAATGTTCAGAATTTTTCTTTCGTAATTTATGTCATTTGTTACAGTTCGGTGTAACATATACCCTACACGTGTGCCCTACGTGGCAGGGAAAGACAAATGAGCCTAATTCGTTACGGAACGCCGGTAGGGCAGAAAAGGGATTTTTATAGCATTGTGCTAGACAAATTGATACCTTACAGGGACAGGTAATATTGTTAAACATATTTTATTACAGCAAGTAAGTATAACTTTACTTTAACGTAGTTTAGGGTTGAAGTGCCTGGCCTAAACTGAATAAATGACTTTTTGATTTTGATATTATTTGCAATTTTTTGACATCGGCAAGCCTACATGTCATTAGCCGGCGGTGACCGATCACGCCGCAGGTCGAGGGTTTGATTCGCACCCAGGACATTTATGTATGTATTTACAAACAAAAAGTAGTACTCGTATATTTAGTATATCAGTTATCTGAATTCCAAAGTACAAGTTCTGCTTAGTTTGGGATCAGATGACCCTGTGTGAAGAATGTGCTTGGATGTTTATTTATTAAATAATAACAAAATAAAGAATATGTTTTAAAATTTTTGTTCTAAAAATCGTAGAAAAAGTACGCCTGAAAAAACAAGATGTCTTGTTTTGTGACATGTTTTAAAGCTAATCTAGTTACTAATGGATCCGCTAATCAGTTTTTCCTCAGCAGTTCCTAATTTATTTTCAGGAGTGGCCTTTAATGAATTAATCGAGTTCTGAAAATACTCTGTACAGGAGAGTGTCTCGTATTGTAGTCAAAATGTACAATGTCTTATCATTCTCTTGGCTGTAAAGCTGTGAAAAGGCCGATGAAGCATTTTATACCTTACGTTTTTTACATTGAATCCTAAATTGCTTGAACTTTTAGCTTATGAGACCGTAGCATGGTAGATATATAATGTATCGTCTCAGTTTAATATTTTTCTTGATCTGTATAATCTGTAACTTATGTTTGGTAAATCCGTTGTCAGAGGGCAACATTCCCAGAACGCTGGTGACATTGCCACGTTGGGATGCAATGCTGAGGTATCGCCATCATTCTGGTCACGAGATACTTCGACCAGGTGTTTTGTTATTTCACGATGGCGATGACGATAAAGATGGTGACTGCTCCGCCCCCACGGACCCAGAGCTTCAACCCCATATGCTCGCAATAATATGATGCTCGTATCTATGTTACGATACATAGTTTTATACTATTGTAGATATCATCGTTTCAAATGTAATGTTATCTATCTTATCTTATATTTGCGCCGCTTGATGCTCTCTGCTGACTCTCTGCTGCATGGCAGCGCCACCAGTTTTATAAATAAATTGCTTATAATTTTTATTATCTTCTTGCCTAGCTACTACATGAGTTGCTAGTAGCTACCAGTGTATTTGACAGCTGTACCACTACGAGATTGTGGCCAAACACCACCCTAAGGGCGGGTTGTTTCAAAGGAATGGGTATCGTTACAAACGGCCGTAAAATTTTGACAATGATGTACAGTATTTAAAGTCCTAATAATCACAGTGCTTTGTTTTATCTATATCTTCTATATATTTAATGAAATGGGAAGGAAGCCAAATCTGCAGCTACAACAGGTGGTAATATGGACCCGAAAACAGCTGCAATTTAAACTTATGTCTATTTGTGTATATTTTTCTTTTTGTTCAAGCATCACTCAATAACTAATAGAGCGATCTCGATGAAATTTGGCATGCAGATAGCCTAATAGTATAGAGAAGGAAATTGGCTAAGAACGAACGAGAGAAAAGTACTGACATGTCTTGAAATCGATGTCTTGATCATAATTTAAGTAATATTTCATGTTGTGCATTAGAAATTAAATAAATATTAACTGATTTCACGTAAATCAGCGAAATCGGCAAAATTTTGTATACGGCCTCTTAAGACATTTTTAGTAGTTAGTAAAACAATAGTAATTAAACCACCCTTAGTAGCTACTTATCTAAGTCTACACAAACCCAAAAGTACCCATATTTTTAACCCTTCTGCGTGCCCATAGTAATTGAGACCGTTCTGAGATACTATCGCTTTTTTACCGTAAACTAATAATTTACATAAGCGTACCGTAATAACAGCGTAAACGATTTTTACGGTACGATAATATCCGGTTTTACGTACCCCTGGCCGGATATTGATTCGTCATAACGGGGATATGGTATATCAGATCATAATAACAAGAAGGTATACAAATGAAGTATACCGTTTATACATACTGTCTGGTGGTATTGACTTGATTTGATTGAGATTAAATGGCTTGTCTGAGAGATGACCCAGACAATATTTTTAGTATTTGGTTGAAACTGTCGACGTCGGATTTTATTTATATTGGTAGTCGAGACTATCAGAACATTCTTATTTTATGATCTGAGATGTGACCACAATTCGGAATGGCACACTGGATACCTATGGTGGTTTTTATTGTTTATTGCGGATTGTTATAAAACACTCTTTATTGTTATTATGAGTTACGCCAATATTGAGTGCTTCAGTAATAGTACAGTAGTATGTCACTTTACGAGCGAGTGTTTTGAAAAATATTTTACTACTTGTATTGTCCTTATGACTCAACTAGTACGGTCAGCTGATATTTTATTTATATAATAAGCTTATTTCCAGACCTAATCTATACTAATATAATAAAGCGGAAGGGTTTTTTTGTTTATAAGCCGAGATTACAGTCAGACAAATGTTTGAACATTGTACTTATAAATAAATTAAGTCACTGGTCTTTATTATTGTCTCTTTAATGTAGCATGTACTCCATCGATAGTCTTTACAAATAAGAGGTCAGGAGTATACATAAATGGACCAGACAATTTACCGGCAAGGTACTAATTATTAATCCCTGAGCTATTCTTAATGAATGTAGAATTCGGTTTTCATATTTTGCATACTCAAACTACTTCAGCGCCTCAACGATGACACCTTCTTTTAATAAAAAAAATCATTTTTAATATAAGTATATTTGGTAACTGTACATTTTGTTGTCTGTACCTGCATTGTCATCCAATTTACTAATTTATACCAAATTTCGGCTCAATCGGACATTGGGAAGTGGGTCAAATTTAACTCTCAAGATTCGATTACAGAAAACGGACAGGTGAAACTAAATATTTGCTATTTGGTTAAACACGGGAAAATACCATATCTATTTATCGCGTGTGGGCTAAAAAAACTAGTTCTGGCTTTCGCACTACACAACGTAAACGATAGTGCCGCTGAGTAGTCGTATATTTATTGTGTAACGGTGCGTCCATGCTACGCGAAGCGAGCACGAGCCGAGCCTCGAACAAAAAGGATTCGTTCGTTGCTCGCGATTTCAAGCGTGGACGTACTTAACGAGCCTACAACGAGCGCGATGCAAATCCCTGTGTTCGTGAAAAACTGACAATCGGGCGGAGCGCAGTCGAGCACGCTACAAATCCTCGTTCGAGGTTTGCAAGCCCGTTCACGCTACGCGAATCGTGCTCGCAGAGTGCTCGTTCGTGGCTCGGCTCGTGCTTGGTTCGCCAAGCATGAACGTACCATAACACTGTAAAATAGATACCGTATCTCCCTAATTTTTATGTTATCTAAGTTTCAAATACAAAATATGAACGAACTAACTATGAGAGTGGTTACAGATTGGCATGTGTTTGATCATCATATTACCTTAGCAAGTGGTGATGAGAGACAAGGTGTCAGAAAAATAGGTGTTGAATAAAAATCTATTTTTATTATTTACATACATTTAATCATTTGCCTATTATATCTATAATATAGCGACTTAACAAGATCGAAACCTCATAAATTTTTCCAGCAATCAAACAATACCACATATACATATTATTAATATACTAAAATATACAAACAATAATTTAGAATTTATATAAATGCAACAGTTCTAACAAATAACTAGACAGACTTAGGAATATCATAAGGGTTGATACATACAAGCGACTTATAGTTGCGATTTTTGGTAACACATAAATTTAACTTTAAAATATTTAATGAGCGCTGACTTTTGTTTTATAAAATTAAATAACTTATTTGATAATTATAACATGATTGAAGTATTATGTAACAAATAGTCAAAACAATATTAAACTTAGACACAATATGTCATAGCAAATCTTTCAAATAATACGGTTAATCCGCGATGAAATATTTGTTATAGAATTTATCTATAGATATGACTACAAGATATGCTATTATAATAATAAGATAGTGTAGTAAACGTTCATTCGTTGTCATAAGAAATATATCCTAAGGACTCGAGAAACTACATAAATACTTGAGCTTTTTAAAAGGTGAATTTGAAAATTGTAAAATACAGATCGACTATTAAGAGAAATTGTAATTATTCTATTTATGAACACATACACACGTAAAATCAATTAAATGTTGACATTTAGAGGCCATTCACACGGCCTTTTTACAAGCATTATTTAATCGTAGCGACAATCAACGATCGGTGTGGAAGGCCATAAGCCATAACTGTCGATCTCTCCACTTGAGATGTAAATCTTACTTTGACCACTTTTGACAGTGGAATGCAAAAGTAATTGTATGTCAACGTACAGTATTTATAGGCTTAGAAGGTAGTTCTTCCAAATATAAAATTGCCAGGAGCATTTGGATCTTCAGTAGAGAAGTACTCCTTCCATAACTCCTGGAATTCTTCCCATGACACGCTGCTTTTGCCCTGTTGAAGATATTTTTAAGTTAGATTAGGTGCTTCATACTTTTTAATGGGTAAACCGTGACTGAAATAAACTAGCTATCCCCCGCGGTTTTACTCGCGTGGCTGGGATAAAAATTAGTCTATAGCAAGAGACAATGTAGCTTCCAATTGGTGAAAGAATTTTCAAAATCGATCAGTTTTATATTTGGGTTTTTTTAAACTAACAAACAAAAACTTTACTATAATATATACTTTTTACTATAAGGATTGATTTATGAAAAAAATGTACGTCTAAGAACAACATCTTCTGAGCAAGTATGTACTACATCGATTTCATTAGTGATAACGAAGGCTAACGCAAGATATTTAAAAAAAAACTCCACAATATAGCTAGCAAAATCACTTAAACTTTTAAATTATTTGACCTAAAACTGAAAAAAAAAATATAACAAAAACTAGGCGACATTCACCATTGATATTTACAACTAAGATATAACATGTATAAGTAAGGGGGAAAGGGAATATCTTTTTGTCACGCAAGTACTTTTTATCCCCTTCACAATGTCGTAGCGTAAGAAGGTCAGCTCGTAGCTGACTACGGAATTCGTAGCAACCTCTACGAACTCTGATATAGTCATCGGTTGTAAAAAAAGGGACAAGAATGTAATAATGTAATGATAAAAATACTGTAGAAGGTAGCACAAAAGTAAAGAAAATACGTAAAGTAGAATTGACATTGAGTTATCCAATACAAAAAGAACTTGGGGCAACTCGACCCATGAGGTTACTTGATCCCAAACTAAGCAGAGCTTGTACTATGGAAACCAAACTGATATAAAATCAAAATGTCATTTATCGAACTCTGACATAGTCATCGGTTGTAAAAAAAGGGACAACAATGTAATAATGTACTGATAAAAATACTGTAGAAGGTAGCACAAAAGTAAAGAAAATACGTAAAGTAGAATTGACATTGACATCCAATACAAAAAGAACTTGGGGCAACTCGACCCATGAGGTTAATTGATCCCAAACTAAGCAGAGCTTGTACTATGGAAACCAAACTGATATAAAATCAAAATCAAAAATTCATTTATTCAGTTTAGGCCCTGGTGAGGCACTTATTAACGTTAAGTTGGTACATACATACAGTTCAGTTTGCCACCGGTTCGGATATACTACATATATACAATTTTTGTTTGTAAATACATACTTAATATACATAATACACAGAGACACAGGACCTACAGATATATGTTCAATCACAAAAATGCTTATGCTGGATGGGAATCGAACCCATGACCGGCGCAATTTTAACCAACCACGCGAACTGGCTCGTTAATTTGGGTCGAGTTGCCTGAAGACCCAATAAATAGCAAATAAAGCGAAAATTAAATTTAAAAAACCTAAAAGTTACTAACCTTAGCCATCTTATTGAATGCCAACTTACACTCCTGAGGGTTGATACCGTACGAGGAGCAGACGGTGGTGAACTCGTCGCAGTCGATGGAACCATCAGCGCTGGCGTCCTCCAGTTCGAACATGAAGTGACAGTACTGTTGCTGCCACTTCAGCGCCGCTGACGGGTTGTGGGCATAGTCGTTCCACATCGACACCCACTCTTCTACAGATACCTGAATATTTTCAATACTATATTTTTTTGTCCCAAATGGTTGATAAAAAAGTAAAGTGTGGCTAATTTGGCTGTAATCGACGTACAAGATCCTGGTGGCTGACCATAGCAGTTCTGCGACTGATCATAAACTCAGTCTATGGAAGGTTATATTGTGTTGTGTTAATAATGTTGAGTTAGTCATGCTGGACAACTTTTACTACGGGACAAACACTGAAATATCGAAAAAAAAAAAGGTTTTTTCATACATTAAGATCGAGCTAGAATGACCTTTAGTATATTTTTTTTAATGGATGGATTTCTAAAATATGCCATCTTGAATTCTCCATCATGTATAAAAGAAAACAAGAAATCATTCGTATTCGTAACCGATTGTAATATTGATATCGTAGCAAATTGCTACGACGTAGATGTGTCGTAGCAACAACGCTCGCTCGCTACGAAATATTGTATTGTTACATAGAGAAAATTTTCGACAGATTCGGAATGAGAAAGTATTTCATATTTACCGAAATAAGTACAGGTAGGATAACAAAGACGAAATTGTACTGATACACATTTTTGTAAGCTACAAAATAGAAATTAATTGCCAGGAGTCATCAATTTAATCAAGCACGAAAACAAGTCAGTCCGGGTGCGGATAAAATTTAATTTATTTCTCTGAAAAAAAGCCTTTGTAGCAAACTCGAGCCTACACTCGTTGGTTAATAAAAAAAACCGAGAGGGGAAACATCCGAACAATAACCAAATTACTCGGCAAAAAATACAAAAAACGCTAATAAAGGTCGGACGCCATCGGCAATTCATTGTAGGTGGCAACTCCGCGAGCGGAATAACGCACGCGTAATGAAGCCCGCTGGAAAAGGATGGATGGCTGACATTTTTTGGCTTTATAACGAACAAAGTGTTCACCATTAGGTGTGCTTTTGAGGTCACGTTGATTAGAAAATCTGATTAAAAACACTTGGAGAAATTGATTAAACTCTTGATTAAATTTTAGATCGTAAGCAAAGCATTTTCAACACGGTATGGGAATTCTATACATACTATTTTTCTTTATAAAAAAAAATTGCCAGCTAGTAGAGCTTATGAATGACCATAATCACATTATGGTCATGATAATGTGTCTAAAGATGGTCATTAAACAGAGTCCAGAAAGGAACTGAGTCTTAAGTGCAGCTATCGGAACACAGCTTCGTGGCAGATTTCAACTTGAAGGCGGTAGTCAGTCAGGTGGATTCTACAGTGGTACCCACTGCACATGAGAGCCAGTATCTTTTAAAGTAAGCTAACCAGCTTTAAGTACATAGCTACAAAGAAGAGGGGAAGAGGACCCCAAACTACATGGATGACAAGGGAGGAAATGAGACTTGAAGGATTGGGAAAGCTGATCCCGCGTAACAGAAAAAGGCGAGGCCAAAAAAAAGTAGTCTTGAAATCTGTTGACCATGGTGAGATAAAAAATAGTAGGGTATCGTACACCATATTGTTTTGGTTAATTTAACTAACCTGCCCGTCTTTGTTGGAGTCGGCTCTCTTCCGAAGCCCGTCCCAGATCTTGATCATGACTTCATGTGTTTCAGTGTTCTTCGCATCGCCTGGTTTCCAGCCTCGAAGACTGCAGATTTTCTGTTCCAAAAATTATTGTAGTAAATGAAAGAAGATAAACGAATTTTGTAAAATTAAAAAAAAAGTATGTATACTGTTTTGGAAAAAATAGCCAGAATAGTCACAGTCCAAAAAAAATACTTAAAAGATGTAACCTTGCTGAGTTTCTTGCCTGTTCTTCTCAGTTGAAGGCCGACTTACGAACTGGTGGTAACTTCAGTAGCTTTCACCCTACTAGGGCCTAAATTGAATAAATGGCTTTGACGTTGACTTTGACTTTGATATGTGACTTATTTATTTTTTTGCTTTTACAATGATCTTTTACGGATGTTCTGTTTTTTATTTATAGGTAATAAAAAAATATTCATTTATTCATAATAGATTATAATAAAAGGGCAAGCTAATATCCAATACTAAATGAGCTTAATTAATAAAAGTAAAAAGTATCTGTGATATTAAATTTTCCTTTACTCCTTATTATCCATACTGCTTATTTTTTTATAATGATTGATTACTTGAAACAAAAGCTATTCGATCAACGTAATTTTACCTCTATAGCCAGTTCAAAGTCTTTCCTTTCTATTGTTCCGCTCTGATTGACATCTAGAACAAAAAAAAACATTGTACAAATACAATAAAAATACTGTTGTAATAAAAACATGGTACAGGTTGACTACAATTTGAGATTCCACCGGTTTTTCTGTTCACTTAACTAAAGGAAACATTTATTTTACTACCTCAATAAATTAAGTTCCTGTCTTAAGTCAGTTTTATATAATTCTTTACATTTATCTTTTCAATTATGTATGACAGAAAATCCTGATGGAACCTCAAAGTGTGGTCAACCTGAATTTGTATATCTTACCAAAGAAAACGTTGAAAACGTAAAGGAGCTTCTTCCGCCTGAATTCCGAGACAGACATTGTTTCTTAAATCTGTAACAAAAAATAATCCAATTAATACTTTTTAAAAGATACTACAAACGTCTATTGTTCTTTGTAAGATAATGATATTTAAGTAAAAAATAATTGGTTGGTTTGCCTTCGAGCCCTGTTGATGTTTTTTTTAAATTCGTCTTGAAATCTATTGATTAAAAAATGTACATACAAATAAATAATAATAATAAATATCCTAGGACATTCCTCACACACGGTCATCTGATCCCAAACTAAGCAGAGCTTGTACTATGGAAACCAGATAACTGATATAATACATATACTACTTTTTGTTTATAAATACATACTTAATATACAAAATTACACCCAGACTCAGGACATACAGACACGTTCATGCACACAAATGCATGTCCTGTGTGGGAATCGAACCCACGACCTGCGGCGCTATAGGTTAAGACTCCACGTCTTAGGGTCGGTTGCATGATGCGTGGTTATAGTTAGGTTAAAGTTAATAAACGGTTAAAGTTAAATTTAACCATCGGAAGAATGCAAACTGGGTTGCACTTGTCAGGGTTAGTTAACTTTTAACTAAAATTTTAACCTTAACCTTAACCGCCCGAAGGCGATCGGTCAACGTTAAGTTAAATTTATCTCCTAGCATTTTTAGCTTTTCTATTTCAGCGGTTGTAAAATTTGACGAACGTTCTCTAAAACATAATTAAAAAGATGTTAAATATGAGTTACCTAATATAAACAAATAACAGTCACATAATTTAAAAAAAATTCTACAGGAATGTTTTGAAAAAGAAAATAACACGAATGTTATGATCAAGAACGATACAATCATAGGCAAGCAAATAGGTACTCACTTTACCGAAATATCAATTTTACTTAATTTATTTGGTGTAGGATTGACGAGAGTTTAAATTTACATTGTGCAACCCAAAATACATCTTGACATTTGCTTCGGTCAAAGCTTGGTAATGGTTATAGTAAAGTTAAAGTTGACGCCGGTTACAACGTTAGCTAAAATGTACCAACAACCGACCCTTAACCAACTGCGCCAACGGGCCCGTCAAATAGATGTTTTCAGCAAAAAAAAAACTTTAATGTTGATTTAAGTCACTGTATTCAGTATCATTTGAAAGATAGAAAAGTCAGCATTTGGGAACTTCAATAAAATTTACTGTGTCATTTCTCATATTCGCCAAAAATGTTAATTAGTATGTACAATACAAATTTGTTAATTTTTTAATGAAGATTGAAATGTAAATTTTTTAGCACCTCAAATTGCATCATTTAACGTTTCGATATTTAAAATGAAAACACCGTCTGCAAGCTGGCTCTTCTAGCTTTGAAACGATATCAAATGCAGTGTAAATAATTGGACTGTTTTACAAAAAACTTAAACCGACTTCAAAGTACACTAAGAAGTAATCAAATCCTGATCTGATGACAATGGGACCAAACGGGAAGTGTACCCTTCCAGACAAAATAATAATTTTCCAAATCGGTTCATAAATGAAGGAGTTATGAGGTAACAAACATAAAAAAGAAAAAACATACAACCGAATTGAGAACCTCCTCCTTTTTTTGAAGTCTGTTAAAAACCTAAATTAAAGTACGGAAAATCTTTTCTGAAAATACCTCTTTCGCATGAAACATCGAGCTTGGGCCAAAATCATTGCCGATTATGTTATTTATATTTTAAGAATTATCATTATCAATGTCTATCCTACATAAAGTGTATTTATTAATTCAAAAGTATTCAGTACAAACAGTTCACTATAAATTCGACTGTATAGTTATACCACGTTATACTTTGACATGCTTTTCAAAGGTATAAATCCCATGTGTAGGTATGAACACGCAAACCATTTAATATTATCAATAAACAATCTATGTAATAGTTTTAGCTATGCACAATAAGTAACAATTGATAAATTGTGGGTCTTGTTTCTTTGAAACAATATTTCGTCGCTTTTGGCAGTCCAAATCAAATTTGGTTCAAATCTTGAGAAAGCCTTAACCCCTGGTATTGCAAGCGTCCATAGGCTACGGGCAACTGCTGACCATCAGATAGATCAGAGTTTGATACCTTAGTAGCATAAAAAAAGTATGACCCATACAAAAAAAGTGTTATAATAAAGAGGAAGGTACTGAGTTAAAGTACTTATGTATCTGATCATTTCATTGTAATGATTATGTTGCAAAGACATGCAATATATGTAAGTAATATATGTTTCGAAAAAATTTGTCAAGAACAGTTTCAATTAGCAGTTTGGAGATGTTTGAATTATGTGATTTTGGTGTACGTAGTATTTATCTACTCTGATATTTTGGTGATGGGATTAGAGTACCTATAAAAAAAAAACATACGTCTCATGTACCACAGTAAATATACATAATATAATAAATTAAAATGTGGACTTTATACTTTATGTATAGTACAGATAAACATTGAAGCTTTTGGGAATGACAAATAAATCCCATACACCACGCGGCAAAAGCTAAATAAATCTTTGTGAAACTCCCATAAAGCACAGAAGAGATCCAGTACTTTGTAGCCACATTGGTCGTGCTACGACGCTTTCCGATTGACCGCGAGCGCTATTATTTCAGCCAATTGAACCACGAAATCGCAATTTGTGAACCATTGAATCCATTTACGTACAGACACTCTTATTGCTTACGCTATAAAAGCTATAGTATTGTTTCATAATAATGTGCAATTTTCTACATGGAATTTACATGCACATAAAATGTTAACAAATGTACGAGTGCGAATACTACTATTCATTATTATTTTGTTATCTTAACTTCTTTCTTATTTTTTTTTAAACGATGGTCTACTCATAATTGAACATGCCGCCTCATTGATGCAACATTACAACTTTTCAGGAATGTATCTAATATCGTGAATGTTTTTATGCATAACTAGCTATCTCGCGCGGTTTCACCCGCATTCCCGAGGGATCTTATGTTTTCCCGGGATAAAAAGTATCCTATGTGTTAATCCAGAACATATTCTATCTGTGTGCCAAATTTCATCCAAATCCGTTCAGTAAGTATTGCGTGAAAGAGTAACAAATGTACATCCATACTCACTTTTTCGCATTTTTAATATTAGTAGGATGATATCCTTGGCCATTCGTCACAGCCGCCCTTGAACAAACAGAGCTTGTACTTTGGAAGTACCTCCACCTTACAGAATACCGCAGCCAAATAACTTTATGTCCTGTTCCTGCGCGTGAGTAAGGTCGCTAGAGCTCATTGGGGTGGCGGAAAGGGCCTGTAACGCGTGAGTGATGACCTTTGTGTTGAAGCATCCATATTTCACAGGCCAGTTGGCGCAGTTGGTTAAGATTCTACCTTACGCACCACAGGTCGTAGGTTCGATTCCGGCGCAGGACATGCACTAATGTGCATGAACATGTCTGTATGTCCTGAGGCTGGGTGTAATTATGTATATTAAGTATGTATTTACAAACAAAAAGTAGTATATGTATTATATCAGTTATCTGGTTTCCATAGTACAAGCTCCGCTTAGTTTGGGATCAGATGACCGTGTGTGAGGAATGTCCCAGGATATTTATATTTATTTATATGACTGATGGTAACCACTTATCATCAGGCGGGCCTTACGCTTCTTTATCGATACTGGTAGTATGAAAATAATAATAGTTTGGTGAAATTTGACTCGTTTTTATTATAAGGTAGCTCTTATTACGATTATAACAGTACGTTATATTTCCACAGACTATTTATGATTACAAATAAACATTTCAAACGTAAAAAGCCATAACATTAACATGTTTGAATAATAAAGCACTCAGAATGATCTGCGGATGAATATTTGTAATCCTCGTTGGAAATTTATCGTTTTATAGAAAAATGGGTTTTCGTGGAAATCCATAGAGAAAATATAATCTTGCATCTAAATGATAGAGGATTTTGATTAAAGTATAAGAGATAAGTATTAATATGTATATTATAGGTTTTAAGAGTTGGACAGGCGTTAATGTTATGCTATAAAATTATATAGTTTGACTTGTATAATTTTATATCAAAAATGGTGTATATAAGTAATGTGGTTTCGATCTCATGTCAGTCTCGCTTACACATTGCCTTTTAGACCATGTTTCTTCTTCTTGTTTTTAAGTTTGGCAACCACATACAAATACTTATTTCTGCCAGTTTCAAGTTATATTGTAATTTCCAGTCTTAATAAATCACTTTCACATATAGTTCTCAGTCAGTCACCGTCCATAAAAGTCATGTTTGACTAAAATGATGATGATTGTACTAAAACACTTCACGGACTTTTTGAGACAACTTGAAAAGTCACAATTCACATAACTTTCATTTCACTTCACTGGTGCAAATGAATTGATCTTTATTGGATAAAATACCACTGCTACATTTAATACGCAATAAAACTCTAAATACACGAATTTATGAAAATAAAAACGAAAACGCAACGTCACTCTGCAAGTTCCCACCAACAAGTCCTAGACCATGTTTTCTTCTTATTTTTAATTTTGGCAACAAAGCCCAAATTAGGGCTCATTTCTGCCAGTGTCGAGTTATATTATAGTTTCCAGTCACAATAAATCAAATCACATTATAGTCCTCAGCCAGTCACCGTCCATAAAAGTCATGTTTTACTACACTGGTGGTCATTGTACTAAAACTCTTCACGGACATTTTGAGACAACTTGAAAAGTCACCATACACATAATTCATTTCATTTCACTTCACTGGTGCACATAGATGATCTTTATTGGGTAAAATACCACCAAAAATACACAATAAAACTCAAAATACACAAATTTATGAAAATAAAAATGAAAACGTCACTGCAAGTTCCCGCCAACAAGTCCTAGACCATGTTTATTGCAAATTGGAAGTAAAAGATATTACCACAGTAAAATCATAAAGATGGTAGTTTATATTTTTACTCTATGCTTAAAATAGCCTTTTCAAACTTCGAATAAATGTCACCACACACGGCGTTCCGGCTGCTGCTCCCGGCCGTTTCCTGCCTTCACGTACACCCCAATAGTTACTTTGTATTCAAAATGCAATCAATGAAAAATAATATCAAAATGAATATTTCAACAAATACCACATACATAATTTATTTTATACGACTGTAGTATTTACATACTGTGAGAGAATTTAGCTCACAAATGAATACTGAATTATTCAAATGTGAAAATAAATTGAGCAATAAATATGAGCGTTTCATATCATATATATTATCTGTTGGGTATGAAAGCGCTTTTTTGTTTTATGATTTATTATTTGTAGGTACTTGTATGCTTTTTGGGGAAGTCACCTACAATAGCTGACAGAGGAACGAAAAGTCATACTTCAAACTTAGATACCTTAAGCCTAAGACTATTAAAATAATGATAGTAATTTATCTGGTTAGGGGTTGGAAGATTGCGCAGCTTGGAAGATTGTTAAGGGGTTTGAAGCAGCTTCTTAAAGTGTTTTTTTTTTTTTTATCTATAATTAATGGGGTAAAGAAAAAATACAATATATATACTATTATATATATTGTATTTTTTCTTAACAGTATAACTTTACTTGCTTATATCTTCTAAACGTGACACTTTACGAGGTTTTGAAACAGAATATTTTTTGATTGTATTGATGTCTATCGATTTTTAGATAAGTCATCCGTGGACACCACTTTGAAATCTCGGAATGATAGGAATGCCAAGCTCTATACTAAAATCTTCCAACCCCATTAAGTGAAACACTGGCTAAAAATTATATTGAAACAAACCTTCAATGTTTTTTATATGATGAGAAAACCCTAGCTTTTATTTCGACGGGTGCAAAGTAAAAAGGGTTAACTGCAATTTTCCGATTTTCCGATTATTGCAGTAACCTACTAAAAATATCATATTCTACAACATGGCAAAAAGAAAAAGAAACATATCGCATTATTTTTTGTACTTTTGTCACGTAAAGGAGGACAACTACTCCTGTTTTGTAAAATGGCACGATGTAGATGCGTTTAACTGCCGTTGGTCGTATTTACGCAGGCGCAGGCAATTATTATTATTTTTTTCGCTTGTAATGAGTTTATGTTTGTTTTAAGTGTTATCATAATAATTAATAATTGGAGTGCTTCATAATGGATATGGAAAGACATAAATGGTTAGTGAATTTGGGCAAAACGAGACGACAATGTGCTATTATGATATTATTATTAGGAGTGATGTCACGGACTCTGTGGCAGTAACTACTAGTACAGCGTTTCGTCAGTTTTTTAAAAGTAATAGCGATTTTTTTGAGTTAAAGTTTTATTGCAAAGGTTCATAAGTGATAAATACTTATTATCGAATAATTGATTCGTATAAACAAACATTGTTGTGGTTCTTACGCGTGTTTTAAGATAATACTAAGTGTGGCTTGTTAATTACCTACCCTCTTTTTTAAATTGTTTATTCACATTGGATGTGGCACATTATCGAACAATTCTTCTGAGACTTAAGCGCCATCTGTTATTTGTTTCCTGTACTAATATTTTCACCTTAAAGTTTTAAAAATGCCTAGGTGCGGTGCGTGTGGGAAATTTATGTCGTCAACAGACCGAGTTAAGTGCAATATCTGTCCAGTCCATTATCATCGCTCTTGTGTCTCTATTCCGGAAACCGCGAGGATCAATCCTTTATGGGCTTGTCCTACCTGCAAAGCAAAGACTCCGCGAGATAATAAGTCTGGAACCCCTGTGAAAGGCCTGTACGCGGATCTTGATGTAGAAGGAAAGGAGTGCGAAGATTTGTCGACTGATGTCGGAAAATGCTCCTCCGCTGAGAAAGTGCTACTCAAACATGCTACCCTTGACTCTACTACAGATTTGAAAATTGACCTTGGGTTGGAAATAAGACTGTTTAGGGAAGAGATGCGTGCTGTTCGTCAGGAAATAGTTGAATTTCGCAAGGACGTTGTGGATTTCAGAAGTGTCATCGAAAGTTGCAACTTGCGAATTGATGCTCTTGATGCCAGGGTTGATGCTATTGAGAGGCATATGAGTGAAAGCAACAACAGCTCTCAAATCAGCAAGCTCGAAGAAAAAATAGCTACCTTGCAAGTGGGCCTGAATGATCGAGATCAGGAATTGCTGCTAAATGACGTCGAAATTTCAAATCTTCCCGAAGAACCAGGTGAGAATGTGACTCACCTAGTTACATTAGTCGCGACTAAACTTGGTATCACTTTAGAAGATCGAGACATTGTTAGTGCGATTCGTCTTGGCTCGCTTAAGGGTATGTCACAGGAGGGTCCAGGTGATGGCGATATAGGCGTAGCCCGCCCACGCCTTGTAGCTGTACGTCTTGCACGCCGATCACTTCGAGACGATTTAATTCGCAGTGCCAGAGTACGCCGCACGTCAACCACAGCTGACCTTGGACTCAAGAATGCCACTAGTAAATTTTATGTAAACGAGCGATTAACAAGGCACAACCGTCAGCTGTTTCGACATGCTCGTGAATTGGCCCGTAAGCTTGGCTGGAGATATATCTGGACAAGGAATGGGCGCATTTTTGCACGTCGCGAGCATGGGCAGCAGGTGTATCGCGTCAGCAATGATGAGGACTTTAAGCGTATTTTTGGCGTTGATGTCGTTTGATTTATTTTTGCCAGATTTAGTTGCACTATTTGCTTTTTGTTTTTGGATATTGTTTAAATATTATGCTATTTCTAATATATACATGTTGAGCACCCGTACGTTTTCATACACTGAAGTCGTCGTTTTAATTCTGTTATTGTTTACATCTTTCTACCCTTTTTATTGTTACTTTTTAATTATTTGTACAGTGTATTGTATTGGAACTTTATTTAGTCGTATTTCTGTTATCAACCCCTTTGTTTTTTTATCATTATATAAACGTGTTTCAGGTCTTATAGGCATTCCTTTCATTTATAAAGTCATCACTATCTCAGATATTTTAAATTTATATTATATATTTACTGATGGCGTCTAATAAATTTCTTAAGGTTGGATTGTTTAACGCGGGTTCTTTGGGGACACGTCATGAAGAATTTATAGTAGCTATGGAACGAGTAGGGGTAGATTTAATGGCAATTAATGAAACCTGGCTTAGGGAAGGAGAGGAGGCTCGTGCGCCTGTAGTGCCCGGCTACCGACTGCGTCACTCACCGAGGCCGATGAACGTGCGGAGCGGACGCGGGGGCGGTGTTGGTTTTTACGTTAGGCGTGGTATAAATGTGCGTGTACGCCCTCATCCTGTCTCTTCCTGCGTGGAACAACTATGGTTGAGTTTTCGAATAAATGCCGTTACAATAATCGTTGGCACGGCCTACAGGCCACCGTGGTTGGATGTCAACGTTTTTCTTGATGCTCTTACGTCGTCTTGTACTGAATTTTCGAACTTCGATCATATTGTACTAGTCGGTGACTTTAACATTAATATGTTGAGTGTGACTGAGAACAAAACCAAACATCTTCAAAATTTTCTCTCATACGCAAATTTAAAACAATTGGTACAGGTGCCTACTCACTTTACGGATCATAGTGAGACACTTATTGACCTGGTGTGTACAGATGCGCGATTTCGAAATGTTATTGTGACTCATATACCTGAACTTGGTAGTCACGCTATAGTGACTGTGGAAATGAGCATTAAACAGGAAAAACTTAGTCCCCGTCATATAACCTTCAGACCAATCAAGGATATATTGATGGAACATTTCATAACAGACCTGGAGAGTATTGATTGGAGCTATTTGGAGCATCTAAGCAGTGTCAATGATACTGTGTCAATGTTTAATTCATATGTCTTACAACTTTTTGATCTTCATGCTCCCATCAAGAAAATTTTGGTTAAAAATCGTTCTATTCCTTGGTTGACTGAGACTGTAAAGGCTATGATGCAACTTCGTGATAAAAGCCATAGAAGATTTAAAGCATCAGGTTTAACTTCCCATAAAAGATTTTATAAAGACATGAAAGCTATAGTTATAACTGCCGTTGACCTGGAAAAAAAAGCTTACTTTGAGCATCATATAAATTCTAATATTAATAATCCTAAAATCCTTTGGAAAAATTTAAAATCAAATATTCTAGCTAAACATAATGACTCTGACCTTCCTTATTTTTGTAACAATCCGAATATAATTAATAACCACTTTCTTGATATTCCTGGCAAAAGTGAAGTTCAGATATCTCTACTCACCTATTATGAGTTCCATAGGTATAGTTCTGGTATATTTTCTCTTGTACCAGTCAACCATAATACGGTGTTGAGTTTCATAAGAAACCTGAAGTCTAATGCCGAGGGTATTGATGGTATCAGTCTTCAAATGATTTTACTCACCCTGCCTAACACTTTAAATGTTATTACCGCAATGATAAACAAGTCTATTATTTCTTCTACTTATCCTGATCTGTGGAAAATTGCATTAATTAGACCGATTCCAAAAAAAAATATTCTCTCTAGTGTTAAAGACCTGCGACCTATAAGCATCTTACCTTGTCTATCAAAGATTCTGGAAAAGGTTGTATGCACACAATTAAATAAATTCATAGAATCACATAATTTATTACCCAATGTACAGTCGGGTTTTCGAAAGGGACGCAGCACAACAACCGCTTTTCTAGACGTAGTTGACAATATACTGACGGCGCAAGACAAGGGAATGGGTACTATTTTGGTTTTGCTTGATTTCTCTCGTGCATTTGACTCTATAAATATCCCTCTTCTTCTTTCCAAACTGACGTTCTTTGGCTTCGATGCTCCCACTGTTCAGTGGTTTCATAGTTATCTGCAGTTTAGGTCACAAATAGTTGAGGTAAAGAAAAATGATGGTTCATCATCTTTCTCTGAACACTGTTCAGTAACAAGAGGGGTACCACAGGGATCTATACTTGGACCACTGCTTTTCATTTTATACAGCTCAGACATAGTAAATTGCATTCAGAATTGCAAATTTCAAATTTATGCGGATGACCTCCAAATATATATTAATTTCTTTCCCAGTGATACCATGAGCGCTATAAGTAAGCTAAATGATGACCTAAGCCGTATATCTGCCTGGTCAGACGATAACTGTTTAGTTCTTAATCCTTGTAAGTCCAAGTATATGATATTGGGCTCAAAAAAGCAAGTATCCCTTATAAGTAATTTCAAACTTAACATAATGGTCAAGAATGAACCGATTGAATGTGTCTCTGAAGCTCGAAATCTTGGTGTACTATTAGATTCTCATCTTCGCTTTGAAAACCATGTTTTGGAAGCGGTTCGCAATTGTTTTTATCGTTTAAAGTTACTATATAGGGTTCGTCCATTTTTAACTGTTGAACTTCGTATAAGGTTATGTGAAACACTAATTTTATCTAAATTAAACTATGCAGATAGTGTTTACGGACCATGCTTACTTGCCAGAACTGAACGTCTAATACAGCGAGTTCAAAATGCTTGTGCCCGCTTTTGTTTTCATATACCTCCACGTAGTCATGTTACCCCGTTTCTTAACCAAGCAAATCTCATGAAAATGTCATCCCGGAGGAACCTTCATCTCGCTGGACTTATGTTTGGGATCATTAAAAATGAGGAACCAAGTTATCTTTATGATAAACTCTCTTGGAGGAATGGGAGAAATTCTATAAGAAGTTGCGTGGATCGACTAACTACGCCACGACATAAGTCGGTAGCGTTCCGTGGAAGCTTCAAATTCGCAGCTTCTCGTTGCTGGAATGATATACCGCCGCCAATTCGTGACTTGAAAAATTTTAAGACATTCAGCAAACATCTTAAGACCCACTTTTTAAATCTGCAGAAAAGATAAATTTGAAATTTTTGTTTTATTTATTTTTTCTCTACGGATCGTACCATCACTATTTCAGGTTCCAATATTTATTCATTTTTTGCATGTTATTTACTTATGCTTTTGTACAGTGCTCAAAATTATTTTTTATTTTCTTTTACTTTTTTATTTTTTTATTTAAATTCTTTTTTTTTTATGGGTTTGGGTTATTTTTGATATTTTTTATTTTTAACTATAAAGTCATTATTATTTGTGTTCCCTTGTGCTATTGTGTTCCTTTGTAATATTTTTGTTCGTTTGTATTATTGTCTTCCTTATTGAGTTCTTTTGTATTATTGTAAATCTTATATTATTCTGTCCGGCTGTGCGTGATGTCACTTATGGCAGTGACTGAAAATCAGTGCTGTTACCCTGATATGGGCAACAGTGTTTTACTGAGTCACTGACCATTTTTGATGTCACACAACATTACATTTTTCTTCCTTCTTGTTTTTATGTACCTGTATATGTTATTTGTGTGTGTGTTGTGTGTACATTCAAAATAAATATATTTTCTTTCTTTCTTTCTTTCTTTCTTTCTTTCATTATGAACCTAGAAGAAATTTTAAAACTTACATGTAACAACCGTGGTACTAGTCCTGGTACGTATTTTTAATTATTAATAATAATGTATTTTTTTTTTTAAGTTAAGTCTTGTTTAGTTGTTGTAATTATGAATAGGTTATCATCGATCATTTTTTAATACGATACAACGCATAAACGACCAACTGCCATATAACTTTTTCTACTTTGAGATTATAATGTAGATGTCTCAATTTACATAAGTAAATAAGCAATATTTTTTTGGAAGTTGGTTCTAACTATTTTATTTTCTTTATTGTTAGCTGAATTAAATGACTAACATTTTTTTTTCTACTAATATTGTTTACTATTGTTTATTTTCATGTTCAAAAAGTCCAAAATCACCCTTTAAAGAAGACGAAAGCCTACAGAACATAAGTAATGGATTTTTTGAGAATAACTCTGTGTTGGCCGATGAAATTATTGAAGGTCTTATACAGGAACTTGATGTGTTCGCGATGAAGACAAATGGGTATCAGTTTACTTCGCAAGATATGTCGCCATTTTCTTCATCGCATTCTAGGTCGGTCACGCCTGTTCACTCTCGCTTTGAATAACATTTCTCATGTCATCATCATGGGGATCATGGGGATAGTAAAAGAAAATCTCACCAACACCCTCAGAATACAATTCATTTACTAAAAGTCCACCACGTCCATTATTAGAGCTAAATCAAAATACCTATTCACTAAACTCAGGCAGGCTATCAAGTATATCACTTTCAAACTGTCCAATTATCAACACCAGTGATGCCTCTTCGGCAGTGGAGGCATCAAGTGAATGTTCTACACCTTCCTCGTTAAACGGTAGAAAAAGACACAAATTTAACTGCAGTTCAAAGATATCTCCTGAATATAGAAAACGTATCTTTGATCGTTTTTGGGACCTCTGTGATCACGAAAAGCAATGGATTTTTATAGGTAAGTTTATAGATGAAGCAGAACCGAAGCGAATTGATTTCATTCAAAAAAGAAATAGGTACTCGTTCTCGCCGTGGCCTTACAATGATTATTGTATAATCATAAATACAAGTGCCAAGTACAAAGACTTATTTATTAAACCTAAGTCAGCAAAATCTGATACCTCCTAGGTATTATAAAAAAAAATCTTTTATAAAAATTTGAAACATAGTTCCAATACCGACGGGAATGAGACTGAATAATTAATCCAATTACAATCAAAATTAATAAAAACTTTAATTATATTTTGTTTCCTAAATTTATAAATATTGTATCATATTTTTTTTTATAATGTTCGAATTTAGTTTTGAAAATATTTTTGTTGTTAAAGATGTACCAATTCTTTTTATTGTAGAAGATACTTTAGAGGATTTATGTTTGTTAAAATACAGAATACTTATAATTACGATATGATTATAAGTAGGTCATTTAAACGACTATAATATTTATATTTGTGTTGATTATTAGACTAAAGTTAATTATTTTTAAGTATCAAGACTTTATAATTTTACTAGATTTAATTTAATTGTTTTACAAGAAGATTTTTTTTTGTTTATTTCTCAAACATAGAACCTGTTTTCCTCATAAATATTGAGTACGTAAGTCTTTTATTCAGAAAATGTCATGATAGGATTACTATTTTCTATAAATTAATAATTCCTTAGTAAATATTTCATTTGACCTCCTTATAAATCTTGTTCCTTGGACATACGTGAAGACGTAGAAAAATACATCTGCACAATTATGTTCTGAACTTGATGTAGTTAGGTTAATCATAGTCAAGAACTAATTTTAATAATAGTTAAGGTTAAATTTTTATTATTTGCTAAAAAATATTTAATATAAACCTCATTAAATCCAATTTTTTGAATTCCCACGTAGAAACGACCAAGTGGTAGTTAACATAGTTGCCATATTTTAAAGTACAATGTAGATGCAGACAACTGCAATATCTCGTAAAATAAACATAATTAGATGAAATTAAATATACATGTAGATACGTTAATAATTAATAATGTAGTGATGAGAATTTCAACAAATTTGGTTAAAAATTAACAAAATGGGAGCACTTTTTACTATTATGCGGTCTCCTGTAAAGTAACTGTTTTGTATATAGCTCTTTTTACTTTGCACCCGTCGATTTGTTATACCTCATAGTATATATATATACTACGTAAAAGTTATTTATACTCAATTCTCAAATACACGACATTTAAGAGAGGTAGATCATAGCGTTTATTCGCTCAAAGAGCAGCTCGACTGCCTCCACCTTACAGAATACCGCAGCCAAATAACTTTATGTTGTGTTCCTGCACGTGAGTAAGGTCGCCAGAGCTCATAGGGGAGGGGGATAGGTCGGTAACGCGTGAGCGATGCTTCGTGTGTTGCAAGCGTCCATATGGCTACGGTAACCGCTTACCATCAGGTGGGCCGTATGCTTGTTTACCGACTAAGTTGTACAAAAAAAAATTCTATTTTCAATTTTAACATACACAACCCAGTTCCAATTGTAAATTTTCTATCTCAAAGAAATCTTGTTTACTGGATGCTGTTACACCGGGCGGCATGTCGGCGCTCGGGGACCACAGCGCGGTCTGACTGGCGACGTAACATCTACATTTATCACTAGTAAAGTAGTTTGTTACGTAGACTTCTCTCGCATATAATAATAACTCTGAATAGTTCAGGTAATATAATGAAATTGTTTTTAATCGCATAATGCGTTCTCCCCACGGAAGGTTCTCCCGTTCAAAATTAGCAGCCAAATAAAATTTATATGGAGTTGTGTTCCTGCTGTGAATAAGGTCGCCAGAGCTCCATGCAGTACCAAATGACACCGCGCGTATCATTTCCACTGCCTGCCCAGAGAATCCTCTCAACACTTGGTTTTGAATTTTCTAACCTTACTATAAAACTTATATACAAAATGAAGGGTTAGCTACTTCAGTAAGTACATTCTAAAGCTTTAATTATAATAAATAAATAAATATCCTGGGACATTCCTCACACACGGTCATCTGATCCCAAACTACGCAGAGCTTGTACTATGGAAACCAGATAACTGATATAATACATACACTACTTTTTGTTTGTAAATACATACTTAATATACATAATTACACCCAGACTCAGGACATATAATAAATAAATAAATAAATATCCTGGGACATTCCTCACACACGGTCATCGGATCCCAAACTAAGCATAGCTTGTACTATGGAAACCAGATAACTGATTATAATACATATACTACTTTTTGTTTGTAAATACATACTTAATATACATAATTACACCCAGACTCAGGACATACAGACATGTATGTCCTGAGTCTGGATGCACACAAATGCATGTCCTGTGCGGGAATCGAACCCACGACCTTCGGCGCAATAGTTGGAATCTTTACCAGACTCTTAACCAACTGTGCCAACTGGCCCGTCAAATTAATATTCTACTATTACAAGAATTTCCAACACGTGCATTTTATCTAAATAAAGTAAAAAATTTAGACCCGTCGAAGATAAAATACGTAAAAAAATATATATTTCATATTTCACGACAAGTTTTAAGCACCGGATTTTCGGGCCGTTATTATGAGCACCTGGCGCAGGAGCCAGGCTTTCGAAATTAACTTGAGGGTAACTTATCAAAATTAACCCAAAAGGGCCTTAATAACCCAACTCAAAGGAGACATGTCGTGTTTATTTGTTTTTATACGGGGAATATGGGCGGTTAGTATACTGGGTTGGAAAGGGCTTGAGGTTGATTATTTGGACACAAACCCCTAGTAGGTACTATTAGTAACCTCCATAGTTTATTGTGTATATGTGTTTGTGATTTAGCATACAAATTCTAGAAGCTTGATTAAGGTTAATCAGTTGACTCGCATTTTCTGAAATTCTATTTGCTTCTTTTTGACGCGCGTCACGAAGACACCAACTTACAGATATGACTGTGAGGAACACAATTGCATTATTTTGGATCACAGCTTTAAACACGCAGTTATTCACTTTAATAAAGAAAGAAAATTAAATTATTTAATGTTAGTGTTACATAATTTACACAAACTAGTAAAATAGGAGACAAAACAAAAGGAAAAAAAAATAAGAAAATATGAAATTTGTTACAAAACGGACCCATCGGGTCGAAAATCTCTCCTTTTTTGACGTCGAATTTTAAATAAGGACGTAAAACAAGTAAGGTTAAGCTAGTATTATTGTTTTAAGAGATGGCAATTGGCCATCTAATTGCAATTATTCGGAACGTTTTTTATACTACTAAGGATGCGCAAACAAGCATACGAACCGCCTGATGGTAAGTGGTTACCATAGCCTATGGACCCTTGCAACACAAGAGGTATCACTCGCGCGTAGCCGTCCCTTTAATAATCCCTTCACACCCTTTTAAAGAACCGTAGCTTTGAAGGAAGTTTCTCTCTAAATAAGAAAATAGTTTAACAGGATTTATTGAAAATTTAATTACTAATTATGTTATCTTGTATATAACTTATTAATACTAACGAAGTAGGCGGAAGACACCTACATTGGTCCTTAGTAGGGCTCCCCGTAAATTGTGCTAATGGGCCCCCGGTGATTATCCCAAACAACAAATCTGGGCCATGAGACCCAAGGGAACCCTTTGGTTATTTGTTGTATAATAACTTTTAAGATTAGCATCTTTTGTTTGATGCTGAGGGGTCCTGGCGAATTTCTAAGCGTATGAATGATTAGTTAGTAAACATTTCAAAACTGCTTTCCCAGCAGAAAATCTACGTTTTTGTAAGGAATAAAAAGTAGTCTACACCGTCTAGTAGTTTCTGTGTGGTAGAAGGACAAATCGACAAATATATGTTCCCTTTTTGGGTTTCGTTTTTTTTTTATTTGTAAGATCAGTTTTTGTACGATTTGGATGGTTTTTGTACGAGTTTTATTGCTAAGACTTTTTGTTCATTGAGAATGAATCTCATGTTATCAATACTCAAGTTTGAGGGCAGAAACGAAGTATTCCCATTTGCGCGCCGATATTTTGAGCACCGATTTTTTGAGCACCGATCCTATTCCCTTATCAGCACCGATGCATATTTTGGATCGGTGCTCAAATGGGAACAAAAATTATAATATATATAAAGCGTATCGAAAAAAATTAACAGTTTTATTATAAAAATACCTACGCAGGACATTTTTTTTCCTACTACGTGTCACTGATATGTTTCTGTATTTAAAAAAGAAAAGATTAACTTACACAAAAAAATATAGAGATAAATAAATTAAAGAACAAAAATAACGGTGAAGGTCTTCACTCAGTATAACAGCACGGCTACGCCTCGGCAAGAACATCGACCATCCAAGCGGCGCCTTTAAACCATGACCATAAAAGCGCGGTCGCGGCAAGCATCAACTGTTTCATCTTGTCATTATAAAATTTACTTATAGTGAGTGGGGACCTTTATAATGTGTCCTTACGAAAAGGATTACGGCTCGGTAATTAAACTTCAGAGAAAATTGAACTTGATCGGCCATACTCATAAAACACTATTTAACTTATGCTTAAATGGTCACATAAAAATAACGTCACCAACAAAAATGATAGTAATTGTTAAACTATATACCCCTTACTCATAAAACGTTATTTAATTATTAAACTGTTTAAGTGGTCACATAAATAACGTCAAATTGTTTGACAATGACAGCAAGGTGACGTTATTTATATGACCATTTAATCAGTAGGATTAGTTAAATAGCGTTTATGAGTAAGGCCGTATGTCATTATTTAGGTGACCGTTTATTAGTAAAATACCTTTTTATTGTTAAGGGGGATTTAAATATTCCATAATTTTGTAATATTTTGCTTAATCGCAATATATTTGTTTAAAACATGTGTTTAAATCACACATTTCAATTTAATGTAATCTAGATTACACATAATACACTAATTAACCTGTCAGCCATGGTGCATCCTGCTCTTAACACTGCGGTTTACATCATGAGCTGTTATAATACCTACATTACATATATATAATTACTACTACTACCCATAATATGTTGGTAATTTCAGGGTACATTTAGTTGTAATATAGAAATATATGTAGGTATATGTAGTTATTACTATTTACCTCATCGTATGTATTTCAAATTTTTAGGGTTCCGTACCTCAAAAGTCAAAAACGGAACCATTATAGGATCACTTATTGTCTGTCTGTCTGTCAAGACCCTTTTTCTCAGGAATCAATGCGTGATGGTATCAAGCTGTAATTCATATCAAATACTCAAGTCTACTGTCCCTTGGAGCTGTGAACAAATCAAACTTCTAAGCCAACGCAAACAAAAGATACAGCCGTTTATGCTGCTTTTCGATACTCGCAAAGGAATCAAAACCTACAGGGTACTTCCCGTGAACACAGAATCTTGAAATTTGGTACGAAGCAACGTCTATAAGACGTTGCTTCGTTGCACAGATAAAGGAAAAATGGCGAAAAGCATAAGTTTTTAGTATAAAAATAAAAATATTTTTAATAATTTTAAACCTACTACCCCTTTCCTCATGAACGCGTAGAGGTATTAAATTGAAATTCATATCAAATACTTAGGTGTCTATAACACCTTTAAGCTGTAACAAAATTTATATACCTACAGGTTTGTACGGAACTCTCGGTGCGCGAGTCCGACTCACACTTGGCTGTTTCTTTTACATAGGTTTATATAATAGGAAGTGATGAAATGTCTCATAGCGATAAGCAAACAAAACCTGGAAAGAAGCTGGCTGTCAAGTGCAGATACACTAGTATGTAGTTCGCGACAGACTTTCAATTTGCGAGCTGCCAGACACGGAAGTTCTACAAAATATCACCGTGCTATGGTTTCCTCACGATGTTTTCTATTATCGTAAGCCAAGCATACTGTATTATTTGAACCTACGACCTTCGCCATGACTTCCGACATTACCACTGAGCTATCAAATACTAAATCAATCAATGCTCGAGTATTGGAACAAACGTCTCACAAAATTTTTCTTATAGGTAACTACTTCTATTCTATTCTATTCTATTCTATTCTACATTTTAAAATTTGGGTACCTATACATACAAAAGGTGCCTATTATTGAGCCTCCGCTGTCCCTCCATCCGTCCTTCCGTCCGTCTGTCTATCAATGGGCTGTATCTCATTATAACCGTAATAGGTAGATACTTGAAATGTTCATAGAATGCATATTTTTTGCAGCTATATATACAAATAAAAATGAAAGGGAAGAACATACAAGAAACGAATTTATCGAATCCGACTCGCAATTGGCCGTTTATACTTGTATAGTAGTTCCTGTTTTTTTCCGCGTCCCATCTGCGAGCCATCTGGACATGACCTTAAAAGTTGTTTCCATCCCAGAATAAATATGGACCAATTAGTTCCAATATAGGATCAAACAACTTTGGTGCAGACTCCAAACTTTCAGTGGCGTACAGTCGCTGTAGCGTTCAACTTTATGTACACAAATGAGGGATTTTAATGTTTCACGGAATGGCCACAAACCAGCGAAGTTCTTTGGATACCATTAGTTCGCAAGCTGGTTGCTGATTACATCTTGAGAATATAAAAAAGCAATTGTAAATACAAACAGCAGTTGTATCAATCAAACATTTTAGGAATACGTAGGTACTATATGAAAAGTGTAAAGTGTGCATATAAAGTAAAGCGTAAATAAAGTGTGAAGCAAGTGACGGAAATAGCCCTTATATTTTTCGCAAAAAACTGGAAAAATTACTGGATTGTTTTTAATGTTTTCTATTAATACTACAGACAACTAACAGACAAAGGAACAAATCCCCCGATGATTTAATTACCGGCTCTTGTTCCAACAGCGTGATATTTGCTTTTTAACACTGCATTTCATCTTTGTTCCGCTATTTGATCGTAGCTTATTGATATTATTTTTTTATTTGATACTATTTTTTTAACTTATTGGTATGTTATTCCATGAGAGTACAATCAAAACTCTGATCCAACAAAAACGTAGATTATATCAATTGAATATCTCGAACGTCTTTATTTGATTCTTGAAAAACATATTCTACTAACTTAATGAAAACTTAGTTCTAGTGATATTATAGTCTTTGAAGTAATTCATACTATGTCATAATACCCATAAAATAAACCCATTTGCACCCAGTCCTCTCATTATAATCAGATCGGTTGTGTCTATAAGTAATAAACTCAATAAATTCTGTCTCACACTAATAAATCCTCATATAGATCCTGCGCACGTGAATAATTCACAATTCAACTAAGCCAGGACGGATGGATTGTTTAAAATTTATAGCGCTCGTAATGCTCCCTTAAATTGATTTACATAAGGGATCCTCAACCCATTTAAGCGTAAAATTAAGACGCTGTGGTTAGAGATAGGTACTTACTCATACGCTGAATAAATGTGGCGTAAAAACTTGAATATCAGTTCCTTGAATTATTTTGGGAGGGGGAAGGGTACGTAACGCGTGAGATGCCCCGTGGGTTGCAAGAGTCCATATGGCTACAGTAACAGCTTATCATCAGAAGGGCCGAACGCTTGTTTACCGACTTTTTTGTATATGAAAAAAGAATACATACGCTTATCCAGCTACCAGCTTCGACTACCAGCTAACGGTATATTTTGGCAGCTAGATTAAGGCAATAAGAGGGAGTTTCCTGTGCCTACTTTTTGTGCCTTCTCACTTACGTACGTAAGATTGTGGTCAAGCAGAAATCTATTGACGAGCCAGCTGGCGCTTGGTTAAGATTCTGGTTTGAGTGCAAGAACATTTCGGTATGACCTGAGTCTGTAGGTATGTTATAAAAAAAAGGGCCTAAACTGAATAAATGACTTTTTGATTTTTCAAATTCAAATTCAAATTCAAAAATTGTAAAATATAGGCCCTAATAAGGCACTTACGAACGTTACAATTGATTTTACCACCGGTTCGTAATACACTTAAACTGAGAAGACTCCCGGCAAGAAACTCAGATTTTGATTTCCATAATACTAGCTTTGCTTCGTTTAGGATCAGATGAACGTGTGTGAGGAATGTCCCAGGATATTAATTTATTATCTACGGTAAGAAAAATATCATCCCTATCCACAGTTTTGACCAGATATCTTTGAAAGTCTGTTATAGATTGAAACATGTTTCTTTAGATATAATTGTTTCAGATTTTACTTAGTATCTATTATTATTACATAGATATGCACCATTTTCACTAAAGTTTACAGTGGAAAGCCAACACTCGCGAAAAGCATTGAATATTCACATGTGTCAATTGAAGGAGATCGTACGACCGAATCAAATATTTACATAAGAAATTACACGTTCTTCGGTGGAGGCAAATTCAGCAAAATTTCGGTCGGTTTCGGAGCAAGTTTGGCAGCAATTTGGGGTGTAGGTATTGTTTGACGTTTGTACGTGCGTCGCGGGGATTACAATTTGTATTGTTTTGTTTTATGTTACTTGCTATTGGTTTTAGATTAGGTAGGTTTATGTGAATAAGTTAGGTTTGTTTGTGTTGATAAAACTTTTGAATATTTTTTGTTATATTGTGGAATAAAGAGTCTTTATTTAAATAAATAAAGGAAAACAAAACTACTTCAACCTATAACCAAATTAGAACTTACCTATTTATTTATACTATTGATAGTTTTTATAATTATCCAAATTCAAATCGTAATTGCAACTTTACAAAAAACTTAAACCGACTTCAAAGTAGGTACACTAAGAAGTAATCAAATCCTAATCTGATGACAATGGGACCAAGCGGGAAGTGTACCCTTCCAGACATAAAAAGAATTTTCCAAATTGGTTAATAAATGACGGATTTGTGAGGTAACAAACATAAAAAAAAACAACCGAATTGAGAAACTCCTCCATTTCTGAAGTCGGTTAAAAAAATACAACCGTATTGAGAACCTCCTCCTTCTTTTGAACTCGGTTAAAAATTTAGAAAACCGACGAAAGTGTTTATTTAAGTAATACCAAACCTCACTCAAAACAAAAAACCACTTTTCCAATCAATTGTACGTAACAAAATTCAAAAAGAAAGTTAAATCCCGTGACGAATTTAAACAAGAAAAAGAAAATACATTTACAAAGGAATAAAAAAATATCCTTTGAATAAAATATACGCCCCAACCTGACAGAAGTTGGAGACGACAGAACGATTCTTGCGACCCAGAATACAAAACAGTAATGTCGACGGCCTGTCGTGACATACAGTTATCGTTATTCACTACAGGAGCCACAAATTCTTTGAAAATAATAACGTGCCTCCAAAAATTTTCTTGACTAGTTGAACGCTCCGTGATTTCACCCGCGTTTCCCTATTTTACCATACAGGGGTAGAATTTAAGAAAATCCCATCCTGAAAGATGGTCCCATAACAAGGGTTTACGAAATAAAAGTGCAAGTCATGGTTTTCCCAAGGGTTTAGAGTACAGCATGGACCTGCATGGAGTTCTTCAAGAAGGGTGTGAAGAGATTTTTGCAGGGTCAGCAATTAATTAAGCAAGCATCCCTAGGATACGGCAACCGCTTATCATCAGGGGGCTTCTTTTGTTTTACCTTAGAGGTATATACAAAAAACACTACTGATTCATGGAAATATCGGGAATGCAACTAAGTAAACTAGATTAAACGTTTATGGGGTTTTTTCGTAGAGCTTTTCCATAATAGTGAAAGATAAAACATACCTAATATTGGGCTTTTTAATTAAATAAATAAATATCCTGGGACATTCCTCACATACGGTCATCTGATCCCAAACTAAGCAGAGCCTGTACTATGGAAACCAGATAACTGATATAATACATAATATACAACTTTTTTGTTTGTAAATACATACATAATATACATAATATATGTCAGCATATAGTGGACATATGTAAAAAATCATTTAGGAATTTAGGTTTTATTTTGAGACAGTGCAGAGATTTTCGGAGTACCATAGTAATCAAAATTTTATTTAACGCCCTCGTCCGTAGTCGTCTAGAAACGAATGCTATAATTTGGAATCCTCATGAAACCAAATATAGCCTTATGCTTGAAAAAATTCAAAACAAATTTACACGTTTTTTATATTTAAAACAGTGCGGCACCTATCCTTACTATCCGTTGATGTACCCAAGCTTATTTGTAATGGGTATGGTGGGCTACAGTAGGCTGCAGGTGAGGAGGGAAGTTGCACTGGTCAAATTTGTATGGAAGGTATTGCGTGGGTGGGTGCATCACCCGGAAGTGCTCGCGGCACTGAAGCTATGCGTACCCGATGAGTATATATTTATGCGTCGCCGTCCTGCGTTACTCCTTGTGCCAGCAGCTAGGACCAAATTGCTGCAGTATGCCCCACTCTCACGTGCTATACGGTGTATAAATAGTATTTCCCGGGATATAGATATTTTTTATTGTGGCCAGTCGAAATTCATTGAAGCAGCATACAAATGTATTGAAAATTATGTGTCGTTATGACACAAGTATTGTGTTGTTGAAGCATTACTTATATTTATTATTCTATGTTGTAATACTATTTTAATTTTATACTTAATTTTATATAATGTGTATGTACCATCTTTTGTAATTTTGTTATGGCACCGTATTAGTCTTATTAACTGTAATGGTGTTATAATTTGCAATAAATAAATAAATAAAAAATAAATAAATAAATAAATAATTACACCCAGACTCAGGACATACAGACATGTTCATGCAAATAAATGCAGTCCAGTGCAGTGCAGTTCGGGAATCATCAACTGCGCCAACTGGCCAGATGATTGACAAGATGGTTGTCGATTATCGTCATCGTTAATAAACGATCAACCTTGTATGGGATTGACATTTCAAATGACGGGCCAGCTGGCGTGGTTGGTTAAGACTTTGGTCAAGATTCCACCTATCGCGCTGCTGGTCGTGGGTTCGATTCCCACACAGGACATGCATTTGTGTGCATGAACATGTCTGTATGTCCTGAGTCTGGGTGTAATTATGTATATTAAGTATGTATTTACAAACAAAAAAGTAGTATATGTATATTATATCAGTTATCTGGTTTCCATAGTACAAGCTCTGCTTAGTTTGGGATCAGATGACCGTGTGTGAGGAATGTCCCAGGATATTTAAATTTATTTTATTTAAATCGAAATATCACGTGTTTTTTAAAAATCTCTTATGTCGCTCCCATACAAAGGTTTATCGTTTACTAACGATAACGATTGTGGACAACCATTTTGTCTAGGGGGGCTGGAGCGTTTGGAGTTTCACTGATTCAACCTATAACTATTTCCTCAATCAAGCTCATATTTGAACCTCCACTAATAAACAGTATGTATTTAATATACTATCATGACAACATTTTTTTTTTTCGCATATGGCCTTTTCATAATAATGAGTGCCAGCAGGCGCCAGACAAAGTAATTGTTTACCCTACTCACGTCTCAGCCGGGTAAGACGTGTTACCCAAACAGTCTTGCAGATCATGATGTGAATACTTTATTAAGTATAACTCATTTTGAGCATGATAGTTAAAAATGCGAGTAAATTATTTGGAGTTTAAGTTTGACCACCGCCCCACAAAATTTGTTGGTTAGAATAATAATAAGTATTTTTATTGCCAGCAAGATTATTGTAACATAAAAATAAAGACAGACAATATGGTATCCTTACAACTAAAGTAGTTTAACATCGAGTCCTAAGCTAAGCAGAGCTTGTATTTTAGGACTCAGGGAATGCAATACTTTATAATTTTTACAGGTTAGGCTAGATGTGAACACTAAAAGGAGAGGCAAATACATATAAAGTAAATTATGTGGAGTAAAAAATCAAAAAGAACATTAAACTAAATGAAAAGAAAAGAAAAAACAATTGGACATTTTGTCATGGTTTTTTGTGTGTATGGTGTTTGTGTGTGTTGTGTATTGTTGTTGAATATTAATATACTACGATAAAGAGTATCATGTTGATCCAGAACATCATGTACTATCTGGTGACAGATTTCATATACATTTAATCAGTCTTTTAAGCGTAATTAAGTCTGAAACATATAAATATCCTAATTTTCACTATTTCTTTTTGTAGCTAGAGAGAAAAAGTCCTTGATCTCTATCGCCACCATTGTAATATCTATATTTTTTTTCTATTGTAAATTTCTGTGTACCTCGTGTAGCTCAATCTGTGGCTATAGCAACATGCAATAGAAATATTCCTATTAAATTATCAAGTTTATTTTAAATTTTAAAAACTTATTGATTGCTATCGTTGCCTAAAAATATTTTCTTTACCCGCACGTTATCTAAACCCTAGAAAATTGCTATCTACTACTCCTTTGTCATAAGTCTCTTTTGCATTCCTTATATAATCGATTAGAATGTCAGCAAGTATCAAATTTGACAATTTGAATCCTCGACATACCTATCTAACATTTTCTTCTATCATTTATCAGTTCTTCAACGCTGCCAAAAAGAATGTGAAGATCGATTGTGCCAAAGCCAAGAAATTGTGCTCGCTCGTGTAAAAGTGCACAATGGAATTGCACAAAGGAAAGCGAATGAAGAATAACTCAAGTTTGATAAATTTCGAGGTTCACCAACTTTGTAGAGAAAAAATTAAGTTAACCGCACGGGAGGTTGAAACATTTGTCAAAGCCTTCCGGTAATAATTTATGGTCTATCAAATTGGAATGTACTAAAGGAGCGCTTTTTATTTCTGTTTAAGCGAGTTTAGGGTTTGGTTAATGTCAGCCAATAAACTTTGGCAGTATTCGCATCACGAAATGGTTTTTGCCTTTGAAATGTATGTTTTATGGGAGGTAGTTGAAATCCATTTTGATTGTTATTAATATGAAGATAAGGTTGATTTATCTACGTACTACGTAAGGTTGATTTATTTAAGTACTCTACATTAAGCTATTCTACTCGGTAACAGAAGTCAAGTTTCAAGTAGGCACTTTAAAAAAAAACAATTTCTATTATGAAATTCTTTTACAAGTATACCTTGATCAGACCTAGATAAGCTTTTATTTAAAAGTCAGCTAAATAGAAGGATTAAAATGAGTTGTAGTTGATTGAAGCAATTCTCTATTGGTCCCTTTCTGTCCCTTTCCTATTTGTACCATACAAAACAAGGGACGCACATTTGAAATGTAAATCGTGCTCGATAATGTTGTAGAAATAGGGTTGGCGCGCGAAAGATAAACAGGATTATGTAATCACGTTTTTTTTTATACGTTGCTTCGTAAATTTTTTATTACATTTTTACAGCTACTTTGGCTCTTGCTAATTACTTTTTATGATACTGTAATGTTGTTATGAAAATTGTAATAAAAGTGAAAGCTCGGTTTTCATTATCTTGTACTTTTAATTTAATAAATAAAGAACCATAGGATTAGGTAACATAGAAAAAAAAAAAAAATGAACATTGAACACCCTTGAATATAGTAGTACTTTTATAATAAGTTGTCATAAGCGTCTTATCAGGATTACCTAAGTATTAGGTACAGTAGGTATTTAAAACTCAACCCTTAAAGAGTAATAATAGGAAATCGCAGGTAAAACCGCGGGGCAGAATGTTAGTTTACAATAATGATGCTAGTAAATAATAAATAGAAGGCCGAGTTCCGAACCGGTGATGCTTAAATAAACCTGAATAGTTAAATCGGAGTAGCCATGGATAAAACGACGAGCGCGTGGTATATAGGAGTGACACTCTGCGATGTGAGAGAACGGCCAGCCAACCGCAGCCAGCTGGCCAATATCGACTAACTGTTCAGCCTATAGCCACCAACATAATCATAGCTGTCGCAAGAAATATTGAAAATCTATTAGACCTATTTTAAAACAAGTGCCAACCCTAACCATGGTTGACTCAACGTTACATTATCCAGATAGAGATAACCAAGGGTAGTTGTTGATTTATTCAACAATTAGCTAAATCTTCTGTATTAATGAGGGTACGGTTTGCTTTGATATTACAACTAGTTTGATTTAACTTGTGAATGCAATAGTCAAATAAATGATATTAATATTTATGAAGATACTCCTTCAATCATAGTAATAAATACACCTACTAAGCTATTTATATTCTATGGTAACGCATAAACACGAATTATAAGAGTTTGTATGTTTGTATACCCGCTATACTAAGGAACTATAAGTCCAATAAAAAAAAATACGAAAGGCTATCACGCTAAAGTGAGTGAAAAAGCAGGGACATCTTATTTATATATGGGGTGGATACGACAATACGACATTAAATGAAACCACGTAAAGTACTCATGTATACGATCAACTTTACTATGGGACCAACTACGAAATCGTTACTTTTTTTGCGATTTTTGCCATGTCAAAAACAAAGTTTATTAAAAAGAAAGTGTTTTTCGATAAATAAAGTTTTTTAAAACAAAGCAATAAAAATTCAAAAGCGAATACCAGGTATGTATTCTACGCTACGAGCTACGAGCAGCTACGAGCAGCTACTAGTCCAGTAGAATTAGATAATCAATTTACATTAATTGTGGTACTAATGATTTTTGGCATATCGATAGAGTTATGTATGGATGCCTTATTCTGTAATCTGTGGTTTTGAAAATTAATTTAATAGTAAGTAGTATTACTTCTTTCTATTTATTAAATTTAATAGAAACTACGAGTAAATGGTATAACAGAAATAAAACCAAATAAATATAAAAAAACTTGTCTCACTTGAAAAAAATACGCACAAAGTGAAATTCATAAGTTAATATTTGCTGAAAAGCTTTGAAATATTTCGAATGAGAATTTATGAAAGCACGATTACAGTCTATAGGCATACCCCTGCATACGTAAACAGGTTACATGATATTTTACCTTCAATCTCAAAAAGCCTTTGGGTAAATTCAATTGGGACGAAATAAAGTAGATCTCGAGTACCTTCGTCGACTGGAAATAATTTTGAGGCTTTATTATGAGTTCAGTTTACATACTTCGTATTATATTAGCATTATTAGTCGACTTGTACAATAACTTTTAAACATGTAGTTGATCGCTAGCTCAAACACATTACATGATAAAAACTTTTTAACAAAAAAATAAACCACCGAAAAAACTGAAAAGCAAAAAATAATTTTGAATATAACTTGAATTTTATAAGGTTTTGCAGTGCATCCATATTTATATGGGACCACCTTCGAGGTATACCCTATCCAATAAAAAAGAATTATCAAAATCGGACTACTCTGTCAAAAGATATGCGTGATCATACATAAAAAAAAAAAAAAAAAAAATATACGCGTCGACTTGTAAACCTCCTCCGTTTTTTCGTCGGTTAAAAATAACAATTATATAGCCATTTAAAAGTAATTTAAATTGATTCACTAGACATTAGTGTGGTGTTTAGTAAGCTATTCGCCTAATCCATACTCATACTTAAGTTTAAGTTTTAAGTTTATTGCATTTTTTAAATAACACGGTTATACAGTTATATTACTGGTGGTCCTCAGACTAGGTCAAGCCTGTCTCGTTGGCTACTTACTTACCTACTTATTGCCTACAATTACAGAAATCGGAATAAATCTACAACTTTTAGCTGCTATAACAAAATACATTAAAAAGCTACGAGCAGCTACGAGCACCTACGAGCAGCTACGAGCACCGACGCGCTGTTATGATAATTTGTTGCATCCCTCGCACTTTTCTAGTTTTTATAGACTTACAAATTAATTTTACTATAAGAATACGTCCCGTAAGAGGGATCTTCTACTATTTTCATTAGTAGAGTAGATACTCCGATGTATTTGTATCCGGAAAAAGACAGTTCAAACTTCCTATTCGCCAGACTGACTTATTTGTTCCAGTCCATTTTATAATAGATGAGTACATGGCCGACACTTTGGGCTGGTGTCAGCCATTATGTATATTTGTCTATTAATATGAATGTTGCTACACACGGTTACAGATCAAGCTATAAATTTCCAGTATAAGCTGATCTCGCATTGTATAGGATTTCCGTACAATGGTAGGTCAGCTGTACCAATCAGTGTATACCAATTCTAGGAAGTGTCACGTGGGAGCTATTTAGCCTGCGTGTCCAGTGGGGACTGTGATTATGTCCTAGTTGTCCAGCTGAGCTATCCTCAAACTTCCTGTCCAGCGCGATAAATAGCCTATTTAGCCCTACCCGTCAATTCGGGGCTTATTTTCATAGTACCCGTTTCTTGAAGGGATACTGACGCGGTACCTCTTAGGGATTATTAATCGGACTATGGCTGAGGTTACCGCCAGAAGGGCCTTCTAACCAAAATTTTTAATCTTTTGCTAAAATAATAACCAAGTCTAAAATCGTACCCTAGAAACCATCTGCTGAGTCTAGCTGGCTATTTAACTTGATTGTTTAACTTGCTGTTTGTTTTACTAAGATTATGTAATTTAATGTTTATGTTTACTGGAGAAATTATTAATTATTTCCCCACCTTTTCTCCTACCTCCATCTACTTTGCAGCAATAATGGCCACGATTATTTGTAACAACACATATGACACGCAAAAAAGCAATTTAATACAATAGCTGAATACAGTAGGTACTCACACACAATACAGTATAATAAAACTAAGGAAGGAAGCGTTATTTCACGCTTTTGTCACAATGACGTGGGGTTAACCGCGTACTCATACAGAAACAATACGACTCATAGTTCAGCGATAAAGGACAATTAAACTTTCATGAGCAAGGCTTCTCAACATATCAAGTAGAGGAATAACTTTTATAAAAGGAAACTTACAATTTAGCACTTGTTGTCACCCCCATTTCATTCAGGTCTCCGACATATATAGTAGCAAAGTAGCTTATGCATTTGTTCACTCAGCCATAAATTCGATGTTGTTCCGTTGCAATATGAATTAGAAACAACACACACTTTCATTATTATTTTTTTAGATAAAAATCTGATAGATTGCTTTTAACCTTACATGGACAATTCGCTGAGCCTATGATTGCAGGGTTATCTAAAGGGTAACAAGAATTAGAATAGAATACATTTTATTTGAAAAAACGTGTGTCAAAATACGCGGATACATTAAAGTATTGCAGACATGTTTATCGGGGAACCAGTGTGCAACATTTTGGTTTGGTAGGCAAGTGGGTACATCATTCATTGAACTATAGATAAAGTAATTGTATTAAATAATATAGTTCACGTCGATTGATATCAAAAACCTAGTAGGTTTAAATAAAAATAATTAAGTGCGAAAATATAGTACAAAAAATATTATACGTCCGGACTTACGGCTAGTTTTATTAGTTCATACTTAAACACTTATCATAATCAGCAAATATTACCTATGTAAAATGATTACTTATTAGTATACGAATAACGGATTCCATTATTTGACTTTTACTTGGCAACATTATTTCTAAGCCAAAATAAGTCTTGAGACAAGGTGGTGTACCCTACTTATCCAAATTGGGCGCAAGTAGAGGACTAGTCCCAAAGCTCACATCCAGAGTCGAACCGAGAAAGGCTGACTCTGAATTATTAAAGCAGATTTTCTTGAGAAAATGTTACTTAATGTAAGCCTTGTTTTGACTTTTCCTAGTTGTGTATAATCCGCTTTAAACTTTATCTCATGGATTAAAATAATCCCAAGTTTGTGGAAGCGGACGAGAACTCGTGATCGTTCAACTTTTACCTGTGAACTAATTAGTTGGTTCAGATTAGATGATTTGTTACCTACATTACGTCGGAAATCCCGCATTGCTGTTTTGTAACGTTACATGAGTAATATCGACCTAAGAAAAATTTTGATACTTTAGAATGTTTTCAAATGTTATAGAATGTTAATAAATCTCTCAATAATAAATGGTGAAAAAGGTTATGTTGTGTTGTAAAACTATAATTTATTTATAAACCCGCTTTTAACCGCATTCCCAAAAAGCCAATCTAAATATATTTATTTTGCTTTAGAATCTAAACATCCATCTCCGCTTTCAAATATAAACCTCCCAGATCCCCCATCTTTAGACCAATCTGTTCTAAATTGTAACGCCCAAGATCTCTTGAGCGTCATTATGTCATTTAAACCTGGTTCTGCTGGCGGTCTCGACGGTTTTACACCACAGCATTACAAAGATCTTGTCTGTGGTGCCGCCGGAGACGCTGGTACCAAATTATTATCGAAATTAACCTCTCTTATAAATTTAATGTTGGCAGGAAAGGTGCCAAGCCCATTCACTGAGATCATTTATGGGGCCAACCTTTGCGCGCTATCCAAAAAAGATGGCGGAGTAAGACCCATCGCTGTGGGTAATACTATCCGTCGTATGGCCTCCAAAATTTGTTGTCGTCACATTCTCCCGAAACTTTCGGAAATATTTCAGCCCATTCAACTCGGTTTTGGCTCAAAGGGAGGTTGTGAGACAGCTGTTCATGCGGCTCGGACCTTTCTATTAAATAACGGAGGTGAAGTGCTGCTTAAAGTTGACATAAAAAATGCATTTAACTCTGTCGATAGGGGCGCTTTATTGACCCAAATTCGGGATATCTGCCCTGACGTATATCCTTACCTTTGGCAATGCTATGGGCATCCATCAAAACTTTTTTTCAGAGAACACCCACTTATTTCCGCCATGGGTTGTCAACAGGGCGACCCTCTCGGTCCAGCTATCTTCAGTTTGGCCATCCATTCAATTATTTCTGGGTTACAATCTAAATTTAATGTATGGTATCTAGACGATGGTACGCTGGGGGGTGATGCGGCTTCCGTTCTCAGTGATTTTAAAACATTGACAGAAAATTTTAAAAAGATTGGCCTAGAATTCAATAGCTCCAAATGTGAGCTCCTTATTTTAGATTCTTTCCCAGAATCTGAAAAACCAGAATTAATTCAAAATTTTAATGTTTTGGCTCCCAATATTAAGTTACTGTCAAAGGAGTCGCTTCATCTTCTCGGAGCCCCAGTCTTAGATGAATCCATACCTAGTTTCTTTGAGAAAAAGATTCAAAATTTTAATGACTCTTCAAATAGACTTTATGAAATTAATGCCCATTATGCATTTTTTATTGTTCGACTCTGCCTTTTCGTGCCTAAGTTTACCTATTTACTCCGCAGTACGCACTTATTTAAATTCGTTCACATATTAGATACTTTGGATAATATGATCAAAACGTCTCTTTCCAAAATTCTAAATTGCAGTTTTTGTGAAAACAAAGTGTGGTCTCAGGCCACCCTACCCGTGTGTTATGGTGGCCTAGGAGTGCGGAAAATTTCAAGCATATCAGTACCGGCGTTTCTATCCTCGGTATACAGTGTGGGCAGCCTTGTCAGATCTGTTTTGGACCCTTCTATTGGATCTGTTGAGGTTTCTTACCTGTCCGATGCTAGAGACGCCTGGCAGGCAGCTTGTCCAGGCACAAATATTCCAACCTTGAGTCACTCTCAGAGAGCGTGGGACAAGCCTCTTTGTGAAAAAACTTGGCAAAATTTATTTTCAAACTTTTCGATAGATACAGACCGCGCGCGCTTGTTAGCCGTCTCTCAGAGTGACTCAGGTCACTGGCTACAAGCTATTCCATCCACAAATACCGGGACAATGTTAGACCGTATAACATTAAGTCTGTGTATTTGTCTTCGTCTTGGTTGCAGGACCAATCAGCCTCATCGCTGCCGCTGCGGAGACCTCGTCAATGAGCTCGGCCACCATGGACTTTCGTGCTCCCTAAGTGCTGGTCGAATATCACGGCACTCGGCTATTAATGACATTATCCGCAGGGCTCTTGTTGTCGCTAACGTGCACTGGAACCAGTCGGTATTGCGCGGGGCGATGGCAAGAGACCGGATGGTATGTCTTTGATCCCTTGGAGTGTCGGCAAGTCGCTGGTGTGGGATGCCACATGTGTCGATACACTCGCGCCATCTCACTTACCGGCTACTTGTAAAGCTGCAGGGGCAGCGGCGGCCAGTGCGGAAAATTCAAAATTCAAAAAATATGCATCGATTGGACCCAATTATATTTTTATGCCTTTTGCGGTCGAGACCTTGGGACCATGGGGGTCAGAAGCTCGCCGTTTTGCTCGCACCTTGTCTTCAAAATTGATCGAGACCTCCGGAGACCAGCGGGCGGGGAGCTTTTTCCGCCAACGCGTCAGCTTGGCTATCCAAAGAGGAAACGCTGCCAGCCTTCTGGGAACCTTGCCGTTAATCGGAAGCAGCGGCAGGCTTGAGGAAATTTTCTATATATAGATTATATTTTGTAAATATAGATTGTATTTTGTACATATTTGTTGTATATATTAATGTATGTTATATTATTCAAAAATTTATTTAAATAAACTCGAGTTTTATTCCAAGGTTTATTATTTTTATATACAGGGTGGGCCAGAAAGAATTGCGAATTTGAAAAAATGATTAAAAAAAAACTTAGTACAATTCACATATAAATTTTTATTTTTATAAAAATTTACATCTGGGAAATTCATTTCTTAAAAATAACGTCATCCAGGTGTGCACCATCCCGCTGCAAACATTCTTCGAATCTGAACCTCAAATTGGTAAAAACTCGCTGGCACATTGCACGGGGAATAGCTGCCATTTCTTCCTGGATATTGGTCTTCAACTGGTTAATCGTGGCTGGGTTATTGGAGTAGACTCTACTTTTTAGGTATCCCCACAAAAAAAAGTCCAGTGGCGTTAGATCCGGACTTCTAGGAGGCCATGCAATGTCACCTCGGCGCGATATCAGTTTCCCAGCAAACATCTCGTTTACGACCGCCAAAGAGGCATTAGCTGTATGGCATGTCGCGCCATCTTGTTGAAACCATGTCGCACGATTATAGGCTAGACTAAATTTCCGGGAACCGAGCTACTTAACCCCACCACCCGCGCAGTCCCCTCTCTAAAGCTTCAAACGCAAGAGTGTTTTTAAAATCGTACGCCTTTCTGGCCCACCCTGTACAAAGTTTCAACCAAAACGCTTCAGCCATTGTGGCGAAATTAAGTAATGAACATAAATAAACATACAATCATTTGTCATATGCTAATGGATTCAAATTAAAATTTGATAAAAAAGTAAAAGCATAAATTAAATACGAAAGTTTTATAAAAATCCCTGAAAATACGGAATTATATTAAACTGATAAAAATCCGTAAACGTTACTCGAAAATCTTTGATCGCTACGTAAAAGGCACTTAAGTGATTTAAGGGTATCACTTTGTGAATTTGAAGGGTCTTATCAACAAAATTAATAAAAAAAACCCTCTCGTTCGCTTCTCATTTGATAGCACAAAAAGAGCGTGTTTAATTTTGAGTTTTTTATCAATTTTATTTATAACTGACAGAAACATAAAAGTAACTATGTTTTAGCGTAATTTATTTTAGAGTATAATCCGAGTCTCAGGATATTATAATTAAAAATAAATGGTTCCGAATTGAGTGCCAAACTTACTCTAGAAAATGCCATAATAATGATGTGAAACCATAAAAACCCAAGCGACATGAAAATATATTTTTACCCGACTGCAAGATAGGGTTATGTTGGGGCTGTCCAACCTCTGTGACTGTGACATGACTGAATGGTTGATTAGAAGAAACATACAGTCTTAAATTTGAGTAAGATTGACATTAAAGAAAAACCAAAGATTTTCATAGGGCATCGTGCCTCTACCCAGATGGCTAGTCCGCCTTACTAAAGCATGACATTTTATATCACTCCGCTTGAGGGGTCCCTGAGCAAATCGCTCTCAGTTCGTATTGCGCACGGCTGTCACCGCGACATACTCGATGTAACTGATTATATAAAAAATGACGACTTGCTTATTGAAATACTGTCACAACACTTGCAAAAACCAAGGAATAATTAAAAAACTAACCATCCATGTGTATGTATTGCGATTTCGTCACTTTTAATTACCTAAACTTATTTTAGAAATATACGTTTCGGTGGTGACAGTTTTTATTTTTTAAATCTTTTCCGGCCATGTTTTATGGAAGGTTGCCACAACATGAAAATTAATTTTCCACATTTTTGTTAAGGATTATTAAAAGATGATATCGAATTATTCAGTAATCTGTGTCGAGTACCTACTGATTATTTTTGATAATTCTAAACTCCCGATTTGACAGGTATTTTGACCTCTATGGTCAAAATGAGAATGAATGAGAAAAAATGAGAAAACTCCTCATTAAATATTATCCGCACAACCAGTGTAATAAATAAAATTAATTTTATTGGTAATACAAGAGCTAACACAGATTGCCAACCTAACTAAACTTATTGTCGAAACATTTGCATATATTCGTTTATATTATGTAGCAAAATACGAAAATTTGTTAAGAAATACAATTTCAAAACGACAGCTGTATAGAAAACAACTGCAATTGCAGGGGGTCTAATTTTTGTTTATAAATATTACTTATATGATGTAGGATTTGTGTTTTGGGTACTCAAGGTATCCCAAATAACTATTTTGAAAGCAATAAGGCATCCACTTTTTCAATATTAGAACTTTGAAAATAAAAAACCGTTTTCTCAGAAATTTTTCGCCCCCAAAAATCCCCATATAGTAAATTTCATCGAAATCGTTAGGGCCGTTTTCAAGATATATCAAAACATACAAATATTGTACATTTATTGGATAGGATATATATTATAAACAAATATTGCTCGTATAATAGTACTTATGTACATGAAAAAATTCTGGACCGAAATTTATAAATTCCGCCATTTAGAGGAAAATGTTTTTTTAACTGCCACCCTATGCAAACTAGACAGACTGTCAAATACTGTCAATTCTGGCTTGTTTATTTCATGTTCCCATAGAGGCGATTAGCCTTCTGGACGTTTTAAATTCTTTGAGAAAAACAATATTACATAAATGTCATGACCGAGACAGAGCTCATAGGGGAGGGGGGATAGGTCGATAACGCGTGAGCGATGCTTCGTGTGTTGCAAGCGTCTATATGGCTACGGTAACCGCTTACCATCAGGCGGGCCGTATGCTTGTTTATCGACTAAGATGTATAAAAAAAAAAAAAAAAAAAAAGCAGACCCTGGAGTGTAACGACGACTATAGAAGAGCACAGAACTTAAAATACGTCCAAGATCGTTCAGTTACGTTTGTGCAATATTTCAATCTACAATATAAAACCGTGTATTTATGATACAATTCAATAATCTAAGCTAAAAGTTAATTAAAAATGAATCGTCGAATCCGTAGCAAAAAAATCGGCGATGGATTTGGTCCGAAATAATTTAAATAGCTCACTGTGAATTGAAACTCCGTAGAATAAAGTTTTAAAATGAAATAAGAGTGGCTCTTTGATTAGTATACCAACTAAAATTGAAATTGCTTTTCACGAGAGATATTTTATGTTTATTTTGTTGAAATTTTAATAAAAACGGATTTGTTAGTAGTAATTGGGTTTATTTTATGCTTTAATTTAATATTGCGAACTGTTATTGTTACTTAAAAATATAACTGTTAAATTAAAAATATATTTAAGGTACACCGTGAGTAATTGATTAAACAATTGAAATTCTATTCGGTAGAGTTATTTGCTACTTCTCCAGAAATTAATCTATTTATTATAATTGAATAGAACATTTCCATACAGAATTGTTCTGTAAATATTAAATTAGAAAACATATTGCAAATAAATTGAAAAAGTTTTCGACTCGAGTTGAAGCTGGAGGTAACTGTTTGTTTTTAAAATTAGTTCTATGCTGAATTTTCTAGTGGCAAAATATTCTAATCAAAACTTTATTTTACTTTTATTTGAAAATTTTACAAATATATTGATAGTAATTACTTTGACTCAAATACAACCTAAATTAAATAAAAACTATACGTTTTTTACAACATGTAATAGTGCGTCTATGCTTGGCAAACCGAGCACAAGCCGAGCCACGAACGAGCACACTGCGAGCACGATTCGCGTAGCGTGAACGGGCTTGCGAGCCTCGAACGAGCGCGATTGCCAGTTTTTTCACGAACAAAGGAATTTGCATCGTGCTCGTTGTAGGCTCGTTGTAGGTTCGTTCGTGGCTCGGCTCGTACTCGATTCGCGTAGCATGGACGCACTATAGGAGATTGGTGAATTAGATTTTAATGGCCGATAAGCATACTGACAACAAGAACGCTCCTTAATATAGCAGCACGGTAATAGCTGTACACAACACGAAATCGGAATTTTCAGTGACCCATAAACGTTGGAAACGTCTTGTCAGGAATTCCAAGTAATATGTGCAGCCAGTAAGACAAGCTTGGGCCTATAAAGTCAAATTGAGTTTTCACTTGTACTGTTGTCAGGTATCTCATTTTATACCAGAAGACACAAAGATGGTCCTCAGGGAATCCAGGAGCCGTCACATTAATTTCCTGAGCGAAATTGAAAAATGTTCCAAGTCTGTAAAGTTTATGTTTGGAAATAATTTCCAACGCCCTGAATAGTTTTTTCTTCGAAGCATAAAAAGTTATTCCATTAATCTTTTTATTGACTATGATTGAATGTTTTATTTAAATAAAATTTAAAATATATATATTGAATAGGTACTGATTAAACACGAGTACTATGTAAATATTTTAATTAGTTTAAGTTACTTATATTAACATATTTAATGTTGTACTATTTAATTTGAATTCATGGTTCAATACGAAATTCAAAATATAGGGTGACTGGTAATTAGTAAACGATACTTAGACACATGATTGTACTCATGATAACAAACAACTTCACCAAAGAAACAAATAGGCATAAATAACTAAATTAAATAAAAGCTGATGGTTTATTCTTATTCTTGTTAGGTACTAAGTATGATGAGCAAAAAAAAAATTTAAAAAAGTTTCTTTGTGGAAAGTTGTTTGTTATCACGTATACCTACAATCATGTGTCTAAATGTCGTTACTAATTACCAGTCACCCTATATAATAAAATTGAGCTATGGAAGTAAGATAATGGAATTCTAATGATTAATTGTTCGAATATTTTCAGGATGCCGTAAAAAAACAACATAAATATTACAATAAAAGATTGCCAACACTTACTTGTTCAGGAACGCTTCACGAAAATAAGTACCTGTAATTAAACGTAAAATAAATATTTGAATTTAGAAAAACATTTCCGATCCGAATTCGATTTTGGTAATTGAACCATTTTCCTCGATTGTGGAATTTGCATTTTAATTGGATTTTCCTTTTAGCATTTCTAGTTAAAAGAAGTACTTTGATTTTATGGTGTATGCCTTCGGACCTTGGAGTCGAGCCAGACTTTTTATGAAGTAATGTCGAGGTACATATAAAGACCGTACAAATTAGTCTTGTGTAATGCAGCTATGTACTTACGAGGCACACAAAAAAGTGAATTATTAGAAAACTACCTACGCAAAAAATATTATGTTAATATAACTAGTTTACAAAAAACCTCTTAAATACTCTTTTTAATTTGTTTTTTTTTTATATTCTAATACATATTAAACATCCTATAGTTGTATAGATAGAACATAGTTAAAGCATTTTATCACGTTTAAGTGAATAATCATCTGTAACCTATTGAAATAGTGATGCAAATATAATACAAAAGATAATAATATGTAACAAAGTAATAAAAAAACATATGAGTTATATGTTTTTTATTAGTTTATTATATTTATTAGTTTATTATAGCTGGAAATGAAAAATGAACAACCACGCGCGGATATTTCCCGTTTAGAAATAATCAACTCTAAAGTTGTATCTAATCGAATAGGGTAAGTACCAATGAACTTTGCCCCACCGGACCCTACCCAGTATCCATGAACAATGGAAATATAGGTATAATGTAGGCTAAAAACCGATAACACTCGCGAATATCCGGTTATTTCATATTTCCGGAGCACAGCTGAACATTTATAACGTTTGTCATATAAAATAGCGTGCGTGATTCGCGTTTTTCCGATCATTACGATGCAATTTTGCGACTCGATTTTATTATTCTGGGAATCGGAGAGCTGCACTAATTAAATATGTGGTATTGCGGATCGTTATCGCGGAGCAGTATATTGTAAACTTTATTTTATTACGTTTACGGTGTATATTATTTGACTTCTTTGGGTGTAATGTAATATGCTCTGTTAATTATATAGATAACCCGTTTTTTGCAATTTCGAGTTTCAAGTGAGTTGAGTACTTTTAATTTTCCTTTTGTCTATATACACCCTTTCAGTCTAACCTTTTTTTTATACACGCACTAAGGTTGCAATCAAGCATTCGGCCCGCCTGATGGTAAACGGTTACCGTAGCCTATGGACGCTTGCAAGACCAGGGGTGTTACTCGCGCGTTGCCAACCCTGCAGAAATCATTTCACACCCTTTTTGAAGAACCCCATGCTATATTCTATTGGGAAAACCACGGCGTTCCACTCATTCCACAGTTCTCTCGACCTCGTCTACAATTTAGAATTGGCAAATACCATAATAATGGCATTGACCGATAAAACAACTTTTAGATATATTTATAGGCACCGTTCGTTGTTTTAATTCTGTCCCTTTCAATGGCCGTACAAACAACTCTTATTGCGATCCATGTCAACCAGAACTGGTAAATATTTTTGTGTCAATTAACGTCAGAATGTATGGAAAAAAATGAACTTTGACGAGCAATTTTTAGGTAAAGTTTCATTGCTATTAAAATTGTTAGTGGTCCTATATTAGGATACTATCCTTGGAAACTACCTATTTCCTATACTTTCCATAAATCTTATTAGAATTGATAAATTTTATTTTATTATAGTTATAGTTTTTCTTAATGTATTATTATAAAATTATTAAAGCTTTTCCAATTCAATTTAATTTTAAACATAAAATATAAAAACAAAAACCTTAAAATCTATATAAATGAAAAGAAATAAACTAAATGAAAAAAATTATTAAAGTAATATTTTATTTCATTATTGCAATTTTTTTTAAATAAATGTTCCTATAAAAAATGTTAATAAATTAAAGTTTAATATGGGTATTTTTTTTAATTAAAGCTATCGACAACTTTTAAAATCTACGTTATTAAATTGTGTCTAAAGCTTGATATCCCGTTTACCGGCCTTAAAAAACCCTCGAAAAAGATCCATCAAAGCGTATAAATAAGATAACCAATGACCAACCACGTTACACACAAAAGCTACGGTTAAAAGCTCAACGATACATTAAAGATAAAAAAGGTATACTTTATCGAATGTAATAAACAAGATTGGTTAGAAAATTGTTATCTTTGACATAAAAGCAAGAAAGAAAAAGAAAGAAAATACATTTATTTGACGAAACACATTAAAGAATTTACATACAAAAATACTTTTTTTGAATGTACATACATAAAAGACACATTGCCAGCATATATTGGGGGAGTGAGTAATTACTTATTAACATGAGTTTGTTTCCTGAATTCAAGATAAATCATACACTAGCCGTATACTGGCTAAAAAAAAACATTTTGTCAATTGTATGCTCTTAATGATTTGATAAATTAATGAGCAGCTCCTTCCGTTGTTTCGTTTCTTTGTACTTGTAATATCACAGTATAAACAGTGTTATTTAATGTATCTATACAGTATTCTAGAATTTCGGAGGCAAAGTATTACTAGTAAAATAAATTGAACCTAATGGATTGTAAGCCGTCGAAATGATATTTATGTTTGAGAAAAGTATTATTCTAATGTAAATTGTTGTTCTCAAACTTTTTTGGCGATGGGCCCTTTTAGAAAGCGAATTATTTGATGGAGTCCTAAAATAATCAATTTTTATTTTCATTTCATTAAAATTATTGGACTATCGTAATCAAATTAACTATTTCGAATTATTTATTTAATTGACTTTATTTCCTGATTTGTCTTCCTGAAAAATGAATTTTGGCTGGTAATATCGCGAAATCGCCCCCACAGGGGCCTTGCGGAGCCCCAGGGCAAAGCTTATTACTATTTATTATTTACTAAAATGAATTATTTTATTAATTATTTACACCTTCATTGCCAATTGATTTTTTTATTTTCTAAAAGGAAATGAAATAACGTTTGCGTCTGTTATTCACCTCAAATGTGCAGTGATTACAATTTGGCAAAAGAACTGCTGTTCAATGCCAACAACTACTATCCAAAGTTTTTCCTTTTAACTTTCGTAAAAACGTAATAAATGAGTGTTTTCAGGAGTACTAATTAGGAAATAAACTTCAATATTTAAGTCATATCTTTTCTTTCGGGCCACTAAGAAAGGCTTTGGCAAAATAGGTAGTTGATTACGGTTATTTAGGGGCGGAATGCTAGTTTTATTTAAGGATATCATTGAGTTTTGGCTGATTTACTTATTGAATTTACATTAAGTATTGAGAACTATTTATGAACCTTATCTTTAAACATAATAAGACACTATTCTTCCAAAAATCCTGGGAAAAGTGGTCATTTTTTGGTTCTATTGTTTGGGGACAGTATGGCTTGTAATTTGTCATGGCACGAGACAAAAGATCATACAAAAATAGTTATTTACTGTCTCGAACATTTACATTTCGTTGTTGCTACCTACTATTTTATATAGGGTAAGAGCCCCGGTTGTGGCCACTTGCAATTTTGAAAGACAATAAATACATAAAACGTTGAAACTCGACTCTATTGTCTATAGTAACTAAATAAAAAAATTGATGATGATCGCTTTTGACGAGCAATTGTATTGGCGCCGTAAGTGTATAAGAACTTTGTGTGACACTGAAAAAGCAAAAATAATAAGTTCAATTAATTTATTAAGAGAAACCATTAGCGGCACTTGGTAAATAATCGATAAATGCTCAAATGTTTATTAGTTACGTTGATTCTAATTTTGAAGCATACTAAATTAATGTCTAGAAACTTGATTTTGATGTTATTTTGACAGTCAATGAATTTCTCTAGCTGGAAACTTAGGTAGACAATAGGTGGCTACAACTGGATCAGTAGTGATTTTACACCTATCATATTTAAAAAATAATAATAATAAAAATACCATTTGTCTCACACTTCTACAAAAACTAAAAGATAAATAAATGAACTGCATTATTAATATAACCGCATCACCACGATACCCTTATTGTCCGCGTAAAGGTGTAAAAATTCTCTGAATTGTCACCTTCCGTCATTTTCAAAAAAAAAAAAACACGATACCCATTATTTAATTAAAGACAATTTTTTATATAAAAAAATCCTTAAAGTGGCGACAACCGGGGCTCTTACTATATGTTTAATAATGAAAATATGATAAAGATAAAAAAGATAAAGATTTCTTTATTTGCTCAAAGTAGGTATGGTTTGATTACATAAACAACAAAGATATTGCAGCTTAAGGAAATATCCTTGCAAATATTCTTCTAAAATAATTCCCTGGTTCTGATACATTTTCCGTGCGATACAACGCCTTCTTGCGTAACGTTCGCTATACGAAGGTAAACCTGCGTCATATTCTTGAATAAACAAAAAACAAAGCCTTGAGAGTCCCTAAAATGTTTATTTTATGAAAACAGTCGTTTACCGTCACGCGATATGTAAAAATGTGTGGCGGAAATATGCGCTTGTTTTTTGTTTTTGAAATAAGCTTCCTTGTTTCATATTTTTAAAACATTTTTTCATAAAGATATTTTTAAATATTTGTTCCTTAAAATAAGTCAAAGGAAATACAATTATTTTTAGCAAAATATTTATGTGCTTGTGATTAAAGTTAATGATTTATTTTTATTTTATCATATACAAAATGTATAACTAACAAAAATTCGACTTTAAAATTAATAATAAATAAAAAAAGCCTTTTATTTCTTGCTTAGTATTACAAAAGTAAAAATCACTATGATTATAATATAATTAAACTCATGTAGATATTTATAATTACACTGCTTTAAAAAAGGTTGCAAAATTTAAGGTAAAAAAAAAAATCTGTTGCCCGGAATCTGAAATTAATATCGTCAGAAGTGACGTAGTACCCCGTTAAGCCTAAAAATCTTTTGTGAAAAGTTTTACGCGTCTTTGTATCAGTATTATAGAATAAATTTTCCAGCCGACGATTTACGACAGACATAAATCCTTGAGGATTTCCAATATAAAATCTCTCGCCGAAAAGTTCAGCTCTACAAGAATTTATGCTCACAGCGAACTTTAAAAACTTTAGTGCGGCAACTTTACGCCATCTCTCAGAATAATCACACACTTGAATTGAAAGCCTTTCTACTCATCTGCTATTTCAAAAAAGTTATTTCCAAAAATCTATTGAACACTTTTTGATAAATCTTATCGTCTTCACTATATCAATATAAAGAGAAAACATGTTTATAATGATTCTATATTCAAAATCACTATTTTTATTTATAAAATTGAATTTCAATTTGGAACACATAAATCGAACAAATGAAGTGGTACCTGCGACTAGTCGGCGAGTTGCTGCGACCGTGGCACGACGTCGAATGCCGTGCGGCGGCTGCTACCCTCACGACTACTACTTGTTCGCTATATAACGATGCAGTTGCAAAGAACCTGAGGGCTCAAGATTGATCGTCGACTCCCCGAGACGTTCGGCTTGTATCACTTTTGACTTTCGCATTCAAATCTCTCCTTTTAAAGTTTTATCGAAGTTCACACTCGATTAGGCGCAATGAATTGTATTTGTTTTTTTATTTTCAGACATTTTAGAAACTCCTTTTATTTACTTAATTGTTTTTAAAACCTTTTCTCTTAAGGGATTTTTCTAGAAAGTACAGTAACAATATGCACTGATTGATTGATTTGACTTGTTAATGTATGATAAGTATTGTGAATTTTTCATATTCTATACATGATATAGAATAACAAAAGATAAATTAACACGCTTTGATTGTCTATCCTTACGATTCCTTTAATTGAAGATCGTAACGTTCATCCTCCGTAATTTGTGCGGATAATAACAATGTGGCGCAAATGAACCGGCCGGGTTGGGATAATTGGAGCATTATATACTTTTATACCTTCGCCTTAACACTTATTGCCTGAATTAGTGATGTGCACACATTAGTTGATTATATCGATAAGCGTAGGTCGAGAAGGTTCTAATTTGAAGGAACGAGCACTAATAAAACTACCTACTTGTAGACGAAGCGCTCATGGTATAGCATAATTAGCCGTTCTTAATCGATCGGCAAAGTTAAGCTACGTCTGTCGTGGTCGGTACCTGGATGGGTGACCGTCTAGTGGTATTTCATATCGAGCGTTTCCGTGCTTCGGAAGGCAGGTAAAGCCGTTGGTCCCGGTTATCACTTAATTGTGATAGTCGTTAAGCTAGTTGGATGCCTCCTAGGCGGCTTGAAAAATTCCAACAGTAGGTTGACCACTAGCCTACCTCCACCGATCCGCAGTGGGCACGCGTGGTGGAGTATCTGCCCATTCCCTTTCACCATCATGTGTGAAAGGAGGCCTGTGCTCAGCACTGGGACGTTATAGGCTGATGATGATGATGATGATGATGATGATGATGATGATATACAAATATTTGTTGTGTGTAAGTAAATAGTTAATTATTATCTACTTCCATGAATATGTACTATTTCCAATCATTATAATATCAGGCAAGGTACGAACCTAGACCAAACCAGACTAGAACTAGTTGGAGGCCTTCTATAGGCGGCTTGAAAACTCCAATAGTAGGTTGACGACTAGCCTACCTCCACCGCAACGCAGTGGGCACGTGTGGTGGAGTATCTGCCCATTCCCATTCACCATAATTTGTGTGCAGGAGGCCTGTGCTTCAGCAGTGGGACATAATAGCCTGATGATGATGAACGGGTGTCAATAAACGCATTCTCTGGTGTGAGTGGTGGTGGAGAAAGGAGTCATATTATAATTCTCTTGCTCTTCTCAGCAAATGCAACCTTCCGAACCGGTATTAGAGTATTAGAGTCAGACTTTTCATAAGTGCCTGCGAAGGTCTATTTGAATAAATGATTTTGAATTGAATTCAAATTGGAAATTTAATTACATTTTAAATGTATTTTTAGCATAAACTATCACGTGTATTTAATAACGATTTAATTATATGGTTTTGATACAATTTTAATAGGGTTGTCACATAGAACAATTCTTATGTTAAATTTTGAATGTGGTCTAAAGGCGGATTGTTTCAAAGGATCTGTTCCAATAAAGAATGATTTTGAAAAGGGCGGCTTTTACTTGTATTCACAGTTTGTAATACAAATATAAATCTAATAATGAATGCGAGTGTATGTACTTCGCGAGCCAAAAGAGCAATGCTACGTAGAAAAAAAGTGGCATGCTTGGTTTCCATACAGATGGAGGGAGTTGCGTTATCTATTCAGATTTATGTCTGTGGATTGTACCTACTGTACAATCTCTCAACACAACTACAAGCCGTCATTCTCCAAGTAATTCTTTATTGGAACGGGTTATATACAATTGAAATATATCTACTATGTATGTCTGTTTTTTTTATACAACTTAGTCGGTAAACAAGAATACGGCCCACCTGCTGGTAAGCGGTAACCGTAGCCATATGGATGCTTGCAACACACGAAGCTTCGCTCACGCGTTAACGACCTTTCCCCCCTCCCCTATGAGCTCTGGCGACCTTACTCACGCGCAGGAACACAACTTTACACAACATAAAGTTATAAATAAAATACTTAACATTTTGTCGTATGTTTACATTTCAGATTCAAATTATTTGATCTTAAATTGCGACCATAAATTTCAAATCGAAATCGTAGCAAACTAGATCACATAGTTGTTAATATTACTTTCACCTTATAAAGTTGACATCCCTATTTTAGCACTCGTAATGATAATATGTAGTGCTAAAATGTAATTATATCGTGTGAAAGACATCATATGCGCAGTATAGAGATAGGGAGTCATTTCAAAATGTTAACAAGATTCGAGCGAAATTTGAAAAATAATCACGTTACTTCATTATGCGTGAGTGCAATTAGTTTGTAAATGAATTTGAATGTTTATGTTTGTGACTAATTGGAACAATGATGTATTTTATGAGTTAAATTACAGGTACGCTCGGTTTGGAGATGCCTTAAAAAATTTTTTTTTATCTATTTATTGCAAAAAAATACTTACAATAGTTACCTGCAATGCCTGCCTGAAACAATATTCATAGGTATCTCCCTAATGGCAATCTTATTCTATCCTAATAATATAATAAATGCGAAAATTAGGGCATATGTGTGTTTGTATGTCTATATCATCATCATCATCATCATCATATCAGCCTAAGGAGGTCCACTGCTGAACATAGGCCTCTCCCATTAACATCCACTTGTAACGGTTTTGGGCCGCTTGCATCCAACCGGGCCCAGCGACTCTGAACTTTAAATCAAATCAAATCAAATCATTTATTTTCACAGAACATAGGTAGGTTATACAGGTAGATGAAACTTGTGTTGATGTTAGATGAAACTTGCCACATGTATAAGTCATACAGGGTACAAAATTTAGTTTCTTAATTCAAAGCGCTTGTGGTATAGAATGGTAAGCCGTTTTTAATCGATCGGCAAGTTAAGCTACCACTCTCGTGGTCGGTACCTGGATGGGTGACCGCCGAGTGGTATTTCAAATCGAGCGTTTCCGTGCTTCGGAAGGCACGTAAATCCGTTGGTCCCGGTTATCACTTAATTGTGATAGTCGTTAAGCTAGTTGGATGCCTTCTAGGCGGCTTGAAAACTCTAACAGTGGGTTGACCACTAGCCTACCTCCACCGATCCGCAGTGGGCACGCGTGGTGGGGTATCTGCCCATTCCCATTCACCCTGATTTGTGAAAGGAGGCCTGTGCTCAGCAATAGGACATTATAGGCTGATGATGATATTGAATTCAAATAGCTTTAACAAAATTACTGCAAAATTCGTCGTCGTCGTTTCTATATATCGATAATTTTCCCAACACTGATAGTTAAGAGTTTAGGAACTCACTTTGTCGATAAAGAGGCAATTAGCGGTGAGAACTGTTCGCAGCTAGGGCTGTTTTACAACTAAAATGTAAATCTTGAGCAGGTAGATTTATACTCTGTGCTGTCACAATTTATGTTGTGCTAGCTATCCCTGCGGTTTCACTTGCATAGTAGAGAGAATTATGCGCTACGAATATTATGTATTTTTTTTATTCTAACATATTTACCGAATAAATTACTTAGAGAACACTCTTATATATTATTGACGTATTTTAAAAGTATGCCTTACAAGTCGACTTGACCGTGACAAACACCCAAATAAGTATATAAACATTAAATATAAATAAATAAATATCCTGGGAAATTCCTCACACACGGTCATCTGATCCCAAACTAAGCAGAGCTTGTACTATGGAAACCAGATAACATATAATACATATACTACTTTTTGTTTGTAAATACATACTTAATATACATAATCACACCCAGATCAGGACATACAGACATGTTCATGCACACAAATGCATGTCCTGTGTGGGAATCGAACCCACGACCTGTGGCGTGATAGGTGGAATCTTAACCAGAGTCTTAACCAACCACGCCAGCTGGCCCGTCAATAATTAAAATAGTATTATTACAATTACAATAGTAAAAGAGAAAAGGAACATTATGGAGACGATAGAGAAAAGGAGGGGAAATATGTAGTTTGGCCACCTTATACGACACGACGAATTTATCAAAAACATAATAGAAGGAAAGATAGAGGGAAAGCGAGGAAGAGGAAGACCAAGAATAAGTTACACAGATCAAATGAAGGCAAAAATAGGCGTCGGGTCGTATAAGGAGGTGCAAAATGTGGCTAATGATAGAGCAGAGTGGAAGAAGCTACACCGACAAGAGCACAGCTCTTAAATACAGAAGAAGAATAGTATATTTGTACCTTCTCAGTCCTTAATTTCTGAAGATCATGCATGACCTCGTTGGCTTTGGCAGAGCCAATAAACCAATACATTTTAACACGGAAAATTTTGTAGAACGTCATCAGGATCAATTTAGTCAAAAGTTACAGTTTTTTACAGACTTTACATAGAGCCGATACTTTAATTTCTATTATCATGTCGTGCCTATAATATCCTTGATAAATCTTCACACACGGCTATTTGATCCCTTACTAGCACTAGCAGAGCTATCGAAACCATAATATAACTGATAAGTATATTTTTTTTTGGTAAATGCATACTTATGTATATATACACCCAGACTCCAGGACATGCATACGAATGTACAACCTGGAATCGAACCCATGACATGCAGCGTGATAATTCAATAGCGCATGCTGTGCACACTGGTCCATCAATACTATCTTTTCTGAAAAGATTATACAGGGTGTAACGGAAAGTGTATATACATTACAGTAATACACTTTTTCCAGTATTCCGCTCGTGGTGTAGCATGATTAGCCGTTCGGCAAAGTTAAGCTACGTCTGTCTTGGTCGGTACCTGGATGGGTGACCGCCTAGTGGTATTTCAAATCGAGCGTTTCCGTGCTTCGGAAGGCACGTAAAGCCGTTGGTCCCGGTTATCACTTAATTGTGATAGTCGTTAAGCTAGTTGGATGCCTCCTAGGCGGCTTGAAAAATTCCAACAGTAGGTTGACCACTAGCCTACCTCCACCGATCCGCAGTGGGCACGCGTGGTGGAGTATCTGCCCATTCCCTTTCACCCTGATTTGTGAAAGGAGGCCTGTGCTCAGCAGTGGGACATTATAGGCTGATGATGATGATGATGATGAATCCACTTTTTTGGTACTAGACACTCAGATCGCGGAAGATAAACTTTTATATTAATATTAGCAAGGGACGTAAAATGATAATGACCCTCATTGACCGATGGCATGTTGGTTATGATTTTAATTCAATTAACTTGAATTCAAATATTAGGTTTGAATTTTTGAGTAATTTATTTTGACCTGAAACTTTTAATAGAGAGTGTGTACCTGATGTAGTCTTCACCCCCTTCGGATGTATATACCCTTTCCGTTACACCCTATATACACCGTAGATACGACGAGTAAATTGGTCAAACATCACTACAGGATTAGATACGAAGGAGCCAAGAGATGAGTTTCTCTTGAGCTCCTAAGGCGATTATGTCCACCTCAGTATAGACAATTGCACACTGGAGCAAATAAACCGCAAATGTTACAAAGACGCTACTCGTAGGGTCGCAGTTGAGACGGGCGTCCTATAACTTCATTGAAAATAATTGGATTGTTTTACAAAACTTAAACCGACTTCAAAGTAAACTAAGAAGTTATCAAATCCTGATCTGATGACAGTGGGACCAAACGGGATGTGTGTGTACCCTTCCAAACAAAAAAATAATTTTCCAAATCTGTTAATAAATGACGGAGTTATGAGGTAACAAACATAAAAAGAACCTCCTCCTTTTTTTGAAGTCGGTTAAAAAATAGAGTTTTGGGAACTATTCAAAATACTGAATAATTCGTTTGTAATCTAAACCATGAATGTTTTCAATCATAAATTGAATAAATCATGTTTTATTTCAGTAACCTATATGACTTACATTGAGTACAAGCCATTATTTTGATTCACGGATGCGTAAAAATATAGGGTGATTTGAATATGCATCGGTAGATAACATTTTATTGTTACACGACAGTACGTAACTTACAATAAGTGGTACAATAGGTCACCATCCGGGGATACAGAAAAAATTGTCTAAAGGTTTCAAGAAAGAAGATTTTTTTTCTTGTTTCTGCTCATTGAGTTGTGTGGTGGTCTCGTGGAGCCTTAGAACGCAAACTGAATCACACGCCGTTTTTATTAATATGAACTTGTACGTAGTATTTATATACTCTGAGATATGAACTAAAAAAAGTGTTCAACAATACTTTGAAGTTATCGCCATGTGAATTAACTAAAATACGTTACATTAAAATGACCAAAACTCTTGGTTCTCTCCCGATTAGAACACTTTTTCCTTCCCTTAAACTCAATAGAACCAATCTAACTAAATAATCTTAACAAACAGCCTGTATTTCAGGTTGTATCCATTCTGAAGCTTGTAACAGGGAGAGCAGGTGCTCTCGACAACAGCTGGCCCTGTAATCCTTGCATATTTAGGGAACAATCGCTAATATACTTCCTATACTTATGTCTACGTTTGTGAAGATACGAATTTTTTAATTATATTGTGATAATTTTACATATTCTATTTAATAGGCGAGATACAATATGAACAATAACTATTTAGGTACTAGGTTTTGGTATGTAAGTGTGTATTTACGAAGTTTCTTTTAGAATTTAAACTACTACTGATGTAGAAGTTATTGAAATTAAATACAAAAACATTTATTAAATTTGGGCCCTGTACGTTAACATTTGACTCTACCACAACTTCGTGATCAAACCAACCGGTTCAATCCATAACTTATTAGTGATTCATACTGCAACCCCTTTAATTGGGTTTAAATGAATATAACTTATACTAATATTATAAATTCATAATTTTATATGTATGTTTGTTACGCAATCACGTTGTAGTGGAAAGGATTTGGGTCAAAGTAAACACAGGATATATTGAATACAGGTAAAATTGCTGTTTGGAAGGCACCATGTCAAATACTCGTCAATACGAACAACTTTTACTACCGCACCTACTTCGAAATCGCAAAAAAAATACAGCTTTTCATACAAAAGGTACATGATTCCTCGGCTAAAATATATCCCACCAACACATAAATGTGAAAATGGGAGCCAAGTTCAGTATTATGATAATTTTATGGTGTGGTTGTCGACTTCACTGACAAAAGACTTGAGATCTAAATGGGTGCCAAGTTCTGTGAACAATCCTGAAATTTATTTATAAGAACGCATTACATTCTTAAGTTAATTTAAAACACATTTTCTTGTTTTGTTTTCTACTACACCAATGTTTGCTATTTAAAAATATGCCTTTTTAAATTTTAATTGTCGAACTAATTACACAATGCAAATAAGTTATGATCTATTAGCCTCAACATTTGATTGTCTAAAAAAATAACGCCATTTGGAATTAATCAGATGTAGAGGAGAGGTGGCATTTCTAAACCAAATCTCGTCAAATTTTTGAGCATGTTCGATAATTATAGATCCCATAGCACAGGGAATCCTAGTTTGAGGGGCTAGAACTCACTTAAAATTACATACATAAATGTTAAAAATAAAAAATAAATGTACTTACCTACTTATAAGTTATACGCAATGGATGTACCTACTATATTACTCCGAATAAAGAAATTATTATTATATTATTAGTAAGAGATACCAATGCCACCAGACCTTCCTTATTTTCTACGGTCTATATGTTTCTAATTGGACGCTTAACTCGCTCGGTCAATTCGATGCAATCAGTATTATAACTGTCTCGAGATCCCAATGCCACCAGACCTTCCTTATTTTCTATGTTCTATATGTTTATAATTGGACGCTTCACTCGTTTGGTCGATTAGATGCAATCAGTATTATCACTGTCTCGAGATCCCAATGTCACCAGACCTTCCTTATTTTCTATGGTCTATATGTTTATAATTGGACGCTTCACTCGCTCGGTCAATTTGATGCAATCAGTAATATCACTGTATGGCTATATTTTTTAACTAATGAAATAAAAGATAACATTACACGGCATAACGTGACGTTTATAATCGTAAACACCCTTTCAGATTTGTAGTATAAGATAGGGATCACGAAAGGCGCACCATCGATTTTCCCGAATGTTGCCCGCTTACCTTATATTTAGCAAAGCCTAGCACGTTCCAGTAATATTTATCCTTGGAACCAAGATGTAGGTATGATATACTGGAAGTTTTATAAGAAATACATTTTATTTTTTATTATTGAAAGAATACAATAAAACTTATACATGAAAAGTGTGACATAAGCCATTTTTGGTTTCATTTGGTTTACATTGGATTCGTCGGTACAAAATAAAACATATAAGTATAGAAAGTAACAAGTACACATCCACTAATATACTATACACTTCCCACTTTAAAACTTGATAAAACTTTAACCATTTTCTTCTCAACTCTTTTATAGTTAAGATCATGACGTTCACTAAATAATAATGTACTAGTATTGTCTTCGATATCACACAATTTCGTACTGCTTTTGCTAAAAGACATCAATGTTTTTTTTTCAAATTCAAAATTCAAAATCATTTATTCAAATAGACCTTCGCAGGCACTTATGAAAAGTCTGACTCTAATACTCTAATACCGGTTCGGAAGGTTGCATTTGCTGAGAAGAGCCGGCAATAAACTCAGCAATTACTCTTTTCAAAACAGGCTTAGATTAATTACATAATATTTACATTCTAATCGCACTGAAAACAATTGCGTGCCCCGGCGCGGCGGCAAAATTACAAAGTAGACTGAAAAAATATTTAATAAGTAAATAAATAGCAAACTTAAGCAGACCAGCCCCCACAAGCAGCACCTGTTCACAAGTATGACGCGTGTGGCAGCCATCGCCCTCCTCGCCATATTGGAGGGAAGTGAGCGACCCGTCACACGACGCCGCCGCAAGCAAAGGCCTTAAAGTGAGCATGACTTACTTAAGTCTGCCTTAGAAATAAAAAATAACTAAAGGGAAACACTAAACACACAATTTGTTATCACTGTGACTATTGACAAGTTTAGACTAAATATCACAAAATAAAGAAAATATAACAATTTTTTTTGTTGGATCCCTACCTGTATAATAAGTTAAATAAACCAACTAACATGGTCAACATTTATTTAGTCTGAGCTACGGCATAGCTCAGTAGCTACGCCGTAGTTCAGAGTCTACGAGAGTCTACGAAATTATGTGGAACTTAGTGTTAGCATTAACATTATATTATTTGAATATTATTAAATTTCATACCATTGAATATTAATTAATTATAATAAATTGTCAGCATTATTTATTATGAAAGTGTAAAACGGTTTATTTTGATATTGTGTATTTGAATATCGAGGAATGGCAACACCAGAAAAGTATAATCGTAACAATGGCGGCCATTGGAGAAAGTGTTTTAATTAATTTTGTGGTAATTACCAAGTTTACCAACGGTGTAAATACAGATTTAGCTTGTTTAAGCCAACTTTTTTTCAGTAAATAAGGTATGGTTAATATTAGCATCGATTCAACTAGGAATCAGCCAGTTAGAAATTTAATACAAATATTTGTGTTTAATATTGACCATTTAGATATTTTATAAACTATATTGCCAAAGTCTTAAACTATTCGTTACACCGCCACCGCTTGAGTTCTTATACCGCATCAAGAATATCTATATCTCCAACTAAACATTAGATCGATGACCGCATAGTTTTTTGCTGACTGTACGTGTGTTACTTTATCATACTATAGGTACAGTTACACGTGTAAGGTGATAAGCCGTTTTTCTTCATACATCGCACTAATGAGGAAATGGAATAGCGTCCTACTTTTCTTTGAACATATTCTTAATAAAAAGATTTATGTTGGAGTCTTGGCCATACATTTTAAATCTCGAAATCATTCGAGTAACATGGTGGATATCTTAGACATTCTAGAAATACATACCACCATAATTTTCGCCAAATGTCTTAAGTCGAAAGCAAGCAAGCCCATTTAATTAAAAAAAAAAAAAAAAAAAAGCGTGAGAATCTGGAGCCAGATAACTTAATTATCCCACACCATGTTAATTGCTACATTACGCAATTAATACTTTTCATAGAAACTGTAAAGAATGGGTACTTAAACGCTGACTACTTATTTCTGCCAGAGTCGAGCTTGATAATCAAACAGTAGTTTTTAGTCTATTCTATTGAATTTATTAATGCACTATTTAATATCATCCATTATATTTTATTGTAAAGTCTATAATTCACACTCTGTTATTATATAAATTGCAACAATAAAGGCGAATTTACCATGAAAGCTGTAAATAATGACACGGAAGCGTTTATAGGCTCCCATTATGACAACAAACGGTTTTTAAAGTGTAATTTACGGTTCTCAAGTTTTAATGCTACCAAATTGACTATCCATTGTTAATTGGTAATAAACAGCAGTTGTTATTAAGTCGAAAGTTTTGTTTTTGATTCCGTATGTTCTAAAAATATTAATAACTAATTTCTTACGACTTCACCCGCGTACGGTTTTATTATTATTGCGCGAAATTTTAGTGACAGTAACCCTAGTAGACGGATAGATAGACAGATAAATGTATACATGGTGCCATAAGTTCCTACATCACGCTGATGAAGCTAATTCCGCGATCTGCATATACGGGGTTGATACGACAATAAATGAAACCACGTAAAGTACTCATAAATACGAACAACTTTTACAATGGGACCTACTTCATAAAAAAAATTACAGCTCTTCATACAAATGGTAGGTACATGTCTGTCTCCTCGGTGTAAAAACATTGCGATTTCGAAGTTGTTCCATAATAAAATATGCTCATATTTATGAGTACTTTACGTATATATGTGTGTACCCATAGAATAAGTTTCTGATTTTTTCTTCTTTCTCTTTTTCTTTATAAAATTTTGTTAATATAAATGTGTACTGTGGGGCAAGAAATATTTTTTTCTTTCTTTCTTTCTTTTTTAATTATTTTTTTTGCCATATTGTCGTATCCAAGTATCCCGTATCCCGTATACAAGTGTCCAATATGTACAGGTGGACCGCGCTCCCCAGACACGATGACCCGGCCTGGCGGGAATATCTTCCTTTTTAAATGGATAAATCTTATGCTTACCCGGGATAAATGTAACCTATATGTTAGTCCAGGTTTTAATCTCCTTGCGTGCCGAATTTCATCTGAATTGATTGTTCCGTTGAGGCATCAAGAGTAGGGTGTCCCGACTTATTTTTTTTTGGTTTTCCTTAACGCAAGACCTCTCGAAACTTGTGTAATTGATCGTAGATTACCAAAGTTTTTTTTTTATAAATGTATTTCTTTAGGGTTCTACCGATCTTCAAAGTTTTGAAAAATTTTCATTTTTATGGTAATATTTCGCTATCCTTAATTTCGGCTCCTAAACTAAATATCAAAAACTTTTTGTTATATTTAATTGTAATACATACACGACGTTTTGATTTGCATGCAATAACTCTTTACCAGTGACTTCGAATTGATATATTTCAATCTGCAAAATCCCTCAATTTACAAATTGTTTCGAGGGCTTTCTTGACTTGACTCGCGAGTGTTTTTTTTCGTAGCCAATGTAAATTTTATGCTATAAAAGTACAGTTGCGATTGTTACAGTGTTCAAATCAGGTTTAATAATGCGTTGTGAGTCTATTGTACTGTACTATATTGGGACCATACAAATAACTTACCATCGGCAGCTAAAAATTATAAGGGACGTCATTAAATTTATTTTATTTGTCTAGAACGAACTAAAATTGAAGTATAATGGTAAGGATCCCTCCAAGTCAGATATATATGTGATTATTTATACTGAGTTTCTTTCCGGAGTCTTCTAAGTTTAAGTCGTTGGTAGAGTCAACTGTAACATTCATAAGTGCCTTATCAGGACCTAAACTGAATAAGTTACTTTTTGGTTTTTCGATTCCAATCGTAACTGAGGAATGAGTTATTTAATTAAATCATATTTTTAAAAGTACCTCAATTTGAAAAGATTCCCCAAAAGCAAACGAAATTATAGTTTGAAAACTAACTGAAGTGTTTTTGGTGGCATATGAGAAGCTTTTCGACGTTTTTGCTTTTAAACGTACTTCATTTAAATTATATACATGTGAAAATGGTTATAAGCGTTGCTGAAATGAAAGAAGCGACTGGATTAATTAAACTCAATAAATAAAATCTCATCTAAATTATGTTATCAAAAGGAATACTTTTTGCCTGGAAACCCTGCTTGTGGGTATATTGTTTGATGATAGAGACCACATTCCACAGCTGGCATTTCGAAAAATAAATCGCTACACTTAGCTAAGCCCAGGATTACCAAAGAACTACCAAAAAATAACTTCTCTCCTAGAGATTACACCGAAATTAATCAGGACTACCGGTTCTTCGACATATTTCTAACGGACCTTCAAATCATGGCATAAAATTTGCGCTTGGAAAATGTGGACCATCCTTGTCACACATAATCGTAGTAGAAAGATGTATTGATGGTAACGTAGGCCTCACAAAGCTACTTTTAGAGATGGCTTTATTAGGTTGAAATCTCGAGCACAAATGCCAAATTTTGGATACAAAAATAAGTGTAAATTCTGTTTTTAACATTGATTATAATTAATATAAGGCTCTTTTTTATTTTTATTTTGTTCTTTTTTTCAGTAATTTCAATAATAAAATACCTTTTAAACTTGATTTTTATATTATTTTAGACATACGGCTTAGGTCACTAAAAACGTAAAATTTACAAAACTTCAAAGTCCGGTAGAGCCCTCAAGATGATACGCAATTCAAATTTTTCTATGTTTTAAGTAATCTGTGTAAAATTACGCAAATTTCGATACCCCTTGCGATAGTGTAGCACGAAAAAAAATATTTCTCATACATGGTCGGTCGGGACACCCTAGTCAAGAGGTCACAAACAAAACAAATCAAGATTTTTAAACCGTTTCTCAATTTTACAACGAGTCACTAAAACAATCTGCTGTGAAAGTTTTTGATTGGAAACCGCGGTTTGGAATAGAAAAACGTTTAACTGGTGGTTTAACATACGGTCCTACGTTGAAGTTTGTTCATTTACGACATTCTTTGTTGCATTTTAAAGTTAAATCTACTGTTATAAAACTGCTTATATTGAAGATACTTAACAATAAATGACAAACATTTTTGTTTCCAAGAACTTAAGCTACAGCAGGTTTTAGGATCTTTTTTAAACCATTTGCTTTACTTAGGAGATCCCGCTCTCCAAAAAAAAAACATTTCATCTTCGATAAGTTGAATGGTACAATGAAGAATTAATTATATATTTCATAAACGACTTATTCGATATTAAGCTCGAAGATCGCGAAAGAGAAAATTTACCCTACCCTACCATAGCCTACCCTATCTAAACCATCCAGAGCGTCACCGAAACGCATACAAATCAACTGTACCTACGTGTGTTTGTCACTGAACTCCTCCTAAACGGTTGGACTGATTTGAATGTTTTTTTTTGTATTGTGTTTGGGGGGTGCCCTGGATGGCTTAGATTCACAAATCAGCCCGGCAGATGGCGCTGCAGTTGATAATATAACCTAGATACCGACTGCAGCGCCAAGAATTTGCGCAAGGAATTCAGTGTCATACACACGTACAGTAGAATTTTATGTATAAAGATTAGCAAGTGACGTGAAAAAATAATGACCCTCATAGAGCGGTGATGGTTGGTTTTAATTGTAATTCAATAAACTTGGAAGCTACGTATGAATTTTTGAGTAATTTATTTTGAGCTGAATTAATAAGGAGGAGGTTCTCAATTCGGTTGTATTTTTTTTAATGTTTATTACCTCATTAGTCCGTCATTTATCAACCGATTTGGAAAATTCTTTTTTTGTCTGGAAGGGTACAATTCCCATGGTTTGGTCCTATTGTCATCAGATCAGGATTTGATTACTTCTTAGTGTACTTTGAAGTCGGTTTAAGTTTTTTGTAAAACAGTCCAATTATGTAGGAATATATTTGCTGTAAATATGTTTATTTAATTAAATAAGGGAACTAATTTTTTGAGCTGTTATTTAAATATTCGAGATGTTATTATGATCAGTTGAAAAACATATTGAGCAGTTATTTAATTTAATGGCGGTTGATTAATTATTGCGACAGTAAAACATGGACAGTAATAAAAAAACAATTAGTCTGTTATTTTATCATACAATGTCAATTCTAAAAATAATTGAGCAGTCCAATAACTGAATGAGCGGTAAAAATGATGGAATGAGCGGTTCGATAAATATTCCGGCAGTTCATAGCGAGCGGTGACACTCGAACTCAAATTCATTGAAAACAGAGGTAAATGTTCGTTAGTTGGGCGGAGCTTATTAGCGCGGGTGGCGGATGCGACCAATCACGTAATCGTTTAAATTACGAATAAAAGTTCCTATTATTATTATACAATTTGTTTTATTTAATTCCTTCAGTCAAAGCAGAGTAATTAAATTTTTCATTACTATTTAAGTACTGTTTTTAGGGTTCCGTACCAAAAAGGTAATAATTGGACAGTTTTACAAAAAACTTAAACCGACTTCAAAGTACACTAAGAAGTAATCAAATCCTGATCTGATGACAATGGGACCAAACGGGAAGTGTACCCTTCCAGACAAAAAAAGAATTTTCCAAATCGGTTAATAAATGACGGAGTTATGAGGTAACAAACATAAAAAAAAAAAAAAAAAAAAAAAAAAAACCTAATTGAGAACCTCCTCCTTTTTTTGAAGTCGGTTAAAAAGGATCCCTTATGGTGCGACTTCGTCCGTCTGTCCGTCCGTCCGTCACACCGCTATATCTCGAAAACTACTTTACCACCTCATTGTTTATAGAATTTCTTAGAATGAGATTTCTTACCGACAAATTCCGATTTATTACTGCCCACACGTAACCGCTCGTTCAATAATTTTTACCGCTCATTTAATTATTTCCTGCTCAATTATATATTCACTGATCCATTTCATTATTTTTTAAAACTCATTTTTGTTTACTTTACTGCTTAGTTTTAACTGCTGAACTAGTTATTAAACTTGTCATTTATAATTTTTAACTTACCAAAACCGCTATTTAAAACTGCCTCTTTAAATCAGTGCCATTAAATAATAACGCATACATTTATTATTTTCGTTCACAAGATTACATTTTAAGTAAAGGTCAGGACCTCAATATAATTTCCATTTCATTACTGTTTCTTTTTAACTTTATTTGCAAGTAGGAGGAATTTATTACCGAATATATAATCAGGTTAAATGATAACATAAAAGTACCTCTTATCCCTATATATATTTGGGTTTCATAAAACTTCATACCGTTTCCTTCACCCGGGGAAGTCGTTTTCTTAAATTGAATCACTGAAGAAATACGCTTTTTATTTCATAACTTTTCTATGAGAAAACCTACAAAATTAGTGGATTTTATTTTACTTTCTAATGTATTACTTACTACTTCTCCCCCGTGGTTTCTCTTGCTTTTCCAGGTTAAAGTAGTATATGTCCCTCTCCACACGTGAGGCTATCTGCGAGCCAAATTTCATCACGATCGAAATAGAGGTTTAGTCATGAAAATGTAAAAATAGACAGACAAACAAGAGTGACTTTCGCATTCATAATGTATCTTTATATATTACCGATATTTTCGACGGTTCGTGCCTATAATGGGGTGATTAATGATGACTTAGATTATTATTAAGGTACTAGCTGACCCCCGTGGTTTCTCCCGCGTTCCCAGGACAAAATGCAGCCTTTGTCCTTCTCCATACCATAGGCTATGTGCGTGCCAAATTTCATCGTGGTCGGTTAATAATAATAATAAAAAAATATTTAAAAAAATATTGAGAAGTTAAGGCACTCTCAAGCAAGGCTGTTGGGTAACAAACAAACAAACATTCGCATTCATAATATTAAGTAGGATATATATAGTACCTATAGAATATAGTAAGGATATTATGGTGAGTTTTAAGTTTATTACCTAAACAGTTGTTATCGGATTCGTGTTTTCATGTCAACATCTAAAATCGTATGTGACATTGTGTGACATATCCCAAATTTTAATTTTATTTCAAACTAGCTATGTCCTTCGCCATACCATAGGCTATCTGTATCAAAATATGAATGAAATCGGTAAACTCGTTCTTAAGTTATGGTGACCAAGGGAAATAAGGATTCATTTTTTATCGATTTCAAAAAAAGGAGGAGGTTTCTCAATCCGACAGCCTTATATATTATTATATAACAGATTTATGTTTCTAAATTTTATTTCATTCTTTCTTTCGCATTATTAAGATATTAATGAAACTGTCGAATGAATTTCAATTGGGAATTATCATCGCTTGGTTATTGAAATTCACTCCTCGTGAATTTCATAAAAGTGATCCTTCAAATGAAATTGAATATGCATCCATTAAAGTTAATTGTTTTTAAAACGTCGCCGCGTCGTCGTCGCAATATAATTTGAAATTTTAATTCTGCAGCTTTTTCGCTGTTACATTCTAATTAATCCGGGGAGAGTTTGTCTTCTCGTGATTGCGTTACCTTTACGGAGCAAAAATATTGCGCTCTAACTTTTTATGTATGTACTTACTCAAGAATAATTTAAGAGACTTCATTAAATTAAAGATTTTTCTACGTTTCAAAAATAGAAAATAGTGCTACATTGTCGCAGTACATCCTAATACTTCTCCTACACTTATTCTACATTACAGAAATTCTAAATATGTATGTTAGTTTGTTTGTCCTTCCTTCAAATTCGACGGGGAGTCCATCCACACACATTGAAACCAGAATTGTTTCGAACTGTACGGGCTAAAAGGGGTTTTCTTCCGCGGACGCTCGGACTGTGGAATGAGCTCCCCGCCGTGGTTTTCCCAATGGAGTACAGTATGGGGTTCTTCAAAAAAGGTGTGAAGAGGTTTCTTCAGGGTCGGCAACGCGCGTATGATACCCCTGGTGTTGCAAGCATCCATAGAGTACGGTAACTGATTACCACCAGGCGGGCCGTATGCTTGTTGCCACCTTAGTGGTATAAAAAAAAACCTTTGATGACTGAGCAAAGACAGACATACAATTTTCGAAAAGACTCATCTACGCACGTATTTATAAAATGTCAATACGCAAACCAAGATCCGTAATTCAACAAGTTATGAGTAGAGATTAAAACAATTGAATTTGGAACCTAGACTTTTGACATAATGTTTATTTTCGACTAGCTGCCCGGCGCGACTTCGTTCGCGTGGTGCTACCCTACCCTACCCTACCCTACCCTACCTGAATTTTCTTTGCTATAAACCTCACGGAGCCCGAGACCTTTCCAACGAATGCAAAATCGTGGAAATCGGTTCGTGCGTTCTGGAGTTATAGCGTCAGGAAGGAAAACCCGACTTATTTTTATATAGTAGACTAGCTGCCCGGCGCGACTTCGTTCGCGTGGTGCTACCCTACCCTATGGTGCTACCCTACGCCACCCTACCCTACCCTACCCTACTCTACCCTACCTGAATTTTCTTTGCTATAAACCTCACGGAGCCCGAGACCTTTCCAACGAATGCAAAACCGTGGAAATCGGTTCGTGCGTTCTGGAGTTATAGCGTCAGGAAGGAAAACCCGACTTATTTTTATATAGTAGATTAACAAAAACTATTATCACACGATTAATGAGACTTGTTTTCTCGCTCTAGGCAACCACACGACAGCGTCGCGACAAAATTAAGTCAAGCAGTGGCTACGTGTGGATAGCCGCTGCGGCCTTTTGCGGTTGCATTGTGGTTGAGTTTTGGTACCTACAAAATGTTAAAATGTATATTCCGCTAGTTACCGGGGTCGCTAGTGGTGGCGTTTTGGTTGTGACGCCACCGCGGTGTGGTCGGTTTTACACATGTCTTCGATTGTGATGGCAAAATGTAGTCCGTGTGCTACAAATTAGCGCCCGCCGGCGTGGTGTCATTGTGATGTGGTTGTCGTGTGATTGTCGTACGTTTGAATAGAGCCTAAGACTTACATTCTGGACATGCCTCGTATAATACAGGCCTAAAACGTAACATTACATACTCCCAGAACGTTCTATTTTCAAATAAAATAAAAATAAATACCCTGGGACATTCCTCACACACGGTCATCTGATCCCAAACTAAGCAGAGTTTGTACTATGGAAACCAGATAACTGATATAATACATATACTACTTTTTTGTTTGTAAATACAAACTTAATATACATAATTACACCAAAATTAATATACATAAATATTATATTATATTGCTTTATTTTTATTACAAGTGACCAGTTCCAGAAACTTTTAATATTCCCTACTTTATAATGTGCAGCAACCCAATACAGTTCAATAAAACATAACATTTAAAAGCTAAAATAAAAACTGAAAACCACAATTTAAAAGGATATTTTTCAAAAGAACCCAACAACTAGTTCTCTAAAAGCCACCAATACACTAATACCCACGTGCAGCGCACTACTTTATGATATTGCGAGTGATTGGAAAACGTGGTCTGCCGATTTAATTCCTCCTAGTGGAAGAACAGTTTCCGAACTCTGTTTGATTGGTTTCCTTTTGTATAGCAACGGTTCCATTTCACAGTTTCATGTTGTTTTTGTGTCTTATGTAGTTCGGTAAGTTATTTAATTTTGGTGCGATGGATTCTGAGCTTTAAGGAGTTGGGTTTGGATCCTTTGTGCTCTGTGTCATTTTAAACAAGTCGCACTACTAACTAATTTGCAATTTTCTTCTGTAAACCGATTTGCGAACATGACAAGAACAAAACTTGTAGAAGTGTAGGTAAAATTAAAACAAATAAAGAATGCTAACTTTAAACTACGTAAAGAAGAGACACCTAAAACGATAGAAGATTAAATTATGACACGTTATTATCTATACTATAATATATATAATACTAGCTGTCTCCCGGGGTTTCACCGCGTTCCCAGGATAAAAAGTAGCCTATGTCCTTCTCCATACCATAGGCTATCTGCATGCCACTTTTCATGATGATCCGTTGAGTAGTTGAGGCGTGAAGGCGTAACAAACAAACAAACGGGCTAATCTATGCAACTAACAGTCGCATTGCAATCTTTCACTTATAAGGAGCTATACTATCCCCAAATATTATAGGCTACTGTTTATCCCGGGAACGCGGGTAAAACCGCTAGGGAAACAGCTAGTATTTTATATCCCAAAGGAATAAAAATTTTAGCATTTTTCTAAGTACACATGATAAGTATTAAATACCATTTTCATAAAAGCATATAGGTACCTCATACTATCTCTAAATAAAATTTCAATATAATGTGCTCTATGCTTGATTAATTTTTAAATACTTATCTATAACAAAAGTTTTTCTTACTAGAACGCTAGAACTAAAACTCGTTGAGCAATCTCGATAGTAACCTGTTTTGTGTAATAAAACAAAAACAACGCCAAGTCACCAAACCATATTTTCCAACAAGAAAACATGCATCATAAATTGAATTTTAATAATGCAATCTGGTACTGCCGCATCTGCCCTCTCAAAGAAAATATATGCGTGAAATTATATTCTCTAGAAAATGACAGAATAGAATTGTGGTCCACAACGAGACGTTAGTAATGTTTTGAATATATTTTTGTCACTGTTGCAAAATATTTAATCCGATATTATGCAGGTGTCACGTACAGGTAAACACGTTGGTGAACCATACCATGAACTATCAAAATGTAATAATATTTTTAGTATTGGTAAAAAAACTTTATGATTCGCCATTTCTCCAATATGATTTATTTCCTACTTTTACGGTAGTTTGAAAAATCTTACGATTTGGCGAATGAGCTATCGAAGATTTGGCAGACATTTCAAATTTATCAATGTAACTCACAAGAATATCACATCATATTTAAATTAGCAGCACGCTAAGCTTTTCCACCAGAGATGTGCTATGCAGATATGCTGCGAGGATGTAATAACTAAGCTGTGAAACTATGTGACCGTTTCCACTGATACTAAGCTATGTAGCGGTGCGAGTAAGATGTGCTATGAAGATGCGCCGCCGCAAAGTAGCTGCGCGAGGAAGATGCGCAGCTCGCTTCCACGATAGCATGTATACTTTCAGCGACAAACGCGGGCCTATCATAGGTACTCTGCTCTGCACATAGCTACACCACTCGCGACCATCCATAGTACGCATCCATAGCACGCATCCATAGCATGCATCCATAGCACACATCCATACCACGCATCCATAGCACGTATCCTTCCATATAAAAAACATATCTTAGATGAATCCGTTTCCACCAGTGCTAAGCTATATGCACCAATGAATATGATTGGTGGATATCAAACGCATCCATAGCAACGTAGCATAGCACATCCCTGGTGGAAAAGCAGCCTTAGTAGTCATTTTGTTCACGCTGCTGTAAGGTTTAATATCTTGGTCGTAATAAACACTTTTAAAAAGATGAATTACTCACGCGCGAATCATATAGATCAAAGACGTAATTGAATGAGAGGTTATGTTCCGGTCAGCGTCATGGCCGACCTAGTGATGTGTAGGGATTTGATGCTACAACACGTTTTTTACCAATACTAAAAATATTTTTACAATTTTGCCAAAAATACCATTTTGATTGTTCATGGTATGTTCACCAACGTGTTTACCTCTGAATGTGACACCTGCATAATATCGTATTTTCGACAGCCCATATCTAGATAGATATGGGCTGTCGAAATGTGTTGTAGCAAAAAGTCACCTAAGCACCTAAAGTACCTAAGCCAAAAGAGACATACATAGCGAGACAAGGACGGACAAAAACGGTCGTCAAAGCGTGTACTGAATTTATATCAATATTTTCTGATATGTCTTGTCAGAATATCAGTTGCTCGAATAGAACTTTTTGTGTTATGTTACACTTTCTATTTTCATCACTCTAACAAAAATCTCCTAGCTTACAATCGAGATTCTTTCTAGTTTCCATAGTAGATGTCGTGCAGTTTTGTGAGATTTATCTCTATCGACAAGAATCTGCAATGCAGTTGACGTGCCGCCCTTTTTAGCTAAGTAATATTAAAAATGTTTTTAATGTTATTGAATAGCTTATCAATGAATAAGATTATAAGTTTATATTTAATTTGCTCTTAATCTTATCTTGTTATAATATCTATTTGAGCATTTTTCATAAAGTTTTTTTTATATTCCAGCAGACACTGTACTTCGTTATATGTAAATATTGTAGAATAATAAATAATTAGTTTGCCTCCTTGAATATGCACCTTTTCAATTATCAAAGTATGTTAGCTATATTATAATAAGACATTGATAGGAATAATTGGTCTATATACATAATATTTATATTACAATACCTACTATGTATATTTTTTTTATAAATAGTGTTATATTCAACTATAATTTTATGTCAATGATGAAAACTTCAATTTTATTTGATAATTTGTATGAGTCTCAGCTTAGAGGTTTTGGCGACATCCATCAAATTGAGAGTAATCATATTTATAATCATCATGTAAAATGCCTATATACAGTGTGTCTCAAGAATGAGTGTCCATCGGAAGTCCGGAGGTAGAGCACTCTAAGGGTACGGGGTAAGGCTACGTGTCGGCATTTACCTTGCCATGCAAGTGAAGCCTTTAAATAGTATTCATTCAAGTAAATTTTACAATGACTAGATAAAATAGTTACAAGACAAGCCACTAGTCCTGCTGACCACACGCTTCCAGCGAGCGGTCCGCTCCCTTGCTGCGTGACGCCAGCAAGCGGTATCTTGCCAAAGACGCGCCACTAATTTCAACGGCGCCGCGCCGCCCGCGAGCTGCCACCTCGCAGGCGGCGCGCTGGCAGCTAGTGGTTAGATTGAGTTGAGGCGGTGCCGGGCCGTTGCTGAGAGGGAGCGGTGCTGACAAAGTGAGGGATGACCCTACGAGTGTGGTCGCTGTATATACGCACCATAAGAGCTACTCGAATCATCCCCATATATTATGTTCAGCGATTTTTGTAGTTTTCGAGTTATGAAAATTATTCATGTTTTTAATCAAAATCTGGCGTTGATATTTTTGATCAAAGTGACGATAATAGTCGATATACATGCGTGTTTTTTTTCTCAATTAGTTAAATAGTGATCCTAGCGAATGAATACATTTGTTTACATAGATGTAGGTAAACATTCCTATTAAAAAGTATTTTTTTTAAATAAAATTCTGATAAAGTGACATTTATTTATAAATCACCTTTAAAGAATAAGGAAACATTTAGGAGTAGAAATTTGTAATAACTTTTCTTTTTTAATGCAATTTTTAATTTATGATAGAGAATATTATGTATCTGCTAGGATCAGGTTAGGCTATTCAGCTGATTTAGAAAAATAGATCACACATTTATCTCAACTATTCAAGTCCCTATGATATGGTTATAACTCTTTGGTTCACAAAAGCGCACTCTGAAGGTTTCACAAGACTCCAAAAAGCATAACATTATATACGTCTGCTGCTAGAATATAGTTGAAAACAATCTTCCTTACATCTAAAACAAAGGGAAGAAGATGGAGCAAGTATATTATCTTATCTGAACGTATTACGTTAGTTTCAATTTACGCTTTGTCCGTTCCATGTGATACGTAATTTAAGGAAACGTAAGTTCCAACGGAATCTAATTTACTTTCCTTTTACAAGATGTCTGTCAGACTGTCGTACAGAGACGTCTCCACTGTAATTCGCTTGTAATAAGCTATATTGCTTGGATTCCTTTACTTACTACGAATTGTATAAAATATCTATTATAATCTTTTTAATCATTGGAATTTGAGCTCTTGCAATCTATACTAATACTAGCAGACCCCCCGCGGTTTCACCCGCGTACGGTGAAACGTAATTTTCTCCTTAGAAAACCAATGCACGCCATTGATTATTAGACACAACAAACCAAACACAGATATTTTTACAATTAAAACTAAAAACCTATATTATATCTACACTAAAAAATCGAACTCAAAGAATCTTATTTAATTATTATAACAACAAATGAGAAAGAAATTAAATTAACTACAATCAAAATATTGTAATGAAATAGAGAAAATGAACTTTTTTTTTTTTCATTGGCGTCACACGGGGCGTGTTTTTCCAATTTCCAGTTATATTATGTAAGTTCTAGTCACAAGAAATCACTTTCACATAGTCCTCATACAGTCAGTCACCGTCCAAAACTCAAAATACACGAATTTATGAAAATAAAAATGAAAACGCAACGTCACTCTGCAAGTTCCCGCCAAAAAGTCCGAGAAAATTAACTTCCAAACAAATTTCGAATCCTAATCCGATTTAAATATTCTTTAATATTTGACATTCCAGTTTTAAAGAGCATTTCAGTTTCCAGAACAAAAGGCAGATAGAGCGCGCGAAACACGGGAGTGAGGCCAAAAAAAGCAATTAGGTACAAATTGAAAAATATATAGGTACCTGGTATTCGCTTTTGAATATAGAAAGTGTTTTCCTTAAATAAAGATTTTTAAACAAAGCAAATACATATTCAAAAGCGAATCACCAGAACCAGTACGTGGATTACGTAACTTTATTGCAATGAAATTCCGATTGAAATAACCTCTGAATCGGTAGAAATATTACAAAATCGGAAATGGTTCCATTTCTAATGAACCACTGTTTGTATTTGCGGTTATCAGAACGTAAAAAATATATCTGAAAATCGCTATATTGACCCGATTTCAATTCGAAAATGATTGAAACTTAGTTACGTAATCGCCACCTGGTATGTGTTTTTCAATTTATATTTACTTTTTTGGCCTCACTCCCGTGTTCCATTCGCTCCATCTGCCTTATTCTGTAATCTGTGAAAATCGGATTGAGCTTTCAAACATGTGTCAAAATAAAAAATGTTATTTAAGTCAAAAGTACTAAGGAGTATTGATATCAAATTCGATGCAAATCACCCCTAAAATAACTTTCTACCCCTTTTTGACCCCGTTAGGCAATGACTTTCAATAAAATACGATACACGTCTTCCATAAATTCTGTTAAGGAATGTTTATGCAAAATTTGAAGTAGATCGGACCAAAGAAGCACGTTGTCCCATACAAACTTTGCACCCGTTTTTCACCCCCTTAGGGGTAGAATTTCGGAAAATCCTTTCTTATCGGATGCCTACGTCATACAAAGAACACACCCTCCAAGTTCCAGGTCTCTACGATCAGCGGTTTAGGCTGTGCGTTGATTCTCAGTCATTCAGGACAAAGCATTTTATATATATAGATAATAAAGCGGTCACCCGCTTACAAAAAAAAAAGCAAATAAAAAACCATAGAAATAAATATACCTAGAAAGAACGTCGCCATACTACACGAATATACAAAACAGGCCAACTTTTATAGGCTGCTGCGCGTAACAGCTACGTTTTACGCTCCCTCTGCGTCATTCTGCTTGTCATAATGACGTTCATAATGATAGTAGTTGTTAAAATATTCCAATTAAAATCGGGAGGAATTTAAATATTGATCATTATTTTGCATTTTTATTTGATTTAGCCTCTAACAGTTAGGGCCTATTTTTATCGACGCGTGGACAGCTGCGACACTCTATCTGGATGTATCCTTAATAAAGGTTAAAAACCTACAAAAAAAAATTACAAATCAAACAACAATAAAAAAATAAAAAATAAATAAAAACAAACAGAAAGTGAGTTCTTGTTTTCTTTAATTGAGATGATATTACATTTTTTTATGTTTCTTCATTTATAAACCGATTTAGAAAATTCTTTTTTTGTTTGGAAGGGTACACTTCCCGTTTGGTTTCATTGTCATCAGATCAGGATTTGATCACTTCTTAGTGTACTTTGAAGTCGGTTAAAGTTTTTGTAAAACAGTTTTCAATTATTATCACAGGAACGCGGGTGAAACCGCTCGAGACAGCTAGTCACTTATATTATAAAGAGATAAAATGTGTATGTTAGTAAGTTTTTGTTTCAGGTAATCTACTAAATTACTCATCCGATTTAAAAAATCTTTCAGTAATAGCTGTAAGTAATAGGAAGCTACAATGTTCCTGCGTGCCAAAGGAAACACTTTTTCCGATGTGACCAAGTATCGCTGTTCTGTTTCCACCGGTGTGAGTGAAGAGTGCAAAACTTGTCGACCGGACGATATTACCCTGTTCAACGTTATGTTCATTTATATAGACCTTTAAGCGCCGATCGCACAGCGAGCGGTTTGAATTCTGCGGTCAGACTTTTGCGTGTATTTTCCTTGCCCGTCGCGATCGTTGTGTATTAATTAAAAGCACCGTATAGATTACAGTGAACGCGGAACGCAGAACTTTGACTGAGATTTCCGCTCGGTGTAGGACCGGCCCCTGACGTTAATGACCTTTAATTTTGTTATATACCCTCATTGTAAGAGTTAATTGGCCAGCGATATAATGACGTCATAAAATTCGTAATTTTCCCAAGTTTTATCATAAAAGGGTATTTGAACAAGATTGGAGAAAAATGGAGGACAATTTTCTTCACCAAAATTGTCTGAAAGCTCGTAGATAAAAGATATGAAAGTTGTCACTCCGGGCAGCGGTGATTGTAGCGAGCTTATTTTGGTGCGGTGGTACTGAAACACTGTAAAAGCATAAATAGAAGTTTTTATAGTACTTTTGAAAGTGTACTATAGCAAACAAAATTTGTGTTTTAATCATCAGAAATAATTATTATGATAGTTTGTGAGTGAGTATATAGAGTGATTGAGACTTGAGAGAGTCAGTTAAAATATGAATACAAAACAAAACCCACGAGAGATGTGAAATAAAATTGAATGTTTTAGTAATATAAATACTACACATAATTAAATATGAACAAACTTGAGATCAAACGTAATTATCCAAAGTATTATATATATTCATATTACTAAAACTATATTATATTTTATATCTATTACCTAAACTACGTCTAAAAATAAAATTCATAAAAAGAAAAGCAAAAAGTTTGGGATAAGACCCTATTTTCAGCGAAATCCTTGTTTTTAAACTAATAAACGAAAATAAATGGTGTCTAGCCACGTATAACCGAGATTCGATACGATTCGGATTTACTGAACAATCCTATTTGAAATGAAACCGTTGGAACCTAATCCTTTCGAAACTATCGTTAAAAATAAAGAATAAAACTCGATTTATTTTATTTATTTATTTTTTATTTATTTATTAAGAAAACCAACAGCGTTATCTACACATTTTAGTAAATAATACAGAACCAATAAAGTAAGGCTAATAATAGGTTTCCCTTAAACTAACAGTTAGTAAGGCATAACACATGAGCCGACTAGAAAAAAATAAATAAAAATATCATATAAAATTGAACTTTAAAAAAAAAGTACAAAGATAGTTATGTGTAGACATATATAGATAATGTTATTTAGATACATTTTATCATAGTAATTACCATAGCTGATTCGCGGGCGCCGCTGAATGCAACCCGTTCGAAGTGGAAATCAATGGGGGAGGCCTATGTTCAGCAGTAGACATCCATGGGCTGATATGATGATGATGAAATGATGATTGATGTATAATGAGCTTATCAGCATAGTTTTCCATAACACCAAAAAAGGCGTAAAAACATTTTATATGTTTATCATATAAAATGTGTATATGTGTGTAGTAATAGTTTAGGCTTTTGATTTTGTCTTTGGCCACAATACATCATACATAAATAATAATTTATTCTAAAAAAGGAGGTCAATCGAGCTCCAGCCAGAATTCTAACAAAGCTGCTAAAAGGATACACCTAGTCAAAAAACTAGGTAAAGCAATTCCTTTGAGAACTTGCTGAATAAAATTAACATAGTATTTCCACTGGCACAATGCAAAAACAGGCTGATAGAGCCGGAGTTTTTTCACGCCTCGTAACGTTGAAAAACCAGTTACTCTTATCACAATATCTTTCTTAATACCTACTCCATTAGTGTATATAAAATGGAGAATTTATTGTATATTAATAATAATATTTAGAACCAAAGTAGTTTTTAAGTGGTAGATAGAACTTAGGTAAATTTATATAATATTTTTCTATAATATAAACTTTCATTGCCTTTTTATTTTTTCGCTCAGGATGCATTAGAGCAGGGCTTTCCAAACTTATTCGAACTGTGACGCCCTTTGGAAGCCGCCATATTTTTGCCACGCTTGGTCTTCTTGCGATACATTTACCTACTAGTTGTAATTCTAGCCTAATAACAATTTGTCCGAAAAACTCCAAATAGCATCAAAATTTTTGAAAAAGCAAAAGCACCGTGGCTCGATTCTCGTAACTAAACTTCACCGATATCGTAGCAACATGAACAATGTCAAATGAACGTTTTAAAAACGATCCTATAGACAAATTATTGGGGTATATATACTTTTGAATATTTTTCTAATAATCAAATATAGATCGCCCCACGACGCCCCTGGGATAATACCGCGGCGCTCCAGGGCGTTGCGAAGCACAGTTTGGGAAACCCTGCATTAGAGTGCACCGATGGGCGCTTGATGTGTACGATAAAATGAACGGAATTACTAGAATCACGCTCGACTTACGTGATAATTGTATCAACATTGAGCATTAGAAGGCAGATAAGCAGAGCACTCTTGTCGGTAATCCGATTTAACTGTCGCTGTAGGTCAAAGCTAGGAAAACATCAGTATAATTACTTAATGTATAATATAAGGCCATTTAAGATCAAGGATGCATCTGTGGATGCATCCCAATATTTATAGTCATACCCTGCTACTTCATTGATCTACAGTTTGGCCGCCGAGAGATGCATTTCTGACATCTGTTAATATTAGGCAAATCACGAAAACCGCTAATCTGATTATGATGGGACTTTTATTAACCAAGCCTTTTTTAGGGTTCCGTGACTGAAAAGTGCCAAACGGGATCCTATTACTAAGACTCCTCTGTCCGTCTGTCGCATACCAGGGGAGATAGTATGTATAAATGTTTTGAAATAATTGGACTGTATTACAAAAAACTTAAAACGACTTCAAAGTACACGAAGAAGTAATCAAATCCTGATCTGATGACAATGGGACCAAACGGGAAGGAAAAGAAATCGGTTCATAAATGACGGAGTTATGAGGTAACAAACATAAAAAAAAAAAAAAAAAAAAAATTTAACCTTGCTGAGTTTTTTGCCTGTTCTTCTCAGTTGAAGGCCGACTTACGAACTGGCGGTAACTTCATAAGTGCCCTGCTGCTAGGGCCTAAATTGAATAAATGACTTTGACTTGAGAACTCCAGCTTAATGGTTTGAACCCACGATATTCGGAACGCTATTCAACGTCACCACCACAGAGCTGTCAGCGCTTCAAATAAGCCTTCCACACTATAATTGTATCCGTTTTGTGTTAAGATAAATAAAACTGCCACATATACGTGACACGCAAACTTGGCACGCGGTGTAACGGAGCTGGTCTCTGGCTGGCTGCCAGGCCGTGTCGTTGACGGTAATCGTTGGTATTGTGTGCCAATTCTGCCAGTTAGCTGTCCCGCTTAGTTGCTTTGGACAACCGCTAATGTGACGAACGAATATAAGCAATTAGGGTATTAGTAACTAAAACAAGAACAATCAACGAATAAGGCGCGTGGATAAATACATAGCCTCAGACCAAGAAAAAATTTAAGACGGAACGGTCTGTATTCTTAAGTGACGCAAGTAAAAGGAAGCCGGCGTTCTTGTAAATACATGGCCTCACACACACATATACACCATAGGAAGCGGTTTTCATTCCGTATTTAGACGTTGACAGTGATTATAAGGCTCAGTACCATTTGTGCCTGCTTGGGCCAGTACTGATTTTACTCACGCACACGTAGGACATTTTCGGCTTCACTTTCTTATAAGGTGACACTCCGTCTTGATTTTTTTATAATGTCTATGTAAATAGCCTGGACATTCTTCAAACACGGTAAACTGATCCCAAACTCAACAGCTTGTGTTATGGAAATTATAAAAAGAATATTATATTTATCAATAATGATAAAAGAAACCATAATAATCATGAAAATATCTAAGAAAATGGACACCTATAGTTAATTCGTACTTGCTCGTATTTTGAAGATGAATTCGGTTCAGCTCCACAGAATCTATACGAACGTGTGTGCCATTATACAAGAACCTTGCACTTTGGAACTAAATCTAATTTGAACTCCACTTAACTACTACCGCCGCTACACAACAAACTTCTTGACCGAAATCGAACCTGTGAAATTATTGGTACAGAGCCAACAATACGTAACAGCTCAGTAGTCGAAGTTATGCATGTAGTTTAACATAAATTTTATATTAATTTATACTTCGGTATTCTTCCATCATAGCATATAGTAAGTTGCTTTATTTACAACAAATATGTACAAAATACAATCTATATATAGAAAATTTCCACAAGCCTGCCGCTGCTTCCGATTAACGGAAAGGTTCCCAGAAGGCTGGCAGCGTTTCCTTTTTGGATAGCCAAGCTGATATTATGATAACGGCATTCTTGGAATACCGTTTTAAGTACGTGGAACCTATTAAGCTCTTCATTATGGTTTCCCATCAGCTCTATGGTTCTTTAAGGTTATAATCAGCAATCCCTCTTGCAAATCTCCATAGGTAAAGTATCAAAAATATAGTTAAGTGAAAAGTTGATTTATTGCAATGAAATTCCGATTGAAATAACCTCTGAATCCACCACCTCTGAACCACTGTTTGTATTTGCGGTTATCAGAACGTAAAAAATATATCTGAAAATCGCTATATTGACCCGATTTCAATTCGAAAATGATTGAAACTTAGTTACGTAATCGCCACCTGGTATGTGTTTTTCAATTTATATTTACTTTTTTGGCCTCACTCCCGTGTTCCATTCGCTCCATCTGCCTTATTCTGTAATCTGTGAAAATCGGATTGAGCTTTCAAACATGTGTCAAAATAAAAAATGTTATTTAAGTCAAAAGTACTAAGGAGTATTGATATCAAATTCGATGCAAATCACCCCTAAAATAACTTTCTACCCCTTTTTGACCCCGTTAGGCAATGACTTTCAATAAAATACGATACACGTCTTCCATAAATTCTGTTAAGGAATGTTTATGCAAAATTTGAAGTAGATCGGACCAAAGAATCACGTTGTCCCATACAAACTTTGCACCCGTTTTTCACCCCCTTAGGGGTAGAATTTCGGAAAATCCTTTCTTATCGGATGCCTACGTCATACAAAGAACACACCCTCCAAGTTCCAGGTCTCTACGATCAGCGGTTTAGGCTGTGCGTTGATTCTCAGTCATTCAGGACAAAGCATTTTATATATATAGATAATAAAGCGGTCACCCGCTTACAAAAAAAAAAGCAAATAAAAAACCATAGAAATAAATATACCTAGAAAGAACGTCGCCATACTACACGAATATACAAAACAGGCCAACTTTTATAGGCTGCTGCGCGTAACAGCTACGTTTTACGCTCCCTCTGCGTCATTCTGCTTGTCATAATGACGTTCATAATGATAGTAGTTGTTAAAATATTCCAATTAAAATCGGGAGGAATTTAAATATTGATCATTATTTTGCATTTTTATTTGATTTAGCCTCTAACAGTTAGGGCCTATTTTTATCGACGCGTGGACAGCTGCGACACTCTATCTGGATGTATCCTTAATAAAGGTTAAAAACCTACAAAAAAAAATTACAAATCAAACAACAATAAAAAAATAAAAAATAAATAAAAACAAACAGAAAGTGAGTTCTTGTTTTCTTTAATTGAGATGATATTACATTTTTTTATGTTTCTTCATTTATAAACCGATTTAGAAAATTCTTTTTTTGTTTGGAAGGGTACACTTCCCGTTTGGTTTCATTGTCATCAGATCAGGATTTGATCACTTCTTAGTGTACTTTGAAGTCGGTTAAAGTTTTTGTAAAACAGTTTTCAATTATTATCACAGGAACGCGGGTGAAACCGCTCGAGACAGCTAGTCACTTATATTATAAAGAGATAAAATGTGTATGTTAGTAAGTTTTTGTTTCAGGTAATCTACTAAATTACTCATCCGATTTAAAAAATTTTTCAGTAATAGCTGTAAGTAATAGGAAGCTACAATGTTCCTGCGTGCCAAAGGAAACACTTTTTCCGATGTGACCAAGTATCGCTGTTCTGTTTCCACCGGTGTGCGTGAAGAGTGCAAAACTTGTCGACCGGACGATATTACCCTGTTCAACGTTATGTTCATTTATATAGACCTTTAAGCGCCGATCGCACAGCGAGCGGTTTGAATTCTGCGGTCAGACTTTTGCGTGTATTTTCCTTGCCCGTCGCGATCGTTGTGTATTAATTAAAAGCACCGTATAGATTACAGTGAACGCGGAACGCAGAACTTTGACTGAGATTTCCGCTCGGTGTAGGACCGGCCCCTGACGTTAATGACCTTTAATTTTGTTATATACCCTCATTGTAAGAGTTAATTGGCCAGCGATATAATGACGTCATAAAATTCGTAATTTTCCTAAGTTTTATCATAAAAGGGTATTTGAACAAGATTGGAGAAAAATGGAGGACAATTTTCTTCACCAAAATTGTCTGAAAGCTCGTAGATAAAAGATATGAAAGTTGTCACTCCGGGCAGCGGTGATTGTAGCGAGCTTATTTTGGTGCGGTGGTACTGAAACACTGTAAAAGCATAAATAGAAGTTTTTATAGTACTTTTGAAAGTGTACTATAGCAAACAAAATTTGTGTTTTAATCATCAGAAATAATTATTATGATAGTTTGTGAGTGAGTATATAGAGTGATTGAGACTTGAGAGAGTCAGTTAAAATATGAATACAAAACAAAACCCACGAGAGATGTGAAATAAAATTGAATGTTTTAGTAATATAAATACTACACATAATTAAATATGAACAAACTTGAGATCAAACGTAATTATCCAAAGTATTATATATATTCATATTACTAAAACTATATTATATTTTATATCTATTACCTAAACTACGTCTAAAAATAAAATTCATAAAAAGAAAAGCAAAAAGTTTGGGATAAGACCCTATTTTCAGCGAAATCCTTGTTTTTAAACTAATAAACGAAAATAAATGGTGTCTAGCCACGTATAACCGAGATTCGATACGATTCGGATTTACTGAACAATCCTATTTGAAATGAAACCGTTGGAACCTAATCCTTTCGAAACTATCGTTAAAAATAAAGAATAAAACTCGATTTATTTTATTTATTTATTTATTAAGAAAACCAACAGCGTTATCTACACATTTTAGTAAATAATACAGAACCAATAAAGTAAGGCTAATAATAGGTTTCCCTTAAACTAACAGTTAGTAAGGCATAACACATGAGCCGACTAGAAAAAAATAAATAAAAATATCATATAAAATTGAACTTTAAAAAAAAAGTACAAAGATAGTTATGTGTAGACATATATAGATAATGTTATTTAGATACATTTTATCATAGTAATTACCATAGCTGATTCGCGGGCGCCGCTGAATGCAACCCGTTCGAAGTGGAAATCAATGGGGGAGGCCTATGTTCAGCAGTAGACATCCATGGGCTGATATGATGATGATGAAATGATGATTGATGTATAATGAGCTTATCAGCATAGTTTTCCATAACACCAAAAAAGGCGTAAAAACATTTTATATGTTTATCATATAAAATGTGTATATGTGTGTAGTAATAGTTTAGGCTTTTGATTTTGTCTTTGGCCACAATACATCATACATAAATAATAATTTATTCTAAAAAAGGAGGTCAATCGAGCTCCAGCCAGAATTCTAACAAAGCTGCTAAAAGGATACACCTAGTCAAAAAACTAGGTAAAGCAATTCCTTTGAGAACTTGCTGAATAAAATTAACATAGTATTTCCACTGGCACAATGCAAAAACAGGCTGATAGAGCCGGAGTTTTTTCACGCCTCGTAACGTTGAAAAACCAGTTACTCTTATCACAATATCTTTTTTAATACCTACTCCATTAGTGTATATAAAATGGAGAATTTATTGTACATTAATAATAATATTTAGAACCAAAGTAGTTTTTAAGTGGTAGATAGAACTTAGGTAAATTTATATAATATTCTTCTATAATATAAACTTTCATTGCCTTTTTATTTTTTCGCTCAGGATGCATTAGAGCAGGGCTTTCCAAATTTATTCGAACTGTGACGCCCTTTGGAAGCCGCCATATTTTTGCCACGCTTGGTCTTCTTGCGATACATTTACCTACTAGTTGTAATTCTAGCCTAATAACAATTTGTCCGAAAAACTCCAAATAGCATCAAAATTTTTGAAAAAGCAAAAGCACCGTGGCTCGATTCTCGTAACAAAACTTCAACAATATCGAAGCGACTAAACAGTGTTTTTTTACTATTATAATGTCAAATGAACGATTGAAAAACAATCCAATAGACAAATTATTGGGGCGTATACACTTTTGAATATTTTTCTAATAATCAAATATAGATCGCCTCACGACGGCCCTGGGATAATACCGCGGCGCTCCAGGGCGTCGCGACGCACAGTTTGGGCGCTTGATGTGTACGATAAAATGAACGGAATTACTAGTATCACGCTCGACTTACGTGATAATTGTAGCAACATTGAGCATAAGAGGATTAGAGGGCAGATTAGCAGAGCTCTCTTGTCGGTAATCCGATTTAACTGTCGCTGTAGGCCAAAGCATGGAAAACATCAGTATAATTACTTAATGTTTAATATAAGGGCATTTAAGATCATCTGTGGATGCATCCCAATATATAGTCATACACCCTGCTACTTCATTGATCTACAGTGCAGCCGCCGAGAGACGCATTTCTGACGTCTGTTTATATTAGGCAAATCACGAAAACGGCAAATCTGATTATGATGGGACTTTTATTAACCAAGCGTTTTTTAGGGTTCCATGGTTGAATAGTGCCAAACGGGACGCTATTACTAAGACTCGGCTGTCCATTCGTCGCATACCATGGGAGATAGTATGTATAAATGGAGAGTATTTCAGAACTTCGAAATTTGAAACATCGATCTACTGTACTGCGAATGTTCGTGAGTTCGAAAAACGGTTCGAATGTACACTAAAGTTTTTTTCAATGGTATACTTTCGAAAAAACGTACTTCGCGATGAAAAATATTCGAACAACAGTTTTTCGCAATAGCATACTTTCGCACTAACGTATTTCGAAGTCATGAACCTCCGAGCTAGTGTTTTTCGCATTAGCATAGATTCGAACCAACGTTTTTCGAAGTCACGAATATTCGCAGTACAGTCGATCGATGTTTCAAATTTCGTAGTTCTGAAATACAGTCAGTTTTTTGCCCGTTCTTCTCAGTTGAAGGCCGACTTACGAACTGGTGGTAACTTCAGTAGCTTTGACCTTCATAAGTGCCCTGCTAGGGCCTAAATTGAATAAATGACTTTGGCTTTGAGTACTCCAGCTTAATGGTTTGAACCCACGATATTCAGAACGCTATTCAACGTCACCACCACAGAGCTGTCAGCGCTTCAAATAAGCCTTCCACACTATAATTGTATCCGTTTTGTGTTAAGATAAATAAAACTGCCACATATACGTGACACGCAAACTTGGCACGCGGTGTAACGGAGCTGGTCTCTGGCTGGCTGCCAGGCCGTGTCGTTGACGGTAATCGTTGGTATTGTGTGCCAATTCTGCCAGTTAGCTGTCCCGCTTTGGACAACCGCTAATGTGACGAACGAATATAAGCAATTAGGGTTTTAGTAACTAAAACAAAAACAATCACCAAATAAGGCACGTGGATAAATAAATAGCCTGGACATTCTTCAAACACGGTAAACTGATCCCAAACTTAACAGAGCTTGTGTTATGGAAACCAGATAACTATACCACACATACTCCTTCTTTGATACTTGCTTAATTGCAATTTACAATTTTACATTACATCTAATATGTACTGTGTCGAACCCACGAACTGCAGCATGATAGGTAGGAGAATTACCAACCACACAACTGGCCCGAAAATCACCTAAAGCACGTATGCTTAGATCAATTTATAGTTGACAGATCCTGACAACACGCAAGATAAATCGCTCAAAGAGCCTACAACCAATGAGGAAGAAGGTTCTCGGTGGTGAAGTTGACTAAGTACTTGAAAGCACCAAGTGAGATAACCCTCCACGATTACTGGTGGCCGTAGACAGCGTAGCTGAGAGCCACTAGAAGTAAGGAATGTTCGGAGATTCAACGAGGTATTTCAGCAGTAGAAATATATCAGGACTGAATACGATGATGAGAACTACTGTTTCATATTTATCATTATCGGTTCTTTTTAAATGTATTGTGGTGTAATTATATCGATAAATATATACTCTGTATTTTATTTACAACAAATATGTAGAAAATACAATCTATATATAGAAATGTTCCTCAAGTCTGCCGCTGCTTCCGATTAACTACAAGGTTCGCATAAGGCTGGCAGCGTTTCCTCTTTGGATACCCAAGCTGATGCGTTGGCGGAAAAAGCTCCCCGCCCGCGGTCTCAGGAGAACCTCGATCAATTTTCATGACAATGCATAATTCCTCTGTATTAATTTTTTTTATTTAAAAAATAATAATATATATTTATCAATAATAATAAAATTATCCATAATAATCATGAAAATATCTGACAAAATAGACACCTATAGTTAATTCGTACTTGCTCTTAAAATGTATCATTACCAAAATTTAGAAGATGAATTCGGTTCAGCTCCACATAATCTATACGAACGTGTGTGCCATTATACAAGTACCTTGCACTTTGGAACTAAATCTAATTTGAACTCCACTTAACTACTACCGCCGCTACACAACAAACTTCTTGACCGAAATCGAACCTGTGAAATTATTGGTACAGAGCCAACAATACGTAACAGCTCAGTAGTCGAAGTTATGCATGTAGTTTAACATTAGTTTTATATTAATTTATACTAACTTCAGTATTCTTGTAATACCGTTTTAAGTACGTGGAACCTATCATAATGGTTTCCCTATCAGCTCTACGATATGGTTTTATCAGCAATCCCTCTTGCAAATCTCCATAGTTAAAGTATCAAAAATATAGTTAAGTGAATAGTTGAATTTTAACGAACAAATAAATAAATTATTCATATGTTACAATTTAAGAGAGGTAGAGCATATCATTTATTCGCTCAAAGAGCAACTCAACTGGGGAAGTACCTCCACCTTACAGAATACCGCAGCTAAATACCTTTATGTTGTGTTCCGCGTGAGTAAGGTCACCAGAGCTCATTGGGAGGGTCGATAACGTGTGAGCGAAACCCCAAGTGGCTACGGTAACCGCTTACCATCTGGTGGGTCAGACACTTTTTACCCGTACCGTCGTATAAAAAAATGCTTTAAGATTTAGGATGAAAAACTGCTAGCGGTCCCAGACTCCCAGAATCCCTACCCAAAGAGCTCTTAAATATACTCAGAATTTATGAAGGTAAAGTAGCAAAGAAAATCCTTGATAATAAGCTTCCTTTTAACAAAAACGTGTTAAATTGTATTATATAATCTCGTTAGGGCTGTAGCTTGCTCCTTTCGGACTTTATGAAGATTCCTCAGGGATAAAAAGTTAGAAATAAAGAGCTTTATCTATTTTAGGTGGCGACTGCTTTACGATGCACTATTCTTATTGTTCTAGATAACAGGGTCACCAGGCGAGTGGGGGCGTGAGGCGCTCAGCCAGCGAGGGAGCACCAACCAATGTGTACTGACAGCTACACAATAAAGTTGGCTTCCATTTAGGCTTTATATGTTTACCACCTTCGGTTACGTCATCATTGTCCATCATGGAATTAAGGTTCAAGAAGTCTCGCTGGCCTTGGCTGCAAATCAGCGCTGTCTGCTGACTGCGCACAACATTATTACTAACCTACTTAGAGTCCAAAATTAATTTAAAAAAGATTTTATTTTGTGTGTATAACTTATATAGTTTCTATTCTAATAACAAATTACATGCTTCAAAGAGCATACATTCAAATACTAAAACTTAAAAGCATTTTCTGTGGTCTCTACTAATTACTTCTCTCTCACAAAACTGTAAAATTTTGCGGGTGAGAACTTCATTAGCATAAATACTGAAATCCAAGTTATTTTTATGTCTCGTTTAGTCTTTTTGGCACCGGCGAATACGTGTTATACTAACTGATGCATTTTTAATGAGACTTCTTAGTGGAGCTAGGGGAAACTGTATCGTAACTTACCCAGTTTCAAAGTAGACGGCTTTTTACGTAACTAAAGTCGCTGGCTGGGTACTACCCTCAAGTTGAAAATCTGCCGCCAAGCACCTTTCTGTGTGTTCCGACAGCTGCACTTGAGAGCCAGTTCCTTATAGGCTTTGTGTGCTTACCACTTTCGGTGAGTTTGTGGTAAAACCCAGGCCTATACACAGTAAAAAAAAGATCGAATATTAATTTCGGACCTCTGACAAAAGGTCTTCCTAAGTTAGGAGTAAAAACGTAGTTAACTGTAATATTGGTATTCTAAAATTACTTACTCATTGGCCCTGATTCTGTTGTTTACAACTAAACTAATTTTAATCTCACTATGTCTCTTTCTAACAAAGAACATAAGAAAAGGATGTAAGAAATTTAGTCCTGTAAAATTAATTCAGTGCTTGTTTTCAATATAAATGTAATCGCCATCTATCGCGGCTATGCCTAAATACACGCAAAATAAGACGGCAAAGATTAATTTGACAACTTTAAATAATATGTTCTATCCTTTTTCAATAATGTTCGTAAGAAAGAGATGAGATGTGACTAAAACGACTAAAATTAGTTTAGTGCGATTTACAATAACAACAATTTTTGTTGTTCCGTGGGAGCATGCTATCACAATTTTCTCATACCAAAGTGCGCGCCTCTAGCGGAATACACATGGAACAAATTTTTCCCGTACTATTTAGAAGCTCGAAAAATAATAAAAGGTCCGTGACAAATTCACAAGGTGGCGTGCTACAACTGCATTTGCTACAAGTTCTACGAAACTGTAGAGCGCTACGAAGCTTCTGTTTCACAGGTAGACATATCTTGGTAGCAAGGTTCGTAGTCAGATGGTGCAGATTTTCTCCTAAGGCTTCTAAATTGAATTATAGCTCCTGGTTTTTCTAACAGATGGCATTGTTACGTATGCTTTAAATTCATTGAACCATCAATGCCTAAAATTTTTTGATGGATGTATTTGGCGTATCTACTCCTTTTTCAAATACTAATATACCTTGTTTATTCTAGGTAATGTGGGGAGGAGTTACCTTGGAGAAACTAAAAATGAGTAAAAATAAAAAAAAAGGTATTTGAAATGATATAATGAAATATAACGACAAAAATATATAAAAGTGAAAACCTAAAGAACTTAGATATTATTTTTTTTAAAAGAAAGATTTTGGCGCCTCAGTTTAACTGAAGTATCTTTTCTTCTTCTTTCTTTTTCTTCTTTATTTTCCAGCAATCCGCAACATGCTGTTTAAGTCTCAGTTTCATCGGGAAACTGTTTTGCAAGCACATAGTCCTTGCCTGTAAAATGGATCCAGAAGAAGAGAAAGGAAATGGTAATTTCAGAAAACAACTTATTTACACTGTCTAATGGTATTGAAGAAAAACCTCAACACCACAGAGAAAAGAAATAAACTCTTTTCCGTGCTCAACACTTTCAACAAATGCTGATCTGAAGCCTATGAAGCGTAGGTACTCACCTGAGACGGGTAATCCCTTTTCTCCCATTTGAGTTCTTCTCATTCTGTTACTGCGGGCTTCATCGATTTACGACTTGAGAAACCCCAAACATCAGTAAAAAACAATTTTATACAAGATTTAATATTTTTATCAAACCATTTAGCGTTTATAGATTTTTTGCAATGTTACCAACGGTTTTCTTTTACATACATGACCAGTAAGTAGACTAAACAACCTGGCACAGCAGGCGAATTGCATTTCGCTCGGGTCTCAGCTTATTACGCACAGGTAGTACTGATATATTTATAGTATACAGAATTTTCTCAGTCGTAGCTGGCAGCCCCATTTACCGCTAGACCCGACGTCGAGGGGACACACTCGAGTCGTAAACGGTCAGTGTATGCGCAATAAATAACCATCTCATTAAAACCGACGAGTAGAGTGTTTAATCTGACAGTTAATTGAGTTACCTCACACTACAGTATTTTATTGAGGATGAGCCAATCGGGATTGTGAGGGATAAGCTCTGTGATCATCTTTGATTCAAAAGTTTAAACTTAAAAACAATGTTAGATTTCAAACTCCGCTTTCACTCACACGCGACTTGATTTATGGTTCGTTATGTTCATTGCATATTTTTGGAATTTTAACTAATATTATAAATGCGAAAGTGAGTTTGTTTCTTTGTTTGTTAACGCCTTAACTTCTCAACGGAAACTCTCAGCCATACGGAAAAAGATATAGGCTACTTTTTGTCCCGGGAACGCGTGTGAAATCACGGGGGACAGCTAGTAAATAGTATTTTGTTTCTTCTTTTATATTCTACTAGTTGCTAGTAGTTAAAATAGAAGAAAAGATAAAGATAAAGATATTTATTTGCGAGAATATGGTAATAAATGGTATGGTATTATTAATATATAGTAAGTATAAGTAAGTAAATAGGAACGGAATTTTTAGATCTGTTAGGGTCAAGCGGGCCAAAACGTTAATTGTGGAAATCAATGGATGGTGATTATGGGTCCAAATCCTGATATGAACTTGAGCTCGGTGATGAAAAATAGCATTAGGAAACCACTAGCTTACACCATTCGGACACAACATCACGGACCACGGTGAGATGATTAACCACAAAATTCTAATTTGAAATGAAATGAAATGAAATATATATTTATTTTGAAATACATTTATTTATATTTATTTATAAATATGAAACAAATAGCACATAAAAACAAACAAAGAGTAGTATTGTGTGATATCAAAATTGGTCAGCGACTGTTATCCCGAAACCGGGTAACAGCACTGGTTTTCAGTCGCTGCCATTAGTGACATCACGCACAACCGGACAGAACACAAAAGACATAACAGTTAATTTAACATAAAGAAACGGACATAAGTGGGTAAACGCACGATAGAACAACAAAAAACATACAACCGGATAGAAGACAATATACATTATCATTATTTAGATTCACATAATTAAATTCAAAATCATTTATTCAAATGGACCTTCGCAGGCACTTATGACAAGTTGGACTCTAATAATCTAATACCGGTTCGGAAAGTTGCCTTTGCTGAGAGGAGCTGGCAATAAACTCAGCAATTACTCTTTTCAAAACAAGCTTAGATTCATTACATTATATTTACATTCTAATCGCACTAACAAATATTGCGTCCACCGGCAAAACTACACAGCCTAATACATAAAAAAAAACAATAAGCATACGAAATTGACTATCAAGATATAGCCTCAGTGGTTTGGTACAGTCGAGGACATAAATATGTATACAATTAGTAAAATTCAACAACGGTTTCCTCTTAAACTACTGATTGAAATTATGAGATATTATAAAGGCAGTATCTTCTAACATATACTATTATGATTTGTGTAATAGTTTAACACTTAAATGTTAAACATGCGAGAAAATCGCTTTTGAATTTCAAAAAGTGTATACATATTTATGTCCTCGACTGTACACTTCGATCGTGATAGTCTTGTGGTAGGGTCCTCTGTAGTACCAACCACGCTGGCTACCACTCTTTTTCTTACTGTTTTAAGGCCTGTTTGACCACAATCTCACCATGGTAAGTGATGATGTGGTCGAAGGTGGTAAGCACACAAAGAAGGAAGTTGAGTAGCCTTCTTCATATTGAAAAAGCTTCTTCATATTAAAGAGACCAGGTTATGAAAATGTATAGGTAAGGATCTTTGTCTCCTGGTATTTGCGAGCGTCTATAGGCTATAGTAACCGCTTACCATTAGTTATACGGAGTATATGTATAGTGTATGACGGGCCAGTTGGCGCAGTTGGTTAAGACGTGGAGTCTTAACGTAAAGCGCCGCAGGTCGTGGGTTCGATTCCCACACAGGACATGCATTTGTGTGCATGAACATGTCTCTATGTCCTGTGTCTGGGTGTAATTATGTATATTAAGTATGTATTTACAAACGAAAAGTAGTATATGTATATCAGTTATCTGGTTTCCATAGTACAAGCTCTGCTTAGTTTGGGATCAGATGACCGTGTGTGAGGAATGTCCCAGGATATTTATTTATTATTTATTATATAATTTACTCTGGTAAGTATATATAGTGAGTATAAGTATTAGTATAAAAATCACAGCATTCAGATTCCATTACTAAATCTATTTAGAATTCCGGTCAAAATTCTACTTAGTTATTTTAACTGCCCACATAATATTTATTTCATAATATCTTAGCTAAAAATATATAAATACCACTTGTGTTTTTACAGTAAACGAGCTAAATAGACGCAAATATACTGGGTTCGTTATTATTTTACATAAATTATTGAAATAAATAATTGTTATAGTATACTGGGTGGAGATTTCGAAATGGCATATTTTCGAAACCTATGTTGGATTAGTCATCCTGAACAACTTTTACTATGGGACCAACACTGAATTCTTAAAAAAAATATTTTACTTTTCATACGCTATGATCGAGCAAGGTTGACATTTTGCAAGAAAAGTTGACATTTTTTTTTGAGAATTCACTATTGTTCCCATAGAAAAAGTTGTTCAGCATGACTAACCCAACATAGGATTCGAATACCTATATCACAGAATATTTAATAGTACTACGTACAGAAAACCCACTTCGAAAACGACATTTAAACAAAAATCGACTCTTGGAACGACAGAATAAAGCGCAATCCAGTTCGCGCAGCGCTGCGCGCCTAAAATTATATTCACCTACAACTTCCCTCTCTTTCTATCGTATAACTCTATCCTGTATGACGCGGCACGTGTTACCGTAGGGTTGTCTAATGACGTATTATGAATCTTCAATATTTCCTTATCGCCTATGTATGTCCTATTACTATTATCTGTGTTTATTTTATTTCTATGCTATTCTCCTTTCGTGAATAATGACATTTAAAATATCCTAGCTAACTAGTATTAGATCAGAAAGTTATTTTAAAATGTCTACATACTTTAATCTAAGTTGTTAGACCTATAAGTACTTTGTATACTGAATGTGTATTCTGTCTACGAAACTGAATACAACTATTTTGGGGAAGGGTTTTAGTAACATACATGCTTATCAAATCTGCGGGGTTATTTTAAAACGGTCGAATTCGGAAACGGGAGCGGAATCGGAAACCTTCATCGAAAAGATCCGATCGCGGAAAGTTGGAGTGCGTTTACAAAGTTTGTTTTTAATAATGGTAGGAAATTGTATACCTAAACTAAAATTTAAAGTAAATTCGAAATGCTTACGGATTTTTATTGTTGAAAGGCCTCATTTAAACACTCATATCAAATGCATAAAGACAGATGCTTGTTATTTTCTATATTTTGGATTTTAGGTCTACATTGTGTTAATAAACATAAAAAATGTTTTTATAGTTTTATCGAACTTCGAAAACTGACTGATAGGTCGAAGTAATTGTGGTTTATAATATTAGCAAAAGTCAGGCAAAGGTTTGAGCCATACAGCGTTATCGTATTTGAGTTATACCCGTTATACCTAAGAAGTTCTAGTCACAAAACAAATCACTTTCATATAGTACGCACTGTCAGTCACAGTCTATAAACGTCATGTGTTAGTAAAATAGTGGTCAATAAACTAAAACTTCTCACGGACTTTTTGAGACAAGTTGAAGTCACGATACACATAATTCATTTAATTTCCCTTCATTGGTGCCCGTGGATTGATATTTATAGGATAAAACATCACAGATAATACGCAATAAAACTCAAAATACATGATTTTTTGAAAATAAAACGAAAACGCAAATTCACTTTGCAAGTTCCCGCCAAAAAGCCCTCTGTGACAAAGTGGTTTTTTTTTTTCAGTACATTCATGTAGATTATAATAAAACAAATATTTTTGTTTTTATTTTTTCTTTTGAGTCTAATAAAATATTTTAACTTTTATTTGCAAATAGATTTTATGGTTACGTAGATTTTTTAGTGGTAGTGAATCTAGCATCCAACATGAGTAACGGTATTGAGTAGTGACCAATATGTTTTAGTTCCTACGAAGTTTGAGTATGTAGCTATTACTTTTACCGCAGACCTTTCTTATTCATTATTTACTTAAAATAGGGGCAAACTCACTCAGTTTAGTACCAACTAACCTTTATATAAGTTTAAATAATGCGTTTATATTAAATAATGGTCAAAAACGAACATTAAATAAAATTTGGAAAGAATTCCGCCATCTAAAAGCTATCGGAAACTTTTCGATGATTCGGATTGATATTTCCGTCGAGAAACGTCAAACTATTCGATTCGGAAATTAAAATAGCAATGGGCGCTTTAACTTATCATGCAGAATATATTTATTTTAGTTTAGGTATTATTTGTAACACTTAAATTGTACTACCTATTATCATACTATGTTAAATAAATATTGATGTTCTTACAGTTTTGATTGTATTTTAATGTGCAAATATACATTTTCATTATTATTTTATCATGTCGGAAACTCATCTCGGAAGTTTTCGATTCCGCTCCCGATTCCGAATCCGACCGTTTTAAAATAACCCCGCTGGAATGACTGACGACGCGACAAGAAACGGCACGATTACCTAGTCCAGTAGCCGTCAGCCGAAATTCACAATATTTGTTCTTAATAAATAAATAAATAAAATAAATATCCTGGGGACATTCCTCACACACGGTCATCTGATCCCAAACTAAGCATAGCTTGTAATATGGAAACCAGATAACTGATATAATACATATACTACTATTTTGTTTGTAAATACATACTTAATATACATAATTACACCCAGACTCAGGACATACAGACATGTTCATGCACACAAATGCATGTCCTGTGCGGGAATCGAACCCACGACCTGCGGCGCAATAGGTGGAATCTTTACCAGACTCTTAACCAACTGCGCCAACTGGCCCGTCAAATAATCTTCATGTTGATTACAGAAGTTTGTTATATAAAAATTTATAAAGAATTAACCAAAAAAAGGATATATTGAGTTACTTACCTACATAACAATAAGAATTGTTAAATTTTTCTGAATATTGTTCTACTGATTTTTGAAATAGTGGTATGTTAAATCTTAGTTATTCTAAGAGTTGTAAGGTAGAATTACTGTATATTAAAAGAGGGAACTCTCTCTATTCTGGAACTACTAACAGTTTCTAAAAAAAGAATCGTCAAAATCGGTTCATTAACGACGAAGTTATCCGCGAACACACATAAAAATAATTGGACTGTTTTACAACAAACTTAAACCGACTTCAAAGTAGACTAAGAAGTAATCAAATCCTGATCTGATGACAATGGGACCAAACGGGAAGTGTAACCTTCCAGACAAAAAAAGAATTTTCCAAATCGGTTAATAAACGACGGAGTTATGAGGTAACAAACATTAAAAAAAAAAAAAAAACATACAACTGAATTGAGAACCTCCTCCTTTTTTTGAAGTCGGTTAAAAAATATACGGTCGAATTGAGAAACCTCCTCCTTTTTTGAAGTGGGTTAAAAATCATTCACATGAGTTTTCGAGGTCTAAGAGGCCCGTTTATACGAGAGGGTCTCTTCTGGTCGCTCTATCTTTGTCTCTTTTTTTAACACACTGGTATGTTATCAAAACGGGCCTATTATTATAATAAGGACTTTAGGACAATACAATGAAACAACAACAAAATATCTAGTACTATAAAAACAACGATATCTACACAAGATAGTGTTAAAAAAAGAACAGTAAACACTTTATATAGGTAGTACGTAGGTATTTATACCCACACGCGTCTTGCTCTGCGTGCGCGTTGCAACCAACTAGCGTTGTTCCGGTAGTCCGCGTGCGCGCGATCGTACCTAAACATGGGAGTGGGACAGGCCTGCCTATATGCCATCTAAAAATCTCCAACTGTTATATAATTTCATTTATAAGATTCTTTATTTACCGCTGCTTTCGATTACCGGCAAGGTAGAAATGGAAAAAGCTCCCCGCCCGCTGGTCTCCGGAGGTCTCGATCAATTTTGATGACAAAGTGCGAGCAAAACGGCGAGCTTCGGACCCCCCCGGTCCCATTGTAATATAATTTTATGTTTTTTTTTCTGTAACAATTTTTTTGTGATAAATCAATGCATAATAAATCAATGCATAATAATAATCATTATGTAATAAGGATAGGTAATAATAATAGTTAGCTGATTTGTTTTATGCTACCTAGGTATCAAAATAAAAAAATAAAAAACATAGTAGTGTAATGACTGAAATGAGGAATCAATTCCGCCAATTTCCAAGTACCAACAATGCGCTCTCATTGGCTCAGTCAAGGACATACTAAACCATTTACCAAACCTTTAGATCCATTTTAAAGTTTCTGAAGGGTTTTTCCGTGATGGATACTTACATCATGTTTGCTGGTATGACAGTATTTTTTATGCTAGAACATTCCAGAAGTTCACATTAACTTTAACGGTGGGTCCATGCTTGGCGAACCGAGCACGAGCCGAGCCACGAATGAGCACACTGCGAGCACGATTCGCGTAGAGTGGACGGGCTTTCGAGCCTCGAACGAGCGCGATTGTCAGTTTTTTCAAAGGGATTCGCATCGTGCTCGTTGTAGGTTCGTTCGTGGCTTGGCTCGTGCTTGATTCGCGTATCATGGACGCACCATAACACCAACATGACGTATCACATATACAGATTGTTATTAACCCTTGCAATGTCGGCGATATAATATAAAATGTAGAGTCAATATGACGTTTAATTATGTCTTTCTTACGACATCGCACCATCATATTAGTTGTTATGGGACTTAAAGATATTTGAACAGTCATTTTCATTTTAGGACCACGCTATGGCGTACTAAAATATTTTACTAATGTGTGGGTAGTATTGTCCGCCATTTTATTTTACCCTGAGTATGTCTTATTAATTCGGAATACGGGATGAAAAATGAATGGCTGACTAATATAAATAAATAATTTTAGTGTTTGGAAGTTAATTTCGGTGGATTGGTAAAAAAAACGATGATCACCACTAATCATCGTTTTTTTTTTACCAATCCACCGATATGTACTTCCAAACACTCAAATAATTTATTTATATTACTCAGCCATTGCCACAGTGACGTAGAGTAGCATTAGCTTGCGTTCAAGGAAAATATCATCAGAGAACCAAAGCACGGTGGTAAGGTACTTCGTGGGGCTAGGATCCAAGTGGAAAATCTGTCACCAAGTTCCTACCGATATATTGCGGCACATGCGCTTGAGAGCCAGTCCTTTTAGGGTTGGTTACCTATCACCTCCGTCCACATCATCAATAACTATATACTTAATAATACATTATGATAGAGCAAGGTTGACCTTTTGTTTGAAAAGTTTTTTTTTGATAATTCTGTGTTGGTCTATAATAAAGCGGAAGAGTATTTTTTGTTTGTTTAAATTGACTAATTACAAAAAGTACCAGTCGCATTCGAAAAATCATAGGAATCTTCTCATAGGAATCTACATTATCCCACAGTGAGTGCTGTGATAGGCAACTTTTTATCCCGGGAACTTAGATGAAACTGTGTGAAAATCAAAGCAAAGTCTTTACATAGTCCTACGTCTTTCCTATGGAAACTAATCTAAAAAAAATAGAAACAAGAACACAATTGCTAATTACAAATTGTCAGATGCGTGAGTTAACGTCAAAATCTGTATTGACACGGAGTTTTAAACCAATGCTTCACATGCCTCTCGACTAATGAATACAGCAAATCTGACGCGACGACAAAATCAACACGCATCTGAAACGTGTATTTGCGTTCATATAACTGTTAGTGTTTCATTTTGAGGTGCGGCGGCGCGCGAAATTACCGTCGCAGATCGTGGGGTCTAACAGACCCCGCCTGTTATTTGTCTGCATGCAAAAGTGCAATGGTGTCAAACGGGTTGTTTTTTAGAGAATGATGCATTGTTTTTTTTGTAACAGCGTTATTAGTCAAAAAAGCGCGTTGGAAGCGCTCGTGGTGTAGCATGATTAGCCGTTCTTAATCGATCGGCAAAGTTAAGCTACGTCTGTCATGGTCGGTATCTGGATGGGTGACCGTCTAGTGGTATTTCAAATCGAGCGTTTCCGTGCTTCGGAAGGCACGTAAAACCGTTGGTCCCGGTTATCACTTAATTGTGATAGTCGTTAGCTAGTTGGATGCCTGCTAGGTGGCTTGAAAAATTCCAACAGTAGGTTGACCACTAGCCTACCTCCACCGATCCGCAGTGGGCACGCGTGGTGGAGTATCTGCCCATTCCCTTTCACCCTCATTTGTGGAAGGAGGCCTGTGCTCAGCAGTGGGACATTATAGGCTGATGATGATGATGTTATTAGTGCCGATTCTATTGTAAATCGCACTAAACTAATTTTCTAAACTAGTCACATCACATCTCTTTCTTACGAACATTATTGAAAAAGGATAGAACATATTTAAAGCTGTCAAATTAGTCTTTAACGTCTTCATTTGCGGGTATTTAGATGTAACCGCGATAGATGGCGACTAAATTTATATTGAAAACAGGCCTAAATTTCTTACATCCTTTTCTTATGTTCTTTTTTAGGGTTCCGTAGCCAAATGGCAAAAAACGGAACCCTTATAGATTCGTCATGTCTGTCTGTCTGTCTGTCTGTCTGTCTGTCTGTCTGTCTGTCTGTCTGTCTGTCTGTCTGTCCGTGTATGTCACAGCCATTTATTTCCGAAACTATAAGAACTATAATGTTGAAACTTGGTAAGTAGATGTATTCTGTGAACCGCATTAAGATTTTTACACAAAAATAGAAAAAAAACAATAAATTTTGGGGGTTCCCCATACTTAGAACTGAAACTCAATTTTTTTTTTTTCATCAAACCCATAAGCGTCTATGGATAGGTCTTCAAAAATGATATTGAGGTTTCTAATATCATTTTTTTCTAAACTGAATAGTTTGCGCGAGAGACACTTCCAAAGTGGTAAAATGTGTGTCCCCCCCCCTGTAACTTCTAAAATAAGAGAATGATAAATCTATAAAAAATATATGATGTACATTACGGTGCAAACTTCCACTGAAAATTGGTTTGAACGAGATCTAGTAAGTAGTTTTTTTTTAATAGGTCATAAATTGAAATTAATATCAAATACTCAGGTCTATACCACCATTTACTTATATACCTACAGGTTTGTACGGAACCCTCGGTGCGCGAGTCTGACTCGCACTTTTACGGTGCAAACTTCCACTGAAAATTGGTTTGAACGAGATCTAGTAAGTAGTTTTTTTTTAATAGGTCATAAATTGAAATTAATATCAAATACTCAGGTCTATACCACCATTTACTTATATACCTACAGGTTTGTACGGAACCCTCGGTGCGCGAGTCTGACTCGCACTTGGCCGGTTTTTTATTAGAAAGAGACATAGTGAGACTAAAACAAGTTTAGTTGTAAACAACAGTATCAGCACCATTGTATGGTTTTTGTGTACCCTGTAGATTTTGAAAACTTTCTTCCCCATCGGTTATTGGATTTTCGCAATGCGACCAACCTATATACTCCGTGACTTTTTATTCGTCTTAGAAACGCAGCCCACATAATGCACCCAATGAATAGGTACAAATAATTGAAAAAAAAAATGATTTTTGAAATTTTTTTTGATTAAAAAATTAAAACCATCCATTATGACCATCGAAATAGTTGAGTCGCCCATGACGTTGTTTTAAACACCCTGTTACGAGCGCAGTCTACTCGACTCGTGCTCTGGGTTGGTATTTTATACCATTTTATGCGTAAACTTTATTATTAACTCGATTTTTCATAACCCTAATGAATTTTTAATTTTTATTTTAATTATAAAAATGTTTTTTTTTTATGAATGATTAGTAGGGGAGAGCGGGGCCAAAAGTTCCGATTTTTAAACAACCCCAAAATTTGGTAAGGAAACTTAATTCTAGCATTAGTATTAAGACATTAAAATTTGGTTATACATCTAACCTTGCTATAAATACAGTTTTTGGGGTTGTATTTTGTAAGATTTTTTTATAATTAATAATACAATACCTTAAGTCGGAAAGTAACAACATACCCCAGTTTGGGGCAAGTTGTTAAAAGGGTGGGGCAAGTTGTTACGAGATCTATGGAAGGTGTAAAATAATAAAAAAAACAATATTTGATTTAACTAAGTATGTATTTAAGGACTCATAAACAATATCTTACGGATAGGTAGTTGTTTTTCGAAAATTGACTTATTATTAACTAAACATTTTTACGTTTTAACATTTATAATTTGTACTTAAAGATTGAAATATTAAGTATCACAAATCTAGTCAATATAACTAATATAATAGCTTAAGTAGCTAATCAGCTTTGAAATTATCTATTCTTCAATCATATCAGAAAGTCATCAATAATATTATACTTGTAAATCATCACAAGATTCATCAGAACCGCAAGTGAGTCAAAGATATGTTAACATCTGGAACGGTTCTAGTTCTTACATCTTTGAAAATGGACCCATTCTTCATTAGAACGTGAGCTAGAGTAACACACAAGGGTCACATCAGACTAAAACAATATATGTAACGTTAAATTATCCTCTTCATTCTCAGAACTCTCACTACTCATTTGTAGAACTAGTCATTTAATGAATTATCCCTTTTGCCTTTAAGCGTTCCCTTTCATTTTATCCCCGTAATTTCCTCTACCATTCCCTTCTCCTTTATTTTTTCTTACTTCTTCATTATCAATGCTTACTATTCATGCTTTATTCTTGCTTTTTTACCAAGGCTTGTTTCTCAGGCTTGTGTCTGTTAAAATTGCGGATTTGCTATGAAGTTGGTATGTATGTATTATGATGGTGCCTTTAGAAAGGAACGAATTGCTTTTGGGGAAAAAGGATCAACTTTTACAAGTTCTTGTATAACACCAGTAGATGCAGGCAAATTAACTTATGATGGCTCTGGCTGACCCTAGATTTGCCGTACTTCAGTAATGCTTACAGTTTCATGTGCATTGTTGGATTTGTCTATTCTGGTTTCCATCTCTGAAACTTCAATATCAGTTATATCAGTATCTTTAAAATATCATACAGATGAACTGGGGTAAGTTGTTCCGAGGTCACAACTTGCCCCCAAAGAAGGGAACATCTAGCCCCAAAAACACATGTGTTCAAAATTACAACATCTAGGTTAGGTTACGAGACATACACAGTTTTAGCACAGTACATAATGATATTCGATATATTTTTGAATAAAAATACCAAAGAACTAATCGAAAATTATTTAAATTCGCTAGATATACCAAAAATATCAAACACGAAAATATTTACTTACGAGGATCAGCGAAGTACATGCTCAGTTTTCAATGTACCGGATGTCACTGGCCCGACAAAGTTGGATGCCGTCGATGCGCAGTAACGGCCCAATTAACGACGTATTAACTAAATATATTTATCTGTTTTCCTTGTGGAGTTATTTCAATCGGAACAACATACCCTGGTAACTTTTAGCCCCGCTCTCCCCTACCTTTTCATTGGGTACATTAAGTGGGCTGCACTTCTAAGACGAATAAAAAGTCACGGTGTATATGTTTGAACTCAACAATCTGATGTTATTTATACGTGAGTAATATCACTTTAAAAGAACCATCGACTTATAACGATCTCATAATAGGCTTTAAATAAATGTTATTGCTCTAACGATTTGATTAATATTTTATTGCGGCCATGTTACTTTGTGTTCTCATTTCGTGTCTTGGTCGTGGTTTGGAGCACGATTCTCGAGCTTTCGACATTCTCGAGAAATATGGCAGGATCTTAATTTTATACATTTTGACAGAAATGCACCATGGTTTTGCCAAATGTCTAAAGCGAAATAAATGTTATCAATTGGGAGACTACTTTTCACATTTTCCGCTCTGAATCAAATATTGTCGCGCTCGTGGGGTAGCTTGATTAGCCGTTCTTAATCGATCGGCAAAGTTAAGCTCGTCTGTCGTGGTCGGTACCTGGATGGGTGACCGTCTAATGGTATTTCATATCGAGCGTTTCCGTGCTGAGGACCGTCAGCACGGAACCGCCACATCCGGGACCAACGGCTTTACGTACCTTACGTAAAGCCGTTGGTCCCGGATGTCGTTAAGCTAGTTGGATGCGTCCTAGGCGGCTTGAAAAACTCCAACAGTAGGTTGACCACTAGCCTACCTCCACCAATCCGCAGTGGGCACGCGTGGTGGAGTATCTGCCCATTCCCTTTCACCCTGATTTGTGAAAGGAGGCCTGTGCTCAGCAGTGGGACATTATAGGCTGATGATGATGATGATATTTCTTTATATTTTAAAATAATTATCTCATTAATGAGAAACGTCATGAATGAAACTTAATACTAAGCAATAGCTAAATGTATGCACTGATATTTTTAACTTTGAGTTGGTATCAGAGTAAGAAGAAATCGCCATTCCTATTTAAAAAAAGTTTTACAAAACTCTTTGCTAATAACCGCCAAAGCCTTCGCTTTGAGAACGCAGAAGTTAATCAGTCCATGTAAAATAAAAACACCATGGGCTGAGGAAATATTTTAGTACCAGATACGTACCATTTATTCTCGTTTTTTAATTAAAATTTAATATAAGAGTTATACCAAGCTAAAATATCTTTGATCAGTATTTATACCACCAGAGTCATTGAGCTGTTATTAATGCGTATAGAGAAGCTATCATAAGCAAATGTTATGTCCCATTTTTAACCGACTTCAAAAAAAGGAGGAGGTTCTCAATTCGGTTGTATTTTTTTTTTTTTTTTTTATGTTTGTTACCTCGTAACTCCTACATTTATCAACCGATTGGTCCCATTGTCATGAGATCAGGATTTGATTACTTCTTAGTGTACTTTGAAGTCGGTTTAAGTTTTTTGTAAAACAGTCCAATTATTTTGAGTCAACTAAATTTCTCTAGTCATCTAAGCAGACAGTAGAAACACATAGCGCTATCAGAACACTTTTAGAAGTATTTTCAACCGACTCAAAAAAAAATCTAAAAAAGTTCGCAATTCGGTTGTATGTTTTTTTTTTTTTTTTTTATGTTTGTTACCTCATAACTCTGTCATTTATGAACCGATTCGGAAAATTCTTTTTTTGTCTGGAAGGGTACACTTCCCGTTTGGTACCATTGTCATCAGACAGAATTTGATTACTTCTTCGTGTACTTTGAAGTCGGTTTAAGTTTTTTGTAAAACAGTCCAATTATGTGAACACCGTGATTTTCACGGCGCTTACGCGTTTCGTTCATCGTTCTACAACAACAAGTGTGGCCGGATGGCCTCACTTGAACGGAACATAGTTTTGATGTGTGGTGTCTTCTCTAAACGTTATAATAGCTCAATGACCAGAGTAGGTATATTAAAAAATTTCCAATTTATATGTAACAGACTTTCTAAAAAAAAAAACAAAGAAATTAGGTTACCCTTCGTATTCAGTGATAAACTATTTGTTTTTGAGTAGTCAGGCAGGTTTGCGTATTTGTATTAAAATTTAATGAAATAAAATGAAATGAAACGAAATTAATTCAAATAGGCCTTCACAGGCAATTTTGAATGAGGGCTATTGTTTCTGTGGCCGCCAGTTGGCACCACTAGCGATTAAGGTCCTATCGCTGTCGTTGAAAATGTACTTACATATTTGTTAGCGCGCCAGGGCCAATCATTGATAATAATGAAATAAATAATATATTTTTGGAATTAAATGGGAACTGAGGCGTGAACACGCCTCAGTTCCCATTTAATTCCAAAAATATTTTCTCCTTATAGTTTAAATTAACACGCTTTAAAATAGCCGGCCAAGAGTCTGAATCTGACTCGCGCATCGAGGGTTCCGACCTTCCTAACCATATAATTTCTTAGTCTGGGCCCTAATAGTAGAAAAAAACGGGACCGCATAACTAAATTTGTTTGTGAAGGAATTTTGATAATTTCAAAAAAATCTGTTACAAATATCGTTATATTTATACTGTAATATTAACATGAATGTCTATGTACTGTATTTATTTCAGATTTTTGGCTTTGACAAAGACACTGACACCCCTAAAAATGTGGCTGCATTGAAAAGCAACTGTATAATTGGTCTAAGATTACTATAATTGTAATTAATTTCTAAGAACTTATGGTCATTTCATTTTCCATTTATCCTTTGAACCTCTAACGTTGTAGTCACATATCGCGACCAGTTGATTTTCCGGCGATGTGAACGATATAAACCAATTTCTTTAAAAGGCAAAAGACATCCATGTCTCGTCTCAAAGTTCAATATTCTATAATAATATGAGGTCTGCTGTAATATATTTATATCTATCTACATATGTACTCAGATATAGCTTTACGCCCAGATCGAGGAAAAATCACATTATAGTAAACCAAACAATCCAACTAGCAATTGTTTTTGCGCGGATTACTAACAGTACCGCCCAATCACTGCATCTAAATTGTGAAAAAGTGTGTCCTTGACTTAGCCAATCAGAGCGCATTATTGGTGCTGGGGAATTATTTGGGTTAATTATCCGATGTGATATTGCTACAGTAGTACCCAACTGATATGGCGCGTCGTGAATTTTCGTTCATACAGAAAAGAAAGTATGGCCCGAAGATTAACGAAAGAATGCTTACAACTTACAATCAACCCTTAGATAACTACTTTAAGTTTGATAATACAGTGCAGCTGTTAGTTGCGTCTTGCTCGCAAGTTACGCCCCTCCGCACACATGGCAGCAGCTGCCGACCAATGGCATTTCTTCTGCGCAGGTACATCGGTAAGCCATATCAGTTGGGTACTACTGTACCAAGGTATGATGTTTCTTTCAACACACTTGCTCGTAAATTAGCTCTTATTGCACTGATTTTAGTATCAAAAGACAGCTTATTACAAATTGGTGCTTTTTACTTTACATTACCGCACTAGTGTTTTATGATATTATCCCGATTATGTTAAGTTTGTATCTCACTGTAAGAGATATGTGTGTAGTCGAATCATTTTTAATTTAAACGGGTAAAACAATGTACTATTATACTACAAGGTAGCGAATAAACATACAAGCCACCTGATGGTAAGCGGTTAGCGGCCTAAAGACGCTCGCAACACCAGGAGGACCATCTCTACACACACACTCTTCTTGAAGAAAGTTTAAAGAGGTGTATAGAAGGACCCTGATGTCACCGCGCTTTGGGTCCCTTACGATGCTTTCCTTAACCGAAAGCTCAATTGTTCTCATTATAGGATTTGAACTTACGTTCTTTGCCACAGCTTTTGACGTCTCTAGTGACTTTTGACATATCTATTGAAAGTATAAATAAATAAATATCCTGGGACATTCCTCACACATCTGATCCCAAACCAAGCAGAGCTTGTACAGTCGAGGACATAAATATGTATGCACTTAGTAAAATTTAACAACGGTTTCCTCTAAAACTACTGATTGAAATTATGAGATATTATGCAGGCAGAATCTTCTAACATATACTATTATGAATTTTGTAATATTTTAACACTTGAATGTTAAAAATGCGAGAAAATCGCTTTTGAATTTCAAAAAGTGTATACATATTTATGTCCTCGACTGTACTATGGAAACCAGATAACTGATATAATACATATACTACTTTTTGTTTGTAAATACATACTTAATATACATAATTACACCCAGACTCAGGACATACAGACATGTTCATGTACACAAATGCATGTCGTGTATGGGAATCGAACCCACGACCTGCGGCCCAGAGTCTTTAACCAACCGCGCCAGCTGGCCCGTCAAATTCCATTTGATTACTCTGAAATAGTACTCACAATATTTCATGAAACCTCGCTCTATCATAGCATAACTATGTGTCACCGAACTCATGCTATTTTAAATCTACTTTAGTGCTGTTTATTTCAGCCTAAAAACAAAAAGTATACATGACAAAAAAAACTCATTTCAAAACAAGACTAATCCAAATTAATTTCTGCTTTCTCATAAGTAGCTTATTGTAACCTAATTTTTCCTGGTTTTATGCAAAAGATTTTATTCTCAAATCTCACACAAAAAGTCACCATACGTTTATGATATACCTACCGACGTAAACCGTGCGGTATATAAGAGCGAGTTGCGTTCTCCCGCGAAGTAGATACCTGAATACCTCGGACAGTGCGGTTGGGTATACAGACACAGGCCTACACATTAATGTAAGTAGATATCATATATATTTTTGTTTTAGGTTACGTATTGAATAAAAAAAATTGGACGTTAGAAAGGCTACCTACTAAATAAATTTTATTTTCATAAGCGTAAATTTTAAATTGTTATTAGTGCTTTTTGAAAGAAAAACTTTTTTTAATAAGAAAGTATTTCAAGTCTAAGGTCATGAATTAAAAGAAAAAAAAACAACAGTCATGAATAAAACAAACAATATTTTTAGTGCACTGTATCCGAGCGCATTCGTGCATTCAAATAGCAGATTCCGAATAAAAATAAAACAAACATAGTAAACATATTCACTCTCTATAATCCGTATATTTTAATTATATGAAAAATACAATTAAATTAACAAGAATAATTATTTACGTGAAATATCGCCGGAGCTTAATTAGACCTTTATTAGGATTAATGCATTTCGACACAATGACAAGACTTTTTAACTAACTTTTAAAATAGCAAAATTTTATGGTTTTTACGAACAATAACATTTTTCATAACAATTTTAGTAATTCATTGTTGACTAATTAGTTTATTTTATGACTTTATGCTTTATTAGTATGCAGTATATCAAAATATATAGTTTTTATAGTAATTTAAGTATTTGATATACCTTATGTTAGCATTGGTTAGTGGAAATGGTCTAAAACCAGAGTCGAAACCATAACACGTTTTGATAAATCTTAAAATTATGTCAAATTGATAAATTTCTCCAAAAATATCACTTCACAAGCGGGAGTCTCCTAAGCATAAAGCGTTTATTATTTGGAAAAAGGGCATTCCTTACAATGAAAAATGCGGAAAAAAGGTTATAATACTAATAGAAAAACAGACTAGATAACGCAAGTCCCTCCATCCGTCTAAAAAACAAGCGTGTCACTTTTTTGTACAAGTAAGTTGGCATTCGATTTTTAACGTGAAAATGCAGCTATCCTATTTGTCAGCTAAACACATACCTGGCTATACATCTCTAGTGGACATGCAGCCTTCTGCGAGTTCCCTGTCAGCGCGAAACAGTTTCAAAAGAAGAGCATTGATCTCCCTTTTTGCACAGATTTTGACACGCGAAGTAGGCGCGTCATCTATGTATATCTGTGAATAGAAAGGATTCGTTTCATTGATACAAACCTATACTTAAATTATTAAACAGTAGTATAATAAAGACTCCTAATGAGTGCACAATATCACATTAATATAATACTTAATTAATAATTTCCTTGTTGTTGTTTAAGCGATGATAGCTCAGTGGTAGTGACGTCGGATACCGAGACGAAGTTCCGGAGGCTCTACCGCGTAACTTTGGTGGTAATCGTAACGAACACCATTCATTATTTCATCCAATGACACGCACGCGGTATGACGCGACGATGACCATTTGTGGGCCCTGATTGGATGAAATTCATTAATGGTGTTCGTTACGATTAGCACCAAAGTTACGCGTTAGAGCCCAAGGGTTCGAATCCTACAATGAGCTTGAGCTTTCGGTGAAGGAAAACATCGGAAACCATAGCACGGTGGTAGGGTACTTTGTAGTACCCATCTGGCTGGCTACCACCCTCAAGTTGAAAATCTGTCTCCAAGCACCTATCGGTGTGTACCGACAGCTGCACTTGAGAGCCAGTTCCTTCTAGGCTTTGTGTGCTTACCACCTTCGGCCACATCATCACTTACTATGGTGAGATTGTGTTCAAATAAAGGCCTATACATAATAATAAAAAAAAAACTCTGCTCGCTACATTTTGTCACTTTTGATACACTACAAATCGCGAAACATTACAATATTAGCAGTTTTATTAAATCAACATCCTCAACTGGAAAATCTGTCACGAAGGACCTTCCTACGTATTATGACGAGTACAGTTGAGTGCTGACTAGGCTTTGTAAAAGCCAGCAAGACATTACCAATTTCTCTGTTATATTTATGTCTTCATATAGGCGATGGTGGCCCCCACTTACCATCAGGTGGAACAGCTTGTCAGTCCTGTGACATACGTAACATATATTGAATAAAGTAGATCTTGTTTTTTTTATTCATTGTGATGTTGGTAGGTTTCATAGGTTTCATTAGGTTTCAATTTTCGGGTTTTTCCACCAACCTAAACATAGTAACAGTAACAGAGCCAGAGTGCTGTCATGTAATTAACAAAATTGCTGTTTACGCTTAGCGACTAAGTAAATTTTCGAGTGCTTAGTTTGGAATGCACTGCACTTACGTACATAAGCTATAGAATCAGATTACTTGAATGTGATTCAGAGTTCCTAAATTACGTATGAAATACGTAAATCATTCCCTTCTTTGAAGAAAATTCAAGAAGAATGCTAAAAGAAAGAATGCGCCTTCGTATGTATATAGGTACAAATATAGAAAGGAAATACTAGAAATATTTGTAAACCCTAATGCTATTTAGTATACTTGAAAACTTTTGAATTTAAATCTTAGATTAATAGTGACCATTTACGTCTTACGAAAACCTTAACTTGCCCATTAAAATAATAAGTTTAGAAGGCAATTGCCTGGCATAATATTTTATAATAATAATAATTTATTTATTCAGATTTCACAGATCGGCTCGGATTTTATACAAAGTAAATACCATTTTATCATTCTTACCAATAAATAGCCTAAAATAATTCCAGTTTAACTTAGTTTTACTTGATTTTGTAGTCACTTGCATTTGGTTTACTGTTACCAATTTATCAATCCATCTCTTTCTCACGACTACGCATCGGATCAAAAGGTGCGTCCATGCTACGCGAAGCGAGCATGAGCCGAACCTCGAACAAACAGGATTCGATCGTTGCTCGCGGCTTCAGGCGTGGACGTACTTCAACAAACGATGCGTATCCCTGTGTTCGTGAAAAATCTGACTATCGGGCGGAGCGCAGTCGAGCACGCTACGAATGATCGTTCGAGGCTCGCAAGCCCGTCTACGCTACGCGAATCGTGCTCGCAGTGTGCTCGTTTGTGGCTCGGCTCGTGCTCGGTTCGCCAAGCATGGACGCACCATTATAAAAAATAAATATCCTGGGACATTTCTCACACACGGTCATCTGATCCCAAACTAAGCAGAGCTTGTACTATGGAAACCAGATAACTGATATAATACATAAACATACTTTTTGTTTGTAAATACATACTTAATATACATAATTACACCCAGACTCAGGACACACAGACATGTTCATGCACACAAATGCATGTCCTGTGTGGGAATCGAACCCACGACCTGCGGCGCGTAAGGTGAACCTTAACCAACTGCGCCAACTGGCCCGTCTGACGTTCGGACGTACGTACGTCGGACGTACGGCCCGTATTACGGTGGGCGGTCTGGGCACAAGCTTGAGATGGTGAAAGTGGTAAAAGCACTGTTGGCTGTCAGCTGCTGTGGACTGTCCACGTAAGGGAACCATTCGTAGCGCTAACACCATCGAGTCCTTCCTAAAAATAAAAGCTGCTATGGACTATTCCTTAGGGCCATTTACATAGAGTTAGAATATTAAAAGAGTGACTGTACTAGAGTACGGTTCGAGAGCACCGATACAGTCCAAATGCCTTAATAAACTAAGCACGTGTATAGTTTGAACGACTAAAATACATATAAGAAATGCCAATTTCTCGTTTATTATCGATACACTTACTGAGAACAAATGACAATCCATATCGATATATCGTCTGACTGTAAATCAACTAGTGTACGATATATCTGTGAATGCATCTATATGGGAACTGCTCACGCTTCGCACAAAGTAACGTTGGTAACGCTATCTCTCTATAATATTGTAACTCTATGGCAATGAATGAAGATAATTTTCAGCGGCAAATATTTATTAGTAAATAAAATTCTAATCCCTCTTTAGCAGCAAATTCACCCGAATTTAAAGAGTAGTTAGGCAATTCGCAAAAAACTAGATTGTAATCAAACATACGTTATTTTTACCTGATTCAAATGAAATATTACTTACCAGTCTGTCGGCTTATGGCCTTTGTCAATCACTATGATTTTATTGGCCCTTTGGTAGTACCCAGTCTCTGTATTCTCGTAAAGGAAGAATTTATTGTTCCAACGTAAATAAGATTGAGAGGATATTCTCAAAACAATTTGAGATGTGTTCCTATTGTAAAAGTTGTGTCAAAAAGATGCCATCTTAAAGTATATTATTTTTTATTATAGTAGCTAACTAGATGTGAAGTACAGAGTATTCTACCATCCTAAAAGATCAAGCACGTTGTTGGATTACAACTCACGACTAGTCTTTCCATTCAAAGTTGTTTTTTTTCTTTTTTTAAGAGTTTATTTGCTAGTGCGAATATGACACTCTGTAAAAATTATAAAAAGGTACTATGATACTTGCAAAGATTTTTTGTGTGATAAACAACCTTAAAGTCAGTTTAAGTCAACTAAACTAGGACTATCCTAAAACGTAATTTTTTACAGGCAAAACTTTTTGGCATCTATGTGCCAAAAAGAGACAAACATAGGCCATAGGTTTTTTTAGCTTCGCCTTAGATTTATATTAACCAGTTACTCCGGGAGCCCTTCATCACTTGCAAAAGGTACAATAATAAGTTACCTCAGTTTATTAGATTTTATTAATATTTCGTGGCGTTGATAATGAAACCTCTAATACTCACACATGGCGTAAAACGTGGTAGAATTCTGTACGTGGTACAATGTACATAATTATAAGAAATACTGCGATTTTTAAAAAATCCGCCATAATTTTAGGTAAATGACAAATAAATGCAAAATGTCAAAGAATCGAGGACTTTTATGTAGCTGTATTTGTAATAAATTAACTCAAGATGTTTCAAGGAACAATATAATATTCTTAAACACGGCTGTGACACGGAAAATACTGCCGGTAGAAATACAAACAATTATTCAATTTATATATAACGAAAAACTTTAATAAAAATAGCAATTTAAGAGAAAACCATTGTTATTATGATTTGCCACATTTTCATTCGATAAAAAAAATAGCAACCGCGAAGCAAACTAATTTTCCTTCTTTAAAAATAAACCGTGCATCCGCAAAGACATGAAATAAGATATCCCGTTCATCCCCATAATGTAAGGGTTGTCTCACCGCGGCCGGTGCGAGACATGCAAATGCATTGTTGCTATAAAAGATAAACGCTTCTTCTGTGCTGGTACTGGACTAAGTGACGAGAGGTAGCGTGAGCGAGAGCGTTAGTTCCTTTTCATGCTTACAGAAGATTAAATCATGGGCAAACGGTAGGGAACTTTCTAGTGTCCGGCTTTCAGAATCCTCGAAAAGAGTTGCCAAGCACCTGCAGTGAAATTCGGTAACTGCACTTCAGATTCAAATTTATTTTGGTGGTAAGCGGTTACCCTATGAACGCTTGCATAACACGAGGCATCACTCACGCGTTACTGACCCTTCTCCCATCCCGATGAGCTCTGGTGACCTTACTCACGCGCAAGTACAGAAAATTAATTTCTGTTAGGTGGAGGTTTTTCCCCAGTCTCTCCTCGCTGCAGCTGCTCTCTCGCTGCAGCTGCTCTCTATCATATAGGTATAATAAGAGTAGAATAAAATTAGTTTTCTTAAACGCAAAACTCTTCGGTATACCTTTTACCTGTCTATTATTTACCCCCTTATTCATAATGAAGTTATCAAACGTTGATTAGCTAAAATTCTGAAGTCTTTATTTGACACGTGACATTTGGTGATCGAAAGAGTGAAACGGAGGACACTATTACACTCGTTCGTCGTTATTCGTTTTGATGATTGTGTATTTTATTTGTAAATTAAAAAGTATGTATGTATACCTACTAATGTTTTGGAAAAAATAGCCAATATATAGTCAGATTGTTAAAAAAAATATATTTAAAAAGTGTAACCTTGCTGAGTTTCTTGCCTGTTCTTCTCAGTTGAAGGCCGACTTACGAACTGGCGGTAACTTCAGTAGCTTTGACCTTCATAGGTGCCCTTCTAGGGCCTAAATTGAATAAATGGCTTTGACTTTGACTTTGACTTTGACACTGATTTAGTTAAAATGCGATTATGAATAAGGGGGTTAGTGTTTTGTTTTCAAATCGCTACAGCCTCTCCACTATAACACCATCCTTGCACCGATTATTATCTTGTTCATTTTTCTCCACAGATACGTCCACGATTAAAAAGCCTATGCAGCTCAGATAACTTTAAAAGAATAATGTCTCTACTATTTTTACTTAGTTATATAACTTTAACCAATATACGAGTTTCCCTGAAATGTTATTCACAATGTTATCTCAATTCGGTTGTATTTTTTTTTGTTTGTTACCTCATAGCTCCGTCATTTATTAACCGATTTGGAAAATTCTTTTTTTGTCTGGAAGGGTACACTTACCGTTTGGTCCCATTGTCATCAGATCAGGATTTAATTACTTCTTAGTGTACTTTGAAGTCGGTTTGAGTGTTTTGTAAAACATTTCAATTATTATTCTTGTTTACGACATATCCCACTCAATTAATAGACGCTATAATTAAACTCATTATTAGCTTGTGATTTTCTAAAGAAAGCTGCTAATATTGCAGCCATTTTATGTACAGTTGTTTACTTTATTTATTTAATATTTACTTCTTCGTGCAGAACATCCATTATAAATATTTTTAAAATAATTTGCATTTTCTAAATAATTTCCTCAGAAGTGAATCAAAAACAGTGGAGTGAAATTATAATAATATTATTGTAAAACTTTCCCATGGGGTAACAATCTGAACTCAAGTTAGTTTTCAAATATAACTAATTAGATTAAGTCGGTAACTGTCCGAGTTTGCTTTACTGACTTGCACTATCTTTGTGATAGGGCTTAGTGTCCATAAAGGGTATTCCATTATCCAAACATGACTTTGTTCATTAAATTTTAGTCACTTCCTCTTAGGTATACATAACTATATCGTTTAAGGGTTCCGTACCCAAAGGTTCCGTCCGTCCGTCCGTCCGTCTGTCCGTCAGTAGGCTGTATCTTATGAACCGTAGGTGAAAGTTAAAATTTTCAGAGAATGTGTATTTCTATTGACGCTATAACAACAAATAATAATAAAAACCAGCCAATACTCTGAATCTGACTCACACGAGCGGTACGACCTTCCTTAGACGTATAATTTCTTGATTTGGGTCATAAATGTAAAAATCTGGCCAATTGCGTGTCGGACTCGCACACGGAGGGTTCCATACAATAATAATAATATAAACTAACTTACAATGAACTATGAAATGAAATGTAAGCTGAACAAAAAAAACACCAAAAGAAGACGTTTCTAGTATTTTATTTTTATTATTTTTTGTTATTGTGGCAATATAAATTCATATTCAGTGAAAGTTTCAGCTGTCTACCTATTACGGTTCATGAGATACAGCCCACTGACAGACAGACGGGCGGACGGACGGACGGACGGACAGCGGACGCTATTGAATAGGGTCCCGTTTGGTTCCCTTTGGGTACGGCCCCTAAAAAGGACCGCATAACTAAATTTGTTTGTGAAGGAACATCGTATATTATATCAGTGTCATATTTTAAATACTTACCCCTTTACTCATAAAACGTTATTCAACTAATATACTGTTTAAAGGGTCACGTAAATAACGTCACTCTATTGTCATTGTCATATAATGTGACATTATTTACGTGACCATTATTAGTTGAATAGCGCTTTATGAGTAAGGCCGTTAAAGAATGTGAGTTAGAGATAAGTAAAATATTAAATCTGTACAAACAATTATTAAATACAGAGAGGCAAAACAAAAACAAAATAACATCTTTCAACTCCCGCAATCATAAATAATCAAAATTTAAATAAATATTTATTTGCCCATCACTGTGTTGGTAATTTGTGAAGATTGTACATTAATTATTTAGTATTTATTTCATTTTCTTTGCTTCGCTGTTCCTTGAATGAATAACAATAACTGTTTACAAGCAAAATTAAAATTTTGTATAGTAACGTGGGCGGTTCCGTGCACACAATTATTATAGACATTGATATATTTTCAGATATATAGTATATTTTTCTATTTTTCCAATAAGATCGTTTATTACACCATCATTCGGAAAAACCTTTACGTCTATTTTTAAATCATAACCCATTCTCTATTTCTATTTTCATACAGTATACCTGTTCTGAAGAAAAGTGATGTCCCTATACTAGTATGTATAAATAACGTAAATATACTATTTTAGTTTAATTTGTATGACTTTGTGAGTATTTTATTTTGTATCAAACGACTGAGTCACGCATACTCCATCTGGTGGTACCATGGTAAGAGACTACTCTCCCAAAGACAGTAATTATATCACAGGAATTTCCACTCCTTTTTCGACTTTTACAAAGCCTAATGGTGCATCCATGCTTGGCGAACCGAGCACGAGCAGAGCCACGAACGAGCACATTGCGAGCACGATTCGCGTAGCGAGGACGGGCGAGCCTTGAACGAGCATTCGTAGCGTGCTCGACTGTGCTCCGCCCGATTGTCAGTTTTTCCACGAACACAGGGATTCGCATCGCACTCGTTGTAGGTTCGTTGAAGGCTCGTTAAGTACGTCCACACTTGAAATCGCGAGTAACGAACGAATCCTGTTTGTTCGAGGCTTGGCTCGTGCTCGCTTCGCGTAGCATGGACGCACCATAAGATAGGTAGAGCGTAGCATTTATTCGCTCAAAGAGCAGCTCAACTGGGGAAGTACCTCCACCTTACAGAATACCGCAGCCAAATAACTTAATGTTGTGTTCCTGCGCGTGACTAAGGTCGCCGGTACTAATTGGGGAGGGGGAAGTTGGTAACGCGTGACTGATGCCCCGTGTGTTACAATCGTCCATATGGCTGCGGTAACTGTTTACCATCAGGCGGGCCGTACTTTGTCGTATAAAAAAAGCATAGAAGATAACCGGCTCTTAAGTGCAGCTGTCAAAACACACTAAAAGGTAATGCTCAAACCATAAATAAAACGAATATCAAGTTTTATCAGTAATCAAATAATCATTAATAAAGTACTCGTAATATGGGGTGCGTCTATTTTACGCGAACCTAGCACGAGCCGACCCACAAACGAACAGAATACGTTCGTTGCTTGCGATGTCAAGTGTGGACGTTACAACGAGACTACAACAAGCATACAACGAGCGCGATGTGAATCCGAGCTGTGTTCGGGAAAAAACTGACAATCGGGCGGAGTGCAGCAGAGCGAGTCCGTCCACGCTACGCGAAACGAACAACGAACGAAACCTGTTCGTTCGTGACTCAGCTCGTGCTCGGTTCGCGTAGTATCGAGTAGCCCAATCTTCTCGACCTATTTTTGGGTAGAGAAAGAAGTAGGTGTTATCATCTTACACCCTTTTTACACACACTGTTTCTGCGCTAAACGGTTCCGTTTCTCAGAAATGTATGGTAAAATGCAGAAGCTTTTTAGTAAACAGAACTACAAACGTACTTCATACTTGTGATTCCCGCCTCTATATTATGCACCCTTTTAATCGATGTGCTTGTAGGTTTTTTTTTTTTTTAGATGTGCTTGTATGTTACGAAAGTAATTTAAAAAAATCATATTATATTTTTACGACTAAGTCGCTAAACAAACATATGGCCGGCCTGATTGTAAGCGTTTACCATAGCCATATATATGGACGCTTGCAATAAACTTGCATCACTCACGCGTTAACGACCCTTCCCCCCTCAACAACGAGCTCTGGCGACCTTACTCACGCGCAGGAACACAACATAAAGTTATTTGGCTGCAGGATTCTGTAAGTGTTCAGTCGAGCTGCTCTTTGAACGGATAAACGCTATGCTCTACCCCTCTTAGGAGTATTTTCCATTTTATTGTAATAACAATAATAAATGTTAATTTTATCTAATAATACGAAACTTTACATAATTCAGATTTTGACATTACTACAAAACAATGTGTTGAATCATTAAAAAAAAGTTTAAAAAGTTTTTATGACGATTCGATAATGTCTTGGAGTTAGTGAAGTCAAATATCAAGGCTAAGATCGCAGGTACATGATTCATCATCATCAGCCTATAATGTCCCACTGCTGAGCACAGGCCTCCTTTCACAAATCAGGGTGAAAGGGAATGGGCAGATACTCCACCACGCGTGCCCACTGCGGATCGGTGGAGGTAGGCTAGTGGTCAACCTACTGTTGGAATTTTTCAAGCCGCCTAGGAGGCATCCAACTAGCTTAACGACTAACACAATTAAGTGATAACCGGGACCAACGGCTTTACGTGCCTTCCGAAGCACGGAAACGCTCGATTTGAAATACCACTAGGCGGTCACCCATCCAGGTACCGACCAAGACAGACGTAGCTTAACTTTGCCGATCGATTAAGAACGGCTAATCATGCTACACCACGAGCGCTTCATACGGTACATGATTAGCTAACCTCACATCCGTCACCAAGCCAAGGTCCTCTACATAGTAAAAAAAACTAAAGCTTTATAAAAATAGCAATAACTATGAAGCAGATATGTAATAATTGGACTCTTACAAAAATCTTAAACCGACTTCAAAGTACACTAAGAAGTAATCAAATCCTGATCTGATGACAATGGGACCAAACGGGAAGTGTACTCTTCCAGACAAAAAAATATTTTTCCGAGTTATGAGGTAACAAACATAAAAAAAAACATCCTAATTGAGAACCTATTTTTTTTGAAGTCGGTAAAAAAGAGCATAGTATAAATGGTTTTACTTTGTTACAGATCACCACACGCATTGCAATGGATAAGAGCAAGACAGGGAACTCTCCCAGAGCGACGGCCACGCGAGTACTTGCGCTCCTACTCGTCATATGTCTCGCTGAGTGCGCTACAGGTAGGAAACCATTATCAAAAGCACGCAATTGTCGTCACTGAGACTTAAATATAATTAATGTGGTAACTTCAGTAGCTTTGACCTTCATTAGTGCTCTACTAGGGCATTAAATGACATTAACTTTCGATACAAGCTTCTTTTGAAAATAGTAATTGCTGATTTTAGTGGAGGCTCTTCTCAAATGAAACCTTCCGAACCGGAGCTCCACCGCGTAACGTTGGTGGTAATTGTACCGAACACCATTTATGAAGTTCATCCAATCAGGGCCCACGAATAGTCATCGTCGTACCACGTCATTCGTTACCATTACCACCAAAGATACGCAATAGCCCGGCAGGTACTAGAGTATTCGGTATTTTGGAACTATTCATGGGCGAAGCGTATGCTTTTGTTTGAACTTCTTTTATTATTACAAGTATGACATATGTTTGATTATCAAATTGTATATTTATAAGGAAATTAATGGATTAATCTTATTTTGTATGGTATCCAATTTAAATACACCTAAGAGTGTGATTCTGTGGCATACACCCATTTCAAAAGTAAAACAATTTATTTATAACAGCCATATAAATCAGAATTGAAGGGCCGGTCGTCTTAACCCACCTTAATGCTAAAGGCCCTCCGTAAAGTTGGAGTTTTTCCAAAATTTCTCCTTAAAAAGAGAGTAAAAATACACCATTAATGCTTTTCACCTTTCAGTAATTTCCTAAAAATATACTCTACAATTAAATCAAGTTGATAATTAATATACATTGATAATTAAAGGTACTAAGAATATGTATTTAAACATAAAATATCCTGATATCAGTAATTAACTTAATTTTAAACAGACGTAAAATTTATCTCTACATTAGAAAAACATTCAACATTTTCAGTAATAATAACAGCTCTATATTTAGTAACAGATTCCAATTTATTTAATTAGAAATGGACTCTATGTATATAATTTTAAGTGCTGCAATGGACAAGGAGCTAAATAGAGGACTATTTTAAAGCGTTATCTATACAACTTGTAGCAAAATATATATGTGAATTTCTCACAATATAGTTTGTGTTTTTTCACAGTTTGTATGAGAGACGGAAACCCAAACGTTTCGTAGGAAAACTATATAAAAAAAAACTAGCTTTTTATTTAGAAAAATCACCCATTTCCAGTGGTCGGAATGACTTGATATTTGATATACATTAGTAATTATATTGGAAGACAATGCAAGTACCTACAGTCACCAAAAAGCTTGTATTAAAAATGTTTTTTTTTTTAAACTTATATCATAATAAATTTGCATATCTGACGGGCTAGTTGGCGCAGTAGGTTAAGATTCCACCTATCGCGCCGCAGATCGTGGGTTCGATTCCCACACAGGACATGCACTTGTGTGCATGAACATGTAATGTCCTGAGACTGTTATGTATAATAAGTATGTATTTACAAACAAAAAGTAGTTTGTGTATTATATCGGTTATCTGGTTTCCATAATACTAGCTCTGCTTAGTTTAGGATCAGATGACCGTGTGGGAGGAATGTTCCAGGATATTTATTTTATATTTATCAATAGGCTAGTGTCCTGAAAAGATATATTTAGGCCGTCATTTTACGTCACATTATCAAAGAATACATGGGTTGTTTGTTTTGTCAATCAAACAAAAATTGACGAAGGTATGGTACGTTGGTTATTTAAATGAGTCAAAATCTTTTATCGTAGATAGAAACTAAATTCTAGCCTCAATATAAAGAAAGAAAGAAAGAAAGAAAGAAATACATTTATTTATACCACCAGAACGCACAGAATACAAAAAAATAGGTACATACAAAAAAAAAAGTAACAATAATATTGAAGAATAAAACAGTAGAAACAAACAATAATAATAATAATCTGTGCGTCGCGGAGTAAAAAAAAGGCCCCGACTCAGTAGGTATAAAGTTGTGGGAACTACCCACAACACTGGTATTCTGCCGGCACCTTGTGACGCGTGAGTCACGAACATCGGCGAGCAGGTCCTTACAAGAAATATAAAAAAATCCAAAATCAAAGCAAAATATAATGTGCCATTAACGTAATAAAACCAGAAAAAACCTAATATTCCCTGAAAACATAATGTTAAGGCTTATTCTAAATCTAAGACAAATCTCATGTTCAACATTTACGTACGAAAAAATGCCTACGGCTAATGGCTTAGGCGAAATGAAAACCTGAAAACGTGCCACGTATAAGCGACAAATAGGTAAGTTTCACTTTAATTTCGGTACCAGCCCCCCTAGACAAGATGGTTATCGACATTCGTTATCGTTAGTAAACGATGAACCTTTGTATGGGATTGACATTTCAAATCGAAATATCACGTCATTTTTAACAGTCTCTTATGTCAATCCCATACAAAGGTTCATCGTTTACTAACGATAACGATTGTCGATAACCATCTTGTCTACTGCCCCTGGGTCATTTGTTATGAGACTTAAAAAAAAACATTAATGGAACACATTTTTTGCACCCTACTACAAGGACAATCATCATCAGCCTATAACGTCCCACTGCTGAGCACAGGCCTCCTTTCACAAATCAGGGTGAAAGGGAATGGGCAGATACTCCACCACGCGTGCCCACTGCGGATCGGTGGAGGTAGGCTAGTGGCCAACCTACTGTTGGAATTTTTCAAGCCGCCTAGGAGGCATTCAACTAGCTTAACGACTATCACAATTAAGTGATAACCGGGACCAACGGCTTCACGTGCCTTCCGAAGCACGGAAACGCTCGATATGAAATACCACTAGACGGTCACCCATACAGGTACCGACCACGACAGACATAGCTTAACTTTGCCGATCGATTAAGAACGGCTAATCATGCTACACCACGAGCGCTTCAAGGACAATAGTCACCTCTAAGTGTGTCACACGATCATGATGTTATGCTTTCAGCTCTCTTTCCCTGTGTGTGAGACTCCAAAGTGAAGAAGACCAAATTTTATATACAGAATGCTTAAAAACTTCTAAGGCTTTGTGGGTTACTCAATATGTTTAGTTTTACCATACCAGTGACTCTATGGCTAGCTAGCTATAATATGCTTCCTTTCCAGAGTTTGTTATATTCTGGTCACATCAGCATTTAATACAGTGAGATAATGGTAAAAAACTGCTATAATTTCATGAAAATATAAATATTGTTAAACTAATATTTGTGACGGTAATCTAATATACCCTTACATAATTATTAAAATTACCATGACCATAACTTTAACCTCAAGTACTTGGGAAATAATGTAAAGTTGTTCAAGTTGCGTACTTCGAAAAACTACAGAAAAATTGATAATAATATATATATATATATATCTCAAATATATTGTAACTACATTATATTTGAACAAATCTCATGAGCAAACAATTTGAACAAGTTAGTGTTTGCCCAAACTTTGCACAAATGTTTGTTTGACACTTCGAGAACGATTATCAACTCAATTTTGTGGACATGACTTAAATGCTTGTTTTATTTTGGAGTAAATAAATAATAATAATTTGAGTTATCGTATTTAGACGAACCAAAGTGTGCTACGAAAACTGCTACGAAAACCGCTACGAAATGTGTTTCAAGAAACAAAATTATAAGTTATCAATTATAATTATGTAAATTATCAATTCACTTCATTTTGAAATTGGAAATGTGTAGTTCAAATTTAGGGCTCTGCTACATCTACTATGTGTACCTCAAAATCTTATATGACATTTTAAATGTATTAGGAACCAAAAAGGCAAAAAAGGAACCCTTATGGTGACACTCCGTCCATCTGTCCCTCTATCCGTCAATCACACTACAATATTTCAGCAATAACCAATGCTGAAATGAAATTTGGAATAGTTTTAATTTTATATGTTAGCACTTTTGGGCTAATTAATAAAACTATTATAATTTATTACGTAGATACATAAAAGATATACAAGATACTGCTTAAAGCTATAATAATCTAAAATAAAGGCCCGCACCTCATACAAATTTACAACTTTAGGCTAGGACTTTATGATTTTCTTGAATAAAAAACCAACTAATATTTTCACTCCAGGTAATTTACATGAGCGAAAAACTTTTTTGTTAGTCTCAGAGTCGTAAAACAAAATTTGTTTATTTTGATTAGTTGTATGACCAACTTTCATCGTAGTTTAGTTAGCACGAGACTTGCGACTCTGTATCATCTTTTTAAAACGACTTCCTTTTTACAATTATCTTTAAATATCTAAGTATCTGCCGGGGACATCGAAAACCTTCTATTAATTATGATCATTTAATTTCTCATTACATAATACCTTCATAACCTAGTAAAACAATTGTTTGAGAGCATATCTAAACAATGAATGTATAAACAATAGATACTTAATGATAATTGAGACTTCAATTGATTTTCATTCTGCCTACGTGAAGATTTTTGATCCTAAGTTTACAATAGTATTATTAAAATTACAATGGCGGTAGGAAAATAGTATATATGTTTATAAATACTATACGAAATTTATTAGTTTTACAGTCTGTAAGTATATCATGTATCTCAACCTCTATACCAACTAATAAATTGGTCATAAATAAGCCAAATGTTTGCCAAAGATATTAAATCTAGCTCTTAACGATCTTCATAAAATGATGACCGACACACAAACATTTACTTTGTTAATCTTAATTTCGAAAGAGACAGATATAGTACCTTTTAATAAAATAATCGTCTGGTTAAAGAAATATATTATTGGATTTGCATATTACGATAGTATTTGACGAGCAAATTTCTGTAGCTATCGGCTATCTGATCCCAAACTTAGCAGAACGTGCTATGGAAACCAGATAACTAATATACTACACATACATGTTTTTTTTTGCAAATACATATTTAATATAGATAATTATATCCAGATAACACTCATATAGATATAATTATACGTGAGGACATGCAGACACGTTCATGCACACAAATGTTTTGACTTTTAAATTATGATCGTTGACTGTTTTTTTTACAGTCGCTGGACTAATTAATCTTTTCAAACAACGAGGGTTGAAACATTTTCCACTGAATGAGCTTACTGTAATTTAACAACATCACATACATTTGTGTCCATACCATGGAGATACACATGATACCCATGATGTTGAAAGCGTCAATAGACTACGGATACCGCTTACCATCAGACGGGCCGTATGCTTGTTTGCTACGGAAAATATGCCTTTGGATTCTTATAAATCACAGTAAAGACATGATTTAGTCAGTGTTTTTAATAAGAAATATGTCAATGGTGCCGATTCTATTGTAAATCGTACAAAACTAATTTTAGTCACATCACATCTCTTTCTTACGAGCGCTTGTTTTGCCTTACACATGGCACGGGGACACACCATACGTCGCGCTTTGAGCGGGACTGTCACGCTGTTACCCGCTTATAAAATATACCACTTTAGCAAACAGAACAAACGATAATTTAATTTAGTTAGTTGTCTATTATTTTTCGGTCCGAAGAAGTTTTTTTCTCTAAAATAAAAAATATTGACAAATGACCAAACGCAGCATTGAATACCATTTTGATTACCAAACTAACATCAAAAGAACATGTAATGAGGTCCATTCCTACTTGACTTGAAAATTAGACCCGATATTTTGAAACTGATTTGCTCTGCATATTACTATACCTACGTAATAATACGAAACGTTAGACGTTAGAACTTAGAAGTCAAGTCGTAAACGTGAAAACGAAGAATACCTAGTTCTTAGTTTTCTATTAAAATCACTTTTTTTAATAATGCAAAAGGCTTCCCTATCTAACGAACAAAAAATTATGGTCGCGTTATGCATGAATGCAACTTGACCGGACACGCAGCGTATATAATATAGTATTGTAAAATAAGAACTTTTATCGACAACAGCAGGTTCGTAGGCATACGAAATACCCCCCTGGGTACGTCCATGTCCGCAGCATCGTTGCGTGGGCTTGTCTTCAAGTAAGAATGGAAGGTCTATTTATATTTAATACTTTCTTAGTCTATTATATGTGAAAGCTCCCTGTAATAGGTACTATGTTACGTCATTTCAAAAACTGAATGGATTCTAATTAGTAAAATTATAAAGTTTTATTCTAGATCAACAAATGTCATGCATTTCCACGTAAAACGTGAACGAACGAAGAAGTTAATATAAACAAATGCGTGACAGGTTCGTTGGGGTAGGTTCAAACACGACATGTTATAGAGTAATTAATAAAAATAAGGAAATCGATAACATCAATAATAATTATAATGTCCCACTGTTGAGCACAGGGCTCCTTTCACAAATGAGGGTGAAATGGACTGGGCGATACGCCACCACGCGTGCCCACTGCGGATTGGTGGAGGTAGGCTAGTGGTCAACCTACTGTTGGCATTTTTCAAGCCGCCTAGGAGGCATCCAGCTTAACGACTATCACAATTAAGTGATAACCGGGACCAACGGTTTTACGGGCCTTCCGAAACACGGAATGTAGGTTAATAAGATATAGAAAAATTTCATTGTATTGTGTGCAGTGATGAATAAAGTTTTAGATATAATTATATAATAAGACAAAAATAAATAAAAGATAAGGAAATAAAACCATTAAATAAATCGACTCATTACATTGTATAGTTATAGATCAGTCGAGATTTAAATACAAATAAAATATTATCTCACATCAAAAACGTTATCATACATTACATAAAAATAAAAATGTGTAATCGATTTAAAAATCATCGATACATTTTAAAAGGCCATTTAGCCACACGACGTCGAGCGATTGTATCGATACTTTCATTTGAGCTGCAAGCGGGAGACTGGCCGTTTCCGACCTATAGCCGTTCGAAACAATACTAATATAACATCTATTTCATCCACAGAGCAGAGAATTAACAGTAGAGGTAGCAAGACCTCGAATATTATTGAGAAAGTCAACGGGTGGCGCAGTCAACGCGGAGGTATGTCGGTAACGATCATGAAAACGCATGCGCTTGAATGGCTGTAAATATAATTCGCGATCGATGCACTGATGTTAGTAGATAGTTATTGGCTGCAAACATTCGCACGAAACGATTCATTATTCGGTGTTTAAATAAAGGCGCTGCCTCTGAGTTCGTTCTCTACTCTGCGCTTGGTAGTTCCATAGCTTATTAAAGGGTAGGCGAATTATCATTTTTATAGGTAACATGCTGTGGTCAGGCGAATGTTGTTTCTATGCATGCGTTTGCATACTGATTCATTAATTTTCCTTATGCACTTTTCACAGAAACAGGGCGGTAGTTTTTAATTCTTAGAAAAATTTATACGCTATACCGGTTAATGTGTACGATGAAAGCGCTGTCAAGGCTAATTACATTGTAGAATTGTGTTATATTCATCATATTTTATCAATAATGCAGAAATTCGTAGAATTTATTTTACATAACTTTTGTTAGGAAAATAACATAAAATTTTAAATAAGCAAAAGAAATATTAGCATAACAGTACCTAGCAAATAATTTTAAACCAAAATTTCAGTAAATTATTGAATTTCGGATGCGTTTAACTTTTACTGCGTTTGTCAACAAATACTTGGAACAATCAAACTTGATGCCTTTGTCATTTTACCTTTTTTATTGAAATTACATCGGCATGGTATGTTTGGTTGCTTCTCAAGGGTGTATAAATTCTAACATACAGACCAAAGTCAATTCATCATTATCATCAGCCTATAATGTCCCACTGCTGAGTACAGGCCTCCTTTCACAAATCAGCGTGAAAGGGAATGGGCAGATACTCCACCACGCGTGCCCACTGCGGATCGGTGGAGGTAGGCTAGTGGTCAACCTACTGTTGAAGTTTTTCAAGCCGCCTAGAAGGCCTCCAACTAGCTTAACGACTATCACAATTAAGTGACAACCGGGACCAACGTACGTTACGTGCCTTCCGAAGTACGGAAACGCTCAATTTGAAATACCACTAGGCGGTCACCCATCCAGGTACCGACCACGATGGTGATAGCTTAACTTGCCGATCGATTAAGATCGGCTTATCATGCTACACCACGAGCGCTTCAAAGTTAATTATTTTGATATTAAGATATTTACAACAGATATACAGAATATATATGTATAGAAAATTTCCTCTGTCGCTGTCGATTATCGGCACGGTTCCTAATAGTGCGTCCATGCTTGGCGAACCGAGCACGAGCCGATACACGAATGAGCTCACTGCGAGCACGATTCGCGTACCGTGGGTGGACGGGCTTGCGAGCCTCGAACGAGCGCGATTGTCAGTTTTTTCACGAACAAAGGGATTCGCATCGTGCTCGATGTAGGCTCGTTGGAGGTTCGTTCGTGGCTCGGCTCGTGCTCAATTCGCATAGCATGGACGCACCATAACAAGTTAGCAGCATTATTTGTAGTTTATTATTTTTTCTAAAAAAAATCTTTTTAACTTATTTCTGCGTCAAGAATTTGTTATAACAATTAGATATTACATTCATACAAGGAGATTGCATGATCGCTCTGGCACCTAATCTGGCACTGATGCCAGCGAATGCTTTGTGCTATTACAATAATAAGACAGGTGTGTAATTACAGACAGAATTATTAATATTAACACATATTATGGGATCACAATGTTTATTATTTTATGATTTCAGTTAGGGTTTTGGAATATACGCAAAACATGAATGATACCTGTTTTTTAATGTAAGAATGACTGAATAGTAAGGTTACATACTTTGAAGAAACATCTTTAATTTTAGGAACATTTTATAAAATAATTTCGAAGACAATTAATTGACCAATTTTCAGTAAATATGTATGTAAAAGCTCAGAAATAGAGGAGGTTCTCAGTTCAACGCGTATTTTCTTCATTCAAAACGACTATTTATTTTTACATCCTCTACTGTACAAAAATAATTGTATAATAATGTTTTTTTTTACTTTTGAAGGATAGTGAAGTGTGATCATCGTCTGTAAGTAAGTAAGTAATCATACTTACATTCCAAATATTAATTTACTTAAGTGATGCCTTCTTCCTGTCGCGGACTATAAGCATCAACTATTCGACAAATATTCGCCTATGTTATAATTTATTATGTATCATACAAGGATAATTAACCATTCGAAAAATACAGTGGTTAAAAACTATCTCAAGTCCATTTTCATAAATATAATTCTGTAGCTGTTTTTTACTCAATCATACCGTTATGGCAGAATGAATTTGGATGAAACATTGTACATGGATAAATCTTACACTACAATAAATTATAGGACACTTGAATGCTAATAGAACTTCAGGTCACTTCAGGCGAAAAAATTGCCGGTTGGAAGTAAATATGTCTGTCTTTTTATTTGTTGTTTGTTATGGAAATAGGATACATTCAAAATTAACGAAGGACAGCTAGCTGGTAATTTACAGAACATATTGCTTGTTTTTAGGGAAGTGATAGGTCAGGCTCAAAAGACTAGAGTTCCTGACTCAGTGTAGTTCTTGATATATGAATAATGTCCTTACCACTACTGCTATTTATAGCAACATAATACTTATAATTTGGCGTTAGAGTCCATATATCATTGTCTCGCTGGTAGCCACTACATTGCCTTTAATCTTAGTTCAGGTCAAACTGTTCTAGGATGTGGACTACATAGAATTTTAGGACAACTAATTTACGTCGATAGCCCCTTTTTTTGGTCTTGGGGCCAAGGCTGCTAAAATGTCATACTGACACGATACTATTGCAGTTTCATTATCTATGAGCCGATGTGCGCAGTCTACTGATTAATAATAATCTCATACTGAACGAAAGGATTTTTAGTACAAGAACTGTCAAAACTGACAACTAAAAGATCATTGTGGCACGATTGTAGTTTCAGTAGAAAATCATCGGAAAGCTATTGTGTTAGTAGACTACCAAAACTATAAAATGTGACTAAATAGTCATATTATGTATGTTCCAATGAACTTTCAGGAACATAATTGTAATAGCAGACTTGGGTCCCATGACACGCAATTTTACACATGTAGAACTTCAATGTCATAATATCCCGAATGCTACATTGGACAAGACTCCAATGTTTATATATCTTATGGATAAGTCTGAGATCTAACTTATGAAGTTATTAGAAATATACTTAGGTATGTAATAAAATAAGCCTCAAAAGGAGGAAATATGCAACTCTTGGAGACTGTTACATATTTCTTCCTTGAGAGGCGCGCAGTTTGGGATGGGACCAAAGAGCTGGCGCTTACCTCGGGCAACGCATTAGCCTTGCAGTTCAACGAGGTAACGTCGCCAGCTTCTTGGGTACCCTGCCTGCAGGCGGCGATTTAGACGCAGTTTTTTATTTATAATTATTTTCATGTATATAATATTTTAATTTTTATGTAGTTTAGTAAATAACTTCTTTATGTTTCCCTATAAATGTAGCATATGTTGACTATGATAAAAAATAGCCAATACAGCAGGTATGTAATAAAAAAAATATTACATTTATCAAGCGTGCAAAATATCATACATTTTGTATTTCCGATTAGATGTCCTATTGACCCATTTAAAGAAAATCTTGTGATATAAAATTTTTCAAACGAAACGGAATAGAAATACGTCGCGACACCTTTAAACAATTCTATCTCGATGTAAAGGCCATCCGACCAATCCTGTCATATGAAGTCAAAGGTATTTCTCACATTATTTGTCCACGGGGAAATCTTTACGCATCCGAACAGATTTATAAGCCATTTTGTTTCTAACAAACGTATTGAATGGCTATCCTTTTAGATTCGATTGATATGAAGGAATTATGGTAAATGTTCTATAAATAACAATTATGATGATATTTTGAAGTAGGCTATACCTTTATTGGTCGGTAGACAGTATAAAATGATTGATGCTTTAAATTAGGAAGAGATATTGTGATTGAGAAGTATCATCGATTAGTTATTACTATTTTTCCTTCGTAGGCGTGGTAAAATATGATTAAATAATTGCTTCGTTAATAATATATGCATTAAAATAAACTATAGTCATCATCATCATCGTCATCAGCCTTTAATGTCCCACTACTGAGCACAGGCCTCCTTTCACAAATCAGGGTGAAAGGGAATGGGTAGATACTCCACCACGCGTGCCAACTGCGGATCGGTGGAGGTAGGCTAGTGGTCAACCTACTGTTGGAATTTTCAAGCCGCCTAGCTAGAAGGCCTCCAACTAGATTAACGACTACCACAATTAAGTAATAACGGGGACCAATGACTTTACGTGGCTTTACGCTCGATTTAAAATACCAATAGGCGGTCAGCCATCCAGGTACCGACCACGACGGTGGTAGCTTAACTTGCCGATCGATTAAGAACGGCTTATCATGCTACACCAAGAGCGCTTCAAACTCTAGTAGTTCTGAAAAACTATCTATCTATCTAGTAATGAATAAACATATAAAATATTTATGATAAAAATACTGAAACATTTCATAAGCCTATAAGAAAATCTTTTGTTGAGATATCACATACACGTGTCTGGGGAGAGTGCAAAATTGATTTGAGGATCGTAAAAATACCCTGTACCTAGTATAGTAATCCTAGGTTAGGTATAAACAAATAGGTTCACAGAATCAGAAGCCGGCAATTGGGTGAATATATTTATCCTCGAAAATTCAATCAACATTTACGACATTTAATACCGACGTTTTCGTATAGCTTGAATAAAGATTTAGTGTCGTAAATAAAATATTTAAAATAAAAAATAAATTCCTCTAAATAATTTCTGCCACTCATTCAAATTTGGAGCTTTAAAAATACTGTATTTTTTTTAAATAATGACGAGTTCTGTAACGTCAAAAGATAATATGACCAACATAATAACACAAATAACCATAGACTATAGCATAGAATATAGCATTTCAGCATCATAGATAAACGGTACAGAGTGCTCTGTGACAAAAGCTCTTTGGTACCATATAGGTCAAGATGCAGTTTATTGGATATACAGGATGATCACATTAAATGGACTACTTCGGCTAATGCACCTATGGTATATTTATGAGGTTCTATGAGCGTACATTGTCTTTAATCATAGAGGTTTATAGTAGAGATCAAGTCTGTTATATTAGATCTATTGAGAGGTTTTAAATATGTTTTGTATTTTACATAAACAATTTTATGTTTAGTTTAAGAGAGGTAGAGCGTAGCGTTAATCCGCTCAAAGAGCAGCTCGACTGGGGAAGTACCTTACAGAATACCGCAGCTAAATAACTTTATGTTGTGTAAAGTTGTGTTTCTGTGCGTGAGTAAGGTCGCCAGAGCTCATTGGGGAGGAGGGAAAGGTCGGTAACGCGTGAGCAATGCTTCGTGTGTTGCAAGCGTCCATATGGCTACGGTAACCGCTTACCATCAGGTAGGCCGTAGCTTGTTTGCCAACTTAGTCGTTTTTTTTTGCTTTCTTGACTCTCTACCTCTTCTCTTCTTTTCTGACTCTGAAATATTTAGGTTCGAACTATGTTTCGATTTTGTATTTTTTGGATTTGTTGTTTTTTTTTTTTCAGATAGAAGAAATAGTAGTTGGTAATTGAAGTTTGGTTTGTTAAATGGTCAAGCGACACCATTCTTTAATTATAAATATCGGGAAATACTGGTGCACATTCTGTTTTAAATCGCACTAAACTAATTTTAGTCACATCACATCTCTTTCTTCCAAACATGATTGAAAAGGATAGTATAGCCAAAACTAATGGATATGATTTAAAATAAACTCAACAAACCAATAATTATTATTTTTAATAAAAATTAACAAATTACAAAAATATCGCGAACAATAAAACGTGACGTAGCCGAATTAGAATCTACCCTCAGAAATATAGACAACCGCACCGGAGCACGTCTCGAGCAAAAGTGATCCGATACATTATGGCTGTGTTGCCCTTCTCTTCGCTTCGTCCGCACATTGGCCAGTAGTTTGGGTTGCCACAGCGCTATCTGGTATTGGACTGTTCTCTAACACGGCCTCTCCTGACCTGGGGACGTCCTCGTCACCTTTTCCTTGATTGATCTGTGGTTGTCCCTCATCATCAATCACTTCTATGACCACCACAACGTCTTCGTCTGCAGGATTGGACTGAGATGCTTCTTGGCTGGCTGAAGTGGACTCGGATGTGCCTTGCTCTGCTAGCATTGCATCAGCGACACTCGTGACCACTCCACTGGACCCGGAAGTAACCTGGCCCGATGTAGTCGACTCAGGATCATTTTGGTCTGCACCTGCATAAGAAAACATACCAGTTAAGATAAGATCACGCAATGACCACCATTTAGTGAGGCTTTCTCACAAAAAGGTTATATTCGGGGTACGCCCCTGGACTTATTGTGAGGTCTGCTCACCGCGAGGTCTGCTCGTAACAGATCGTGAGGTCTGTTTGCTGAAGATGCGTGAGGTCTGCTCACATGCGAGGTCTGCTCGCCAAGGATACGTGAGGTCTGCTCACATGCGAGGTCTGCTCGCCAAGGATACGTGAGGTCTGCTCACATGCGAGGTCTGCTCGCCAAAGATGCGTGAGGTCTGCTCACATGCGAGGTCTGCTCGCCAAAGATGCGTGAGGTCTGCTCACATGCGAGGTCTGCTCGCCAAAGATGCGTGAGGTCTGCTCACATGCGAGGTCTGCTCGCCAAGGATACGTGAGGTCTGCTCACTAAAGTACCATAAGTACCACAAAAATACGTAGCTCACCCTCGAAGAAGGCAGCACATGTATCCGGGGTCCACTCGCCTCTCCAGGGCAACATGTACTCTGCCGCAGCCTGAGTAGTCTTCCCATAGGAGCCGGCGACCAGCTGCAGCTCGTACCGCCCATGGGGTAAAGCTTTGAGTACACGGTAAGGACCGCGCATCCCAGAGTCCAGCTTTCCTGTGGATTGAGACTGCTTTATCACAAAGACCAAAGAATCTACTGCAAAATCTCGAGGAGACCGTCTGTGCTGATTTACAAATGCATCTTGCTGCTCTTGATTCCTTCTTAGACGCTCAGATGTTCGCTGTCTTGTCATCACGCGAAGCGCCTCTCTGTTCTGGCTAGAGCCTTCTACAGCGACATCGCGTACCAGATTACGAATGATAGGTGTCATAGCATCTACACCGATCAAGAGGTTAAGCGGTGAGTTCTGCGTGGTTTTATGTTTAGTGATATTAATCGTGAGTTGTAACTTCCACATAATATTCGCCCATTCCTCTTGTTTATAATTGGTCTGAACTCTGATCAAGTTCAACAAAGTTCGGCAATATCTTTCAACTTGTCCATTGGAGTGATGCATCTCGGGAGTAATCAAATGCAAATCTGACCCCAATTTGGACACCCAATCAAAAAACTCCGCACTTTGGAACATTCGGCCACGGTCAGCGACAATTAATTTAGGAGTACCAAAAAGAGACACAGCATTAGAAAAATGACGTTGAAGCTCACTAGTTTCCTGTCGCATCATCGGGTACAAGAGGCAGTATTTGGAATAAGCATCAACTATTATAAGCACAAACCGATTACCATTCGATTCTGGAAGAGGCCCTAGGGCATCTGCGTGAATGGTCTCAAACGGGCATTCAGGTTTCTCATAAGAGTGAATAGGTTGATGGGTAGATCGAGGCGACCTCTTATGCGCCATACAAACTATACAATGGGACACATATTTCTGGACAAATGCCCGGAGTCCAGGGAACCAGAAATGCTTCAAAATTAGTTCGCACGTCTTTTCTGTACCGACATGGTCATGCTCGTCGTGGAAGATACGTAAAAGGCTAAGTCTATGACCCTTCGGAATAAAGCACAACAGTCTGGGTTGCATTCCAGTTGGACAATAACGATAATACAAGAGATCATTATTTTTTACATACTGTTTGGAATCTAGCTGCCCTTCATTCAGCTTTTGCATGAGTGTTTGTGTTTCCTCATCGGCGGCTTGCGCGATTTGAGCCCAATTTTTAGGCTTTTCTACCCGAACGACATTGACCGGGTTCCGACTTAAGTAATCCGCGTGAGTCATGGAGATGCCCTTTCGGTATTCAAGCGAAAAATCAAAATCCTGCAGATAGATCCACCATCTGGCGACCCTTGGCAACAAATCTTTCTTTCTTTGCGTTAGCTTTAAAGCATTACAGTCCGTTACGACCACGAAATGGGTGCCAACCAGATAATGTCTGAAATGCTGCAGAGCCCTGACAACCGCCAGAGTCTCCAGCTCATAAGAGTGGTATTTGGATTCCGCGCCTTGAGTCAATTTAGAAAAATAGCCAACTACACGTTTATGCCCCGAATCGTATGTCTGAAGTAGCACTGCGCCATACCCCACCGAACTGGCGTCAGTGTGAACCTCGATAGGTAATTTTGGATCATATATGGCAAGTACCGGCTCAGTTATCAAATGATCGATTATTTCTCTCCTAGCAGACTCTTGCTCCCTACCCCAGATAAAAGGAACATTCTTTTTCGTTAATTTGGCAATGCAAGCTATTTTAGATGAAAAACCAGCAATGTACTTTCGAAAATAACCCGCCAACCCGAGAAATTGACGGATTTGTTTAACATTTTTCGGAACTGGGGATTCAGCAAGGGCTTTGACTTTCCCTTTACTCGGCTGTACTTGGCCCTGACTAATTGTACGACCGAGATACTCGACCTTTTTTGATAAAAACGTGCATTTCTTTAAGTTAATTGAAAATCCGGCCTTAGTAAGGGTCGACAACACATCGTGTAGGATTATGAGACCCTCATGAATGGCTTCACTCATGATCAAAACGTCATCGATATACACCAGGACCCTACCAGAATCAATGAGAGGTCGTAGGGTCTTTGTGATGATTCGCTGGTAGACTACGGGGGCATTTGCTAAGCCAAAAGGCATCTTCAAATACTCATAATGCCCCTCTGGCGTTACAAAGCCCGTCAAAGGAATAGACCCTTTCTCCATTGGAATCTGGTAAAATCCCGTTGCCATGTCTAGACTAGTAAAAAATGTATGCCGTCCCAACCGATCAATATGATCGTCGATGAGCGGAAGAGGGAATCGATCTTTAACGGTAATTTCGTTCAACTTCCGAAAATCCACACATAAACGATCTTTACCATCCTGTTTAGTTACAAGTAGCATAGGGCTCGCGTATTCCGATTCGGATTCTCGAATAATGCCTTTCTCAATTAAGTCTTTAATAATGTCACGCACACGCAAAGTTTCAGCCTGAGAAAGTCTGTACGGTCTGTAATTGACTGGCGTATTGCTAGTTAACTTTATAGACATGCTTCCAGTATTGACGGTCGAAATGGAAGTACCAGTTATCAAATGTGACGAAAACTTTTTAATAATTACAAGCAACCTGTCTAAATCATCTCCTGTTAGTTCTGTATTTATCGGTAACTCGTCATAAGACCCGATAGCCAGCACCATATCATGTTTAGGTTCACAGCCAACACGAGTAATGCATTGTTGTTCACGTGTTCGTACGTAGGTGATACCTTCGCGATTAAGTACATCGGTGCCTACTATAACTGGCGTGTTCATGTTCAAACCATCAACCACATACAAATCTACTTCGAGGGTAACATCATTAAACTCGATCGGTAACGTCACAAAATAAGTAGACTCGACCTCCTGACTACCTATTCCTTTTAAAACTCGAAAAGCAGGCTTACGCAGACAGTCAAAGTGTTTAACTAACGCGGATGAAACGAGTGATATAGTCGAACCACTATCGATCAAAACATCAACGGGCACACCCTGTATTACGGCAACCACAATGTCACTATTGAGACTACCCTCCGTTTCACGACAAAAATTGACATTAGCTTGGTTTCGCGATTCTGATTTAATCCTAGCGAAGCATGTTTCCACTTTATGCCCAGGCTTCTTGCAAAATAAACAGGCATCCGTTTTAGATACAGGGTTTGAGGGAGTACTAGCATTAGAATTGTTAGTATTCTCAGTTTTAGGTTTCTTTGTGCATGAAGCCTGTACATGACCGGGTAATCCGCATGAAAAACACTTGCCACTCTCATAACGTCGTTTACGCTTAAAATCTAAAGGCCGTTTGAATTTAGAGTTATTGCGTTGATTTTGTGCCGAAAATGAAGAAGATGATGTTACTGTGGAGGCACTCATAGACGAGGAAGACTTGACATAAATCGAAAAGAATTCTACTAAATCTTTGGGCATTAATTTGGCATTAGTAGCAGCCGCTCGAATCTGTGGGTCAGCGATACCACGAATGACAATAGCCGAGATCAATTCCTCACTCAAACCTGACACAATTCGCAAACGAAGTAAGGAACGACGCACATAATCCGCGTAGGTAGGGTAATTATCTGAGGTAGTTTTCATGACATCAAACAAAATGTTAGCCACGTCAGGTTTCTTTGGACATAAAGGCTTGAACTCTCGTTTAAAATTTGTCCAACTGCGATCATTCGTGACCCACTCATTTAGCCAAACTCGAGCGTCACCTTTTAAACAATTCCCGATTCTAGATAAACACTCATTATCGCTCCAATTATTCGTTGCCTTAGCTCTGTCTACCTCGCTACACCAAACTTCAATATCGTGCAGGTTGGGATCAAAATTCGAAATATAGTAGGGTTGGTTAGATCTCACCGAATTATTGATGGAACGCAACGCGTTTACCAACGCGTCCGTAGGAACCTGCTCCGAAGATGTAGAACCAGCCGTAAACTGCGCACGTGGAGACGCTGTGCTCGTAGACTGCCCATGCGCACACGTGGTTGAACGGCCACGAGCACGTGGCGGTGAACCCAGAGGCGTGCTCGGCGGTGACCGCGCCCTGACATCTTCTTGGTGCTCCGGGGCTGGCTGCGACACGGATGCTGTCGGATGCGGTTGTCTTTCTATCGTCTCAAGCCGATCTAAAATGCCCTGCATTTGATGTCTGAGACTCCGGCGTGACGTTGAGCTACGACTATTATCTCCACTATGATGCTTTTTACGGTGTCTAATTCTACTACGCGATCGCCGATCACAATCAGACATTGTAATCGTTAACTTCGCGACAACTAATACGCGATTATCAAAAACAAAAGAATAACTTCTTATAACGCAACAAATCAAACGTTAACTTAGAAAAAAAAGATCACGAATATCAAAAACAACAAAAAAACTTCTTATTACGTAACGAATCACCACTATTAACACGCTACTAGCTATATACAGAGTTCTACCAGTTATATACAACGTCTTATTGCACTTTACCGAATAAGAACAAAAGACTACTTCGATTATTACGAAAAGTAGTTGATTATCTCACCACCCGAGCTACGAAAAATTATAACGATCTATTTTTAGAAATGTTTGTAAGACACCCGCAATAATGTTAACAAAATTCTAAAGTGGATAAATAACGATAAACCGAACGATAGGGCTGCGAAAGCCGATCCCCGCTTCTGATATAGCCAAAACTAATGGATATGATTTAAAATAAACTCAACAAACCAATAATTATTATTTTTAATAAAAATTAACAAATTACAAAAATATCGCGAACAATAAAACGTGACGTAGCCGAATTAGAATCTACCCTCAGAAATATAGACAACCGCACCGGAGCACGTCTCGAGCAAAAGTGATCCGATACATTATGGCTGTGTTGCCCTTCTCTTCGCTTCGTCCGCACATTGGCCAGTAGTTTGGGTTGCCACAGCGCTATCTGGTATTGGACTGTTCTCTAACAATAGAATATATTTAAAGCGGTAAACTTAGTCTTTGCCGTCTACATTTGCGGGTATTTAGACGTAACCGCGATATATGGCGACTAAATTTATATTGAAAACAAGCATATTAGACTAATTTGACAGGACTAAGTTTCTTACATCCTTTTCTTATGTTCTTTGTTAGAAAGAGACATAGTGAGACTAAATTAGTTTAGTTGTAAACAACAGAATCAGCAGCGTTCTTCACATAACGGCTATATCATCATCATCATAATATCAGCCTAAGGATGTCCACTGCTGAACATAGGCCTCTCCCATTAACTTCCAATTGGAACGGTGTTGGGCCGCTTGCATCCAACGGAGCCCAGCGACTCTGACCAAGTCATCGGTCCACCTGGTGGGAGGTCGTCCGACACGGCGCTTTCCAGTACGTGGTCGCCACTCGAGAACCTTCCTTCCTCATCGGCTATATACCCGATCCCAAACTAAAAAGGGCTTGAAAATAAGGCACTAATAAGGCACTATGAAAATCATACAAATTTTACTTTAAATATTGAGCTATTAACAAAAAGTAGTATATGTATTATATCAGTTATCTGGTTTCCATAGTACAAGCTCTGCTTAGTTTGGGATCAGATGACCGTGTGTGAGGAATGTCCCAGGATATTTATTTATTTATTTATTTATTATTACTACCTATAGAGAAGCTATCATACGCAAAGGCTATGTCACATTTTTTTAAGAGACAACTAATGTTCTCTTTAGCGCTGATAAAATAATGAGTCGTCTAAGCAGACAGTAGAAACACTTGGCGCTATCAGAACGGTTTTAGGAGTATTTTCCTCGCAAACATCGTGATTTTCACGGCGCTTACGCGTTTCGTTCATCGTTCTACAACGACAATTGTGGCCGTATGGCCTCACTTCAACGGAACATAGTTATGATGTGTGGCGTCTTCTCAATGACTTAAAGAAAATTAAAATAAAATTAAGGAATGAATAATTAGATTAATGTTCAATACATTTTAGAATTTTTTATGAAGTTCTGAAAAACCTTTACTGTGCCCCAAAAAAATTTATCAAACTCAAACTGTTAAATGAAAATAAAATTGTAAGAACAATATTATTTTCGTCTAATTATACATGTTACTAAATAACTAAAGTGAACAATTGAACAAACTTACAATTTGTGATGACGTAATCAAACTTCAGTATTATTTAAGCCAGTGTTATTGAAATTATTCGTCTATAACTAACCGAATTGATAATAAGTTACCATAAGTTTACGAAACCAAAATAACCCGTCAAAGCTCCAGTTTTCCTGGATCCAATTTTGCTCTAAAAGATAGTCTTAGTGATTGTCATTTACGACATTACGTAATTTAAGAAAATTGATAGACTCAATAAATTGGTACTAATAAAACATGATAGGAGATACAAAAAAAAATGGAATTGCATGTGTCGTTTTCATACCAATATTTGAAACAGCATGCTTCGGAATGCATGTTTTTTCAACAATGTTACAGAAAGGTTAAATTTTTAAATGATAACTGTATACCGGCTTTTGTCGGATACCGAATAAGCCAGTTAATCTATAAATATTTTAAAAAATCGGTACACATTTATCATTATTATTTTACTAATTTTGATGCCCTATTCTCTGTTACAGGTTCATGCTTAAGTTACGGACATTCGTGTTGGGGTGGTGAGTATTATTTTTATCATAATAGAAATAAATATTAAGGATTTCAAAATCTAAATATAACTAATTCAAAATCTAAATATAACTAAAAGGTGCCCAGTACTTTTGTTATTCTAATTTGCAAAATTCCCAAATTTAAAAACGTATTTCATGAACTGGTAAAAGAAGTTAAAATATAATACAAAATGTAAGCTTGCATTAATCCTTAATCTAACATTACTAAATGATAATTTGGCCGAGGGTGTACCTTCACCTTAATTTAAGAACGGTAATACATATTGAATTATACAATCTTTACAAATTCAGATAATTGCTCTTCAAAAATGCCGCTTATTTTCCTCCCCAAAAGAACTACTTTACGCTACAGATAGCTAATGGTTCTCACATACTTGTATCAACCCGTTATGGCTTTACGAAGTGAGCATTATCGTCAATATTGGTTTCATTTTAATCCACCGGCTTACTCTATATCGTGTTATAATACACTGTCCACTCGCCACAGATAATATTAGTTTTATTACTACAATACTATAGGTTTATTATGTTGGTAATGCGCTACGTGCAAAACTGAATCTTCATCTATTATTTATTTAGGAACATAGGAATTACTGTTGATATTTGCAATAATTCTATTTTAATTAATAATAATAAGTATTTTATTGCCAAAACACAGGTTAAAATTTAATTTAATGGTGAGCTCTGACTCCTAAACTAGGGGTTGTCTGTATCTCAGGAGCCAGAATTTGTCATTGTATAAACCTATTCAGCGTTTCAAACTATAGTTATTCTTTTCCCGGCAAAATATAAATACAGATGACTTGGTGGATCAGATTTGGATTAAACTTACTTTAAAACAACTTTAAGCCTAGGGCATCTGTGCCTAAAGGGTGCCAACGGGACTCTATTACTAAGCCTCCACTGTCTGTCCGTATGTCTGTCAGAGGGCTGTATCTCAAGAATCTTAATATAAGTAGACAGTTGAAATTCTCACAAAATGTGTCTATTGCCGCTATAACAATAATTAATAAAAAATATATTAAATTAGAAACGTCTTTACGGAAACCTTCGTGTTCGAGTCCGATTCGCACTTTATATTCATTGGGAACATAAGCTTGTAAATTGTCAATCTTAGACTTACCTTTTCAAATTCAAGCTCCGAGATTTAACTAACTCTTACTCTTTCGTCCATATCTAGACTGCCTACCCTTCGATAACGTTACGATAGGTACAATAATGCAGCTCTGTTCATGATCACTGTGTAGATTTCCGGCTTTTCCCACGGTGTTCAGTTAACAGATCGATCTAACAAATGACTTATTATCACAGTGTACCCTGATAATGCTATCATAATATATGATACATTACCTTTGATATCATATACGCCGTTTCGATAGTAAGTACCCTTGTAATAATTTGTGCTTTTTAAATCTATCGAGACTACAAAGAGCTGTAGTCTACAATACAAGTAGCATGGAAGTCTGATATTTTTGATAGATTGATGTATTCGATCGAAATGTTACTTGATTATCTTTCACGTCAACCCCAAACAGAAGTGTCGCGGCTTCGCCCGCGTGGCCTACAGGAAACAAATGACATAATTTTTCTACAACCATAAAACAAACAACTTCATATCACTTCGAGGGTGGAATTATTAAAAACGCTGAGACACGTATAAATTAATTTTCAATCTTCAGCCTAAACACAAAATTTGAAGACGCTAACTTCGAAACTGACAGACTTTCATACAAACTTTCATCCCCTAGTTTACCCTCTTATGGGTGGAATTTCGAAAAACCCTTTCTAATGGATACCTACTCTTCACAAAGAATATACCTTCTAAATTCTATATCTCTAGGACCAGCGGTTAGGCTGTGAATTGATATATCACTCAGTCAGTCAGGACTTTGAATTTTATATATATTTGGCAGTATATAACACGTGGAGATTTCGAGATGGCATATATTCGAAATCTATTATTCAGTGTTGGTCCTAAAAACTTGTTCAGCATGACTAACCCAACATAGGTTTCGAAAATATGCCATCTCGAAATTTCCACCCAGTATACTAAAATTGGAACGATACAGGGAATGGCCCCTGCGCAAGGATGACATGCAAAATCGTGAAGCGTTCCACATTTTTTTTATATGTACTTGCTTCGGCAGTAGATATATAGATAACAATTTTACAGCTTTCTTGTATAGGGAGTAAATTAATAAATATTTTAAAGACATTTATAACCCTGAAGTATATCGCCAAACACCTCGGATCGGTGTGTTCCGACAGCTGCACTTGAGCCAGATTCTTCTAGGCTTTGTGTGCCTACCACCTCCGGCCACATCTTTCCATGGTGAAATTGGGCATACGTATACAAATAAACATAAAATTGGATCTTGTTCAGCCACTTATGTCAGTAACATAGTTTTGACAGAAAAAAAACTAAGGCTTTTAGTTTCTGAAATAACGCGGTTACGTTTTAAATGGCAGCCAAATTATCAGAGGTCATTATTAGTTATCATTATGATACATTTTTATGCACAAATGGGACAAATTAGGCTGCAGAGCGTGCCAAAGAAATAGACATACATACTTACATACATACACTCGAAAAACATAACCCTCCTTCCGAGTCAGTCGGGTAAAAAGGGGACAAACTCTAATATCGCTGCACAATCACACAAATATAAAATCAACAATTTGACGAGCCAGTTGGCGCAGTTGGTTAAGAGCAGTTAAGAGTCTGGTAAAGAATCCACCAATTGCGCCGCAGGTCGTGGGTTCGATTCCCGCGCAGGACATGCATTTGTGTACATGAACATGTCTGTATGTCCTGAGTCTGGGTGTAATTATGTATACTAAGTATGTATTTACAAACAAAAAGTAGTAGGTATATGTATTATATCAGTTATCTGGTTTCGATAGTACAAGCTCTGCTTAGTTTGGGATTAGATGACCGTGTGTGAGGAATGTCCCAGGATATTTATTTATTATTATTTATAATCAAAATGAATAAGAAAAAGTAGATACAGTTTTTTTTGTATTTTGTGATTTCTGAGTTATTCTAATAGAAATAGTTGATCATAATGATAAGTACACTCTTTTCATGAACACCTTACGTGAAAATTGTAGCATTAAATTAATTTCTCATGCGTGCATTCTGTAAGGTAAATATCACGGTTTTTAATCAACTCTACCTACAAGTGAATCCACGTCATTGTATTCACTGACATTACGAGATTAAAACGTCGCCAGGTGATGGCTAGCGTATTAATTTAGTTTAATTAATGCTTCGTACAGTGACAACGTCCTAGTGTGGATTTAATATATTAACTAAGTATAACAATACGAGGACTGTCAACAATGTGGTAATACTGTACTAAAATACGTTAACTATACATATATAAATAAACCTTAGGCACTCCTACTGATTACAATTAACTTTTTTTTTTTTTACAACTTAGTCGGTAAACAAGCATACGGCCCACCTGATGGTAAGCGGTACCGTAGCCATATGGACGCTTGCAACAAACGAAGCATCGCTCACGCGTTACCGACCTTTCCCCCCTCCCCTATGAGCTCTGGTGACCTTACTCACGCGCAGGAACACAACTTTACACAACATAAAGTTATTTGGCTGCGGTATTCTGTAAGGTGGAGGTACTTCCCCAGTCGAGCTGCTCTTTGAGCGAATAAACGCTATGCTCTACCTCTCTTAAATTACCATTGATTGGATATAATGAACCTTAATGTAAAGTCATAAGTTCGTTTTTCTTAAAAGTCAAAAAGAATTTCTTATTCATTATCAGCCTATAATGTCCCACTGCTGAGCACAGGCCTCCTTTAACAAATCAAGATGAAAGGGAATAGGCAGATACTCCACCACGCGTGCCCACTGCGGATCGGTGGTGATAGGCTAGTGGTCAACCTAATGTTGGAGTTTTCAAGCCGCCTAGAAGGCCTCCAAATAGCTTAACGACTATCGCAATTAAGTGATAAACAGCACCAACGGCTTTACGTGCCTTCCGAAGCACGGAAACGCTCGATTTGAAACCATCCTGGTACCGACCGCGACGGTGGTAGCTTAACTTACTGATCGATTAAGAACGGCTTATCATGCTACACTACGAGCGCTTTAGAATTTCTTTTTATGCACATATACCTAAATAAATGCAGTTGAAGAAAAAAACATGAAAAGATTCTTTCTATAATGTTTGTTGAGCATATATTAAATGGAATTTACTGTAAATAATTATTTTAAAATATAGGTAATTGTAATGTTTCCAGCTCATGGCAAGCGGTCAGGCAAGCCACCGACGGCAGCTCCCGACTGGTACCTCACCAGGATATTGCGTCGTATGGCTGCTAATGCTGAACTGGTAAGCTATTTTTAATCAAACACATTAATAATAAACAAAGATAATAACCAGTTGGAGGCCATTAGATAGGTTAGATGTTCTGACTGTCCAGAATTTGATAGAGAGGATAAACATTTGTGTGTATGAACAAGTATATTAATACATGGTTTATATAGTAAAAACTCTTCGTAGTTTGGAATCAGATAATCATGAGTGGGAAGAATATGTCTTGATATTTACGCTTGTTACCTTGCTATTTCGACGATTTATTTACAATTTAATTTACAAACGTTTTTAATTTTGATAAGGAATAGTTTCAAAAGTTTTAATCAATACTAATACTAAATACAAAAAACTATAATGTACAAAAAACGAAAAAAGAAAAAACATAAAGGTATTTAAAAACATATTTAAAATAAACTATCTACCTATCTATGTTACCTTGCTTGTTATATCTCCGATCAAAATCAATTATATGATTAAAATTTTCAATGAATTATCAGGTGACAAACTAAAAAATATATCTAAGTAGGACACATACGATATACGTAGGACGTATACAATATTTGAACCATTCCAATGAATTCTTTATTTTCTCGTCTCTATTTTCATCCCCACTGTGATTCGTAAAGAAAATTGTAATAGAGGCCATCTAGTAGTACATTTTATTTTCAAATTCCAGAATCGTGCCAAGCAAGATTCGAATACTGACGACTTTAGCGCCATCTACCAGATGCAGATGGCAGGCGATGCCCCTGCCACAGACAGGCTGCTGTGAGTTTATGGTTCATACATTAGATATCTTAGTGGGGTTTCAATAGATGGCGCTAGTAATCTCAAGTAATAAGTTTATATCTTTGTGCTGCAAAAGTAACATGTTTTATTTATTACTTTCAAAAAATGACCCCCTTACTCTTTAAGCGCTATTTAACTACTATACTGTTTAAATGTTCACGTAAATAAAGTCACATTATTTGACAATGACAATAGAGTGGAGTTATTTACGTGACCCTTTAAACAGTATATTAGTTAAATAACATTTTATGAGTAAGGCCATGAATATTTAACATTTTTGTACACCACAGATAGTATGATTTCTCATCAATGTGCTGTCGAACAAACTTTACTACACGGTAGTACAGGGTATCATTTTTTGTTATTTTTTTTTGTAGGTATTCTAATTTCTCAAGTAATCAATTAAAAATAAAATAAAACATTCTTTCAGATCTGATGGCGATGATGGTCCAGTAGAAATACCAATGAACAGGAATCCTGAAGCCAAGCCGATGTTAGATGAAGACTTATTGTCTAAGATGAAGATCTGGCAAATTATGGTGGGTTCTATAGGTTCTAATAATCATATTGGCTATGTATAAGTAATGTATTATTCTTTATTTACAACAAATATGTACAAAATACAATCTATATATAGAAAATTTCCTCAAGGCTGCCGCTGCTTCCGATTAACGGCAAGGTTCCCAGCGGCTGACTCGTTGGCGGGAAAAGCTCTCGATCAATTTTGAAGACAAGGTGCGAGTAAAACGGCGAGCTTTGGACCCCCACGGTCCCATGGTCTCGACCGCAAAAGGCATAAAAATATAATTGGGTCCAATCGAGGCATATTTTTTGAATTTTGAATTTTCCGCACTGGCTGCAGCTGCCCCTGCAGCTTTACAAGTCGCCGGTAAGTGAGATGGCGCGAGTGTATCGACACATGTGGCATCCCACACCAGCGACTTGCCGACACTCCAAAGGATCAAAGACATACCATCCGTTCTCTTGCCATCGCCCCGCGCAATACCGACTGGTTCCAGTACGGAAGGCACGTTAGCGACAACAAGAGCCCTGCGGATAATGTCATTAATAGCTGAGTGTCGTGATATTCGACCAGCACTTAGGGAGCACGAAAGCCCATGGTGGCCAAGCTCATTGACGAGGTCTCCGCAGCGGCAGCGATGAGGCTGATTGGTCCTGCAACCAAGACGAAGACAAATACACAGACTATATATATACTATGCTATAAATGAATTATGCATTAAATCTTATTTTTATTTTTTCAGAGAGAAACACCTGAAGAATAATGAATAGAACATTTTATTCCAATGATTGACTGACGTTATTTAATTTGTCGAATAAACATTTATTAATTTATAAAATTATATTTTCTGTTAATTTAATACTCTAATTTAAATTATTAGAACAATTAAAATTATATAAAATGTCAATTGTAAGGCTGGGTTGCAATTGGCAATATAGTGTGTAAAATATAGACTTTAAGATAATTATGTGCCATTTCTGAATATATGTATAGAATTATACTTCACTACAGAATAAATTGTCTGCTATTATTTTATAATATAATCATTCAAAAATGTTCAATCTTTACCCGATTTTATATTATTTAATTAAATTCAATACATAATGTTAAATATTATGTAGTAATTTATGAACATAAATTTTATTTAAATGTATACGATACGGAAATATTGCGCATTTAATAAAATAAAGTATTAATTTGTGTAAATTAGAATCGTATCTGTTCTTAAATGTATTGTTAATGGTGATATATTAAAACGATGGAACTGTAAAATATAAGGCAGAGTCATTAATAAATATTGTTTTAATAGTTTTTGCCCCGGTTTCACTCGCGTTCCTGAGGGATTGAATTTTTCCGAGATAGTAAGTACATTTTGTATTATACCGAGCTATGATTTACCCATGTGCCAAGAATGCCAAGATCATCACGATTGGTGGTAACGTTTAGCCCTCAAGAGGTACAGAATGAGGCACGAATGGTGAGCACAGATAGGCAGTAGTGGGGGCAAGCTCGCGCATGTACACTTTTGGCCAAATCACAGTAGCCAAATGACACGCAAGAATCAAAATGGACTACGAGCATTGACTGACGAAGCAATCGTGTGCAGCTCGGCACTCCCCCTTCTTCATTCCTCCAAACAGACCAAAAAATTAACTACTGCGCAGGTGTCATCTGCGCTCACCACTCGTGCCCCTTACTACAATGCAGAAAAAAACATGCAGATATGTTCATGCACACCAATGCATGTCCTGTGTAGGAATCAAACCCACGAACTGCGGCGCAACTACGCCAGCTGGCCCGTCTATAACCATGAGCTTTTGTAGATCAACTCTAAAGCGCCGAAACCCACAGTGAGCGGTCTAGAGTTCTGCGGTCAGAATTCTGCGTTTCGCGTTCACTGTAATCTATGCGGCTCTACCAAGTTCTGTGTTTATTTAGCTCCGCTTCTGTTTATCAACTTTAGTGTTTATCTTCTTTTATATAAAACTCTAGGACTACATTCAGCATAAACTGCATTAAGTGCCCCGTGTGGGTGAGCAATAAAGTCATCGTAACTTCGTAACGCTACGGGGCTCTACGGGACATATGCTACGAAACTGTTACAGCGTCACACTTCGGCTACGGAATGTTCTACCAAGTTCAACATTTTTTATCTCCTCTATATTAGACAATAATATTGGATGCCTGATAACATCTTCAAAACTTCAACAAAATTTTTACTAAGTTATTAAAGCTTTTCACTAATTAAATTCTTACCAAAGAAAGTTAGGTCCGAAAGCTTGATATCAAAAGAACATTTCTTTTGATATCAAGGAATAATATAATGCTTACATTTACTGTAATTATTTAGTCCAGAAAATGATAATTTCGATGGCGGTAAGAACACTACACCTAGAATCCTCTCGTAGATGCTTGTAGCTAAAACACACCGTATATTTTTGGCAACAGATTTTTTACTTGAAAAAAAAAACTATTAATTTAGAACTTCTTGCCACAAACACTTTATAAACTTCACGTGGTACAAGGGCTCGGCTGAACCAGCGCTGAGTAATTTGCCCTCACGGGGCTTACTTAGCAAATGCTGATGCCAAGTCCCTTTCCTTACACATTGCTTAATTTTGCATTTAAAAACTTACCCCCTTACTCATAAAGCGCTATTTAACTAATATACTGATTAAATGGTCACGAAGATAATGTCACATTATTTGACAATGACAATAGAGTGACTTTATTAACGTGACCCTTGAAACAGTATATTAGTTAAATAACATTTTATGAGTAGGGGGGATATTCTTTTGCCGGAGTCTTCTCAGTTTAAGTGTATTTCGAACCGGTGGTAAATTCAACTGTATGTACCAATTTAACGTTCATAAGCGCCTTACCAGGGCCTAAAGATTTTTTTCTTTCTTTCTATACAAAGTATCCTACAACCATGTTATGGATTCCTTTACTGAAAATTCAAACTCCTTGTAAGATTTTAGCTCACGAACTAAACCAGATCATCAGCATACCATCCATCCAAACATTCATCATCATCATCACCTGTTTCCCCCACAATCAAATAACTGCGGAACTAAATTCCAAATAGCTCATTCAAAGTTTTTTTATATGTAAGTTAATAGACTCGGGTCGCATCAAAACAGCCGAAGGGTTAAACTGCATTACACAATTAAACCTGATACCATAAAAAGCATACAACACCACGTTTTATTACCAGTACCATAAAGGTAAGTTTACACTAAAAGCATTGTTGCTCACTATATCTCCCTATGGATAAAAGTAACGTTAATTGCACCAACTTACTGATGTTGGTGTGGTACAATATACGGGGTGGATACGACAATACGACATTAAATGAAACCACGTAAAGTACTCATGTGGGAACAACTTCGAAATCGCAAAAAAAAAACAGCTTTTCATACATTTTTGCCGAGGAGACATGTACCTTTTGTATGAAAAGCAGTAATTATTTTTGACGCTTACAATCTAGAAACTTTCAAGGCCAGAGTGAATAGGTTTCTTCTGGGTAAGCGTGTTTCATCTTAGGCTTCGTCATCGCCTCTTATGGGCGGGTCAGTGGCCAAACGCAAGCCCATTTAATTTAAAAAAAAAGGTGTCGCGACACAATTAAGTTGAAAATGTATCACCAAGCAAATACCAGTGTATACTTTGAAGCTAGGTCTCTTACCTTCGACCACAAATCAGGCAATACGGTAAATGTAGTCAAACAAAAGTTTAATAAAAACTAACCCCCTTACTCATAAAGCGCTATTTAACTAATATACTGATTAAATGGTCACGTAAATAATGTCACATTATTTGACAATGACATTAGAGTAACGTTATTTACGTGACCCTTTAAACAGTATATTAGTTAAATAGCGCTTTATAATTAAATAATTTAAAAAAGAACTCATATCTCACACCGCAAATCTTTTAAATCGCTCCGCTTTTATAATTTAAGCGGAGAGTCTTGCGTCTTGAGGTCAAAGAGACCTATTCAACATCAAGTTTACTTGAGCACGACTACTTACAGAAGTACCCGTTTACCTTCCAGCTTCATAGTTTCTGTGTAATGCACTAAGTTGGTAGGCGTTACTGTATTATTATTATAGTTAAATTTTATATTGGACGGTTATATCTCAGAGTATATAAATACTACGTACAAGTTATATTAAAATAATATTACCACCGTTATATGTATTTCTGAAATAAATGAAACGTATTTGTAGCTTTTTTAACCGACTTCAAAAAAAAGGAGGAGGTTCTCAATTCGGTTGTATTGTTTTTTTATGTTTGTTACCCATAACCCCGTAATTTTTTAACCGATTTGGGAAATTCTTTTTTTGTCTGGAACGGTATACTTCCCGTTTGGTCAATTATAATGGTAAAACAGTACAATTATTTATTTATTTATGCTTGGATATTATTTTTTTGGGTCTTTCATTTAATTAGTTATAATCAATGGACCTAGAGATTTATAATTTGAAGAACATATTCATGAGTCCCCCAGGTGCACTAAGAAAGGATATTATGTAATTCAAACCACGGACCGGAGCGTATCTTTATAAATAATAGTACATTATGATACTTTTGTGCAATGTTGGTTATTAACACTCGAGGCGGTATTAAGCGCGTGTGCCGCAGGCGAACTCGATAAGGGATCATCAATGCACACGAGTGTCATACGACATTTTTCAACACACTTGCGAGGAAAAAAACAGACATCAATTTTGCAATAATTGACACATTATACGAGCGAGTGTGTTGAAAAAAATATTATTTGTACCAAAAAAGCTATTATTAGTCCTCTTTTTAATAGCAAAATAATTAAATAAATAAAAAAAATATTACTTGCATATCAAGATCGGGCTGATTAATATTCATTTACTTAACTATTTTAACTAGGTCTCTCAGTCAGTGCTTATAAATCTATATCATAGTTATTGGAAACATAATAATTTGAATTCGATGTAATGTTATAGAAACGTTGATAAATAGGGTCACGCAGCAAAGGCCGATACGTCTTGTTAACACCACAATGAGATAGGGCTGTCACGTGCTAAATGGAGGTGGGACTCACCACGTACACTATGAACTTTTATAATTAAATTAATAGGTCTATCTAATGTATAATAAGTAATATCTATGTATCACTTATATAAAACATATTATATAAAACAAAAGACACCTTTATGTAAACGACGCTGTATCCATCTAAGAAACCGGGCCGTACGCTTGTTTGCTAAATTACTCTTATTATTATCGCGGACCATTAGGATGTGGAATGAGCTCCCCGTTACGGTTTCCCTCAGCGCTAAGATATGGGGTTCTTCAAAAAAGGCGTAAAAAGAGCTCTACAAGGTCGGCAACACATTGGCAATCCCCCTGGTATTGCAAATGTGCATAGGCCGCAGTGACCACTTACCATCAGGTGGCACGTCCCTGCTTGTCAACCTATTGACATAAAAAAAAAAGAAGATACACCACAAGCACAGAAACGTTTACCCAGAGCGGGAAAAGACACCTACGACCTGTGGCGTCACTGTCAATTTATCTAACCTCCACACTAAGAGGCACTTCATTTAAGTCCTAAGTCCACAGTATCAGAAGTGGCATTCATATTGTGATTTAATATAACATCATTTTTCTTTGATACAATCTCTCGGACAACCTTGCTAAATGGACCACCCTGGTACAGGAGGTCATTTTTCACTCACATGGACAATGTGGTACTTTACCATTTACTGTGACGTAATGTATTATTATGACAATGCAGGCTATATGTGTGGGCGACTAGAAAAGTTTTTTTTTTATAAAACTACGATTTTTGTGGGAAACTCGTCTATTATCATTACGAGTCTTGTAGTATTGTTCTATTAACTGCGACGGGAGTCATTTACTATCTGTGGGCCGTGTGGCGAGCTTGTCAACCTTCCAAAAAGAAAAAATAGCAGTTCAAGGAACAAAATTCTGTCTCCAAGTAGGTGTCACCTGGAAGCTGAATTGGAAAGCGGGGGTGCGTCGAGAGACGTAAAATATGACCCTCGTAATGTATCAATAGGCATACCATATAATGAGGGCTGCCCCATACGTGATGTTTATGTTATCATCATTGACAGTCCGCAAGAAATTCATCGAAAAGCAACTAGTGAACATTTTTTGACTCAGACACCAATAATTTGTACTACATTACCTTTACAATCAAATTTTGATTGTAAAGGTTCACTTATAACCGAGTTTCCAAGGGTTTTAGAATATCATACTATCCTTTTTATAACCGACTTCAAAAAAAGGCGGAGGTTCTCAATTCGGTTGGATTATTATTTGTTATTTTTTTATGTTTGTTACCTCATAACTCCGTCATTTATTAACCGATTTGGAAAATTCTTTTTTCGCCTAGAAGGGTATACCTCCCGTTTGGTCCCATATTAGATCAGGATTTGATTACTTCTTAGTGTACTTTGAAGTCGGTTTAAGTTTTTTGTAAAACAGTCCAATTATTCAAGCTTTTATTTAGTTCTGTCCTATACCGGTGACGGTGGGTCTGTTTATTTATTTATGTGGTGGCCATGGGCACCCTGTAACTAAACGATGCAACCCCATAGAGTTTGGGTTCGTTTGATTATACTTGACAAGGACTCAGGTTCTAGGTTCTGATGATTAAGCTGGTCGACCAATACTTGTATAGCTTCGTTGATATAAAATAACCCATATCCGTATAATCCGTATAATGACTAGTGCCCTATAATATGTCGATCAGCAGCCTTTCAAATTGTTAGAGTGCAAGATCCTCATCCGGAACCCGGGCATACATGGGACGCAATACTGTAAGCGATACATCCATCCGGATTTAAATTGCAGAATGTGTCGGCACTCGTTAAAACTGATTCTGTGTACAAGGATGTAGAATCAAATGATAAGTAGCTTTGAAATAATTTTATAATATTAATACGTAAAGTGAAAACTATATCCACAGTATCCTCTATAAATTCATCATAGATATAATTTATAGAAAGAAGTAGTACAGAAAGGTAAAATTCATTTATATATTCTAGCTTAGGATTGAATTATGAATTAACTAGCAGATCCCCGCGGTTTCACCCGCGTACGGTTTAAATTTTCCGCTTCGAAAACCAATGCACGCCACTGATTATTAAATTAGACACAACAAATCGAACACAGATATTTTTACAAATTAAAACTAAAACCATAGAAATAAATATACCTAGAAAGAACGTCGCCATACTACACTAATATACAAAACAGGCCAACTTTTATAGGCTGCTGCGCGTAACAGCTACGTTTTACGCTCCCTCTGCGTCATTCTGCTTGTCATTATGACGTTCATAATGATAGTAGTTGTTAAAATATTCCAATTAAAATCGTGAGAAATTTAAATATTGATCATTATTTTGCATTTTTATTTGATTTAGCCCCTAACAGTTAGAGCGTATTTTTATCGACGCGTGCACAGCTGCGACTCTCTATCTGGATGTATCCTTAATCAAAGACTAAAACCTATATTATACCTATACAAAAAAACGAACTCAAATCTTATTTAATTATTATAACAAAAAATGAGAAAGAAATTAAATTAACTACAATCAAAATATTCTAATGAAATAGAGAAAATGTACTTTTTTTTTTGGCGTCACACGGTTTTGTATTTTGCCAATTTCCAGTTATATTATATAAGTTCTAGTCACAATAAATCACTTTCACATAGTCCTTAGCTCATGCAGTCAGTCACTGTCCATAAAAGTCATGTTATACCTACAGTGGTGGTCATGTACTAAAACTCTTCACGGACTTTTGAAAAGACACGATACACATAATTCATTTCATTTCACTTGACTGGTGCAAATGGATTGATCTTTATTGGATAAAATACCACCGATAATATGCAATAAAACTCAAAATACACGAATTTATGTATATAAAAATTTAAACGCAACGTCACTCTGCTAGTTCCCGCCAAAAACTCCGAGAAAATGAACTTCCAAACAAATTTCGAATTCTAATCCGATTTAAATATTCTTTTATATTTGACATTCCAATTTTAAAGAGCATTTCAGTTTTCAGAATAAAAGGCAGATTGAGCGCGCGAAACACGGGCCAAAAAAGCAATTAGGTACAAATTGAAAAACACATACCTGGTATTCGCTTTTGAATTTGTATTTGCTATGTTTAAAATCTGCTGTATGCTAATTTATTTAAAAGAAAGTGTTTTCCGTTAAATAAAGTTTTTTAAACAAAGTAAATACAAATTCAATAAAGAATACCAGTTATGTGTTTTTCAATTTGTATTTGCTTTTTTTGGCCTCGCTCCCGTGTTCCGTTCGCTCCATCTGCCTTATTCTGTAATCTGTGAAAATCAGATTGGGATTTCAAACATGTGTCAAAATAAAAAATGTTATTTAAATCAAAAGTACTAAGGAGTATTGATATCAACTTCGATGAAAATCACCCCTAAAATAACTTTCTTCCCCTTTTTGACCCCGTTAGGCGATGATTTTCAATAAAATACGAAACACATCTTGCATCAATTCTGTTAAGGCAGGTTTATGCAAAATTTGAAGTAGATCGGACCAAGGAATCACGTTGTCCCATACAAACTTTACCCCCGTTTTTCACCCCCTTAGGGGTAGAATTTCGGAAAATCCTTTCTTATCTGATGCCTACGTCATACAAAGAACAGACCCTCCAAGTTTCAGGTCTCTACGATCAGCGGTTTAGGCTGTGCGTTGATTGTCAGTCAGTCATTCAGGACAAAGCATTTTATATATATAGATAATAATAATAATAATACTAAGCGGTACTAAGGAGCTACTCCTCATCGACATGGCCATAAGCCAACAGGTTCGTCAATCCCGCAAGGATCTGTCTACATGCTGGATAGATTATAAGAAGGCCTACGACTCTGTGCCACATACATGGCTCATGAGGGTGCTGGAGTTGTACAAGATTGATGCAACTCTACGCACCTTCCTTGAGTCATGTATGGGGCAATGGAGGACGGTCCTTCGCTATCCGGGATGTCGACAGATTCAGGGGAATGATGAACCTGTATGGATTAAACGGGGAATATTCCAGGGCGACAGTTTGAGTCCACTTTGGTTCTGCTTGGCCCTGAATCCTCTAAGCACACTGCTAGAGGATTCAGGTCTAGGCTATCGGTTGAGGAGAGGTGGTCAGGTTATTTCTCACCTCCTCTACATGGATGACCTGAAACTCTTTGCCCCCAACAAATTTCGACTGATGGTGCTACTGAAAATAACAGAAACATTCAGTAGCGCCATCAGGATCGAATTTGGTGTGGACAAATGTGCAGTTATGCATGTAAAGCGAGGGGAGATTATGGAATCCGAGGGAACCCAACTCTCGGATTCCATACAACTTAGATCCCTCTCCTCATCCGAAAGCTACAAGTATTTGGGTATGTCGGAAGCGTTAGGCATCAATATTGCTGACATGAAGCAATCGTTGAAGGAGCGCTTCTTTGGTCGCCTAAAGAAGGTATTAAATAGTCTTCTTTCAGGCGGAAACAAGGTGCGCGCCTTCAACGGTTGGGTCATGCCGGTTTTGATGTACTCTTTCGGCATACTCAAATGGACTCAGACTGAACTTGACGCCCTGGATAGAAGGGTCCGTACACTGCTGACCGCAAACCGGATGCATCACCCACGCTCATCGGTGATGAGACTGTACATCCCGCGGAAGTGCGGGGGTCGCGGCTTTTTAAATGCTAAGACCCTCCACAACCGCGAGGTGTGCAGCCTCAGGGAATATTTTCTAAAAGCCGAAGTGGGTATGCACCGTGATGTGGTGGCAGTGGACAAGGGGCTTACCCCGCTCTCCATGGCTAAAGAGAACTGGCGCAAACCTGTGATACTTACCACGGATAACCGCAGGGAGATATTGCAAAGCAAGGAGCTTCACGGGCGCTTCTATCGGGCCCTTCATGAGCCCGGTGTAGATTTTTTAGCGTCCGTATCCTGGCTACGTTTTGGTGACCTCTTCGGGGAAACGGAAGGTTTTGTTTGTGCAATTATGGACGAAGTTATCTTGACGAATAACTACCGGAGACATATCATGAAGGACGAGACGGTTGACGTGTGTCGGGCATGCCACCGTCCGGGTGAGTCCATTAGACATATTATCTCTGGTTGTTCTCGTCTGGCTAACGGCGAATACTTGCACAGGCATAACCAAGTAGCCAGGATTATTCACCAGCAACTTGCTTTGAAATATAAACTTGTAGATGCTGAGGTACCGTATTACAAGTATGTGCCCGACCCAGTTCTCGAAAATGACCATGTCACGATGTACTGGGATCGGTCTATCATTACTGACAGGACTATTGTTGCCAATAAGCCTGACATAGTGGTGATAGACCGATTAGCGCGCCACGCAATGATAGTCGATGTTACCATTCCACATGACGGGAACCTCGTGAAAGCTGAGAAAGAGAAACAAATAAAGTATCTCGACTTAGCTCACGAGGTTGTCGACATGTGGAATGTGAACTCTGCTATCATTGTGCCGATTGTCGTTACGGCAAATGGCCTGATGGCCGAAAGCCTCGACCAACATCTCTCGAGGCTCTCGTTAGGCGGTTGGATCAAGAGCCTGATTCAGAAGGCAGTACTCCTCGATACGGCTCGCATTGTGAGGAGGTTCCTGTCTCTGCAGCCCTAACCACCGGTAGCTTGGACCCTGCTCCCGACACCGGCGGAACACTATTTTTTATATTTTTAAATGTTCTTTTTTGTAAGCCATGGTTTTATAAAAATATTTAAAAATATATTTAATATGTATATAATATGAATAAACGAAATAATAATAATAAATATCCTGGGACATTCCTCACACACGGTCATCGGATCCCAAACTAAGCAAAGCTTGTTCTATGGAAACCAGATAACTGATATAATACATATACTACTTTTTGTTTGTAAAAACATACTTAATATACATAATCACACCCAGACTCAGGACATACAGACATGTTCATGCACACAAATGCATGTCCTGTGTGGGAATCGAACCCACGACCTGCGGCGCTATAGGTTAAGACCCCACGTCTTAACCAACTGCGCCAACTGGCCCGTCAATTCCAGTCGAATTTCGACCAACGCGCGTTCATTAGTTACTCACACAATACAAACTACTTTCGTAGCTAGCTTTAATAGTAGCACCTATGTCACATAGGAGTCGTCAAGGTCAAGGGTTTTTACCAATATCTTGTGAAATTCCATTTCATTACTCTGAAATAGTACTCACAATATTTTATGAAACCTCGCTCTATCATATTATTCCTTTATTATATCGAAATGAACATTAACCATTGAGAAATCTAATAAAATACCTACCATGTGTCACCGAACTCACGCTAATTGAAATCTACTATAGTAGAAAAAATATGTAAGCAATAAATATTAACTTATGTGTTGAGTAGTAGCCAGGCTAACAAATATACCTATTACTTGTACGCAGTATTTATATACTCTGAGCTATTACATACCCACAACATACGCACACAAACCCAACACCATACATACAAACACGCCCCCACACGCCCCCACACGCACACGCACCCCCACACTCACATTCACTCACTCACACCCTCAAAGTCACACCCATTTATTCAATTTAGGCCCCAGAAGGAGACTTATGACGGTCACATTTACTGAATGTGTTACCACCGGTTCGGATCTCGGCCTTCAACTGAGAAGTATCCGGCAAGAAATTCAGAAAATTTTAAGTATTTTTTGGATAATTTGACTGTTTGGCTTTTTTTCCCAAATTATTAGAGAGGTAGAGCATAGCGTTTATTCGTAAGTAATAAGTTGTGTTCCTGCGCGTGAGTAAGGATTTCAGAGCTCATTGGGGAGGGGGAAAAGGTTGGTAACGCGTGAGCGATGCTTCTTGTGTTGCAAGCGTCCATATGGCTACGGTAACCGTATGCTTGTTTACCGACTTAGGGTCGGTTGCATGATGCGTGGTTATAGTAAGGTTAAAGTTAATAAACGGTTAAAGTTAAATTTAACCACCGGAAGAATGCAAACTGGGTTGCACATGTCAGGTTTAGTTAACTTTTAACTAAAATTTTAACCTTAACCTTAACCGCCCGAAGACGATCGGTTAACGTTAAGTTTAATTTATCTCTTAGCATTTTTAGCTTTTCTATTTCAGCGGCGTTAAAATTTGACGAACTCTTCTCTAAAACATAATTAAAAAGATGTTAAATATGATTTACCTAATATACACAAATATCAGTCACATAATTAAAAAAAATCTACATGAATGTTCTGAAAAAGAAAATAACACGAATGTTATGATCAAGAACGATACAATCATAGGCAAAAAATAGGTACTCAGTTTACCGAAATTCCAATTTTACTAATAAAATTATTTAATTTATTTTGTGTTGGTTTTGACGATAGTTAAAATTTACATTGTGCAACCCAAAATACATCTTGACATTTCCTTCGGTCAGAGCTTGGTAATGGTTATAGTAAAGTTAAAGTTAACGCCGGTTACAACGTTTGCTAAAATGTACCAACAACCGACCCTTAGTAGTATAAAAAAAAATTAACAATAAAAAACATGTATCTGAGCATAGATAGGTAGACAAAAGACACAAGAAAATAAATAAATACCTCTCACACACACAGACACACACATAGAAAATTAGCGTCATAATAATCTTAGCCGCTTATCAAAATGAGAGTTCAATGGTATCCCTCTCCACTCTTTCACAGAAAATTATGTTTCAGGAAAATTAAGCACCTGCTTACTATACACGAAGTCACGTCCAGTATTTTCAAACCAACGTAGAAGGCACTCGTATAAATTGAATTTTTCATCGCGCACCCGATTACCTGCAGATCTAAACGTTTCCGTGCAAATAAAATGAACTCTAATACCGGGATGGTTGATGCACTATTGATAAACTATCATTCATTCATTCATCCATTCCATTTGTAGTTTAGATGTTGAAGTAAATAGAAATAGTAAAACTACTTTTGCTTTGATGCAAGTTTTCTTTTGTTTTGTATAAATAAAAACTAACGTGATATTTTGAAACTTGGTTTCTGGCCAGAAAAAAAAGAAAACAGATCTCTTCGTAAATCCTCTTATAAATCCAGTATATAAAAACTAAACCAAGGGTTTTGGAATTCCATGAACAAAATTAAAACTTATATAATAACAAACTAATCCATAACAATTATTCACTTTCAATTGAAATACAACCTGCAATACAAAACTTCATAATTATAAAACTTAATACCCATACCGGAATTATAGTAAAATCGTATGGTTTCAATACGGCTACTGAAAAAACTAGCTATTCGCATACCCTATAAAGAGAGGCGATCGTTAACGGCAGCTCATTTCCTTATAAGCCATGCGACCATCTAGTTGCGACGTAAATACCGGAAAATGAACCCCCACCGGTATATTGGTATACGTACGTACCGGTATCCGTATACAGTGGATAATTTAAACGTTATCTTGTGTTTTGATGTTATGTGCCTTTAGGTTTTTTAAAGGTTATATTCTGACCAAAAAAATATGTTGGAAAGTCTTATTATAATTGTATTAGTTTCTGTCCCACGGTTTCACCTGCGTTACCAAAGGATCTAATGTTACCCGGGATCAAAATGATCCTATAATATATTAATTCAAAACAGTATTCCAGTAGCCTTTGATTTTTAGATAGATCGGCCATTCTACGAAGTGGACAAAATCCTGTTCGCTCTATATATCTACTTTTTTAATAAAGCCACATTTTAACAACAATAATCATGCATTTTGCTTTATTTAGTTTTCTGTCATCATGTATTTTTCAATTAATAGATATATCATTCATTTTGTAAGATTTTTGCGCGATTCCTGTAGACAAAATCACGTCCTGTAGACTGTTCGCTACAAAGGTTTCCGGAACCAGAGATGTTTTAAAAATACTTTCATATATTTTGAAGTAGCTTATGTGAACCTATCATATTGCAAATATAATAAAGAAAATTTTCGAGTAATTTAAAAATTTAATACGTTTATATATTTCAAGTTACAAAAGATTCTACAGTGTTCACAAAAAACTAATCACTCCTGTAGACAAACATGAAAACTCTGGTATTTTTTTAAATATTTTGTCTAACAACGCGATTTACTTTTGTTAGAAACACTAAAACACGTAGTTATCATCGTATGTCTGTTATTGCTGCCCATAAGTCGTTATTTCCTAGTTTTCAATAAATTTTAAGTCATTCTACAAAGTGTAAAAGTTGGTGCGTCACTTCTAAAGTCGCCAAAAAACAGTAAGTTCTTAATTCAAAATTATATTTTTACTTTGGTCTTGTTAATTAGCGGTAAAATGATAGAACGTGATGGACGCCGCATTTTATATCCTCAAATATTCCCCTCAGCATGGACTAAAGTATTTGTTCATCACTTCTGTCGAACTCACATCTGTCGACAACCTGTTTACCGATATATGACGAATGCCTATAGATGTGAGGCTTTGGCGAAATATATCTTATTGCTATTTGATAAAGTATAAAATTCATTTTTAGAAAGACTTTGTTTTTTTTTTTTTTTTTTTTTTTTTTATTCGGAAAACCAACAGCTGATTACATGTGTATAAATTCAGTGTACATGATGTGTGAGCCATTTAAAGGTCTTCACCAATAGAAATTGAAAACATAAAAAAGGAAAATCAATGTTGTAAAGTCAATGTAAGGATGAAAGTTAAGTTAACACAGTATAAATACAATCGTTACGCTATTATATCGTGATTATACACCTCCTGAGTAAAAAGTAGGTAAACAGGATTAAACAAAAGTAAAAATAATTAAATAAATTAAAAAGATATAGTGTCTGATTAGTTTACATTATGCTAGTTGTCAGAGAAAAAACGCCCACTAAGCCGACGCCTCAGCGATGTGTTACTCATATTAAATATATCAATTTCCTCGGAGTTTGAAATCGTGTTGTATGCGCAGCTAGTTCTCAACAAAAATGAGTTCTGTCTATAATTGGTAGACGCTAAAGGGACAAAGAAAAGGGGGTTGACTCGAACACGTTTATGTGGTACGTTAAAGCCTAACTTTGAGAGCAAGTCAGGACAGTCTACGGATCCATTCACAATCTTAGAAAGGAATAAAATGTCAGCAATGTGTTGCCAATGGTGTTGCTTTCTACATAATTCCAGGTAATCAGTAGAGTCTAGATTCGAGCGCATACGGTAACTTAGGTATTTTATGATTTTTTTCTGGATGTTCTCGATACGTGATATATAGGTATTGTACCTAGGGTTCCAAATTTGAGATGCGTACTCCAGGTTGCTCCTGACGTAAATACAGTATAGCATTTTTAGTGTTTTAGCTTTGATGAAGTCTTTGGAGTTACGCATCACAAATCCCAGGGCTTTTGAGGCTTTCGCAATAATACTATTTATGTGATCGTCGAATATCAGCTTGGAGTCATGAATGACACCCAAGTCACGCACATTCAGTTGTTTCATAACTTGTTGACCTCTTAGAGTGTAGCTAGAGTTTATTGTGGTTTTTTTACGCGTGAATGATACGACGGAGCATTTATCAGGATTCAAGTCTAATTTATTAAGAGCACAATAGTCAGGTAGGCGATTAATATCAGACTGAAGCTTGTCAACGTCGTTGTTGTATGAATCATTGAATTTTTTGCCCAATACGTTTTTGACTGTGTTTAGAACAAAATACAAAAATGTGTATACAGAAGTGACGTAGTTCTACAGATATATGATGTAGTTTTATAATATTACATACTAATATTTTCTAAAAATTATCAAAATTTTATTTTTAACTTACCCCGCTTGTTTTCCCTGAAGCATTATTATTCATCTTTAAGTAAATGTTCTGCAAAAAATCTGCAAACTAACTTTGAAACAGAAATTACGTCTGTCTACAGATGTGGTTTGATTTTTTATCCAGGAGATTTTGATCGTAAAATTTGGTAATAAATAAAAAAACATACTGAAGAAGAAAAGAACAGAAAAGGAGATATATACAAAAAAGAAGGCAGAAAATGTCGGAAGCTGAATTAGAGGAAAGTCGCAGAAAAGACAAGAAAAAAATCATCAGGAAAGATCAAGCCGATTAAAGAACTTACTCCAAGAGTACAGCGAAAGATAAGGAAGGGATGGCGTGATCGTGCCCAACAATTTTTTATATTTTTTCAAATTAATATTAAGCTAAAAATTGCTAATTATATTATCTACAGAAGTGAAGTCACATCTGTAGACATAGTTTATATATTTTTTATTTTGTACCCGTTGGATATTTTTATAACAATTATGCCTCAGAAAGTGAGAAGACACTTAATTTATTGAGTTTAAAATGTTGATTTTTTCTAGAATTGTATTTATGTCCGTTATTTTGTAATATAATCTATTCTGTCGATAATGGCGTCACACCTGTCGACAGGCAAAAATCTTAAAAATGCCATAATTGCTAATTTTGTGATTGATGATCTCAAAAACTATTTTTAAATTAAATTAAGGTTATTTTTAATTCTTCCTATATCGATAAAAACACCATATCATTGAATTTGTTTTTATTTAAAAAAAAAAATTGGTTCGTAGAATGGCCGAGATAGATACATTTTTATTGTACACCAACAAGTATAAAACAAAAATAACAATAAATTCCTTTACAATGGACGGTCTTATCGCTAAGAAGCGATTTATAAGTAAAGATAGGTTACCTACACAAGTTTTGAACTTCACAAATGGCACACTCGCACACATCAATAACATCATATTTTTTTTTTTATTTATTCAAATAAAATCCCCAGCTCTTAGTATAATTTGAATGAGCATACATAATTAATGAAACAGCCAATGACGGATTTACATTTTAAAAATTTTGGATACATTTAACACAGCGATTATTCAATTTATATTAAATTAATTTGTATTTAAAAAACAAAACAGTGTGTGTCAGTGTGAATGGAGTGGGGGTGTGTTAGCGTGTATTTTGGATGTGTGGGGTGTTGTGTGTGTCACACCACATTGTAATGTAATGTCACACCACAGATTATTAAATAGTTACTACGTAAGTCACACTATGTTAGATGATATGTGGAAGAAGGACGGCATGTCTTATTTATCGGGAGCAAAAAAGAGACAAGTGTCTATGTTGCGTGTGAACACAACACACTTCCATTGGCGCCGCACGCGGCTCTAAGCTCAAGTGAGCTAACCAGCACAGTTTTTACGTGCTACTAGCGAAGCGCTTATAGTATCTATCTTCTTTATACTAATAATATCATTGCCATCCTCACAAACTTTCGCGTTTATACTATCATAGAAGTAAGATAGTGAGAAGTAAATGGGAAAACAGTGAGATTCTTAGTGAATTGATTCATGAACCCGCAGACTTGTCGTGGACGACTGGTTACTATTCGATTACGCTCTACCGCAGACCGAAGTTAGCGACAGTGTGTATGGCATTGGGAAATCAATGTTCGTAGTTAGCTACGGTATTCCTTCAAATTGATATGAAGGGAAAGTACAATTATTGAAAAGCTCGAGTGGTACCAGAATTTACGTGCGACCTGAAACCAATAAATGAAATTGTTAATAATTGTATGCTGTCTAATCTATATTTATGTATACAAAAGAAAATCGTGTTAGTTACACTATTTATAACTCGAGAGCTGTGCCGATTTGGCTGAAAAAATGGTGGGGAGGTAGCTTAGAACCAGGAGACGGACAAACCCTTATCAATCTACTGAGATTTTCTATAGTGGCCACCTTCACCAACCGCTAGGTCATAAAAGACGGCACACTATTCCTGGCAACCCCTTACGAGGCGTCAGAGACCCTCTGCGGTAGGTCACGCCGCCAGAGTACTCGCCCCTGGTACTCTTGAGAAAATGTGAGTCGCACCGTGATCGCTCACTACCATTTATCCAGAATGGTACCGGAGCTGTTAAAAGTCGCTCACCACGCGCACCCCACTGGCTGCGTCTGCGGCTGTGCCAGTACTTACGCAAGCGCAAGCACTAGCACAAACACACCCTAGGGTGCTTGCGGATTCAATCCCCGCTGGGGACGCCAGTTCCATTTCTCCATGAATTGTACCAGGTGACGGACATAGGATACTTTTTATCCCGTTCCCGTGGGAAGTGACAGAAAACCACGCGAAAGAGTAGCGCCGGGCCAGCTAGTAACTAATAAAGATAGAGACTATATCATGTCATTCAATTAATTTGCAAAACTCCGTACAAAATCAACCACTTGGTAATTCAAAAATTGCTACGGCAATTAATCGCACGAACACCAAACGTAATTAATAACACGACTAAATAAAGTATGCCGCAGTGTGAGCTTTGAAACATAACTCCCCGTGCACTTCATTTCGGGCACGTATTGCGCGCTTAGTAATTAAAAACTTTTGTTATATTCTTTAGTTTTTGTTTTGTGAACATTTTATACTTTGTTTCGTTTCATTTAGTGGGAAACTTGTACGACTTCTAATTAAGCTGTAATTAAAATTACTTAGAGACAACTTAGTGCAGTCTTCGTATATACCTAATAATTGGGAAGTATGGTCACAGTAGTTTGTGTGTATAGTCTTTAATTGAAGATGTCAACTGCAAAGAAATTATTGCAAAAAACCTTAATAGGTAGGGGCCATAGAAAGCTTATTTTTTTACTATGTATAGGCCTGCGTTTGACCACAATCTCAGCGTGGTCAAACCCCCCATTAATCTACTGAGATTTTCTATAGTGGCCACCTTCACCAACCGCTAGGTCATAAAAGACGGCACACTAGTCCTGGCAACCCCTTACGAAGCGTCAGAGACCCTCTGCGGTAGGTCACGCCGCCAGAGTACTCGCCCCTGGTACTCGTGAGAAAATGTGAGTCGCACCGTGATTGCTCACTACCATTTGTCCAGAATGGTACCGGAGCTGTTAAAAGTCGCTCACCACGCGCACCCCACTAGCTGCGTCTGTGCCAGTACTTACGCAAGCGCAAGCACTAGCACAAACACACCCTAGGGTGCTTGCGGATTCAATCCCCGCTGGGGACGCCAGAGAAGCTGACTTCCATTTCTCCATGAATGGTACCGGAGCTGTCATGCGCGCTCACTCACTCAGCGTGGTCAGTGAAGATGTGGCCAAAGGTAATATGCACAAAAAGCCTAGAAGGAACTGGCTCTCGAGTGCAGCTGTCAAAACACATCGCTACCGGCCGGGCTATTGCGTATCTTTGGTGGTAATCTTAACGATCCCCATTAATTATTTCATCCAATGACGCGCACGCGGTATGACGCGACGATGACCATTCGTGGGCGCTGATTGGATGAAATTCTTTAATGGTGTTTGTTACGATTACCACCAAAGTTACGCGGTAGAGCCCCCGCTTGGTGATAGATTCTCAATTTGAGGGTAGTAGCCAGTCAGGTGGGTACTACAAAGTACCCTACCACCGTGCTATGGTTTTCATCACGTTGTTTTCCTTCACCGAAAGCTCAAGATTATTGTAGGATTTGAAACCGGGACCTTCGTCTCGGAATTCGACGACACTACCACTGAGCTATCGTCGCCTTAAGATCCATTGGAAAGCTTATAATGTAACATAATTTACTTAATGCTATAAATTAGGCGACCTAAGGGTGTCACATTTTGCCCACCATTAAAAAGCCGGTCAAGTGCGAGTTCCTGATAAGGCTCGTATATTTACTGGTTTGGGCCATCACTGTTGTTAAAAACTGACTAAAATGACTGGTGTTTATGTTAGTGAAGGAAATTTGGCGAAAAAAATATTTTTTTTGTTACAAAGGGGTAAACATTTACCACTTTTCTGGGGCCCAAGTCTGCTATTTCAATTGTGTTCCAATGATATTTCAGTGGTGTCACAATTGTGCCATAATGACACTATTCTGTTAGTAAGTAGATACCAAAACTGTAAAATGTCACAATTTTGGCCCCAGATCGATAGCATTGTTGCTGAAATATAGCGCTGTGACAGACGGACGCAGGGGCAAATACGTCCGTCATAAAACAAAATGATAGTCATTTTGAGAAGATTATTTATTTTACAAATAATTATGTTTATAAAATAAATAAGGGAATAAAGGTATATATTTATTTTCAAGAATATGAAAAACATAATAAGTATTATTAAACAATAAAAAGTACGGGAACAAACAAAGACCAAGTTGGTACGAATACCGAGTGGAGTTCCAGTTTTTGAATTCAATGCAGCGTTACCAACAGTTTTAATTGCTAAGCCAAAGTATAGAAATTCAAATCATAAGCGAAGCATTGTGTGCTTAAAATACGCATTACGTATGAACTCATTCAACTCTATTGTTTGTTACAAACAACATCTTATAATAATCTTTCAACATTGTAGTTGGTAGAAATTGTATATTCTAGAGACCTCTTTTCAGCAAGCGAAGATGCGTTGATTGCTTGCTTATCAGCGCCCTGTGAAACTACTTTTTAAAATCTTCTTGTTTAAATTCAAGTCCTGTGAGCCTACTACATGCTCTTAAAACAATATTATATTAACCTTATTTGTCTTTTGTCCTTCTTTGTCATCCGGCGTCAAAACAAGACAAAAGACAAATAAGGTTATAATAAAAGAATATTTATTTGTTGAACACAGGTTATTATAAAACAAAGAATATTGTTCTACTAAGAGCTTGTGGTTGGCCCATGACAACTTTGCATTGCACACTTATCTGCGCCGTACGATGACATCCTTTGGGTAAGAAGTTGCCAGAACTTGGAGGCGCTATGCTGGAAATGTGTGGGGACTAGCGGTGTCGTAGGTAATGATATCCCTTCCAATACTGACACAGCTACTCCTCTTTAAACCCCTTCTGGATGTGAAAATATTTTAGCAAAATTAGCAACTCGAGAGGCAACGGTATCCACTTACCATCAGCCAGGCTGTATGCTTGCTTGTTTGTTAATAATTGGACTGTTTTACAAAAAACTTAAACCGACTTCAAAGTACACTAAAAAGTAATCAAATCCTGATCTGATGACAATGGGACCAAATGGGAAGTGTACCCTTTCAGACAAAAAAGAATTTTCCAAATCGGTTAATAAATGACGGAGTTATGAGGTAACAAACAAACAAAAATACAACCGAATTGAGAACCTTTTCTTGAAGTCGGTTAAAAAGACTTTTGTTAACTATGATCAACAAACTTTTGAATTTAAGAATCTGAACAATATCCAAGGAAATACTGGTCGATTCCCATTCTAGTTGTTAGTTGTATAATCGTTGAATAATTCATCAATTCAATGTATGTACAACTGGTTGGTACACAATACATGCTTGCTTTCCACCGTCTTGATTGGGCCTCAATACGTATGTTCTTAGAAAATACCTACAGTAGTAGGTTATAAATAGGATGATAGGCTTAAAGGACAACCGGTTTTTTTTTCCAGCCCCCGATAGCGATCAGCTATACTTGAAACATTTTATCAATGTAAGTCGTTTTTCAATTACAAAAGTGCTCATTGCATTACAAGTGCAAACTATGTACAGTAGTACCCAACTAATATGGCTTACCGATGTACCTGCGCGGAAGGTCCATTTTCAAAGCGCGGGAAATGCTATTGGACTGCAGCTGCCGCCATGTGTGCGGAAGGGCGTGTTTTTTTTTTTTTTTTTATTTATTTTTTATACAACTTAGTCGGTAAACAAGCATACGGCCCACCTGATGGTAAGCGGTTACCGTAGCCATATGGACGCTTGCAACACACGATGCATCGCTCACGCGTTACCGTCCTTTCCCCCCCTCCCCTATGAGCTGTGGCGACCTTACTCACGCGCAGGAACACAACTTTACACAACATAAAGTTATTTGGCTGCGGTATTCTGTAAGGTGGAGGTACTTCCCCAGTCGAGCTGCTCTTTGAGCGAATAAACGCTATGCTCTACCTCTCTTAAAGATTTGCAAGTGAGACGGAACTAACAGCTGCATTGCAGTGTATTATGAACCTTGTAGTAGTGATCTAAGGTTGATTGTAAGTTTTAAGCATTCTTTCGTTAATCTTCAGGCCATACTTTCTTTTCTGTGCGAACGAATATTCACGACGCCCCTTATTAGTTGGGTACTACTGTACGCGCACTTCGTTTTAAGGCATTTGGGCCATACTGGTGCTCACGGATCGTACTCTAGTATAGCTGCTCTATTTATTCTTACTCTATGGGCTGAACGAATTTAGATGAAACCTGCACGTACATAGATTATATATAAAAATAAAACATTATTATACTTTTTAGCCCAAAAACAATAAACGATCTCCCAGGATAGTTTGACGGGCCAGCTGTTAAGATTCCACCTAGCGCACCGCAGGTCGTGGGTTCGATTCCCACACAAGACATGCATTTGTGTGCATGAACAAATTATGTCTTCATGTCCTGAATCTGGGTGTAATTATGTATATTAAGTATGTATTTACAAACAAAAAGTAGTATATGTATTATATCAGTTATCTGGTTTCCATAGTACAAGCTCTGCTTAGTTTGGGATCAGATGACCGTATGTGAGGAATGTCCCAGGATATTTATATATTTTACTAGCTTCTGCCCGCGGCTTCGCCCGCGTGGCCTACAGGAAACAAATGACATATTTTTCTTCAAAATCAAATATAATAAGTGCTCTCCCTCCCTCTCAATTGTTTTTTTTATTTACAAAATAAAGTATTAATAGGTAATTAAAAAACCAAAAACTTAAATTACGTGTGTAATAATGTGTTTTACAGAAAATTCAACCCCCGTTTCACCCTCTTAATCCCTAAGAGGGTGAAACGGGGGCTGGAATTTCAAAAAACCCTTTCATATTTGATACGTACACTTCACAAAGAACACACCCTCCAAATTGCATGTCTTTAAGAACAGCGGTTTAAGCTGTGCAATACTGTGCATTGATATATCAGTTACTTTTCAAAAATTTCATCCTACTTTTCATCCCTTCGAGGTCCACCCTCGAAGGGATGAAACACAGGATTATCAAAAACGCTAAGACACGTATGAATTAATTTTCAGTCTTCAGCCTAAACACAAAATTTGAAGATCCTAACTTCGAAACTGACGGACTTTCATACAAACTTTCATCCCCTATTTTACCCCCTTAGGGGTGGAATTTCAAAAAACCCTTTCTTAATGGATACCGACTCTTCACAAAGAATACACTCTACAAATTTCATGTATCTAGGACCAGCGGTTTAGGCTGTGCGTTGATATATCTGTCAGTCAGTCATGACTTTGAATTTTATATTGTGATATTTATATTATTTTTTTCAAAACATTTTATTTACAAAATACGCAATCATAAAAAGCATGTAAAAACCAAGAACTTACGTGTAATAATAATTGTTTCACAGAAAATTCAACCCCCGTTACACCCTCTTAGGGGTGGAATTTCGAAAAATCAATTCATATTTAATACGTACACTTCCCAAAGAACACACCCTTCAAATTTCATGTCTCTAAGACCAGCAGTTTAAGCTGTGCGTTGATATATCAATCAGTGATTTCCCATACACAACTTCATCCTGCTTTTCATCCCTTCGAGGGTGGATTATCAAAAAAAAGCTAAGACACGTATGAATTAATTTTCAGTCATCAGCTTAAACACAAAATTTGAAGATCCCAACTTCAAAACAGACGGACTTTCTTACAAACTTTCATCCCCTATTTTACCCCCTCAGGGGTGGAATTTCGAAAAACCCTTTCTTAGTGCTTACCTACACTTCGCAAAGCACACAACCTCCAAATTTCATGTCTGTAAGACCAGCGGTTTAGCCTGTGCGTTGATATATTAGTCAGTGAGATCCAATACACAACTTAATCCCGCTTTTCATCCCTTCGAGGTTGGAATTATCAAGAACACTGAGACAGGTATAAATTAATTTTCAACCGTCAGCCTTAACACTAATTTTGAACATCCTAACTTCGAAACTCACGGACTTTCATACAAACTTTCATCCCCTTTTTTACTCCCTTAGGAGAGTAATATCAAAAAATCCTTCATTAGGAGATGCCTACACTGTATTATAATATATTTAGTGGTGTTTAATGTGGAAATGAAGGACTTGCATAAGTAACTTCATCCCTTTTTTCCCCCCTACGGGGGTGTAATTATAACAAACGCTCAGACACCTATACATTAATTTTTAATCTTTAGCCTAAACCCAAAATTTGAAGATTCTAACTTCGAAACTGACGGACTTTCATACAAACTTTCATCCCCTATTTTACCCCCTCAGGGGTGGAATTTCGAAAAACCCTTTCTTAGTGGATACCTACTCTTCACAAAGAATACACCCTCCAAATTTCATGTCTCTAGGACCAGCGGTTTAGGCTGTGCGTGCATATATCAGTCAGTCAGTCAGTCAGTCAGTCAGGACTTTGAATTTTATATATACAGATTTTAGTGCGTAAAATGTCTAATGAGAGATAACAATAAGCAAATAGTAGAACTGTAGTCCGTCAAAAGTGCTAATTAATTATTGTATTTTTGTTTTTTTAGTCTGAGAGAGACGTTTAATGTATCGCATCGCATGCGATAATCTTGGACGATTTATGAAACCATAATGTAGATAAAGAGCTAAACCGCTTAACATTTAACTGATTGAAGAGATTTGGACGCGCTCTTGTTTCTTTCATACCTTTAATCCTGATAATCTTGGATTCTGATGAGTAATGACGTATTTAGGAGAAAGCCTTTATCCTAGATGCTCATACAAACATAAATAATAAACCGGTAAGTAAATATAAGTAAGGGATAATAGGCACTCACATTTAGTAGAGTTATTTTAGGGCTATTTGCTTTTCAATGCTTATTATCATAATCGCTTTTGCCATACATACATATGGGACAGAGACGTGGTATTTCACTGCTGGCCAAATAAATAAGCTTAGAGTCACTCAGCGAGCTATGGAACGAACTATGCTCGGAATTTCTCTACGTGACAGGGTCCGAAATGAGGACATTCGTAGGAGAACGAAAACGACGGACATAGCTCGTAGAGTCAGTAAGCTGAAGTGGTCATGAGAAGGCCACATCGCTCGAAGAGCCGATAACCGCTGGGGAAGAAAGGTTCTCAAGTGGCGAGCACGTACTGGAAAGCGCCGAGTGGGACGAGTTCCCACCAGGTGGACCGACGATCTAGTCAGAGTCGCTGGGCACCGCTGGATGCAAGCGGCCCAAAACCGTTCGAAGTGGTGTCAATGGGGGAGATCTATGTTCAGCAGTGGAGATCCATATGCTGATGATTATCCGAATTTTTCGAAGTAAAACATTCGCAATGAACATATTAAAAGAAAAACAGAACGATCCAGATGGATCGATTAATCACATATTCGATCAATGAAAGAAGAGAACCCAATAAATTTTCGTCCCTGTTTATTTATGGTCCGGAATTATAAAAAAAAATATTGAATTTTGAAACAACAATTTTATTTTTTTTCACGAGAAAGACAATTTTGGAAGTAGTCTTATTTCATTACCAATAAGGCACTATAAATCTATCTATCACTCTACCCATCAAAGTCCAGATCCAACCAAGAGCCATAGAATCCAGCAGATAAAGTCTAACCCCCTTATTCATAATCGCTTTTTAACTAAATCAGTTAAATGGCCTCCGCCTCACTCTTTCGGTCACCAAATGTCACGTGTCAGATAAAGAGTTCAGAATTTTAGCTAATCAACGTTTGATAACTTCATTATGAATAAGGGGGTAAGCAACTAATTAAATGCAGTTCAAAACTGAAATTACTGTAAAGCTGTGCTTAGTTTGGGCAGATAGCCGTGCGTGAAGCCGAATAAATGTTTTAGCTGCGTTCCAAGGTAATTAAGCTGCCCAAAAGCAAACTCATTTACGCATATTTGTACCATAATATTCAGTAAAATCACCTTTCTTTATGTGCATATAGACTCACGTTGTTTTTTTAACCCTTTTTATAATAGCTGTGGGTAAGTACGAGTATCACATAAATGTTTGATGAAAAACCGGTCAAGTGCGAATCGGCCTCGCACGCGGAGGGTTCCGTGAATACATTTCTAGCGGCAATAGAAATACACATTCCGTGAAAATTTCAACTGACTACCTATTACGGTTCATGAGATACAGCTCTCTGACAGACATACGAACTGACGGAAGGAGAGCGTGGGCTTAGTAACAGGGTCCCGTTGGCCTTTGGGTACGGAACAATAAAAATCAACGATATCTTTTACACCCGGTTCTTAAACAGGATCCAAGTCTCCTTCCGGCTAGGTATATGCGAAGCGTTACAAACTGCCAGAGTATTTTTTTTATGTACTCATTTCGGTAAACAGGCATACGGATTCTGCTCTGATATCATGTCATTTTCTTATAAGTAATCCGCAGTGGGCGGCCACGCGTGGTGGAGTATCTGCCCATTCCCTTTCACCCTCATTTGTGAAGGAGGCCTGTGCCCAGCAGTGGGACATTATAGGCTGATGATGATGATGAAGATGTAGATATTGTTTGTCGCGCTTTATCTTTGTCAATTTTTTTTGATTTCTTATAGCAAAATATGTGTCCAATAGTTTTAACCGACTTAAAAAAAAGGAGGAGGTTCTCATTTCGGTTGTATGTTTTTTATGTTTGTTACCTCAGTACTCCTTCATTTATGAACCGAATTGTGAACCGGAAAAACCTGTTTTTTTGGATGGGTACACTTCCCGTTTACTCCAATTATCATCAGGTGAAGGTTTGACTACTTTTTAGTGTACTTTGAAGTCGGTTAAATTCATTTATAAAACTAATAAAAAAATGCCATAACTGTAGGTATCTAAACATTTATTAAATACACAAAAACATTCTTATATTTTATAGAAACAGTCAATTTCTACGCAATAATTATTATACATACGAATTTTGATTTGATGGTAAACTTATGTTACAATTTATGAGTTTTTTTTAAAATTTTTAAATACTAACAAGTCAATTTCATAGAAAACCATAACATATTCAGGTACCATAGACGAAAGATATATTTATTTTTATTATAATCAGATAAGATACTTGATAATATTTATTTTAGAAGCTTTTATTTTACAAGCGTAGAACATTTACACAGTATCTTTAATAACAGTTATAGTTTTATAAAATAACAAACAGTCCAGCCTTTTCACAAAAATAGTAGAAAATACGGATACAATTCCAGAGAGATTATCTAAATAACACTTTTTAAGCATTATACTAATAAATATGGGACACGTTGTATAATTGACAAGATGCAATAATTTACCTACAATGTCTAACGAGTAGGTAGGACTGGTACAGGGGATTCGTTGAAATAAAATTGCTTTTCGAACATTAATGCAATCTTGAAATACTCTTATAATAATATTGCCTTCCTGAAATTGACTTACCACACGACCCACAGATATAGATATACCTAGATAACGCAAGTATCACGACCTGTATGGAAACTAAGCGAGGGATTTCATGACAACCTACTATTTCGTCACAAGCACTTTGAAGTAACGGAAAACCAACTGCCACTTTTTGACTACCTACAATAATGTCACAAGCACTATTTAGTGACAGAAAAACCAAATCAATTCAGTGCCACGATGCTATGTGATCGCAATAGTAGCCACGTTAAGCATTTTATGCGCGAAGTAGGCGCTCTTGCGTTATCTAGGTATAGAATTGCCTCCTAGGGATTGTAATGTTTACTATTACTTGACTACAATCTCACCATGTTAAGCGAAAATGTGGCCGAAGGTGGTAAGCAACAAAAAAACATAAAGGAGCGCTCAGGAGCAGTTACAACTGCTGTAACGCCGCGGCAGGTGCCTTTGACATTTTTTTTTATCAATGATCATCTCTATGTCATAGTTCCCAACAACAATTTTGAAAAGCAAGTTTAGTTCGTGTATTATGCAGGTAATTAGGTGTTTTATTAATTTGTCAATGTATTTATTATCTAGTTTACAGTGATTCAAGATAGTAACCATCTTCGCTGTTTTGTTGTGATCGCCTGTAGTTGTCCATCTGAGAAATAAATGTACATATCAATAAGTTATATAATAAATAATTTAATATAAGTGTGCTCTTAATAGTGAAATAGGATTTTTTGAATAGGATTTTTTACATGATTTGCCAGAATTTCATTGGACCTGGTTTATTAATTGGTTGCATTAGTATATTATCATCTAACTAAATCTTAAGATTGACTTTATGGATTAACAGCTTACCTCCACCCTTATTCAAGAAAATTCTAGATGATTAAAAATTATATTTCAAACTATGAACTCGCAGTTCTTTTCAAGGTAGAGTTGCACACACCCATGCATTGTATATCTATGATTACTAGTTATATGAATAATTTAAAACACGCGCATAATTTTGCTTCGTTGAAATTTTTTAAAGCAAAAAGCATACTTAATATTTACTTATAACAAAATCAAAAGCCCTATTCATTTTCAGCTTAAGACGGAAGTTGGGCTGCGATTATTCCATACAAATGTATTCCCCTGTTTTCTTCTTGAATAATGCCTCTAGAGTCATCATTCTTTTTTCATATAATCAAGTTCTGCTTTGGACACGTCCCTGTTACTTCCTTTTTTTCAGCAACTAATTATTAAAGAAATGATGGCCCTCCAAAAATTACAATTAAACCCCTATGTTTCCTCTGTGATTAAAAGGACTACCACAAATTCGAAAAGATTTTAACATAAAAGAAAGCAATAGGGACCTAGATAACTAACTTACTGGGCACTTTGGAACCAACGACATGCTCATGAAGATGGGTCTAACCGCGACACCCATGTGCAGGTTGTGTGGGGAGCATACGGAACGCATGGAGCACCTTCTGTGCACATGCGATGCACTGGCTGGTAAGCGAATGAGTCTCCTAGGGATCGGATATCCAAAACCAGAAGACTACAGGCTCATATCTCCTAGCCTCGTTGTAAAACTCATGAAAAGAGTTTTCAACGAGACTGGGGCGGAGTAAGTTATATAGGGGACCACAATAGATCCCAATGTTATTCCTCGGCCCCTGCACAAGATAAGATAAGATAGATAACCCCTTACTTAAAATTTTAATGTAAAAATTAATTGAATCGGCTCAGTTTTCGAGGAGGAAAATGGGGAAAACGAAACGTCGATTTCGTATTTTTTTTTGTGAATAAATTGGTTTGAGCAGATGGCTAGCATAGCGGCATAGCCCGACGGCAATAGTTTCTTCAAATACCTATTTTTCAAATTCCTCGCAGCTAGGAACCCCTCTTAATAAGACCTGCAGTGAAATAATCCCGTGTGTTCTTGAGATGTAAATAATTCTTACCCAATGTTTGAAGATGTTCCTAAGTTTAAACTTCATTATGTCTCGTGGGCCGTCTTCGTGCTCGTAAACACCTAAACAATGTATTATGTCATTAGAGGTTGTCGTGGTTACATGTTTCAAAACATCGTGAATGTAATGCTTAATGGTGTGTTAATTAGGTTCAGTTTTCAATTAACTTGGAGTCATCGAGGTCAATTATAAAGTTATGGATAATATGGGGGTCAAAATGACCAATGATCATAGTATTTATCGTAGCATCCATTCTACTGGTGTTTGAGAATAAAATTGCGATAAATATATTTAGAAACTTTAGACTATCCCCCTTACTCATAAAGCGCTATTTAACTATTACACTGATTAAATGGTCACGTAAATAATGTCACCTTATATGACAATGACAATAGAGTGACGTTATTTACGTGACCCTTTAAACAGTATATTAGTTAAATAACGTTTTATTTTGTATAGGCCTGTGTTTGACCACAATCTCACCATGGTAAGTGATGATGTGGCCGAAGGGGGTAAGCACACAAAGCCATATCCATATTTTTTACTAGTTTTTTGAATAAAAACCCCCTTACTCATAAAACGTTGTACTGTTTATAACGTCACTCTATTGTCATTGTCAAATAATGTGACATTATTTACGTGACCATTTAATCAGTGTATTAGTTAAATAGCGCTTTATGAGTAAGGGGGTAAATGTCTTTTGTATTGCTCTCTTTCTTTTCTTAGTTTCTGCCTTGCAGTATTACCTACGTTAATGGGGATCTAGAAACATCTAGGACATGCTTTATCTATGAGCAAAATTTCATTTACATCCGTTCAGTCATTCACACAACACACAATCATTCCCATTTATGATATTAGTATGATGTCCTTTCTTCTTACCACCATCCCGAATAGGTATCATATCGTCACCAGGGGGCAGCACACCGCTATATCCAGAGCGAGGGTACCCTGGGTGGGGAGGCGTCTCTTCCTGGCCTAGCTGATGCTGGGCCACCATATCCTGGCTTGACATCTAAGCAAACAAGCGATATGAGTATAAAACTAATAAAAAAAATATACACACGGCTATCTGATCCCAAACTAAGCAGAGCTTGTATGCTTATTATATATATTGCTTGTTATTTATTTATTATTATCATAGATAACTGTTACACTAATAACACTACTAGATTGTATTTTGTATATATTTGTTTTAAACATAGATCTCGGTTTTAAATATGTTTATCTAATCTACAGATTATTTTTCTTATATAGAACTCTTTATAAAAAAATACATATTTTCGTCTTTATGTAGTAATTCTATTATTCGTTATTTTCTTAATTGACAGCTGGTATAACTTCACTTCGAATTATTTAAGTAATTAAGCTTCACAAAAATTACTCAAAATTTTGTATAATTAAGAAATCTAAGTCTCGTTTCGTCCCTTTTGTGTATATATCCCTAATTAGGTACAAGTAAAAGAGGCTTTTGTTTTCAAGTTCTTTTCAAGTCAAGTCTGTCATTTAAGTCTCAAGATACTTCAAAGACTACGTGAGGTAAACATAAAGAGCTATAAATCCTCGTTTCCCCACAACATGGTTTTTAACTCAAAGAAGCAGAACTTAAACTTAGTAAGGATATTATAAGTTTACGTCAAAACTTCAGTGCAACGCTGTCTTGTTAATTGTTTAAACAACAGGTTTTATGGATGTGTTTCAAAAGCCTGAATCGTCCATTTGAGGATTTACTGATGAGGATGTCTAAAAAGTATTTTTAATAGCGTTTTGTTGAACTTCTTTATTATGTTTGGAAACATTTTGAGAGAGGTAGAGCATAGCGTTTATTAGCTCAAAGAGCAGCTCGACTGGGAAAGTACCTCCACCTTACAGAATACCGCAGCCAAATAACTTTATTTTGCGTAAAGTTGTGTTCCTACGCGTGAGTAAGGTCGCCAGATCTCATTGGGGAGGGGGGAAAGGTCGGTAACGCGTGAGCGATGCTTCGTGTGTTGCAAGCGTCCATATGGCTACGGTAACCGCTTACCATCAGGCGGGCTGTATGCTTGTTTACCGACTAAGTAGTATAAAAAAAAAACATATTTAAAAATAAATAAACAAATTTTAATAACTTCTCTGCGATTAAATTTATTACTACCTCTCTATTTTATGGTTTATTTAAAAATTTTACAAAGACATTTAGACGTGTAGTATAGATTGTTGGTGCGTCCACGCTAAGCGAACCGAGCACGAGCCGAGCACACGTGGGGCACGGATTCGCGGAACTTGGACGGACTCGCGAGCCTCGAGCTAGCGTTTGGCTCGCGCTCGACTGCGCACCGCTAATCATACTTACATCTATGGCAGAATTATCGCCTGACCTCTTGCCGTGACCTCCGAAACAAGAATGGCCGAATGCGGAACAACCACCTGTGGACAAGGGCATTTATCTAGAGTACCGCCTAGAAAACAGGATTTACACATAATTGTGATAGCCGTTAAGGTAGTTGGAAGGCTCCTAGACGGCTTGAAAACTCCAGTAGTAGCGGACCTACCTCTGCCGATCCACAGTGGGCGCATTGGAGTATTTGCCCATTCCCTTTCACCCTTATTTGTGAAAAGAGGCTGTGCTTAGCAGTGGGACATTATAGGCTAACGATGATGATATGAAAATAACCTTTAGTCTGGCAGCTATACTTAAAAGCTCTACCTTCCAGACTTTTTGTGCTTACCACTTTTGGTCACAACATAACATAATATACCACAGTGAGATTATAGTCAAACACATAGTTATAGTATACATAAATCAAAATTATTATTAATAAATTAGTAACAAATACCTACTGGTGATACAATTTTATGTTTATAAAGGATATATTAAAAGTTGTAGGATAATAGTCACTAACTTACTAAAGTCCACTTCACACGTACATAAATAAAATTATGAAACAATACCCAAATTATAACGCTTTCATTATAACAGGTAGAAAGGTAAAGGCCCTAACAATATGGTAATCGTACACAAAATAAATTTAAATCCTTCAAAACTGTACATCACAATGGGAAATTAATTTGTTTAAGAGTACCCACGGTTCATCTGTGAGTACAAACAAACAATCTGGCCAAAACTTTGTGTTTACGGGTTAACCTAATTGAGGTATAATAGTGGCTTAAACAAAAAGCGATCGTCTAAAATAAATAACTCTACACATACTTCTTTATTTGCATATGAGGTATACAGAATATATTCATCATCATCATCATATCAGCCTAAGGATGTCCACTGCTGAACATATGCCTCTCCCATTAACTTCCACTTGGAACGGTTTTGGGCCGCTTGCATCCAACGGAGCCCAGCGCCTCTGACCAAGTCATCGGTCCACCTGGTGGGTGGTCGTCCCACACGGCGCTTTCCAGTACGTGGTCGCCACTCGAGAACCTTCCTACCCCATCGGTTATCGGTTCGCCCAGCGATGTGGCCTGCCCATTGCCACTTCAGCTTACTAACTCTACGAGCTATATCGGTAATTTATGTTCTCCTACGAATGTCCTCGTTTCGGACCATGTGTCGTAGAGAAATTCCGAGCATAGCTCGTTCCATAGCTCGCTGAGTGACTTTGAGCTTATTTATGAAAAAGCAATATATTATAACTAATCAAATAATCGTTCGTTCATCGTAATAGTATCCGCAACCACACCACAGAGCGTCACGACAAGCTGTGGTTACGTGTGAATAGTGTCGCTGTGGATTTTTGCGTTTGCGTTGTGGCAGCCACGAAATGTTAAAATGTTTGTACCGCTAGTTCCCAGTGTCACTGGTTGCGTTGTGGTTGCAAAGTGGCTGCGGTGTGGTCGGTATCACACACACGGTCGATAGTGACGGCAAAATATGGTCCATGTGAATTACTACTATTAATTTTACATACAAATTAGCGCCCGCCCACGTGGTGTGGTTGTGGTACGTGTGAATAGAATCTAATACCTCCAACAAGATTTTTTTATACAGCTTGTTCCTTTTGATGTCCCATAACTCTAAGGTATACTTATAAGTAATTATTAAAAGAAACAAAAAACCCGACTGTGTAAAACAAATATTAACTGAAAAGAGAAAAACAAGCTTTTTAATCTATAGAACTGCAATACCTTATAACATTCAAGCTATATTCCAAATTCTATAGATTAAAAAGCTTGTTTTTCTCTTTTCAGTTAATATTTGTTTTACACAGTCGGGTTTTTTGTTTCTTTTAATAATTTAATTTATTTCAGACCTTTTAGTTTTATACAGAATGATTTGTATGTATTAGTAAGTAAATGAGCGGTACGGTACAGTAACGCTAACAACCATCGCAACTCTGTGAGTTACGTACGGTAACCGCCCAGAGCCCTATACCTACTGTCCTTGCATTAAACATGGTTTTTTGCAGTTTACGTCAAAATGGTAGCACAAAATTATGACAATATATACATATATGGAATGGGCTGTTCACAAGCTTTCATTTGATACCCATATTGTTATAATAACGAAATTTTTGTTTTTAATACCCCCCCTCTTTTCTTATCCGTAGACGCCATATAAAAATAATATACACTATGACACTCCCACAGTTCAGACGAATCTAACGACACCTCATATGCTTAAATCCGTCAAGCCGTTTAGGCTGCAGAGCGTGCCAAAGAAATAGACATACATACATACATACATACATACATACATACATACATACATACATACATACATACATACATACATACATACATACATACATACATACATACATACATACATACATACATACATACATACATACATACATACATACATACATACATACATACATACATACATACACTCGAAAAACATAACCCTCCTTCCGGGTCAGTCGGGTAAAAATAATACAAAAAGTCCTCAAAATAATTAAATTATAAAAAAAATATCCGTATGGTGAATTTTTATTTTGCGACGATGGTGCTGCTTCTGTTGTTTACAACTAAACTAATTTTAGTACTATGTAACAAAGAATATAAGAAAAGGATGTAAGAAATGTAATCCTGCCAAATTAGTCCAATGCTTGTTTTCAATATAAATTTAGTCACCATCTATCGCGATTACATCTAAATACCCGCAAATTAAGACGGCAAAGACTAATTTGACGGCTTTAAATATGTTTCTTTTTCTTTTTTTTACTTTTTCATCAATTTGCCTAGGAAAGAGGTGTAATTTGACTAAAATTAGTTTAGTGCGATTTACAACAGAATCGGCACCATTGCCAAACTTACTCATTAGTGTAGTAAACTAGCGGGAAAACACAACTAAGTTTCAATGATAAGTACGAGTAAATCATTTTCATTCGTATAAAATGCGTCGTTGCCTTATTTCATGTAAGGGTGTTTTAGATAAATAATCATGACTTTGTCGAATTATTTTGTATGAAAAATGAAAACAAAAAATATATTATTTGTAAATTAATTGAAAAAATAATTTATACAGTTCCTTGATATTGTTAGCAATAACATTATATTATTTGAGTGATTTGAATATTATTTAACTTCGTACCATTGAATATTGATTAATTATAATTAATTGTCAGCATTATTTATTATGAAAGTGTAAAACGGTTTATTTTGATATTGTGTATTTGAATATCGAGGAATGGCAACACCAGAAAAGTATAATTGTAATAATGGCGGCCATTGGAGAAAGTGTTTTAATTCATTATGTGGTAATTACCAAGTTTACCAACGGTGTAAATACAGATTTAGCTTGTTTAAGCCAACATCTTTTCAGTAAATAAGGAATGGTTAATAATATGGTCTCATTAATACTAATTTTAATTATTATTATTTATAATTTTAATACTTAAGCGCCGCAGGTCGTGGGTTCGATTCCCACACAGGACATGCATTTGTGTGCATGAAACTATCTGTATGTCCTGAGTCTGGGTGTAATTATGTATATTAAGTATGCATTCACAAACAAAAAGTAGTATATGTATTATACCAGTTATCTGGTTTCCAAAGTACAAGTTCTGCTTAGTTTGGGATCAGATGACCGTGTGTGAGGAATGTCCCAGGATATTTATTTATACCCTAGAGTTATGGGTAATCAAAAGGAACACTGTGTTGTAGCTCGTAGCACCGTAGGCGCCTACGTCGTAGGACCCAGCATATTATGCTTAAATACTGATTGGAAATAGGACAAGCTTTCCTCTCCTTTCCCTTTGGGATTGAAATCCATGATATCAATAATAAGAAGACGCTAGCGTCAACATTTCATGATACTACGAGTCACGATTATGTAAAGTAGATGAAGATGATGCATTTCTCATTCATAGTAATATGCCATCGTAGCCCGTAGCACCATAAGAATAGGAATAATTTATAAGTTAGTAGAGTAAATAATCTGATGCCTCTGAATTCCAAACTAGAGTTATCTGTGACAACTTAAATAACATGAATGACGTCAATTCATCAATCATAGAAGTCTACTCCGTAAAACCCATCGAATAAAATAGCTATTTATTATGTGATTCATAGTGCCAAAAACTCATATGAACAAAAAGCTCTATTATACAAAGGCCTTTTTTCCAAAGAAATCCAAATTTCAATATCTACGCAAAACGTTTGCCTACAAACAGTTTGATTCCAAGGTCCATATTGGTTCATTGATATAATATTGAATAGATATTCGCAGTCATTGTGTTATTGTATATATTGATTTGACCTATATTAAGTATTTTTCGTCGTAAATTGATACGGATGACCTCACTATTAGCTATTAGGTAAAATGTATTGTAAGGCATCTAATGGTGCGTCCATGCTACGCAAATCGAGCACGAGCCAAGCCACGAACGAGCACGATTCGCGTAGCGTGGATGGACTTGCGAGCCTCGAACGAGCATTCGTAGCGTGCTCGACTGCGCTCCGCCCGATAGTAAGTTTTTTCACGAACACAGGAATTCGCATCGCGCTCGTTGTAGGCTCGTTGAAGGCTCGTTAAGTAAGTCCACGCTTGAAATATCGAGCAACGAATGAATCCTGTTCGATCGAGGCTCGGCTCGTGCTCGCTTCGCGTAGCATGGACGCACCATAAGAGATAGGTAGTTATTTACAAACTGGCAGTTAAGACAAAGTTAAACAAAACGGCTTTTTCAAAGAGGTTTTAATCATTATTTGCAGTCCTAAGACAGAAGTTTCATGATTTTCTGAATACGACTTCGAAATTTAAAATTAGTTTCTATTTACATGAATCAGTTTGAAAACGCTGTTCTAAAAGTTCAAAATGAATCTTCGGCTACACTAAACACAGGCGACAATTTAATAAAACGAATTGAACCACATTGAACGGTTCGCTGACACCGATAGCCAAAGGTTTGCCTTTTCGGTTGCCTCCGGGTGCGGTTTTACATTCGCTGCACTTTGTATTTTCAGACGATTCCTTTTGTTTGTTACGAGTACACGAAGAGTTAAGAAAATGGTTTGTTTCAATATTGAAGATATAAATTTTAAAATAAATAAAATTATACGGACACGAATTAAGGGCATCGCCATTCAACAAAAAAAAATGAATACCACATTTATCTAATACTAGCTATCCCCGCGGTTTCACCTGCGTTCCCGGAGTAAAACAAAGTATCCTATATCCTTCTCCATACTAAAGGCTATCTGCGTGCTAAATGTCATAGTGATCGGTTAAGGCGTGAAAGCGTAACAAATAAACTCAGATTGGCATTAATAATTGGCTTATTTTACCGTGCAATAAGCTATCTAGTTCTTATTTTTTTTTTCATGCTCTAACCCCATAATGTTTTAGTAGTTACAAAGAATGTTTTAAAAATATTGTTAGTAGGTTTTTACAGCTTCAAACAATGTATACATGTCACAGATTTGCGTTTTCACTTAAATTAATTAATAATAGTAATTTTGACCGCATCATTAGGTACTTGTCGAGCCTATCCATATTAAAAACATCCTAGGATATTTATTTAATAGCTGGTCTGACCAAGTAAAATCTGCTGTGGGAAACCGCGTGTCTGACTGCACCAGACAGTCTGCCAGCAGGGAGAGATGGCGGGAGATCGTGCGGAGAGCCGTGTCCGCCTCTATCACCGATGTGGACGCCTCAAACGTGACCACGACCGCTCTGCCAAGAGCAAAACGACAGAGAAGAAGAAGGATATTTAACAATTATTTTCTACTCGATTACAGATTTGGTCCAACAGTTAAAGGTCTTCATTATGATAACTTACTTTGTACTTCACTTATCTTGGATTAAAAAATATGCCGTCTCAAAGTATCCACCAACTATACAACGTGTAATGGAAAGGGTGCATCTATCCAAAAGGGGTGATCTATACAACAGGGATAGACTCTCTATACAAAGATTCAGCTCAAAATAAATTACTCAAAATAAAATAAAAAATTTCCTTCCAATTTTATTGAATTAAAATCAGAACCAACGTGTCACCTCTTAATGAGGATCATTATCTTTCACGTCACTTGCTAATTTTACTATAAAATTTTCTCTTTCGCGATCTGAAATCCAAAAACCACGTTACTTGAGATCTCACTGTAAGAGCGAGACAGTGAGAAGGTTTACGTCAGCTGGCTTGCGAGTAGACGATACTATACGTCAGAATAAGTTCCAATTTCAAATTATGTTATATAGATACTCTTTCCTGCCACGTTGTATAGTTTTAATTTAATAATCAAACCTTAAAGGTGCTAACTGGCAAACTACAAATCCTACACAGTTAGGACGTCACGTAACATAGAATCATTAGGTGCTTTTGTCAGCACATGTTCTGTATAAGTTAAACTGCAAACACAACAACAGACTGTAGGATTAGCCTTAACGAACCCTGATGCTGTGACGTAATCTTAACTAACCTAGTCTGTATGGAAAAAAGGTTTTTGTTTTTTTTATTCAGATTTGGTAGGTTTAAATCCTTATTACGTGAAAAGAAACAGCATTTCACGGAAGAGTGTGACTTTTGACATACTTATATAAGTTTATAAGGACGAGTGCAGAAAGCAAAAAAATATGAATCACGGACGAATGTGCGACCACTAATGAAAATAATTGATTCTGAATAATATTTCTTTCAAATATCTTTGGCCAGCGCGATGGACTGACGACCTCAAAAAAGTGGCCCGACTGGGCTGGATGTGGGTGGCAAGATACCGGATAGAGTGGCGCGCTCTGGGAGAGGCCTATGTCCAGCAGCGGACTTAAAAAAGGCTGATGATGATGATATCTTTGGCTTTTTTTTATTAAATGGGCTTGCGTTTGCCCATAAGGGGCGATGAGGAAGCCTAAGATGAAACACACTTACCCAGAAGAAAACTATTCACTCTGGCCTTGAAAGTTCCTAGATTGTAAGCGTCAGGAAACACAGACGCCGGAAGCAAGTTCCACTCCCTTGCTGTCCGCATTATAAATGAGGATGCAAAACGCTGTGTCCCTATTCTCGGTATATCAACAACGTAGGTACGGCTTTTAGAGTTCCTCTAATGGGACCCTATTTCTAATAAACCGTAATAGATAGTTGAAATTTTCACAGAATGAGTATTTCTTTTGCCGCTATAACAACAAATGATAAAAGTGGAATAAAATTTAAAATTAAAGAGGCCCATACAAGAAACGTCTTTACACACTTGGCCGGTTTTTTATATCCCACAATTGGTCTTTGGTATTTTTTATTTAATCCTGTTGTTAGGTCCATTTTGACCGAACCGATTATTTTTTTGCGATATATTTGTTTTAAAAGTAAAGGTTGTTTAAAAAGATGACAACTCCAAGCATCCACTATATAAAAGTTAACTTAAACTTTATGAGTGAACTTCGTGAGTGTAAACACCATGTGTGAAGTACAGATTTATGTCTGTTTGTTTCTTTCGAATACATCACGAGGTCGTATTTGTTTGTTAACATTTTTCAGTGTTAAACTAAAAGCTTCCGAGAGTTTCATGTCGATGTACTTACACTTACTGACGTCACTGTTAAGAACCTACCTTTATAGTATAAGTTGAAGTAATAAGTTACTGAAGAACCGTAGTAGTAAAGTAAGAATAAAACTTTATAATATTACTCATGAGTTTACATGTAACGGGTCGGTTGGTGTTGGAGATACTCTGACTCCACATAGGTTCGGCTCCCGCCCACAACACATTTGCGCCAGACATATGTTTGTTATGTATCTAGATTATTCTAGATGTATTTTTAAAAGTATATTAATAACAAATAGTTGAAGCGCTCGTGGTGTAGCATGATTAGCCGTTCTTAATCGATCGGCAAAGTTAAGCTACGTCTGTCGTGGTCGGTACCTGGATGGGTGTCCGCCTAGTGGTATTTCAAATCGATCGTTTCCGTGCTTCGGAAGGCATGTAAAGCCGTTGGTCCCGGTTATCACTTAATTGTGATAGTCGTTAAGCTAGTTGGATTGATTACTCTTAGTGTACTTTGAAGTCGGTGTAAGTTTTTAGCCGACTTAAAAAAAAGGAGGAGGTTCTCAATTCGGTTGTATTTTTTTTGCTTTTTTATGTTTGTTACCTCATATCTCCGTCATTTATGAACCGATTTGGAAAATTCTTTTTTTGTCTGGAAGGGTACACTTCCCGTTTGGTCCCATTGTCATCAGATCAGGATTTGATTACTTCTTCGTGTACTTTGAAGTCGGTTTAAGTTTTTTGTAAAACAGTCCAATTATTTACCTTCAAAGACAATGTTGAATCCATTATCTGTGTTCATACTTTGAAGACAGACGTTTTCAACAAATTATTTTGAAGGTATGTTTCCTTTTTGGCAGATAACCCTAAGAAGCTACATCGCATCTGTAGTATTTAAACAACTGTCTAAAAATAAATTTATATTTAAAACAACATTCGATATAATATCAAAATGGTAAAGTTGAAAATAAATATACAAAGAGCATGATTTATTTAAACTTGTTTGTGAAGTATTGCGGTTTAAAATACCTCTTTCTCTTTGAAATATTGATGAATTCAAAAGTTACTTGGTCAGAAGTTAATTCTACTTTTGCTCAACAAAAATAACAATAAGGTGGAGCGCAGACGACAGACTATCCGTGCCGTTTTTAGTATGTGAAAATAGAACCGATACAATTCCAAGCAGTAACGCACAGGACGCGCAAAAATTCTTCAAAAGAGTAGAATGTACCCATAGTTCTCTATTTCTTCTTCTTTTTCTGTATTTCAAGTACAAAATAATACATCGCAATCTCTGAAATTACATAATGTGTACATCCCTAGCGTTCCGCCGACAGAATGATCGAAGATGTACGGTTTGTCCCGCAGACTCTTTCGCACAAAAAGTCTGTCGTATGTGCAGCACCTAAGAGAGTTAGTATATAATAATAAGTTGTACATTTTTTTATTAACAACAAATATGTACAAAATACAATCTATATTTACAAAATATAATCTATATATAGAAAATTTCCTCAAGCCTGCCGCTGCTTCCGATTAAGGGCAAGGTTCCCAGAAGGCTGGCAGCGTTTCCTCTTTGGATAGCCAAGCTGACGCGTTGGCGGAAAAAGCTCCCCGCCCGCTGGTCTCCGGAGGTCTCGATCAATTTTGAAGACAAGGTGCGAGCAAAACGGCGAGCTTCTGACCCCCATGGTCCCAAGGTCTCGACCGCAAAAGGCATAAAAATATAATTGGGTCCAATCGATGCATATTTTTTGAATTTTGAATTTTCCGCACTGGCCGCCGCTGCCCCTGCAGCTTTACAAGTCCCCGGTAAGTGAGATGGCGCAAGTGTATTGACACATGTGGCATCCCACACCAGCGACTTGCCGACACTCCAAGGGATCAAAGACATACCATCCGGTCTCTTGTCTCATAATAAGTTAAGTACAACGTAAGGTAGATTATCTTAATCTCAATTATCATTCAAGTGCCCTCTTCTGGCGAACTTCGCGAGATATGTCAATATTGTACTGTTATAAGAGAAAAAATCACGCTTGCTTTTATTAAGATTAAGATAGAACATGTTCTCTTACATGTTCTTAACAAGTGAGTTGCGGAGATAAAGGGCATGTACCTAATCGATGAAAACGTGTTTATAGGCAAAAGAAAAATATGGTAGAGAACTCCATAAAAATAAAGTCAGTTTTTTTACAAAAAAATCTGTAAAGGTATTTATTTTCTAATATATACCTATAACATTATATCATTTTTATTATTATACTAGTTGTGCCCCGCGGTTTCACCCGTGTACCCGGGGAAGATATTGCTTTCCCGGGGTACAAATTACCCTATGTGTTAATCCAGGTCATAAACTATCTGTGTTTTTGTTTTTTTTTATACCACTAAGGTGGCAAACAAGCATACGGCCCGCCTGATGGTAAGCAGTTACCGTAGCCATAGACGCTTGCAACACCAGGGGTATTACTCGCGCGTTGCCGACCCTGAAGAAATCTCTTCACACGCTTTTTGAAGAATCCCCGGCGGGGTGCTCATTCCACAGTCCGAGCGTCCGCGGAAGAAAACTCCTTTTAGCCCGCACAGTTCGAAACAATTCTGGTTTCAATGTGCGTGGATGGACTCCCCGTATATGGTGTATCCCCTTTACTCTATATAATCTATTATGACAATTAATATTGTCTATGTAACATTTTGGTTCACTGTATGCTCATCTATCATAGAAACATTTTTTTAAAAAGTCTAATGGTGCGTCCATGCTTGGCGAATAGAGCACGAGCCGAGCCACGAACGAGCACACTGCGAGCACAATTAGCGCAACGTGGACGGGCTTGCGAGCCTCGAACGAGCATTTGTAGCGTGCTCGACTGCGCTCCGCCCGATTGTCAGTTTTTTCACGAACACACGCTTGAAATCACGAACAACGAACGAATCGTTGTGTTCGTTCGAGGCTCGGCTCGTGCTCGCTTCGCGTAGCATGGACGCACCATAGCATTTCTTTAAAAAACCTTGCTCTTAAAAACAATATTAATGCATAAATATTCATATCAGCTCGTTGTTTTATAATAGTGCCATTTTCTGTTATCTCTAACGTTTCATTATATTTTAGGTGGCGTGGAATAATTTTACATTTTTACACGTGCTATCTCAGAATAATTTGGAAAAAAATCCGTTTGTGTTTTTAATTGTATATACTGCAATGTATGAAAACAGTGCCTAATGAAACATTTTTGCATTTATTTTATTTAAAATATCTTCGTAATAGAAAATCCGATGATAGGTCAATGGTAGTGACGTTACATACCGAGACGAAGATCCCAGGTTCGAATCCTACACTGAGTTTGAGCTTTTGGTGAAGGGAAACATCGTGAGGAAACCATAGCACGGTGGTAGGGTACTTTTTAGTACCCACCTGGCTAGCTACCACCCTCACGTTGAAAATCTGTCGTCAAGCACCTATTCGTGTGTTCCGACAGCTGCACTTGAGAGCCAGTTCCTTCTAGGGTTTGTGTGCTTACCAGCTTCGGCCACCTCATCACTTACCTGGTGAGATTGTGGTCAAATACCGGCCTATACACAGTGAAACAAAACCTAAAAATGAAACCACACCCGGGTGCACTATAAGCAATATACATATACATATTAAACATGAAAAATATATTGTTACTAGTTTTCAACCCACGGTTCCCGCGTTTTCCGGGACTAAATTATCTCATTCGAAGATATGATCTACCCCCGTGCCAAATTTCGTCAAGAGGTTACAAACAAACAAAAACTGACTTTCAAATTATATCCTTAGACAGACACATATACATGTATCCTTTTCAAAGTAAATGCAATTCCAAGGGATCCCTAAATTTTCCCTACAAATTTCCCCTTTCAAAGCCCCCGTAGTCACATAAATGGTATAAGTTTACTAATTTACGGCAGGTAAACAATAACTTTCGGTATTTTTGTAAACTTTTGATCACCTTTACCCGACTTCGCTCATTAATCGTAATTTTTGGTAATGTTTGACCTTTTAGGTAAAAAGATTAGTTTCTTTGGAATATTTTTCAGCAGAATTGACGATTTGTCTATGTCAAATGAGTAGTTATTACAGAAAAATAATGTTTTTCTCACAAAAATCTAAATTGTATTTTTTTTATATTTTACATAGGTACTTAGATAAATAAGCACCTATTTGTGTAGTAAATAAAGTTCTTTATTGGTGCCGATTCTGTTGTAAATCGCACTAAACTAATTTTAGTCACGTCTCATCTCTTTCTTACGAGCATTATTGAAAAAGGATAGAACATATTTAAAGCTGTCAAATTAATCTTTGCGTATTTAGGCGTAACCGCGATATATGGCGACTAAATTTATATTGAAAACAAGCATTGGACTAATTTGCAGGACTAAATTTCTTACATCCTTTTCTTATGTTCTTTGATAGAAAGAGACATAGTGAGATTAGTATAGTTGTAAACAACAGAATTAGGGCCATTGTATCGCTATCGTATACTTAAATGGCGCGCTACGTCGCGTTCAAGTCGCATCTCAGTGTGAACTGACTTTTAAGACATATTTGAAGTGATGTGGTGGTTACTACTTGTAATAATCATTTAATTAAGGTGGAGGACAACATCGTGAGGAAACCATATCACGGTGGTAGGGTACTTTGTAGTACCCACCTGGCTGGTTGTTCCACCACCCTCAAGTTGAAAGCAAAGCTAAGCACCGACCGATGGTTCCGATGCCCAAATTGAGAACCAAATTCATCCTAAACTGTTTACTTACCATTTTCAGCTACATAACAGTTACTATGGTGATATTGTGGTCAAAAAGCAACCATAATTTAAGTAAAAGAAAGTTATATAACTACTTATGAACAAGCAAGAAAATCATACAAACATATAAGCTAAGGTATATTTACAAAGGCAACACTAAACACTCAGGTTTTCGCATTTGTTCAGGCTCTTACGATTTAGCCATGTATCAAGTTTATGTAACAAAGTTAAACTTAACTTTAGGTTACGGGTAATAACGAACGGTAGGCTTAACATTACTATGTTTATTTTAAACTCTAGCAAATAAATATTAAACTATTGCATCATAATCCAATCAGTCAATATTATAAGCGTGAAAGGTATGAATTAGTATTTAGTCATAGACATATAAAAAAATCAAGACGGAGTGTCACCTTATAAGAAAGTGCAGCAAAAAATTTCCTACTTGTGCGTGAGTAAAATCAGTACTGGCCCAAGCAGGCACAAATGGTACTGAGCCTTATTGTCACTGTCAACATCTCAATACGGAATGACAACCGATCGGCTTCCTATGTTCTATATGTATGTGTGAAGCCATGTATTTACAAGAACGCCGGCTTCCTATTACTTGCGTCACTTAAGAACACAGACCGTTCCGTCTTTCATTTTTTCTTGGTCTGAGTATTTAGTTTATTCAATCGTGGTTGGAGATGTAATTCATAATAATATTCATCATCATCATCATCAGCCTATAATGTCCCACGGCTGAGCACAGGCCTCTTTTCAGAAATCAGTGTGAAAGGGAATGAGCAGATACTCCACCACGCGTGCCCACTGCGGATCGTTATAGGTAGGCTAGTGGTGAACCTACTGTTGGAGTTTTCAAGTCGCCTAGAAGGTCTCCAAATAGCTTAACGACTATCACAATTAAGTGATAGCCGGGACCAATGGATTAACGTGCCTTCCAAAGCACGGAAACGCTCAATTTGAAATACCACTAGGCGTGCACTAGGCTTCCGTACTTCGGAAGGCACGTAAAGCCCTTGGCCCTGGTTATCACTTAATTGTGAATGTCTAAGCTAGTTGGAAGCCTCCTGAGGTTTAGTGATGTGATAAAATCTTGCCTCTAATGACCCAATTGTATGCCAAACATAAATTTATAAAAACCAATGTAAAAACATGAATATATTTTAGATTATTATTCATATCACCTCAAAAAATTAAAAAGTTGGATTTTTAAAAAGGGAATCGATCCAATAGACAAATAAACTTTTACATCGTATCTTCCAGTTATTTGCGAAAGATATTTCCTCAGACGATATGATCCACGGAATCTGTCCTGTTGAATCCGTAAACCAAATAATATTCTTTCATAATTTATGTGCCTGAATGTATCCGGGATAATCTTCAAAATGAAGGTAACAATGAAACCTGCGATATTTTTAAGGTAGGCTATAAATTAGGTATATTTTATACCAATTTAATTATGTCGGTTAATATCAGTTAAGTTATTAATTAAGTGACAATTATTTTTATTCTAGCTTTCTTAGTCGTTTAAATTTAAATAAATAAGCACCGTTGAATCAGTTATTTAACATGTATATGTAATAAAATAAACTAATTAAAAAAAAAAAAAACATGCTCCCTCCCGCATCTCTACCGCAGAAACATAAATTTGACATACTGGTTTTTTAATTATTTTTAGTAGATTAATTTCGACAAAAAAACCGTTTCATAAATTATTTAATATGTATATTTAATAAATAAAAACTATATCTCTATATAAAAGGAGAAATTGATACATGCTTGTATCTTGCATCTCTACTGTAGGAACACGAAAATTTACACGATTTATTTAAAAGAGGGATGGTATTGCATGTGAAAACGCGGGAGAAAAGCCTACTTTCTTTATATGAAACACTGTTTTTAAAATACGAAACCAATTAAGTTCAACAGCAGTTGACAAAAACAGCCGATTATTTTAAAAAGCATTCCATTAAAAATATCAATTTCTGTCTACATATAAGTAAACATAACCAGAACCATCGCAATGTCCCTCCGACCGCGAACAAAGGGTTTACTAACACGCATTTAGAGCCAACATTTGGGCAAGATAAGTAATTTGAAACCGACTGGAAAGGGTCCAATCAACCCGAATACGAATTGTAAAACACATATGAAAAATGGTTTTCATTATTCCCTTAGATGTAAATTGTTTGGCTTTTGAGTTTGGTACACAAATATTAAGGTTACAAAATATTAAACTGCTGTTTAATATTTCGAAATGATCTACGTATATAATAGGTACATGCCTAGAACTTACCTACATACAGACGCCTATTATGATAAGTTACCGATTAAGGGCTATTCTGACCTAGGTATTTTGGATTTTTACTTTTTATTTTTACTTCAGTTTTTTGTCAACCTTGTATTTTTAACCGTCTTCAAAAAAAAAAGGAGGAGGTTCGCAAATCGAATGTTTATATGTTTATTTTTTTTTATTTTTTACGTGTTTTCCGGCATAACTCCGTCATATGTAGACGGATTTTCAAAATTCTTTTTTGTGTTCGAAAGAGGTTTACTTATTCCGAAATGATCCCATATAAATTTCATATAGATCTGATCATCTGATAATGAGTTTCGGAGACAGACAACGGAACTCTTAAAAAGATGACAGCAAATCAACCGCGATTGCTGTTATCGCATAAATATGTATTGTTTGCGCAGGCCTTTACACGCGAAAGTATTTAGTATATATAAAACTAAAAATTCAAAATAAATTAACTTTTTAACAAAAAAAAAACCGGCTTCAAAGTAGGTACACTAAAAACTAATCTCTTATCTGACACTGTTTTGAAGTCAGCGAAATATTTTCTACAGAACACGTCATGCGATACCGCTCACTTCAAAACAGTGTCAGATAAGAGTTATTTCTTACATTTTAGTGTACTTTGAAGCCGGTTTATTTTTTTGTTAAAAAGTTAATTTTTTACTTTATTTTTACACTATGACTAGGTTTGTGTCGAAACATCATCTCAGCTGTGATGGTGCCTCTTAAAACCTACCCGAAGTAGGTTTAGTTACAATTAGTAATGTACTTACGTTTCGCGTTGACTCCATGTGACATCACCAGCAGAGCGACGATGGTGAGAGCTAAGCAGATCTGTGCCATGGTTGATACTGTAACAAATAACAATTATTTTATTGTTCGCATAAGAGCAATCTGAGACTGTCCAGCCGGGCTATTGCGTATCTTTGGTGGTAATCGTAACGAACACCATAAATTATTTCATCCAATGACGCGCACGTGTTATGACGCGACGATGACCATTCGTGGGCCCAATTGGATGAAATTCATTAATGGTGTTCGTTACGATTATCACCAAAGTTACGCGGTAGAGCCCCTGTACTCTGTATCTCCTATCTGTTCGCCTAACTCGAGTAACTACTACAATGAATTCAATAAATTATTGAGGCGTCTTTTAGACCTTATTATCTATTCGTGAGGGCCAGTTCTTCTTGAAGTTACTTTGTCACCTTTAGCCATATTCTTGGTATAACTATAGCATAAGAAATAGTAATTAGTTATAGATCTGTGATAAGATAAGTGATGGCGATCCAAAGCGATACACCAAAATTCAAAATTCAAAATCATTTATTCAAATAGACCTTCGCAGGCACTTATGAAAAGTCTGACTCTAATACTCTGATACCGGTTCGGAAGGTTGCATTTGCTGAGAAGAGCCGGCAATAAACTCAGCAATTACTCTTTTCAAAACAGGCTTAGATTAATTAAATATTTACATTCTAATCGCACTGAAAACAATTGCGTGCCCCGGCGCGGCGGCAAAATTACAAAGTAGACTGAATAAATATTTAATAAGTAAATCAATAGCAAACTTAAGCAGACCAGCCCCCACAAGCAGCACCTGTTCACAACGCACGACGTTCATGACGCGTGTGGCAGCCATCGCCCTCCTCGCCATATTGGAGGGAAGTGAGCGACCCGTCACACGACGCCGCACCGCACTACGAAGCTCAATTATTCTGATGCTCTATGTTAACAACTCAGGTTTCGAAGGCACATATTCTCATCTACCATAAGACCGTAAGTCTCGCTTGATTTTACGCTATCAAGACTAGATCGCGTTTTTTGTGGATAAACGCGATCCAGTTTTATATGCTTTTTTTTGTAGTTGTCAGCGAGGGATGTTAAAGTAATAGACCGCATAAAGAATTCAATATTTCGTTCTAAAATTCAAATTGACAACGACAGTTACTCGCGGATGGGACGCGCTTCCTACAAGTGCTACAAGTACATTATGAAAACAAAACTGCGAGTCAACTGATTATGCCAGCCAAGCATTAGTGGGAATGAGTGGGAAATATCTGACGACTGGGTCAAAAAAAACGACAAAGGGGGACCTAGAAAACGTTAGACGCCATCCCAGTAGTAGGTCTACTCTGAGTTTTGAGAATTGTTCCTATAAATTGATTTGAAGAGAGTGGTTAAAGGAATAAGGATACATTGGGTTGATAAATTAATAAAATTATTCTAAGTAGGACCCTTATACGTATGGCTTCATAGAACGTAATTATACACTCCTGAATGGCTCTAATTGTTTTATGAAACACAAACATGAAATTTCCTGTGAAAACGTTTAGGTGTACAAAAACGATCACGTTTCAATGACGCCTTTGAGTTTTTTGGTTTCAGTAAATAATCAAAATATTTTCTTCATACTTTTATGTAATCAAAGGGAAATAATTATTTTGTTACTGACTGTGTTTTATGGTCTTTAAAATTATAAAGTTTATAAAGTTTAATTATAGAGTTATAAATCCATTCAGAACAACAAGGATATCAATCGATCATTCAAATCATTAGTTTGGGATCAGATGACCGTGTGTAACAAATTTCCCAGGATATTTATTTATTTAATAATTTAAACATCGGCCTTCTTGGAATGGAACCTTGTCCCTTGAGGAAATTCTATATATAGATTGAATTTGAATATATTATATTATAATAATATATATTATATATTGCAAATGATTTGATTCTTTAAGCATTATTCATCTACTATACTTCTTTTCAATTTTAATTCCTATTAATATGGCGTATTTCTTGACGCATATTTTAAATAAGTGTAAACTTTTTAAGAGAGCCACTTTTCGCTTTGCGACTTAAAAATAGCCATAGCCGCGGGTATAAAGCACGGGAATAATGATAGCATAATGACTAATATGCATTATCGTAAACGGAAATGTAGAGTCGTATAGGTTTCAGCTGTTTTGTGTAATAAAGGATCCGCATTTTACTAAAATAAAAATAAAAAGTTCTAAAACATACTGATACTTTTTAATATACTCCGTGACTTTTTATTCATCTTAGAAACGAAGCCCACATATTGTACCCAATGAATAGGTACTAATCTTTAAATTTTTTTTTTTTTTTTTATAATTTGTATTATAAACAAAACAAATCTTATTCATTATTATATTATTATTATACGCATGACGTAGTTTTAAACACCCTGTTACGAGTGCAGTCTACTCGAGTTGTGCTCTGGGTTGGTATTTTCTTCCATTTTATACGTTAACTTTAATTATTAACTTGATTTTTCATAATTATAATGAACTTTAATTATTTTTTAAAAATTATACAAATGATCAAAACATTTTTTATTAATTATTAGTACCTTTCCATTGGGTAAATTAAGTGGGCTGCGTTTCTAAGATGAATAAAAAGTCACGGTGTATACCACTAAGGCAGCAAACAAGCACACGGCCCACGCGTTGTCGACCTTGCAGAGATCGCTCACGCCCTTTTTGAAAAAAGGTTTTGGGTAAACCACAGCGTGGGAGCTCATTCCACAGCCTGAGCATCTACGGTAGGAAACTCCTTTGTACGTAACCATTTCGGTTCCAATGTGTGAAGATGGACTCCCCTTCGATGGCGAGAGTTGCGATGGTAGAAGGTAGCCTTGCGCATCAAACAATTATACAGAACACTGTCCGTTGTACAAGCGGTAGAACACATATAAGGAGGCAAAGTCTCTCCTCAGACTGACGGGCTGTAAACCGCTTGTGAGCTTGGAAACGTCGACAATTCTAATGGCACGTCGCTGAACCGAGTCTTAAGGCCCAAGCCTTGGTATTCTAGCTAGATGCATATGCCCTTTTATTTGCGATTTATAAGTTTTATATGATTTAATTATTAATGAAACAGCGCATAATAAAAGCTACTTAATTGATGAAGAACTGTTGTAGTTATGTATGACTTTGTTCTGACAACATGAAAACCACCATCATTCACTCTACCATCCAAACTAACACACACATCAATGGACAACTGAACATTCGGACCCGATAGACGTGTCCAACCACAAATCTGATTTTCAGTGGACTGCAGACATAGCCGTTATATTAAGAACTCTACAGTACCAGGCAATTATATATCTGCGGTCGGAAAATGGTATTTCAGGGAGAATATGGCAGGTCAACGAGTTCTGGTCATGATAAAGGTGTCAGGATGTCCTGTTAGGTGTAACTTAGTTGTTTTCCCGGTGGATCGCTCTGATTATATGTATGCGTATGTTATATTTAATGTTAAGGCAAAATGTGATTGTTTTTTAATAATTTATTAGCGGTTCTGGGCACTTGTAACTTTGTATTGTTTTCTTGAATATTGAATTCGCGTTTAATATTTTTCTTTTTTTTAACATTGAAAAAAACTACTTACTAGATAGATCTCGTTCAAACCAATTTTCGGTGGAAGTTTGCATCGTAATGTACATCATATATTTTTTATATTTTTATCATTCTCTTATTTTAGAAGTTACAGGGGGGGGGACACATTTTACCACTTTGGAAGGACACTTCCAAAGTGGTAAAATGTGTCCCCCCCCAATGCTGAATAGTTTGCGGGAGAGACATCTCGCGCAAACTATTCAGTTTAGAAAAAATATATATTAGAAACCTCAATATCATTTTTGAAGACCTATCCATAGACACTTATGGGTTTTATTAAAAAAAAAAGAGTTTCAGTTCTAAGTATGGGGAACCCCCAAAATTTATTGCTTTTTTTCTATTTTTGTGTGACAATCTTAATGCGGTTCACAAAATACATCTACTTACCAAGTTTCAACATTATAGTTCTGATAGTTTCGGAAAAAAGTGTCTGTGACATACGGACAGACAGGCAGACAGATAGACAGACATGACGAATCTATAAGAGTTCCGTTTGCCATTTGACTACGGAACCCTAAAAAGGGCATTAGCTAGTTTCTTATATCGGTGAAACTAGAAAAATGGTTTAAAAAAAGTAAAATTCATTTTCTACTAATAAACTCAACCGTGCTGCACAAAATCTGGTCATAAAATCATCTCATTACCGTGTTTACAAACGGAGTGCCTAAAACCGAAGTGACACCGAAAAAGCTCAGGAAATTACCCGATAATTAACAAGTTACTAATCTATTTACGTTAGTTAAGGGGCCGTTGGCTGACTTTAGATACCTTCTCACCGCTGCCTTGTCCAAAGTTAGTTGAAGACGTTATTCAATCACTTTCAGATTCAATTTCACTTGATTTGAAGTAGAAATGAAATAGAAACTGACACTTTGAATAGCTCCAATACTTTGAAACGGAAACTTTGTGTGCTGTTTGTTACCACTTAGTTACGTTAGGTCCTAAAATAGGATATAGAGTACAATTCATGCCAGGAACGCAGGTGAAACCGTGGGGAATATCTAGTGTATTATTAATTTTAGAGTTGGTTCGTTTGGATGTACTGTGTTACTAAATCACGTTTCAATGGCTAAAAGGATATTTTGACGGGCCAGTTGGCGCAGTTGGTTAAGACTCTGGTAAAGATTCCGCCTATTGCGCCGCAGGTCGTGGGTTCGATTCCCGCACAGCACATGCATTAGTGTGCATGAACATGTCTGTATGTCCTGAGTCTGGATGTAATTATGTATATTAAGTATGTATTTACAAACAAAAAGTAGTATATGTATTATATCAGTTATCTGGTTTCCATAGTACAAGATCTGCTTAGTTTGGGATCAGTGTGTGAGGAATGTCGCAAACAAGTAAACAGTATTGAGGTTTTATTTATTTCGTTGCAAGTACCAACTTCACATAATTATGAAAAATCCTATCATGATTCGAAAAATATAATCAAAAATAATAGATTTATTTTCAGTTATAACTTCTATGTAAGGTAAGATTTATCCAGTATTTAAACCAATTAAGTTTTTAAAGGTCCTCAAGACATGCAGTATTAAAATGTCCAGACTTCAAACTAAAAAGTTTGGATGTTTAAAAATTAATTGGACCTGGAGACGACCCAGACAAAAGTTTAAAAAGTTAGTTTTTCTCAGGTAAAACTTATTAATTAAACTCACCAAAAGATGTTATAGTAAGTTTTAACTTAGAATTTAAATGTTTCTTTTTCATCTATTGTATTTTGAGGATTTTATTAATTAAATACTTTTATGTTGTCAATATAAATATGTTAGTAGCAATGTTTAGGTATATAAATGTAGGATGACGGGGTTTGAGATCGGCAAATAAAAACTGCAGATTCTTCCAATAACAATTGATACTTTATTTTCTTTACTTTTAACAATCTTCACGTCTTTCGTCCTTCCGTCCAAGTCTATCTCTCTCTTTCATTCCTCCCTTTCACTCACTCACTCCACGTTCCATTCTATGCATCTTTCACACGTTCCATTCCTACATCTCGGCCATTCTGACATCTGACTGTCCTCAGTCAGATCAATCTTAACTAAGTACATCTTAAATTATGTTAGTAACTTACCACTACATATTAACAACTAAAGGTTAATACAATTTCTTACAACTTAGGTACTTACTTTCAAATATCATCTTACACTCTTTTAATACAAATAATAACTCCTTTACATACTGAATTTATTTTATAATAACCAAAAACAACCATAAACTTACTAACTTAAACTCACAACAAAGCAAAATAATATTTCCCATATAAAATAAAAAACACTATTACCTTTGTTTACATCTTATTATTCTATGCAAGTAACAATAAACTTTTTTTTTTTTTACATTGCAAATTTCTAAGTCTTCTCTAGTCTTCATTTTAGATTTTTTCCAATTGATCTGTAGTGCATATTGTAATGAAACTTCTAAAACTTCTATAAATCTCTGTAGCACTTTGATAACTCTGTCTTTAAGCCACTCAAATACCTGGTTTTCCACAAGCTGTTGCTCGGCCAGCGATAACCGCCGCGGGCGCTGAGCTACAGGAATGTCATCTTTGAGTACAATTCGCAACTGTATCGGGGCTTCCTTCGTCTGAATAGGTTGATAATTTTCCACACAGTTGAGGACGTCACTTCTTACTTCTTTGTTCTGATTGTCACCTAAAACAAACTCATCCTGGCACACCAAACAACTTAAATTTCCCAGCCACTCATCAATACTAGGAATAATAATCACAGAACCCTTTGACATTATGGTAACTACATTTTGCAAAAAATCTTGTCCCAGAATAACATCACAAGGCATAGCGTCTCTAGGTATAACGTAGAACATCACTTGGTAATCGTGTCCATCGAGATTTACTGCCGTCATCACTTTTCTTGTCGAGGTAACCTTAGATGAACCAAGTCCAATAAAGTCAATCCTTGTGTTTTGGTAATCGGGAGAACCTATTTGCACGTACCAGTCACATGATAATAAATTCACTGAACTGCCAGAGTCAATTAAAGCTTTGGTTTGATGCTGATTAACTAAAATCATCTTGCAAGATCGTTCAAAACTTTTTTCTTGAGCCGTCGGAGTGTTGTTATAAACAGACTTGAAGTTCGCGTCGTCTGGACTTGCAAAATCCGCCATGTTGTGACACCTGTCACTCACGTCGCTCGCGATTGGCTCTTTGCGTTCCGCCATCTTGGACGTCATCTCGGGGATACCAACATCAGAATCGGGAATGCTCGGAGTGAAGTTAGCCACACATATAGTCGATGAAGTCGTCGCTCGGCTTTTCTCGGAAGTCTTCGTATTCGGCAACTCTCTCCGTCTCGTTCGCTCTTGAGTACTTTCACTTTTTGCCTCGTTAGTGCACTGCGTTGCAATATGGCCAAAATTATTGCATTTAAAACATTTCAGCCCTTTTTCTTTATTAGGACATTGAGAAGATTGGTGATTCTTCTCACCACAACTGTAGCAACGTATATCTGTCGTTGTATGCTTCGTAGAACTAGTCGAATGTCTTGTAGCTTCTGATTTCGTCATTTTATCTCTAATCATTTCATAAATTTTGAATTTTTCTTTTAACTCAGAATATGTCGTAGCACCATACAGAACAATCTTGTTTACCTCTGAGTCGACTATACCGTCGATTATATACCGTATAGCGACATAATCAGGCATCTTGCCGCGTTTGCCCATTTCCTTCATAGTAAGGAGATAATCTATGCAGCTCTCATTACTGCGCTTCTTGCGTTTAGCCATCATTTCGTGTATGGTTTTGCTGTCAATCAAATCGGGAAATTCTTTGCTAAGACCCGTTTTGAGTTCATCCCAACTCTTAAATGGACGTTCTGAGCGTAACCACAATGCTGCCGTACCTGTGAGAGATCTCCTTGCCACTATCAGCGTTTGCAATGGCGTCCATTTAAAAATTTCGGCATTGTCTTCGATATCCTGCACCCATCGTTGCACTGAATAGGTCTTGTTCGTACCGCTAAACGTCGGAACGAGGTCTTCTGCGTGTAGATTGCAGCTTTTGGTCTGCTGAGTACACGAACCTGAAGCGAAATGCTCCTGCGCATCGTCGTAGTCGGCTTGGCGGCTTTGTCGGCGTTCCTTGTTGTTTCCACCCATATTTCCGTCTTGAAATAAGGATTTCGTCTTCGTCTTAGATGAAGAAACAACAGGATCCGTTCGTCTTTTTCGTCGTAGCACCGATCTATGAGACCGATCACACTGCCACGCCGGTTCTCGCACAACGTCGATCCGATATGTTGAATCTCGGAAATATCCTCGATCCCGGACGAGCCCCCAAATTTGTAGGATGACGGGGTTTGAGATCGGCAAATAAAAACTGCAGATTCTTCCAATAACAATTGATACTTTATTTTCTTTACTTTTAACAATCTTCACGTCTTTCGTCCTTCCGTCCAAGTCTATCTCTCTCTTTCATTCCTCCCTTTCACTCACTCACTCCACGTTCCATTCTATGCATCTTTCACACGTTCCATTCCTACATAAATATCATGCTATGTGTATAGTACCTATAGATACGTAAGTACATAAATGAGACAGTCCAAATTAATCCATAGAGTCCTAAATTGAGTGACTTGGTGACTTGTTTTAACGACAGACGTTCGATAAAAAAGCGTGCTTGGTGATCAGCGGTTACCGTAGCTCACGCGTTACCGACCCTTCCCCAATGAGCTCTGGCAACCTTACTCACGCGCAGGAACACAACATAAAGTTATTTGGCTGCGGTATTCTGTAAGGTGGAGGTACTTCCCCAGTCGAGCTGCTCTTTGAGCGAAACACTACGCTCTACCCCTCTTAGATTATAGATCTCATATCTTCTTCTTCTATTCTTCCTATTTAGTAATACGCAAATTAAACCAAAAACTCATTTACTCAAATGGCTCTGATAAAGCACATAATAACATTACATTTGACACTTGAATATTTAGATGTTTGGATGTCTGTGAGTCAATCACTAATAAACGGCTGAACGGATTTGGTTGAAACTTGGCACAGAGATAGATGGAATCCTGGAATAAAACATAGGATACTTTTATATCCCGAAAAACCATAAGATCTCATTTGGATAAGGAGGCGAAAGTTAATCAAGATAAAAATACCCGTTGAAAAAATTTTATATTCAAAAGATGATATCGTCAACTAAATATACCCACTTTTAGCCATATCAAAGAATAAAATAACTAGTTATATACTTAATATTCATTAATGCTGTGATATCAACATTATCAAAGAACGGATATGTAATACTGTCTTAACAGGTAATCGTGATATATTACAAGAATCGTTTGATCTGTGAGTTAGTGTGAATAATACAGGAACTGCTGTTGATTAACAATACAATACTACCAATGACTAGAAGGCAGCCCCCCAAAAAAAGACAATTCGAGTAGAATTCCTTTTTCGAATTCCAGTTCAGGAATTGTATTGTATAAAATGAGTCACTATTTCAGAAAAAAAAGCAATTGCATAGAACTGTGAATTCACGAAATGAATTCCGCCGGAATATTTGTTCACTGGCTTTTATAAACCCCTGAACAATGCTAATCTTTTGTAATATACTAGGTACTGTCAATGACAAAGGTGGTTTTTTGTTTTTTTTTTAATGGCCATCTAATCCCACCAACGTTACCGGGATAAAAAGTAGCCTATGGTCCTTCTCCATACAACCACTGCAACCAAAAAAATGCGGTGAGTTGTGGGTTTAGAATTAATGTATATGGCGACCACGTATTGGAAAGCGCTGTGTAGGTCGACCTCCAAACAGGTGAACCGTCGCGACGTCCTGGTCGCAGTCGCTGGTCGCCGCTGGATGCAAGCGGCCCAAAACCGTTTGAAGTGGAAGTTAACGGAGGAGGCCTGTGTTTTTTTTTTTTATACGACTAAGTCGGTAAACAAGCATACGGCCCGCCTGATGGTAAGCGGTTACCGTAGCCATATGGACGCTTGCAACACACGACGCATCGCTCACGCGTTACCTACCTTTCCCCCCTCCCCTATGAGCTCTGGCGACCTTACTCACGCGCAGGAACACAACTTTACACAACATAAAGTTATTTGGCTGCGGTATTCTGTAAGGTGGAGGTACTTCCCCAGTCGAGCTGCTCTTTGAGCGAATAAACGCTATGCTCTTCCTCTCTCTGTGTTCAGCAGTGGACATCCATAGGCTGATATAAGAATGGCGATACCCTTACATCGCAATCAGCCGGCGGTTTAGGCATAAGAAGTTAACAGACAAACGGACAAAGTCTTCTTTCTTTATAGTATTAGTATGTATACATAGATAGACGACAGTAAAGTTTGTTTAACGTAGTCATGTATCGTAACAAAGCATTCGAATGGATTTGTTTTTATTGTATCGTAAAAATATTCATCATACCCATACTTATACCTACGTGAATACAAAATGGCACTTTAACAAATTGTCTACGGTGACACGTGAGTGAATTAATTTGAATCAGAATGGGAAATAAACGTTTTTACATTACAACGATGACAATATTCTTAGTAATGCGGCGATGGTCTTTTATATGACGAAATCGGTAAACAAGCATCGACCCGCTTGATGGTAAGCGGTTACCGTATCCAAATGGACGCTTGCAACACACGGGGCATGCACTCACGCGTTACCGACCCTTCCGTCCTCCCCGATGTGCTCTGGCGACGTTACTCACGCGCAGGAACACAACATAAAGTTATTTGGCTGCGGTATTCTGTAAGGTGAAGGTTTACTTCCCCAGTCGACCTGCTCTTTGAGCTAATAAACGCTATGCTCTAGCTCTCCAAAAGATGATTGCGGGGTCGAATCCAAGGTTAAAAGAAAGACTTTTAAAAAAATGATAAAAACTTTTTGGTTCTACCCATTATTGATGTTGTAACTACCCCTAAATTATGGCGATTGAAAAACAAATCATTTATTGAAATTAAAATTGATCAGTAATATAATTATGAATCCAAATTATTATTTACGATACCAAATTATAATTTTAAGCCATTAATCTTGTTTTGACATCACCACGTCAAAACTTTAGTTGTGATATTGTTACCTATCAAAACAACAGAAATTGCCAAAAGCGGAAATCATTTCTGTAACACAATAATTAAATTGTCTTTTCAAAATTCTATTTTCAAATTTCCTAAAAAAATTAACTAAAAAATACTGTAAAAATAATTAAAATTTCGGTAAGAAGTCAAAAATACAATTTTAAATAGCTTTTTCAAGAGAAAAGTAGTAAACACAGCATTTATTTGATGAACAATGTTAAAAGTACTTAGTGTAATACAGAAAACCAACTTGTTTCCTTTTCTACATAACTTTAAGTCTTCCGCAGAGCAACTTATTGCCGCAACATGTTTTAAGTTTACGAAACAATAAGAATTATTAATGTAATTTTCGTATGAGAAGACTTAGATACAATACAGACTAAATATTAATGTATATCTGTAAGCCATCAACAGGTATATGGAAAAGCTATCTGGGAATAATTTATTTTATGTTATGAGTTGTCGTACCGTATTTTAGTTAGAAATAATAAACATAAGTAACTGTATTCTTATAAAATACTTAGTAGGTAATTCAGTTTTATTTTTCCTAGTTGTTTTTTTGATATCCTGTGGGTATTTTTCCTATTTGAACAACTTTTTTTTAATGAAGAGCTGTCACTGATTTTATAGTGTAGCTTTTTACTGGGTTTAATTGATTATTTAACGTATTTAAAATCAAAAACTATACTAAAATATTAGAGGAAGAGAAATAACAAAGAATAAATATTTTTTAAAGATATATTTAGAAAACCAATGTTCTTTTGGTTGTGTTCATAATTTTCAGGACAATGTTTGAATGTTAGATATATATTTTTTAATCCACTGAAAAAATCGGACAGGATGCTATTTTTGTATGAACATCTCAATTAAAAAGAATATGGTACTTTTTGGATGTTTGTGACAGGCAGGTTTAATCAAGCATAAAGATATATCTATACTATGTTTTGATGAACATAGTATATTCTTGATTAACACATGTTTTTTTTATATCAAGAGAATATTAGATCCTATTATTGGAGTATTTAAAAAAGTATTAAAAAAGACATGACATGAATAATGAATTGTTTTTATTGATTGATTGAAAAATAAACTAGTGGTCGCGACTACGTTTATGGCGGCAAAATCATATAGCCAAATAATAAAAAGAACACTACGAATTTTAAGTTAAGGTCCAATTTCAATCGTTGAGATCAAGTGGATATATTGTTCTTCTTGTTGCCTACTACAATACGAGCTAAGAGTTGTCAAAGCTTGATTACCTTGTATTTAGAACTAATATGAAATCAAATCAATGCAAATGTAAATAAATGAATAGCTAACAAAGGTGGTATACTTAAATTAGTTTAAGTAAAAGTATTTTAAAATAAGTTGTATATTTTATTTTAGACACTTCTTTGGAAAAAAGTTTAGTGTCGTATTGGTCGTGTACAATTTCTCTAGTTCTTTGCAAAACTTAGAAAAGTTTATTTTAGTCAAAAACATATTTACATAAAAGACATTTAAAATAGTTATCCGAAAAAGTTTTATCAAACAAAATAAGAAAGTGGAAAAAGTTGTGAAAATATCACAGCGTTAAACATTATTAATTACTCACCGAATACTCAATGAAATCCAAACACAAGTGAAACTTGTACTTAAATACTCAAATACTGTACTTATACTTGCAATATTCAGAACATGGCCTGCCCAACAGGTCAGCAACAAAATGCGCTTGGGCGGCAGAAGCGCGAGCTTTTAAACACCGCCCATAGAGTTATGAGGGAACTAGATACGGTATGCGTGGGCATGGTGACGTACGTAATCGTATAAAGTTTTCAAATTAACTAGTTAATTTGTTTGGATGGGTATATTTCAAAACGTTTGGTTGACAGGTGTTAGAGAACTTTTACTTTAATTTCAACTTAATTTGAAACATAATTAGTTTGAGTAGGTACATACGTACACACCTACCGTAATCTGTGGAATTATTTTTAATTAGGTCATATTTGTTTTCGGTGATATTATTGATGTTTCATTTTAATTATTTAACCAACTTAGGATGTATGATTTTTACCTGCCTATATCCACAATAAGCCTTCTAAGTAATCATTGAATCCACAAAATACAATAGTGGTAATTGAACTACAAAAAGACAGATCTTGTATTACTATACAACGTTACTTGTAGTATAACCCCAACAATATTTAAGAATAAAAATAATGTGTCATTAATTTAATTTCAAAATGTCTAACAATTACAAAGATTTGTGCATATTATAATTCTATTTTTCATACATGAATTGCACATTATATTGATTTGAGCCGTTGTTACACAAAATAAGATGCCATGAAACCGACGGGAATTCACCTTCTATTAAAACTAATCAAAATATTTGTGTAATATTATACATTGCATAAGCAATACAGTACAAGAAATTATCTCTACAGAACTAACGTATTTTATTCAATACAGTATCTCACAGTACCCACTCTATTTAGTAAAAAAAACATCGCTTTTAATTTAGTTTGACCTACATAATTATAACATCCAAAAAAAGTCCCACCCGCTCTATCAATTCATGGGCTCTACGTACCCGCCCTACGTACACGGGCCACTCGCAACACAGATTTCAGTCTCAACAATGTTAGAAAGAGACAAATAGCTACACCCTCATGCCGTCTCACTCTCCCCTAAACTTGATGTAAGTTATTAAATCTGCAATCAGTTGATTGTGGTGTTGTTTCATAGGTTTATTAGAGTGGGAAGCACTCAAGCGGTGTTTTTAATTACAAAGCACTGGTGGATTATCACATGAGTATGTTATCGGAGTGTAGGTACAAGATAGTCGCAAGTTCATTTGATGTTGTGTAATAATGCACTCATTAAGTGTTTGTCCTGTTTTTTGTTATGTCAAAATAACTACTAAATGCAAATGAAAAGCCAATAAAATCAATTAAAAAAAATGTTTGGCTGTCTGTTTTTTCCGGCTAATCTTCGAAACAGATACCTTGATTTTGATGGGACATAAACGGTACTAACGCCAAAAAAAATGATTTTGTTCTAAATAATCTTCGAAACGGCTAACCCGATTTTGACTGGACTTCCACTGGTAGATAGCGGATTTCATAACTAGTAAGTGAGGCTTCTTTTATTGTGAAATATTTTGCAAGCAGAATCTTTTCACATATACTATTATGATTTGTGTAATATTTCAACATTTGACTATACTATACATTGCGAGAAAATTGGTTTTGAAATTTACAAAATGTATATATATTTATGTCCTCGACTATACAAGCTAGGATAGTTTGGGATCAAATGGCTAAGTGCCAGGAAAAAAAACTATTTATAATAGGCTTGTTGTTGCCCCCGCTTTACGGGATAAACAGTATCCTATTTTTTAGCTATACACATCAACAGACTGACTCACTGCCGCTTCAATATTAGCAGGGATTACTCAGATAACCTGCCCATAATAATAACCAATGTTATTGATATTTCAGTAAACAAAACACGTCCCCACGCAACATTACAAGTATCCACAATCCAGCGGTGTCGGAATAGAACAATGAATATATTTACATAAGTAATAACTACTAAGTGTTTCCTTTCAGACCCTACCTTTCCAGATATAACGGAGACTACAGGCGCTACTAACTATTTGAAGATATTTACGCTTAATTGAAGGTGCAATTTTTTAATTTTCTTAACAAAAATAGCACTGGCTGGTCTGGAATGTGGCTTGAGGAGGTGTGACTGGATAATTGGACTGTTTTACAAAAAACTTAAACCGACTTCAAAGTACACTAAGAAGTAATCAAATCCCGATCTGATGACAATGGGACCAAACGGGAAGTGTACCCTTCCAGTCAAAAAAATAATTTTCCAAATCGGTTAATAAATGACGGAGTTATCAGGTAACAAACATAAAAAAAAAACATACAACCGAATTGAGAACCTCCTCCTTTTTTTGCAGTTGGTTAAAAAAATGTATAGTAGGCAGCTCTATACAAGAGCTATCAGTAACAATTTTAGTTTAACAAGTTGTAGTCAAAAGCCTTCCACACATTACTCTTTCCGTTAATCTAACCCAAAGTCGAAGCTGTTATATGTACGTACAAAACCAACAAAACTGTGAAAGAGTGCACGCCTACAAACTGCAATAGTAGTTTGGCGACTATTAAAATAAAAAAATAATGTAAGGTTTCTTTGGAAATAAAAAAATTAAAAAAAAATATATAGGTACCCCTGGTTCAGAAGTCGCCCTTCAACTGTGAAGAATCGGCAATTCAGTAAGGTAAATTTTTTTTCTTCATATGGTTAAGACATTAAAACAAACATATGTAATTTATGCTTACGCACCACTTAGTAGATTATGTAACAAATATAACAGTAGATTATCAAACAGTCTGTTTCCAGCCACCCGGCCAAGTTTAACACAACTAACAATTGTTAATACCTTAGTAAATGTTCAAGTTGCAAAGCGTATGTGGTTATGAACTTAGTGAAAACGCATATGTTCAGACATTCAATAAATATACGTAACGAAAACTTGAACATAAAGTTTCTCATATGAAATAGAACCAGACGAATTAAGAATATGTTTGGCTATTGTAAAGTGTTTCTGGTTATTTAAAATTGATGGAATTGAGTGACAATGCGTGATTGCATTGCATGCAAGAAGGCACGTAAAGCCGTTGGTCTCGGCTATCACTTAATTATGATAGGCGGCTTGAAAACTCGAAAAGTAGGTTGAGCCTAGCCAACCTCCACCGATCCGCAATGGGCATAATATCTGTGATGGAGTAGGTACCTATCTGCCCTCATTTCAAACGAGACAACTTGTTATGGCAGACCTCTCTTAAAATACCACTAAGGTGGAAAACAATCATACGGCCCGCCTGATGGTAAGCAGTTACCATAGCCTATGGACGCTTGCAACACCAGGGGTATCACTCTACGACCCTGCAGAAATCTCTTCACACCCTTTTTGATTAACCCCAAATAATTATAGTTCCGAGCTAGGTTACGCAAGTCAAGTCCCAAATCTGTATCACTTAGTTTACCTTATCTTCTAGTTTCTATTATATGTATTTCATTTATATATATAAGGTTTTATACCCCTTTTGAAATAGTTGTTTCTCTTACAATCGGATAACCTATTCAGTGGCTATTTGTTTCAGTTTCATTGGGAACAATCTTAAACTAGCCGTGAAGCACGTTCCCAGTGAATAGAAAAAAAGGACTTATGCAAATTTCCAGCAGTCTGTAATTTCATTTAGGTTTCGTATTGATTCTTTTGAATGTATTTGAAATTGAAATAGTATTATTTCGAGCATATCTGCATACGTATAGTATTAATGAAGTGAACTGCGGCTGTTTTGAATTTCAAATTTTGGATTATTTTTTTTGATATAAAATCTTGCTAATATTCAATCTGTACTTTGTTTTGAGATTGTGGATTGATATTTTGACACTATTTATAAGAAAGTAATATCAAATCACTCGTGGTGTAACATGTTAAGCCGCGCTGAATCGATCGGCAAAGTGAAGCTACCACACCGAAGCCGGTACCTGGATGGATGACCGCCTAGTGGTATTTCAACTCGAGCGTTTTCCGTCGGAAAGACGTTGGTATAAAAATTAAGTGATAACCGATCACTTAATTTTGATAGCCGGTATGCTAGTCGGAGGCCTTTTCAAGCCACCTAGTAGGCCTCGCTGTAGCTTAACGACTATCAAAATCCTAATCCTAACTAATATTATAAATGTGAATGTGTGTTTGTTTGTTTGTTACGCCATCACGCCTCAACTACTCAACGGATCATCATGAAATTTGGCATGCAGATAGCCTATGGTATGGAGAAGGACATAGAACACTTTTTATCCCGGGAACGCGGGTGAAACCGCGGGCGACAGCTAGTTAAGTAATAACTGGGACCAACGCCTGTACGTGTCTTCTGAAGCACGGAAAAGCTCGATTTGTAATATCACTAAGCGGTCACCCATCCAGGTACCGACCACGACAGTAGTAGCTTAACTTTGCGAATAATCATGCTATACACAAGCGCTGCACGTGGTGTAGCATGATTAGCTTAGTATGCTTACCCAAAAGAAACCTATTCACTGGACCCTGTACTACCAGTAAGAGATTAATTAAAAGAGTTAATAAGCGTAGTGATTATTTGCTCAAAGAGCAGCACGACTGGGGAAGTACCTCCACCTTACAGAATACTGCAGCCGAATAACTTAATGTTGTGTTTGCAAACTCATTTTTTTACTTGGATATTATTTTGCAGCGACTACCAATTGTGTTCAGTCTAGGTCCGTCGCTCATTTTCAACATAAAACAAAATCTCGACAAGTTATTTTCCATCCGAGTCTACAGAATTTCGTAAATTTGCATTATATTGTTAATATTTACATCCTGAGGGACGGTGTGGTGGTTACCTACGTAATACATGATAATTTTCGGCCAAAAGTTTTCATTCCACAGCAATTTTTCCTCAATTCCGCGTGGAATAGTAATTGAAGAAAGGAACAACTTTAGATTTTTTTTACAAAGTTGTAAAGCAATTTTTTATGGGTTTTTTTTTTATATACCACTAAGGTGGCAAACAAGCATACGGCCCGCCTATTGGTAAGCAGTTACCGTAGCCTATGGACGCTTGCAACACCAGGGGTATCAATCGCGCGTTGCCGACCCTGAAGAAATTTCTTCACACCCTTTTTGAAGAACCCCATACTGTACTCCATTGGGAAAACCACGGCGGGGAGCTCATTCCACAGTCCGAAGAAAACTCCTTTCCATTCAACATGCCGAAAATGGAACATTCCGAAATGTTTATAGTAATTGTAAGTTTTGATGCTGACTCAAAACTAAAAGAAAGAAATGACAAATATTTCTTTCATCTATTTCACACATACAATGAAAAGTATAATTTTAATCTGAGATCTGTATTGATCCGTCGTCTAATAACTGATATCGATTAATATTAGCAATACCAGCGATTTGGATCAGCTATTCTCTTCTTGCACTTTGTAAATGTTACAGCTGGCAACTGTGTTCTTTTTGTTTTCCATTTACCTGCCTATTTTATTGCAAATATTTTTAGTAATCATCCCATTTGTAAAGAGTTAGTTTTAAATAACTATTGTAATAAAAGAAATAATTGTACTTAAAGAAAAGGATAAATTGATCACATTTATTTAAAAGTGTTTAGAATAAAAAGAAGTAAAAGACTCCGTCACATGTAAAAATAGCAATTTGATACATGTTTATCAATTCATATTTTTTGGTTGTTTTTATTTACAATTCTGTTTAAAACGACGCTTTACATTCGCTTCTTAGCTCATATAATCTTCAGCACTTAATATAGGAATTTCTGGTATATCAACACCGCCTCTATTATGTATCAATTCTACCAAATCAACTTTCTGCATGGTCACTCTCACTAAATCCTTCAATATCTTCTTAATATCATCATCGTGCGCGATCAGGCTCTTTATCCTATCTTTTGAGAACCCTGAATCCCTTCTGTTGGGTATTGGCTGCATTTTCATCGGTCCTTTTAACTTTTTCTTTCTCGTTTTGGGTAGTTGCGGCTGTACTGGCGTCATTAGCTGATACGGCGACTGTGCAGGCTGCGACTGAGGCTGTGTATTTCGCTGTGCCGGATCCAAATGCCTTTCAGCGAAGAACTGCTCGTGTTGATTGCCTTCACAGTCATTGCCGCAGCTTAGAGCACAGCACATTTTAGGGAATGGGCAACTTGGTTGTCTCGCTACTGGCGGTGGCGGCGGCGGCGGCTCTGGAGCTCGAAGCATCTGTGGTGCCGAGCTAGTTATTTTATTCTTGTGCTGACAATCCTTATAGTATACAAGGTTTTCAATGCTCTCGCCTGATGAGGAGGCATATTTCCTTGCGAAGGTGTTGGTGATCTGAATGGTGATTATAATCTGGAAACAAAACGCCCATGATTAACTTTTTGACCTCATAGCTGAAGAATGGACATCCTGCTCAATACGTTATGTAGCCATTGTCTGAACCTTTTTTTATTTAATATTCAATGGTTTACTTGACCATAATCTCACCATGGTAAGTGATGATGTGGCTGGTTTCTTGATCAAAGATAATATACTTAACTCAATAATGGGTATAAAGTAGATAGTCGTCAACTTCTACACGGGTATACAATTACATATAAAAAAAAAAACAAGGGAATGACCTTCAATCCAAAATTATATAATAAACAAAGGGCAGTGCCCTATTTGTCATAGAAACATCATCATCATCAGCCTATAATGTCCCGCTGCTGAGCACAGGCCTCCTTTCACATATCAGGCTGAAAGGGAATGGGCAGATACTCCACCACGCGTGCTCACTGCGGATCGGTGGAGGTAGGCTAGTGGTCAACCTACTGTTGGAGTTCTCAAGCAGCCTAGAAGGCCTACAACTACCTTAACGACTATCACAATCACCCATCCAGGTACCGACCACGACGGTGGTAGCTTAATTTGCCGATCGATTAAGAACGGCTAATCATGCTTCACCACACGAGCGCTTCTATAGAAACATATGCCATCATTAAAACCAACAATGTCATCATTGTATCAAATCAACTCACGCCAACCACTGCTGGGTTTTTACCCAGATCATTCACTTACAAACCACTGCTAGGTTGGCTTATGACTTGCTGCCAAGCTAGGCTTTCTCATCTGACCATTGGGCCAGTGGTCTGTTGGGCAATAATAGTTCTTGCATCACTTCCTCTATAACCCAAAACCCAAAAAATCTATGAGTAAAATAGTTTACTTACTAAATCAAAGAAATCCATTATAGTCAATAATCACTAGAAGCACTGAGAATCGCCGCCTGCGCACATTATCGCGGAAGTAATGAGGAAACAACTCTCCAATTTGTTTTGTAAACATTGCAACGTGAATTCGTTTCTTTTATTTATAGCAGTAAGTAGTTGGTTACGTTTACGAATTTCTCCAGGAGAGGAACACATATAAAACTCATTGGATGCTTTTTTTTACAGAAATTTAATCTAATGTACATCTTTGTGAATTGGTAAATTGTAGGTAATAACCAATTAAGGATACATCCAGATAGAGTGTAGCAGCTGTGCACGCGTCGATAAAAATAGCCCCTAACTGTTAGAGGCTAAATCAAGTAAAAATTAATAAAAATGCAAAATAATGTTCAATATTTAACTTTCTCCCGATTTTAATTGGAATATTTCAACAACTATTATCATTATGAACGTCACTATGACAAGCAGAATGACGCAGAGGGAGCGTAAAACGTAGCTGTTACGCGCAGCAGCCTATAAAAGTTGGCCTGTTTTATATATTCGTGTAGTATGGCAACGTTCTTTCTAGGTATATTTATTTCTATGGTAATAACTATGTTTGGTAATGAAATTACACATGTTACAAAATACCAGCACACGTATTTACTTATTCTGAAGAAAAATACGAAAAAACCTAAAAGCTTTGAGATTTTAACTCCAACAAAAAAATATTTATTAGATGGCGTAATCAAATTACCTTTTTGTGTTCGTTAAGTACATTCGCATACAGAAGTGATTCGTTTTTATTTTTTATTTTGAATCAATGAGCGTACAAATTAACGTCATGCATGATGGCTGATGTTCTATAGTAAATGAAATTATAATATTATGTCGGTATGAGTAGGAGTTGATCAATCCTGTATTAAACTTGAAATCAATGTTTGTTGCTTATGCATTCCTACACCATCCAATGGCGATATAGTTTGGTGAGTCGATGTTCTTGCGCACATCATAGTCCGGGGAAAATTACTGATATAGAAAAAAGAGGAGTTGCAAAGCAAGCCGAAAATTAACTTGTCACTAATAAACAGTGTGTTTATTCACAATCTATTTTTGCTTACTAAATATTGTTTACACGTTTACAAAATAAATGTAATAACAATATCAGGAGTACGATAACCAAATGTAAGCTTATCAGCTTCATTACATTTTACTTTACTCAGAGCGCACACTTGATACATCGTGTAATGTTCGTTATTACCTTGAAACTAACATATGTTTTATATTAAAAATACTCAAATATTTTATAAATAACATATTCTTTATGTCATTAGTAATCTTAAACAAGTTGTACTCGAGTGTACGTTCTCTTATTTAGTTCAATTATAGGGAGTGCTACGATGCGTGAGAATTTGAAAACCTTTAAATAAATGTTGTCAACATTTTGTTCAAATTGAATTGTTGAATCTTCCCTACAGTAAAATCCACCTTATTGCATATAAGATAAATGATTCCAGTGGAATAAATAAAATTAAGTCAAGTCAAGGTTTAAAAAAATATCCCAAAATATTAATTATTAATATTTTTTTTACCAGTGTAATTAACTGGTTGCAATAAATAAAATGTTGGACAGCTAAGAAACGCATGAGCAAAAGATACATGTCAATGAAATGAAAACGCTGAGGTAGAAGGGAGGTGTTACTAGACTTGACAGAGTGCGTAATGAATAACTTGAAAGTAGCACCAATTTATAGATAAAAATTACTGAAAACTGCCCCAGATGGTATGGACATGTAAAACGACGCAGCGAAGACCATGTAGTTCAAATTGCTCTAAATCTGCCGGCACAGAAGAGAGGTAGAGGCAGCCCGCCATTGACCTGGTGGTCTAATATCAAGAGAGACCTCAGTCAAGCCCAGAGCAAATGTCCTGACACAAAGGAGTGAGACCCGACACTAAATTAGGGAATAGGGACGGACCAAGAAGAATTCACCTGTTGCAATTAGAAATCGAGTTTTAATAAGAACTAGATTCAAATCATTTTTATATCAATTAAAGACAATAAGTACATTTATGGTTTCAGTTCTAGGCCTTCATTTGTTTCCGAAGGACTCCTTGCTGCTGCATCATTTTATTCCTCTTATAAACCTGCAGTTTATCCAGAATCTTCCTATATAATGGCAGGTAATATACCCCGTTGTTATACTTCCTTGCTTTTTTCTCCATAAAAGTCTCACAATAATGATACCACCATGGTAACACCAAATAATGCTCAGCAGGTTTCAGTGGCCTATCTTCACAGAACTGCTTATTCGGTATTTTCAAGTTTGGGAACTTCTTGTAACTCTTCTGTCTGAGATCTTTTGCGATATACTGTTGAGATTTCGGTGTAGATTTTTTTATTGCTTTCATGAGTGAGTTTACTGCTGTTAAGCATATTAAGAAGATGCAGAAAATCTGTGAATATAAAAAGTAACAGAAATAACAATATCGCACAGTGACTGTGACGGAGTGAACAGTGACTGTATTCTCTAAAAACAAGATCCTGCTCATTTCCCTACACAAAGGGAAATATTTAACATTACAAGACGCCTGAAGAAAGTTAATATTAATGTTTGAATTGAGTCTTTCTAATAATTTATGTTAATATAATATCGTTTGTAAACAAATCTGCAAAATAAAATACTAAATACCAGTGCATACTTACCAATATATTTCTCATTTTTAGAATTGTTTCTTTAAAAAAAGACGAATGCACAATGATTGGTATTTAATTAAAATAAACACCACATTAATTTCTAATTTAATCGATTATATTAAAATGTTTATGGTGAACAATTAAAATAATCAGGCAACATTAATTTTATTTTATTATTTTCGTATTTTTATTCACCTACGTGTAATCTACGAGCAATGTTGTTCTTACTGATGATTGTATATATGCAATCGAATACCTACCATTTTGCAATTTAATTTATATAAGAATTTTCAATCCTTAAATAAAATAAATGTACGTGACAAAATAACAAATAATGAAATATTTAAATAATGGTCACTTTAGAACCTATCTATAATAATGCAATGCAGCGTTTCCCATTAGCCGGGTCGCGACCCGGTACCAGGTCATCAAAATAAAATACCGGGTCGCAACATTCCCAACTTGTTTTAAAAATAGCAGCAGTTCCAAACTTCGCAATAAAATTTAGTGAACAAATAGGCGATACCAAAATATGTAGTATTAATAAAACATTTTTTACTATTAATAAATGTGTATTATTTTACCTAATGCTTGAGTTTAAAACTATGAAGTGGGTCACGAAGGGACAGTGTGAAAATTACCGGGCCATGGCAGTACAATGTTTGGGAAACACTGATCTAATGACATGACAGGTACTACGAAAACTGTAAATTGCGTAATTTAACTGGGTGCTAAAGTACTTATCAGCTACTTTTGGCCGACTGTTTATTTCGTCTTTAATATTATTATATGAAATAATAAAATAGGTTTTCTTTTTCAGAATTTTAAATAATTTCCTTTGTTTCCGCATCTTATCTATACATAACTAATTCATATTAAATTCATAAGCACCACAATACTTATAAGCCGTTCAAACTTTGTGAAAACTGTTCTACTTTTACAAAAAATTTATAACTTTCTTTCATTATTATCAAAGTTAAATTATTATTAGTTAGAAAACTAAAGCCTATCCTTACAGTTGAATGGTGTACTTTCAATGTGTTTTTTGGAATAGTTAATCTGTGGTGAACTTTTAATGAGATTTTCTGTTGTCTCTGATGAAAGAAGATACAAAAACTACGCAAAAAAAATTACTTACGCGGACGTAGGCAGAGGTCTCATTTAGGTACTTGCTTTTTAGAAATATTAACATTAATTTCGGTTTATTTGTTTGCAGTCTAGGCTAGTGCACGATACAGTCCGATCATCGTTGACAAATATTAATAGAATTGCACAAAATTTACGTCTCGTCAGTTTAACTGCAATTCTATTGTATAATATTTTGACTACGATGATCAGACTATCGTGTATCGATTTCGGAGTAAAACCCTTATCTTCAGCACTATAAAGGTCATAGTTTAAATATATTTTATCAGAAACTTTCAAACCGACGTAAAATTGACCATACAATTTAAATCGCAATCTAAACCACTGACGGACAGTATTGTACAATAAATAAAAAGCCAACGTCATCTATTTGTTCATTGTCTATCATAAAGCAGGCCATTATTGTGATGAATGTTCTCAGATGCAACCCGCTTTTGTTTTACACAATAATTTCTATAGAAAAAGTCATCTTGCAAATTGTGGTCACAACTAAATGGGACAGCTTATTTGTACTACTCGGTCGGACTAAGGAAAAAAGGTATTTGTGTAAAAAAAATAGAACAGAATAACTTCTTATTTAACAGTAAAACAATCAACTATACTAATTACATACTAAACTAAATTATAAATTATTTATTATAGTACCAAAGAAGGGTAACCGCTCAGCAATATTTTTGTGGTAAGCTAATTTTCAGCGGCACCTTAGTTGACGTTTTGACGCCCCTGCTACAATATGGATGCTCTTAAAATTAGAAAAACAATATGTTAAAATGAAATATAAAGAAATTATAACAGCGAACAGCAATTAACACAGCAGAAATTTAATTAATTTCTGCTTCATGTAGTATGTTAAAGATGTTACAAAGAATAAAGTGGTACAATACATGAGCCCTGCAAGGGCACTGCAACATTACAATAATATTAAATAAATTTTCTAAATAATAATAATAAAAAAAATCTAATTTAATTACCTTCTGTGGAATGTATACGCCGCCGAACCAAACAGTATAAAAAATAAAAAACGAATTTAAAAAGAGTTCACTCTACATTATTTCTTGGCTAGAAATTATCTATGATGATAGAATAGAATAGAATAGAATAGAATATTTATTTGTCGAACACAGGTTATTATAAAACAAAGATGTTACAAAATGTCAGAGTTGGTACTTTCTATGTTCTGCCGTTAGGCGTACAAATGCTTAATACAATCAAATTAAAATGGCAATAAAGTTAAATTGTATATGCATAATTAATGTCTTATACACAATACAAATAAAATAATTAATCGACAATGATAACACAAAACAAGTTACAGCATTAATAATTTACATGGACATAAAAACAAAACATGTCGGGCTAGTTAAATGTCATATCTAATAGCAATAATAATAATAAAATAATAATGGTTTGTGACATTTCAAATTGTATCATTCATAAATTCATCAATAGTGTAGTAAGCTTTGAATGTCAATAATTGTAATAACAGCTTTTTAAATAAATTTATGTTTGCACATTGCTTTATATTTTGAGGAAGATGGTTGTACACATTTATCGAAAAAACAAAAACACTTTTCTGATAAAGAGCTGATTTTGAGGGTACAAGGCACAGATTGTCTTGTCGTCGTTTACTACTGACTTGAGTAAATTTATCTAAATTATTTCGAATAAATATTGCGGTTTCAAAAATAAACAATGATGGAACAGTTAATATTTTAAGATCCATGAAGTAGTTTTTGCAGCTGTCTGTACGTTTCAGATTACACATAGATCTTATGCACCTTTTTTGTGCTTTAAAAACCATTTCCTTGCCTGTAGCATTTCCCCAAAATATTATACCGTACCTTAGTACTGAAGCTGCTAGGCCATGGTAAGCTGTGAGTAGGGCAGCTTGATTGACTACTTTATTTAACATGTGAAGGGCATAGGCAATTTGGCTTAGTTTGTCGCACAACGATTGAATTTGTGTTGACCATTTCATGTTGTTATCAATATACAACCCTAAGAATTTTGTAACACTTGTTTCAGAAACATGTTTACCGTTATCTAAGATAAGTTAAGTTATGATAAGTTATCTTTTTCGGGAATTAATTGCATCTTAGGCTTCCTCTCTAGTAGAGATGCGCAAAGGTGTCCATTTTGTTCCTATGTATATTTTCATGGCCCAGCTCTATTGCAGTGATCCTTTGGTTAGTTAAAACCATCGAGGAACAATCCCTCAAGTAAGTAATACCGAGCAATCCGATTCCGAAACTAATCAGTGATTAGTCACTGATTTTGAACAGTAAGGAACAATCACTGCATCGTGTGGTCTTGACTTGGCCAATCAGAGCGCATGTGTCCTTGACTTAGCCAATCAGAGCGCATTGTCGATGGTGGGAAATTGACGGCATAGATTGCAAGCAAAATTAACGTCATTGCGCTTCTTTGGGTTAATTGTTCGATGGTTAAAACACATCACTGACTTTGCAAATCCCTGGTGACGGAAAGTTATCTTTATGGTACTCCGAGAAACAGTAGAAGTAGCCATCTAATGTGTCCAAGCGGTCCAATAATTATTAAATTACAGTATCCTTTCTCTTAAAAAATCATCTAATCATGAGCAAATCGACCATTTTTATGCTTCGTAAGTGTTTTACAAGCTTTTGTATGTAACTATGTTTGTTCGGGTGGAATCTTGCAAGGTCGAATTTCACCCACTTCCAGTGGTCGGATTGACTTGATATTTGGTGTAGTTCTTCTTCTTCTTATGCGTTGCACTCTTGACAGAGTGGTCGTGGGCGTCATGACGTGTAATTTGTGGCGCGCTTCACAACACGTGTACTTTGGTGTAGTACTTAGTACATTATTGGAAGACAATGCAAGTACTGTCACCAATAAAGCTTGTATTAAAATTTTTTTTTTTAACAACAACTTATTTTATTTGTTTATAATAATAACAACACTTGGAACATAATATATATTTAATGCCCCTTATTTTATTCCAATTCTCAAATCGTTAGCAAATCGAATATTTTTATACTTCATAAACTCTTCATAAGTATTCTTATAATACGGATGCAAAGTGCTTGACGTGGTCCTCACTCGGGGAGGGTCATAGGAGATCAGCCATTCGCAGTAGTAGTACCACCACGGCAGTGGTAACCAGGGCGAGGCCGTTTGAGACAATTTCTCCATGCAGATCTTTTTCGAAGGTATTTCTAGACATGCATGGTGGTTCCCTTCTTGGCATTCGTGTACAGGATTCATGTAGCCTGGTGCAAAGGGTCTGATGACAGGACCCCAGTCTCTTTGATAGCATTTGATGGGTAGGATTGTTGATAAGATTACTGGTATTGTGTAGATCTGAAACAGTTTTTGTACAGTGGATAGGCTTATATGGGAGCTGACTCTCAAGTATACAAACAACTTGACGGAATTTCAACTTGAGCGTAGTAGTCAACCAGGCAAGTTCTACAAAGTACTCTTCTATGTAAGGATGCAACAAATAGTAATTTAGCGAATACGAATACGAATATCGTATTAATATTCGTCGAATACGAATAATAAACAATTTTGATTAAAAAAATATATATATTTTATCCTAATAATTAAAATCAACGTCAAGCAAGATTTTCTTAAGAAAATCAAGCGTTTGCCAGTTTTCTGTTCTGTCCTCTAAATTGTATCTTGCCTGTCGTTGAAAATAGACGCCATTTAGCTAGGGTATACTAATATAGCAAGGATACGACATGGGGAATCCCCGGTCACCAAAGAAAAACGACGACGTGTCACATTCGGCGAATACGAATATTCATAAAAAACTAATGTTCGGAGAATACAAATAAAAGTATTCGTATTTGTTGCTTTGGTTTCCTGAAGATGTTTTGCTTCACCTTAAGCTCATAGTGAGATTCAAGTCTCCGTCCTCTGTCACCGAATTTGATGTCATATGTCACTAAGCTAAGAAACTCTGCAGTTACTTTTACGAATAGAAATAACATCTGTGGGACATTTTTCACATACGATCCCAAATGAAGCAAGATCTTGCATTAGGGAATCTAGATAACACCCAGGTATTATGTCCCTAGCAAACAAATATGCAATTCATGGTTGTGCTGGATGAGACACTGGGTATTATGTTAGATTGAAATATACATAAATATGCGTAGTACTTAAAATATATTGCTTTATGTACGAATAAACACTTAAGAGTAAAATACGTTTTACGGTTTGAGAAATTCTATATAGCCAGTACTTACATGTAACATTACATCAGAGTTTTGTAAATACAGTTCATCTTATAGAGGCTACGATATTGCAAATGTAATTTTATTACAACTTTGTGTTAACCTTACCATATTTACTGAAAAGAAAATCGGTTTGAACAAGCTAAATCTTTATTTACACCGTTGATAAACTTGGTAAATACACAATTCATTAAAAAAAATACTTTCTCCAATGGCCACCGTTGTTACAATATCCCTTTTTTGGTGTTGCCATCCCTCGATATCCAAATCCACCATATTAAAATAAACTGTTTTACATTTTCAGAATAAATAATACTAATAACTAATTATAATTAATCAATATTCAATGGTATGAAATTAAATAATATTAAAATAATATAATGTTAATGCTAACAGACGGCCGTCCTGTTTAACGGAATGTCCCTGTTCCGTTTCGGCCATTCGTATACTGTATGTCTCTATACAAATAATTACTATTCTAAATTACAACACATTTTCAACAAAGGTAGGTTTCTAATAATATTATTCAGCGAAATAAATATATAATAAAGATTACGTTAATAAATTATCATTAACAATTATATAAATCAATATACATATTATTATTTAAACATAAATTTAAGATCATCTTAAGTTCTTCTTGTCGATTTCAGTAGACAATTAGACATTATTGTTTTTAATTATTCTTCTTTGAATAACCTCAAGATATTTATTAGCTGATTCGTGGAACATCTGTGGAAATAAAGTGTAATTCATTAGTTTTAATCAAACTGTGTTCACTTCATCTTACGATTAAAATAAAATATCATCATAAGTTCTTCTTGTCGATATCAATAGACATAATTAGATATTATTATTTATGTTTTTACTGCCATCCATTATCGATTTCCTTCTTTGAACCTCAAGATATTTACTAGCTGATTCGTGGAACATCTGTGGAAATAAAGTGTAATTCATTAGTTTTAATCAAACTGTCTTCACATCATCTTACGATTAGTTTTAATTTTTGTAGTTGTATGCGTTGTATGTCTAATACATTTTGCATTATGTGATATCACCATGTTTTATCATTTTATACTATACTAGAGGTCGCCATGAGTCGAAATTCGACTATATTCTTAAAATTGAATAAATAAATATATGTTAGCTATGAAAGATCTTACAATCCTCCGTGCGCGCAATATCCCTAAAAAGGGAGCGAAAGTTTTTGCTTCAAGTATTAATTGTAGATAACATAACAAATAAGCCTTTAAAAGAAGATGATCAAGGCAATGATAAGCAACATATTTCATCGTCTTTATGTTACTTACTTACAGCGATCATGCACAGCGGGCCTGTTTTACTTACGAGGTTTTAGTGATCACCGCATACAGCGGCATGTTTCACTTAGGAGTTTTTGGTGATCACTGCATACAGCATCATGTTTCACTTACGAAATCTTAGTGATCACTGCATATAGGAGCAAGTTTCACTTACGAGTTGTTAGTGATCACCGCATATAGCAGCATGTTTCACTTACGAGTTGTTAGTGATCACCGCATATAGCAGCATATTTCACTTACGAGTTGTTAGTGATCACCTCATACAGCGGCATGTTTCACTTAGGAGTTTTTGGTGATCACTGCATACAGCATCATGTTTCACTTACGAAATCTTAGTGATCACTGCATATAGCAGCATGTTTCACTTACGAGTTGTTAGTGATCACCGCATATAGCAGCATGTTTCACTTACGAGTTGTTAATGATCACCGCATATAGCAGCATGTTTCACTTACAAGTTGTTAGTGATCACCGCATACAGCAGCATGTTTCACTTGGGATGTTTTAGTGATCACCGCATACAGCAGCATGTTTCACTTACGAGTTGTTAGTGATCACCGCATATAGCAGCATGTTTCACTTACGAGTTGTTAGTGATCACCGCATATAGCAGCATGTTTCACTTACGAGTTGTTAGTGATCACCGCATATAGCAGCATGTTTCACTTACGAGTTTTTAGTGATCACCGCATATAGCAGCATGTTTCACTTACAAGTTGTTAGTGATCACCGCATACAGCAGCATGTTTCACTTGGGATGTTTTAGTGATCACCGCATACAGCAGCATGTTTCACTTAGGAGGTTTTAGTGATCACCGCATATAGCAGCATGTTTCACTTAGGATGTTTTTAGTGATCACCGCATGTAGCAGCATGATTCACTTACGAGTTGTTAGTGATCACCGCATACAGCAGCATGTTTCACTTAGGAGGTTTTAGTGATCACCGCATATAGCAGCATGTTTCACTTAGGAGGTTTTAGTGATCACCGCATATAGCAGTATGTTTCACTTACGAGTTGTTAGTGATCACCGCATATAGCAGCATGTTTCACTTAGGAGTTTTTAGTGATCACTGCATATAGCAGCATGTTTCACTTACGAGTTGTTAGTGATCACCGCATATAGCAGCATGTTTCACTTACGAGTTTTTATGGGTATATCTGAATCATCAATTTAATTATCCAAATATTACCATCCTAACACTCAAACGTGCGCAAGCTCAAGTACTCAAGCGCTCGTGGTGTACTGTGGTGGTATAGCATTATTACCCATTCTTAATCGATCGGCACAGTCAAGCCACGTCCGTCGCGATCGGCACCTGGATGGGCGACCGCCCAGTGGCATTTCAAATCGAGCGTTTCCGTGCTTCGGAAGGCACGTACAGCCTTTGGTCCCGGCTATCACTCAATTGTGACAGTCGCTAGTTGGAGGCCCTCTAGGCGGCTTGAAAATTTCAACAGTAGGTTCACCACTAGCCTACCTCCACCGATCCGCAGCGGGTACGCGCGGTGGAGCATCTGCCCATTCCCTTTCACCCTGATTTGTGAAAGGAGGCCTCCGCTCAGCAGCGGAACACTATAGGCCGATGATGATGATGACTCAAACATGATTTTTATCATGTATTGTAAAGCCTTGAGTACCTAGTATCTAAGCAGCAATGTAATTTCTGGCCAATTTGATGACCTGTAACATTGACTGTAGCAACAAGGATTATCGCTTTCGCGGACAAGTGCCACACGATGGCACAAAGGCAAACTGCAGCATCGCCTACCATCCATAGGCTTAAGTGTTTTATACTATCAAAAATTGTTTTATTATTTATCTATGGGCCACAAGTAGCCTGATAATAACGATTTATTATTATCATAATTTATTATTATTTTTAAGTATGAACTTATTTAGTATACTCTTAAAATGTCTTATTATCAACTTGAGAGTTATCATCAAAATCACTCGCATTAAGTTTGTTTGTTTTCATTGTCACTTTTGAAAGATATAGTAATAGTTATCCACTTCTTTAAAGAATTGGCAGGATAAATACTTTAAAAGCAGGATACCTCGTATCGGTTATTTTTAAGGACAGCGCTTATCCAGAAAGTTCCCGTTTTCTTTTTTCTCTTACCCTTTGGGTGTATATGTGTGTGATAATTCGTGCACATAACAAAACCATCTAATTCAAAGAAAAGTAAATTTTCATGGCACGTTGATTTGTTACCAATATTATCTGCAGCTAAACTACGTACCTACTGCATCTCTTGCAGAATCAACAAAAAAGTTATCCATTCAGTTCAGGCAGGTAAGTCACCTACACGTTAAGTTCATACAGTTGAATTTACCACCGGTTCGGAATACTTAAAATGAGACGACTCCGGCAAGAAGCCCAGCAAGGCATTATTTTCTTTGGTGGATCATTTCTTCCATATCACAGTAATTATTCCAAAAACATAATGCTTACTTATACAATTGTCACTCAGCCAGGGGGACGCAAGCGCAGAGGAAAGCCACTACAACCACACATTCCCGTCCCCCACGCAATGAACCATCCCGTAGTAGGCTTTGTCAGTTAACCTCTATTTTATACAATCTTTGAATTTACTATAAAACATTTTAGTTACCTTAACTTGGATTCTACTATAGAATCGAACGCAATTCCCGAGAAAAGCCTTATTAGTTTTAGATAACCTGGATCTAGGTGTCACAATTTTATCTTAACTTTTTTTCGGACACGCTAAAGTTAAAACTTAAATTCCTTAAATCGATTTCGTAGTGATTCGCGACGACCCAAACAATATATTGCGCGAATTGCACTTTTCTGCAGAAGAAATATAGTTTCAAAGTCTGCAGCTGAGCTCCACAACCGGAGACTGCAGAACATTACACTATGGAAATAAGCAGAGTAAACTATCCTAGCTGTAGCCACATCCGTAATTTGTCCAGTTTTTCTAACCGCAAATGTGGTGGAAATTAATTTGCTAGTTAATCTTATCTTTATATATGAGGACCCCATTGTATTTTACTGTATAGTATTACGCCGAGAAAAGCTATCTTATCCACAAGTTCAAGTCTTTTACCGTCGACTGAGTGTTAGCGTCAACAACATTTGGGGAGAGAAAATCTTATGCATTTAGTTTTACAGCAATTAAGCAAAATACTAGTGGTGGCAAAACATTTTGATATAGCTGGTAAGGTGTCATTGAGCAGCGTAAGGTCTGTATATTTTCTATAGACATTAAAAATTAAAGAGGTATCATCAGAAAATACAACTATATCGGACCATTAATTTACCATATAGGGCATATCATTATTATATATCAAAAACACGGCCTAAAATTGATCCTTGTGGTACGCCCGTTTTCACTGAAGACCCTCAGGACATAGTACTGCTTTTGGTTATAGGTAAGATGATATTAAGATCAAGTGCCACTCAACAAACTTCATGGTCTTGAAGTTTTAAAACTAGGCTGTGATGATGTACGCAATAAAATGCCTTGGAGTGATCACAAAATAAGCTAAACGCAATCTGTGAATTCTTCCAGGCCTCAAAAATATGCTTTTAAAGTTTGGCACCAGTCGTTGATCGGTATTTTGTAAATCCAAACTAGTGATCCTATAAATTCTGATTATTGGTAAAATGAGCCAATAATATATTTACCATAACTTTCTCAAAGATTTTGAAGAACAGGGGTAGATCAATAATTGGAAGGTTTTTTTTTTTTTTTTTTTTGCAACCAGATTTAAATATTGTAATGATGTTACTGTTTCATCAAAGTGGGGAACCATTAACAATAATACAATGATAAATAATAGCTCCTAAAATAGGTGCAATACTAGTGATAATTGGTAAATGACTTTAACTGATAAGCCCCATAGGTCTTCTGTATTTTTTTTTATTTCAGCTGTAGTTACTTCAAATTTATCCGAGATCAAATTTATCATTATTTATTATTATTATTATTTTTTTTTTAATTTATTTTATTTCCAAAAAAACCTTACATTTTTTCTTAATTTTAACTCGCCAAACTACTATTGCAGTTTGTAGGCGTGCACTCTTTCACAGTTTTGTTGGTTTTTACGTACATACATATACCTTTATTTATATTATTATTTAACAATCACATGCGCTATACAAATATTCTAAGTACTAGTCCAGTAACTTATGAAAGAAACATTAGGTATATCATTTCTTTCCTAAGCAACTAGTCTGCTTCTCTAATAAATTTTCTTTTATTTTTCTTCTTATTAATTCTTATTATTAATGTTATGGTTGATTGTGTCATCTTCTTTTTTTTATTTTGAACAGTCTCTGTATTTATAATTTTCCAGACAATTATAATTTTATTAGTTGAATCATGAGTTGTATCAATAATTTAAACATTTTTGAATAATTGATGAAACATATGCATGAAACTCTTAGTTATATTTGTACGTAGTATTTACATACTCTGAGGTTATATGAATGACGGCGTCGCGTCATCGTTGCACGTGCAGCGCACCGGCCGGGCGGCCGACAGCTGCCATCCCCACTACCAACTTTCTATTGCACGTGCGCTCGGATATATAAGGGCGAGCGAGCGGGCGATGGGGGCATTCTGATCTCGGCGTCCGCCCGAAGCACATGTTGTCGTAGCGCTAGCCGTTAATTATTGTGCGATCATTATCAGTCGTAATAGTCATTCACATGTACTATTTTCATGTCAAGTAATTTAATTACTGTCAGAGTTTAATTAATTTGATTATATTAAATAAATTATTTAAAAGGAGATTATTCTTTTACAATGTCGGACCCTCTGCCTTCATCAGAAGTGACGGATCCAAGCTCACACCAGTCCTCAGCCGATATGACGAGTAATTTAATGACAATGTTCTCCACTGGTATGGAAACCATCCTGCAAAAACTAGCTGACAGCATGGCTGCTCGCTCTGCTTCACCAAGTGCGCCCACCAAGCTGGTTTCTTTTGACCCTGATACAGTGGATTCCGATATAACCAATTGGTGTGCGCTGAGTGGAATTATAATCGAGAGTAAAAAATTAGAAGGAGTAAATCTAATATTAGCCCTTACTCATTCCCTGAAGGGTCGTGCTGCAATGTGCCTTACGAAAATACAGCCGGATAAAATTTCCTGGGACTATATCAAAGATATGCTGATATCCAAATTTGCCAAGCCCATGATGATGCAGGATCATTTTGATCAAGTCATAAAGTTTCAGATGGATAGCAAAGAGAGTCCGGCTGAAGCTGGTATGAGATTATGGCAACTCATAGAAAAGATTCCGGAAACTGACCTGACTGAAAAAGCCATGACTGGTTTTACTATATCGATTTTATCCCAGTGCGATGACAAAATTCGCCGCGAGCTCAATTCAGTTGTTATAAGTGACAAAAACCAGCTTTTCCGTACTCTGCGCGGATTCACACTGAAGCGAAAAATGGATGAACCAAGTACCTCTGAAATCGAACCGAAGAGATTTCGCAAGCAATCGGCATTTCATGGGAAATGTCATTTCTGTGGCAGAATTGGACATCGTGAACATGAATGCAGGGAGAAACAACGAGCCCTCTTAAAAAGTCAGCATGTTTCAACAAAATTGGAACAATCTAAGCCAGCTGTAACTTGCTATGTATGCGGTGAACTTGGACATGTGGCCACTTCCTGCCCTAAGCGCTGGAAGAATGAAAACGTCAAAACGAGCCTCAATAGCAAGCAAGTGAACTTATGCTCAAGAGCTGCGCGAGATGTATTACAGATTAACGGTATTCAGCTGCCTTTTATATTTGACTCTGGTTCAGATTGTAGCCTTGTGCGACAAAGTAATTGTGATGTTCTTAACGGTGAAAGGTTTCATGAACAAGTCATTTTGCGGGGTGTAGGACCCGACAACATAATCTGCTCCTTACAAATAAAATGTCCAACTACTGTTCAGGGGTTTCTGTTTGATGTAACTTATCACGTGTTGCCAGATGAATACCTATCTGAAAGAATTTTATTAGGTCGAGATATTTTAGAGGAGGGAATTTCCGTTGAAATAAGTAATAAAAAGTTAACTTTTGCTAAATCGAAAAATCTAAATGTTTGCTCGAAATTAGAACCATTTGATATAGCCTTGTTTGATACAGATCTTACGGGTAGGGAGAAAAACCAATTGATTGAGATACTGTCAAATACTCTTCGCATTTCATACAAAAGCTTCCAATCTCTCGTGTTAAAACTGGGTTACTTAAGATTGATTTGATAGACTCAAATAAGACCATACATAGACGACCTTACAGATTGTCCCCCGCTGAATTGACTGTTGTAAATGACAAGGTTCAAGAGTTATTAGATGCAAACATAATTCGGGAAAGTTCATCTCCATTTGCAAGTCCAATTTTATTAGTTAAGAAAAAAGACGGTTCTGACCGAATGTGTGTCGATTACAGAGAGCTTAACAGCAACACACGCCCGGATAGTTACCCCCTTCCATTAATTAATGACCAAATCAATAAATTACATGGGGCTCATTACTTTTCTAGTATAGATATGGCTTCTGGGTTCCATCAGATCAGGGTACATGAGGATTCAATAGAAAAGACAGCGTTTGTAACACCATCAGGTCAATATGAGTGGTTGACTATGCCATTTGGCCTTAGAAATGCTCCTCAGGTATTTCAAAGGTCCATTAATTCTGCACTGAAGCCCCTTAATGACAGCAGGATTCTAGTTTATATGGATGACGTACTTTCTGCTTCAGAAACTATAGAAGAAGGCTTGTCTCGTCTCGATAAATTGCTAGATACCTTGTCTCATGCAGGTTTTTCTTTTAATTTAAAAAAATGTTCATTTATGAAAAAGAAAGTTGAATATTTGGGCTTTGTAATATCAGCAGGAGAAATCAGACCAAACCCTCGTAAAATTGAAGCTTTGCAAAAAGTCCCAGCACCTAAAACTGTCACACAAGTTCGGCAATTTATAGGCTTAGCTACATACTTTCGGCAATTCATTCCAAACTTCTCAAAATTAATGAAACCATTGTACCCTTTAACAACAATTAGAAAAGGTAAAATTACATGGACTTCTGAACATGACAAGATTCATAAAGAAATTGTCAGGTATCTTGTAACAGAGCCGGTTTTGAGAATTTTCGACCCCACATTGCCAATAGAACTCCATACTGATGCGAGTAGTGATGGATATGGAGCTGTTCTCATTCAAAAGAGCAACAACCTCCCACATGTTGTAGCTTATTTTAGCCATAAAACAACTAATGCAGAGAGTCGATATCACTCTTATGAGTTAGAAACGTTAGCAGTCGTCAAATCTGTAGAACATTTTAGGCATTTCCTATATGGACGAAAATTCACCGTTTTTACTGATTGCAATGCTTTAAAGAGTTCTCATTCAAAAAAAGATTTAACACCGAGGGTTCATAGATGGTGGGCTATCTTACAATCATATGACTTAAACATAGTTTACAAAGAAGGGAAGAGTATGGCTCATGCTGATTTTCTTTCGCGCAACCCAATCGACAGTGAAAAGGTGGATTGTGTTCCAAAATTGCCTAGTCGTGTAAAAATTGTAAATTTGACAGAATTGGACAGGGGATGGCTATTGGTGGAACAATTACGTGACTCTGAAATATCGGATATAATTACTAAACTGCGTTCAGACGAATTACCAGCCGATGTGGCACATACCTATGATATTAGGCAAGGTGTTCTGTATCGTAAAATTGAACGTGGCAGAATCACTAAATGGCTGCCAATCATACCTCGATCGTTAATTTGGTCTCTGATTAATCAGGTGCACAGTGAAATAAAACATCTTGGCTTTGAGAAAACTTTGGACACACTATACGATCTTTATTGGTTTCAGAATATGTCGAAGTTTGTGAAAAGGTTTATTGAATCCTGCGTAATATGTAAAGCATCTAAAGGTCCATCTGGTGCTCAGCAAATTCGTCTTCACCCTATCCAAAAACTGGCTATTCCTTGGCATACCATTCATTTGGATCTTACAGGCAAACTTAGTGGGAAAAGCGAACGAAAAGAGTATTGTTCTGTCTTAATAGACGCATTTACTAAATTTGTCCTCCTGGAACACAGCTTGACTTTAAATTCAGCAGACGCTATTAAAGCAGTTAAAAACGCGGTCAATTTGTTCGGCGCTCCAAAGCGAATAATAGCAGATCGAGGACGATCTTATGATAACATAGACTTCAAAATTTTTTGCAAAGATAAAAATATTGATTTACATCTAATCGCAACCGGTTCCAGTAGGGCAAATGGACAAGTGGAGCGTGTGATGCGAACTTTAAAGGGTTTGCTCACCATTGTTGAATGTGATTCTGATAGTCCATGGCAAGAGCAATTAGGAGACATTCAATTGGCTATTAATAGTACACGCTGTAGGGTAACAGGTTTCACCCCTATTGAGTTAATGTTCGGCATTCAGGGTCATTCCCTAGAACTATCAAAAATATCTGCTAACTCTCACGATACTGACAGACTAAATCTTGATTCCGCTAGAACTAATGCGTCCAGTAATATCCAGAAACTGTCCCAATCTGAAACTATTCGATTCAACAAGGGCAAAGCTACAGTTCGACCTTTTTCTGTAGGAGATTTTGTCTTTGTTAAAAGCGAAGAAAGGCATCAAACCAAGTTAGACCGTAAATATAAAGGCCCTTTTAAGGTTACTGCAGTTCTGGACAATGACCGGTACGAGTTGAAACATATTAATGGGACTAATAGAGTTTATAAGTACTCACATGAAAATTTGCGAGAGGTTCCTCGTGGTCAGTTAGATTTGACAGAAATTGCAGAAAATTATTGTAGTGATGATGATGTTGATGATAGCGTGACGGCGAGAAATAGTGATGGTAATCGCCTTGTTCATGAAACTAGTCATGATGAAAATAATACTATTAATGTAACTAGCGATACTATGTCTATAAATAGTGATACTATGTCGGCTGATTCTCGTACCTTAACTGCTAACAGCGATAATGCTGATCCTTATTATTTACGTTCAGAGTCACTAGACTCTCTTGATATGGAATCAACTGAGATTGTCACAAATGCGGAGGTATATCGAGAAAATGAAATGTGAATAAAAATGATTAAAGATGAAAAAATACTAAAGACTAGAATGTTTCATTGAAGGGTATAGCCGGACCAATGATTAAAAGGCTACAGGAACTATATTAGTTCGGACTAGCGAAATCCGGGTCAGTTATAAGAATGAAAGGATCCTGAAGGATCTAATGATCGGACCAGGCAATTATGATAAGGAGGGACAAATGTCCGGACCCTATCCAAAAAAAAAAAAAAAAAAAAAAAAAAAATAAAGAAAAAATAAAAAAAATGATGAGAAAAAAAAAGAGAGATGAAACATCTGAAGGGTGACATGGTCACTGGTCCAGCCAGATCAAAATCAAAAAAAAAAAAATAAAAAAAAAAAAATATCTGAAGTGTGACATAGCACTGGTCCAGATCTGAGATTTGAAACACTAAATTAATGTCAGGATGAGCGAACATTAACCTCTTGCCTTTTTTTATTGGTTTGTCTTAGATACCACCTTGTAAGAGAACGCGTACGAGGACGTACGCACGTCAGCATGGCCGTGACGGCGTCGCGTCATCGTTGCACGTGCAGCGCACCGGCCGGGCGGCCGACAGCTGCCATCCCCACTACCAACTTTCTATTGCACGTGCGCTCGGATATATAAGGGCGAGCGAGCGGGCGATGGGGGCATTCTGATCTCGGCGTCCGCCCGAAGCACATGTTGTCGTAGCGCTAGCCGTTAATTATTGTGCGATCATTATCAGTCGTAATAGTCATTCACATGTACTATTTTCATGTCAAGTAATTTAATTACTGTCAGAGTTTAATTAATTTGATTATATTAAATAAATTATTTAAAAGGAGATTATTCTTTTACAATGTCGGACCCTCTGCCTTCATGAATATGTTTTTATTTTTATTTTTTTACGATAGAATTCATACATGTTGTCACCACACCACTCAATCTTACCCCTTTAGTGTCCCAGTCACAGGACATTAACTTATTAGTTACCTTCGTAGATACACCACTCAATCTTACCCCTTTAGTTTCCCAGTCACAGGACATTAACTTATTAGTTACCTTCGTAGATTTAATCGTGCAATGTTTATTAAATCCTTTACAAATCTCAGTAGATTTTACAGTTACAGTAGTATACAGTTTCATAGGTAATGATTAAACTAGGATTATAGATTCGAAATGAGTAATAAGATTTAATTCCAAATGATTATAAATTTTCTCTAACTTGTACTTAGTGGTTGGTCTAAATTCCCTTACTTCAGATAATATTTGGCACTTCTTCTCCAAAATACTCTCATTTGTAATAATGTTCTCAATGGACGATTTGAATACTTTACTAAGAATTTATTCTATTATAGAACATAGAACTTATAATATTATAAATGCGAAAGTGAGTTCGTCTGCCTGTCCGTCACGACCCAACGCCGCAACTACTCAACGGATCATCATGAAATTTGGCATGCAGACAGCCTATGGTATGGAAAAGGACATAGGCTACTTCCCATCGAATAACTTTTATAGAATAAAACAATGAAAGCCAGCAGCCGGAGGTTCTCATCCATATACGATGATGGAAAGTTCAATCTCTGTACATGTCAGCTCACAGACACAGAATTACTACATATATATCTGTACGATTTTAAAATTGTATGTTGCTGTTAGATAAAATAATAGATCCACTACCATTGGCAGCCCCTCTGATGAACGCATTAGCGACCGTGAAATTGTTAACATTAAAATGAAACCAAATAAAAACAATAATAAAATATAAACTTGGATTTTATCCATCAAAAGTTCGATATATATCGCCAGAAAAGCGATTTATGTTCTGACGCAATAAGATAATATTTTGTCTAGGCTTCTTTTCTTTATTTTGTTTTAAACTTTATGTTTAAAGTATTAATCACAATATTATTAGGAGTTACTAGGTAATATTGTTTTGTCACTTTACCTAATGTTTTTAATATTTACTATAACAATGTCAATATTGTATTCTATTCTATTGTATTCTATTAATGTAGCAATCGAATAGTGATCGAAGATCCCCTGAATTATACAGCAACTGACCAGTTTTTGTTGACCAATTAATACTAAATGTGTATTATTATTCTAGGCTAGTTATAAACTTTAAACTATTATATAATTATGATGTTTACTTAATTATTACTAATGCATCTATCAATATTGCTGTGCCCTACAGGGTCCATGTGAACTATTAAATATTGTTTTACATCTTTTATACACATGTGATGCCATAAAGTAAATAAATAATTTAATTTGTACACGGCATCGCGAATACTGTTTCTTGCAAATTTTAAATCTATGACATCTTCCAAAATACAATGTCAGCATTGAAAGCGCAAAACATTCCATGTGTTTACGAAACATCGACAACCCGCTCCGCATATATAACATGCATGTTTTTAATCCTTCCTTGAAAAAATATCCAAATGATAGAGAAAACCGCATCAAATTCGTTTTGTGTTTTAGAAGGAGTTAGCGGACAAAGAGACAGACAGACAGACGCGAAGAGCGACCCTGCCCCTCACCATATAGTGAAGTATTCTTCGAAAGACTCTTCTCTTTGGCTTTTAGGAACTATAATATTATTATTTTAAAAGTAGGTAGGTATTTCCAAGTATCATTCGATTTTTGTCAAGACATATAAGCATATAAGCAAGGAATATTATTTTCATCATTAGCTTACGATTATAGACGATTGTACATATTTAATTTCCTGGATATGATATATTATTACAATACAGCGGGTATTGTATTGTACAGCAGGTTAATTGTGTATTAGGTATTAAAGATACCTCTAGTTATTTCACTAATTATTATTCATTGTTACTTGAATAATCCATAATATATTACGTTTTTGCTTTTAATGTTGCTATAAGTGCTTTTTTATAAATGTAGTATGATTCTCTTACAAAACTTTTATTTAAGTACTTATCAACTGTTTACTTAAGATATATCTAAGAATAAATGTAGTGTAGTAATATTAAGAATTTATTTGTTAGCGGCATCGTACTACTAACCAGCCATAGTTGATTATTCGTCACGAACAAGACACACAAAATAGAAAATAACAAAAGTACATACCGGTGAGCTGATTTCTTAATCCCACTTCTGAAATGTTAACCTTACCATATTTACTGAAAAGAAAATCGGTTTGAACAAGCTAAATCTTTATTTACACCGTTGATAAACTTGGTAAATACACAATTCATTAAAAAAAATACTTTCTCCAATGGCCACCGTTGTTACAATATCCCTTTTTTGGTGTTGCCATCCCTCGATATCCAAATCCACCATATTAAAATAAACTGTTTTACATTTTCAGAATAAATAATACTAATAACTAATTATAATTAATCAATATTCAATGGTATGAAATTAAATAATATTAAAATAATATAATGTTAATGCTAACATTTGTTTGTAATAATTCTCATATTTATTTTGAGTAAAAGAATAATTTTTGAATCGCGCTTTGATAAGGCAATAAGTTTGATTTCTGCTTTTATTGTTGGTATTATTTTGAAGAGAACTACTTGTTCTCATTACCTTTGTTAGTAGAAAACTAGCAATCCGGCCCGCCGTTTTGCCCGCACTCCCCTATTTTACCACCTGGTATAAAACTTAGTTGAAACAACTTTATACTGAGTCGGGGCATGGTCGGGGCCTTATTCTACTCTACGACACACAGTATTTTTTTTGGCTGCTGTTTTGTATTCTATAATTTTATAATCTATTTGAAGTTTGTCTCTTGTAACACAGTTAACACTACCACAAGAGACAGCGCTTCATCTTTTTACTGTATCATACTTTTTTGTATAAGTCAGTAAAAGTTTTATTATTATTCCACTTATTCAATTGTTTAACATATTATTAGTTTTAGACCTTACAGAACACCGTAGCCCAATAACTTACCCCCTTACTCATAAAGCGCTATTTAACTAATATACTGTTTAAATGGTCACGTAAATAATGTCACATTATTTGACAATGACAATAGAGTGACGTATATTATAATGTTTTATGAGTAAGGGGGTTTATGTTGTGTTCCTGCGCGTGAGTAAGGTCGCCAGAGCCCATTGGGTGGGGAGGAGGGAAAGGGTCGGTAACTCGTGAGTGTTGCAAGTGGAGAGCCGTACGCTTGCTTACACAGATAGTCGTATAAAAAAAAGAAAAAAAAAACGATGAATACTTAAAATAACTTGTCTTTATTCTCATTTATTCAATCAGTCATTATAAAAATACATAATTTTTCCATTTAACTCATTAATGTTGTAATGGTCGATAAATACGTGAACATTAAAACGTAATCAAGTCTCAAAAATAGATTGTAATAATCTAAAATGAACCTAATGTCGTAAGCTCTGTCTCCAAATAGACATCCTCTGGTTCCATTTGCTTCATAGACTCCAAAAATGACTAACGGCTGGCTGACGCCCACTTTGGTCATCCTGAGTTAAAATTTTTACCCAAAGTTATGTAACCCAAATCCTTCGGGTTAAGTAACTATGAATTAAATGGTTAAAGTTTTAACCCAGGTGGTTGTGGACGCAAGTTGGTCTTATACATATAATTTTGTAAGTCTAACCCAGTAAATACATAGTTGGTAAATAATAATAAGGGTAATAATACGGGTAGTATACAGGATACACAAAAAATGGTGCTATTGGTGGTGATGGCGCTGGTAGTGGTAGTCTTTTAACTCTACATCTTTTCACAATTTCACCACTACTTGAATCACTTCTAATGGACCTTGTGACACTCAATTGTACAGTAACCAGTAATATAAATGTAATTATTGTTCTTCTGTACATGTCTTTAGGGTTTATTCTTTCTTGTATGTCTTTGGAACATCTGAAAAAGAGCAGATAGTTTTTTTAATAAAATGTACTTATTGCATGACGATAGAACGCAAAATATTTTTATTATCCGGAAACAATATACTGGTAATACCAAAAAAAACTAGCTTTTTAATTAGTTTACTTTACTGACATGGAATAATTCTGTAAACGCCATCAAGAGATAGTCACTAACCTTGGGTTAAATTATCACTATCTCTTCATATTATATCAAGTTAGCAACTAAAGTTAACCCAGGTTGACGCAAGATGTTGGGGGAACATTGGGAACGAGTATTGGCTTTGGCTCAGGCTGCCCTGAAGTCCAGATTGAGAAGAAGGCTTTTCGGTGACTGTCTGGCCAGGGATCATTCCACAAAGGTGGAAGACAGGTCGATTGGTACTCCTCCAGAAAGAAGGGCGTCCCGTCGAATCTCGCTCTGCCTACCACCTATCGCCTTTCGCTGATCGACGATGTGAGCAAACTCTTTGAGAGTGTTTTTGCTAATCGAATCATCGAGCACCTAGAAAGGGTGTTCGACCCCGGATCTGGTGGAGAACCAATTAGGAGTTCGGTCGACCATAGATGCTGTTCTACGGTTAAAGTCCATAGCGCAGGAGGTGTTTGCCCGGGGCGGGGTTGTCTTGGCGGTATAGCTTGATATCGCGCGAGGCGCGCGAGTACCCGCACGTTGCTCAAAAGGTGAGGAGAAGAGCTCCCGTCCTCACCTTTGCCGGAGGAGAGGCCTCAATAGGCCGGATTCTAGGTCGTGGAAGAATGCTAAGTTCGCTCCCAGGAGACAAGGAGTCCAACATAAGGCTGTTGCCCACGCAATGGAAAGATATCCACGAGGATTCCCACACGCAATAAATGACGCAAGATGGGCCTTACTCAACTGTCAAATAATTCTTACGTAAAAATAAACACAAATTTCAAAATATCGATATGAGTAAATCTACTGTGAATAACTATTTCGTAATATGATCCGAAATCATTTGCTGGAATCCGAACGGTATCAAAAGGCAAAGATCTAGTTGATCACTATCGTAACGAGAGTTGATAAAATAATGGCATATTCTTTAATTATTTCAATAGCTATTACTATTACCAGTACTATGATATCGCGATATCTTCTTATTTTTTTGAATAATTGACAAAAGAAGAAATACGTGTCTAATATTTTTTTAATGTAAAATCGGACTAAAAAGTTTTTTAGTCATCTTTTTTTTTATACAACTTGGTCGATAAACAAGCATACGGCCCACCCGATGGTAAGCGGTTAGCCATATGGACGCTTGCAACACCAGAAGCATCGCTCACGCGTTACCGACCTTTACCCCCTCCCCTATGAGCTCTGGCGACCTTACTCACGCACAGGAACACAACCTTACACAACATAAAGTTATTTGCCTGCGGTATTCTGTAAGGTGGAGGTACTTCCGCAGTCGAGCTGCTCTTTGAGCGAATAAACGCAATGCTCTACCTTTCTCTAACCTCTACCTCTCATCTAGCCCATTGTCTCTCTATGTCGCTGACAAATTAACATTTTCAAGTTTAAATAATATATAGTAGATACATACCTATTATTTATACAGAAACTCTTTCCTCTTATGTAAGTAATAAAACACGTTCTGTTCATATTAATTTAAGAAAAACATTATTTCCTAATACAAAATCGTTATTAAATTACCAGTCCCATTAAGTGCGGGAAAACAAATTATATCGCTAAGTAACAACACTTTTATGGGCGTTTACTTAATAGACAAGAGTTTCATACCTGAAATTAACGTTTGTTTTTCGACCTAAATCTTATTTGGAGACTTAAATACATTATTTAGGGGAACCTTTTCTCACCATATTGTTCTGTTAACCACTAATTCAAAATTTCATTCGGTGCATTTGCTTAAATTTAAAAGGTTACACTTATTTTTATTCCATGAAAAAGCAATGTAATCAAATAACATATAATATTGTTCAATATAAAACACTTATATTCTGTGAAAACAGATGTATGTTCACGCAATATGATTTTGTAATAACGTTTTTATGACATTTATGTTTAGGTTGTAAAAATGTATTATTGATTGAAACGTGATTTACAGCAACTCATAAAACTGTAACATAGAGTGTATTTTTTTCAGTAGATAGTTGTTTTGAGACGGCCACTCCTGGGACCATAGAGTAAGAATACTAATAGACTGATAGCGTTAACAAAATTACCTTATGCCAAGCATGGGCAGTTTGCATAAGTACCTATAGATGCAGTCATAGATATATTGTTACTGCGATATGAGGTCCTTGTCATTTGTTCTCGATAAAAGTATCGATAAAACACGAGAAATTGGCAAACTATGATCGCGCAGTTCGTTTCAAAGCAGCGTTGCACAATAACTGCTCAAGGCACATAGTCTAGTAGTCGCTCTATTGATATTCTATGTCTATGGCTAGGAGGAAGCTTCAGAGTTCGCAGTCCCTATGGAGAAAAACCGGTTAATTTCCACTCGCCATAGGCGTAACGTGAGTAGGTAATTGACGAACATTCGTAGGTCCTCATTGCGTCAGTGTCCTGTTAGTTGGTAGTAGTCCATGATGGACTCCACCCATAGTAATTTAGGGGCTTCCTACTGCGGATGCTCAAGTTATGAAATGAACTCCTCGCTGCGCCTTTACCAAGTATAGCATAGGATACTTTAATAAGGGTGTGAAGATATTTTTGCGGGGTTGGCAACGCGCGAGTTATGGTATTGCAAGCGTTGAAAGCGGTAACCGCTTACCTTCATGCGAGCCATATGCCTGTTGGCTACCTTAGAGGTATGTGTTTACTCAAATGTAATTGGTGCCATGTTACCACAGGCACATAAAAATAGTAGGTACCTACTCTTCCCAGGGAATTAATATGGCATCTTTGGTACGCGTTTAAACTATGGCCATGCTAAGAATTCATATTTGACAAGAGGGTGTCTCACCTTGCCGCACTATGTTTTTCTCTTTTTGACACATGAATGTATATGGGATGTCAAAAGTGACATATTAGATAGGCCCTAATATAGTTACAAAAGTTTTTATAATCTTACAACGGTATTAACAACAAATATGTACAAAATACAATCTATATTTTCAAAATATAATCTATATATAGAAAATTTCCTCAAGCCTGCCGCTGCTTCCGATTAACGGCAAGGTTCCCAGAAGGCTGGCAGTGATAGCCAAGCTGACGCGTTGGCGGAAAAAGCTCCCCGCCCGCTGGTCTCCGGAGGTCTCGATCAATTTTGAAGACAAGGTGCGAGCAAAACGGCGAGCTTCTTACCCCCATGGTCCCAAGGTCTCGACCGGAAAAGGCATTAAAATATAATTGGGTCCAATCGATGCATATTTTTTGAATTTTTTGGCACTCATCTAATCTATTGACGTTCAAATTTTAAATATGGAACTACACACGGCTACACATCAAGCTATACATTTTCAGTATAAGCTGATCTCGCATTATATAGTATTTCCGTACAATGAGAGGTCAGCTTATATTGGACATGTATAGTTTGATCTGTAGCCGTGTGTACGTAACGTCATATTTTTTTAAACCATTTACTTTTACGTTGTAATAGATTATTTGAACATTCATTGAAGTAGAATTAAGAAAAAAAAAAATTTTTCTTGTGGTGGACTTTTTGATGTTTTTATGTCGCTAAAATGACCTAAAGTTTGATACCAGAGCCAAAGATTTTCATAGGGCATCGTGCCTCTACCCAGATGGATAATCCGCCTTACTAAAGCATGACATTTAATTTCACTCCGCTTGAGGGGCTCCCTGAGCAAATCGCTCTCAGTTCGTACTGCGCACGGCTGTCAAATACTGTCAATTCTGGCTTGTTTATTTCATGTTCCCATAGAGGCGACTATCCTTCTGGACGTTTTAAATTCTTTGACCAGAGCAATGACTTACCCCCTTACTCATGAAGCGCTATTTAACTAATATACTGTTTAATGGGTCACGTAAATAATGTCACATTATTTGACAATTACAATAGATTGACGTTATGTACGTGACCCTTTAAACAGTATATTAGTTAAATAAAGTTTTATGAGTAAGGGGATTAGTCAAATTACTGTACCTATTCACTACACCCTTTAAAATATCCAGTTTGCTAGCTGGGTGCTCATACTTTCCGTGATCTATACAAATAAATAAAAATTTAAGTGTCTGTTCGTAATGGCAACATAACAGCTTTTTACTAAATGCATATGCAAGTATACTTATACATAAAATATAACATTATGTCTGTCTGTTAGTTCCGGCTAATCTCCGAAACGGCTTCCCGATTTTGACTGGTCTTTCTTTAAAAAAAAAACCGCGGGCTCAGCTAGTCCAAAATTAAAACTGTTATAAATAAAACATGCATAAAGAAAGAGCTGCTTTCAAACAACTATGAATGGATCACGATGTTAACAATAATTTAAAATGTAAATGGAAAGATCGAACAAAGAGCTCACATAACAGCCACAAAATATGTTATGTTTGCAGAGCAGAAAATTGCTCACGATCATGAATTAAATTCACCGATAGAAGGCTGTTTAGAGGGAGGCATGTGCCCACGGAAAAAAAGTTGCAGATCATTGTCCGCAACCGCGCATGCTCTGCGCGCGTCTTGCCGCGCTTTTTAATAGCGCCAATTTTTGAATGTTGTTCTTTTTTCGAATGAGTATGTAGTGACTTTTTTTTTATTAATCTGTTAATGTGAATCATAATGGAGTGTGGACAAGTAGGTTGCAACAAAAATGTTGTTTATGATCGGACGATATTTCACGTAAAGAGACTATGTAGAAAATTAACGAGTTTGGTGTATGCGGGTCTGATTATGTGTTTTGTGCCATCAGTTTTGTGTAACACAGGTAATATAATAAACATACATACACTACATAGATAAACTAATTTAATTGTCTTTGCTACTTATAAGTATTTACAGTGTTTTGAGTTTTGAAATAACGTAACAGATTTATAATTCAAGATGTTTTATTAGATGGATTAAAACTAACATTAAAATTGTAATAAAATACTTACCATTAATGATATTTAAGAAAAAATATAAAAGAAACACACGCTTCAAATATAGAACCTCCTTTTTAGTCGACTAAAACCGTTTACATCGATTACGTAAAATTCGAGTGAACTTAAAAACGTAAGTAGTGTCGCACAAACGAAACGGAACAACGATTCCGATAATCGATATCACCATTAACTCGATTTCACAATATATACTTCCGATGCGATTGTTCGATACAACGTTATTTAATTGATGTAATAGCTTGTTGTGTTTATCTTAATAATTATTAAAACTAAGAAAAAGTAAATAATATGTGTGACAAGAACGTACATAATCTGAGGACAGAATAGAAAGTTTTGAGACTCCCAAAACGATACACGATCTTTGCTGGTACTCCACAGGTGGCAGCTCTGATTATAATGTTTATGTAGCATATGTAGTCAAGGTAGGTGACCTAGACCTACGCTTAGAGCCGAATAAATTAAGGCCACAGGGGATTCTGCTTACATCTCAGGGCAGGCACACCCGCTTACCAACTTGATCCACTTACCTCGATCCAAAAGCGGGCCACTCGAATCGTTCCCAAACTCACTGACGATTTTGAACTTCTCAGCCTTCGGAGAGATATAGACTCGCTATGTGTTTTCTACCGTCTAAACAATCGGTAGTGTGTGAACATAGCTTTTTTTTTTTGTATACCACTAATGTGGCAAGCATACGGCTCGCCTGATGATAAGCAGTAGCCTAGGACGCTTGCAAAACAAGCGGTATCACTCGCGCGTTGCCAAACCTAAAGAAATCACTTCACACCCTTTTTGAAGAACCCCATGCTGTACTCCATTGGGTGCACCACGGCGGGTAGCTCATTCCACAGTCCGAGCGTCCGCGGAAGAAAACTCCTTTAAGCCCGCACAGTTCGATACAATTCTCGATTTAAAGTGTGAGGAGGACTCACCGTCGATGGCGAGAGTTGCGATGGTGAAAAATATACATGAAAATTCCAAAGGGTATGGTTCTATGGCTCGCTTAATTTCTACGTCACGTGAGTATGCCACTCCCCTGTTCTCAAGTTCTTTTTTATCTGGTACCATCATCAACCATCGCACCGCTCGATGTACACCGATGTGTACCAGCGACGTGTTTCGTCCTCCCTCGAGACTACCCCTACTTGGTATTCGATATTTTGATGTAATGAAGAAGATTGACACAAATTATAAATTTGGATGAACTCTACAATTTTCCGGAATTAACATTTTACATATTTTATTGATTTGGGAACCTTGCCCTACAGGAACCAAACTTATTATTGGTACTTGGTGTATGTTTAAGTAAGCTATTACCATTCACGCCGTCACAAATAATGATCTTGACCATTACGTGATACTAGAATGTGATGTTTCCTTACTGGTAGTTCAGGAAATGTTCTTTAAGGCCTTATTTCAAGATCAAAGGGTAATTGATTGATAAGTAGAGTGACATTTATAGCTAACCCTCAGTTTTTTTATGCCTCCTTAGACGTGTCATTTGAAAAACCCTACTTGGATGCCTATGTGATACGAAGAACCTATGTGCAAATTCAAGCCACTATACCTAGAGTGCTCAGACTAATCAGATCGGTGAACTATTTCAAAATATTTAGGCAACTGGTGATCGACTCCCTACGAAAGAAAAACAATGTGCCTAATCAAACTGTAATGAAAAACCAGAAAAACATTGATAATCAGCGATATCACTTAACAGTTTTACTTTTGAATCCCTGCATTTGATTGCTTTTCAACAATAGTACAAGATAGCTAGAAACTTGAAGAAATAAATAAATATTCTGGGACATTCCTCACACAATTATGTATAAAATTAGTTTACATATACACAATGTCCACAACTAGATATACCTTCAGGAAGGCGCTGGTGTCTGCGATACAGTAATTTCTTACTAGTACAGATACTGACGTGCGTGACCCTTAAAGATGCATTATGAGTACCATTGTAAGTCAATTTATTTGTCTATGTAATGTAACTATGGAGAAATAAATTATTATTATTATCAGCTATCTGATCTCAAACTAAGCAGAGCTTGTACTATTAGAACACTACATATACTACTTTTTGTTTGTAAATACATACTTAAAATAGGTACATAAGTAGACATGACATTTGTAGACTTATAAATTTTCCGGGAAGTCCCGTAATCGACTATTTGCGCACTTGTGCACTAGACCATGTGGTTGAAACTACAAGTGGTTTAAATAAAGAAATGTTGTCAAAGTTATGGCTATCTAAAGAGGAAACGCTACCAGCCTGCTGGGAACCTTGGCGTTAATCGGAAGCAGCGGAGGACTTGAGGAAATTTTCTAAATTTTATAGATGGTAATTTTTTTTTTTTTTATTAAATGGGCTTGCAAACGCAAGCCCATTTAATCCGCCCATAAGGGGCGATGACGAAGCCCAAGATGAAACACGCTTACCCAGAAGAAACCTATTCACTCTGGCCTTGAAAGTTCCTAGATTGTAGGCGTCAGGAAACACAGACGCCGGAAGCAAGTTCCACTCCCTTGCTGTCCGCATTATAAATGAGAATGCAAACCGCTGTGTCCGTACAGGTCGGTTAACGAAAGCTGGCACGTTCACAGTACTCATAAATTTGCAATCAGTCAAGTCTAATGGACGAATGCAAAAATAGACCACTCTATATTTATGAGCAGTAGCAAAAGCAAAACAATAACTGTCTCCTTCATACTCATAAGCTTGACTTTGCGCGAGAGAGACGGTATAAATGTGTTGAAACGTGCCAGCTTTAGTTAACCGACCTGTATTTTCGGTATGTCAACAACGTACGGGTGAAAATTTTCCCGGCGTCTTGTGGTTCGGTGTAAAAATTGGGATGGTGGAATTAGGTTGAACAATTCCTGCGCACACTCTCCAAAATATATCCTGTAGAAAACCGATAAGCAAGCAACCTTTCTTCGATGGTCGAGGCTCGTGAGTTTCGCCTTAATTAATGACTCATCTCCGATGAGTCTCCTGGCTCGGCGGTCTATTGAGTCGAGGGCCTCAAGCTGGTACTTAGCTGATCCATCCCAAAGATGGCAGCAGTACTCCATGCATGACTGGACTTGTGCTTTATAAAGTCGGAGCAACTGCAATTTGTACATATTTGTTGTGAATAAATAGCTTCTCATTCATAAAAACTTATCGTAGATGATGTCGTAGAAAATCACTTATCAAGTTCGAACCTCTTGAAGTTACCACTGATCCAGAAGTCGGCTTTCGACTGAAAAGTACCAGAAACGAACTCAGCAAGGTTCTATTTTTGAGACAATTTGACTATTTTTTATTAGTACTTTCAAAAATCACAAAGAACAACTTCACTTTCATAGAAAACAGAAGCAAAAAATAACACGAATACTCAAACTTTATTCAATTATGTTTTAAGTATAGAATTGCCAAACATTAAATACGATTTTGCAAAACACATTGACTGCAAACGCATTATGTTCAAACATATATTATTATCTCATGACACTGGCCCATATGTTGGTAAAATGTTGTCATTTTATACAAATGATAGTTATGAACTTGATGATAATCACTCATCATTGCTCAACCATTAGCAGGTGTTAGTATCATTCAAGGAGCTATTTGTTCTCAGCAAAACTAATATTTATCGTGGACATTACTAAATTAAACACAGGTTGGCAAATAAGAATACAACATTACATTTAGCTGAATAAAATATATTTATCATATTTTTATTATTGTTATGTAACATGAAATTATATGTGTTGTTAAGAAATCGAAAAATTTTAGCTCATTCAATACGGTGAGATTATGAATTCATAAAAATGTCGCCTCACTTCACTTTCTATTAGAAAGAAATCATAGAAATGTTGTATAACTAAATCTACACCGCCAACTTAAGGTATTTAATTGGCGGTGATAATACCTTATTCATAATAAAGTTATCAAACGCTGATTAGCTAATATTCTAAAGTCTTTATCTGACACGTGACATTTGGTGATCGAAAGAGTGAGACGGAGGACACTATTACACTGATTTAGTTAAAAGGCGATTATGAATAAGGGGGTTATTATTTATGTTTTATTATTTTATTATTCCGTTTGTTCATTATCTTTACATATTTAAATTACTAAAAAAAAAAAATGAAAAATATTAAATATAGGCAGTTTTCCGCCGGTGTCGGGGGCAAGGTTTTAGAAAACAGACCTAAAAATGATGTAGCATCAATCAATGCTCAAAAGTTAGTATTAAAGATTTTAAATTTAGTTTTGTTCCTATTGTTTTAATATATTTACTAGATGTTTTTTTCTTATATTATAATTTAAACATTTTTTTCCTGTCAACATTTTTTTTATGTTAAATGGGCTTGCGTTTGACCTTCGACTGACACCACGAGGAGTTATGACGAGGCCGAGGATGTAGCACCCTTACCCAGAAAAAGCCTATTCACTCTGGTCTTGAATACATCTAGGTTGTAGGTGTCGGGAAACACAGATCCCGGAAGAGAGTTCCACTCCTTTGCTGTTCGTATAAGAAACGATGAAGCGAAGCGTTGTGTCCGGGTACGCGAGATGTATAATACTTTTTTAATAGTCCTAAGGCATTTTAAAATTATAGCGTTCATCTTTATTGTATTATACGTAGCCTAATTAATCAACTTTGTATTTATATAACTTTAAATTACCCCCTAATTAAGTAATAATAGTGAATTTATTATTCCCTTTGGCATGTTATTTATATAATATATAAGGTGAAACTTATTATTATTTGTTACGCACTCATTCAACATCATATTAATTTGTTTATTATCTCACTAACCGGCTTCACAGTCAGACAGACATGTTTGTTTCCATTGTTATAGTGAATGATACATATTTTAATAGCTATGAAAACATGGTATAATAATTTGTTTAAAAAAAAAAGTATTTTAGCGGTCTATTCTCGTAGAAATGAAAACATGAATTTGGTTGCAAGTGTGTACAAACATAAAAAAAAAAGCGTACAATAGAATCGAGAACCTAGTCCTTTTTCTGGAGTCTGTTAAAATACGTACTAAGACCTTTTCAATCTAATATTTATTTTTTCTTATCATATAATGTTCATATTTGTTAGTATACAATTTATTTTAATCCTTTTAATAGGTATTTTAGTAGCGGATACTATTTATTCATTTTTACGGTGTGAATAAGCAAAAAATCATAATATTTTACCTAGTAACAAAATACTATGAATTTCTAGGGTACAATAAGATGAGAGTATTTTTCCAAACAAATGATAAAAAACATCCAATAAATTTATTATGTAGATATCTAATAACTAACTTAAGTAATGGTGAAAAGTGTTAGCATAACACTGATAATTCAAATGCCAAAAGTAGAAAAAAAAACTATATTCTACATTCATATAAAAGATTTTTATATATTGCTACACGTAACATGACATGTGATAGATAAATTCAAGTCTTGCATCCCATTATATCCGACACGCACTATCACGTATGCAAATGGACACAGTCCCGACCACTTTCATTGACGGTCAACCGGTCTCGTTACGTGCACAGTGATCTCCGCTAAAGAAATACAATTTTTGGTCAAAAATACCACACTTTCCCTTACATAAGTAGCCGCCAAAGTGGTCTGATTATCGACCTGACTCAAGATCGCCGTTTAATGTAGAGCCAGTTTTTTGTAGTACATACCTGTGCCTTGGTAACTAAGATTTACATCACTGTGATTGGTAGTATGGAATTTGTTCTATTCTCTCCTATAAACAGTTGGACTACCGTTTAATCAGACCTTTTCGTAGGGCTACCGAGTTTTTTTTTTACGAAACGCATTCAACTACAATGCTTTGAAAATAATTGAACTGTTTTACAAAAAAACTTACTCCGACTTCAAATTACACTAAGCGTAATCAAATCCTGATGAATGGGGTCAAACGGATGCAAATGTACCCTTCCAAACAAAAAAAGAATTTTCTAAATCGGTTAATAAATGACGGAGTTATGAGGTAACAAACATAAATAAGAAGAAAAAAATACAACCGAATTGAGAACCTCCTCTTTTTTTTGAAGTCGGTTAAAAAGAAACTCGTCATGTTACAAGAGACGCGCCGTGCTCAAAAGATTCCAAACTACAGTGGGCGGCACCGTTTTCCCGACAGACTGTTGACAATAGAGTCGATATTAAAATAAAAAGAGAGAATTAAAATAAATTTTAGCTTTAATGATTCTTAAAAAAGGGTACTTACACAGTTTTTCTTCACGTATTAATATTCGATAGAAGGTACTGGGACCGCACACGCGGATTTCGTTTAATGATGCACGATACTTTGAAACGAAAACGACACTACAGTTACTAATTGTAGTTAAAACTCCAGTTCTTTATCAATTTTGTTATAAAGGTGCGAACTAATCTTGTGGACATGCTTGGTGTCTTCTTCGACGATTCAAATTTGATTGGGAGGTCGGATAAAGTACTGAAGAGTGGCGTCGTAATAAAGTGTTATGAACAAATAACTGTCTGACAGTTAGGACTGCACTACTAGTACAGGTGATCCGTAGGATACCTATAGGGTTTGCATAACATTACTTTGAGGACAGCCCTCTGTGCCCTTTCCAGTTTTATTACATAAGTTTTGTCAACTCTACACTACAACTGTCAAATTAATCGTAAAATAATATGTGAATTTATGCACAAAAGATTACTGCAGCTCGTATAGGTATACTTCGAGTATACCATTTCAAGATACAAAGTCCTGGTCCAGGAGCTTCAATCAAAAGTATACAATTAGCCACCTAAGGTATGCTTACTTCAATGCCAATAAGAGGCGATGACGAAGCCTAAGATGAAACACGCTTACCCAGAAGAAACCTATTCATTCTGGCCTTGAAAGTTCCTAGATTGTAAGCGCCAGGAAACACAGACACCGGAAGCAAGTTCCACTCCCTTGCTGTCCGCATTATAAATGAGGATGCAAAACGCTGTGTGCGAATTGTTTGTGAATTGTTTTTGCATTAGATAATTCTACACATAATTTATTAACTAGCTGTCCCCCGTGGTTTCTACCGCGTTCCCTGCATAAAAATTTCTAAAGCACTAGGTGATAATATAAATAATTTTTGATTCCGACTGATAATTCCAGAGATTTGCGAGTTTAAACAAACAATCAAACAAATAAAAAATATTTAACATATTAATTTTATCTAATAACATTTCGAACTCTACAATCTATGACGGCATAACCTTGTACTGAAGTAGCAAAATAACTGACCTAGACATTGTACAAACAACTATCTAACTTACATTAGGTATTATATAAATTTTAAAAATCTGTTACGTTTCCAAAGAGGAAACACTGCCAGCCTGCTGGGAACCTTGCCGTTAATTGGTAGCAGCTGTAGACTCGAGGAAATGTTCTATATATAGATTGTATGTGAAGAATAACCCAGGATATTAATTTGTACTGTTGAAGCTTATTTGCATAAAACAAGCCCTAAAATTAATATTAAAGATACATAGTAAAACTTCTGCACACACGAGGGAAACCATCTTGTTTCGATCTGTCAAAACTCTTTATAGTCCTTTAGTGACGTGACACGCTGATGCGAGAGTCGAGCTAGTGCTGTGACAAACTCGACTTAACAGTCCATATTTGTTCTAATGATAGAACTGTTATAAAAACTTTAGACTATGTGAGTAAACAGCGTTTTAGTCACCGTGCGTTCGTGTGGCGCTTGTCCCCGGAAGCGACGGAGCATACAACCTAAGTCCTCTCGCTTGCTAACTGTGAAGCTGCAAGTAAGTGATTAATGTAGCCTGATACTTGGGTATAGACGTTTACAACTCCAGGTGTATCACTCAACGACCCTTACTTTACACCCTTCTTGATAATTGGTTTGAGGCGGATTTGAGAGGAGTCGTTGTGCCATCAGAAGAAGGCATAAAGGGCATTTTGGCACACGAAGATCCCGCACTAGCACCTCCTCAAGGAGCTCTGGCAACCTTAAGGTGCCAGTTTGCAGCTGACCGCAGGCAGCAGCAGCAAGCGACACTTTCGCCACTACTGGTTACTATGTATTACTATGAAATCGCGCCTGCTTCCATAGTAATATTGGTAATATATATAGGAACGAAAGAGAAAGAAGTAATCTGGCGTGCTGCTGATGAATTGAGATTGTCCTTTTTTTGTAGTATCAGTTAATACGGATGATCACGTATACCTACACGTGTGGTGGTATGAGTTCGTGTCTTTATTTGTTTTATAGTCATTTTCTTTATAATATCTTTAATTTAATCAATTATTCTTGTACAATATCCTTTATAAATTGTTTGAAATTTATATCTTCCGCCTGTATATAAATTATATTGACAATGTTTGAGGTCGCCCGCGGTACAGGTTTATCCTAGAGCGGGGGCCATTGTTTATTATTTATGTAAATATTTTTGTGATATATAAAAATGATTCGATTTAATTTGAATTCACAAGCTTCATGTTTATTTAAATGTTATAAGTATTTTTTCTTTTATCCTTATGTTGTGATAGCACATTAGCTTTAAGTATTATGGTTTTCTTTAGTATACTCTTCTTGTGTGTCTTTTTACACATACACTAAAGAAAACTCCATTATGGTGCGTCCATGCTTGGCGAACCGAGCACGAGCCGAGGCACGAACGAGCACACTGCAAGCACGATTGGCGTAGCGTGGACGGGCTTGCGAGCCTCGAACGAGCATTCGTAGCGTGCTCGACTGCGCTCCGTCCGCCCGATTGACAGTTTTTTCACGAACACAGGGATTCGCATCGCGCTCGTTGTAGGCTCGTTAAGTACGTCCACACTTTAAATCGCGAGCAACGAACGAATCATGTTCGTTTGAGGCTCGGCTCGTGCTCCATCATTATTGGATGACATACATAGTGTACCTAATACGCCTATTTATTTGTTATTAAAACTACTTACTAAAATAATTAAATTGTATTTTATTCAGTGTTGTGTGCGCGATGTGTAAATGTATGAGGATGGAAAAGTTATAACTAAAGTTACTATAATAATCTCACTCGTAAATAACTATGAGTTTCGACTCCTACGCAATCGAGAACCTTGATCAAGATGAATGTGCATAAGAAATGGCGTTAATAGGTACCTACAGTATGCATATTGCCTAGCAAATATATAAGGCGATTACACATAACCCTTGACATTATAGACATAGGAAGATCAACACATTAACGGAAAGAAGGTCGATTGCTAAAACTCTACATCCCGCGTCTGTTGAAGCCTTCACGTGATGTGGCATATACATAGAAGCCAAAGTTAGCAATGATATTATTAGCAAGAAATGGTTTTTTTTGGAAACTTTAAATTTTTAAGTCATTATAGGTAACATACAGTTAAATTTTGGGATTTTTCTTTTTTAACCGACTTAAAAAAAAGGAGGAGGTTCTCAATTCGGTTTTATGTTTTTTTTTTTTTTTTATGTTCGTTACCTCATGACTCCGTCGTTTATGAACCGATTTGGAAAATTATTTTTTTGTCTGGAAGGGTACACTTCCCGTTTGGTCCCATTGTCATCAGATCAGGATTTGATTACTTTTTAGTGTACTTTGAAGTCGGTTTAAGTTTTATGTAAAACAGTTCAATTATTTATTTGGCATTTCAGAAAACTATTTTAAAATTTGGAACTTAAAAGAAATAAAGGTAATCCAACTCACATTAGCTTTAAACAACAATGCTCTTAATAATAGACAATTATACAATACAGATTATATTATTAACCATCCCTTATTTACTGAAAAGAAGTTGGCTTAAACAAGCTAAATCTGTATATACACCGTTGGTAAACTTGGTAATTACCACAAAATGAATTATAACACTTTCTCCAATGGCCGCCATTATTACAATTATCCTTTTCTGGTGTTGCCATTCCTCGATATTCAAATACACAATATCAAAATAAACCGTTTTACACTTTCATAATAAATAATGCTGACAATTAATTATAATTAATCAATATTCAATGGTATGAAATTAAATAATATTCAAGTAATACAATGTTAATGCTAACAATATTTTAAGATTATAAACTTTTTAAAAGCATTATAGCTGATTAACTCTGATTACCTACAGTTACTAGACCTTGGGCTAGTTTTGATTTTCATGTATTCGTTTTAGCGGTCAGAATTAATAGTTATCTAGTCTTGTTATCCTTTTATTTTGCTAGATGACCTCATTCATTCGCGAGAATGCCTTAATTATTAAACTAACGCATAAAATGTAGGTCAATGCTTAGATTGTTTGTATCTATACTCTTTATATCGAATGTTTATCCGTATTTTTATTATTCCCTGAGTTTTTGAAGTGACCTTAAATTCGTGGGCCCGATTCTTACGAGCTTGAGCTTTCAGGAAAGTATAAAAATCATCATGAGAATACCAAAGCCTCAGAGTAGATAAATACTACGTCCAAAGCACAATAGTAGTTTTTTTTAATTTATAAAAAGCCATTTTGTACCACAGGAACTGCTATCCCATGGCCATACACATATCATATACATTACCACAAGCTTATAAAATTCTAACAATAAATCAATTTAAGGCCAATTTTTTTGAGTGGCTTACTGAGAGATGTTTTTACACCCTAGACGAATATTTTAAATATGACAAAACTTGATAGATAATTATATAATTTGGACATCTCATTTAATTATTATTTTATTATATTGTATTACATTAATTATTAGATTCAATTTAAATTTAGCGAAATGTGTAGACCCTATTTTAAGATAACACCTAAATTTTTCGACATTTCTGGCGAAATAAACATTTCATTTCAATCAACAACGTCATATATCACGAATAAAGCTGTCTTTCTATGGAGACTCGAATAACCGGACCCCACTTTTAATGAGCAGCTACACGCAACTGCATCATTTAATTGGGACGAAGTCAGGTCAACGTCTAAATTAAATAACTAACAATAGAATGATAATGGTCAGAAAACATGAGGTGTTCGATCGATGTGCATCGATGTGTTTCCAGCACAATAAGATGCAAGATCCGAGAAGTAATCATCGCATTTCATTACAATTATTAATCATTAACTTTACCCGGCTGTGCGACAGCGAAGACAGGGTTACGTTTTTCACGCGTATCTTTGTATACTGGGTGGAGATTACGAGATGGCATATTTTCGAAACCTATGTTGGGTTAGTCATGCTGAACAACTTTTACTATGGGACCAACACTGAATTCTCAAACATGGATGGATACATTTTTAATAAATGAGTTGTCTATCGGTTTTGCTTGCTCTTTTGAAGAGTACAAACAAATAATACAGAAAAATACATATGTGCTGTAAACATTTTAATATATTTTTACTTCAACGCCACTACCAACATATTTTTTAGGTTATTGGTGTGTGGCTTTCAATACCTTATTTTAAAGTATAGGTATTTGATCTTAATTTGAATTTTATAGGTTACAGAGCTTGTTCTTGTTCCCTTTTTCAGTTAATTTCACAGAGTCGGGTTTTTGTTTCAATTAATAGTTTAAGGAAAGCCGTTTCTCGCGGTATGGACATTAGACATGTCATGTTAGGCGGAGGAAGGTAAGCCATTTGACTAAACAAGATATGAATGACGGGAAGAGGAAGACCAAAAAAGAGATAAATAAATAATATCCTGGGACATTCCTCACACACGGTCATCTGATCCCAAACTAAGCAGAACTTGTACTATGGAAACCAGATAACTGATATAATACATATACTACTTTCTGTTTAAAATGTGTAAATACATACTTAATATACATAATTACACTCAGTACATAGAGACATGTTCATGCACACAAATGCATGTCCTGTGTGGGAATCGAACCCACGACCTGCGGCGCGTAAGGTGAATCTTAACCAGATGGATCTATTGTGTGAAAAGTGATATGAGTACCTAACAATGGAGTGCCAGATTTTGAAAAAAAATGCGGGATATTTTGAAATCAATGGTGGCAGTTTATTCGCTCAAAGAGCAGCTAGACTGGGAAATTACCTCCACCTTACAGAATACCGCAGCCAAATAACTTTATGTTGTATAAAGTTGTGTTCCTGCGCGTGAGTAAGGTCGCCAGAGCTCATAGGGGAGGGGGGAAAGACCGCTTACCATCAGGTGGGCTGGTTTGCTTGTTTACCGACTAAGTTGTATAAAAAAAAAAAAACTACTTAGTACAATAACCAAAAAAATTATCGTCATTTCTCGATTCTGTTGTAAATTGCAAACTAATTTTAGTCACATCACATCTCTTTCTTACAAAATTTATTGAAAAAGGATAGAACATATTTAAAGCTGTCTAATTAGGATTTTGCGGGTATTTAGACGTAACCGCGATAGATTGCGACTAAATTATCTTGAAAACAAGCATTGGATTAATTTGACAGGACTACAATTATTACATCCTTTTCTTATGATCTTTGTTAGAAAGAGACATAGTGATACTAAATTATTTAAGTTGTAAACAACAGTATCAGCACCATTGTCAAATATACGTACATCTGTCAGTTAAGAGTTATCTGATAGTTGTGAAACAGAATGTGTGGGTAATGAATAAGTGAATGTGGTAACTTAACAAGACATTTACTTAGAGCAGTACTTATGTGAGCAACACTTCAACAATTTGAACTGCATGTCATCACATATGTTCAGAGTTATTGTCTATTTAATTACAACATTTATCGCTAACACGAAATTAATATATCGTAATCGATTTTAATTCCGTTTATGATTGGCTTTTGATCTGAGTGTGGAGCAAAAGTGGACCTACAGAACGGCATAAGACACTGTTCACTCTACGTTTGTTTTAGACCAGTACAGACCAGTAGGGTTACAGTAGCCTATAGACGCTTGCAACACCAGAGGTACAATCGCGCGTTGCCGACCATGCAGAAATCTCTTCACACCCACTTCTAAGTGATCGCAATGGGGCTGTCTAGATAGAGACCTCTTCGGCGGTAGAGTCAACTGTAAAATTCATAAGGACCTTATCAGGGCCTTTTGATTCCTATATATTGACATTGAATATCTTGCTTGAGCATCCATCCAGAGGGTCTGAATGACTGAGCAGTATATTTAACCTATGCTTTGTGACTTAAGGTACCTTTGTTGTATATTGACCACATTATCAGTTACTACAGTTCGGCCGCGCAGATAATGCGTTTCTGACACCTGTTAATATTAAGCTAATCTCAGAAATGGCTAATCTTATTGCTATAGGACTTTCACAGGATGGTTCAGTATTTTTTGGGAATAGTATAATAAATGTCACATCTTAATCAGATCAGCCGTGTTTCAGTCAGTTTCCGTGTTTTTTTTTTTTTGATTTCATTGAACTACTAGCTGTCCCCCGCGGTTTTACCCGCGTTCCCAGGATACAAAATGGTTTATTTCCTTCTCCATAATATAGGCTATCTGCGTGCCAAATTTCATGGTATAATATAGGAATTTACTTTTAATTGTAAAAATATAATCAGTCAAATAATAATCAGTGGCATGCATTGGTTTTCGAAGGAGAAAATTCAAACCGTACGCGGGTGAAACTGCGGGGGGTCTGCTAGTATTAGTATAAAATAAAAAATACCTAATGTTCACGTTTATATGCCGTCTGGGTACAAATAACCTTATCTAACGTATTAACGGTCCCTTACCTTGGGTTTCTGGACACAAACCTATTTCAAACTGTCATCTTATCTTTTAATATAATGCTAATGTTGAATAATTAATTGGTCTATTAAAATTCTGTTGCGGATGGCAATGAATATTTCGGCATTAAGATAAATAGCTGGATCACAGCTGGATGTACCTACTCAAGACACTCAATGGTGCGTCAATGCTACGCGAACCGAGCACGGGCTGGCCACGAACTAACAGAATTCAAATAATTATATTATGTTTTATTTTTATTTTTTTATTTGAATTTGTTATAAAGTTATAAGATTCCACAGGAAGCCGAGTAGGTACCTACATTTTAATTATTATAGGGAAATTTTTCAAATGTTTTTTTTTTTACTTTACTGAATGCATTATAGATTGCATAATTGGGCCGTTTTGCAAAAAACTTAAACCGACTTCAAAGTACACGAAGAAGTAATCAAATCCTGATCTGATGACAATGGGACCAAACGGGAAGTGTACCCGTTCAGACAAAAAAAGATTTTTCCCAATCGGTTCATGCATAAATGACGGAGTTATGAGGTAACAAACATAAAAAAAAAAAAAAAACACAACCGAATTGAGAACCTCCTCCTTTTTTTGAAGTCGGTTAAAAATACTCCCAAGGATTACTCTTCGTAATGTAAAACCTTTACTAATTAACAAAGTACATAGACGAATTCATGGGTAGATCTTATTTGTATTTACCTGTTTTTTTTTACTAAAATCTTACAAAAAATATGTCAGGAACAAAATATCACATCATTTTCATGATTATAGATTTACATCGACCTATTTTGAAATTGTAACTTTTATTCAAAAGCAACACGGTTCCGTCATCCGTCATCCCGTGATTGCTTTCAGCCAATGCATTCACTCCAGTTCTATTCAAAATATCCAAATTAACACTTTGACCGTAACTTAAATCTTGATTCGTTACTTCTATTCATGAGGGCGCTAATGGTTGTTTGTAAATAAATGTATTGCTATTTTATGCTTATTTTTTGCTTAATTATATTCTTTTTATAATATTTACATAATTTATGATTAATTCTAGTAATTTTTAGGTGACAAAGTGAATTAATAATAATATAATTTGTTTAATTTTAATTATAATTTAATACCACTAGTTATTTACCATTGCCCTCCTTGGTCTGGGCCTGTAAAAAAACCGGACTGCAAAACTAAATTTGGTTCTTAAAGAATTTTGATGATTTCAAAAAAACTATGTTAGTTAGAAACATCGTTATATTTTTACTGTAATATTTATATGAATGTCTATCTACTGTAATTATTTCAGATTTTTGGCTTTGCGAACTTCGGAGATAAGGGGGGAAATTAAATGAAATGTTTTTTTTTGTTTTGAAATATTTCTTCATTGGTTTTTGACCCATTATGAAAAATTTCTAACACTTACTACGCAACATAAAACAAAATAAAAACCAGGTTTTAAAATGTACAAATAATGCTTTTTCATATGACACCCTATTTAAACTTGTCCCACTTTGAAATGTTGGTCACCAACATCGCCTCTTTTTAAAAAGTTTTTTTTTTTGTTTGTGTTTCATTTTTATTATGATTGGTTAATAGACCGAGAGATACTGGCACAAATTTCCTGGTCATTTGTACCAGTATGGCGACCCTTCAGGGGTCTAATTACGTAATGACGAAAAGGAAAATGATGGTCATAGCCCTTGTACCGGCGGCCCAATCGCATAACGTTTCCAAATTTCAAATCAATGGCATCAGTTGTTTGTTGGTAAAATATACCGGTGTATATACAAGACGGAGGGAATGGCCACATATTTAATAATAAGGGTTCCTTTTACCTTTTTGGTTCGGATCCATAAAAACATATATTTATAAAAGTTTACTTCATTTGCTATTCTCTATCGTTTTAATGATAGGTATCTCGTGATGGCCTCTAGGATAAAATTTGAATTTGGTATTATAATAAGTTTTTGTTAAAAAAACATTTTTAATACAACCTTTTTTTGGTGACTGTACTTGCATTGTCTTCCAATATACTAATGTATACCAAATATCAAGTCAATCCGACCACTGGAAATGTATGAAATTCGACATGCAAAGACCCGAACATACAATATAATAAATAGCTTGTAATAAAAACAATATACAACTGACACAGTCAGTTACTGACTATCACAACCACAGATCAGTATACAAATTAGACTACATAAAGGACAATTGAGAAGAAAAAAAACACAAATTTTCCGCACTGAATCCTGCGAAACAATACCATAGTAATTGAATTGGATTTACAATAGAACCATATATCGTTGGTATCAGATACAGAGGCACTGGACTATGAAAATGGCTTGAAAACTATAATGTAGTGCGAATCTACGATTGTTTATGATTGGAAACAATGTGATTAATCATATGGAATTGCTTTGGTCCAAAGATAAAGCTCAAAAGGTATCTTTAGTGAATTTGGCGCATTCGATATTATACTGAGTAATTGTAACAGTAAATTCTGCTGTTCTGTTTTTAGGTTTCCGTAACCAAATGGTGTCAACAGGGCCCTTTTACCAAGCGTACACTGTCTGTCCGTCCTTCTGACCGTCAGTAGGCTCTATCATGGCTGTATCTCATGAATCGTAATAGGTAGACAGTTGAAACTTTCACAGAATTATATCTAATGCCGCTATAAGAACAAATAAAAATGATTTTTTTTTAACGAAGCACGTTGACTTTATTTACTAACTACATAAAAATTAAAATTATACCAATACCCGCGTACCCGGACTCAACGCTTCGCTTCATCGTTTCTTATACGAACAGCAAAGGAGTGGAACTCTCTTCCGGGATCTGTGTTTCCCGACACCTACAACCTAGATGTATTCAAGGCCAGAGTGAATAGGCTTTTTCTGGGTAAGCGTGCTACATCCTCGGCCTCGACTTAACTCCTCTTGGGGTCAGTCGAAGGTCAAACGCAAGCCCATATATCATAAAAAAAAAAAAAAACAAAAAAAAAAAAAAAAACCATCGAAAGAATTATAAATAAAAAATGCGTTTAAATCGCTGCCTGCAGGCAGGGAAGGCTATTGCCCGAGGTAAGCGCCAGCTCTTTGGTCCCCTGTAGTATCAATTAGGAGTCTGGACAGCTCCCTAACTAAACTGCGCACCTCTGGACCCCAGCAACCTCCAACCTGAACCTGAACCGTCTCCAAGAGTTGCATATTTCCTCCTTTTGAGGCTTTCCACAGCGTAAACTAAAATAAAAAAAAATGTTTTCAATTCAAGAAACGCCTTTCCGCCATCTTTGTGTGCGAGTTCGACTCGCACTTGGCCAGTTTTTTTCTCCTTGTGGTAGTCATGTCATTGTCATTCTGCCTGTATTAAGAAATTGTTAAACAATTCGATGACAATTATATTTAGTTAGTATTTGCCAATAAAGTAATTATTTTATATGTAATTTAAGTTATATTTAAAAGGCCACGTATCACGCACGTTACGCTAATTATTATAAATTTCCAACGAAATGTTATGGTGGGTGCGTCCATGCCACGCGAAACGAGCACGAGCCGTGCCACGAAAGAATAGGATTCATACGTTGTTCGCATAGCGTGGACGGACTTGCGAGCCTCGAACGAGCGTGCACACAGCAAGCAGTCTAGAGTTCTAGCACAGTAGTTCGATATATCTACTGTGGTTCTAGAGTTCTGCAATATTCGCTGACGCGATCACACGTCATACCTACACTATTTTAGGCACCGCATGGCTTGGGTACAGTGAACGCGAAACGCATAGCTGTGAACGCAGAACTCTGTAACTATCACTGCGGGATCGGCGCCTCAATGAATTAAACTGAAAGGTTACGTCATTTTGTAAGCTCCCGCTTAAAACTTAAACGTCATGTTCTGAGTAATCTGTGTAACGATGTAGTTGTGTATATCAGTTATCTGGTTTCCATAGTACAAGCTCTGCTTAATTTGGGATCAGGGGGCCAACCACAAATCTCTTAAAACAATATATAACCTTATTAGTCTTTTGTCCAGGGGGCCTACACAAATAAGGTTAAAATAACCTTATTTGTGTTTTGTCTTGTTTTGACGTTGGATGTCAAAAAGGGACAAAAGACAAATAAGGTTATTTTAACCTTGTTTTAAGAGCTTGTGGTAGGCCCCCTGTTTTGACGCCGGATGTCAAGATGTGTTTTAAGAGCTTGTGGTAGGCCCCCAGATAGACATGTGTGAGAAATGTCCCAGGAGGAAATACATACAGTATAAACTGCTAATTTATAATAGTTTTTTTGTTTATTTTCCACCATTTACTACTTATTTTATATTGCGTACTTTGCATTTGTGGTTTATTCTCATTCAATAATCACTTTGTGCAAAAATGACCTTTAAAACGTACTTACTTAAACAGAAGTCTTAATTTGTTTAACAAAGGTTGCGTAAAAGGGGTCTAATGTAATATTTGCACACCTATTTGCGGAGAATATTTACATTATAACCTGACATTGACTTTGACTTCGAAATAATTGAATGGTTACGCAACACCTGGGACATCTCACACGTGTTATAGACTTTTCCTCTCTCCCCAGTGAGCTCTGGCGACCTTAGTCACGCGCAGGAACGATATTTAGTAAGGTACTTCCACAGGCGAGCTGCTGAGCAAAAAAATGCTATACTCTCATCATCATCATCATATCAGCCTAGGGGTATATGTCCACTGCAGAACATAGGCCTCCCCCATTAACTTCCACTTCGAACGATTTTGGGCCGTTTGCATCCAGCGGCGCCCAGCGGTTTTTACCAGATCGTCGGTCCGCCTGGTGGGAGGTCGTTCCACTCGGCGCTTTCCAGTAGTAGTAGTAGTAGTTTCCAGCGTGGTCGGCACTCGAGAACCTTCCTTCCCCATCGGCTATCGGTTCTTCGAGCAATGTGGCTTGCCCAGCCCATTGCCACTTCAGCTTACTAACTCTACGAGCTATATCGGTAGTTTTCGTTCTCCTACGAATGTCCTCGTTTCGGACCCTGTTACGTAGAGAGATTCCGAGCATAGATTCCCTATAGCTATACTCTACCTGTTTCAACATTTTAATGAATAACCTGCTCAAGTGCTCATTTTGTTTCAGATTGGCCCAGACATCTGACATACGAACAAATATACAACAGCACAAACTATGCTCAAATTCAGCAAATAGCCAGGCCATATCCAGCACATAGCATAGAGAGCCATAGAGCAAATAGCCATAAGTACAGTTTGGAAGACATCAGCAGAGGGAACGAGGTGGATGATGAGTTGAATTATAAAGAAGATGAAGTTGTTAATAGTGGACAGCTTTTGGTGGGATTCGCAAGAGATCCGTTTAGATATTCAATACCTGAACAGGATTACTTGAAGGGGGTCAGGTAAATTATATAAAAAAACTTTATTATATTGTTTTATATTCCATCTGATAATGTAATTTATAATTACTAGAACAGGAAGAGCTATTACTTGTATTGTACATACAACTTTTATCACATATGTACGTAGACTAGTTGTACGTATGATACAAAAATTATGCTAAATTCAAAGTTCCTACACATTTTCTTGGCCGAAGCTTTGGGGACACAAACTCCGTTATTACATGCGATAGTATAAAACAAGTCTAAGCATAACCTAGGTTTTAAATATAAGGTCCTAATTAATTAGTGAATTTCCTCTTGAGGAATGAATGTATATTAGTAACCAAAAAATAATATTAGAAAAAAAATCCGTGGGGAAAAAACAAAATTATTTTCCGAAATTGAACATAATATCAGTATAAAGTATTAATTTAACCATTTATAAAAAAAAACCCACGGATTATTTTTCTAATATTATTTTTTGATTACTAATGACCTACACATTCATCCCTCAAGAGGAAATTCACTTATTTATTAGGGCCTTATATATATCCGTCCTTATATAGATAGTCCCGTCACAGTTAAAAAGTTAACTGTGACAAGCTTTAACTTAAATCAATACTAAATGCACAATCACTTAAAGGTAAACACAGCGTGCAAAACATATATCCTATTTAAACAATATTAATAACTTAAAACTAGACAGACATACATAAATAAAACTATGGAGAAACGCAAAAATAATTAATTCACAAATAAATTCAACAAACACAAAGCAAAAAAAACGTAAACAAAAACAAAAATCAAATATAAAAAAATATTGATAACAGAATTATGATATTTACAATTTTAAACATGATTAACAAATGAAAGTAAGTTTTTCAGAGAAATCTGCATGTGTACCTAGGCTGTTATAAACTTTACATAGCCTAGGGATCGGAGAGTGTGCACCCAGAACGGTAGAACGTAATAGTCCAACATACTAGGTGTTTCAAGTTAAACACTGGTAAATCACTTATAAACATCAAAACTTAGATTGATTACATAAATTACCTCAACAACATATCAACTAATTCTACGTGGATTATCACAGAAATAGTGCATTACCTTAAAAACACTTTTTAAAAACGGAATAGAACATTTTTCAGTACGTTACTTTGAATCCTTTATCCAGTTTCAAAGCTCTGCCTGATCCAGAGTAGATAATTACCTCACTGACCTATTATCAGCAATGCAAGACTAGAATCTATTTTTTGGGTCCACTATAGTCCATAGAAACAGGCTTAAATTACAGGCTTTGCTGGGCTCGCATACCCTCTGATCTTGACATAATCTATGGTAATATTATGGGGATGTACGTTGTTTTCGAGGTTATGTTTGTGAGAAAAAGGAGGTTATGTTTGTTACCTCAGAACTCCGTCATTTATTAACCGATTTGGGAAATTACTTTTTTGTTTGGAAGGATACACTTCCCGTTTCGTCCCATTGTCATCAGTTCAGGATTTGATTACTTTTTAGTGTACCTTTACACTTTACCCTTTGAAGTCGGTTGTAAAACAGTTTTCAATTATTTGTTTTAAACAATTTTCAGAGATAAAGATCGTCAAAGTTCGGGAGTGGGAGCTCGTAGCGTCACTTTAGAGTAAAAACCAAAAAGCTGTAAAAACTGTACTTTAACGCGTCACGCGGAACTTCAACACACGATATTTCATATTTTTTTGTTTAATTGACAAAGAGATAGAATTGACAGAGAGGTAGAGCATAGCGTTTATTCGCTCAAAGAGCAGCTCGACTGTGGAAGTACCTCCACCTTACAGAATACCGCAGCCAAATAACTTTATGTTGTGTAAAATTGTGTTCCTGCGCGTGAGTAAGGTCGCCAGAGCTCATAGGGGTGGGGGGAAAGGTCGGTAACGCCTGAGCGATGCTTCGTATGTTTCCATATGGCTACGGTAACCGCTTACCATCAGGCGGGCCGTATGCTTGTTTACCGCCTTAGTCGTATACAAAAAAATAAAAACGCGTCTTTTATTTTTTGAGAATGTCAATGACGGACTTAATATAATTTTTCAGTCATCTAGCCAATCGAATAACTTATTCTCAATATCCACAGGACGATAGACCCTCAGACATATATGAATAAGGGTGAAAATCGCGGTAAGCGAGGTGTGTTTCACCTATACAACATGTTGAACTGCGCAACTGGTTGTGAACCCTTGGCATACAAGGGTTATGGCTGCTACTGCGGATTCCTTGGCGAAGGGAGACCAACTGACGGGATTGACAGGTGGGTCTTATTTTTCAAAGCTTGCTACTAGGTTTTTGAAAACTTTAATTTAACTGAAGAGATTTCTGCAGGGTCGGCAACGCGCGCGTGATACCCCTGGTGTTGCAAGCGTCCATAGGCTACGGTAACCGCTTACCATCAGGCGGGCCGTATGATTGTTTGCCACCCAAATGGTATAAAAAAAAAAGAAACTTTTGTTTATACGGCTAAAATATATCTATACAATTTTTATTTTTTTTTGTTTTGCGGGCTCTGGAAGTATCAGCCGAATTAGAAAAAATATTTCAGTGATAGGAAGCTACAATTATCCCTGAGTATTATATTCTTGGCTTCTTTTTATCACGGGAATGCGGGTGAAACCGCGAGGAAAAGCTAGTAACATAATAAAGCGGAAGTTTATGATTGTTTTTTGCTGTTTAAACGGCCTAATCACTGGAACTATCAGCGAATAGGAAGCTAGGATCCCCGAGTATTATAGGCTACTTTTTATCCCGGGGACGTGGGTGAAACCGCGGGGATAGCTAGTTTTTTTAATAACGAGTTTCCACGCCAATAGTGGTGACAAATATGCTAATAAATATAGCTTGAAATTGGGAATCAAATAGGTATTAGTTTGTTACATGTAAAATTTATTAGTGTTAAGTCAAATAGCTAATCAAATGAGTAAATGACTAAACATAAAACGCTTATTCATTTACTCATTTGGTTTGCTATTTGACCTTTAGCTACAATTACTATAAGCTAACAAGGCAGTAGCTGAATTGCAGCAGTAATCCTTTAAGGATCTGTTGCATGATGCGTAGTTATAGTAAGATTAAAGTTAAATTTAACCACAGGAAGAATGCAAACTGGGTTGCACATGTCAGGGTTAGTTAACTTTTAACCAAAATTCCTTAAATGAAATGAAATGAAATGAAATAATGAAATGAAATGAAATAATTTATTCATTCAACTAGGCCTTCACAGGCACTTATGAATAATCAAACTCTAATACTCTAATGCACGGTTCGGAAGGTTGCTTTTGCTAAGAAGAGCCGGCAATAAACTCAGCAATTACTCTTTTCAAAATCAAACTTAAATTTATTACATCAGATGTTTCCTGGAGAGCGAGCGCTACACCCAAGCATTTTTATCATTTAAGTATTCGGTAATATTGTAGTAAGCCTTCTGTACTAAAGCGGCCTTAATACATTTGCATTTAAAACTAGGTTATTTACAGTAAAGCAGTTTAATACCCGAGATAATGCACCGTTTACATCGTCAAAATTAGATTTCAGTCTATTAACCGCCCGAAGTCGATCGGTCAACGTAAAGTTAAATTTATCTATTAGCATTTTTAGCTTTTCTATTTCAGCGGCGGTAAAATTTGACGAACGTTATCTAAAACAAAATAAAAAAGATGTTAAATACGAGTTATCTAATATACTCAAACATCAGTCACATAATTAAAAAAACATCTACATGAATGTTTTGAAAAAGAAAATATTCACGAATGTTATGATCAAGAACGATACAATCATAGGCGAGCAAATAGGTACTCACTTTACGGAAATATCAATTTTACTTATAGAATTACTTAATTTATTTGGAGTACGATTCGTTGGTTTTGACGAGAGTTAAAATTTACATTGTGCAAATCAAATACATATTCACACTTGCTTCGGTCAAAGCTTGGTAATGGTTATAGTAAAGTTAAAATTAACGCCGATTACAAAGTTAGCTAAAATGTACCAACAACCGACCCTAATAGTTATAAATTCCCACAACAAAAATTGGTAGAGCATAGCGTTTATTCGCTCAAAGAGCAGCTCGACTGTGGAAGTACCTCCACCTTACAGAATACCGCAGCCAAATAACTTTATGTTGTGTAAAGTTGTGTTCCTGCGCGTGAGTTGAGTAAGGTCGCTAGAGCTCATTGGGGAGGGGGGAAAGGTCGGTAACGCGTGAGCGATGCTTCGTGTGTTGCAAGCGTCCATATGGCTACGGTAACCGCTTACCATCAGGCGGGCCGTATGCTTGTTTACAGATATAATCGTATAAAAAAAAGGCGAAACAAATAATTAAAATTGATATAACAATAGAAACGACACTATATGAAACATTTTTTTTTTTTTATCATAGATGCTGCAAAATGCATGACGATTGCTACGAGAACATGTACTGTCCATTCTTCACGGTGTACTTCCAGCCGTACTACTGGAAGTGCTACCGAGGACAGCCGCTGTGTGCTCTCGAGAACTATGATACACGGCATCAGTTCGTCAACGGATGCGCTGCTAGACTTTGCGAATGTGATAGGTAAGTGACACTGGTATTTTTTCATCATACCCCCTTACTCATAAAGCGCTTTTTAACTAATATACTGTTAAAATTTTATTTTTTATTTATTTATTTACTCTTAGGAAGATTTACAGCTTAATTTCTACGATAAAGTAAACAAATAGATGATCCTATGCCATTTACAAATCTCCACGAAAATAATGTCATTATTTACGTGACCCTTTAAACAGTATATTAGTTAAATAACGTTTATGAGTAAGGGGGATAGTTTATAAGTGAGGTAGAGATAGCATTATTTTTGAGCAGCTCGACTGGGGAAGCATCTTGGCTGTTGATAGCTCAGTGGTAGTAACGTCGGATGCCGAGACGAAGGTCCCGGTGCGAATCCTACCATGAGCTTGAACTTTCGGTGAAGGAAAACATCGTGAGGAAACCATAGCACGGGGGTAGGGTACTTTGTAGTACCCACATTGCTGGCTACCACCCTCAAGTTAAATATCTGCGTCAAGCACCTATCGGTGTGTTCCGTCAGCTGCACTTGAGAGTCAATTCCTTCTAGGCTTTGTGTCTTTCACTTTCGGCCACATCATCACCTTCCAGGGTGAGATTATAGTTATATAGGCAGTAAAAAATAAAAATACCTTACTTACGTAGCCAAATAAATTTGTTGTGTTTCTGCGCATGAGTAAGGTCGCCAGAGCTCATTGGGGAACTGGCAAAGATTGGTAACGAGTGATTGCAAGCCTAGGTCTACGGTAACCGCTTACCACCAGGCGGGCCGTAAGCTCGTTTGCCGACATTTGAAAAAAAAATTGCTTGTTTTCAGACGATTCGCGATGTGCGTGAAGCGGTACTCCTGTCCAAGAGGACGAGCGCTCTGTCGATCCTCGCCCATCAGATTGCTGCAGAACATACTTATGTTCCGGTGACAAAAGTACATGATTGTCCATGATTGATGGATTTCCAGATATTTGAACCTAATTAGGAATCTTTTCATCTATGACCAAAATTAAGAAAATAATTGGTCTGTTTTACAAAAATCTTAAACCGACTTCAAAGTACACTAAGAAGTTATCAAATCCCGATATGATGACAATGGGACCAAACGGGAAGTGTACCCTTCCAGATAAAAAAAGAATTTTCCAATTCGGTTAATAAATGACGGAGTTATGAGGTAACAAACATAAAAAAAAACAAAAAAACATCCGAATTGAGAACCTCTTCCTTTTTTGAAGTCTGTTAAAAATATCCATGTAAAAAAAAAAAATGTTTTTAAATTTTCTTCTGAGAGAAGCCCAGCATAGATTTTAAAAATAATATGGAAATCCACCCAGTTGGTTATTTTGATTGTTTTAGATCAGTTGTTTAAGAATTTGTAAATAATTTAGAATATAAAATGTTTTACTCGTGTAGTTTTGTATTTTATTTTTGATTTTAAGTTCTGCTTTGCAATGCATTAAAGTATTTTATTATTACATTAAAGTAGTTTGTGTTTCATTTCTTTTAAGTTATTCACCAAAATCACACTATGGTCACAGTATATAGTAAAACCTCAGAGTATATAAATACTACGTACAAGTACCTACAAGTAAAACTGTGCTATGGCGGTTAATGATAATTTGGTAAGGTGATAATTTGACGGGAAAGAACGTATTTTAGAACTACATCCAAAACTTAAGTCAAGCTTTGAGTCGAGATTAAAACAATTGAATTTGGAACCTAGCTATATGACATATACCCCCTTATTACAAAACATGGTTTAAAGTAAAGCCAGGTTTTACTGTCATTTGGTCACTTTCTAACGTCATATAATAAAAAGGGACGAGGCTATTTTAAAACCTGGTTTTCCTTTAAACCATGTTTTGTAATAAGGTGCATAAGGTTTATTTTCTATCAACACAATCTATTCTTGAATCTCGACTTAAGTTTTGATTCTCGATCTTTACATACATACAGAGAGGGATTGAAACTTGAGGAGCTTGTCAACTTTATAACAGTACTTACACACACCTAGTACTTTGGAGTCTTGAGGACTTTGGAGTGATTTCACATTTAACTGAAAATAATTAGGTACGATTCGTGCAAATAAAACTAGAAAAGTGTATGGTGTGACTTGCTGCATAGAAAGAAATAACCCACAAAATTAGAATTTTCAAAGGAAAATACGTTTTTTCAATTGGATTGTTTTCATCCGGTACGCCGGATCCTATATCTAAAATTAAAGGAATGTAACATAACACTATTTTTTTATCAATTCAATCAACCTTTCTTCGATGGTGGAGGCTCATGAGTTTCGCCATATCTAATTAAAGACTCACCGATAAGTCTCCTGGCTCGGCCTGCCTATTGAGTCGAAGTTGATGGCAGCAGTACTCCATACATGACCAGACTTGTGCTTTATAACCGCTTGACCTTGGCGAGCATACCCAGCTTTCTAGCACCTGTTTATGCTGCTTATTACCAAATAAATTTTTAACTAAAATCAAACATGCCCTATGCAGTACCTATCTACGCTTGAATGATGTAATTTTCCCGAAACCTTATTAACCTTATAATCATCGATAGATTATTTCTGACTTTAATAGACAAAATATTATGTTTAAATTCGTCAATAGATTTCCCTACTAGATAACAATTTTATTAAAGCGAATTATTTTGACGGTTTACATTATACGCACGAGAAATCATACGATTCCTTCAAAATTCATGAAAACTCTGTTTTAAAGAGCCATAACTTATTTTTGTTTCTAATATTCGTATTTTTTATCGTTTTCAAATAAACTTGATCATCTAATGATAAACTTTCACAGCCTTCTCCAAGAACCCCATACTGTACTCCCTTGGAAAAACCACAGCTGGGGACTCATTCCGCAACCTGAGCCGGAGCGTCCGCGGTAAGAAACTCCTTTGAAACCACACAGTGCAAGACCATTTTGATTCCAATGTGCGAGGATGACCACCCCTTCGATGGCGAGACGTGCGATGATAGTGATAAATACTATCAAATATCGTGCGCTCTCATACAATGGAAACACATCATGTTATCTATCTAAAGTTTTAGTAGAGGAATCGATGACGTCCTACCGTGAATAAATTAAAACTAAATTAGGGAATATTATTTGATAAGTATTGTAGTTCAGTGCCACTCTTGCCAAACTGAAGACATGTTGGCGAAAACGTTTGTTTTATTTTTAATTTACGCAACCGTTGCGGAAACAAGTAAGTCCGATATACCTTTACTCATAGAAATAAATATACCTAGAAAGAACGTCGCCATACTACACTAATATACAAAATGGCCAAATTTTATAGGCTGCTGCGCGTAACAGCTACGTTTTACGCTGTCATAATGACGTTCATAATGATAGTAGTTGTTAAAATATTCCAATTAAAATCGGGAGAAATTTAAATATTGATCATTATTTTGCATTTTTATTTATTTTTATTTGATTTAGCCCCTAACAGTTAGAGCGTATTTTTATCGACGCGTGCACATCTGCGGCACTCTATCTGGACGTATCCTTAATCAAAGTCTTTACTAATACCATCAACGAAGCTGAAAGCCTCACAAAAAGCTTTAGTCGAAAAGACTATTTGTGGTTCTTTCTTGGCTTTGATTAAAAATTGTTTGACAATGACAGCAAGGTGACGTTATTTATTTGACCATTTAATTAGTAGGATTAGTTAACTCATTGGCTCGCGGTTAAAAATATAACAATGGCATCAATTGTTTTAATAGGCCGCGCGTCCCTCGCGAGAAGCGATGGGCGTTTATGAGTAAAGCCGTTAATGTTTATGAAGATTGCAAAAATTTACATTTCAACTGTCAAAATGTCAATACTGTCTACAGGCTGGCTTTTTTAGCTTTGAAACTATATTAAATGCAATGCAAAAAGCTAATAGATGAAACCCGGGGAGGCTCTCTAAACTAAGGGAACCGAAAACTAAGGGACTCAGCCATATATTGCGAAACAGTTAATACTTATCCCATGTTTTAGTTTATTTCAATACAATCTTATCATCACATGCCCTTAAGGTCAAAGTCATACAGTATAAAAATATGTGAATTACATAAAAATATAAGATTGTTACACTGAGCCAGTTTTAGAGATACTGATAATACTAGGACTCTTTTTACTATTATAATATACTAATTATTTACCACTGCTTTATTCTAGATCTTTCTAGAGGACGCCGTTTTAAACCTGACAAGTAGAGTTTATTCGAAACTAGATTCCAAATCCCGGTTTCACCCGCGTTCCCGAGGGACTTTAACACGAAAGATTAAGCGTCGATGGCAGAAAATGAACCCAAGCGTTGAAAGACTGCGCTTAATGTAAATTAGTATAATTTTATGATTTATAGGATTCACCAAGAAATGGGATAATAAAAGAAACAACCCTCAAATTCCACCAGTTGCAGCTGCATCACTAGCTGATAACAAATGGAGCCATAAAACAGATAACCAGGGAGCTGACAAGGAAGGACGCAATGTGGATAACTTCAAGTTCACTAATATTAGCAATAAGGAACAGCTTATGGTGGGATTTGCAGGTGATCCATTCAGATATTCAATTCCTATCGAGGATTATTTGAAGGGTGTCAGGTAAATAACAATGGATTACTTTTACCAAAAAACTATTCAGAGCATCGTCATTTACGAAAGTCAAGCTTAACATTTCGTATGTGTGAGTAAAATACTACTGGCACAAGTGACACTGAGTCTTATTCTCACTGTCGACGTCTTAATGTGGAATAACAACCGATATACTATGGTGTATGCACTACATGGGTGTGTGAGCCTTGTACTCACAACACGGCCCGGCACACTTGGGGTGCTTCATTTCGTATAAGGCGACGCTCCGTCCAGATTCTCCAGATACATCTATTATCTGATCGGCCAAATACAAGCCATTTGCCATTTGAATTGCCATTTGGTTTGACCGTGAATTCTAAATATCATAACGTTCACAGAACTATCGACCCTGATACACATACTAACAAGAGCGGGAGTCGCAACAAACGAAGTATGAAGTCACTATATAGCATAATAGAGTGTGCATCTGGCTGTAATGCTATAAATTACGCCGATTATGGATGCTTCTGCGGCTTAGGAGGCACTGGAAACCCTGTTGATGGAATTGATGAGTAAGTGTAATATTTTTGCATGTTATGTATATAGGGTGACTGGTAATTAGTAAACGACACATAGACACATGATAGTACTCATGATAACAAACAACTTCACCAAAAAAAATTTTTTTTATTTACTTTGGGTCATGCCCTTAACAGCTAATAGCGCGCGCGGCCCGTACGGGATGATTAAATGAATAAAAAAGATTTATAAATGGTAATGCTATAGTTTTGTTTGTAAATAGGGATAAGTAACTAAATTAAATAAAAGCTGATGGTGTATTATTCTTGTTAGTTACAAAATATGATGGGGTCATGTGCTAAGGCTCGCACTTTCACTTTGCTTCGTTGTTTCTTCGTTGTTTTTTTTTTTTTTTTTTTAACTTAAATTGTTAATTGTATACCGTCGCTACTGTGTCACTGTATGTTGGTGATGTCATGGACGTGGGCCTCGACTGGAAACCAGCGCGAGGGTTAGTTTTTTTTACTAACCTGAGCATATTGCTGAGTCGAGAACTAATCCTGACATCACGCAACATTGCATTTTTGTGTAGTTTTTAATTGGTTCTGTTTGTTTTCTTTAATTCTTGTTTTTTGTAATTTCTACAGTCTTTAATGTAATGTTGTGTGTTGTCCAGAATAAATCTTTTTTCTTTCTTTCTTCCCTTCTTTCCAAGTAAATTCAAAAAAAAAATTTTTTTGGTAAAGTTTTTTGTTATCATGAGTACAATCATGTGCCTAAGTGTCGTTTACTAATTACCAGTCACTCTATATATGAATAACTAGCTTTCCGCCCCGGCCCGTACTTTACCCGCTTAGAGATGTATTTTTCAAAATGCTTTCTCAAGCTACAAAAGGAACCAATATATAGCAACTTTTGAGTTAACAGAGACACACAGTAAAATCATCCCCTTTAAACATAATTAACCCTTTTTTGCCTTTTTTTCAAAACCCCAAAATATCTTTATTCTTTATTTTCTTTCGAAAGTATTAACGCGGATCGCGCATTACGTATCTTCCATGCAAATATTAACACCCTCTTAACCCCCCACAGAGGGGAAGTTTTGAAAAATTAATAAATATCCTGGGACATTCCTCACACACGGTCATCTGATCCCAAACTAAGCAGAGCTTGTACTATGGAAACCAGATAACTGATATCATACATATACTACTTTTTGTTTGTAAATACATACTTAATATACATAATTACACCCAGACTCAGGACATACAGTCATGTTCATGCACACAAATGCATGTCCTGTGCGGGAATCGAACCCACGACCTGCGGCGCAATAGGTGGAATCTTTACCAGACTCTTAACCAACTGCGCCAACTGGCCCGTCTTTTGTAAAAATATTATTCCGCCAAAATGATTCGTAAATATGTGATATTCTAAACCTCTTGCAGCAAAAATTCAAAAACAGCCGCCGGTTTGTAGTCGATTAATCAAAATTAAATAATAAAAATATTTATTATTTAGACCATAATTTTAATGATCTTTCATGTTATGTACTAAAACTGCTTTATAGAAATACAGTATTTTAAACGTAAAATCTTGTGTGTAAATCACGTAAATCAGCGAAATGGGCAAAATTTTGTATACGGCCTCTTTAGTTCCTAGATCCTGCTCCTTGAAATTTCAAACAGTATTTATTCCCTTCGAGCCGAAAATATTTTCAGTAGCATTGATTTTCATAACTCTTAATATGAACTAGCTTCTGCGCGCGGCTTCGCCCGCGTGGCCTACAGGAAACAAATGACATTATTTCTTCAAAAACAAACTTTATAAGTGCTCTCACTCCCTCTCAATTGTTTTTTTTTCTTGTTTAAGCTCTATTGACTCTTGTTTGGTTGATTGTTAGGCATCCCCCATTTCGGAAAATTTGTGATACACGTGACCTTTCTTAGTGGATACTTACACTTCACAAAGAACACACCCTCTAAATTTCATGTCTCTAGGACCAGCGGTTTAGGCTGTGCGTTGATATATCAGTCAGTCAGGACTTTGAATTTTATATATATAGATTTACGACTGAGAATATGATATTATGATTTGACGATATCTTCAATGTTAACAGATGCTGCAAAGAACATGATGACTGCTACCGCAGAGTCTCTGCACCTTACACTAAATCATACTACTGGCTTTGTGATGTATCTGGGCCACAATGTTATTGGTATCAAGATGTGGGGCGCCGTCGGGCTTGCCAATGTGATAGGTAAGTGAGTTATAGTGTTCAGCACTTTCAGACCATAGTAGGTAATTATTGTTTGTGCTAGCCCAGTGGTCGGCAACCCTTTGAGACGGAAGAGCCAAAAGCTACAATTTTCAAAATTTCCCGGTTGTTAAAGAGCCACATATTTTCTTTAAAAAATGTTTTGTTTATTAGTTTATTCATGTAAGAGAGAATGCTGGCCAATTTTACTCGATATAAACATACCTTTTGACAAAAATACGTAAAACTACATTAAAGGAACTTTCCACTTTTTTTTTTTTTTTTTTTACTTTGTATAGGCCTGTGTTTGACCACAATCTCACTATGGTAAGTGATGATGTGGTCGAAGGTGGTAAGCACACAAAGCCTAGAAGGAACTGGCTCTCAAGTGCAGCTGACGGAACACACCGATAGGTGCTTGGCGACAAATTTTCAACTTGAGGGTGGTAGCCAGCCAGATGGGTACTACAAAGTACCCTACCACCGTGCTATGGTTTCCTCACGATGTTTTCCTTCACCGAAAGCTCAAGCTCATTGTAGGATTCGAACCCGGGACCTTCGTCTCGGTATCCGAAGTCACTACCACTGAGCTATCATCGCCTTAAAACTTTGTTCAAGTTCAACTTTGTTCAAACGCCACTTTGTTCCTTTTTTTCACATTGTGCCAAAATAAGAGAAATCAAATTCAAAGCCACACTGGACCCACATAGACCTAAGGCCTAACGCTTTATGGGCTGCCGAAAACGTAAAAATTACGTTTTATGAGCTGTTCATTGCAAAAAAACAACTAAAAAACCTTTTTGCTTAATTTCAGACACCTGGCTAATTGTTTGAAAAATTACATGTGCCCAAAGGAACCTAAGCGGTGTTCCTGCACGCCCTTCTGCGCGTTTTTTCCCAGTTACTGGTTCTGATAGAAGTGAAGATTTGAAAGGGAGGTAGGGCATTACGAGTCCCCCGTTCAAAATTCGGAGTAGCCCGACTGGGGAAGTACCTACACCTAACAGATCGCAGCCAAACAACATTACTTTCCCGTGTAATAATGGTAATAAATGAACTGGGGTTCATTGTAATCTTATTATTTGAAGTCTAACATTTAGACCTCCAAACGAGACAATGGATGGGTTTCTTGACTCGCTCTATATTCACGTGTTACATAAATATAATAGCGAAGTAGACAAAGGAAGCCCATTTCAATTATGTTCATTAGTACGCGGTAGCCCCGCTGAGTGTTAAAAACTACGACGAGTGAGAGTAACAGGGTATGCCAAGCTGGGGCTTTTAGGACGCATGATATCACGCTCCAAAGGCCCTATTCTCGCGTCGTGCTCGCGTCTTACGATAGCAATGTCACTTTCGACATTTGCCGAAAAACATTTAAAAATTCTAGTATCATACGTTTTGAAAGAAATCTCGACAAACGTCTAAGGCTCTACTCACACGTACCAAAACCACACTACAACCGCAACCTCATCAAAACCACACCACGGGCGCTCTTCCCCCTACCCCACTGAGACCTTGCGACCTGAGCACTGGCGACCTTACTCACGCACAGGAAAACAACATTGTTATATATACTGTAGTCTTTGATTGTTATTTGGCTGCGGAATTCTGTAAGTTAGAGGTACTTTCCCAGTCGGGGTGCTCTTTGAGCGAATAAACTCTACACTTGGTTACTTGTTACAATTAAATATTTCTTTTACTTTGTTATGTTTCTTTTAAAATCACGCTGGTCAGAGCTTACTGTACATTTTTCTTAACGACCTGTATATAGGTAAATTATACTCAAAGGTCGTACAACTCCCTGCGCGTTCAGTATAATAACGCTTTTCGGATGCTGTTCTGGTTGCCCCGTTTCTGCAGCGCATGCATGATTATGCGAACAGATTGTTGCGCAAAAAATGCACGTGTTTGCTCTGCAGAGTGCGGGCCTGGCCATATCCTGGCTATGATCGCAGCTCGACTGGACGGTAGGTTCTACATGAACCATTGTTGCAGGGTTCATGTGACTTACCGTACCTAGCTGTGTTCATTTCTCCTGTGTATTATTTTCATGTTATACTTTCATGTTTTTGTTTTTGTGATTTTTTTAATGTAACATCTATTATTGTATGTATTTTGAAAATGTCTCATTGACTGAGAAACATTATTTTTTACTGTGTTTTAAGCCTGTGTTTTGTTGACCACAATCTCACTATGGTAAGTGATCATGTGGCCGAAGGTGATAAGCACACAACGCCTTGAATGAACTGGCTCTCAAGTGCAGCTGTCGGAACACACCGATAGGTGCTTGGCGCGAGATTTTCAACTTGAGGGTGGTAGCCAAGCCAGATTGGTACTACAAGTACCCTACCGCCGTGCTATGGTTTCCTCACGATGTTTTCGAGTTACGGCGGTAACTACGGTAACTGAGGTATTACTTGTACGAAGTATTTATATACTCTGAGCAAAGATTTTCATAGGCCATCGTGCCTCTACCTTTAAATTCTTTGACTCTGAGGTATTACTAACAAAATGAAATATTAATATTCTGAAATAAAAGTACCTAACCTAAGTAGTACCTAAGTAGTTAACTATTTGTTATTATTATTTTGTATTTATTTCATAATTTACCTGATACTATCTAGTTTATTCCATATTTATCATTTTCAAAGACCACAGACGACGTATTTATTAGTAATCCTAAAATTGTATTTTCAAAAGGTTGCTAATAAGCGTTCTACATACTTTCAAAAAATTGCGACATAATAAAATTGTTGGTAACACAATTTTCTGTTTTAAAATATCTCTATAATGGGCAACGCACGAGTGGCCCATCGCTACTGTAGGTACAGTCGAGGACTTAAATATGTATACACTTAGTAAAATTCAACAACGGTTTCCTCTTAAACTACTGATTGAAATTAAGATATAATATAAAGGTAGAATCTTCTAACATATACTATTATGATTTGTGTAATAGTTTAACACTTAAATGTTAAACATGCGAGAAAATTGCTTTTGAATTTCAAAAAGTGTATACATATTTATGTCCTCGACTGTACATCTGCAGTAATCTGCGTGCGCCGCACTACATCTAAACTATGTATTGTGTATACCACTTTTCTCATGGATCACAATAGGCTCCGAATAAACATGAATTGATTCAAATAAGGTGGGTAATCCCCATTTTGAATTTTAATAAATATTTACTTCTTGATTTTTTATTTATTTTACACGGGCACATTAGAACCTGCACATGGTGTTTATCGATCTCGAGAAGGCATATGACCTAGTTCCCCGGAGAAAGGTTGGGAAATACCTGCAGCTGATCTAAGCGATGTACAGTAGGTGCAGAGCATATGTCCGGTCTGCGGTTGGCTCTACAGATAAGTTCATTATGTCTGTCGGCTTACACCAAGGGTCGGCTATGAGCCCTTATCTCTTCCTGCTGGTAATGGATGCCTTGTCGTCGCACCTGCAGCAGGAGGCACCCTGGTGTATGCTATTTGCCGATGACATTGTTCTCGTCGGTGAAAATGGATAGATGTCCAGAGCAGGCTGTGGAGTGGAGTGTTGGCTTGAAAATGAGCAGAACCAAAACTGAACACATGTTCTGCGATTTCGGCGGTCTCTCCACGTTCGCGCCTATTTTGCTTGATGGAGTGTCAGCACCAGTCTGCTCGACTTTCGGTACCTTGGATCACAAATGCAGAGCGATGGTAACTTAGACCGTGATATAAAGCAGAGAATCAGCTCAGTTTGGATGAAATTCCGTGGTAAGACCTGTCATAATGTATGGTTCGGAATGTTGGGCAGTAAAGTAGACGGATGAAAAACGATTCCATAATTACAAATGTCCGTTTTAATTGATATGGAACAACGAATTTTAAATGAATAATAAATACATACAATAATCCATTGCTTATACTATTCAAGCGCGAATCATAAAATAAAGTCCCAAACTCCCGCCAGAAAATACGTGAAGAATACAAAATAGAGATCATCTCTTATCTTTATATATAAAATTCTACTGTACGTGTGTATGTCACTGAATTTCTCCTAAACGGCTGGACCGATTTGAATGTTTTATTTGTATTCGTTTGGTTGGCGCCCTGGATGGTTTAGATTCACAAATCAGTCAGGCAGATGACGCTGCTGTCGGTATCTAGGTTACATTATCGAATTTTTTTGTATGCGTTTGGGTGACGCCCTGGATGGTTTAGATTAATAGGGTAGGGTATCACCACAGGGTAGGGTAGCACCACGCGAACGACGTCGCGCCGGGCAGCTAGTAGATTTATAAACATGCTCACAAATGCCTGTCCTGAGTGAGAACCGAACCCACGACCTGCATCTTACCAACCGGGCAAGCGAGAAAATAATCAAAAATTGGTTATATGGTAAAGGTATTCTCTACAAAATATTTCTATTCATGTTTTGATTATTCAGTTGAATTTAAAAAAGGTCAACACAAAAATAGCAGCAGCCTGATTTATAAAAAATTGTTTCCTATCTCTCTCCCCATCAGACCCTTCTGGCTGATTGAATAAGAATAGCTGACGATCCTTTAATTCCACGTTAAATAAGTACACATTATATCTTCATCCTGCTCACACACCGTGTAGTGAGAGGGAGAGATGAAGCTTTCGAAATAATAGACAGAATAGGTTAGGTTCGATGAAGCGGACGGATAAGCCAAGATATCACTTATTGATAAGTTTTCAAAGAAGGATGTAAGTATTTTAGTGTATTACCAAAATTATTTTAGGTCGCATCATTAGGTACGTCTTTTTTTTTATACCACTAAGGTGGCAAACAAGCTTACGGCCCGCCTGATGGTAAGCAGTTACCGTAGACTATGGACGCTTGCAACACCAGCAACATCACTCGCGCGCTTGCCGACCCTGCAGAAATCTCTTCACACCCTTTTTAAAGAACCCCATGCTGTACTCCATTGGGAAAACCACGGCATCACTCATTCCACAGTCCGAGCGTCCGCGGAAGAAAACTCCTTTTAGCCCGCACATTTCACCGTAATATATATATATATATACATATTATACTTAATTAATACCTTGGTAGGTCCTACTTGTGTACAGCTTGTGTACGAGTGGACGGAGTTGAGTCGGGGAGTTTTAAAACACAGGCCGGAGTCAGGCAAGGATGCCTACTCTCTACTATTGTTTAATATTTATACGGAGTACATCATGCGGATTGTTCTGGAGAGATGGGACAAAGGAGTATCCGTAGGGGGCAGTTGATATCAAACTTAAGAAATGCTGATGACACTACTCTTCTTGCCACAACCGAAGAAGATATAAAAGAACTTCTCAAACTTTTGGAATCAACCAGTTTAAGTTTTGGTCTTACAATAAACCGCGAGAAGACCAAAATCATGACAGTGGATCGTGCTAATAACAACAAGCATGAAATCATAAATGTTGCCAACTGCCTAGTATGTCAAAGTTATGTTTATTTTGGCTCCACTATCACTAACAGTGGAGGCTGTGAAGACGAGATAAAGAGATGCTGCGCTGTAACTAGATCAGCCGTTGAGAAGCTCACAAAAATCTGGAAAGATCGCAAAATTACCAAAATCACAAAGGTCCGTCTGATGAATTGCTTGATCTTTCCAATTTTCCTTTATGGAGCTGAGACGTGGACGTTAAAGTTGCAAGACCGAAGAAAAATCGATGCCTTCGAAATGTGGTGCTGGCGACGGATGCTGAGAATAAGCTGGACTGCGCATCGTACTAACGTCTCCATATTAAAAGAACTCCGGATTAAACAAAGACTTTCGTCGATTGTTCAGATACGAATCCTAAAATTTTTCGGACACGTCACCCGTAAACATAATTCTATGGAGAGGTTGGTCATCCAAGGTCGAGTTGAAGGCAAACGTTCACGTGGTCGGTCTCCAACCAGGTGGCTTGACCTCATAAAATCTGCCACGCAATGTACCATAACCGAATGTTCCCGAAACGCCACAAATAGACAAAAATGGAGGAACATTGCTAATGCAGCGGTCTTGGGCGAAAGGGACAATCCATGACCACGACCACTCTGCCAAGAGTGCACGACTAAGAAGAAGGTACTGCTTAAATATTTACGTGTACAGTACCTAATTATTAATCAAGCCAAAATGAAACGGCATTTTCTGGGCACATCCAGGTTTCGACATCGCTCATCCCTGAGTGATTCGGAAGCCAAATAAAACTCATTAAAAAAATTAAAGCGGCTAATCCCAACACGTTGTACTGGAATACATTGGCAAATATTTACGTAACGTCCACTATCGTAGGTATACACAAGTAGTGACAATCCACACGCCAACAATTAATTATTTTAATTAAGGGCATTGTTCAAGCTGATTTCGATCTTGACACCAGTCCCACGACATAAACATATCACGAGATCATCCACATAAATGGGTGCGATGAAATTATTGCATCAGTATTTAGTTACTATTTTGTAATCTGTGTTAGTTACCTTCTTAACTCATAACACAATTGCAAAATTGTCTTTTCAATGCTAGAAACATTTATTCGGTCTTAGTATCAAAGTCAACCTCGACGCAAGCGCCCTAGGAAGATAAGCCCTAAAGCTCTTTCTTTCATGAGATTGTGTTGTTTATAAGTCTTAAAACGCGACATCAAATCTTACCTAATATTGGAAAGTCACCTATCAAAAATGGGATGCAATGACTAAGCGATGACTAGGTTTTGCATAATTCAATATTTATTGCAATATACTGAGATTGGAGCCTGAAACATCATGCTAATTAAAAGATAACGCCATAATTTGATTGCAGATTCATTAAAAAACAGATGGTCTAATACAAGATAGAAAATAATCGTATTTTCATTAGAACAATTGACTAAGGAAAGGACTAAGCTGTTGTACAGCAGTAAGGTGCAGCACTATGAAAAACTAATAAATTCAATGAACCATTCAGTATTCGCTGTATACAATAAAGTACACAATTTATCAAGCAATGTTCGATTGCGAAATATATAAACCGAAAGTAAGTCCAGCCACCAGCTATTAAGAGGTAGAGCATAGCGTTTATTCGCTCAAAGAGCAGCTCTACTGGGGAAGTACCTCCACCTTACAGAATACCGCAGCCAAATAACTTTATGTGGTGTTCCTGCGCGTGAGTAACGTCGCCAGAGTTCATCGGGGGGGAGGGTGTGTTAGTTGCCTTAGTGCCCTACTAGGGCCTAAATTGAATAAATGGCTTTGACTTTGACGTTGATAATTGATATATCAATTAAGATTATAACTACTAATAAATTTTCAGATGGCGTCCCTACGACGCATTTTTATCACTTCAATTTGCATGATTTTAATAGCATTCTGTACGAGCGGTTATGCAAAAAAGAAATATATTGAGTATACCATGCCAGATGGTTCTATCATAAAAGTTCCTTACCGGGAGAATAATACTTACCATTATAATGATACCCACCCGTGGTCCTATAATTATACCTACCCGTACGGGTACGGCTATTATTATCCATACAGTTATTATTATCCGTACTACTCTTACTATCCGTACTACTCTTATTATCCGTACTATTATCCATATTACTATCCAGGAAAGAAGTGTAAGAAAAAGTAGCATTAATTAATAAAATGATTAAAGCTCACTGAGTCAGACATATTATTATAATCCCTTTATCCACTTTCTGTAATTTAAGTATGTTCGCACCCGTGGTCCGATACTCCGTACTACTCTTATTATCCGTACTATTATCATATTACTATCCGGGAAAGGTATGTAAGGAAAAGGAAGATTATTTTTATAATGCGTGTGTATGTGTATAGTCATGGTAGTTCAGTCTATGGTGATCACTCCTTTCCTACGAATACTAAGTTACAGGGAAAAGGGGCGTCCAAAACTTACGTGAGGCGTTTAGGAGTAGGGGGAGGGGTCGAGCCAAATCTCACGATATCTCACCAAGGGGGGAGGGAGGAAAAATAGCCAAAATCACCTCACGTAATTTATGGACGCCCCTAAGGTACAATCACTGGCGTTTACATCTGAGTCATCAACAACGTTATCTTTAGTAATACCAGAAATCCGATACATGCCATCAAGTATGGTAAAATTAGACTACATAGGTAATTGCCTGATGGTAAGCGGTTACCGTAGCCTATAGATGCTTGCTACACCAGACTTATACAAAGCACCAGACTTACACCCAAAAGGGTTGTCAACAATTAGCATGCTCAGCAACGCCAGTAAAATCGATCCAGATCTAATTTTATTCGAGGTTCCATGAGGAGGCGTACTGGCAGCATGTGCAGCGGTGAACCAACCCAGATTGTAGTGTAAATAAATAAATATCCGGGGAAATGCTTCACAGACGGTCATCTGATCCCAAACTAAGCAGAGCTTGTACTATGGAAACCAGATAACTGATATAATACATATACTACTTTTTGTTTGTAAATACATAAGTACTTAATATACATAATTACCCCCAGCCATGTTCATGCACACAAATGCATTTCCTGTGCGGGAATCGAACCCACGACCTGCGGCGCAATAAGTGGAATCTTTACCAGACTCTTAACCAACTGCGCCAACTGGCCCATCAAAGTATCAAAAGAGTCTTCTCAGTCAGACAGGAGGTTCTTTCTAAATTCAACTGTTAGGGTGCTTAAACTAAATAAATTACGGTTTGATTTTGAGTTTCTTCAATATTAGGTAATCAATAGGACTTATTTTTTACCGAGATAAAGAGGAGGAGGTTCTCGTTTGTATATATTATTTATCTGGATAGCGAAATTAAAACTCTCTTATTATGCTAAGGGCTTGCGTTTGGCTTTCGACTGACCCCAGGAGGAATTATGACGAGGCCGAGGATGTAGCATGCTCAAATGCCCTTGGAGACATCTAAGTTAAAGGTGTCGGGAAGCACAGACACCGAAAAAGAGATTGCTGTTCGCATAAGGAATGAAGAAGCGAAGCGTTGTGTCCTATTAAGCAGAATGTTGACAACGTGAGGTTGGAAATTCTCCCGGCGTCTTGTGTTTCGATGGAGAAATGGGGATGGAGGTACAGGAATGAAATGAAATGAAAATGATGAGATTATAGGCAGGCAATGTAGGTAGGTTCAAGCCTGAAACTCATTCCAATTAACAGATAACGCCGATCATAATTGATTCCAAATTCATTAGATACCGATTATATAATACTTTTATGCCAATTTTGAATCTGATTATCATATCAAAATTGCCTATTGACTCGTTAACAAATCTGCAACTATGAAATTTTAACAAATCATATCTTTTCGATATTTGCAGAGTACCATAAACGCAATTTCAAAGCAGTGTCATCGATTATAAAATATCTAAATAAAACAGAGTGAGGAACACTGACGGTAAAGTTACCTATTCGATATTTGCAGTATACCATAAACGCACAGGTCTTGGGTTCGATACCAGGACGATTTTATAGAAATTGAACTCGCTGAAATGCCAAAAAAATGCCTTATTGTATTATCATTTTCGTAAATCGAATCGGGCAATTATAAGGATCAGTTTGATTCCCAGGTTAAATTCCTTAGACCTGAAACATGTGCGATCGATAAATATGTGACAACTTAAACATTTTTTTAAATATTACAACGATTTATGTTTATGTTTAAGCTTTATCTATGAATATGCTCTCTCCGAGGCTCATTCGTTTACTCGCCTCATTAAATTTACTTTTAAAATGAATATAAAACTATCCTACAAGGAGCTTAGCTTTCGGTGAACATTATAGTTGGTAGGTACTCGCCTGTATAGAAATGGCTACCACCCTAAATGTTGTTTCATATACAATTTCTAATTATAATATTTCTAATCAATTTTCAGATGGCACTATGGCGCATATTACTCACCTCCGTTTGCATCATTATTATAATAGCCATATGTCCAAGCAGTAATGCGGAAAACGGCTTGACTTCCGAATATTTTACGATCGTAAAAATGCTTCGCCCCCATAATAAACCTTACAATTATCAACCGAATACCGAAAATAGCCTACGTAAAAAACGCAAAAAGAAAAAGTACCCGTACGGGTATTACTACCCATACTATTATTATCCATACTATTATTATTATGAAAAAGATTCAGATGAATGTTGATTAAATTATTAAATTAATTATCTATCCTAGTTTGAGTGAAGTATACTTGTTATTAAGCATCCCTTATCCCGTTATTGTTTATTATTATTTAAATTTATTTTCATAATAGTGCGGATAAATTTTAATCCTATTACATATTTTTCTAAAAAACATTTTTAACTAAAGATATAAGATTTTTTAGATTTTTATATTTATTTTATATGTATATTGCAATTCATTTATATTATCATAATTAAAACTAAAACTAAAAATAATGGAAAAAGTAATAATAAAAATTAAAAAGAAAAATATATACACACAAGATTATAAATAAAACACAGAATTTAGGTCGCTGTCTATGGGTAGTGTGCCCAAAAGACTGGCTACGTTACCTCGCTGGATAGCGAGGCTTATCCTCTGACCGAGGTACGAGCCAGCCCTTTGGTCTCCGGATGTCTCTATTAGGCGCGTCGATAGGTCTTTGAACAATTTATGAGCCTCTGGGCCCCACGGTCCGAGAGTTTCTACGCCAAACGGCGCAAATATGTAGCCGTCACCAATGGCCGTTTTAAGCTCTCCGCGGCAGTCGCTGCTGCGCCCGCCACCCTGTGGGACTGTGCTACAGTATCGACGCATGTGGCGTCCCACACTAGAGGTTTTCCATTTCTTGTTCTTTGTTAGAAAGAGATATCAAATTCAAATTCAAGAATAATTATTCAGTTTAGGCCTTGATAAGGCACTTATGAACGTTAACAAATGACTCTACACCGGCTCCAAATACAACTTGAACTGAGAAGACTCCGGCAAGAAACTGAGCAAGTTTTTTTTTTTTATGTTTACTTATAAGTATTTCAATTTACAAAATATATATAACAAAAGCCTGCGAAGCTAACAATTCATTCAAATACTTTCTTGTCATCTACAAAATCAGAAACTTTATACCTAGTACCCTTTCTTGCATAACTTCTGTTTTACTATCTATTTGAATCTATGTATAGGTAGCTCTTGGATTTCTTTGGGTACTTTATTATAGAAACGTATACATTGCCCCTTGAAAGAGTTAAGGACTTTGCTGAGCCGAGTTAAAGGTACAGTAAGTTTGTGCGTGTGTGTTTTTATTTCTAGTGTTCAAACTATGAGTGTCGCTATTCTTAGGTAAGTTATCGTAAGACTAAATTAAAGGTATCGTAATACTAAATTAAAGGTATCGTAAAGTTGTCACGTTCAACACATTTACAAGTTGCGCTTGTGTAGTGTCTGTGAATAAGTATAGGTACTGCGTACTGTACCTAGACCTCGCGAGTCTCGACTACCAATTTTTTCGACGATTCAGTTTGGTACTAACGTGTTTTCCGCACCTCGTCATGGAGGACTTTCTCAAGCTCTATGTGGGATTCGAACCCACCCCCCGGCATTTGTCTTCACTACTGAACGTTCGACGACAAAATGGTACACATCTGAGTTCTAAACATAAGCGAAATACCACTACTTCACGATGAGTAGGAATGCGCGATGAAATTATCATAATCTTCATCTTAGGGTAGGGTCGGGCAGGACGGGACCCAGCACTAATGGAATGTGTATGAGCTGTTGTTTTATAATTTAGTAGGTACTAAATAAATTTGGTACAGGTACATATTGGAGCCCACATACCAAGGATCCCTGTCGCGTAGGGGCGCTATAATTTAAAACATCTGCCGAGACATATCCGTTGACAAAAATGCTACTATCGCCGCTCTATATGCTTGGCGATCCTTATTTGTAAACTTAGGAGAAAGAAAAGCAAGCCTATTCTTGATTACCAAATGCGTTCTACTATGATTACAGACACACACAAATACACTAATTTGAACAATAATAACCTTGTTGAGTTTCTTGCCGGATTCTTCTCAGTTTAAGGCTGTTCCGAACGGGTGGTAACTTCAGTAAATGTGACCTTCTTAAAGCCGACTTTCCACTATGGGATATACTTATATACCTAATTACATCTTGAGATATAATATTTTATCGCTCGTCATACATTTTGTCGAAAATATATTTACAGTTTGGGATGTAATATACAAAAATGTATGATATCGAAATACACGAGCGATAAAATATTATATCTCAAGATTTAATTTATATTATATTATATCCCATAGTGAAAAGTGCCGTTCTGTGGCCTAAATTGAATAAATGGCTTTAACTTTGATTTTGAAATAATAAATGTACCTATTAAAAGTTCAAAAATATCTTATTTCTATCAATCAATCTTTGCATTTCTTCATACCTACTTACCCTTATGGGTAGGGGTAGGTATACTTTAAGTATAATTAGGAGTGGAGTAGGTACCTAAGGCTAAAAGTAAAAACAGATTTTTTGCTGAGAATATTATTTTAATAAATATAAATAATAAGGGGATGCGGGATTGGGGATAACTTGAATAACTCAATGTGTGTTAATCAATTTAATTCACATTCTACTGAACCGTAAGCATGTGGATAATAGTAACCGTATGGGTAATAGTAACCGTATGGATAATAGTAACCGTATGGATAATTGTAGGAATAATTATACCAGTTTTGATATGGGTAAGAATTATTATACCAGTAGTACGGGTAATACGGGTAATAGTAGTACGGGTAGCTTTTGCTACGTAGTCTATTTTGGGTATTCGGCTGATATTGGTAGGTTTTATTACGCGGGCGAAGAATCTTTACAATCGTAAAATATTCGTAAGTTTCGCCTTTTTCAGCATTACCGCTTGGACAGATTGCTATTATAATAACGATGCAAACGGAGATGAGAAATGTGTGCCATAGGGATGCCATCTGAAAATTACAATTAGGAATTGGGTCAATGCTTTTGGGGTAACCCCCCATTACTTACCTTACCGTACCTTAATTTTGCGATACTCACTTTGTTTTTGTTAGTTTTGTTTAAGCGGGTTTTGACGCACACTGCTTAAAAATGCAAGTATAGAATTTTATAGTTTCAGCTTTATTGTCGACGATTCCATAGTCAATTCATCTTATGAGAATGAAATAACCGGTATGTAATGAATTTGGAATCAATTTTGATCGGTCTTATCTTTGAATTTTAATTAATTCTTAAGCTATCGCTTCAGCTATCTCATTATTTTTTCTGATAGGTCACTTCTTGCATCTTGCACATTTGCAACACCAGCGGTATACATAATAATATACTAATTCTAAATATAAAAAACTTTTTTTATAAACATAAACATTTAATTCCGAATTTAATGTATAAAAATACATAGATTTATGTACAGTATATAACAACTGCTTATTTATAAGAACTTCACTCCGCCGATTATGTTGACGCGCCTTCCTTTGTACTTCTTAGAAATGTCATTCTCGATCTGAAAACGATACACGATGTTCACATTTTGTGGTCTGTCTCTGGGGGTTCCGTACAAACTTAATGACCCAACAACACACGGATGATAGCAGCCGCATTTTTCAAAATTTGATATAACAAATTTCTTGAGCTGTACTTTGTTTCTTGCCAAGAGTTCAACGGCAGGTTTTGATGAGAGAGTTTGAGGTAGAAAAACATTAATAACAAATAAAAAAACAGGCCCCGATGAGGCACTTTGAACGTTAACAAATTGACTCTACACAATAGTTATACGGTCATTTATGTCTTTTGATTGCGATTACACCTTAGTAACAAGTATTAATTTCAACTTGATACCTCTACTCGTTCCTGATAAAATGAGAATTGACGAAGGACAGACAGACGGACAACAAAGTTAACTTAATAAGGATCGTTTTTCCTTTTGAGGTATACAACCCTAACTCCTTCAATTTGGGAGCTACAATTCCAGAGACAGACATACTCATAACTCCATTATTATGTAACTTACATGTGCCTGTAATTCCTTGGTTCTCTCAATGATCCTGGCGAGCAGGGGCCTAAGCTGGGCCGCTCTAGTGATGGCCACAGCGCGTTGTTCTGCCGCGCGCGACGCCAGCTTAGACAGCTTGTCGCAGACCGCTAGCTTCTGCTTTAACTGTGCCGTCAGGACATCGACGTATCTGTGGCACACATAAATGAAAGTTTGAAATAAAAATATATATTGTATAGCATTTTATACATGCTTCAAATAAACATTTTCTTTCTTCTTTCAACAAAATAAAGGCGGCGGCGAGGTGCACGTGTCCACCCTAGTCCCCCCTAGCTAGTACAGTACAGGTACATTAGAGTGCAGTAGAAGGTACCTGGGCGAGTGCTTCACGTTGTGCAGGTGGTTGATGTGCGTGGCGGTGAGGCTGGCGGCGGCGAGGTGCACGTGTCCACCCTAGTCCCCCCTAGCTAGTACAGTACAGGTACATTAGAGTGCAGTAGAAGGTACCTGGGCGAGTGCTTCACGTTGTGCAGGTGGTTGATGTGCGTGGCGGTGAGGCTGGCGGCGGCGAGGTGCACGTGTCCACCCTAGTCCCCCCTAGCTAGTACAGTACAGGTACATTAGAGTGCAGTAGAAGGTACCTGGGCGAGTGCTTCACGTTGTGCAGGTGGTTGATGTGCGTGGCGGTGAGGCTGGCGGCGGCGAGGTGCACGTGTCCACCCTAGTCCCCCCTAGCTAGTACAGTACAGGTACATTAGAGTGCAGTAGAAGGTACCTGGGCGAGTGCTTCACGTTGTGCAGGTGGTTGATGTGCGTGGCGGTGAGGCTGGCGGCGGCGAGGTGCACGTGTCCACCCTAGTCCCCCCTAGCTAGTACAGTACAGGTACATTAGAGTGCAGTAGAAGGTACCTGGGCGAGTGCTTCACGTTGTGCAGGTGGTTGATGTGCGTGGCGGTGAGGCTGGCGGCGGCGAGGTGCACGTGTCCACCCTAGTCCCCCCTAGCTAGTACAGTACAGGTACATTAGAGTGCAGTAGAAGGTACCTGGGCGAGTGCTTCACGTTGTGCAGGTGGTTGATGTGCGTGGCGGTGAGGCTGGCGGCGGCGAGGTGCACGTGTCCACCCTAGTCCCCCCTAGCTAGTACAGTACAGGTACATTAGAGTGCAGTAGAAGGTACCTGGGCGAGTGCTTCACGTTGTGCAGGTGGTTGATGTGCGTGGCGGTGAGGCTGGCGGCGGCGAGGTGCACGTGTCCACCCTAGTCCCCCCTAGCTAGTACAGTACAGGTACATTAGAGTGCAGTAGAAGGTACCTGGGCGAGTGCTTCACGTTGTGCAGGTGGTTGATGTGCGTGGCGGTGAGGCTGGCGGCGGCGAGGTGCACGTGTCCACCCTAGTCCCCCCTAGCTAGTACAGTACAGGTACATTAGAGTGCAGTAGAAGGTACCTGGGCGAGTGCTTCACGTTGTGCAGGTGGTTGATGTGCGTGGCGGTGAGGCTGGCGGCGGCGAGGTGCACGTGTCCACCCTAGTCCCCCCTAGCTAGTACAGTACAGGTACATTAGAGTGCAGTAGAAGGTACCTGGGCGAGTGCTTCACGTTGTGCAGGTGGTTGATGTGCGTGGCGGTGAGGCTGGCGGCGGCGAGGTGCACGTGTCCACCCTAGTCCCCCCTAGCTAGTACAGTACAGGTACATTAGAGTGCAGTAGAAGGTACCTGGGCGAGTGCTTCACGTTGTGCAGGTGGTTGATGTGCGTGGCGGTGAGGCTGGCGGCGGCGAGGTGCACGTGTCCACCCTAGTCCCCCCTAGCTAGTACAGTACAGGTACATTAGAGTGCAGTAGAAGGTACCTGGGCGAGTGCTTCACGTTGTGCAGGTGGTTGATGTGCGTGGCGGTGAGGCTGGCGGCGGCGAGGTGCACGTGTCCACCCTAGTCCCCCCTAGCTAGTACAGTACAGGTACATTAGAGTGCAGTAGAAGGTACCTGGGCGAGTGCTTCACGTTGTGCAGGTGGTTGATGTGCGTGGCGGTGAGGCTGGCGGCGGCGAGGTGCACGTGTCCACCCTAGTCCCCCCTAGCTAGTACAGTACAGGTACATTAGAGTGCAGTAGAAGGTACCTGGGCGAGTGCTTCACGTTGTGCAGGTGGTTGATGTGCGTGGCGGTGAGGCTGGCGGCGGCGAGGTGCACGTGTCCACCCTAGTCCCCCCTAGCTAGTACAGTACAGGTACATTAGAGTGCAGTAGAAGGTACCTGGGCGAGTGCTTCACGTTGTGCAGGTGGTTGATGTGCGTGGCGGTGAGGCTGGCGGCGGCGAGGTGCACGTGTCCACCCTAGTCCCCCCTAGCTAGTACAGTACAGGTACATTAGAGTGCAGTAGAAGGTACCTGGGCGAGTGCTTCACGTTGTGCAGGTGGTTGATGTGCGTGGCGGTGAGGCTGGCGGCGGCGAGGTGCACGGCGGCCAGCATGCCAGCCAGCGCACCCGCGCTCTCCGTCGGTACTTGCTGCAGCAGGGACAGGCTGTGGCTGTGACTCTCGTTGCTCGTGTTCGTCTCGTATACACGCATCTTTAGGAACGATTCCAGCTGTGGAAGTTTGAATCGTGTGGAGAGATTCGAAGGTTATGAGTCAGACAAAAGTTTGACAAGCAGACGGTTCACCTGGTGGTAAGGAGTAACCGCTACTTATAGACATTGGCATTACCAGGGGAATCAGCTGTGTTGCCGACCTTGAAGTTATTTTAAAGCCTCATATTCGTAGCATCGTAGCCCCGAGGGGTACGAAACCCGTAACCCTCGGGGTCGATCGACAGTTCGATTTCCGCCAAAAACGGTCTACTAGGAATCTTCTTGTGTATGCCCCACATCTATGCAGTGAAGCCATTTTGAGATACGAGGAAGCAGTTGCCGTATCCCTTGATATATCTTCGATAGGGTCTGGCACAACAGCGTTCTAAGAAAGCTTTTGGGTTTGTTGAGTTTGTTTGTTTATTTGTTTGTTTGTTACGCCTTCACGCCTCAACTACTCAGCGGATCATCATGACATTTGGCATGCAGATAGCCTATGGTATGGAGATGGACAGAGGCTACTTCTTATCCCGGGAACGCGGGTAAAACCGCGGGGGACAGCTAGTTTATTATAAAAAAATATATAAGGGTATCAAAACAAAAGGTGTTCACAAACTTACCTCAACAAGTTGATCAATAAACTGGTTCCTAGTGGTAGGGTTGTCCAACAAGGTGAGCGCATCCTTCCCCCGCGCCACACCTCCCCCCACCCCCTGCTCCTCCACCACTATCCCTGACTCTTCCAGAGACACTGACGCTATGTCAGCTGATATATCCTGGAATATCATGAAGATTATTTTTCATGTGGTAAGTGTTGTTGCACTAAGCTGAGAAGGGTACCTGCTCTTAAGTGCATCTTATAGTACTTTCCATCCAGGGGGGTACTAGAAAGTACCCTACCAATGCGTGGTTCAATGTTTTCTCTCACTGAAGGCTCAAACCTTCAAGCTAATTGTACATGTTTTTTTAAGGCGATGGTGGCTCAGTTCATTGGTAGTGACGTCGGATACCAAGACGAAGGTCCCGGGTTCGAATCCTGAAATGAGCTTTCGGTGAAGGAAAACATCGTGAGGAAACCATAGCACGGTGGTAGGGTACTTTGTAGTACCCATCTGGCTGGCTACCACCCTCAAGGTGAAAATCTGTCGCCAAGCACCTATGGTGTGTTTTGACAGCTGCACTTGAGAGCCAGTTCCTTCTAGGCTTTGTGTGCTTACCACCTTCGGCCACATTCAAGGCGATGACAGCTCAGTGGTAGTGACGTCGGATACCGAGACGAAGGTCCCGGGTTCGAATCCTACAATGAGCTTGAGCTTTCGGTGAAGGAAAACATCGTGAGGAAACCATAGCACGGTGGTAGGGTACTTTGTAGTACCCATCTGGCTGGCTACCACCCTCAAGTTGAAAATCTGTCGCCAAGCCGCTATGGTGTGTTCCGACAGCTGCACTTGAGAGCCAGTTCCTTCTAGGCTTTGTGTGCTTACCACCTTCGGCCACATCATCACTCACCATGGTGAGATTGTTGTCGAACACAGGCCTATACACAATAAAAATAAATAAAAAAAAAGATGTCCAACCCACAAACATTCTTGACATTTCATATCACTACTGAGTTATACCACAAAATTTGCCACCAAGCATAGTAGTAAGTGGTTAACACAGCCATCATATGTAACATTCGAGAAGCTATCATTACTTTAAAAGTTAACAATTTCACAATTGCCAGTTTTCTCATGAAACTCACAATTGGTTCAGAAGAAATGCTATCAATGTTCCCCCAGTCGATTTCACCACCAGCACCACCCTCGCCAAAGTCTATTTCACCTGCAGGTGGTGCGTCTATTGAACCGAAGTCAATGGCATTGTCATCTCCAAAATCAATCTGTAATAAGAAAAACAGGAAATCATTTTATTTTTCTAATTTATATCAAAACTGATGAACTCTTTTCCACAACAGTGAGAGTTTCTTGCCAGTCTTCTCAGTTTAAGTGTATTTCGAACCGGTGGTAAATTCCACTGTATGTACCAGTGTTGTGTGTGTTACCAGGGCCTAAATTGACTAAAAAAAAGTTTGATCTGATTTTAAACCATTTAAACTAAAGAGAAGATTTTTTGATATTTATGAGGCATAGATAGATAAATACATTATTTTTCTATATACCTTGTCCTAGTGAATGCTACTCAATAACACTGTAGATTTAGATGAAATATGGCAAATAAACAGATTGTTCAAGATACACTTTTAATCCTAAAAAAGCATCCCTCTAATAAATAAATTACATCAATGAAAAATATGGTCTTTCTTGATCCTTTGAAGAAAAAAATATGGCTTGATTCTCACCTGATCACCACCACCCTGATCTTCATCACCAAGCTCAATATGCACAGGGTCTGGTTCCACACTCAACGGTGCCTCCCCATAACTCCACTCATACACCGTTGTGTTACCATTCTCCACTACATACTGGAGCAATGGTAATACTTCTGATGCTCTGTCACCAAGGATGTACTTGGAGAATGCGGAGTATAGTTCTATTGCTGGCAGCAGTGGTTTTAGAGATTTGCCAATCTGGAATTAAAAGTGGATATTATAAATTTTACATTGTAAGGTAGCAAACAATTTGAACGTTTTTGCAACATCAGGAGTTGACCTCCTGAATTGTTGACCCTGCAAATATGTCTTCACACCCCTGTTTCTTGAGGTTCATTCCACAACCTGATGCTCAACATGTATTATACTATCATCAAGTAATACAAATTGGACTAACTCATCACTACTGAGCACGCTTTTATATTTTTTTAATATCAATGACGTTAACATTTTGCCATAATCTGACCCCAGGAGTTATGATGAGATTCACCATTTAGAATGCTTACTTATTAAATCCTCCTAATGCCCAATCCCTGCAAAATCTTTCGAGATATATTCATACTTCTAACATAAGGTAATTACAATGATTATAATGTACCTCGTCATATAATTCGGGTAATTCCTGTAATCTATTAACTAGTTCCCTCTTGATCTTCTCCCCTTGGATGCCGAGCTGTTTACAGAGGGTAAGGAACTCTGACTTGCTTGATGCTTCATTCTTAAGGTAGTCTGTGTGCTTCTTTTCAGATTCCTAAAAATAAAAATTATTTCAATTATACAACATAATAATGTAGAAGAGTTTTTTGTTTTTTTAAACGGGTTTATCTCTGGAACAACCAATCAGTTTAAGAAAATTATTTAACTAATAGAAAGCTACATAATCACCCAGTATTATAGGCGTGAACATAGGTGAAACCGCGGGTGGACAGCTAGTTAATAATATTTCATTAACTGTTCATAACATAAATAAATTGAGAAGTTGTGGCCACAAAATCTTGTTTGTTTTATAGAAATAATATCTAGGAAATAGAAAAAAACATGAACTAATGGCAAGCTATGATGGCCATTTACAGTTTAATTTGACCATTTTTTTAATTGTGAATATATGAATACATTTATAATAATCTTATAAAATAATAAGACTTTACAAACCACTTGTAACTGATCTTCTTTAGCAATCTGCTTCTTCAACCCAGGAATCTCATAGTTTAAATTTCTAACTAACATCTGTGCAGCTTCCGCTAAATACAAATTCTCTTTCTCATAACTCCTGACCACATCCTGCCAGTCCTTCATTCTCTGCGACCCATACCTGCCAAAGAGGTTCTTAGTATCTGCCTCTGTCTCTTTAAGTATTTCTATTATTTTTAAACAGTGAAAATAGTTGATATAACTACCACTTAGCAAGGCAGCTATGTCATCGTGAGCAGGCATGTCTTGTATAGCATTGTTTATCTTCTCTCTCACGGCTATTATACTCTTCTGCCATTCCTTATTCACATGACGACGGCTGACCAACCAGTCTTGCAGTTTCCCAATATTTATATCTATAGGAATGTTACTTTCCTGAAACACGCAGGTTATGAGTGAAATTGTCTTCTCTTAAAGATTTAAAGTTATCAAGAATACTTACGTCCATATTTATCACTCGTATTTAGTTATGTCCACAAATGTACAGAAATTCAATAATGTACGCAAAATATTGCAAGAAAAATCACGAAACGAAAGTTTTGACAACGAACGACGTGTCAACAAACAATAGGGTTGTAATTCTATCGATAATTCGATATATCAAAATGTCGATGATTTACATCATTTTCATATAAATAAATATTTTTTTATTTTAACAACCATATTATACTTAATGATTCATAATATAGTTAGATTAATGAAACTATTTTATATTTTGAAAATATTACATATGTTTGGCAATCGAAAACCTTGCCACGAAAGGTATAAGGTCCTATAATGACGAGTTCCTATGTACCTATTTCTTTATACCGTCAAAATATTGTTAGTACATATTGTTTTGCTTTTCTGCATGGGCTGGTGGCCATGTATGAATCACTTACCGTGTTCGCATAGCTATGTAATCATATTTTTCGATGTAAGTCATTAAAATATCCAAAAATATATTGTAATCAAAGTACAATAAAATTTTGCGTAACTAATCGACAAAAAAAATTACAATGACATCCCTATAACAACCTGTTAAATCAATGTGACGTTTCCTGAGACGTTTCTGCTAAATGTTGCCATTTGGACTAATATAAATCTACTAAAAAAGAAAACATTTCAATAATATTTTAAAAATAGGAAATCACACAGATGTACATACCTTGTATGAGTTGTATGTGTGTGTACCCGTGGTGTACCCCATGCCCCATACGCTACCTATGCTACTAAAAGTTTGTAGGATGTGAGAATGTGATTTGTGAAGATGTTTGTTACTCTTCACCATGGAGTAATTTGGTCCATGCTCTTCACGTAAAAACTACATAATGTACCTATTTGGATCAAATTTGGCACATAGATGGAATATACACAGGAAAAACATACGATCCCTCGGGAATGTGGGTGAAACCCCAGGGGACAGCTAGTTTTTTTTTTTTTGAAGTGACAAGTAGGTGCCGGCTCAAAATTTAGCCTTAGTGCGTTTTCACACGAAACGATAACGACACCGTAACCACATAGTAAAAAAACTGTGACGATTTAGCCGACCATACATTTCTATGTACCGTTTTCACACGCAACGATAACGACACAGCACTGCACGAAACAGGAACGATAATTCGGCTATGTCGTTGGTTCGGCTAGATCGTGACGATTTTTTTACTGTGGCGATTTAGCGGACTTTCAAAATGTATGAAAAAACGTCAAGACTTTCACACGGCGAACTGCACGATAACGATAACGACACTTCTTGTCACCTCGCTGTTTGTTTTGAATGGTGTTTGTTTACTGGTTAAGAGTTTTCTAGTGGTTTTATCATGGAAAAAAAATTTTAGTCAATTCAGAAAAAGCTAAGTTATGTTGCCGGCGATTGAAATTTGGCCACATGATGGACGTTTAGTCGCTAAAATTTATATTCGTAACTGTCGTTACGTTCCTCGTGTGAAAACGAACGACGACACGACAGTGTCGTTTATCGTCACGAAAAAATTGTGTCGTTATCATCTCGTGTGAAAACGCACTCGCGGACAAAAGGGGGACAGCTAGTGTTATAAAAAATACCCCTACATGATCAGAAATTAGGAACATGCACTTGAAATTCAACGATAAAGTTTTTTATAAAGACCCTTTTAAGCAGAGCTTCAAATCTCTCAGCTTAAGTAAGCAGCATCAGGACTGACGAAATTTAATTTTAATTACGAAGTTCAATGAGGAGATTTCTTATGATACCTCTATGGGTTATCTATCACTATTTAACTGTATACCCATAAGTTTAACTCCAAGTTCAGAAGGGCTTTTAAGTAACACTGGATTATAATTTATAATGTTTAATTCACGACACAGAACACAGAATTAATTTAACAAAGAGACAAGATTTCACACACAATATTAATAAGAGCTGAAGGCTAGAAATTGATTTTTATAGTGTTTTTTTTTTTATTTTATTTTTTTTACTGTGTATAGGTATAGGCCTGTGTTTGACCACAATCTCAGTATGGTAAGTGATGATGTTAAGGTGGAAGGAAGGTGGTAAGCACACAAAGCCTAGAAGGAACTGGCTCTCAAGTGCAGCTGACGGAACACACCGTTAGGTGCTTGGCGACAGATTTTCAACTTGAGGGTGGTAGCCAGCCAGACGGGTACTACAAAGTACCCTACCACCGTGCTATGGTTTCCTCACGATGTTTTCCTTCACCGAAAGCTCAAGATCATTGTAGGATTCGAACCCGGGACCTTCGTCTCGGTATCCGACGTCACTACCACTGAGCTATCATCGCCTTAAAATGCGTGTTTATAATATAAAGTTTGAATCACGTTTGAATGCACGATTATGAAGGACCGTATGTGCGGGAGCGACCATGCCAATGAGGAGTTTTCTTTATGCTTCTATGGTTAAAATACCTGTGAAATCGTGTACATTAGGTTCAAATTGGTTCGAATATCAACAGTTTGACGCACCATTATGGTTCGTCCATGCTACGCGAATCGAGCACGAGCCGAGCCACGAACGAGCCTACAACGAGCACGATGCGAATCTCTTTGTTCGTGAAAAAACTGACAATCGCTCTCGTTCGAGGCTCGCAAGCCCGTCCACGCTACGCGAATCGTGCTCGCAGTGTGCTCGTTCGAGGCTCGGCTCGAGCTCAAGCATTCGTCGAGCCAAGCATCGACGCACCATTAGGTAGGTACCTACCTAAAATAGGTAAAAGTACATTTTTGTTTTATTTGGTCCCCATCGCTAGCGTGTGCGTGCGCTAAGAAGCTTCGGTTCAAAAATTAGACAGCGTTTGGAAAGTATCATAATAATTTATGTATGACGTATCGCTGATAGATAAGTTATCAAACTCACCTATACATACACACAAATAAACCTAAATAGCTTATCTGCTCCTGTGTATGCTCCTCGGTCGGCTGTCCCAATAGATAACTGTAGGTATATTATTGATGTATGACCAAATACTTTTAGTTGATATCGAATCATTGCAAAATACTGTGAATCATTTAAGTGTCTCTTGAAAATTATACATTCTCAACAACGTCAGAGCTTGGTAAATTGTTTAATATTCTTAATTGATGAACCAACAAATGTTTTTGGCTATTAACAATGGATATTAATAATGCTACAATGAACAAGTAAGTTGTTATTATGTTATTATGTTGTGTTATCAGTGCGCTATAAATATTCCCATGAAAGTCATTTACATTTTAATCTAACTTATCAACATGATTTATTTAAATATTTACAACGAGTAAATAAACAAAATATAAGCTACTTATGTAGGTATAGAAAATTTCCTCGAAACCGCCGTTACTGCTGATCAATTATTTTTAAAATAAAAGGAAGAACTGAATGACTGGCATAAGATAATATTAGGTGCATGCACATGAATAGTATATTACTCAGTTAGTGAATAAAGGACGGATTAATCTTTAATTTTCTCGTAGTCATGGTAAGTATAAAATATAGTACCTATGCAATGCAACTCTTGAATAAAACGGATTTATATCGAGGGCCATGTATCACTCGCGACTCTAAAACATCTTTCCCTACGGTCGATGGCCCTCGCTTTAAATCAGTTTTATTTAAGCGAAAATAGGCATAGAAGAAAAAAGGAAGGTTCACACCCAATGTATTATATTACTCTTTGGTTCACACACATTCTCTTCATCACTTGAATTCACATTCAATCGATATATTAAGTAACACTAAACTTTGTGTTCGTATCGTACAACTAACAGTATTCAAATGGCGGCAATTTTATTAACATTAAAATTGGAACAATTACTAAAATTAAGAGTAATTTGCTTAATAGGACTTTTTATTCAGTGTTTTCAGTATTTCATTTGTGTAATGTGCGTCCCCTGCGTAGTAGGTACTGTCGTCCGCATAGCAATGAATGCAGCTAATAGAGAGCATATCATCGATATGCAGAAGGAGCAGTGTTGGGGACAGCACAGAGCCTTGCGGGACGCCGAGATTTATGTCCATGCATGAGTTCCAGAGATTCAAACGAAAAACCTCTTCCGCTTTATTATATTACTAGTTGCGCGCCGTGGTCATAGGGATATATTGCTTTCGCGGGATAAAATGTAACCTTTGTGTTAATCCAGAACATATTCTACCAGCGTGCCAAATTTCATCCATATTCATTCAGTTGCTGAAGCGTGATTGAGTAACAAACGAACGACACAAACACGAAACAAACGAGATTGTATACAAACATACATGTACACAATCTATTCAATCTTTCGAATTTTTTAATATTAGTGATATTAGTGAATTAGCGTTTTCATTTTTATTTTCATAAATTCGTGTATTTTGAGTTTTATTGCATACTAGGTGTCCCCCGCGGTTTCACCCGCGTACCCGGTATAAAAAGTAGCCTATTTCCTTTTCCATACCATATGCTATCTGCATGCCAAACATAATAATGATCCTTTTCTTTATATTTCTGTGTGATGATCCGTTGAATAATTGAGGCGTGAAGGTGTAACAAACAAACAAACTCACTTTCGCATTTATAATATTAGTTAGGATTATCGGTGGTATTTTATCCAATAAAGATCAGCCATGTGCACCAGTGAAGTGAAATGAAATTAATTATGTGTAGGTACCTATCATGACTTTACTAGTTCGTTCGAATTGGAGTGATGTCGTTTTTAACAGTTTCAAAATGGGCATTTTTGTTCGGGCGTTCGAATTGGTAAATTTCAACAATTTTGCAACTTTTGCCACAAACGATATTTCCCAAATCGAACGATTAGATACAAAAATGACATTTCCATGCTGATCGCCTGCTTGTCACTTGTCTCAACCTACCTTTTTCCTTCAGTTAATCATTAAACAAAGTTAATCTAACAAATTATTCTCTTACCTATTAGTATTTCTATAAAATTTTATAATAAAAATTAGAATTTTCGCTTCCCGTATGCATTTTCCGAAACTTATCTGTCAGATTCAAAGATGTCAAAATACGATCACAAACGACCCTGCCTCGGAGGTGGGTCAAAATTTGCAGTTCACGATGTCGTTTTTAACTGTTTCCAAGCAAAACGAACGGTGAACGAAAACTGTTCAAAACGCCAATTTCGCCCACAACTTTCCAAATCGAACGCCAGTTGTGATCGTTTTTGGCATTTTGGACTGTTATTTTTGCTACCATACCCCAATTCGAACGCACCTTGTAAGTGCAGACTATGTGAAAGTTAATTTGCGGACTATATGAAAGTGATTATTATAAAATAAAATTACACATATGAAAAGGCTGTATGGTCCATTGACCCTTGCCTATCCTTTTATGGATGAAAAAACTACTTGTTCTTTTGACGTTTGTTTGTGAACTTTGTGAATTTTTTGTCAATCCATCCACAAATTATAAATAAAGTAATATGTAGGTACAAGTTAATCGAGTAAATCCATCATCCATCCACCCTTGGATACCACATTATCATAATAATATTATTTTAAATAAATATATACCTACAGTTTATAATCACTGTGAAAGAACATCGGCACAGGTGGACTGAATGAGGCTCAGAGAAATTTAATTAGGTACATTCTCTAAGTTCTGAGGTAGCGAAAAAAAACTTTTTTAATGTTATCAAATATTTCAAGTTCCCAAGTAAACATGATCTTAAAAGTTAACGTGTGAAGTTAACTTTACATATTTTCACATTTCCAGTTACCCAAGCACATCCCAAGCTGATGAAGGAGTGATATCAGTGGATGTATCTAGGGATTCTCTAGTGGACTCTATGACCGATATGTCAGAAACACCCATACCACCTGACTTGGTCATGTAAGTCTATCAATATTACCGTAAATGCATAATTTTTTCTTATATCTTGTGGCAAATTATCAACTGTTTTTATACAAACTGAAGGTATTTTCTATGGTCTATCTATCTAGGGTTATTAACATTCTAGAAATAATCATTGCCATTGTTAAATATCATTCGCTAACAGTTTTTTTTTTGCTTAGATTTCCAATAAGTTATGACTTTCTTTTCATTTAGAATGCCTTTATAATCAATTAATAACCTTCAATAATCAGGTAATAATGACATGACAATGATTAAATGAACACTTTGTTTCATAAGGTCTTCCAATGTCAATGCTGATGCAGAAGAGTCTGGTAAACTTACACTAGCTTATGAAAGGCTTTACGAAATACCCAGAACTATAGTAGAAAGGTTTGCAGACCACATCAGATATCTGGATATCAGTCACAACAAGATTACGTAAGTATAAAGTCTTTGACATCCACCTTACTGCTACTATCTAAAGTATTATCGAAAAACCAAAGAAATGCTTTCCCAGTCTCAATTCCTAGGAATTGAGATTGATTGAGTGATTTCAGAATTCATTAGACTGTTTTAATAAATCAAATGTCTCCAATTTTTTTGGAATGAGAATTGCAATCAGATTGAGATCCATACAATCTTAGGAGATGAAGACTATGTCTACTACGGCATAAGAGCATTAGTAAATATGAATTGAAATATCATTCCTATAGATCTGAATAGCAACCAAGTGGAACTGTATAAACCTCATAAATTATTAATGTTATTGTATTCTAGTACATAAGTATATATATTATCTAAAAAAATGTTTAACTTTCCAGCAACTTGGATGCATTGGTACATTTCAAGCATTTGACCTCACTTATAGCTGATGGTAATCCTATCACAGAGAATTGTATGCTACCACCATTACCTAAACTGGAACTCCTATGGTAAGTTTGTGTAGTAGGCTAATTAGTCGAAATAAGTCAAAAAATCAATTGACATGTTATCTATATTTATAATGCTACGCTACTAGCTACCCTGCGCGGATTCGTTCGCGTGGTGCTACCCTACCATACGGGTATGAAAAATAGTTGATGTTGTATTCTCAGTCCTACTGATTGTTTTTTACCCCTTGGGTTATATTATTGGAGTTTTAGTAAGGATCTCTAATTTTTTTGAAAAAAATATTTATCCTATGTCACCCATGGATAGTGCAGCTTCCCAACAGTGAAAGAATTTTTCAAATCAGTTCACTTGTTTCGGAGCCTATTCAATGCAAACAAACAAATCTTCTTCTGTATAATATTAGTATAGATATTGGGCAACTATTTTACTGAAGATATAAAGAACCCATTAAAAGTATCACATAAAAAAATATTATAGCCCTAAGGAATGTTCATTTAATGTAAATTATGGTTCTAGAAATCTTTTTATTTTGAAAGCGGCATAACTAAACTATCAAACACACTAAGTAACTATATTACATGTATTTATTTTACAAGTAATTTAAAATTATATGCAGTAATTGAAATCATGTGCAAATTACAGGTTGAACAGGTGTAAAATCTCATCTCTATACCCATGGGTGGGCAAATTGAAGGAGTCTTGCCCAAACTTGCAGTACCTATGTTTGATGGGCAACCCGGCAGCACCCAGCTACTTCAACGGAGGCACATTCTATGAATATCTACAGTATAGGTGAGATGATATATTACTATTAACTTGTATTTATTAATAGTTGAAATTTTAACTCTATTATAATGTGCTTTTTATTTGTCGCTGGTTAACGTATGCGTTACTAGCTGTCCCCCGCGGTTTTACCCGCGTTCCCGGGATGAAGAGTACCCTATGTTCTTCTCCATATCATAGGCTATCTGTATGCCAAATTTCATGATGATCCGTTGAGTAGTTGAGACGTGAAGGCGAAACAAACAAACAAACTCACTTTCGCATTTATAATATTAGTTAGGATTAATATGGTCTGTCTGGGCTGGCCATGGGAACAAAACGAGAGGTTCAAAAAAAACAAATTTTATTTATTTAAACTTCATCAATATTTTGATCTCAATCTATTAAAAGATACCTATTTATTTGATAGAAAAAAAATAAGTACAAAAGATAACTTATTAATTATATACACACATTGGAATTGTACTGATTTCCAAACACAGACAATAGACTGTGATATGGCCTTATCAATACATTGTAATAAGGTCGATGCGATGTTACTTGGGTGGGAAGCAAAGGGCATGAGTATAAGTATGAATCAGATTGTCTACACGTCTATAGGCGATGATGGCCACTTCGGTAGAATGCTTGTCTGTATTCTTCTCAGTTTTGGAAAAAATATATAGAGTTCTATAAATATTTTATATTTATTGAGAAACAAACAGCTGCAATAATACATAAAGTTAGAGTAACTATGTTTAACTCATAAGCCAATTAAGTTTCTACATTCAGCTAAGTACAAATTATATCCATTTTCTAATTAAAAATATACTTACAATCTGTGCTAGTTTTACAAACCCCAAAGAAAGTCAACTGTGGTAGGGTACTTTGTAATACCCAACTGGCTGGCTACCACCCTCAAGTTGAAAATCTGTCGCCAAGCACCTATCGGTGTGTTCCGGCAGCTGCACTTGAGAGCCAGTTCCTTCTAGGCTTTGTGTGCTTACCACCTTCGGCCACATCATCACTTACCATGGTGAGATTGTGGTCAAACACAGGCCTATACATAATTAAAAAAAAAAAAAAAAAAACTGTTACAACCTATAGTAAACTTCATAGGTAACGATTAACGAAATAATGCATAAACACTTACAATCAACCTTAGATCACTACTATAAGGTTCATAATACACTGCAGCTGTTAGTTCCGTCTCACTCGCAAGTCACGCCCCTCCGCACACATGGCGGCAGCTGCCGACCAATAGCATTTCCCGCGCTTTGAAAGTGTATCTTCTGCGCAGGTACATCGGTAAGCCATATCCGTAGGGTACTACTGCAGGTGGTTTCATTTCTTGTCGTATCAACTCCGTATCATATTTATATAAATAATATGATCGACGCTAAGCTAAACTGAACCATATAATAATTTAAAAATATACTTTATCTTTCCAGACTGTTCGTAATATCACAATTTCCCTCCCTAAATCACTTGGATGATAGAAAAGTGACAGATGACCAGAGAGCAGAGGCCCATCGGCTATACAAGAGGCCATTCTTCGAACGCATGGTGAGGCCTGGATCCGGGGGCCTCTCGCAGATGATGAACTCATCGGTGTCGTGGAGCGGCTTTCATAGTAAGATATCCTCTTTGTTGGGCAAGGAACGGCAGGATAATAGGAATTTGTTGATTTAGTTTTAGTGTAGCTAGTTAGTTTAGATCTAGATAAACTTGTAGGTTTTGTTTTTGTTTATTCATTACAAACAATATAATTATAAGTATAATGTACCTAAAAGTGTTTACAATACGGTTTTTTTCATCTCCTGTTAAAATTTAAGCAATGCTCTTGCGAGGTTTTCATAGCCCGCCGACGATACGCAATATTACTGGTCGATAATTTACTATTAATTTGTAGTGGTTGCAGATTTTATAATTTATTAAAATAATTGAGATAAGATTCCATATACAAAACGATACCGATTTCTATGGATATTAAAATGTTTCGGTTTCTATTGTAAGCTATTTGTCAAAATAAACCTGATGTATACCAAAGGTTGTGGGTGCTTTCCTGCCATTATATCTATTTAAAACTATGATAATATATTTAAGATAATTACAATTTTTAAGATAATTATAATATAAGAAATCAGTTTATATCACACAGATTAAATATTTTGAAGTGAATATTTTTAGATGTCTTTGAATGCAATAAATGACAATATGCTAGTAATGCTATTTGATTTATTTACAAGTATCTAATCATATGTTGCATAGCTTGATTTTAGTCCTTTCTAGGCATTTTGATTACCATCATAAAAATAAAACACAAGCGCCATTTTAATTTTTATTTACAAAAATAAATAATACAATTTTAATTACTATATTAATCAAACAAATCGAAGGTAGGTGTCTTCCACGCTGTTAGATCCACGTAAGGTATGGCATTGTAATCATCGCACCTATATTTCGGGTTGTACGACGTCTCCAGTTCGAATGCTTTCCTCTGTACGTAGTATACGCCATCTGTGTTGTCACAGATAAGTCTAGCCATTGACGCTTTCTTTATTTCTTTTAGTTGTTCTGTAATATAATGTATGTATGAGACTGCGTGGTAGGATATCTAAGAAATACCTCTGAAGTTTATAAATTTCAAAAAAAAAAACTTCCCATCTACGTAGAGCTTGTACTATGGAAACCAGATAACTGATATAATACATATACTACTTTTTGTTTTTAAATACATACTTAATATACATAATTACACCCAGACTCAGGACATACAGACATGTTCATGCACACAAATGCATGTCCTGTGCGGGAATCGAACCCACGACCTGCGGCGCAATAGGTGTAATCTTTACCAGAGTTTTAACCAACTGCGCCAACTGGCCCGTCATTTAATCCCGTCGTTAAATATCGTAATAGATAAACCTTACGTTGATGCAATATGGCAAATTTTTCTTTGACGTTCTTGCACTGAAGCTATATTATAAAATTAATCACATGTCATTAAATATAATCAGTGTTCTTTTTTTACTGTATTTGACCGCAACCTCACCATGGTAAGTGATGATGTGACCGAATGTGGTAAGCACACAAAGCCTAGATGGAACTGGCTCTCAAGTGTAGCTATCGGAACACACCAACTACTTTCGATAGATTTTCAACTTGAGGGTGGTAGCCAACCAGGTGGGTGCTACAAAGTACCTATCCTACCACCGTGCTATGGTCTCCTAACTCCTTCACCGAAAGCCCAAGCTCATCGTAGGATTCGAACCCAGGACTTTCGTCTCGGCATCCGGCGTACTACCACTGAGCTTTCATCGCCGTTTAAAAATCTGGCAGTTGCAATCCTTGTACTGCTTACCTTCAGGTAGACCGACCACCTTGGGGCCTACCTGCCTGTTTTGACGTTGGATGTCAAAGAGGGACAAAAGACAAATAAGGTTATTTTAACCTTGTTTTAAGCGCTTGTGGTAGGCCCCCTGCTTGTTAGACTTGTAACAAAAAGCTAGCATTCAAAACTCACCCGGCGTAAACGAATGCGAAAATTCCCCATGGTCATAAAAGAACCGGTCTCCTATCCTCGTGCGGTAGAACTGTTCAGCCACTATACATTGGAACGTGTGACCCAGGATGGAACCTTGCACGACACGCTCCATAGCCCCGCCGACGAATAGATCTATGTCGTCCACGTACTCGTACAGTTGAGCTAGGGCGTTAATACGCTACGAGAAGGTTATATTAAAAAAAACAGGCAAAAATATATTTATCTCTAGCTGTCCCCCGCGGTTTTACCCGCGTTCCCGGGATAAAAAGTAGCCTATGTCCTTCTCCGTACCATAGGCTATGTGCATGCCAAATTACATGATGAACCGTTGAGTAGTTGAGGCGTGAAGGCGTAACAAACAAACTCACTTTCGCATTTATAATTAGTAAGGATAGCAGAAATATTATTTGAAAGGGACGCGAGGCTATTCCACATATATTTTTTTCATATTATATCAATTTCATACTTCTTTACAGCTTTTGATCTTTGTCCATCAGCTAATGCTGAGTGCTGCCAATATGCAGATAAAATAAATGTTATTTCATGATAAGAAGGTCTTACTATAATAGGTTCTTAACTTTAATACATTGTTTAAAAAATAACTATCTTGTATATATGCTTGATTGATATTGATATTATTGATGATATAATACCTACTGACTAAAGTAAAGCCTCTTTGTCCTCTGTTGTCCTCAACTACGAGTAAAGTTAATAATTTAATTTTAAAACTTAATCACTTACATCTTGTGGTATTTCTCCAACTAAATCTTGGAATGTCCTGGCTTTTTTGAGTCCACAGATTTCTCTGTAATATAAGGCACACGCTTATAATAAAGGTTATCGAATAACTTACAATTTTGAACGATATTCCAATCATCTCTATAATAAAGATATCAAAGTCAAGGTACATACCAAAGTAACTCAAAAGCTCACCTGTAATCATTATAAGAAGCAATCCCATGATCTCTGCCCCTCTGTATATCCATGGCAATAAGGTCTAATCCCCATCTATTATGTGATTTGAACAGCAGACTCGATATCTCACTAGTGCAGTAAGGATCCGATTCCGCTGACCTATGTGTAGTTATCCCTCTGACAATGTCGTCGAATGATTCCGATGATGACTCTAGGAGGCTTGGATTAAAGTAGTGGTCGCTTAATCTGTGAAAATTTGGCTGTTAATACTGCCTGTGGGAAGATCTGACAAACTGTTGAGCATTTTTAAAACTATAAAAATAAGCCACAGATGGTTGTTCGACTGCTCTAGTTTATGATCGATAACGTATATAAGAAATAGTTACGGCTTATACGACCTCTCTGCGCAACACCAACACCCTTATTACAAAAATTGCCGGTTTGAATTTCTCACTCCATAACTCTGACCGAGTTAGAAACTTACGGAATCACCACAAGTTTTTCAGTGAAGGAAAAGAAAGGGAACCTTCATGTCCGTCAAGTCAAATTAAAATTTGCTGAGCCGTCTCGTAACTTGTTTATAGATGCATATAACCTAGCAGATATTAAAATGGAAATCAAACATATCCTCCTTACTTATGCAAATAAGCAGCATGATAACTAGCAGGACATGCCATGATGGTATCAGGTACAACTGTGTGCAGGAACCTGAAGGCTCCAGCACCGAAGCCGTTGATGACGCCAGGGTTCACTGCCTCGTTGTAATCGTGACTGTAGAGGCTTGAGGGCGATATGCGATAGTAGCGGAGGTAGTTCTCACCTGGGAACGGATAATTTAAAACACAGTATTGAATCAAGAAACACAGTCTATATAAATGGTATAGAATTTCCACCAGAATCTAGTGGAAACTCGGCTTATATTTTGAAATACTCCAGCTTGGACTGGTTCTTCTAGTTATGTAGTGGTTTAGAAGCAGAAATTTACATGAAAGTTGATTCCTTGTATCCAGTCTCTTACGATAGAGTTCTTGCCTCATGATGACTCTTCAATATTGATTTTCTCATTTTTAAGGCGATGATAGCTCAGTGGTTGTGACGTCGATCGTCGGATACCGAGACGATGGTCCCTGGTTCGAATCCTACAATGAGCATCAGCTTTCGGTGAAGAAAAACATCGTGAGGAAACCATAGCAAGGTGGCAGGGTACTTTGTAGTACCCATCTGGCTGGCTACCACCCTCAAGTTGAAAATCTGTCGCCAAGCACCTATCGGTGTTTTCCGACAGTTGCACTTGAGAGCCAGTTCCTTCTAGGCTTTGTGTACCACCTTCGACCAAAACATAACTTATCGTGGTGAGAATGTGGTCAAACACTGGCCTATACAAACTAAAAAATAAATTAAAAAAAACATTGCAAAATACTCTTGGAGTCAATTCCCACTACTTAATCGCATAAAGCTGGGAACAGCTTTATGGGCGCCCAATTCAAGAATTTCTTGTAGGTTAATAATTTTAAATCTTCTGCTGTAGTTAAAAGTCGGAAGGGGCCAGGGGCACAGTCTCCCTCGGTACGCCCATGCCTACTGGTGCCTTACTTACCAAAATTTAACGGCAACCATTCCTGATATGTGATATGCTGTATCTCAGCAATGACTATTCTTCTCGCCTCCTGGTACAGCTTCTCGTCGGTCCACGCAGGGTTCAATGTGCTCAGGATATCAGCGACCCGGTTGTGTTCGCGGAGTAGTAGGGTGTGTAGCATTGCTAGTGTTGGGGTCTGGTTTATTCTACTGTCTCCTGGTTTTTGTGATGGAAATAAAGTAATATTATAATATGCCAGTAATTATTGCAGCTGTTCATCAAGAAGCTTCTAATTGCGTAGTAGATATATGGGGAACTATTACATGCCAAGTAATTTACTGAAAATTCTATCCTATTGAACGAGCAATATAGTATTATATGTTTAATCTCGAAAACGGCTCTGACAATTTCGATGAAATTTGTTTTTGGGTTTTTGGGGGGCGTAATCTTGAATTTTTACCGCTTTTTAATGGTACGTATATTTTTTGAAATCCATGTGTGTTTACTTGTGTCGTAAAGGTTCGAAGATTTCTGTTCGGTAAAGTATGCCAAAATCTTCAAACCCTTTAGTCTTTATTGAGATTTCAATGTGAATTGTGCTGTCGTAAAATGGCTATGGATTGGTTTGTGTTGGACCAGATTCTCAGAATTGAATGTGTCGGTATGGCCGATGGAGATAAACACAAATCCACCTTGACATTGGTTCCTATTCCGACGAAAGATGGTTTACCTATAGTAACGTCATCAGAACCAAAATTTTTTTTAAACATTTAACCCAAAGTTACAAAACCCAAAAACTTCGGGTTAAATTGTATTTTTTTTAACCCCAGCTGACGTAAGTGGGCCATGACAAAAATGGGTAAAAAATGATCATTGAGTTTGTCCAGGAGGAATTCCATAGAATAAAACTAACAACAACCTTCATTCCGTTATCTTACCGGCGAGATAGCAAGGTTCAGATTGGTTCCTCAAGTCACACACAGCAGCTTTGTCATCTACAGACGGCAGGAAGCCTCTCGTGGATCCTTTCTTCTTCTCCTCACGCAGTCGCCCTCCAGACTTGCTCCGTAATTTAGAAGCCAGTTTCTTTTCCGAACCGTATATTGGTGAACCATCCATGAAACTTGTTACTGTGTTCATCTGGAAATTAGATATACTGTTTTACTCTAGTGGATGTCAGTGTCTTCAATTGACTATTCCCTCATCACAGAAATATTAGGTACCTATTTAGATTCATAAAATCTTTCATCATCATCATCAGCCTATAATGTCCCACTGCTGAGCATAGGCCTCCTTTCATGGACAGATACTCCACCACTCGTGCCCACTGCGGATCGGTGGAGGTAGGCTAGTGGTCAACCTACTGTTGGGAGTTTTCAAGCCGCCTAGAAGGCCTCCAACTAGATTAACGAATATCACAATTAAGTGATAAGCGGGACCAACGGCTTAACGTGCCTTCCGAAGTACGGCAACGCTCGATTTGAAATACCACTAGGCGTTCATCCATCCAGGTACCGACCACGACGGTGGTAGCTTAACTTGCCGATCGATTAAGAACGGCTTATCATCATGCTACACCACGAGCGCTTTGTAGCGCATAAAATCTTTAGCCTCACTTATTTTTAGTGTATACTAACATAAGAGCAATATTCCTTTGTTATAAAGTCTTCAATTTCTTTTGGTCTATTCGCGTAATTAACTCTAAAATTGGAATAACTGAATTCAAAATATTAAATACCTGTTCAGCATGACCTAAACTACAGTCATCTCTAGGCGTAGTAATGCTCCTCACGAAATTAAGACATTTGATGCCATATTGTCTGTAGAAGGGATCGTCTTCAGGCACACATATAGGTATACATTTGTCGTTCTGCCATTCTGCTGGTAACACGTCCAGGCCATCGCCTAAACAGCATTGGATGCCACCTTCGTCTGGAATTAAAGCGACAGTAAAGTTTAGTAAAACTACTTACAATTAGCTAATATCTTTGATGTAACATTTTCATAATTTACAATTTAAAAACGTACCGTAGCTATCAACAGAGCGCATATACCTACGCATCTCTACTGTTTGAATAGGTACCCTCAATACCGAGGATGATTTTAAATCATAATCTACTACGCGGGCTTTATTTGGACTAGCAGACATTCCATGGCCATTATTGGTAAAATAATGAAATATGTACATAAAAGGTTTCTGTTCTATATGTTCCTTAAATAAAACCGTATACAAATCGGTAACATTTTAACTTTATATTATAGAAGGTCCACAAAAATATAAAAGACCATCCCTTGCTTTGTTTTTTTTAAATAATTTGTTAAATGATGAAGAAAAATCTATAGAACAAGTAAACTTGAAACTTACCAGTAACTTCCATGACCTGAAACAGCAGATCATGCGTGACGAACTGTCCCCACTGCATGTTCATATATGTGAGGACCTGGCTCGTCATCGGTACATCGGCAAAGAGTCGCGTTGAAATCATTCTAGGGTTTGGAAGCGGTCGGCCGCTGCGAGCTACTGGCATTGCATATATCCCTGGAATGACGAATAGAAGACACGTTTAAAGTACTTTTGGAAAAAAATGTTTTGGTTTATGGGTGTCTTAGGATACTATTGTATTTACTGCCATTGTTTCGAACCCGAATATGTCGGCGGGAGTAACCCTACAGTCCTCATGTTTGACAATCACTTCTGCCCGTGATCAATGCTGCGTAAAAGCAGCCGTTTGGCAGAATCGGATTTGAGGTACTTACCACAAGACATTAAAAAGTGATTATGGAATGTAAATCCTTATATATTGCAAATCTATAGGTATAGAACGACGACCTGAACTCAGAATTCGGTTGGACTTTTAGCTACCTATTCTATATAATGGAATATAAAAGAATAAAACCCATATCTGAAGAGAGAACGCACCGTCCGCGTACCGTGGAGCTGCTATCCTCGTGAATGGCGCTCCTCTCCGTCCCCACTCAGGGTGTTCCTCGTTGTTGCAAGTACCGTCTATAGTCCGGTATTTACTGCTGCTGAACGTGATGCTCACTGGCTTGCAGTACACAGCGTCATGGACTCGGATCACTTGGTGGTCCAGAAACGACATGAAGGTGTTTGGAGTTACGCTGGAACTGTTTTGAGGAATTACTGTAATTACAAACATCATCATCTGCCTGCTTTGTTCCCATAGATCTTTCAAAGCCTTCTAAAGAGTGAATAGGCTTCTTCTGGGAAAACCGTACTTCATCTTCGTTTTCTACATCGTCCTTTGTGGTCTTGTCAGTAGGCAGTAGCAAGCACATTGAGTATACAATACAAGCAAGTAAATTGTCATATATCGTATAGACGTATAAAAATTAGAAACCCACTAACCCTATTGGCCGGCTTATATGGTCGTTTAGAGAGCTGACATCTATACCTGTTCCAAAAAAGACACACGTAGCGAGTCATGAGAGGAGGCACTCTTCACCCTGCAGCTGTGAATCTAGTTACCCTATTGAGTTTGTTTTACAATCTATCTAAATCTACAATAACAGCGATCTTACCTTGAACTCAGTTTCATCTGCAGTACCTTAGTGGCCGTCAGGATCTCATGTGACGCTTCAGATGCCTTCCTCGCGTCAGACGGTAACTTTGATGTATAAAAGTGAAGCAATGCTGGTGTGCACGCTTCCAAACTGATGCCGTTCCGAACCAGCTTGTTCCCGCGACTTCTAGTCGCTCGAGAAAGTTCGCGGCCACATCGCAGACATTCGGTGATCAAATCTTTTGATATCGGGCCTTCATCTTCTGTTGGTGTTGGTTTTTTAAATTATTATTACCGTTATATTGAGATCCAAGTGTCGCCAGACATTACATATTTTCTGACGGACAAAATGTACAGAATTGAGTAGTGTTAGTACGTAATTTAAACGTATGAATAGGAACCTTTTTACCCTTTAAAGTCTTAGAGAAAGACTCTAAATCTAATCTCTAATATAGCAGATAGTAGAGCTCCAAAAGAGAACGGGAAAAGCGACTTAATTTCTCAGGCTATACAATGTATAGTCGATGATGTTTTCAATAGATATAGTAGTTGTTAAAAAACCGGCCATGAGTGAGTGGGACCTTGCTATATTAGGGTTCCGTTAAAGTACATTATGAATCGGCGTGTTCAGTATTTAAACACTTACACAGTTCCGTCTTTACCATAAGGGTACACGAGGCCCGGGCCCGCACATTCACGGGGGCCCCGAAAGGCCGACATATTGGCTTATTATACCTACACTACACAATATTTTTTGTTTTAGGTGGATAGTAAGAATTCCCTTCAACATTCTAAATTAAAATCTTAATCGGATAGACCGTTTTTAATGTTAACTAGAATAAAAATAAAGAGGAAAAATGTTATTTGTTATTCACTTCTTAACTTTTTTTATACCAATTAGGTGGCAAACAAGCATACCTATATACGGCCATACTTTCCAACGGGGCCCCAAATTCTTGTGTGCCCAAGGGCCTCGGCATAATTACCTTGTGGCTCTTTTTTCATGTAGAGAAAAATAATTTTACTGAATTTTGAATTCAATATTCAGCTGCTAACCCCTAAAATGCTATTATTTCACATTGAGTAAAGAATATCCATAATGCTTCGTATTTATAATATGGCCAGGCAACCTCTACAATATTTTAATTAAAGTTTGTTTAATTTAAATTACAAAAACTCTTACCCATAGAATGCGTCTGGAACAAATCCTTCACCAATTCCGTGGTGCTAGCGAGAAGAGGGCACACTTCACACACTGCTGGTAAAAATTCGTCGGTCAAAAAATCCCATCCGGAATAATAGCATCCACTTACATTTGCTAACACACACAGAAACACAAGAAATCTTAGAACTCTTTTGTTAGCACGAAAAAGTTCTTTAAACACCATGGTTTGCGCTTTATAATAAAATTACAAGGTAAGAATACATTCCTAAAACTTTTTTAAATTGCACACTTTTTAAAAAATTAATGGCCTTTCATAATTTTTTAATGATGCATGGCCAGTAGGTATGTACAATTTTTTTAATATAATAAACAAAACGCCTAAGTATGATATATTTGTTTTCACTTTGTCGTATAAGGTTTGATTAATAACTGGCAGTATTAAAAATAATTTTCAAACTTCTAAAACTAAAGTATCTAATCAAGTCACGTAGGTACCTGCCTGTATTGTGTTTGTAATTTTACATTGCTCAAATTATCTTGAACTGTTTTCATAATTGTTTTATTGCAACTCTTCACTTGCATTCTTGTAATTAAATAGAAAATAAAGTTAATTTTCAACATATAAAAAATTGGTTTAAAGAAATAAAACAATAGACCATGTATAAAAATAAACAGATACTGTTTTTTATTTTAATAATAATATCAACTATGCATAAGATTTGTTCATGGAGCGCCATGTTTATTTTCACTTATCAATATACATTTATACAACGAATAAGCGATTTTAATATCCAAAATTTGGATACATTGAATAGTTTTAAAAAATAAGCTACTTAATCAATTACAAGGATTACGTTTCTTTCTGAATCAATTAAAAAAAACTGGCGAAGCTTATTAAAGTAGAAAGAAGAGAAAAAGTGTCATCTATATTCCACAGAAGTGAGATGAGAGATAATAATTTCAAAAAATATCATAAATTATTTTTTACAAAAAAAGAAGGAAAGAACAATGGGTCCATTTATATGGAACGCGTCCCCAGAATGTAGCACTATAAGCTATGGTGGAGATTGTTGGCCACATCGAGGGCATCATTTCATTGTATGACACCAAGTCTAAATTCCATGGGAAAAAAAAGATATTCACGGTTAAAGCAAACAAAATACTGTGTAACTTTGTTACCGTCCTGCAGTATTTGTATAACTTTTCTGGTTTAAAAGTATTATATATGATAATCTAGAGTGTAATCTATCTTTCTGCTAAGTTTCACCCACATCTGATAAGCCATTTCGGCGTTATTTAATAACAAACATCGATAAAAACATAAGCATTTTTGACTTACATTAAGTAGGTACTAGGAAAGTAAAATAAAGATCTGAATATAATTATTTCTTTTTTATTTGGCACAGCAAACAATTACAATCACATATTACCTACCTACTATAAGATATGTTGTTGTTAGGTACCGTTCTTTAAGTGTAACTACTGCCCCATGGGCAATGACTGACTGGATTATGGTAAATAGCAAACACCAATAAAAAAGAAAACTTGAATATGACTATAAAAACTGAATATGATTTAAAATATGAATTTTGTTAACGTCACATTTTTTTTTAAAGTTCCATATCGTTAATGATAACCGAAGATGTCCATAAAGTACCTACTTTGTATCCCAGAACACATGTATAATCGCGAGGTACAAATAGGACTTTAACGTTAATAATGCGAAAGATAGTTATTTTTTTGTATACCACTAAGGCAGCAAACAAGCATACCCCCCGCCTGATGGTAAGCGGTTACCGTAACCTATATAGACGCTTGTAACACCAAGGGTACCACTCGCGCGTTGCTGAACCTGAAAAAATCTCTTCACACCCTTTTTGAAGAATCCCATGCTGTACTCCTTTGGGAAAACCTCGGTGGGGCGCTCATTCTACAGCCGGAGCGTCCGCGGTAGTGAGCTCCTTTGAAACCGCACAATACGAAACCATTACGGTTCCAATGTGTGAGGTTGGACTCCTCGTCCATGGCGAGAGTTGCGATGGTAGAAGGTAGCCGTGGGCATCAGGTCAAACCATTCTGTCCGTTGTACAAGCGATAGAACACACATAAGGAGGCAGAGTCGGCTCTCCTCAGACTAACGGGCTTTAAACCGCTTGTGAGCTCGGGATCGTTGACAATTGTAATGGCTCGTCGTTGAACCGAGTTCAAAGGCCCAAGCTGGTATCCCGCCCATAGATGACAGCAGTACTCCATATGAGGCCGGACTTGCGAATTATAAAGTTGCAGCCTTTGCCCCGATTTGAAGTACTGCCTCGCTCTATTGAGCACTCCGAGCCTTTTGGATGCCAGCTTAACCTTGTCTTCTATGTGACTATATTCGGAAAAGCACGTGTCGCTAGAAATATCGACGCCAAGGATCCCGATGCTTTGACTGATGTTTAAGGACGTGTTCTGGAATTGTAGGGCCACACTATAGGGGTTAGTATGTCTTATGTTACGTTTTCCAGCTTAGTTACTGGACAAGGTTGATATCAATTAAAATGAGCGCACGTGGCAGCATAGAGCCTACAGATGGACATGCAATACTATTTTCTCAGGAACACTGGTGAATCCACGAGGCACAGCTAGTACTAATAAAATATTTTTCTATCTTTATCTTTCTTCTTTTACTTTAATATGATAAACGCGAGAGTAGATCTGTCCGTTTGTTATGTTTTCACAGCTATGTTACTGGACCGATATCGATAAATATTAGCAGAAAGATAGCATGGAACCTGAAAATTGACATACAGCTATTTTTGTCTTGAAAACGCGGTTGGTATGGCTGGTATTGAGTATTCTGTGCCGCAGGGTATAGCTAAAAATATCAAAAAACAACCATTACCAAAGGAACATTTTTGTAACTTCAATTGTGAATATCTTTTTTCTCCCATGGAATTCAGACTTGCTGTCATAGAATAAAATAATGTGCTCGACGAGACCTACAATTACCACTATAGCTCATCGTGCTACAGTCTGGGGACGTTATTACCCATTATCCTTTTAGTGTTTAATCTACCTTAACTTTAAAAATACTTATTCGCAAACGAGATAAAATAACACAATTAGTATCTAATTAATATGGTAGTTAGTACTACTTCTTAGTATGTGATATTACTGTGTTTAATGTAACAACATCTTTAGTTTTACTTATACATATTTCGGTAAAATTTAATCAAAGATATAATTACATTGACATATTTTCTTTGATCTTTGATTTCAATTAAAACACAGCCTTTCTTTGTCAAAGTAAGTACGAATGTCCCACTTTACCGACGCTTTTATTACTACGTTGCGAAAGCCAAAGGAAAAGTACCGTATCCTGTTCACAATTGAATCAGGGTTTAATTTAAATCTTTGGTAAGTAGGTACAAACTAAGGTTCCTCAAAACTTAAATCGGTTTATCATAATGACTCAAATGAATCATTCGTAATAGGTATCTATTTGTAAGCAATAGATAACTAAAGAAGTACAGTGCGGAATCAACAAAAACTTATTGAAAGATATTCAGTATATACTTAGATAAACCTTCGATAACATTTTTCCACATTTACCAATATAAACTGAAACTTAATTTTTTAACTTGCACAAATGTCCTGAATATGTAGTCCCATAATTTGTTACTGATGCCGAAAGCTGAAAAAAAGGATTTATTGGTAGTTGAGCAAAAAATTACAAAATAATTCAAAGGTCATTGCATATTAAAAAAGTATAGGTATTTAAATAATACTTGTTTAAGTTGATTATTATTATTACTGAATTTATTTTAACTTTTGTCAACTTCCCTAAGTCTTTTGATAGTGATGACTATTATATTTATGAGGCGTCTTAGCACTAGTATTCCCAAGTGGAAGAAATTAAACTGGGGTACCACAGGGATGCATTCTCATGCCACTGTTATTCAAAATGTATACCCGTGACATATCTTTTACGAAATCACAGTTACAACTCATTAGTTGTATGTAATCGAATGAACTAAATTACAAATAAATGTATTAATTACCTTTGTCATGGTTGATAAAATGGTGATTGGAATGATATCTCTTCATCGCATATAGATATGTGCCATCTTTTGGAGAGCCGTGATGTACGTAGAAATGTATCATGTCGTACGTGAGGTAGCCTGTTTAATTGAGAATAATACATTAGGAAAAAGGAAACTCATTAACTATAGGAGCATTGTGAAACATACATCCATTCATCCATTTAAGAGGGTTTAAAACGTCTTTCAATGTTGAGTACATTAGCAGTTATCTACATCTACTCTAATAATTGAATTGAAGCGCTCGTGGTGTAGCATGATTAGCCGTTCTTAATCGATCGGCAAAGTTAAGCTACGTCTGTCGTGGTCGGTACCTGGATGGGTGACCGCCTAGTGGTATTTCAAATCGAGCGTTTCCGTGTTTCAGAAGGCATTTAAAGCCGTTGGTCCCGGTTATCACTTAATTGCGATAGTCGTTAAGCTAGTTGGATGCCTCCTAGGCGGCTTGAAAAATTCCAACAGTAGGTGGGCCACTAGCCTACCTCCACCGATCCAAAGTGGGCACGCGTGGTGGAGTATCTGCCCATTCCCTTTCACCCAGATTGAAAGGAGGCCTGTGCTCAGCAGTGGGACATTATAGGCTGATGACTCTAATAATAAAGAGAGAAGATTTGGATTTTTGGATTTTTGTTTGTATTGAATAAACTCAATAACTACTGGGCCAATTTTAAAAAATATTTTTCCCGGAGAAAGCTTAATTATCACCGAGTAATATAGGATATATATTATTTAAAAAAATAGGGATCCCTAGGAAAACTCCAATAACGTAACCGAAATTTCACCCGGGTGACGCCGGACAGTATCATTTGTATTATCGACCCTGAGTCGCTCGTCGCTGACCAAAACAACGACCTGTATAAACTACGCATACTGGATAAATTCCACTGTTAAAATAAGCGTTTGGTAATTCCAACTACTCTTCCGTGACTCTAAAACATAGAATGTTAAATTTACCAGAATATAAATAATTCCGTAATATAAAATTATGAATTTGTAAGAAAAGAGAACTCATTCGCAATGCTGACAGACATTCCAATAAGTATTATTTTATTACGTATGTGATAACAAATAAGTACGGTGTAAGTAAAAAATTACGTAAATCCATAGCTTATCTGTTACAAATAAATGCAAGGCTATCAATATATATAAAATAAACTGACTGAAATACGTAAATTAATTAACGCACAGACTCTGAGAGTAACGCTTCCCAAAAAATTAACGTAACTAACGCGTTTGCGTATTTCTAAGGCGTCGTCCTAATTGGCGACGATCGTACGATCAAACGATGCGATTTCGTCGCACGATCGCGCTGATGTTCCTGTGACACTCGAAAGCGTTGTTTGATCGTACGATCGTCGCCAATTAGGACGACGCCTAAGAGTTAGTATTATTATTCAAGGTTATCTAATTATTATGACTGCTGGAAATATTATGGCATCGGGAATATCATTTTCAACTGCATTGTTTTGCCTGTTGTAACCTTATACCCACTGTTATATGTCGTGGCAGGATTTGTTAAAAATACATATATTAGCTTAGTACCTTCATCATCAGCCTATAATGTCCCACTGCTGAGTACAGGCCTCCTTTCACAAATCAGGGTGAAAGGGATTGAACAGATACTCCACCACGCGTGCCCACTGCGGATCGGTGGAGGTAGGCTAGTGGTCAACCTACTGTTGGTTAAAGCCGCCTAGAAGGCCTCCAACTATCTATCACAATTAAGAGATAACCAGGACCAACGGCTTTACGTGCCTTCTGAAGCACGGAAACGATCGATATGAAATACCACTAGACGGTCACCCATCCAGGTACCGACCACGACAGACGTAGCTTAACATTGCCGATCGATTAAGAACGGCTAATCATGCTACAGCACGAGCGCTCGAAGCTAAGAAACAGCTAAGTACCTACTAAAATTATTTTAAAATTGATAGGTATTGTGTAAAAAGAAACATTATACACTCAAAATATTTTTGAGGACAACGGTAGAAGATTAAATAATTAAACTACCAAAACTAGACCTAATGTGGAATAATATTAGTATATTTTTTTATACTACTAAGGTGGCTAACGAGCATACGGCCCGCCTGGTGGTAAGCGGTTACCGTAGCCTATGGACGCTTTCAACACGGAGTATCACGCGCGCGTTGCCGACCCTGCCTGTATGAGTCAGTATGAGTATGCGGAGATAATAAAATATTTCATGTATTTTTGGTTGTCTTATCCGTTTTACTCGGAGAATTTCCCCAGAATTCTTTGCCTAACGAAGATGACTCACTCTATTCTATTGTAATAAATGCAATCAAAATTATGAAATTACCTAGTTAAACTATATCATTTGCTAAAGATGTCGTAAATCATCAAACTGTATCTACATCTACAAGAGATATCATTCGTAGAAGTATATGATATGAACTAGCTTCTTACCCGCTGTTTTACTCGTGTTTCCTCAGAATCACTTGACTAGGGTATTTTTTCCAGTACCCTTTTGTATAGGTTTGATTTGCCTCGAGCATCGAAGAAAGGTTGCTTGCGGTTTTCTATTGGGTATATTTTGGGGAGTGTGCGCAGGGATTGTTCATCCTTATTCCACCATCCCCAGATTTACACCGAGCCACAAGACGCCGGGAGCCATCCATCTGGGCTTCGTCATCGTACGCCTTATAGGCGGGTAAGTGGCCAAACCCATTGAATTAAAAAAAAAACCGCTAAACGCAAGCCTATTGAATTAGAAATACCCTACAAATATTCTCATTTACTATTTGTTTTGTGGATATTATCAAATTAATTGATGTAATATAGGTATTTATTGTATCACAAAAAAATATAATGCAGCTGGTTTATTTATCGTTATTTTTATTATACCTATATGTTAATGTTACATGTGCGACGACGATGATTAGGCCGGGCTCATACTTTGCTATAAAAAAACCTCAAAAAGAGACGTTTCTTGTATGGGAGCCCCCTTTAATTATAGTGGCAGCAGAAATACATATTCTGTGAAAATTTCAGCTGTCTACCTATTACGGTTCATGAGAGACAGCACTGACAGACAGACAGACGGACGGACAGCGGAGGCTTAGTAATATCTCAGAGTAGATAAATACTACGTTATGGTCCCGTTTTTGCGTTGCCGCTATAACAAAATAATAAAATTTAAGGGGAACAAGAAACGTCACTCGCACTCGGCCTGTTTTTAGGGATCCGTAGCCAAATGGCAAAAAACGGAACCCTTATAGATTCGTCATGTCTGTCTGTCTGTCCGTATGTCACAGCCATTTATTTCCGAAACTATAAGAACTATAATGTTGAAACTTGGTAAGTAGATATATTCTGTGAACGCAATTAAGATTTTCACACATTATGTCTGTCTAAGTTGTTATATTTTTTTATTTTGTGATATTTAGTCTAAACTTGTCAATAGTCACAGTTCAAAATTTCAAAATTCAAAATCATTTATTCAAATAGACCTTCGCAGGCACTTATGAAAAGTCTGACTCTAATACTCTAATACCGGTTCGGAAGGTTGCATTGTTACACAGGTGCATTACATCATAGGTTACATTGGTGCACAGTGATAACAAATTGTGTGTTTAGTGTTTCCCTTTAGTTATTTTTTATTTCTAAGGCAGACTTAAGTAAGTCATGCTCACTTTAAGGCCTTTGCTTGCGGCGGCGTCGTGTGACGGGTCGCTCACTTCCCTCCAATATGGCGAGGAGGGCGATGGCTGCCACACGCGTCATACTTGTGAACAGGTGCTGCTTGTGGGGGCTGGTCTGCTTAAGTTTGCTATTTATTTACTTATTAAATATTTTTTCAGTCTACCTTGTAATTTTGCCGCCGCGCCGGGGCACGCAATTGTTTTCAGTGCGATTAGAATGTAAATATTATGTAATTAATCTAAGCCTGTTTTGAAAAGAGTAATTGCTGAGTTTATTGCCGGCTCTTCTCAGCAAATGCAACCTTCCGAACCGGTATTAGAGTATTAGAGTCAGACTTTTCATAAGTGCCTGCGAAGGTCTATTTGAATAAATGATTTTGAATTTAGAATTTTTTTTTGACACAAAAATAGAAAAAAAACATTAAATTTTGGGGGTTCCCCATACTTAGAACTGAAACTCAATTTTTTTTTTTCATCAAACCCATAAGTGTGGGGTGTCTATGGATAGGTCTTCAAACATGATATTGAGGTTTCTAATATCATTTATTTCTAAACTGAATAGTTTGAACGAGAGACACTTCCAAAGTGGTAAAATGTGTGTCCCCCCCCCCTGTAACTTCTAAAATAAGAGAATGATAAATCTATAAAAAATATATGATGTACATTACGATGCAAACTACCAACGAAAATTGGTTTGAACGAGATCTAGTAAGTAGTTTTTTTTTAATACGTCATAAATTGAAATTCATATCAAATACTCAGGTCTATACTACCATTTACTTATATACCTATAGGTTTGTACGGAACCCTCGGTGCGCGTGTCTGACTCGCACTTGGCCGGTTTTTTATTATACCATTCGGCTCTACTCTAGGGTACGTATTAAATGTAAATGGAATACCTACAGTTTTTCATGCTATTAATCAGTCTTAAATTATCTTATAACAACTCTATAAGAGAACCACGTCATAAGATATAAATGACTTACCTATAAGTCCGCCAGTCAACTTGATGAGTGGATGGTACAATACAACTTGTAACACTGAGTAGATACTTGCTGCCAACACGAAGGCAGGTATAGGCGGGAACACTTGACGTAAACCGTCGAATGGTACCTGGAATAAACCACAAATATTTAAAGAATGAAAGATAATACTTCTTACTAGCTGTCCCCCGCGGTTTTACCCGCGTTCCCGGGATATAATAGCCTATTTCCTTCTCCATACCGGGCCAGTTGGCGCAGTTGCTGCAGTTGCCTATAGCGCCGCAAGTCGTGGGTTCGATTCCCACACAGGACATGCATCTGTGTGCATGACAGAATTATGTCTGTGAACCTAGATATATATCAGTTAACAAGGCTTAGCTTAGATCGAAATCAGGCAGTGTGTTAATGACGCCCAATGCAAAAAAACGATTACTCGATACTTATGTGATTTCTTTTTTTCTTGCCGGAGTCTTCTCAGTTTGTAAGTGTATTTCGAACCGGTGGTAAATTCAACTGTTTGTAATGTTCATAAATGCCTTACCACGAGCCTAAATTGAATAAATTACTTTTTGATTTGATTTTGATTTCAATCTGGTTTAAAACTTAGACATCTTTATCACCGCATGACTAATAGACGTTAGTACTATTATTTATTCTGAGCTAATAGGCGATTACTCTTTAATTGATTGATGTACGTTTTTTTATCATACCTTTATTTATCTAATTTGTCTGAGAATTTTATATTATCAATTCGTTATCCAAACTAATATTATAAATGCAAAAGTAAATGTAAGCTGTCTGTCCGGTCCGATTTTTTCTTCTCTCCTCTGATCTTGATCTTATTGAAAGGCAGAGAGGTAGCCTGGGAATTTGAGAGTTATAATGGGCTAATTTCATCCCAAAAACGCGAGTGAAACCACGGGGGGACTGTTAGTTATTCCAAAAAAATCCTTACAAGACTGTAGTGAAATCTACTGCTTGACTATCTGAACAGATTATTATGAACATTGGCGGGGCATAGGATATATTTTGCCCCTTTTATCCCCAGAATGCAAGTAAAGCCAAGGGCACGGACAGATAGTGTTGGACAGTAGCCAACATTTCATGGAATACCACTTGACTCAATTGTAGTCTAAAAACAAATAATGAAATATCATGCAACATGTTACTGCTATTGGAAACTTCAAAACAACAATAGTACCTAAAGACAGACAAACATATCGATGTAGATGTGTGACTCGTAATACGTCAGGATATTAATATAAAAGAATATTTTTTGTTGCGCTTCTGTCAAGTACCTAAGTGCTATTTTGTACATAAATGTCTCAGTCATCATATGCACTCCACGCATTGATCTTAACATTCTTATCTTAGCCGCATGCAATTGTGTTTCAGCCGTACCCCTTGAATTAGGCAAAGAGGGCACTTATGACTAATGAAGTGTTACGACAACATCGAACTTACGGAAGAGGCGTAAACCGACGTGACTCTACATAGCATGGCTTTATTTGATGGGTTTTAATCATCGAGGAAAGATCCCTTTAGAGTAGTAATAATGAACAATCAAATTCCGAAACTCGTCGGTGATTTGTCACTGAATTTGAACAGTAATCACCAATCACTGCATCGTGTGTTTTTGACTGGGCCAATCAGAATGCATGCCTGCTTGACTTAGCCAATCAGAGCGCGTTGTCGGCGGTGGGAAATTGGCGGAATATATTTCAACCAAAATGAACGTCATGGCGCTTCTTTGGGTTAATTGTTCGATGGTTTTAATACACACAAACATATAACCTCTTTCCCAAACGCACGAGAAAAAGGTGTATTTATATAAGACTAGATGTCCACCACAGTTTCACCCGCATTCCCGTGATAAAAAGTAGCTCAGACTCCTCCATGCGCGCAATATACATCAAAAGGTATGTTGAAAAAAGCCGAAGAATTTTCCAAATGATGTGGCCTTCTGGGAAGCCTATTTTTATCAGCACACACATCGAACCTCCACCTTTTTTGAAGTCCGAAGAAACAATAATCTAGAGTCGTTTTGTTAACGTTCATAAGTGCCTTATCAGGGCCCAAATTGACTAAACTCAGTTTCAAATATAGCCAAATATAACGTACACCATTGATAACAATATGCGGTACCTAATAGTCCTAATAAATAGTAAACGGAATCAATATTTACCTAAAGCAGAGTGGTGACTCATTGACACGCTCATTATGACTCAATTTCAATAGTATAAACGGATTCAATGAAAGTGATAGTATTTTTAGGGCACCTTAAGTACCTCAATAAAAAAAGCGGAAGCCTTATAGGATAACTTTGTTGTCCGTCTGTCTGTCCGTCTATCAAGACCCTTTTTCTAAGGATGAATGCGTGGAGCTATCAATCTGAAAATAATATCAAATACTCAGGTCCGCTATCCCTTGGAGCAGTGCGAAAATCAAACTTCTAAGCCAACTATCTATCTAATCTATCAGATAATGTGTATTTACATCACAAAAAAAATAACATAAAAAAAAATCTTCGATTCTCGCGCGATTCCCGTGATGAACGAACTATTTGTATACCCACGTCTGTACGGAAACCTCGGTGCGCGTGTCCGACTCGCACTTGGCCATTATTTTTTATTTTATAACTGGACAAATGGGTACATTTTTGTAATAAGATGTACGTACAAAACTTTTTATGATAACAATTTAGCTACATGTTTTTATGTGTTAAGATTACCTATACAGAAAAAAAGCCAAAAGTTGTTAATAAAACATGTTGGCAAACAAGCATACGTACGACCTGCCTGGTGGTAAGCGTTACCATAGCCCTATGGACGATTGCAACACACGGGGCACCATGGGGCATCACTCACGCGTTACCGACCCTTCCCCCCTCCCTGATTAGCACTGGCGACCTTACTCACGCGCAGAAACACAACATTAACTTATTTGCGGTATTCTAAGGTCTCAAAAAAAAAAAAAAAACCTTCGCGCGCCTTCTTTGATTTACTGTCTGGATTTTTTATTTTTTTTCCCTTGGATTATTTTTCTAATATTATTTTTTGATTACTAATGACCTATACATTCATCCCTCAAGAGGAAGTTCACTAATTTATTAGGACCTATATAACTGTTCGTTACCTTATGATGCATTCCATGTATAAGGAAATGTATCCTGATCAGCGTGATGGAGGACCCTGGATCTAGGTGAAACACCCATCGGTGTAACGTGTACTCTATGATTGTCCAAAACATTATACCAAATGATATGTGATATGTGAACTGTAGTACTGTCATTGGAACTTGTGGGTTAGCGCCTTGTGAGCAGGAATCTGAAAAATCATGACAACCTTATTGCTAAACCATTAAACCCTTAGTCTCTTTATTGATGGATCTCCAGTTCTCCACTGAATACTCGAAATCGAACTTATTCAGAGCTTTATTCGGGTTCGGTAGTTTCGCAACCGACTAAGTCTTCTAGCTTTACATCATTTGAGTTAATGAAGCAGTAGGTTATAGGTGTATCGGTGCAGGTAGTCTGCAACTAAAGCGACATTATTAATGATTCTAGACGCTGATAAAATTTAAAAAATCAGCACCGTCCCTAGTGTAGAGTGACAGCTATACGTGAAAAACAATTTCGAGGGCCCAATAAAATTTCATGGTGCCTTCGACGCGTCGATCAAAGTGCGCCAAAAGATCAAGGGTTAGGTCCCGCGCTGAAAGTCTGAATGAATGTCTGAGCCTCTAATTTGGGTTCCATTCCAAAACTGATAGAGTACACTTCTGTTTGCTCCCTTACCTCCACATAAGACGTGTTCCATAAACTGTGTAGTTCCCAGGTACAGAATGATAGGTAGCCAGAACATAGGCACCAGATACCAGGGTGTGTACGTTAGACTCTCTAGGAGGGGGCTGGTGAAGAGTCTGCACTTTCTGTACACTGCGCTGTTCACCCATTTGTCGTAGTGGGGTGCGATGGCTTCCAGCTGGCAGAGGAGGGGCTGTGACCAGTCTAGCCGACTCTGGAACATAACTTAATCATCAGCTATACTATTCTCTATTCAAAGACTATTTATTTTTTGTTAGAAACTGACAGGAAAGTGTTAACCTCGTAATTTTAGTAGAGGTAGAGCAGAATTCGGTAAACAGGCATACGGCTCGCCTGTAGGTAAGCAGTTATCATAATCCGACTATTCCCCCCTCCCCAAAAAGCTTTGGCGACCTTAATCACGCAGGAACAGTTGCGGCACTGGCCTAGCTCATGACATTTTGCACACTTGTAGGCTACCACTACGGAGTCGAAATAGAATACCTACTCAAAAATGCGTGTAATATTGCCTACCTGCTTACAAAATAATTCGATCTCGTGATTGACCTCAATAATGCTAAAACATTCCATCGAATAGTTTACCATTACAATATTATATCGACTGTACCTACGAAGACAGAGACTCAACAATGTGTGTGTTTACATTTGCTTAAAAAGTTTTTATTCATGAATGAACTTACTATATCCCCATTTATGACGTAATTTGACTAGCCAACATATTTTTGAACCTTTTTCTCTGCATGAAATAGAATCTTCGACCAATAGCCGTACTTCTTTTTTATACGACCAAGTCGGCAAGCAAGCATACAGTCCGCCTGATGGTAAGCGGTTACCGTAGCCATATGGACGCTTGCAACACACTAAGCATCGCTCACGCGTTACCGACCTTTGCCCCTCCCCTATGAGCTCTAGCTCACTTACTCACGCACAGGAACACAAGTTTACAAAACATAAAGTTATTTGGCTGCGGTAGTCTCTAAGGTGGAATACTTCCCCAGTCGAGCTGCTCTTTGAGCGAATAAACGCTATGCCATAAAATACACATAATGTACCTATATTTAAATAATTACCATAATTTTATCAAAAACGGGTAACGCATAAGTATTACATCAGATAAGTCACGTATAGATATATCACTATCAGTTTCGACAGTTAGACTGATACCTAGTAATGTTTTTGTGGGTAGATAACAGAAAGGTGTGACCAAAATTGGTAATTTATCATTAAACACACAAAAATCGGGAGTTCTGACTCTCGACAGCCGTGTCGCCAAATAACTAAGCAAGTCCACTTTAGAAACCAGGTGACCGATATTTTCTTTACATATTATAAAAAAAAAAAAACGGGGATACATAGTCGGGGATAAACAAATATTACAAAAAAAATACATACTTAGGTTATTGGTTGTCCCCGATTTCAATACCTTATGGTGTGTCCATGCTTGGCGAACCGAGCACGAGCCGAACCACGAACGAGCACACTGCGAGCACGATTCTCGTAGCGTGGACGGGCTTGCGAGCCTCGAACGAGCGCTATTGTCAGTTTTTTCACGAACAAAGGGATTCGCATCGTGCTCGTTGTAGGTTAGTTCGTGGCTCGGCTCGTGCTCTATTCGCGTAGCATGGACGCACCATTATAAAATTCAAGTTATGTTCAAAATTCTATAGATTTAAGAGCTTGTTTTTCTCTTTTCAGTTATTTTTTGTTTTACGCAATCGGGTTTTTTTTGTTTCTTTTAATAATTTAATTTATTTCAGACTTTTTAGTTTTATACAGAATGAGTTGTATGTATTAGTAAGTAAATGAGCGGTAAGGTAAAGTAAGGCTAACCACCATCTAAACTCTGTGAGTTACGTACGGTAACCGCTCAGTCTCAGTACCTACTTTCCTTGCATTAAACGTGGTTTTTTGCAGTTTACGTCAAAGTCAGTCAGTCGGGTAAAAAGTAGGTGCTAACGATAAAGCGACTAAAGGTTATGGTAGCTAGCCAGGCGGGTACCTACTATAAAGTACCCTAACACCGTGCTTTGATTTCCTCACGATGTTTTGCTTCCCTGAAAACTGAAGAAGTTTTCCGCCTATTTCCCCATTACCGACAAAACATTTAGACGCAGTTATTGGTTGGTACTGTTATGTATCAGTGAAAAAGCACATAATAGTTACGGAATTTCTCCTCGATGTATGAGACTTAATTAATTATTCAAAAATGTTTTGTTATGGTGTCCTTGTCCTTCTCTTCTTTCACACAACAATGGATTGATATGACTTGCATAGATAGTTTGTAGGGCGGAGTGGGACATAAGTAGCTACTTTAAATCTCTAATGCGAACGCGAGTGAAACCGTGGGGGAAAGCTAGTATTAAATATATGAAAATTTATGTAAATTACCATTTTTTTTTGTTTTTTTTTTAATTAAATGGTCTTGCGTTTGGCCACAAAGGGCGATGACGAAGCCTCGATAAAACACGCTTACCCAGAAGAAACCTATTCACTCTGGCCTTGAAAGTTCCTAGATTGTAGGCGTCAGGAAACAGACGCCGCAAGCAAGTTCTACTCCCTTGCTGTTTGCATTATAAATTAGGATGCAAAACGCTGTGCCCGTATTTTCGGTATGTCAACAACGTACGGATGAAAATTTCCCCTGCATCTTGTGGTTCGGTATAAAAAAGGGGATGGTGGAATAAGGTTGAACAATTCCTGCGCACACTTCAAAATCTATCCTGTAGAATACCAATAAGCAACTTTTCGTCGATGGTCGGTGTCATAATCCTGGACAGTTATTAGGCTGCATTGATATCATTGAATTTATTTATAGCCAACTTCTAAATAGATCAACTCGACGAAAGAGTATTTTGGGATTTTAGAATAATATTTTAACTAAATGTTAGAATAACTATTTCTCTACCTAGATACTAAAAAAACTTATTTCTTCCGCTTTTTTTCATTTTCTAGACCGTTTGTAAGTATCTAGAATATTAAAATCTACCCTGATTTTAAGGGAATGAACGCAAACTATGGAAAAGTTTAATTGAAAAGCTTAAAAAGTTTTCGCTTGTTACCTAAGGAATTGTCCTTGACTTTTATAGCATAGGTCACGTTTGCTTCGCTAACAAATTTAACACGAACCTCAAGTTCTTCCAGAAACGCAATCTCCTCAGCATCCCGCTGTGCCTCCTCACTAGTAATAATCCTTCCATTTCCACTCACTTTACCGGTCAAATTCGCATCCTCTACACCGTCCACTTTGAAATCATTCAACATATGATACGCACTTTTACTATGTCCGAATTTCTGCATCGCCTGCAGCACAGATTTACCTCTATAATTTTGGAGAGTGTTTACACCGCCTGGGTGATCCCGCATGAAGTGTTTTATGTCATAATTTTTTCCGTCGAATTGTACGGGAAAGCGGTCCATGTTTGTGGAGCACCGTCTCGCGGCCCTACGTCAGCCAACTGAATGTTATCAGTAGATGTTTGGGTGATAGCTACAAGTTGTTCCAGCGGGTGCGGGTGTAGCGACTTCATGGGCACGCGTCTCGCTACTTTGACGATTAGTTTAACATTGCTGTTGTTAATGTAACAGAGAAATTAGCGGCGGGCCTAATTGATATGATTCTAATTGTTATCGAGTGGGTGGAAATATGGCATATAAAGTCGCGGTTTATCCTTTTAAGCGGAATGGCCATATGAATGAAATGATAATTAAAGCAGTTAGGTATTTCAGGGTGTCCACTGCAAATACTGAAAAAACTGTCAACTCCGTGACATTTGAATTTTTCCAAAATTCCCCGAGCAACTATGTCAAATATAAAGCAAAGTTTTCGTAAACTTTGGATCGTGTAAGTCCGTGAAGAAATCAGTGCGGTATATTGTCGGCAAAAATAATTCATAAAAAAAAAGTAAAACTTATTTACTTAATAGTTGCGCCCCGCGGTTTCACCCGCGTACCCGAGAGATATAAGTAGGTATTGCTATCGCAGGATAAAAAGTCTCCTATGTGTTAATCCAGAACATATTATATTTATGTGCCCAATTCAATCCAAATCCGTTGAGTTATTGAACCATTTATAATATTAGTGAGATTGATTGAAAAGAGGAAGCATGCATTTACAAGAGGTAAGTATTGAATCATTTTATTTTATTTTATTTTTATTTATTTAAAAAACCAACAGCATTTTTCACATAGAAGGTAACAGGTATAAAATAAACTTAACATAAGCCAATTACAGGTTTTTCTAGATTAATTAAAGTAAAATTAAGTAATAGGAGTGGGTGGATACATTAAATATAAATAAATAAATACAAATATATATTTCCGTATAAACGTAGATGTGTGTACAGTGTGTGAAAGGTGAGAATATAATGCATAAATATCGATCGTTTAAGGCTTGTCAGGTTCTCACAGGGTGGTTTCTTTAATAATTGATAGCTATAATTGCAAATGGCCGCGGTGGCCGTGTGCAGAAATACCAATATACCTAGGTAGGTAACCTTGGCTGTTAGCCTTGGTACTTCTACGTTTATAAATTTTATTTAATATTAGCCGATCGCGATTATGATGTTCCCGCGGAAGTCGACATATTAATAGGGGCAGAACTATTCCATGAAATATATGATGGTCAACGTATCAAGCTGGGGCCCGGCCTGCCGGCCGCTCTGCATAGCATTTTCGGTTGGATACTTACCGGTGCTATCGATGCTGATTTATCGTTACCTCCTATTGCAACGTCTTCCCTATTAGTCACTACATGCAGCCTCGATGAACAAGTTCGGCAGTTCTGGGAAGTCGAGGAACCACCGCGCCTACCTATTACTGTACCCGAGGATGATGTCTGTGAGCATTTATATACTAGTTTAACTTATAGAGAATCTAATGGTCGCTACGTCGTACCACTCCTCTTAAAGGATCGCGATGGCCAGTTAGGTACTTCATATAACAGTTCTTTGTCGCGTTTAACTCATCTCGAAAAAAAGCTTAGCCGTCAAAGTCAACTTAAAATTGATTATATTAATTTCATGCGCGAGTACGAAAGTCTAGATCACATGTATCCTGTACCTAATGCTTCCTTACAAACGGAAAAGCGTTACCTCATCCCGCATCATTGCGTCCTTCGCCCTGAGAGCACAACTACCAAGCTGCGAGTAGTGTTCGACGCAAGCTGCAAAACCACAAACGGTTTATCTTTAAACGACATTGTATTTACTGGACCTAAGCTGCAAGTTGATATCATAGACATTATTACTGGCTTCAGACTACATACGGTAGTATTCACGTGTGACATATCAAAAATGTACCGAGGAATTTTGGTTAGGCCTGAGGATCGCAACTATCAGCACGTGCTATGGCGAGAATCTCCTAGTGATCCCGTAAATGAGTACGAACTCGCGACTGTCACCTACGGAGTTAGTAGTTCACCTTACCTCGCCATCCGTACTCTCCATAAGCTAGCTAATGATCATGGCGTTGAGTATCCACTCGCCGCTGAGGCTCTCCGTCATGAAACGTTTGTCGATGACGTCACTACCGGGGCACCCTCATTAGAGCAAGCTATCGAACTAAAAAATCAACTTGTAAATCTATTAGGATGTGCTCAACTTGAACTTCGCAAATGGAGCAGTAATTCTAAATCTTTTCTTACCACCTTACCAGTAGATCATTGTCAAATTCCAAAGCCTTTCTCAGAAGAAAGCAACAAATCTACGCTTAAAATCTTAGGAGTCCAATATGACCCCGTAGGTGATAACTTTACCTATTCACAATCTCCGATCGAGGATGGCAATGTCACTAAGCGTTATATTTTATCCAACGTGGCTAGAATCTTTGATCCACTTGGATGGCTTACACCATTCATTCTCAAAGCAAAATTGCTCCTTCAAGATATATGGCGTCTCAATCTTTCCTGGGATGAACTTGTGCCTAGAGACATATCCCATGATTGGCAAAATTTCATCTCAGATCTTTACAACTTAACCTGTTAGCTCGCGAATTTATCAGTTGACAACTCCCTTGGCTCGCCGGGGTTCGCGAAATTACGTCAAATTAGCAAATTTGCGAAATGGCGCGCCGCCCCCGCGGTCATATAATCATAAATATCTACGTATTTACAGTATTAATCAAGAAACAGTAACTTATAGCGTCATTCTGAATACATTTTCTTATTGGAATCTTATTGGAATTAGAATGAAGTATTACAAGATTCCAATAAGAAACCTGGAAAAAATGACAACTGTAAAAAAACGGCACTTCATAAACATTTCGAGTTTGCACTTCAAGACGAATAACTCTGTCCACATATTACACACCTTTATATCAACACGAATACACGTTCTATCTAATTAATACATTTGTTTTACTTGTCTCAAATAAGCATCAAAGAGAAATACGATGCTAATGTAAACAATCGCGAGCATAACGTAAACAAACCAATTTTTTTTTGTGTGCGTCTATTGTTCTCTTATTTTATGACTTTAGTGTCGGTGTTGCTGTTTTGTTCGTAAGATAATGTGTCAAACTCGACGAATGTTACAAGATTTAAATAATAATCGATGATAAAAATAAAAAACGAGGTAGATTAGTGTGTCGATATCTAAAAATAGACCTCCATTTTCAGGTCATCGTACACACACTTCGTAAATGAATTTCAAACCATTTTTGATTGTAACACCTTTTATGAGTCCCTAACTTTTATCTCTTAATGTTATAGGCATAAGGTTCAAAAAAATATTTGTTGATAAAAGCCGTTGCATTACGTGAATTTGAATCTCGCGCCGCGACTCAAAACAAAATGAAGTGTGATTAGTGATATTTAACGGATTGCCTGTAAAAGGTGGGTGATATGTGTAGCTTATTAGTTTATCTAACCATTTTAATAATGATTTATATAAATCCTGATGTGTGAAATAAAATTTTCTTGATTATAAACACGTGAGTACTTGCGTGTTTAGATTCAAGGAATTCTAATAACACACATCAGTAATTATATAAATTATTACTAAAACGGTTAGATAAGCTAATATTCTATACAAATCACTCAACTTTTATAGGAAATACGTTAGTTTATCACACTTACACTTTAATTTTAGGCTAGCCTCGGAGCGAGAAAACGCATTCAGCCGTTTTCCACAAAAAATTGACGAAATTCCATTTTTTTTGTACTGGTAGTAACATAATGCGCCCTACAAACGGTTGCGCAATTTAATCCTCTTTATTCACATACCAAACACGTGAGCACTTGAGTACAATACCCAACGCTACGATGTTTACAAAAAAAAGCAATTAAGTGAAATTCGAGCCGCCATTAGCGAGGTCCGTACGGACCTTAGGCGAGCTAACTGCGGTCGAACTGTCAAGGTCCGTACGGACCTTGCGCGACATGAACCCGTTTGGAACTCTGCGGCGCGGTATTACTCACCAAAGTAGTAAATCGTATCCACGCCTTACTTAGTAAAAAACTTAATCTTAATCAAACAGTGTTATTCTCAGACAGTTCGACTGTGTTGTCATGGTTGAGCACGGAACCACACAAACTTAAAACTTTTGTAGCACATCGCGTAGTGCAAATTAATGATTCTATCGTTCCAACTGTGTGGCGACATGTTTCCACTCATGACAACCCAGCCGACATCTGTAGTCGCGGTTTATCATGTTTACAGTTGGCTACTTGTGAAAACTGGTGGTCAGGTCCTAAGTGGCTGACTAGCGAGTCAACTAACTGGCCTGTGTCAGTAGTTGAAAAGCTCGACAACGTCGAAGAGCTTAAGTCGTCGTCACACTTGTGTCATGCCGCTGTAGTGACACCAGATGCTGACGTTCTTGACAACCTCCTGGAACGTTCCTCCACTCTTTTACGTGTAAAAAGAGTAGTAGCTTGGATTTATCGTTTCATTAATAACGCGAAAGTTACACGTTCCGAGCGTAACCTTTCATCTTTTCTAACCGCCACAGAATACGATCAATCTTTACAATGTTTAGTTAAACATGTTCAGCGTCAACATTTTGATGAAGTCATACTTCATCTTAAATCTAATAATCATAAACTACTTCCAAAACATTTATTGAAGCTTTCTCCATTCATTGATTCTCGCGAAGCCTTGCGAGTGGGGGGGCGACTCAAACACACAGACTTACCTGAAAGTGTCAAACATCCATATCTCTTGCCAAAATTATCTCGTTTAAGTACTCTCCTGGTAGATCACTATCATGCAACTTACCTTCATTGTGGGCCCCGCCTACTGCAATCTTTAATTCAACGTCGATTTTGGATACTCGGCATTCGAAATCTTATCAGATCGCGATTATCTAAATGTGTAATTTGCTTTAAAGTAAAACCTAAATCTCTTCAGCCTGTCATGGGCGATCTTCCACCTTCCCGATTGAAATCAGGTCACTGCTTTCAAACAGTTGGAATCGACTTCGGAGGTCCGTTCATGATTAAAGAGAGTAAGCGACGTAACGCTAGAGCTTATAAGGGATATTTGTGCCTCATAGTATGCCACGCAATCAAAGCCGTTCATCTTGAGTTGGTCACCGAATTGACCACCGAAGCCTTTATTGCAGCTTTAGACCGTTTTGTATCTAGGAGAGGCCTTTGTAAATTTATAGTTACTGACGGAGGAACCAATTTTGTAGGCGCCAAGCGCTATCTGTCTGAAGTTTCTGAAATGCTTAGCAAAGAAAGCGATCATATTTCTAATCAACTTTCATCTCGCGGTATAACTTGGAAGATTAATCCACCATCGGGACCTCACTTCGGAGGTATATTTGAAAGTGGTATAAAATCAACCAAATATCATTTAAAACGGATTATCGGATCCCAAATTCTTACATTTGAAGAGTTTTATACTATTTTGACGAAGGTGGAAGCCATGTTGAACTCTAGACCTCTGGTAGAAATCTCATCCGATCCCGGTGAAGTTGACGCTCTTACAGCAGGCCATTTTCTGATAGGCCTACCGTTGGTATCGTTGCCGGAGCTAATGCTAATATAAATTTTTGTAACGGAATTAATAGAAACACCTCAGTAGCCGGGTGGTAATCCTAGCTTGAGGCTTTGAGATCGGTCGTGTGTTCGATTCTCAAGTTGGGCATGGTTGGGCATACCATAACAGAAATTAGTATCGGGGTATGTAAAGAAATGTTAGGGAGAGGATTAATATATAGGTACTTATATCGATATCGAAATTAGGTTAACGATACAAGGATATGTGTCTATGCCGCAGGGTCGTGGGTTCAAATTATTAGAATTATATTGCGTTTTTGGTGAAGGAAAAATCGCCACGAATCTATAGCGCGGTGGTAGGGTACTTTGTAGTACCCGCCTGGCTGGCTACTACCCTATAGTAGTAAATCTGTCGTCAAACACCGGCAGCTGTTCTTGAAAGCCAGTTCTCGGATGTTATGTTATACCTACCTACCTATTTGTTATGTTATATCTACTCATTCTTATTCGTAGTATCTAATTAGTTAATCATAAACGTATATCATTATTGTATTTACCATTCTCACCAGAATTCTATGTACCAAACTGTTATCGATAAGTTAGTTAGTAAATAAGCTATTTAGTTAATTACTATGTAAATAGGTATCAATATAAATATCCATACTATATAATCATTAAACAATTAATGAAATTACTCGGATCCACTCATACAGTTAGTACTGCTTACCATCCCCAAACTAATGGATCTCTAGAACGATTCCACGCAACTCTTCGTGATCATATCCGGATGTATCACAAACGGAACCAGTCTAACTGGGACCAAGTCATTCCATTCGCAATAATGTGTCATAATACCTCTGTCAATCAATCTACCGGATTCACACCTCATGAACTCTTATCTATATATATAAAATGCTTTGTCCTGAATGACTGACTGACAATCAACGCACAGCCTAAACCGCTGATCGTAGAGACCTGAAACTTGGAGGGTCTGTTCTTTGTATGACGTAGGCATCAGATAAGAAAGGATTTTCCGAAATTCTACCCCTAAGGGGGTGAAAAATGGGGGCAAAGTTTGTATGGGACAACGTGATTCCTTGGTCCGATCTACTTCAAACTTTGCATAAACCTTCCTTAACAGAATTGATGCAAGACGAGTTTCGTATTTTATTGAAAATCATCGCCTAACGGGGTCAAAAAGGGGAAGAAAGTTATTTTAGGGGTGATTTTCATCGAAGTTGATATCAAAACTCCTTAGTACTTTTGATTTAAATAACATTTTTTATTTTGACACATGTTTGAAATCCCAATCCGATTTTCACAGATTACAAAATAAGGCAGATGGAGCGAACGGAACACGGGAGCGAGGCCAAAAAAAGCAAATACAAAATTGAAAAACACATACCTACCTGGTATTCTTTATTGAATTTGTATTTGCTTTGTTTAAAAAACTTTATTTAACGGAAAACACTTTCTTTTAAATAAATTAGCATACAGCAGATTTTAAACATAGCAAATACAAATTCAAAAGCGAATACCAGGTATGTGTTTTTCAATTTGTACCTAATTGCTTTTTTTGGCCCGTGTTTCGCGCGCTCAATCTGCCTTTTGTTCTGGAAACTGAAATGCTCTTTAAAATTGGAATGTCAAATATAAAAGAATATTTAAATCGGATTAGAATTCGAAATTTGTTTGGAAGTTCATTTTCTCGGAGTTTTTGGCGGGAACTAGCAGAGTGACGATGCGTTTAAATTTTTATATACATAAATTCGTGTATTTTGAGTTTTATTGCATATTATCGGTGGTATTTTATCCAATAAAGATCAATCAATTTGCACCAGTGAAGTGAAATGAAATGAATTATGTGTATCGTGTCTTTTCAAAAGTCCGTGAAGAGTTTTAGTACATGATCACCACTGTAGGTATAACAAGACTTTTATGGACGGTGACTGACTGCATGAGTTGAGGACTATGTGAAAGTGATTTATTGTGACTAGAACTTATATAATATAATTGGAAATTGGCAAAATACACACCCGTGTGACGCCAAAAAAAAAAGTACATTTTCTCTATTTCATTACAATATTTTGAGTGTAGTTAATTTAATTTCTTTCTCATTTGTTGTTATAATAATTAAATAAGATTTGAGTTCGTTTTTTTGTGTAGGTATAATATAGGTTTTAGTCTTTGATTAAGGATACATCCAGATAGAGAGTCGCAGCTGTGCACGCGTCGATAAAAATACGCTCTAACTGTTAGGGGCTAAATCAAATAAAAATGCAAAATAATGATCAATATTTAAATTTCTCACGATTTTAATTGGAATATTTTAACAACTACTATCATTATGAACGTCATTATGACAAGCAGAATGACGCAGAGGGAGCGTAAAACGTAGCTGTTACGCGCAGCAGCCTATAAAAGTTGGCCTGTTTTGTATATTAGTGTAGTATGGCGACGTTCTTTCTAGGTATATTTATTTCTATGGTTTTAGTTTTAATTTGTAAAAATATCTGTGTTTGATTTGTTGTGTCTAATAATCAGTGGCGTGCATTGGTTTTCGAAGCGGAAAATTGAAACCGTACGCGGGTGAAACCGCGGGGGTCTGCTAGTCTATATATATAAAATGCTTTGTCCTGAATGACTGACTGACAATCAACGCACAGCCTAAACCGCTGATCGTAGAGAGCTGAAACTTGGAGGGTGTGTTCTTTGTATCACGTAGGCATCAGATAAGAAAGGATTTTCCGAAATTCTACCCCTAAGGGGGTGAAAAACGGGGGCAAAGTTTGTATGGGACAACGTGATTCCTAGGTCCGATCTACTTCAAATTTTGCATAAACATTCTTTAACAGAATTGATGGAAGACGTGTTTCATATTTTATTGAAACTCATCGCCAAACGGGGCTAAAAAGGGGTAGAAAGTTATTTTAGGGGTGATTTGCATCGAAGTTGATATCAATACTCCTTAGTACTTTTGATTTAAATAACATTTTTTATTTTGACACATGTTTGAAATCTCAATCCGATTTTCACAGATTACAGAATAAGGCAGATGGAGCGAACGGAACACGGGAGTGAGGCCAAAAAAGCAATACAAATTGAAAAACACATACCTGGGGGGCGATTACGTAACTAAATTTTAATCATTAACAATTGAAATCGGTTCAATATAGCGGTTTTCTGATAACTTTTTTACGTCCTGATAAATGCAAATACAAACGGTGGTTCATTAGAAATGGTGATTCGGTGATCGTTCAATTTTCGCTGAGAACAGTCGTGCAACTCGCGAAGACGCGACCGTGCGGTCCAAATAGTGCAAAGTGCTAACGCATCATAACAAAGCTGGCGAGGCGGCCGCACCGCGATGACCCAGTTATCGTGGCGCACGCTCGTCAGCAAATAATATTGTTAAGGCGAAGATATATTTCGCTAATAAATTTCTCATAATGGCTTCGAATGAATCCCCAGGAAAGAGTAGAATCAAGCTCACAACAGAAACAGAACATCTGCTGTACAAACATTATGGTGAGGAGCGCGAAGAGCGCGAAAAACTGCAAAGCCTAGTAAAGGATTTGCAGAGTCAAATTGAAATTCTCCAACAACAGCTAAAATGCCTTGCGGAGAATAACTCTAAAACAGAAACTACCACCATGGAGATTTCTTCCCCCCATGTTGAATATGGCACGGACGAAGAAGATCTAGCCCGAGAAACTGAGTGGATTCGTGTAAAAACACGAAAGAAGAGAAAATTGAACACCACACCCACTCAAGATAAAACACTCGTCCAAGAACCGAACGTCAGCAATGAAAAGACTAAGAAAGTACCAACGCCACCGCCTATCATAGTTGATGGCATTACTGACTTCCAGATTTTCTACGATTTCCTATCCGAAAACCAGAAACCCGAAGCATTCACCATCAAAATGATGAATGCTAACACGGTCAAAATTAATACAGCAAACGAGGAATCATATAGAATAATAACAAAATCTCTGACTAACAACGATTGCCTATGGCATTCTTATGAAAATAAACAAGAGAGGCCAATACGAGTGATGGCCAAAAAACTTCACTCATCATGCAAACCGGAGAGAATAGTAGAAGACCTTAAAAGCAAAGGTTACAAGATCTTAGAAGCAGTCAATAAATTAAGCTGGAAAACTAAGGAACCACTTAATATGTTCATGCTGACGTTCAATAATGAAGAGCAAATAAATAAAATACATAATATACAAACTATTATGGGCTATAAAGTGGAGATACAGGCTATAAAAACCACCAAACTAGTACCTCAGTGCAAGAGATGTCAGGCTTATGGACATACACAAAGGTATTGCTCCAAAGCACCGAGGTGCGTAAAATGCACAGGTAAACATCTAACCAAAGACTGCAAAAAAACAACTGAAGAAAAACCAAAATGCGTACACTGTGGAGATCCACATCCAGCCAACTATAGGGGATGTGCTATAGCTAAAGAAATCCAACTTATGAGAAACAAAAACTCCAAAAAATCATCTGTAACACACCAACACAAGGTAAACGCCTATGAAAAACAAGATGGTCCTGTCCAGGGTAAGCATATTCAAAGAAAGCTTGATAGATTCACCACTAGAAATATATCTTTCGCCCAAGCAGCTAAAAAAGACACCAAAGTACCTCAGAGTTCTCCAGCAAGTGCTAGCAGTGACAATAAATTAGATGATATCCTAAAGCTCATGTTAGCATTCGATGATAGACTGAAACGAATTGAAAATAGTGCCAAAACAGCTATATTGCAGCCGAAAAAATGAATCCTGTATTAAAAATTATGACGTGGAACTCAAATGGGTTACTAAAACATCAAAACGAACTGCAAGTAATCCTAGACATAGAAAATGTTGATGTGTGTCTAATATCAGAAACGCACTTTACAAAACAATCACACATTAAGTTTAAAGGCTACAAAGTGTATCACGCACTACATCCTGATAATACTGCTAGAGGCGGTAGTGCTGTTATTGTAAAACAAAACATTCAACATCACGAAGAAATAAAATATGAAGAGAAAGAAATACAGTCTGTGGCGATATCTATCAAAACCAAGAGATACCCTATAACTGTTTCAGCCATTTATTGTCCACCTCGATATATAATCAGGAAAGAACAGTATACGACTTTTCTAAAGAGCCTTGGGAGTAGATTTGTTCTAGGAGGTGACTTCAATGCTAAAAACACGTATTGGGGCTCCAGACTAACTACTACTAAGGGCAGAGAATTATTAGGCGCTATGAAAGACATAAAATGTGACGTGGCATCTACTGGAATGCCCACATACTGGCCTACAGATCCCCATAAAATCCCAGACCTCATAGATTTTTTTATCATAAGAAACCTATCATCAAAATATATTAGAACACAGCATAGCTATGATATGAACTCAGATCACTCTGCAATATATTTGGAAATAAGTGAGAATATTTTGTACAATAAAAGCGCTTTGACATTAGTGAATAAGTTTACAGATTGGGAGAGCTTTAAGATAGACTTAGATAACTATATAGATCTTAAGATTCCTCTTAAAACAATGGAAAATTTAAACAATGGAGTCCAAAAGTTCATAGAAGACATTCAAAAAGCAGCTTGGCAAAATACTCCACTCAGGGACAAGAGAACCAAAGGAAATACGTATCCTACTAGAATAATAGAACTCATAGCTGAAAAGAGAAGGCAAAGGAAAATCTGGCATCAATCTAGATGCCCTGAAGATAAAAAAAAGCTTAACAATTTAACAAAAAAAGTTAATAGACGAATACAGGCTTTTAACAATGATTCTACAAATAAACTCCTACAAAATCTGACTAGTGATCGCACCACAGATTACTCCCTGTGGAAGGCCACCAAGAATCTGAAAAAGCCTGTTATTCAAATTCCACCAATCAAAGATGGAAATGGGAAATGGGCACTAAATAACGAGCAAAAAGCTAAAAGGTTTGCAGAGCACCTAGAAACCATATTTCAGCCCAACGATGGTGAAACAAACGAAGTTCTTACTTTGGACAAACATACGATGTCAAATGATACTGAAGAAAATATAAAGCTAGTCACACCTAGAGAAGTTGCACAAGAAATTAAGAAACATGTAAGCCCACGTAAATCTCCTGGCTATGATTTGATAACAGGAGAAATACTCCATAACCTAACAAAAAAAGGAATAGTCAAACTAACGACCCTTATAAATGCCTCATTAAGGTTAAAAAAAGTACCTGACTTATGGAAAGTTGCTGAAGTGATAATGATAGCAAAACCTGGAAAACCACCACATGAAGCTACATCATACAGGCCAATCTCCCTACTGCCTGTCATGTCAAAACTATTTGAGAAGCTGTTGCTCAAAAGAATGAAAGGTATTATTGAAAGTAAGGCTCTCATACCCGATCATCAATTTGGGTTTCGTGAAAAGCACTCAACAATAGATCAAGTGCACAGAATCATTAACACGATCGAACATGCTCTTGAAGAGAAAAAAGTTTGCTCTACTGTGTTCTTGGATGTGGCACAGGCTTTCGACAAGGTCTGGCATGAAGGTCTCATCTATAAGCTCAGAAAAAACCTACCAAAGCAGTTTGCTGATATCTTGGAATCCTATATTTCAAATAGAGTATTTAGAATAAGGCAAGAAGATGCCTACTCTGAACTGAAAGAAATAAGAGCTGGTGTACCACAAGGTAGTGTATTGGGTCCGGTCCTGTATCTATTATACACCTGTGATATTCCTGAACTAGAAAATAACACTATCGCTACCTTTGCTGACGATACTGCCATAATGGCTACAGGGAATAGCCACAAGGAGGCAGCTGATAAGGTTCAAACAGCTATTGATAAAGTTTATAACTGGACAAAAAAATGGAGAATTAAACTTAATGAATCCAAATCTATCCACATAGACTTTAGCAATATGAAACAACAGTATTCTCCAGTCTATATTGATGGCAAACAAATCCCGTATGAGAATACAGCTAAATATCTCGGCATGACGCTTGATGTAAAGTTACGCTGGAAAGCTCACGTCAAGAAGAAAATCGACGAATTACACCTACGGTATAAAAGAATGTATTGGCTGCTTGGAAAACACTCTAAGCTGTCAACACACAATAAACTTGTATTATACAAACAAGTCCTTATGCCAGTATGGACTTATGGTATACAGCTATGGGGCTGCACCAAACAGAGCAATATTTTAATTATCCAACGATTCCAGAACAAGGTACTGAGGGAAATAGTGAATGCCCCTTGGTACATCAGAAATGTCGACCTCCATCGGGACCTAAAAGTAGAGTTCGTACAGACAGTGATTAAAAAATATGCAGAAGCTCACCACAACCGGCTTCATCATCATGTGAACGTTGAGGCAATCCAGCTCCTCGATCACACAGATATAGTGAGACGACTCAAAAGAACTAAACCCTTTGAGTTAGTGTAGTGATAGTTAAAAAAGTGTAACATAGTCCAAGTGCTACATATAAAGAACACAAGAACAAAGTGTCTTCCCCTTAATAGAGACAATAAGAAAAGTGTTAATGGACACATTCTTAGATATAGTCAATATAGAAGTTTATGTTAAATATAAATTACTTATTAGCCTAATATTAAGGCTAGATTGTAGTATGAATAGGGAACACTAAAGAAGGTGTAACTTAGGATAAAAAAAAAAAAAAAAAAAAAAAAATTAGAAATGGAACCATTTCCGATTTTGTAATATTTCTACCGATTCAGAGGTTATTTCAATCGGAATTTCTTTGCAATAAAGTTACGTAATCCACGTACTTTTATTCGCTTTTGAATTTGTATTTGCTTTGTTTAAAAAACTTTATTTAACGAAAAACACATTCTTTTTAATAAATTGGCACACAGCAGCTTTTAAACATAGCATATATAAATTCAAAAGCGAATACCAGGTATGTGTTTTTCAATTTGTACCTAATTGCTTTTTTGGCCTCACTCCCGTGTTTCGCGCGCTCTATCTGCCTTTTGTTCAGGAATCAGTCATGCTCTTTAAAATTGGAATGTCAAATATAAATCGTATTAGAATACGAAATTTGTTTGGAACTTCATTTTCTCGGACTTTTTGGCGGGAACTTGCAGAGTGACGTTGCGTTTTCATTTTTATTTTCATAAATTCGTGTATTTTGAGTTTTATTGCATATTATCGGTGGTATTTTATCCAATAAAGATCAATCCATGTGCACCAGTGAAGTGAAGTGAAATGAATTATGTGTATCGTGTCTTTTCAAAAGTCCGTGAAGAGTTTTAGTACATGACCACCACTGTAGTATAACATGACTTTTATGGACGGTGACTGACTGCATGACGACTATGTGAAAGTGATTTATTGTGATTAGAACTTATATAATATAACTGGAAATTGGCAAAATATACACCCGTGTGACGCCAATGAAAAAACAAAGTTCATTTTCTCTATTTTATTAGAATATTTTGATTGTAGTTAATTTAATTTCATTCTCATTTGTTGTTATAATAATTAAATAACATTCTTTAAGTTCGATTTTTTAGTGTAGGTATAATATAGGTTTTTAGTTTTAATTGTAAAAATATCTGTGTTTGATTTGTTGTGTCTAATAATCAGTGGCGTGCATTAGTTTTCGAAGGAGAAAATTCAAACCGTACGCGGGTGAAACCGCGGGGGTCTGCTAGTCTTAATATATAAAATGATAAACTGATTGTTGATATATCAACGCACAGCCCAAACCGCTGGACCTAGAGATTTGAAATTTTGCACACATATACCTTATACAGTGGAGGCATCCACTAAGGAAGGATTTTTGGAAATTCCACCCCTAAGAGGGTAAAATAGGGGATGACAGTTTGTATGCAAGTCCGTCAGTTTTGAAGTTAGGATCTTCAAATTTTGTGTTTAGGCTGACGATTGAAAATTAATGTATAGTTATCTCAGCGTTTGTGACAATTCCACCCCCGAAGGGAGGAAAAGGGGGATGAAGTTGGGTATGCAAGGCCTTCAATTTGAAAGTAAACTTCACTAAATGTATTATTATACGGTGTAGGCATCCACTAAGGAAGGATTTTTGGAAATTCCACCCCTAAGGGGGTAAAATAGGGTATGAAAGTTTGTATGCAAGTCCGTCAGTTTTGAAGTTAGGATCTTCAAATTTTGTGTTTAGGCTGACGATTGAAAATTTATGTTTAGTTATCTCAGCGTTTGTGATAATTCCACCACCGAAGGGAGGAAAAGGGGGATGAAGTGGTTTATGCAAGTCCATAAATTTCAAAGTAAACTTCACTAAATATATAGTGTAGGCAACCACAAAAGAAGGATTTTTAAAAATTCCACCCCTAACAGGGTAAAATAAGGGATGAAAGTTTGTAAGCAATATATCAACGCATAGCCCAAATCGCTGGACCTAGAGATTTGAAATTTTGCACAAAGATACCTTATACAGTGTAGGCATCCACTAAGGGCCGTAAGATCAATAAAAGCTTAAACTGTTGATTTCGCAATCGAAGATCAAGTTTAAAGTATGGTTTAATCTTTTGTCATAAGATCGAATAGAAAACATCGGGAGATTAGCTAAACTACGATTAATCTATTATAAATGGCAACACTGACTCATTTCTTAAGATTTCATTCATTCGTTCATGAAAATAATGACAGCATGTGTTCAAAATTCAAAATTCAAAATCATTTATTCAAATAGACCTTCGCAGGCACTTATGAAAAGTCTGACTCTAATACTCTAATACCGGTTCGGAAGGTTGCATTTGCTGAGAAGAGCCGGCAATAAACTCAGCAATTACTCTTTTCAAAACAGGCTTAGATTCATTACATAATATTTACATTCTAATCGCACTGAAAACAATTGCGTGCCCCGGCGCGGCGGCAAAATTACAAAGTAGACTGAATAAATATTTAATAAGTAAATAAATAGCAAACTTAAGCAAACCAGCCCCCACAAGCAGCACCTGTTCACAAGTATGACGCGTGTGGCAGCCATCGCCCTCCTCGCCATATTGGAGGGAAGTGAGCGACCCGTCACACGATGACGTTATTTTGACATTGACAGATGTACCACTGACATTTAAAATTCCACATTCCTGTCGTTTGTACATGGTTTGCGCCACGTTTGCGCCGTGCTATTTTCTGATTTATTTAATTATTACTTTTTCTTTGTTATCAAACATTACTGATGCCTTGAAAATAATAGTGCGAATCTTCTGCACATCTGAAACGGAACTTTAAGAGACGGTTAAGAGATATTCCAATGATTTGGAAAATTAAAAAAACAGACCTAGTTAGTGAATAATAAATTAAGCCGATTCAATATCCGAATCGGAATCACTGTTGTAATTTTCCATTTTAATTTAATACCACGACACAGACAAGCACGAATTCACAAACAAAACAAAAAACAACATGCGGCCATATTGAAATAAACGTCAACGTATACAGTTTAAACCCTACTCGAGAGTTTAACCGTAGTGCTGGTCCAGTTTAAACTAATCTATAGTTTAAACTGTCAGTGGTAGTTTAACTACAATTGATCTTAAGAAATAATCTAAAACGGAAGATTAAACTCTGTTCTGTAGTTTAAACTGCTATTGATCTTACGGCCCTAAGGAAGGATTTTCGGAAATTCCACCCCTAAGGGGGTAAAATAGGGGATGAAAGTTTGTATGCAAGTCCGTCAGTTTTGAAGTTAGGATCTTCAAATTTTGTGTTTAGGCTTACGATTGAAAATTAATGTATAGTTATCTCAGCGTTTGTGATAATTCCACTACCGAAGGGAGGAAAATGGGGATGAAGTTGTTAATGCAAGTCCTTCAATTTGAAAGTAAACTTCACTAAATGTATTATTATACGGTGTAGGCATCCACTAAGGAAGGATTTTTGGAAATTCCACCCCTAAGGGGGTAAAATAGGGGATGAAAGATTGTATGCAAGTCCGTCAGTTTTGAAGTAAGAATCTTCAAATTTTGTGTTTAGGCTGACGATTGAAAATTAATGTTTAGTTATCTCAGCGTTTGTGATAATTCCACCACCGAAGGGAGGAAAAGGGGGATGAAGTGGTTTATGCAAGTCCTTAAATTTCAAAGTAAACTTCACTAAATATATTATTATATAGTGTAGGCAACCACAAAAGAAGGATTTTTAAAAATTCCACCCCTAACAGGGTAAAATAAGGGATGAAAGTTTGTAAGCAATATATCAACGCATAGCCCAAATCGCTGGACCTAGAGATTTGAAATTTTGCACAAAGATACCTTATACAGTGTAGGCATCCACTAAAGAAGGATTTTTGGAAATTCCACCCCTAAGCGGGTAAAATAGGACTTGAAATTTTGTATGGAAGTCCGTCAGTTTTGAAGTTAGGATCTTCAAATTTTGTGTTTAGGCTGACGATTGAAAATTAAAGTAAAGTTGTCACAGCGAATTGATAATTCCACCCCCGAAGAGGGAAAAGGGGGATTAAGTTGTATACGAAAATCTTTCATTTCCATAGTAAACATCACTAAATTTATAATTATACAGTGTAGGTATCCACTAACGAAGGATTTTTCAATATTACACCTCTATGGGGTAAAATAGGGGATGCGATTTTGTATGAAAGTCCATTAGTTTGGAAGTTAGGACCTTCACATTTTGTGTTTAGGCTGATGATTGAAAATTAATTTATATGTGCCTCAGCGTTTTCGATAATTCCGACCCCGAAGGGGTAAAAAAGGGATGAAGTTGTGTATGGAAGTATACTAAATTTATTATATAAACTTGGAATATAATTAAAATTTGGAAACTAACGCAAAGAATATCGGTGTTGTTGGAATTTGATCCATTAATGAGTGAAAAGGGGGATTAAATTTTGTATTTGAAGTTCTTTATTTTCGGAGTAAAAATCACTATAATCTCTGCTTATGGTTGGAAACTAACGCAACTTTTCGGTTTTCGAATTTCGGTTTCCCTTGACCCCTTCAAGGGTTGAAATTCGTAAAGGGGGATGAAATTTTGTATTTAAGCTGTTCATTCACATAATTTTGTATTCAAGTAAAATAATGTACACGTGTATCAAGTTATTAAGAAGCCTACTGCCGCCCATCTATCTGTCTGTCTGCCACGAGAAAAATTCTCAGCTGTCTGGTTGAGGAACTTTTGGATAGATCTCCGCCCGTGTCGATCCGTCTGTCTGTCTGTCTTCTACGGGTAATTTTTAAATTATTATTATTATTTAAATTTAATACTAAGGTGTCAAACAAGCATACGGCCGGTCTGATGGTAAGCGGTCACCGTATGTATCACTCGTGCGTTGCCGACCATACAGAAATATCTTCACACCCTGGCGCCATGGCGGGGAGCTCATTCCACAGCCTGAGTTTACGCGCTAGAAAACTCCTTTAAAACCGCACAGTAGAAACCATTTCGGTTCCAATATATGAGTATGGACTCCCCGTCGATGGCGAGAGTTGCGATGGTAGAAGGTAGCCCGTGGGCATCAAGTCAAACAATTCTTCAGAGAACTGTCCGTTGTACAAGCGGTACACACATAAGGAGGCAAACTCTCTCCTCAGACTGACAGACAGACAGAAACATCTCAGCTGTCTGGAAATTATTGAGGAACTTGTGGATATAGGTGTATTCGTCTGTCTGTCCGTGTGCCATGAGCAAATATCTCAGCTGTCATGAAATGGTTGAGCAATTTGTGGATAGGTCTCATGGCGTAATTTTAGATAAATAATCCCGATCTCGACACCTCCCAAAAAAAACATATTTCTTCTTCAGCTAATCGGACAGTGTATGTATGCATATTTCTGCCGGTAGATTTTCAGATCTTCTTCAAATCGGGAACATAAACTTTCCACAAATAGATGGTACACATACCAAGTTAGGTATGAAATGTATACTGACTGATGTTACTATGAACACAAACCGATAGAGTGGTTATGCGCGAGAGACACATTATGACTCCCAAAAATGACCAACCCGCTGCGATCAATGAAATATTGCCACCATGGTCGATATGGATGAGTCGGTTAATTATCCTATTCAATTTTTTAACTCTCTTAATCCGCCGGGTAATCCGTTTCATGCATGTACCTGCTCCTGTCATATTGATTAGAAATATACGGCCTCCAAAATTGTGCTGTAGAACTTGACTACAAGCAACAGTTCTCCGGCGCAATGTTATTGAGGCCAAAATATTAACTGGTTCTGCCAGAGGAGAAACAGTCTCGTGCCGCGTATACCATTGATCCCAAAGCACCTTCCGTTTGAATTTAAAAGATTACAGTTCCTTATCGAGGTTTGCTTCGCGATGGCTATTAATAAATCACAGGGAAGAACTCCGAAATTTGCTAGAGTTTATTTGCGGCAGGACTGTTTCAGTTTTATGTGGCATGCTCGCATGTAAGCTATCAATCTTCCTGAACTTTTGTCAAATATCACACGTAGTGGCGGGCTATAGCCATGAACAAAGCTCTATATTGTTACAATGATTCATATCTAGAAAAAAGAAATAATCTACGCGGACGAAGTCGCGGGCTAAAGCTAGTTCGGATATAAGCCACGTTCCCTTTATTCACTCAAAGAAACAAACGATTACACCACCCATGACTATCTACGAGATCTCAATGAAAGATTAAAAATTTCACGTGACATTGCTCGCCGAAATCTCGAATCTGTAAAAGAAAAGGCAAAAGAACGATACGATAATAACATCAGAAATATCGCTAAATTTGACATCGGTGACAAAGTAATGCTGAAAATTCCAAATCCCAATAACTTAGACTGTAAATGGGACGGTCCGTATACCGTCAATAGAATAGGTTTTAATGAGAATTATGTCATTCAAACATCGGGGAAAAATCTTAAAGTGCATGCGAATCGTTTGCGACCATTGCACGATTTCACTTTGAATACATAAATATTTCATTCTAGGTTAAGAATTTAGTTATTAGTATTATAAATATTTAAGTAGCTCTAACTCTGTTTCAGGGTGACTCGCATCATGGCACACCCAACCTCTTACTCTAGTTCTATTAATGTATATCAATATATGAACAACCCTTACATTCGTTTCATAGTTTGCTCCATTATTAAATTATTATTCTACATCTTTATATACAAACTTTTTATTTTTACAAAGAATTCTTATATTAACAGATTTACAAACACTCAAAGCAATTAATTCAGGATTTATTTTACTTTTCAGGTACTCCGCAACTATTGTTGATGGAGCTACCCAAATAAACCCTATACCTTCCAATTCAGGACTACTTTGAAGAACATGGTAACATTCTAGTGTCCGAAAATTCTTGGAAATTAATAATATATAATTAATAATTTAGAACCATTATTCCTAGCTCGCGACTCTATCAAAAGACTTGTAAATAATTATCAAAAGACTTGTAAATAATTATCAACTCCTTATCACTCCCTTTTCAATTTTACCAAGCGTTATCACAACTAGCTCTTTCATTGAACTAAATTTGGCTAAAATCAACTCCAGACTTGATGAAATCAATTACTATACAGAAAACAGAAGATACAAACGCGAACTTTTAGATGGCTTAGGTTCCGTTCTTAAATGGCTTATCGGCACACCCGATGCCAAGGACGCCAAGCATTATGATGAATGTATTAAACTACTAGAACAACAACAACTCTCGACTAACGATATTCTGAAACAACAACTCCAAATCATTTCCTCGACAATTACTAACTTTAACCAGACCATACGGAAAATTTCCTACGACGAACACATCATAAATGAAAATCTTAGTAAACTTAATGCATACATAAATTCAACGAATAATCTTATATTCAATTTAACTATTTCCGAAGAAATATCAACCGTATCGATTCAAGTTTTAGAAGCCATAACATCTCTAGAAAAAGATATAGACGATATTATTACAAGTATATTATTTATAAAATCAGGCGCAATACATCCGTCGGTTATATCGACGATACGTCTATATAAAGAACTTCTCGCCTCTAATTCTGCCAGACTCAATCAAAACTTAGTTGCCCCAATAACTTTAACAAATATTCACCAAATTCTCGAATTCGCATCTATAACTTCTTATATTTATATGAACAAACTTATATATGTATTAGAATTTCCCCTCGTTACTGACGATAAATTCACCCTTTACCATCTCTATTCTATTCCTATTCGACAACCTGACTCATCCCTGTATTCCACAATCCTTCCTGAGCAAACATATCTTGCCATAACTACCAACAGACAGCAGTACATCACCACGAGCTCGCTGACAAAATGCAAGGACTTCGCACAAAACTTCAAAGTCTGCAAAGATCTTCTCATCTATAACATCAACACAAGACCAACTTGCGAAACGAAAATCTTAACAACAACAAATCAAAATGTACCCGAAATCTGCGAAGTAACTACATTCTCTGCAAATATAAACACATTTCAAGCTCTAAGAAACAACAACTGGATCTTCATTCTAAAACATAATATTCAATATGCACTGGAATGCAAAGGCAAGACAACTCACGTTGAAATCTCAGGAACAGGCATCATCACACTAGAACAAGGATGCAGAATGTACACAACCCTTGTAACATTACTGGCTGAAGAAACCAAATCACTAAACATCAGCCACCCTATCATCACGGTAGACCTTGAAGACAGCTGCATCCCTGAAAAAGTTAACATTCAACACCCAGATCTTCTATCAATAAAGGTCAATAATATTCCACTGGATTCTCTCAATACAATCAGGGAACAAATAAAAACCCATTCCAAATTACTGAAAAGTAATCAAACAACATTTTACGAAAAATATACCACAAAATTTTCTTTCATGGGTGCAATAATAAGCCTCATTATGTTGATCTATCTGTGTTTCAAATGCTGTAAACACATTCCATTTGGTATAACATCTACAACATCGCATCGAGATGGCTGCGTACAAATTTTTAACAACTGCTTCGATCGCTCTCGTCGCCGCCAACACATCGAAATCCCCATGAACAACATGAATACTACTTCATGCATATCCGAAGACGAAGACGAAGTCACTTCAGAACAAACTCCACAAACATCGAGCAAATCCGCTCAATCTTTATTCTAAGGGGGGAGGTGTTATGTTATACCTACCTACCTATTTGTTATGTTATATCTACTCATTCTTATTCGTAGTACCTAATTAGTTAATCATAAACGGATATCATTATTGTATTTACCATTCCCACCAGAATTCTATGTATCAAACTGTTATCGATAAGTTAGTTAGTAAATAAGCTATTTAGTTAATTACTATGTAAATAGGTATCAATATAAATACAGTGGCCGGCAAACAACTTGAGCCATGACCTTGAGTGCGCAGTAGACGATTTTAAGGTGTCGTTGGTGGAAAGAGAGGTGCGCGGGGGCATTCTGTCGGCACGCGTCCACGCTATTGGCCGAGCATGAGTGTACATGCGCGAACTTACCCCCACTACGTCGACTTTGGCTCAAGTTGTTTGCCGGCCTCTGTACATGTATCCTTCGTCCCTTCCTCAGTTCCATTCCTGACTCTATCGTGTTAAGCATAATTATCTTAATAATTGTAAAAGCGTTATTTTCTTATAATAAAGGAGACGTCCAAAAAATGTATGGGGCTTGGTACTAAAATAATTAATAATTTGAACCACAATCTGAGCTATATAGGCAGAAAGTACGTAATTTTTTAGATTTTTTAGAGTAGTTAAAAAAATTTTAGAGCTCTCCGTTTTTTTAAAAACTGAAACTGAAAATCGAGTGGCGGAAAAAAAAAGATGAGTTGGCAACACTACAAACATTATCTAAGGGTTGGTAGCTCAGAGGAAGTTTGGTTGGTAGCCATGTGGCGTGTGTGTATGTTACAAAGTAAATGAGAGTTCATACAAACGTCATGTCATGATGTCTGTCATTATTATGACAAAACAGATTTGACTGACCTTATAACGACACGTTTTGATATTGCAATGCATTTAAATTATTCAATAGTTTTCGATTTAATTACATGGAGCTGTATGCAGGTGAAATTAAAATAAAAACTCAAAGTCCTCAATAGAAACGGCAATTTTAGCTACATCATAATATATATATTGGTCGGGAAACGAATAACAAAAGATACTTTGCGTTTTATTTTTGCTGAAACATTTTTCACTTTTTAACAAAAACGGAGGGCTTAAAAAAATATTTTTATCATAGTCTAGTAGCTTTATCAATAACCTTTCTAATAAGGTATATCACATTGCTGTTCAAATTTCTTCAGAATATTATACCACTATTATCCGTCTCCTTTATCTTTAACAAGTTTAAGTTTTTCGCTACATAACAAGGTACTATTTTTTATTTTGCTTTCTAATTAAGTTACTTATTATATAAAACATGCGAGTTATGTAGGAGAAATAACACCGATGGTCTGGAGCCAGTTTTTTATAGATTGGGTCACGAGGGTAGGGTTGCCATCCGTCTGGGTTTCCCCGGATTTGTCCTAGTTTAGAGGGCGTCCGGAGAACGTCCGGGGCGGGGTTTTATTTATTGTCCATTTTTAAAAGTTTTGAAGTCCCTACAAACAAAACAATTTTTTATTTTATCGACTAATTTAAAAAAAAGCACTGTTAACAGGTCCGGGTTCCAAGTTCCAAAATCCGGGGTTTTCAAGCTTCTGGTCCTGGTTGGGAACAGCAAATGCGAAGCACAGACCACTATAGGGGATACTACGTATATGCGAAGTGTGTCTTCAAGGTAGATAGAGGTGTGTAACTCATCAAAAATACGCGAGCTGCAGAACAGCTCACGGCTCAGGTGTGTGAGCCGGTTCAATGACTCAGCTCGCAGATCAGCTCAATGTACCTATAGTCCACGATACACGCGCACGCTCACTGCGTACCGCGCGTCGAATTGAGCCGACTGAGCCGCCGCGATTTAGTCGACTTCGCCGAGCAACTCTTTTCATACTTTAGAGTTGTTTTTTTTTTTGCATGATCTGATCTGAGAGTTATGTTACATAGGTATTTAATTATTGAATGTAATTATTATTTAAATGTTTCAGAACGAAATAATAATTCGTAGATTAGTATTACAAGAATATAATCTATGGAGGGAGTCGCAGATACAATAGGAGTTGGATTGAGCCGTGAGCTAGTCATTATGTTGTTGAGCTGTAGCTCAGCGGCTCAAACCCGAGTGATCTGATTCATTGAGCTGGTTCAGAGCTGAGTTACACACCTCTAAAGGTAGAAGGTAGGCGTTCGTTAATCTCGCTCGAACGATATTTGTACTTCAAAAAAATATTTTTTGAGAAAGATGATTCACATACTTCATTATGTCGAGCCAAACATATTGGCCATCATAGCTATTTTTTTTTTGCAAATTTCATACATTTCTGAAACATACGAGTGTATGTATACAATCTTTATACAATATTTCTTTAGGTCGCCATCTTTTCAAGTCTAATCAAAGCGTTTGTGTGCAGGCCTCAAAAACTATTTAAATCACATCAGTCATTAGGTAGGACTTAGGTACTTGTATTATCTGTACTAGGTAACTTAGAATATTACTTATTTAAATTCTACGTGGCTTAAAAACTTATGAATATAGGGATAGTTATATACGTAGTATTTATATACTCTGAGGTTATATGAAAGTAACACCTACTTTCAAATAACTATATTTAACAAAATATTTGGCAGTCCGAGGTTCGACCTTCCGCGGTCCGCCTGTTGCAGACCGCTGCCCTACTTCCTTTTGGTACAGTTACTATACTCTTTGCCTACAGCCACAGGGTCCATATGAACTATTTCAACTACTATACACATGTGATGCAATAAATAAAATAATAAATATCAGCTCATCCACTGCCATCTAGTGGTATTATTTGGAAATATAATGAGCACCTAAGTTTTTAGCATAGAGTAAATAGTATACTATGTACGTATGTACAAGTTTTTAGTATGGGATTGTGTTGGGTGTTACACCAGATAAAAATACAGAGATTTTATGAATGGCATATTTTAATTTTATTATTTCAACAAACTTTCATTTAACATTTTACACATAATACATTTAGGGATTTTTTTATTTGGATTAAATAAGTAAACATTTTTAAATAAATTATAAGTCCATAGGCACAGCTTTTGCAGCAGTAACATAATATTTAACAGGTGTAAAATTAAAGCTAAAATTATCACAGTTTGGCAATTCTGAATATTTGTTCTGAAGATACACCATACAGGCTGATGTGTACTGTTTCTTTCTCTTCATTTCATTTATTTGTGACAAAAGATCTTCTGAAGGGTTACTCAAGAGTTGAACCATTTTATCATTGTCAAAAGATTTAAAAGGGCAGCCACCCTCCGAACATGAGTTAACACCAGCTTGGATATGACTGCAGTCCACTGAAGGATAGCTTTTTCTGCAGCCCTCCAAACCATACATATGTCTTATACCATACAAAAACTTCTTTTCATCTTTAGACCAAATGTGGCAACAACTGTGGTGACCATTCGGACTTCTACTATATTCTCCTCGCCAGAATTCTATAGACTCTTCTACTGGCATACCAATGTCCTTCAAAAATAAGCTGTAGTGAAACCGTTGCATATGAGACAGTCTGTGCTTTTGACGTAAACTTATGTGAAGGTTTTTCATACATAGAGGGAATAATGCTACAGCTTTATCAACATCACTGTGAGTCAATACATTTTTGACCTTATTAGTGCCAGGTAGTTGCTTTTTCAGCTTCAATAAAAGCTCCATAATTCGTGGATCACGCCTTAGTGGACTTAAATCAGTTGATTTTATTCTAAATTTTAAATTTGTAGAAAAAAGCATTGATAAGTAACTTTTCCATTTGCCACATGGTATTCTAGCCAAACCATTATTTAGTTCAACTTGCCGTTTTGCTACTAAAGTGAGGCAATACTTGAAATTCACACTAATATTATGCAGACTACAGTCCATGGAATGAACAGTGGATGAGACATGCTGAGCCAAGTCTTTCAGTGTTAAGTGCTGACATAAAGCTTGCAGAGGATGCAAAAAGGAAGGAATATTTTCAAACTTCTTCAATATTCTAATTATTTTCTTGCTAAAACTACGTATGTCATAGGCGGCAAGAGCGGCCAAACGCCGCGAAAACAACTCTACTTCCGCCTGCATACAAAAGTTAGTAAACCCTATGTTTTCACTCAAAATAGTCACGATACATAACATAAAGTGTCCCACGTTGTCGTAAATGCTACCTTCAACAACATATTCGTTGTAAGCAACTGTATCACCATTTAAAATTGCTTTCAGGTATTCTAGTCTCTTGACGACTATATCTTCCAGTAAATGCACCGGTATATCGCCTTTGACTGCAGTTAAATAGAAAAAAGACATTATTGGTTAAAAAACCTTACGTAAGAAGAAATAATATATTTTTTAAATAAAAATAATTCATTGATTTGAACTAATTTGGAGCGAAGATTTGAAGATTTCTTGAAAAGTAAATAAAATTGTAAAAATATTATCTATGAATGTCAATTTGACATTTATACATAATGGCCACATTCCGAATTGTATAATATCGCTCATAGTGCGCAAAGCAATAATTTGTGTACCGAGTTAGATATCACGTTATTGACAGCTGAGAACTGTCAACAATTCGGAACGCTCGTGAACGCGCTCACAGTATTCAAAACAGAACATCTCCTTATTATATTTTATTAGTTGACTCGCAAAAAGGAATATCCGCTTTATTATTATTTTTCTATCATAAAAAGTATCTTTGCCAAATAGAAAACCAAGAATCTTATTAGATTTTATAAGAAATCCTGCCCGGACCACAGTACGTCTATGGCCCGGACGCTCCGGAATCCGAGGAAACCCGGACGGATGGCAACCCTAGTTCAACATCACTACTGACACTTTGACAAATATGGCGCTCTACACACGGTCGAGTGCGTAGATTGAGGATTAGGTAGATATGCCACTAAAATAATAATAATTACGAAAGCGAGATACGTATATGTCAAAACGTGTATGTGTGAGCAGGACTAAGCATATTTTGTTGTCCCTATCTCGCGTAAGTTTCTATTCTTGACATCAGTGTCAAAATCAGTGTCGTTGAACTCGTTGATGGCAAGCAATTTTCTAACCGACCAAAGTGTGAGGCTTAGTATTGTGGGTGGTTAACTATGGTACTACCTGTCATTCGTAAATAGTCGGATTATAAGTTGATGGGGATACAAGCATTTTATTATTTTTACCACTTTAAAGAGCGTGTTTTATTTTTTGTAGTTTTAATCCACGTAAGTTACATTAGTAATTTGTTTTATATATTTATACGTAAGTTTGATACAAACATTAAAAATAATTACTTTGGAAATAATAACTTATAAATAACGACGATGATACATGGAAGCAATATATGTAGGCATGTCCCTAATTTTTAAACCACCAAACATAATAAAGAGGATCATAATATGCATACATATTTTCTATTTCAGATAAAATAAATAGAAAACAGATATATAGGTAAATAAATATTTTTTCTCCTTCAGATCCGACAGGCTCAACCGAGTAACTCTAAATATGAAACTTCGGGAGTTTATATGGAAGCAAAGGATAGTTTGGTATAATTGTCTCACCTATCAGTTGCCTAATCAGTCTTCACCACATATTATAAAATGAAGTGGCTTTCCGTCTGTTTGTCCACTAACTCCTTCTAAACTACGATTTTCTATAATATGTAACAGGCCTTAGAGCGGTTCCGCCTGTCCGATACGAATCCGCGAAAATACAAATCTAGAAAACTCGGACCGAATTCGGATATTGCTTTTCGCACTACCTTCAACCCAAATCCGTAATTCAGACGTAATTTTACGCAAAACCACAGTAGAGCGTTAACATCGTTGATTATCGAGTCCTTTCAATAGGCGTCAACTTGCGCAATGCTATTGTACGTAAAAAATAAAAGCTATTGTACGTACGAAGACATTATTAACATTAACATATAAAGTATTAAATTAACTATTTATTAACCACGCCCCGGCCGAATATTTAATCTTATACAATCAATACCTGAGCAGGTTGTGGTCAAAACGTGATAAGTCCCAACGTCACAACAACTCATAAAAAAAAGTCTTCTAGTCCTTATGTCTCTTAAGGTCTTAATTAAAGTATACTTCATCAATCCCGTGTTTTATTTTGACTTCTATGAAGTTATAACAGTATCATCTGCCCCCCTAGACAAGATGGTTGTCGACAATCGTCATCGTTAGTAAACGATCAACCTTTGTATGGGATTGACACCTGTCACACCCATTGTACATTGTTTTACTAAAACCAAAATACCCAATACCAGTTTACCCACATAATGGGGTAAAAGTGTAAATATGGCAGTATTAATTGTATGTAGCTTTCTTCTTCACCATTCGCTGACAGCATATCTACCTAATCCTCAATCTACGGTTCGAGTGGTCAACAATCGAATAAACATCTCCCCGCTCTATTATTTACGACAGCTTTAGAGCAAGCATTAATGTCTAATTTGGATGTATGAGCCCTAATGTGGGCTTGGTTGCCAAAATTAAAAATAAGAAGAAGAAGAAACATAATCTGTGGTTCTGGATAGTGATGTATTCAATCCAGTGAACACGAGTCGTATTTATTTATTTATTATTTATTATTTATGCAGGTATCGATAAAAAATCGATTCATTAAACTTATTAAAAAAGAAAAAACTATACTCTATGAGATGTAGGATGGTGCATGTGACACATGGTGTTTTATGAGATTTCTCACTTCACAATGATTATTTATATAATAGACAGGGATACCTTAATAAAATGAAGGATAATGAAATATTTTGTGTAGAATATCAGAGTATTCTAGTGAAATTTAACAAGATATGGGTTAAAAACCTTGCATTTCCACGCACCATCCTACGTTAAGCGGAGTATAGATTCGTAACTGGGCCAAAGACTGTATGTAAATTAACGATATTTGATTACAATATTATTGATGTATATACACATCCAAAATGGATCCTTGATATTAGTCACCCCTCAAACATGGGTCCTGGCTACGGCCCTGACACTTAATAATAAATCCACCAGTATATTTTTCAATTTGAATGAGTATTTATTTTTGTTCTTGGTTCCAAAATAAAGAACTTTATTTAAAAAGAAAAGCTAGAAGCTGTGGCCCATTTATCCACATCACTGCTCCGTAGGTAAGTCATCAATAGTAACATGCACTGGTTCAAAACCTTTGTCTTTGACTGCTTGCAGCATATATAAACGCAGTCACTCAGTGAGCTAAACGAGCAAAGTATGCCTGTATGCTCAAAATTTCTCTACGTGACAGAGTCTGAAACGAGGACATTCGTAGGATATAGCTCGAAGAGTTAGTAAGCTGAATTGGTCATGTGCAAGCCACATCAAAGTTTATTCAATTTAGGCCCCAGAAGGGCACTTATGAAGGTCACATTTACTGAAGTTACCAACGGTTCGGAACTCGGCCTTCAACTGAGAAGAATTCAGCAAGAAACTCAGCAAGGTTACATGTTTTTAAATATTTTTTTGACAATATGACTATGTTTGGCTTTTTTCCAAATAAATAACAATAAAAAAGAAAACATACGCATAAAAATCGCTCGAAGAGCTGATTATACGATAGGGAAGAAAGGTTTTCGAGTGGTAACAACGTACTGGAATGTGCCAAACAGAACAAAAGGTTCAGTGTTTATTATAATACCGCAGCACACAAACTGTTCTGTATGAGCTTTTCCTATAATTTCGTAATACGAGTTCCCAGCTCACCTACTTTAAACTGCAACCTGTAGTCTATGTTTGGTTGAAATAAATAGGTAATTAATCGAAAGTGAAAAACCATTGATATGTAAGCAGTCTTGTCAAAAAGTAATCTGATTATTGATTACAATATATTTCAGGACCTAGACTAAGGCTAGACTTATGAAATTCGGCATTTTGCTTAAGTGCTAGTGTAATTTTACGCAAATAAAAGTTAATTTTCATTTAGGTATGTTAAGTTTCTTTACTAAGAATGTTTTCGTGTAAGTAAAATGTTACTATGTGACCATGTTACCATTCTAGAGGCACAGCAATGCTATCGGCTCAGATTACCTGTCAGTCAGTCAGTACCAAAAGTAGCTGTTTTCTGAGATGCATATTTAAGTAACCATTAAGGCTAGATTTATGAAATTTGGCATTCTGCTTTAGTAAAAGTTATTTTTCGTAACTTTACTAAGACATTTTTCGTGTAAGTAGTACACGGTATGCGTGCGGAGGTGTTGTAGAAACTTTGCCTGCGCACTGCCGTGCGCTTACATAAGTCCAGTGCTACACATGTAAATGTTTATCCTAACTAATATTATAAATGCGAAAGTGAGTTTGTTTGTTTGTTTGTTTGTTACGCCATCACGTCTCAACTACTGAACGGATCATCATGAAATTTGGCATGCAGATAGCCTGTGGTATGGAGAAGGACATACGCTATTTTTATCCCGGGAACGCCGGTGAAACCGCGGGGGACAGCTAGTTACTCATAAATAAATGATGACATTATCATAACAATATAATATTATAATTATAATTATTTTATTTTACATTTTGTGACAACCCCTGCGTATCTGCTCATGACAGCGTTGGTACTCACACGGACGGCGCGCGGCACGACCGGGCGACCCGACATCAAAGTTGTTTCCCTACTGGGCTGCGTTCAGTAACTACACACCGGGCGACCGATGCGATCGAACATATACTATTGAACTGTTACTGAACGGTACGATGATCGTCGGGCGATCACACGGCGTTGTTACTGAACGCAGCCCTGTAAGAGATGGTAATACTGTGACTATAGTAGGCATGGAAATTATTGCTACTTTAAAGGAATTCTCATTTGATGATATTATTATTGTTTATAGCATGATTTCACAAGCGATATATGATTTGTAACCTACGTCATCGATGCTGATCGACGGCATTTTTCATTGGAAAACAAAATCATGTGCGAGTATCGCACGCAAGTGTCAAATTATCACTGATGCAAATTATATATACTTTCGTAGCAAAAAATTATTTTTCTATCCTGCTACATAACGTGCTAAAGAAGTTAACACTTTATGTCACTTGATTTAAGGTTTATTTTTGAATACTCTTAAAAGCTAATCAATGATAAAGTTTTTTTATTTTAAATTTGTTCATGACCATGGATACAAAGTCCTTCAGTCGCATACATTTTATTTATATTTTTAAATATTCTTTATAACATGTAACAAGCTATGTCATGGACGGTAGCAGATGTGACATATGAAAACAGAATCATATTATTTATCACCTGCTACTTGTGATTTATGCCATGCCTAGACTATAGACAGATAAACGTCAAAAAAGTGAAGCTGGCTTTCGTATCTGTGTACTTCGTGCTTCTCGTAGTGATAGGCTACTACGCTTTTACACTTTATTTGTGGAAATATTAATTGAAATCAGTGTAATTAACATTATTGAATCAATTGAATTGTTTATCATCCACGTCATTTCACTTCCCGTACGTTACGGTACGGTACTACGGTGGCTTATTGTGACAAAGTGTATTTTCATTGACCATTCGGATGTGCGTTGTTTGACTTGTTTGTCTGACATGTACTTATGTTGGAATTTCTTAAATAGAATAGACGTTTCATGTCGGGGCCGCGTATAAAAATAACATTGGTTTATTGCGTCGGGTCGGGAGCGCCGAACCCGCCTGCGCCATAGCCCTGATGATGACGCCGAAGGTGCTTCTCCATGTAACGCTGCTACTGCTAGGTAAGTCACGCTATCTTGAATTTAGAAATTGATCAGAACATATAAATAATAACTTTTTTTTTTTCAAATTATAAAACAGCCTTTGGCCTAGCCCTTTTTATAACTTTGCCATTTATAAAGCTATACCACAGAAACCCTGCTACACTTTAATTGAATTTATTGAAACTATCTGGCTAGTCCACACAGAATATGCCAATCATTTGTAACTCTCTGGCTAAGTTGTACTTTTAAGTTGTCAGCGATTTGGGAGTTCATATTTTTTTACAGGAAGGTCACATTATGAGAAGGCTCTACACAAAGTTTCAAGTTGCGGATATAAATGGTTTATGAAAAAAAAAAAACAAAATCATGAAAAACTGCAATATTTTGCTAGTATCAAAATGTTTATGTGCTAAAGTCATGTTTTGTTTTATGATGGTTTTATGTAAGCAACAGTATATAACCAACAAACATTAAAATTTTATACCATATTTTTAATTTACTTTAACTTCATTGGTTAAGTAAAAATATTCATACTTATTTACTTAGATATTTTTCTATGGTATTGTATAGAATGCCAGAAGAAGAGTACTGCTGCTCAACTTTTTCTTCACAGGGGGGTTCTACACCTACCCCCCTCCCGGCCCTTAAATCGGTGATTGGTAGGAATGTACTTTAAATCGATCAAAGTAAATTCCTACCAACCAACTCTATATAAATTATCTATGATGTCTATGTAGCTTTTATGGTAAGTACAGTCGAGGATATAAATATGTATACAATTAGTAAAATTCAACAACGGTTTCCTCTTAAACTACTGATTGAAATTATGAGATATTATAAAGGCAGAATCTTCTAACATATACTATTATGATTTGTGTAATAGCTTAACGCTTAAATGTTAAACATGCGAGAAAATCGCTTTTGAATTTAAAAAAGTGTATACATATTTATGTCCTCGACTGTACCTAAAAATTATTGTTTTCCTTCATTTTATCAGATTCATAGCATTTTAACAGATGTCATATTTGGCAGAGAAATCTAGATTGCCTGTTTTAGTTAAGAGATTAATCCAATTTTGGAACCGTGTCCACAAAACTTCATAACCCACATACGTCCCTGTTCAATTCCTGTTTGGACCTATGTTCAGGGCAGTGGTACATAGCCAGGACCCTTATCGGGGGGGGGGGATTGGTTAAATAAACATAAAACCATGAGATTGTCCTTTTTTAACCATTATTAAATGTTATATGGGTACATACAACACAATTATGATATGCATTGACATGTAAATTAACAGTTATATCTATATCTTTGATTAAGGATACATCCAGATAGAGTGTCGCAGCTGTGCACGCTTCGATAAACGCTTTGATATACGCTCTAACTGTTAGGGGCTAAATCAAATAAAAATACAAAATAATGATCAATATTTAAATTTCTCCCGATTTTAATTGAAATATTTTAACAACTACTATCATTATGAATGTCATTATGACAAGCAGAATGACGCAGAGGGAGCGTAAAACGTAGCTGTTATGCACAGCAGCCTATAAAAGTTGGCCTGTTTCGTATATTAGTGTAGTATGGTGACATTCTTTCTAGGTATATTTATTTCTATGATCTATATATTATTCAAAGATTTCAGTGGTTGTTTGAACACCCAAATCACACTCCCTGCCTACTACAGGCCTGTTCCTGTTTTTTATAGTTAGTAATGGTTTTTTGAGATTGATTCCAGCATTCTTAAATCTGTCTTTGAAAAGTTAACCATAATAATTTACTATTTCTTTAACATTTTTAAATCAGAGCCAGAAAGAATGTCACTGGACTTTCTTTCAAGTTATCACCACCTCATGAGTGATATATATCTTTCTTTTCGTGTTGTATTGAGGAGTCCATACCATTAACATCTTAGTCCACTTTTCCTTCCCTCTTAACATATGGCTTGGCCACCTCCATTTCAATGTTTTATCCTTAAACCTAAATCATGAATCCACTAGAAAAAATATGTTTTCAACCTATGCTAGTATACAAAGAGAATACAAGAAACATCAACGAAAAAAAAGGTGCATCAAAGTTTCTGAAAACATGTTTACTTGAACCAGGAATCAAGACTGATTGATCTGACTTTGAAATGTGTGTGTAGGTTTGTATGTAGATTTCTATGTTACCTCCTGTAGCTTATACAATTGCTATACAACAAAAATAAAAAGATATTGTATGTTGAAGTTTCATGTGACGTCACATTAAGTAGGTACACTTTTTAGGGTTCCGTAGCCAAATGGCAAAAAACGGAACCCTTATAGATTCGTCATGTCTGTCTGTCTGTCTGTCTGTCTGTCTGTCTGTCTGTCTGTCTGTCCGTGTATGTCACAGCCATTTATTTCCGAAACTATAAGAACTATAATGTTGAAACTTGGTAAGTAGATGTATTCTGTGAACCGCATTAAGATTTTTACACAAAAATAGAAAAAAAACAATAAATTTTGGGGGTTCCCCATACTTAGAACTGAAACTAAAATTTTTTTTTTTCATCAAACCCATAAGTGTGGGGTGTCTATGGATAGGTCTTCAAAAATGATATTGAGGTTTCTAATATCATTTTTTTCTAAACTGAATAGTTTGCGCGAGAGACACTTCCAAAGTGGTAAAATGTGTGTCCCCCCCCCTGTAACTTCTAAAATAAGAGAATGATAAATCTATAAAAAATATATGATGTACATTACGGTGCAAACTTCCACTGAAAATTGGTTTGAACGAGATCTAGTAAGTAGTTTTTTTTTAATAGGTCATAAATTGAAATTAATATCAAATACTCAGGTCTATACTACCATTTACTTATATACCTACAGGTTTGTACGGAACCCTCGGTGCGCGAGTCTGACTCGCACTTGGCCGGTTTTTTTACTCTTAGGTGACATCACCAGCCCCCACTCCTTTTCCATTTGGTAAAGCAAAAAATACATGTCCAATATTTTTTGATAATCATCCCTATCCTCATATATAAAGTTTCATCATATCTTTGGAGCCTACATCATAATAATGTATGTTATTTATTTTCTCCTAGATTTGTTTTCTTCGTTTCAGTTCCTTTTTACGTCAGTTTTTATTTAACACTTTTTTAGGGTTCCGTAGCCAAATGGCAAAAAACGGAACCCTTATAGATTCGTCATGTCTGTCTGTCTGTCTGTCTGTCTGTCTGTCCGTGTATGTCACAGCCATTTATTTCCGAAACTATAAGAACTATAATGTTGAAACTTGGTAAGTAGATGTATTCTGTGAACCGCATTAAGATTTTTACACAAAAATAGAAAAAAAACAATAAATTTTGGGGGTTCCCCATACTTAGAACTGAAACTCAAATTTTTTTTTTTCATCAAACCCATAAGTGTGGGGTGTCTATGGATAGGTCTTCAAAAATGATATTGAGGTTTCTAATATCATTTTTTTCTAAACTGAATAGTTTGCGCGAGAGACACTTCCAAAGTGGTAAAATGTGTGTCCCCCCCCCTGTAACTTCTAAAATAAGAGAATGATAAATCTATAAAAAATATATGATGTACATTACGGTGCAAACTTCCACTGAAAATTGGTTTGAACGAGATCTAGTAAGTAGTTTTTTTTTAATAGGTCATAAATTGAAATTAATATCAAATACTCAGGTCTATACTACCATTTACTTATATACCTACAGGTTTGTACGGAACCCTCGGTGCGCGAGTCTGACTCGCACTTGGCCGGTTTTTGTATATACCCAGCCTATTCCAAAAACAAAAAAAATATCATCCTATAATGTCCCACTGCTGAGCACAGGCCTCCTTTTACCAAGACAAGTTAGTGAAAGGGAATGAGCAGATACTCCAACACACATGCCCATTGTGGTTTGGTGGATATAGGCCAGTGGTCAACCTACTGTTGGAGTTATGCCTAGGAGGGTTCCAACTAGCTTAACTACTATCACAATTAAGTGATAACCAGGACCAACGGCTTTACGTACCTTCGGAAGCACGGAAACGCTCGATTTGAAATACCACTAAGCGTCACCCATCCAGGTACCGACCACGACGACGGTGGCTTTGCCAATCGATTAAGATCGGCGTATCATGACACACCACGAGCGCTTCAAAACAAAAAAAATATCAGCATCAATAGGGGTGATTTTAAGTCTATATTACAGCAAAAAACTTGAAAAGTTTAATCATGTGAGTGAACTTAGCAGATCATTGTCCAGCAGATCAAAATTAAATGTGAGTTCTTTTCGCATGCAGCTGAGTTCTATAGTTCCTGATACTTTTTAAAAATAGTTCTGGTGTTTTTACCTCGAAAAATGTCAATTAACGAAATGATCTGCTAACTTCCCTTAGCAGATCAGTTTGCAGCAGATCGAAAACAAATGTGAGTTCGTTTCGCATGCAGCTGAGTTCTGCAGTTCCCTATACTTTTCAAATATAGTTCTGAACCGACGTCCAAGTGCCAGCAGATCATGTCAGAATGTTTAAGTAAAGAAAAAAAACACGATTTTCATCCTTAAAATAAATAAATCAATTAAAATTATTAAGAAAGACTTGAAATATTCCGATTTTCACATATGCGTATGAGAACTGCAATCGGCAATTAGATTCAAGTCCAGAACTCGCGTCCCAGAGCCAGCAGATCATGCGAGAACGTTCAAAAAGTCGAAAAATATAATTTTCAAATAAGTTTAATCATTATAATTTTCTTTTGAAGGTATCCAAGCATCAGCAATGGCAGCCCCACCAGTTGACGAAAACCTTCCACCTCGGCCTAAAGAAGGACGTATTGTGACCCGCTACTGCGAATTCTACAACGGTTCACAACCAGAAGATTGTAACCCTGCAAAAAATGCAACATGTACTGAAATGAATATTATAAAAGATGAATGCGCACCAGATGAACCGGGCAAAAGCGTCCACTGTATTGTTCTCTGGCAATTTTCTAAAGAAAAAAACACATCCTTCCCTAAACTCAAAGGCTGCTTTGTAGACACAGTTTCATGTAACGACAGAGCATCCAGCTGCCGGCTTCACAACTCAAAACTACCACTTCTCCATTGCTGTTGCGAAGGGGACATGTGCAATCAAAATCTCACTTTCCCAGGCTGGGAGGCAGGTATTATACCAACAACAGATGCTCCACCGGGAATGGTATTAGCTACACAAGTTCCATCATCTGATGACGATCCTACAGCATTAATTGCATACACTCTGACACCACTATTCCTGCTATTTGCCATTTTAGTTGGTTGTTATTATATTTATCGCAAACGTAAAAGCAGTTCATTTGCTGAACTAGCCAACGGTGAAGTTTCATTATCTCGGCCACCATCAGCTGGAGCGGGGATGGAGAACGAAGGAGGTGGTTTAGTTGGACAGGTCTCATTATGTGAGGTCAGAGCTAGAGGCCGCTTTGGAGCCGTGTGGCGGGCGAAGCTCGGTCAACATGATGTTGCGGTTAAAGTGTTCCCGTTGCAAGATAAGCAATCCTGGCTGGCTGAACAAGAGATCTACAGGCTCCCAAGAATGGACCATCCAGACATATTGCACTACATCGGAGTCGATAAGAAGGGTGATAATTTACAAGCTGAATACTGGCTCATTTCTGCGTATCATGAGAAGGTATATATTATTTTTTGTAACATTTTCCTGCTCTAGCAATTCATATGAGTACACTTCATGTATTTTCCCATTACTCATTACAAGTTGATTAGTCTGAATTGAATTGAACCTAATTGATAAAGGATATTAGAATAGCAACTTTTCTCTCTGACCTTTTAAAGGGTCGAATGTCATTTGGGTCAGACATTGTATACATAGAAACTTATTTAAAATTAGAATACATAGTAGAGCCCATATCGTTTTCGTACCAGGGTTCCCTATGCGACTACCTCAAGAGCCACACACTGACATGGGCGGAGGCGTGGCGCGTCGCCGCTTGCGTATCTCGCGGTCTCGCTCACTTGCACGAAGAAGGAGGAGGCAAACCAGCTGTCGCTCACCGAGACTTCAAGTCAAAGAATGTTTTACTAAAAGCGGATTTAAGCGCTTGTATCGCTGACTTCGGCCTAGCGTTGATATTTGTCGCTGGAAGAGGCTGTGGCGATGCTCATGGACAAGTTGGCACGAGGAGGTACATGGCTCCCGAAGTACTGGATGGTGCGATCAACTTTACGAAAGACGCGTTCCTGAGGATAGATATGTATGCGTGCGCGTTAGTTTTATGGGAGATCGTGTCTAGGTGAGTTATTGTTTTTATTCATTAGGTAGGCATTCTTTAGTGATTAATGTAAAAAAAGAAGCACAGATCGTATACCTTTTTCTTCAATGAAAATATAACAGTACGTATATTTCTAAGCATAAGCATACGAGTATAAGTTAGGATTTCACGAAATCTAGGTTAAAATGGTTTACGACCACTGCTTCGTTATAGACGCCTAAAAAGGTATAGGGTGAGTAATTGTTATTTTGTGATTCATTCTTATAGGGATTAATTTATTAACTGTAGCTAAATGTAGGTTTAAATAAACTACAAAAGTGCCTAGTATGAATACAGTCAGTTAGGCGTTATAGCAGGCCTGTCCCACTCCCATGTTTAGGTACGATCGCGCGCACGCGGACTGCCGGAACAACGCTAGTCGGTTGCAACGCGCACGCAGCGCAAGACGCGTGTGGGTATAAATACCTACGTTAAAGTGTTTACTGTTCTTTTTTTAACACTATCTTGTGTAGATATCGTTGTTTTTATAGTTCTAGATATTTTGTTGTTGTTTCATTGTATTGTCCTAAAGTCCTTATTATAATAATAGGCCCGTTTGATAACATACCAGTGTGTTAAAAAGAGACAAAGATAGAGCGACCAGAAGAGACCCTCTTGTATAAACGGGCCTCTTAGACCTCGAAAACTCATGTGAATGATTTTTAACCCACTTCAAAAAAAGGAGGAGGTTTCTCAATTCGACCGTATATTTTTTAACCGACTTCAAAAAAAGGAGGAGTTTCTCAATTCGGTTGTATTTTATTTTTTTTATGTTACCTCATAACTCCGTCGTTTATAAACCGATTTGGAAAATTCTTTTTTTGTCTGGAAGGGTACACTTCCCGTTTGGTCCCATTGTCATCAGATCAGGATTTGATTACTTCTTAGTGTACTTTGAAGTCGGTTTAATTATTTTTATGTGTGTTCGCGGATAACTTCGTCGTTTATGAACCGATTTTGACGATTTGTTTTTTAGAAACTTTTAGTAGTTCCAGAATAGAGAGAGTTCCCTCTTTAAATATACAGTAATTCTACCTTACAACTCTTAGAATAACTAAGATTTAACATACCACTATTTCAAAAATCAGTAGAACAATATTCAGAAAAATATAACAATTCTTCTCAATTCTTATTGTTATATAGGTAAGTAACTCAATATATCCTTTTTTTGGTTAATTCTTTATTAATTTTTATATAACAAACTTCTTTAATCAACATGAAGATTATTAAGAACAAATATTGTGAATTTCGGCTGACGGCTACTGGACTAGGTAATCGTGCCGTTTCTTGTCGCGTCGTCAGTCATTCCAGATTTGATAAGCATGTATGTTACAAAAACCCTTCCCCAAAATAGTTGTATTCAGTTTCGTAGACAGAATACACATTCAGTATACAAAGTACGTATAGGTCTAACAACTTAGATTAAAGTATGTAGACATTTTAAAATAACTTTCTGATTTAATACTAGTTAGCTAGGATATTTTAAATGTCATTGTTCACGAAAGGAGAATAGCATAGAAATAAAATAAACACAGAGAATAGTAATAGGACATACATAGGCGATAAGGAAATATTGAAAATTCATAATACGTCATTAGACAACCCTACCGTAACACGTGCCGCGTCATACAGGATAGAGTTATACGATAGAAAGAGAGGGAAGTTGTAGGTGAATATAATTTTAGGCGTGCAGCGCTGCGCGAACTGGATTGCGCTTTATTCTGTCGTTACAAGAGTCGATTTTTGTTTAAATGTCGTTTTCGAAGTGGGTTTTCTGTACGTAGTACTATTAAATATTCTGTGGTTATAGGCTTGAATTAATAATAAAGCATTGAGTGACCTCTTCCGAATTGGGTTAGGCTTGCCCAAGGTACACAAATAGATATTGAGTTGATCTGGAAAATATTTGTTATATTTTCCCGGTTTTGTGTGCATTGCTTTTATTTAGTGAAGTTTTACGGAGCCACAATCAAAGCTTTTTTCTGAATGCAAGTGAAAGTTGTATACGGTAATAACGTTACTTATTCTGAAAGTCTTCTAAATTCGAGTGTATTACGAACCGGTGGCAGAATCAATTGTAACGTTCGTAAGTGCCTTATTAGAGCCTAAATTGAACAAAGGATTTCTGGTTTTTCTTTGTTTTCTGTCTGTTGTCTTATTAGTCCGGTTAATCTCGGAAACGATTGGACCGCTTTTGAAGACACTTTCACTAGCAGATAGCTGATGTTATAACAAGTAACTTAGGCTAAAGGTAACTAAGGTTCCGCGCAAAAAAATTAAAACAGTACGCGCCGCGCGTTAAACCGCGTGAAACGGTTCATCCGATTCCGAAAAAACTTGGTGTGTTTTGTATTATATGCGGGTGGAAGGATTCTGACAGAAAAAAGAGGCGTAACAAAAGTGTTTTATGAAAATATGTCAACATATAATCCAATTACGGTGATATTAGCTCTCGTAAATTACGTAATCACCCCACGGGCTGTAATGCGAGAGTGTTGTAGTAATGTAATACTTGTGTAAACAGTTCACTATCGTATGGGATTTAAGTACAAATTTACCAAGGACAGCGTTATTTTGTAGTAGGTTATAGTTGAGTTTGATATTAATGGCATATTTCTAGGATTTTAGACCCCTTCGAATGACACGTTGAAATTTAGATTTAAACACTAGTAATTTACTATTATTTTACGTAGGTATATTATTGTTATTGCATATGTATTGCAGCGTTATTTTAATCAGGAGTATTGAAATATCAGAAGCGTGTGTGTGAAAGGATATAAATAAATAAATATCCTGGGACATTTCTCACACACGGTCATCTGATCCCAAACTAAGCAAAGCTTGTACTATGGAAACCAGATAACTGATATAATACATATACTACTTTTTGTTTGTAAATACATACTTAATATACATAATTACACCCAGACTCAGGACATACAGACATGTTCATGTACACAAATGCATGCCCTGTGTGGGAATCGAACCCACGACCTGCGGCGCTATAGGTTAAGACTCCACGTCTTAACCAACTGCGCCAACGGGCCCGTAAAAAATCATATTGATAGTGAGAGGATATCAATAGCCATACTTTTGAAAAAGTTTGCATTCAATGTTTTAATTGGATTGTTTAACTTTTCTCGTCATTCAATATTAATACTACTATACTACCTATATTTAGACCAAAGATTTTCATAGGGCATCGTGCCTCTACCCAGATGGATAATCCGCCTTACTAAAGCATGACATTTAATATCACTCCGCTTGAGGGGCCTTCTGAGCAAATCGCTCTCAGTTCGTACTGCGCACGGCTGTCAAATACTGTCAATTCTGGCTTGTTTATTTCATGTTCCCATAGAGGCGACTATCCTTCTGGACGTTTTAAATTCTTTGATTTAGACATACAGAACATAACATTATCGTACTAGATCGCGAAAGAGATTTTATCATAATATTAGCAAGTGTCTTGAAAAGATAATAATAATAGACCCTCGTAGTTCGGTGACACGTACCTAAGTTATGATTTGAATACAAAACCAATTCTTTGAATAATTTATTAAGAGCTGAAACTTTATAGTCTAAACCTAATGTAATCTTGATCCTTTCCGAATAGATATACCCTATCCTTTGCACGTTATATATTTCTTATAATGTATATATTAGATGCACGGAAGGCTCCCCGGCGGCGCAGTACCGGCTGCCCCTGGAGGAGGAGGTGGGCTCGCACCCCGGCCTCGAGGAGATCCAGGAGGCGGTGGTGCAGAGGAAACTGCGCCCAGACATACCGCCACACTGGCGCAACCATCCGGTCAGACCACTTACCATAAACTCACATTTATATTAGTGCCCATTCGCATAATTCTTCCATTTATTTATTTATTTTCGCTTGTACACACGGCTACAGATCAAGCTATACATTTCCAGTATAAGCTGATCTCGTATTGTATAGGATTTCCGTACAATGGGAGGTCAGCTTATACTAGAAATGTATAGCTTGATCTGTTGCTGTGTGTACAACGGAGTGTTCTAAAGAATTGTTCGACTTGATGCCCATGGCTACCTTCCACCATCGCAACTCTCGCCATCGACGGGGAGTCCATCCTCACACATTGAAACCAAACCAAATTGTTTCGAACTGTACGGGATCAAAAGAGTTTTCTTCCGCGGACGCTCGGACTGTGGATTGAGCTCTCTGCCGTGGTTTCCCAAAAAGTGTTCTTCAAAAAGGGTCTGAAGAGATTTCTTCAGGGTCCGCAACGCGCGAGTGATACCCTTGCTGGTGTTGCAAGCGTCCATAGGCTACGGTAACTGCTTACCATCAGGCGGGCCGTATGCTTGTTTGCCACCTTAGTGGCATAAAAAAAAATAACGACCCGACTGAGGTAGTAAATCTTTAAAGAAGTTCGAAGCAAAATAACTGTGGTGTTGTGTTCCTGCGGTGAGTAAGGTCGCCAGTGCTCCCTGTGCAGGACTAGTACCATTTTTTTTTGAGTAGTTTCAATGCTAGCTCATTGGTAGTGACGTCAGTTGCCGAGACGAAGGTCCCGGGTTCGAATCCAATAGTCGGGGTTTGAGGAAGGAAAAACATCGCGAGGAAACCAAAGCACGGTGGTAGGGTACTTTGTAGTACCCACCTGGTTGGCTACCTCACTCAAGTTGAAAATCTGTCGCCAAGCAACTATCGGTGTGTTCCGACAGCTGCACTGCACTTGAGAGCCAGTTCCTTCTAGGCTTTGTGTGCTTACCACCTTCGACCACATCATCTCTTACCATGGTGTTATTGCGGTCAAAACACAGGCCTATACACTATAAAGTCTCACAATCGTCAATGATGATGCGGCCGAAGGTGGTAAGCACATGGGTTACAAGAGAATAAGCTTATCGATGTTTTCTTTTGAAAATAATGATGTGTTTATATGCAGGGTCTGAACGTCCTATGTGACACGATGGAGGAGTGCTGGGACCACGACGCGGAGGCGCGCCTGTCCGCGTCGTGTGTACTGGAGCGGGTGGTGGCGCAGCGGCCCCCCGCCGGCCCCCCGCAGGCCCCCGCGCCCCTCACGCCCGACACCACCCCGCTGCTTATACACGAGCTGGCCGACCAACAGGTACATACTCACACATAATAGTACCATACAATAAGTAATAGTAAAAGAGATGGATGGATTGTGTGAAAGATGATATGGGTAAGAAAGGAGTGGATACTAGTATGACGGATAGAAGAGATGAATGGAAGAAGCGTACATATTGCGCCGACCCCAATTGATTCGGAACAGGGCAGGCAGATGATGATGATGACAATAAGTAATAGTACTATCATACAGAAGACTCACTCCATACAGTAAGTAAAGAGTAGCGTTAACAGCATTAAATAATTGCATATAAATAAATAAATACTAAATATCCTGGGACATTCCTCACACATGGTCATCTGATCCCAAACTAAGCAGAGCTTGTATGTACTATGGAAACCAGATAACTGATATAATACATACACTACTTTTTGTTTGTAAATACATACTTAATATACATAACTAGCTGCCCGGCGCGACTTCGTTCGCGTGGTGCTACCCTACTCTATGGTGCTACCCTACCCTAGCCTACCCTACCCTACTCTACCCTACTTTCTTTGCTTTAAACCTCACGGAGCCCGAGATCTTTCCAACGAATGCAAAACCGTGGAAATCGGTTCGTGCGTTCTGGAGTTATAGCGTCAGGAAGGAAAACCCGACTTATTTTTATATAGTAGATTACACCCAGACTACAGACATCGTGGGAATCGAACCCACGACCTGCCGCGCTATAGGTTAAGACTCCACGTCTTATCCAACTGCGCCAACGGGCCCGTATAGATGCATTCACAGATATATCGTACACTAGTTGATTTACTGTCAAAAAAAATGCTGAATTTCTTGTCATATGTTCTCGGTAAAAGTATCGATATAAAACGAGACATTGGCATTAATTATATGTATGTATTTTGTCGTTCAAACTATGAACGCGCAGACCGAACCGGGGCAGAAACTTGATAGTGGCGCCCCCTCGATCGTTTGAGATAATTTGCAAAATCAAAAACCAGCTGGGCGTTTTAAAATCGAATGAATAATCGATAGAACAAACAGTACTACATGCTAGGCGCTTTATGAGACAAGTTTTTCTAAACATTCTGAATTTGGCGCCCTCTGAAACTGCCGCCCGAGGGAGGTTTGCTCTATCACTTAATTGTAATAATCGTTAAGCCAGTTGGAGGCCTTCTAGGCGGCTTGAAAACTCCAACAGTAGGTTGACCACTAGCCTACCTCCACCGATCTGCAGTGGCCATGTGTGGTGAAGTATCTACCCATTCCCTTTCACCAAGATTTGAGTGCAGGAGGCCTGTGCTCAGCAGTGGGATATTATAGGCTGATGATCATGCTGGCGCATAAACTAATATTTATTTTTCGGTCTTGCAGGTCTGCTGACGAACTGAAGATATGCCCCTGATTGAGTTCTGAGCATTAGTTAAGTACCTATGAGTTTTTCTCGGTGACTGTGTCCGTAGATATTCAGTTATATGTAGGTATTCATATATTATGTCACTATTCTATTTGGTAGGAGAATATAAGCAATAATTTTTGTGACGTAATATTTGAATTACCCATAAACTTATTACAAATAGTTTCGGATGACATTTCAGAATGTCATAGAAAAAATTACCAAACAGCCTTAGTAATAAGATTCTGTATTAATTTGTATCAAACAATAAACATTGGATTTAATTGATGAACCTAATTGTAAAGATATAAGGTGCTTTTTCCTATGACATTCTTAAACATCATCTCGGTCTCATTTGGAATAGGGATGGTCGTTTTCAATTTACTAACTTTGTAATGCAGTGAGCAATAAATACGAGAACCTGAATACGGTACAATATTTTTGTATCGTACCTACAAATGCGATATATTTATTATTATTGAAAACGACTGAAGTACTTGAAACACCAATACGAAAAGATTTATTATAAAATAGTATCAGAAGAAGTTATTATATTCTAAAATATAACTTATTTTCGACGAATTGTGATAAATATCAGGCGCGGATTCAGGGTAACATTTCATAAAAACCCTTGCATTTAATAGTATAGGTTATGAAGCGTTTTTATTTGATCCTTTGACTGTTTGGCGATCCGCGCGGACGAGGAAAACAATATAAATCAATTGTTATTTTTCAACCACAAGTCAACGGATTAATGATGTCACAAAGATACGCCTGAATTCGCCGCTGGTCATAAAAACTCAAAATGCGCAACTCTGTTCATATAATTGTCAGAAGTTTTTGTCAATGTAATAATTCGATGTAAATTGCAGCTAAAATTGTCCCCGTTAGGAATGTATTTGCCGTAAGCGCCAATCAATATTGGTTTGACGATATTTTACCTATTTTCTTGGCAACTATCTCATGTGGCCGAAGTTGCCATGTTCTCCATCACAGTTTCGCACACATCCATTCGGTGTGGCGTCAGTTTCTTTTTACTGGAGCTTAGCCAGCCAGGCGTGAATATTTTATTTTTATTTTTGAAAGTTATATAATTTTTTTATAGTTATATTATAATAACATCTGTAATTTTACTTTATACATCTTATTTGAGAGTGGACTGTCGATGAAATAATATTAAGACTAAGACGTAATATCCTATAAATTAGCGTGTTAGATATACTCAGTGATGCAGTGCCGCCTGAACATAAAAAAAAACTCTTTCCGATTAAAAAAACTCAATGTAAAATACCCTACTTATAAACAATTAAATTATAGCCATCCTTTTTTATTTAATTTAAAATCGCGCGTGACAGAAAGGGACACGTCTCATAATTTCTAAATTTCACGTTCAATCATTTTAATTATAGTTGTAAATATTCGACGATTGAAAATATCAAATGAATCAAAATCTTTTTTTTATGAAATTTAGTTAAAAATAAATTACATACGCTTTTAAAACCACTAACAGTAGTATTATTTTATTTTTATTTGCGGCTAATTTAAGTTAGCTTTACTATTTTATTTTTAATTGTTATTTTTATGCGATTTGGGGTCCTTATTTCTAATCATAAAGACGTAACAATAAACTCATCTTGCCTATGTTGCTAGGACACAATTTTAATCGAGGTTACCAGGAAATAATAATCTTGAAACTGCATTTATATTGCGTCTAAAAAGCCATTTAATTCATATTTAGCGACATGGACCCCGTCATTAGTAAGACTGGCATTATTTTTATATAATTGGCTATATTTTACTTAGTTATGACGCTTTGTTAAAAAAATAAAAATAGCAATCAAATTAGCATTGACATGTTTGTAAGTCATTTGCTTAGCTAATTTTAATGTTGTTTAGATCTCGAACAGATAAGGGATAAGACTACGAAAGAAGCGGTATCTAACATATTTTTATATATAGATTTTTTTTTTTTTTATTTAACCTACTTTATTTTTATAGCCTTAAAGGCGTTTAATTTTTTCAATTTGTGACAAAGTATTGATGACTAAAATATTAAAACAATTATATTCCGAAATCGCTCAGCAACATTTGACCGCTTTTTTCATAGCTCGACCCCAATAGTTTTAAGAGGCGTACACATTGTTCAGTAGGACTGCAAAAAAGTTACATAACAGATGGTCTGTTATTTATCGATTTCTCATAAACTCCTGAAATACTGGCCTATCCATTCTATGGGCTATCTTAAGATAGCTATATATCTATAAAACATATTTAATATGTGTATGTCGTCTTTAAATATAGACAGTTACATTTTGAAAGCACGTCGATATATATCTGAATCAGAAATAGACTATATCATTGGAAATATTGTGATCGTTTTTTATAGTAAATGTTATATCAAATGGGGAATCAGCTAATTTGATTAACCTATGCCGTGTGCATATCACCATACATAAATTAAGTGAATTTGCCAAATGTAAATAGTGTAGTATAAGTTATGTATAGGTCTTTATTGTCTAGATGTCTGTCTCTGAACATGATCGTGCCCTGACCGTATGCGGAACGTGAGGAATACAAAAGTTACAGTAGTACCCAACTAATATGGCTTACCGATGTACCTGCGCAGAAGAAACATTTTTAAAGCACGGGAAATGCTATTTGTCGGCAGCTGCCGCCATGTGTGCGGAGGGGCGTGACTTGCGAGTGAGACGGAACTAACAGCTGCAGTGTATTATGAACCTTATAGTAGTGATCTAAGGTTGATTGTAAGTTTTAAGCATTCTTTCGTTAATCTTCGGGCCATACTTTCTTTTCTGTGCGAACGAAGATGCGTCGTGAATCTTATTAGTTGGGTAATACTGAACCGTTATGTTACGATCATGTATAGCAGAGACATTGGATGTGGACACATCACCTATAATACTCAAGAGTAACGAAGGCCTAAATCCATGAATAAAATTCCGTCGTGTGTCCACGCCTCTAGTGTAATTATTGAATAAAATGGAGTAGCGAACGTTTTTAGATTTTTTGTAGCGAATAATACTTTTAAGACAACGTTTATCGTCAATGCGATATACTTCGTGTTTAGTCGAGTAACGTATGTCGTAATGGCCATGTTTATCGTTTTATTTTTATTTTTTAATTAACAAACGTGAATGTCTGTTGAAATTTGATGTATTAAAATATATTTTCTAGACAAACCATTTTGTTTTATTTGGGAAAGTGACAAAATAGAATGTTTCATTTTTAGTAAAATTTACTCTTGTCTTCATTTCATACAGGATGTAACCTTATTTTAGGAACTTAGTAATGATCAGTAAACTATATAATTTGTAATTCATATTTAACATTTTGCTAAATTTTGTCAGGAAGTGAAATACTGGGAGAAGAAAACAAACATTGAAAGTATACAAAGTCTGATTGTTTATTTTCATAAATCCAGTTCTTTTCACTGTACATGGTGGCGTCAGGCGGGCGTATACTGTGGCTGCGTCCGTTCTCACATAATACCCTAGCATTTACAAACACGACTTTTAATTTAATGAGAATTTTACTATATGTACAACGCACCGGCGATATTTGTGAGAACTGGATCAGCTCTCGGTCGGTCGTGCATTCGCAATCTCACACAAACACTGTCCGCGTTCAACTAACTAAAACAACATTATTACAATGTTACAATCTACTGCAATTTGACTAGCTCGAAGTGCCGATTCAGTTTTGTTATTAACACTAACATTACTCTTAGTCACGATACTTAATTGCTTAGAAATTCATGGGATCACGCGATACAAAATTATAATCGACATTTATTTGTACAGACCGGTAACATTTATAAAAACGAGCACCGTCAGCAGATGTTGGGGCTCCAGGTCGACGAGCGGCGGAGGTGGTCGTCCCGGTGAGGTGAGATCACGAGATGGGTGCGTGGTGGGTGCTTGGGGCGGGGGCGGGGGCGGGAGCGGGGGTGTGCTAGGAGGTCGGCGAAGTGGGCGGCGGCGACGAGGTCGGCGAGGAGCTCGGCGGCGGGTCGTGGTTGGTGTCGTCGCGCGAGGCGTGGGCGTGGGCGTGGGCGGGGGCGGGGGCGGAGGCGCGCAGGCAGTCCCCGTGCGCCTTGTACTCGATGGGCACGGAGGTGGGCAGCTGCAGGATCCGCCGCAGCGCGTCGCGCACGCGCCCCGCCGCGCCCGTGTCCGACGCCGTTCTGTGCCACACCGCTAGGTGGTCGTCCTGCAATTCACGTAGCAGACTTGAATCATAATGATAAACATTCGAGATTGCTTGGCGCATGCTAATTTCTTCTTCACACCTATAGTTGGAAAGTTAAAGTTAATTGTGCCGATTCTGTTGTAAATCGCACTAAAATAATTTTAGTCACATCAAATCTCTTTCTTACGAACATTATTGAAAAAGGATAGAATATATTGAAAGCTGTCAAATTAGGCTTTGCAGTCTTAGTTTGCGTGTATTTAGGCGTAACCTCGATAGATGGCGACTAAATTTATATTGAAAACAAGCATTGGATTAATTTGACAAGACTAAATTTCTTACATCCTTTGCTAATGTTCTTTGTTAGAAAGAGACACAGTAAGATTAAAATTAGTTTAGTTGTAAACAACAGAATCAGGGTCAGTGTCCGACAAAGTTTTGGCCGAAGCCGAATGTTTCTAGCAAGCGCCGATATTGAACGAACTGTTAGGAATTCGCGAGAGAATACTATTTTGACAAGTTGCAAGTGAATTTTAATCATCTCAATAAGTTGCCTATCTATACTAATATAATAAAGCGGAAGAGTATTTTTTGTTTGTTTGTTTAAACAGGCTAACCTTTGGAACTACCAGTCGGATTCGAAAAATTCTTTCACTACTAGGAAGCTACATTATCCCGGGAACGTCAATGAAACCGTGGGGAACAGCTAGTGTCTTTGTAAACTTAAAAAATATTATTACTTATTCAACTTTCAGCTTTGACCGAAGGCTGTGGTGATAGCCGATGAATGGACTTCAGCCAGAAATCGACCTTATTATAAATTACATTACTTTTGTAATTCAAATATTATGAGTTATTCAATTATCTATAAATATATACGAAGGGCCTATAAACTTGCTAAAATAATCCAGTAACTACTTTAATATCCAGGTCGAGTTCGTAAAATTAAACAATGACTCCATGTTTCTATGCTATTTCTGTTTCTCTAGTTCATATTTTACATAATGTTCCTGATCTAAATATTAATATAGAAACCTATTTCTGTAATAATAATGCATACAGTATTTAACATTTAAGGTCGATGTTTGAATACAATCTTAGCTGAATAAGATACAATGTGGTTTTTTGGTGCAGAACAACTTAACAAGACCGGCAAACCACCTGTACGTTTTCGCCATACCGAACATACGAACGAACGTTTTGCATCCTGAATTAAACGAGACATTAGAGATGCGGATCTAGCTACCTATCATGTTCCCTGACTCAATCTAGGGTAGGGTAGGTTTCCTCGATGTTTTCTATTCGAGAAAGGCAGTGAATCAGGGCAGGAGTTCGAACACACGCTACGATTAGATATAGGTGAAGTCACCACGGCTTGCCAAGTTATGGCAATAGCTGAGTACTTGTTGATAGACTTGGTAGTTTAGAAGAGAAATAATAAAAACATCAAGACAAATTGTCTTGATGTTTGACTATGTAAAAAACAAATTTAAAAATTCCTATGAAAAACAACGTTCCTATGTAGAGTGGGTCCAAAACTAAGTATTGGTTACTAAACATAAGTATGAATATGGTCCGTGTTTTATAATGTCAATCAACTTAAGTTTTGATACGAGATTAAAATAATTGAATTTAGATCCTGGACCTTTGACATAACGTTTATTCTCTTTAAACACAATCTATTCTTGGCACTTAGGTTTTCATTCTCGTTGGTTCGTTATAGTATGGGCCATAAAATATGATAGTATACATACTTGGAAGCGCACAGAGAGCACGACGCCACAGAGCTCGTTGCCCACCATGAACTGTTCGCCGAGCATCGCCATGCACAGGTCCTCCCACGCGCGGCCCGTCTGTGACTTGCGTAGTCTGACCACCTAGTACACAACGACATTCAAGATTTAACAAACTATGGATGTTTAGAAAGGTACACCAGCACCACAGTCTATAAAACCATACAGTCGTCCGACGCCTTTGATTTCGTGGAAAATGCCGACAACGTCTAGACAGTATCGCGACGGTATAAAGTATGCTGTTTCCCGAGATACTAACATCGTTTTGTTCGCAGGTCGGGCCACGTCTCGCCCCTCACACCCCGCACGATTGCCCTGTCTAGACGGCTTCGTCGAACCACTGCATGGTTTTATAGACTGTGCCAGTACTATGTAACATCGTTGCAAAGTATCAATAATTTTCAGCTATGTAGCGGTTCTCTGATAACTTTTTTATGTTCTGGTGCAGCACGCGGCAAACATCTTGAGCAACAAAGATATAGTATGAAGAGGGCATTCTATCTCGCTCTTCCGAAAACAAGGATGGAATGTACGACGTGAATTCTTCTTATAATATGTTTGTCAAAATAGAAATAATAATGGTATTTCATAAATAAGTATTTTAGCGACCTTTATTGGTTCTAATTTTATTATTTATTTTTTGTTTCGTTTGCTTATCTTTCATAGTGTAGTGTATTACATCTTTTTATTTTCTCTGTAATTAAATATCCGTGAAAACTTTTAATTGGCCTTCTAATCTGAAACCTAATGTTTTTCTAATTTAAAGATTTCCTTAAAATAATCAAAATAAATTCCCACCTTAGGTACTAATGACTCAAGCCGTGTCGCGGTGTCGCGGCGCGTGGCATTAATATGTATTATTTTTATAGTAATGTAAAAACGAATTGAATTGCTTTTGCGACATAATCGTGAATTATGTAATTAAAGCCACATAATTACAGATAGTAAGCAAATTAAAACAAGAAATTATAATTTAAATTGCGTGCACGTTAATAAATGAATATGAATAAATGTTTACATTTCATGATTCAATGCACAGCTTGGTAGATATGTAATTGTCGATTTATTCTGTTGGAATTTACGAGTCTAAAGAGTTTTTATAAAAGAGGAATTACCTACATACAGTTAATCATACCTATACAGATTTGTATACAAACAAACCAGTATGTACAGTCAGCGTCAAAAATAGCTGATCACTTTAGTACCATGTCACATAAAGTCAATAGTTATAGACTAGGAGGGCACGACAGAAATGGTAACGATAAGGTAAATGGCTAAACTCATGTTCATGAGATAAAGGACACCTCTCTGATGCCAAATATGTCGGTCTGCCTGCGCGAAGTGGTTGCGTTATCTAGATATGGCGCCTGAAAAACTGTTTATCGTGACCGAAAAAAAACGATAAGGTAAATGGCTGAGCTCGACGTAGAAAGTAAGTGTTAGTTGTACTGATGTCAATTTAAAAAAAACTGACCTAATATTCGGTTGCGTTATCTAGATATGGCGCCTGAAAAACTGTTCATCGTGACCGAAAAATAATAATAATAATGGCTGATCTCGACGAATCATAGTCGTCACCATTACTAGCTTATTAATAAAAAAAACTGTCAAAAATTTTGGTTGCATTTCTATCTACGTAACATACGTTTCTAAGCGATCTACGTAACAATTATTACTATGAATAATTTGAGTGTTTTACGGTTTCGCGGATTTTGCATTGTCAAAAATATTAAATGTTATCAGTGCCGCCCCCGTCCCTTTATACCCTCCTAAAATCTGCAGACTATGGTCAGACCAACAAAACAGTCTTATCTACTATATTAAGTTTACTACCAATACCATCCACAATAACATTGGTATCAACATTGTACATTACTTGATAATGAAAATCTTGTACATTTTGTTTTCTTTAGAATTGAGCATAAGATTTTTGGCAGCAAACCATTGAGACACTGTTTTCAGAGCGTGGCTAGTATTTATAACAATGTTATAATCTTATCTATGTTTGCCTGTTGACTTCTGAATGCCGCTCAGTGCAGGCGGGGCGGCGGAGGGTATAAAGGGACGGGGGCGGCACTGATAACATTTCATATTTTTGATAATCCAAATTCCGCGAAACCGTAAGACACTCAAATTATCCATAGTGATAATTTTGACGTAGATCGCTTATAAACGTATGTTACGTAGATGGAAATGCAACCACAATTTTTGACAGTTTTTTTATTAATAAGCTAGTAATGGTGACCATGATTCGTCGAGATCAGCCATTATTATTATTATTTTTCGGTCACGATGAACAGTTTTTCAGGCGCCATATCTAGATAACGCAACCGAATATTAGGTCAGTTTTTTTTAAATTGACATCAGTACCACTAACACTTACTTTCTACGTCGAGCTCAGCCATTTACCTTATCGTTTTTTTTCGGTCACGATAAACAGTTTTTCAGGCACCATATCTAGATAACGCAACCGAATATTTGGTCAGTTTTTTTTAAATTGACATCAGTACAACTAACACTTACTTTCTACGTCGAGTTCAGCCATTTACCTTATCGTTTTTTTTCGGTCACGATAAACAGTTTTTCAGGCGCCATATCTAGATAACGCAACCACTTCGCGCAGGCAGACCGACATATTTGGCATCAGAGAGGTGTCCTTTATCCCATGAACATGAGTTTAGCCATTTACCTTATCGTGACCATTTCTGTCGTCACCTCCTAGTATATTAGTTATACTTGTACTCAAATGCTAATCTAGTTTTGACGCTACTATGCCAACCTTCATAATAGATTCTGACAAAGTGTTACTGAACACAAAAGACTCGACCTTGGCCAGTATTATGGAGCAATTCTTGTAGAGTTCCAATTACATGCATTAACTGAACCATTACCACAGATGTCACTTAAAAATGTGCAAGTACACCACGCCTGTAAGTACTTTATGAATTAACTATCCAAGACAAACAAGTGCAACAACAATTAAAAAAATACACAATACATTAGGACTAAAGGTGCAATTGGATAAACTGATTCAGATTCTAATTTATTTATAAATTATACACAAGCAGTTCTTTAGGTAGTTGTCAAGTCTATTTTTAAAAGAGTTCAATAGTAAGGTAAAAGTGTAAAATTAGGTTAAGATGGAGCTTTCATAGTCTTCTAAGAGACTCAGTTCCTAAAAAAAAAATGAGTTCACTGATAACAATCTGGTAATTAATTCGACTTGCAAACGACATAGTATGGCATTTAGTGTTGACAGTGGTTTAATATGGGTGTATTCAATATCTTCAACAACAATAACAGAAAAGCCAGCAGCTACCATTAATGTGGCATAATTTGCCGTTCGGTACCCATAATCCTAAATCCTAACTAATATTATAAATGCGAAAGTGAGTTTGTTTGTTTGTTACGCCTTCACGCCTCAACTACTCAAAGGATAATCATGAAATTTGGCATGCAGATAGCCTATGGTATGGAGAAGGACATAAGCTACTTTTTATCCCGGGAATGTGGGTAAAACTGCGGGGGACAGCTAGTAATATTATAAATGCGAATGTAATTCTGTCTATCTGTTTGTTAGGATCAAATATCTTAACTAATCACAGTGAAATTTGGCATGCAGTTCGCCTATGGTATGGAGTCATGGGCTACTTCTTACCCCGAAAATCAGACAGCTAGTAATATATAGGTATAAGCCAAAGCTTGTGTGAATGTTGGTTACTAAACCATAGATTTTACTAGACTATTTATGTGATCATGGCTTACCCATTTCCCGCCGTTAACATTGGCTGGGTCTTCCCACATAGGCTTGATGCCGAGCTTGAAGAGGTGCAGGTCTGACAGTGGGGGAAGTTCCGCGGGCCGCGCCAGGTGCGAGTAGAGCCCCCACCACTGCTCCACGCTGCCCACCCGACCCACCAGACGTAACGCCTGCAATTGTATATTAGTTTTGAGATGAAACACACTTTTATAGATGAAACATAGTAGTATAGAAAAGAAACTTTTTATCAGGTTGGTGTAGGAAAGTAATCTGTTATATTGGGCTGATTACAATATATAGCACAAGATGATATAATATCAGGTGAAGTGGGGTACTGTGAACAACATTGTTGGCAGAACAGCAGGGCTACTGTGTATCTTTGTTGGTAATGGGAGTTCTGTAAATTTGATGTTTGAAGACCATTTTGTTTGCTTTGTCATACCATGACATTGCAAATGTGCAATATACAGTAGCCATAGTAGTGCTCAGGGGATCAATTTAGCCACACTTGCAAGTATGATGAAGTACTGACGATTTGAAGATAATGTTTTACATTTAACTGAGAATAATTTGACATCATTTTCTTTACTAGGGTTTTAATACTGCTTATCACCAGACGGGCCATACACTTGTTAGCCAACATACTGTTGACTCAGTTTTGATATAAATAAATATATAATAAAATTACTGCAGTTCTTTACAAACCCTATTGAACTATTATATCATTTGGAATAACAATAAATAAATATATTGGGACATTCCTCACACATGGTTATCTGATCCCAAACTAAGCAGAGCTTGTACTATGGAAACCAGATAACTGATATAATACTATAATATACACATACTACTTTTTGTTCGTAAATACATACAGACATGTTCATGCACATAAATGCATGTCCTGTGTGGGGATCGAAACCACAACCTGCAGCATGATAGGTGGAATCTTAACCAACCAGCCCGTCTAAATTATATACCGATGTAGAATTTGTATTCTATTTAGACTACTTGGTTGTAGTATAAAGCCTGACTCACACTGTAACAGGCTGCTGGTGTACAGCAATTTGAATTTACAGTACATTATTGTTGATAAACAAAATAAAATATCTACAGGCTACTTTCTTTCGTAAACAGAATATAAATTGAACTCTAAATTGGCTGCTTTTAATTTGTTTCATATATTTCTGATTACAAATGAAATATTTGTAGGTTATCAAGATTAACGGTTATTTTTATGAAATCGGTGATAACACTGCTTTTATCAATGATTGTTAAATTGATTTTGCTGTTTACATTATAAGCTTTTTATTTAGGTTACTCATTATATTCTATTGAAGAACATTATACCATTATTATAAATTATAGAGCCATATCCCATACTCTATGAATAGCATATTGAATGAAATGTTTAGTCAAAATTAGTAATGTATTAGTGAATATAGTTGATAGTTAGGTATTGATAGGAGTATCAGACCTGGCCGTAACCAGAAGTGGAAGCAGAGAGGTCGCGGGCGGGCGGCCGCCTTGAAAACCACATCCAGTAGCTATATTCCAATTTGTGTTCATTTGGAGGCACCACGGGAGGGTTCGCCTCCTCCGTGGTCCTCTCGTCCTCCTCATTGGTACCATGGTTCTGCGTTGCGCCGCCGCCCTGGCCGCCTTCCGATCGTCTTTCAGGCACGTTTAAATTGTAGAACTTGCACATTTTCCTTTCAGTCATGTTATTTCATGTATTGAATGAACATGTTTCACTAACGGCCTAACCTAGGACACGTTGCTTTCTTTGAGGTACCAGACTTAACAAAATGAAAATTATGATTCTATTGTAACACTAAACAATAAAAATTACGACCGCCTAAATATTATTTAATTTATAATTATCAATAAATAAAACTTAATCAGCCTATTCCCTCTTTTTCTGTATATAACCTTTTTCTTTCCGTCATCAAAATTCAAATCTGTCATTTGACAGCATGGATGCATTCGATGAAATTATATCATGGTTTGATTCTAACGCCACTGAGACAAAAAACGTAAAATATAACAAAGTGTGAGAGAGATAACATAGGGACAAAAGTGCTTTTAATTTAATAGGATTATATTAAACGCTCCAAAAGAGTACGGTGTCCATTTCATAGGGAAAATAACCTCTATGTTAAATATTTTGCACACACAATTTACAAAAAAAAAATCATAAAACTAATAATTTATCTAACTGCTACTTTATCGGATTGCAGTCAAATTAAAATTTTAAGAACATTCATATATTTAATGTCTAAAATATGTCTTTGCGAAAAGAATAGATTGAATACTAATCAACCCTTGCTCACTATTTCTTGATTTACAAGTAAAAAATATTATTTTTCTATGGTGGTCAGTTAATATTTTTACTATTTTGTAGCTTTTGTAACAACATTTAAACCTTTTAAAACTTTATTCTTGTGTTCTTTTTTTTGTCACGAATAAATTATTTTCATTCTTTTCACTTCATTTCATTCATTTCAACTCGATGGTAAATTATATGAGTTGTTCATTTTGCTTTAATTATCTCTAATGGATGTAAAAGCAGTTTTTTTGCATCGGTTTAGTAGTATTGACTACTATTGACCATTTCAACTCCCAAACCCTGGCTACACTGGTTGTTATTTTAAAAATATAAACGTCAAATTGGCAGGCGCCAGGATAAACGTAAACATTGGGAAATATTAGAAAAATCTCTGAATATCGCAGTAAAGTAGTGTTTGAACTTGGATTAAGTCTAAACAATTATTGATTTTACTTATAATTTGTGTCTACAATACAGTACTCATACAATTTTTGTCCTGTACGTATGTGATGGCCAAAGCTGAAACGACCGGTAGAAACAGTATGGAAAGCTGTATGAATGTGGAATTTATGCGATATCTCGTGAAGCAATATTCAGAATTGGTAATTACTTTCAATATCCACAAATCAAAATATTTGAAATTAGGTTATGTGGTAGAGAATCTTTCAGTTCCTTGATTCTTACATCTTCAAAGTAAATTCTGTTCTGTGTCATGTTACCAGGGGCAATGGACAAGTGCTTTCTTCTGGGCTGACGCAGCAGCAGCCGCAGCAGGCAGTGGACCAGATGCGGCAAGTGGGGATGATGTATGGTTACTAGCGAGTACTATGCTAGCGCGCGGTGAACTGCATAGGGCTGCACATGCTGTCACGTCGAGAGAGTTGCATAAGTATGTAGATATATCACAGCTGTACAATAACTTACCGTCAATCATAAAAAATGTAAACTCATTTAATGTGTTCAAAAGTAAACTTTTGCAATACGTTACAGAAAAATACTTATAAAAAAAAACGGGATGCATTAAATAAGTACAAAACAAACGTTATAGACAAATGACAAATTGTTAATAATATTTTACCTATAAGCTCATTTTGTTCTCATGTAAGTGACTATGTAGTCTTTCTTTGAGAATAAATATCTTTAAACCTATATATAACCAAAGTTTTTATGTTTCAGTACCAATGTTAATCCTAGTTTCAACCTTAAGACTTTAAAAAATCAAATAGCTTTATTTATCTATATATATCACACTTGTCAGGAGTATTTTTGAGTATAACTATGTACCAGATTCACACTGATCAAATTGAATATCAAAAACATGATAAAATTGTTACAATTGTGTGGATTGTATTACAATAGATATCTTATTATTTCAGGAGGCATCTACTCTGCCTGGGTGTGGCAATGCGAGCATACCTCTCAGCGAAGGAACCAGTAACCGCACTCAATCTGTTAGAAGATTGTGATCCTATGCTGTTGGAACCTAGGAATACTGATGACATGACACATAATGTTAGTAGGTATTTATGTACTTAGTGAACTTCACTTCAATCCTTATTTAAATGGTACCAGATGTGTTTAGTAGTGCTACAGAAGGCACGTGTCCAAACCATCCGTCTGTCTGTCTGTCAGCGGGCTGTAACTCAAGAATGATATTATTTTTTTATACCACTTAGGTATGATAGCTAGACAGCTGAAATTTTCAGAGAATATGTATATCTATTGCCGCTATAACAACAAATAATAAAAATGAAATAATTTAAAAAATTTAAGGGGGCGTTTTTTTGGATTTTGTTTTCATAGCACAATGAGGTAGTTTATATTATACAGAACCCTCCATTTGCGAGTCCGACTCGCACTTGGCTGGCATATATACATTCTGTGAAAATTACAACTGTTTACCTATTGAGGTTCATGAGATACAGCCTACTGAAAGAAAGACGAACAGCTGGCTTAGTAATAGGATCCCGTTGGCGTCATTTGGGAATGGACACCTAAAAAGTAGGGGTTGTTTAAAATGGCAATCAAGCTATAAATCATATGTAACATTAGTATAATATTCCATACAGCGTGCTCTAGCGGCGGTGCTAGTGTGGCAAGCGCGTGCATTCGCGATGCTCGAGAGGCGTGAAGCGGCCGCTACGGCGCTCACTAACGCACTGCGCGCAGATACAGCCTGCTACGAAGCGCTGGATCTGCTGCTCGAGCAACATTCACTTTCGCCCAGTCAGGGTATGTGTAATATTAAAATATACCTCTATAAATTGGCGTTTAGTTACTTGGGAATTCATTATTATTCCAAGAAGAATTCCACACAAATGATTATTTATCCTTGAAAATACAGCATCAAAATGTGAGATTTTGAGTAATTGTAATTTTGAAAATTGATTTAATTTCTATATTTTGTCTCAAATGCAAAGTATTATGAGCGTCATTATCTTTTCACGTCAATTGCTTATCTTTATATATAAACATTCTACTGTACGGGTGTATCAGGTGTATCACTTAATTCATACGTCCAGTTGTTTTTTTTTGTATGTGTTTGGGTGACGCCCTGGTAGGTAGGGTAGGGTAGGGTAGCACCACAGGGTAGGGTAGCACCACGCGAAGGAAGTCGCGTCGGGCAGCTAGTACTATTATAAAATTGTCTCTTTGGTGAACTGTGCGCTTCGAACCAAATAAGTCGTTTACATGAATGGTCCCTTTCCCTTGATATACCATTAGAAACAAGTCATAGAAAATTAAGAATATACTTCGTTTAGCTGGCTCGCTGTAATGTCTTTATCATGTCGATTGCAGAACGCGAACTATTAGACTCCCTCCCGTTCACCCGTCAACTGAGCACAGCGGAGGGCACACTGTTGCAGGCCGCGTATAGAGAACGACTCAACCGATACACGCCTGCTGCCATCTGCACCGTGCCTGCTGATACTGATTGTCCTGTGAGTGTTATTGTTCAGTACGATCATATTCTGATTAAACATTGACATTGCTATATCAACCTCAGATAAATCTATTTCTGATAAGTGTATGCAAAAACTGTTCTAATTTCAATGCTGATTGTTCTGTGAGTGTTATTGTTCAGTACGATCATATTCTGATTAAACATTGACATTGCTATATCAACCTCAGATAAATCTATTTCTGATAAGTGTATGCAAAAACTGTTCTAATTTCAATGCTGATTGTTCTGTGAGTGTTATTGTTCAGTACGATCATATTCTGATTAAACATTGACATTGCTATATCAACCTCAGATAAATCTATTTCTGATAAGTGTATGCAAAAACTGTTCTAATTTCAATGCTGATTGTTCTGTGAGTGTTATTGTTCAGTACGATCATATTCTGATTAAACATTGACATTGCTATATCAACCTCAGATAAATCTATTTCTGATTGTATGCAAAAATCGTTCTAATTTCAATGCTGATTGTTCTGTGAGTGTTATTGTTCAGTACGATCATATTCTGAGAGCTTATTCTGAGAGCTTTCGGTCTGCTTATGTTTGCTATTTATTTAAATATTAAATATCGAGTCAGTCTACTTAGTAGTTTTGCCGCCGCGCCGGGGCACGCAATTGTTTTCAGTCCGATTAGAATGTAAATATTATGTAATGAATCTAAGTTGGTTTGAAAAGAGTAATTGCTGAGTATATTGCCGGCTCTTCTCAGCAAATGCAACCTTCGGAACCGGTATTAGAGTCTGACTTTTCGTAAGTGCATGCGAAAGACTATTTGAATAAATGATTTTGAATTTTGATAAATCTTGTGCCCTTAGATTGCTAAGTTATAACTGTATTTCTTGGTTTTCAGAGTGTTGCTATATTTTTTCGGAGTTTTAAACCAAATTTGAGGATTTCGAAGATTTTTAGAGCTATTCTAGCACCATAGAATGCGTACAACAATTTAACGATTTTGTCATGGTTAGCGAAGTTGTCAAACATTGATCTTTTTTGCAAATAACATGTAATGTGGCGTTTTAGGACATAGACACCCTATTTTTTTTTTGTTTATATGAGTGTCCCTAATCGATATAGGTTCATTGAGCGCTGCCATTAGAAAAAATAAAAACAAAATGGCGCCTGATGAGTAAGCCAGTAAGTAAGTAAGGCTCCGAAACAAAAATCATCGAACATTTTAAAAATAATGATAAACATATCTCAAATAGAGTAGCAATACCTACTTAAAAGTATATTTTCTGAAAAATCTATAAATGTTTTACAAACTTAAAACCATACTTAAATCATCAACTGTATCAAATAAATATGTATCAAATAATATGGTATTTTACTGCTGGCCGCATAAATAAGTTCAGAGTCACTCAGCGAGCTATGGAACGAGCTATGCTCGGAATTTCTCTATGTGACAGGGTCCAAAATGAGGACATTCGGAGGAGAACAAAAACGACGGACATAGCTCGTAGAGTTTGTAAGCTGAAGTGGCAATGGGCAGGCCACATCGCTCGAAGAGCCGATAACGATGGGGAAGAAAGGTTCTCGAGTGGCGACCACGTATTGGTGCGCGCCGAGCGGGTCGACCTCCCACCAGGGGGACCGACGACCTGGTCAGAGTTCATCAGAGGGCACGCAATTGTTTTCAGTGCGATTAGAATGTAAATATTATGTAATTAATCTAAGCCTGTTTTGAAAAGAGTAATTGCTGAGTTTATTGCCGGCTCTTCTCAGCAAATGCAACCTTCCGAACCGGTATTAGAGTATTAGAGTCAGACTTTTCATAAGTGCCTGCGAAGGTCTATTTGAATAAATGATTTTGAATTTTGAATTGAATTTTGAGAGTCGCTGGGCGCCGTTGGATGCAAGCGGCCCAGAACCGTTCGAAGTGGAAATCAATGAGGGAGGCCTATGTTCAGCAGTGGACATCCGTGGGCTGATATGATGATGATAATGATGATCAAAAAAAAACGTGTGGCACTCGGTAAAGCTATTGCATCAATGCCACCTAGAGGCGGGTTTCCGAACTAAAGAGACAAGCGTGATATTTCAAAAAGTCATTAAAAGTTCTGCTATTCATCGATAGATGGCAAAACTAAAATGTATCACCGCCGTGCCGGTCGAAGTGGGGGGTGTTAGGTTATTTTCGTTACGGAATTTCTGGATTCGGTCTCCACGCTCAAGGCTCGCGATAGAAGCTATGCAATAGCCAAAGATTTTCATAGGTGCCTCTACCCAGATGGATAATCCGCCTTACTAAAGCATGACATTTAATTTCACTCCGCTTGAGGGGCTCCCTGAGCAAATCGCTCTCAGTTCGTACTGCGCACGGCTGTCAAATACTGTCAATTCTGGCTTGTTTATTTCATGTTGCCATAGAGGCGACTATCCTTCTGGACGTTTTAAATTCTTTGGCAATAGCTTAATAAATAAACGTTCGCAGGTAAAAGCGGAGGCGTTAGCAGTGGGTAGTCGCACGAGGTCGGCGAGGTGCCGGCGCGCGCTGGCGCTGGCGGGCGCGTGCCGCTGGCGCGAGGCCCTGGGGGCCCTGGAGGGCGGCGGGCCCTGGTGCTGCGCGGCCCTCCGAGCCGCGTGTCTGCTGGAGCTCAACAAGTCCGCGGAATTGTTCGCGTTCGCTCATACGCTCGTGGACGCGTACCCGCAATCGTGGACCTCGTGGTTCGCTGTTGGGTGTTATTATTATCTTACAGGTATGTGTGTAATAAGCGAAGCGCTCGTGCTGTAGCATGATTAGCCGTTCTTAATCGATCGGCAAAGTTAAGCTACGTCTGTCGTGGTCGGTACCTGGATGTGACCGCCTAGTGGTATTTCAAATCGAGCGTCTTCGGAAAGCACGTAAAGCCGTTGGACCCGGTTAACACTTAATTGTGATAGTCGTTAAGCTAGTTGGATGCCTCCTAGGCGGCTTGAAAAATTCCAACAGTAGGTTGGCCACTAGCCTACCTCCACAGATCCGCAGTGGGCACGCGTGGTGAAGTAGATATGCCTGTGCTCAGCAGTGGGACATTATAGGCTGATGATGATGATGATGTGTGTAATAGTCTGCAATAAAATTTATGGTTATACTCCTACCAACTTATAAAGCGCTATTTTACTAATATTCTGATTAAATGGTCACGTGAAAAATGTCACTGTGTAAGGTAAAGTTATTTACGTGACCATTTAATCAGTGTATAACCGGCCAAGTCGAGTCGTACTCGCACACGAAGGGTTTTCTGTAAAGACGATTATATTATATGGGGCCCCTTTAATTCAACACTCTGTATAGATGTTCACATCCAGTGTCAGATATTCAATAATTTTTCGAATATATGTGTTACTTACAAATATTTGTTCGACGAGCCAGTGAGTGGCTGTTCATTTTAATTAGTATATTTAATTTGTAATTTGGGGTAAATGTCCAAACACACATTTTCTATTTCTAATTATTTAATGCACCGCAAAAATACTTGCTTGTACAGGCCATAGCCGCCGAACTATAGAGAGAGATCTTTTTTTTTTCTTAACCATATAGAATTTCCATAGATTAGTACAGATAATACATTCATTCTCCCAACAGTTTAAGATTCCACCTATCACGCCGCAGGTGCATGAACATGTCTGTATGTCCGAACAAAAAGTAGTTTTAGTATGCTTATACTGCTTAGTATGGGATCAGATAACCGTGTAAGAAAAGTCCTGGGGGGGAATAGAAACTTTTTGGTCATAGCAAATCGAGCCGTCTAACCACCAACCTGTTAGAACATGGTTCAAATCCACTTGTAGGTAAGAGCGAGTACGTCCGGCGGTACCTGTGTAAAGCCAAGAGCCTGGAGCCGACGGCCGGGTGCGTGTGGCTGCTCTACGGGCACAGCTTCGCGTTCGACACCGAGCACGACCAGGCCATGGCCGCTTACTTCAAAGTATGCCTGCACACTTGTATTGTACCTACCCGCTTATAAGAGAGGTAGAGCATAGCGTTTATTCGATCAAAGAGCAGCTCGACTGGGGAAGTACCTCCACCTTACAGAATACCGCAGCCAAATAACTTTATGTTGTGTAAAGTTGACGGGCCAGCTGGCGCGGTTGGTTAAGACTCTGGTCAAGATTCCACCTATCGCGTCGATGGTCGTGGGTTCGATTCCCGCACAGGACATGCATTTGTGTGCATGAACATGTCTGTATGTCCCGAGTCTGGGTGTAATTATGTATATTAAGTATGTATTTACAAACAAAAAGTAGTATATGTATTATATCAGTTATCTGGTTTCCATAGTACAAGCTCTGCTTAGTTTGGGATCAGATGACCGTATGTGAGGATTGTCCCAGGATATTTATTATTATTATTAAAAGTTGTGTTCCTGCGCGTGAGTAAGGTCGCCAGAGCTCATAGGGGAAGGGGGAAAGGCGTGAGCAATGCTTCTTGTGTTTCAAGCGTCCATATAGCTACGGTAACCGCTTATCTAATAATCAGGCGATCCGTATGCTCGTTTACCGATTTAGTTGTATAAAAAAAAAAAGCAGTTACCATTTTACAGGATTTAATTTTGTTTCACCTGCCCGTTGTCTGTCTGTAATTAAATCTTGCAAGTCAATTTTGACCCAACTCCCGGTTTGTGAGCTGAAATTTTGTATGCATATGTGAATCAGATGACTATTCAATATTATTGTGACGGATCATCATAAATTTGGCATGCCATAGCATGTAGTATGGAGAAGGTCATATACTACTTTGTATCCCGGGAATGTGGGTGAAAACGAGGGGTACAGCTAGTTGGTTTATATATAATCATAATGTTTAATTGCAATCCTGAGGCATCTAATGTTTAATAGTGTGCCGGAGGTTTCTAATGTTTAATAGCGTGACTGAGGTCTCTAATGTTTTAATCAGGTTTCTAAGGATTAACCCCTTTACTCATAAAACGTTATTTAACTAATATACTGTTTAAAGGGTCACGTAAATAACGTCACTCTATTGTCATTGTCAAATAATGTGACATTATTTTCGTGACCCTTTAAACAGTATATAAGTTAAATAGCGATTTATGAGTAAAGGGGCTAATGTTTAATCACGTTCCTGAAGTTTCTAATGTTTAATCGCATTCCGGAGGCATCGAATGTTTAATCGCATTCCGGAGGCATCGAATGTTTAATCACATTCCTGAGACATCGAATGTTTAATCGCATTCCTGAGGCTTCGAATGTTAAATCGCGTTCCTGCGTCATATAATGTTTTCCCGCGTTCCCTATCGACAAATTGAGCATCCTAGTTTTATATATAATCATATATGTTTTGTTTCAGGCCGGTCAACTGATGTCAGGATGTCACCTGCCACCGCTGTATGTGGGCGTGCAGTGTTCGCTTCTCAACAACGAGACCATGTGCGAGAAGTTCCTAGCCAAAGCTGCGGCGCTGCACAATGATGCCGAGGTAAATCCTAACTAATATTATAAATGCGAAATTGAGTTTGTTTTTGTTGTCACGCCGGAATATTCTTTCTAAGGTGTAGGATTTAAGTCGACATAGAGTTGTGGATACAGTAGTACCCAACTGATAAGGCGCGTCGTGAATCTTCGTTCGCACAGAAAAGAAAGTGTGGCCCGAAGATTAACGAAAGAATGCTTAAAACTTAAAATCAACCTTAGATCACTACTATAAGGTTACACTGCAGCTGTAAGTTCCGTCTCATTCGCAAGTGATGCCCCTCCGCACACATGGCGGCAGCTGCCGACCAATAGCATTTCCCGCGCTTTGAAAATGTATCTTCTGTGCAGGTACATCGGTAAGCCATATCAATTGGGTAATACAGTACCTCTTTTGGAGTTAGTTAGTTTGTTTTATGGGAACATCTAATTTAAAATCTTGGTTCAGTGCATCATCTTATGTATGCCTTCATTGGGTCGGAATACGTTGGATAAGTGGATCGCAAAAGCATCTATCCTTTGCTGAGGCGTTCTGGCCAGTTTACCGCTTTCCAGTTTAATGGTAAGTTTAAGTCTGAAGTAGCCTTCCACAAGGAATAGTTTGTGGACTTGGTTGCTGTTAGAGATTCTAACTGCTGCTCTAACTCTGCCATAGCTTTATCTTACCTTTCCGGCCATCTTATCTTCGTGGTGTCTACTACAGTGCCACACCCTTTGCAGTCTTATTTTTTCTAGAATTTTGTTTCTTATTTCTCATGGAATACAGTTGTGTCTAGGTTTCTTGTCTGGTTTATCAAGAGTTATTGACCAACAAGCAAATTGGATTGAGTTTGGAACTGAGTTGCTGTCTCAATGTCTTCTGGTGTTTTCAGTGCTATTTGGAGATTAACCCACTTACTCATAAAGCGTTATTTAACTAATATACTGTTTAAATGGTCACGTAAATAATGTCACATTATTTGACAATGACAATAGAGTTGACCCTTTAAATAGTTTATTAGTTAAATAACGTTTTATGAGTAAGGTGGTAAGTCTTCTGTTAATAATGTCACCGAAAGATTCCCATTCCCTTTCCCACCGAAATATTGGTGCTGATTGTTAGTAGTACGGATGTGTGGTTTGAGGATCCGTCTAAATATGAGGTGGTTGATGTAAAATATTGTGACATTCCTTTGCAGATGAAGAAGTCCATTAGGTAGGATAGTTTATTTTTATCAGTCGGCCAATGTGTTGGCTCAGACGTGGATAAAGATTGTTATTTTCTATTGAGAGTTTGAGTTGTCTTCCTCGTGTGGTAGCTAGTCTTGAACCTCAGTGGGGTTGTTTGGGATTCCAGATATAAATCTAGGGCCAAGAGTGCTGCGGTAGTGTGTCAGTTGTACTTCTTCGATATTGGGTTTCGGTGGACAGTAAAAAAATATGAGATTTGATAATTAATTCAGCATTTTGACTCTCACTGACAATAATTTATACGCCATTGAATTCAAAAAGTAATATGGTCTCGTAAGTTAAATTTTGGTAGTTGAACGTTATTTAATTACATATTTTTATTTGAGGATTGAGAATTAGTATTGCGCATCAAACTTTTTTTTTTTTTTTATACAACTAAGTCGGTAAACAACCATACGGCCCGCCTGATGGCAAGCGGTTCCCGTAGCCATATGGACGCTTGCAACACAAGAAGAATCGCTCACGCGTTACCGACCATTCCCCCGTCCCCTATGAGCTCTGGCGACCTTACTCACGCGCAGGAACACAACTTTACACAACATAAAGTTATTTGGCTGCGGTATTCTGTAAGGTGGAGGTACTTCCCCAGTCGAGCTGCTCTTTGAGCGGATAAACGCTATGCTCTACCTCTCTCAAAATACTTTACTGTGAATATATGTATAAATAAGTGTATTGTAAATTTTTCATTGGCCTCATGATAAAACTATAATTCAGAGAGCAAACAAGTATTTCATATGTGTTGACGAGCGAATAAAATTCAAGGCATTAATAAATATCGATAGGGTAAACTAACTTGGCGTGGTAACTATAGCTGTACACTATTTTAAAAGTGTTTTACGAATGGATATGAATAAAACGTAGTTTTGATTTGATTATTTTATTTTTTATCGAAGAGGTTAGGTAATGGCGATGTTTATGTGCAATGCTCATACAGCGGTTTGCCTACTGATTTCTCAATAATAGATCAGTATATTAGGGTTCTATTAAGGAACAAAAATCCAGTCCCTATTTTTTAATATTATACTTTGGGGGTAATCATTGAAATCTTATTTTTTTAATTTGTGTATTTTTAGGGTTCCATACCCGAAGGGTGCCAACGAGACCATATTACTAAGCTTCCGCTGTCCATCCATAAACTGTTTGTAAGTAAGCTTTGTCTCATGAACCTTAAGGTTAAACATCAGTTACGAGGTGTGAAATATTAATTTTTCGTTTTTTTTTTACCTTCGTAGAACAATATGGATAGATATTTTAGTGATTCTCGACCAAAGTAGTTCATTAAGCATATTGTAGAATTGATACTTTTTGTTCAAATTCAAATATGGCTCATATTATACAAAAAACATTTATACCACAATGTGCCAAATGAACTTCTACTGTCGCTAATCAATGAAACATCTATCCATATTGTTCTACGAAGGTAAAAAAAAAAACTCGAAAAAATTCAAATTCCACGCCTCGTAACTGATGTTTACCCTTAATAGGTAAACAGTTGGCATTTGCACAGAATGTGTATTTTTATTGCCACTATAACAACAAATAATAAAATTAAACGTCCGGAACCCTTCGCGTGATGGTCCGACTCGCAATTTACCGTTTTTATTCTTTCAATATTAATCTATTTTCTTTATAAGTATCTTCGATTCATGTATACACTTTAAGCTACATATGATGGTAATTGTGAGGCATTTCAAACAAGCTAAACAAAAAGATGTTGATTCATTTTTAGAAATGTACACGTTATCCGTGTCGAGTAATTTTACGTACTTATGACCGACGATTTTGACTGATAGGGCCCCATCAAAAGAATTTGCCAGGGGCCCCATATGGTATAGTTACGCCACTGCTTGGCAGCTAGTTTTCAAGGTCCATTTTAATTCAAAGTATGCTATTTTTATTATAAGTTTTGTATTTTAATTTACAGATTATTACTTATTGTAATTAATTCAATTCGATGTTCTTCATTTATTTATTTTGATGTAAATGCATCGATATAATTATGTATGTCTAATTGTTATATTTTCTATATAAATTATATTTAGTATAAACTTGTCAACAGTCACAGTGATAACAAATTGTGTGTTTGGTAAAACGGAAACCCTTTAGTTTTTTTTATTTCTGAGGCAGTCTTAAGTAAGTCATGCTCACTTTGAGGCCTTTGCTTGGCGGCGTCGTGTGACGGGTCGCTCACTTCCCTCCAATATGACGAGGAGGGCGATGGCTGCCACACGCGTCATACTTGTGAACAGGTGCTGCTTGTGGGGGCTGGTCTGCTTAAGTTTGCTATTTATTTCCTTATTAAATATCGATTCAGTCTACTTTGTAGTTTTTCCGCAGCGCCGAGGCAGGCAATTGTTGTCAGTGCGATTAGAATGTAAATATTATGTAATGAATCTAAACTTGTTTTGAAAAGAGTAATTTCTGAGTTTATTGCTCTTTTCAGCAAATGCAACCTTACGAACCGGTATTAGAGTATTAGAGTTAGACTTTTCATAAGTGCCTGCGTAGGTTTATTTGAATAATTGTTTCTGAATTGAATTTTCAAAGACCATATTCCATTTCAGTATCCAGAATTTAGCGATTTTAGATGTTTTTAACCGAACAATGTATCTATATAAATTCTGCTCATAATTCATGTTGAGGTTTAAAATAGGAAATCAGTGCAATCAAATATCAAATCAAATCAAATATATTTTTATTACTAAAATCAGTTACATAATGTGGTTTACATCGGTCCCCGCACTAGGCAAGCCTGTATCGCGGGAGACCATCTAGAATTAACAAAAACAGTTTAACAGTGTAGGTACGAGTGAGCACAAGATATAATTAGAACTAAATTAATTAAATTTACATTTATATATTTTATGTGACAAATAAAAACAATATATATATATATATTAAGTATTACTAACTAAGCAATGAATTACGATGCAAACATCCCTAGAATAAAATTTGTCTATAGCTTATATATTTTTTTTTTTTTTTTTTTTTTTTTTTATACTACTAAGTCGGTAAACAAGCGTACGGCCCGCCTGATGGTAAGCGGTTACCGTAGCCATATGGACGCTTGCAACACACGCAGCATCGCTCACGCGTTACCGACCTTTCCCCCCTCCCCTATGAGCTCTGGCGACCTTACTCACGCACAGGAACACAACTTTACACAACATAAAGTTATTTGGCTGCAGTATTCTGTAAGGTGGAGGTACTTCCCCAGTCGAGCTGCTCTTTGAGCGAATAACCGCTATGCTCTACCTCTCTCAGTAATAATAATAATAAATATTAAGTATTTGATATTAAGTATTAGTATTTGATAATTTTTTTGATCTGAATTAGAAATTATTTGACCAGAAGAATTTCAGTGTCATCGTAATTAAGGCTATGCAATAATAATACAGATTCATTTTCATACAACATTACAGCTTATTTTTGAATCCATAGGCTCCCGAACTAGTAAAACTGTGTTTCAGGAGCCAGAAAGATCAAAGTCAGAGGAGTTGAGCACGCCGACGTCGAGTGAGAGTGAGAGAGAGGGCGACGGTGCGAGCGGGTGGGTCCGGATCTGGAAGGTGGTGCGGGACGCGCACGTGGCGCACGAGGCGGGCGCCGCCGCGTTCGCCGCGGGGAACCCCCGCGCCGCCGCGATGCTCTTTAAGAAGGCCCTTCAATGTGCCACCACCACCCCGGGGACCGAGGTACTAGTTCCATTAGGTGCTTGACCCTCACCTAATGTTATCGTGTTTCTGAGCCATCTACGGCCTTACTCATAAAAGCTATTCAACTACAGGCATAATTAATAAATGTCCTGGGACATTCCTCACACACGGTCATCTGATCCCAAACTAAGCAGGGCTTGTTATGAAAACCAGATAACTGTTTTTTTTTTTTTTATACAACTTAGTCGGTAAACAAACATACGGCCCACCTGATGGTAAGCGGTTACCGTAGCCATATGGACGCTTGCAACACGAAGCATCGCTCACGCGTTACCGACCTTTCCCCCCTCCCCTATGAGCTCTGGCGACCTTACTCACGCGCAGGAACACAACTTTACACAACATAAAGTTATTTGGCTGCGGTATTCTGTAAGGTGGTGATATAATACATATACTACTTTTTGTTTGTAAATACATACTTAATATACATACAGACGCACATAAATGCATGTCCCGTGTAGGAATCGAACACACGACCTGCGGCGCGATAGGTGGAATCTTAACCAGAGTCTTAACCAACTGCGCCAACTGGCCCGTCAATATAATCGGCATAGCGCATAACTGAGTATGTTACTGCGGTAGTGGAGCGGTGCCGAGGTGGTGATATGTGACGTATCAGACTTGCTATACAATTGAGTTTATTTTAGTTCTCTTTTGTCATATGACATAATTAAAACACACCCTCCCGCACCGCTAAACTACCGTTGAAGCCTATTCAGTTCTGCGTTATGCCTATAATCCTAATGGTTATATGGTCAAATAAATAACGTCACCTTGCTGTCATTGTCAAACAAATTAAAATTATTTAATAATGTTGAAAAGAGTAATTGCTGAGTTTATTGCCGGCTCTTCTCAGCAAATGCAACCTTCCGAACCGGTATTAGAGTCAGACTTTCCATAAGTGCCTGCAAATGGGGGTGCCTGGGGGCTAATGTTTAATAGCGTTCCTGAGGCATTTAATGTTTAATCGGATTCCTTAGGCGGTGACGGTGACGGATATATTTAAAAACTTGGATTTACCATACTTGACTTACACCTTATTTATTAATAAGGGGGTAGATGCCTAAGGAATCCGATTAAACATTAAATGCCTCAGGAACGCTATTAAACATTAGCCCCCAGGCACCCCCATTTGCAGGCACTTATGGAAAGTCTGACTGTTTAATTGTGTTCCTGAGGCGTCTAATGTATGGCGTTCCTGATACACCTAATGTTTAATCGGGTTCCCTAGGCATCTAATGTTTAATTGCGTTCCTGAGGCATCTAATGTATACTGGCGTTCCTGAAACATGTGTTATGGTTAAAGCGGTCCTGAGGCACCACCACCACCTGGGGACTAAGGGGGTGTCCATTAATAACGAGAGACGATTTTGGAGATTTTTTTTTATATTTTCCGTGATGCTCACGTAATGAACGGACGCCGCCTAACATAATCATAAGCTGTGACTAACTAATTGTCACAGATAATTAAATTCTTCTTAGTTTTAAGTTTGGCAACAAAATCCAAATTAGGACTTATTTATTTCTGCCAGTCTTCGAGTTATATAATAATTTCCAGTCACAATAAATCACTTTCACATATAGTCCTCATTTACAGACTTTATGAGACAACTTGATAAGTCACGATACACATAATTCATTTCACTTCACTGGTGCACATGGATTGATCTTTATTGGATAAAATATCACCGATAATCCTAACTATAATATTATAACTGCGAAAGTGAGTTTTTTTGTTTGTTTGTTGTGCCTTCACGCCTCAACTACTTAACGGATTATCATGAAATTTGGCATGCAGTCTGGTATTGTTTTTTTTTTATACCGGGTACGCGAGTGAAACCGCGGGGGACAGCTAGTATGCAATAAATGTCAAAATACGCGAATTTATGAAAATAAAAATGTAAACGCAACGTCACTGCAAGTTCCCGCCAAAAAGTCAGCGGCATTGTTATTGACGAGGTAGGCTGATGATATGTCGCGGTGGTGCAGGTGTGTGCGCGGTGGGCGCCGACGATGGACGCGCTGGGGCACGCGACGCGCGCGCTGGGGCACCCGGCCGAGGCGCTGCAGTGGCACGCGCGCGCGCTGGCGCTGCGGCCGGCGCGCGCGCACACGCTCGCCGCCATGGGGCTGTGCCTCGCGCTGCTGGGCCGCGAGGTGGACGCCGCCGACGTGCTGCACTCCGCGCTCGCCAGGGACCCCGACGACGTCGTCTCCTTGGCGCTGCTTGACGCTATCGTCGATAGGCTGGATGCTGCATTGACTGGTCAGATCAAATTCTTTTTTTTAACCGACTTTAAAAAAAGGAGGTTCTCAATTCGGTAGTTTTTTTTACTTTATGTTTGTTACCTCGTAACTCCGTCATTTATTAACCGTTTTGGAAAACTCTTTTTTTTACTGGAAGTGTACACTTCCCGTTTGGTCCCATTGAAATCAGATCAGGGTTTGATTACTTCTTTGTGTACTTTGAAGTTGGTTTAAGTTTTTTGTAAAACGGTCCAATTATTTAGAATGTAAATGATGTGTAGAGTTCGGTGACACTTTGTATATGTTGAATTTCTCAATGGTTAATGTTTATTTCGATATAATAAAGGAATACTATAACAGGTGGAGATTTCGAACTGGCATATATTCGAAACCTATGTTTGGTTAGTCATGCTGAACAACTTTTACTACGGGACCAATAGCGAATTCTCAAAAAAACTTACTTACCATAGTAAATGTCAACCTTGCTCGATCATATTGTAGGAAAAGTAAAAAAATTTTTTTTTAGTATTTAGTGTTGGTCCCATAGTAAAAGTTCGACTAACCAAACATAGGTTTCGAAAATATGCCATCTCGTAATCTCCACCCAGTATAATAGCAAAGTTTCATGAAATATTGTAAAAAAAATGTGAGTACTATTTCAGAGTAATCAAATGGAATTTCACTAGATATTTGTAAAAAAAAAACCTTGACCTTGACTCACCCTATGTATAGTAAATGATGATGTTGCCGAAGGTGGTCATGGTAAGCGGTTACCGTAGCCATATGGACGTTTGTAACACACGAGGCATCATTCACGCGTTACCGACCCTTCCCCCTCCCCAATGAGCTCTGGCTCACTTACTCACGCGCAGGAACACAACATAAAGTTATTTGGCTGCGGCATTCTGTAAAGTGGAGGAACTTTCCTAGTAGAGTTTGTCTTTGAGCTAAATAACGCTATGCTCTACCCGTCTTAATTTAAGGATAGGTCGAAACAAAATACAAAGAGGACGCCACCTATGTATTTGGGGAAAAGTTTAAAGTCTCGTGAAAAGTTGGGGATAAGTTTAGTCTCGTGAAAAGTTGGGGAAAAGTTTAGTTTCGTGAAAAGTTGGGGAAGAGTTCCCCAGTCGAGCTGCTCTTTGAGCGAATAAATGCTCTACCTCTCTTAATGTCTAAGTTATCAAACTTATTTATGACCCAAGTATAGACTATACCTTAATAAATATATGTATACAGATAAGGAGATTCCACTGTTCCCGTTCCCGGCTGTGAACATATCAGTTCCGGCGGCGACGACAAATGTCGCGCCGCACACACCCGCCTCGGAACGCGACAACACCAACACATCCGACATGAGCATGAGCTTCGACTGAACACTTGTGTGTATACAGTTTTATAAAACACTGATACCTGTAAGGCGATTGTGTAAAGACGTTTCCTTGTTAATTTATAATACACTCACTGGCATTGAATTTGGCACAAGCTCGATATTTCTTACAGAAGAGGTGTTTTCAGCAAATATTTTCTCTACTCTGTTGATTTAAGGTTGATTTAAGCACTGTATTTGGTATCATTTAAAAGATAGAAATGTCAGCTTTTGGAAATTTAATTTTTTACTGTACGATTTCTCGGATACGCCAAAAATATTAATTAGTATGGACAGCGCAAATTTGTTAATTTTCATAATGAAGATTAAAAAATTTTTTTTTAACACCTGAAATGGCAATAATAGACGCTTTCAAGTTTAAAATGACAACACCCGTCTGGAAGCCGCCTCTTTTAGCTTTTGAAACGCTATCAAATGCAGCTAATATTAAAGTAGAAAAAATCTTTGCTGAAAAGACCTCTTTTGTATGAAATTCAATGCTAGTGTGATTATAAGGAACTTCAAAAACTCATGTATAAAGATGTATGTGTACAAAAGGCCTGTATTTATAGAACGAGATTAAGATTCAATCCTCAAGAGTAGAAGTTAATCAATAATAAACCTAATATCATTGGTGCAGGTTCCAAATTCAAGTGTTTTAATCTGACTCAAAACTTGACATGAGCATAGAGTGAGTTCTAGAATACGGACCTAAGAATGTCACAATGGTGCAGATTCCGTTGTGAATCGCACTAAACTAATTTTAATCACATCATATCTCTTTCTTACAAACATTATTGAAAAAGGATAAAAAATATTTAAAGCTATCTGATTACCCCCTTATTCGTGATATAGTTATTAAACGTTTTTTGAATTTTGAAGTCTGTCTGACACGCAACGTATGGTAATCGAAAGAGTGAGATGGAGACAGAGACATATAAAAGTGATAAGATTATAAAGCATGAATAAGGGACTGGGAAGGACTAAATTTCTTACATCCTTGTCTTATGTTCTTTGTTAGAAAGAGATATAGTGAGACTAAATTAGTGAAATTGTAATCAATAGAATCGGCACCATTATTCCTTATTGTAACAAAAAATAAAATACAGAATATAATAATAAACAGATGAGGCAAAACAGATATTACTTACTTTTACCATTTACCCAGAGACGAGTGACATACCATATAGTAATTAATATAGTTAATTTTTTTGCCTCCATACGGCTGTATATCGAATGGAGACGCACTTGAATTCGACGCGAGAGGTGCTAGTGTAGAGAGGTCTCTAGAAAGGAACTGAAGTTTTACTATTTTCATCGGGGATTTTCATTAATTATTCATGATTGTTGAAAAGACTGCCATTCCCGATTAATCATTATAACAGACATATACCCTTGTTCTTATGTCTGTGGACATACCTGCGAATCGCTACCAACCACTGTTAAGGTGGGTACATACCGGTGTTATGGGGCGTAATGTACCACTTTGTATAGGTGCTGCTTGTGGAGGCTGGTCTGCTTAAGTTTGCTTGTTACTTATTAAATATCGATTCAGTCTACTTTGTAGTTTTAGGACACGCAATTATTGTTAGTGCGATTAGAATGTCAATATTATTTAACGAATTAAGCTTGTTTTGAAAAGAGTAATTGCCGGGATTATTGCAGTAGAGTCACACAATTCATAAGTCATATACATATTCATGAATAATTGATTTTGATTTTGAATTTTCAGAGCATGATTGTTACGCAGTGTGCTAAAATATGTAAGACACGCTTGTTACTCCCCGTAACGCCGGCCTTTAGAAAAGGCAAGGCATGTTGTGTTTCGGAAACATGTCCTTTTTTCGGCATTAAGCGGGACTGACTTGTTATCAATTATATTGGCTGTAGGCTACCGCGCTATAAAATGTTTTTAGCTATATGACCTTACTAGTGGATCTTCTTGCCTCAAGTAAGACTTGTATACATAGAGATAGAATATTGGTAGAGATAGCGTAAAAAACATTACCTTGTGCATGAGCAGTTTGATAGTTCATAGATATATTGCACACTAGGGACTTACCCCTGCCTCTGTCTAGAGTTTGTGCCGCGGATGAGTCTACTGTACTTGTGGTCACGCCACATACTCAAGTAAAATCACTACTGATTTTCCATCTCTATACTCATAGGACCAAAGTTTCCTGATAAAAAATAAGCTCTCTGGCAGTCAAGCGATTAATATTCACTCATCCACCGATGTTTAGCTTTGTTAAAATTAGAACAAATACAAACGGTAGGTAGGTAAAGTTGGGATTGGTAATTATAAAAGGAAACATTGTAAATATTAATAATTCATTTATTTGCATTAACAGTGTATAGTTTAAAATCAATAAACAAGCACTGATCTAATTAACTTCCATATTGTTTAATTGAACACTAAAAATACAATAAAATCACATGGTTATACAATTTTAAAAGCATGGTTTAAAATCGTTTAAAAATTGATAACAGTTGGTACATGAAAATTGAACTTTAAACGGTTCTCAATAAAACCAAACCTCTATTAACATGATTGAAATGTCGAGTACGCATTAATTCTACTCAACTGCAGGTAGTCCACAATGTTGTACATTTTATGTTTCTACTTACATGAAATTCTCATGTAGAGAAAATATATGCAAGTTTAGTTTTAAGGGTGACTTTCCAATGATGTGGTCACTAAACTTACGAGCAAAGGATTAACCACACGAGTGAAAACTCTTCCCCAAAAGATAATACAAAATATGACACCATTGCAGATTTGTCTTAATATACTATAGGTACATTAAAATGATTAAAATCTAAAATCCTACATTAATAGGCACATTATGTAAAATTTTAACTAGTGAACATCACTACGCTGATGGCGTATTATAAAATGATTGTAAAATGATTTTCAAACAATTAGCTATGAAATAATTTCATATGGGAAATGCAAAATATACTGGAAAGTAAAGTTATATTTGAATTTTATTCATTTCGCTTCGTGTGTACTAAAAGTATGAATAATTTCAAATATATTCGCCAAATGACTACAATTAGATGTTTATAAAATAATGATTTAAACATTTAAAATAACCTACACTATCCAATCCATCGTTTATTCGGTAGAACATAGGAGTAATTCAAAACCATAAACCCATAAGAAAAAATAATTGAAACAAAACTAGAATCGAATCGGAGATCAGAATTAAGATATTTGTAAATGTATCAATTAATCGCGTATCTAAAAATTCGATAAGTTTTCAAACCACCAAACAAATATTGAACAAATTTGTAAAGGCCTGGTATAAATTGCAAAAGATACGTTTACAAATATCAATGAAAATCAACCTTAAAACACTAATGCTAAATGCTGGCGAAGCGCCCAACTTAATAGCGACCCGACAACATGCCACGACATGACCCTGGGTGGCCCAACGTGGCTCCAGGTGGCCCACCGTGGCCCAAGTGGCGACAAGTTAGTGCAGGGGCCGCGCCGTGGCTCTGAGTGGCTGTACGTTAGTGCATGGGCCACACGGGCTCCGAGTGCTCCTCGCTGAGGGCGCTATGCTCGAAATCGCTCGCGCCGCTCGCTCGGCTCGTGGGTGGCGATGGGGTTCCTGAAATTTACGAAAACCATTCAATCCAAGATACAAAAACGTTTCAATTAGATCGTATCGATACCCTGCATACATAAATACAAGCCACGTCATGACCCTGGGTCATCGAACAATTAACCCAAAGAAGCGCAATGGCGTTCGTTTTGGTTGAAATATATTCCGCCAATTTCCCACCGCCGACAACGCGCTCTGATTGGTTAAGTCAAGGACGCATGCACTCTGATTGTCCAAGTCAAAAACACACGATGCAGTGATTGGTCCTTACTGTTCAAATTCAGTGACAAATCACTGACGAGTTTCGGAATTTGATTGTTCATTATTACTACTCTAAAGGGATATTTCCTCGATGCCCTGGGTGGACCAACGTGGCTCCCTGGGTGGACCAACGTGGCTCCAAGCGACGGATATTCGTGATTTCGAAGTGTTTGACTTTAGTCTGTCCTTTTAGTCAAAGCACTACATTACTTAATTACTTTTAAGAGTTCATATTATAAATACGAATTTTAGTTTGCAACTGAAATTACAGAACAGCTATGATAAAAAATGGCAAAGGAATGGCTCCATGTTGAGATTGACAATATCACGGGAGCGCAAGTTCAAGCGTACGGCACGCCTGATGGTAAGCGATGACCGTAGCTATATATAGCTTTGAATACACGGGGCATCACTCACGCGACAGACTTCCCCCTCGTCAATGAGCTGTAAGGTGGAGGTACTTCCCCAGTAAAGCTGCGGGATAAATAAAATGCTCACCATCATTAGGGCCACCGAAGACGCCATTGAACAAGCTGCCCTGGTCAGTTGGCGAGTGCCCCTGCACTTGTCCCGACTGGGTAGTGCCGGCTGGGGCTCCAGGCAGCCCGTTGTGCGCCAGGGAGCTCTTGGAGCTGCGCATGAGCGGCTTGTGGTGCCCCGTGTTGTTCTCCGGGGAGTGCTGCCACGACCAGCACGAGCGGCAGAAGTAGCTGGAACAAGATCAAGATAAAGCTGGATTCAACGTTACTGCCCAACGATATACTACCCCGTAATATAAGAAGTCGCGTTACATAAGCAATTCTAGATTTGCCAAATGAAACTAAACCATTAATGAGGACTTTAAAATTGACTAACTTAAACCTTCGCAAGAAGCGTTATAACTCAAGTATATAAGTTAGGTTTTAAATATCTCGGTCACTTTATGTCATAACAAATGGGCTGGGGCTATCATAATACCTGGGTGTTACAAGACTGACTTACACCTTATTTATTAATAAGGGGGTTAGTGCTCGGTGACGCCCGATACCTAGACGAAGGTAAAGGGTTCGAATCCTACAATTAACTTGAGCTCTCGGCGAAGGAAAATTGCACGGTGGTAGGGTACTTAGTAGTACCCATCTGGGTTCCTACCATACTAGAGTTTGAGCCAGTTCCTTCTAGGCTTTGGCTCACTTACCATGCTCAGATTGTGGTTAAAATGGGATAAAAGATGGCAAGTCTTGGAAACTATAGAGACCAACTGGGAAGACTGACCAAATTGAAAATCATGAAAAGCAATAATTCTTACCCGAAGCACTTGGGCTCGCGACAGAAGTAAGGCCCCTGCTGCAGATTGCACACGGAGCACATGGAGTCTTCCAAGTAGGGGTCAACTTGCACCTGGAAAAAGATTATATAAGAGATTAAAAATAATCACTAAAATAAAGGTTTGCTGCATCTAACATTAAATCTTTTAAAATTGACAAGACTCCAATGGTGTCCGGCAGCCGGACACAAATTGCAGAGAAATTAGCTCGAGCTTTGAAGTGAGGAAACCATACGTGGAAGGGTACTTTGTAGTACCCGCCTGGCTGGCTACCACCCTCATCTTGAAAATATTTGTCGCCAAGCACCTATAGGTGTTCAGACAGCTGCAATTGACGGCCAGTTCTTAGGCTTTGTGTGCTTACCACCTGCGGCCACATACACAGGCTTACACATAGTAAAAAAAAAAAAACTATGCCTGATATCAAATAGACTTAAGTATGTTACCTTTTTTGTGAACTTGTCGGTGGTTATATCGACGAAGGCGGCGGATATGGCGCGCACGTACGAGCGCACGTTGTTGAACGTCACGCGACCGGAACCGATCGGGTACTTGTTCTTATCAGTGTCTATGCCTGCAATATACACGATATATGAGAATACTGGGTGAAGATTTCGAGATGGCATATTTTCGAAACCTATGTTGGGTTAGTCATGCTGAACAACTTTTACTATGGGACCAACATTTAATACTCAAAAAAATAGTGGTAGGCTAAAATACGCCTAAGTTTGTTAAGCGTACGGCCCGCCTGATGGTAAGCGGTTCCCGTAGCTATATGGACGCTATGACATACGGGGCTACCATCTCTTGCCCTTCCCCAATGGGCTCACTCGCTTACTCACGCGCAGGAATACACAATTATTTGGCTGCAGTATTGAGTAATAATTGGACTGTTTTACAAAAAACTTAAACCGACTTCAAAGTACACTAAGAAGTAATCAAATCCTGATCTGATGACAATGGGACCAAACGGGAAGTGTACCCTTCCAGACAAAAATGACTGAGAATTGAGAACCTTTTTTTTAAGTCGGTTAAAAAGGTAATATTTGGAGATGCGTAACAGTTAGGGTCTCGAGAAAAAACCTTTACATTTAGTACAAGACTATCTTCGATTGAGAAAAAGCAACATCTGCTCAGAACAAAAGTATGACAGACACGTACCTGCATAAACAACTCCTGAGAACAGGTCGTTCATGATGGTAGCCAATGCAGACGCGCTGAGCATTCCGTGCAGAGCGCCCACGAAAACTGTCCGAGCTGGCTCCAGCCGAACTGAACCACCGACCACCCAGTTAGAGTCAGAGACTGCCCACGGGATCACTTGCACCTGGAAGCAGTTGGGGAATTAGTTTATTCTTATGTGGTGGGGGTTGGCACTATGTGGTGGGTAGTTGGCACTTTGTTCACGTGAGAGATTTTAGGGTAATTCATTAGAGACTGAATTAAAAGAATGTTTAAAAAAACTAAATAGATTCATAAATTGGGCATTTTATAGGTTTGGTGGACGCAGGTTAGTGGACCAATAACTTGATATCCTATCTATTGGGCTACCGTCGAGTCTAAATTAAACAGGTTCCTTATGAAGTAGCGTTTTCCAATCAAGATTTCTAAGGGAGTAATAAAGTTTGTTAAAAGTTTTATTTTTAATACAAGCTTTTTTGAAGACTACTTTTTGTTGATTGTACTTGCAGTCTTTCAATATACTAATGTATACAAAATTTGAAGTTCATCCGACCATTGGAAGTGGGTGAAATTAGACTTAAGATTTGACCCGAACATACATTGCAAGTTACCAAAACTTAAAAAAATTAGAACATCGTGGGGTGGAAAGCGAGCATTAGACGTAGGGGTGCGTTTGCGTGTGAGTGGTGTGTGGGGGTGTGTGTGTGTGTGTGTGTGTGTGTGGTGTGCGTGTACCTCCTTGCTGCGCATCTTCCTGGTGGAGACGCGGTAGTACCAGTCGGGCCCGTCGCGGCGGCAGGCGGCCAGCAGCGCGCGCGCGCGCCGCTCGCTCTCGAACGTCACGTACGCGAACCCGCGCGGGCACTCCGACCCGCCCTCGCGCTCGCGCCCCGGCCACTCCACCCTACGACACCACACCACACGAACACAACACGTCACGGCGCTCAACAGTAAGCTAAATACTATACAGACCTTACTCATAAAACGTTATTTAACTAATATACGTGTATATAAAGGGTCACGTAAATAAAGTCACTATTGTCATTGTCAAATAATGTGATATTATTTACGTGACCATTTAATAAATATATTAGTTAAATAGCGCTTTATGAGTAAGAGGGAGTGGATACAACAATACGACCTAAGCAGAAAGAAAGAAAAACATGTGATCTTTGCGCGCCATTCGATGCAAACATTAAAAGTACTCAAATACAAACAACTTTCACTATGGGACCAACATCGAAATATCTTTTCATACAAAAGGTCCAAGTCACCTCGGCTAAAATGTATGAAAAACTATATTTTTTTGAGATTTCGAAGTTACTCCCATATTGATAACCTCGTGGCAGCCTTTTTTTGGAAACTTAGGGTAAATGGGACGATAAGTTCCTAGACAATAGACAATTCAGAAATATTTAATTTTGTCTAAAATTGTAAGCGAAGTATGTACCATTAAAAAACTACTTAAAAGTATCAACAAACAAAAGGTTCTCTGGAGAAGACCATATAAATTTTAAAATAATGGTGCGTCCATGCTACGCGAATCGAGCACGAGCCGAGCCACGAACGAACCTGCAACGAGCACGATGCGAATCACTTTGTTCGTGAAAAAACTAGAATCGCGCTCGTTCCAGGCTCGCGAGCCCGTCCACGCTACGCGAATCGTGCTCGCACTGTGCTCGTTCGTGGCTCGGTTTGCTAAGGATGGACACCATAATAAACAAAATTCGCTAAGAGTACTCACCGTACAGGCTGGAAGTGCCTCAAGGTGTGCATGAGCGCCTGCTCGGAGATGTCGTAGGGCAGCCCGCCCAGGAACACTTTAGCGGAGAAGCCCCCGCTCGGGTCGGTGCAGCGCGGCGGCAGGGTGCCGCTCCATTTCGCTTCCTCACCCCCGTTACGACCAGACGGGACTACGCCACCTGGGGGGCAAATATTTAAAGGGTTAAAAAACATCTGATACAAGCCTCCAAGAGATCTATACGAGGGGCAAGTTATAACAGTTATAAATACGAGCGAAAGATTAAGTGACAAAAAATTGGCCAACCGAAGTTAAAATAAATAAGCTATAATCAAGGTGTGCATGGAAATTGGTGGAAAGCTATGTAGGAGAAACAATCTTTTTTTGGTAAACCGCGGGATGGTCCATCTGATAGTTAAGTGACCAGTCTCCTATGGCGTTCAGCATTAGTAGGGAGTTTTCCAATGTTAGTAACTTTAACTAGCTCAAGTGAAACTATTTTCCTCAAAGATTTCCATCACGAAGTTAAAATTTTTACAGAGTTCCACCCCAAAGGTACGAATAGAAACCAACTTACAAAATGAAGCCCGTCGTGGCATGCGAGCCTCCTGCCGCGCAGATGTCGACCCGCTTGCTCGCTGACCCCAGGGCGACTCCACCTGGTCAATAATCACTTGTTACGAAGTGGAAGAAAAGTTCAATCCAGTAATCAAATAGCAGTAACTTTGGGACAAATAAGGTGTAAGTCCTAAGTACCTAGGTTTTTAATATCTGTCACTTTATATGTCATACAAAAAGGGCTGAAGCTATCTAAATACCTGGGTGTTACAAAGAGTTTAGAGGACTTACCTTCTCGAGCTGATCGTAGCTGAGGCGCACTTGTATGGAAGTCTGCAGGGGCCGAGAGTTCTCCACCGGCATCGCCAGGGCCTTCTGAAACATGCACATACTGTGTACCAGTGCAAAAACTACACTACAAAATGGGCTGCTTCACGGTTGTCAACAAGCTAACTAGTTAGCAAGGGCTAATAAAAAAATGCATCTGCCGGACGAAATATATATGTTTTCAACTTGGATGTGGTCCCGTGCCACCAAGCTAGTTTCCTCACGATAGTTTCCTTCGCTGAAAGCTCAACCTCATTGTAGGATTCGAACCCGGGAACTTAGTCGCGGCATCCGAAGACACGCACAGCTATCTTAGCCTTAAAAAAACTTAGCCATTTGGTAGACAATTTCGGATCTATACGGTCTGACGCCGGCTCTACATAAAACACTTAAAGCCATTTGGTAAACGGTATATATTGGTGGCTGGTTCACAACCATGAAGCAGCCCTTTATTAAACAATCTCGGGAATATTTTCAAGTGGAGTAACTTTTAGGGTTACTGGAAAAGTAATTATGTTTTAAGGGGAGGATTTACAGTCCTTATAAGTTTAAGACATTTATATCCTAACAAAGGATTTTTGGTAAATTTCATCCCTAAGGGGTGAAAAAGTAGGGGTCCGCCCCTACTAGGTTAGTATCCTATATATACAAGTATGTAGATAAATGAAAGTGGTTACTCACTAAAGATGCCACTAGGTCTGTTATCCCGTGTCCCGAAGAAGTCTCGCCATTCCAACTTGCACCAGGCTGCGCGCTTTCACTGTAACGAAGCAAAAGTTCAATCTCTGCCTTCAAATGTTCGTGTTTTATTATAAAACTACTTATTATGAAAGAAACTGGTCGAAAATGCATGTTCTTGAGCAGAAAGTTTATTTTGATTTTAAAGTGGCTGCATAAAACATTTTAATACAGAGCGTCTGAAGTGCGTCCATGTAGGTAGAATAATTAGTCAAGTTAGTACGGGGCGCTACTTAGTGCCTTCTAGAATTAAGTGGAGTGCCAAAGTGAGCAACTTAATTGTAACTAATGGTATGGAAAATGAACGCTACCTCGCAAGGTTAATTTAAATTTTAAACATTCTACTAAAAAAAGAAACTCACGAACTCCAAGGCAAATTTAGTTTTAGACTGTAGAATAGAAAGCTAATGATGTTAGAAAAGTAGCAAAACTTATAAATTAAGCGATTGAAAACGAGATTCAAAGTTGAGATCGAGTAATTATCTGGAATTCACCTGTAGCTAGCGAAAGCCCGCGGATGGCGCGGAGGGAAACACGCGGAGGGTACGAGAGCGCGCGGTGTTTGCGCCATCTCAGGGCTTCTTGGCTCCTCCCAGCGCCACTCATCTGGGCCGCAGTCCTAGAAAACATAATCCGAGAAACATGTTCATACCTATAAATAATCAAGCGAAACCAATCTTAATCCTAAAATCTACATCGGTATAAAATTAAATCCATTCAAGAGCCAACGAGCATGAAAAATAACGCAGCATCTGTATCAAAGATAAGTTTTCCGGGTCGCGGATCTCGGGCCGAGTCGGCCGATTAAGCGCGAGTAGAACCTTGGCAAGGCCTACACAAATAATATTAAATTGCCAGTAGCATGCCAATAGCCGGCGATACGCGACCAGACGCCTGCCAAGTGCGCGATTGCAAACTTGTTACTGTATTATTGTAAGGAGGCTATTGTGTGACGTCGCGATCGCAAGGTCTTGGCAGTGTCTGGACGAATTGTACTTAACAGGGGCGCCCCGCGCGCGGGATTAAGAGTATATAAGTATATTATTTCAGTAAGTTAAATTTCAGTAAGTTAATATAGAGGGTAGATTTAATATTAAAAATCTAAACTGCGACGAATTGAGCCAAGCGCAATAATGCAATAATTCTGTAAAAAGGTTTTTTAGAATAAAAATAGTAGATTTTCAATTTATGAATAAGAGTAATGCAATTCGCTAATAGCCTATTTAAGTTTCAAAATCCCGGTTATGATTTTAAAGTCTAACATCTACATACAGACGAGGCGACCGGCAATATAGACACCAGTGTCCAAATCCAACACCCATACAAGCTAAGTCAAGTGCACTAAACCCACCGATCTGGTCTGCATTACTTGGCACGGTTCACCCATTAATACGAGCCACTGTTGGCAGCCATCTTTGCTGAACATTAACTGGCATCAAACCGGATGTCGTATGGTACATTATGAACGGACAATAAAACTCACTGCTTTGTGCTTAAAATTTGATTTAGAAACAGTGTTGGCTCAGTGTGAATAGCAATATGACATGCATTATTTGAATGAGGGCGAAATTACACAAGGTCCCACGTTGGGCGCCAATATTTGGATATTGGCGTACAACGTAGCATAAAAGTATCTTTCACGATTGAAGTGATTAAGGAGGATGTATATTTGAGAACTAAAGTCGGTTTAGAAGGGTAGGTGAAAAATCTACTTAAAAAAGTACCCTCCAAAACGTTAAATCCACGTGCTCTTAAAAACTTCATACAAAATTGTATTAACTAAGCGGTTTATTTGAATCGGAAATTTAGAAAAAAGGCACTTCACGAAATAAACTTCAAAGTGGGTACTCACATTTGGGCGCAGGTTGTCTTTAGGCGCTGCAGCCGGCTCGGAGAGAGGCGACGTGTCCAATCCAAGGAAGTCTGCCAAAGAGCGGCGATTCTCGTTCGAGCCGCCGCCCCCTCTGCTATTATCCTTTGAGACAGATGAAATTTTAAATTAATGGGCCATTAAAGTAGAAAGCTAGTAGACTATAGTAGAGGGTAGTATTGTTCGTAGGATAAAATGGAATCGTGTGTAATAAACTCTTCCAATTGAAATGGCTAGCTAGGAAGTAGACCTTTGTGGCTTAAGATTGGAAAAGATAAATAGCGCAATGAAAATGTGAAAGGATAAAATATTTTTAAGAGGGTAAGTACATTGAAAATAAAAAAAAAATTTTTTTGGACACTGGCAAAAGCAGAAATTCATCAACGCAGAGATTTATGCACAGGGTAGTAAATTCCTTGATTAGAAGTTTGGCGTAGGTAACTAAACTATATTCGATTGAGGAAAGAAAAGTAGTAGTTTAGAAAATGTATCAAATCTAAAAGCAAACTATGTTGCAAATAAAACTTACTTGATGTAGTAACGGCATAAGTGCCGAAATAAAGTTTTCCAAAGTTGCGAAGTCTCAAATGCTGGTCGGGCCAGCGTCTCGTCTAGAGTTGTTCGCGCGGCGGCAGCGCACAGTCGACTGAGGATCGCCAAACGCGCCGAGAAGCAAGAAGTCGCATCCACCCCACCACTTACACTTACCTCCCACCATTGGCTGCCAAGCCACGCCCACTTTCGCTACTATATTATTATTATCTACGAATTAAATATAAACTTGATTTGCATTAAATTTATAATTAATTATAATAAATTAATTATGAATTTTTTATGTACGTTTTCAACCATTTTTAATTAAAAAACATTTATTTAAAAAAGTATTGTTTTCCGTTTCCTGTGCAATATGGCGGCAAGCACGTGGTTGGAGAGCGCATGCTCGCCCGCCACATAGATAAGTCAATATGATGTCTCGATAAATTAGTAAATATTTACCTAAGATTAGAGTTATGACTATTCCTGTTTGTTTTATGTTTTATAATTGGCAGTAATTTTTCTAAAGGTTTATGATGTTTTTAGTTTTTCATAATATCTCACTACAAAAAAAAAACAGGTAACTAAATTATTAGGTAAAATATTGCACTTCCTATGCATTTTTTTAAACTAAAAGAAATTATCTGGTTTAGAAACTAGGAATCTGTGCAAAAGTAAGATTACAAAGAGTCATTATTTTTTTATTTCGTAGAAAACTTATGTAAGAGCATTTTAATGCAGGGATATAATTTGAATTCATAATTTATCTTGCATAAAAAATGTGGCGTTAGAAAAACACAAATTCAATGTAATATTCTTTAATGCCAAAATAAATTTAATCATTTAATTTTCTTTACAATATTTACTACACAATTACGTACATATCTAATATTTTTTTCTTTATATAATACAATTATATACTCAGGAATGGAATAAATCTTCAATCCTCCAAATCCAACGAATATCATAAACGCGAAAATTCGTGAGAATGTGTTTGTTGCTATTTCACACAAAAACTACAGAACGGATGAAATTTGGCACACGGATAGAGTATTTTTAATCCCTGAAAAAAAAAACTCGGGGACGCGGTTTACAGGTAGAATAACAGATTATCTTGTCACCATGATTCAGACTTTATTACTTTTAAATTACCGTGTGAAGAATATCCCAGGATACATATCAGCTTTACTTTCCCTTTTATATATTTAGGTCCTCACTCCTGGAGCATGACTTCCCTTAACTATGGAGATAAAGTATAATCCAAGTTTGGGCACACTTCATACGAATTTCGGCATACGCATTTCATCACAATGGTTTTGCTCCACCAAAGCTCGTGGGATCTGTATACCTCCACTGAGCTATGGGATTAGAATCTGAACCTTAATGTGGTAACAGAAGACTCTTGATTTCCATTTAAACAACTCAACTACTCAATCCATCATCATGAAATTTGGCATACAGATTTGGTATGGAGGACATACGCTATTTTTCATCCCGGAGACCCGGGTGAAACCGTGGGGGACGCTAGTAATATAATAAAATGAGAAAGTGAGCCTGTTTGTTTGTAACTAGTAATAATAAGATATAAATAAACATAGTGAGTCTCATAGGGGACATAATTAGTACGTTTTAACAGAACAGCGCCATCTATCGAGCTTATATTGCGGTGGACGCCAAACGAAACCTCTTTCATACCTTTTATTTAGACTATTCATAACATCGATGAATAATCCCTTTAGCGTAGTAATACTGAACAATCAAATTCCGCAACTAGTCGGTGATTTGTCACTGATTTTGAACCGTAAGGACCAATCACTGCATCGTGTGTTTTTGACTTGGCAAATCAGAGTGCACTTGGCCTTGACTTAGCCAATCAGAGCGCATTGTCGGCGGTGTGAAATAGGTGGAACATATTTCAACATATAGCAAGTATTACTTGATATAAATGCTATCTGATTAGTTTATAGTGATTTGGGATAATAGTTGTATGCTCACTAGATATCGCTAGTTGGTACTGAGATGAGGTCACACTATTGTACCAATAATACGACGCGGCGACTTATGTACAGTACCGTTAACTAAATCTGGCACGTTCAACACATTTACACGTTGCGTTTGTGTAGTGTCTGTGAATAAGCGCGCGGCGTCACGTCGCACTGCATTCGCATCGTGAAAAGTCTGTCCGTTTCTCTCGCACGTGGTCAAGCTTATGAGTATGAAGGAGACAGTTATTGTTTTGCTTTTGCTCATAAATATAAACATTCTGTATCATAAATTGCATAAGTGCGAGTACTGTGAACGTGCCAGCTTTCGTTAACTTGTATCGTCTTCATTGAAACGTTGTTTAGTTTTCGGTATTAAGTCAATAAATCATTGAATAAAATGACTCGATGATATGCTGACGCACTTTTCGTCAGGCAAATGAGGTATCAAAATATTTTATTGAAACTGTAGTTTATTGTTTTCATTTCTAATAAACATAAATTATGTATATGAGATAATTAATACATACGACGATCATTTATATTCTCGTTACCGCGTCAAAAATAAAATTTGTCACCTCACTACAAAGTGGCGCCGCCCTGGTGGCAGAAAGCAAACGCCATCTTCATAGGCTTCTCAGACGAAGGATCCAAAAGCGTTAGTTATCATTGTTACTGACTTTTCTTCTGCAGTTGTCAAGCAATAAGTTATTTTATTTCCGATTCATTGAGTCGAATCTTGCTAAGGGTTTCTTCTGCCTGGTAATTCTTTAAAATTTGCTACTGACGCATGACTCTTTCCCCGAGAATAGACAGCGGTTTTCATTCTCCTCCATCCTCGTCAACAGATCTCAATATGGTGTTAGATAATTCCTCCCAAAGTTTTATGACATGATCCTTCGAGCCAGTCACGTTTTTGTATTTTATATCAACAGTTGCAAGAAAAAATAGACAACTATTTTTCATTCACGTTACCAAGAATATTTCTATCTCACTCTGTACATCCAAATTCCATTCCTCAAGACGATGCTTTTTCTTGTCTCTGTTACGATTAGTCTTGGAGTCCAAATATCGGTGCAATCAGTGTCCCCGGGTGGCTAGGCAAGGAGCCTCTCGGCCTAGGAAGGCATCCCCGTTCGTCACTATACATGTATGGTAGCCGGAGAATCCAGTATGCTGACGCCGATAGCTTTATAGGCGGGGAGCCCACTGGCTGCGGAATGAAGATCGGTCCACCTGCTACCGGCTGTACCTGAAATGTTGAAGGGATTGGTTTTAGTTGTTGACTAAGCGAGCGAAGCTTCTCTGTTTCAGCTTGGACAAAAATGCTTTTGTATGTCTGTCCATATGTCCGGCCTCCAAAGGTTGCATTTCTCAACCGATTCTCGTGAAATTTTGTGACCAAGTTCGGACAAGGGAATTCTATATTAGTTGTGTTATATATTTGACGATGGAATGTGATGAAGGCCGATATACAAGCACACAAGTCAAGACTGGCTCTCAAGCGCAGCTGTTTAAACACACCGGTCAGTCATCATAAGCCTATAATGTCCCACTGCTGAGCACAGGCCTCATTTCACAAATGAGGGTGAAAGGGAATGGGCGGATACTCCACCACGCTTGCCCACTGCGGGTCGGTGCACCGGTAAGTGGTTGGTAAGAAAAAAAAACGTCAAACATATTCCGAGGGCCAAAAATTTAAAAAAAAATGTACTTCAGTAAATTTGATCTTCATAAGTGCCTTCTTACTGCTGGCCGCATAAATAAGCTCAGAGTCACTCAGCGAGCAATGGAACGAGCTATGCTCGGAATTTCTCTACGTGACAGGGTCCGAAAAGAGAACATTCGTAGGAGAACGAAAACGACGGACATTTAAGGGTCGGCAACGCGCGCGTGATACCCCTGGTGTTGCAAGCGTCCATAGGCTACGGTAACCGCTTACCATCAGGCGGCCCGTACGATTGTTTGCCACCTAAGTGGTATAAAAAAAAAAAAAACATAGCTCGTAGATTTAGTAAGCTAAAGTGGCAATGGGCAGGCCACATCGTTCGAAAAGCCGATAACCGATGGAAAAGAAAGGTTATCGAGTGGCGGAGCGGGACGACCAGGTGGACCGACGACCTAGGGCTCTACCGCGTAACTTTGGTGGTAATCGTAACGAACACCATTAATTATTTTATCCAATGACGCGCACGCGGTATGACGCGACGATGACCATTCTCGGGCCCTGATCGGTTTGGAAATTCATTAATGGTGTTCGTTACGATTACCACCAAAGTTACGCGGTAGAGCCCCTGGTTAGAGTCGCTGGGCGCCGCTGGAGGCAAGCGGCCTAGAACCGTTCGAAGTGGGATGGGGATGCCCTATGTTCAGCAGTTGACATCCATAAGATGATGATGATGAAGTGCCTTTCTGGGGCCTAAAATGAATAAATGCTTTGGATTGGCTTCTAAAACGCAATTATTGGCTTGAATTCGTTTGGGATCGTTGTGCAAGCCACTTTTAGATTAAGAATTTATGGTTAGCATTTTAATCCTTTGACTGTTTGGTGACCCGCGCGGGCGAGGAAAACAATAAAAATCAATTGTTATTTTTTAACCACAAGTCAAGGGATTGAGATAGTATAGCAAAGTATACACACACTTGAAATTGTGAAGTTGGAACAACTGCCGATAAACTGTTTTACAGTTTGGCAGAAATTTCATGTAAAACGTGTGAATTTAGAAAATTAAAATAAATTAATTAATAAATAAATAATTATTTTAAGAGAGGTAGAGCATAGCGTTTATTCGCTCAAAGAGCAGCTTGACTGGGGAAGTACCTCCACCTTACAGAATACCGCAGCCAAATAACTTTATGTTGTGTAAAGTTGTGTTCCTGCGCGTGAGTAAGGTCACCAGAGCTCATAGGGGAGGGGGAAAGGTCGGTAACGCGTGAGCGATGCTTCTTGTGTTGCAAGCGTCTATACGGCTACGGTAACCGCTTACCGTAGCCGGGCCTCAGGCGGGCCGTATGCTTGTTTATCGAATAAGTTGTATAAAAAAAAAAAAAAAAAAAAAAAAAAAAAAATGTAGCGCGACGTATGGTGGTACGTGGTAGGTACCTTAGGGTCTATAGTGACGTGCACCGGCGCCTTGGGAGTGACGACGTGCACGCGCGCCAGCTGCGCGACCACCGCCCCGCCGCCCCCGCCGCCGCCCCCACCACCCCCACCGCCCCCTGGCGTGCGGCACAGGCACGGTACGTACCTGCAAATATACACAACAACTACTATACAGGACTCTTTGGCGGGAACTGGCAGAGTGACGTTTTTCATTTTTATAAATTTGTGTATTTTGAATTTTATTGTGTAGTTTTGGTGGTATTTTACCCAATAAAGATCATCCATGTGCACCAGTGAAGTGAAATGAAATGAATTATGTGTATCGTGACTTTTCAAGTTGTCTCAAAATGTACTTGAAGAGTTTTAGTACAATGACCAACATGACTTTTATGGACGGTGACTGACTGAGGAATATAATGTGGAAGTGATTTATTGAGACTGGAAACTATAATATAACTCGACACTGGCAGAAATAAGCCCTACTTTGGGCTTGGTTGCCAAACTTAGAAGAACTACTATACAAACTATATTGGTACTACAATTTCAACATGGAAAAGAAGCGCTCTCTACATGCACAAGAATTCGTGCATGCCGAAAGGGTTCATATGAACAAAGCTTCTTGCAGAGCTGAGTCTAGCCTGGGAAGACGTGGTCGCAGGTCTGAAGGAGGCCATGGCAGTCAGTTGCGGACTTAGCTACAGATTGATGGTGAGAAAGATAATATAATAATAAAATCTTTATTTCTTGTCTTATTAAATAAAAACCGGCCTCTTATCTCCGAAAGAATCATGTCGAGATATGTACAAAAAAATTAAGATTTTTAGAGACGTTAGAATAAAGTTATAATTGATCCTTGGTGCCTAAGGAATAACTTGAGTCATTTAAAATATTTTTAGTACCCCGGGATAAAAATGCGAATTTCTATGGCATGCCGGCGAATCGCGACTATTCGCGACCAGAACCGTTATGTTTTGCGGGGTTTATAAAATATTTCATGTATATTAATATGTTGCTGATAATGTAATCTCAACATTGGAAGTGATTCAAAACCCTCTAAAATGTTTTATTTTTTTGTACAAATCAATGTATGGATCTCGCCATGATCCTTTGCTAAGTCAAAAATCTGAAATTATTACAGTAGAAAGACATAAATGTCAACACTAAAGGAAAAATAGAATGTTGTTTCTCTACTACAAATATTTTTTTTTTTCATCATCAGAATTCCTTTACAAACAAATTTTGTTGTGCGGTCTGTTTTTTTTATTACAGTTATGGCTCAAAACAAGAAATTTATATGTCTAAGGAAGGTCTGAACTCACGGTGCGCGAGTCAGACTCAGTTTCTTGGCCGGGTTTAATTTTAGTATAGGGTTTACTCCCCAAAATTAATGGTCCTTCGAGCCGCATTAGTTTTTGTTTGATACATAAATAAAAACACAAGACGTTATGCAATATTACTTACAGTGGCATATCGGTGCTGGCTAACCTAGCTCCAGCTAGCCCAGCTTCTCTAGTACAAGCGCCGCCGCCGCCATTCACCACTGTGTCTGGTGACGACATCATGAACCTACAAACCAATATCAGTCTTATTACAATTACCATACGGTTCAATTTTGCTAATTTAATATAGCTCGCGAACTAGAAGAATCTTAATAGGCCTGTGTTTGACCACAATCTTAGTGCCAAAGTGATGATGTGGACGAAGGTGGTAAGCACACAAAGCCTAGAAGGAACTGGCTCTCAAGTGCAGCTGTTGGAACACATCGATAGGTGCTTGGCGACAGATTTTTAACTTGAGGGTGGTAGCCAGCCAAGCGAGTACTATAAAAGTACCCTACCACCGTGCTATGGTTTCCTCTCTCTCTTCTCTGTCTCTTAAGGTAATGTGTAATAGTGTTACCTGTGTCCCCGGGGGCACTCGTACTCGATGCCGATGAATATCTTGACGGTGAGGTGGTGGTGCGGCAGGGGCCCCTTGCCGCGGCCCCGCGACGCCGCCCCCGCCCCCGCCCCCGCCCCCACACCCGTGCGCCACGCCTGGCTCTGGCCCTGCTCCATGCTGGAAACATTAAATATATCCACTCATTATTTATTTTTAGAGAGCGCGGACGCATAGTTAATAACATGATTTCCCCGCAGGTCGTGGTGGGTTCGATTCCCATACAGGACATGCATTCGTGTGCATGAACATGTCTGTATGTCCTGAGTCTGGGTGTAATTATGTATATTAAGTATGTATTTAAAAAAATAGTATTATATCAGTTATTTGGTTTCCATAGTACAAGCTCTGCTTAGTTTGGGATCAGGCCCCCTAAAAAGAAAGCTAAGCAATATTGCTAACGCAATAATTTTTTTCGTATTTAAAGCAGATCTTATGCAATTCATCAATTGCAAATCTTTTAATAAATTGAATTGTATATAATGAGTAACTATTTTACCAAAACATATTGGAATCACTTAGGATCTGCCGAGAATTCGAAAAAATGAATTGCGCAGCAATATTGCTTTAGGTTCCTTTTTAGCCCCCCCAGGTGACCGTGTGTGAGGAATGTCCCAGGATACTTATTATACAGTTTCGCCTAACTTCACAATACAATATTGTTTTTCTAATGCATTTTTTTTTAAATCCATCGGAAATTTGAGTATGGCGACAACGGGCATGAGCATTGTACAGCTAAATGTGTTATTACCGCACGGCACAGTCCCAGGGCAGCAGGTAGTTGGTGTGCGGCAGGAAGCCGGGCTGCAGGTGGTCGGGCAGGCCCAGGCTGTGCGAGTACAGCGAGGAGGCGCCCAGGCACACCACGCTCCACGAGGGGAAGGCGGGCAGCAGCCCCGCCGGGCTGCCCGTGTGCAGCATGCCCGGCAGGTACTCCGTCGTCGACGGTTGACGGGTTATTATTTTATCTGGAACCGATGTATGTTACAAATATAGTATTTTGAAAACACGGAGGCATACTGCCCGCCTCGTGTAGAATATTCGAGGACATCTTTAGTTTAACTAGACGTCAAACGAAAACATTTTCGTCGAAAACACCGTCCATAAAAGTCAAAAATTTATCAGATCCCATGTAGAGCTAAGCTTATAGTTCTGTACGCCCTAACTCTACAAGCCCAACTTCACAAACTTAGTCAAAATATGTGGCTCAGCCGTTGTGTGTGTGTTTTTTATTACTAATGTGTTAAATAAGGGTCCAGCCTAGCGTTTATCGTTTACATAATAAGCGTTTACTTATCGAAGTCTATTGGTGCTTGCAACACAAGAGATTCTACTTACACATAGAAGGAATTTGAAGGTTTTTTTTATACAATGAACTCGGTAAACAAGCGTAAGGCCCACGTGATGGTAAGCGGTTACCGTAGTCCTATGGACGCTTGCAACACACATGAGCAGTCACTCACGTGTTACCGACCCCTCCCCTCCCCAATGAGCACTGGGCACCTTACTCACGCGCAGGAACACAACATAGCAACAACAACGATGTTAGCCCAGTCAAGCTGCTCTTCTCTAATCTGTACCTCTCTTAAATAATCGTTCTTCGAGATACTTAAAAAAAAGGTTATTCAAAGGTTGCCTGATAGAAACCCTTTCTTTATTATTCTATGTTACTTTGTATATTTTTCAATCATGTACACCACATGATTGAAAAATATACAAAGTAGTAAATACAATAAAGTGTACAATAAAGTTCTATCTATCTATCTATTTTCTTGATTTAAAATCAAAGTAGTAACTTACCAGAAGCGGAGTCCCCCCTAACAGGCACAACATATCTGTCAGCAGCGGGCGACTTGTCGTCGTCCTCGTCGTCGTCGCGAGCGGAGCCGGGCGACAGCTTGTCGGGCGCCGACCACCCATCCGCCGGCCCGTCGGCCCCCTCCTCTGACCCTGAGCCCCCTTGTGACGTCGCCTGTTCTGTTGTCTCATCGCTTGTTGCGCCTTTTACTGACGCCGCTCTGCAATTTTAAATGGAACTAAGTGTAGCTTGAATAGTATGTATTTTGATGTCTTCAAGTTATGAAGGCGATGATACCTAAGTGGTAGTGACGTCGGATGCCGTGACGTCGGATGCCGTGACGTCGTTCCCGGGTTCGAATCCTACAATTAGCTTGACCATAGCACGGTGGTAGGGTACTTTATAGTACCCACCTGACACCTGCACTTGAGAACCAGTTCCTTCTAGGCTTTGTGTGCTTACCACGCATCATCACATACTGTGGTGAGATTGCAGTCAAACACTGGCCAACAGATATTAAAAAAAACTCATAATTGACAAGCAGGTAAAAGGCACATCTGCTGGTAGTGGTCACTGTCGCCTATGGACATTTGCATTACCAGAAGTATTTAACGTTCTATTTCCAGCTGTGTGTACCCTTGATGTTTGCATGTGTGTAATAATAATATCAAATATCACACAAACGTACAAAGTAATTGAAACCGAATGCGATTGCAAAGTTTCGCTAACAAATTTTACAAAAAGAATACGTCTACTAACGACCATATAGGTACGAAGACAACACGGAGACCTCATAGAAACATGGGCACTTACTGGGCACTATGATGTACAAGAACTTATATAGGTAAAATGCACAAAAACTACATCTCCCTTAAAATCCCTTAATATTGTGGATTGAGCTCCTCGCCGTGGTTTAAGCGCCCCAATGGAGTACAGCATGGGGTTCTTCAAAAAGGGTGTGAAGAGATTTCTTCAGGGTCGGCAACGCGCGAGTGATACCCTTGGTGTTGCAAGCGTCCATAGGCTACGGTAACTGTTTACCATCAGGCGGGCCGTATGCTTGTGTGCCACGTTAGTGGTAAAAAAAAAACACGGTCTAAATAGCCAAAGCAACACTTTATGCCTAACCATGTCGTTTGCGAGTGGAATCAATCAGAGACAGTTATCAGTGCAAAAACAGTGACCTCTTAAAAATAGACTCGACAAGTACTTAAAGACTAGACTAAAGCGCAGTGTACACTCAATCATCTTTTAGCTGCATGTATATCATTAACTAGCTGCCCGGCGCGACATCGTTCGCGTGGTGCTACCTTACCCTGTGGTGATACCCCACCCTACCCTACCCTACCTTACCCTACCCTATATGAATAATTTTCCCCGTTTTTACAACATTATTCACTGATGCTTCGCTCCTATTAGTCGCAGCGTGATGTTATATAGCCTAAAGCCTTCCTCGATACATGGACAAAATCCAACACAAACAGAATTTTTCAATTCGAACCAGGGGCTCAACCGCGTAACTTTTGTGGTAATCGTAACGAACACCATTAATGAATTTCATCCAATCAGGGCCCACGAATGGTCATCGTCGCGTCATACTGCGTGCGCGTCATTGGATGAAATAATGAATGGTGTTCGTTACGATTATCACCAAAGTTACGCGGTAGAGCCCCAGTAGTTCCTGAGATTAGCGCAAACTCTTCAGCTTTATAATATTATTATTAGTATTGTTAGATATTTATTAGATATTTATTCATATTGGTTGGATCATATTATTATGGTAGAAGGATTGATTCATGTGGCAACACTGACCATAGCAGCTTATAAAAATGTGGGTATTTGTATTTGTAAGGGTTAGTTTTTATCAAGCTCTCGAGATATAACACAGCTCGGTGCGATTGTTGTTTTACCCGGTTCTGTAACTTATTATAATTTAAGTCTAAGATTGTGAAGTGAATATGTAATTAATTGTAATATTATAATAGTAAACCTATCGGGGCCCATGAGCGAGTTTGTTGCGTCGCTTCTTCTCCTCATACGGGACTTTTTCGAAGCGATAGTATTACGTTGTTTCATTGCCTGCACTACGCCCACTGAATCCTGATACCACACAACTTTAAACATGGTGTTCGTGTCGCTTGGCAGTCGCTGACGCTATTATCAGAAATTGGGATAAAGAGAGGCAATGTAAACCGTACTTGGGTTGTATCCACATAGTTTGAAAAGACCACGTTCTTGAGAACTTCGAAGAAGTAAAGAACTAAAGAACAAAGTTTAATCAAGTTATTTGATTACCTAAAATAAGTGTATTTGTGTGAGTTTGTGACATGCGCGTGCTAGACGGAATAATAGACAGATGGCGGCGCGGGCGGCTCGCTTGCAGTATAGTTCATGCTGGTAGCGACCAGTGACGCAAGTTGGCGCCGGGTGTGCCATGCGAGTGGCTATCTGATGTAAATGTAGTGGTGCCTGAATTGTGGTGTATACAAATTGCCTTAATACTATCTGGTGAGTCGATTTCATGTTGATTGCTAATAGATGGCGAAAGTATCTGAGGAACGATTAAATAATTTAATTATCGTTGAAAATATAGTCAAGTTAGCTAGATTTTATTGGTTAAAAGAATAAGTGTGGAATCAATGCTCAATTATTTATTGCAATATGTATAGGTAAGTTGGGTATTTATTCTATACATATGACCCTATAATAGGGTGTAGCAATTCAATATAATATAACATTATTCTAGAAAGGAAGGAAGGAAGACGGACCGATACTTTGTAAAAATATAGTTTTAAAATGAAGTAAGTACTATTAACTATTTGGTGATTCTCCTCATTTTGCCGGTAGCTTTATAAAATATGTATTTTGTTTAAAGGGATTTCCCTAGATATATTGACATAGTGATGGTTATGACATATTTATAGGACGTTCAAAAGAAAATGTTTTAAGGTTGAGACTTGAGTCGGTTCATGTACCGGACTACAAACCAGATAACAAAAAAAAAAAAAAATTATTAACTTTGAGTAAGTGCTGTTTAGCTATGAGGGTCATGTTGGGTTAATCTGAAGTTGCAAAAGTGGAATGAGGTTAATGGTAAATTTTAATTGAGTGTGATGGTATAATAATTCCGGTAAGTTTCTTAATTTTTCAAAAAAAAAAAAAAAAAGAAATTGTAAAGTATTTTGATAATTCCTCTTAAATTGAATACGCAACGGTCATGTAATGGTGGTAATCTGTAGCACGTTAGACAAACGTATAGGCTAAAGTTCCTGATCAACAGGTTTCTCCCGAGAAACAGATTTCGAATTAACGAAAAGAACACGGTTTTTCAGTAAATATCATGGATTTTATTTTATTTTAACATATTTAAGAGAAACTTACAGCTTATACAAAAATAATAGTACAGATAGTTAAACATAAGCCATTTAAAAGTTTCTTCAGAATAGCATGTTTCATTTGAATAATTTTATTTAGAACATTCTAGTAATGGTTTGCCAAGAAGAATCTCAAAAACAACTAAAAATCTAAAGTTGTACTTAATTTATTTAGAGATATTAATATTAATTTTAAATTCACAAGAACTACTTAATTTACAAAAAAAAAATGATTTATAAATTACAATGTTGTAAGTTCAGTAAAAAAAAACTGTTATTTAGGGTGAAAAACAACCTACTTCGGTGTGTATGAAACGGTCTCAGTATTCACACTATTCCCAATGTAATTCAAGGTGCTAAAGACTTGTATCATTTAGAATGTAGATTTAGAAAGTTACAAAGGGTTCAATTTACAGTTCAATTTAGAATTCACTTTAGAGTTAAATTTAGAGTTCAATTCAGAGTTATTTTAAGAGTTCAATCAACCCGTTAGTTCTCGCGAGTGACGCGCGTCCTATTATAAGGGTTGATGTAATTGTTATATTTTTGGCCGCGAGCCAATGAGTTAAGGGTTCAACTTACAGTTCAATTTAGAGTACAATTAAGGGTTCAATTTAGAGACTCGGAGTTCAATTTAGAGTTGAAATAATGGTTCAATTTACAGTTAAATTAGAGTCAATTAAGGGTTCAACTTACAGTTCTATTTAGAGTTCTATTAAGGGTGCAATTTACAGTTCATTTTAGAATTAACTTTAGAGATCGAGTTCAATTTAGAGTTTAATTCAGAGTTGAAGTTGGTTCAAGTTTAATTCAATTCAGAGTTCAAGCGAGAGTTCAATTCACGGCTCATTTTAGAATTCACTTTAGAGCTCGAGTTCAATTAAGAGTTCAATTAAGAGTTCAATTAAGAGTTCAATTAAGAGTTCAATTAAGAGTTCAATTAAGAGTTCAATTAAGAGTTCAATTAAGAGTTCAATTAAGAGTTCAATTAAGAGTTCAATTAATAGTTCAATTAAGAGTTCAATTAAGAGTTCAATTAAGAGTTCAATTAAGAGTTCAATTAAGAGTTCAATTAAGAGTGCAATTAAGAGTTCAATTAAGAGTTCAATTAAGAGTTCAATTAAGAGTTCAATTAAGAGTTCAATTAAGAGTTCAATTAAGAGTTCAATTAAGAGTTCAATTTAGAGTTCAATTTAGAGTTCAATTTAGAGTTCAATTAAAAGTTCAATTAAAAGTTAAATTTAGACGTCAGAGTTCAAGTCAGAGTTCAAGTCAGAGTTCAAGTCAGAGTAAAGTCAGAGTTCATGTTAAAGTTCAACTTGAAAGTTAAGAGTTCCAGTTAAGAGTTCAAGTTACGAGTTCAAGTTAGAGTACAAGTTAGAGATCAAGTTAGAGTTCAAGTTAGAGTTCAAGTTAGAGTTCAAGTTAGAGTTCAAGTTAGAGTTCAAGTTAGAGTTCAAGTTAGAGTTCAAGTTAGAGTTCAAGTTAGAGTTCAAGTTAGAGTTCAAGTTAGAGTTCAAGTTAGAGTTCAAGTTAGAGTTCATGTTAGAGTACAAGTTAGAGTTCAAGTTAGAGTTCAAGTTGAAGTTCAATGTAGAGTTCAATGTAGAGTTCAATGTAGAGTTCAATGTAGAGTTCAATGTAGAGTTCAATGTAGAGTTCAATGTAGAGTTCAATGTAGAGTTCAATGTAGAGTTCAATGTAGAGTTCAATGTAGAGTTCAATGTAGAGTTCAATGTAGAGTTCAATGTAGAGTTGAGCTTCGTTTTCTTGACGTTTACTGAATAGTCCGAATAGTCTAATACTCTGTAAGCAAAAGCTTCGAGTGGTGTACTTTTGAAAGGAAATGAAATTAATTTATTTGCAAGAATAAGGGTGACAAAAAAATTGATGGTAAAAATTATGGAGTTCCAAGCTTACTCTACCGAGCTTCGGTGTGCAAATATTAAAATTAAATGTTACATTAAGACATTGCTCAAATAGATAAGACTACATTTTAACAAATGTTACATATATGGTTAATTCAAATTAAAAATAATAATTAAGCTAAATAATAACAATAATAAATCGATACATAAATACAAAATCGATAAACCATTCACCGCTCTGTCAAATAAACAATTATAAAAAAAAAAAACAAGTTCATAAAATGTCTATTAAAAAAGTAATATACTTTAAATGCCATGTTGATATGAATCACATTTTGTCGTCAATTTTGTTTTTTAGACGCTAAAACAAAGCTGAGGCTTTCTTCCTTAGGGTAGTGTGTGTGTATAGCTAATTCTGTTTGGCGGAGCTGTTATGATTCTTGATCTTAGTAATGTTCTTGCCTGGGTGTACTTTAGTTTGCTTTGAATTGATGTGATTTTCCCTTCACAAAGTTGAAAAGTAGAATTATTAACTCTAGATCTTTGGTTAATATGAGTAAGCGTTAGCAAAATGATCAAACTAAATCGATTAATAGCTAAATTGGCTCGCAAATGTAGGCAGAAATGGCAGAGTGAAATTATTTATTACTGTGCTGAACTTCTTTGGTTTCAGGTAGAGTTTTTCACACCAGAATGTGATTGGACTTGTGATTCACCGTGGCCGTATCGGAGAGTTGGATTGTTGGTCGGACTCGCTTGGATCATAATGTTATCGTGGGATTGAGACCAAAAGAGTTATGAATATGAAAGTACATCTATAGTAGTAAATAGAAGTAGAAAAAGAGATTGATGAGTTGCGTGAAAAATATGACTAAGAAATTTAGATTTGGAAGTTGAGATGTTTTTTACGACGTAAGCTTTAGCTTTCCGCTCTAACAGCAGTAGCATACCGAATAGTAGTATATAAAAAAAAAAAAAAAAAAAGTAGCTATAAAAATAAAAAGATATAAAACACTTGTAAGGACACTGATAAGATGAAATAATATTGAGAGAGAGAGTAGAGGTAATAGATGTAAGTAACAAAGTATAGAATTTATCCTAGTTAGGTTCGATAAGAACACGTTTAATTATGATAAAAAAATCAGATGTTTAATTATGATAAAAAATAAGCAGAAGTCCATTCATTTACGATAAGATGAATTAATATTGAGAGAGAGAGAGAAAAGGTAAAAGATGTAGGTACCAAAGTATAGAATTTATCATAGTTAGGTTCGATAAGATACAGGTTTAATTATGATTAAAAAGCAGATGTCCATTCATTGCAATGCAAACAAGTTCTTCAATTAAATCTTGTGTTGAAAAGTCTTGATGACAGACGTGCAGTCTTGACGATAGATATGCAGTATTTATGACAGACGTGCAGTCTTGATGACTAGACTTTAATGATAGATATGCAGTTTTAAGTATCAAGAGCGTAAATGAATAGTTGAAGAGACACTTCTTATAAGAAAATAGTTAGTATGACTAGTAACAATTAAAAAAAGAAGAGAGGGTGGGAGATGTTGATATAGCAATCTGGATAAAATTAATAGATGTTGATAGAGCCATCTAAATAAAATTAATAGATGTTGATATAGCCATCTGAATAATATTAAAAGATGTTGATATAGCCATCTGAATAAAATTAATAGATGTTGATATAGCCATCTGAATATAATGAATAGATGTTGAAAGGGCCATATAAATAAAAAGAGAGAATAGAAAAGATATTAAAGGATATGAAAAAAAAAATGAAAACAAAAGATTAGAAATGATCAGAAAAGATTAGAAATGGTTAGAAAAGATTATAAAAGATTAGAAAATTAAAAGATTAGAAAATGAAAAAGGGTAAAAAAGATTAGAAAAGATTAGAATATATTAGAGTAGAATAGATTAGAGTAGATTAGAATAGATTAGAAAATATATGGAAAGATTCTAAAATATTAGGAAATATTAGAAAATATATGGAAAGATTACAAAATATTAATAATAATAGTTTATTGACATAAGAAACTTATACAACGTATCTTAATGGTAAATTTCTTAGACTAGGTTATATAATTAAAAGCTTAGCATCTTCTGCTGAGCTAGGCAAAAGCCTGTATTACAGCATACAGCGCCAAATCCCCATGGACATGTTTTTCTTCAATTAGGAAAGTTTAAAAAAAATAAAAATAGATAAGGTTAGAGGTAACGATAAATAGAAATTTGGATTTAAATATGTATTGTATTTTAATTATAATCTTGTCTAATTAATATGGGAATGAAAGCGGATGAATGTAGTTGTGTATCTGTAGCATAAGTCTCGCAATATAAGCTATAATATGCTATTCTGTAGCGAAATGTGTAGACTTTATATTAAGATTCCACCTAAATTGTAGGACATTTCTGGCGAAATAAACAATTTCATTTCATAAAAAAAAAAAGAATAGTCAATATGTATAATGAACTCTCACCGGACACAAGCCTTTCAGGCTTTATGTAATTTTGGTCTTTACCTATCATGTAATTTTGGTCAATTATATAAATAATAATAATATGAAGATAAGAAAAGATAAGGAAAGATAAGGAAAGGATAGATAGCTGTTTTAATATTTAATCTTGTCTAATTTATATGTAATGTAACTGTTAATCCAAAATGTTAAATCTCAAATGTTTTTGCATGTTGTCAAGGCTACTTACACCTTGTGGAATGTTAAACTACACTTAATTTATAAAGGAATAGATATAGATAGATGGGATTGATAAGATAAGATTTGGTGATTGATTTTGGTTTGAGTTGATAGCTGACTGTATACACTGTCGTATGTACACATACAATAAAAAGCTTTAGGGATAGGTGAACCGATGTTGAAGGATCCATCTGAGAAAAAGAGTAGTAGATGTTGATGGTCCATCTGAGTAAAGTGGTGTATGTTTATCTGTATTATTTTATGTAAGATATTGATAACTTTTATTTGTTTACACGAAGTTTGAGGACAAACTTGAAGTCAGGAAAGGCCGAATGTTAGATATTTATTAGATATTTATTCATATTGGTTGGATCATATTATTATGGTAGAAGGATTGATTCATGTGGCAACACTGACCATAGCAGCTTATAAAAATGTGGGTATTTGTATTTGTAAGGGTTAGTTTTTATCAAGCTCTCGAGATATAACACAGCTCGGTGCGATTGTTGTTTTACCCGGTTCTGTAACTTATTATAATTTAAGTCTAAGATTGTGAAGTGAATATGTAATTAATTGTAATATTATAATAGTAAACCTATCGGGGCCCATGAGCGAGTTTGTTGCGTCGCTTCTTCTCCTCATACGGGACTTTTTCGAAGCGATAGTATTACGTTGTTTCATTGCCTGCACTACGCCCACTGAATCCTGATACCACACAACATTAAACATGGTGTTCGTGTCGCTTGGCAGTCGCTGACGCTATTAGTATTGATAAATAATGTACCTGTATGTAGGCGTGGAGGGCTGGAAGACAGGGAAGGCGATGGTCTGCAGGGAGGGGCACACGCCGCACAGTTCTGCGGCGGTGGTGTAGAAGGTGCAGTTGGCGCGCCGCACCGAGTACGGGTCCTCGCGCTGGCTCTTACTGCGTCCGCAGTTGCACGCGCTCACGTAACGAACCCCAGACGAGTGCTCCTTACTGCTGTCACTGTTGTCAAACACATATTTATCCTACCGGGTTTTCGGAACGGTTTTCGGTAAGGGAACTGAGGGCCTACTATGAAAAACGATACACGATAGTCCGATCATAGTTGTCAGTCAATGAGCTAATAGAATTGCAGCAAAATTTACGTCTCCTCGGTTACGCTGCATTTCTATTGGTTATTATTTGACAACGATGATCGGATTATCCTAGCTATAAGAACTATAATGTTGAAACTTGGTAAGTAGATGTATTCTATGAACCGCATTAAGTTTTGACACAAAAATAGAAAAAAAAACAATGAGTTTTGGGGGTACATAGAACTGAAACTCTTTTTTTTTTTAATAAAATTCATAAGTTTGGGGTGTCTATGGATAGGTCTTCAAAAATGATATTGAGGTTTCTAATATCATTTTTTCTAAACTGAATAGTTTGCGCGAGAGACACTTCCAAAGTGGTAATATGTGTGTCCCCCCCCTGTAACTTCTAAAATAAGAGAATGATAAATCTAAAAAAAATATATGATGTACATTACGATGCAAACTTCCACCGAAAATTGGTTTGAACGAGATCTAGTAAGTAGTTTTTTTTTAATACGTCATAAATTGAAATTCATATCAAATACTCAGGTATATTTTTTTTTTTTTATTTTTTTTTTACTGTGTATAGGCCTGTGTTTGACCACAATCTCACTATGGTAAGTGATGATGTGGTCGAAGGTGGTAAGCACACAAAGCCTAGAAGGAACTGTCTCTCAAGTGCAGCTGACGGAACACACCGATAGGTGCTTGGCGACAGATTTTCAACTTGAGGGTGGTAGCCAGCCAGACGGGTACTACAAAGTACCCTACCACCGTGCTATGTTTTCCTTCACCGAAAGCTCAAGCTCATTGTAGGATTCGAACCCGGGACCTTCGTCTCGGTATCCGACGTCACTACCACTGAGCTATCATCGCCTTACTACCATACTACCACCATTACTACTATACATATACTACCATTTACTTATATACCTACAGGTTTGTACGGAACCCTCGGTGCGCGAGTCTGACTCGCACTTGGCCGGTTTTTTTTTTAATAAATGTGCTAAAGTGTGATATTATAGTATGATGATAATGATATAAGAGGGTGCAATAAGTGTATGTGTGTGATAGGTACTGTTCAGGCTCGATGCAGAGGTGTGAGGTGAGCGAGAGCGCCTCGCACAGGCCGCGCGCGCGCCACACGGCCGCGCACGCCGCGCGCAGCCGGCCGCGCGCGCCGCCCGCCAGCGGGCCGCGACCCATCATCTCCACCACGCCCAGCGCCACCTTCACCTACACCACCAGGTACAAACATTTCATAAAGCAGAGGTTCATTGACAAAGCCATCCACACACATTGAAACCAGAACTGTTTCGAACTGTGCGGGCTACAAGGAGTTTTCTTGCGCGGACGCTCGGGCTGTGGAATGAGCTCCCCGCCGTGGTTTTCCCAATGGAGTACAGCATGGGGTTCTTCAAAAAGGGTGTGAAAAGGTTTCTTCAGGGTCGGCAACGCGCGAGTGATACCCCTGGTTTTGCAAGCGTCCATAGGCTACGGTAACTGCTTACCATCAGGCGGGCCGTATGCTTGTTTGCCAACTCAGTGGTAAAAAAAAAAAAAAAAAAAAAAAAAAAAAAGCCTACTATAAGGTGGCTCATTACGTGGAAGACAAGAATATATGGTTGTAGCTTCTCTCAGCACTTGCATCCCCCCTGGCTCAGTGACAATTGTATGAATAAGCATAATAATTATATGGTAGTCAGTCTACTTTGTAATTTTGCCGCCGCGCCGGGGCACGCAATTGTTTTCAGTGCGATTAGAATGTAAATATTATGTAATGAATCTAAGCTTGTTTTGAAAAGAGTAATTGCTGAGTTTATTGCCAGCTCTTCTCAGCAAATGCAACCTTCCGAACCGGTATTAGAGTCAGACTTTTCATAAGTGCCTGGGAAGGTCTATTTGAATAAATGATTTTGAATTTTGAATTTGAAAAATTGATTGTAAATAATTTTGACTAGAATTTGTATATTTTTTTTTTGCTTAATGTTTATAATAGTATCTTTTTCTGTATTGACACAATGGTATTAGATTTGAATTATTATTCTTATATAAAAAAATAGATTATAATTAAGATACAGAATTAAATTAAATATAAAATAGCATAATATTTACACACCGTATAGGTAGAATATGAGGCAAAACTTACTACTCCAAGACATGTACAATACTACCATATTCTTGTAAATAAATTTATTTCATTTCTTGCATCCCCCCTGGCTAAGTGACAATTGTATGAATAAGCATAATAATTATATGGTATATTGTATATTTGGTGTATTTAAAAAAAAGCTGTAATATGAAAAGATCACCCACGACAAAAAAAAAGCCTTGCTGAGTTTCTTGCCGGAGTCTTCTCAGTTTAAGTGTATTTCGAACCGGTGGTAAATTCAACTGTATGTACTAATTTAACGTTCATAAGTGCCTAACCAGGGCCTAAATTGAATAAAAAACTTTTTTACTTTGATTGACCAGGTACACTTCACACACACCGGCATACAACTTGGCCCGAACTAGACATTTCATACAAAATAGGTGTTTTCAGCAAAGGTTTCGGATGGTTGCATTTACCCTTCTCAGCAAATACAACCTTCCTAACCGGTATTAGAGTCAGACTTTTCATAAGTACCTGCGTACAGTAGTTGGTACCCAACTGATAAGGCGCGTCGTGAATCTTCGTTCGCACAGAAAAGAAAGTATGGCCCCGAAGATTAAAGAAAGAGTGCTTAAAACTTAAACTCAACCTTAGATGACTACTATAAGGTTCATAATACACTGCAGCTGTTAGTTGCGTCTCACTCGCAACTGACGCCCCTCCGCACACATGGCGGCAGCTGCCGACCAATAGCATTTCCCGCGCTTTGAAAATGTATCTTCTGCGCAGGTACATCGGTAAGCCATATCAATTGGGTACTACTCTATCTATTTGAAGTAAAGTAAAAGTAATGAGTACTGGGTCCTTTTGAAGTAAATTATTTTGATTCAAGAAGAGAAAATCTTTGCAGAAAACACCATTTTTGTATGAAATTTCGAGCTTGAGCCAAATTTTATTCTGGTGAGTTTAGTTCTGCAGAAGTTATAGGGCATCATCACGTCGTTTTCATGACAATATCTAGATGGCATATTCTCAATAACATGAAAACGCTGAAATTATTATTATTTAATATATAAGGCTCACTCCCTAACAAAATCTGTGTTGAGATACGAAAAGATAACAGTTGCTAAAAACTAAAGAAAATTAAAAAATAAATAATATATTATTGTGTTAAAAGATAACACTGCCGTGTGTGCTGTGCAGCGCCAGCCGTAGGGTACAGCGACAGGAGTGGTCGCTCTAGGCGCCAGGTGATGAGTGGGCGCCAAAATGCCAAATGGCGTTTAATGGCGCCTTTTGAAAGGGAAGGACCAAAGAGCGCCAAAAGACAATCTCGCTCTACCCTAATCTGGCTGGGGCCGGCGCTGCGTGCGTTGGTATAATTCCGAATCTAAATGGCAGGCGGAATGAGCCAGACCTGCTCAAAGTCAAAGTCAAAGCCATTTATTCAATTTAGGCCCCAGAAGGGCACTTATGAAGGTCACATTTACTGAAGTTACCACCGGTTCGGAACTCAGCCTTCAACTGTGAAGAATCCGGCAAGAAACTCAGCAAGGTTTCATTTTTTAAATAAGTTAAATATTTAAAAAATGTAACCTTGCCTTAATAAATCAGTCTGAGAATGATCTTTTAAATGTTCTCTGCCATTGATTGCAAAAACAAATAATAAAATTATTCCCAATGCTGGCTCGGAACTATTTTTAGATGTATTTTGTTTATAATATAATATGTTCAAGAATAGATGAAATAATCATAAAAACTACATGTATTAAAAGAATATGCTACGAGACAAATGGTCCACCTCCGTAATATCACTTCTTGTGAGCATTTGCCATATCAGAAGAATGATGAATGTTTGATCTAGATCTACTGGGAGATCGCTGTTAAATGTCATAATAGTTACTCATCTAACAGCTTACCTTATGTGCATGATGTTGGCTGGAGTAATGTGCAGGTAATCCTTCCGTATATGATGCTTGAGCTATCGGCAACACCTGTACAATAACACACAATTTAATAATCATTAATCCACAATGCATAAATTTCTGTCTCATAAATAGTTAAATGTATTCATAATTATTATCATTTATATTTCTGTATTTTTTATTTCTCTCTTTTGCTATACAAGTTTCTTTCGTGTACTGTGCTAGTGTTAATTTGATAATACCTATAAAAATTTGTCGTGTTACATGTTGTGTTTACCTATAATTGTTTGTTACACATAGTCTTTATATTTGGCAGTTGAACTAATTATATGTTTAGTGTAAGCAAATGTTGGTGAACCATTAAATAAATAAATAAAATTATCAACAAGTTATACGTCTTAATTGCTTATGCACACGTAGCCTATGTCCTTCTCCATATCATAGGCTATCTGCATGCCAAATTTCATGATGATCCGTTGAGTAGTCGAGGCGTGAAGGCGTAACAAATAAACAAACAAACTCACTTTCTATTTACTTTCATACTAACATTGTTTTTAAGCAGTTACTAACAAAATATGGATGTATAAATATATAAATATAAATATCCTGGGACATTCCTCACACACGGTCATCTGATCCCAAACTAAGCAGAGCTTGTACTATGGAAACCAGATAACTGATATAATACATATACTACTTTTTGTTTGTAAATACATACTTAATATACATAATTACACCCAGACTCAGGACATACAGACATGTTCATGCACACAAATGCATGTCCTGTGTGGGAATCGAACCCACGACCTGCGGCGCGATAGGCAGAATCTTAACCAGAGTCTTAACCAACCACGCCAGCTGGCCAGTCAATATAATAAAATATAATATTATATAGTATATTATCTAACTTGAGTTAGATAAGTAGATTGAGTTGATTAGATAGTCTGAAGCGCTCGTGGTGTAGCATGATTAGCCGTTCTTAATCGATCGGCGAAGTTAAGCTACGTCTGTCGTGGTCGGTACCTGGATGGGTGACCGCCTAGTGGTATTTCAAATCGAGCGTTTCCGTGCTTCGGAAGGCACGTAAAGCCGTTGGTCCCGGTTATCACTTAATTGTGATAGTCGTCAAGCTAGTTGGATGCCTCCTAGTCGGCTTGAAAAATTCCAACAGTAGGTTGACCACTAGCCTACCTCCACCAATCCGCAGTGGGCATACGTGGTGGAGTATCTGCCCATTCCCTTTCACCCTCATTTGTGAAAGGGAGGCCTGTGCTCAGCAGTGGGACATTATAGGCTGATGATGATGATGATATTATCTAACTTAAATAAAAAAATGCTAGAGCAGACCTTGGCACACCTAGCCTGTGAGAACCGAACGTCCGTAGCGAGTGCATCAAAGAGGGCGCCACCGGGCTCCTGGTCATGTTTGGTCTCCTCCTCCAAGTAGATGGGAGTCAGCACCCGCGCCGCTTCACGCCACGAGGATGCGCTTGGCAACTGGTGGAAGAAACATATTTTTAGGGTTCCGTAGCCAAATGGCAAAAAACGGAACCTATATATCGGAATAGATTCGTCATGTCTGTCTGTCTGTCTGTCCGTCCGTATGTCACAGCCACTTTTTTCCGAATCTATAAGAACTATAATGTTGAAACTTGGTAAGTAGATGTTTTCTGTGAACCGCATTAAGATTTTCACACAAAAATAGAAAAAAAAAAACAATAAATTTTGGGGGTCCCCATACTTAGAACTGAAACTCAATTTTTTTTTTTTAATAAAACCCGTATGTGCGTGGTGTCTATGGATAGTTCTTCAAAAATGATATTGAGGTTTCTAATATCATTTTTTTCTAAACTGAATAGTTTGCACGACAGAATCTTCCAAAGTGGTAAAATGTGGGTCCCCCCCCCTGTAACTTCTAAAATAAGAGAATGATAAATCTATAAAAAATATATGATGTACATTACGATGCAAACTACCAACGAAAATTGGTTTGAACGAGATCTAGTAAGTAGTTTTTTTTTAATACGTCATAAATTGAAATCCATATCAAATACTCAGGTATATACTAGCATTTACTTATATACCTACAGGTTTGTACGGAACCCTCGGTGCGCGTGTCTGACTCGCACTTGGCCGTTTTTTTTTTTATGGTTTTGAACTATCGTATATCCTGGGCCACACATATTTGACGAATGAACAAACAAAATCAAAACCATTTATTCAATTTGGGCCCTAGTAGGGCACTTGTGAAGGTCAAAGCTACTGAAGTTACCACCATTCAGAAGTCAGCCTTCAATTAGGAATGACCAGCAAGAAACCCAGTGAGGTAATAATTTTTGGACAATCTGACTATACAGGATGGAAATGCTTATTCGATCCTGTCTCCGAAAAGAGTCAATACGCTCTATGAGACGAAGTAAGGTTAGGGTACTAGAAAAATCAGAAATTGAAAAAAACTTTTCACATACATTTAGTTAGTCCTTTCTCGCGCATGTGAGATTCGGCTCGACACCCTCCCCTGATGTAAGTTAGGGCTTAACAGGCAATGTGCTACCTTGTAATAAGCTCTTGCTTTCAAGACTTTCTTTATATGAGATCTGAATATAAAATCAGCCATCTTGGTTCCCGAAAGTGGAATTGAATTGTGCAGTGTAACAACTCTTAAAGTTATGTTCACATTTCTCACCTCAAAGAAAGACGTGCTCATAGCATACTTCCCAACATTATCATCAAATCCATCTCCAAATGCCAAGTCCACATGTCCCTGCAGGAACTGCCTGAAGCTGGGCCTCTCGGCGGGCCCCTCGGGCTGGGCCCCTGCGCACAACTGCACGAGGCCCCGCACCAGAGAGCTGACGTCACGCGCGCGACCAGCCTCCTCGTCCGCGCTTATGTATACGAACTCCTCGTTTTTTGGTATGGCAAAGAGGGACTTGGCACTGAAAATGAGAATTGATGCAATGATAGTTATAACAGAGATTAATTTGGTAAAAAAGATGGATTTAATGTATATGTAATGTAAAGGTTACAGTAGTGCCCAACTAATATGGCTTACCGATGTACCTGCTCAGAAGATACATTTTCAAAGCGCGCGAAATGCTATGGTCGGCACCTGCTTGTCATGTGTGCGAAGGGGCGTGACTTGCGAGTGAGACGGAACTAACAGCTGCAGTGTATTATGAACCTTATAGTAGTGATCTAAAGTTGATTGTAAGTTTTAAGCATTCTTTCGTTAATCTTCAGGTCATACTTTCTTTTCTGTGCGAACGATGTTCACGACGCGCCTTATCAGTTGGGTATTACTTTACCACCACTAGATTTCGTACCTGACTTTTTCTGTTAGTAATCTGATAGTTTTTCTGCAACTGACTCACTACTTGGAACATAAAAATATAAGAGAAATGACTAAGAAAGGAACATTCACTGGAGGTACCATCAACTTGGGTTTATATTATTTGCATTCCACAATGTAGGATCACCTTAGGTGTTAGATTGGACTCAAGTCAGTATAAGGACCCTGTTAATAATATTTCCAAACAAATGCATACAAAACTGTAATTTTATCCCTTTTTGAGGTAAGCTTATCTATGGCAAATTATAATTTCTAAACTCACCAAACATTAGTAATAATCCTAGCTTTCCTGAGTATAAAGTACAACTGGTCTTCTACAGCATGCTCTAGCTTCTTCAAGGCTTGTGGCACCCGGCGCAGAGGCGTTGGAGCTCGTCGGAAATGGAATAGTAACCGAGGGCAGCATGAGCGTCCGTGGGTCTCCCACACGCCTGTCGCGCCCATGTCTGTCAGGGCTGTTTGTACATGTTGGGATAGCTCAGTTCTGTAAATGCCATTTTTTTTTTATTATTACTAATTCTTTGTTTCAACATTCTAAAGGGCTTTGTTTTTACTAATAATAAATTGCCCTTTAGTTGTTTAATTGCCTTCAGCCCCTGAAAGAAAATTGAAGATCTTCCACCAGAGTAATGTTAATACCTGGTGACTGCAGATTAACATTCAGTGTTTGAAACTGTCTGTTTAGTGTGAAAAGTTGAGAGGTTTTTTTCCAACAAACAATGCTGACATCTTAACTGAAACATCTTTTTACAACCCAAATTTTTACAAATAAATACTTATACTGGCAGCCTGGAAAATGTGGTCATGAGGGTATGTAGTCACAACTGCATATAGGCTTTACATAAACCTTCTTACACAGAATAGAATTAACCTATTCCAATAGACTCTCATACCTCCTTCACACTTATTTACTCTATCTCTTTATTATTTTGTTATCTATCAATGGACAATACACTCTTGATGTTCCAAGCATCTATAGGTTATGGTAACAGCTTACTATCTGGTGGGACATATATGCTTGTTTGCCATCTTAGTACTACATATTTAGATTAATTCACTCACCTATAAGCATCAACAGCTTTAAATAGCTGCAGGTACCCTAGATCAAACACTGGTGTGGGTGAAGACAGTACGACAACATGACATAAATGGAACAGCAATGCCATAGCCCGGCAGGAGTCTGCCGCTAGCTCTCCTGATGCAACCAACCAGTGAGACGCATCGGCGTCTTTATCGGTGCTCTTGGAGTCTTCATTGAGGTCAGCGGCGAGGGCAGTCAGCCGCTTTGTGTCGAGGAATGTGACTGCATGGAGGTAGAGGACTCCACGGTTCTCATCCCAGTGACATTCTATGCCATTCTAAAAAAATATATGTACTGTATGATGATCAAGCTGTTCTGTTTTTAAAAAACTTTTTAGGGATGGTCTTCTTACCTCCTCACAAACAACAGAAGACAAAAGTGAGGTTGCTTTATTCGGATATCGGTACGGCGATTTTCCTATTATACCAACCACCACTATGCGTTCTTTCTTAGAGAACTCAGGAATATCAGTTATTGAGAAAACCTTCATTTTCAACAGGTAACCATTGATTGGAAGTTCACTGTCAGTTCTTATAATTTTGTAAATAAATAAATAAGCGCTGGCTGCATTTATTTAGTTCCCTTTTTGACAGTCAAACAAACGTTGCCATATGAAGGAGGCGTTAAATCTGTACCTATATTATATTCATTTAGAAAATCCGTCTGATATCCGTATTACCATGAATGGGTACTTTTCAAACAGATTAAATTATATGCCCAAAATACCTATCTATGTTTAAAATACCTCAAATCGTAAACTTACGGTTCAATGTTAAGAGAAGCAAGAGGTACCCCGAAGTTTCACCTACGTTCCTGGTACTAACACACAAAGAAACTTTACAAACTTTACCACTTCATAATATTAATAAAATTGATTACGACATAATCCTATAAAACTCAATTTAATTGAATGTATAGCCACAGTATAGCCTTTAGCCCGTTAGTTCTCGCGAGGGACGCGCATCCTATTGATGTCATTGTCCTAACAATTGATGTCATTGATATTTTTTTAAACGCGAGCCAAAGTATTTAGTTTGGCTCGCGTCAAAGTATTTAGTAGATGGTTTCAGAAAAAAAAGAAAACCCTATTTTATTATGCCCATCACTAAAACATGTTGTCACGCTAGACGTGAGACGTCACATTAACGTCATCGTCAGCTGGTTTTATCACCTTTCGAAATATCAAAGAATTAGGCATGGCATAAATCACAAGTAGCAGGTGATAAAGAATATGATTCTGTTTTCATATGTCACATCTGCTACCGTCCATGACATAGCCTGTTACATGTTATAAAGAATATTTAAGAATATAAATAAAATGTATGCGACTGAAGGACTTTGTATCCATGGTCATGAACAAATTAAAAAAAAAAATAACTTTATCATTGATTAGCTTTTAAGAGTATTCAAAAATAAACCTTAAATCAAGTTTCATAAAGTGTTAACTTCTTTAGCATGTTATGTAGCAGGATAGAAAAATAATGTTTTGCTACGAAAGTATATATAATTTGCATCAGTGATAATTTGACACTTGCGTGCGATACTCGCACATGATTTTGTGAAAAATACCGTCGATCAGCATCGATGACGTAGGTTACAAATCATTGCAAATCATATATAGCTAGTGAAATCATGCTATAAAAAATAATAATATCATCAAATGAGAATTCCTATAAAGTAGCAATAATTTCCATGCCTACAAAGAATCATAAAACAAGAAATTGGATTGGAATTCGAAGTACGAAATCAAACTCAAGGTTGAAATAAGATTGTAGAAATGTAGTAGTTATCGTGTGAAAATCTACTCTAACGCACGCGTGTGCCAATGCCGTTTGTTTGCGAATTTATTAAGATAAGTTATCATTGAACCAAAGCGTAAATCCGCGAGAAATTTTGGAAGAAAACTTGAGCAACATGTCGACTATAATAGAGGATATCTGCGAACTTTTGGACAGTTACAATGGAAGAGACAAGGTATAGTATGCGGAAACAAATCAGCCTTGATATTAAATCGCTTACACCGGGCTTTCCAGTCAATAACCTGATGTCACACCTGATGTATAAAACTCCTGTTCTAATGAGGAACTTTTGTTTATTACAAGTCACATTTTCTATTTAATAAGGGTAGCCTTAGGGGCAGGTAATGATTATTTAAACCTCTTCGTATTCTATCTTTCTTCTACCTATGAATAACTGAGATTTACTTCAATTAATAACACACACAAAAGAAATAATATTAAACAATACTCTAAACTAAACCTAATATTTAAAAAATAAAACTTCTAAGTCCGTGCCAGTGGGTAACGTTCCCAGAACACTGGCAGCATTGCCACGTTGAATGGCTATGCTAATCTGCTGACTGAAGTATAAGCCAGCATTCTGGGAACGTGTCGCCTCAACTAGGCACGCTGCATTACTTAAATAGTGCGTTCGAGGTTAATTTTGCAAATTTTGCTACAAATGATTTTTCTCAATTCGAATGATACAAAAATGACATTTGCATGCACCTCGCCTGCTTGTCACTTGTTATTATGTCCCAACCTACCATCTTCCTTCAGTCACCCTGGGACCAAGTGTAGGATCTCTAGAGTCCACAATGTCGATCCCCCAAAATCAATATGTATTTCTATTATTGGTTAATTTGATGTCATTTGATAACACATGAACAAAATGAAAACGATAAAAAACCTAGGTATGCCATGTGCCATTCATTCAAAAGAACAGTCAACCTCAAAAGGATGTAGGATGACTGTTTGTTCTGTAAAAAAAAACATTTAATTATACATAAGTATGTTTGTTTCAATCTTTGTGTCAATTACAATAGTACCTATAATTATTAATATAATTTATTTTTGGTTGTATTGTACACCCACATTTTACAGATTAGTTGGACTCCTCTCCACCTCTCTCTCATGTTTTGTGCTGCGCTGCGATTCTTTTCTACATAATGTTATCACATTATTAGAATTAATGGACCGATTTTGAAAATACTTACAAATGTACTCAATTTCAGTGTGAATAGGCGGGTAACAGCTATAGTATTGTGTATTTTGAAACCCATCCAAGCTGGATAAGTGTGTGACCCCCCCCCCCTTGGTCTGAAGGCTGGATCCGCCCTTGAGTTCAACACAAACTAAAATTAGATTTAGTAGGTAGGCTAGTGCCTACAAATATAGTTATTTAAATAGATATGCTAATGCACAAAAAAAATTATGCAAATATTTTGAAGATGAATTACCTATGTTATGCCTAAATAAATTTCGACTAAAGAACCCTTGGAGAAAAAAACCAAAAGCTCTATAACAATTCCCTGGTCAAGCTTTAGCAGTGTATGGTCAATGCAGCTGAAAGACAGGATTGCTAAAAAAAAAACTCACTCTAAAATAAAGAACTTACATTTTTGAACAGTATTTTACCCAAACATTTACACAGAGTGTATGCCATTGATGAATGTCCCTTGCAAATGTATAATATGTTAATTTCACAAATGCAGTTAATGAACTGGTAAATTAAATCAGTTTCAATAAAGACTGATTGTGTTATGTGACCAGTGGCGTAACAATAGGGTGGCAGGGCTGGCAAAATGCCACGGGCCCCCGACCCAAGAGGGCCCCGGCCCAAGAGACCGCGAGCAAAAAATATTTTTTTACATTGTACCTGAGTATTTTATTTTATTTGAAAAGTATATTTTCTATAAGTTCTGCTTAAAATGCAAAGTGAGACAACTAAAGACCATAATACAATTTAATTACAATCGTTAAGCATTTCAACCAACATAAACAAAAAGATGTTGATTCATTTTTAGAGATGTACACGTTACCGGTGACGAGTAATTTTACGTACTTATGACCGACGATTTTTACTGATAGGGCCCCATCAAAAGAATTTGCCACGGGCCCCAGATGGTAATATAGTTACGCCACTGTATGTGACAATATATTCTTGCATTCTTAATTTTTAATCATTTATCATTATAATTAGTTGTCAAACAATTAATTTAACTGTAGTGGTTAGCTTTCCCAATACAAATGATATTGGTGTGGAATTAATATCATGATATTACGCTTGGAATGCAACTTTGCTTACCTACTTCAGCAAGTCGCAAGGATAACAAAGTTTCAGTCAATTTGCCGTAGTGGTTTAACACAAAGTGATTTTTGAATATGTCAAAAGTAGATGATTTTAATAATGACTATAAAGTGGTAAATTATATTTTTTATTTAATTTTAATAAAGAATTTGAACTTAAAAGTTTTGAGTGGATAAAGGTGTAGTAACATATAGTTATTTTTTTGTTTATTTAATGGTTTCGTTCGTTTCCAGGTAGTCCGCCTGACCTGCTACGCGTTCAAGTTGTACGGATGCTTGAAAGGCGAGAAGCCATGGGAGTCTGCCGGCTCGAGGCTCTCCAACGCGAGGATGATGCTGAGGCTCTTCGACGACATTCCCATGATCAGGCACACCTATAATTATGGCTTGGGGAAACATGTAAGCTTATAACGACATAATTATGTGTTTCTGGATTTTTACCTTTGCTTTTCACTTGGCATGCGGGGGTGCGTGTGTGTGTGTGTGTGTGTGTGTGTGTGTGTGTGTGTGTGTGTGTGTGAAAATAGAACCATCGGAATCTAATTTGATAGTAAGGATGTTAAAAAAAGTCGGATATATTTTCGCTAACAAAAAACTGTCGCTCAAGTCGGCCACCACGCTGTACGTACAAGTCGGCACGCACACATTCACACATTAGTTGAGTGCAGGTAACCGGCTCTGTGTAAACGGCGACAGAGTCTAGTTTCCCACGGAATAGCCAACTAATGTGTGCGTGAGAGGTGGCCGACTCCATAGACACAGTTTTTTTGTTAGCGAGAATATTCTGTGTTTGATAGCGTTAATTATAACGTATTTTGCTATTAAATTCTCGGGTCAGTTTTATGAGTTATGCTATTTATTTCGTTGCTCATTGAGTACTGGCCTTTCGGCCTTTCCATAATGCATGCTTTTTATTTAAGGAAAACTCTATCCGTTAAGTGAAACTTTCTATCTATGGCAGTTGAATTCCAACTAACGGGGTGGACAATCAACCCTGCTACGGAGATCTTAGACATGAGAAAGTGATCTTATAGTGCGGTCAAAATATACCAAAAAATAGTACAATAATTATAACTAAAATGTCAATAGTCCCCACCGATCCCACGTGTGCTAAAGTTATTGACAGTCATATTGTCGCTAATAAATAAATATCCTGGGACATTCCTCACACACGGTTATCTGATCCCAAACTAAGCAGAGCTTGTACTATGGAAACCAGATAACTGATATATCTAATACATATATTACTTTTTGTTTGTAAATACATACTTAATATACAGAATTACACCCAAACTCAGGACATACAGACATGTTCATGCACATAAATGCATGTCCTGTGTGGGAATCGAACCCACGACCCAACTGCGCCAACGGTAGGTACCCGTAATATCGGTCTTTTGCATTTTTCTCGTAAACGGTGAGTGTTATCATAAAAATTGATTAGACTAAAGTTATAGATCAAGCGATTGTTCCCAAAATTCGTACCAATTATCAGCTCAATGTGAATAATTATTATCGTAACCTTGAATGTCTGACCGGACTATTAATTTTAATAGCAAATAACCGTAAACATCTACACAGCAACAGCTTACTACGGGTTTTAAGTCGATGATAGCTCAGTGGTAGTGACGTCGGAAACCGACACCAAGGTCCCGGATTCGAATCCTACAATGAGCTTGAGCTTTCGGTAAAGGAACACATCGTGAGGAAACCATAGCACGGTGGTAGGGTACTTTGTAGTACCCATCTGGCTGGCTACCACCCTCAAGTTGAAAATCTGTCGCCAAGCACCTATCGATGTGTTCAGACAGCTGCACTTGAGAGCCAGTTCTAGCTTAGGCTTCCATCGGTCACATCATCCCTTACCATGGTGAAATTGTGGTAAAACACAGGCCTATAGGTATACGGTAATAAAATTCCTACTTAATACATTAATTTTTATTTAAAACTTCTACTTATGTTGACATGTCGTAATTTATCATCTTCAGCTGTCATTTATTGTATCTACTGATATAGTGGACAAATATTTTACCTACGCATACTTAGTGACAATTAATTCGAATAAGCATTTCAATTATTATCTATCTTGGAATCTTTATGCCATAATATCACTTTACCTATCTCATCGGCCGAATAAAAACTTTACCTTTAGCCGCTGCGCAAACGTTTCTGTCTGATACAAGCTACCAACGAATATTTGATTTCTATAGAACCAGTATGAAATCAGCCACTCCCTGCGCAGACGTAAATTACGGTTTTGGTGGCTTGTATCCGACACAGGACACAAGTCTGCGCAGCGCCTTAGAGCATAGAAATAACATTAGAAGCCATAGAATTTTATGAGAATTTAGAATTGACCTTGACACAATTTGCTGATAACAATTTGTGGGCTATTTTCGGCGCCCCCTGGTCATCTGGCGCCTAGAGCGACCGCTTCTCTCGCTCTACCCCAGGGCCGGCGCTGACTGCCTATAAAGGGTATGGTACATATAATGCTGCTAGTTCTCAATCATCAGCACCCCACTATCCCCTTTAATTTCAGGAGTCAACACGAACGGCGGCAGCTCTAGGCGTGCTGGCCAACATGGTGGACCAAGTGTTCCTGCCAGTCGAGAAGGCGTGCTGGCTGCACGACGTGGGCATTCTCAAGTTGAACCCCAGAACTGCGGAGACGCTGGAGATCGTCAGCACTGCGCTGTGGGCTGCTAGTCTTTTCATATCTCTATTGCAGTGAGTATTTATTATATAAAATATGTTCAGGATAAAGTCTCCGTCGCAAAAGCTTAGGGAAGATGGTAACTATATTCCAAGCAGAAACATATGCCATAATAACCTGTGCTCAGGAGAATATAGATAGAGGAACCAAAGGTAAATCTATCTATATTCTTAGTGACAGTCAGGCTGCAATCAAAGCCATGGCATCCTACAAAGTGGACTCTGGACTTGTTCTGGTTGCTGTCCAAACCCTAAACAGGCCTGGGAAGCATAACAGAATAAGACTGATGTGGGTTCCTGGGCACAAAGGAATCCATGGTAACGAAGTGGCAGATGAACTGGCAAGAGAGGGCTCAGCAAATGATTTTGTGGGTCCAGAACCATGTGAAGGCATTTAGACGTGTCTCGTAAATGCCACATTTAGGGAGTTTAACCCATCTTTAAAACTAGCTTTTCATTATCGATTTGATTTAACTTATAAAATTTTAATATTTTATGATCTCAATTCGGAAAGGAAGGTTATTTTTTATTTGTGTACTGCATGCTGGCTGTGATAGCCTATAATTGAGGCAGCATTAATCATGAGCCAATCTTCTTACATTACATAAAGTCTTGTTTAAATCGTCAAAATAAATAAATAAATGAATATTCTCATAATCTGCTGTACAAATCAGTAGACTCGGGTAAATCGTAACAAAATCTAATTGGAGTAATTTTGTGTGACATGTATAGTTAATACAGCTAGAATTAACTTTACCCGCGGTTTCACTGCGTTCCCGCGATGAATACTTGCCTATATCACTCAGGGACAATGTAACACAAACATTTATCGCAAAATCCTAAGCTTACTAAATCAATTTCAATCTTGTTACAGCAAATATATTATTAGACGCGAGAAAAAGATACAGCCTAACCCCACTACAGGTGATAATAACTGTACAGATTTTGCCAAGCAATAATCATTCATATTATCATATAAATAAAACTTCTATTTATATAAAATCAATGAGTATAAAAACTAAAAAGCTTTTCATTCAAATCTCGCGGTGTTGTACATATTCTCATAACAAAATCTACTTAACTAGAATTTAATGTCAGCCTGCTTTAGTACCAATAATAGTAGTTCAATATAAGCTTCATTCATTCTATCTCATTTCTCCAATCATTCCAATCTTGATATGAAAGGCAATAGGGGTTCTTCAAGAAAGGTTTGAAGAGTATCGCTTACCATCAGGCGGGCCGTACCACCTTAGTAGTCAACAAAAAAATCTCACTGATATCGTAAAAACTGCTGTAACTCAAACATTGTTGCTAGGTTTTAACTATACAAAAGTTTTCTAATTTCGCCTCGAGTTTGTAGATCTTTTTGCACTTACCAAGTTCTATTTACAGTTAAATAAACTTGTATGGGAATTTGTTCATAGGCATCTTCAACAACTTCTCCTAAGCATCAATGAATACATTCATTGCAATAGGCAAAGAACTGATGATTACTTGCTTCCACCATACTGTTTCCTGGACATAATGTAACAATATACCAAATTGCAGGCCCCGTAAATAGTAAAGATATAAACAAAACACCTTAAAACATGTCTTGTGTTACATTTCTCTAGATATATTACCTTGTATCGTAAAAATAGGTATTTACAATTACCCCTATGATCTCCAGAACATCTCGCTCCATCAAACAACTGTGGTGGAGTCGCGACTGTCTACAAAACTCCTCGGAGGACGGCGGAGCTGACGCCAGACGGAACCTTGACGTCAGACTCGGTCTACAAGGCGTCGTCGTCGGCAAGTTATGTCTAGACATTGCCCACGCAGTCACATATCTGCCTGAAGGTTGGCTCTGGGGCGAGAAGATCAGCAACACTAATATTGCAGCCATTGCCACAACGTCCTCTGTTATAGGTATAGCTATGTATTTTGCTAAAAAACGATTGTTGAAATAGTGACTAATCTTTACCCATTGAATGTCAAAGAAAAATAAACCTTATTGCTTACAGATAAATTTAATTGGTATCACCATAAAATTGACCATTGATTCATTAGATAAACTTTATTGTAAAGTGACAAAGTTCATTTTTCTGAAGCATTCTTAAACATCTAAAAGAAATAATGGAATAAGTTAGTTAAGAAGATTTATGCTAAATGTACCTGCGAATGTGATGTTGGTTTGTACTTAAGAGTCAAATTTACAGAAAAAAACGTTTTTCTCACAGACGACATACTCAGGTCAAGTGTCGCCTCTCTACATGTACCACTCTTCCTATCTCTCTCTGGACTTCCAATAACCGGATGCAAATTATTACTTATGAATAACAGTATAAAGGATATATTACTTTAGCATGTTGATGCTCACTTGTGTCAACTTGCCTCATCGGTTATCTTAATAACAAAGAGTATGTTGCTTACATAACATACTCTTTGTACATAATAACATACTCAACAGATACCCTGTAGTGTACATACACTACAGGGTATCTCAGAAGCAAACATTTGTATGCTAACTATAATTTTTATGGATACCTGTTACATTACAATTTACAATCCATACTGAAATATTGCAAACATAAAATGCGTTAGGTAAATAAAATATAATTGTATACTACTTATTTATTCGACAGAGCTCTAAGTTCAAGTATATGGTACTATTAGATTTTTGATAGTGCTCAGTAAAAATAATGAGCTTTAAAAGTTACATAATAAGACTAATACCATTTTCTCTGACTATAAAAATATATGTTAAAATTTGTAATAAAACTAACTGCCCGGTACGACTTTCGCGTGGTGTCTTACTAACCTATACCCTAACCTACCCTACCCTACCACTAACCTTACCCTACCCCTACCCTACCCTACCCTACTACCCTACTCTACTACCCTACCCTACCCTACCCTACCCTACCCTACTCTACTACCCTACCCTACTCTACTACCCTACCCTACTCTACTACCCTACCCTACTCTACTACCCTACCCTACCCTGGGAACTTTCTTAATTTTTTCTTCCATAAGAACCTTCTCCTGACAATAACAAACAACAAAAAAAGTAAACAACAAAATTAGCGAAATCGGTCAAGCCGTTGACGCGTGATGGCGTAACCAAGGGGAATAGGGATTAATTTTTATATGTATATATATAGATTAATGTAAAATTAGAATTATTACAAGGTTGTCCGTTCATTATTATTTTTAACTACCTCCCGCCCCTAATTTTCAGAGGGATCTCATGTTCTTCGAGGCAAAAAGTATCCACGTAGTATTTAAATCCACGGTATAGTATACATATTATATGCCAAGAAAAACAAATATTCGTACAAACAGACATACAAACTTGCATTTATAATAATTCACGAATAATTCAAAATACACATTATCTTTATGCGCTCCATAAATTAATATAAATTTATATTAAGTAATGTAAATATCAATTGTGCTTATGCTATTCTATTTACATAATTATGAATTTTTGATATAATACTATGTAATGATAATACATCTGAAAATAAAACAGCGCCACATACCTACCTTATATTTTTGAAGTTTCTGTCAAATCGTTCAAACTTTTTTTTATTATTATGCCAAAATATACAAGAATGTAAATAAATGTATATTCGATATATAAGTTGTATATAAATTAATGAACGCAAGTATATTGGGTGGTTATGAGATGGCATTTTTTCTAACGTAATATAGGAAGCAACATAATTTAATTGAATTTTAGAGAAAAATATTGAATTTATAATTCAATATTCAGTTTGGGGTCAACATTTTAAGATTTCTAACTAATTCCGTTTATGTGCAAGAGACCCGTGACATACAGATGTACAGACAGCGGAGTGACATTAATACGTTATGCAAACCTTAAAAATGCTATCTCATAATACCCTCCCTGAATGTTTAACCTTAATGTATAATGCGTTTTTTTACTTTCAAAGTTTACAAAAGCTTTACTAATCTGTACTGTATATTGTTACATCTAGAACTGGCAGGGTAACTGTATATTTAGTTTAAGTTAATATAAGCAGGTAGTCCATTTAGTTACGTTTATTATAAGTATTAACATGTATATAATAACTGTTGTATATATCTAGGATCTGCACAATATACATTGTGGATGTGAAATAGGTAAAAGGCGGGACAAAGTTCTTATACAGAGTCATTCGATGTATTCCAATAAATAGTTTGCTCAGTGGAATCGATTTAAATGAGTTATACTACTTGTACTGTACTTTTAAAACAATAATAGCTTCGTAATTTTAAGGTATTTTGGAATTAAATTTATTATAGGTTCAGCATTTTCCGTTAAAATCTTTATGGGATAAATAGGTTCTCTGATTAAAATAAGTTGCATATTTTAGTAGAAATACTTTTATGCGTCCAATAACTCAATTTTCATTACTCCACGTGTCAATTTGTCGTAATAAGTTTCATGTTTCTTTTCTGCTCTTTTTCTTTACCTATTCTACTTGAGTCCTTTATAATTTACCTCTTAATGGTTCGGTTGAATGTATATTTTTACGACACGGTTACGATATTACACGAATGAAATCGTCAATTGTTTTTTATTCAATTCAATTATATTATTTTTAAATACGTTTGTACTACCCGTGCACGATAAGTTGAGACCTGGCGCGGTGAAGTTACAGTTCCTTGCTTGTTACGTTGCTTGTATACTATACGTCATGAAGAATGGTTCCCGTATTATACGTGAAGCGGGATTATTGCTTTATGCTATAACTACAATACGAGCGCCATCATTATTATTGTTCTTGCCATTATTGGAAGTGCAGGGGAAGCAGGCGGGAGAGTCGCATTCTACTCTGATTTCAACATATCGTGCGCGGGTAGTACATTAGGTACTATAATCAAATAACTTTGTCGGTATGCATGTTGCTATAGAAAAGGCTGTGGAGTTTATCAAAGAGAAGACATTTAAAGAATTTAAAATTCTCCAACAGGCCCATCAGAAATTTGTAAACAGTCATTATCAGTAGTATACCCGAAAGAGAGTAAAATTAAAAAGTAACCCAGCCTCTTGCCAAAATTTACTACTGAACTTGACGATGACGAATACTGTCTCTTTCGGGCATCGAACAATTAACCCAAAGAAGCGTAATGACTTCGATTTTGCTTGCAATCTATTCCGCCAATTTGCCACCATCTACAATACGCTCTGATTGGCTAAGACACGGACTCATGCGCTCTGATTGGCCAAGTCAAGGACACACGATGCAGTGATTGGTCCTTACTGTTCAAAATCAGTGACAAATCACTGACTAGTTTCGGAATCCGATTGCTCGGTATTACTACTCTAAGGGATTGTTCCTCGATGCTTTCGGGTATATTACTGATAATTACTGTTTACAAATGTTTGATGGGCCTGTTGGAGAATATTCAATTCTTCAAATGTCATATTGAGGCCAACAGTTCCATTTAAAACAATTTGTTGCCAATAGATATAAAGAAAGAAAGTGAATTTATTTTTCAAATAACACAAATTAGAACTAAATATAACATAGAACAGCAATGTAAAATATATAATCATTAACATGTCTGTCTGTTTGATCTAAATTGTTGACGTCAAATGCCGAGACGAAGGTCCCGGGTTCGAATCCCACAATAATCTAGAGCTGTCGGTGAAGGAAAACATCTTGAGGAAACCTAGCACGGTGGTAGGGTACTTTGTAGTACCCACCTGCCTGGCTGCCACTCAAGTTGAAAATCTGTCGCCAAGCGTGTGTTCCGACAGCTGCACTTGAGAGCCAGTTCCCTTATAGGCTTTGTGTGCTTACCACCTTCGGCCACATCATCACTTACCATGGTGAGATTGTGATCAAAAACTTGCTTATACATAGTAAACAATAATAATTAAGGAAATTGATTATTATTGATGTGATTTTCAGACAGATCTTGTATTTATTGATAGAATGATAGTGTTGTAAACATTTCAATAGTCGCTGGAATATTTATTTGCATTCCAATGCTCTCATTATATAACACTAATCCAAATCCCTAATACAGACAATAATTCACTACACAAAGAAGTTATCAGTACAGTATCTTATCAAAATATGTTTGATAAAACATTTGGTCTGCGAACGGAACAGTTAAACGTTTCAGTGTTAAGGTATTGAGCTCAAGGCTGGGTCATGGCGGTGGTCGATGAGATTTGTGATCTCCTGCAGTCACATGCCAATCGTGATAAGGTATGCAACTGACTTATATACTTTGTATTAGTACTTTTTAACTTTATATAAGTTGTATACATCGAATAATTAACCTCGTCGATGGGTATTGGTTTATACAATATAATAAAGCAGAAAAAAAAGTTTTTTTTGTCTATGTGCTAATAGATACGTTAAATATAATTAGACAAATAGGCAGATTAAATTATAGATAGTATAAATTATTGAGAGAATTTCAGATAGGTTTCAGTAGTTTAGAGTCAATAATTTAATCGGTTTCAACCACTTTTTCAGCACGTATAATTTTTAACCGACTTCAAAAAAAGGAGGAGGTATGTTTTTTAGGGTTCCGTAGCCAAATGGCAAAAAACGGAACCCTTATAGATTCGTCATGTCTGTCTGTCTGTCTGTCTGTCTGTCCGTGTATGTCACAGCCATTTATTTCCGAAACTATAAGAACTATAATGTTGAAACTTGGTAAGTAGATGTATTCTGTGAACCGCATTAAGATTTTTACACAAAAATAGAAAAAAAACAATAAATTTTGGGGGTTCCCCATACTTAGAACTGAAACTCAAATTTTTTTTTTTCATCAAACCCATAAGTGTTGGGTGTCTATGGATAGGTCTTCAAAAATGATATTGAGGTTTCTAATATCATTTTTTTCTAAACTGAATAGTTTGCGCGAGAGACACTTCCAAAGTGGTAAAATGTGTGTCCCCCCCCTGTAACTTCTAAAATAAGAGAATGATAAATCTATAAAAAATATATGATGTACATTACGGTGCAAACTTCCACTGAAAATTGGTTTGAACGAGATCTAGTAAGTAGTTTTTTTTTTAATAGGTCATAAATTGAAATTAATATCAAATACTCAGGTCTATACTACCATTTACTTATATACCTACAGGTTTGTACGGAACCCTCGGTGCGCGAGTCTGACTCGCACTTGGCCGGTTTTTTTTTTTTTTTTTTGTTACCTCATAACTCCGTCATTTATTAACCGATTTGGAAAATTCTTTTTTTGTCTGGAAGGGTATACTTCCCGTTTGGTCCCATTGTCATCAGATCAGGATTTGATAACTTCTTAGTGTACTTTGAAGTCGGTTTAAGTCTTTTGTAAAACAGTCCAATTATTTCGACAATAGTTTTTCAACATTTATGAACTTTTTTTAAATTAGTAAGAGAGAGTCTCTAGGTAGAAATTTTGCTTTTCATTAAGATTCATCATAAAAGATTTAAAAATATGCTCTTTTATAGCTTCTTGTGCCTCCACAGGTAGTATCACTAACATGTTACGTGCTCAAACTATGGGGCTCTACCTCGAACAGCCAGCACTTGATGACAGCAAGCGGTCGGCTGGCGGCGGCGCGCGCAACTATGCGTTTGTTTGACGACGCCGCCGCTTTGAGAACTGCACATAGTTATGGATTTGGGAAACAGGTTAGTATATGACAGCAAGTAGCAGTACAGTATTACCCAACTAATATGGCTTACCGATGTACCTGCGCAGAAGACATTTTCAAAGCGCGGGAAATGCTATTGGTTGGTAGCCGCCGAGGGCAGCTGCGGAGGGGCGTGACTTGCGAGTGAGACGGAACTAACAGCTGCAGTGTATTATGAACCTTATAGTAGTGATCTAAGGTTGATTGTAAGTTTTAAGTATTCTCTCGTTAATCTTCCGGCCATACTTTCTTGTCTGTGCGAATGAAGCTTCACGACGCGCCTTATCAGTTGGGTACTACTGTACATAGTAGACAAATCGCTCGAACGGATATCCGATTTGAAAGAAGTACGTAGTAGGTACCTACGTTCGTACTGAGTATGACGTCTTCTCACCGGGTGAATGGACAACATGAGTATTTTTGCAATGTATGGCCTGTGTTTGACCACAAACTCGCCGTAGTAAGTGATGATGAGGGTGAAGGAGGTAATCACTCAAATAGAACTTGAATTAAACTTGAAGTCAAGTTTTGAGTCGATATTTAAACAATTGAATTTGGAACATGGTATTATGACAAGGTTTATTTTCCAATAACATTATCTTTTCTTGAGACTTGACTTATTTGAGTTTTGATAACACAAATCTTAGGATACAACCCCTAACATACTTAGAAATAAAACGCTTTTGTAATCTGACTCCTAGCCTAGGATGGTCCTTATACTGTCTAGCAGAGCTTCTCGACGTCAAGTTTTCTTCACGTTGACATGTCCTAGTTAACTACGTATTTATTTTTAAATTTCCAGGACGGTGCAATATGGGGCACCCTGGGGATGGCCAGCAGTGCGTTCACGCTGGCTTACCTTCAAGGCGAGAAGCTGGTCTGGCTCATTGACACAGGGGTACTGGTGGTTTCCAAAGAGACTGAGTTCAGGATACGAACTGCGCATAAGTTGTTTTGGTCGCTGTCGGCATTTGTTGGGTTTATAAGGTTAGTTACTTTTTAAATTACCTACGTATTCGAAGCCTCGTACATCTACACAGGTAGAAAACTTAACACACAACCGAGGGTTTATCGGTGAAGGAAACAACGTACTGTGCCTCTACCATGAGTTTTCAACACTAACGTAATCTACAGTCGCTAGCGACTACGGCTACGACTACTAATCAACGTAACTATAGTGTCTTGTGTTTTTTATATGAGCTTGTACTAAAAAGCGCTGACGCGATATTTCTACGTTCTTCGTTTAAATCTTTGCAAACTTTACACACTGGGTACTGAAATTAGGTTAAGAGGCCGTTTCCAAATGTTACCCATATCTCCCATATGATATGATAGGCACCCAACTATCCACATGTGATGCCTATCGTTTTTTTTTTTTTTTTATTTATATTAAATAGTTTTGCGCTTAACCGCAATCCCGCCTAATGGTAAGCGAAGATGTAGTCTAAGGTGAACCGCGCGTACCCATAAGATGCCTGTTCACTCTGGCCTCGAATAAACCCTTGTTATAAGTGTCTGGAAACATGTTGTCCGGGAGAGCATTCCACAACTTGTTGCTCATGTTTTCACATGCGCTATATTATTGTTTCTTTATAAAAAACTAGCATTAGTTACTTGCTTTACAATATCCCTTATGAAATAAGAATACATTACGGAAAGACTATATATAGAGTATATTTTAAAAGAATGGTGCCTCTAATATTAGGGATATAATTTTACAATGAAACTTTGGAACCAACTTTACAGCTAATCTCCCAATATAACTCCCCAGATCAGTCCGCGCGCTGCACGCGTGCGCTCGCTTCGTGCGATCGGCGCACCGCACTAAGTGCGCTCCGGCGCGGTTGACGCACGCTTCGCTCACCACCACCAAGCTGGTGTGTGACGTCATACACGCGGTCAGCTGGCTGCCCCGCGGCTGGCTGTGGGGCAGTGCACTAACGACACCTACAGCCAGCGCCGTGGCAACTACGTCTGCTGTGCTCGGACTTGTCATGCATTATCATGGGAAGAGACTTGTGCGATGATATTTTCGTTTGGACAGTGATGAAAGAGAAGAAGTGGCTAATGTGTGATCCAATCTGGTCTACAGGACAGGACTGTTTCTTTTTTAATCTTGCGTTTGGCTTTAGACTCTCTAAGGACGAGGGATGTCGAAGCCCAAGATGTTACCGCTTGCTCAGATTATGCCTATCCACTTAGCCTTGAAGAAGTCCATATTAAATCCGGAAGTGTATTCCAGTCTCTTGATGTTCGCATTTTACCTATATGAGGAAATAAAACGTTGTGTCCGAGTATACGGGATGTCGACAAAGTATGGTTGGAAATTTGCCGGGCGCCTTGCGTTCCGATGAAACAAAGGTGATAGTGCAATCACATTGAACAATTGCTGCTCCCGAATGATGCAACAATTCCTATATAAGTTAGAGTACCTAATAGAAACTATAGATATTCCTATCACATATTAATAATTTGATAGAAATACTTGACATGAATGTCACGTGTTTTATTTTGCCTAATATGCGTAAGCGTAATAGATAATCATATCAAATTATATCCTTAAAATATATGAATCAAGTAGTTTTAGTATTTATGATACAGTATTAGAGCTAAAACCATAAATATTATATGTATTTAAAGTTATGTATGCAACTCTGCCACATTCTGAGCTTCATTTCTGAAACTGCCATTAATCGGCTATGCCGAGAAATAATAGTAATCGGATATGAAGCATAAGCGTACTGGGGACGCCCTCCCACTAGGTGGACCGACGACCAGGGGCTACCGCGTAACTTTGGTGGTAATCGTAACGAACACCATTAATTATTTCATCCAATCAGCGCACGCGGTACGACGCGACGGTGACCATTCTTGAGCCCTGATTGGATGGAATTCATTAATGGTGTTCGTTAAAACCGTTCGAAGTGGAAGTCAATGGGGGAGGCCTATTTTCATCCATAGGCTGATATGATGATGATGATGTTGAAGCATAATACGTATATAAGAATATAATACATGAGCTGTGACATGAGTGTGGTTGCGTCGTAAGCGATGATTATTATGGAATTATTTGATTTACGAAGTAGAGTGCAATTGTCTATTTAATTATTTTTATTGTTAATGAAACTACTTTATAATAATATGTATGTATACCTGATAATGATATCCTTCCTAATTGTTATAATTTGAATTTCCGAAAAAAGATAAATTTTATTTAATCTATATCTATATATTGACAGAAATTCAATAGGGCCTGAAAATTCTGAAAATTGTCTGAAAATTAGGATCACAGCGTAGGTATTATACTTAGGTAACTACCTTATAGTTTTAGGGGAGGCCTACAAACTATGGAGAGCTATGTTCAACGATGAACATGTGGCCTGTAATTTATGATGATGTGCTTTATAACTGTGATATGGAACACAACACAATAAACATTCATAACTACGGGAGGGCACTAGTATCTGTTAGTATCATGATAATATGATAGATACATTGATATTATCAATTGACTTGATACTTACAAAACAAGGTATATAAAAAATCGGCCAAGTGCGTGTCGGACTCGCACACGGAGGGTTCCGTACAATATTAACTAACTCAACTTTTAGTATGAAAAAATAAAACGCCAAAAAAAGACGTTTCTTGTATGGGCGCCCCTTAACCTATAACTTTATTTAATTTTTATTATTTGTTGTTATAGCGGGAATAGAAATACGTATTCATTGAAAATTTCAGCTGTCTACCCTCAAGCAAGTGAGCTCATGTGAGTGAACTGCATACCTTGGATTATATTTCCGGCAACCCAGCTGTAGGCATTGGGTAGATGCGTGGATACGTATTCGAGAGGTGAGCGTGCATGACAGCCCCGGGGCCATTCTGGAGAATTGGGAGCCAGCTTCTCTGGCGTCACTAGTGGCGATTGAATCCGCTAGCACCGACAAAGTCCGCTGGTGCCGGTGCTTGCGCTGCGCATTGACGTTGGTGCTCGTGCTTGTGCTGGCGTGTTGGGGTGCGCGTGGTGAGCGACTTGAACAGCTCCGGTACCATTCTGGACAAATGGTAGTGAGTGATCACGGTGCGACTCACATTTTCTCATGAGTACCAGAGGCGAATCTGGCGGCGTGACTTACCGCAGATGGTCCCAGACACCTCGTAAGGGGTTGCCTGGTATAGTGTGCCATCTTTTATACCTAACGGTGGGTAATCTAGCAAAGCATGTAAAATCTCAGTAGTTCGATAAGGGTTTGTCTACCTAATACCATTCATGAGATACAGCCCAGTGACAGACAGACGGACAGCAGAGTCTTAGTAATAGGGTCCCGTTTGGCACCCTTCGAGTACGGAGCCCTAAAAACCAGCCAATTGCGAGTCAGTTTTGCACACGAAGGGTTGCGTAAAATAACAATGAAACCAACTAATATACTAGGAGGTGACGACAGAAATGGTAACGATAAGGTAAATGGCTAAACTCATGTTCATGGGATAAAGGACACCTCTCTGATGCTAAATATGTCGGTCTGCCTGCGCCAAGTGGTTGCGTTATCTAGATATGGCGCCTGAAAAACTGTTTATCGTGACCGAAAAAAAAACGATAAGGTAAATGGCTGAACTCGACGTAGAAATTAAGTGTTAGTTGTACTGATGTCAATTTAAAAAAAACTGACCAAATATTCGGTTGCGTTATGTAGATATGGCGCCTGAAAAACTGTTTATCGTGACCGAAAAAAAACGATAAGGTAAATGGCTGAGCTCGACGTAGAAAGTAAGTGTTAGTTGTACTGATGTCAATTTAAAAAAAACTGACCTAATATTCGGTTGCGTTATCTAGATATGGCGCCTGAAAAACTGTTCATCGTTACCGAAAAATAATAATAATAATGGCTGATCTCGACGAATCATGGTCGTCACTATTTACTAGCTTATTAATAAAAAAACTGACAAAAATTTTGGTTGCATTTCCATCTACGTAACATACGTTTCTAAGCGATCTACGTAACAACTAACAATTATCACTATGGATAATTTGAGTGTTTTATGGTTTCGCGGAATTTGGATTATGAAAAATATGAAATGTCAGTGGCGCCCCCGTCCTTTTATACCCTCCGCCGCCCCGCCTGCACTGAGCGGCAGTCAGAAGTCAACAGGCAAACATAGATAAGATTATAACATTGTTATATCATGACGGGCCAGTTGGCGCAGTTGATTAAGACTCTGGTAAAGATTCCACCTATTGCGCCGCAGGTCGTGGGTTCGATTCCCACACAGGACATGCATTTGTGTGCATGAACATGTATGTATGTCCTGAGTCTGGGTGTAATTATGTATATTAAGTATGTATTTACAAACAAAAAGTAATATATGTTATTATATCAGTTATCTGGTTTCCATAGTACAAGCTCTGCTTAGTTTGGCATCAGATGACCGTGTGTGAGGAATGTCCCAGGATATTATGCTAAATTCTAAAAAAACAATATGTACAAGATTTTCATTATCAAATGTACAATGTTGATACTAATGTTATTATGGATGGTATTGGTAATAAACTTAAGAGACGAATGGAAGAAGTGTACATATTGCGCCGACCCCAATTGATTGGGAACAGGGCAGGCAGATGATGATGATTGGTAGTAAACTTAATGTAGTAGATAAGACTGTTTTGTTACAGCTTTTCATACAAAAGGTACATGTCTCGTCGGCAAAAAGGAAAAAATAGATGGCGCGAACAATAGAAGGCAAACAGTAGAAGGCGCGAATTGCCCTTTTTTGTAATAGAAAGAAAGAAAAATAATACAAAAATTGATTCCTATTGTAGCATAAAATAAAAGTTACAATTAAAAACCAAAAAATTGCTTTGGTTAGGTTTGTGTCATAGTTACATTGATATCATATATGCTACAAAACAAAACTCAGAAACAAACAATCAAACAGAGCTCCACAGCAAAATACCGTAAGACATAAGACTATAAATATAGGCAAAATAAATTAATTTGGCTGTATGAATGTCCGTCAGTTCCCTTATTTTGCTGACTGCAAAAGCAGCGGAGCTCAGTTTACCATCTAAGGCTTCCAGGTGAGCACCCCACAATCTAAAGTCTATGTTCAGACCAAGAAATCATTCAAAATTGGTCATTGGTAATCATCATCTAAAATTGGTATCAACTTACATTTGATACTGAAAATCTTAATAATTTTATTTTTTTAATAAGATTTTTGGCAACATACCATTGAGACACAGTTTTCAGAGCGTGGCTAGTATTTATAACAATGTCTTATCTATGTTTGCCTGTTGACTTCTGAATGCCGATCAGTGCAGGCGGGGCGACGGAGGGTATAAAGGGACGGAGGCGGCACTGATAACATTTAATATTTTTGACAATGCAAAATCCACGAAACCGTAAAACACTCAAATAATTAATAGTAACACATAGTAATAATTGTTACGTAGATGGCTTAGAAACGTATGTTACGTAGATAGAAATGCAACCAAATTTTTTTACAGATTTTTATTACTAAGCTAGTAATACTTCCATGATTCGTCGAGATCAGCCATTTACCTTATTATTATTTTTCGGTCACGATTAACAGTTTTTCAGGCGCCATATCTAGAGAACGCAACCGAATATTTGGTCAGTTTTTTGTAAATTGACATCAGTGCAACTAACACTTTCTTTCTACGTCGAGCTCAGTCATTTACCTTATCGTTTTTTTTCGGTCACGATAAACAGTTTTTCAGGCGCCATATCTGATAACGCAACCACTTGGCGCAGGCAGACCGACATATTTAGCATCAGAGAGGTGTCCTTTATCCCATGAACATAAGTTTAGCCATTTACCTTATCGTTACCATTTCTGTCGTGCCCTCCTAGTCTATAAAAATATGCGAGTAAAATACAGACGGATTGACGAACATCGGTTCCTTCATCGGAACCCAAATAAAGAAAAATACCATATCTATTGGTTTATAAAGGCTATAAATATAATATGTTACCTAAATATGTTATTTTATTTTAAATATAATATTTATTTTTATAAATAAAAATGAAGGCTACTTCTTATATACTTACCTACTTTTTTTGAAAATATTTTTCGGCGTTGCAGCAAGCAACTGCATACCTACGTTAAATAAAGTATTGACGACCCTAACATAAAATATTAAGTCTAATTCTCTGATATCGCTATCAGGGAGTTATTATGTTATAATAATATTATGTAAGTCAATGATAGTAAGTATATTATCGATATTCAAGCGGGACTCTTCTTTGGTAAGCTGTGTTTTTTTAATAACAACCACAATAATAATTTCGGTAATCTTACTAACGTTTTTATAAAACTTCATGTAAGTACATTGTTTCAGTACTTATATAACAAAATGGAAGCGATTGTGTTCGACGCAAAGAGTTTATCTCTTAAGTATTATAAAGATTACCCCATGCCACGGATCGTGAGGGACGACCAGGTCATCGTCAAGGTGGAATATTCAGGAGTGTGTGGCACTGATCTTCATATTATTCAGGTGCCTATCAAATTATTACAGTAACCGGCAAACTTCTTGGCACAAAACGTAAATTGCACAGAAGCCAAATTTTAGGTCTAGCAATTTATGTTGCTCATAACCCACTACACCCAAATTGTGCCAAGAAGTTTGCCGGGATCAGATATTTGAAGTAGTAGAAGTAGAACTCTTTAGTAGAGCGATCAAGACAGGCCAGTTGGCGCGGTTGGTTATGAAGATTCCACCTATCACGCCGCAATTCGTGGATTCGATTTCCACCCAGGACATGCATTTGTGTGCATGAAGATTTCTGCATATCCTGGGTGATTATGTATTGGTATAAGTATATTAAATGTATTTACAAAAACGACGGACATAGCTAGTAGAGTATAAGTAAGCTGAAGTGGCAATGGGCGGGCCACATCGCTTGAAGAGCCTATAACCGTTGGGGAAGAAAGGTTCTCTCATGGCGACCACTGGTGCGTGCCGAGGGGGGCGTCCTCCTACCGCGCGCAAGTGGACCGACGACCTGCCGCCCTAGACAGTTAAAAATCACGTGATATTTCGAATTGAAATGTCAATCCCATACAAAGGTTGATCGTTTACTGTCGATGACGATTGTCGATAACCATCTTGTCTACTGGCCCTGGTCAGAGTCGCTGGATGCAAGCGGCCCATAACCGTTCGAAGTGGAAGTCAATGGGGGAGGCCTTTGTTCAGCAGTGGACATCCATGGGCTGATATGATGATGATTTACAAAAAAAACGTAGTAAGTAGGTAAGTATATTTAGGTAGTGTACCTAATCAGTTATCTGGTTTCCATAGTATACAAGCTCTGCTTAGTTTGGGATCAGACTTTCATATGGACCTAAAATAGCTGTAGGCACATATTAGTGATGCTCCGATAAATTATTTCAGGGAGAGTTCCCGATTACGAAGGAGCGCCCCCTGACGTTGGGTCACGAGTTCAGCGGTGAGGTGTACGATGCTGGCAAGGCATCCATCTTCAAGAAAGGCCAGAAAGTTGTTGTTGATCCCAATCAGTAAGTTAAAAGACTAGTATTTATCAGTAATTTATTTGAAGATAAAGCGGCAAAATTGTATAGACACAACTCAGTCACCGATGCCTGCCGATGCATTAGATACACCGTCGCTGGAGTCCGCCGGACAGATTAGTTAGGTACATACTACAAGACAGTTACCAGGGATTCATAACCTTGTAGAGATGGTTGACGAAGAGGTACTCGTAGAAATATTTAACATAGATAGAATAAACTTAGGATCATTTCATTTTTGACGGCCAGCTGGCGCGGTTGGTTAAGACTCTGGTTAAGATTCCACCTATTGCGCCGCAGGTCGTGGGTTCGATTCCCACACAGGACATGCATTTGTGTGCATGAACATGTCTGTATGTCCTGTGTCTGGATGTAATTATGTATATTAAGTATGTATTTACAAGCAAAACTTAGTATATTTATTATATCAGTTATCTGGTTTCCATAGTACAAGCTCTGCTTAGTTTGGGATCAGATGACCGTGTGTGACGAATGTCCCAGAATATTTATTTATTTATTATTTATTTGGCTACCATTTAAATTGAAAATGATTCGTTAGTTAATTCGTAGTCATAATAGTCAGACAAGTACAAAATTATGTTGAACTAAAATAAGCTTTTTTTCTAGTCCATGCCACCTATGTGACTATTGCCGCAAGGGTAGCTACCAGTTCTGTGTGACGGGCGGAGTGGGCATCTCTATCGGTACCTGGCAGGACGGGGGCTGGGCGCAGTACATAGCCGTACCGCAGGCTCAGGTTTATGCCTTACCCGATGGAATCACTACGGAACAGGGTAAGATGACGAATTTGTATGTTTGTTCAACAAATAAATATTCTATTCTATTCGATTCTATTTAAGGCGATGAGAGCTGAGCTTTCGGTGAAAAATAAATCGATGGTTGGGTATCTTTTATTAACCGTCTGGCTGGCCTATTATTTAGGCCTTATTATTGTCGCCAGCACTGACCAATGTATGGCTGCAGCTGCGCTTGAGAGCTTCCTTTTTAGGCTCTGTGTGCTTACCACCTTCGGCCACACTATCACTGACCATAGTAAGCCCAGATAATATGAATTGTACCTACATCGATTGTTCTTTGGTAATATTTTCAATTTCAAATTATCAAATGTTGACGTCATTTTAGTATTTATTCTTGCATGAGATCAGGAGGCCAAGTCTGCTATTTCAATTGTGTTCCAATGAACTTTCAGTGGTGTTAAAATTGTGACATTTTACAGTTTTGGTAGTTTACTTACTAACAGAAGTGTCATTATAGCACAATTTTGACACCACTGAAAGATCATTGGAACACAATTGAAATAGCAGACTTGGGCCCCTGTTCTCAGATTTCATAAAGCTTACTACTATGGTACTTGAGTACCGACAATTAGGTATGGTAGTTGCCAAATTAAAGTCCTTTTTTTCAGCCGGCCTCTGCGAGCCGTACTCGTGTGTGTCGCACGGATTCGACCGAGCTTCCCCGCTGCGTGTTGGCGAAAAGATACTAGTTGTCGGCGCAGGCATTATTGGTAAGTCAAATTTATTACGTTCATTCATATAATATGATCGCAGTGTGAACAGAGCTAAAGTGAATTTTAGGTTGAATCCAAAACTTTTCTAACTTCATCTCTTGTTACAAGAATGAGTGTGTATCAAAATATGTAGTTTTTCACCTTACTAATTCAGAACTTTCGCTTCAGCAGAACAAAAGATGGCAGCATACAGGGGGCAGTTGCGTATTGCCATATTTGTTTCGACCATTGTGATGAATGTCATGTACTTATACCACGATAATCGCAAATATTTGGTTGTTTGTCAACAGGAAACTTATGGGTGACCACTCTTCATCACCACGGACACAGAGATGTTACCGTTTCAGAAATAAACAAGACACGACTTGATATTGTCAAACGGTTAGGTAAGTATTTAAAAATAAAAGTACTCGTAGGAAAACCGTCTTATTATGTTCAAACTGATCAAAAAAATATTGGCTATGAAGTCTAAACCAAAAGGAACAACTTTTTATTTATTTTTTAGAAACTGGATACAGGTTGATCACACCTGATGTTTTGGCTAACGAAAAAGTAGAGTATGACGTCATCATTGATTGCACAGGTAGGTAAAACATAATTCTTTGATATGTTATGTGAATAAATTTGTTAAAAACAATATTAATAACTATACTATTCCATAATGTACTTTTCCGCTAGGCGTTGGAAAAGTAATGGAAATCAACTTTAACTACTTGACCCGGGGAGGGAAATATGTGCTGTTTGGATGCTGCCCCCCAACTCATCAAGCATCGTAAGTAAAATAGTATTAAATTAGGAGCAAAAAACTTCTAAAACTACCAAGGAACATACAAACATATAGCCACATATAGCTCTCGTAAGACTGCTCAACTTATACGTCAATCACAGATCTGAGCATTTCATAAGTAGGTTCTTAATTATATTTTTTATATTTTGTCAGACCAGAATTTAAATATTGGGAAACTTCACTGACCTACTTGAAAACTTTCATTCGAGTTCGAATTCGAGTTCGTTTTTTTTTTTTTGTGATTTATATGTTTTTCTTCTAAACTACTCGAGTTTTTATCGTTTTCGTATCACTGTATGAAAACATAGTTTATATTATTTATGTAGGTACGTAAATATATAGGAAGGGAAAAATACACAACAGTTTATACTGCAAAAACATAAAAAAAATGTTCTTCTTTCGTGTTCTTTTCAGTATCAACCCCTATCAAATCTATGACAAGGAGCTGACAATCATTGGAGTGAAGGTCAACCCGTTCAGCTTCCCGCACGCCATTGGATGGATTAAAGCCATGGGTAATAGGTAAGTCAACACTTGTATAATTTTTGTTTCGTATAACGGAGTAAAAATATTCAGTAGAAAACTGGCCGAATGTTATTATACTGACCTGAAAGATGCTAATTGGGGAGAAGAACTCTTGTAGCGATATCTATCAGCCATCTATCTGTTAAACTGAGATAGTTAACACACAGAAAGGTAGATGGAGCCACAACATCCTGCATCGCGCTTACGAAGTTTTCTCGGCGTTCTGCATACATACACGTAGGTACAGTCGGACCACGGTCTCTAGGTAGGACATGATGACCCAGCCTGGTGGAAGATCTTCCCTTTTAAATGAAGGTGTCACCCCGGTTGAGAGCTTGCTCGCCGATTTGTCCGCGTAAGGGTGCTAAGACTAAATCTTGGGCCGGCATTTTCTTGTCAATAAAAAAAAAAGGAGGTGTCATCCACCTTGTACTCCATACTCGGTTTACTCACACTTTAGGTTAGTTTGCTAGGGGTAGAAAGAAATGTTATATACGGAAATCCTCGTACCTATAATTTTTGAGCTAGGCTGAGTTCTATCTTAAAACCCGTTTTTCATCAGAGAGACGACGGTTTATCTTCTTGGATGCTGCTATTGTCAATAGAAGAGACCCGGTGCTCTCGTGTGGGGAAATTGTATGCTTTTTATAATAACTTTCTAAAAGCTGAACATTTTTTGCAGGTACTTGGACTACGAGAAGTTGGGAATTAAAATCTATACTCTTGCTGAATATCAGGAGGCTTTGAAGGACTTGAAAGCTGGTAGCATCGCTAAGGCTATCTTTAAAATTGAATGATGTCTTAATAAATAAATAAAATACTTGAAAAAAGAAAAATGTTTTAATTTCTTCATCACACCGACCGGTACTTATCTGTCAACAGGCCTCGCGAGTCTCGATAATTAGGTATTAACATTTTTCCGTAGATACAGTTTTTGGAAATAAAAAAAAACTGACTCGACAGTATTCTTTACTATATAAAAATAAGTCGGGTTTTCCTTCCTGACGCTATAACACCAGAACGCACGAACCGATTTCCACGGTTTTGCATTCGTTGGAAAGGTCTCGGGCTCCGTGAGGTTTATAGCAAAGAAAATTCAGGTAGGGTAGGGTAGGGTAGGGTAGGGTAGGGTAGGGTAGGGTAGGGTAGGGTAGGGTGGGGTAGGGTAGCACCATAGGGTAGGGTAGCACCAAGCGAACGAAGTCGCGCCGGGCAGCTAGTTCTATATAATTACCGAACCTGCTCATAAAATTTCAGGAGAATCGTTTGAGAAATGCGACCTGCAGAGGAGAACAGCCGGACGTCTGGACTGGACATACGAAAGCATTATTGTCCAAACTGGAACTGAGACGCTTCGCTCGCTCGTTCAATCAACAGAAAAATCTATCTATCAACAGAGCAATTTACTATGAGAGGGGAACAAAGTTCGGCTGCCTTCCTAATTTGAATAAACTGCACATAAATACTTACCATTTTTTGATATGATATAGGTACCTATATAGGTACCTACCTACCTACAGTTGCAGTAAGTTATTATGTATCGGTTTATCTTTTGCCATTTAAGTACTTAGCCTTTTATTTTTCTGATTACATAACACTGATATGATTATAATTATAATAATAAATCATGTACTTACCTACATATTTATATTTCATTATTATTACATACTTATATGTTAATCAAACATACACCTCGTTTACTTACTTATTTGAATTTTGAAGGCATTCTTTACAACATCCCGATATACGTAGGTACCTATAATAAACGACAGAAAGCAGTCACAAAGCAGTCAACATTTATTTGAAAATCCTGATCACCTAGGGTGTTTCAAACGGATCTCATCGGACCTAACTAATTATTTCTCATACAGAATAGGAAATATAGTAGAAAAATCATGCCTTGGATTAAATAAGTACCATGCCGCAGTATAAAATACCTACATACATGCAACTTCGGCAAAAAAAGTTACCCATCCTATTGCTGCCGCGGCGCCGGCGGCGCAATTGCGTAACTATTGCCAACCTAACCCTGGCAGGGCTGGCAAAATGACATGGTCCCCCGGGCCGAGACGCCCTCGCCCCGGCACGAGAGTAACGACATTAAATTAAAATATGATTATAAGATCACAGGATCAATTTTAGAAGTCATCCATTGGATGCTTTGTTTTGTCGCGGTAGTTTGGTGGCGCAGGCGAGCTAGTAACTCTGGGAATTCCCGCATTTTGTTAACCGAGAAAGAAATATCATTTGCCAGGGATATTCTCAGTTTTCGATCCACCTTCGGAGACGAAATAGAAAGGGCTTCGTGTATTAGAGAACTTGCTGATTCCCTATTGGTTGGCTGTGGTGAAACCCCAGGGCGAAAGAGAGTACCAATTTAAGTGGATTGTTTATTTTTCGAACATGTACCAAGCGTTATCTTTATCTGTGAGAGGTAGATACTTGGTTTACGACTTGCGGTGAAGCTACTGTACCGGCAGAAGCCATTTAAAGATAAGTTTGTCAGACTACTGAGCGGACATGTAAAGATATCTATTTTGCGCTTAATCTCAGCTCTATCAGAGAGTATATAAGAACCGTTTTCTTTTATTTGTGACTCACTCTGTTTATAATTTTCGTCGGATTTTCTGTTGTTATATAATTTTAGATACAAAATTTAAGCAAAATGGAAATGTCATTCACGGGTAAGAGGATTCTCGTCACCGGCGCAGGACAAGGTTAGTAACTATTGTAAATAGAGAATGTAGATTATTAATATATGTAGATTTTATAACATCATCAGTTTTGTCTATTCTCATAAAAAACTGGTGTATACCACGTACCTACTACGAGTAACGTCTGCTGGAAATGCATCAAAATAATACCGGCGAATCAAAAATATTACAACGGCATAGGGCTAAAGCTGATTCATGATCTTAATTTTTAATTTAATAAATATTCCTTCCTAATCTGCAATATTATTCACTCCCATATTTGTACCAGAGATTTTGTCCACTTTATTCGAATCCTGGCGATATCAGATTATTTTAAAAATATTGTTAGTAATCGTTACATTTGTAAGTAAGTAGTAAGTATTTGTTTTCGTAAGTATCGTAGCGTATTCAAGTATTTAATTTAACTGTGATGATCACTATTAGATTACTCTTTTTTTGTCCCAGGAATTGGCCGAGCTACCGCTATAGCCCTCAGCCAAGCTGGTGCGAAGGTTGTTGCCCTATCCCGAACCAGGTCACATTTGGAGAGTTTGAAAAGTGAACACCCTTCCATAGAGATAGTGGATGTTGATGTTGCTGACTGGGATAAGACCCGAAAGGTCATTGAGTCCCTTGGACACTTCCACGGACTTGTCAACAATGCGGCTGTCGCTTATGGCGAGTCATTCTTAGAGTGCACTCCCGCAGTCTTTGACAAGTATGAACTATTTGATTGAATTTATTTTTTACGATGAGATTGTAGACATTTGATGAAGGAAACATATGTACCTTAGTCCACCTCAAAATGTATGCAAATAATGAAAGTGATTACACTGCACGAGTCGAGTAAGCGAAGCGAGTGAGCCGGGCTGCGATGAGTGCTATTTTATAATTATTATGTTGTTAAAGAAAATCCCAATCAACCCTTCCCCTCTCCAACCCAGTTCAAATATCTGCGTTCTAAGTATTTCTTCCAGAACAGATATACGTCAGCTACCTAATGTATCGTAGAGTGAATAGTTATTCTGTTTCAGAACTTTTGCTGTGAATGTAAGGGCTGTGATCAACGTCAGTCAAGTTGTAGCGAAAAAAATGATTGAAAATAAAACACCTGGTGCCATAGTCAACATCTCCTCTCAAGCATCTAAGGTATCGAATTGATTTAAAAGAAAAGGGTTGAGAATAATAGAAAAAGCCTAGCATTATTTGACTGCTTATGTAGAACCAGTAGTAGGAAAGTATATTAGACGACCGCAAAAACATTTTGTAAATTTTCCAGGCTGCTCTGAAAGATCATGCTATTTACGGAGCAACAAAGTCAGCCCTGGATGGACTGACTCGTGTCATGGCATTGGAACTAGGATCTTATGGAATAAGAGTGAATGCAGTTAATCCCACGGTCATTATGACTGACATGGGCAGAGCCGGCTGGTCGGACCCCGCTAAAGCAAACGATATGTTGGCTAAGATACCTCTGCACAGGTAAGTAAAGCTAAAGTTTGATTCGAATTCTATTTAGGAAGTAAATCTATTTCCATGTTTCGGAAGGCACGTAAAGCGGTTGGTCCCGGTTATCACTTAATTGTGATAGTCGTTAAGCTAGTTGGAGGCCTTCTAGGCGGCTCGAAAACTCCAACAGTAGGTTGACCACTAGCCTACCTCCACCGATCCGCAGTGGGCACGCATGGTGGAGTATCTGCCCATTCCCTTTCATCCTGATTTGTGAAAGGAGGCCTGTGCTCAGCAGTGGGACATTATAGGCTGAAGATGATGAATAGAGGTTTCATTGTCCTCGAGTGCTGTTGGCTAAATTCATCCCGGGTACGCGGGCATAAAATAAATAGGGTTAAAACTTGAATTCGGAGAGACCTTGCAGTGGTACTTGCAAAAAAAACACGTCTAGTCTATACAGTAGTGCGATAACGATCAAACTCAATCTATTAAAAAAAAACAAAAAAGCATCCACCGAAAATTGAAATCTCAATTTAAATACAGTACGATACTTATTTCTCGAAAGAGAAACTAAATCGCTCGCAGAAGTTTGTAAATTAAATCCTTTATGTGAAACCAGGTTTGGCGAAGTGTCGGAGGTGGTAGATGTGGTAGCGTTCCTACTGAGCGACAGATCCAGTATGGTCAGCGGAGTCGAGCTGCCCATTGACGGAGGATTCCTGGCCACATGATCATCATTAAACATTTTAAATATTTATACATATGTTATTTTTTCTAACCCTTTGGTAAACTTCATAAAATTGGTTTGCTAGTTTAGAAAAAGTAGCAAACTAACAGACTCACTTATGCATTTATAACTAATGAATAGAAAATAAATAAAAGATTACTACACATGCAGCAGAATATTATAGTTATGTCATAATAATATCGCAATAATGTATTCTAACTGTAAAATTCCTTCATCATTGTTTTTAACTTTATATGATTATATCATGAGAGATAAGAGGCTATTATGTAAGAGGTTACTTCTGAACAATTCATTAGGAAGACAGATGTGTATATGTTATCTATTTACTGTAAAAGAAAATGTGTCTTTGATAAAAATATCGAGATATCGATATGCGCGCTGACCTTGACCGTGACCTTAACAGTTGATCGGCCTCTTGCAATTTTGAAGGGAAAATAAATTACTGTTGTTTTGGGCATAACATTGTTTAAAAAGACCAACACGCAACATTCAAACGATAATGTACTGAATCTAAGCCCCTAGCCAGGATCGATGTTAGGGAACGATGAAATTTTCAGAAAATCCGACTAATATATCCATACTAATGCTATAAATGCGAAATTAACTGTTGTTACCTCTTCACGACTTTTTGTTTAAGCCCATCGACTGGACTCTATCGACTACTCTCGGCGCGGGCAAGTCAGCTGTTAAACCAATTTTGATTAAGTATTAAAACGACATCAAAATTATGATTTCTGGGGGTGTTTGAACAACCAAATCACCCCCCTCCTGTATACGGGCCTGACCGAATCCAATGATCAGTTTCCATTACGATGTAACTTCCATTCTTTAGCCTAAAATAACAAACGCGAAAGATGGGATACTTTTTATCCCGGGAAAATAATGGATCCCTCGGATACGCGGGTGAAACCGTGGGGCGTAAACTAGTGTTATATAATTGCTGTGTTTACTAGACTGAGCATAAATGACGGCGGGTAATATTTACGCTGCAATAATTAAAAATCCAAATGAAGAAAGCTAATATGATATTTGCTTCCCGTTATCTTTGTAGATATATTGTCCTCCTTAAATAAAAAACTATATTATTAATTGATTTGACATAGTATTTATTTTTAAAAACATGACATTGATTTGTTGAGCAATTAGATTTATGACTCTAATATATTTCTGTAACCCTCCGATTACAGATCTGTATTCTGAGCTATAACCTCTTAACTAATTCATAATTAAACAGATCGTAAAATTACTAAACTTTTCACAATGTACCTAAACAAAAATCTTTGGCGGTTCAGTAGTAACAAAAAACTTTATATTTATTTTCATAATTAATAATCAACTAAAGAATAAAGTACACATTTAAGAAATACCCTTTCACGATACAGGGACACAAAGATATGATTTTTTCCAATATAGCACCTTAAATAATTTCAAAGAAAAGTTAATCTTATTGCGTCATACAGTTCATCTGTTAAATCTATGTTTAATTACATAAAAGATGAACCTTATTGTAAAGAAATAAGAACAGTTTTTAAACGTCAAAAGATATTTCTTAGATTTGATGCACTATATCTTATTACTAACTATAATTTGTATACAATACTATGAAATCAATCCAGTGAGCATGGATTTTCGATAAGCTGAAACCTTCCATTAACTAGGTTTTCGGGGATTCTCAGGTATGACAGATTTGTAGTAAAAATTCGATGTGTTTTTTTTTCCATTATAAAAGCATTTTAAAACAAGCGACTACGCTTGCCCCGCTATACGCCTCACGTAATTAATGGACGTCCCCTAAGATATTTTAGTAACTATAGGCATACCATTTAACTGAGATGATCCTTCCATTAAGGGAGCGGTCGGCACGTTGAGAAGTTGATAGAAGCTTCTACTAAATAGCCCCGAGTCTTAAGTACAAATATGTGTGCAGTAGCGATTTTTGACATAATTAAATGTCTCCCAAAAAGTCATTCACATTTATATAGCCGGAGTGATCGTCTCAGTTAAACGGTTTACCTAAATTGGTCACGCATTTATCGACTAGTTTCACGTCATTTTCATACAATATAACTTTATTAACGTGACCATTTACATAGTATTTTACTTATATAGCATTTTATGAATGAGTATACACTACATGACACCTAGGTTTCGTATAAAAATAGACTACTTAAACTATTATAAACTAATGTAAACATATACGACTATAAGGCTATTGGATAAGTATAAAGCATTGATGTATCACATAACTAATGGTATAGAAGCTTCCACATATATCGAAACTTACTTAGCATGGCAATATAAAAGATGCGAGAAATTAACTACCAACATAATTATCATAAATTTATCCACAACCGCTATTTTACATACTTGGGCCATCTTAGTCTGAGTCCAAATCTTAAATCACGAAAAAATATGAAAATTTTCCATGTTTATGCAATAATCACCTTTAAGATATGCTGTAGAGTTGCAAATAGTATGCAAAAGATAATAAAAAACGAAAGAGCGGCGTACAAATCGCTTCAACTTCTTGGAGAATAATAAAATATTCGACCACACGCGATGGTCGTTTTCATTTGTTTAGAATTTAATAATATTTTTAATTATATCTAAATTAGAGTAATCTCTTTCCTGTAAGTGTATTTGCCATATAAAAATAGCACTAAACGGGCATACAGGCAGAGTACCAATACTAAAATATCATAATTTTGGAAACAACACAAATATTTTACCCATCATATTATTATAACGAATAAAAACTCCTTTAAAATCGCCACTAAAACATTTTTGTATCCAAATTTGTGTTCAATACAATAAATTGAAGCAAATTTTTAATTATTTGTAGCGCAATTTAAATTTAACTAATTTAATATCGTAACAGCGAGCAGAGCAGCCATGCAAATATAAGATATAAAATAAGTAGCGCATTTGATATCATATCGTACATAAAATGGAGACATAATATTTATTATTAATAGAAACACATTTCTAAAAATAATAATTTTAGAATGATATAGCTACGCGGAAACGGTATGTGAGATCTTTTATAATAACTAACAGGTTATTAAAATTAATATGGAATATTTAATCTTCACTAGTGTCAAAACTGAACAGGTTATCAAAAATGTCAATTTTATCTACTACCGATTCGCAGCCGAGACTAAACTTATATTTTTTTGTAAACAATTCTTACTTAATTTTTGTGGAAGCTGTCGATAAATCAGTCTCTATTAACTCAGAGTAGATAAATACTACGTACAACAGAGGGTCAGCGCCCATACTTCAAAAGTTACCACCGTAACTCGCGCAAGTACAGCGCCGGTGGTGAGTCAAAGGTACTCTTTGCTAGTCTTGCCACGTATGTCACTACAGCAATGTTAGTTTTGTCAGTAAATGACAACAGATGTCACTTTTTATTGAACAGTATTTTAAAGAACGATGGGCACTTTTTATTTTTTCCTAACATTTCCAATTCTATGGTATAAACATTTTTTTATTGTTTGAAGTTTTTAATTTAAAAGGCGTGAAAGTTAAAAAGTTTAAATAATGCTTACCTAATTATATCCTTTAACATTTTACCATTTTTTGCCTGGTTGGCTAAATCCTAAAGTATAGGGCATAGCGACAAATGCTGAAAGGAGCCCCAAGGCCGATTTTAATAAAAAATAAAACTGTATACTAATAATAAATAAACTATAATACTAGAGTAATAAAGTCAAGCAACATGGTATTGTAAAGACTGTTGCTTTTAGTTTCTGGGCAGCAGAAATATTCGTTATTAACTTTATTCCAAATAATATTAGGCAAATTAAAGTCCCCCACGAGCAGCATATTGTTTATGTTGCATGTATCAAGAATTCTGTTGCAAATCCCGATGAATTCATCAAGAATAGGTTTTTGAATGGGTGGCGGAAGGTAAACACAGCAAATGAAAATCTGTTCACTTTTACCGAAAGCATTCTTTATATTTAAACTGATCCAGAGGTCCTCGCACCTTGATTCTAAGTTGTACATACGCTTGGAACATAAAGATTTAGAAACGGCAATCAAAACTCCACCACCTTCCTTTTTATTGTGAAAACCGCTTGATTCGCGGTCACGTCTGTAAACAATATAGCGATTGTCAAAAAGTTCTGAATCGAAGATACTGCTGTTCAACCAAGTTTCACAAAAAAATATTAAATCATAATTGTTACATATAATATTGCCAAATACATCAACTGTTTTTGTTCTCAGCCCCCTAACATTTTGAAAATATACCTTTAAATTATACACTTTAAAAATATAAAAACCAAACCATTCTCTTAATATGACAATAAATACAAGATAATCAGGCTGGTATATTGCGTAGCGTGTCCATATTACGAATAAAGATGAATTTAGAATCAATCATTTTTCTCATGAACATTTTTCCGTCTCGGACCCACACGAATTTGTAATTTAATTCCTTTGCGCGGTGACGCGCTGCAGCGTGAAGAGCTTTATTCTCTGGTGTGAGATTCTCGAGTACATATATAGCAGTTGCTTTTTCTGTAGCCAAGCCTAGATGGCTCGAGTTGAGTTTTTCCTTTGGGTTCTCCCTATTAAACTTGATGGCAGATGCTAAGAAACTATCTCTCAATCTTGGGCTACTGAATCGAACAAGGATCGATCTAGGCCGATCGCTAGCTTGATTGATTTTTGCAATTCGAGTACAATAGTGAATATCTTTGTCAGAAACTGGACTCTTGATGACATTGCCGAGTTGCTGCACTAAGTTGATAACATTCTCGTTCTTGTGTTCAGGTGCACAGTTAATTTCAATGTTATTAGCCCGTGACTGCTGCTCCATCTGACGCACGCGATTAGCAAGCTCTTGAGTATCGGACTTCAAAGTCTCATTCTCTTTAACCACCCTAACTAGGGTACTCTTCTGGGTATCATATTCAGTCTTGAGTTTGTCATAATCAGCGCTTAGAAACGAAAGAGACTGTTCGAAGGCGGTAACTTGATTTTTTATCTCACGCAGCTGGGCATTCATGGCTAATTGTAACTCCTCTCGTATGATTTCACGAATACTATCGGCAGAGGGACAGCCGCAAGTAGACGGATTACGTGACTTATTGCGCAATGTGACATTACTATCAGTCTGGTTAGTTGGTGATAATGGTTTAGTAATTAATCCAGAAGTAGAGCGTACCGGCGTCTTACTGTTATCTAAGTTTTTGGGCTCCTTACAATGGCATTTCGGACAGATCCATTCAGTTTTAAAAACCACAGTCAGGCTTTTGAATTTACTTTCAGTGAAGTTCAAGCAAATACGAATATGTCCTGGGGTAGATCTGTTCACGATTTATCACAAAAATAAGACTATATTCACATTAATTAATCTGTTATTGTATTAAAACTTGGGAGTAAATTCTACGGTACTGTTGTTGTCGTCATCGTTTTCGTAACGTCGTTTCGCACTTCAGAATCTTGCAGTAATTTAAAAACCAACAACTTAAATAAAATCTGTTTATTGCGACAGCCGTTAAACTCAAATTATTAGTGTTACGGTTTTCCATTATAACAAAGTGCAGTGATAATTGATAAATAAATATATTTCCTAGGTTAACATCGCACAAGAAAACAAATAATCACGCATTCTGATTTTGACTTCGACACAATTGCGTACAGTGTGCTCGCAAGCGCGTGGCGGCCCCGACAGTTTAGTCGAGCCCAGCTCGAAGCGAGCTGTAGATGCTTATCGCGGTAGATATAGGCAAGTGACAGAGGCCTGACCCGGCGCTATATAGGCTATTGCCGGCCCTGTTTAGGGAACGATTAAAAATAGGTCAAGATAGCAATTTCTTAATCTTCTATATTTTTTAAAAATCACTTTAATACCGAGCAAGCGAAGAGTCTCCGTTTCAGCTTGGACAAAAATGCTTTCGTATGTATGTCCAGATAACCGGCTGTTCTCCACTACAGGACAAATTACTCATCCGATTCTCCATAAATTTTGTGAGCAGGGTCGGTGATTTACGAATGGCTTTAATCCACAAAAGACTTAATAATTGTTCTTATTTGATATTTTGTTGAATAAATGAAACCACTATACGTTTTCCTGCACTAGCTAGATACAGACTTAAGCCCATAAAAACAAATGAAATACAATTGGTACGAAACTGCCCATTGTACTTTTAAAAATAATCGTTGTAGATTTCAAAATATTTAGACTATATTTATTTACCGTTGAAGTCTCTGCTTATTAGAAACAGGTTAATATTAGATTTACTTTATTATTATTTGATTGTTTCGGTCCTAGACGATAAAAAGAAATAAAAATAATCGACGGTAAGGCCATCTATGTAAGGTCGAAAGATTTAAATAAAATTAAATAAATTGCAAATATTGAAAATACGAGTTAAAAAAAATAATTAAATTAAATTATTATTATCAAATTGTATTCCTTTGCAATAAATCTCAATAAAAAGTGATTTAATAGCGTTTTGACTAAGAATTAATTTTCAATCCGTCCATACGATGTCTGTAGCGACATCTTTACGTGTGAATTCTACACTAATTATAAAATGTATGTGATTGACCAGACATGCTATTAATAAACACAGTAAAGCTGAGATGTGTAGCAAGGGACAAACAGGCTCGCTTCATTTTCTCGTTATAGCTTTGAAGCAATCCTATTGGCGGGTTGAAACACATTCATAGCTACACATCTCTGGTGGAAGTAAAAGCGGACTATCCACCGGAGATGCATAGTCATGTTTTTTTATTCTGCCAATAAGAGTGCTTCATTACAGTAATAATTGAAAACTGTTTTACAAAAAACTTAAACCGACTTCAAAGTACACTAAAAAGTAATCAAATCCTGACCTGATGATAATGGGACCAAACGGGAAGTGTACCCACACTTCCCGTTTGGTCCCATTATCATCAGCAAAAAAAATAGTTTTCCAAATTGGTTAATAAATGACGGAGTTCGGAGGTAACAAACATAAAAAAACAACCAAATTGAGAACCTCCTCCTTTTTTTGAAGTCGGTAAAAAATTAAGTGATTGCATTAGCTAACACGTCATCAGCTACGCGTCTTTAGTAAGCCAGCCTTACATTGAAATCATCCTATATTCTATACATCACAGACTAAATCTCTAAATAAAACACGCATTTTAATATCATCCGAGTTCCTATACAAATAAAGTCGAAATTAATTTCTCAACTGTCGTCGGGCGCCAAATCCAATTCGTCTTTGAAGTATACTTCGTAGCTAGGGAAGAGTCTTATGGCTAACCTGGGCAGGCGCTTGTGGTGGGGGGAACGAGCCCAGGTGATGACGTCACCGGCGGAGGACCCCAGGAGTGTAGAGCAGGACACCTCGTACGCTTTGGATGTGTTCTCGGAAGGCGATAGGATGCACTGAGCGAAGCGGCACAGGAGCCGGTGTCTGCAAATATGGTTCTGTTTTAAATCTTATTCAAGAACAAAGACAAAGGAATGGGTGACGAAACAAGAGAGTTAGGTCAGGCAGGCCAAAAAGAAGACGTTTCTTATATGGGTCTCCCTTTAATTTTTTTTTTTCCGTACCCAAAGGGTGCCAAACGGGACCCTATTCATAAGACTCCGCTGTCCGTCCGTCGGTCAGTCTGTCAGCGGGCTGTATTTCATGAACCGTAATAGGTTATTGCCGCTATAACAACAAATAATAATAAAAACCGGCCAAGTGCGAGTCTAAAAGTGACTCGCTCACCGAGGGTGAGGGAGAGGCTCGCCTATGTCTGCATGCCAAATTTCATGATGATCCGTTGAGTAGTTGGGGCGTGAAGGCGTAACAAACAAACAAACAAACTCACTTTCACATTTATAATAGTTTAGGATTATAGTTAGGATAGGATTAGTTAGAATTTCAGATACTTTTCGATAGCATTATCCGATACATCCACAGATGGGAGTCACTTGGATTCGGAGAAGGGTTTTCACCGTAAAACAAGATGATTTTAGTAGTTGGTTCTCAAGTCAAGCTGCCGGTACACACCGTGCTTGGCAACATGAAGGTTTTTTACAGTGTGTTTGACCGCAATTTCACCATAGTAAGTGGTGATGGTGAGGTGGTAAGCACACAAGGAACAGATTATCAACTTGAGGGTGGTAGCCAGCCAGGTGGGTACTACAAAGTACCCTAACACCGTGCTATTTGGTTTCCTCACGATGTTTTCATTGTAGGATTCGAACCCGTGACCTTCGCCTCGGCATTCGACGTCACTACCACTGAGCTAAAATCGCCTTGAAAGTCAGTATTTCTATGTATACTCACTTAGCAGTAGGTCTATCAGTATCAGCATGTAGCGTGACGACTCTCAGCAACGACCGCCTCGGCTGGTCCGCCCAGCGAGCCAGCAGATTTGAAGCTGCGTCCTTACACTCCATGTCCTCACTTGAGTTACCGCACTCAAGCGCTATACGACATGCATAGCATATCCATAGCGCGATTATGGTTTCATTTTCGACACTGGAAAAATAAATTGAGCCTAAAGATTCATTGGCATAGGCTTACCTAGCGAAGAGTAAAGAGTTTCATTAAAAAAAAAAACGAATTCAAAAAGGTGTTATGTGGGAGAAAAAAAAAAATTATAAAAAAAAAGGAATCAAAAAAAAGCAACCGACACTGATTTGTAGTCAGCGAAATATTTTCAATGGAATACGTCGTGCTCTATTTTTTTTAATTTATTGGATCAACAAACAGTTTACACAATATCTTTTTTTTATACTTAAAATATTTATACTAACAATCGTTGTAATTGTGAAACCCACACCGTTGACCACAGATTACAATAAGTAATTAATTGTTGAGAAGTGAAATAGGCTACGGTAACTGCTTACCATCAGGCGGGCCGTATGCTTGTTTGCCACCTCAGTGGTATAAAAAAAAACAATATTAATATATCAGTAACAAAGAAAAAGATATTGTTGAAGATGGAAAAATAAGGAAGGAAAGGAAAATTAACAATATGTAACAATTCTACTAGACTTGAAATGGCAGAATACATTTTTTTAACGATATTAAAGCATGTTTTATTCATAAGGTTTTAGGTAACTTATATAATGTTATAAAAAAATATAAAAATGAAATCCTTCTCTTCTCTTACTCTGCAATATATTCACATATTATGATAATATATTAGGACTTCCAAACAAATATACCATGTATGTATGTTTGTCCACGCATATCTCCGAAGATATAAATCGTGCAGGCGCGCGCGGCCGCACAGCGCGTGACACTCGCGCCACCCACACGAACACCACCTACACACTACCTCCCTCCAACCCAAGCTCTCTGTACGTGGTGTATCTATACTCACAAGTCAATATGACAGGTGAGGAGCGCGTTGAGAGCAGCCCTGCTCGCTTGCGGCTTGTGTTGGTGGTTGTGCGTGTGTGTTAGTGCGAGCGCGTACGCGGCGTGCAGGCGCGCGCGGCCGCACAGCGCGTGACACTCGCGCCACCCACACGAACACCACCTACACACTACCTCCCTCCAACCCAAGCTCTCTGTAAAAACAAAATATGTAAACCAATGCCTGGTTTAAAAACAAAACATGTTAATCATTACGGCAGTACTGAGTAACGGCCATTCACACAAACATACGTAAGCACAAAGAAGTTTAAAGCCCGTGGTGTGCGCGTCGAAACGTTTTAGTTTCAAACACAAGTCACCGATTTGCGGTGGGGGGAACCGATTAAAATTGGCTGGCGTTAAGACTAGTGTTTTATAATTTGTTTGAGTTTTGTAATGGGTTTTGATAAATATTTGCCTGAGAAATAACAGCAAACGTAATAGAGGAAGTATCAGAATCAATGTAAAAAAAGAGGTAATATGATTTTAAAAACTTATTTTTATAAATATTTACTAGATTTAGAAATTAATAAAGATAAGAGAACGCTCCTCGTATATCATTTATAGGGATTTTATTGTTTTTTGTAATAAATTACAGTCTGGTATCATTAGAAATAGCGAAAATTAACGCACGTGCTCTCCACAGGATTTATGCTTCTTGGTAAGCACACAAACACAGGTTTCATAAGAGTTGCTACGAGGCGTAGCACTAGTACCATCTGGTTGATATAGCTCGTAGCACTACTGTCCGTGGATTGCTACGACGCGTAAAACTAATGTCATCAAGATACCTACAAGACCTATAATAGTAAATTATGATACATGTGTGCAAAGTTGGCAATGACAGACGAGGCGGTATTTAGCGTAATAGAGTGTAATAATCAATGCACACGCATGTAATTTTTGATGTTTTTCAACACACTTGCGAGGAAAAAAACAGACTTTTTTTTAAGAAGATTTTTTGATAATAATCAACCACACAATGAGAACGTTAACAAATATGGCGCGCAAGTATTTTTTTTGACAGTCGACAGTTTCGACTATTTTACCTGTTAAATTAAGAATGCTTAGTCTACACACATATCACCTGCAGTGAGGTACAGTACAAACTTATCATAATCGGGATTATTAAAAAAAACTGTGCGGTAATGTAAAGTAAAAAGCAATAGTGCGTAATAAGCTGCATTGAGATACTAAAAACGGTGCAATAAATGTCACTTTACGAGCAAGTGTGTTGAAAAGAAACAAAAAACAAATTTCATCCGCGGCTCCCTCTTTGAATCCTTTAGAATTTTGAAAAACATTTCGTTAGTTCTTGCCTACGATACATAAGGAACTTTTGTGGAAAATAGAAAGTTATAAATATATATAATAGAAAGCCCTTACGGTTTCGGTGTGCTTGCATTTATCAATCAGTTACTTGCTTATTTTATATGGATAGGCATATCTAATCCAATACCACTGTATGTCACATATAATTTGACTAGTCAAAGGCACTTTCCGAAGCTAGTAAACAAATAAACACTGACCCTTAGCAGTAAGATGCGCCTTCGCAACTGCGTCGGCGAGTGTCGCGAAGTAATCAAAGGCGGTGACCACACCCGCCGCTGATATACAAGCGAGGATCATACGCGGGGATGTACCTTGCACCCATTTTATCCACACCTGTGTAAACATCAAATCAAATTTTTCATTCAAATAGATCTTGGCAGACACTAGTGAATAGTCTAACTCTGATACCGGTTCGAAAGGTTGCATTTGATGCAGATCAAGCAGATGCAGAGCTGGCAATAAACTCAGCAATAATTACTCTTTTCAAAATAGCTTTAGATTACATAACATTACAGTAGTACCCAACTAATATGGCTTACGGATGTACCTGCGCAGAAGATACATTTTCAAAGCGCGGGAAAGTCGGCAGCTGCCGCCATGTGTGCGGAGGCGCGTGACTTGCGAGTGAGACGGAACTAACAGCTGCAGTGTATTATGAACCTTATAGTAGTGATCTAAGGTTGATTGTAAGTTGTAAACATTCTTTCGTTAATCTGCGGGCCATACTTTCTTTTCTGTGCGAACGAAGATTCACGACGCGCCTTATCAATTGGGTACTACTGTAACATTCTAGTCTCACTGATAAAAATTGCGTGCCCCGGCGGCATAACGAGACTTATTCTTTAAATAGCAAACTAGCTGTGTGATATTCGTAATTATACAGTATTCAAGTTGTAAAGACGCGTTCAAACAAGCTAAATTAAAAAAAAACGGGTGTTAAACCATAATAAATTAAAGAACTTACAGGTAATGCAGCGGCGGCTGCCGGCTCCATACACATGATGACGACAGCTCGACTAAGCAGCTCTTCTAGTTCATCTCCTGAACTATCCAGGTAAGTCTCTACAAAATTAACAATGTATCCAGAGTTATATCTAGCTTTTGTAGTTTGTTACTAGCCGTTTTTGTGTTTCCATCACATGCCACGTATACTATGTCATCGGTATAGGTAGCTATTGTTATCTCATTAGATATAAGAAGATCTGACGTAAAAATGTTATATAAGACTGGCCTCAGAATAGAACCTTGCGGAACTCCAGCATGGATTTTGTGTAAAATACAACACACTTTTAAACTAAACGGCGAGTAAACGGTTTTTAGATGAACATTCTCCGGGCCTTTGAATGGGCAGATATTACGGTCCCAAAAAATGGCTACCACCGTCAAATATTAACTGTCTGTGTAAAATGGCTGAGAAAAAAGAACGAATTGACATAACGAATTTATAAAGGTTCCATTTTTTGCTTAATACAGAACTCAAAAAAAATAAAAACGGCTAAACAAAATAGGATGAATTTATTGATATACTGGGTGGAGATTTCGAGATGGCATATTTTCGAAACGAATGTTGGGTTAGTCATGCTGAACAACTTTTATTTTTACCACTAGTGAATTCTCAAAATTTTATTTTAATTTTTCTTACAAAATGTCAACCGCTCGATCATAATGTATGAACTTTTTTTTTGAGAATTCAGTGTTGGTCCCATAATAAAAGTTGTTCAGCATGACTAACCCAACATAGGTTTAGAAAATATGCCATCTCGAAATCTCCACCTGTATAAGGCGATGACAGCCGAGGTGGTCGTTGCTGAGAATCGTTACGCTTCATGCTGATACTGATAGACCTACTGCTAAGTGAGTATACTTAGAAATACTTACTTTTAACGCGATGTTAGCTCGGTAGTGGCATCGAATGTCGAGACAAAGGTCCCGGGTTCGAATCCTACATTGAGCTTGAGCTTTCGGTGAAGGAAAACAACGTGAGGAAACTATAGCATAGGTAGGGTACTACCCACCTGGCTGGCTACCACCCTCAAGTTGAAACACTGTCGCCAAGAACCCATCAGTGTGTTCCGTCCGAGAGCTGCACTTAAGAGCCAGTTCCAGCTTACCACCCTCGGCCACATCATCACATACCATGGTGAGATTGCGGTGAAACACAGGCCTATAAAAAAGTAGAATACATACGTAGTGAAGTGATAGTGTTCAAGAGGTATAGTGTGGCTTGCGGCACATGCGCAGTGAGTGCGGGTGCACCGAGCGCGCGCACGCACTGCGACACGCCGCGCGCGCGCTTCACCCGCGACTGAGGCGTACGTGGAGCTGGTGCCGACGACTCCACTATTAACTCTGCCGCGTGGAGAATTACTCTGCAACATTATTAATAGTATAAGTTCACTCATCGGCACTCAATTTGGCCCAAGCTAAATATTTCATGCACAATTAAACTGTTTTACAAAAAACTTAAACCGACTTCTAAGTATAATCATATCCTGATCTGATGACAATAATGGGACCAAACGGCGAGTGTAGTAGCCCTTTCAAAAAAAAAAAAAAAACCAAATCATTTAATAAATGACGGTTATGAGGTAACAAACATGAAAAAAAGAAACAATCGTATTGAGAACCTCCTCCTCTTTTTGAAGTCGGTTAAAAAAAGATTTTCTCTATTTTAATGTTGATTTAAGGCACTGTATTTGGTATCATTTAAAACATAAAAAGTCACCATTTGGAAGCTTCAATTGAATTTACTTACCATTTCTTGTATACGGCAATGTTAATAAGTAAAAATCGTGCAACTTTGTTAATTTTCATATGAAGATTGACATTATTTTTATAATACAAAGTTTTTATGGTGACTGTAGGTCTTTAACTTGCAAGATTCGATTACAGACACGAGACAGGTGGAACAAAATTATTTTTTTTTTTTTTTTTTTATACAACTTAGTCGATAAACAATCATACGGCCCGCCTGATGGTAAGCGGTTACCGTAGCCATATAGACGCTTGCAACACACGAAGCATCGCTCACGCGTTATCGACCTATCCCCCCTCCCCTATGAGCTCTGGCAACCTTACTCACGCGCAGGAACACAACTTTACACAACATAAAGTTATTTGGCTGCGGTATTCTGTAAGGTGGAGGTACTTCCCCAGTCGAGCTGCTCTTTGAGCGAATAAACGCTATGCTCTACCTCTCTTAAAATAAAATTAAATGTAAAATAATAATATTTACCTAAATTGGGGCAAGTCATGATAGGGCAGTGCGGGATTGTGATGTTGAACGAAGAACCTCTCCATGGCCTCGTCCAGCGCTAGCTCCGGGAGACGCCACCACGGCAATCGAGTTGCTTCCTCTATTATCTGCACAAGCGAAAATCGTATTAAATGGACAGGTTTTCGTTTTAAAATGAAGTTGTTTCTCCTAATATTTACTACTCACCATGGTGTGATGTGGCCGAAGGTGGTAAGCAGACAAAGCCAAGTGCAGCTGTTGGAACACACTGATATGTTTTTTCGAAAGATTCTCGACATGTCATTCATGACGGGCCAGCTGGCGTCGTTGGTTAAGACTCTGGTTAAGATTCTACCTATCGCGTCGCAGGTCGTGGGTTCGATTCCCACATAGGACATGCATTTGTGTGCATGAACATGTCTGTATGTCCTGAGTGTGGGTGTAATTATGTATATTAAGTATGTATTTACAAACAAAAAGTAGTATATGTATTATATCAGTTATCTGGTTTCCATAGTACAAGCTCTGCTTAGTTTGGGATCAGATGACCGTGTGTGAGCAATGTCCCAGGATATTTATGTGGGAGAGTAGTTTCGAGTAGGGGAGAGGCTTACCCTACCACCATGGTTTCCCCACGATATTTTCCTTCACCGAAGGCTCAACCTCTGAGCTATCATCGACTTAAAAGTCATGTAATTTTTTGATGAATGCGAGTTATACTCACATGTGCTGTATGATCCATAGTGGGTGCAGTGAATAGATATAAGAGTGCTGCGAGCCGCGGCGCCACCTGCTCCAGATTGTCCGACTCATCGCGAACTAGTGTGTGTGCGTTTGTGCCGCCAATCACTCCGCAACACCATGACGTCAGCTCCTTGTCTGTGCTTGCGCATACCTGGACATGACGTCATAACGACAAAGTCATCAGCTGACTAGTTCATTAATTATAATGTAGCAAGCAGAGCTGGTTACATTACTTCTATCAGTCCGAAGTGTCCTGTGGCTCGATTCTCGTAACAAAACTTCAACGATGTCGTAGCGACTTCGACGATTAAACTGTGATTTTTATTATATAATGTCAGATGAACGATTGAAAAACGATCCCATAGATAAATGATTGAGGCATATACACGTTTGAATGTTTTTTACACAAAATATTTCGCGAAACACAATTTAAATAGTTGATGTCGCTACGACACCGCAGAGGGTTTGTTACGAGAATCGAGCCACTGAGTCTTGAAGGTTTTGTCTTGAGTTTATTAATTTATAGTGTACCGCTAAATGTGGGCATTCATTCCATCATGGAACAGTCTTTGAAAGAGTTCTGCAACATCCAATGTAACTTGGTTGTTATTACTTTCAAAAGAATGTCGTTCTTGAGACCGGGGGAAAAGGTCTACAATAAATAATCGAGAAATATGCAATTCATCAAATTCCAATTTAATAACCTTTAGATAGAAATATATGAGTTAGAATTCAAAGGGGCTATAGTTAGTTTAATACAGTGACATTTGCCAGAGATATATTTTATTTATTTTAAGGGCAACCAACAAAGCATACACTAACACAATTAAAAATAAAATGTAAATTGACACCTTATCTTTCTAAGTGATGCCTCAATTACAGGCTACCAAAGCATGCATTAAACAAAACATAAACAATAAACACTTAAAAGCAAAATCAAATAAATTCAATTAAAAACAAAGTCAGCAAGTTGAGAGAGGTAGAGCATAGCGCTTATTCGCTCAAAGAGCAGCTCGACTGAGGAAGTACCTCCACCTTACAGAATACCGCAGCCAAATAACTTTATGTTCTGTAAAGTTGTGTTCCTGCGCGTGAGTAAGGTCGCCAGAGCTCATAGGGGGGGAGGGGGAAGGTCGGTAACGCGTGAGCGATGCTTCGTGTGTTGCAAGCGCCCATATGGCTACGGTAACCGCTTACCATCAGGCGGGCCGTATGCTTGTTCACCGCCTTAGTCGTATTAAAAAAAAACAAAAAAGAAAAAAAAAGCAAATTCCATTAAAATTAAGGTCAAAAAAAATTGCAATATAATAAAAACATTTAGTCAATATAAATGAGAAAAAAAACTATTGCTTATAAAGGGATATAAATTAAATCAAAAGTTAATAGTTAGTACAAAATTATACAAGATATATACAAAAACGGCCGGGCTATTGCGTATCTTTGGTGGTAATCGTAACGAACCCCACTAATTATTTCATCCAATGACGCGCACGCGGTATGACGCGACGATGACCATTCGTGGGCCCTGATTGGATGAAATTCATTAATGGTTACGATTACCACCAAAGTTACGCGGTTGAGCCCCGGGCTTTATAACAAAGCAATAAGGTAATCGGTATCTAAATAATTAATTATACCTGTAAAGCCACATTGAGAGTCTTGCCATAGAACCACTGGTACACTGTCCAGGGGAACTTGGCCAATCCCGCCAGTAAAGCGGACATTTGCACGTGCGTCTCCTGCGCGCCCGCAGTTAGTGCGTTCGCGTGCGTTTGTACAGTCCACTCGAATATTTGCTGGAGGAGGTGGACTTCCGTACCTAAATAAATTTTGCTGTTACATCGCGATTTCGGAACAAAAGAGCTAAATATGGCAGTTAAACAGATTTTCTTAGAGAACATGTAAATCGCTATCTATATTTATTCGGTAGAAACATTTATTATATGACCAGAGGACCAGTTGGCCGTCGTGGGTTCGATTCGTGGGTTAAAACGTCGGATTCGATATCGTAAACGGATTCAAAACTTTTCCGAGGCGAATTTCAGCAATTGCTATTTTAATTTCCGAAAACTTTTCGATGAATCGAATTGATATTTCCGTAAAGAAACATGAAAAATATTCGAATTCGGAAATTAAAATAGCAATTGTGGAAAATCGCTTCAGTAGTTTTTGAATCCGTTTCCGATATCGAATCCGAACGTTTTAAAATAGCCCTGCTGGACTTGCATTTGTGTGCTTCTGCATGTTCTGAGCCTGGGTGTAATTATGTATATTAAGAATGTATTTACGAACAAAAAGTAGTATATTTATTATATCAGTTATCTGGTTTCCATAGTATATGCTCTGCTAGTTTGGGATCAGAGGCCTTAGCACGAAAATCTATCGCAAGCGTAACGTATTCGTATCGAGAGAGTTAACTCAAATTTGTATGGGAATGTGTCATTCGAATGCTGTCAAACGTTTAAATCGGTAGCACGAACAACTACGTTAACCTCACGTCACGCTACGTAAACGTGGTTTGGTATATAATTTGAAATTGGAACGTATAGTATCGTCTACTCGCAAGCCAGCTAACGTAAATCTTCTCACCGTATTTTTTTAAGTGAGAGCCCACGTAACGTGGTATTTGTTTTTTTTTCTAATATGTTGTTATTTTAAGCATTAAGATTTTTAGTTTGTGTTTCTTTATTTATAATCTCATAACTTAACATGGTGAATCATTAATGAAGTAGGTATTTAAGTTATTCAAAACATTCAATTGGTGTGCCTCATGTTTTATTTGACTATCCGAAAATGTTTAATTTCCTAGCCGAGAATCGAACCCATTGATTCCGAAATATCACATCCTGTAGGTATTATAGCGCCATCCCATAGTGTCACTTAAAAGTATCATATTCTGGGAAGTAATATTAAATGTTAAACTAAAGAGAAGGTCAAATATTTAAGAAAACCCATTTTATTTTGCTTACATTTATACTTTGACTAGCAGACCCCCGCGGTTTCACCCGCGTACGGTTTCAATTTTCCGCTTCGAAAACCAATGCACGCCACTGATTATTAGACACAACAAATCAAACACAGATATTTTTACAAATTAAAACTAAAACCATAGAAATAAATATACCTAGAAAGAACGTCGCCATACTACACTAATATACAAAACAGGCCAACTTTTATAGGCTGCTGCGCGTAACAGCTACGTTTTACGCTCCCTCTGCGTCATTTTGCTTGTCATAATGACGTTCATAATGATAGTAGTTGTTAAAATATTCCAATTAAAATCGTGAGAAATTTAAATATTGATCATTATTTTTCATTTTTATTTGATTTAGCCCCTAACAGTTAGAGCGTATTTTTATCGACGCGTGCACAGCTGCGACTCTCTATCTGGATGTATCCTTAATCAAATACTAAAACCTATATTATACCTACACAAAAAAACGAACTCAAATCTTATTTAATTATTATAACAACAAATGAGAAAGAAATTAAATTAACTACACTCAAAATATTCTAATGAAATACAGAAAATGTACTTTTTTTTTTGGCGTCACACGGTTGTGTATTTTGCCAATTTCCAGTTATATTATATAAGTTCTAGTCACAATAAATCACTTTCACATAGTCCTCAACTCATGCAGTCAGTCACCGTCCATAAAAGTCTTGTTATACCTACAGTGGTGGTCATGTACTAAAACTCTTTACGGACTTTTGAAAAGACACGATACACATAATTCATTTCATTTCACTTCACTGGTGCAAATGGATTGATCTTTATTGGATAAAATACCACCGATAATATGCAATAAAACTCAAAATACACGAATTTATGTATTTAAAAATTTAAACGCAACGTCACTCTGCTAGTTCCCGCCAAAAACTCCGAGAAAATGAACTTCCAAACAAATTTCGAATTCTAATCCGATTTAAATATTCTTTTATATTTGACATTCCAATTTTAAAGAGCATTTCAGTTTCCAGAACAAAAGGCAGATTGAGCGCGCGAAACACGGGCCAAAAGAAGCAATTAGGTACCGTACAAATTGAAAAACACATACCTGGTATTCGCTTCTGAATTTGTATTTGCTATGTTTAAAATCTGCTGTATGCTAATTTATTTAAAAGAAAGTGTTTTCCGTTAAATAAAGTTTTTTAATCAAAGCAAATACAAATTTAATAAAGAATACCAGGTATGTGTTTTTCAATTTGTATTTGCTTTTTTTGGCCTCGCTCCCGTGTTCCGTTCGCTCCATCTGCCTTATTCTGTAATCTGTGAAAATCGGATTGGGATTTCAAACATGTGTCAAAATAAAAAATGTTATTTAAATCAAAAGTACTAAGGAGTATTGATATCAACTTCGATGAAAATCACCCCTAAAATAACTTTCTTCCCCTTTTTGACCCCGTTAGGCGATGATTTTCAATAAAATACGATACACATCTTGCATCAATTCTGTTAAGGAAGGTTTATGCAAAATTTGAAGTAGATCGGACCAAGGAATCACGTTGTCCCATACAAACTTTACCCCCGTTTTTCACCCCCTTAGGGGTAGAATTTCGGAAAATCCTTTCTTATCTGATGCCTACGTCATACAAAGAACAGACCCTCCAAGTTTCAGGTCTCTACGATCAGCGGTTTAGGCTGTGCGTTGATTGTCAGTCAGTCATTCAGGACAAAGCATTTTATATATATAGATAATTATGTAAATTGTTCGAAATTACCAATACCAATTGTTTACAATATTAAACTACTACGACGTGTACTACTTCGACGTGTTAAGAATTCTACATTCTGAAAAGTACGTGCCTATACCTATTGAAATTAATGACTAAAATATCTTTCGAAAATATTCCAATTGGAATTAATAATCTTGTGATGCAAAAACATGATTTAATTGATTTTGAAACATCCTCTATATACTTAATTATAATAAGCGTTTAAATGGAATTTCGATAGTTCAAGTTCAGCCACTCTTTAAATGAAATCCCGTAAAACTGCCAAAACACAAATCTAGAATTGATAATCGACGAATTTATTTCTATCGGAGTCACAAGACTCCATCCTCTTGTAGTATTGTTCTAAATTCAAACCTTAATATTCATGAACTCTTTGCTGAAATAAAAAAAAACTACCTACGCGCGGTTTTTGGTTTGACAGTTAAGAATGGTTTTCGTTCAAAAATATTTTCACATTCATCACATTTAAATGGTGAAAAAGAAAAGATTTACACATGAATGATGTTAATTATATAAGATTAGCAGATTATTTAATTTAGTTTATGTTATTGAACATAAATATTTTAATATTGCGTACCAATAAAATCAAAAATGTATTTTTCAAAATTTCTAGACGAATTTAACGTAGCTCGCAAGCTAGGTTTCGAGTAGACCGTAGACGATAGAACTTCTGTCAAAAATGACATCTACTCGATACGATGACGCTACGAAGGCGATACGAAAGTGGTTCGTGCTAAGGCCTCAGATGACCGTGTGTGAACAGTGTCCCAGGATCTATTTATTTATTTATTATATAATGGTAAATAGGGTTATAGGGTTAATTCCACTTACCAGGACAATCACATATAACCTGTTGGACAGTATCCACAAAGCTCCTCAGCATGGTGGTATACACTTCATCATCAGCCGTGGAGGGAAGCAGTGGTGGGGAATGGTGCGGGGATATCCACGGTGACCACGACTCTTGGAGAGCGTGGTGAGCGTACCAGGCCACTGGGACATTCATACTGTTGTTGAAGCTTAGGTGCTTTAAGTTAATTGGGATAGAGTTGTAATTCCTTGAGTCGAATTCGAAGCCGAAAACCTAGTTTTCGATTATATTTAATTTTATCTATCTTACAGTATTTATGTAAACGTTGATGTTGATATAATTATGTATGTATTTAAAAACAAAATATATATAATTATATATATATGGTATATCAGTTGTTTGGTATCCATAGTACAAGCTCTGCTTAGTTTGGGATCAGATGACCGTGTGTGAGGAATTTCCCAGGATATTTATTTAAGGGCATAAATATAATGACCACCAAAAAGAACGTTGTGACCATAACCTCTATTTCCTAAAATGTTAACCAATCAGCAAAAAAATAAACCAATACCAAAAAAGTTACGACTGCATTTTAAATTATACTATGAAACCAAATATAGTAAATGATCACCAAAGTTTAATGAGCAAATTATTACTATATCTACCTAAATACACAGTTTGATTGACCATAAAATGTTGCTATACTACTAAATACTAAACTAACAACATGCTGAGTTTGAGGACCGATTTGTGGCAATATTTTTACCTCTTTTTTATGTAACATTTCTGTGTAATTTTTATGTCACAAATAAATAAATTCTATTCTAAATATGGTAACCTATGTGCAGCTGGCGAACAGTTCCAATGCCAACTGCACACCGACTGAAATCGGGCTGCACGGTTGGTTTGCAGTTTTCTTGCAGTCATACTAACTGCATTGGAACTCCAAATTCAATCGGAGTGCAGTTGAAATGAAACCCTTCTGTCTAGACCCTTACAGACCCGTCTAAAATGTCCCCCCTGTATTGTATTACCTCTCTCAGGCGCGTAGCTGAGTGCAAGTGCGGCGCTCACAAACGCCCTCAGCAGCGCATGGAGTAGCCGCGCCATAGCGCCGCCATAACGCACGTAGCTCGCACTACCACTCTTGATACTTGTGCGTACCTCCCACCACATGGCGCCCACTTCACGTAGTACATTACCCAGCTACGAAAAGGACAATGTTATGTAAGTAAATATTTGCTGGTACCAGGAGATCAGGACTATAACAGAATTGACTTATTTTGTCTCGAGAATCTCATGAGTTCAATTTTACAAGTTTAAGTATTCTTCATGGGTTGTTGAGTTGAGTGTGTTAGATATTTGGTTAAATCTGAGTCAAATATCTGAGTTAAATAAGTACTTCAAAAATGTATTATTTGCAGTGGCAACACTATTGAAATAAGTTTTTGATAAATTTATTATTTGCAATGGCAACACTATTGAACTGAAGGTTTGATTATTATTTAAACTTCCGGTGCAATAATTAAATTAAACTTCCGGTGTAACTTAATGTTATTTTAAATTGTAATGTTGATGATAATTGGATTGGAATAATTACAAAGTCATCAAATCACTACTGCGATAATTTAATTGTTGATAAACATTTTATTGTAATGTAAGGAGATTTCAATAGACTTCCGATTGATATTTTAATTGAACAATGTAATGGCTTTGATAAATCATATTATTAATCATACCTAAATTCGATAGTAATTATTCCAATAATTAACAACGAATGTTGTAATTTTGTGATAATGGTTTACTAAATTTGTTATTATGAGATTAGTGACACTTCCTGATAAAATGTATCCGGTTATGGTGTACTGAGACTTCCGTCTCTGTGATTGGTTGATACTTCCGTCTGTATTCTTGAAGTGTACTTGTAAAATATAAAATAAGCGGGAAGGTCTGGGCTCAGTTCAGTCTTGTATATTTTGGAAGTGGTTGCTTATTATAATCGTGATACTGCCCGTCGATATAAAGATAAGTATATTTGATATTGTCATCTGTAACAATTGATAATTTTATAATGTGTGTTCTGTGTATTTCTGTTATATACTGAGAATAACTCTGAATGTGTAGTGGCCATACATAAGACCTTAATATTGAGTTTCTTACCGGTATCTTCTCAATATGGTCGGCCATCCGAACCGGAAGTAGATTTGAGAGTAAATTCATAGTTAGTTGTGGCCATGGATATGTTTGAATAAATACTTTGTAAAGTCTGGCCTAAATGATTATTTATTATTCCGACCTAATATAAAGTACTCTGATATAGTTAAGTATACCTGATTTTGAAATATGCTATATAATTCTATTAGAATAACCATCCTAACGTAATCTGATACTTATTGTCCATTATCTGAATTGATTAATTTATTGACACTTAAACTAGAATTTAAAGGGAGTAAAATCAGTTCAAAATTGTGGTCTTGTGATTTATTTATTAATACCTACCCTACTTTAATTCCGATGTTTCTTCATTCTATAATGTGGAACTTTAAGTAAATAGTAATTACATAACTAGAAACAGTTTAGACAACTTGGCAACTCAGGATTAAAATTTAGCACATCGATATATTCAGATGATATATTAATTTATTTATTTTTAGTCGATATTTATAATCTTTCTAAATGAGATGATCAGCACTTTCTTAATGATGATCGGCCCATAAATCTATCAAGTGCGTGATGGAAATATCGAGTTGTTCTAAAAACTAAGGAGGGTTCGGCATGCAACATTGTTTACTTAGATACCTGGGGTGGATTAACTCTGAAAACAAAGACTGGATATTTCCAACTCAAATTCCATTTATTCAGTTAATGCCCAAAACTTAGAAATTTTTATTGTAAATTTTTTGAAAAAAAAAAAAAAGCCAAACATAGTCAGATTGTCCAAAAAATATTAAAAAAAATAACCTTGCTGAGTTTCTTGCCGTATTCTTCTCAGTTTAAGGTCGAGTTCCGAACCGTTGGGAACTCTAGTAAATATGACCTTCATAAGTGCACTTCTGGGGCCTAAATTGAATAATTGGCTTTGACTTTGAACCATCTCGCTCAGATTCAGACTCTTATGTTTAATCTCAAAATGCACCTCAATAAAAACATACCTGATCAAAAGGCACCTGCCCTCCGCTATCCACAACAGCTCTAACAACATGGTCCCAGTACGGCGGCGGTAGTTTAACCGCGCGCGTCGCGTGCGCACCGCGTACGACATGCGCGCACAACTCGGGCGCGTCCAGTAGCGCGTGCGAGTGTACGCCCACCAGCTCCAGCACGGCGTGGTGCTGGGGCTCGGGCGAAGGGCCCCAGCGCTGAGCTGCGGCTATGAGTGCCTCTAGCATGTCGCGCCGGTCGGGGCCTGATGCTGATTGAGAGTAGCGGGACATTTCGAACTGTGGAAGTTGGATAACATTTGGGGAAGCTTTTTTATATTCTTCTATATTGGTGCTGATTCTTTCGCCAATCGCTTTAATTTTAATCACATCACGTCTCTTTCACACAGACATAGTGAGACGACTCAAAAGAACTAAACCGTTTGAGTTAGTGTAGTGATAGTTATAATAGTGTAACGTAGTCCAAGTGCTATATATGAAGAACACAAGAACAAAGTGTCTTCCTCTTAATAGAGACAATAAGAAAAGTGTTAATGGACACATTCTTAGATATAGTCAATATAGAAGTTTATGTTAAATTTGAATTACTTATTAGCCTAATATTAAGGCTAGATTTTAGTATGAATAGGGAACACTAAAAAAGGTGTAACCTAGAAAAAATAAAAAAAATAAACTTCTTTCTTATAACACGTATTGAAAAAGGATAGAAATATTTCAAGCTGTCAAATCAGTCGTGACTCGTGACCAGTTATGGCGACGATGGGAAAATCTCGTTGAACACAAGATATTGGACCAATTAAACCAGACTAATCACTTATGAAGCGCTCGTGGTGTAGCATGATAAGCTGTTCGTAATCGATCGGTAAGTTAAGCTATCACTGTTGTGGTCGGTACCTGGATGGGTGATCGCCTACTGGAATTTCAAATCGAGCGCTTCCGTGTTTCGGAAGGCACGTAAAGCCGTTGGTCCCGGTTATCACTTAATTGTGATATTCGTTAAGCTAGTTGGAGGCCTTCTAGGCGGCTTGAAAACTCCAACAGTAGTTTTACCACTAGCCTACCTCCACCGGTCCGCAGTGGGCACGCGTGGTGGAGTATCTGCCCATTCCCTTTCACCATTTGTGTGCAGGAAACCTGGGCTCAGCAGTGGGACATAATAGGCTGATGATGATAATAAATAAATAAATATCCTGGGACATTCCTCACACACGTTCATCTGATCCCAAACCAAGCAGAGCTTGTACTATGGAAACCAGGTACCTGATATAATACATATACTAATTTTTGTTTGTAAATACATACTTAATACACATAATTACACCCAGACTCAGGACATACAGACATGTTCATGCACACAAATGCATGTCCTGTGTGGGAATCGAACCCATGACTTGCGGCGAACTGGCCCGTCAAATGATGATGATGATGAAACTCTTATATTCTTTAGTTTGTAAAATACAATCACCATTGTCTGTCTGCCTGTGGAAGTAAGAGGTAGAGCTCACCCTAGAGAGATAGCTGAAGAGCGAGTGGTCCGGCAGGGGCGCGGTGAGCAGCGCGCAGTAGAGGAGCGGCCCGTGCGCCGGGGGCAAGCGCCGGGGCTCCACCAGGGCTCCGCACAGCGCCGCCTCTACCTCGCCCACCTCACTACCACCGCGCCCGCACCAGCGGGACAATAGCTCTGCGCAAAGACGCCCGTCCTCACACAACCAGCGCTACAGGAAAGAAAGAAAGAAAGAAACAGATTTATTCTGGACAACACACAACATTACAATAAAGACTGTAGAAATTACAAAAAACAAGAATTAAAGAAAAAAAAACAGAACCAATTAAAAACTATACAAAAATGCAATGTTGCGTGATGCCAGGAATAGGTCTCGACTCAGCAATATGCTTAGGTTAGTAAGAAAAACTAACCCTCGAGCTGGTTTTCAGTCGAGGCCCACGTCCATGACATCACGAACATACAGTGACACTGACACAGTACGGACGGTATACAATTAACAAATAAAATAAAAAAAACAATAAAGCATAGTGAAAGTGCGAGCCACAAGTTACATCAAGTCACACTTGTGTCAAAGGTGGGTGAGCTTACAATGGATCTTCTTCATGACATCTCATAGGTATAATACACAGATATACATCTAAATAGATGCCGCAAGTATATATGTACAGTAGTACCCAACTGATAAGGCACATCGTGAATCTTCTTTCGCACAGAAAATAATGTATGGCTCGAAGATTCACGAAAGAACGCTTAAAACTTACAATCAAACTTAGATCACTGCTATAAGGTTCATAATACAGTGCAGCTGTTAGTTGCGTCTCACTCGCAACTGACGCCCCTCCGCACACATGGCGGCAGCTGCCGACCAATAGCATTTCCCGCGCTTTGAAAATGTATCTTCTGCGCAGGTACATCGGTAAGCCATATTAGTTGGGTACTACTGTACAAGGATAGGCATTAAGCACGAATTGTTACTATTAAGACTAAGAGATGCAGTGATGAACTTCTATTTGCCTCACATTAAACTCAAAATTATTAGAAATTTGGAAAGCTTACGATATGGTTTTTAAATTATTTTGGTATTAAATATGTCGTTACCTCAGCGAGATTAGTAACGAGTGCGGTGACGGTGGCATGCGCGTGCGCACAGCGGCCGCTCGCGCCGGCGCTGCGCCACGCTCGCTCCACCACCCGACGAGCGCCCTCCGCGTTCGTGACGCGCCTAACACACACAAACATAGTATTATTGCACATATTTAACATATTATTATATTTTTCAGTCATGAAATTTAATTGAACGGGTATAAATAGGTTGATTGCCATAACCATATAAGCCTGACACTTGCAACATCAGGGGTATAAATCGCGCGTTTCCAATCCTGTAAAAATCTCTTCACATCATTTTTGAAGAACCCCATGCTGTATTCCCTTGGGAAAACCACGGCGGGGAGCTCATTCCAGTCTGAGCATCCGCGGAAGGAAGCTCCTTTGCGACCGCACAGTGCAAAACTATTCTGGTTTCAATGTTTGAGGATGGACTCCCCGTCGATGGCGAGAGTTGCTATAGTGGAAGGTAGCCGTGGGTATCAGGTCAAACAATTCTACACGATGGCAAAGTCTCTCCTCAAACAGAAGGGCTCTAAACCGCTTGTGAGCTCGGGATCGTAGATAATTCTGATGGCACGTCGCTGAACTGTTTCTTAAGGATCAAGCTGGTATCCAGGTGCCCCACCCATAGATGACAGCATTATATACTCAGCACAATTAAACTCCAAAAAATCGCTTCGCTTCACATTCCTATCCGCTGCAATGTGAATTAAACCTTACGTTTCAAGTGAAAAAGTACAATTTGAAGAAGTTAAGTTACCTGGCGATGGTAGAGAGTGCAGTAGCGGTGCGAGCGACGTGCGGCCGCGGTCGCGCCAGCCGACGTATACCTGCGCGGGCGCTACACCTGTACACCACACAAATAATAAAAAAATAACTTGATTTTCAGTTTATATGCTTAGGTATATGTTTAATTTATTATTGTTAATTATTTGGAAAAAAAAAGCCAAACATATTCAGATTATCCAAAAAATATTAAAAAAAGTAACCTTGCTGAGTTTCTTGCCGGATTCTTATCAGTTGAAGGCCGGGTTCCGAACCGGTGGAAACTTCAGTAAATGTGACTTTCATAAGTGCCCTTCTGGGGCCTAAATTTAATAAATGGCTTTGACTTTGACTTTGATATGTGTTTCCTACACTTTGTTGTCTTATTTGAAAACTTCAGTATGGCTATGGTATCCTTACAATGATTTCCTTCACCGAAAGTTCAAGCTCATTGTAGGATTTATTTTTAAATTATATTAACTACGTACTACAGGTGTTCCGTCCTCTTTTTATATTATGTTTTTTTTTTGTCATCTGCTATCATCGCTATAAGACTATGGGATCAATCTGCGTAAACAACAGAGTAACTAATACCGATATAATCAATCACCTGTTTTCTTTAATATCGCGTTCGGCACCTGTTGATATGCACCACTCTTCTGCCTGAAAAAAATATGATTGGTATTTTTTAAATGTAAGTGTAACGTCCCGTTTTGAAGACCATTAATAATTTATTCTCTTCTTATTTCTAATTTTTAAGTTTGGCTACCAAATCCAAATTAGGATTTATTTCTGCCAGTGTCAAGTTATATTATAGTTTCCTACTCAATAAATCACATATAGTCCTCAGTCAGTCACCGTCCATAAAAGTCATGTTTTACTACAATGGTGTTCATTGTACTAAAACTTTGACGGACTTTTTGTGCCGTTCAACGCTACCTTGAACTGCGCTACCTGCGCGTTCATGTTTTGTATCATCATCATCATCATCATCAGCCTATAATGTCCCACTGCTGAGAACAGGCCTCCTTTCACAAATGAGGGTGAAAGGGACTGGGCGATACTCCACCACGCGTGCCCACTGCGGATTGGTGGAGGTAGGCTAGTGGTCAACCTACTTTTGGAATTTTTCAAGCCGCCTAGGAGGCATCCAACTAGCTTAACGACTATCACAATTAAGTGATAACCGGGACCAATGGCTTTACGTGCCTTCCGAAGCACGGAAACGCTCGATTTGAAATACCACTAGGCGGTCACCATGTTTTGTATAATGAATGCCAATTTCTCGTTTTATATCGATACTTTTACCAGGCCTGTCCCACTCCCATGTTTAGGTACGATCGCGTGCACGCGGACTACCGGAACAACGCTAGTCGGTTGCAACGCGCACGCAGCGCAAGACGCGTGTGGGTATAAATACCTACGTACTACCTATATAAAGTGTTTACTGTTCTTTTTTTAACACTATATTGTGTAGATATCGTTGTTTTTATAGTTCTAGATATTTTGTTGTTGTTTCATTGTATTGTCCTATTAGACCTCGAAAACTCATGTGAATGATTTTTAACCCACTACAAAAAAAGGAGGAGGTTTCTCAATTCGACCGTATATTTATTAACCGACTTCAAAAAAAGGAGGAGGTTCTCAATTCGGTTGTATGTTTTTTTTTTTTTTTTATGTTTGTTACCTCATTACTCCGTCGTTTATTAACCGATTTGGAAAATTCTTTTTTTGTCTGTGTGTTCTTTTTTAAGTGTACCCTCACTTCCCGTTTGGTCCCATTGTCATCAGATCAGGATTTGATTACTTCTTAGTGTACTTTGAAGTCTAATTATTTTTATGTGTTCGCGGATAACTTCGTCGTTTATGAACCGATTTTGACGATTTTTTTTTTAGAAACTGTTAGTAGTTCCAGTATAGAGAGAGTTCCCTCTTTAAATATACAGTAATTCTACCTTACAACTCTTAGAATAACTAAGATTTAACATACCACTATTTCAAAAATCAGTAGATTAGTAGATATTCAGAAAAATTTAAAAATTCTTATTGTTATGAAGGTAAGTAACTCAATATATCCTTTTTTTGGTTAATTCTTTATTAATTTTTATATAACAAACTTCTTTAATCAACATGAAGATTATTAAGAACAAATATTGTGAATTTCGGCTGACGGCTACTGGACTAGGTAATCGTGCCGTTTCTTGTCGCGTCGTCAGTCATTCCAGATTTGATTAAAACCCTTCCCCAAAATAGTTGTATTCAGTTTCGTAGACAGAATACACATTCAGTATACAAAGTACGTATAGGTCTAACAACTTAGATTAAAGTATGTAGACATTTTAAAATAACTTTCTGATTTAATACAAGTTAGCTAGGATATTTTAAATGTCATTGTTCACGAAAGGAGAATAGCATAGAAATAAAATAAACACAGAGAATAGTAATAGGACATACATAGGCGATAAGGAAATATTGAAAATTCATAATACGTCATTAGACAACCCTACCGTAACACGTGCCGCGTCATACAGGATAGAGTTATACGATAGAAAGAGAGGGAAGTTGTAGGTGAATATAATTTTAGGCGCGCAGCGCTGCGCGAACTGGATTGCGCTTTATTCTGTCGTTACAAGAGTCGATTTTTGTTTAAATGTCGTTTTCGAAGTGGATTTTCTGTACGTAGTACTATTAAATATTCTGTGCTTTTACAGAGGACAAATGACAAGGAACTTATATCGATATTTTTTCTGAAAGTACTGTACTGGTCACGCTTTGCAAAAGGTAATATTGTTAACGCTATCACTAGTATTAATATCGCGCGCCCGCTTCCAACAGCGTCGAGCGTGTTCTTATACGTTGCGTTGACTCGAGCGCCGAGCGTTGTAATAAAATGACGAATGTTGTAAAGTGCAATGTGTGTAATATCATAATTGATGAGATGCTATCATATATACAAAATAAAGTGTCAATTATAGATGAAGAATCACTAGTGCGTATCTGTAAGGCTACATATACATGTGATGAAATCAAGAACTCGAAGTCACTCCTGTTCGAGTCCATTCCAACGGACATAAGGAAAATATTGCGAAAAAACAAAGGAAAGGAGGAACGCGATATAACAGATATAGTAAATCTCTTTAAATCTACAGAGCCCGATATTATTCCAACATTTGTGGCAAGACAGCTTGATAAACTACCGCCAATTTTGATAGATCACCTAGATTGTTCTAAATTGTTGAAGGACATGCAAGTATTGAAAGCTGAAATTGAAGGTATAAAGTTAACCTATGCTACACAGGATAGTGTTGACAAATTAAAAACGGATGTTCTCCGCATAAAAAACGACTCCCTGCCGATGGCATCAGCGATCAACGTAAACATGAAACGCGGTGCATGGCTAGATAGTGGTCCTATGGGACTTTCACATGATTGTCATAATGTGAGTAATGAGTCAAGTGTGAACAAAAATAGTGATTCATCGAATGTCCGGTCACCCGTCTCACAATATAGAAAAATGAGGGTAGTTGAGGATTGTAAATCAAATGAGCAGCAATCGTCGGTGGAACGTAAGCAAGCGAGCGCCGGCTGTGGAGCGGGTGGCGGTCGCTTACCGCCGTCGCCGCGCGAGCCGCCGCCGCGTCATAAGGCGATCGCCGGCGCAGATTGCGGTGCGGAGGGGGAGTGCCAGTCTGTGAGTCAAGAGGCGAGCGGTCCGACCGCCTGCGCTGCGGTGACGCCGGACGCACGTAGCTCGACGCCACGACTAATTGAATCGGAGCGGCAGCTGAATGTACGCGAAACTTCGACAAAAGAAAACAACACTGAAGAATGGCACACAATGATGCGTCGTAAAAAACCAGTGCAGTATCGTTTCCTGGGCAAATCGGGTGTAACCAGAGATTTGCAGTGCACATTTCGGGGAGCAGACAGAAAAATTCCTATGTTTATTACTAATGTGCATATGTCAACACTAGAAAGTGATATAATAAAACATATTTACAATAAAACACAGGAAACAGTGTCATTAGAAAAAATAAACATGAAAGTTCAAAGGGGACACAAAGCATTCAAGTTTCTTATATCAGAGGCTAATCTACCAAGGTACATGGACGAAACTTTGTGGCCTGCAGGTGTATTATTTCGACGGTTTGTGAACTTCAAACACAAGAAAACGAACAGTGCACATCTTACTGACGCCGGCCTAAATAAACCAAATAATGGATAGTAACCCTTATAGATTTGCTACTTTCAACTGCAAGAATGTTAAACGTTCCATTGATGACGTTAGAGACTTGTGCCGTACGTGTGACGTAGTTTGTCTCCAGGAAACTTGGTTAATGCCACACGATATACCATACATTAGCTCGATCGACAGCGGTTTTGGTTATACTGCGACATCCGCGGTTGATACATCTATGGGCATTCTGCGCGGGCGTCCCTATGGCGGCGTTGCGTTATTATGGAGATATAGTGCGTTTCAACAGGTGTCGGTGTTAAAGTGCAATAATGTCCGTATTTGTGCCATTAAGATAACCACAGGTGACAGACCAGTAATCATAATGAGTGTTTACATGCCAACAAACTCTGTCGATAATTTACAAGATTTTACTGATTGTTTGAGTGAGATAAGCGCTATTATTGACGAGTATGGAATCGAATCTGTGTTTATTTTGGGTGACTTCAATGCTGACCCGGGTGAGTTGTTTTTCAGTGAACTTGTAAATATTTGTAACGACCAACAATGGTCATGTATAGACATAGATGTGCTGGGGTTGGACTCGGGTACTTTTACTTTTATAAGTGATGTGCACGGGACTAGCAGCTGGCTTGATCATTGTATAGCTACTCACTCGGCTAAGCAAGCTGTTGTTAATATAGATGTTAAGTATGACACTCTGTGGTCTGATCATTTCCCACTCATCATAGTATGTAACTTAAAACTACTAACCCCAAAGGTCGCGTCTAAAATTATTAATCCTAATAAAGATGTAGTATGGGGTATGTACGGGCGGCCGGGGACCTCGTGTAATAAGACGCCGCTTAGGACGAATGCGCGAATCGTGAGATCCCTTTTCCCGTACTTTATTTTATTTGCTGGATTGCCAAGGGCGTCATGAAAAGCCGTATGGTTGGTATATAAACGATTTATTTATTGAACTTTAACACTTCTGTGACAATCTGTCTGAATACAATAATTAACAAACTTTTTAATTTACATAGATGATTTACACAAATATACGTAGACAATGGGTGCCTGATGTTACACTGATATTTTTACTTAGCCGCTACTATGGCATCTGCCTTACTGTTTACCGATGGGGTAACTAACTAGCCGCTACTGTGGCATCTGCCTGACGTTATACTACTTGATGGTAATCTCAACTTGGCATCTGCCTTACTTGGTACTGTCCCGGTACTGTCCTACTACTGTGACATCTGTCTGACTACTACTACTACTATACTTAGTAGATACTTGCTGTCCTGGAATCGATACTAAATGAGAAAAATGTACTGATTATATGCAAATTATAAACGCTGTGTATACGACTCACGCGGTGAGCGAGTAACTTTTTTACGAGAGAAAACATATCTTTTTCTTGTCTAATTTAAGTGCATTTAAGTAACCTCTCTATTTTGCATATAGCGCTAACCTTGTCTAAAAGTTCTAGAAGGATCTAATCCAAAAAGTGTAGTCCGGTTACCACATCTCCAAAGGTTCTCCGATACATTTTGTCTCCCTTTCGCATATATAAGGAAATTTTATTGTTGATATTTATAGTTCCGGGTAAAATCACGTAAATTTCAAAATATGATCAGGGTTTCATTCAGGGCTTGTAGTAAAACTTATTATTTAGGTCTTACGTTAGGTAATGCGAGTTTAAACAGTAAATACATAGTAAGTAGTTGGTGTGCACATATGGTGCTTACGAAACAATTCCAACTAGATTACTATGCCTAATCGAGTGTTTTGTTGACATGTTAACACTTTCTTGTTAACTTAGGTTTCAACATGAATACTAACTTTATCGTGTAACAAGTTTTACATTTGTAGAGGGTTATTCACGATTCTAAAAGTACATTGTAAATCTTAGTTCTACCTAGACTTTGTCTAGACTTTTACCTATGTTTAGGGTTCAAGTACTGTTTATTTACTATACAATTTATGTTGATACGTATTCTAAGGGTAATCATTGTACACTCGGGAGTAAACTCTTTAATATTTCTTATTTCTAAACATTTTAATTTTAACAAAATATTACGTAATCATAAAAAATAACAATAAATGTCCTGAACACAACAAGTGTCCCGAACATTCTCCCGCCGTTCTTCGACTACGGTGTCGATGAAGACATTTCCGGTTGAGGGACTACTGGCTCGGTGGGCAGGATGATCAGCTTCTTCGTGGGACGTCGTAGTGTTCCGCTTCGGGTGCGCACGTCGACTGCTCGTACGATGCCATCAGCTCCGGGGTAGATTGCTTCGACGATCCCTCTTGGCCATGTGTTGCGAGGCAGGTTGTCGTCGGCGACTAGTACGACGTCTCCAATCTTGATCTCCGCGCCTCTTCCGTGTGGCTCCCGCCGGTATTGCAAATCGGGGAGGTATTCTTTCACCCATCTTGCCCAAAATTGGTTAGCAAGATGTTGTGAAGCTCGCCAGTGTGTTCTGCCGATGAGGTCCTTTTCATTGAAGGTGCCTGGTGCCGGAACTCGCGCTGACCCGCCAAGAAGGAAGTGGTTGGGGGTCAGCGTTTCTTCATCCTCAGGATCTGTAGACACGTGCGTAAGGGGACGACTGTTGACTGTGTACTCCGCTTCAACCAATAGAGTTGCGAGTACTTCTTCTGGTGGATGTTGCTCTTGAAGTATCACTGAGAGGGCGGTCTTAACTGATCGGACCAGCCGCTCCCAGGCTCCTCCCATGAACGGAGCTCCTGGCGGAATGAAACGCCAGGATATCATCCTCTTGGTAGCTTCGTCTTCAGTCGCTGCGTCGATGGATTGACGCAGCTCTTTGTCAGCGCCACGCAAATTTGTCCCGTTGTCTGACCAGATTTCTGTAGGACATCCTCTCCGTGCTATCATCCTTCGCAAGGCCATGACCGCAGAGTCCGTCGTCAGGGATGCTGCCAGCTCCAGGTGAACCGCCCGTGTGGTGAGGCAGGTAAAGAGTGCCCCATACCTCTTCTGGCGACTGCGCCCGACTGTGACTGACATCGGGCCGAAATAGTCGAGACCCGTGTATGTAAAGGGCCTGACGTGGTGAGCCAGTCTGCATGGGGGGTGGTTTCCTGTGGCTGGCTGTGACGGCATATTTCTTCGAATGCGGCATGGTAAACATCGGTGGACCATCATCTTCGTGACTGGACGTAGGCGTAGAATCCAATAGTATTGGCGACATTCGTTTATTGTTGCCTCTACGCCAGCGTGCAGTAGCTGTCTGTGGGTATATTCAATCCACAGCTTCGTTGTTATATGATTTCCGTCGAGGACAGGTGGAGACTTCTCGAGGCCGTCAACATTCTTCGTAGCTCCGATGCGAGACCTCAGTAAGATGATTCCGTCGACTAAAGCGACAGATATTGGGCGCAGACGACTGCTGGTAGATACAGCCCTGTTGTTCTTCAAATCTTCCATCTCATTAGGGAAGGATTTGGCTTGCTCGTACCAGCAGTTTCTCGGCTTCTCTCAGAAGGATGGCGTCCAACGGTATGAATCTTCTTGCTGTTGCATCGGGTTTGGCAGCTGTTGGCCTCGGTTTTAAGTTTTCTTCTTCTTGCGTTTCCAATCCATATCTGCCTCTTTATTCTTCAGCGTGCGTTTGTAACGTGCACGCTGTTTGTTTCGCCTACACAGGTCGATGAACTGCAAGACTCTGGCTGTAGCGCGGAGATAGTGTTCCCACTTGTAGAAACGGGTGCCGTCAGGAACGACGTGGCTCATCTTCGGTCTCTCGCGCTTCTCGGTGATGTTGAGTGTCTTCTCTTCATCAGTCAGTTCTTTCTGTGTAGGTTTCTCGGTTGGCCAGGTACTCGGATCGTCCTTCAGGACTTCTGACTCTTCTACGTCGCGATTTGCATCATCAGCGACGTTGAGTTTCGTGGGTACTTCTGGCAACGACTGTAACAAATCAGGATCCGTCAAAGGGGGTTCGTCTTGTGAGACTCCCTTTGGTGTTGCTACAGCATTGTGGACTTTTCTGATATTCCCCGGCGTTATCGGATTCACCACGGCGAAGTGTGGTAGGTACCACGTCCTATTAATCATTTTCGCCAGTGGAGCCGGTTCAGCGTAGTCCCTTTCCATCAGAGCTGTCATCGGCTGTTCATACCTTTCTTTCAGCTCTGGAATCTTTTCGGTGGTGATAAGCCTCTTCATCGCATTGTCGTAGTTGCATGGCATCGCGATGTTATCATTCTTCCATAGGACCGCCGTCTTACACTGTCCGTCTTCTGTTCGGGATGTGCACTCATCGAGTTTGAGTGCACGTTGTTCCGGATCAGTCTGCGGCTTCTTCGGTATGATCGTTAACGCCTCGATCGCAAAGTGATCTTTCAACTGTCCATCCATGTCTTCGTTCATCGTAAAGTAATGAACGAAGTCGATGCGTTTTCCCAGCGACCTTGTGTGCGCACCATGGAGAACCCAACCAAGCGGAGTGTGTGATGCTATTGGTTGGTTCTTCTTTCCCTTTCGTACCTCTGAGGCTAGTAGTAAGTTCCAATTATCTTGACCGACAAGTATCTTTGGTTTGGCTTCTACAAACTTCAAAGCGTCCTGTATGTCGATCAGATGTTGGCAGTCGTCTAGATCTTCATCGGCGACTGTCTGAGTCGATAGCCTCAGGTTTTCTATGGTGCGTGCGTAAATCTTGTGTTGCTGGGTTGCACCCTTGATGGTGATTGCGATGCGTTGAGATGTCGAAGCAGGTACTTCTGCTCCTCCTATGGCTTCGATTTGCATTGGTTGGCAGGGTCCATAAGCGCCGACTGTGTTCGCTAAGTCGGCGTCGATCAAAGTCACAGTTGACCCATCATCCAACAATGCATGTGTGTTGACTTCTCCCGCCGGTCCGGAAATCTGTACAGGCAGTACCTTCAAGTACGTCTGGGATTGTACAGGCAGCCAAGTCGACGTAACTTTTTCCGTCTTATCTGTCCTGTCACTCATGTTCCTTTGTTTCTCATAATGGAGTAAGTGGTGATGTCTGTATGGGCATTCGTTGACGCCGCATTTGGGCGGCTTGCAATTATGCGTTTTGTTCCTGTATCGTAAACATCGGAAACAAAGGCAGTACGTCTTTGCAAGATCCCTTCTTTGGTTGATGTCGGCATCGCGGAATTTATCGCAATCTGGTGGCGAATGTCCCTCTCGTTCACATATACAGCATCTATATGGCTTCCTATCAACGTTCGCATTAGCGTTTAGCGTACGTTGAGTGCGCTTGTAAGGATTGCGCGAAGCTGGCTCTGTATGTGAAGTCGAGGGTATGACCTCTACTTGAGCGTAGGGTGCCCATAATTCCACTTCTCTCTCGAGGAATCGGGTGAGTTTGAGCAAGTCTGCTTCCTCTTTGGGCTGCATGGCGGAGAAATCGAACCATCTATATCGAAGTGTCGGTGTTAGCTTATCGATCGTGACCTTCGTCAGCTCTGGATTGTATAAGTACGTAGTCTTATTCAGAGCACGAAGAGTCGCCACTATATTCGTGACCTTGCTTGACAGTATGCAAAGGTCTTTAGATGAATCCGTGAACCGTGGCAGGTTCCTAAGTCGATCCATCTCTGCGAGAGCTATTGAGTCCGGTCTTCCAAAGCGGGACTCCAATATTTTCATCACTTCAGTGGGATTGGCACTATTAATGAGCAGACTCTCAACGGCCTCTTTAGCACGTCCTTTAAGTGCACGGCGTAGTCTGGTCATATTCTCGGTTTCCGAAAAGTCAGTTGCTGACTCGAAGTACGCTGTTCGGAATGACAGCCAATCCTGATGCGCGCCAGTAAAAGCAGGTAATTCGAATCGGTAACGCGACGGCATTGCGCGTTGACCTGCCTTTACAGCAATAGTGATTGCCGACGCTAACTCACTGAAATCTATTTTCTGTTGCGCAGAATACGGGGTGATTGCAGCTTCTATTCCCGTCGGTATCTGCGCTTCTGGTCTCTGAGGGATTCCTTTATTACCCTGTACAGAGTGTTGAGGGATTCCTTTATTACCCTCATCGTTGTCAACTTTTGACTGCTGTTGAGTCATCTGAGTCTCCGAGGTTGCGCCCAAGAGCACGACTGGATGCGTAGCTACGGATGGATATGGTGCCGCAACAGGTGCGGCGTTACAATTCGGTTCCACCTCTCGGTGCTCTGGCTGGTGTTGAGGCTCATTCGAAATAGCAAGCAGGCGCTGACTCTTGTCTAGCCCTGTGTCCACCCTCCGTTCAGTGGATTTGATGGACACGGATCTTACGTCGTCACCTTCAGACCATTCAGATGGGTCTATGACGGCGAGTCTAACTATTGCTAGCTCAAGTTTCAGTCTTGCTACCTCTTCTTTAGCCAGAGCTATGCGGCGCGCTCGTTGACTCTTTGTTGACTTATTTCCCCTGATGGTGCTGCGTTCGATTCGGTCATCAGGGGCCTGTCGTTGATCGGTTCCGGTTTCCTCTTCGGTAGTAGTAGTCGTAAACCCTGAGGTTAGGGTAGCTTCAGTAGCAGTGGCAGTACGACTCGACGATGGTGCTACTGTAGGGGCAGTACTCCCCGTTGGGGCGGCATCTGTGGCCAGATCGTCTGCAGGTGCTGGCGGCGGTGCGTCGCCATCGCGACTCTGCGATCTACCTCTTGCGGTAGTTGATCTGGTACCAACCATGGCTGTGGCCGTTCAGTATCTTGGATAATCCGGCTCGAAGGACCAAATGTACGGGCGGCCGGGGACCTCGTGTAATAAGACGCCGCTTAGGACGAATGCGCGAATCGTGAGATCCTTTTTCCCGTACTTTATTTTATTTGCTGGATTGCCAAGGGCGTCATGAAAAGCCGTATGGTTGGTATATAAACGATTTATTTATTGAACTTTAACACTTCTGTGACAATCTGTCTGAATACAATAATTAACAAACTTTTTAATTTACATAGATGATTTACACAAATATACGTAGACAATGGGTGCCTGATGTTACACTGATATTTTTACTTAGCCGCTACTATGGCATCTGCCTTACTGTTTACCGATGGGGTAACTAACTAGCCGCTACTGTGGCATCTGCCTGACGTTATACTACTTGATGGTAATCTCAACTTGGCATCTGCCTTACTTGGTACTGTCCCGGTACTGTCCTACTACTGTGACATCTGTCTGACTACTACTACTACTATACTTAGTAGATACTTGCTGTCCTGGAATCGATACTAAATGAGAAAAATGTACTGATTATATGCAAATTATAAACGCTGTGTATACGACTCACGCGGTGAGCGAGTAACTTTTTTACGAGAGAAAACATATCTTTTTCTTGTCTAATTTAAGTGCATTTAAGTAACCTCTCTATTTTGCATATAGCGCTAACCTTGTCTAAAAGTTCTAGAAGGATCTAATCCAAAAAGTGTAGTCCGGTTACCACATCTCCAAAGGTTCTCCGATACATTTTGTCTCCCTTTCGCATATATAAGGAAATTTTATTGTTGATATTTATAGTTCCGGGTAAAATCACGTAAATTTCAAAATATGATCAGGGTTTCATTCAGGGCTTGTAGTAAAACTTATTATTTAGGTCTTACGTTAGGTAATGCGAGTTTAAACAGTAAATACATAGTAAGTAGTTGGTGTGCACATATGGTGCTTACGAAACAATTCCAACTAGATTACTATGCCTAATCGAGTGTTTTGTTGACATGTTAACACTTTCTTGTTAACTTAGGTTTCAACATGAATACTAACTTTATCGTGTAACAAGTTTTACATTTGTAGAGGGTTATTCACGATTCTAAAAGTACATTGTAAATCTTAGTTCTACCTAGACTTTGTCTAGACTTTTACCTATGTTTAGGGTTCAAGTACTGTTTATTTACTATACAATTTATGTTGATACGTATTCTAAGGGTAATCATTGTACACTCGGGAGTAAACTCTTTAATATTTCTTATTTCTAAACATTTTAATTTTAACAAAATATTACGTAATCATAAAAAATAACAATAAATGTCCTGAACACAACAAGTGTCCCGAACAGGGTATGAAAAGTGAGAAACAAGTTATGATGTATGCCAAGGAGTGTCATAAACGGCTAAGATTGATTGACTTTCCTTCGGAGTGTGTAAACTGCGCTGATTGTTTTTGTAATGACCGTGGCCATAGGCGTGTTCTGGATACGCTTTACTCCGACATTGTGAGTGCCCTAAGTGACGCAGCGGTGGCAAGTCGGGGGGGCACGAGGAAGGGTGGGGGTGGTCCGCGCATAGCAGGGTGGAATAAACATGTCAGCGGGGCTCACAGGGTGGCCAAATCTAAGTTCGACGATTGGGTGTTGTGTGGTAGGCCTAAGTCAGGTTTTCTATACAAAGAAATGTGTGATAGCAGGAGAGTATTCAAGTCGCGACTAAAATGGTGTCAAAGTCATCAGGACCAAATAACTATGGATGCTCTAGCTGTGAAACATAGCAAAGGGGATTTCCGCAGCTTCTGGCAGAGTACTAGTAAAATAAATATACGGCCTGGCCTTCCTGTGAGCGTCGATGGTATGAATGACCCGAAGGAGATTGCAAATCTTTTTAAGAACCATTTTTCTGTGAAGTCACCGTTGGGTACGGCGACTGAGATGTTCAATGCTGATATAAACAATAAAGAGCTAGGAACTACATTCCTGGCAAAGGACGTAACTAAAGCCATCGGGCTTATCTCGAGAGGTAAATCCCCGGGGCATGATGGACTCAGCATTGAGCATCTGCAGCACGCCGGGCCTCACGCCGCTAGGATCTTGGCTGTGTTTTACTCGTTGTGCGTGAGCCATTCCTACTTGCCAGCCGACTTTATGAAAACAGTAGTAGTGCCTGTGGTGAAGAATAAAACGGGTGACCTTACTGATAAGAGTAACTACAGGCCTATTTCTCTTGCTACTATTATTGCAAAAGTGTTTGATGGTTTGCTTAACACACAGTTGAATAGATACGTAACACTGCATGATAATCAGTTCGGGTTTCGCCCCCGGCTGTCCACCGAAAGCGCTATACTGTGTCTTAAGCACACCATCAAATACTACACGGATCGCAAGACGCCCGTGTATGCGTGCTTCCTTGACTTATCTAAAGCTTTCGACCTGGTAGTTTATGACCTGCTGTGGAGCAAGCTGAGGAGCATGGCTTTTCCACAGGAATTCATAAGCATGTTTCAATACTGGTATGCGCATCAGTCCAACAGTGTCGGGTGGGCGGGGGCAATGTCGGATCCGTATCAGCTCGAATGCGGAGTCAGGCAGGGCGGCTTAACATCACCGACCCTATTTAATTTATATATGAATGGACTGATTGGAGCGCTCAGCAGTCAGCATGTCGGCTGCCACATTGACGGTGTTTGTATCAATAATATAAGTTACGCTGACGATATGGTGCTGCTGAGCGCGTCAGTCTGTGGCTTGAGACAGCTGGTGCAGACATGTGAGGAATATGCTTGTGGCCACGGATTGTTATATAATGTAAAAAAGAGCCAGCTTGTGATCTTTGAGACCGCCAGTGCAAAGTGTCCTGGGAGTGTACCACCGGTTAGGCTCAATGGTGTTCCTCTGGAAAGGGTTAACGAATTTAAATACCTGGGGCATATTTTGACTGTCGACCTCAAGGATCACGCAGACATGGAACGGGAGCGGAGGGCGTTGTCTGTTAGAGCAAACATGGTCGCCCGCAGGTTTGCGCGGTGCTCAAGTGAGGTAAGGCTTACGCTCTTTAGAGCGTACTGTGCATCGCTGTACTCGTGCAGCCTGTGGGTACACTATACCCATAGAAGTTACAGCGCCATCCGCGTACAGTTCAACAACGCGTTCAGGGCGGTGATGGGGCTGCCCCGATACTGCAGTGCCTCGGGAATGTTCGCAGAAGCGCACACAGACTGTTTTAACGCGACTATTCGTAAGCGCGCCGCGTCCTTGGTGAGCAGAGTAAGGGCTAGCTCCAACAACGTGTTGGCGATGATTGGGGAAAGGTTGGACTGTCCTTTTATCCGGCATTGTTCCAGCAGACATGTCGCTGTACCAGTGCCGGAGAGAAGACTCTAATTATGTAATATAATGTATGTTGTTTTATTCTGTGTTTATTTGTGTATGCTATTTGATATTATTTGATTTTTATATTTTATGATTATTATTATGTATTTTCTTAGATATTTGATGTGCAATTAATGGGTGTAAATTACCTGAATAAATGAATTTATTATTATTAAATATCGTTACTATATGGGTATAATATACTCACGGGTATTTTAAGTGTGATAGGCTTGCACTTATTAGCGCAGTTCCGCTTGACGTCGGGCAGCGGGCGGCGCACGCGCAGCGCGCACACCATCTCCCACAGACTATTGTCTAACGTTGATACGCGGTATACTTCTGCATTCCACTCCCTAAGTAACGACACACACGGTCACATTGGAAGATATAATTTTAGAAAAAAAAAAAAAATTAGGTTTTGATGTCACACCCAAACATTCTTGCATAACATATGATGGACACAGTAAAACCAAATAAGAGATTAAATAGAAAAAACCTACAAAACCTCTAGGGCAGTGCAATTTAAGAAGGCATATCAATGGATATGTTCCTCTCAGCCTTTAATCTTATACAACTTACTGCGCAAGTCTTTCGATATCCTTCAAATGTTTGTCCACCAACGCCACAAGGGTGCGCGAATCTTTGAAGTCCACGTCGTCCACTGGAGATTGTATCATGGTCCTTCGTGACCTGTTCAAAGTCAAAAGCCGTTTATTCAGTTTTAGCCCTCGTAGCGTAGGCCACTTATGGAGGTCAAAGCTACCGAATTTCAGAGCTACCAGCTAAGAAGTCAGTCTTCAACTGATAAGAACTGGCAAGATAGAATAAATATAGTTTATTTTTTCAAACATTTTACTATTACAAAATAAAATTCCTATAGTACAGTAGTACTCAACTGATATGGCTTACCGATGTACCTGCGCAGAAGATACATTTTCAAAGCGCGGGAAATGCTATTGGTCGGCAGCTGTCGCCATGTATGCGGAGGGGCGTGACTTGCGAGTGAGACGGAACTGACAGCTGCAGTGTATTATGAACCTTATAGTAGTGATCTAAGGTTGATTGTAAGTTTTAAGCATTATTTCGTTAATATTCGGGCCATACTTTCTTTTCTGTGCGAACGAAGATTCACGACGCGCCTTATCAGTCGGATACTACTGTAACAGATTGTTCATATTCAAACAAACGTCGGCTTTTCCCTTGTATTAACAAACTAGCTGTCCCCCGCGGTTTCACCCGCATTCCCGGGATAAAAAGTAGCGTATAACACGAGGGGATAATGTAGCTAGCAGTGACATAATTTTTCAGACCCGACTGGTAAGTTCCAGAGATTAACGCGTTCAAACAAACAAAAATCTCTTCAGTTTTATTATATTAGTATAGATAAGATAATTCATAACACATGATATTCCAGTCAAAATTGGAAGACAATAATTGGACTGTTTTACAAAAAACTTAAACCGACTTCAAAGTACACTAAGAAGTAATCAAACCTGATCTGATGACAATGGGACCAAACGGGAAGTGTACCCTTCCAGACAAAAAATGAATTTTCCAAATCGGTTGATAAATGACGGAGTAATGAGGTAACAAACATAAAAAAATAAAATAAAATAAAATACAACTGAATTGAGAACCTCCTCCTTTTTTTGAAGTTGGTTAAAATGTCTCTGCTCCCTTTTGACCAAATAATGAACCAAGCATACCTGACTGCCGACCGATCCCGTATCTTCAGTATAGTATTGACTGCAGTATTGAAGGGCGTATGGTGTGGTACTTCGACAGCTGGCAGGCGCGGCGCGGGGAGGGGGAAGTCATCCAGCGAGGGGGAGGGGGACGGACGGAGACGAGATAGAGTTTGCCTCCACGCTGCTTCTAAAGCCTGCCCAAATATAACTTAAGAAATTATTTATTCTCACTATATCTCTTTCTAACAAATAACATAAGAAAAGGATGTAAAAAATGTAAAACTGCCAAATTAGTTCAACATAAAAGTCGCCATCAAAATTGGTTACGTTTTACCCACAAATTATAACAGTAAAGACTAATTTGACAGCTTCAAATATGTTCTATCCTATTTCAATAATGTTTGTAAGAAAAAGATGAGATGTGATTAAAATTAGTTTAGTGCGATTTACAACAGAATCGGCACCAATGTCGTCCATCCACACTATCATCGGTCTTCGTGTACTGTTCCTTCATAATTGACTCTCATAAATCTTACTATACAAGGTGTAAGTGACATATTTTAAATTAATCCGCTCATGGGCTACCATGTTATATCTTTGGATGTTATAATGGTGCCAAAATAAAACGATTAAAAAGTGTTTTTTTATATACCACTAAGTTGGCAAACAAGCATACGGCCCGCCTGATGGTAAGCAGTTACCGTAGCGTATGGATGCTTGCAACACCAGGGTATCACTCGCGCGTTGCCGACCCTGAAGAAATCTCTTCACGCCTTTTTTGAAGAACCCCATACTGTACTCCATTGGGAAAACCACGGCGGGGAGCTCATTCCACAACCATGCATTATGCAGCGCGTTTAAGGTTTGAGGCGTGAATGACGTAGGTACATAATTATCTATACAATAAAGTAAATATCAGCGCCTGATGCAAGTCGAAGCAAAACTGTGCCTCCTCTCAACTATAAGGCGTATAAGGCGTTTAAGGCAGCGCCTGAACAATGTTCAATGCCAATAAGTAAAAAAACAAAAAATCATTTAATTTCACTTAAAATTTGCAATATAAACGTTTCTGTTAACGGCTCGTAGTAACTGGCATACAGCGTCGATTGCAGTGTTTGCGAGATTTTGACACATTTTATGTACACAACAAGTATGGTAACTGCTACGTCATTTTTATACGGGGTGGATACGACAATACGACATTAAATGAAACCGTAAAGTACTCATGTATACGATCAACTTTTACTATGCGACCAAGTTGGAAAACGCATTTTTTTTTTTACTGATTTTCAATTCATTTAAAAATGACAATTTATAGTAATGGTAAAACAATGGTAAATACGACCATTGTCATTCAGAAATTTTTATGGAAAAATACATGTGTAATTCCTCCGATTAAACGACCATAATATATAAATTAAAAACACAAAAAATCTTACGTGTTCTGGTATGAACCTGGCAATGTCCGCGTGATGCGGCGCGGCGCGAGTTTTGTCACCTTCTTCCAACCACCGAGAGTACTCACAGATTAACCTATAAAATATATACATAATATATATTCAATTCAAAATTCAAATTCAAAATTCAAAATTCAAAATCATTTATTCAAATAGACCTTCGCAGGCACTTATGAAAAGTCTGACTCTAATACTCTAATACCGGTTCGGAAGGTTGCATTTGCTGAGAAGAGCCGGCAATAAACTCAGCAATTACTCTTTTCAAAACAGGCTTAGATTCATTACATAATATTTACATTCTAATCGCACTGAAAACAATTGCGTGCCCCGTCGCGGCGGCAAAATTACAAAGTAGACTGAATAAATATTTAATAAGTAAATCAATAGCAAACTTAAGCAGACCAGCCCCCACAAGCAGCACCTGTTCACAAGTATGACGCGTGTGGCAGCCATCGCCCTCCTCGCCATATTGGAGGGAAGTGAGCGACCCGTCACACGACGCCGCCGCAAGCAAAGGCCTTAAAGTGAGCATGACTTACTTAAGTCTGCCTTAAAAATAAAAAATTACTAAAGGGAAACACTAAACACACAATTTGTTATCACTGTGACTATTGACAAGTTTAGACTAAATATCACAAAAATAAAAATATAACAATTAGACAGACATAATATATCGATGCATTTATATCAAAATAAATAAATGAAGAACATTGAATTGTATTAATTTAATTACAATAAGTAATATAATCTGTAACCTAAAAACATAACTTATAATAATAATAGCATACTTTGAATTAAAATGGACCTTGAACTAGCTGCTCAGTGAGGCAGGTGCAGAGAGAAGCTACTTCCATACATCCTTGTCGTCAATATAATGAGACACTTTATAATAAGCCCTACTCAACAGCCGCTTTTTAATATGTTCCTTAAATTTAAAAAAGGACATACTGGTCACGCTATGAGGAATTTTATTGTAAAATTGGATACAATTCCCAAGAAAGGACTTATTTACTTTAGCTAATCTAAATCTAGGTACAGTTATTTTGTCTTTGTTTCTAGTGTTTCTATCATGATAGTCACTATTGACTGGAAACAAATTAATGTTCTTGCGGACATACATAATATTTTCAAAAATGTACTGAGAGGGCAAAGTTAATATATTAATATCCGGAAATACATTTCGTAGAGATTCGCGAGAACCCAAACAGTAGATGGCGCGAATTGCCCTTTTTTGTAATACAAAAATTGATTCCAAGTCTGCGGCAGAGCCCCACAGCAAAAGGCCGTAAGACATAAGACTATGAAAATATGCAAAATAAATTAATCTGGCTGTATTAATGTCCGTCAGTTGCCTTATTTTGCTGACTGCAAAAGCAGCGGAGCTCAGTTTACCACCTAAGGCTTCCAGGTGAGCACCCCACTGCAATCTACAGTCTATAGTCAGACCAAGAAAAACAGTCTTATCTACTACATTAAGTTTATTACCATCCACAATAACACTGGTATCAACTTTTGGTACATTTGGTAATGAAAATCTTATACATTTTGTTTTTTTAGAGTTTAACATAAGATTGTTGGCAGCAAACCATTGAGACACAGTCTTCAGAGCGTAGTTAACTTTTAAAAGATCTTTGTCTTTTCTATCTACTTTAAATATCAGAGACGTATCATCTGCAAACAAAACGACATCTGATAGTTCTTTCACCATATAAGGTAGGTCATTTATATAAACTAGAAACAGAAATGGGCCTAAAATCGAGCCTTGAGGTACGCCTAATTTGACTAAGGAGCCCGATGACACACTACCATTGATTCCTACTTTTTGTTGGCGCCCTGAAAGATAGGAAACCAAAAGATCGAGAGCCACTCCGCGAATTCCGTATAACTTAAGTTTAAGAGCTAGCGTTTGGTGATCTACGCAATCAAATGCCTTGGAGAGATCACAAAAGATACCAATAGCATCGTGTGAGCACTCCCAGGCCTGAAAAATATGCTTAATAAGTTTAGCTCCCGCATCCGTAGTGGACTTACCTCTCGTAAAACCGAACTGATCATCATGGAGTATCTTGTGGTTATTAAAATGCCTTAACATTTGGTTTAGCACAATCTTTTCAAAAATCTTACTTAATGCAGGAAGTACTGAGACCGGTCTGTAATCTGAGGGATTGTTTTTACATCCCGATTTAAAGATCGGAACAATTTTGCTGTATTTCATTAAATCAGGAAAGTTGCCCTGTTCGAGACATTGGTTAAAAATTAGGGCTAAAATAGGGGCAATATTAAAAATAATTGACTGTATAACTTTAACTGACAAACCCCATAAGTCTTCTGTATTTTTCATATTTAGTGACTTGAAAGCCGTGATAATGTCATAGTCACTAACCTGGGTGAATGCGAAGTCTGGAATGTTTCGTTGAAAAGACTTCTGTAAAATCGATTCAGCTAACGTGGAAGACGAAGCAAGATTTTTAGTAGCCTCCATAGGTATATTTGAGAAAAAAGTTTCAAAAGCAGATGCTACTTCTAATTTATCTGATATTAGTTTATCATTAATTTTAAGACAAAAAGTATTATCTTTGATTTTATTTTTACCAGTCTCTGTATTAATAATCTGCCACACTGTTTTAATTTTATTATTAGAATTATTTACCCTATTGCCTATGTAGATGGCCTTAGCTCGAATGCATACCTGTTTAAATAACTTGGAATAGTTCCTAACATATGTATGAAAGTTTTCATTACTATTGTAAGATCTCTGATGGTAAAGATCATACATGTTATCCCTACTCTTCCTGATTCCTTTAGTTGCCCAGTTACAGAATTGAAGTTTATTAATTACCTTTTTAGTTTTGATTGGACAAGATACATTAAATTCGTTGCAAATATCTCTAAATATTTTTTTATAGTTTACATTTGGATCATCAGAAATATACATAGTGTTACTAATTTTATAATCCATATTAACGCTGAAATTATTTAATCTTGTTTCATTAACTGACCTAAATGTTTTCGTTATGGATGACCTAAGTTTTTTACACGGTAATTGTTCACGACTATACCTACCTACTAACATGCCTTAATCGTCCCTCAACCCGCACATAACACATTGTGCTATGTATGCCTGCCCATTCCATTGTAAATAAAGATTTTTTATTATATACCTACTTTTACATAGGCTAAGTTCGAACAAATATTATTGCTATTGAATACTTTAAGGCGTTTAGGTTATTAGATGTAAGTAAATAAGTAGGCATTTTATTGTTTTATAGTTATTTCATATTGTATTTGATTAGAAATAAGTTATTTTTAATAAAGAATTTGGATAGGGCTCTCCCTACGGTATTGCCACTTTTCAGTATCAAACCGTTGCCATAGCAACCGTTTGTATCTTGTTATATTAGTAATAATAATAATAATATTTCACAATGCGCATTTGTAAATCTGACATAGGCATGCGCAAAGACTAAAATTACAATATAAACAACGCAGTCAGGCCTGCTCGGCACTCATTTCTCTACGCACTCTCCTTACAAGAACAAGTCAGAAAGAGGCAATACTGCAGTACCAGTTTCAAGATTGTTCCACCGCACAAATCGAGTTTCATTTCAAGCTGTTCCTACCCGTCCAGACCTCTACTCCTGGTAGGGTTCGTCAACAGCGTTTGGTCCATCGACGTCGGATAGAAGAAAAAATCAAGAATCAGTGCAAGAAGCTTCGGTATTCTTCCGCTTCGGTTCGTCGGGCTTGTTAGCAGCGAACATTGGAAGATCGGGGCAGACTGTGCAAGCTGTGGGTTCTCAAGGGCATTGGGATTGGCGCGGTTCGAGGGGCAGGCAACGGCCACGAACGTTGGGTTCGAGGGGCAAGCTACAGCCACGAACGCAAATCGGTGCCCAGCGGCGAGACTACACAGCGGGTATCATCGAGACTACTGCAGCGTGTGGACGACACGGCGTGTATCATCGAGACCACTGCAGCGTGTGAACGACACGGCGGGTATCGTCGTGACCACTGCAGCGAGTGAACAACACGGCCGGTCGAGACTTCGGATTCACCGAGGAAGAGTGGCGGACACAGTCAAACGTCTTTGTTTCTTACGCGGTGCGCCCGCGGCTCACGGTCTACCACCTAACGGTGCCAAACGGTAGAGTGAGTTAACGCCTGTTGGCGGGAGTAGTGGACCGGACGACACTACCAGTGGTGCCTTTGTCAAGGCGCGCTGTACAGTCCGATCGCGCCAGTACGGTGTGGGTGAAGTAGACGGCCTCTTGAGGGCACGGCTGAGGGTGTGGACGATCCCCCCATACCTGAGCACGCTACTTTCATTCATATCCCTCTGCCGGGCGATTCCCACCTTTCCAATCCCGCACGTTTCCATTCCTGGGAGAGCGTGTTCCGAAGAACCACTCAAACAGGCTGATAGGGTTGTAGGGACGTTAGGGAGGTAGGAGAACAGGGAAGACGGCATGGAAGATCTCCCCCAGGCGAAGATGAGCACCAGGAGTCAAGCAAGAAGAAACAAGACGAAGTCCAGGGAGGAAGAGGAGTCAGCTCCGGAGAGCAGTTTGAGGAGTTCTCAGAAGGAGACTCCTAGCACGGTGCAGAGTGGAAGCACCGAGAACACAGGCAGCACGGAAACGAGTACAGAAAGTACAGAGAAATCCGAGCAGTCGCGGAAGGACAGAATGTCCAAAACCCAGGAGGTACGCGTGTCAAGGGAAGGTACGGTGGTAAATCGGACCGGGCCACGAAGAGCATCAAATTCGGTGATTTCATCAAGTTCAGTACAAAGGAGAGCCGCATTAGAAGCACGATTGGAACTCGAGCGAAGCCAGAAAGAGAAGGCAGATGCGGCCGTTGCGATGGCGAAAACCAAACTGGAATTGATCGAACTTCAGGACGAGGAAGATTCATCGAATGCGAGTGACGTGGACAAAAGCGATTACGTATCGGATTGGGTGGCGAAGTCACGACAGAAATCCATTCAACGACAGCGTGAAGCAAACCTCAAGAAAAATAGGATGCCGGAAAAAGGGGACGTGTCTACCCTTGCATCCGCGATCGTGAGCGCGATCAAGAGCGTGAAGGAAAGCAAACCTGCTCCTGCACCGAAGTACATAAACGAGTTGCATCATTTCGACGGCAACCCGAGGGAGTGGATAGCTTTCAAGGCTATCTATAGAGATACCGAAAAATATTTCTCTGACATCGAGAACGTAGCCAGATTACGAAGGGCTATCAAAGATCAAGCAAGAGAGTCCGTCAAGTCACTTCTATATAACAACACGCATCCTAAGGAAATATTGGAAGCATTAGAAAGAAGATTTGGTCGGCCCACACATCTCATAAAGAGTGAGATAGCAGCTATCAACAAGCTGCCACCCATGTCCAACGACATAAAGGGCATAGGCACATTTGCCAGCGCAGTGGCGAACAGTGTCAACGTCATCAAGCAAATGAATCGCAAAGATTACTTATACTCGAACGATTTGTCAGAAAAAATAATTGACAAAATGAACATGAACGTGAAATTCAGATGGTACGAGTACAGATCGAGTAAAGAGGACGAACCCATACTGATTTCACTGTCGGAGTTTCTCAACAACATTGCGGATCAATTCGAAGCGTACGACGTGTCCACCACGGAGTTCGTCAAGAAAAAGAGAGAACTACCATTCCGCAGTCGGCCACTACGCAATCAGAAGGTCAACACCACCAACTTTGTACAGTCTGACAGCGAGAGCGACACTGAAACTGAAAATGACTACGATAGCGACTCCGAGTTCGAAAGAGAGAGAGCTATAACACTGAACGAGATACCGGTGAAAGAGAGAGAAGATATTGTCCTCGCAACCACCGGAGAAAAACAACAACCAATCACATGTCTCGTCTGTAAAAAAGAACATAGACTAGTAAAATGTCCCCAGTTTCTCAAGGAAACCGTGAAAAATCGATGGGAAATTGTCAAGAAACTAAAGGTGTGTTTCAAGTGCCTGAAATCAAACCACAGACACTCAACATGCAAAGCCAATCCGTGTGGAGAAAATAATTGCACAAGGCAACATCATGCATTACTTCATGAAACATTACCTAAAAAGGAAGAAATAAAAATCGCGTCTGTGAACCACCTAAACTCAACAAAGGCATACCTAAAGATCGTTCCTGTTGAGCTATGCGGGCCCACCGGTACTAAAACCGTGGCAGCCCTCCTCGACGAAGGATCCACCGTAACGTTGTTATTGAACGAGGTTGCCGACGAGATAGGGGCCGACGGACCCACAGAAGTTTTGACGATAGAGGGCATTAGTGGACAGCAAATGAAGACGGCTAACTCGCGTCAACTCAAACTACGTATTAAGGGCCTGTTTGCTAGAAACTACGAAAACTTGAGAGCCTGCACTATCAACGAACTCAACCTTACATCGCAATCAGTGCGACAAGACGATATCGCTGGATGTGTCCACCTTTACGACATCCAAGATCAGATCCAATACGAAAGGATGAAACCAGCTCTTTTGATAGGCCAAGACAACTGGCACCTGATTGTCTCAAGGGAGTTAAAATCGGGAAACAACAATCAGCCAGTAGCATCGTTGACTAGCCTCGGCTGGATACTACATGGATGCCGGTCAGAAGCACCAAAGCCAGTTTCATTCGTAGGTCACCTACAAAAGAAAAACGAGGACATCGAATGCTTAATCAAGTCACATTTCGACCTTGACTCTTTGGGTATAACACCCAAGAAGCCAGCAAGCGACCCGGAACAACGAGCGCTCGCCATACTTGATAAGACAACGAAACGTCTCCCCAATGGAAGATTCGAATGCGGATTATTATGGCGCACCGATAATGAAACGATGCCAAATAACCGCGCTAACGCTATGCAACGATTGATAGGTATTGAAAAGAAAATTGCGAAAAATAGAGACTTCAAGAAAAAGTACACCGAACAGATTCAAAACCTATTAGCTAGCGGATATGCGGAACCCGCGACGAGTCAACCGACATCATCTCGTACATGGTATTTACCCCATTTCGCCGTGGTACACCCGCAGAAGGGAAAAATGCGATTAGTATTTGACGCAGCGGCACGCACAAACGGAAAAAGCCTCAACGACGCATTATTGTCTGGGCCAGACCTACTTCAATCGCTATTCGGCGTTTTAATACGTTTCCGAGGCGGACCGATCGCCCTTGCAGCCGATATCAAAGAAATGTTCTTGCGAGTAGGCATGCGCGAAGAAGACAGAGATAGCTTGCGTTTCCTATGGAGAGAAAACGAGACAGACTCTGAACCCCGCGAATACCGAATGAAGTCATTAATTTTCGGTGCGACGTCGTCCCCGTGCTCAGCTATCTATGTAAAGGACAGAAATGCCAAGGAATTCGGTCAAGAACAACCGGAAGCTCTATATGCTATCCAAAAATGTCACTATATGGATGATTACCTACAAAGTTTTCAAACTGTCACCGAAGCCAAACACACAGCACAGCAAGTTGATCGTATCCACCAGGCCGGCGGATTCGTGCTGCGAGGATGGGCATCGAACGACACACAAACAATTGAAAGCTTCGAGAAGAACTCTCAAACCGATCAGGTTCTATTAGGGCAAGACCAGACTGAAAAAACATTAGGTATGTTGTGGAATGTCAAAAAGGATGCAATGCAATACACCCTTAACTTGCGAAACACACCTCAGGAAGTGAAGGAGGGAGTCAGACCACCGTCAAAAAGAGAAGTCACCAGTGCGGTGATGTCAGTGTTCGACCCCTTAGGACTAGCCACGCCCGTCCTTATACAAGGAAAAAAGCTCATACAACAACTCTGGCGAGCTGGGACCGACTGGGATGAAAGCATACCCGACACACTCATAGAAGACTGGACGAAATGGCTCGACAGCCTTGAACACCTGCAACACCTAGACATACCCAGGTGCACTAGCTCGTGCGAAGAGGGAGAACTGCACACGTTCGTAGACGCGAGCGAGAGCTCCTACGCAGCAGCTACATATTGGAAAACCACTAAGAACAACAAAACCAGCGTGAGATTATTAGCGGCAAAAGCTAAAGTAACACCCTTGAAACCCACGTCAATACCTAGACTAGAGTTGCAAGCAGCGCTCCTAGGTTGTAGACTGGCAACAAACATTCAAAAAGAAATCCAAACAAAAGTTACAAGAAGATATTTTTGGTCAGACTCGCGCACCGTTTTAGCATGGATAAAAGCCGATCCGCGTACATTCAAACCATTCGTCGCACACAGATTGGCAGAAATCGAGGACACAACCAAACCAACAGAATGGCGGTGGATACCGACCAACGACAACGTCGCCGACGACGCCACAAGGTCAACTCCAAGAAACTTCACCATTCATCACCGTTGGTTCAACGGCCCTGAATTTCTACAACACAACCCTAATCAGTGGCCCGAAGATAAGAGCGACCGCTCAATACCTACCACGGGCGAAGAAAAGTCTAAAATCGTAGCCACCATACGACGGATCGAAATACCTATTCCCGACGTATCAAGGTTTTCGTCCTGGAAACGCCTACAACGAGCCACGGCACGCTTATTACACTGCGTCGACATATTCAAATCTAAAATTACGAAAAAACCGGAACCCGTCGCCGCTATCAAGAAAACCGTCAAAGACAAGTCATGGAGAAAATACGAACGCAAACGTAAACAAACTCCCACCGAACGTGTGCCGGCGATCACCACCCGTACCGTACCTTTACCCGTAGAGTACCTACAAAACGCCGAGACACTGCTCATCAAAGTCATACAACAAGAAAGTTGGGCGAGCGAATTAAAATCGCTACGAAATAACAAAGTACCTAACGAAAAAGATTCGCGCCTAAAAAGGCTGACATTGATGCTCAGGAACGACATAATAAGAATCGAAACCCGTGTGTCATCAGCTGACTGTGTGAGTGACACGTATAAGGAACCCATAGTACTAGACGGCAAGCACCCAATTACAAAGTTGCTTATACAACATTATCACTGCATGTATAATCACGCCAATCATAATACAGTAATGAATGAAATACGCCAAAAGTACTACATTACTTCACTACGAAACACACTAAAATCCATAACGCGAGAATGCGATTGGTGCAGAACGCACAAATACCTACCTATACCGGCCCCCATAGGCGACTTACCACCGGAACGTCTACAACAACATCAACCGCCTTTCACATGCACTGGAGTTGACTATTTCGGCCCTCTTATCATAACAGTAGGCCGCAAACAAGAAAAAAGATGGGTCGCACTCTATACCTGCCTAACTACACGCGCAGTGCACTTAGAGATAGTGCCGTCTCTGTCTGCCGACAGTATGATCTTATCACTCCGTCGAATGATAGCTCGGCGAGGAGCGCCATCTATAATGTATAGTGATAACGGAACCAACTTTGTAGGCGCTAACAAGGACATGCAAATAGAACTGAAAAAAACTGACTGATAAAGCGCAACAAAAAGGCATCAAATGGAAGTTCATACCTGCCGGGGCACCTAACATGGGTGGAGCCTGGGAGCGCTTGGTACGCTCTGTCAAGGTCGCGCTGACCGCCACATTAAAATCTCGTCAACCACGCGAAGAAGTCCTGCATACAATACTGTTGGAAGCCGAACACTTAATAAACTCACGCCCACTTACCGACGTCTCCTTAGACCCTGAAGACGAAGAAAGTTTGACTCCAAATCATTTCTTAATTGGAAGATCGAGTGGCAACGTGATAATGGGTACATTCGACGACAAAAACCTAATAGGTACAGCCAATTGGAAAACTGTACAAAGATTGACTGATCTGTTTTGGAATCGATGGCTCAACGAATACCTACCTACTATAACACCTAGGTATAGTTCCAACTCCAAGGGATTCACTAACCCAGAAGTCGGAGATATCGTGTTCATCATCGATTCATCATTACCTCGAGGAGTATGGCCAAGAGGGCAAATTACCCATACTTACCCAGGACCAGATGGCAAAGTTCGAGTGGTAGATGTAAGAACTACAGCTGGAGAGATACGACGACCCACATCCCGCATAGTGAAGATAGCATAACGTCGTGAAACTCTGTATTTGGTGCTCAGACACTCATCTTCGCACGAGGGGGAGACTGTTCACGACTATACCTACCTACTAACATGCCTTAATCGTCCCTCAACCCGCACATAACACATTGTGCTATGTATGCCTGCCCATTCCATTGTAAATAAAGATTTTTTATTATATACCTACTTTTACATAGGCTAAGTTCGAACAAATATTATTGCTATTGAATACTTTAAGGCGTTTAGGTTATTAGATGTAAGTAAATAAGTAGGCATTTTATTGTTTTATAGTTATTTCATATTGTATTTGATTAGAAATAAGTTATTTTTAATAAAGAATTTGGATAGGGCTCTCCCTACGGTATTGCCACTTTTCAGTATCAAACCGTTGCCATAGCAACCGTTTGTATCTTGTTATATTAGTAATAATAATAATAATATTTCACAATGCGCATTTGTAAATCTGACATAGGCATGCGCAAAGACTAAAATTACAATATAAACAACGCAGTCAGGCCTGCTCGGCACTCATTTCTCTACGCACTCTCCTTACAAGAACAAGTCAGAAAGAGGCAATACTGCAGTACCAGTTTCAAGATTGTTCCACCGCACAAATCGAGTTTCATTTCAAGCTGTTCCTACCCGTCCAGACCTCTACTCCTGGTAGGGTTCGTCAACAGTAATTTTACTAATTGTGCCAAATGATCCGAACGGACGCCACCTATTATGGACTTCTCTAAAACGTTACCGTTAGTAATTATGTTATCAATACAAGACGAACTAGTAGCCGTTACTCTCGTGGGCTCATTAAATAGAAGAGACATATTAAATGATTTAAATAAAGTAATAAAATTATTTCTATCTAATGAGGGTATCAGGATGTCAATATTAAAGTCACCACAAATAATTACTGACTTATTACACCTAGATAATTTACTAAGTATTTGTTCCATTATAGAATAAAACAACGAAAAATTAGACGCGGGAGGTCTATACACACATATAATGATGGAGCTTTCAATCTCTGCACAAGCCACCTCGCATACGCGTTCCACAGTGACAAGTAATATCAGTACGATTCTTAAATTTAATATTATTATTTAGCAAAATGAGGGTGCCGCCACCCTGAGCAGTCACTCTGTTGAACGCGCTGGCAACATTAAAGTTATTAACATTAAAAAGCATTGTATCTGGTTTGAGCCATGTTTCCGTAAAACATAATATATCAATTATCATTTCATCACATAATAATTCAACGTCAAGTATCTTGCCAGAGAAGCGATTTATATTCTGGTGTAGTATAGTTATGCTATTAGTGTGCTTCTCTGTTGTCGGAGTTATAAGTTTAAACAACTAATCACAGTATTGTTAGTACTACTAGACGATACCGCTCTGTCACTTAAGCTACTGGCAGTTATATTAGCTATAACCATGTTAATATTATAAGCTATCAGTGTAGCAATCAAGGTTTTACATTTTTTGGGCATAAACAATGAGTCCCCAGTAAATTTTAGTCCACTAACAAATTTATTAGTGTCGAAATAAGAAAAAACGTCACTATGACGACATGTCAATCTATATATAAAATTGTTCAAAAACAATATATATCTATTTTGTTTGTCCGTATAGTTGACGGAGTATGGCAAAGCACATAGAAAAACATTCATCACCTTTAGTTTGAGGAATGTTTCAAAACTATTAATTAATTCTTTAAATTTCACGTTCAAACCATTTCCTATAAGTAGCACAACTGTGGTTTGTTTGTCAAGCTTAGTACTTACAATTTTATTCATTATGTCTGTATAAGAAGCTCCCGACATACAATAATTAATAACTGGCTGATCCATACGATTATTATACATTAGAATCAATTAACAAGATGCAGGTAAGACAACACCCCACTAAAACATACCATAAGACCACTGCACAAAGTCATAAATTCATCATAAGGTCAATGAAAATAATTGGACTATTTTACAAAAAACTTAAACCGACTTCAAACTACACTAAAAAGTAATCAAATCCTGATCTGATGACAATGGGACCAAACGGGAAGTGTACCCTACCAGACAAAAAAAGAATTTACCAAATCGGTTAAAAATGACGGAGTTATGAGGTAACAAACATAAAAAAAAAAAAAAAAAAAAATACAGCCGAATTGAGAACCTCCTCCTTTTTTTTGAAGTCGGTTAATGAAAGCTCTCATTGTACGGAAATCCTATACAATTCGAGATCAGCTTATACTGGAAATTATAGCTTGATGTGTAGCCGTGTGTACAAAATCGTCAAGTACATATTTCTTTTTCCAAATATTTTTTTTTGGAAGATTTTAAAACCCATATGATAAATGCAAAAGTAACTGTCTGTTTGTAACCTTCTCACGACTAAAACTCGAAGCAATCGCGATGAAATTTGGCAAGCACATAGCCAATGGTATGGAGAAGAACATAGGTACTTTTAGCTTGGAAACGCGAGTGTAACCACGGGAGACAGCTAGTTAAATTGGATATAGAAATTTAAACTTACTTTTCAGCGCCATTATGGTATAGCAGCAAATTAAACAAATTCTGCGTTTCTTCAGTCGTATCATCGCTCACTTCTCCACCCCTCTCTTCTTCCTCACTCAAACCATCATCCGAATCGCTCGAATCACTCGATTCTCCGGTCAAATCGATAATCGATAACGCCGGTAAGAGATTCTCATCAGTTACATTGGAATTCGATGTAGATAGGGTAGTCGATCTTCTAACGGTTTTATTTAAACTATTGAGTTCTTTCTTAAAGGTTTCTGCTTCGCTCTTGTGGTATGCAATCGTTTCTTGTAGTCGTTTCTTGATTTGATTGAGTGTACGGGTTTTGATGAGGCCACTGAAGAATAGTGGTCCGATAGGTGTCGCTGATTCGTGCCTGTGGAGGGAACAAATTTTTGATAATAATAATAATCATTTATTTTCTCCCACATATAGATAAAAGAACAAATTTTTAAATTATAACAGGTAAGTACATTTAACTGTGGGAGACAGGAGCTCAAACTAGGTTTCCCTGTGCTATGAGTCTCCTGGCTCCCCCTCTGTCTATAAAATAACGTCTGAGTATAAACTATGCTACAATTTTAATAGGTCCCGTAACCTGCCCGAGTATTTGACGACGACTCAAAAAAAAAAAACCGGCCAAGTGCGAGTCAGACTCGCGCACCGAGGGTTCCGTACAAACCTGTAGGTATATAAGTAAATGGTAGTATAGACCTGAGTATTTGATATTAATTTCAATTTATGACGTATTAAAAAAAAACTACTTACTAGATCTCGTTCAAACCAATTTTCGGTGGAAGTTTGCACCGTAATGTACATCATATATTTTTTATAGATTTATCATTCTCTTATTTTAGAAGTTACAGGGGGAGGGGGACACACCTTTTACCATTTTGGAAGTGTCTCTCGCGCAAACTATTCAGTTTAGAAAAAAATTATATTAGAAACCTCAATATCATTTTTGAAGACCTATCCATAGACACCGCACACTTATGGGTTTGATGAAAAAAAAAATTTTGCTAATTATTGTTTTTTTTCTATTTTTGTGTGAAAATCTTAATGCGGTTCACAGAATACATCTACTTACCAAGTTTCAACATTATAGTTCTTATAGTTTCGGAAATAAATGGCTGTGACATACGGACAGACAGACAGACAGACATGACGAATCTATAAGGGTTCCGTTTTTTGCCATTTGGCTACGGAACCCTAAAAAGTAATTATATTGAAAATAATGAGTCATTACAAATAAATAAATTTAAATTAAGAATGCTTCGTCTCCATACATATCAATTGCATTGAGGTACAAACTTAACATAATCGGAATTATACCTATCATAAACCTAACCTACCTAGCGTAATAAGCTGCATTACGATACTAAAAACGGTGCAATAAATGTCAAATGTTATCTTACGTGTCATCTGGCGCCCTCTGCAGGTATAGATGCAGCAGCAGCCGCCACAACGACAGGTGCGAAGGGTGAGTCATGGGGGCAGACAACGCGCACGTACACACCCTGTATATCACCAGCTCCTCCGATCGGGTGCTGACGCCCATTTGCTGACAGAAATTAATGTTATATTAATATATGGCTTAAATATGCAGGTACAGGTCGCTTAACTGAAGCTGGCACGTTCACAGTACTCACACTTATGCAATTTCACGATACACTTTTATTACATTACTAGCTGCCCGGCGCGACTTCGTACCCTACCCTACCCTACCCTGACAGCAAAATCCCCATTAACAAAATGATCCACCATTTATTGAATTCATTTGTTACAAAAAATGTGATTAATAATGAACCGCTCGACCGATTTTGTGCAAACTTCACATAAACCATCTACTAAATAGTCCGAAAAAAGCCTAAATATTTGGTTTGGATAGGTGAGCCCGTTCCTGAGATATAAAATTACAACGAAAAGTGGCATTGATTTTTATATTATACAAATTGCTTCAATCAGTCATTCAATTCTAATGGTCGAATGCAAAAAAATACCACTCTATATTTATGAGAAGTAGCAAAAGCAAAACAATAACTCAATATATCCTTCATACTCATAATTTGGCCGCGCGCGAGAGAGACGAATAGACTTTTCATAATACTTATATACATATCCTGGGGCATTCCTCACACACACGAACAACTTATATAATACATGCACTACTTTTTGTTTGTAGATACAAACTTAACATACATAACCACAACCAGACTCAGGACACAGACATTTTCATGCACACAAATGCATGTCCTGAGTGGGAATCGAACCCACGACCAGCGGCGCGATATAATCTTAACTAATTGCGGTGGAATCTTAACCAATTGCGCCAACTGGCCCATCAGTGCGATGCACGCCGCGCGCTTATTCACAGACACGTGTTGAACGTTCCAGCTTTAGTTAACCGACCTGTATAGGGAAAAAAACTTAACCAGTGCGGAAAGGAGACGTCCAAAAAATTTATGTGTTGGTACTAAAATAATTAATAATTTGAACCACAATCTGAGCTATATAGGCAGAAAGGACGTAATTTTTTAGATTTTTTTGAGTAGTTAAAAATTTTTTAGAGCCCTCCGTTTTTTTAAAAACTTTAACTGAAAATCGAGTGTCGGAAAAAAAAAAGATGAGTTGGCAACACTACTTTTTTGTTTGGTTGGTAGCCATGTGGCGTGTGTATATGTTGCAAAGTAACTGAGAGTTCATACAAACGTCATGTCATGATGTCTGTCATTATGACAATACAGATTTCTTCTTCTTATTTTTAATTTTGGCAACCAAGCCCAAATTAGGGCTCATTTCTGCCAGTGTCGAGTTATATTATAGTTTCCAGTTACAATAAATCACTTCACATTATAGTCCTCAGTCAGTCACCGTCCATAAAAGTCATGTTTTACTACAATGGTGGTCATTGTAGTAAAACTCTACACGGACATTTTGAGACAACTTGAAAAGTCACGATACACATAATTCATTTCATTTCACTTCACTGGTGCACATGGATGATCTTTATTGGGTAAAATATCACCAAAAATACACAATAAAACTCAAAATACACAAATTTATGAAAATAAAAATGCTACGTCACTCTGCAAGTTCCCGCCAAAAAGTCGACAATACAGATTTGACTGACCTAATAACGACACGTTTTGATATTGCAATGCATTTAAATGATTCAATAGTTTTCGATTTAATTGCATGGAGCTGTATGCAGATGAAATTAAAATAAAAACTCAGAGTCCTCAATAGAAACGGCAATTTTAGCTACATTATAATACATATATCGGGAAACGAATAACAAAAGATACTTTGCATTTTATTTTTGCTGAAACATTTTTCACTTTTTTACAAAAACGGAGGGCTTAAAAAAATATTTTTATCATAATCTAGTAGCTTTATCAATAACCTTTCTAATAAGGTATATCACATTGCTGTTCAAATTTCTTCAGAATATTATACCACTATTATCCGTCTCCTTTTGACAAATTTAAGTTAAACTAGCTTTATTAAACAACCGTTTTTAACCGACTTCAAAAAAAGGAGGAGGTTCTCAATTCGTTTGTATGTTTTTTTTTTTTTTTAATGTTTGTTACCTCATATCTCCGTCATTTATTAACCGATTTGGAAAATTCTTTTTTTGACTGGAAGGGTACACTTCCCGTTTGGTCCCATTGTCATCAGATCAGGATTTGATTAATTCTTAGTGTACTTTGAAGTCGGTTTAAGTTTATTGTAAAACAGTCCAATTTTATTTTGATGTCTTACTACAAAAAAATAAAGTTATCGGTAACGAAGGATCTCTACTTGATACTCGTCGGCTGCGGGCGCAGAAAACACGCTTGCCACCCGCGCGCCTGAATGGGGATTGTAGTCCCGCTGACACCCGCCGCGTTATATATGTTATTACGAATAGATAGTGTCAATATTTTGCTGATTTCAAGACGGACATTTTTTTTTTAACAAATGATGGATGTATGATGGAAATATGATCTATTACTGATACTGGACCACCAAAAAAAAATGTTCGCACAGGTTAAAATATAGCATATTGACCAACAAGCGCGCGTACAGCAGCGGCAAGCGGCGGTTAAGACACTAGCACTCACATGTAGTGCATTATCGACGTGTATCCTGTGCCCGCTGAGCCGCTGCGCCCGCAGCGTGTTCGTCAAGCGCGCGAACAGCTGCGTGCGCACTTCATGCGCGTGACTTGCGCGTAGCATACACTCGCACAGTAGGGGCGCTTGAGACGCGTTGCGGACCGCGCCGTTTATGTACTCGCTGCTGTTTTCTGACTGGAAAAAATATTTACGCTCATCTTTTTTTTAATACTTTGTATAGCCCTATGTTTGACCACAACCTCACCATGGTAAGTGATGATGTGGTCGAAGGTGGTAAGCATACAAAGCCTATGTAGCGACATCTATCAGCCATCTATCAGTAACACTGAAATAGTTCACACACGGAAAGATAGATGGCGTGGCGCCACATTATCTTGCATCGCGCTTACGAAGTTTTCTCGAGAATCTCATCGACATGTAATTGTACAGTTGGACCGCGGTCCCCAGGCACGATGACCCAGCCTGGCGGAAGATCTTCCCTTTTAATTGGAGGTGTCATCCACCTTGCACCTGCATAGCCTAGAAGGATCTGGCTCTCAAGTGCCGCTGTCGGAACAAACCGATATGTGCTTGGCGAAAGATTGTCAACTTGAGGGTGGTAGCCCAGCCAGATGGATACAAAGTACCCACCCTGCCACCGAGCTATGGATTCCTCATGATCTTTTCCTTCACCGAAATCTCAAGCTCATTGTAGGATTCGAACCCAGGACCTTCGTCTCGGTATCCGACGGCCCTACCACTGCCATCAACTACCATCGCCTTCAAAATCATATTAACATTTAACATTTTCATGATCATATTGAAAATTTGCATACACGTTGGAAATTTTAGACAACAGTGAAAGTATTTTATTTTTCAAATTCTATAAATGCCGATAGCAATAACTTAAAAAGTAAAAGATAGTCTCCTATGACTATATTTGCGTGGCTTCAAGCTTAAGGTAGTTTGCCCTGACCCGTATAAATTTTCACCCTGTATGATTGTTGAACCTTTATATAGAAATACATTACCGCCAACACGAGCATGGCGTGTGAGTCCAAGAGCGGCCACTCCCTGGTGGCTATGGCGGCCACCTCCAGCAGCGTGCAGGCGGCGGGGAGAGACCCTCGCCACAGAGCATGCAGCCAGCAGGAAAGTAGGGTCGAGCGGAGAACGTTGCCGCATCTGTGTATTACATTATACTGACCTGAGAACATATCTCATTTAAGTCGTTCGCAAATGAAGAGAATTTTGAGTCATTAATGAAAACTAAAAATAAAATCGGTCCCAAATGTGATTCCTGCGGAACACCTGAAGTAATCTTAAAACACCTGAATTTGCCACGAACATTTTTTTTTAATTTGAGATATAAAGTGAAAACCATTGGGGTATTTTCCCGTGAACATCCTTGCTGAGCCTATGGAATAATTAGACATGATCGACCTTATCGAAAGCTTTACTGATATCGGTGTAAATTTGACGACCACGCAAGCTACATTGGTGCCAGTAGACATTTTGCCACGAAATCCGTCCTGTTGAACTATAAATGACTTAAAGTGGTTATGATATAGGACTTTTGGAATTGGTAAGATATTAGCAGATTTCTATGGTGTCGGGATGGTGCCATTAGATAATGAGAAATGAACCAAAAAACTATGACGTCTGTACTTACTGTGTATCTCGTAGTTGGTACAGTAGCAGTCTCAGTAGCAAGTCAGCCCCACATGCGCCGCCCCGTCCCAACGCGCGTTGTACTAGCGTTGGACCAGAGCTTAGCAGGATTGTGAACAGTTCTGAGAACCTAAATGTAGTATGATGAAGTGTTAACCGGTACGTAACAAATATTTAAATTTACAAAAGGCAGAGGGTTATACTCACTTGGGTGTGAGCGAGACAGATTCAGGCGAGTGCGCCATGACTAGCATGATTGGAGCGAGACAGTGCACAGCATCCCGAGGACGTGTTGCTGCCAGAGTACATAGTGCCGATACACCCGATGAACATATCTATTACACGGATTTTATAATTTAATAGGGATGATTCCTGAGTTGCATTACCAAAAAATATTGTACGTATTTTTTACTTTACCATATCATAAAAAATTTACAAACATAAAGCGCGTCAAAGTTGGGGAGTGGGGGCTTGTGACGTCACAAAACTGTACCATAACGTGACGTCACGCGGAACTACAACACACGATATCTTCGTATTTTTTTGTTTAATTGACAAATAATTGATTATGTATATGACGGACTAAATATAATTTTTCAGTCATCTAGCCCATTGTGCTACCATTTTTGTTATTGTGATAGTCTAGCTAGAACGAAAATGGCACACATTTCTAGCTGCTACAAGACACCGATAGGTGTCCAATTCCTTGTCTATTATTTAAATGGTTCGCTTAAGAATGCAAAAAAGAAATCATTTTTACGTTGCAATAACGTTTATCTTCTAATCAGTGGTGAGTTTGATAATAAAAACGAACTTTTATTCTATAGCAATAAGGTTTATTTTTCTTTGACATATAAGGTATTGACAGCACCAGTGCACTCACCAAAGGTATAGAGTGTCCCCAAGCAGTACTAAGCAAGGCATAGGCCATGCTGAACACATCCGGCGGGTCTTCATCGGGTGGCACATCCGCATGCGCGTGCGCGTGGTGGTGCGCGTGCGCGTGGTGGTGCCAGCACGTGAGGTGCACGCGCACGCGCCGCAACACCGACCACGCCCACTCCGCCGGGGGACAACAGCGGACGTGATGGCACAACCACCTGCCTAAGGCTAGTTGGCTGTCCAGGGATACCCCACTGAAATAATTACTCTTTTGATATGCTGCCAATCAAACACGTCTTCCATTTCACCCTCAAAAAGGAGGTCAGTGCTAAGCAGTTGGACATTTTAGGATGATAACGACGAATCAAAGACGTAGAATTATCTACATTACCTTACGTCAAAAAAGATATGACTTTATTGGTACACCGCATGAGAACAAATATGTACGGTGAAACGATAACAAGTATGAATTTATATCACCGCAAACGTAACCGAGGAACTATCCCTTTAGAATAGTAACCGAACAATCAAATTCCGCAACTAGTCAGTGATTTTACACTGATTTTGACTAAACACAGCATCGTGTTTTCTTGACTTGGCCAATCAGAGCGAATTATCGCTGGTGGGAAATTAATATTAGCGCTTCTTTGGGTTAATTTATTAATTGTTTATGGACCCTTGGAAGGTGGAAGTACTTCCCCAGTCGAGTTGCTCTTTGAGTGAATACACGCTAAGCTCTTCCTCTCTTAAATTAATTATTTATTATAAATCCCATCCAAATACAACAATAAACACACTTTCCTTCTTTCTTTAAACAAACAGAGTTAATTACGTATACTTACTAATATTATAAACACGAAAGTTTGTATGTATGGATGTTTATTACTCTTTCACATAAAAACTACTGTACGGATTTGTATGAAATTTGGCACACAGATAGAATATGTTCTGGATTAACATATAGGATACTTTTTATCCCGGGAAAACATAAAATCCCTCGGGAATGCGGATGAAACCGCGCGGGACACCTAGTTTATAATATTAGTAGGGTAAAAGTCAGTTTTCGGCAACCTGCCTATTGAACATTAAAATAATATCACAGACAATTACCAAACTTACACAAATGGCGTGTAATCCAGCTCGAGCAACAGATGCTGCAACAGTTGCGGGCAACGTTGGGCCCAGTCGTCGAGCACGGCGATCAACTCGCCACTCATCGGTCGCCATTCTTTCACATTTATGACTTTCACCGCAGATGGATCTAGGGGTTCAACTGGGGAAAAGAAATTAAGGTGTTGTCTATGATAGGACATAAACAGAGAGTTATATAACTAAACTAGTGCTTACTAAACTACTTACGGGCCGTCTAAAATTTCCAACCTGTATAGTTTACAGTCCATTTCACAAGCATGGTACAGTAGTACCCAACTGATAAGGCGTGTCGTGAATCGTCGTTCGCACAGAAAAGAAAGTATTGCCCCGAAGCTTAACGAAAGAATTATTAAACTTACAATCAACCTTAGATCACTACTATAAGGTTCATAATACAGTGCAGCTGTTAGTTCCGTCTCACTCGCAAGTCAAGCACACATGGCGGCAGCTGCCGACCAATAGCATTCCCCGCGCTTTGAAAATGTATCTTCTGCGCAGGTACATCGGTAAGCCATATCAGTTGGGTACTACTGTACAATGTGAGACATAGAGTTTTTAAAGATATCTAGCTGGATAGTGATTATCTCGATATTTTAAAGGAATATTAAAATTGAAAAAGGTTCGTTAAATCCAACTAATATTATAAATGCGAAAGTGAGTTTTTTTCTTTGTTTGTTACGCTTTCACGCCTCAACTACTCAACTGATTACTATGAAATTTGGCATGCAGATAGCCTATTTTATGGAGAAGGACATAGGCTACTTTTTATATTGGGAACGCGGGGGACAGCTAGTAAACTATAAACCATACGATTACGATTAAATACGATTAATAATTGGACTGTTTTACAAAAAACTTAAACCGACTTCAAACTACACTAAAAAGTAATCAAATCCTGATCTGATGACAATGGGACCAAACGGGAAGTGTACCCTTCCAGACAAAAAAAGAATTTTCTAAATCGGTTAATAAATGACGGAGTTATGAGGGAACAAACATAAAAAAAAAAAAAAAAAAAAAATACAGCCGAATTGAGAACCTCCTTTTTTTTGAAGTCGGTTAAAAATCAAGGTAATAGTTAACACCAATATTTTTTACTGATTTTTTTTTATAGAATAAAAACTTAGACAGTTTCAGGGTTTCTAGTATTTGTATAACCATTAGTGCCTATATCGCTGTATACATGATATAGCGACAGGCGATGGACATTAGAAGTGTCAAGATGGAAAGGCCATAGCGGTAAAAGACGAAAAGGACCTATGAAGCGATGGAGTGACGATATTATAGCTACAGCAGGAAAAGAATGGATGAAACAAGCTAAAAACAGGGAAAACTGGAGGAGGCCTATACCCAAATAGGGATTCCTATCTAAGAAAATATACCTACAATAGAGTACAGCATGGGGTTCTTCAAAAGGGGTGTGAAGAGATTTCTGCAGGGTCGGCAACGCGCGCGTGATACCACTGGTGTTGCAAGCGTCCATAGGCTACGGTAACCGCTTACCATCAGGCGGGCCGCAAGCTTGTTTGCCATCTAAGTGGTATAAAAAAAAAAAAAAAAAAACCTACCCAACATGTGAATGGAATTAAGGCAAAAAACATTATGTTAAAATAGTTAACATTAAAGATATTGTGTAAAAATTTAAAGTGAAAATGCATAATATATTAATACATACATGTAATACTTAGGTGATGGGAAATAAAAGGCTTTATTATTATTATTAGTGTCTATATCTCTTTGCTATGTATACATACCTATGTTGAGATCTGGCAGCGCGTGCAAGGCGATAGTGTGTAGATAGGGATGTGCGTTGATCAATCGAGCTAGACACTGCTCCTGCCGCGCCGTCTCGTCGCACGACCCCTTACACTGCACTACCTTACGTTTTATACCCGTCTACAAAAAACATACTCAAGTCAACTTCATCTTGTCAGTGATAAAAAGCAGAAGGACATGGAGCGAAAAAATTGTTTTACTTAACAAACTTAAACCAACTTCAAAGTATGTACACTAAGAAGTAATCAAAACCTCATCTGATGACAATGGGACCAAAAAGGAAGTGTACCCTTCCAAACAAAAAAAAATCCAAATCCGTTCATACATGACGGAGTTATGAGGTAGCAAACATAAAAAAAAACCTATTTTTTTTGAAGTCTGTAAATTTCAAAAATTTAAATTTCCTTTACCGGGCACCTGGCCTGGATACGAGCTTGGGCCTTTAGAATTGTCGACGATCTCGAGCTCACAAGCGGTGTAAGCCCCTCAGTCTGAGGAGAGACTTTGCCTCCTTATGTGTGTTCTACCGCTTGTACAACGGACAGTGTTCTGAAGAATTGTTTGACCTGATGCCCACGGCTACCTTCTACCATCGCAGCTCTCGCCATCGACGGGGAGTCCATCCTCACACATTGAAACCGAAATGGTCTTGTATCGTGCGGTTTCAAAGGAGCTTCCTACCACACCCTCAGAATTTTCCCAAAGTAGTAAAGCATGGGGTTCTTCAATAAGGGTGTGAAGATATTTTTGCAGGGTCTGCAACGAGAGCTACATTACCTGCAATAGGAAGTGAAGCACCACCCCAGCCAGTTGATGGTCAGTTAAGCGGTCTACAGCCGCGTTGGTCACTATGCGCACGCGCTGCCCGCACAGTAACGGCACTGGCAACACTATTGATAACGCTTTTGCTTTCCTCTCTGATGAATCTGTCGGAGATTATTTATAATTTTCACAATTATACAAAATTATGGGGTAATGAAAAATTTAACACCTTTTTACAGATGCGGGGTAGTGTGAAAAGTGTGTTTTTGCATAGAAAGAAGCATTAAATACTTTGAAGAAACAATGAGCACATTTATTTGTACCTCATCCGGCTCGAAGGATTAAACCCTTTAATTGATCCTTCGAGCCGGATGGCAGGGATGTTTTGAAATACAGTCTATAATACTAACCTGCCATCCCTTTTACTCAGCCTCACTTACAAATCGGTTGAGTACTTACCATGCAAAGCCAATATAAACGCGGTGCAGTATTCCTTAGCCATCTCATCAGAGAGAAGCGTAGCTGGTAGTTTATGCAAGTCTTCTGTCCCGAACAGCGTGAAGCCGGCCGTGAAGCAAGCTTGCAACTCTGCTGATATTTTTGGTTCCAGCTTTTTAGTGTAAGACCTGTTGTAAATTTGTTACAGGTTCTTAGTAGTTTCTGTTAGACATCCGACATTCCGGTGAACAATGTTTATATAATAAAAATATTCAATATCCGACTCGAAGGACCAAAAACTTTTTAAGTGCGTACAACTTTACAATGATGCGGTTTCACCCGCGTTCCCGTGATAAAAAGTAGCCTATAATACTCGGGGATAATGTGCAAGAGTTTTTCGAATTCAACTGGTCGTTAACTTCACAATAAAATCTTGTCACAACGGCTGAACGAATTCGGATAAAACTCCGAACTTATAATTTCAAATCCTAGATTATCACACGGGATACTTCTATCCCAGAAAACATTTAATATTTTAGAATCGCGACTTCAACCGAGGACGATAGTAATAATAAAACCGGCCAAGTGCGAGTCAGACTCGCGCACCGAGGGTTCCGTACAAACCTGTAGGTATATAAGTAAATGGTAGTATAGACCTGAGTATTTGATATTAATTTCAATTTATGACGTATTAAAAAAAAACTACTTACTAGATCTCGTTCAAACCAATTTTCGGTGGAAGTTTGCACCGTAATGTACATCATATATTTTTTATAGATTTATGATTCTCTTATTTTAGAAGTTACAGGGGGGGGGACACACATTTTACCACTTTGGAAGTGTCTCTCGCGCACACTATTCAGTTTAGAAAAAAATGATATTAGAAACCTCAATATCATTTTTGAAGACCTATCCATAGAAACCCCACACTTATGGGTTTGATGAAAAAAAAAATGTTGAGTGTCAGTTCTAAGTATGGGGACCCCCAAAATTTATTGTTTTTTTTCTATTTTTGTGTGAAAATCTTAATGCGGTTCACAGAATACATCTACTTACCAAGTTTCAACATTATAGTTCTTATAGTTTCGGAAATAAATGGCTGTGACATACGGACGGACAGACAGACAGACAGACAGACAGACATGACGAATCTATAAGGGTTCCGTTTTTTGCCATTTGGCTACGGAACCCTAAAAATACAATAAATCAAACTAACCCTTTATCCCTAGAATGCATATGCAAAGCAGCAAGCGCGTGCATCGCCCTCGCAGCCAAGGTCCTGAGCGTGGCCCGGAGCCTGCCGTACTGCGCGTGCACGCGCGACGCACGCGAGCACGTCGCCACGAGCGCGCGCACGCCGCAGCACGCGCGCACTACGTCTCCGCCGCCGGATGACTCGCCCCATGAGCACTCGCGGGCTTGCTTTATATTCTAACACACACAAAAACCTGAAAATTGTCGGCAAACAAGCATGCGGCCTGCCTGTAAGCGGTTACCCTCCCCGACGAGGTCTGCCGTAGTAACACAACGTAAAGTTATTTGGCTGCGGTATTCTGTAAGGTGGAGGTACTTCCCCAGGCGAGCTGCTCTTTGAGCGTAATAAAGCTATGCTAGAGCATAGCGTAGCATAGAGAGGTAGACCTCTCTTCGCTATGGTCATATTGGTCATGGTATCATGCTGCACTGAGCGGCGCGCTATTGTTGCCACTTTGACATGAGCATGGCTTTCCTTGTAGCTGTGTATGGGCTGTGTTAGTTGGATAAATACATGTATTTGTTTCTTTCTAAGCTGAAGAGTTAAATTCAAGGATATGTGATCTTGGAAAAGCTGCAGTGGGCCTGCATGGACTTAACTTCCTAAGTAACTAGGGACACCTATGGCCTAGATGTTTAGGGGTGCAGTGGTATGATGATGATGACAAGAAAGACTAGTGATAATAAAGTCATCATGCAGGTCGTGGGTTCGATTCCCACACAGGACATGCATTTGTGTGCATGAACATGTCTGTATGTCCTGAGTCTGGGTGTAATTATGTATATTAAGTATGTATTTACAAATAAAAAGTAGTATAGGTATTATATCAGTTATCTGGTTTCCATATTACAAGCTCTGCTTAGTTTGGGATCAGATGACCGTGTGTGAGGAATGTCCCAGGATATTTATTTATTATTGAAAAAAGCCAGAAGGGATTTGCAGCTATAGCCAATAACTCGTATTATTTTCAATATATAAATACTCACCGAGTTCGTAAATAGCACTAGTGTAGCGACAAGTGATCTAAGTGGCATAGCCGCAAGAATGGCGAGTAGGTCTCGCTCACGCAGAGCTCCCTCGCTCACCGCGCTGCCCTCCCCACGCCTGTCTACTTCCTCCCACGCTTCGTCAGTCTCTATAAGTTGGATTTAAAACTTGAGTAATGCGTTTGACACAGTAGACCACAATTTCAACCTCCATTATATAGATCTTCATAGAATTTTGAAAATTCCTTCTGATTTGCTTAAGTAATAAACACTCTTTATTACTTAAAAAGTTGTAATTAACCATTAGACGTCTTACTTATTACAGTAGTACCCAACTAGTATGGCTTACCGATGTACCTGCGCGGAAGACACATTTTCAAAGCGTGAGAAATGCTATTGGTCGGCAGCTGCCGCCATGTGTGCGGAGGGGCGTGACTTGCGAGTGAGACGGAACTAACAGCTGCAGTATATTATGAACCTTATAGGTTAAAGGTTGATTGTAAGTTTTAAGCATTCTTTTGTTAATCTTCGGGCCATACTTTATTTTCTGTGCGAACGAAGATTCACGACGCGCCTTATCAGTTGGGTACTACTGTACCATTTTACGCAAGAGTACCTCAAGGCTCTCATCTTGGTCCCCATTTCTATTTCATATTCATTAGTGAATATTATTTTATCTACATTTTAATGACAACTAAAATCCTAGCAAGTATATTATCACTTACCCTCAGTACACTCAAGAGCAGAATCCAACCTTGGTTTGGGTCTAGCCAGTAAAAGGTCCAGAACAGCGATGGCCTGTGCTGCAGACACTCTGTCCACTACTTGAAGCCGTATTGTGCGTGCAGCCCACTGGACCGAGCGAGTTTGTCTGTCAAACATTTAGATAGCCATAAATAATATGTTTCTTTACGCTTTTGAGTGCATGAATTCAATGAATGAGTCCTAATTCTATTGGGATTAGGGTTGGGTTTCTTCCCGGGAATAAACCCAAGTTCGAGTAAATTTCCAATTTAGTGGGAAAGAACCCGGGAATTTTCCCATTGGATGGGAAAATACTCAAATGGTCATATTTAGTAGATTTTGCGTATATAGCGAGAAATACCTTTACCAAATCGTTTGAATAACATTTAACAGGATTTCTATTAGGGTCATACTCATATCATACAATAAAAAAACAATAAAAAAAAATGTGACGGAGTAGCGCGTTGTTTTTAAAAAAGCGACGTTTTGGGGTGTAAGAGTTGTGGTGGACAGGCGGCAGCCCCACACAATTCCCATGCCGCCCAGTTTGGTGGTAGTACGTACTCGTCCGACTGGCCAGTGTGGCTAGCGATCACCCTTGTGAGTGAATCTGTCGGGAAACAGTTCGCTTTGTTTCGACAGGGTTCACGAGCCAGCCCCCCTAGATTCGAAGTGTGCGGCATGTATGATGGTGGGGTCCTACGATGCGATTTGGGCGATCTCTGATATGTGTGGCGTGTTGGGTTGACAAGGGGGTCAGGGAGACCCGGTGAAACTGCTGTTTGCTGGCCGGCCGCCGGCTAGTAGGGGACCCGATCCTGGGAATTACCTATAACCTCCGGGCCAAGTGGCAGTCCTACAAACCGTGCGCATAATCCCGACGAGTGTCTGTCCTGCCAGGGGAGGATACTAGAGTAAAAACAGACAGGCACTCCCGTGGAAAAGAACAAGAAAAAAGAGAAAAAGGTTTCCTTCAGCGGTACACCCTTCCACGTTTAGAATAGACTTTTGCAATATCAAGAGGTCAGTCAGTTCACAGTTATATCAATGCCATCCATCACCATCTTGAGAGATATACAGATAACCTGCCCGATCGATACACCGTATCTTCCTATCCCAGCTAAAATCTCGAATATTTGTTCGTTCCAAAGGCCGGGGTGTGCATGTTTATCCGAGAGGGCATCTGCTGTTGTCGACGTCTGAATAACCTAGAAGACAGAGACCTGTCTACTCTCTGGTTGCGCGTGGATTACGCATGTGATATACGGGTGGACTGGTGTGCCTCTACAAGTCTCATCGCGGCGACACTGAGACAACTCGCGATGAAAGTGGATTTAAGGCGATCATAGCTCAGTGGTAGTGACGTCGGATACCGAGACGAAGGTCCTGGATTCGAATCCTACAATGAGCTTGAGCTTTCGGTGAAGGAAAACCATAGCACGGTGGTAGGGTAATTTGAAATACCCATCTGGCTGGCTACCACCCTCATGTTGAAAATCTGTCGCCAAGCACCTATCGGTGTTCCGACAGCTGCACTTGAGAGCCAGGTCCTTCCAGGCGTTGTGTGCTTACAACCTTCGCCCACATCATCACTTACCATTGTGATTGTGGTCAAACACAGGACAATACACAAAAAAATAAAGTCTCGCTTCTTTGAACGCGTCCAAGAAGAGACCGATTCTGTACCCCCATAACCAAGGTGATTGTCATCGGAGACTTTATAGCCCACCATAGCACAGAATATTGAATAGTACTCGTAACCATAGTGAGTGGTTCGGTTCTTCGCGGACTGACCACGCAGGGAAAACCGTTTATGACTTAGCTTTCGTTACGAATACGCGAGCGCTTCCCTTATTTATTGCCACTAGATCACTCAGTCGACTCGTGTCACGATAGATCACGTGTGAAACCACAGCGCAGGATGCTAGTACCAGCGAAGAAGAGTTTATAGCGATGGAATTTATTGGAGAAGTGGATTGAACTCTCAAAGACGTAAATATAATTTTTGAATTACAGGTCGAAGAGAACAACTTTGGGGATGCAACTTCATGTGGTCTTCAGTATCGAAACCCGGTGGTAAAAATCTTGGTGGAAGGCCACATGCGGTTCTAGTACATGCAAAGTCCTTTCTCTCTGACAACTTTCAAGGATATGTTCTTGAAGATCAACGACCAGCTTGCTCTCCTGGAATATGACTTTATCAACCAAAATTCTTTAATTTCGGATGGATCCGCCATGTACCGATGATAGACTTATCGGCGATGAGGAGTTGGTGAAGGCAAGGTCACAAGACTAACTTATTCTCGAAATGGTTCTATAAAATGAACACTGTAACCGTTTTATAATCGAAGCGCGCAGGACGTTGGGAGAATCCACACGTAACCTTTTTTTTCATGGGAATATCCCCATAGGATCCCCGAACACCTCGGGGTGAGCGGCCAGGTTATGCCAGGCTTGCACCCAAAACCCCACAATGGTCGCCATCTGCACTGTAAAGGGGGTGGGCTCTCGTGCAGAAAGAGCACGTGTGCACATGTACGACGCTTACATAGCCTGTCCCGGGTCCCGAGGGAGGTGTTGCAAGCGTCCATAGGATACGGTAACCGCTTACCAACAGGCGGGCCGTATGCTTGTTTGCTACCTAGGTAATATAAAAAAAAGTGTGATAACTTCCTCCAAGGTCCGCGTAGGTCCGCGCGTAGGTGATGTAGGTACATACAACAGCGGGTATGATTAAAATAACAATCAAAACCATCAACAAATATTTTTTTTGAGGAACATAAAGCCATTTGAGTATTTTCCCGCCGTTTGGGAATTTTCCCGTATTTTTCCATTCTTTTCCGTATTTTCCCGTATTTTTTTTTTTTTTTTTTTTATACCACTAAGTTGGCAAACAAGCATACGGCCCGCCTGATGGTAAGCAGTTACCGTAGCCTATGGACGCTTGCAACACCAGGGGTATCACTCGCGCGTTGCCGACCCTATTTTTCTTTTCTTCCCAATATTTTATATATTTTTAATATTTTTCTTTCCCTGCCCATCCCTAATTGGGATGTGTTTTGGAAATTAATTCTGAATTTGTTGTGACACACATTATTGTACGGGATAGATTTAATTGTTTCTTTGAATCAAAATGGAAATAGTATGGAAGAGAAATGGGTTTTCACAGACTATAATATTTTGTGGTGTAATTAATTTGTGAAATCACACCCAACTATTAAAATATTGGCTTGAAAATTGCATCTACTGCTTACCTAAACAAGTGATGTATCAGAAACAGCAAGTTCCTCAAGTCTCTCATATCAATCAGAGCGCTCGCCAGCACTTCCGCCCATCGCTGCAAAGCGCTAGCGAGCGCTGACGACGCGTTATCGCTCACGCGCAGCGCTTGTAGGATTAGAGATAGTGCTTCGCGAATAGCTGGCTTACTGCTTTGTATTATCTCTGATACTAGTTCTTCAATCTGTAAACATATTTTTCAGTTATTTAAAATTAAATTAAAATTTTAAAAGTTCATATTTTGCCAGTTAATTCATAATAGAAGTGTCACTTGTAAGGGACTACATTGTAATTTTAGGGTCGGCAAGGCGCTCGTGATACCCCTGGTGTCGCGGGCGTCCACAGGCTACGGTAACCGCTTACCATCAGGCGGGCCGTATGCTTGTTTGCCACCTAAGTGGTATAAAAAAAATGAAACAATTTAATACTGTAAAATTACATGAATATGAAGTTTTATATTTTCCACAAACCTGACAATGTGCCAACAAAGCAGCATGTTGATAATGACAGTAGGACTCCTGCACATCCCGCAGTAAGCTCTCTAGCCTCAATCTAGCCACTGGCAGCTTCTCCTTCATCAATGTAGCGTGTTCATATGTCCCTTTAAATGAGACATTAGCTCCACATGCACAGGGTTCTACAACATTTACATTACGTTTTTCTATTTTCCATAGAGTGGAATGTGATTTCTCCTCTTCACTGTAGCCATGAGCGAGTTTTGAGCGTTCACGTTCTATGGCTATTATTGAGTATCTGGAATTGATTTTTATTTGTAAAATTGAGTTTATTGTAGATAATTCATTAAAACATATAAATCATGGCAATTAAAAATCTGCACATACATGAGATATTTGGAGCATCCTATTAAACCATGTTTGCATAGTGGCTGGCCAGGCTGACTAATAGAATTTAGAAATAATAAAACAAAATATCAAAAGCTCATGGAAATATATATATACAACTAGCGGCCCGGTACGTGCTTCGCTACGTATAAAGTGAAATAATAAAAATGTGATAAATGAAGAACCGCTCGACTGATTTTGCAAACTTCACATAAACCATCTACTAAATAGTTCGGACAAAGCCTAAACATTTGGTTTGGATAGATGAGCCCGTTCTTGAGTTATAAAATTACAACGAAAAGTGGCATTGATTTTTATATATATAGATATACCTACCTGAATGTGGACAACAAATCAACCAATGGATGTTCAGGTCCACACATGGGCCCAGCTTCCACAAGGGCCTCCTCTCTCTCACTCATAGCTCTCACTTCTGCCATTTCCATCCCTCCAAACCAATTTATTGCCTCTTCCAAAGGCATACACTGTGTTTTAGGTCTAATTTCCCTTACGACTGCTTCTCTTTGCGGTATATGTTGTGGAATTTCTTCTTCAAATAAAGGAGCGGATGGTAAAGCACTTTCAAGTATATCTTGAGTTTCAACATTGCTTATCAATTCAACTTCACCCACAGATGGATGCTCAAGCGCTATGTCTTGTTCTATAGTCAAAGAAGAACTTTCACAAGGAATAGCCATCCTATCTAATGTTTTACTCAATTCTTTGTACCCTTCCAATTTATTTTTATCTGATAAATCTTTATTTACATCTTTGGTGACTATTTCTGGCGAATTTTTAACAGCATATGAATTATCTACTAAACTATTAGACATATTGGAAGCATTCTTAACGTTACAGAATGAATCAAGCAACTCAGGGGCAGTTATAGATTTAGGGACATCAATTTCGTGACTCTCAGGCCCCATTTTGTTAGCTTCGCAATGTGCAGTTTTTTCTTCAGTAAACGGTACTTCTTCAACAATAGGCGGCTGTTCGGATAGTTCCGAAACATTGCTGCTTCGACACGAATGTTTATCCTTCGTTTTCTTTTTCTACAACATATAAAACGATTATTTTTAACCTACAACTGCGCAAATAATAGTTTGTAAACTGTTGTAAATAAATTACACTCACCTCTCGTCGTTTTTCCTTTACCATGGTAGCCATTGTGATATATTAATATATTAGATTTTCAACAATTGAATCGTATCACACTTTCAAAACAAACAAAATCTGTTTTCAGTAAATCTAAATTTTTATCCTTTGTTATGATTTCTTGTTTTTTCCCTGTTACATACGTACAATACAACATTTTGAATATTTTTAGCATGATAGCTAATATTTAACATGGAAATAAATAAAATCTATGTTAAAAGTCGAAATATTTCAAGTTTGGAACAAATTTTCTTTCTTGACAGTCAGCTGTAGTACTAGTGATGTATAATGCTCAATTTACAATTAGTCTAAAAGAATAAACATCCATTAGTCGATTATTATAAATTGCTAACCGTTTTCTTCAGGCGGGCTTTGCATCAGGGTATAATAAAATTTCAAAATTTTATTTCGTACATTCAGAAAATATTGTAGGTATATTATTGGTTGTATAGGGAAGCCTATATCTTTTCAACATAGTTCACGTTGATATCATGTATTTATATACTCTGAAGTAATTTGATATTTTTGCCATATTGCTAGAAGTTAAACAGTGATAACTTCAGCAGTATTGCCACTTCACCTATAAGTGCCGACTATTATATAATTTTCCTTTACTTGACACTATTTTTAGTATTTTTGGCACACATAAAAAAGCACAATACATACAGGTAATAGCAGCCATAAGTACTTCAAAGTTCTCTACCACTGTGCACCACTGTGATTTCGTCATGATGTTTACTTTCATAAAAAGCTCACAGTTATTGTAACATTCGAACATTTGATCGATTTTACATTTCGAAATCACGTTCTAGTGTGCTGTTCTTTGATTAGGTACATTACATATAATATGCAATTATATTATTTACCACGACGTTATCTAAGTAATATGGTTCAAAAGTGAAATACTTTTGATCCATCAACATCATCATTGTGATGAGCCAGTTGTCGCAGTTGGTTAAGACGTAGTATCCCCTATAGTGGTCTGTGGTTAAGTCTCCACCTATCGCGCCGCAGGTCGTGGGTTCGATTCCCGCACAGGATAGCATTTGGGTGTGTGCAATTGTGCATGGACATGGACATGTCTGTATGTCCTGAGTCTGGGTGTAATTATGTATATTAAGAATGTATTTGGGTATGTATATTAACAAAAAGTAGTATATTATACAAATGATTCAACCGCAATACTTTTTACCAATCATAAATTTTAAGGTCGTGCGCAGGGTAAACGGCATGTGAACATGTATTTTTTAAAATTTTTGCTCTGTACTTTTGTTGGGAGTCACTACAGGTGCCAGCTGAAAATCAGCGCTGTTGATATACAGCAGCACATGCTGAGCTGATACCCATTTGACAGCACACCCATCGTTAGACGATGCGAGAAACAATTTATTTTATTGTTATTATTTTTTATATTATTATTTTGTCTGTTTTGTGTTTTTATCACTTTTGTATATAATTTTGCCTAGTTTTAAGTCTTCCTGTATGTTTCTTGCTCTTTTGTTTTACTTTTATTTGTGCTGTTAATAAAACTTTCTTACTTTTTTTACTTAGGTACTTACTAATATGATAGGTAGTATATATGGTATATCAGTTATCTGGTTTCCATAGTATAAGCTCTGCTTAGTTGGGATCAGATGACCGTGTGTGAGAAATGTCCCAGGATATTTATTTTTATAATTTTATCATTCATGTGAATGGGTTGGTGCTCACTGCGGATTGGTGGTGTTAGGGTAGTGGTCAACCCACGTTGGAGTTTTTAAGCCGCCTAGGAGACCTCCAACTTCCAACTCACAATTAAGTGATAATCGGGACCAACCGCTTCCGAAGAACGGAAAACGCTCGAGTTGAAACGATTAAGAACGGCTGATCATGCTACACCACGAGCGCTTCACTTTTGATTAATTTAGCCAAAACTAATATCCCATGTGTACTTGGTCAAATAATCACTGCCTCGCCTCATGTTGAACCTATCGTCGTTAGGAAAATTGGTAAGGCCACGAAATTATTGCTTATTTCATGAAGTTTAAAGAGAGTATAAAATAGCTATTCAGTGAGGTGGTTTTGTTGACCGAGCGAGCGCTAAGCCCGATTAAAGCGTGTCCGTTTCAACTTGGGCAAAAATGCTTTCGTATGGCTGTCCGGCGGCATTCTTCTAATTTCTCAACCAATATTCTCGTGAAATTTGGTGAGCAGGTTTGATAATTGGGAATGAATTTTGTTTTTAAACAATGGAAAGACTTTATTTAGTTTTAAGATAATTAGGTACAAAGATAGTCACTTGTTTTTTTAGGTCTACAGCTCACAGCCACTAGTTTACTAAAATAAATGGACTGTTTTACAAAAAACTTAAACCGACTTCAAAGTACACTAAGAAGTAATCAAATCCTGATCTGACAATGAGACCAATCGGGAAGTGTACCCTTCCAGACAAAAAAATAATTTTCCAAATCGGTTAATAAATGACGGAGTTATGAGGTAACAAACATTTAAAAAAAATATACAACCGGATTGAGAACCTCCTCCTTTTTTGAATTCGGTTAATTATGAGTATTAATCGCCTTCAAAGTTTTATTACTACATGCGGGGACTGGGGACATGTATTAATATAGCTTGCCCAATGAAAGAATCATAAAAATCGGTCGTGTAGTTTTGACAAATCGCTTAGGTACACACAAGCAAGGAGGAAATAGAACTTTCCTTTTTTTATGTCTGGAAGGCTGTTGCAAAGTATTCCAGCGGCTGTACTTGATAATATACTACCTATATAATATATACCTACCTACCTAATAACCAGCTTAGGCGCTAATTCCGCGATTCCGCTTTGGTGATCTATAATACAGGTTTTTTTTTGTAAACCTACACAAGACTCCAGCATTAGCTTTCGAGGTGTATAATTTAAGCGTTTGATATTACCAATCGGATGGATAATATTTTTTTCTTTAACCCTGAATATACATATTGTATTACATTTTTCCAGTGTTCCTATTTTAAGCAACAATAAAAACTTTCTAACAAAAAAATTAAACCACCGCGAAACTGAAAAGCAATAAATAATAAACCTTTTAAATATATAGAATTTTGAATATATCTTGAATTTTATGATTTGCAGCCGGGGACAAACCAATAACCTGAGTAGGTATGTTTTTTTTTGTAATATTTGTTTATCCCTGACTGCAAAACCTTATAAAATGCAAGTTATATTCAAAATTCTATATATTTAAAAGGTTTATTCTTTATTGCTTTTCAGATTTTTCGGTGTTTTTTTTTTGGTTAAAAGTTTTTATTTTATAATGTTTTTTTGCTATAATCTACTAATTACTACATGCTTAATGTTTGATTACTTTTATAATGTAATACAAAACTCACCATTAAAATCGGTAAGTGAACAATTCAAAAAATTCAAAATTCAAATTCAAAATTCAAAATCATTTATTAATATAAAACAATTGCGTGCCCCGGCGCGGCGGCAAAATTACAAAGTAGACTGAAAAAATATTTAATAAGTAAATAAATAGCAAACTTAAGCAGACCAGCCCCCACAAGCAGCACCTGCTCACAAGTATGACGCGTGTGGCAGCCATCGCCCTCAATAAATCTCCCCTATTTTCCCACCCTTAGGGTAAGTATTTTGTATCCAAAGTTACATGGGACCAACTTCGAGGTATACCCTATCCAATAAAAAAAGAATTATCAATATCGGATTACTCTGTAATAATTTATGCGTGATCATACATAAAAAACAAAACGCCTCGACTTGTATACCTCCTCCGTTTTTTCATCCTTTAAAAAGTGACATTATCATAGAATAATACCTATATAAAGATACGCGGTCAAGTACACTTATTCCTGAAGAACTAGGTTCTTAGATCGGTGTCAAATTCGCAGCAATTTAGACTTTGACTTGAGGTCTTTACGGAGTTTACGTAATGGCTAACCTACCGAATCACTAACGATCTCTAAAAAGGTAGAAACTTGGTACATACTTACATGCACTTAGGTATATTACAATCTATTTACCTAGTACCTATAAAGTAAAAATATAACATGCAATACCAAAAGTACGGATTATAAAAGATAAAAAGATTAACTGATTGAGGATATGAAATACAATCAAAAAGCGTTTTGTAATAAAGACGCAGATGTATTAGCTTTTTAGGGTTCCGTAACCAAAACGTGCCCAGGACCCTATTACTAAATTTATTTTTTACTAGCTTTCCCCGTTTTACCTGCAATCCCAAATTGTACCCCTTTCCATAGGGCTTGATTTTCCCTACGTTACTATTGGAAGCTATTTCATCGTCGTCATCGTCAGTTTTAGTATAATACCGTATTATGAGCTTATACGTTTGGCCATTGACCTGCCTATAAATAACGATGCCGAAGATGGAGCATGCTAGCTAAGAAGAAGTTTATTCCCTCTAGCATTGAAAATAACTAGATTATTTGAATCAGGAAATAGGAAACAGATGTTGAAAGCAATTTTTAGACTGTGTTTGTATGCTTACCACCATACTTATCTACCTCAAGATAAGTCTTCATCTTCGTCGTCATATTTGTGAAATTATGGTTAAGATGATGATATTTGTTTTTATATACTCATAGCATATAAAAAAGCAGTAAAATAAAAGATTCAAATCTTTGTTGTCGCAGTCATATGTAGGTACGAGGATTACGTAATTATTATAAAAATTTCAACAATCGTGGTACGATTTTACATCATCTTTTAACAAACCAGTTAATGATCAATACAGTACAGGGTTCAAAAGTCATGTTTGACTCATATTTTTCCAGGTAACAAATAATGTACATAAATAAATAAATGGTAAACAATTACACCGCATGTAAAGCCATGACGCAGCAATGACGTGTAGTGCAAAGTCCAAATCCATCATTATTTTGATTATATTCACAGCTGTATTGTATTCCTTTCTCGCTTGAGTTAAGTTTTGAGCTATCTATCACCAATGTTTATTTTCCACTATAGATTTTTTTAAAAATACCTAAAAATACTAAGAAACAGATGGAGTTGTTTAAAACGATATTTAAAAAATATTCGTTATATTTTTTTTTGTAGTTAAGTAAACATGTGAATGATAATTATTTTATTATTGGTACTGGTAGGTGATAATCGTATTATTATAGATAATGCAAATTGCATAGGTGACCACCTATTTTTGTCCCAAAATAAAAATATTTGTAACTTTATACCAGGAATTAAAATATTTCTTAGATTTGACCAAGAAAGAGCATGTATCGGAGTAACACAGTAAGAACATAAACAAAAGCATGATTTTCTGAAAAAAAAAAAACAAAATAGTGCTCGCTCAAGCACTTTTATTCAATGAAACTTAAAAAAATACAGTGACAAAAGGAAAAATTGAATACAAAAGCATACATATTCATCGTTAACCAATCTAAACTCAGGAACTTAAACCATAACATTTCAAAGACTATATTGTTGTATTAATTAACGATTTTAAGACCCACCCTGAACTATACTTAACATTCGTAAAACAACTTCTTATTTTAGGAGCGCATTTTGGTTAAATTGAAACATTAAAGCGTAAACATTTTGATCTTTTGTGTTTTTGGCTGTTATACTATAATATACTTAAGAAGCCACCTTACTGAGGTAACTGCAATATAATAAATTACAGATAGAAAATATCCACTTGATGGCTTGTTTGAATAAATGATTTAGGTAGTTATAAATAGTGGGCTTGGAAATAAAATTCTCATACAAAACAAATTTACATTTTCAGTTGCATTGCATCTCTTCCTTCGGCTTCAATTATCTTCGAGCAATTATTATTACTCTCAATAATGTACCCTACAATGGGTACATTCCAGCTTTCTCAAGCTTTCATTCGCTTTATCCATTCTGAAATATCTTTATGTATACTAAGATGGTGGTTGTGGTTGCAAGTGATCTTGATACGGCATATTCTCGTCTTCATATTGATTATGTGCTTGCTGAGCTACAACGAATAATGGAGACTTCACTTTTCGAGGTACAGGAGAAGGAGATGAGGAATAACTGCGGGTTTGAGATGATCCACTCTGCATTTTAGCACGAAACATTATATTATCTATCTCATGCATCGCCACGTCGCGTTGATGTTCATCTAACTTTCTCAATTTCTTAGCTAAAAGTTGAGCGTAAAGTTCGTATTCATCCATTTCTCTTTTCTCACTCTTCAAGTACGTCACTGGCTCTTCCATTTGTTTCTTGATATTTGTTGAATAGATCATTTCTGATCCACTATTACCACTCTTACTCGCGATGGTCTGAGAATGGTTGACAGATCTGTTTTGTCTTCCAACTGCATTGGGTTTTTCAAGTTTTCTTGTATTTTCAGGTATAGTTTGTGGCTGTGGTGTACTTTGTCCATATGTTGGCGTGTTGAAAAACTGGAGAAAAGAAAAAATAATGTTAATTTACTAAAGATCTCCTAATCCTAACTAATATTATAAAAGCGAAAGTGAATTTATTTGTTACCTAGCGCTTAATTGACGCTTAAACGGCACAATCAATCCTTATAAAATTTGGCACGCCACTGGTAGCCCATGGCATGGTTTAGCATAGGGTCCTTTAAATCCCGAGACGCGAAGAACAATTAGTGCAAAATAAAATATAAACAAATCAATCTAATCTCAGAGTATATAAATACTACGTACAAATTTAACTAACCCCAAGGAAGGGCCATGGCCATTTTATAGTACCTATGTAAACTTAAAGTAGGTACCTAAAGTATAAAATATGGCGCAATTTTGACGAACATTTGGCGTTGTTGGTTAAGATTCCACCTATAGCACCGCAGGCCGTGGGTTCGATTACCACTCAGGACATCTACAATATAGATATATCTATACAATATTTTAAGAGGTAACAAATAAATAGTAATAATTCTCATTCATAATATTAAAAAGATAATTATGTATAGTATCGACTTCTTTCATAGGTAATTAATTTATAGATTGGTAGTATATTTTATTACTATAAATACACAAAATTAGTAGTAAAAACTAATCAAAATCTAACATCTACCTAAAATCTATTACCTAATATATATTATTGTTAGCGCTAAACCAACAACAAAAATAATCATAAAAAAGCGCGTGTTCCGCTAATAAGATAACACATCTGTGAAACTAACAACAAATGTTTGTGATACCTTTCTATTCCGGAATGTTTGTACCCACGTGTGTGCCACATAATGACACACCATGACACAAATATAACCAATCCCCTGGCAAATGGTATGGTTATTGGAATTGATCCAATTTGCATCCAATGTTTACATTGTCAGTAGGTATATGAAAAATGTTTTTACGATTTTCTATATTATATATATATATATAATATTATATTTTCTATAATAGCTCACTTTAGAGAACTAATTCGTAATATATTAATAGGTAATTTATAGGTAGATAAGGAAGTAATTCTGAGGTACTTAATGTAAATAGAACTTGTATTTTTAATACCTCGTTTTCCAATTGATTGGTACTATCGCATTCATATTTCCCGCCAAGAAAACTCTCCATAAGAGGATAAGCAAACCAAGTTGTGCGATAGCCGTCTTGAAGTCTCTTTTTATTAAAATGCATTCTAAACGACGTCATCAAGGATTCCTTTTTCTTTTTCAAATCTACGATTGAACAATGAATGCTTAGAGATGATTGTATTCTCAGCCATGCGTCAGTGACTTCACTTCTGTTTCTATGAAGAGGATGTTTTGGATCCCAAAGGAGTTGTTCGCTTCTGTAGAGATCCACAAATTCAATCACCACATCGTTGGTCCACGACATCACAAATGTTATATAGGTAGTTGGCTATCAACACAAAAAGCACGTCCGAACAAGTCTTCAAAGCAAGAACGACTGGGTTCAATAACCAATCAGATGTACTGGCTCATCCAATGTTTGTTTATGAGTATGTTGGCCTCGTTCCACAAATTATGCGATCGATGTTCGTCATTGGCATTTGGCGACCAACCAAAGATATTTGTAGCAACGTGACACAAATATTTGATGCAAGTTAACAAACATTCGACCAATTCTATAAATAACTTTAAATGGCCGATTATTATCTGTTTCTTGGTATAACGTTTGTACCGTGTAATAAGTTATAAGTTTAGAATCTGTACATAGCTCATAAAAAAAATCTCTTTTAACAATTTAGTTCATCAGTATTTGTTATCTCACTCACACTAATGCATTCCCTAGCGATGTGTATTCCGAATATAAAACGAAAGAATGTGTTCAATAAAATTAATCGATATAATCGTCTAACTGCGATCTAGGTTTAAGCAGAATTAAACGAGCAAATAGTGTTGATTACTTACAACTAGATTCATCTACTAGATGTTTTTAAGCCGCTAGGCTTGCTGATGCCACTTATCTATAATGTTCTTTAGTATACTAGTCTAGGGAACTGATACTTCCCAAGAAGGTTTTAAGGGGAATGTGCTATAAAATAACTTACAAAGTTATATTTAACAATGATTAGTTTCGCTTAATTTGCATGTTCCAATACCCGTATAGGGATGGTGTAAAAGACATGCTCGGAATAAAAAGAAATCGTAATCATTATAATATAGGACAAACTTGACGAGGATTATATGATTGTATGGTAATGTCATGTGTGTCCATAGGCTACGGTAACCGCTTACCATCAGGCGGGCCGTATGCTTGTTTGCCACCCAAGTGGTATAAAAAAAAAAAAAAATGTGCACACAAATCAAGTTTTTACAGAACAAACAAGAAGTTTGTGTTTGTTTACTGAGAAGAAAGACAAATGTAACAGAATTTTAGTATCGAAAATGTTTTTTTTTGTACAAAAATGTTAGCACGTAATATGGCCTGATTCAACATTCTAATTCATACACCGTATATTTTTACAACATTTTTACTTCTTTTTTACATCCGATTTATTACTACTAAGTATTCCATCACAAACTAAGTAGAGATAGGTACTACGCATGTATTTCATGGAGTTGATGACTGAAAATGTATTGTTCTATAATTTCGATTACTGAATTATATTATTAATAAATAGTAATCGCCTAAAAAATCACCTAAAATTATTGATTTAATTAGTAGTGTATTAGCAACCAGCACTTTACATCACTTGCTGTCAAATTTGTCATTCATTTGTTATTCATTTCGCGATCAAAGTCCATTCGAGTAAGCCGGGTTTTATAGTAAAATAATCATAAACGGCGTCCAATTACATATCACAGCCAGTAACAGAATTTCCTGCTAGCTAGTAACATTAAATCATTGCGTTGAAGAAGTCGTGTCATTGAAATTCGAATCAAGTTGCTAAGTTCTTATTATCGGCATACAAGCAGTTATAAATACTATCAAATTAAGGTAAGCGAATATGTTTCTCTATGTTATTATTTTTTGGTAATGCTAGGAGTTTTATTGCGAAATTATTGCAGCTATACCGAACGCTTGTACCTACCTCCTTTCTATCTTGCACCTACCTGTATTATGTTGCATAGCCTGTTCATGCAGTGTTCGGTAATTATTATAATTGTAGTTACTCGCTGTAAAAGGGTTATTAGTTAGGAACAAGCAATCAGAACATTCCAGAATCATTGTTTATCGAAGGTAGTTGAAAAAGAATGCTCCTCTAAAGTTACTCTTTGAGATACCCTCTAAACATACTTAATGAGTACTTAATAGATGAATATTTATTTTAATCCAAAATCATCTACCTGTGCATGACACTTTATATATATTTGCTTATTCTGGATAGTTCCGGAATGACTCTGCCCCATTTTTTTGAAATTATTTATTGATATTACCATTTCACTTGGTTAACTGTGGGTTCAGAACAATTTGAAAATCTAGTTTGATTACGTAGACATTCCCCATTATTACCCGATAACATAATATATCTAACAATATTTCAAAATCGGAACCAACCCTAGTAACTATCTTCAAAAAAGGAGATGATCAATTTGACACATATGTATGTAATATTTTTGGAACCATAATATATTTACATATGTATGAATATCTATCAGGGCTTCCAAACAAATATACTAAAATTCATAGGTGTGTATCATCGAGGAAAGATCCCTTTAGAGTAGTAATAATGAACAATCAAATTCCGAAACTCGTCAGTGATTTGTCACTGAATTTGAACAGTAAGCACCAATCACTGCATCGCATGTTTTTGACTTGGCCAATCAGAGTGCATGCGTGCTTGACTTAGCCAATCAGAGCGCGTTGTCGGCGGTGGGAAATTGGCGGAATATATTTCAACAAAAATGAACGTCATTGCGCTTCTTTGGGTTAATTGTTCGATGGTGTGTATGTATGTTTGTCCACGCATATCTCCGAAACCATCAAGAATTAAAAGAATTACCTTTAAGACAATCTATTCAAATAATATATTGATACTCATTTATGATCCTCATACTCCAAGATTCATCCATCCCTGTCTCTTAATTCTTACCTAAATAATTCTAACCAAAGTGTTTAAAGAAGGTAGTTTTACATATAGTACTTTCATTCCCAGATGGCAACAGAAGTGAGCACAGCACCAACGGCAATGCCGCAGTTCCAGTCTGTACAGAAGGCCATGGCGCTGCCCACAGTTGAAGCAGCCGTGGGACAAGTTGGGGCTCTCTACACAAGAGTTAAGGGTAAGGATACAATACTATATAAAAAAAAACACTGGTTTAGGTAACAAACTTATGGACGTATAATGATACTTATATTTATTGACTGGCGAAAGCGTGGTGTGTGTCGTGTTTGGTGTTGTATTTGAATAAAATTAATCATTGTTGTCATGCCGTCTTTTAATAGACTTCAGTTGGTAAGATGCCTTTGCTATTACACCCAGGACAGTAATTTATAGGCATGAACATGTCTCATTGTCTTTATGAATCCACCTTCCACAGATGTCACTATGAGTTAAATTCTGAAATATAACTTATCTCAGATTGATGACCACCAATACTAATGCAGGCTTCGTTTTGTTTCGGGAACGCGGGTTTCACTGTGTAGAATAGATGGAGAAGCTAGTAATCTCAAAAGACCCTGCACAAAATGAATGGCAAAAGCAATTTGTGTTGAGTTGGCTGAAATTTCTGTGAAGTCTATAACAACACGGCGATCAATTGTGTAATGTTGCATCATCAAAATTACCAGTTTTGGAAATATGGCTATTTCTATGTCGAAGCCAAAGTAATGACTTGTACTATTACGAACGTACGTTCTTTCAATAAATGTCGTATTGATCACCCAGGTGCCCACTCCCTCCTCGAATGGGCGCTATCGACCGCGGAGGCCGGCGTGTCGATGGCGGCGCACACCGCCGCGCCGTTCGTGGCCACACCGCTTGCCATCAGCGACGCCAAGGTCGCCGCAGCCATTGACCACCTTGAACGCAGGGTCCCGCTCGTCACTGAACACCCCACAGTCATCGTGGCGACCACCAAACAAGCTGTCCTATCCAGAATCTCACCCACTGTTAATAAGGTTAGTTTTTACATGGCAATTAGTTTACCTAGAAATGTTGGTACCTATTGGATTAGTAGTACAAAACTTAAATAATAGCGAAAGTGCTACTATGGGTGGACTTATCACCAAAAGTGATATCTAAATGCAACCTCCATATAGTTTTAGTTGTCATACCCTAAACACGCATCCTTTAAACATAAAATAATATCTATAGGCCTAGATTCGTGAAAAATTATGTATTGTCAATTAAATAAAATACCGGCCAAGTGCGAGTCGGACTCGCGCACCGAGACTTCCGTCATTGCACTGTGTCTAAAAGTAGCTGCACAGTTATCGTTTAAATGCAACAAGTTATAAGCAAAAATAACGATGCGGGTGAAGCTACGCCAAAGTATGTATGTCTAGTTCAAAGTGCATTATTACCCAGTAATATAATTGTTATCACATTAATGGAGCATCGATGGTGCAGCGGAAGTTGTGTCTGCATACTTATGATATTTTCATAACACTATTGTTCAGTCATTGATAATGAAGTTAAGATCTGTCGTTTTTATCGCGGTTCTGTTTAAACGTTCCCAACCAACTCTGCCCCATTGCTGTAATATTATAATATACTAGCGGCCCGGCCCGGCTTCGCACGGGTATCGCACGGCCCGTACCCCAATGACTCCTACATCGCATAAGGTGCTGCCTAACTAGCCGAGCAGGGTGAGCGGCTACCACGCAACTTTTTTCTAATACTTACATTTTTAAACTCGTTATAAGGATTAATACCAAGATACAAATAAAGAGCCTTTTCTAGCGGCGGCATTTCAATTACATTTTTAAAATAAAAGAACACTTATTGTGGCATAACTATAATAGTTAGACATATGCTGTCGTGACACTTTTTGAAAATAATGATCTGCAAAGTCGAAGTAGGTACGTTATTTTATTCTATCATCAATAGTTTTCGCAGCGCACGCGATGTAATGAATATTTTAGGTAATTTTTTACACCTTGAGTTACATTATTGGAATTTTAGTAAAAATCCATTTTTTTTTTGAAAATATAATAATTATATTGCCTATGTCAGTATTAGTGAAAAACAAACGAATCGATTTAGTAGTACAACGGATTAACAACCAAACAAACTTTACCTCTTTATAATATTAGTATAGACGAGAAACTTACGTCGTTTCGTAGAAATATCTAATCATAGAACCAAACCTGTACTGGCACAATTCCGGATTCGGACCTGCAAGCGATTTCTGCGGGCGGAAGTTCCAATACGAATTGACTGAGTGCGTCCGTAATATTAATTATTATTTAGCTAGTGGCCTTGTCTAGTAAATTCATTGTACCATGAATAGGAAATTGATTTTAATACGCGTCGTTGTTTGTAACAAGTTTTATTCATTAGCTCTTTTTTAACCGACTTCAAAAAAAGGAGGACGTTCGCAATTCGGTTGTATGTTTTTTTATTTTTTATGTTTGTTACCTCATAACCCCGTCATTTATTAACCGATTTGGAAAATTCTTTTTTTGTCTGGAAGGGTACACTTCCCGTTTGGTCCCATTGTCATCAGATCAGGATTTGATTACTTCTTAGTGTACTTTGAAGTCGGTAATTTTTTTTTGTAAAATAGTCCAATTATTTGCAAATAAAATCCTCATATCGTACATTCCTCACAATATTTTTGTGTTCTTTTCCTGCGATCTGTCTATCAGTACAATCATTTAGCTGGATGATAAGCGGGTAACTCACAGGTTTTCAATTTTTTTTTCTGTCTTTGTTACGCTATGATATGCAATTTACTATTTTATAGACATTTATTTGTTTCTTCCCACCTGACGCTTCAACGTGGTAAAAGTTGGCATATAAATACGAATGTGAGTTTGTTTGTTTGTTTGATCACGATGAAATATACGTAGATAAGATAGCCTATGGTATGGAGAAGGCCACATGCTACTTTTTTATCCCGGAGACGCGCGTGAAACCGCAGGGGACAGCTAGTTATGTATAATCTGCGGTTGCAATTAGTTTAAATTTCAAACCAGTCCAAAATAGTGGATTTCTGATGGTTTTATAATCCAAATTGAACGCGGGCTAAACCGCAGGTCACAGCTAGTCAACTAGTAAATGCTAGACGTTGTACAGAAGCGTTGTACTTTCAAACGAAATGTCCTTGTAGGTATTTAATGTAACTGTGTGCATTGAACCTACTTCAATTTGAGGCGTAATTCATGTAGGTACTGTACCTACTTGTACCGATTGGACTGGTTCGTAATAACATTACAATTTCGCGACCTTGGCCTATCGTTTACTGTCAACTAGTAAACATATGTAAATATTTTTAGATATCCTGTTTATGGAAAGTAGTAACAGAAAATTAAATAAATGTTAATGTAAAACGTCATTTTCTTTTCATACATTAAGTAGCTGAAACAAGTAAAAACACGAACTCCAGTATAAATGGAAAGATAAAGTAAACAGGTTGACTAACGTTGTTTACCTACTGTACACGTCAGTGGATATATTTAAACTTGCAACTGTCCGCCATGTTGAGTGTTTCGCTATTATGCATGCTTCATTTGTGTGCAAAAATGACACATTTTTGATACTCAATACCTACTATCCTAACTAATATTATAAAATGCGAATGTGAGTTTGTTTGATACGCTTTCACGCCTCAACTTACTCAACCGATCATCATAAAATTTGGCACGCAGATAGCCTATGGTATGGAGAAGTACCCTTCGACAATTCCCTTGGACAATGCAGCTTCCTATCAGTGAATGTAGTTCCAGAGATAATCGCGTTGAAACAAACAAACTCTCAGCTTATGACTCATACAATATTGAAGCTGCATTAACTTGTTTCTGTAGAAGAGTGCACAAATACTTAAAGCTATGCCGACTGTTTGTGAGGAAAGTTGCGTAACTATTTGCACATTTTATTGGTGAGTCATCATGACGCATGCCAGTTTTCTAGCGCACTTGAAATGAATCTTAACTGGGAAAGTTGGATGGTAAAGGTACACGCACGAATGTTTACATTACGACATCAACGACATGTATAATGTTAAAAATATTTGAAAACTGGTTTCGGACCGCATCGGGCGGCTCATTTAAGGGGCGCACGGGCGGCAAAATTTCACAATAAATGATGAATTATAATTTTATTGAAGACCTAAATAAGGGGGCGCGGTAACAGTTTTCTGCGCCCCGGGCGACTCAAACCACGGACTCAAACTCACGCTACGCCACTGACTATTTATGTTGATTTTAGTTCATTTGTTTCTCAATTATTTGACACACTACGTGTCATTTGACGACCTATAATACCAGTAAAGTAGGTAGTTAATTACGAAAATAACGGGGGCACCAAGAAAATGCTTATCTTGGCATCACCTAAAAGAAAACATTCCTCTCACACCTATTTTCTATATCACACGTTGGGCAATCGGTATGGACAAAAACATTTAGTCAGACTAACATTACAATGATATGAAATAAATTGAATCATAGTTAGGACATTGATATAAGTAGCTAAGTAGGTACTCGTATATGTACATAATGAGTTCGGATTATTGTTAATAGACATCCGCGTCCGTGTGATAAGATAACTGATAGAATGGACGATGAACCGGAGTGAGATATCCTTCAAATATTGTGTAAAAATTTATTGTAAATAATTTGATAATACTAGTCCTATTCTGATATAAACCCAGAACTTATCAAACTTACATAACCTTGCTTAAACAATGACAAACATTTATTTGATTCAGGTTTGTAAGTTATTGCCCTCCATTTTTCCCGCCAAGGGCTAAACAGCTACGGGATCTATCTCAAAATTCTAACCACAGAAATCATTTGAATTTCTGTGTAGTAAGTATCTATACTGAAAACATCGATTCATAATATAGTTTGGTCATGTAGATACAAATTCATATTTTTTTGGTTTTCCATTTGTGCTTTACCAAGGCTTGTGCTAATGATGCAAATGCTATAGATAGTTATCTTTAATTCTAGAATCTGTTTCGTGTCCTTAGCTGATCATCTGATTTAAAAAACGGCAGCGTAATCTAGCTCGCCCGATTAATTCTGTCACGATTAAGCTAAGTAAACACCGTAAAAAAAGTAGATCAATGTTATGTAGTACATACTTAGTTGGATTGCGCTAATCGAAAATCAACTTAACATCATTGGTGCAGGTTCCAAATTCAATTTGCCAGGACACTCATAGCCAATTCAAGGAGCCAGGAGACTCATAGCACAGGGAAACCTAGTTTGAACTCCTGTCTCCGGCAGATAATATTTTTAAAACTTGATTTGAGCATTGTTGACGTTCTAAAATACGGACCTTGGTATTTATAAAAAAAAGAACAAAAATATATTGACTTTCTAAAATGCCTGAGTGTTATATTTTTTATCAGAGAGCAGACATGTTTATCAAACAATAAATAATGATAAAAATTGCACCGATATGACGTCAATATATTTTTGCTGACTGATTACCTTAAGTATCTCAGATAATTGCGATTTATCACATGGCTTAAAAGTTTAAAAGCTTTATCCATCATTGAAGCGCTCGTGGTGGGTCATGATAAGCCGTTTTTAATCGATCGGCCAGTTAAGCTACCACCGTCGTGGTCGGTACCTGGGTTGGGTGACCGTCTAGTAGTATATCAAATCGAGCGTTTCCGTGCTTCGAAAGCATCGAACAATTAACCCAAAGAAGCGCAATGACGTTCATTTTGGTTGAAATATATTCCGCCAATTTCCTAACGCCGACAACGCGCTCTGACTGGCTTAGTCAAGCACGCATGCACCCTGATTGGCCAAGTCAAAAACACACGATGCAGTGATTGGTGCTTACTCTTCAAATTCAGTGACAAATCACAGACGAGTTTCGGAATTTGATAGTTCATTATTACTACTCTAAAGGGATCTTTCCTCGATGTTCGAAAGGCACGTAAAGCCGTTGATCCGGGCTATCACTTAATTGTGATAGTTGTTAAGCTAGTTTGAGGCCTTCTAGGCGGCTTGAAAACTCCAACAGTAGTTTGACCACTAGCCTACCTCCACCGATCCGCAGTGGTGGAGTATATGCCTATTCCCTTTCACAAATCAGGGTGAAAGGGAATGGGCCTGTGCTCAGCAGTGGGACATTATAGGCTGATGATGATTCATCATTTAATTCTTTAATCGTATATTAATTAGCGTCATGCACTTACCTTAATTAAATCAGGCTAAAACAACATTGCTGAATCAAATAATGTACACGGCTAATGTTTAATCTGCACTTAATCGGGGTCACGGAGTGGAGACGGCTTTCAAGAATTACTAAGATGATGGTTTTCTAAATATAGTAATGTATTTATTTACAGTGCGGCCGCCGAAAGGATGCGTTTCTGACACCAGTTAATATTGGGCTATTCTCGGAACAGGTGTCAGAAACGCATTCTCTCGGGGCGGCCGCACTGTAGTTGAACGTATATCCTAAATGAAACCAGAGTATTAACATTGTTGTTTCGCCGCAGTCAGGTAGAAGGGCCCCTTCTACCTGACCGCGGCGAAACCAAATGGAGGGTAGTTTCTTTTTACTTTTGCTTATACACGATCAGGGCGCCTGTAGCCCGGGGCCCCGTATCATTGATATGGCGATAGCTACGCCCCTAAATGGAACTAAAACTTAGTTTCTGGAAGCCCCAATATTTTTATGGTATTGGCGGTATTGCTCATGACGATATAAAATTGTAAATATTTATTAATGTACTAATATTCTAACTCTATGGATGTACTGCTTTGTCTGGAATTAGATGGCAGATTATAAATAAATCGCAATTTTTGTTATACTACTAAGGTAGCAAACAAGCATACCGCCCACTTGATGGTAAGCGGTCACCGTAGCCTATTGACGCTTGCAACAACAGAGGTATCACTAGGGGTATATAACAAACAATCAATAATATAACCTTATTTGTTTTGCCTTTCATCCATATCGTTAATATTATTGTTTAAAGATATCATGGTTGGCCCCCAGGCTTCAGACTCTGAGTACATATATTTTTCTTATTAAATACACTGTACTAACCAATAATGTTGTCCCCAGGTATGTGTAGCCCGCGAGGCCGCTAAGCAGCGCGTGCAGTCTCTCAAAGAGTTGTCGTGGGCCAAAGCTAACACTGTGCTGGCGACTTCGTACGGACAGAAGGCAATGTACGGCGTGGACACTGGCGCCACATATGCGATGCAGCTGTTGGACCACTACCTGCCGCCTGTGGGGGCTCAGCCTGACGCCAGCCGTGAGTCTTTATTTATTTATTTATTTGAGAAATCAACAGCGATACAAAATTTTATGGTAAGTATACAATTATTGATGGAAAATAAAGCCAATTACAGATTTCTACAGTTAACAATCAAAGTAAAGGTTACATATTCGAGAAACAAAAAATATTTTCTTGAAGCAAATAAAGTTATTTATATGAAAAGCTGTAAGATTGAAAAGATGAGTGAGTCTGCTTATTTTTTATACTTAATTAGCTACCCCGCGGTTTCACACGCTTTCCCCTTAGGAGTTGCATTTTGAAACCCTTCCTTAGGCCCCGTATTATAATCAAATGAGAATCGAAGAATAGATTATGTTAATCGAAAATAGAGCTTGTGCCATAGGGCCTAGTTCCAAATTCAAATGTTTTAACTCGTCTTAAACTTTGATTGACGGTGTATAATACGGGCCCTAGCCTGCACGGGTCTGGCTTGCCGCAATTCAGGCGGAAGGTAGGGTAGGGGCACTGCGTAGGCTAGGGCCTTGCTTTTGCAATCTATAGGTTTAGAGTTAGAGTAAAGGAAACAGAAGAATTCGAAAAATGATTGGAACTTGTGGGGTACCCGGGCCCTTCCGGCCCAGTCCGGCCCTGCCACAGTCTACGCTATGTATGAAACCTGTATGCAAAAGTTACGAGATCATGCGGTTTGAGCTGTGCGTGCATCTGTCATCACCATTTTATATACTTAGATATGGTGAAGGAAAACATCGAGTACCTATGTATTTGAACAAGTAGCTACCATCCTCAATTTGAAAATCTGTAAGCGTCTACCGATGTGTTCTAAACATGATACCTGGTTACTATGCAAGCCTCTTACCAGGAGCTACCAGCAGTAACTAATAGTGATGTAATTATTTGTTAGCGGTGGATGTGAGTCCCGCGGAGGAGGACTTCGCGCTGCACACGGTGCAGACGGTGGGGCGGCTGAGCGCGGTGGCGGCGCGCCGCGTCTGGTCCAATCTAGCTTACAAGATCAATGAGCTCAGGAATTCTGGTAAATATTACTTCACTTGTTGCGCCCCGCGGTTTCACCCGCGTACCCAAGTGATATATTGCTTTCCTGGGATAAAAAGTACCCCATGTTATGCCAAATTTCTTTCGATTCCGTTCACATGTTGAAGCGTGAATGATGCAAAATCTTTCGCATTTATAATATTAGTGAGATGAGATAGTTACATTATCTTGTCTCCAAAGATGGTGTTTTTCTGGGTTTATTTAACTTAGTTCTTGGCTTACCTACAACGAAATTAGGTTCTCGTGAAGTTGATACGGACATTTAGATTCATAATTTCTTAATTTGCCTGATGAAATTGAATGAAATATAATGAAGAAAAAGTGACTACAAAGAGAAGCTAGCGTCTTTCTGTGTATCACTTTGGTGATATTGTCGTCAAACGCCTAACATATGCAGTTCACTGTGTACATTCTTGAACTGTTATCAATAGCTTTTAAAGGTTTAGCTAAATGGTAGTTGTCGAATACCGAGACGTAGGCCCCGGGTTCGAATCCTACAATTTGCTTGAGCTATCGGTGAAGGAAAACATCGTGAGGTCACCATAGCACGTTGGCAGGGTACTTTGTGGAAACCACCTGGCTGGCTACCACCTTCAAGTTGAAAATCTGTCGCCAAGCACCTATCAGTGTGTTCAGACACCTGCACATGAGACTTCTGGGCGATGTATAAAAAATATTGTTACTCAGTTTATTTTTTAAGGCAGCAATCGAGCGTACGGCTCGCCTGATTGCAAGCGGTTACCATAGATGCTAGGGGTGTCACTCGCATTATAGAACCCCATTCCGTTATCATTTAACAATTACTCCATCGTTAACAGGTGTAGAATTCGATTACCGCCGATACGTGACCGCTCTTCTGGCGGCATTGCATCTAGCCACCGTGACGAGCCAGCAACAACAGAGGGAGATAGCGGAACAGCAGAGGGAGACGCAAAACGTTGCCGAACCGGCCCCCGCAACCCCGCCCGCCCCACAATACAACCAGGAGACTTCCCCCACCACCGCCAACATGGTCAAGTCAACTCCTGAATCTAAATCTGTCGAGAATTCATTCTCACATGAATAATATTCTTTTTATCATATGATTAATATATTATGTCTAGTAATTAAGTCTGCCACATTAAACGTACACTTGCTGTACTTTAATTGTTTTGGCGAATTTAGCATTTAAGAAAATATATTTAATTTAAATCACTATTTTTAATAATTATAAAATTGTATCTGAGAGACTGATCCAGTCTGAGTTTTAATAGTATTTTGCTATCGTGTGTATTTTTGAATAATATACTTATGGCTTGAAATAAATTTATATTGAAAATAAAACAACGTTTTATTGTATAATAGTTTATTACTTGAAAACTAATATTTAAATCTAGTTTATGCGTACAACTAGAAACACGTATTTTATTTTGTTTCTTAGGCCCATTAGGTATTAGGTAAACGGTATGAAAATGTAGAATGTCTAGATATGAGATTTGATATGGAGAAAGAGATGGAATATAGGCATCTCTTTCTTGTACTTCAGTTGGTGATCAAAATCCACTCCAATCCAGATTTTTCATTCAAAAAGATTCAAAAACAGTCTTCTTAAAAAGCGTTCAGAGCCATCTTCGATATCTTATAGGCGAAGCTTAAGGCGTCGTCCTAATTGGCGACGATCGTACGATCAAACGATGCGATTTCGTCGCACGATCGCGCCGATGTTCCTGTGCTCGCGCGATGACTTGCCAGCTTTAATTAGGACACTAAAGCGTTTTGTGTATTTAATCTCGTCGCGCGACGAAATCGCATCGTTTGATCGTATGATCGTCTCCAATTAGGACGACGCCTGAGGCTTCGCGTTTTATGTAGAAGTAGACATAATACCAAAATATGAAGTATGTATATAATATTTTTGGCACAAACCATTATTACTTTTATAAACAGAGTATTGCATAATATAGATACTAACCCCCTTACTCATAAAGCGTTATTTAACTAATATACTGATTAAATGGTCACGTAAATAATGTCACATTGTTTGACAATGACAATAGAGTGACGTTATTTACGTGACCCTTTAAACAGTATATTAGTTAAATAAAGTTTTATGAGTAAGGGGGTAAATGGAAAATACGATTTTTACGAAATATACTTTTCTGTTGTACTTAACAATCAGTTAAACTGCATAAACTAACAATGTCGTAAAATATTAGATCGTGTAAACGCATTTCTATAACTTCCAAGTGTTACAACTATTATAAATAATACCACAGATAAATATGATTAGGTATTATTTTGGATTATCTTACAACTTCTAACTTATAATAATTTAAGTACGTCAGTAAGCTGCCGTTAACCTAACATAAGACAATAACAACTGGTGTGAAATTATGCGAAAAAAACTAAATATAGTGCTAGTGAATAACATACAAAATATTGACAACAACAAGACTATTCAATGGTACTTTAAATAGATCAATCGTGTATAAAATCCAATATAAAAAAAACATGTTTAAATTTATTTGATTTGATTATAATTTCCAATCCAAGACACAAGATTAGGTATTTTATAGGTAATATCTTTTTACAAGGCTATTTTCACAGAGCCTGATTTAAGATAATTATTGATGGTAGTTTACTTTGCTAAATTAAATATCGAATGTAGATCTTAAAAAATAATGTTTACTAACAGCCTTCACATAGCGTACTAATACCGATGAGTTAGGCCGACAATCGGTGTCGGGAAGACGTTGGCGGCGCTCACCCATCCTACCCGAGGCCGTGGTCCTCGAAGAAGCCCTGCGGAGTCTCCTCCTGCAACAAGGGGTGATCACTGAGCCAGAGTCGCTCGTGGCCGTGTTAGACCAAGCCATCGCTTTCCGGCCGTGCGAAACAATACTTGTATCTAGTTTAACAGCATTTTATAAGCAAACATACGAACCAGTTAAATCTTGCGGTAATTAGCACACTGGTGCAGTTTTGAGGCCTACTTGCACAACGCGTTTAGTAATTGTCAATTCCATACAGATATTTCAGATTCCGAAACAATGTTTAGTGATTGTTGTACAAGTGATAAATAAATATACTTGACGCTGTATACAGATCAATTTTAAATTAAATAGATGCACTGGAACGTGCTTCTATCCGGCACTGCGACTGCCAAGGAGTTCCAAACTACCACTATTTTTAAAGATATCATAGATAGCACCAAAAACTTTTCTTTTATACCACTAAGGTGGCAACAAGCCATTTGAATTAACTATACGTATGGGACCAAAAATGCAAGTGTGGATCACATAAAACACTTTATTAAAATTAGGACAATTGTATTAATTTATACAAAATATAGTAACCTGTATTACACCATACATATTATATCAAAATGTCTACACTTAATGCACATTATTGAACAATACCAATCATTATTACAATAATCACCCATAAAATTATATAATGTTATTTAACTGCAGCGATGTTTTATTGTGTCACTAGATCGCCAACACATTTTTTGGTGACTGTACTTTTTGTCTTTACTTGCACTGTCATCCAATATACCTTATGAATACCAAATACCAAGACAATCAAACCACAGCAAGTGGTTGAAATTCGACTTGCAAGATTAGACCCGAACATACATACAAACATTGTAAGTTAAATAAAAGCTTGTAAAAACAATTATCCCCAACCGATTGAGCTGAAATTTTGCATACTATAATTTGGATGACAATGTAAGATTGTTTTTTTTTTAAACGTTCAGATAGCAATATATACTGTCAGTCTATCGAAGGTTTTTTGTGGTATTTATTTATTTAAGAGTGACTTCAATTATGTATATGATTTTGTGTATTCAGCGTAACATATTTCTAAAAGTATCTTTTATTTATATGGAATGTTATGTGTAAAATTCTTGATAAATGCATATAAAGTTGTATTAACCATTACCTTTATAGTGATAATGATTATTTATTTTATACAGAGATCTTTACAGTCAAGTGATTAAAGGATCGTAACATCTCTAATTAATTAATTATTGGTTAAATCTAGGTTTAAAATATTATGGAAAGGGATAGGTATTTAATATAAAATAAGGGAAGATATTTATAATACAATTTGGCTAACTTTCACGTTGTGACTTAAAATATTTCACAAAAATACTTTTGGAAGATTTTAACTAAAAATATTACTATGGAAGAGCATGACACCAATTCAAAGCTTAAATTTAAATAAGTCTATATAAAATAATTCGGTTTTCTTAATAGCTAAAATAACAAAAGATAAAATAAGAAATATGACAACAAATAATTATATTTTTTATACAAATACAACTAACGGTAAAATTATAAAGTAAAAAAATCAAAAATCCATACAAGGAAAACATAAACATGGTAAATTTTTATTTTATAAATATTTCGAGTCAAATTACTATTGGTCCACTTTGGTTATATCAAAAAATTAAAAATTACGATTTTCATTAATTAAATAATACTTACCTAAATAAGTCACAATTCGAAATATTGTAGTTACTAAAGTATATTTAGTAGTTTTTATACAATCGCCCATATACCATTGTAGTTCTATAACATAATAATTATTTTTGACAAAAAGATTTTAAAGCATTTAAATAATGGCAGATTATTTGTTGAAAATACTAGACGTTGCTAAAGTACTACCCGTGCGCGATAAGTTGATACCTGAGTGGAATGCAACTTTCTCGCCTGCTTCGTCTGCACTTCTCTGATGGCGCGGGCGCCCGTATTATAGTTATAGGATGAAGCAATAATCCCGCTACACGTACAATACGGGAGTCAGGCTTGATGACGTGTAGTATAAAAGCACAGGACTTTACGTACAGTCACGGTGCCAGGTCTCAACATATCGCGCACGGGTAGTACCTAAGCATTTTTATTTAAACTTTACAACGAAATATTACGTCCCAAACAAAAATAAAAATATATTTAGACCAAATTAAATATTTATATTAAAATAATATATCAAATTATATATTTTAAAAATATTTACGCAACAAGAAATGCTAGTAAGTATTTAAAATACCTTCTTTTGAGGCTATATGCTCTTCTTTAAAATACTTTTTTTTTATCTTCTAGGGATTTTATATCCACAGAAATCACTAAAACTATATGGGCGATTATATTTTTATTTTGGCCGTATAATTTTGCCTGTACATTCGTTAATGTATCTTTTGTCTATATCCTTAAGGTCGTAAAAGCAGATGGTACTCCAGCGGCTGTCCACGGCAGCAGGTGACGAAAGTTTTCAGAGGAGTCCCACTTCGCGCAGGGCTGCGTCCACTGTCTCGTCCTAGCACAATCCAACCCGCCCCGTGAAAATGCGTCCGTTTCAGAAACGGACAGTTTCTGAAACGTCCACTTTTTGATCCAATCCCAGAATATTGGTTTGAAATACTTGTTCTTTAGCTTTACCTATTTGTACCTACTATTCAATAACTCCTACAGGACAGTACAATCAAAGAAATTAAATATGTTCTGCCTAAAACGAATGGCAATTAAAAGAAACCGAATGAAATGATGTTAATCTTTTTTTTTACCTCATGTAATAAAACTCCTCAAATAAGATAATGAATAAAGCATGCTGTTAATATATTTATAATAGAGTACACTTCCGACACCAACAAAGCTCTGCGGGAGCTCTCAGACAAATCACCAGACCGTCAGATGGATAATCCGAAGCATGAGTTACAGTTATATTAGTTAAGTTAATACTAATGTACTAACGGGTTAGTTAACTCGTGCTACGGAAGCGAGGGGCGGGGACATGCAAGAAAACAGAATATTCTTTCAAATAAATGTATTTCGACATCCCATTACAGTAAATGAATGAACAGCCAGACCGTTACCAAATGAGGACACTGTTTTACTATGACATATTTACAATGTTTTCAAAAATATTACTAATTTTCTAACTAATTAAGATTATTTAGGAATGAAGTCAGGTAGTGTACTATATCTACGGATTTATATCGATATCGATAAATGACGAGTTGTAGGAATGTGGCGAGTGTTTCATTCGATCATTTGTGATAATGATTACAAAAAATACATCGATAGAGTTAAAGCAAATGTTACAATTAAGCAATGACTATTATTAAAACTCAAATTATTGCTCATAGCTCGAATATAGCACGGTAAAGCAGTGTCCTGAACACAATGTCCTTATCAGTAACTACACAAATACGAAGCGATAATAATACACATACTATTTATATCGACAATAAGGTAGACCTACACAACTAGTAATATAATAAATAACCGATACATGATTAGATATTATAAAATGTTTACTAATGTATCGCTGAATCAAATAGATGTATGTGATGTTAAGCATATTTTTTGTGTAAAAAATAGTTTTTGATTATGATTAAACTTGTGATATAATTAATAGCGAAGCATGCAAACCACTGAGTATTGATAAAATAATAAGCAAAATTCATATGATCAATATTACGCAATGGGTATCAAACAAAATCGATGAACATGAATATGCAACTATCGATAAATTAATATCGATAAATATCTATGCCATCACTATTGAAACAGAGGTAAAAGGTAAAAATAAAAACGAACGTGCAATGACGCTAAAGCGCATGCAAAAATGGGCTCTACGATTATACAGTTAAGAGTTGTATCATTTTCTCGTCAGAGTCCAAGGATGCAAGGCGTCAGTGCAACAATCCATCGTTCAGGTCCTGACCGCCACCAGTGCATGCACATCACACCAAAACACAGGGTAAATTAGCGAGTGCAGTGATTACATATTTATAGACAGAATGGGAAATATATTCAGAGATTGTATTGCTAATTTTATCGAAGTGAATAATCAAAAGTTAGCTCAAAAACTACATCTTGTTCGCTTACTAAGTGCGATTGAAGTCTTATGTCTTATAATGGATATTTAACTAGCATATAATTGTTTTCCATTACTATTATGAGTAACAGTATCATATAACTCCAGGTCATTGCTGTTTATCAACTTCGATAAAACTCTAGATATACGTGAGAGTAAATATTGATACAGTAATGTTATGAAGTCTATAATAAGTCCATAATTTTATATATAATGTGATAGTGCGTCTTTGATCAATTATGTACCTAAGTGCGCCTATGTGGATATTTATTTATAACCCATTTTTTAATTAAACCTGTACAAATGTCAATATTATTATTATAGGCACTAATGAAGCTTCTATATACGAGTTTAGTTGGTTCGTTTTATTACCTAATAGGTTAAAATGTCATAAATACTAATAAAAGATCATAATTTTTGCTATTAATAAAACTTCGGATAATCACGTCCTAGGACAAAGCACGATATTACGTATTTATTTATTTATACAGTACAGATGCTGAATTGAATGACCATCTTGGTATAAATAAAAAAAAATGCATATTTAAATGTAATAAAAACTTGAAAAGAATATTAAGCATAATTGCCAGTGCAATTAAATTAAGTTTAATATAAATATTTCCCTATTTAAATATCTTTTATCTAAATAAATATGTGTATATAATTATATACCGCGATAATTTTTTGTCTCTAAATACATTGCCATAGGAATGTGTTTTTGATATGTTAACGTTTCAGTGCTCATATTTATAATAAAATGTTTATATCTAAAAGGCAGTGCTCGCTACACGCATATCCTAGTGTTTTATACATATCTAATACATACGAAAAGGCACTACAGAGGCCACTGTCTTATAACTGGTCCACTTTTAAATATATATAATTTATAACTATACAATATGATATGAAGTATAGGTAACATAGATTCACGTAGACTAGAACTTTTAAAACTAATTTATAGGAGATAAAATATTGGGATCCTAAATAATTCCAAAATTGAGTATGATAAATGAGCAAGACATTATTTAACTAAACCTATATACATAAAATGCATTTATTATGTTGTATTATTTAGGACAGATTATATGAAGAGAGTTGATAGAAGAATCCAGTTTAAAATCTTATTTTATTTGCCTGAGAGATTTATCAATAGGTAATGTGTACCTAATTTATTTGACAATTAAATAAACTAAACTTTTAACGTGTTAAGTGTTTTGAATGTTACAATATCAGTGTTAAGGTGCCGGTTCGCAGCCTTCCGCAGGCAGCAGCAGTAGGCGACACTGTCGCCACGACATTACTGCTTTCCATGTATTACTATGAAATACCTTCCGTAGTTAGCTACACATCCCATAGTAATACATATGAACGAGAGAGAAAGAAGTAGTGTCGCGGCGACAGTGTCCCTTGCTGCTGCAGCCTGTGGTCCACTGCGAATCACAGGCAAGAATGCAAGAATATTTATTTTAAGGCTGAAAATGTAAGAATATTTAAATAGACAAAACCGGTATACTTTGGCAGTCCCTAATATACATATGAATAGCACTTGAATATTTAATGGTGGAAAATCTAATGTGTTTTTATTTATAAGTATTTAGTGTAACTATGCAGGTTTGTGTCTTTGAGTACCTACTACGAGTTCTTGACTACATACCCTAATATTGCTCCATGGCTTTGTATATAATTGTATTTAAAGATTATATTGGATCTATACCCTTATTAAAATATTGCTATATGAAAAACATTGCTGAGACACATCCTACCCTGATTACATTAAGAAGTAGAATCCCGATTATGTGTTCACAACTTTACTTTTGATGAACTCTGTAGTCTCTGCCTTTGCACTAGAAAATATGGTTCACAAAGATATTTTTAAAGCGAGGCTGTATTCTATTTTGACCATGTCATACCAGATAATGCAAACCTGTGTCCAATAATTGGGACTCGACTATATATTTCCAATAATGGCATGTTAAACAAGTTCATTATCCTGGCTACTGACCTCCTGGAGCAGGTCCTGTGCAGCGATGGCCTTGAGGACGTTCTTCTTGCTCGTCTCCTGCAGCTCTCCACCGAGGACCAGCTCGTCTAGGATGAAGTATGCCTTCTCGAAGTTGAAGATTATGTCTAATTCACATACCTATGAGGAAAGAACAATAAAGTTTCAATATATTGTAATGAAAAAGAAATCCACCGCTTAGGTTTTAAAAATTTCATGTACCATCTACGGCAAATACTGCATTCTACTTTGTCAGTAGTGGTCCAGAAACAGAAACCTGTTGCCTCAATAATGAACTCTCTTTAAAACAGAATCAAATTAATACTAACACTGCCAAAATATTTGTCCAAGAGTTCCACATAGCGATGGATCAGCTCCAAGGTCAGCAGCTCATTGTCTTCCTGCTCCATGGCACAGCAGAAGTATAGGGATGCATATCTGCAAAACAATTGTGACATAAATGTGATGAAACAATAATGTAGGATTTATTTCATCATCATCAGCCTATAATGTCCCACTGCTGAGCTAGGCTGATATACCACTGCAGATTGGTGGAGGTAGGCTAGTGGTCAACCTATTGTTGGCTTTTCAAGCCACCTAGTAGGCCTCCAACTAACTTAACAATAGTCTAAAACCTGTCACTTCACTACTGACATAAAATAAATGGAAGTTAAATAATTGGACTGTTTTACAAAAAACTTAAATCAAAGCCTGATCTGATGACAATGGGACCAAACGGGAAGTGTACCCTTCCAGTGAAAAAAAGAATTTTCCAAATCGGTTAATAAATGACGGAGTTATGAGGCAACAAACATAAAAAAAAGAAAAACCTTTTTTTGAAGTCGGTTGAAAAGACAATGATCATAATCTATCATATTCAGGGTTAATTTTAATTCACCTGCAATGCTTATTGGGTACTTCAATATATCTTTTACATCTTTAACAAACATATTTACAAATTGTTTTAATCCTTTGACTTGCAGTTACTAAATAACAATTGATTTGTCAGACAGTCAAAGGATTTAATATTGATTCATGTGTCTTGTTAATCTTACTTATTAAATTAAGTAAGGAGCAGCAAAAATAAGCGGACTTACGATTATTACTTTTTTTTCAGGAGGTAAGAATCTAATTTGAAACTGTTAAACATATATGGAAAATGCCCTTTTCTGTTTGAAATTGTATTTTTTTGTATAGGATAGGACCAGTTTTGACTGAAAATATTTTAACTCCAAAGATATGACTGTAAAAAGCAAAAAAATACACCAATCTTGGACAGGTCTGCTTATGTTCGCCTGCTCCTCAATTGTAATAATAACCTTTTATAAACAACTTTGACATCCTTCCACTCTAAGAATGAGCACATCTTGGGTTTTCGAGCTAGCACTGTGGTGATGAGCTCTCGGGTTATTTTCTTCTTCAACTTGTCAGGGTGTGCCACATACCACTTCTGTAGTCTCAACTTGCCTTGTCGGCTAAATAGCAGCATGAATTGCATCTGAAATTTAATAAACAATATGTACTCGGGTAATATACCTGTGTACCTACCGATGGGTTATCATTCCGTATTGAGACGTTGACAGTGACAATAAGGCTCAGTACCATTTGTGTATGCTTGGGCCAGAACTGATTTTACTCACGCACACAGTAAATTTTTTGCTTCACTTTCTTATAAGGTGACACACCGTCTTGATTTTTTTTATATGTCTATGGGTACAGATCCAATCAAGTGGTAATAAGTAACGTTGGAAAAAGAAACATGTAATCATATATCAGATGTCTACATATGATAGGTTCCGACGAAGCCGGGCATAAGAAATTATTAAGTTTACGTGTCAAATACCAGATAATATATAGGAAATTAATACTGTTATGGTTTATGTACGATTTCGTCTAAATCAAAATTGTTATACGTATAGGTACCACAGATTCCAGTGAATTTCGTTTGCTTGATTACTCACCATTTTGTCTAAATATTTTCACACAAACTTGTAGAAAATGGAATGTTCTTTGTTATTTATCAGTGAAATAATGTATTACATTATTTTTTCGTTCAATGGATAAAAAATAAAAAAATGCAGTTTTTTCAATAGACAGATTGGTAGCATGACGTGACTGACGTGACATCAGTGCTGCCAACTCTTCTAACCAAAAAGGAGCTGCCACTGGCTGCCAGTACCTTGAAAAAGCGCTAGATCGAGCTAAATACTGTTTAGACGATAAATAAATGACAAAAATAGACCGCAGTTGGGAAAAACCCTAAATTCAGCACCAAATTCAAACTGTGACTTAGCTCCCAATAAATTGAAGTGACTTCCATGCATTTTTTTATAAAATTTCGCAATTAAGTAATTTTTTTTAATTTAGAAGATTTAGTTAATGTATTTGTAATTTCATCATCATCTGTTTTTTGGGACTTTTTCATAAGCCTGTGATATGATTTCATTTGCTCCAAATGCACAGGATAGTCAAACTTTGTCAGTTTTCGACACAATGAGAAGTTTTCTTGTAGGTATTTAAAGAGTTGCTGCAAAATAACTAGGTAGCGCTGTCAGCACCAAATTGAATTGTCAAATCAAAATATGCTGTCACATAACTTAAGTGTTGCCACATAGGCCAACAACGGAAGGTGTCCATCCTTTTTAATTCAAAATCGTCAATTGAAAACAAAATATATACAGATTTCTTTTATTAAGTGTTAATTGATATTAATGGCAACCATGACATTGATTAAATGAAACCAAATTTCAGAGGAGCAAAACTTAATTTTCGTTGCTTTTTGGTAACAGCCTGTTTTTTTTCGTCCGAAATTAGTAATAAGAGGCGGCAACACTGGTATGAGTGGATGTTTGTTTGCGTTGTTTGTTTTGTTGTGGAAGTCACGCTAAGGATTATTTGTTTCTATCATTGTTTTGATATTCCACAATATTCTATTACTCCGATAGTGGCGTTGAGTCGAGCATCCGCTCCTCCGTGACTATCGTCGACCTATCTTCTTTACCTGAAAAGTTGTTCAGTGAAACATTAGATATGTCAAATGTTTGAACTGAACAACTTTTCAGGTACAAATTTGTTGTATAAGATAGTATGAGTTTCTTGCCGGAAGTCTTCTCAGTTCAAGTGTATTATGAACCGTTAGTAGAATCAATTTGTAACGTTCGTAAGTGCCTTATTAGGACCTAAATTGAATGAACGATTTTTAAATGTTGTATTTTAATAACTGTAGGTAAGTACCTGATTTTCCATAATTTTTCTGAGCACCTTCTGGATCAAAATATACATCATCTTCTGGATGAGATTCTACAGCCAAATTTAATGAAGAACTTGCGGTTGGTTGAGGTGTTATAGGAGGCGTAGACCATGGAAAAATAGACGGTACTACATTTTTTTTCAAACTGCATTTTTGACCTAATAGAAATAATTATGTAAGTACATAAGTAGGTATCTAGTAGAAAAGATTAGTTATTTTATTGTTTCACAAATAATAAGAAGTCGCAATCTAGGTACCTGATTGAAAATCGCTAGCCTTAAAATGATTAGGACATAAGCATGAATATTGTTTCAAATGCCATCCAATTTTGCGTTGGACATCCACCCTTGTTGATCTTATCCACTGTGACCTTAGTGGTTCATCAGTTGGAAATGCAAGACGTCCCTTATTGGTACAATTCACAACTGCACAAACACGCATTTTCAATAGTTTTCAAATCATTCAAATCTAAGCTAAATTTCACAAAAGTTTTGAACAAAACACATATGATAGTGACATAATACTAGTTACAGACGATCCGACTGTCGGACGTCTGATGGTCAGGGCCGTGTGTAGCGCGGCAGGACTCTAAGTATATACTGTAGTCTTTGGGCAGGACGTTAAAAGCTTCCAACCGGTATTAGTAATAATTATGAGGGTCCTGCCGCACTACACACGTTCCTACGGCAGGACGTACCTTGGCCGTGTCTCCTGCGTTATAATAAAAATAGGAGTCCGACATTGGAACGTCTGTTACCAGTATAAAGCCAAACAGTTATGGGCTGCGTTCAGTAACTACGCCGTGTGATCGCCCGACGATCATCGTAGCGTTCAGTAACAGTTCAATAACATGTGTAGTAACTGAACGCACCCATGAAGTTACATAGTTTTTTTTTTTTATTGAACTGACAGCAAGATAGTTCGTTTCAGTCATATTAACGCCATCTATTGAGACTTAAAGAAAAGAAAATTTAATACCTACAAGAAAACTTCTCATTTTGGATTGTTGAAAAAGCGCTAGATTTAGCGCTAGGCGCTAAAAGAAGCTGTGCACAAAAAAAGCGCTAGATCTGGCTCCGAAAGCGCTAAGTTGGCAGCACTGCGTGACATGAGCATGACAATCAGGATGGCCATCTCAAAAATGAATCTGCCCGGCACTGGCAAAAAATCTGCCAAACGCGACTTTGACTTTTTGGCGGGAACTTGCAGAGTGACTTTGCGTTTTCATTTTTATTTTCATAAATTTGTGTATTTTGAGTTTTATTGGTATTTTTGGTGGTATTTTACCCAATAAAGATCATCCATGTGCACCAGTGAAGTGAAATGAAATGAATTATGTGTATGGTTTTTCAAGTTGTCACAACAAAGTCCTAAATTTTTTCGTATGGTATTGAATGATCTTAGCTTTCATTAATATTTTTTTAATAGATCTTCTTAAACCGTTACTTATTTCATTAATTCTTTCTTCTTAGCGTAGGGTTTATTCTCTTTGCTTTCTGCAACTTGTCATTCAAAGTCAAAATATAAAAAGTCTAAATATACCTGTGAAGTGAAATATACCTACATATATTACTTATCGCATACTATTTATAAATTAAAACTTATTTAGTTTTGTACATATTTGTTAAATCTTTAGCAGGCTTCGACAAAATATTTTATTTACATGCCTTACTTCACATTCATATTTTAGTAGAAAAGTTATAATAATGGTTAAAAAGGCTAAAAACTCTTCATGCCCAATTTTCTATTACAATTGCTGCTTTTGCATACCTATAAAAATAGGAATCTTTATTATTGCAATATTGGGATTACTACCCGCTTCAGTCTGCTTATTTTTTACTACTCCAGTTGGTGTGAAATTCCTCCAGGAAAAGGGGTTACAGAAGAAGGAATTTATTGCAGTAGCAAGTGTTTACGGTGCCTTAGGATGTATTGTTACCTCGGGACATATTCTTTTATTTGTAGCAAATTTAACACGTCTGAGAAAACTATTTGTTATGTACTTGTGGGCTGTGACAGTTTATATAATTGGTAGTATAATATTAACAATTTTTATATGTATACAAGCTATAAAATCAAATCATGCAATGTTCAGCATTATATATTTTAGTATAGCTCTTCTTTATAAAATAGTTTTAATATATTTTTGGATGATTGTACACAGTCAACTAATCATAAATAAAAAAGAAACAAATGTTGTTAATATTCAAATTACAATAATCTAAAACCAAAAAATTGTAATACCTCCCTTTTTTATTGTAAAGTTTTGAATTTATATAAATGATTATTTTATAACACTCTTCAAAAACTCGCAATTACGCACTCATTACTGATTATTTAACTGATATGATCCCGCGGTAATGTGCGCGTTCTTGAGAGCAAGCCCGTAGCCAGGATCATTGTTCAGGGGGTTGGGGGGGGGGGACATATACATATCAATATTATAAAATGTGAAAGTAGCCAGTTTAAAACCATACAGTCTGTATGATTTTAAACCATTGCCTGGCTTTTGGCGAACTACATTTATAAAAAGTCAAATAGTGACAGTGACAGTTGATGTTGACTGCCTGTCATAATACGTCAATATTTTTCATGTGGGTGTCAAAAAGACAGGGCTGCCAGGTTATATAATTACGTACTAAAATAGTATAGAATAGAAAGAAGAACAATATTTCGTTTATACTTTACCTACTATTCTCGTGGCATTCTATACAAAACCATAGAAAAATACGTAAGTAAATCTATTTGAATACATTTACGTAACAGTTTTTTTTTGTATTTGTTGTTTATATACTCATTGGTTGCTTAAATAAAACGAAACAACCACAGAAACTAGTTTGTGCACAGAAACAACGAACAATGCCGAGGGGACTAATTTTATAAATTTATTTTAAATTCTTTTCTAATTTTAACATGTTAAGTTGTATGTACACATCATATTGAATTATTATATACCCATAAATTTACATTAATTAAAAACGAAACATGACATTGGCGCATCAAAATGTCGATAGTGGCAAAATATTGCATAGATTTTTACGATTTTGTTTTTTTTTTCGTACACCAGTTTTTTCAGCAACTTGAAACTTTGTGTAGAGACTTCTAATAATGCTGACTGCCTATGTCACAGGCTTACCTAGTATAGGCATTAGATGCTCAACCGAGCAACTATTATTACTAGCTGGAAACCACAAACTACCAAGAGAACTAAGGTTCTGGAAACCTTTCTATTGTAAAAGTATATCTACATAATTATGTCATATTGGCTGCAATTTTGTATTTTTTTTTTGTCGTGATTAAATATTATTAATATTATTAATGTGACCTTCCTGTAAAAAAATATGAACTCCCAGATCACTGGACGTCAAAGTAATATAACCCATAGAAATAAGCTGTATAATTTAAAAAATGTACTGGCATCCCTGACTGAATAAAATCCAAAATAAACTTGGTCTTTCAAAACATAATACATATTTTGCTTTATTTCAGCTATATTGAAGAAAGTATGGTAAGAATCTATGAATTCTTCTTTTATATACGTTATGTCTTCAATGATAAGTTAGATTTTCGAAGAGTTTATTGTGTATTCAACAGGCAGCCTGCTATCCATTTCCTACTTTTAGAATTTTCATTTTTTGTTATTCCCATCTTACCACGCTTTCTAGAAGACTATTTGAAATAATTTTATTTTAAATCATTACTTTTACTCTTATTTATCTAGTGCCGTCACATTTTTATGCTATGATTTTGTTTATAATATGTATTGTATCATAGGTCCTGTTAAAAATTATATATAATTGTAACATTTATAAAACACAGCTTTACAATTAAAATCTATTACCAAATGAGAATTAAAAACAATGTAGGTACCTACAGGTACCTATAGGTGTACCTACCTACTCCTTTACACATATTAGTAATTGTATGGTTTTCTTTCTAAGGCATCAGGCTCAGCAGCTGGTGGTACCGACAGTGAATGCGAGGGGGAGGAACAAGAAGACCCTTCTTCATCCTCATTAGTTAACGAAGAGCTGGAGGTCACCAGTACTCTCGATATTTTGAATTTAGAAGATGGTTCTCAGGTACTTATATTTATTTTATTGAACTTTGTTATTTTCATCTTAGGTACTTCCACAGTCGAGCTGCTTTGAAAACAAATAAACTATAAGCTCTAGCTCTCTCACAATATCAAGTGGTGAAGCCAAGTTATAAATAATTAAATAAATATCCTGGGACATTCCTCACACACAATATAATACATATACTAATTTTTGTTTGTAAATACATACTTCATATACATAATTACACCCATACTCAGGACATACAGACATGTTCATTCAAACAAATGCATGACCTTTGCGGGAATATAATCCAAAACCGATAAAGTTGATAAATAATTGCATTGTTTCAGAATATATCTGATAAAGATGAGCTATCGGCTTTCAGACAGCAATGGCATAGAGAGCTGGAGTCCACTCCCACTCGTCAGAGGAACCCTGAACCTCTGCCAGAGGAATCTGTACTTGTTGCTGATGAGGAAAAGGTATTAGGGCTGTGTCCCAAAAAGGTGGTTATTTGTGCTGATTCTCTTTACAACAATATTAATCTAGGCCCACTCTATCTCATTCTATTAAAGAATGGGATTCTTTGAAAGTGATTCTTAACTCTTCAAAAGTGGTTTTCAAGTAAACCATGGACATGTAACAAAAAGCTAAGCATTCTTACTTTAAATATCTTTAAAAGTGGTAAATAAGATGTAGAGAAGAAGTGGTAGAAGTGGAATGTCAAAGTGTAATTTTTTCAGAATAATTCCAGTGAAGACGAGCTGTCAGTGTTTCGGCAGCAGTGGCAGAGGGAGCTGGAGTCCACTCCCACTCGGGTGAAGAATCCTGAACCACCGAAAGTGGTGGACGAACCACTGACTGATGAAGACAAGGTATGTAGCTCAATTACATGACAAGGTGAATGACAAGGTTTGGGAAGTAGTCTTATTTTCACGCATCGGCTCGCGAAGGACGAGCTCGCCTTTAACTTCGTTAATCATAGATTGCAACCTCACCATGGAAGTGATGATGCGGCCGAAGGTAAAAGCCTAGAAGGAACTGGCTCTGAATAGCAACTGTAGGAACACTCCGATAGGCGCTTAGCGACAGATTTTCAACTTGAGGGTGGTAGCCGACCAGATGGGATCTATAGAGTACCCTACAACCGTGCTATGGTTTCCTCACGATGTTTTCCTTCACCCACCGAAAGTTCAAGCTCATTGTAGGATTCGAACCCGGGATCTTCGTCTCGGTATCCGCCGTCACTACCACTGAGCTATCATCGCCTTAAAATAACTCCATATAGGACGCGCGTCCCACGCGAGAACCAACGGTACTGATTGGCATACATGAGATATAATCAGTAATTCTTTCCTTTTATACTATTAAGGTAGCAAACAGATATAGGAACCGCCTGATGGTAAGCGCGCGTTGTCAAAATGTCGACACTAAAAAATCTTAGGTTGCCTCAAAAAAAAACGGCCAATTGCGAGTCGGAAATTCGGAATCACACAAGAAGGGTTTCGGGGTCCGCGGACTCAACCCCATAACACAAGAAGGGTTATAAACTAAATCTTTATATATACAATTCTACTGTACGTGTGTATATCACTGAATTCCTCCTAAACGGCTGCGCCCTGGATGGTTTAGATTCACCAATCAGCCCGGTAGATGGCGCTGCAGTCGGTATCTAGGTTATATAATCGACTGCAGCGCCACCTGCCGGGCTGATTTGTGAATATAAACCATCCAGGGCGCCACTCAAACGCATACAAATAAAATCATTCACATCAATCCAGCGGTTTAGGAGTTCAGTGACATACACACGTACAGTAGAATTAACTCCCTGGATGGTTTAGATAGGGTAAGGTAGGGTAGGGTAGGGTAGCATCACGCGAACGAAGTCGCGTCGGGCAGCTAGTGTATTTATATATTTCATTATTTATTGTTATAGCGGCATTAGAAATACACATTCGGTGAAAATTTCAACTGTCTAACTATTGTGGTTCATGGGATACAGCCCACTGACAGACAGACAGACGGATGGATAGCGGAGGCTTAGTAATATGGTCCTGGTGGCACCATTTGGGTAGGGAACCATACCCAAATAAGATCACTTGTCTCCTCCAGTCTGATAAAAGCTATCATCTCTATTGTGTAGGCAAAGCAGCTGTTCCTCAGCGGCGTGGAGCTGGAACGCAGCGGGAAGCTGTACGAAGCTATACAACACTACAAACGAGCGATGCAGATTGTACCCGACGTGGAGACGCGCCTTTATGAAAATGAGTTCAGGGCTGATACGCCTCAAGGTAAGAAGTGGAAATTGGATTTTTTGGTGGGAACTTGCAGAGTGACGTTGCGTTTTCATTTTTATTTTCATAAATTTGTGTATTTTTGGTGGTATTTTACCCAATAAAGATCATCCATGTGCACCAGTGAAGTGAAATGAAATGAATTATGTGTATGGTGACTTTATGGTGAAGTTGTCTCAAAATGTCCGTGAAGAGTTTTAGTACAATGACCACCATTGTAGTAAAACATGCCTTTTATGGACGGTGACTGACTGAGAACTATAATGTGAAAGTGATTTATTGAGACTGGAAACTTTAATATAACTCGACACTGGCAGAAATGAGACCTACTTTGGGCTTGGTTGCCAAACTTAAAAATAAGAAGAAGAAGAAGTGGAAATTGACGGAATATATTTCAACCAAAATGAACGTCATTGCGCTTCTTTGGGTTTATTGTTCGATGTCAAAATCAGATTTTTGTAAATAGCTGATGTATAAGATGTTTAAACCAGAGGAATCGGAGACAGAAGAAGTGTTGCCGGCAGACAATGCTAATGGCAGCGATGATGATGATGAGGATGCGGTGGAGGGCGAGGACCTGCTGGCGCGGCTGCAGAGGATCCTCGCCAGGAAGGGCACCTTCTGCGAACCGGCCTACTCTACTAAGGTAAGATTGATTTGTATCAACGTAGCTGTTCATTGAGCGAATTAGCCCGCTCGTAATTTTTATTGGCAAGTTAGTAGACTTGTAAAACCTATGACGCTAGGCTTTTTTTTATACGACTAAGTCGGTGAACAAGCATACGCCCCGCCTGATGGTAAGCGGTTACCGTAGCCATATGGACGCTTGCAACACACGAATCATCGCTCACGCGTTACCGACCTTTCCCCCCTCCCCAATGAGCTCTGGCGACCTTACTCACGCGCAGGAACACAACTTTTCACAACACAAAGTTATTTTCAAAGGTATTCTCTAAGGTGGAGGTACTTCCCCAGTCGATCTGCTCTTTGAGCGAATAAACGCTATGCTCTACCTCTCTTTACGAGTTTTACTAATCTTGCTTTAAACCATGTTATATAATAAGACAATATATATATAATGTTGTTTATGTGTAGAGTGGTCACATATCGTGGCTGCCGTACGAGGTGATGGTGGTAATGCTCCGGTGGGTAGTGAGTTCGGAGCTGGACGCGGCGTCGCTGGAGCGGGTGGCCGCCGTGTGCCGCGGCTTCTACGTGCTGGCTAGGGAACCTGACTTGTGGAGGGCCTTGTGTGTCAAGTGAGTCAACATATACAATCAATATCCTGGGACCATCTAGGATAATATTCCGAGTACCGAGCAATTAAATTCCGCAACATGTCAGTGATTTTGCACTGATTTTAATCAGTAAGGACCAAACTGCATCGTGTGTTCTTGAATTGGCCAATCAGAGCGCATGTGTCCTTGGCTTAGCGGAATAGATTTCAAGTAAAATTAACGTCATTGCGTTTCTTTGGGTTAATTTTTCGATGTCTGGGACACTGTTTAGCCCTTTGATATAGCCGCTTCTGCTGTAGGGTCGGGTGTTTTGAGGAAACAAATAGCATCCTTTGATATTAATGGGTAGTAAAATACACTTCACACACATTTAAACAATTAAACAATTTAGTACATTACTGATAATAAGTGAATTATTGTTGACTATCTTGGTAGGTTATAGAGGGGCGTCCATTAATCACGTGAGTCCTGAATAGCAGGGGAGGGGTTCGGATAATATCACGACATATCACGGTAGGGGGAGAGGGGGTTCGGATAATATCACGAATAATCACGGTGGATGGGGGTGAAGGTCTTGAGGCCATATCACGTGTATTTTTATGACGCTCCCACGCTCATCTATCCACGCAATAAAATCAAAGATTGCACTTGCTTGCCAAAGGTTTGGAACTCACTTCAGGGGTCTGTATTTCCTTAAACCTTTAACCTAGATGTAGATGGTCTACAAGGCTAGACGGAACAGGCATTCTCTGGGTAAGCGTGCGACATCTTCAGCCTTGTGACTCCTCCTGGGGTCACTCGACCATCGAACCTAAACCAGGGGTCGGCAACCTGGGGCTCGCGAGCCGCTTGCGGATCTTTCGATGTAAATTTGCAGCTCTTCAGATCCATACGCAAAAAATAATAATTTTACCAAAACCCTTCAAAATCATGCAATCGATCCATTTGGAGTGCTGATGATCTTCAAGTTGACATAGGTATTCGTGCGAGCAAGCGTTTTCTTGCATGAATAAAATAATAAAAAACAGTTTTAGACAGCCACAAAAAAAAAATGGCTCTTTAAAAACAGGGAAATTTTGAAATTTGTAAATTTTGGCTCTTCTGTTTGAAAAGGTCGCCGACCCCTGACCTAAACCCATTGAACATAAAAAAGCAAGCATTAATTGACGCAGAGTATCCAACCTGCACGAATAATTACTAGGCGCTCATATAGGTACTACATATTCTTAGCGACAGTCAGGCTGCAATCAAAGCCATGGCATCCTACAAAGTGGACTCCAGACTTGTTCTGGATGCTGTCCAAACCCTAAACAGGCTTGGGACGCATAATCAAATCCGCTACCTGCTTGGGGCCTTTACTGGGCACTTTGGAACCAACGACATGCTCATGAAGATGGGTCTAACCGCGACACCCATGTGCAGGTTGTGTGGGGAGCATACGGAACGCATGGAGCACCTTCTGTGCACATGCGATGCACTGGCTGGTAAGCGAATGAGTCTCCTAGGGATCGGATATCCAAAACCAGAAGACTAGGCTCATATCTCCTAGCCTCGTTGTAAAACTCATGAAAGGAGTTTTCTACGAGACTGGGGAGGAGTAATTTATCTAGGGGACCACAATAGATCCCAATGGGTCGAAGTGTCCGAGTTATTTCTCGGCCCCTGCACAAGATAAGATAAGATAGGAACTACATAAATACTTATAGGGAAGTTCTTTTTGTGGTGCGAGACAACGATGATGCCGAGTGACTGGATGATAATGAATTAAATCTTAAGTGGTGCTAACTGCTGAGGAACATGATGCTTGTCCACTCCTCACCATTGAAGACAGCAAAGTAAACCCATGGTGGCTCTATTTAATAAAACATTTTTGACTATCTTTTCTTGTTTTTGAGGCCGGTTAAAAAATACACGTGATTTTGGTAGGGAGGGAGGGGTAACCTAAAACCTCACCATATATCACCAGAGGGGAGAGGGGGGTCAAAAAGTGGTCTAAAAAACCCCTAGCCACTACCTTTTTGTACTTTATTACGTTTATTTAATTAAAATTGACAATACCTTTTGGCTTTTTGAGTGGCCGTACTTAAATAAGAACTTGATAGAATTTTCGATTGATTAAGCACTTTTCTGTTAGCGTAAGTTGCGCGTCAGTATGTATATTTTTCTAGTCATGTGACACGTGCGACCGCCTTGACCACACTGCAATTTCACGACATACATTTAACATTATGTTTTTCTTTCGTTAGCAGTTGTTCACTTGCTGCCTAAATATTTTGTATATCGCCGATTTTAAAGTCTCGTCAGTTTAGCTGCAATTATATTGGTAATATTTCAAAACTATGATAACCCTAAAAATATTTAGGCAGCAAGTGATTGCTGCCTAAATATTTTGTATATCGCCGATTTTAAAGTCTCGTCAGTTTAGCTGCAATTATATTGGTAATATTTCAAAACTATGATCGGTTTTCCTTAAGATAAGAAGGTCTATATAGTGGTATCGTTGGTTATAGAACATGGGGTATAGAATGCGGCACTCCCCGCGCGTCTGGCTTCACCTCCTGGCGCCACATGTACGTGGAGCGACCGCGGCTGCACCTGCACGGCTGCTACATCAGCAAGACCACCTACCTGCGCCACGGGGAGAACTCCTTCCAGGACCAGTTCTACAGGCCCTGGTACCTCATCGACTACTATAGGTACCTTAGGTATGTATGTCATATACAATACAACAAGGGCTCGTGTATACAATGAATGCTTCACCTCCTGCGACCGCGGCTGCAACTGCACGGTTGCTACTGCACGGTTGCTACCACACCAAACTTATGGAAAAAATTAGGTATGAATTCTTTAAGGCGATGATAGCTCAGTGGTAGTGGCGTCGGATACCGAGATGAAGGTCCCGGGTTCGAATCCTACAATGTGCTTGAGCTTTCGGTGAAGGAAAACATCGTGAGGAAACCATAGTACGGTGGTAGGGTACTTTGTAGTACCCGTCTGGCTGGCTACCACCCTCAAGTTGAAAATCTGTCGCCAAGCACCTATCGGTGTGTTCCGACAGCTGCACTTGAGAGCCAGTTCCTTCTAGGCTTTGTGTGCTTACCACCTTCGACCACATCATCACTTACCGTGGTGAGATTGTGGTCAAACACAAGCCGATACACAGTAAAAAAAAAAAGTAATATATTTTAATCTGAAACTTTTTATAGAGAGTCTATACCGAATGCAGTCTTCACCCCTTTTACACACGTTGTATAAGTAATAATGTACGTCAGGTTCTTCCCGGACGGGGTGGTCCTGATGTGGACGACTGCGGAGGAGCCGCTGGCGTGCGTGGCCGCGCTCAAACATCGACACAACAAGAACTCGCTCGGGATACTCTCGGGACACTACCGCCTCATTGGGAATAAGGTAACATTTACTTATACACGTGTTATTTTTTTCTATCCAGCATGGGTAAGGTCTGATCTACAGGTCTTTGACAAAAACGCTGAACCATGAGATGAATTTTGTAGAAATTAAAAAATACGTCATAATAAGAAACAAAATTATGTAGTTTTGACAATGGTGCCGAATCTGCCCGGCAGATGATGCTGCAGTCGGTATCTAGGTTATATTTATCGATCGCCGTCGCTATCGCCATCTGCCGGGCTGATCTGTGAATCTAAACCATCCAGGGCGCCACCCAAACGCACACAAAAAAAAACATTCAAATCGGTCCAGCCGTTTAGGAGGAATTCAGTGACATACAGACGTGCAGTAGAATTTTATATATAAAGATTTATCTTGACCATTTTTTTAATAAAATGTATCATCCTGCGTTAAGTTTGACGAGTTGGAGCAGATCTAGCACGGAATACATTGTGATTAGTCTTAAAAATGTGTCCCTAGTATTCTGACAAGCATTAAAAGGTCAATTGTTATTGTTCTATCAACTTTTGACCAACATTGGTGCTGTTTCTGTTGTTTACAACTAAACTTATTTAGTCTCACCATGTCTCTTTCTAACTAAGATACCAGCAAATACCAAATACCAGCTGGAGGCCCTTGACTCAATAGACCGTCGTGCTAGGAGACTAGTCGGCGATGTTTCGCTAACTGAGGCGAAATTAACGAGCCTTGAATATCGGCGTAAGGTTTCGTGTTGGTCGGTCTTCTATAGGATATATTTTGGAGAGTGTGCTACAGTATTGTTCAATCTAATTCCTCCATCCTCATTTCTCCACCGAAACACAAGACGCCGGGAGAATTTCCACCCATACGTAGTTGACATCCCGCGTACCCGGACACAACGCTTCGCTTCATCGTTTCTTATACGAACAGCAAAGGAGTGGAACTCTCTTACGGGATCTGTGTTTCCCGAGACCTACAACCTAGATGTATTCAAGGCCTTTTCTGAATAGGCTTTTTCTGGGTAAGCGTGCTACATCCTCGGCCTCGTCATAACTCCTCATGGGGTCAGTCGAATGTCAAACGCAAGCCCATTTAACATAAAAAAAAGAACATAAGAAAAGGATGCAAGAAATTTAGTCCAGTCAAATTAGTCCAATGCTAGTCTTCAATATAAATTTAGTCGCCATCTATCGCGGTTACGTCTAAATACCCGCAAATGAAGACGGCTAAGACTAATTTGACAGCTTTAAATATGTTCTATCCTTTTTCAATAATGTTCGTAAGACAGAGATGGAATGTGAATAAAATTAATTTTGTGCGATTTACAACAGAATCGGCACAAATATCCAATCCCATGTATTTATCCAGGTGGTGATAGTGATAAGGAAGTCGAGCACCGAAAAGAAGCCGGCACAGTCGTCTAACACGCGGTTCCGCTCGCGACGCAAGGAGTTCGAGCAGCAGGAGCAGAGCTTCCACATGGTAACTATCACCCGAACATCACATCATCATCAGCCTATAATGTCTGAGCACATGCGTCCTGCACACAAATCAGGGTGAAAGGGAATGGGCAGATACTCCACCACGCGTGCCCACTGCGGATCGGTGGAGGTAGGGTAGTGGCCAACCTACTGTTGGAGTTTCCATGCCGCCTATGAGGCTTCCAACTAGTTTAACGGCTATCACAATTAAGTGATAACCGGCGCCAACGGCTTTACGTGCCTTCCGAAGCACGGAAACGCTCGATTTGAAATACCACTAGTCGGTCACCCATCCAAGTACCGACCACGTCGGTGGTAGCTTAACTTGCCGATCGATTAAGAACGGCTTGTCATGCTCCACCAAGAGCTTTTGCAGGAACACAACGTTATTTGGCTGCGGTGTTCTGTAAGGTGGAAGTACTTCCTCAGTCGAGGTGATCTTTGAGCGAATAAACGCTTTGCTCTACCTCTCATAAACTTGACTTCATTATATTATATTTTTTCAAGGAATTAGAGCTGCACAACGTGCGTTCCCGGCGAAATTTCCAGCTGCAATGGCGCCGGTACTCAGTGTGTATGCGTCGGGACCAGTGGACGCATTTCGAGCTGTCTCCCTCCAAGTTCCCGCCCTTCAGCTTCAGCCGCGTGAGGAACTACACCGCAGAGACGCACGGGCCGCTGCTCTGTACATACGCTTACACTTAGGTACGTATACTGTAAAGTGGACGCATTTCGAGCTCACTCCCTTCAAGTTCCCTTCAGCTATTCCCACAACTGACTTAAAACTCTCCACTTACTCTCAGTTCTTCTGATTTTATTCGGTCATACACGAAACGCATTGATTGTCGCCTTATAGACCTCTAATCGTCTGCTATTTGGCTGGTAGTTGGCCGATCAATCATCGTCTTCTCAAAATCGCAATTTCTATAGTGCCTTGGTCTATACCAGGGTTTCTTAAAGTGGGGTCCGTAGCATGTGTACAAAAATGTCAATAAAAACAAAAACTCGCAATCGATTGAACGTCGCAGATGACATGCGCCTTGCCTTGTCGAAGACAATACCACAATTTAACGTTCTCATTGAGGCCAAACAGGAGCACCCTTCTCATTAACTTTGTAGTAAGTGTAATTAAAGTACTAATAAAAGTAATTTTTATTAATATGAATAAGGCTTTTTTTCATTTCCTAAAATATTTTTGACAGGATTCCGTGGATTTGTTTAAATTGTGAAAGTGGTCTGTAAATGCAAAAAGTTTAAGAAACCCTGGTCTACACTCTGTCTTCCTGCCTCGATAGATGCTTTGTCCACGCATTATTGCGAAAGAGACACTACAACTAAGTGTCGTTATTTTTTTTATTAAGTCCTCCATTTTTTGTGTCTAAATTACACAGTCATTTTCTTTTCCTTCAGATATGCATCACACTGCGATAAAGTGCGTCTACGTTTAAAATAAGTACCTAAATCACGGATAGATGTTAAGCGATGTCTATGAGCTATTTAATATGTAAAATGCGAAGTTATGACTTCAATCTAGTTTTTGATGACGGTTGCTATTTGCTTTAATAATGCTGTCAATTTTGGTCTAGCGTGAGATGATAGTTTTTTACTAAGTACATACACTTTGAAAATTAGGGTTAGTATAGATAATCCCCCTTACTCATAAAGCGCTATTTAACTAATATACTGTTTAAAGGGTCACGTAAATAAAGCCACATTTTTTGACGATGACAATACTGTGATATTATTTACGCGACCCTTTAAACAGTATATTAGTTAAATAACGTTTTATGAGTAAGGGGGAATATCGCTAACGAGTGTACCTGCGCAGTTAATGTGTTTTCCTTGCGCAGCAAAAATTGCCAAACAATCTTGTACCTTATAATAGTTATGTATAAGATTGTTAATAAATGTTGTTATGCTTTTCGAATGATATCGGGAACTCTCCGTTCTTGTATTCACACGTAGTTTCTTGTGATATTTAATGTGTTGACTAGTAGTAGCCATACATTCTTGCACGGTTTTATTAATGGCACGTATAAAAATGTAAGTAAAAATCTTCATCCACGCTAGATTTATAGGCTTTAGCCTGTGTTCAGACACGGCGATAATCGCGCAGTTCCAGGTTCGAACGGTTCACGCAACGCAACTGAACGCTCTCCTGGAGCTTTGTAGTAACAGAGCCGCGCGGGGGCCGCACGATGCGGAACCGTGCGGTTACCGCCGAGTCTGAACAAGCACTTAATGTTAAAAAAAAGTAGCTAAAAGCAACAATACTTAAATATAAGAGGGGCCCATAAATAATGCCTCAAATGTTTTGATTTCTAGCCGACTTCAAAAAAAGGAGGAGGTTCTCAACAATTCGTTGTTTTTTTTTTATGTTTGTTACCTCATAACTCCGTCATTTATTAACCGATTTGGAAATTATTTTTTCTGTCTGGAAGGGAACACTTCCCGTTTGATCCCATTGTCATCAGATCAGGATTTGTGTACTTTGAAGTCGGTTTAAGTTTTTTGTAAAACAGTCCAATTATTTATGTACGTTCAACAATAACTATACCCTATTTGAAATACAAAGTACCGGGAGACGTTTAAGAATGTCATTGGAAAATCATCTTATTGCTTTATTTAATTTGACGGGCTGGTTTGGTTGGTTAAGATTCCACCTATCGCGTCGCAAGTCGTGGGTTTGATTCCCGCACAGGACAAGCATTTGTGTGCATGAACGAACATGTCTATATGTCCTGAATCTGGGTGTGATAATGTATATTAAGTATGAATTTACAAATAAAAATGTATTATATCAGTAATTTGGTTCTAAAGTACAAGTTATGCTTAGTTTGTGATCAGATAGCCGTGTGTATGATAATATTATTGGATCGTACAGATGTTTTTTTTTTATTTTTTTTTAAATCTTATTATGTTTTTTTGGTTAATTTTTTGTGACATTATTAAACGTCATCGGGGACTTTGTATTTGGAAAAGCGTATGTTGGTGTATTTTGTTATTAAATTCGAATCATCATGTCAATTATTTACGGGTGTTCTAATTATTTAATAATTGACATGATTACACAGTAAATGCATATATAAATTTATGGGCTGAAGAAAATTTTGATATACTAATAACAGAGGCTATGAAAGCAGACCACTCGCTCCACAACGCCTACAACAGAAAAAAATATAATGATAATAATGACTATGTCACAAAAAATTTCACGCGTCTCATACATCGAGGAAAAACACGCGAAGCCCTAAATTGGTTATTGACAAAAGATACAAGCAAAATCCTTAAACCTGAAGACGAAATTGACGTAACGGGGAAAACGGTCATGGATATATTGCATGAGAAGCACCCTCCTGGATTTAATCCTGATTCAAGACTATTTACACTACCTGACGGCCTCACCGAATTGACTCCATTACTAGAAGTAGACATAACTAGCGAACATGTGGAATCAGTTGCGAGAAAATTGCATGGTGGTGGAGGCCCAACAGGCACCACATCAGAAAATTGGAAAGATTACTTGTTACGATTTGGAGAAGCAAGCCTGCATTTGAGGATTGCAGTAGCACAATTAACAATGCATTTAAATAACAATATTGTACCATGGACCCAAATACAAGCCCTTATGTCAAGTCGACTCATAGCCTTAGACAAATGCCCAGGTGTGAGACCGATTGGCATTGGCGAATGCCTACGCAGGATCTTATCCAAATGTATGATTTTAGTCACCGGGTCTGAGGTCACCGAAGCCTGTGCTCAATCGCAACTTTGTAGTGGACTAAGCTGCGGTATCGAAGGTGCTATACACGCAATGAATGAACTTTTCCAAAAAGAATGCCAACCAGGCTCTAACTGGGGAATGCTACTCGTCGATGCAAATAATGCCTTTAATTCTATGAATAGACAGTTAGCTCTCTGGCAAGCAAGAATATATTGGCCACATTGCGCTCGTTTCTTATACAACACATACAATGGTCACGCAGAACTTGTAATACGTGATTCCGATATGAGATTATACAGCAAAGAGGGAGTAACCCAAGGAGATCCACTTGCCATGCCATTGTACGCCCTTGCAACACTACCCATAATAAATAAACTAAAAAAAGAACAAGCAACTACCCAATGCTGGTATGCTGATGACTCTTCCGCCCAAGGCAAACTAAAAAACCTACGTCATTGGTGGGATACAATGAGTAAAATAGGCCCAGAATATGGTTACCTTCCTCAAGACAAAAAATCATATCTAATAATTTCCGAGAACGACAAGCAAACAGCTCAACAGATTTTCAAGGGGATTAACGTAAACATCATAACTGGATCACGCTTCCTTGGTAGTTATATTGGCGAAGGAAAAGAACACTTTGTAAACAAGAAAATTAAAAACTGGCAATCTACAATAGAAAAACTTTCACTTATCTGTAAAGACTCACCCCAAGCCGCTTACACTGCCCTCACCAAAGCAGTTCAATTTCAATGGTCATTCCTTTTAAGAGTTTTAGATGACGTAAACCAATTCTTCGAACCACTAACAAACACACTGCGTACCAATTTTTTACCCACTTTACTAGGAGGCGATATCTCACCCTTAGAAGCGGACTTATTCTCTCTACCCGTTCACAAAGGTGGTCTAGCAATCTCCGCTCTATCAAAAATTACAAATATAAACTATGAATGTTCAAAAAAAGGTTGTGCAGTCCTCTCAAATGCTTTAATCGAAAATACACATATGGACCTCTATCAACATCATAAATCTCTCAAAGATGCACAGAAAGAAAGCCGCAAAGAGAAAGACTCTCTCAATGACGAACTCTTAGATACCGTCTTGGTCAAACTCTCTCCTATCAAGAGAAGAGCGATTGAACGATCAATTTCGACAAAAATGAAAACTAAATCCTCCAATTGGCTATCTATCATACCGACAAAAAAAGACCATTCCGATATGTCCCCATTTGAGTTCAGAGACGCACTTGCATTACGTTACCACAGATTACCAGTCTCTATGCCAAAATCATGTGATGGCTGCGGCTGCGATGAATTCAATGTTGATCATGCTCTATGTTGTAAAAAGGGTGGTCTAATAACACGTCGTCATAATGAAATTAGAGATTTGTTCTGTGACCTATGTCAACATGCATGGGGTAACGTAGTCAAAGAACCCATAATCTCTGAAGGAGACTGCGGACTACGTGGAGACCTTTCTTGCCGTGGCGTCTGGGATGCACAGAGGGAGGCGTTATTTGATATCCGTGTCGTAGACACTGACGCTCCTTCTTATATTTCACGTCCTGTCGCCTCTGTATTAAAATCCGCTGAAGACGAAAAAATTAGAAAATACTCAAGCGCTTGCGAATTGCGACATGCAACATTCACCCCTCTTGTCACATCCGTTGACGGAGTTTTCGCTCCACAAATGTCTACCTTCGTTAAACATCTTGGAGCCGCAATCTCTGACCGCTGGAACAGGTCATTTAGCGTAGTGATGGGTTGGCTAAGATCAAAAATAATAATCTCTATAATCCGTGCCACTAGTATGTGTATTCGCGGCACGAGACATAGATTTAAGCCAATAGCAGACTTATTTGGCTTCGGCGATGGAGCAGCCCTACCCAAACAAGACTGATGTTGATGCGGTCGACGAACCGATTTTATATAATATTTTTCTGTATTCTTATTATAATGGCTACATTTATTTAAAATTAAAAAATGTATTAAATGCATATATAAATAGTTAGAAATCCTGGTGTTTTTTCCTACAAGCAGTGTTAGTTAACTTCTCAACTGCCGCACCATAGAGTATTCATCTCCCAGTAATCAAATTAGCAAATCATTGATAAAAGTTTAAAAAATTAAATTCTATTCAAAAAATAACAAGGCCTTCCTTATATACTTATTATTTTAAATTATTATGAAATATGAGCATTTTTGTAAATGGTGCTTATTTTTAGCTATTTTTAGTTGAAAGTTGTTAAACAACAAAAAATAAATTAAAATCCTATTTGACTATTTGTAAATATTCCTGATGTAATAAAAAAAGTTATTGTTTTAATAAATGATTCAAAATATAAGCAACAATGTGTTGTGAACCTTACATGCCTTAGATTAAGAACTATAATAAGCTTAATAGCACTTGACAGATACGATGTCAAACTATTTTTTAAACCTATTTTGTGTGTGTATTAATTCACAACTCTACACATGACATCATGTATCTGATGGTACAAAAATTACTTTTAACAAAAAAAAGTTTTGTTATATTTTGTAAATAATTAGTGATGAAATTTGATAGCGTTTAAAAAAAAAACTAATTTTGTGACGGTCCGTTTATAATGAGTTGTCGAGTTATAATCATACATATTTCTTATTGGCTTGTAATTATTATACAGTTTTTTTATGAGTTAAAGGCAGATCTTGTGTTGAACTCTTGTCAAAAAAAATTTTAATAGGTATCACTAATAAATTAAGCAATGCTTGTGAACTAGTCCTTAAGTGTGGGGAAAAATAACATATGAATAAACTAATATTGTACAAAATCTTTGTTTATATATTGCATAAGCATGTTTTCATCCATAGTTTTAAGATTGTAGAGCTACCTTTCCTGCCGTTTCTTTTGATTGCGTTGATTTAGAAGCTTGATTTTTTTTTCACACCTCCAAGGTAAGGGGGGCTTTCCACTAGAGCTGTGTAGCTAGGGATGTGTTTCAACCCGCCAGTAGGATCGCTTCTTTAGAGCTATACCGTGAAAATGAAGAATAAAAAATAAAAAATACAACCGAATTGAGAACCTCCTCCTTTTTTTGAAGTCGGTTAAAAAAGGTACATAATTCAGGTAGAGAATTCGGATACGACGCGGCGGCGCGAGTCACTTGTTACGAATTCTCTCACTGAAATTTGCACCTTTTTGTGTAGTAAGTAAAGTTCTATATACTATTGCTATCTAAGCTTGCCGTGTCGGGTCGCGCCTCGGTGTGAACTTGTAACGATGCGACATCTTTATTTCTACTCAATAAAACTTTTATGGAAGACAGTCATAACTTTCATGACCTATACTACTATTTCGTAACTATGTTCCGGTTGTAAGCTGATAACTAAAGCCTACTTCGTGACAAACTGACCCTTGCTGTACCAGTTCCTGTGAAGACGGACAGACACATGAAGTGACCCTATACGGTTTTGTTTTTTCTTTTTCATGTGCGCGACTTACTTAATCGATAGTATCGATACGCTAATCGCTATAAATACTGTATAAATAGGCCCTTACTGAGTTACTACGTAAGCGTTATTTTTTATATTAGTTTCTGCTTCGCTGTTTCACCCACATTCCCGATGGATATTATGTTTTCCTGAATAATCCCGCCGTGATTCTTTAAATAGTAGGTACCTACTCGTGATTATTTAGGTCACAGTTTTTGGGAGCACGCAAGAAATCAAAGAAAACACAGAAGTACATATTTCAGTAATTTATTTTTTACACATTCGAAATTATAATCAGACTAAAAATAAAACAACAACTAATGACTATAAATTTTTTATTTTAAGTTATATATATAGTTTATTTTTGTTTAATAATTTATTTACATAATAATAATGGTTTATTTTTGAAAACTCACTACGTCTACTCGTGTCGCGTGTCGCGGGTTGCGGCAGCGAGGAGGCGGCGCCGGGGCACGGTGGCGCCGGGGCACGGTGGCGCCGGGGCACGGTGGCGCCGGGGCACGGTGGCGCCGGGGCACGGTGGCGCCGGGGCACGGTGACGCCGGGGCACCGCGGCTCCGTGGGGGCAGCGAGCGCCGGGCGCGCGCGCCTGCCTTGAGCCCGAGGCGGGCGCGGGCGCTAGATGAGGCGCTCGCTGAACCAGATTCAGGAATCTGCGGGCGGCGGCGCCGGCGGCGGCGGAGGCGGCGGGGGCGGCGGCGGCGGGTGTGGGCCGGCCGGCATGGTGGGCTCGGTGTTGCGGCGGCGCACCTTGGCGCGCTTCTTGAGCATGGTGGCCTGCGGGCGGGCGCGGCCGGTGGGCGAGGCGGAGGCGGCGGCGGCGGGGGTGGGGGCGGGGGCGGGTCGCGGCGGGGCGGGCGGTGGGGCGCGGTCACGGGCCCGAGCCCGCCGCGGCGCCGCACGACAAGGACGCGGACGCAGACGCAGACGCAGACGCAGACGCAGACGCGGCGCCGGCCGACCCTCGCTTGATTTTCTTCAACATCGTCGCCTGCCACAAGCACAACAGTCAGCGCCCGAGCCCGCCCGCGCCCGCCCGCCGCCGCACCTCTCGCCCACCACAATCCGCCTCGGTTTCGATCACCACTACCGCTAACACGTGGAACCTATCTACGCCTGACGCTCGGTATCTAGGTATGTCACCTCACTATTGCGATAGGGTTGTCGCCTCAAAGGTCCTCAAAATTAAAATGAGACGTAGCTTTATGTTCATAAAAATGTGCTTTGCAAATAAAAGGTGCTACTACGTGTTATATTGTTATTAAAATAATAAATTGATGACTAATTAAATTGTACAAAGCGATACGTTCAAAATTGGTCTTCTAACCCCTTGAATACCTAGTACATATTTACAGTCTATAATTTTCAGAGACTTACAAAAGAGTATATTAAATAGCTTTATTTGTTATTTAGACTTGGTATTTTCAACCCTTCAATTTGTCTAATGTTTTTATTATATTGTGTGACAACCCTAAGAACTACTAAATAGGTAAGTCAGAGGTAGGTACGTAGCTAGTATTGCAATGGCACAAATCAAAACCGAGGCGGAAATTGGCAACGTTTTTACAAAACGGACCCATGGTAGGTCGTTTAGCGCAAACGCATACTATTATAAACTATAAAAGTGGTATTTGGTGCTGCGTGGAGTTTCAGTGCTCGGGCGTTACGTGACTCGGGAGTCGGAATTTTCATAATTTTTAATAGCAATGTTTCGCTTGACACATAACAATAACCCCTGAAATTTATATTTGCGCTTTCTAGATTCAAAATAATAAAATGATTATGTTAAATAAAAACTAAAGATTTATTTAAAGTAATAAAATTATCAATGTCCAAGCGAAACTTTGCAATAAATAAACTTGTAACTCGGTTAGATCCAAATGATTGGCATTAAAGCAATAATAGTTTTGGACCCGGTCGGGCACAGGCAAGCGAGCACATGCAAACATTTACAATAATTACGTCCAACATGAATTGATAGTGTTATAAATAGAACCAATTGTCCAACTTCAATTTCAGTCACTCTTCGTGATGTCAATTCTTATGGTCTTACTTAGGTATAACATTTTGATTCATAATTTTTTGTTGAACAGTGAATAGAAAGATCTTTTTGTCAATAACACAGAGTCCAATTTCGATATATCAATCATGTATGTATGAGTAAGCTTTTGTTTCAAAGAATTCGATCTTTCAATACTGTTTTCAAGAATTGAACACATCAATTTGAACTATCAATTCTTATTGGACATATTAGATCACATTTTGATCGAAATTTTGATCGAATGCATTGGGGTAAAATATCGTTGGAAAGTAATGTTTGAAATGAATGTTACCTTGAGCGCCGACTTGAGCACTACCACCTCGCTCGGTGCCGCAACCCACGGCTCACCGTCCACTTGCACTGGAATCTCGCTCTTAAGATTAATCTTGATGTGCCCTCCCTGTAACCAAGGCAAACATTCCATAGGGTTCATTTTGGGTTGTTCAGAATTCTTAATTAAAAAACTTTCGATTTAATTTAATTTGAAGGGAAGAAATTCTTCATTATTTTGAGGATTGCACTTCAAGAATTTTTTCTATATCTATAATACCTATCATTATTGAGCAGGCATTATTTTATGGCGTTGATGCCCTGTTCCCAACTTTTTGGGTTGCTTCTACTACTTTGCCCTATCTTTCGTCACATCTGCATTGATGCCTTAGTTGCTCATATCATCACACACAATCGAATCTCTTTTTGGGACTTCCTCTCGATGATTGCTATCCAGAAGCTGAAATAGATGTCTGACCTGTGCTATCCGCATAGCTCCGCGCAGTCCGGACTGTATCTGGCCGAGATGCACGACGCCGGTGACGCCAACCACCTCGAGCATGCCGTCCCAGTGGTTCGGCTTGTTGAACTGGTCATCCTTCTCCGGACCCCACGGATTCGCGCCGGAACCCCAGCTATACCATACCAAAATATTACAAATCTTCATTGTAAAGGAGCTATCTTCTTTATCGGTTTTGTTTAACCATCTCATTGAGGCAAGTGATGATTGGAGCCGAAGTAAAACCCATGCTATTTTATAATGTTATTTGATATCTGTTCATAGTTAAATCAGCTACAAACGTTTAGAATAATCTTAGAGCTGTATTTATCCAAACGATTCTAAGTAATTTGCATAGTAAAATAAAACAGTTTAAGGTTTTATGCTACATTTATTATTGATTCCTAATTTCCTTCAACTAGATTGAGTTCTAGTTGGACCCCTTACCTGAGTATATTCAATATGATGATGCCCTCGACAGCTGGCAGCTCGACCGGCTTCCCGTCCACCTCCAGCTTGACCGCCTTGTGCAGGTCCTTGCACATTTTGCGCCCAACCATCTTGCGCAAACCCATCTTCACGTAAACACCCTTATTACGCAATCTGGAAGTTGCCCAAGTCTCTTGTAGATAATTTTAGAGGAGATTTTAGGAAAACGCATATCTTTACACCCGTTTCAATGAATAAATATCATAATTTCTAAAGCATTTCAACTGAGAAGATAACTGCTAGGCCGCCATTTTGTCTCGTTTCCTTTGCTAAGGAAGTAGATAAGAAATAGAAAGAGAATAGCAAATCTAAATCGCCATAGAGTTTCTAGCTTTGGTAACCGATATAGAGTTAGAGAATTCAGTGCCCGTGAAAAATGTTTTTTTTTTAAATTCTCTGTCTTCTAAATTATCAGTTTTGGACGCTTTGAAAGTGATCATGTCATTTTTTAAATAATGTTCTAGAAGACAAAAGCACCCAAACGAACCTGCTATTAAATTTATTAGGGTTCTCCTCCCTGGCGTTGTGGAAGTCCAGACAGAGGTCAGCGTCGATGCCGATACCGAAGTAGTTGTTCATGACCAGTATCTGCGAGTTGTCCTCGCTCTGCGATCCTGTGGTCACAGACGCTGCAAGGTGAGGTACTACAGTCACCACTAATGTTGGTAACACCGTGGTTTTATTAGTACTATTTTGTTGCCAATTGGTTGTTGTAAGAGAACAATTTGCTTAAATATTAATTACTGAGAAATCTACAACTACAATCTACTACAATTTTAAGAGATGCTTATAAGAACGCAGTTGAAAATTCTGAGAAGGGTCTAATTTAAAAGATTTGTATTGGTTTAGGCCGCATTTTTTTTGTTTCATACTTCTATCGACAGATGCTAAATTCATTCCGCCCAAAATCTAAGGTAAAGAAGAAAGATAATTGTTCAAAAGTTTTTTGCTATCCGGTGAGTCATCATCTTATACCCCGGCACAGTTAGGGCCAAATGTACCTGATCATATTTTGCTCCTTGAGAAGTAAATATGTACCAGTTTCCAAAGTTCTGGTTTAGCATAGGATATGCCCATATATGAAGATTTTTACCCCCGCCCCCTTTCTTCAAAACTGATAGTATCCACTAACCAGGTAGTTGCTTGGAGAGTTCCTTCGGCTCGTCCTGCTTGTCCTCCGGGTGGAAGACGACGGTCCAGCGGTCGAGGCGGATCTCCTCGGCGTCGATGACGTCACGCAGCAGCGACAGCGGGTCCTCGCAGCCTGTGTAGCCGGAGCCCCAGCGCAGGACGCGCGCGAGGTCGTTACCTGGACGTAAGCGCGTAAGGTACGTTCTATATTTCCTATGTCGCTCGTTTGGTGTTGTGGAGTTGTTTGGATATGAATAATGAAGTTTCGTTCCTCACTGTAACTTATTGTTGGTATTTTGTTCTACCAAATAATAATAAATATATATCTTGCGACTCATACTTATATTCTCGTAGATTATAATAAACAATTAGACATATCGTCAACATAATAGTTTGTTCACTTAAATATTTTAAATTCTTTTGAATGGCACGGTAGTTAGATCTCTGAAAAGAACGTGATCTTCAATAATGCTAATGGGTTGTTACTTTTAGTTATACTGATCTGAAAAGTTTTCTATCGTTATCTCATCGATTTATACTTGCATGTAGCAAGCGCAATGAGTTCTTTATATTGCTGCCCATCTCATGGCGCATGCTTTAACCGTTAAGAGCCAAGCCCGTATCTAGTAGTAACCGGCGAAGTCAATTGTAGTTTAATGACTGAACTAGTTGTTGACACATCTGTATTTATTGACATAGAAAGAGACACACATGTAAAATCAGGGGTGAAGATATATTTACCAGTGCCAAGGGGCACGATGGCACAGGGCGGGTTGGAGCACTGCGAGTCTTGGCCGACGTTGTCGAGGCACTGCAGCACCCACCCGATGGTCCCGTCACCGCCACACACCAGGATCTTGTAGTTGGGGATGTGACGGAACACGTACAGCCTACACACCATAACTTGCTTAGTACAAGGCCCAGGATTATCCAATGCATATGCTGTTAGTCACGTAGTTTTGGCCACATAAATGGCTATGCATTTTTAGTGATGGTAAAGAATCGCAAAGAATAGGTTAAGCTGTTAGTCAAATGGATTTTGATTTAGAAACAAATATTTTAGATTTCTTCTTCTACGAAACATCACTCTAACAGAAAGAGACTTCGGAATTGTTACTAAAAAAAGTTTCAAAACTTATTATGGATACACGGAATTCGAACTTCAAGTCGATTGGGTCACTGAAAACGAGCAAGTACTTACTGCATCCTCAGTGATGCATCATTTAGAAACAAAGCATTTTGCTTAGTTCGGTATATTATTCTCTGTAGCAAATGACGAATAAGTTAGCCTGTTTGATTTTTAAAGATATAAAGGTCTAATAAAGTAACTATTTTGTTTGTGTTAAACAAACGATTGACAAGAAAACCTAATGGCAAATTGTAGGCAACCGCCACCTATGGACATTGAACACATCAGAGGGATTGCCAATGTATTGTTAACTCTGAAGAGCCCTTTTCATATCTTTAATAAAACTTGTATGCCAATATTATTTGTTGATAATAATCTTTTAAAACTTAAATCGCCCTTAAATTATCACTTTTGTAAATAAACACATACAATCGTATTATCCGGTTTAAATAAAGACCACGATCGCTTACCCAGGTAAAGGCCCGCCGTTCTCGAGGTCGAACACTTGGTAAGGGTTGAGGAGCTTCCGGAAGGATGAGATGAGCTCCAGACCCTGACAGCCGCCGGATTTGACGTTTACGAATACCAGCAGCGGCTTGACATTTGCTGGTACCATTGATGGTTCGATGCTGGGTAGCAGCATCACTAGACACCACCATATATTTATTTAGTTTTGTGTTGATATAGATTTACCAATCATTGCATTCAGAGAAACAAGTGCAGTACTGGGAGCTGCACTTGAATAGAGTGGACTGAGTTCCCTTCTTTTCCTACACTGGAAATGTATGGCTGATATAGCCTCATACGACTCATCAATAAATCAGATTTTAAATTATGTATAAATTAGGTAGTAGTATGTTGATTTTGATACTCATCTATGGTCCTTCGAGCCGGATAAACGTTCTTAAACGTTTCTTATTTTAATTATGTGTATATTTTAATGTTGTATTTTCTATTTCTGATACATATGAACTGTCAGAAATCATAGACAATACCCAATCCGTTCTCGACTTACCTAATAAATGCTTATCTTCATATTTGGCCTCTCTGAGAGCGTAGAGCGCGCGTACCGCCTTACTGGCGTCCTCGTATGTGATCACCATCGACCCATACTCGTAGTATATCGGCCCGATTGATGTGAACTTATTTTCTAGACATACACAAACTCACTTAAAAAACGTTCATGCCACCACATTATATAGCTCTAATACATTTCTAGAATGGCCAGAATATTTACAAATCATGATATTATCATAAAATCATGATATTACATTGTCGTGCTAAATATTTAGTTGTGAGTGTCCTCAGATAGATCAAGACAAGACATGAGCGCCGATGCATAATCAGTCTACTTTTTAGTCAGTGGCGTGACCTTGAAACCTTGATTATTCATTTTACAAATATATTTTAAATAATGTAGCCAAAGTTTGAGTGCCACAAAAAGGAGGATTCTGTTTTTTTATTTTTAAATATTGCTATTATTGATATCTACTGGTCGGGCCGATCGGCCGATTGCCCTGCGGTCGGCGGCGGCGCCGTCAGCGCGCCGCTCATGTCTAGTCGAGACATGGAAAACTGAACTCAAACTTAAGACGTTGCGTAATTCTGCTACAACTGCTAATGGAGCAATATACAAAATAAGTACCAGTGCCCAGAAACTCGACGAGTATGTTCTCGTAGTTCCTCTCGGATAGTCCGGGAGGCAGCGAGGCGACGAAGAGCGCGAGCGTGGGCCCGTGCGGGTCGCGGCGCGGCTGCAGGTAGAAGCGCGCCAGCTCCATGCGCCGCACCGACTCGCGCGCCAGACGCACCACGATGCGCCACGGCCGCTCCTCCTCCTCCAGCACGCGCTCGGATACTGCCACACAATATCCACCACGTTAACGACTTACATGTCTGTAATCAAGCTCTGCCAGATGGATGAAACTGACCAAAAAATAGCTAATGTGGATGTGCGCTGAAATTTCTTCTGCTGTAAAGTATCAAAGTTCACACATATGGTCCTACGGAAGGATTTGTAGGTCCTGGAAACCTGTTGGGCTAACCATCCGAGTGATAACCAAATGTTTACGGCAACTCATCTTCATAACCATGGCCAAATGGGAATCATCACAATCATTCTGCTAATTGTTCTAAATTTTGCCACTATTCAATCATTTCCTCTAAGATTCCTCTTCTAATCCCAACTTACCACCGCGATCGAGCAAGATCTCTGAGCATCTGAAGTCGTGTATGGCACGCGCCGGGTCGAGGCCGAACCGCTCGAGCGCGGAGGCCATGAGGTCCGCGACGGCCTCCTCGCCGGTACACGAGACCGTGACGAAGGTCTCGCCCGCGCCCGCCACCCGCCCCGGGTACACGCGGACCTCACCGCCGCCTGTTTCTGGTTCCCTGGTGGGACAAAATCACAAGTTGGAGTTCGTTCTCTAAACAAACCAATAAATCTTTGAGCGGGTTAGAAAAACTTCTCAGCTTAAACAGGGAGTAGGTACTCGCAGGTTCTTCTTAGGTGGCAGATGAAGCATATATGGGTCTGTAAATACCTACGGATGAATGTTGATTCATGCTGTTATTCACAAATATGGCCATTGTTAATCTCTAAGACCACTTGAAACCTGTTGCCTAATGCCTGCTTGTATATTGTTTAAACTAATCCCCACTTACTTGAAACGCAAAAACAGCGCGGGTCTCTTATTCGGGAGCCTGGTAACGCGGGCCAGTGGTGTTGGATCTTTGAGTGGCGGCTCGTCGCCGGCCAGAGCGTCTGTCAGGTCGAACTGCTCAGGGTCTCTGGCGACGTGGAATGCTCGCAGTGCGGCTGATATCAGCTCCCTTTCGTTCCAATTGCGGCCGACCACTACTGGCCGGTAGAGGCGGCGAGACCAGGCTGCCTCGCCGTCATACACTTTTACTACTTCTGTTGGAAATTAAGGGTTTATTCGTAAATAATCACAGGTAGCAAAATTTTTGTTAATGACCCCGTGAAGACTATAAGATGTTTAGCTGATTTGCTTTTTGATCACAAATTCCATGGGTAACCGCTCAAATAACATGAAATAACAAATGTCATAGTGTAAACCATACCTTCATCCCTATCATCAGGCGTGCGGTCTCTGTGCTGTTTATGGTCAGGCCTGTGGTCCTGGTCGGCGGGCGCGCCGGTGGAGCCGCCGCCGGAGCCCGAGCGGCCCTCGCAGCCCGAGCTGAACTCCTCGCTCACGCTGCGCGCTGCAACACCGCGTATCGCTCACATGCGACCCCCCAGACACCCCGGGCTTTGCCCTCGCGTATTTATGTATATGAGTATATCGATTATTGAGTTTTCAGTCCTCATTATTAAAAAACCATCATGCTAATAGTCTGGTCAATTATATTATTTAGCTACCTGCTAAACAATATAATATAGTATGAATATAGGCTAGTTTTTAATATTATGCAGTTCTAGGTCGTGGGATATCGAATTCAGATACGTGTGAATGCGATTCCACACGAAAATACATTTGCTGTTTTCTTTAAGGTTTTTATACTTTTTCTTGAATTTATTTTAACTGCTGCATTCAATTATATATTGATATTAAATATTGGTATTATTTATTTTCTAGTTTAATTAAACTATTTACCTAAAAGCAGGGATGTCGGCACACTGTTAAATCTAAATTATTTATTAATTCACTTGTTTTAATTAATCATTTTAGTTTATTTTTATTACATCGTATTAAGTTGCTTCCACATATCAATCACTTTTGACATTTGTTAGAGAAAGTTCAAAAAAATGTAGATTACAATTTGACATTTGATATACATATAAGTTGTAGTGTAGATGTCACAATTTGACAAAATTGTTTAAAATTTCAGAATCACAAAAGATCTGAAACTGCAACGAAGTTTTTCAATTTGATATGTGGAATCGTTTTACAAAAACCATTGAAAGTTGTATGATGAATCGGTACATACATACAACTTTTTAACACACATTATTGAAGCCTCAGTGAAACCAGATCCATCAGGTTTCTAGATTCTTGCAAAAAATTAAGAATTTTCGTAAAACTCTGAGATAGTGCTATTTTCACCTGAGGCAAATAGATTAAGCGGCGTTGGGTTCTAGCTGCATACATATTATGACATATATCTACGGCGATACATAAAATGTGATTATGTTTGTATGTTGGTTACCTTAGTGCCGTTGGAATACTTCATCATGAGTATTCTTGAGGATGGTCGGCTTACTGTGCTTTGTCAAGTTGGGGAAGTGATCATTAGATAATATAAAAAGAAATAACTTGGGGATTCATTAAACTACAAGACAGTACTATTTAGATATGACTTGCGTTGCATTACGCATGCATTTTCACAATGTAGGTAATGTCAAAAGCTTCTAATTAGGAAGTGACAACATAATTTTGTAAAAGTGAAACTACGACAATTTTGTCAACATTCTACTGAACAGTAACGTAGAAGTAAAATTATTTGGACTTATATGAATAATATAACGACGATTGGCAAAGTATTTCTGTTAGATTATTTGTCAGTGTAAGTTGTCCTGTAGTTTTATGAAATTGAGCGAATCGAATGGAAACTTTAGCCAATATGATTGATTTGACATACTTGAAAAGTATGAAAAAAGATGTGTGCCGATTGATTAGTACTCGAATGTGTGCATATAGATAGTGTTGTAGTTATTTATTTTTGAATAGTTTAATATAAGCGTTTATTATACGTCATGCTCGCAAATAAATCAGGCAGAAGAACGCCCTAAGCATAGTTTGACATTTACTAATTTGTATTTTGTCAAATGTCCAATTCGAAGTCAAATTCAAATTGAAGACAGATCTGTACAGATATGATAAATGTATGTGAAGATATGGATACAAAGCGGTACAGCAAAAGCTTCTAAGAGTGCTGACGTTTGCTGAATTACCGCATAGTTCTCAACAAAAGATGAATAAACGAATGAATTTCAACTGACATGGCGATTCAACTAATATAAATGGAAAGTTTGCTAATCACGCAGAAACAGTCGTTTTTATTTGTATGAAACTTGGCACATAGATAGACCATGTACCTACATACATATTATCCCGGGAAGACATTCGAAATGGAAAATTATTTTTTTGTCTGGAATGGTACCCCTTCCCGTTTGGTCCCATTGTCATCAGATCAGGATTTGATTACTTCTTAGTGTACTTTGAAGTCGGTTTAAGTTTTTTGTAAAACAGTCCAATTATTGTTGACTGTACTTGCATTGTCTTCCAATATACTAATGTATACCAAATATGAAGTCAATCCGACCACTGGAAGAGGGCGAAATTCGACTTGCAAGACTTGACCCGAACAAACATACATTGCTTGCAAGTTTATATAAAGCTTGTAATACGGTGTATCACTTCTTTGAGACATGAGATAGTTCAGCAAAAGTAGAGAGTCATGCTGTGTAGAGGGTGGGCAGGGAGGGTGGAGGGGAGAGTGGTTACCTCTCGAATAGGGAGGCGAGGCGCCGCCGTGCGGGGTGCAGGCGGCGGGCAGCAGGCGGCGCGCCAGCGTCACCAGCCGCGCCGGCCCCCAGCCCGCGGAGCCCGCCCGGCGCTCCCGCGCTGCCCCAAAGACACCGCTCACGCTCCGCCGCCGCTCGCTTTTACCCACACGCACATGTGCCGCGCGATTCGCTTTGCCTCTACGCGCTTTGTACATGGATCCAAAGTTGGAATGTGGAAGAATTGTATGGTGTTGAGTTCCAATCGCTTACAAGACACGCGCGATCAGATATTTTTATCTTTGATATAGAAACGAGCGGACGAAATGGAAATCGATTTTGGTCTATAGATGTTTTCAGAAAACATGGCGTTACTAAGTTGATGCAGTAACTAACATGAATCCAGACTGAACTGATTCAAATTACGATATTATACAAGTCGTTTGTACAAATAAAAAAGATCTGATCGCGTATGCAGTGATAAATCTGCCGATAGATCGAGAGCTACGAGCAAGCAACGCCTAAACTAACCAAGCCGGTCCGCGAATTGCGAGGCACATGTAAAGGGCCAAAAGCGATGCGGCGCGGGCGACGCTTGGGCCAAATGCTGTGAAACAGAGACTTACGGCATCCGAAGTCCCGCTGCGAGGGCGGAGGGCGCACGTGCACGCCGATGATGGCCTCCATGGGCACCTCCGTGCGCGGGATCGACACCGCCGACGGTGGCAGGAAGATCGGCTGCACCATGCCGAAGTTGCATTCTTCCGGTATGAGGGCGCGGCAGCCGGCGTGACACTGCGATCGAAGTTACATATCTTTACTTGTTACTTGTTCGGGGCTCCTTTTTCCACAAGTAGGCCGCTTGAGTGGGCCCTTTTTGCGTGAATTGTGCTGGCTAAGTCATCAGCCAGTTACATATCTTTTATTATAGCTAAAATATCCTTGATAACTTTATCCTCCTTTTATTGGCAGACCAGATACTACAAATCGAAGTTCAGTAACAAGTTCTAAGACATTATGTACCTTAAATATTCAATGATTACATAGATACTGGCATGTGCCGCTGGATTGGACGCCCAAAGCTCGTTATAAGAAGCTTCTTTCAAAACTAGTAGCATAGCGTTTTCATAATCATCAGGCAAATTGATTAATGTTGCGTTAAGGTGGCCAGAGCTCATCGATGACGGGGAGAAAGGTCACGTGAGTGACGTCCTGGGTGTTGCAAGCGTCCATTGCGGTAATCACATATCACAATCAAAAAGAAATAATAGGTGTCTGGCACAAGTATGGAATACACAAGATAGTCGTTTACAACCGCTTAGGGGAGCCTGCCTCCTTATGTGTGTTCTCCCGTTAAAATTCCTTGTGCAGGAAGATATTTTTCCAAGGTCGTCAAAGCATGTGATACCCCTGATGTTGAAAGCTTTTATAGGCTACGGTGCAGACCGCTTACCATCGGGTAGGCCGTATGTTGCCTTAGTAGTATAAGTGACTCACAGTACTGCCACACCACTCGCACCGGTAGCCGGTGAGGCACTCGGTGGACCAGCAGGCGCGGCGGCAGGCGGCGCACTTGCTGTTGGCGGGCAGGTTGCCCTCGCGCCAGTGGTGCACGTGCCGCGGCTCGCTGCCCGCGCAGTACGTCGCGTTCTCCTTGCAGTCGGCCGCCGCGAAGTCTACGCACTCACCGTGCACGTAGTACTCGCATACTGTTCCATTACATCACATTATGTGGAGTACTACATAAAATAGCTGCTAGAAAACTGCGTACTCTAAATCCGTGATTGTCAGTCAATTAAACATGTGGCTCGCTATGGTGGTGGCTTTGACAGGCCCAGAGCTAAAAAGAGATACCCATAGCGAGACAATGAGAGTCATGTCAAAACAGCTAACATAGCGAGCCGCAATTTTAGATAAAAGTCGGCAAAATTGTCGATATTTAAGTATATTATGATATGAAATAGCCTCATGAAAGCCAGCTAAGATGGTTGTTTAAAATAAACCTATATACCCCCTTAAATCATGCAAGACAGTTTAAAGCAAATCTTGTAAAACCCAGTTTTTACGATAGCCCCTGCTCTTTTTATTATATCATGTCAGAAAGTGACGGATAGATTTAAAATGTGGAGTTTACTAGACTTAAACCTTAAACCATCGCATGTAATAAGACACAAGTTAATTTAGCCTACGAAAGTGCGATTTATCTTTAATTTTCCTATATGTTTTTTAAGCTTGCAGCTTCGATTACTTTTAGATGGCTTTTAGTGATTCGATTTTTTTTATGGAAAGATAAGAATCTTCTTTAGCATCTTTCAAAGTAATCAAAACAACAGCTAAAAATATTTGAATTACCAATATAGCATTAACTAACAACTTATACACCATCATCACTAGTACTATATATAATACCGATTAGCATTACTATATCTGTAGCAAAAATACTGTATAAATCTTACATATTTCATATTGACTTCATATAAAACTGGATTCACCTAAACAGTACAAAAGACATTTTATCGAAAATTCAAAAAATACGCATCGATTGGACCAATTTATATTTTTATGCCTTTTGCGGTCGAGAACATGGGACCGTGGGGATCCAAAGCTCGCCGTTTTGCTCGCACTTTGTCATCTAAAATTGATCGAGGCCTCCGGAGACCAGCGGGCGGGGAGCTTTTACCGCCAACGCATCAGTTTGGCTATCCAAAGAGGAAACGCCTTCTGGGAAACTTGCCGTTGATCGGAAGCAGTGGCAGACTTGAGGAAATTTTCTATATATAGATTGTAATTTGTACATATTTGTTGTAAATAAAATCGAAAATTATAACGTTTAAAAATATACAGAGTGGAGATTCCGAGTTCGCTTATTTTCAAATCCTCTGTTGAGTTAGTCATGCTGAGTAACTTTTACAATATACGAACACAGAATTTCGAAAATATGCCATCTCGAAATCTCGACCCAGTATTAAAAAAGGCGCATACTCACTCATGCAATGTAAGGCTGGTAATTCATCTAGTCGCTTCCGACACACCGTGCAGAACTTCCGCTTGTGGTGTGTCGGCTCCGACCAGCAGTGAGCCACCGGGTTCTGTCACAAATAACACACATATTTAAAAAGATCCGACAAACTTCTTGGCACATTTTGAGCGTTGAGGGGAATGGTTTGCGCAGGTACACTGGCGAGCAGCATAAAAGTACCCGTAGATAATTTTGATTTATTGCCGTTCGGATCATTTGGCACAATTGGTAAAATTACCGTGTAAAAAACTTAGGTCATCCATAACGAAAACATTTAGGTCAGTTAATCAAACAAGATTAAATAATTTCAGCGTTAATATGGATTATAAAATTAGTAACACTATGTATATTTCTGATGATCCAAATGTAAACTATGACAAAATATTGTTACGAGCTGGGGTTCAGGATAAATAATGGTACACGAATTTACCAAAACACTGGTCACACTTTTATTAAAACTCTAATTAAAACACTCAGAAATTAAATAGTTCACTAGCACTTAACTGTATTTCACTTCGATGTTTACTCACTGTTATACAAAACCAAACTCAAACTCCTCTGTGCATTGTCCCGTATTTATACTTCATAAACGGCATCTGGAACATTCCACAATTTACCCGCGTATTCTACATGCCTACAGTGCTATCGGGAATATTCCAGAAGCCGGTAGCTATTCGGCGATAGATGGCGTTGCTTGATAGATGTTTACTCCTATACAATAACAGCGTTACAGATAGTACCGCTATTCAATAACAGATGGCGTTACTGGTAGCAATTTATTCCTATTGTCGCGATGTCGTAACACTACCCCCTCCTTAGACATTCTCGTCCCGAGCAATGTGAATTCCACGGTACAGCGCCATCGAGATACCTGGGGCTTTTCGAACACCAGCCAGCACCCGCCCCGCGGTCCTGGCGTTTACTCGTGTTCCTGTTGCTGTTGCTGAGCAGTGTCACCAGTCACCGCTGGTCTTCCTTCCCAGGGTCGATTTTCTTCTTTTCTGTAATTTCTCCACTTCGGGCAACTCCTCCGCAGGTGCCCCTTTTCTCCACAGTTGTAGCAACGGGGCGAGGCCACGACTTCTCGGGGTCGAATTTCTTCTTTTCTGTACTTTCTCCACTTCTGGCAACTCATCCGAAGGTGGCCCTTTTCTCCACAGTTGTAGCAACGGGGCGAGGCCACAACTTCTCGGGGTCGAACTTCTTCTTTTCTGTACTTTCTCCACTTCTGGCAACTCATCTGAAGGTGGCCCTTTTCTCCACAGTTGTAGCAACGGGGCGAGGCCACAACTTCTCGGGGTCGAACTTCTTCTTTTCTGTAATTTCTCCACTTCGGGCAACTCCTCCGAAGGTGTCCCTTTTCTCCACATTTGTAGCAACGGGGCGAGGCCACAACTTCTTGGGGTCGATTTTCTTCCTTTCTGTACTTTCTCCACTTCGGGCAACTCATCCGAAGGTGGCCCTTTTCTCCACAGTTGTAGGGCGAGACCACAACTTCCCTGATGCGGTGAGGTCGGTCATCGCGTCGCACAGCCTCTACTTCTAAGGCATGGGCCAAAGCATCTTTCAGCGACTCGTGGTGCCCTAATCTCACGGCAGCTCTGACTTCCAAGTCGCGTATACCATCCACGAACGCTTGCACTAGGTTACCGTTGATCATCGCTGGTGCAGACTGGTATGCTTTACGGACCAGCTTTTCTACCTCTAGAGCCCACTGTTGTATAGTTTCGGCGCTCCATTGCACACGGTCCTTGAGTTGGGCACGGAATACGTGTTCCAGGTGTGCGTCCCCGTATCTAGATTCTAGAGCTTCCAACAGTTGCTCATACGTCACGTCCTTCCCGAGGGCCTCCAGTATAGTGAGAGCCTGGTCGCGAAGACCCAAAGTGAGTGCTGTCATCGCCTGTGCACTAGTCCAACCATTCGCCTTCATGACAGCTTCGAACTGGATTCTATAGGCTGACCATGACGAGGTGCCATCAAATGGCGGTACCTTGAAACCACGTGAAGAAGCCACAGGTAAAGAAGTAGCAGTTCCAACCTTGAGTCCAACCAGGGCCTTCTTTACGTCTTCTATCTGTACCTCGGCCTTGGAGATACGATTTTCGGATTCCGAGATACGGGACTCATGATGCTGAAGCTGTTCCTTCACCACCTTGAGATCCTTGCCAAGAGTTACTTGTAAATTTTCTAATAAAACCATCTGTTCCTCTTGGCGGCGAGCCTGCTCCTCCTTATCCCGCTGTAGCTGTTCCTCCAGTCGGCGAGCCTGCTCCTCTTGTCGGCGAGCCTGCTCCTCCTGACGGCGAGCCTGCTCCTCCTTATCCCGCTGTAGCTGTTCCTCCAGTCGGCGAGCCTGCTCCTCTTGTCGGCGAGCCTGCTCCTGTAGCATTACCATCAAAGCGCCAAGATCTGGGATTGCAGGTACTGCTCTTACATCAGGTGGGTCGGCAACTGGCAAAGAGCCAGTTGGCTGCTGGCCACCCGAAGTCTGCGACGGAGAACCTCCAAACCTCCTTTCATCCATCTCCTGCTGCCGCTGGCCCCTTGAACGGACACCCTCAGTGACTTCCTTTGGCATAACCGGCATTATTTATCCTACTACTTCTGACACCAATTGTTACGAGCTGGGGTTCAGGATAAATAATGGTACACGAATTTACCAAAACACTGGTCACACTTTTATTAAAACTCTAATTAAAACACTCAGAAATTAAATAGTTCACTAGCACTTAACTGTATTTCACTTCGATGTTTACTCACTGTTATACAAAACCAAACTCAAACTCCTCTGTGCATTGTCCCGTATTTATACTTCATAAACGGCATCTGGAACATTCCACAATTTACCCGCGTATTCTACATGCCTACAGTGCTATCGGGAATATTCCAGAAGCCGGTAGCTATTCGGCGATAGATGGCGTTGCTTGATAGATGTTTACTCCTATACAATAACAGCGTTACAGATAGTACCGCTATTCAATAACAGATGGCGTTACTGGTAGCAATTTATTCCTATTGTCGCGATGTCGTAACAATATTTAGAGATATTTGCAACGAATTTAATGTATCTTGTCCAATCAAAACTAAAAAGGTAAATAATAAACTTCAATTCTGTAACTGGGCAACTAAAGGAATCAGGAAGAGTAGGGATAACATGTATGATCTTTACCATCAGAGATCTTACAATAGTAATGAAAACTTTCATACATATGTTAGGAACTATTCCAAGTTATTTAAACAGGTATGCATTCGAGCTAAGGCCATCTACATAGGCAATAGGGTAAATAATTCTAATAATAAAATTAAAACAGTGTGGCAGATTATTAATACAGAGACTGGTAAAAATAAAATCAAAGATAATACTTTTTGTCTTAAAATTAATGATAAACTAATATCAGATAAATTAGAAGTAGCATCTGCTTTTGAAACTTTTTTCTCAAATATACCTATGGAGGCTACTAAAAATCTTGCTTCGTCTTCCACGTTAGCAGAATCGATTTTACAGAAGACTTTTCAACGAAACATTCCAGACTTCGCATTCACCCAGGTTAGTGACTATGACATTATCACGGCTTTCAAGTCACTAAATATGAAAAATACAGAAGACTTATGGGGTTTGTCAGTTAAAGTTATACAGTCAATTATTTTTAATATTGCCCCTATTTTAGCCCTAATTTTTAACCAATGTCTCGAACAGGGCAACTTTCCTGATTTAATGAAATACAGCAAAATTGTTCCGATTTTTAAATCGGGATGTAAAAACAATCCCTCAGATTACAGACCGGTCTCAGTACTTCCTGCATTAAGTAAGATTTTTGAAAAGATTGTGCTAAACCAAATGTTAAGGCATTTTAATAACCACAAGATACTCCATGATGATCAGTTCGGTTTTACGAGAGGTAAGTCCACTACGGATGCGGGAGCTAAACTTATTAAGCATATTTTTCAGGCCTGGGAGTGCTCACACGATGCTATTGGTATCTTTTGTGATCTCTCCAAGGCATTTGATTGCGTAGATCACCAAACGCTAGCTCTTAAACTTAAGTTATACGGAATTCGCGGAGTGGCTCTCGATCTTGTGGTTTCCTATCTTTCAGGGCGCCAACAAAAAGTAGGAATCAATGGTAGTGTGTCATCGGGCTCCTTAGTCAAATTAGGCGTACCTCAAGGCTCGATTTTAGGCCCATTTCTGTTTCTAGTTTATATAAATGACCTACCTTATATGGTGAAAGAACTATCAGATGTCGTTTTGTTTGCAGATGATACGTCTCTGATATTTAAAGTAGATAGAAAAGACAAAGATCTTTTAAAAGTTAACTACGCTCTGAAGACTGTGTCTCAATGGTTTGCTGCCAACAATCTTATGTTAAACTCAAAAAAAACAAAATGTATAAGATTTTCATTACCAAATGTACCAAAAGTTGATACCAGTGTTATTGTGGATGGTAATAAACTTAATGTAGTAGATAAGACTGTTTTTCTTGGTCTGACTATAGACTGTAGATTGCAGTGGGGTGCTCACCTGGAAGCCTTAGGTGGTAAACTGAGCTCCGCTGCGTTTGCAGTCAGCAAAATAAGGCAACTGACGGACATTAATACAGCCAGATTAATTTATTTTGCATATTTTCATAGTCTTATGTCTTACGGCCTTTTGCTGTGGGGCTCTGCCGCAGACTTGGAATCAATTTTTGTATTACAAAAAAGGGCAATTCGCGCCATCTACTGTTTGGGTTCTCGCGAGTCTCTACGAAATATATTTCCGGATATTAATATACTAACTTTGCCCTCTCAGTACATTTTTGAAAATATTATGTATGTCCGCAAGAACATTAATTTGTTTCCAGTCAATAGTGACTATCATGATAGAAACACTAGAAACAAAGACAAAATAACTGTACCTAGATTTAGATTAGCTAAAGTAAATAAGTCCTTTCTTGGGAATTGTATTAAATTTTACAATAAAATTCCTCATAGCGTGACCAGTATGTCCTTTTTTAAATTTAAGGAACATATCAAAAAGCGGCTGTTGAGTAGGGCTTATTATAAAGTGTCTCATTATATTGACGACAAGGATGTATGGAAGTAGCTTCTCTCTGCACCTGCCTCACTGAGCAGATAGTTCAAGGTCCATTTTAATTCAAAGTATGCTATTATTATTATAAGTTATATTTTTAGGTTACAGATTATATTACCTATTGTAATTAAATTTATTCAATTCAATGTTCTTCATTTATTTAGTTTGATATAAATGCATCGATTTATTATGTCTGTCTAATTGTAATTTTTTTTTATTTTGTGATATTTAGTCTAAGCTTGTCAATAGTCACAGTGATAACAAATTGTGTGTTTAGTGTTTCCCTTTAGTTATTTTTTATTTCTAAGGCAGACTTAAGTAAGTCATGCTCACTTTGAGGCCTTTGCTTGCGGCGGCGTCGTGTGACGGGTCGCTCACTTCCCTCCAATATGGCGAGGAGGGCGATGGCTGCCACACGCGTCATACTTGTGAACAGGTGCTGCTTGTGGGGGCTGGTCTGCTTAAGTTTGCTATTTATTTACTTATTAAATATTTTTTCAGTCTACTTTGTAATTTTGCCGCCGCGCCGGGGCACGCAATTGTTTTCAGTGCGATTAGAATGTAAATATTATGTAATTAATCTAAGCCTGTTTTGAAAAGAGTAATTGCTGAGTTTATTGCCGGCTCTTCTCAGCAAATGCAACCTTCCGAACCGGTATTAGAGTATTAGAGTCAGACTTTTCATAAGTGCCTGCGAAGGTCTATTTGAATAAATGATTTTGAATTTTGAATTTTGAATTTTGTCTCGCGCCCACCACCGAAGAGTTTTGTGCCAAGAAGTTTGCCGGTTACTATACCTACTTCAAGATTTGTCTCGTAGCTTAGGGTATTCGTAGCACAGTCGTAGACCTCGTAGTCTAAGTGTATCAGGAGTAGCTTGCGTCGTAGACTGTCAGTAAATTTTTGACAAGAGTCCGAGCGATTCACTATTGCATATTTATTAATTTCAAGCGTCAATTGGTCTATTAACGTAACCGATTACCATCAAGCGGTCATTGTTACTTTTTTTTTTCCATGATTCTCAATATCCTAATTCCTAGTAGAATTGCCTGTGCGAATGATTGACAGTGTCCTAGGCTATGTGATATTGTAGAATACATGGATTACTTATTTACTCTTTGCTGATGTCGCCTTCGATCATGGGCCATACAGTAAGGACAAGCAGACATGTTCATACAAAAATGTTTATCCCGGATGGGAATCGAACCTTAGTAGTACCTTATCTATCATGCCAACAGGCCCGTCAATGATAATAATATGGTTACCTTGATGAGGCTCGGCGCCACCCCGCAGCACGGCGTCACCACTTGCCCCACGCATCGCTCGTGCACTATGAAGTTGCACACTGAAAATACAAACACAATTTCATTAATGACTGAAGAATTTAACATTTATTTTCTTGTATAGTTTGACCACTACTGGACCAAGGTCGTCAATCTACGTGACGAATGATTTAAAAATGCCATTTAAAGAAAAAAAAATTGTATATGGAACGTGGGTATGTGGGAATGCGGCGGATTAACGTTTGTAGACATAACTCCTAAGAGCGAGTTCCGCGAGTCTAAAATACGATAGTTTGTTTCAATTTGCAACAACTAACAACCGGTCAAATATGATATTGAAAATACCTATTTAAAATAATGGCATTTTGAGATTTTAATATTACTATTGAGTAAACGGTTGGTTCAAATTGAAACTGATTGCAATAAAGCTACGTAGTCCACACACTGTTTGTGTTTACGTTAGATGTTTCAAAGCATGACCATTTCTCGGAATCTTTGAGAATTTTTAAGGAAAATTTTTGCATGTTGATTCATAATTCTTAGAAATATATTTTATTTAGGTGAATTTATTGATCTGTTTAACATGACTTTATAAAATCGATTAAGCCCATCAAATACGTAGCAATAATATATATTAATATGCCGAGCTATATATAAGGCTAAAATAGATCCTTGGTATCTATTGTAACGCACATTGTTTTTATTACAAAAATAGTCTCTTTGCCTAAACTATCACTTTAAAGATTAATCAAATAATATCGCGTGCAACCAAACAAGCGACTAACCAAATCAACGATCATATAATGACTCGACAAAACAACAATACAAAGCTATCGGCTAATAGGTTAAGTGAAACTCGTTGACGTTACTAAGGCATTCATTATAACATTAGCAATGCTACACGCGATGCAATCTGTAAGCCCCTGCTTTCAATGATTTAATTCCATAATGCATTACGCAACGGTGCCGGACAGCGAATTTCTCGAGTGAAAAAGATAGTGACAGCGTGGATTCTTCTTGTTTGTGGCATACTTTACAGAATCAACACATAGTACGTTTTTAGGATGAAAATTAAAGAAAGAACGATGCATTTATTAGACATCACGCACTATTTAAAAAACTCAGACCTCATTTATTCAGGTTAAGCCCTGATGCACTTAGGAGAGGTAGAGTTCTTAATCAATCGACAAAGTTAAGCTACCACCGTCGTGGTCGGTACCTGGATGGGTGACCGCCTAGTGTTATTTCAAATCGAGCGTTCCGTGCTTCGGAAGGCACGTTAAGCCGTTGGTCCCGGTTATCACTTAATTGGGATAGTCGTTAAGCCAACTGGATGCCTCCTAGGCGGCTTGAAAAAATCCAACAGTAGGTTGAGCACTAGCCTACCTCCACCGATCCGCAGTGGGCACGCGTGGTGGAGTATCTATCCATTCCCTTTCACCCTTTTGTGAAAGGCCTGTGCCCAGCAGTGGGACATTGTTGGCTGATGATGATGATGACGAGACACACTGCTAACGGCGCTTGAAGACAGATTTTCATTGCAGCTTGATGGTGGTACCCCCGTTTTATGTCACGTCTAGTCGCAGTTACGTCTAGCGATTCTGATTTCCTATGATGTGTCTGCCACGGACCTACGTTACCCGCTCTATAATTTAATTATGGAAACAACACCAGGCTCACAGACCTGGACCTACACAACACACATCAAATCATAGATAAAAACATGCCAATCAGCATTGGAACGTTCAATATAAAAACAAAAAAATTGCATAAGGTAACAGCATAATAAGAGCTAAAACCAAATTTATTTGTTTCTTAGACCAATACTCGAAGTTGAAATGGAAGTGGACGGACACGTCTCATAGTCAGAGTTCAAGACAAGCGATGGAGCGCGTCACAGCGTGGAGTGGGCCGGAAGGAAAACGAGCGAAAGAAAGACCCCGCACTAGATTGGCAGACGATATAGTGGAAGTACGATATAAGTCCATAGCTGCAAGCGAGTGGCCCTCGATAGGTAGAGACAGAAAGAGGTGGACGAACCTGGAGGAGGCCTTTACTCTCAAGGATGGGTTCTCATCGAGTTAATAATAAATTGATTACATATTTAACTAACTAAGCATATAAACATGTAGTGAATCAATAACAAATATATTATGGGTATTTTTTTCTATGTGTTGTTAACTATAGTTGTTCTCTGTACAATTTTTGAGAAATAAAAGGCTTTTTTATTTATTTATTCATGGAAACATGGCATCTTTCCACCGAAAGGTCAAACTTACTGTAACGGCCTCCAACGTCGAAGACATACATAGGTATAAGGACACACCTTTAGGTGCCTATAGGGCATAGGTGGGGACGCCTGCAGCGCTACATGCAATGCGATAAATATTACGTTGGTACCGTGTTTATGCATGATTGTAACTAAATTATTGCAGTAGAGCGATGGGTAATGTTGCAACTGTGTTTAATATCTTGTGGTAGGGGGTCATTCAAGTAAAAGGAGGGGGGGGGGGCATTACTTATTTTTGATGACTTAGGTAACTGGGAAGGTTCTAAATGATTACGTCAGCAATATTTATTCATTCACAGATTTCAGAAAAGTATACCAATGTTTACGTAAGCATAGGAGGGGGAGTAAGAGCTTTGCTTATTTTTGCTGACAAGGGGGAATGCGGGGGTTACCTGTTTACTTACCTAATACTTGAATGGAGGCTAGGTTACTAAACCTGGCAACAAACTTCAAGAAGAAAATCTGTCGTCAATAACAGCGGTGTATGCTTGCAGCTGAATTGAGTCCGTTCATTTCTAGGCTTTATGTGTTTACCACCTTCGGTCACATCATCACTGACCATGTTGAGACTATTCAAATACCTAGTATCCATAATAATTGGATGTCGTAGCTACTACGAAAACCGTAGAGCCTCTACGATTCGTAGAGGGTCTACCCCTCTATGAATCGTAGAGGCTCAACGGTTTTAAAGACTTGACAGATTAAAAATATCGTCATCATCATCAGCCTATAATGTCCCACTGCTGAGCACAGGCCTCCTTTCACAAATCAGGGTGTAAGGGAATGGGCAGATACTCCAACACTCGTGTCCACTGCGGATCGGTGGAGGTAGGCTAGTGGTCAACCGACTGTTGGAGTTTTCAAGCCGCCTAGAAGGCCTCCAACTAGTTTAACGACTATCACAATTAAGTGATAACCGGGACCAACGGCTTTACGTGCCTTCCAAAGCACGGAAACGCTCGATTTGAAATACCACTAGACGGTCACCGATTAAATATATTGATACCAATATACAGAACAAGAATAATTTAAAATTAGAATGTTGGTAATACACCCAACATAACGATGACGTTGGAAATCGCCTAAACTTTTTGTGACGTAGGCACGGAATATACAAAATTATTATGACGTAATACGTTGCGACTGAACGCAATCGCAACAAGTTTCACGAGTTGCTCTCATGCAGCCCTAATGCTGCTATGCGAAGCGGGCACGAGCCGAGCCTTGATCGAACAGGATTCGTTCGTTGCTCGCGATTTCAAGTGTGGACGTACTTAACGAGCCTACAACGAGCGCGATGCGAATCCCTGTGTTCGTGAAAAAACTGACAATCGGGCGGAGCGCAGTCGAGCACGCTACGAATGCTCGTTCTAGGCTCGCAAGCCCGCCCACGCTACGCGAATCGTGGTCGCAGTGTGCTCGTTCGAGCCTCGGCTCGTGCTCGGTTCGCCAAGCATGGACGCACCATTATATTGTGCATCTCTCTCCATACCATAATAGGGTATCTGCAAGTCAAACTTAATCGCGATTGGTTCAGGGGTTTATTCGTGAAAAGGTAACGAGCATACTGTCAGACACTTATTTGCGTATTTATAATATTACCGTCTTTAGATGTATTAGAACTTTTATTAGTGAAGATTTGGTTTAAATCCTTTGTAATCGCAATTTAGAACTATATTCAAAAACCAGAGCGATGAAATAATCCAACATTGTCGATTTTAGTACGATTTCTTTAAAACAAATGAATGTAGATCATCAATCAAATCCGATATGTCTATATATAGTCAACGCACGCTAATCACAACGCATAGACAAATATGAAGTTCTGAATTCAAACGCATGTTCTGCGCGGTCCGCTCTCGGAAAGTCATCTCTGCTCATAGACGATCGATAGCCGCGCGCATGCTCGCATCCCGGGCACAATCTCACCAGAAACCAGCGAGCGTCTGATGTTACCCACGTTTTTACACGAGTTTTGAAATGCATTTAAACTTTAAAAGCTAATTATGTGAAGAAGTTATTATTCTAGGCTTTGGAAATTAACGCTTAATTCGATTCATAGTTTGTTGATTGCAAATTTTCACAAATCTTGATCAAACAATGAATTTTATATTTTACATACGATATAATGCTTTCCATATATTGAGAGATTTATATTTATGTACCGTTTTGGCACAAGAGAAATCTGTTTTATTATCAATACATGGACGACGGTCTCCATTTTAATTACATGAAAACTAAATAGATTTATCTCAAGTGTGTGAGTTTTTTGTCTTCAAATCAGACCGTGTAGTGTATCCTTATTCTTACATATCAATGTCTCTCTCAATTTGTTTGTTAGACGATTGGTAAGCTTACCTATAACCAGAGAAATACTGCACTGATTTTGATGCAAGTTTCACAGTTACCTAGGACGTTCCTTGAGAGAGGTTGTATCATTGCTCTTTAACCAACAGAAACTGTGCATATCGTTTAAGTCAGACACATAAGTAGAGCCGCTGACTTAGGTCTTTTAATTAGGTTGTATTACTTATCCATTATTTCGTAGAACAATTTTAATGATTGCTATATTAAACTCCTAGTGAATGTGTCACAAGTTTACATAATTACTTAATTTAATGTCCTACAATAATAATACATCAGTACAAAATATAATATTCCCCACAAGGAATAATAATCCGTAGAGGGTTAGTATAACATGCTTTTACTTAATTAAAAAACGATACTAATAAAATGGCTAGCGTGCATTGGAACGTTGGCTGAAGTAAAGAACACCCTAACAAAACAAAGTGCTATTTTTAGCGCGCTTGTCAATAAGACATCCTTGTTTTTTTTTTATCGCGGAAGGGCACTGTGTTATGGAGATCAAGGAAACATATTAGTGGTATAGTGCTCGTGCTAATACGTCACGGTATATTAAAATAACTTCGGGGTGGGGCCACGCTGCGTTGGAATAGACGCGATAGCAGCCCGCGCGGCACCACCTCGCGGCCCGTTAAATGTCAATTAAAAAGACCTTTAAAAAAATATTTATTAATTATATTTATATAGTCTTTGACCTCAGTGTTTGGTTTGAGGCAGTTTTAGATTTATCTATAACAGTAAAGTGTATATAAAATTATTATTGGCGCAAAAATTTACTTACATCACTGCCGACAATTTCCGAATCCATATTTGACAACTGTTTGGTGCCTTTGTTTTTTTTTCAGAGCTTGATTGTGAGCAATGGTCGTTAGTCGTGCCGGTGCCAAAGTAAACAAGTGAGAGGCACTGAAATAGTGCGAGGGCAATAGCCTACTTCGATGATCATCATCGATGAAGTTCAATGTTTACATTAAATCAAGATTGAACAGTGTGCGGAGAATATGTACAAGAAAAAATGGAAAAAAATAATTCTCCGTTTTATGAGATTTTCATTTATTACTTATAATTTTGTAAATTTTTTAAAAGCCTCTCCAACGAGCATACAGGTAAGATAAACAAACGCAATACCTAGTATGCGTTTATTAACGTCAATTCTTTGCACACGGGGTACAGTTCATTAAAAAAACCGTATAGGTGTCGCAATTTTTTCTTAATTTCAAACACAAACATTCTTAATTTTGATAGGTCCATGTCCGTAACCCAGGTTGTCCAGAATAGGCTAATTATCGGCATGAATCAGAGACATCGAGAATAACTCGGCGCTATATATAGCGCGAGACCGTTGTAAGCATGCGTACACGCACGCGCACGCCGACAATTCCGACACCTAATTGGGCTGTCACTGATTATTTTAAGACTGCATTCGGTTATGTAAACATGGCTTTGAATTTTTCAATACATTTGAGTTACTAAAAGCTTGCCGTTTATTAATATTTCGCTGACTTCAAAACAGTGCCAGATTAGAGTTATTTCGTGGTTATATTTTTAAATTTTGAGTTTCATATGCTTTTTCAATACCTCTAAAGTTTTGTCACCGACCGAGGATGTGCATATCATTGATCAATTGTCCACTATTGGTTAAAAATGCTTCAATCGCGATTTTTGTGGTCTTTTTCGTTGAGGAATTCCATCATATCTTCAATTTCCATGGTCTGATCATGATAAAATTAATATAAGGCTACCTCGGGATCTGCCGTGATATAATACAGTTTAAAATTTAACCGAATGTTTTTTTTTTATACCACTAAGGTGGCAAACAAGCATAAGCTGATGGTAAGCAGTTACCGTAGCCTATGGATGTTTGCAACACCAGGGGTAACACTCGCGCGTTGCCGACCCTGAAGAAATCTCTTCACGCCCTTTTTGAAGAACCCCATGCTGTACTACATTGGGAAAACCACGGCGGGGAGTTCATTGCACAACCTGAGCCCGAATATAATAATGTCCCGAAATACCAATAACAGTAATAAAGCTAGGTTTTCTCAGAGAGTAACAGAAGCGATATTTTATCCCGGGAACGCGAATAACACTGAAGGGAACAGCTAGCATAAAATAACAATGGAAGATCCGTAGGCGTCACTTGCTTTGAGACCCACATCTGCTGTATACGTAGAGTTGTGGTAAAACTACGCACTGTGTGCAATCTTTATACGTCGACCCTGATATCTGCTAATTGGCTTTACACCGAGTAAGTAAAAACATATTGTTATTAAATTAAGTACCGTTCGTTTACCTGTTGCTATCGCGTGCAAGTGCACTAAACATAATGTCCTACGGAGTGGTCGTAGCTTTACTACGAATTTTAGAGTTCCGTACCTAAAGTGTCTTAAAGGTAAAACTGTCCACTGTTGCATGTCTTTTTGTTTGTTCGTCCGTATAACACGGGTCGTATGAAAGGAATTGCCGAATCAGACAGAGAGCGAGGCCCAACTCTCACTTGGCCGGTTTTATAATTTAGCATGTAGGTCCTTTTGGAGAATATTGGATAATTTATTTTTTTCAAAGAATATGCAAGGAACATCAATGTAAGGACAATCCTCAGAACCTCCCTCCACTCCGGGTAGAGTACTACTGGTCAATGGCTAAAATGCTCTAAGACTATTACGTGAAATAATAACGATACCCGTACCTACCTACCATAATAGCTCATGCAGCGTCATTAGCAGATTAGGTTAAGCGATACTGCTATATATAACTGGAAAATAATTAATTGGTTATAGAAGAGATTAAAAAAGCTCCTATATCTAGATGTTAACATTATTTATCTATGGTAAAGTATACATACGCGCCACTGAGCAAGATTCACGATAGTCGCACTCAACGCAACAAGCACGTGCTTAACACATTCGGAATAGACACATTAAAAACGTCACCTACATTTCAGCATGTGGAACAATAGAGCCGTAGTGTGTGTAGAAGAAAAGAAAAAAAAACCGTTCCGTCCGAAAATCGTGATTATTTTTCCTCGGCGAGTGGCGCGGCCTTCGGCGGGGGGCGCGCGGCGCGGGCGGGGCGCGGCGGGAGGTCGGCATTGACGTCACGCGCGCAAGCCAATCGCGCTCCACCTCGGTTCGAACTTCGAATTTGACTTGGCCGCGGGTGGTTTAGCTATCCTCGCTATCCCCATCGACGCTGGCTGTATAATTCGATGCCTTTGCCTCGCTTCTTGTTTGTTAGATGGTGATTAGTTTGTTGCGTTCGATAACCTCATACATGGGCGTGTTCTTATCACTTGATACTCATAGATGAAACTTTATGAGCTTTTATTGTTGCTTTCTACTACATCTAAAGACCGTTTTATACGTAGAGTTGCGATAAAAACGTTGATGTATTATGAAAGATAGGACTTTTTTGTATGCGCGTTTAACAACCTATACATATAACCACTACAATTCGATTTCCAGGACCACGATTTTAAAAAATTTAACATGAGATTATATATTATATTTTCTCGCTTTAAAATAAGTATTCATATTTTTTTATGGAATGAAAAGTTCCAAGTTCTGTATACTGAATCTTTTACAACTTGCTTGGGGTAGTGTATCCTTATTTTTTGATAACAATGTTGGTTGATTGATTGTTATTAGGCATAACATTAATAAAAAACCACTGCGATACTGCTGGACTGTGATCAAATTTGTGATCACAGATTCCAAAGTTCAGATCAAAGGTCTAGGCTGCCGATTTTAAACACTTTCAAAATAATGCTTTGCTCACTGAACTACGTGGAATTTTAATGCTTAGTAGCGCTGGTATAGACTAGCCTTTCCCCCGGTACTCACTTGACGTTGAGTTTTGTGACACTTGTATACATCTTCTCTGTCCAAAAGAACTTAATGCCGAGTAGTTCTATAGAATTTCTTGCTACGAGTAACATCTCGTAGCACCAATGGGAAAGCTTGGTTGGAACTCAAACGTTACAAACTGTTGGCAATGAGTAGGTTTTAGATATTAAGTACAATCAATTAATCGGTAGGATGGTTGGCGTACAGGTAGGATAACCTGACTACCACAGGTCAACATCATAATGAAAAAGTATTAATTCAATTTAGGCCCTTAATAATGACTCTACACCGGTTCCAAATACAACTTGAACTGAGAAGACTCCGGCAAGGAACGCAGCAGCGCTGTAGCTTTGTATGTCCCATCCAGGACAAACATTTATGTGCATAAGCATCTCTGTTTGTTTAATTAGAGCCTGCTGATTGGGTGTAAATATCTACAACAATACAGTATGAAGTATATGAGTTATCTGGTTTCCATAATACAAGTCGTTTCAGATCTGATGATAAGGATATTAATAACAATTTTTTGTTAGTTCGACCAGTCTTAAGTCGTTTAAAGGCTATCTCAGTGTTAGTGACGTCGAATGCCGAGACGAAGGTCTTGGGTTCCAATCCTACAAAGACCTTGATCTTTTGGTGAAGGAAAACATGGTGAGGGTTTCCTAGGGTTTGTGTCCTTACCACCTTTCGGCAAATCACCACTGATCATGGTGTGACTGTGGTCAAACACAGGGCCATAAGCACATTTGAAGGTCTCGAATGAAGTTATCATAAAAAAAATTTGAATGACTTGAATAACCATAGATTTAGGATTTTCACCCGAGGAATATCCTAACCAACACAACCCTACCCTACTGTTTAGTTTTCTTAAATTTTCTGATTTTCTACGCAACGTTCTGTCTTAATTTTTTTTCCGTGAAAACCTCTAGACTATAAGAAAACTTTTAAAAAAAGATGGATGAAATCGGCTAATTCGTTCTCAAGTTATGGCATGACCAAGGGAAATAGGGATTCATTTTTATATATAGAGATTAGCCAACGAGTTCCGACTCCAAGCGTAAAAATCATAGGCAAGAATACTTAATAAAAAACAAAAGCTACCATAAATAGTTTACGAGGTGCGTAAGCGCAGATCAAACGTACCGGAACTACGACACCTGGTGTAAAGGTAAACAATACAGCTTATATAGCTTGTATCAAAGCATCGGGAAAGAACAGCTTGCGCCCTAATATAATAACAGAGAACTGGATGTGGATTAGGGTACCTTGGGATGTAAAGTGAGCCAGGTTAAGGTTAAGAACCTGGGATATTCTAAATAATTTATATACAACGTGAAACAGATTAAGATTCTAAACCGTTAAACTGGTTGTTCAGAATCGTTTTCTCAATCGATTTAATTAATATTTGTCATTTGGTAGACAACCTCTATGCAAGAGTTGTTGAAATTCCACCTATACAGATTATTAGATCTTATAGATAGGGAGATATAAGATCCATCGTAGATAACACGTAAGCGCAAGTTGCGTTGCGAAACCATGTAACATGTTCACGTTTCCGAATGACGTCACGGGTGACACAGATCCGCCCGCTGGAGCGACCTGGTTTCAGCTCCGCGCCCCGCTCCGCTCCGCTCCGGACCGCTCCGTGCGTAGTGTTGAAAAACAACGTGGATACATCTAGTTTGTATAATTTAAGATTTTAGGATTTTAATTAGGTTTCATGAATTGAATATGATCGATTGTTTTGGATATTTTTTTTTTATTACATGTAATTATCATGTATTTAATAATAAGGTAAACTTTAATATTAATAAGAATAAAAAATAAATGTAAATAAATCGATAAATTTTTATTTTTTTTTATTGTTTCATAAAGATTCATTTTTTTTTATTTGGAGATATAATACCTAAATAATTATTTACATATAGCTTATCATACAAAAAGTTACAATTAAAGGAAAACATGAGCACAGGTTACATGCTACGTAGACCTTGCTACGAACTACTACGAATCTCGTAGCAAATACTAAAAACGAGTGCGTTGTTTGTTTGGAAATGTTCATTACTATTAATTAAAAAAATACTTAATAAGTACCTACAATGAGAAAGCAGACACCCTATTTATTTTTTTGAATTAATTGTGAAATGGACTTTGAAAACAGATCTGAGAAAAAAAAAACTATGCAATCAATATTATGTTCCTTGAAATCTCTTCTCAGCTTCTTTACAAAGAAACGCTGATAAATTGTTAATACTCTGTAAATAAAAGTGTAGCAAGCTGCCTGTAATGACGTCACGATATTTGGTCGCGAGCGGTTCTAACATGAGCTCATTAAGGTCACACCCTGAGGGACTAACTGTGGACGGTCTCGTAGGGCGGGAACCTTCGCTGTGTATACGTACTTGTATAACTGTCAATTGTTTTATAATGCTGGTAAATGTGGATATGTTTTCAATTTTTATACCAGCTTAAGTACATCTATTTTATCACTTTAAGTGAGGTATTTCGTTCAAACAGCAGCTCGACTACAGTAGCGCAGTACCTCCACCTTACAGAATACCGCAGCCAAATTCAATTTTCATGTGTGCCTGCGCGTGAGTAAGGTCGCCAGAGCTAAGTGGGGGAGGAGGGAAGGGTCGATAACGCGTGAGTGATGCCCTCTTACAAACCGGCGGGCCGTATGCTTGTTTACCGAATTCAGCAACAGGAAACCCATCAATCCAAAGTTTTCATGTTGAGCAGTAGGCAAAAATATTTGATAGGCAAACATCAAACCTTTCTATCTAAGAATAACCCTTCATCAATGCCCTTCGCTAATATGTGCGCACGCGTCCCTCTTCCATCATTATAACGGAATACTATTGGTTTAAAGTAAACCACACCGGTTCGTGATTGGCTAGTCAGCGTTCCGTCCGAACGGCAGTATTTCTGCGCAGATCGCTTGACGTGCGGCAGTTAAACTGAAGTAGGCCGTCTTACAACAATGTAAACTCCTGGACCGTATGCTATACATACGGATGCGTTTATTTACGTCCGACGTAAAGGAATACTAGCGTGTTATTTTAGATTTACATGATATAAATAGAGCCATTGTGAGTGCCGTGTTTGACCTACATACGCGCCATTGCCAAGTTTTAATGGTTAACTAAATCCGGGATATTTTGTTGGATTTCTTTTTTCTTAATGTTGACATCGCTGGACGCGATTGATCATAGCTGAGAGTGGGTGGTAGTGGCAGGTCGATGACATCGAATGTTTACAAAAGCTGCTATAGCGAATGTTTTGAAAATTTTGGAAAACGTCCACTACTTGGTATCTAATTTATAAATTTTTATGCATTGTTTAAAAACTATCAAAATTATTACTTCGTTTAATCTACCCTGTAATACTACGAGTTCTATATTTGGATTACAAACATATTGTATGCACGTACGTTACTTTCTCGCGTGTCGTTACACTCGCACTTGACCGCTAGTTATTTATAATCTTCGATCGGCAAGTACCTGTCTCAAAACACTATTTATTTTGGAACACAGGAGATATAAACAAATGGTAATACTCGTACTTTTACCTGCGTAGCTCCTTCTTTGTAATAGCACAGGATAAATATAGTACAAATAATAAATAGGTCTATTGCAAGGCGGGTTGCATGGGTGAAAGTGTGAGTACAAAGATAGACGTGGTTTAGTATACCTAGTTTAACTAAATTAACTCAAATATATTAACTTGTCAGTATTGCTTAGTATAATCCTCTGTGGTATTGCTTTATTCGTAATTAATATGATAAGCCAACCTTTCTGTCTGTGTATTACCTACTGTTATAAATAATGAACAAAACAATAGGATATACTTTGTAAAAAAAAAACTTTATGACTGTATGTTGTCAGAATAAAATAAATAAATAAATGGTATCCGAAAAATGCCTGAGATATACGAAAGAGTCTCTTTAGCAGATAGATCAGATGACTTGATAACATTCGTAGCAATATGATATCGTTAAAAATGACAGATTCATAACTTTGCGAAGAAAAGCTTTATTTGCCTAAAACTACAAATCAGAGTAAAACTTGGTATCCTATATGATACTTTGTTTTGACTTATATTTGCCCAATGGACTAGTATCGCTGAACAGAAACCCTCGGCCTATGAGTGGATATTATCGTTTTGAGTATGGGCTTCTACGAGTAGCAGCAATACTGAAATCTTACTACGGTGACACATTTTGTATGAAATGCTTCCAAAAGTGTCCACTAGAGGCGTTATGCAAAATATCCACCGTAGTCGCTAGCGACTGTAGATTACGTTAGCATAGAAAACTCATAGTAGAGGCACAAATAGTTTGTAGCTACGCCACAGAAGAAGCTACGTTCAGGGATCGTACGACCAACTCTTAATGCAAATCAACTCAGCCTGCTGGAAACCTTACCGTTAACCAACGGCAGACGACGAATATTTTTCCATATTAAGATTGTATTTTGTACATATTCTAATCCTAACTAATATTATAATTGGGAAAGTATGTTTGTTAATGATTGTGTGGAGGTGTGTAGAGTGAGTGTGTGTAATAATCCCCTAAGACGCAATCGCTAATGAGCTCCGGATAACATTTATAATTCAGATGCCTGCAGAGATGAGACGTCAGCAGCACTACGTCCGTACCATTTACAGAACAGACTCGCCCCGACACGCTCTACAATAAAGACTGCACAAAACAGCATTTATAATTCCAAGTTACATTACAAAGGATGACAATGCCTTTGACATTCGTTAGTTATAAATAATTGATCGCACAGTTGGCTTGCTAAGTGAAGCACGGACAAAGTTTTTGCCATTGTGTCACGTCTTTTGTTAATGTGCATTCAGCGATGTGCTATTTTACCTTTATTGTTACAAGTATACGTTACATAAATGTTCACGTTAATGGATAAAGTTATTCATTGCGCAAGAGTTAAAACTGTGACGTCAGAACTTACAATGAAGCTATAAATGGTCTGTAAGGTTTTCTTTTGCTATATTTAGATGTATACAGTATTTTTAGGTTTTCTTATTATAGAAATTGCCGCTTTTTATAGCGTTTGCGTTGAACGTAAGTTATATAACGAAATTTCTATTGCTATTTTTAATTTGGGCGCATGACCAGTGTAAGAGTTACCCTTTTAAGTTTCAATCTACTTTGTATAACAATACGGTATGGTATGGTATGGTTTCGGTCTCAAAAGAGCCTTCGCCGGACACTCAGACTGTGGATTTACGGTTTTCCCAAGAGAGTACAGCATGGGATTCTTCAAAAAGAGTGAAGATTTCTGTAGGGTCGGCAACGCGCGAGTGATACCCCTGGTGTTGCAAGCGTCCATAGGCTACGGTAACCATTAACATCAGGCGGCCCGTATTCTGGTTTGCTACCTTAGTGGTAAAAAAACTCTCACAAATTACCATTGCATTTCTTAGTTCAAAATAACCAGATTCCTATTCCTAAACCCACAGAAGAATACCTAATATGATATTCAGAGCGAGCTAAACCCGAATTAAAGTCTTACCTCGACAGTTGCGGGATTCAACGACTTTAAATGTACGACGGAAAGCACAAAGGAAGCGATGTGGCGCTAGTGGGACAACTGAGCGCGGTGGAGCGTGCATATCTGCATAGGCGGCACTTTGTCGATAAAGTTATATGCCAAACCACTGTGCAGTGTGCGGTAGTTGAATGGAGCTGGGTTGAATGAAAGCTACCCAGCTCGTTTTCTTTGTGTTCGTGGACAAATTGTAGATTTATTCTAGGTCTTATTTAAGACTAGATGTCCCCCGCAGGCTCACCCGCGTTCCCGGGATAAAAAGTAGCCTACCTAAAAGTATAACACTCGGGGTTAATGTCTAGCCTATTAGTGAAGAAGTAAGTTTCAGAGATTAGCCCGTTTAAACAAACAAAGAACTTTTCCGCTTAATTATATTAGTACAAGATGTTAGGTAATATATCCAAATTCTAAATCCTGACAGGTATTTTCCCACATGAGTTTTAGCACACGAAACGTAGTTGTAGTTTTCAAATATAGGTATTCAGGAAATAGGCTGGTTCAAACAGTTTCTGATTAATATGTAATGCTCAGGTTTTGAGTGGATTCTTGACCTTTCTTTTGCGAAAGTATTCTTAGTACTCCTAGCCAAGCTTTACTTAGAAACTTAAACCAAGCTAAAAGCTTTTATTGTAGGTGCAATGAAGCAAAATTGTATGATTCTAAAAATAGCTATTCCCAGAAATTTTGACACGCCTCCTCTGACACCACGTGTGCTGCGGTTCCAGGGGGTGGGGGGATGCTTGCAGGGGGGGGGGGGGCACCATTGACGCGCATCTCTCAATGGCAATAGAACTAGGTCATCACGGTGTGACGTCACTGGTGGCCTACATACAGCGGGCGTAGCCCCGGATCATCGCTCGCCATCGCTACTTATACCAATTTAATTTTTCTTTTTTTCTTTCGCAAGACCATGGAGGTCTATTTATAGAATGTCAAATACATTCGGTGTTTGGTTAAAATAAAAATAATTTATGGCTTATTTGTATGGCAGATTGTTTGATGGTATGTTTTGAGTTTTTAGGAGGTTGAACAGCATTATGATTATTTCACGTGTTTAACTTTATGCTTGACCCAAAGATTTTCATAGGGCATCGTGCCTCTACCCAGATGGCTAGTCCACCTTACTAAAGCATGACATTTTATATCACTCCGCTTGAGGGGTTCCTGAGCAAATCGCTCTCAGTTCGTATTACGCACGGCTGTCACCGCGACATATACTCGCTGTAACTGATTATATAAAAAATGACGACTTGCTTATTGAAATACTGTCACAACACTTACAAAAACCAAGGAAAAATTAAAAAACCAACCTTCCATGTGTAAGTATTGCGAATTCGTCACTTTTAATTACCTAAACTTATTTTAGAAATTTACGTTTCGGTGGTGACAGTTTTTATTTTTTTAATCTTTTCCGGCCATGTTTTATGGAAGGTTGCCACAACATGAAAATTAATTTTCCACATTTTTGTTAAGGATTATTAAACGATGATATCGAGTACCTACTGATTACTTTTGATAATTCTAACCTCCCGATTTGACAGGTATTTTGACCATAGAGGTCAAAATAATGAGAAAACTCCTCATTAAATATTATCTACACAACCAGTGTAATCAATAAAATTAATTTTATTGGTAATACAAGAGCTAACACAGATTTCCAACCTAACTAAACTTATTGTCGAAACATTTGCATATATTCGTTTATATTATGTAGCAAAATCCGAAAATTTGTTAAGAAATACAATTTCAAAACGACAACTCTATAGAAAACAACTGCAATTGCAGGGAGTCTAATTTTTGTTCATAAATATTACTTAAATGATGTAGGATTTATGTTTTGGGTACCCAAGGTATCCCAAATAACTATTTAGAAAGCAATAAGGCATCCACTTTTTCAATTTTAGAACTTTGAAAATAAAAAAACCGTTTTCTCAGAGATTTTTCGCCCACAAAAATCCCCATATAGTAAATTTAATTGAAATCGTTAAAGCCGTTTTCAAGATATATCAAAACATACAAATATTGTACATTTAATGTTATAGGATATGGTATATTATAAACAAATATTGCTCGTGTAATAGTACTTATGTACATGAAAAATTTCCGGACCGAAATTTATAAATTCCGCCATTTAGAGGAAAATGTTTTTTTAACTGCCACCCTATGCAAACTACACAGACTTGACAGACTGTCAAATACTGTCAATTCTGGCTTGTTTATTTCATGTTCCCATAGAGGCGACTATCCTTCTGGACGTTTTAAATTCTTTGGCTTGACCATTATTTGTCACTTTAAGTGGGGGATAGGTACTAAAACAAATTCTAATTCGTAACATTATTAGAGGAAAGCAATCTTGCGTGATATTCCCTACACGTGACAGAATTGGAACTGTGGTGCTCTCTTTTTCTCTATGGCCAAGTACCTATTTTGCATCATAAACGTTTTCATTTTGAAATTGATCGCGCCCAAAGTAATTTCGCTCTGAATATATCTTCTTCGTTAGCCAAGTTTTAAAATTTTCATTACTTACTGCAATATTATCATAAATATTTGGTTGTTAACCTTTGGCCTGCTAATGAATGAAAGATAAGAAGAAGAAAGAGAGCGACTGTACTAGCGTATGTGCCGTGAGCACAGGTATGTGCAACGCTGCCTTGAAATAATCTGCACGTTCATAGTTTGAACGACTAAATACATATCATAATTAATGCCAATTTCTCGATTTTATCGATACTTTTACCGAGAACAAACGACAAAGAAGTCATATCGTAATTTTTTCTGACAGTCTACTACTGTACGGACAATCCATGAATGCATCTCTAGGCAAAATGGTCACGCTTCGCACAATGTATTGTTGTTAACGCTATCAATACACTAATATTGTAGTGTTGCTTAAACATCGATTGTTTGAGATTCCGATAGTATCGATTGTTTTTTAAAAACAATCGATAAATCGATAGTTAATCGATAGTTTTCGAGTTTTTTATAGGTATGAAATGAAACACTAATTTGTATACTTTAAAATACTTTTGTATAAACAATTGACCATATTTGATTAATTTTAAAACATATTTAAATTTTGATTAATAAAAATTAAAGTATTCAAATTCTTTTCCTTCAGCCGGCTTCTTTTTTCATTCATAATGAGTCCTGCTTTTGTAGTTTTGTTTACATTTACTCCTCTTGTTCTTTCTTTTGTAATTACTGTGTTGTCTATACCAATATTCAAATTTACCCAATAAATTCACCACATTAGTGAAAAAAAAAAGTAAAAAATTCTACTGATACTAATAGTTACATTTTTTACGTAAATAAACTGCAAATCATCGACTTTTGTTTTAAAAATTACTCTAAAACTCTCCCCACACATTAAACTATTGGTTTGAATTTACCCATATTTTTAGGAATTCCATATAACTTGGCAACACTTTCCTTAGTATTATTTTATACCGGGTCGCCGGGATTTCCCCTAGTAGAAACATCAATTCGTTCTATGGTTTGGGTGCGTTCAATATAAAAAAATGCTAGGGACGAAATAAACGATACATCGATACCTTTCTCAGACAATCGATAGTTTCGATAGTTAAAATACTATCGATTAATCGATTTACTATCGATTTTTAAGCAACACTATAATATTGTTACTCTATGGAAAGTTGTAAAAAAACTTTACGTATTGGGCGAGTCGTTTAGTTTAAAAAATAGTTTATATTATACCTACTATAGATAATTGGTATAATATAGGTAAATAATTAATGCATACAGTAGGCTATTTCCACAACACCCACGACTGACACCTACAGGTTGACCAAATATAGTTTTAATTGTATATTACATAAGGTTGACATTTAAATACAAATTGCGAATTGAAGAAGGTAGCTTATTGTTGATAAATGCTTTAATACATCTATACTACTAATAATAATATAAAAAGGCGGAAGAGATTTTTTGTTTGTTTGTTTCTTTAAACGGGCTAATCACTGGAACTACCAGTCGGATTCGAAAAATTCTTTCACTAATAGGAAGCTACATTATCCCCGAGTATTATAGGCTACTTTTATCATGGGAACGCGGGTGAAACCGCGCGAGATAGCTAGTATCATATAACCGCGGAGAATTATGTAGAGAATAAATAAATAAATAATAAATAAATAAATATCCTGGGACATTCCTCACACACGGTCATCTGATCCCAAACTAAGCAGAGCTTGTACTATGGAAACCAGATAACTGATATAATACATATACTACTTTTTGTTTGTAAATACATACTTAATATACATAATTACACCCAGACTCAGGACATACAGACATGTTCATGCACACAAATGTATCTCCTGTGTGGGAATCGAACCCACGACCTGCGGCGCTATAGGTTAAGACTCCACGTCTTAACCAACTGCGCCAACGGGCCCGTCCCGGAGAATCAAAGTTTGTATCGTGTATTGTTAATGCTTCTGATGGAGATTTTCTCCCATCGCCCCGCGGAGTCTTGGAGCTGATTTTGTAAGGAAAATGTCCAGGTGACGAATGACGAATCCGGGCTTTCACCATGCTCTGTCTTTATCATTTACGCAGCAATCAAGTGAAAGGTCCGTTGCGCGGGCTCGACGACAGCTGTGTGTTAGATTATGTGCGGGGCAGTGTGTACGAGCCCTTGATAAATAAATAATAAATATCCTAGGACATCCCTCACACACGGTCATCTGATCCCAAACTAAGCAGAGCTTGTACTATGGAAACCAGATAACTGATATAATACATATACTACTTTTTGTTTGTAAATACATACTTAATATACATAATTACACCCAGACTCAGGACATACATACATATGCATGACCTAAACTTTTCACAATTCAAAAAGCAATTATTTAAAGTACTTATATCAAAATGCTACTATTCGACATCGGAATATTTAAATGATAAATTGTAATACGTACATAGATTTGTGACGTAACTAATAAATTAAATTGATTGTAAATAATTTTGACTAGAATTTGTATTTTTCTTTTTTTTTTGCTTAATGTTTATAATTGTATCTTTTAATGTATTGACACAATGGTATTAGATTTGAATTATTATTCTTTTTAAAAAAATTAGATTATAATTAAGATACAGAATTAAATTAAATTAAATATAAAATAGCATAATATTTACACACCGTATAGGTAGAATATGAGGCAAAACTTACTACTCCAAGACATGTACAATACTACCATATTCTTGTAAATAAATTTATTTCATTTCATTTATTTCATTTCATTTCATTTCATTTCATTTCATTTCATTTCATTTCATTTCATTTCATTTCATACAGACATGTGCATGCACATAATGCATGTCCTGTATGGGGATCGAACCCACGACCAGCGGCGCGATAGGTGGAATCTTGACCAGAGTCTTAACCAACCACGCCAGCTGGCCCGTCAAATATGATATAGGTACTTATTCATTGAATCGCATCTAAGAATGAGCAATGACATTATTTGTTATTTATTTGTTTGTTAACTTACGCATGACAATAGTACATTATGATACATATGTGCAAAGTTGGTATTACAGACGAGGCGGTATTAAGCGATTAGAGAGCCGACGTGTAATGATCAATGCACACGCGTGTCATACGACGTTTTTCACACTAACTACACTTGCGAGCAAAAAAACAGACATATTTGTTATGTAGATTTTTTGATGATCATCAACCACACAATGAGAACTTTAACAAATACGACGAGCGGTTTTTTGTTTTTTATTTGACAGCGATGTGTTTAATGAATGAACTGTTTTACCCGTTTAAATTAAGAGTGCTTAGTCTACACACATATCAATTGCATTGAGGTACAAACTTAACATAATCGGGATTATACTCATATAATAAAACTGTGCGGTAATGTAAAGTAAAAAGCACTAGTGATTTTTGCTTTTTTTTCATGCGTTACTTTTCAGACGATTCCAAATGGCCGCCATACCACCGCAAAGGTGCGACTAACGCCCAGGCGATTGAGCCGCCGGTACCAGCGTTATGAACATCATTTTCTTTTTCGTCATTACGTAATTAGACCCCTGAAGGGTCGCCATACTGGTACAAATGGCCATGAAATTTGTGCCAGTATCTCCCGGTCTATCAGTTTAAGTATACGTCAAAACGGTCGCGGTGGTAGAGCTAACTGTAACGTTCATATAAGTGCCTTATTGGGGCCTAAACTGCATAAATGAAGTTTTGATTTTGATTTTACAAGCTATTAGGTACCTATTTACTGAGCGCGTACGTTCTAGTTGCTTTAGCGGCAGCCACCATAAAAATGATAAAATCCAAAATCTGTTACAAAAACCTATTTTTTTTATACCAATAAGGTAGCATTCGGCCCGACTATGGTTAAGCGGTTACCTTAGCCTATGGACGCGTGCAACACCAAGGGTACGCGTTACCGACCCTGCAAATATCTCTCCACCTCCTTATTGAAGAACCCCATGCTGTACTCCTTGGGGAAACCACGGCGGGCTTATTAATGTGATCCGACTGTAGCAATTAAGTGGCTTTGTAAACTTTATAAAGCTCGGTATTACATTGGCAATGCTACGAGTGATATCCGTCGGTGACCGTGGCAAATTACCATCACGTGGACCGCCTCCTGACATCGAAGAGCAACTCGACTGGGGAAGTACCTCCACCTTACAGAATACCGCAGCCATATAACTTTATGTTGTGTTCCTACGCGTGAGTAAGGCCGCCAAAGCTCATTGGGGAGAGGGAAACGATCGGTAACGCGTGAGTGATGCCTCGGGTGAGAAAAAAAAACAATTGTTATATTAACTTCATGACAGTTTGATAAAATTTAACTCTAAAATTTCGAACAAGTAGAAAATAATGTATGAAATAAGAACCAACAACATGAGCTCAAATCAAGAATATTGCACAACTCAAGAGATTTTTTTTTCCTCTCAATGGCGTCACACGGCTTTTGTATTTTGCCAATTTCCAGTTATAAGTTCTAGTCACAATAAATCACTTTCACATAGTCCTCAGTCAGTCACCGTCCATAAAAGTCATGTTTTACTACAATTGTACTAAAACTTTTCACGGACTTCTTGAGACCACTTGAAAAGTCACGTAATTCATTTAATTTCACTTCACCAATCATGCACAACTCTACAATACCATAGACATCAAAACCACCATATTAAAACAACTTCCATTTTCAAATTCCCATAACATGCTCCAAAAAGGAAATCTTCCCGCAAGTTTTATCTGCATTAACGTTACAACAATAAGTTGTCCATTTCCACACACTGCGGGCCTTATCTCTGCCGGCACAAAGCTGTGCTCCACTTGCGTGGCGTCGGAACTACGGACGGTCATTGTCTATGGCCACATTGTCTATGGCGCGGCGCTCGTCTATTGTGGAGGCGACGTGTGTCGAGATAGTGTTGGGACGTCAACGCGTTGGAATAATGAATGTTATTGTCGCTGCCCGATGAAAGGTTTTGTTTGCTAACATAAGTAGTGCATAATGCATTGTTCATATTTATTTGTATTTATAACATGTCAGTTGTCATTATAGTACAGACTGGGTGGAGATTTCGAGATGGCATATTTTCGAAACCTTTGTTGGGTTAGTCTTGCTGAACAACTTTTACTATGGGACCAGCACTGAATTCTCAATTTTTTTTTTTACTTTTCTTAAATTATTATCGAGCAAGGAAGACACACAAAGAAGACAACTTAAAAAAGAAACAAAATTGAACTTAATATCAGTACAAAGTAACTATTTAAACATTTATCAAAAGAAAACCCTCGGAATATTTTTCTAATATTATTTTTTGATTACTAATGACCTATAACATTCATCCCTAAAGAGGAAATTCACTAGTTTTTTTTAATTATTATATTACCTTCGGCCATTTCATTACACTCATAGAGATAGACTTATTAGAGCGACTGTACCGGAGTTTGTACCATGAGCACGGGTACGTGAAAAGCTGCCTTAAACCGCTCAATACATATCATGAAAAACAATTTCTCGTTTTTATCGATAATTTAACCGAGAACAAATGACAAGGACCTCATATCGGCAGTTGTGGGTAGAATATATTTTATTTGTTTTGTTATTAGATGTTAGCGTACTGTTTTGAATTGGCACAGACATTATTACAATTAGTATAAATTTTATTCAGTTTAAAATAAGCAAATATTGTTATTGTTGTGATTTTACTTTTTTAAATAAGTGTTGTTTTTAACAAATGTTTCATGTTGATATTTTTATTAGGTATGTACAAATTCTTTTCTTCCTGTATTGTCCGGTTGTGCGTGATGTCACTAATGGCAGCGACAGAAAATCAGTGCTGCTACCCGGTTTCGCAATAGCAGTGTAATACTGAGTCGCTGACCAATTTTGATGTCACACAACACTACTCTGATTCTTATGCTTTGTAAAATGTTTTATTTTATATGTATTATGTGGCGTTGTGTGTATTCTCAAAATAAACGAATTTTCTTTCTTTCTATATCGAAAATTTTTCTGATAGTAAATCACTAGTGTACGACATATCTATGGATATTCTTACTCTATGATTACATTAAGGGGAATCATAAGTCTACCATGGACATATAAAAAAATCAGGACGGAGTGTCGCCCTATACGAAGTGAAGCACCCTAAGTAAGCCGTGTCGTCTCGTAATTACAAGCCTCACACATACATGTATACCATAGTAAACCGATTGGTTGTCATTTCGCTTTGAGACGTCGACAGCGACAATAAAGCTCAGTATCACTTGTGCCTTCTTGGGTCAGTAATGATTTTACTCAAAAATACGTTGGAAATATAGACCTTCACTTAAGGCGCGACGATGACCATTCGTGGGCGCTGATTGGATGAAATTCATTAATGGTGTTCGTTACGATTACCACCAAAGTTACGCGGTACAGCCCCTGGACACCGTAAACGCAAAAGTTTTTTTTCGCACCGTTCGGTGTATTTGGTACATGGTACAAAAATGTATTGTATTGTCAAATCTTCAAAGAAAAGACTTATTCAAAAATATTTTATATAAATAAAATAGTATCATGATAAAAAAAATGTAAAATACGCAAAAATACATTAAATACTTTTAAACTTTTTAATTTAATTAAAACTGGCAAATTTCTTCTTTCTTGGTGGTCATTCAATTCAACTAACATCAAATGCGTCGCTATTTTGAACTTTATTTGTTTGCACGATGCCTTACGATCAAGATGGGAAAATAAGGGATGAATTACCGAGCAAGCTACGGCTGATCGCGGACCTTTGCTACAGCGTCTACGGAGCGCGTAGCAGTGCTACGAGAAACACAATGAACAATATTATATTGTTTGTGTTACCAAAAGTATTGTTTTAATACTAATTTACGTTACGATAATATTATGTTTAGGATCAACTTACAAATATGTAGAGCTAAAATTTAATCAAGTTAGAGAAGTAAAATTAAACTTAAAGAAATGTGTTAATAAATTTTTCCTTATTGTCATGTTTTTTTTTTTAAACTCCTTTTTTTTCTAATGTTTATTTATTTGTGTTATGCACCACTTGCCATGAATAAAGTTATTTTCTTTCTTTCTGTCTTTCAATGCACACATAGACCGATTTAGCATGTTTTTTTAAATCTTAATAAACTAAAATTATTATTTCTGTAAAAGAAGATTACGTTAAAACTTTGTGTGTCTTAATAATTTTACGGGATTTTATAGTAGCCCCCGGAACTGGGAGGGACCGCGTTGCTCCATGCATAGCATCTATTGTCATCTGAATTTTATGGAAAAAACCAACGGTCTAATTTCTATGTTTTTTCGTTCAAGACATATATAATTTTTATGGTAACAAAGAAGAAAGAGAAGGAAAACTTGTGGTGTAACCTTTTTTTTACGTGGAAAGTTATACAGGGTGTATATTTTGGACGGGTCAGAGAGGGCATTTACCAGGCACGCGAATATGGTCTTATGGTCCTTTAATTTTTGATTCATTGCAATCGGCATTCACAGATTTTTGAAAAATATTTTTATTAGCTTATTTGTTCCAGTCTCCGACAAGGATCAAAAGGCTCTATGAGACCAAGTTAGGGTACTAGAAATGGCAGATATTGAAAAAAAGGTGTCGCATACATTTTGTTAGGAAAATTAATTGTAAAACAGTAATGCAAACTTCCCGACAAACACGTTACGAATTTTAAATTCATCCTAGTAACTTTATTAGCTGTTACAAAAACATTACGGAGATGAGCTATCTTTGTACTGGACAAAATGAACAAAATTTCGTGGACTTAATATCGCGTTCACTTAAATTCGCTTAATTTGTGTAGATACTTCCAAACCTAGGTGCCCACAACCTTGCTGTTTTGTGTTCTTATTAATATTACTATACAGGAGTAAGTAAATAAATATGGGGAAAGAGCTGTGGGAAAGAGTGAAATAAAAGCTTTGGAAAAATGCCAGGTAGAAACCTTCTTACGATAATATCAAAGAAAATACCCAAATTAATCAACAAACCTAAAAAAATACCCACTTCTAATAGTCGTAGATGTAGCTACGAGAAACCCGCTACGGGACACTACGCGCCATCCTTGCTACGATGCTACAGAGACCCGGCTACGATGTAGCTCATTGCTACGAATGTCTACATCTTTAAAATGATGGCCGTACTACAGATATAAGGCAGAAAATCGATTGCTGTTATAATCTATTTGAACTGAAGTGTTGTTTTCATTCCAATTTCAAATTATTGTGCTTACCACAGTTTTTAATATTGTAGGTATTTTTATGTTTTGGATCTTAATCATGAATCCTTTTCTTAAAATTTACATTAGCACATCAATTGTATCGCGTATTTTTTTTTGTTATGTTTTTGTGCGTATTTTTGGGATTATTTGCTTAAATTTAAAACAGCTTTTTTTATTATAATCAATTTTAATTTTTTTCGTCTCAATAATAATCTCATTGATAAATTTATGATTATGTACCGATATCTGATACTAAAACGTTTCAAAACTACAAAATAAGTAAAAAGGTTAGACTATGATGGTTCATATGTACTTAATATTTGTGCACATTATGCACAACATTTTATTTTAATGGATGAAATCCTTTTTTTTTCCTTTCCGAATGTCTTTTGGAAGCCTGTACCTAATATGTACAAATTTATTGGGAATTTATATCATAAAATCGCGGAAATTACGTACGTAGATACCTATTAAAATACCTTATAAGGTATGATTATTCACCGATGTGATATCTATACAGATGTTACAGTTGGAAACATTTTATAGTAACATAGATGTAATGTAACATTAGTGTAATAATAGATTAGAACTTTACTACGATCGAAATAAAACTTATTTTGGTTAACGCGATTACAAGTGCCCTTCTACGAGAATACATATACCTTCAGACTCGTATACCTTACACCGATGAAGGTTGCGCCAAGCTACGCAGATCTAGTATTGCATTGATAATAGAAAATAAGTGCACATGAAACATAAAAAGCTCCTTTCTATATTGTTTAAAGGAGCAAAACAAAATGCGCAAAAACAAGATGTCCTCTCGTTTCGGGCGTAGTTGGGTCGCGTGTTACGTGCCGGGCTCGGGGCGGGCTCCGTGTCGGCGGCGCGGTCGCGCTCCTCGGCCGGCGCGCCTCTGTAGCCGACGTGCAACACGCTCACAACACCTAGCCGAGCGCTGGGCTGGGGCACGCGAGCGGGATGCAACCCAAGCCCCGCCCCGCGCACGCCATACCAAAAAACCTCTTACAAAACAGATCGATCGATATGCTCCCAAACGTTCACACGATTCGCTACCGTCACGCTTTACTTTCAGCTGATATAGACCCACCCAGCGTCATCCGCGGCCGCTACCGACTTACACCCGGGGCCGGAGGCCTCCGCTGCCGATGCTCTATCTCTAGGTTCGACTCGACAAGCTTGCGACGTCCTTGAAATTTCAAGTGCAAGGCGATAGGCAGGGGACGCGGCCACGCTCGCCCGAGGGTCCGAGGCGGCGGCGGTCTCGGGCCCGGTGGGGCCGCGTGGCGCGCGGTGTCAACCGGGGCGGGCCCGGGCGCACCCAGGGTGGCCCCGGACCCCGGGTTGCATAATGGGCTGGTCGTGCCGGCGGCGGCGGCGGACGCGCGCGGAGCCGGTATCGACGCGCGCGGGGCGCATGCGCGACGCGTACCTTCGCAGCCGTAGCCCTGCCCGATGAGGCCCCACAGCAGGTCGGAGCAGTGGTGGCAGTACGTGGGCTTGTGGAAGGTCTTCTTCGCGAAGGAATGGGTGCGATGGGGCGCGGGCGCGGCCTGCGCCATGGCGGGCGCGCGGGCCGGGCCGGGCGTGCGCGCTACTCATGCCGCGGCGCCCAGGGGCGCGCCGCGCTCTCCGAGCGGCTGTCGCGGCCCACCATCGCGGCGCGTCTGCCGCCCGCGCCCCGGCCGGCCCGCGCACGCGCCCCCGCCGCGCCCCTCGCCGCCCCCGGCGCCGCACCCGCGCCGCCATCTGCGCTGCCGAGCCACTAGACCTCGTGACGGCGACCACCACCCGATCGATCACCGGCTCTCTTATCTCACATATCGTTTCTTATGACCGCACACTAAATAAAAGCCAAGTTAGCTGGGGGCTGGGAGCTTTCGGTTGAAAGAAAAGTTACATAAAAGCTTTCCGATAAGAATTGAAATATGGGAATGTTCAAAATAAGTAGGTATGTAACTAACTACATTAAAATTTCGATGGAGGTATTGAGCATATGTACACGCTCATGGCAGATCAAAATAAATAGCTTAGTTAAAAATTTATTCTCATCTGAAATCCAAGTCCTGAAACTAATTTTAGCTAGGAACATTTTTAATACCATTTTTTTTTATTAAAATAAAAACTGTTCAGCGCCGCGACAAGCTCACGTCGGGCGGCGCGTGCGCGGTGCCGCCCACCAATCGAAAAAGCTCTTGTTTACAATACTAAGAGGCGCAGCATCCTCGCCTCGCCTCGCGGAGCGGCCCGACCGCCAGACGCCACTAGCCGCTGTTACAACCGCACACACACTCACACACTACACTCATATTGATATTACATTATGAATAACAACACCCAGGTACCATTTGCAGCAACAATTTCATTAAAAAAATATTATTTTCATTATTACAACTATACTACGACATAAAAACAGCAATGAAATTTAATTCGAGAAGAATCACCCTAATTTTAATTAAAAATAATGTTCCGTTATTAAAGCGAATCCCACGCGGAGCACGTATCTGCGTGGCTACAGCTTTATGTGTATGTATAGACAAAATTCTTAGTATAAATTCACTAAGAGCTTGGGAAGACCTGCTCACATTTGCATACAGAGTGCTGCATGTCCCTAGTCACCAAAAAAATGAGATTTCTCTCACCCAAAAAATTAAAAATAACTGCTCATTATTAGACTCAATTAATACCATTATTCCAAATTTTCCCAAAATTCAAAAAAAGCATAATCAGGCAAACACTATAAGAAAAATAGAATCAAAAGCAAATGATGGCGATTTCAAGGGGGCAGCACATCTGCTCTTTTCTAGCGATGTTGTCGCTTCAGACACACCTGAAACCCTGTCTGCTTTAGAATCTAAACATCCATCTCCGCTTTCAAATATAAACCTCCCAGATCCCCCATCTTTAGACCAATCTGTTCTAAATTGTAACGCCCAAGATCTCTTGAGCGTCATTATGTCATTTAAACCTGGTTCTGCTGGCGGTCTCGACGGTTTTACACCACAGCATTACAAAGACCTTGTCTGTGGTGCCGCCGGAGACGCTGGTACCAAATTATTATCGAAATTAACCTCTCTTATAAATTTAATGTTGGCAGGAAAGGTGCCAAGCCCATTCACTGAGATCATTTATGGGGCCAACCTTTGCGCGCTATCCAAAAAAGATGGCGGAGTAAGACCCATCGCTGTGGGTAATACTATCCGTCGTATGGCCTCCAAAATTTGTTGTCGTCACATTCTCCCGAAACTTTCGGAAATATTTCAGCCCATTCAACTCGGTTTTGGCTCAAAGGGAGGTTGTGAGGCAGCTGTTCATGCGGCTCGGACCTTTCTATTAAATAACGGAGGTGAAGTGCTGCTTAAAGTTGACATAAAAAATGCATTTAACTCTGTCGATAGGGGCGCTTTATTGACCCAAATTCGGGATATCTGCCCTGACGTATATCCTTACCTTTGGCAATGCTATGGGCATCCATCAAAACTTTTTTTCAGAGAACACCCACTTATTTCCGCCATGGGTTGTCAACAGGGCGACCCTCTCGGTCCAGCTATCTTCAGTTTGGCCATCCATTCAATTATTTCTGGGTTACAATCTAAATTTAATGTATGGTATCTAGACGACGGTACGCTGGGGGGTGATGCGGCTTCCGTTCTCAGTGATTTTAAAACATTGACAGAAAATTTTAAAAAGATTGGCCTAGAATTCAATAGCTCCAAATGTGAGCTCCTTATTTTAGATTCTTTCCCAGAATCTGAAAAACCAGAATTAATTCAAAATTTTAATGTTTTGGCTCCCAATATTAAGTTACTGTCAAAGGAGTCGCTTCATCTTCTCGGAGCCCCAGTCTTAGATGAATCCATACCTAGTTTCTTTGAGAAAAAGATTCAAAATTTTAATGACTCTTCAAATAGACTTTATGAAATTAATGCCCATTATGCATTTTTTATTGTTCGACTCTGCCTTTTCGTGCCTAAGTTTACCTATTTACTCCGCAGTACGCACTTATTTAAATTCGTTCACATATTAGATACTTTGGATAATATGATCAAAACGTCTCTTTCCAAAATTCTAAATTGCAGTTTTTGTGAAAACAAAGTGTGGTCTCAGGCCACCCTACCCGTGTGTTATGGTGGCCTAGGAGTGCGGAAAATTTCAAGCATATCAGTACCGGCGTTTCTATCCTCGGTATACAGTGTGGGCAGCCTTGTCAGATCTGTTTTGGACCCTTCTATTGGATCTGTTGAGGTTTCTTACCTGTCCGATGCTAGAGACGCCTGGCAGGCAGCTTGTCCAGGCACAAATATTCCAACCTTGAGTCACTCTCAGAGAGCGTGGGACAAGCCTCTTTGTGAAAAAACTTGGCAAAATTTATTTTCAAACTTTTCGATAGATACAGACCGCGCGCGCTTGTTAGCCGTCTCTCAGAGTGACTCAGGTCACTGGCTACAAGCTATTCCATCCACAAATACCGGGACAATGTTAGACCGTATAACATTAAGTCTGTGTATTTGTCTTCGTCTTGGTTGCAGGACCAATCAGCCTCATCGCTGCCGCTGCGGAGACCTCGTCAATGAGCTCGGCCACCATGGACTTTCGTGCTCCCTAAGTGCTGGTCGAATATCACGGCACTCGGCTATTAATGACATTATCCGCAGGGCTCTTGTTGTCGCTAACGTGCCTTCCGTACTGGAACCAGTCGGTATTGCGCGGGGCGATGGCAAGAGACCGGATGGTATGTCTTTGATCCCTTGGAGTGTCGGCAAGTCGCTGGTGTGGGATGCCACATGTGTCGATACACTCGCGCCATCTCACTTACCGGCTACTTGTAAAGCTGCAGGGGCAGCGGCGGCCAGTGCGGAAAATTCAAAATTCAAAAAATATGCATCGATTGGACCCAATTATATTTTTATGCCTTTTGCGGTCGAGACCTTGGGACCATGGGGGTCAGAAGCTCGCCGTTTTGCTCGCACCTTGTCTTCAAAATTGATCGAGACCTCCGGAGACCAGCGGGCGGGGAGCTTTTTCCGCCAACGCGTCAGCTTGGCTATCCAAAGAGGAAACGCTGCCAGCCTTCTGGGAACCTTGCCGTTAATCGGAAGCAGCGGCAGGCTTGAGGAAATTTTCTATATATAGATTATATTTTGTAAATATAGATTGTATTTTGTACATATTTGTTGTAAATAAAAATATATTTATCAATAAAAAGTACCTAGGTGTATATATCGAGTTCCGTTTTTGTACGGTGGTACCATATTATTGTATATTTATCAGGTTTACTCTTCAGTCAGATCTGACAATGCATTAGTCAATTTCCAGCTTTAGGCACGTAGCCTCATAATCACTTTGTTGGCAGCTCCTGGAATTATATTTTCTTCATATCATGTAGTTAGGACGCCCGTCCCACCTGCAAACAAACAGGTTAAGCGGGTAGTATCACCAGATTATCTGTCACTGAAATGCCTATGCTCTATCATCAGACCCTGGACACCACCAAGGGTTTATTGACGGGCCAGTTGGCTGGGTGTAAGATACTCTACATATCTCGCCGCGGTTCGTGAGTTCGATTCTTACACGGGACAAACATTTGTGTGTGTGCATAACAGTTCGTTTATCCCGAGTCTGGATGTAATTATATAAGTTTGAGATAGTCTCCAACACCATATTCGCGTGGGTAGCCGCCCTAACTAAACCATCAAAAATGTACACCACATAAAAAAGTCAGTTATTTGGTGGTGTATACTCAGGGGCTCTACCGCGAATCTTTGGTGGTAATCGTAATGAACACGGGGAAAAACTGGTCTACGTTGTAGAGGAGTTCCTAGGTCACCTTCCGGCTCCATCACCAGATCAGCTTGTTACCATTTTATTACATTGTTACCGAAGTAACATAGGTATGAAAAAATTCAGCTCGATTGGAGGTCAGCAAGTGCTTGAAAAATGCATCACAAATTATTGTCCGGATAGTCGACGTCACGAAGCAATGTAAACAAAAGCTTTTAAAGATTAAGTCAAAACCCATACAAGGAACCGTATGCCAGACCGTAGCCTTTTCCACTTGAGGTTTGTAGCCAGCTAGGAGGGTACTAAAAGTACTCTACCATCGTGCTACGATATCCTTCACCTTCCAGCTTGCAATTATTTGGAAATAAATAGATCCTGGTACATTCCTCACACACGGTCATCTGATCCCAAACTTAGCAGAGCTTGTACCTTTGGCTTGTACTATGGAAACCAGACTACTGACATACACCTATCTACTTCACTTCACTTCTTATATGAATGGCACCAGATGCGTATAATTTACACAATTCCGCCAGTGTCAGGGTTATTACATAATATACTACTTTATGAAACCTGACTACTGACATATGACTGACATACACCTATCTACTACATAATATACTACTTTTTTTTATACATAACACCCTGACTTAGGTCATGCAGACATGATCTTGCACACAAAGAAGTATTCTTCTTCTTGTTGCACACAAATGCATGTTCTGGGTGGGAATCGTACCCACGACCTGCGGCGTGATAGGTAGGGGTCTGATAAACCACGCCAAGGAGTCCTTATTATGGTAGACATTAAGTACTTCAAGGATTTACTGGCGATTCATAAAGAACGAATGTTTTCCTGAAGTGGAAACTGCATCATAATCTGTCCATTCATTTTAGAGATCGCCAACCATAGAGTTAGAATATTAGGTATAGCGTTACCTTGCGCGAAGTGTGAGCAGTTTTCATATAGATGCATTCACAGATATTTTATACACTAGTTGATTTACAGTCAGACAAAATGTCGATATGGATTCCTTGTCATTTGTTCTTGGTAAAAGTATCAATGAAAAACTAGAAATTGGCATTCATTATACGTATTTTAGTCATTGAAACTATGTACGCGCACTTCATTTCAGACCCTATCTATCTAAGAGCTTCATTTCGACGCATAAGAACCTACAACGGAAAAAAACGCCTCAATTACCTACGGTCAAAAAAGTTTAAACAACATCCTCGCCTCTTGATAAGCGAAAAAGCTGAAGCCTACCTGATCACCTGGCCTGATTACCCTCATACTTAAAAGTATCCATTTGAAGTGCTAGAAGCGTAAACGTTAGTGTCCCGAGCGGAGGGTAGTTAAATATAGCCGTCGAAAGCGCGGCGAGCCACCCGTGTAGGTTTCCACTTTCCACTCGATTACGTTTGTTACATGCACCCTCCTACCTCGTACAAAGAGAAACACTAGAGTTGACGACACGAAAAATAAAATGCTACACATTTTGTCTCAACTGACATGTGAAGTGTGTACCTACTGAGTGACAGGAAAACCGCCGAAGCACGGATTTATAGACCCGATTAAAAATCCATGATTATTAGAAGCGAGCATTTATTTACTCTCAATTCAGTATCATTCATCATTATCATCATCAGCCTCATCAGCATCATTATGTCTCAGAGTCTGAAGACAAAGGTCTTCAATCAGTGCGTGTTGCCAGTGATGACATACGGGACAGAGACGTGGTCTTTTACTGCTGGCCGCATAAATAAGCTCAAAGTCACTCAGCGAGCTATGGAACGAGCTATGCTCGGAATTTCTCTACGAGACATGGTCCGAAACGAGGACATTCGTAGGAGAACAAAAATTACCGATATAGCTCGTAGAGTTAGTAAACTGAAGTGGCAATGGGCAGGCCACATCGCTCGGCGAACCGATAACCGATGGGGTAGGAAGGTTCTCGAGTGGCGACCACGTACTGGAAAGCGCCGTGTGGGACGACCACCCACCAGGTGGACCGATGACTTGGTCAGAGTCGCTGGGCACCGTTGGATGCAAGCGGCCCAAAACCGTTCCAAGTGGAAGTTAATGGGAGAGGCCTATGTTCAGCAGTGGACATCCTTAGGCTGATATGATGATGATGATGATGATCATCAGCCTATAATGTCCCACTGCTGAGCACAGGCCTCCTTTCACAAATGAGGGTGAAAGGGACTGGGCGATACTCGACCACGCGTACCCTACTGTTGGAATTTTTCAAGCCGCCTAGGAGGCATCCAACTAGCTTCACGACTATCACAATTAAGTGATAACAGGGACCATTGGCTTTACGTGCCTTCCGAAGCACGCGGAAACGCTCGATTTGAAATACCAATAGGCGGTCACCCATCCAGGTACCGACCACGACAGACGTAGCTTAACTTTGCCGATCGATTAGGAACGGCTAATCTTGCTACACCATTAGCGCTTCAGTATCATTACTTTAGTGTAAATCTTCTTATATTCGAGATCCATGACGAATTTCACGTCCACACATTTTGTCAGAAGTCGGCACAGTTTTCCTTCACGTCGATAGCGCGACAATCGGTGGCCAATGTTATCCAACAGTGTAGGCATCTCGATACGAGCGTATATGCCGCGCAAACCACGCGTCTTCATGAAGCTTGCATGCAGCGAAGCTAGCGTTTTTGTCGATCCATCGACAGAGTCTCGTCAAAGAGATACACGTCCAAGCAGCGACGTCACTATCACAAAGTATCGCGCATCTGATGGCATACCTAACTAGCCGGGGGACTGTCCTCTCTAGTCACAATATTACCTCAATGTACCTGTAAGGCCACACGGCACACATAAACTTATATGTACTCTTGTGTATGTAACAGTACTCTCTTTGAAGTAAGGACTAGGTAAATAACTTATTGACCAATAGGTAGGAGATACCTACTTAGTAGTTAAACACACAAAGCCTAAAATGACAAATCCATACTGAACCCACTGGTAGAAGTTTCGTGACAGATTGTCATCTTGAAAGTGCCTTGAGCGTTCAGTTCAGCACCACCACCGTACATGTTTTTGAATGCTCAATCCTTTGATTAAGGATACATCCAGATAAAGTGTCGCAGCTGTGCACGCGTCGATAAAAATAGCCCCTAACTGTTAGAGGCTAAATCAAATAAAAATAAATAAAAATGCAAAATAATGTTCAATATTTAAATTTCTCCCGATTTTAATTGGAATATTTCAACAACTACTATCATTATGAACGTCACTATGACAAGCAGAATGACGCAAAGAGAAGCAAGCGTAAAACGTAGCTGTTACGCGCAGCAGCCTATAAAAGTGGGCCTGTTTTATATATTCGTGTAGTATGACGACGTTCTTTCTAGGTATATTTATTTCTATGGCTCAATCTTGTCGTAGGATTCAAACTCAAGTTATGGCATCAATCGTCACTACCACTGAGCTATAATCGCCGTGTATCGGTTCGATTCCCATCCGAGACAAGATTTCTTGTGCATGAACGTGTTTACTTGGTTATTTTCATAACCAACTTAAAGAATCAAGGCGAGATTTGTACAAAAAAAAAAAGATGTTTAGAGACGTTATAATGACGTTATAATTGATCCTTGGTGCCTAAGGAATAACTTGAGCCATTAAAAATATTTTAAGAACCCCGGGATAAAAATACGAATTTCTATGGCAAGCCGGCGAATCCCGACTATTCGCGACCATTCGACCGTCATTATGTTGTTGTTATGTTTTGCGGGGTTTATAAAATATTTAATGTATATTAACATGTTGCTGGTAATGTAATCTCAATATTGGAAGTGATTCAAAACCCTCTAAATTGTTTTATTTTTTTGTACAAATCAATGTATGGATCTCGCCATGATTCTTTGCTGTCCTTGTGCCTCCACTCGATTTCCCAAGATACATAGTATTTTGCTCAGTGGGGAACAAACTACAACGAATTCATAAATGTATGGTGCGTCCATGCTACGTGAAGCGAGCACGAGCCGAGCCTCGAACGAACAGGATTAGTTCGTTACTCGCGATTTCAAGCGTGGACTTACAACGAGCGCGATGCGAATCCCTGTGTTCTTGAAAAAACTGATGGTGCGTCCATGCTTGGCGAACCGAGCACGAGCCGAGCCACGAACGAACCTACAACGAGCACGATGCCAATCCTTGTTCGTGAAAAAACTGACAAGCGCGCTCGTTCGAAGCAAGCCCGTCCACGCTACGCGAATCGTGCTCGCAGTGTGCTCGTTCGTGGCTCGGCGTGCGCTCGGTTCGCCAAACATGGACGAACCAAGGTTTGATTTCCGCCAGTTGAGAATTACGCAACGAAACGATGTTAGTAGCTCGGGAAACAGCATACTTTATATGGCCGTCGCGATACTATCTAGACGTTGTCGGCATTTTCCACGAGATCAAAGGCGTCGAACGACTGTATGATTTTATAGACTGTGATATTATTAGGATGAGAACAATCATCTAGTTTTAGCAACCAGGTGACCAACCACTTCTGAGCAAGGATTCAAACTGTGTTGGTAACCTTGTGTTACCAGATAGTAGAGCAGCCCCCAGTTCGAGACATGGCCTCGAAAACCTGATGGGGTGTATGTAGCTCAGTCAGTAATAGTGTTGAAGAATGTCGCGTGTTCGTATCCTAAAATCCTAAGTAAGTAAGGAAACCAAAGCCCGGTGATAGAGTACCTATTTGCGGTACCCGCCTAGCTGGCTAGCACTCCCATGTTGAAAATCTATCGTATAATACCTATCTTAGTAGGTATTTTTTGTATGATTTCTCTTTCACCCCTCGTGATGAGTTGTATAGCATTCAGTCAAAGGGAATCAACCTAAAGTGGACAGTGAACGGGAACTATCTATTAGGAGCTATTCCAGTTGATAGTCCCATTCGTTTCTGCAGCATGTCATCACCATCGGTGACCATTCACCATCAGGTGTGAACCGCATGCATGCTTGTCAATCTGTTTACATATAAGCCTTCTATAGACTTTTTAAAACTCCTACTAAAATTGTGACAGCAAATCAACATTAGCGTAAAGTTTCTCTTTTTAAATGTATTATGATAAAATCATTTGAGTATTCAAGATCCCAGAGCCGCTAGACCTGCCTTATTTTCTGATGGACAAAATGTGTAGAAATTAGTACTGTTACTACATATACCTACATACTTAGTCAAACGTATAGCTACATACCTAGCTTGGCCCGAAGGCCAGTTTACAGTTACCTACCTACACGTAACTATCACATTTGCATTTTTTTGTACAAAGGCTCATACAAAAACGTAAAAAAGTAGCATATATAATAACAGTTTTTTGAGATTCTCAGTCACTATTGTCTCTTGGACAAGGGGAGAGAATACCGAACAAGAAAAAGTTGATTGACCCGCCTAGATCAATAAATGGAATCAGAGGGAATCAGTTTAAAATTAACTCCTTGTCACAGTATTCTCGATTATTTCGTCCGAACAAAAACCTAATTGACCGGTTTATTTCGAGAACTGACGTGACACTACTTAAGTACAAATAATTAAACTGTTTTAAAAAAGAATTTTCCAAATCGGTTAATAAATGACGGAGTTATGAGGTAGTAAACATTGACAGTAACAAGCATACGGCCCGCCTGATGGTAAGCGGTTACCGTAGCCTATGGACGCTTGTAACAACAGGGGTATACTCGCGCGTTGCCGACCCTGCAGAAATCTCTTCACACCAATTTTAAAGAACCCCATGCTGTAATCCATTGGGAAAACCGAATTTCCAATGAAAATACTTATAAGTATTTCTATTTCTATATTCATTTTATTATATATTAGTATATTATTTAGGTATGCCAAAATTGTTCTATTCATGACTTTTTTCAATATTTCGCATTTGGGAGTATTTATTTAAATATTCGCATTATATTATTATATTATTCGCATTGTGTGTTAGGGTCAGTTCACACCGAGACGTGACACGACACCGCGAGGCGTACTCTAATTAATTATTTCATTGAAATGTGTACTAGTAAGTAAATAAAGTTCCATATTGTATCGCTGTCTCAAAAGTGCGCGCCGTTTGGTGTGCGCCGCGTGACGCGCGTCTCGGTGTGAATTGACCCTTATGTATGTATGGATCATAAAAATTATAATTAACAATAATCAATATCATCCCTTATTTTATTCTAATTACTGTTCACAGAACCCAAACATGACTGCAATTTTTACTAAGCACCACCCAAAAATCGGTCCAAATCAAGTCCAAATATTATTCTTCTATGCCTCAGTTCTATGCTATATTATACGCTACGCTAGATTATTCTACATAAACCGACTCTGCGACGATACTATTCGGCGTGATCTAGTCGAACTTGACAGGTTTTTACTCATTATGTAAGTACGTGTAGAGATACCTTGGTAGGTAGGTACCTACTTTATTATTTTTAACATTATCTTATTATGGAATGAGATAACAGCAAGTCAAGCAACCTTGATGAAGTTTCATTATCGAATAACGTGAAATAGCCAGCCTATACCTACACAGCGATTAATTTATTAGTTGAGGGAGACTAATAAAATATACCTATTAATGATATCGTAAAATTGCGCTCGGAATTTTACCAAATTGCGTTTTGTCACGAAACCAGAGTTTCGAATTTCGATACGGTTTCCGAACGAAAGCAACCGTACCGTGTGTCATTGTCATTTCCCTGCCCGTGCCCGCCTGCTCCTGTCAAAATTGAAAGAAAAAAGATGATTGACGAAACAAAAAATAAAACTTTTTTAGGATTAGATTTTAGTACACAAAGGGTATGTTCAGTGTTTTCTATTTTAAATATGTGCTAATTAATTTATTGATACTTCATGCTCTATTTTCACTGACTTGCACAGAGCTTAAATTAATTGTTCCGTATTAATATGATACGGAAATTTTAATTAGATTAAAAAAGTTGTTTTTATCATTTGGCCTTCCGTATCCATCTAATATGTGAGTTTGACTTGTTTACAAATAATATAATTAGACAATTGAACTTGCCTGTACCTAAAAAGTGTAATTATCCCCAATCTCAAAGAGAGAATCGCACCATAAAACGTATGCTTTAATTTTTATATTAATAAATAATATTACCTTCTACTTTTCTACCTATAAAAGTTATAGAAATAATTACCTATATTTCTTTATTACATAAAATGTAGTAGTGATATTTATTTATAATCAAATAAAAATCCACAGCTCTTAGTATAATTTGAATGAACATATAAGATTAATCAAACAGCCAATGGCCAAAATGGATATGCGTTTAACATGCTGAATTTTAATGAACAACTATTTATTTTGTATAACCAACTCTTTGAGTACTGGGGGTTATTTTGTACAGTGAATTCATAAGTTATGTTTAATCAGTTGACTCAGTCGTTCCTAGAATTCTATTTTTTCATATACATATAGTTATAAAATCCATGTCCCATCTGCAGATCTGAACTGCGGGTAGAAGCTGACGATTATAAAACAATAAAGAGAGGTTTTACATGACTAAGTTGGCAAACAATTGTATGTAACTGGTGTTTAGTGGTGGATGGACTCTTATGATGGCACAGGTGTTGCATCACATGGGACCCTTACCACACCTTCCCCCCCTCCCCAATGAGCTCTGGCAACCTTACTCACAACCCGGAACACAACATTGTTATTTGGCTGTGGTATTCTGTAAGGTGGAGGTAAAAAATTGTGTTATATGTTGTGAATGTTTCTTGTTGCAGTTAAAAGCACTGGTCATTGGTGAAAACTATGAAGTACTACATGAAGCTGATGTGGAATTTGATGTTGACTTACCTGAGTTCAGGTATGATAAACTTTTCAGAAGTAGTATGATGAGATGAGATGAGTATTGATGAGAGTGGTAGACCGTAGCGTTTATTCGCTCGAAGAGCAGCTCAACTGGGGAAGTACCTCCACCTTACAGAATACCGCAGCCAAATAACTTTATGTTGTGTTCCTGCGCGTTAGTAAGGTCACCAGAGCTCATAGGGGAGGGGGGAAAGGTCGGTAATGCGTGAGCGATGCTTCATGTGTTGCAAGCGTCCATATGGCTACGGTAACCGCTTACCATCAGGCGGGCCATATGCTTGTTTACCGGCTTAGTTGTATAAAAAAAAAGGTATAATGCCATTTTTCATTATATTCAGCCTTAATTGGTTCATTGCCAAACATACATATGTTATGGATATGTTTGGTGTTTGTGTATTGGCATTAGATGATAAATGGAACATTTATAGGATCAGTTTTGATCTGTCTGGGTGTCACAGCTTATTTATTTAGTAACAACAGCTTACAGAATCTATGACCTTTGCGCTATATTTGACAACTTTTGTACCATTTCAATGGGCCATATTGTTTTGAACCATAAATATTTTAGAAATAGCATGTTTCTCCCACTTAATATTCTGTCTGGTGTACTTTGATCTTTATTTACTTTGGAATAAGTACCATAATATAAATTCATGATCACATTCTGTCATTCATTTCCCGCTATCACTTCCACATCCAAACAATATTCCTTACCTTAAGATGTTTTATAGGACGGCAGGGGGCGTGGTACGCGGGGAGCGGGGTGAGGTGACAGCGCCCCCGCTGCTGTGGGTTAAAGCTCTGGACATGGTAATGGACAGGCTGGTTGTAGCTGGTGTAGACTTCTCGAATGTAGAAGCGCTTTCTGGCGCTGCACAGGTATTTGACAAATAATTGAATTAATTTTACTGTGAAACTTACACTTACTTGCGCATCCACAGAAACAGTCACACATTCACACACATACAAGTAACCTATTTTGTGTGATATTATAATCAAACATATTTGTGACTTTTGAACTTTCGCTAATCTAAATACGGAATTTATCTCTCTTTTGTCTTGTATTTATATTATTAGCCTCCACATTTTGATTTTAAACATTTACCCCCTTACTCATAAAGCGCTATTTAACTAATATACTGATTAAATGGTCAAGTTAATAATGTCAGTTTATTTGACAATGACAATAGAGTGACGTTATTTACGTGACACTTTAAAGTGTATATTAGTTAAATAATGTTTTATGAGTAAGAGGGTTAGTAAATTTCTTATATTTTATTTTTAAAATCAACAATCACATTTTCAATGTCTATGTCTTTGAGGTGATATCGGTAATCGGCTGGTAATCACACAGGAACTAGGGGGGCCCCATCGATAGCGGGGCCCTGGGCATTTGCCCAGTTGAGAAGAGGGGCCATACTATGGTATGCGTGAGGCTTGAATTTACACGATGGTCCGGCATACTTTGGGCACCCAAAGTCTTTAGTACTTTATTCCGTATATGGGGACACTCCGCGCTGATATTTTTTATACAATCATGATCTGCTCTGTCTATTTATCATGTTGTGATATCCTGTTATTATGTTTAGATTTATCAGTTGTCTCTATTATGCATGCATACTTAAATGTAGCTGTTAGATATCCTAAGAAATAAAAAAACCTTTTAGCAACACGGCTCCGTGTGGTGGTCAAAAGACGCAGAGTCAAGACTAGCGAACCTGTCTGCGGATGACTTCCTGCACACACAGCTGGCGACTGCGTTTGTGTGCGACTCCCCCGTGTGGATGGACTCCAGTACCAGCGCCGACTGCCGGGCGCTGGAGGAAGCTGTCGGGGGTCCTGAGGTAGGGCAGGCTAGTTTGTGGTTGTAGACCTTTGATTAATAATATAATATCCAGATTGAGGGTCGGAGATGTTCACGCTTCGACAAAAATAGCACCTAACTGTTAGGGGCTAAATCAAATGAAAATGAAAATTTTAATGTCTCCAGATTTTAATTGGAATACTTCAAGAACTGCTATCATTATGAACGTCACTATGAAAATTAGAATGACGCAGAGTGAGCAAAGAACGTAGCTGTTACGCACACCAGCGTAAAAAAAAAAACCGGTTTTATATTCGTGTAGTATATCTATTTCTATGGTTGAGACCTATATTTTGCGGTAATTTTCGTTTTTTTTTCGGGAGGCTTCATACTATTCATCTGATTTCAATTAATAGAAAGTTACATTATCTCCGAGTGTTATAGTATAGGCTTCTTTTTATTAAAGAAACGCAGGTGAAACCGCGGGGGACAGCTAGTTGATATTATTGATAATATGAGTAAGAAGGGAGTCGATACCGATATGACGGATAGAAGAGCCGAATGGAAGAAGAGTACATATTACGCCGACCCAAAAACAATTGCAGGGCAGGCAGAAGATAATGTTACAAATGTTGTTATTAGCAAATTAGCGCGCTAACATCCGGTCATACATGCGTTCTCAGTCTATTAACGCGCAAATTAATGACATTACACGCAGATTAAGCCCTAACATAAAAGATATTGCTACTGAGTAACAACCTATCACAAAAAAATTCAGGCCTACACTTTCTCCTATAGTAAGGGGCACAAGTGGTGAGCCCAGATTGACACCTGCGCAGTAGTTAATTTTGGTCTGTTTGTCGGAATGAAGCAGGGGGGAGCTGAACACGATTGGTTCGTCAGTCGATGCTCGTCGTCTATTGGATTCTCGTGTCATTTGGCTACTGTGATTGGGCGCACATGCGCGAGCTTGCCCCCACTACTGACAATCTGTGCTCACCATTCGTGTCTCATACTGTACCTTTAACTACATTTAATTAACAGGCATTATCTAAAATAACCGGGTCACGAGCATATGAACGGTTCACGGGCCCTCAAATCCGCAAGCTACACCGCACTCGGCCGCGAGTGTACGCGGCGTGCTCGCGCGTCTCACTCGTGTCGTCGTTCGCGTGCTCGCTGTTCCTCGCCAGGATCGCGCCCGTCGACCTCTCGGATGGCTCCGGGATGAACCTGCTCGATATTAACACGAGGAAGTGGCATCAGGAAGCTTTGAAGGTAAGACATACAGGTGAATTTTTCTATAATAAATAAATAAATCTTTTGAAACATAATAATGCTGTATTTAAAAAAAAAACGACATGGATTCAAAACTGTTGATTTTGAAAGAAAAAACATGAACATAACTGTATGTCCTGGGTGGGAATTGAACTCACTACCTTCGGCGTGATAGGTACACAGAGCTGTCTTAGGCCATGCTGGGGCCCCTGGGCATACTCGAATTTGGGGCCCCGTAGAAAAAAGTTTTTAAATTGAATTTATGTTTATTTAAACTGAAAACTAGTTTGAACAAAATTTCTTGTCGTTATTAATTGATGAAAATATGTTTAAAAGTTCAGCTCTTCACTGCATTGGTGAGATAATCTAGTGTCCTTTTCTTGATAATTTATATCTAAATTGTGATTATTTTGAAATTCTCCAACTCATATAAAAATGTTCTCCGCCAGGCATGCGGTGACGAGACCCTAGAGTGTAAGCTGGGTACTCCGGTCCCCAGTTCATCGGACTTGGGCGCCATCTCCCCGTACTTCGTGCAGCGGTACGGGTTCAAACCTGAGTGCCGGGTCGTCGCGTTTACTGGGGACAACTGTTCTGCACTTGCTGGTATGTACAATTTCATGTGTCCCATACATACATACATAGTGAAAATATCTGCTGATCAGTAAGATATTTAAGTGTTTAAGATTACATTATCATTAATGTGGTAATATTAATTAATAATTTAATTCATATTATTGTAGAACTATTCGAGGGCAATATATCGCGGGCATATGTCATGGGGCGTGGTATTTTAATCTCTTCGGAAAATCCTTAGTGCACCCATATGCTGTTTAAAGACGTTATACCTTTCAAATTCGTTCGTTCGTAGACTAGTGTTATAGGCTCTCGATATATCATAACGTCTTTTCTCCTTTTATAAATGAAACCACGTAAAGTACTCATAAATACGATCAACTTTTACTATGGGACCAACTTCAAAATCGCATTATTTTTTACTGTTTTCCATACATTTTTGCAGACGAGACATGTAACTTTTGTATGAAAAGCTGTAATTTTTTTTTTCGATTTCGAAGTTTTTCCCATGGTAAAAGTAAAAGTTGATCGTATTTATGATTGCTTTACGTGGTTTTGTCGTATCCACCCCGTATATAGATAGATCATAGGTATTTAGCCGTACAGAAGTACGTAATTAGGTCCAAAAATTATATAGAAAATACAATGAAAAATAGAAAAGTATTGCATTCATCAAATCATTATAAGATTGAAATGATCGTCATACTGTGCATTAAAACATGGATATACAGTATTTTATCCTTAAAATCACGTAAATCTGCGATATCGGCAAAATTTCGTATACGGCCTCTTAATAAAGTAAATAAAACTCCAGACTGTAGTAAGAAACTATCAAAGTACGTTTTACAATACGTCTACATGATAAACACGTTACGTATAAGATATGATAATATTTTTCTTACAACTACCAACCGCTGATAAGACGGTACAAGTATCTTAACTATATTATAATATATTTATTATCATTCCACTTGAGATAGTGTATCAAATTATGTTATTTTCTCTCGAGTGTTGTAGGAGTTTATCTTATTAAGATGATCCACATTATCTTGCCTGATAACACACAGTGCAGTTTGTAAATATGCTCAGTGCAATAGTATTATTTAATGACATACTCCTATTATGTACTACAGTACCTCTACCATGAGTTTTCTACACTAACGTAATCTACACACGCTAGCGACTACGGCGAATATTTTGTATAACGAGCACCGCCTCTAGTGGACACTTTTGGAAGCATTTCATACAAAATGTGTCTCCGTAGTCGCTAGCGACTGTAGATTACGTTAGTGTAGAAAACTCATGGTAGAGGTACAGGTTTTTTTAAACCTACAACAAGCACCAGTCTCTCACAAATCAGGTTCGCATAATGCGTAAGCACTTTTTTGTATCTACATATTTTGTGAAGAGAAATAAATGTCTTCATTATAAATGTCTTTATTATTATGAACCTTGTGATATAACTTGATTCATAGTATAGTATAGATCCCGGCTAACACAACACGATTTAGGCGTTGCGTAGTGGGGAATGGTTTGCGTACACTGGCGAGCAATATCAGTGTACTCGTAGATTATTTTTATTTATTGTCTCACGCCTCCGGTCCGGTCCCCCACGACCAAAGACCCCCAAGACCTAAAATTTGGCTCCTGTGCAGTTAAAGTTTTGAAGAAGTTTGGCGGCTACTATACCGGAGTTTTAATAATAGATGTCTGTCCAAAAACTTTAATTCTGCTGAAATCTATCTATTTATATAAAACTAACAGCCCGGCACGACTTCGTTCACGTGATGCCCTACCCTACTCTTACACACCTTGGGTTACATTATTGGAATTTTAGTAAGGATCCCAAATTGTTTTGCAAATATAATATAGCCTGTCATCCGGCGATAGCGTAGCTTCACAATAGTGAAAGAATTTTTCAAATCGGTTCAGTAGTTTCGGAGCCTATTCAATGCAAACAAACAAACAATCAAATCTTTCCTCAAAATAATATTATTATTACTGTAGTATAGAAGAGAAACAGACAGATCGAAAGATGCATCTATAGCACAAACTTGAAATTTATCAGCAAAAGGGTTTTTGAAAATGTTACCTTGGGGACCGCGGTGCGGAACTCTAGATAATAATATAATATATAACTAAAGAGCGATACAAATATTGCATTACAAACTTTAGCACTACACACCTAGCATGTGTAGTACCTACAACAACTTTAAATTTAAAATTCTCTTAGAAACCATCTACAATGGCCCACGAGGAACACGAAATGGAAGAAACCATATAAGGCCGCTGAAACTATTGCCACTATGTTTCTCTGTTTGCTTGTTATGGTGCGTCCATGCTACGCGAATAGAGCACTAACCGAGCCACGAACGAACCTACAACGAGCTTACAACGAGCACGAAGCGAATCCCTTTGTTCGTGAAAAAACTGTCAATAGCGCTCGTTCGAGGCTCGGCAAGCATGGACGCACCATTATATTCTTTGATTCTTAAACGTTAAACAGGAATGTAAATAGTGGACAAGATAAGTAAACACTTTTTTAAATGTATGGCTCACCTGATGGTAAGCGGTTACCGCAGCCGTATTCTTGAGTGGAGGTACTGGCCCAGTCGAGCTGCTACTCGCTACTACGCTACTCTACCTGTCTTTATTGTAATAAAAACCTCCCCACGTAGGTCTCCGGCTACGTTCAGGGTGGGTGGGGCTCAGCCTGGGCACGAGCGACACGCTGCTCCTGGGGCTGCAGGGCCCCGCGGCGCCGGCGGCGGGGCACGTGCTGGCGGGGCCCACGCCCGGGGCCCCCTACATGGCGCTGCTGTGCTTCGCCAACGGCTCCCTCACGAGACAGAGCCACAGGGACCGGCTGGCCGGACCCAGTTGGGACGCCTTTAATGAACTGCTGAGAGCCACTGTTAGAGGGAATATGGGGTATATGGGTGAGTTTCGTTTTTATCTATCTTCTGTTTGTCTGAAGCGATAAACTCAAAAACTACTAAACAGATTTTCATACGGTTTTCACCAATGGACGAGTGATTCGTGAGGAAGGTGTGTATTTCATTAAGGTTTTATGTAAATTGGCTGAAATATGACAGTGATCGTTGAAGATGTTGGAAAAATTCATGCCGTGCGGATAAAACAATTTTGCTACCCGAACGAAACCGAGGTGGTCGCTATAGTAGTAAATAAAGGTGTTTTTATTATTATTGTATGATCTAGTTTTGATGAAAAAAATTAAGTGTTCAATCTTGACTGTTTGTCATCGAGGAAAAATCCCTCCGCAACAAGTCCAAGGACCAATCAGTGCATTGCGTGTTCTTGACTTAGCCAATCAAAGTGCATTGTCAGTGGAGGGGAATTTGCCGAATATATTTCAAGCCAAATTATCGTCATTACGCTTCTTTGGATTAATGTTCGACGACCTAAATTTTAATTGTAAGAACAATGTGACACCCCAGGTGTGTACTACGACACGGCAGAGATAGTGCCCCGGTGCGCGGGCGGCCGGTGGGTGGTGGACTCGTGCGGCCGCGCGGCCTCGCCCGCGCCGCAGTTCGAGGCCCGGGCCTTGCTGGAGGGACAGGCCATCGCCAGGAGAGTGCATGCTGAGGAAATGGGCTTTAAACTTGGTAAGTAACGGTTCTGACAAAATGTGAAAGCTTCGTGGGAGAATGTAAAAAAATAGATTTTTCAAAAAGCAGTTCATCCCGCTTACTCGCACTCAGCTATCTTTTTTTTTAATGTACCTTGGTTTTATCTTGAAATAAAGGAAAACCGGCAGCTAGTTTCTGTATAGCCCGCAATCTCGTGGCGCAAACAATTTTGTTTATGAAGTGTTCCTCAGGGTTCCACTCTAGGTCCAGTTTTATTCTTGATAGATGTTGGTAACCTATGAATATTAGTTTTAAAGTACTTTTATATCGTTTCAATAATAACGTTTAAGTTTACCATACTTGTTTATGCTGAGTCGAACCACCATTCAATCACGATAAGCACACAAAGCCTAAAAGGCAACTGACTTTTCCATGAAGATTTTCCTTAACAGCAGGTATTTTTCTGACTTACAGACGAGTCGTCTCGTATAATCGCGACAGGCGGCGCCTCCGTCAATAAGGAACTGCTCCAGATATTCGCTGATGTCTTCAATACACCCGTCTACGTGCTGGTGAGGATTTATTATATTTGGTACTTGCACAGTTTCTGGTCTCTCGCGTACCACTTATTCACTTTCATGTACTCTCGTCTCTACGATGACGGGAGCCGGTATACATCACTAAACCATTTTTTTTCACAACCATGGTCATATAATGAAATACGAGCATTAAATATTAATAAATTCAAATCATCATTGAATGAAATGTTTATTGATAAATGCTACTACACGATAACAGACTTTATTAATGACAGAACTCTGAAGTAGGGCCATTGGCATGTCCGTTTCTTTTTTGTTTTAGTACTGAATTATATTATTTTTAGTAGTAAGTAATTTACATTTTTGACATTTTAATTTGATATTTTTATATAATTTTCTATTTGTATTATTATTAATGTATTATTAAGATTATTACCAGCCCAATATGATTTTAATTGTATATTTGTTTTATAATTTGTATGCCCAAAAGGCGGGACATAGAGGAACACTAACCAACATTTTATGTAATACGAGCTTTTTTCTACCTATTGTCCACAAATAAATAATTTCATTTCATTTCATATAATATACGATGATCTCCCATTTCAAGTACAGTCGAGATCATAAATTTGTATACACTATGTGAAATACAAAAGCAATTTTCTCACACTGTATAGATTCAAATGTTGAAATATTACACAAATCATAAGCTAATTGTTCATATGTACCTAATGTATCTAATTTTACATTAATCATAAGTTAAAAGATTCCGCCTACATAATATCTCATAATTTCAATCAAATTCAAAATCATTTATTAAAATTTCAAATTAAATATATTTTCACAATCAAACATCAGTTCATGTACACGATGTCCAAAAACTTAATAGAATAGAATAGAATAACTTTTTATTTGACAGTAAAACAATCCTCACTTAAACTAAATTATAAATAATTAATTATACTACCAAATAAGGGTAGCCGCTCAGCAATATTGTTGTGGTATTGAGCCACAACGCTGATTTTCAGCGGCAACCTTAGTTGAGGTTTGGACGCCCCTGCTACAGTATGGATTAGTAACATAACAGCAGATTTCTACTTTACACAATGACTGATGCTGAATATGTTTTACAAAAAAAAAAAAAAAAAAAAAAAAAAAAATACCAAATACGTTATTCTGTAGAATTGATACGCCGCCGACGCAAAACAAAAAAAAAAATACAATTTATACAAACATAATAATATAATAGGTACTACAAATGAATTTAATAAGATGTCACCAATTTTTTATATTTTGATTTTAAGCTGGATATGGTTAGACAATCACGAAGTGGTGGAGGTAAATTATTCCAACATTTGGTGGCGGCGTATCGGAAACTGCCTTTAAAAGTAGCCGTTCTGTGATGTGGTATCAAAAGCATGTACTTGGACGCACGAGTGCCATATGGATTGTGATCACGTGCCCATTTGAACTTTTCATATAAATATTTTGGTGATTGGGTTTTAATGACACCGAAGAGGAGAGTAGCAAGGTGAAACTCTCTACGATATGACATTTTCAGAACCTTTGCTTTGTTCAGATATGGAGTGACGTGTGCCCTAGGTGGGATATTAAAACAAAAACGAGCACAGGCATTCTGCACACGTTGTATGATTTTGACACTGCGGGCAAGGAGACGTGGGCCAAAAACAGTATCAGCATAGTTAAATTTGGACAAAATAAGAGTGTCACACAACTTGACCCGCAAATCTGTGCTCAGATAATTACGAACACGATACAGTAGCTTTAGACGGTAAAAACACTGTTGCACTGTCTGCAGCACGTGATCCTCGAAACGTAATTCATTGTCCATAAATAAACCCAGGTTGCGTGCCCCATCGACACGCTCAATTACTTTGTTCATAATGGTAACAGTGGGATCATATTCCAGTATCTTGTCAGTTTGAACTTTGGAACCTAAAATTAAGAACTTAGATTTGCAGGGGTTCAAAACTAGCGAGTTATTCATAGACCATAGAGAAATGCGATCCAAATCTCGACATAAGCTGTCCACAGCCGTCAAAGTATCTTCAGGTCAAAACGAAATATAAAGTTGTGTGTCATCAGCATAAATATGAAAATTACAAGATTTTATGCATTTTGTAATGTCAGCACTATAAACTATAAACAGCAAAGGACCTAGTATTGATCCTTGGGGCACACCGCGCGTGACAGGACAGGAGGAAGAGCGCAAACCAGAACCATCACTTTTTTTAAGTTCTACCATTTGAGTGCGTCCAGACAGATAGCTGCGGAACCACTTCACAGAATTTATTTCTAGCCCATAATAGATCAACTTAGAAAGAAGTAAATCAATGTTAATAAATATGTGTTCAGGAGCAGCACGCCAACGCAGCATTATTGGGAGCGGCGATACGCGCCGCTGAAGTGTGGAGTGCCCACACTGGTACTAAATTACCAGGTAATTTGAATACAGTTTCATTATTGTGCAAAAAATATCATCGTCGCGTAATACCGCGTGCGCGTCATTGGTTGAAATAATGGGGTTCGTTACGATTACCACCAAAGATACGCAATAGCCCGGCAGCTCGACTGTGGAAGTACCTCCACCTTATATAATACCGCAGCCAAATAACTTTATGTTGTGTTCCTGCGCGTGAGTAACGTCAACTGATGTTATTGAGGTCGATAACTCGTGAGTGTGTTCCAAGCGTCCATATGGCTACAGGACCACTTACCATCAGGCGGGCCGTATGCTTGTCACCAACTTTGTCATTTAAAAAAAAGTTGGACTTTGGTTTGGTTACAATCTAGCCGTGAAATAATTGTGTGGAAAGGTGGTAAGTACACGAGGGCCTGAACGTCCCAGAAATTCCTTTGGTTGCCAGTCAGGTGGATTCTACAACGTGCTATGCTTTCTGGTTTAAAAACGCCATTAGCTTGACCATCCAAAGAGGAAACGCAGCCAGCCTTATAGAAACCAAATGTTGGTGATAATTTTTAAATATTTCCTAAAGTTGATCAAATGTAAATCGATTCATTTTGTCCCGCGGAGATATGATACTAATCTTTTAACAATTTTGAGTGGAAAAAGTGTTTTCTTTTTTTTATTTAAATTCAGGTTCTGAACCGACGGTATCACCAGTGGCGACTCCATACCCGGACCACGAGAAGATATACAAGCCAATGTTGGCTCGCTACAAACTGATTATCGAGAATATACCTAAACTACAGTGAGACTACATGCATATAATTATCATTTGTTTGTTAGTTTACATGCAAAAGTATATGATGTGTTGAATATATAATATTTTTATAATAATATAATATATATATAATAATATATTGAATGCTAGAAAGGGATCTCTATAGATCCTGTTTCGGTCCCGTTCGCACAATATCTAGTCAAAGAACAAGGATCAAAGAGAAGTCTAAAGGATGGATTGTGTTAAATTAAAATGAACCTTTTGTTTTTGTGGCCAGGTTTCATATTGCAATGGCAATCGAATTGTATTAATATGTACCGTAAGGAACCTTAGAATATTAACTACATATTTACCTGATAAGGTAAATTAATATATTTTGTATACTTTTGCGTGTAACGAAAATTCAAATCGAATGATTTTAATATATCGATTCACTTTTTTATATTTGTACAATAATGTTTCTAATATCAATCACATATCAAATCTGCCTTGACATTCCATTTTATAATAGACTAAGCATTTATCTATTTAAGTTAGATTTTAAGCGATATATTGCATAATACACATTTATATGAGAACTTTTTTCATTGAATAGGCTATGTTGATGAATTTTTAGGTTCATAATCTTTTATTTATCAATGTATATTTAGTATATCGCTTATCTATAGACCTCTTGATTTTATATTGTTAATTTGTTATAAAGAATCTGAAATTGTGATCACCTAGTTTAAGCATTATAGTTTTTTTTTATAAATCTTTTATTAACTCTGACATAAATATCTCCAAAGAATGGTGCTGATCTAATAATGTCTGTGCAATATTGTTTATCACATTTTATACATTCCTATAATTAATAAGCTTATTAAATGTGCCGTTTGACGGTCGACTCACAACGACGATTGTAGTTAATGCTTTGTTAATATTTTTACACGTTTTTATTAAATGTTTACTAAAATTACGCTTTTTATTCGTTATCTACCCAACTACTGCAAATTCAATTGCCCGCGTATGGCTAGAATACGGTAAATGTGTCTAAATAGGCCTAGAATTTGAGGCCTTCCTAAGATTCAAGAAATGTTATCAAGTTGATATCGGTAGGGAAGGGAAACTCAAAATGTCATAATAATAAATTTTATTTAATTCTTTGTCTATTACACTTTATCATAAAATAGTGTTGAAACTTGAATTCTCCACAACAAGTCTTGTTTACTAAGAAAAAAAACACCATAATTGAATATAGAAAGAGATGCAGTGATACGACACGGTATTTACTTCTTCCGTCCTCCTCTCTCCTTGACCTGTAGATGGATGACGGCGCCGGGCGGTACGTTGTAGTACGCCAAAGTGTTGGTGTCTTTGAAGAACAGACCCTAAGGCAAAGAAACAGAGACTATTTCAGGATGTACTGAATAAAAAAAACACGTTTCACAAAGACAACGGAGATATTATTGCTTTACAGACCATGCTGTGTTTCTTTACTCCTACAATCTGATGATCTCCAAGGCAAACAATATAAAACGTGACACTAGAAACATATACAAATTGTCCATAGAAAGTCGATTTGTATGAAATTTTATGAGGTGGATCATAAATTATTCATAAAATCAATAAATTTATTTTAAACTAGCTGTCCCCCGCGGTTTCACCCGCCTATCGTCCTATATAAAAAGTAGCCTATGTCCTCCATACCATAGGCTATCTGCATGCCAAACATGATCCGTTGAGTAGTTGAGGCGTGAAGGCGTAACAAACAAACTCACTTTCGCATTTATAATATTAGTTAGGATAAATCATAAAGATAATAATAGGACATTTTATCCCTTATTTATCATTAGATCGGGAACGGGGTAAAATCACGGGGCCAAAACTTATAAAAATAGCGTTGTAAGACAATATAAATGTGTCCATACCTCATAGTGCAACTTCTGCTTGGCAGTGGGCATGTTGGTGGATCTTTGCAGAATGTTCTTGAGTTCAGCGACGGTGGTGGAGAGGGACAGGCTCAGCGGCAGCGGCCGTCCATCCAGGCGCCACTCGGAACGTTCTGGAACCGCTGGTATCGCCACCTGCATGGACAATTTAGTATTAGTATGATGATATGGCCGGATGAAGTCTAGAAAGAACTGGCTCTCAAGTGCAGCTTAAACTTGAGGGTGGTAGTCAGGCAGGCGGGTACTATACAGTATGCTACCACCATCCTATGGTTTCTTCAAGATGTTTTCCTTGTCTATATAAGTCTCCAGGTTCTCATATCGAAGTCCAGGTAGAATAGCGATAGGAAATCATAACATCTTATTAGGTAGCTACAAGAAATCTCCCTTCCAGACTATGAAAGACTCGTTGAAAGCAGAGTTCCGTAAAGGTGGTAACTTCAGTAAATGTGACCTTCATAAGTGCCCTTTACACTTTATCCTGACCATGTGGTCACATCATATCAGACCATGACAATCTGATCAAACGCCAAGAAACTTACATATAATTTCAATGGTACAAATAAATCACAAACCTGCATAGGAGCAGGCCCGGGGTGCCTTGCCATCCAAGACATCTCCGGCTCCAGTGCATCCTCAGTCCTAACCCTCTTGGTGGGAGGTCCCTCGTCTTCCTCCACAATCGGCGGTGGAACCGGGGCTGATACATTAGCATACCCGAAGGTACCCACTGGTGTCGGTATCAATGGTGGTCGTGGTGCCATGGGTGGTAGCACCATGAGGGAGGGTAGCGGTTGTAGCAGCACGGGTTGTGGTGGTGGCGGCGGGGGCGCGACGGGCGCCGAAGGGCGCGGCGGCGCGGGCGGCGGGGGGGCGCGCCCGCGGCCCATGGCGCCCGCACTCACCGGCTTCGGACCTATCTTTTCTTTCTCCTCGTCGGGAAGGAGCCCTTTAACCTGTTGAATAGAATAAATAATGTGATTACTTTTTGGCGGGAACTTGCAGAGTGACGTAGCATTTTCATTTTTATTTTCATAAATTTGTGTATTTTGAGTTTTATTGTGTATTTTTAGTGGAATTTTACCCAATTAAGATCATCCATGTGCACCAGTGAAGTGAAATAAAGTGAAATGAAATGAATTATGTGTATCGTGACTTTTCAAGTTGTCTCAAAATGTCCGTGAAGAGTTTTAGTACAATGACCACCATTGTAGTAAAACATGACTTTTATGGACGGTGACTGACTGAGGACTATAATGTGAAGTGATTTATTGTGACTGGAAACTATAATATAACTCGACACTGGCAGAAATGAGCCCTAATTTGGGCTTGGTTGCCAAAATAAAAAATAAGAAGAAGAAATAATGTGATGATTTTTTGCTTTCAGCTAATCAAATAATGCCTATGTCACAGGCTTACCTAGTATAGGCATTAGGTGCTCAACCAAGCAACTATTATCACTATCTGGAATCCTTTCTATTGTAAAAGTATATCTACATAATTATGTCATATTGGCTGCACTTTTGTACAATTCTTTTGTCGCGAATAAATATTATTATTATTAAATAAAATTAGAAACAAAAAAAAAACAAGTTTAGGATGTTTTTCAGGAAGTAACGTCAATTAACGTCAATTGTTTATATCCGTTGGTCACATACAAATGTACTGCTGCTGTCTCACTATCATGTATTATCACGGTTTATTTAGTGTTTCTTTTATATTCGTGGTCTTATCTTTGATTTTAACATTATTCCATCTCATATACTTGTTTGTATCTTAGAGTATGTAATAGGTGGCAATTTTGACGAGGGCAAAAATATACTATCATATCACATATCACAAAAAATAGTCTTTTTTTTTAACATTTCCTATTTAAGTTAGACTGAGGGTATAAATACCTTGTGTATCTGCTGAATCTGGTCCTCAAGGGTGATGTGGGCGCGGGCAGCCCTAGTGGCGGCCTCCACGCTGGAGGTGTGGCCGTCCCACGTGACGCGGTCATCTCGCCTCTTCTCCTCTTCTCCAATCTTCTTACCGATGGCTGTTTCTTCATCACCCACACCGAAAATATCCGTACGACGTTCTGCCAGCTGTAGAGTTCAGATATAGGTTTAAAAGACTGTAGTAATATCTAATCGAAATTGTATAGAATTAAATTTTTTAGTTATATCATGACTAATGTTGGGTATATCCGGCTCGAAGGACCAAAACGATATTGGAAATATCGCTTCGTAGACAATACTCTAGCCCCACTAGACAAAATGGTTGTCGTCAATCGTCATCGTTAGTAAACGATTAACCTTTGTATGGGATTGATATAAGAGATTGTTAAAAATCACGTAATATTTCGATTTGAAATTTCAATCCCATACAAAGGTTGATCGTTTACTGTCGATGACGATTGTCGTTAACCAGCATGTCTACTGGCCCAGGTACTGTTGTAGGTAAACACCAAACCACTGTTGATTTATTAATAGAGATATGCTGATGTTTTTTAGCAATCTGAGCCGCAAGTTACTTATTGATGTTTTTATTACGACTAACTCTATTCTACATTGTTATTTATGAATGATTTTGATTATTTTCTACATGTTACAATTACTATGTAATGTTAATTTGAATAATTTTAAATAATGTAACTAGTAAATTTTATAATATTTTAATTTAATTTGTATTTCTTTTTAATTACTATTTAATATTATTGTAATGTTGCAGTGCCCTTGCAGGAAAAAGAAGCAAGAATAAATAAAAAAAAAATACAAAATAAGGTATAAATTTGCTGAGCATTACTGGCTCGTACAACAAATTACAATTATGTTTGTATATTGACCAGCTATAAAAAGGGACAGGTATAAATACAATGATAATGAATATATAAGTAGATATAGTATAATATGATAGCGTGTTGTGTAGTAGGTACTTGTTTGAGGCTGGTGTCGATGGCGGCGCCGGGCGCGAGCGCCTCGTCGCGGTCGGTGCGCTCGGCGGCGGCGCGGTCGCGCTGCTCCAGCCACCGCGGGTCCAGCAGACCGATCCGCACGTGCTCCGCCACTGTGGGATGGGGGGGGGGGGGACAGTCAAGTATTGACGGGCCAGTTGGCGCAGTTGGTTAAGACGTGGAGTCTTAACCTATAGCGCCGCAGGTCGTGGGTTCGATTCCCACACAGGACATGCATTTGTGTGCATGAACATGTCTGTATGTCCTGAGTCTGGTTGTAATTAATTATGTATATTATGTATGTATTTACAAAAAAAAAAGTTGTATAATGTATTATATCAGTTATCTGGTTTTCATAGTATAAGCTTTGCTTAGTTTGGGATCAGACCGTGTGTGGGAATGTCCCAGGATATTTATTTATTTATTGAAGTCTGTAATCAATCTAAAAAGAAAGTGCGATCGCGGCGCTGTCAGCGTGATATCTAATCCTTCCTCTTTGTAATGATCCACTGCTGAGCACAAGTCTCCTTTCACAAATGAGGGTGAAAGGGAATGGGCAATACTCCTCCACGCGTGCCCACTGCGGATCAGAGGAGGTAGGCTGGTACAACCTGCTGTTGTAATTTTTCAAGTCGCCTACGAGGTCTTTAACTAGCTCAAAGACTATCACAATTAAGTGATAACCGGAACCGACGGCTTTACGTGCCTTCCGAAGCACGGAAACGCTCGATTTTAAATACAGGCGGTCACCCATCCAGGTACCGACCACACCGGTGGTAACTTAACTACCAGCTAATAATGCGCAAATGTTAATTTAACGGTTGGCTCACGGTGATTAAGGAGCTTTCTCCGTAAGTCCTATGGTGCATGTAAAGGTCATCCAGAGAACGCCTTCTATTTGTGTACATACCACAAGAAAAATCAACACCATAATATTCTAGCCACCAAATTCAATTTTAGTAATTAATAAACGATTTTAGACTGATGGATAGAAAACCAGATAATAAAAGACCAAGCCTTCACTTCAGACCTTAGCATCATTAATGGCCAAATCCTATATTTACAGGATATCATACCTTTGTTAGCAGGTATCTTCTCCCCAGTGATGGGTGAGACGAGCCATTCCTCGCTGGCAGGGGTGGGTTGCGGACGAGCTCGCTTGGGGTCGTACTTCTTGACCACCACGCGGTCGGCCCGCGGCGGCAGGGGGGCCTCCTCGCCCGAGCCGCGGGGCTCCGGGGGACCCTCGTCTTCTGAAGATGAACTGTCTTCTTCCATGTCCTGGTATAGACAAGTTTATTGATAATCAAACAAAAATTCCTGATAAGGCCTGTCTGAACATTACAGTTGATTCCACTGGTTCAAGACTGGTGCGAAAATTTTCTTTGGGGGTCTTTATTTTTTTTACATAACAATTATTGTATCAAATGAATGAAATAGGAAGAAGAAACAAGCTTGTAATCGCGCACATAAGAACATAGCTATTGGACATTATGGATTCAAGGATTCATTCATGGATTCATTATTCAAAATATTTCAATGCACGATTTTATAATCAAAACTATTTTACCTGCACGCGATTGTCATCCGGCCGCTGTTGCTGTTGTGTCCTATCCTCCATTTCAGCCAGATCGTCATCAGACTCTGACTCCGACTCGGATTCAAGCTGCATCTCCGTGTCATCATCCTCATTCTGACCGTGTGTTATATCTTCACCCCTCTCCTGAGCCAGTACTCTAGCGCCTACTTCAAGCGGTGTCGTCGGCGGAGGGAAGTCCCCTGGCTCCCCGGCTGGGTAGTCCACAGTTTCCACCACTACGAAGTCATGCCAGTCGATAGATGCGTAAGCGAGTCTCTCCTTCTCAATTTTGGCTTCGTCAGCAGCTTTGCGACGCGCCTGATGCGAGTGCCAGGCTGCACGGCTCCGAGCTTGCTCCAAAACCCCACTACGTACTTCTGCACCTAGCTTCGACACTAATTCCTTCGGTGGCAGCAGCACTTTCGTATACTGCTCAAGCAAGCGAGTGAAGTATTGGAACAACGAATGTTGGGGACGTAGAAAATCAAACTGATGATTCCTTTCCTCCTTCTTCATCAGATCAGTCAGAAACTGACGTCCATTTCGAGCGACGAATTGAGCTGTCAACTTCACTATGTCGAGCTCTAAAGCTGATATGGATGGAGGGTCAGCGATGAATTCGAAATCTGGGGGTGGGTCGCGCGGCGGTGGTGGCTCGGCCGGTACTGCGGCTTTGAGGAGCTCCTGTTGGCGTAGTGCTGTGGCCGGAGCGAGACCGGGACGGGCTAGTGCTGGCCCGAGTGGTACCAGGGCTTGGGAGTCAGGCCCTAGGGTAATAAGGAAAATTCGCATGAAACTACACTATTAAATGAAAATGTACGAAACATGTAGCTAAAGTCTGCAAGGTCTGATAGGCCTGGTTTGATACCACATATATATCATGTGTCAAAAAGAGACCAACATAGTGCAACAAAGACACCCTCTAAACAAAGCAGGCCTCTTAGATCTCTACAACTCTAAACTGTCTTTGGCAGTCGACAGAATACGTAGATATTTGAAATGCCTTGTGCAAGCAACTATAATTCATCATAATCATTTTCATACAATTGCTTTGGTTTGTGGTTGCAGTTGGTTTTATTGCATTTAAAACTATAAATGATCATCATCATCTGCCTGTTGATGTCCACTACTGGCATACCTTTCCTTTTTCCAAATAGCCACATTACACAAGTCACCTAACCTAAAAAGCATTCAGCAGAAAACAAAACCAATGTCTATATCTTTGAAGGCATTGGAATTTTTCTGTACAAGTTGACACAAGTTTGTCAAATATATCCCGTCTTCCATATACTTTCAGGGATAGTTAGCTGTACTGCAAGTTGGTTTGGGTGCTTTTGCAATCGGCATTTGTATTTGGCACCATGTTCATTTATTTCCTCCTTAACTGTTGACATTTTTAGAATGTCATGGACCTCTGTTGTTCTGATAAACCATGGTGCTTTTGATGTGTTTTAGAAAGTAGTTGTGCACCCTTAACTACTACTATAATTTTTTACACACTAGTAATAAAATGATAACTTACCTTTCCCTTCCCTGATCTCCTTGACTTTGTGTTGATAGTACGCATGGTACGGGTCTCCAGAGTTGAGAAAGTTAAACTTGGGGTTTCCAAGCTCATTCTGTCTGATACGGGCCTCAAACTCGGGCCCATTTCGAGCAACGAAGCTGGCTGTCTTGTCGACAATGTCTAGAGTGGGTGGTTAAAGAAATATTGTCTGGAATCTTTAGTTGAATGAATTAAATAAATTATTATATAAATATAATTATATTGTTGTGAATTTACTTACCTTTTATAGGTTATGTCATCTAAGTTTTTACAATGTTTGTTTCCTTTGGATGAGGTTTGCCTACAAGTAGTTACAGTGTTAATTTGCTGTACTTTAATTTATGCACATATTACAGTCAATAATGTATTAGCTTATTGCGAAATATAAGCATTTTTTTGTTGCCCTTAATCCCCATTATATTCTTCTTCTAACAAATTAATCAAATAAAATAGAAGGTAAGAAATGTGGGTAAAGTTCCAAAGGAGTTTGTATAGTAGATGCGATAAGTAATTGAGTATAAATGGCTATAACTTTGAGCCTTGTCAATCTTGTCATACAGGTATGGGACTGCACCTGTTTTGCGGATGTCAAGTATAACAGCACGAGTAGTAAAAGCTTTGTCATGCAAGTATAAATAAATAAATTTGTGAGAAGCATTCAAGTTAAAGCTAAGAATATTAAGTTTCTTAAGGACATATTACTCATTAGTAAATAATTTGCCAAGAAGTCAGTCAGTCATTGCAAAATATGACAAAGTTTTTGGCCATGATCGACGGGCCAGTTGGCGTAGTGGGTTAAGAAGAATCTGGTAAAGGTTCCACATATTGCGCCGCAGGTCATGGGTTCGATTCACGCACAGGACATGCGTTTGTGTGCATGAACATGTCTGTATGTCCTGAGCCTGGGTGTAATTATGTATATTAACAAGCACACAAGTACAAGCTCTGCTTAGTTTGGGATCAGATGACCGTGTGTGAGGAATGTCCCAGGATGTTCACAACTTAGGTTAGGATATCAGAGTCACCTAAGCTCCTCATACTTAGAACCTATTAGTATCTACATGGCCAGTAACATCTTTTCCATTGATTAAAGAAAACTGCAATCATCAAACTGGTCATATCTCAAATCATATAGGTTTTTGGTCAAATATAATAACATTCATACTACCATTGATATAAAAGGATACTCCTAACTTCGGGTGGTGGATATATAATGCCAATAACTGGTGGCGGCGGCGGAAGTGGTTCCTCTGCTGGCATGTCCATGGCTTGCCCCGGAGGGACCATCACGTCGATGGAAGGCATGCTTGCCTTTTAAATATACGTATCTTTTTTGACGAATGGTTTAGTAGTAAAAATCTTTCAGGAAAACTATGTTTTAATCTTGGCGTTCATTATTATTCGCGACTTCAACAATCAACAAATATAAATCGCAAAGAAACACACCGCGTTACATACTATTTCTGACAGAAAGTGTTGCCACCATAGGCCACCATATTACCTTAAAAATTTCCCCTTATTTACTGTTCACAATGGCTGTATCTACGGGCTGTGCTGTATTGAACTTGTTTTCAGTAGGTATTTCAATCTTATAATGCATATGTATATAATATAAATGATAATTAACTAAAGTTTCTTTTGTTTTGTAAGTGTAATACGAGCTTCTGTGAATACGAGAGATTTCATCATAAACTTATAAATCCAAGGTTTTATTTGATGACTCGCACCCTAATTACGGTAATTGTCAAACATCTGGCAATGCTGGCACAAGTTTCTTGTTTCTCTTTCTTCTGAGTTTTGTCTTGTGTGGTTTTGTAGTATGGCAACCAAATCCTTTTTGGGAGTTATTTTTGCCAGTGTCAAGTTACCTCTATATTATTGTGATATTTACTATTCTTCAGATGTTTGTGCATATTTATTAGTCCCACAGACATATGATAATATGATATGTCTGTGATTAGTCCATGAATGAGTATGAATATGATTGTAATATGTTAGTTTTCATAAGTTTTCATAAGTGCCTGCGAAGGTCTATTTGAATAAATGATTTTGAATTTTTTGAATTTAGTGCACTAAAAAAATACTATTAAATCCCACGAATGTGACCATGAATGAATATGAAGGTTTCAGTAAAATGGTGACTGTTCTAGTAAAACTTTTCATTGACTTTTTAGACAACTTGTAAAGTCACAATACTCGTAAGTAATTCATTTTCATCTCACTTGTCTGGTGCACAGCACATGCATTAAAACTCAAAATACACGAATGTATGAAAATATTTTTTTTAATCAAAAAGCGGTAGGTACTTATGTTTTAGTAAATGGTGAAATCACCTAAACGATTACTATACAAACATTTTTTCTATACGACCTAGTCGGCAAGCGAGCATACGGCCCGACTGACAGTAAGCGGTTCCCGTAGCCATATAGGCGCTTGCAACACACGAAGCATCGCTCACGCGGGGGAAAGGTCGGTAACGCCGAAGCGTTTTACGCTTTCCCCCCTCCGTCCCCTATGAGCTCTGACAACCCTCACGCGCAGGAACACTACTTACACAACATAAAGATAGGTACTTGGCTGCGGTATTCTGTAAGGTTGTTCCCCATTCGAGCTGCTCTTTGGAGCTAATAAACGCGATATGCTCTACCTCTCTTAAAATTGTATGTCTGTTCTTGTCCTTTTATCTTAATTTTATAATCGTTCCATGTGTAGCGAGGTGCTGTGTCTGTTCCTGGGGGCTAAAAAGGAAGCTAAAGCAATATTGCTACGGAATTATTTTTTTCGAATTCTCAGCAGAACCTACGTAATTCCAATATGCTTTGGTATAATAATTACTCATTATAATTATACAATTCAATTCATTAAAGGATTCGGCATTGATGAATTGCATAAGATCTGCTGTAAATTCGAAAAAAAACCTTCTTTGTCTTATCTCAGAGTAAGGAAATTGTATTAGATACTTACCCCTGACTGAGGTTCCTTCATTAACCTACATAGAGAAATGTTGAATTTGATGGCTACCCTCTTGTAGGTACTTAAATATTAGAAAAACAATAGAAACAAATCTAGTTTTTTTGTTATTTGTTTATTTACCCAATACGTGTTGAATATTTGTTAATAAAATTGTTTTCAATGAATTCTGCCGTGGTGTCATTAATACGTGACGAAAAACCATTGGACGAAGGCAGGTGCATCAGTGTTTGGAATAAAAATGGTACACCAGATTGGAGGCAACAAATAATTAACCACACCGCTAAGGCAGACATAATTATTATCAGGATAATATAAGCGAATTCATCTTGCATGGGTGGATTGATGATCAACCGATTAAATTCTTCTGTGTATTCATTTCCCATCTAAAAATATATATAACAGCTGAGCAATAAATTATATAGGTATCCGCTACATTTGAATTTGACAGCCTATCCATCCATGTGCCTTAGTACCTACCTACTATCTTAACCACAGATCTTAACTCTTATTGGCACCCATTGGGATATATGGGCATCATAATACGGTGATAATTCACATTGACTGTCACTCCTTTACTAAAATAGTACTTACGTACGATAATTACGTGTGACTCTATTATTGCATATCACGAGTACCTATCATATACCATATACCTACTATTTATTTTATAGCATATGTGACATAGACCCAAACTTAGATGATTGATGAATTATTTATCAGAGGTGGAACCAGATGCATTAAATTGTGCATTGGGGGGGCTTGAACCACATCATTCACACTTGGGGAAGTTCATCATCATCAGCCTTTTAATGTCCCACTGCTGAGCACGGGCCTCCTTTCACCAAAGAGGGTGAAAGGGACTGGGCGATACTCCACCACGCGTGCCCACTGCGGATTGGTGAGGTAGCTAGTGGTCAACCTACTGTTGGAATTTTTCAAGCCGCCTTGACGGCATCCAACTAGCTTAACGACTATCACAATTAAGTGATAACTGGGACCAACGGCTTTACGTGCCTTCCGAAGCACGGAAACGCTTGGGGAAGTTATTTTGTCGTAATCATCGATGCTCCTTGTCGTAATCGCGAAGGTCCTTTGATTCACATCTCGCTAATAATATTACAAAAAAAAAAGTTTAATACTCACATAATAAGAACGCTGAGATGATTCTTTCAACCTTTGGGTGGGATTAATCATAACCTCGGCCAGTCGCAGTCGCTCTTTAAGCGACTCGCAATAATCGCTGGCGGAATGATACTTTTTTGTATTAGACATTTATTTAAAAAAACACAAAATATTCAAAATTATTAAAATACCGATGCTAATGGCAGATATTTACAAAGATTACACACAAATTACTCACACAGATTTTTACAAATGCCATACAATTGTCATTTATTCTTTTTGTTTCTGTCATCGTTGCTTTTAGGCCATGCTATGATACTCTTTTTACCTTCTTATGATCTACGTGCTTATTGCTGTGACTTGTTGGTTTAATCGGTTTAATACTCAAAGTGTGACTTGTGACTTATTGCTATGTAGTATTAAAATCGAACCTTTTACGTAGTATTTATATACTCTGAGCTTTTACGTTCATATAATATATGTACAGTCGTTACAGTACAGGTTGTACGTAGTATTTATATACTCTGAGGTACAGGCGTACATTATTTATCGTAGGTTTTTGTAATTCATATGCAGTAATTGATGATAACTATGCATTGTTTGTGCCATTTTTTGTGGCTTGCGACGTTTTGATTTTGTTTTTTCTTATGATATCTACCTATGGTCGAAATACCTGTATCTGCATCGAAATAGTATTTACAAATAATATTTCGATGTCTATATGAGATAACATTCCGAGCTCCACAGCAATGCTGCGGGCCGCGATAATTTTCAAGTTTTCCTCATCACTTGTCAAATGCGTAATATCCTTCACGTTGTCTGCTTCTATAAAACGCGGCCAAGTGCGTGTCGGACTCGCACCCGAAGGGTCCCGTTTCTTTAATGTTAAATATTCGTTGTTATAGCGGCAATCGAAATACAAATTCTGTGAATATTTCAACTTTTACGGTTTATGAGATACAGCTAAAGCACACTGACAGACAGACGGTCGGACGGATAGGGCCGTTGGCCCCCTATGGGTATTTATTTACTCTGGGGTAGATACCCTAAAAATAAATGAGTACCTATTGTTTAATTTTTTGTCTTTTCTTTCATATTTTATTATTTCCAGACAATACTATAATTGGATAATTATTTAGCAATCAGTTTACGAATGTAGGTAACGAGTAGATATAATAATAATAATAAAAGTCACATATATTATATTCTAGATATTTTATTTTATTCATTAATCTCAAATATTATAAATTGTACTGGGTTACAATTCTCATAAATCTAAATCATATTTTTTATCATTAAATGGAGACGCATAATTTATACTAAAATTATGGAGTGCGAAAATAATAATAATTTATCATCCCTCGATGATAAACTCGAAATTAAAAAGCAAATGAGTATTTTATGTCATGGTGGCACTTAAAAACTATAGTGGTATCAGTTAAGACCATTAATGGATGCTAGGTCATCTCTCTGCTCGTACGCACATCTCGGGGCTATTTTTTCACGTTCCTCATTTCCAGCAAGGAAGATGGCTAACTGCTCCTTAAAAAAAAAGAAAACAAAATCAGGACTTCATAAAAATTACCACCCACCATGAATTTAATTTTCGCATTTATAATCCTAACTAATATTATAAGAAAGTGAGTTTGTTTAGTATGTTTAGTTAGGATGTCAAAGTTTGGATGGATGTTTGTTACACTATCACGCTTCAAAAATTCAGTGAGTATTTATTTACTCACTAGTTGCGCCCGCGGTTTCACCCGTTTACCCGAGCGATATATTTTTTCCCCATATTCTAACAGCGTTCCAAATTACATCAAAATCAGTTAAATTTTTGAAGCGTGATAGTGTAACAAACTTCCATCCAAACTTTGACATCCTAACCTCAGAGTAGATAAATACTACGTACAATCCTAACTAAACAAACTCACTTTCGCATTTATAATATTAGTTAGAATTATCACAAAAGAACAAGTACTTTGGTGTTTATTTGGTGAAGTGAGAAGCGCAAAACTAACAACCTTTTGGAACTCACCGTGCGATGATGATGATAAAAACGATAAAATATATTTACAAAGATTATAATTTTTATACGTATATGCTAAAAGATACAACCTTGAGAAATTGCTAATTACTGGCAAGGTAGAGGAATAGAAGTCGAGGGGTCGACACCAGTGTATGTGCTGCTATCCACAAAGCAGAAGACAGATACAGATGGCGAGCAATAGCCCACCAAAAGATTGTCCATAAAGGTCACGTGCCCCAGCAATGAGGCATACGATGCAAGGAGGATATGCTAACAGGCAAACTTACCAAATAAGACTTTGAAGAATCTTGCAACTGCTGTAAAATCTGCAGGAACCTAACGTTCCAGCCACGCACCTCTGTCATCACACTGTCTACCGGCACCGTCTAGAAACAACATCACAAATTAAAACCTTATTTTGTAGATTTCACAGAAGATTTTTGAACGTCTTCTAAGTATCTACTAAAGGTCTTATCCTTGAGGAGTCCTATGTAGAGAGATAATTGGATTGGAGTGATTAAGCAATGATTAACTGCTTGATTTAAGCTTCAAGGTCTTTATATTAATATTATGAATCACTATATCCTTCTAGAGAATGACATCAAAAGCAAAGATAAGAAGTAATATATACTTATATAGATATCTATAATGGTATGGAGGGACAGCGATATGGAGGTGTTATGTGAGGGAGTGGTGGAGCAGGCTTGCGAGCCCGGAGCCTCTGGACCCGCTTTCTACCTTGAGCATGGCGTCCGCGGCGACTGACAGGTGGTGAGTCACCATCGACAGGCCTTGGCGGATGTTTCTGTGGGTAAACAAGAAAATTTTATCAGTAAGTATCTCCATCATTCAAAATTCAAAATCATTTATTCAAATAACCTTCGCAGGCACTTATGAAAAGTCTGACTCTAATACGCTAATACCGGCAATAAACTCAGCAATTACTCTTTTCAAAACAAGCTTAGATTCATTACATAATATTTAAATTTTAATCGCACTGACAACAATTGCGTGCCCCGGCGGCAAAACTATCATGGCGGTACAAACCCCTCACAAAGAAGGACAATAGTCAAGTTGACTTTACTAATTTTCGGCCATAAGATCTTGTCACGATGGTTTCATGTAGTGCAATTATCAATAATATGGCTGACTCAAGTTATAATTAACTGGCCAAGTTTGCACTGTAAAAATGATCCACATACAGAACTACAAGTGAGAAAGAGAATCTTTAGAAGATTGTTACCTGGGCAAGTCAGTGTGTGTATAGTTGACGAGATGCACGGCCTTCCTGGCGGACTCCCTGGCGAGCAGCACCATCAGCTGCTCGAAGGTCTCCGGCCGCGCCTGGTTCTCCGGCTCCGCACTGCTCAGGTTACCGTACAGCGCTTTGGCCTTCTTCCAAGCGAGAGCTGGGTCGGTTACCACCTTATAGGAAAAGATACCGTTAAAAATACTGATCGAAACTTGCATCAATTGGCAAGTAACAAGACATCGGGGGTAATTGGTGCGAATCCTAAATAAATATGGAAAGCAAAGTTATGTTACCGCAGCAACCAGACGGTAACTCTGTTGTAGTTTCCTTTTGTCTAGCAATAACACCCTCAACAAGAGAGGGCTATCTTCTAGAGTCTGCGTGCTTACCAAAGTTCAAAGAAAGATATAAAAGTATTATTAAAAACTAAAAGAGCTTGATATACAGATACTGTGATGACATCATATATGGAAGACAAATGGCACCGTCCGCAATGAATAGAAATATAGGTCAAATCATCTCACCAATTCGGCAACATATGCGAGCACATGTATTTGCTCCTTGATCGCCTTGGCCTCGGCGAGCGCCTGCCGGGTGAGGCGTCGCTGCAGCTTCCTGCGCAGGCGCGCGCCGTGCTGCACCGCCTGCGCCGCGCGCGCGAGCCCCGTCTCGCTCTCCCCACCGTCTACCGCGTCAGCGCTCGTCACTATGATTACCACTATGGTAAGACCAGCAAGCTCAATGGCGGCCATTTTATCATAATACACCTAGTTCTCCAATATGGGAATATTAGCTTTACGCCCCTATTTTACCATTTAAGGGATGGAATTTCTAAAAATCCTTTCTTAGTCTGACTGTCCTCATTTCGGCTAATTTTCTATTCATTATGAAAATCCCCATAATACTCATACATATGAATAGAGACATGAGTTTGCTTGTAACGGGTGTGTACTTGAAATATTAGCATATAGCATTGCTTCTACAAATGGCAGCAGTAAGCTTGTAGTCGAATAAAATCATTACAATATTATGGCCGAATAAACCTTAATTTGCCCATTCGAACTTTCGATTCAAAATTATCTTTTAATTCACATTCGTTGCTTTATTAATCGCTAAAATAATTATGATTCATGCTCATTTAATACGAAATAACATTACGAAACTTATAAGAGTACACTATCAGACCGCATGGTCTAGAGTCCAGTAGCAGAAGGCGTTGGCGATATCTTCTAATTTGTCACCCCCGCACAGATAAGGGTAATAAATTAAATAAACTGGATGCAACTCAAAATGGTTCTTATTGTTTTGGAATATAGGCTTGAAGCTAAATAAATCTAGGTGCGAATTGATGAATGGATAATTAGACTAAATGGCAGACTGGGCACTGACCCGGTCTCCGAGTTATCTACATGTGACCTTGCTGTTGCTGGCTGCGATTTGAGAACTGTTTGGAAGATGCCGTTATTGGCTGTGCATTGCACATTATAACTAGGTATTCATTTCGAGTAAATTCTCTTCAAGTAGAGTTGACCTGATTTACTCATTCATACAGAATATCTAGAATCTGAGATTTTCCTCTATACAGTAGCTACTTCAGTGCTTTTTTGTGAAATTAGTAATTTTAAAACATCCATATCTTCGTATGAGTTATATTTGTAAAATATTTCTTTCACGTTACTAAAAATAACGTTGTTTATTAGCAGTAGCTTTCTCTGAGTGATAATACGTATCTAAAAATACACATGGTACTCTCCATTTCGCTCATTAATTATTTGTCTTATAAACGTTTATACCTCTTTTATCAATGTGATTTTATTATGTAAGTAAAACATTGTTTTTTATAAGCATGCGGCCCGCCTGATGGCAAGCTGTTACCGAAGCCATATGGACGCATGGCACCCGGGGCATCACTCACATATCCTAACAGTAACAAAGAATGCATTTTAAATACTTTATCAGGTAGCCTTGTGTTCTTTATCTCACTTTAATTAAACAATGTATAAATAAAACTGATTACATGTATCAAATAGATAGTATTTCGATTAATTGATGATCATAATATTTTTTTTTTAATTTCCTGTACCTACAAGAAACATTGAATGTACTGCACACAATTTTGAAATTTGAAAAGGAGCTATGCTACTTCCTAAATATTTTGTAAATGGTTAACGGAGAAACTCAAATAAAATAGCAGTAACCATTGAGATGGTTCTTATAAATGTTTAAAGTTTTGATATTTTTGGTTCAAACACGCATCAACGACAGAACGATTGGGGTATATTCTGTACAATAATACCCTCGGGTGTAAGTAATAAAGATCACGTATCAATCAATGATCATTTAAAACTATCACAACTAAACCTCAACTTACCGTCAGCAGCATCCTGGTGATCAGGAGGCAGGTACTTGTCCACGTATTTGTCAGCAGTCGTCAGTGCTCTATCCAGGGCAGTGGCGGTGACAGCAGTCACACGTGAATCCAGGACTGCTGTGCCCAGCTGCTTGACCGAGTCTGCACGACGCATCACATACCGGCGAGTCTCTGAGTACATCTAGAAATGGAAGATTTAGAGAGTATTTAAAAGAAATGCCTTCTGCCTGCTCAGGATTCAAAGTAAGAAAGGTTTTGAAGAAGTCAAGCCAAATAGTCAGTTTAGGGCTTTAGGCTCTGGGGGCACACATGAGCGTCAAATCTAGTGAAGTTACCACCAGAGTGGAAATCAGCGTTTTAAAATACTAAGGCACTTTGAGCACAATCTTACCACCATGGTACACACGGCTACAGATCAAGCTATACATTTCCAGTATAAGCTGGCCTCGCATTGTATAGGATTTCCGTACAGTGGGAGATCAGCTTATACTAGAAATGTATAGCTTGATCTGTAGCCGTGTGTACATAGTAAGTGATGAATGTTGAATTCGGGCTCTCAGCTGTCAGATTACACTGGTAGGCTTGAGTCTTCACGACACATATCAACGTGAGGGTCAGAGCCAGTCTGATGGTAAAAATCTAATTGGGTGTAATAATTTTCTTCTGGTGAAGTTCTTAGCTTTGTACCCCGGAGTTTCATAGTTTTTGAATTTTTGAAACCTTCAGTGAACTTTTGTGTTACTTTTTTCAAGGCTCCAAACCTCCAGTCGAAATAACGAATATTGACTAATAGTTGATTTTTAGTGTCATCAAAGAAATATGGTGCACTGTTTTATCTGAGAATGAATTTTTTTTTTTTAAATTCATTTATTCAAAATAGTGAAAAAAAAGTACAACAAAGTATTAAAAACCACACAACGCAAACCTCAATGGGTTTATCTGTGTGTGGCGAGGACGTTCGTTCGCATAGTTATGTAATATTTTTTTTAAAAAAAAAAAGTTAGTTACTTAGTTTATTTAGGTAAAAACATTTCAGTTTGCGCTTCACAACGTTATGTTTGATATCCTTATTGTTAAACATATCTACAATGTTATTAGGTAGCTCATTTAGCAACATTGGTAGCAAGTAGTCGGCGGTTCTTGTTCCGTACAAGTTATTATATTTTGGTAATACATATTTACTATTTATATTTGCTCGTAAGCGCTCAGGTCGTTTACATATTTTGAGTGATTCTGAGGCGGCGTTTTGGCTTAGAACATAAAATTTTGTTTTATCAAAAACGTTCATAACGTTACAATATTTGAACAAGCTATCTTCGTCATCCTTACATTTATTTTTGATGTGTTTTGGCACAATACTCTTTAGCATTCTTGTTTGCAAGTTTAGAATATCGTTTACATGTGTTTTATAGGTCAAACCATAGCTATTTAGGCCATAACCGACGACAGAATCGGCCAGAGCCAAGTAAATAAGTTTTAAAGTTTTGAACGGCAACTTATATTTTAAGCAAGTTAATTTGCACAGTATGGATCGAAGTTTAGCACACACGTGATTTATATGTTGTTTCCAGCTAAATCTGTTGTCAATTATGAGCCCGATGTACATGTGTTGTTCAACAAATTCGATAGGTTCACAAGCGCAATTTTGGTTAGAGCTAATATTGTGCATACATAAATGTTCGTGAGCTATAATAAGAGGCACAGCAGAGGCACGGTTGTGACTCGAGTGAATATGAATAGCTTTGGTCTTTTGCGCATTTAGTACTAGCCCGACATCGTGCGCCCATTGACTTAATAAATTAAAGTTATTTTGTAGAATCATCTGCGCCTCAATCAGACTTTCATCCGCCACCATCAGACATGTGTCATCCGCAAATTGGTACACCGAACCATTCCTTATTACATTACACATGTCATTCACGTAGACCAAATATTCAGTCGGGCCCAGGATCGAACCCTGTGCCGTGCCTTTGTCTGTTTCTATCTTGTCACTCATATCTTTTCCTATTTTTACAGTTGTATATCTGTTTTTATGATAGTTCTTTAACAATTCTAAAGCCGGTCCACGAATGCCATTTTGGTGTAATTTATCAAATAGGGTAGTGAATTTTAGGGTGTCAAAAGCTTTACTGAAGTCTATAAATATAACCAACACATGTTTCCTATTATTTAGATGTCTGTTTACTTCATCAGTGAATTTGCCTAATAACTGTGTGGCACTTTTATTTTTTTGAAAACCAAATTGATTACTGTTTATGATGTTATTAGCATGAAGAAATGTATTAATCTCATTACTCAGAAATCTTTCTATTATCTTGTCTATACACGACAGTATAGTTATGGGTCGGTAATTATTGTAATCAGTTTGGTTACCTTTTTTATATATTGGCCGTACTATGCCTATTTTCAGCATCTCCGGGTAAGTGGATGTGGTAAGGCATCGATTGATTAAGTGAGTGATAACCGGCACGATTGCTGTACAAATCTTTTTTATATCTTTGACCGAGATTTGGTCATAACCTGGACTTTTTTTATCATTTAAAGTTTTTATTATGCGTTCAATATCCTGATCCCTAGCTTTTTTTATTCGTATAGATTTATCACAGTTGTTTTGGTATGTTTTATCTGTTATTAAAGGGGTATCGCATGTGGTGCATACACTATCTATGTTTTTTTTGAATTCATTCGCGAAATTGGTCGCTAATTGTACATTATCAAGTTTGAAAGCCTTTATTAATATATCATCTATGCATTTAGTCACCCTTCCGCATAGTTTATTAATTAATTCCCAGATTTTCCTCGTATTATTAAAATTGTTGCAAACCTCTTCTTTTATATGCTTATTTCTTAAAAACTGTGCATAGTGATTCGTTCTATTCCTATATTTATTGTACAAAAGTCTATTTTTAACATTATTTTTATCATTTGCCCAAATCATAAACAGTTCATCTCTTTTTTGGCACATGTAATTTAGCCTATTATTTACCCACAAACACGTTCTTCTTTTTCCAGAGTAATTATTGTTCACATTGTAGGAAGATAAGTTATATGCATTAGTAAATTTGTTTGCAACAAAGCTCATTATTTGGTTAGGATTATCATGACTAAGCGCTTCATTCCAATTCACTTTTCCAAGCTCAATATGCATATTTTTTCTATCAACTTTAATAATGGAGCGTCGCTGTGTGCACCACCTGACCACTTGAGATAATTTTAGTATCAACCGACTATGAACTTATATGATTTAAGAATGTAAATGAATGTAAACATTTTTTGTTCACGAATTATTTTATTCTATTGATTTGGATGTAAATCAAACCTACATATTGTCTGAGTTTATAGCTGTTTTTATAAACAAATTATAGTTAGGTAGGTACCGTTTCTGGAGGCATGTAAATGGACGGCACCCTCTTCTCAACAACGTCCAGCGACATGCACAGGAATTTGTCCAGTTGATATATGGGCGTCTCCAACATATGAACTGCAGGCATAGCCAGTTTCACACCAGTCAATAGTGACCTCTCTCCCAACGATAAGTACCAGTTGATTAGAGAGTTTGATTCCTGTTGGCAAATTTGAAATGGTTAAATATTGTGATAAGCATTTTGACGTTTTACGTAAAGTTTTGTGCCCTGTCTGGTCGTCTTCTAGATGTCATGTTTCTAAATTGAGAGAGAGAGTAAGAAAGGCGGAGGGCTAACAAATAAAGAGACCGCATGCATTCCATTTTACAGGCTTTTTATTTAGTTTCCTGTCCCGTTGTCTGTAGTAGAATTTTGCAAGTTAAATTTGACCCACTTTCCGGTTTCCGGTTACAATGCAATATTATGATGACGTGGAGCTGATCTGATGATGGAGCTGGAAGGTGGCCATAGGAACTCCGTAATAAAACCACATAACCCCATCGAGTTTGGGCTCGTTTGATTCGTCTTGATGAGTACTTTGTCTTCAGACAAGTACAGACACACAAAAGTACAGTCTACAAAAAAAGCTATTTTTTTTTGTCGTCGCTATTGTGTCCATTTGTACTTTTTTGCAATCATCTTACCTTGATTTTGTGGTACATTTTCTCCGTAACTTCAATCCCGGACTCCACAATAGGTATCGAGGTAACCCTGGATACCACCTCCAGCTTCGGTAGAACTGGGTGTTGAGTTGATGTCACCACTGAGGACAAACGGTTCCTTGAGCGTATTCAAAATATTCTTAATAATTTAGATGCTCTTAAGCAGGTTAGTGGTGAAGTGGTAACGCCCGCTACGAAGAATCTATCGAAGTCTCGAAGTCTTTATCTTCTTTGAACACTTATGAGGCTTCAATCAAACCTAACATGTTTTTTTTTGTTTGCGCGTTATTTCTAATACTATCTTGTCTACTTATATTACTATGTCAAGAAAATGTATTGAATTGGTCTCAATTTTAGATGTGTTCCTTCCTTTATTTATATTTCTGCTGTATGCTCACTCTTTATTCTTTTGCCAGCAATTTAAGGGTAGTTAAAAATTATATGCGCCATTTTTGTTTTTATTTAGAAATACCTTTATGTGGGTGTTGACTTTGGCTCACAGCTTGCAGATACGCCTCAGCCTTTTTGGCGATGGACCCTTTCGCCCTTTTACCAACGGTACAAGTTCCACTAAAACTTTTTTTACAAACGTCACCATTTCCCGCCATTACGGTCACCGTTATTTGAGCGCGAGATTCGAATTCAAAGACCATTCGAAAGTTGAAAAACACAAGTTTTTTTTTTAATAATTTTGTAATGTAATGGCACGTAAAGGTCTGAACTGTTATTTTTCACGCCGTCGACTGAACGATTATTGTGAACTGTTTCGATATTGTTTATAATTACAGAGGTTATCTGACGATTTAAAAATAATGAGCCGTGTTCAATGAAACATGGTTAAATTAGGTCATCTATTTAATTGGAGATGATATAATCCATGTATTGACCGATGAAGTCTGAAGACCCCTGCTAAAGAAGAACAAATCAAACTAACACTGCGTAGGCAGAGAGCTTATAAATAACTAGCTGTCCCCCGCAGTTTCACCCGCGTTCCCGGGATAAAAAGTAGCCTATGTCCTTCTCCATACCATAGGCTATCTGCATGCCAAATTTCATGATGATCCGTTGAGAAAGAGGCGTGAAGGTATAACAAACAAACAAACTTACTTTCGCATTTTTATAATATTAAATTAGGATGACGGGCCGGTTGGCGTGGTTCGTATGAGACCCTACTTGTCAGGCAATAAGCCGGGTTCAATTCCCAACCATGACAAAACCATTGTGTGCATGTCCAGTCCATGTCTATTTTTTCTGGGTCTTGGACACTCTTAGACCTTTAATAAACTACATTTAAAAAGTTTTACATCTTATATCTGGTTTCTATCGTACCAGCCATTAGTCTGAAGGTCGTGTGTGAAGAATATCCCATATTATTAGACCTTGTTGGAATTTAGTGAAAAGAAAAATGCCGGCAAAATATGATACTGAATACTCAAATCTGGGCCAGTAGACAAGATGTTTATCGACAATCGTCATCGTTAGTAAACGATCAACCTTGGTATGGGTTTGACATTTCAAATCGAAATATCACGTGATTTTTAACAATCTCTTATTCTTTTCTCTGTGGTTAACCCCATACAAAGGTTGATCGTTTACTAACGATGACGATTGTCGATAAACATCTTGTCTAGGGGGTCTGAATAGAACAAAATAATTATCAAATTATGAATATTATTATGCTTAACCACACCTATACGTCCATGACCATCATAGAGGAAAGGCACATCCGTACATACATGAACTGCATATAAAAACTCACAGAATGCGTGTCCTCCTCTCCCGGAACCATAATCACACATTCAACTTTGGACTCTTATCGTTATCACTACATTAAAGTGGCACTATACGATTTTATGAGTCACGACATTGAACTCTAAACGAACTATATGAAGACTTGACTTACCTAACAATTGTCTAATCATACATTTTGGAGACCGAGATGAGGATGCATGCCACATACCTATTACTTGTAGGAATATGACTGTAGGATGATGTGATATAGGTTTTTTTGGTTTATTATCTCTTGACACCCCAACGGCACACTTTAATCGATGAAATTTTATACACGGGTGTCATAACCTAGAATATCACAAGGACTGAGAGATATAATTGCAGGGCGAAGTTTATAAGTTTTGATGTAGAAGGTAATCTCTGATTTTGAAAATTCTTCCACCAATAAGAGATACAGCATCCCCGAATGTTTATGATGTGTTTACGAGTGTTTTGTGGGTGTATGAGGAGAAATGAAAGCCACGTCACTAAAAGAGTTATGAATATGAAAGTGGATGGATATACGGGAAGAGGAAGACCGAAAAAGAGATGGATGGATGTGTGCAAGATGATATGGGTAAGAAAGGAGTCGATGCTGGTATGACGGATAGAAGAGACGAATGGAAGACGCGTACATATTGCGGCGAACATATTGATTATTGAGACTATTGAGTATCCCTGATATAATAAGTATATGTTGCTAAAACTAAATATGTTGGTAAAACTTCTTTCTTTATTTAGCTGTTCTCCGCATAGCTAAATAAAGAAAGAAAGGGAATGTAAAGTATAGAATTACAAAAAAGTTGAAAAAATTAAAAAGGAATTTATTCCTTATATTAACCACTGCAGCTCTACATTTATGTAGAGCTGCAGTGGTTGATATAAACGAGTAGCCTTTAAATACAGTGGCCGGCAAACAACTTGAGCCATGACCTTGAGTGCGCAGTAGACGATTTTAAGGTGTCGTTGGTGGAAAGAGAGGTGCGCGGGGGCATTCTGTCGGCACGCGTCCACGCTATTGGCCGAGCATGAGTGTACATGCGCGAACTTACCCCCACTACGTCGACTTTGGCTCAAGTTGTTTGCCGGCCTCTGTACTTAGCAGTAATTCTTGTGATCCATAGGATATACGGGAATAACAAAGAACTCAGACCACATGGAAGCAGATGAAGACAATGAAACTCTTTTCAGTTCCAAAATAATATTTATAGATGGATTGAAACACTATAGGACTTTTTGGCGGGAACTTGCAGAGTGACGTAGCATTTTCATTTTTATATTCATAAATTTGTGTATTTTGAGTTTTATTGTGTATTTTTGGTGGTATTTTACCCAATAAAGATCATCTATGTGCACCAGTGAAGTGAAATGAAATTAATTATGTGTATCGTGACTTTTCAAGTTGTCTCAAAATGTCCGTGAAGAGTTTTAGTACAATGAGCACCATTGTAGTAAAACATGATTTTTATGGACGGTGACTGACTGAGGACTATAATGTGAAGTGATTTATTGTGACTGGGAACTATAATATAACTCGACACTGGCAGAAATGAGCCCTAATTTGGGCTTGGTTGCCAAAATTAAAAATAAGAAGAAGAAGAAACACTATAGTATAGCTGCGATATTTTGTTGTGCTACTATATATGACTATTGAGAAATATCTGTTGCCCATTGCCTAACTAGGAAATAAGTAAGAAATATATTCTTCTTCTATCTATCTGCTATTAATAATATAAAAATGAACCCCTATTTCACTTGGTCACACCATAACGGAAAAAATAGGGTAGAGTAGTGTAGGTTAGGGTAGGGTAGGGTAGGGTCTGGAGGTATTCCCAGCCTGGACAAGCGAGAGCAGCGAGCTCTACGCCGAAGTGGAGACAGATCTCTCGCTGCCGAGCGTGGTTCGCGCTGTGGTTGACAGCGAGAGATCGTGGGACGCACTCCACTCCTTTTGCGAGCGAATTATGCTTGCAAAGGAGGCGGCGGAACGTGAAAGGGAGGACACTACCACACTGGCTATCCGCCGCAGGAGAACCGGGCGTCGGAGGGCGGCTTTTTTGAGCCACCTTCCCCCCAACATGGGCCCATGGGTGGCGGACTCGGGGAGTCTGCCTCTCATCAACATCGGAGCCGAGTAGTGGAGCGCGTGTTCCCGCACGCTACTCAGGAGGAGACGGCGGAGACAAGAGCTCAGGTCTTCTCCGTCGAAGAAGAGGAGGCCTCGCAGCCGGCCGTCCCCACGTAAAAAAAAAAACAAAAAGGGTAGGGTAGGATAAACGAAATCGCGCCGGGCAGCTAATTAATTGAAAAGCTGTCATATATAGGTACCTACCTTCTTTTATGGAGAAAATAAAGGGATTAACCTCTGAAGATGACGCACACTGCAAAGATAAGACCTAATATAAACTAATCGGATGATCACGTTGGAATGAATGCGAATTCGCGGTACTTCAAAGCTAATCTTTAGCTAAGGGTCAGAGCAAGTGAACTCGACTGCAAGCTGTGCTGCAAGTCAGGCGAGTAACTGTTCGATAGTAAACACGTCATGAAGTTTAGGTAAGAAAGCGGATTGTTTATGTCGAGATTATCTATTTAATAGTTTGATTTATTTCCGACATTTATGAGACCTTTAAGTCGCAAAACGAAAGGTATAGTACCTACATGTTTTGTGTGCATATTTACATCCTTATAATTGGCACCTAACTTTATCCTTTTACATACCTAGTTAAAATACTTTTGGAACCTGATAAGCTATGGATATGGGATAAATGCAGATGAATGTGTATTTTCTATTACCAATATATATTTTTTATACAAAGTAGGTTCTCAATCGATAATTAGGAATATAAATAGGCTTGCGTTTGAAGGTGGTCACAATAATATACCTATTATAAGTACTTATGTATCCAACAATAAGTTTTAGTTTTCGGTGAAGGAAAACATAAGTAGATAGTGGTAAACGTAAAGTGGTACAGTATTACCCAACTGATAAGGCGCGTCGTGAATCTTCGTTTGCACAGAAAAGAAAGTATGGCCCGAAGATTAACGAACTTACAAAGTCAAAGCAAGTGACGCCCCTCCGCACACATGGCGGCAGCTGCCGAACAATAGCATTTCCCGCGCTTTGAAAATTTATCTTCTGCGCAGGTACATCGGTAAGCCATATCAGTTGGGTACTACTGTAATAGGCTTTGTGTGCTTACCACTTTCGGCCACATCATCACATACTATATAGTGAGATTGCGGTCAAAAACAGCGACTACCTATACAATAAAAAGAGACCTACACCATCTTTGATCATAGCTCCAGGGGTCATGGGGATCACCCCTTCCCCCTAGTCGAGGGCTAGTACCTACCTGCAGACCTAGTGTCTTCCCGATTGTTACTCCCAAGTTGTAAGCTACGCGGGTGAAGCCGCGAGGACCAAAAAGTATTGTATAATTTTGGACGGACTAGATGGACTGGGAGTAGTACGTGACTCCCCCTGATTCGAAAGCTGGAACCGCGCTTGATAGTACAAAACCCACCCTCCTGATGGTTGGCTACCAAACACACTCAAGTAGAAAACCTGTCGCCTATAGCGCCTAGGGGTGTGTTGCCACACTTTATGAACTACTACTAAAGTATACCTAGCAACCAAAACCAAACATCGCGCGAGCGAAGCCACGGCGTAGTACTATTAAATATTCTGTGGCCACGGGCAAAAGATAGTAAAATATATGGGGTTAAATGAGTAGGTAAATCCTAATGGTGCGTCCATGCTTGGCGAACCGAGCACGAGCCGAGCCACGAACACACTGTGAGCACGATTCGCGTAGCGTGGACGGGCTTGTGAGCCTCGAACGAGCGCGATTGTCAGTTTTTTCACGAACAAAGGGATTCGCATCGTGCTCGTTGTAGGTTCGTTCGAAACTCGAAGTTTGAAATACTATGTTTTTAACCTGACTATTTGGTCAAGTATCTACCTACCCACTATTTTGGATATGAAAAAAAATATCGTAGGTGCCCATTGCAAACATTTAACTAATAACGGTAAAACAATATGATTAATAATATAAAGGAAATCAGCCGACAATATACCTATATATGTCATTCTCTTGTAATGTTTCAAAAGTGATTATTTTATAAGGGAATAGGGTAATCTAAATACTATGATAATACAATGAGATGGCAACGCCCAAGAAATTATCATTATGTCTTTATCCACGGACGACACTGCAAATAAATTGAAATTTACTTAACTATTAACGATTCCTTTAAAAAATAAACATACAAGCATAAATAAATAAAGACTTACTTGTCACTAGTTCGTTAGATAATGGTGCGTAGGATCGCCGGCGTGTAGTGATTGACTGGCGTGGCTGGGTGCGCGGGCGCAGATGAGCTCCACTTTCTTATGCTGGAGAACAAAACGGACGTTGGACCGTAGTTATCGTCATTTACTTGTTTACCTTTTTAGTTAATGTATATTTAATTATACAACAAAATAACGTGACTAAGACGAATATGCACATCATAATCATGTCAATACTACCCCCGCGGTTTTGTTCCATGGTCTCGTGATGAAAGGTCCTTATGACTCCGGGTCACGCCAATTTCATCAAATCGGTTCTGTAATTTCACTATGATAAATGTAATTTATAACTTTATATGGATTTTGGGAATCTTTCCCAAAAGTCGTGGGCGAAATAGTTGAATGGAAGTTCCGTAAGTTTTAAGTAAAATGCAAAATTGATTTTCTGTAATGTTTTGTTGCAAAACAACAACGAAATATTCAAAGACCAATTGACTTTTCTTTCACGTGTCGCGGGGCCCCTCGGCGCGCTGACCTATTTGCCTATTATATTCCGCTCTAACATGGTTTCAAAGTCAAAGTCATTTATACAATTTAGGACAGAAGGACACTTATGATGGTCACATTTATCGGAACTCGGCCTTCAACTGAGAAGAATTTTATAAGAAACTTGGCAAGGTACCTACATTTTTTCAATATTTTTTGGACGATCTATGTTTGGCTTTATTCCAATTATAATTTAAAAATAATAACCTAAAAAACAGTTATTGACCTACTGGCTTTGATATATCTAAGCATGAGCAAGGGGCACTTGTGCAGATTCCGCCCCGAGTTCCCGAGGAATTGTTTACCCGGGATAAAAATTACGTTAATCCGGAACATATCATGTCTGCCAAATTTCATCCAAAACCATTGAGTAGTTTTTGCGAGTAAGAGTAACAAACATCCTTACATTCAAAATCTTTCGGAAAACAAGAAAGTTAGGAATAGGAATTAGTAGGATACGTGAGTGGCAAGCAAGACCCATAAACTCCTGTGTGTGTGACCCTTTATTGAATCGTGGTATCGCAGTAGTCCGCCGTCGCGTCGCGTCGCCCGTCACATAGAAAGAACCGGCGATAACCAAACCAACTGATAATATACTATTTTTGTTTACTCTTAGTTTATTGTTATATTATTTTCCATTCAACTTACGTATAATACCTACGAGTACCTACGTACACTAGATGTAGTGGACTACGTGGATTAATTTCCCACTTTTTACGAATGTATCAAATCCTAATCCTAACTAATATTATAAATGCGAAAGTGAGTTTGTTTGTTTGTTTGTTACGCCTTCACGCCTCAACTACTCAACGGATCATCATGAAATTTGGCATCCAGATAGCCTATGTAATGGTAAAACTGTGTCAAAAGTATCTGATCACTTTAGGTATCGTATCACACAATTCATAATTTATCATTTGAAAGGGTACTAATATGCCAATCTACTTCTGACGCTGACCGTACAGTTACTTAGGTATCGCAAAGTTATTTACCGATTATTTCAGATTGCGTTGATCTGATAAAACAATTGATAAACATCCGGCTTTTCACGACATTAAATTAAAGGCACGTTTGGTATTATTTTGTACGTAGTATTTATATACTCTGAGGTATTATGGTATTATTTACTAATACTGCTTCTTATGGCAACAGTCCTAATCCATGGTTATTCTTTGTCGAAGGCCTACTCCCAACCGATTGTAATTTCAGTAGCTTTGACGTTCATTATTACTTTCCTTCGATTTGACTTTGAATCACCGGTCATAGACTATTGTAGGTAGGTAGGTACCTACTCTCATAGTTGCAGTATCGTCTATAAACATAGGAAGGCTTATTTTTCGCAATGTGTTGCAATAATTACGCTTGGAAGGCGTATAACCGCGACACCGTTTTTTTATTATTATAGATGGGCGTGCGCTTGACCACAATCGCGCCTGACCTGATGGTAAACAAAGATGTAGTCTAGGGTGGGCCGCGTGTGCCCATAAGATGTCTGTTCACTCTGGCCTTGAATAAACCCATGTTGAGTGTAACGTCCGGGCGAGCATTCCACAGCTTGGCCGTGAGGATAAGGCAAGAGGAATCGAAACGCTTGGAACGGCAAGACGGAATGTCAACGACAAAGCGGTGGTGGCGAACACCTAGAACACGAGTCACAGTTTCAATAACATAGGTAATAGTGGCTTTGTGGTCCGATAGAAGAACGGGAAAGTTTGATGCGTGACTACGGGAATAGGTAACAAGCTAGCTAGTTGTGTAGCTACACTACACAATCATCTATACGAATATAAACATCTTATGGTGTGTCCATGCTTGGCGAACCGAGCACGAGCCGAGTCACGAACGAACCTACAACGAGCACGATGCGAATCCCTTTATACGTGAAAAAACTGACAATCGCGCTCGTTCGAAGCTCGCAAGCCCGTCCACGCTACGCGAATCGTGCTCGCAGTGTGCTCGTTCGTGGCTCGGCTCGTGCTCGGTTCGCCAAGCATGGACGCACCATTAGGCTCTATTATAGGTAAGAATATTAAAGGCCATAAGGATTTTTCTTTTTATAATTTGAATGTCAATCGTGGGGCCGCCATTGTTATCATTATCGATATCTCGGGCCCTACTCAATGTATGTAAAATAAATAATTACTTATCATTATTTGAATCTTATCGCTATCAACAGCTTTGTCACACGTAAAATTATTATACAGTCTCATTAAACGGAGCCGGAACATTGACGATTTATTTGCAATTTTTTTGTGAAATATTTGCGAAAAGTTATAAGAATTTGTGATATTGAGTGTTCAGTTTTGTGATATTTTTTTATATTTTTTAAGCGATTAATAAGGCCTACAATATAAGGTAATAGAAATGTGTAATAATAATAAGATATAAAGTACCTGCTAATAATACTTGTGCTGTGTCGGTACGGAAAAGATTCAAATCAATGAATTAATCAATGGCAATTTTATATCGTCACAAAAAAAAATGGTAATTTACCATAATAAAATATAAAACCATCGATTATTTTGCCAAAACATTTATTTTTATTATAGTTACGACACGATTATTATACTTACCTATATGGTTGAATTCCATATAACGCAGCGCTGGAGGGTAATCTGGGACCCAATAATGTTCGTCATCGTCAGACATTTGCCGAAAAACTTAGAAATACTATACATTTGGTAGAAGTCCGCCATTTTGCGTGCGTGCGATATTAATGAATCGGGGGCAACTTCGGGGAAAACCCGATTTCCTCTTCAGCACAGATGGCAACCACCGCGGGTCTGCTATTACAATTGTTTTCCAAAATTATCAGTGGTGTTGACACATTTTAATGCTTTGGTAGTCTACTAACACAACACAATAGCGTCATAATGGCGTCATAATGGTGCCATATTTAGCTTTCCGATGATTGTCCAACGGAAACTACAATGATGTTTTAGTTGTCAGTTTTGACAGCTTTTGTACTAAAATTCTTGTCGTTCATTATGAGACCATTATGAATTACCTAGTAGACTGTGCACATCGGCTCAATGATAGGAATTGCAATCGCATCATGTCAGTATGACATTTTATCATACTTGGCCCGTCTCTCTTTAACCTGTACCCTACAGATATTTTCGAAAAAATAATTTTACCATTGCATGTTTGCATTAGTATATATACTTACATGGCAAGCGGTTACCGTAGCCTATTGAAGTTAACAACACCAGGGTATCACCTGCCTTCTTGAAGAAGCCCACGCTGTACTCCCTGAGGCGTTCACTGACATGACTTCAACATCCAATATCGAGCTTAAGCCTTTCTCCCATGATAATTTAATTTAGGTACCAAATATTGCATACATGATATTGGCCATGAATCGGGGAAGGGAAATTACGTCTAAGACGAGATACAGATACGAAGTAAACTTGCTGTGTCTATTATTTACTGACCTTCAAAATAACAACAGGCCACGGTAATCGCGCTGTTCTTATGCCTGTTTGCCACTTTAGGTACCCCCTTATTAATAATTAAGGTGTAAGGTGATAAGGCTTCCAGCATTACTGAATGCTTGCATCTACCTCTCCAACCTAAGAAAGTTGGCTTCATTCAAGTAATAATATTTGGTGGAACACACAGACTGTGGAACATTCATTGATAAATGAAATATTTAAAGTACATAATTATCTACCTACTTAATCATATTGATAATCACACTCTTTGTGTTTTGATTGGGCATCGTTTCGAGATAATTAGCTGATTAGTGATTACACTCACTGATTTGGATCTTTGAGCTACTTTCTCGCAATGCAGTCATTTTCTTCTGTATTTTGAGCATGCATTATTTTGCCACAGTCAAAATGCATTGGCGAGGCTAAAACTAGGCATTATAAAATAATACAATACCCCATTTTGAACTTGACTCCTATACTTTATAATTTGGGCCAGTATTTCAAAATAAAATATTTGCAATAAGGTTGGGTAAGCAATATTTGAAGCGCTCTTGGTGTAGCATGATTAGCCGTTCTTAATCGATCGGAAAAGTTAAGCTACGTCAGTCGTGGTCGGTAACTGGAAGGGTGATCGCCTAGTGGTAATTTAAATCGAGCGTTTCCGTGCTTCGGAAGGCACGTAAAGCCGTTGGTCCCGGTTATCACTTAATTGTGATAGTCGTTAAGCTAGTTTGATGCCTCCTAGGCGGCTTGAAAAATTCCAACAGTAGGTTGACCACTAGCCTACCTCCACCAATCCGCAGTGGGCACGCGTGGTGGAGTATCGCCCAGTCCCTTTCATCCTCATTTGTGAAAGGAGGCCTGTGCTCAGCAGTGGGACATTATAGGCTGATGATGATGATGAAGCAATATTTAAAGGTGGGTTCGGACTGGTGTTACCGGGCGTAAGTACCATTCACATCGAGCATGATTGTTAGCCCACGGTCGCACGAACGATTTTTACGCGCGTTGGGAGTTTTCATACATTCTAGTAAAAAACGTCGAGCTCAACGTTTTTTTATACGGCCGCGGCCGCATGCGTTTACTTCGTGTGCTAAAATCTGTATGACACGTTCGTTGCGAGGGCCTTGTTTCAGTATATACTCAAAGACTACAGTATATACTTAAAACTGTGTATTTTTCCAGTTGTCACCCATAAGACCATGCAAGATGGGGGTTGATATTCGCGTCGCTGCGGTGGCGCTGACGGTTGCAGTGTCACTGGTACTTGCCACTGATGATGGTATGCATTTAATTTACATTACATTACACATACATACAATTACATAGGGTGGCTGGTAATTAGCTAAGGAGCTTTCTTCCGCGAACGCTCAGGTTGTGGAATGAGCTCCCCGCCGTGGTTTTCCCAATGGAGTACAGCATGGGGTTCTCCAAAAAGGGCGTGAAGAGATTTCTTCAGGGTCGGCAACGCGCGAGTGATACCCCTGCCCCCCTAGACAAGTTGGTTTTCGAAAATCGTCATCGACAGTAAACGATCAACCTTTGTATGGGATTGACATTTCAAATCGATATATCACGTGATTTTTAACAATCTCTTATGTCAATCCCATACAAAGGTTGATCGTTTACTGTCGATGACGATTGTCGATAACCGTCTTGTCTACGGCTCTGGTGTTGCAAGCGTCCATATGCTACGGTAACTGCTTACCATCAGGCGGGCCGTATGCTTGTTTGCCACCTTAGTGATATAAAAAACACACGATTGTAGGTACTCATGATAACAAACAACTTTCCCAAAGAAACTTTTTTTACCACGCGCGCTCTTTTTTTTTTTATTTTGATACCACTTAGGTGGCAAATGGCCTATGGACGCTTGCAACACCAGGGGTATCACTCGCGCGTTGCCGACCCTGCAGAAATCTCTTCACATCCCTTTTTAAGAACCCCATGCTGTACTCCATTGGGAAAACCACGGTACTATAATAGGTCAAAGGTGGTCAAAGGACTAACAGCGGATAGCGCGCGCGGTCCGTACGTTTGTTAAATGAATGAATAAAGAAAAATGCATGGGAAAAGTGGAATAGCTTTGTTTATAAAAAGGAATAAGTAACTAAATTAAATAACAGCTGTTGTATTATTCTTGTTAGGTACTCAATATTCTATATGGGTGGCTGGGGCCATGCGCTTAGTAAATTAAAGAGAACTTTGGAAAAGTTGTTTGTTATCATGAGTAGGTACATTCATGCGTTTGAGTATCGGTCACTAATTACCAGTCACCCTATATCCTACCTTTACCTATTGACCTGAAACTGCACGGTATAACTGTAATGCAGAACTCAGCAGTGCGGGTTAACACTTTAAAACATTTTCCAATTTATTACATTCATGGATGATTCATGGTCAATCGATAGGTCAGAAATTCAAATGTCTCCAAAAACAAGTCGTCAGTCCACCTGGTGGGAGGCTGTACTGCACAGCTAGGCTTTAAGTAGAGATCAGAAATCAGCAATAAACATAGATATTTCTTTCAGAACGGTGTTTGTACATGACCGCTATTCCAAGAGAGCCCAGACCTGATCTACCCGAAACCGATTTTAATGGTTTGTATTGCCTTTTATTATGTTGGACTTTTTAACACGTCTTCAAAGTATACTAAAAGTCACTAAAAGGTATGAAATAACTCTTATCTAAGACTGTTTTGAAGTCAGCGAAATATTTTGTTATAGAACACGAAGCTTTTTCGCTGACTTCAAAACAGTGAGCTAAGTTTTAGGGGGTTTTAGTCTACTTTGAAGGCTGTTTTTTTTTGTTAACATGTTTTTATTTTTCAATTTTAGTTTCGTATTCAATACTTCTCAAGATTTGTCACTGACCGAGGATTGCATATCATTGATAAAATTTCGACAATATTGAATAAAATGCTTCAATCGCGATGTTTCTGTTGCTTTCCGTTCTATGGTCAGATCACGATAAAACATTATATGGGACCGTATATATTATATATACGATCTAAGTCGCATAAGCCGTTTCCGAGTAATCGGTGAACATAAAAATAAAAAAAACTTGAAAAAAAACACATATAAACCAGTCGAACATAAAACCTCCTCCATTTTTGAAGTCAGTTAAATATTATTTTTATAATTCATAGTTATGATAACTATGCAAGCAAGCAATGGAACCAGCGTTAGGATATCTCTTTTAGGATAACAGCAACTCTCAGCATACTCTCAATGCCACAAATACTTCTAAGGCACCAAGGATAATTGCAACGTCATAAGCTAACTTCACAAATAAACTAAAATTATTTTATTTTTCACAAATTCTATTCAAGCAATTGTATAAAATATATTTACATTTTTCCGCCTGCAAAATGTAAACTCAACCCAAAAAGTTAACCTATATCTACTCCAATCTACTCCAAATTATTCAAGAACATAAAACATTTAAGTACTTACTTATTCTACAAATTTTCAAGGTATACCATGGAGTCAACGACCACTTATACCAGCCCCCGACAGAGAAGACGTGTGCATGGCTGGATACCACCCCGTCACAGCCACAATGGGAACTCAGGTCATTTACATGGAGGAGGAGATTGTAGGAGATGTGGCTATAGCAAAGCTTAATTATGCTGGTAAGTGGCTCCCTATAAGACCTCTGGATTCAGCACCATATTCAGGTCTATACGGCGACATACCGTGGCTTGTTTCTGGTCATGTCCGAAGTGCAGTGCCCCCGATTCTCGTGTTTTCGACATCGATGCCGAGAACTCTTTTTAGGGTTCCGAACCAAAAGGTAAAAAGGAACCCTTATGGTGCCACTCCGTCCGTCTGTCCGACTGCCACAGCGCTATATTTCAGCAACCATTGAAGCTGTTGATTTGTAATTTGGAATAATAAGTGCCTGCGAAGGTCTATTTGAATAAATGATTTTGAATATGTTTTTTTTTAAATTGAATTTCTCTTATTTTATATTGCTAAGGTAGAAAACAAACATACGGCCCACCTGACGGAAAGCGGTTACCGTAGCCTTTTGGCGCTTGAACCACAGATGTGTCCGAGGTCATACGTCAGAATAAGAATACTAACGTTGTGATACTCCAGTAGAAGATATTGAGTCCTAGTAGTCCTAGTCCAAGTCGAGAGAACGCGAGAGAAGTATCCAGAATCAGGTTTATAAAATTTTCTAAATAATTTCAGGTACAAACGTTCCACAGATCGACCTGCCCTTTTTATCTGGTGCTTTCAACCTTCTCCAACCGGTAATACGTGAAATACCTGAAAACAGCGGAGACTGGTATCTGGTCATAACACAGAGGTATGTGCCCCGCCTATCCAGCAACGAAAACTACATATCAGGATTGAAAAGCATTTTTATATTCTGGGGACCAACTACCATAATTTTGCTACTATAACTTCACGTGTTTTACGTCTTTCTTTTACATCCGACGTTAAAAACCGGTCAAGTGCGAGTCAGACTTTCGCACCGAGGGTTCCGTACAAACATGTAGGTATATAAGTAAATGGTAGTATAGACCTGAGTATTTGATATTAATTTCAATTTATAACGTATTAAAAAAAACTACTTACTAGATCTCGTTCAAACCAATTTTCGGTGGAAGTTTGCACCGTAATGTACATCATATATTTTTTATAGATTTATCATTCTCTAATTTTAGGAGTTACAGGGGGGGGGACACACATTTTACCACTTTGGAAGTGTCTCTCGCGCAAACTATTCAGTTTAGAAAAAAATTATATTAGGAACCTCAATACCATTTTTGAAGACCTATCCATAGACACCCCACACTTATGGGTTTGATGAAAAAAAAATTGTGAGTTTCAGTTCTAAGTATGGGGAACCCCCAAAATTTATTGTTATTTTACTATTTTTGTGTGAAAATCTTAATGCGGTTCACAGAATACATCTACTTACCAAGTTTCAACATTATAGTTCTTATAGTTTCGGAAATAAATGGCTGTGACATACGGACGGACAGACAGACAGACATGACGAATCTATAAGGGTTCCGTTTTTTGCCATTTGGCTACGGAACCCTAAAAATGACAGAGGACGAAGATTTAGGTTATACTATTATTGTTTTAAGAGATGGTGTTTGGCCCCCTGATCCCCAACATAATGCTTGTCCACCTTTTTGCAGTCACCAACTTCAAATTTTATTATTTCGTTTCATCATATGTTCCAGGCAAGACTTCGAGACTCCAGGGATGCAACAGTACATGTTCAATGTGAGAGTGGAAGGAGAATCATTAGTCGCCGGGGTGTCGCTGCAGATAGTCAACATTGATGATAACCCTCCTATCATACAGATATTTGACGCTTGCCAAGTTCCTGTAAGTATGTATAACATATTATCTTCTGATGTATGAAAATCAATGAAGACATTACAGGTAGAAATAAAAAGAAAAAAGGATTTTTTTAAATTAGGATCGACAGTTCGAATGAAATACGGAAGTAATAATAATTATTTCGTGGGACATTCTACACACGGCTATCTGATCCCAAACTAAGTGAGGATATGTCATCATCATCAGCATCACCAGCCTATAATGTCCCACTGCTGGGCACAGGCCTCCTTTCACAAATGAGGGTGAAAGGGACTGTGCGATACACCACCCCGCGTGCCCACTGCGGATTGGTGGAGGTAGGCTAGTGGTCAACCTACTGTTGGAATTTTTCAAGCCGCCTAGGAGGCATCCAACTAGCTTAACGACTATCACAATTAAGTGATAACCGGGACCAACGGCTTTACGTGCCTTCCGAAACACGGAAACGCTTGATTTAAAATACCACTAGGCGGTCACCCATCTAGATACTGACCACTACCTAACTTTGCCGATCGATTAAGAACGGCTTATCATGCTACACCACTAGCGCTTCACCACGAGGCTGTGTAACCTGAGAATTTTTGTAGTCTGCATCAAAACTCTGAACCGCTTGCACCCATTGGCTCCAAGTAACTCTATTATGACATGAACCATATTCTCATCTGTATTTAAAACTAACAAAAGGGCAAATTGACTTCATCTGCTAAACCGTTCTTAGGCCAAGCATATTTTTTTCTCTCTTTAGTTTGTCTCTGACATAGTCATGTACTTTATTACCTTTGACTACACAATAATTCCAGGTGAACCTAAGTATACCTAATACATTTTCTAGGAACTAGGCGAGGCTCCCAGGCTGACAGATTGCGTATACGAGGTATCCGATGCTGATGGTGAAATCAGCACCCGCTTCATGCAGTTCAGGATCGAAAGTGACCGAGGAGACGAGGACATCTTCTACATACGCGGTGACAACAGAGCCGGTGATTGGTTTAATATGGATATGACAGTTGGAATCAACACAACGCTTGACTTCGAGAACAACCCTCTTCATATATTTAGAGTCATTGCTTTGGTTAGTATATATTCAATCTTCACATTTCGTGTCCTGTGAAATAAATAATAGACAATAATAACAATAACAATTATCGATCAATAGAATCGATTCCCAAATTTTATCCACAGTGCTTCTCAATCATTTTAATAATTTATAACGCTTTTTATGTTTAACTGTAAAATACTAATTCAATTACAGGACTCCCTTCCCAACAACCATACAGTCACGTTGATGGTACAAGTTGACAACGTGGAGCACAGACCACCGCGTTGGATGGAGATCTTTGCTGTCCAACAATTTGATGAGAAGACCAGTCAAAATTTCACGGTTAGAGCTATAGATGGGGACACAGGCATAGACAAACCTATTTACTACAGACTTGAAACTGCTGAAGAAGATACCTTCTTCAACATAGAAACAATTCCAGGGGGCAGAAGCGGTGCAATATTTAGAGTAGATCCAATTGACAGAGACGCTTTAGAGAGAGAAGTATTCCAACTGTCTATAGTGGCATATAAATATGATAATGAGTCTTTTGCTACAGCAGCAAATGTAGTCATCATTATAAATGACATCAACGATCAAATACCTGAACCATTACAGGATGTGTACACTATTGATATTATGGAGGAAACGCCACAGACATTAAACTTTGAAGATGAGTTTGGATTCCACGATAGGGATTTGGTAAGCGACTTACATACAACTCTACTTTACCATTCAATCATAGTTGTTTATTTATTATTAGTGTGTTATGTATATATACCTATATTAATAAGTCTTTAAATAGAATCTATCGCATTATTTAGTCTCAACACTTCATTATAAAGATAAGGACTTAATCATACCTCGATTTTATAATTAGATCATCCAGATAGCTACGTTTTAATTTTTAATAATGAAATTTTTTCTTCTGTTTTGGATTCCTAGTATGGCTAGTTCTAGTTTAGGATTCCAATGTAGCCAATACTATTATTTGTATACTGTGCGGGCAGTCTCAACAAAACTCTAACTTGCAAATATAATTTTATTACGATTCTATAGTGCTCAAAAATAATTTCCGACACGTGTGGTTATCAAGAGGTGAAATTGGGATGGACTGGGATGAGACTTTGAACGATATTCTGTGTCGACTATGCGCGGCACATACGGCAAACGCTTTATATTGCCGAGATAACGCTCCGACCCCTACATCCTGCAATTCATAAAAAATTTGATATTCAGATCCATAATAAGAAATACTCTTAGTCAATGAAGTATCCACAAACACAAATAAATCTTTGTTTCAAAATATTCGATGTAATTTGGTGATATTCTTTGCCAGGGTCAAAACGCGCAATACAGAGTACATTTGGAGAGCGTGTACCCACCTGGAGCTCATGAAGCGTTCTACATAGCTCCGGAGGTTGGCTATCAACGGCAAACCTTCATTGTGGGCACTCTTAACCATAGCAGGCTGGATTATGAAGTTCCTGAGTTCCAACATATTGAATTAAAAGTAAGGCCACATTATTTTGCAGTACTTCAAAACTGTGTCAGAGCTCCTAATTAGCTATTTTTATATTATTTTTTTAGTGTAAACTCACCATGAAGACGTTTTTTTTGTTAAATGTTAGTAGTGTTAGTGTTTTATTTTGATTGAGTCTGTTGATTTTTTTCTAACCCTCTTTACTTTTATTTTTGTTCACAGGTAGTAGCCATAGACATGGATAATCCAGAACACATAGGAATAGCAACATTATACGTGAATTTGATAAACTGGAACGATGAATTACCAATCTTTGAGAAAACTGTGACCACAGTGTCTTTCAACGAGACTGAAGGCACTGGTTTTTATGTCGGGACTGTTCTAGCTAAAGATAGGGATATTGGCGATAGAGTAGAGTAAGTATACAGCTACTTTTATTTACAGTTTCGATTATTCGAGATCTGTTATAATTGGTCCTGCTAGTAAATCGAGATCCTTTGTTTCTAAAAATGTGTTTTAAAATCTAAAATTTTCAGACATTCTCTGATGGGTAACGCTGCTGATTATTTGACAGTAGATAAAGACACAGGTGATGTTTTCGTGTCCATTGATGATGCCTTTGATTACCACAGGCAGAACGTGCTTTTTGTTCAGGTAAGACATTCAAGATCACTTTAGCTTGCTCCTTTTACTTTAGATACCTATATAATCAGATGGTTTGCATATACAATAATCCTACTCAATGAACTCGATTATGTGTTGAATATCAAAGAGCCTAAAGGTTGATTGAAGCTGAGATACAGCTGCCAGTATTTTATTTCTTTGGAATGTAATTATGATGATGATATTTTAGATACGCGCTGACGACACCCTCATGGAGCCATACCACATAGAGACCTCACAGCTTGTGATCAATCTTTATGATGTCAACAACACCCCACCAACACTACGACTGGTAAGTGCTTGCTTAAGTAAACATCTATGTACTTTATGTCTCATCTAGACAGACAATTTGAACCAAATCCAATAACCTTGATAATGTTCGGTATCAGCATTTTTATTTATATAATTTACATAGACAGTAAGCTCTCTAGGCTTTTGAAAACTTACCTTACAGGTATGAGATACTTCATTTGATTGATAATAGGGCTACAGTTTTGCATTAAAAAAACAAGGAATGAGAAGTTATGATTCTTCTTTCTTCTGAAAATTATAACAGCACTATTAAAATTTATTTATAATTTTCCACAGCCTCGCGGTAGTCCACATGTAGAAGAGAATGTTCCTGAAGGTTACGAGATCACGCGAGAGATCACAGCGACCGACCCAGATACAACGGCTGACTTGGTTTTCGAGATTGACTGGGCAACTTCTTACGCCACCAAACAAGGCAGAGAGACTCTAGCTATTGAGTACCATAAGTAAGAAATACAATATCTGTAGTGTCTTAGATCCATTAGAAAATAAGCATTAAAGAATTATAAAAAAAAACTTGAACAACATTTAGATTTCTCTGCAATTGTTATTTAACATTAAGGTAATAAAATTAGCCAAGAAAAGGGTTTATCTAAATATATCATCGTTACTCACAGTTATATCAGTTTTATTCAAAATGAATATAGACTCAGTTTCTAGGATAATAGCTCAAAAATCAAAATATTCCAGTTGTGTTGACATCGAGACTATATACCCTGATGAAGACAACCACGGTTCAGCAATCGGACGTGTGGTTGCGAAAGAGATCAGATACAATGTGACCATCGACTTCGAGGAGTTTGAAGTGATGTACCTCACTGTCAGGGTCCGCGATCGGAACACCGTGCACGGACTTGACTATGATGAATGTAAGTATACAATTAAACATGCTAAGGGTACTAAGCTTAGAGCGTAGGACCAAATATTAGGATTAGCCTAATATCTAGAACTGGACTGTTATGCTTATGGCGAAAAGATACATTTGATTTTTGCCTGGTCGTCGATATATGCAACAAAATATTTATTTCAATTTAGTCACAAGACATGTTCCTTTTTGTCACTCTTTCGGTTCTTAACAATTAGATTAATTAATTATAAATATTCTCAAAGACTCAATATAGCCTTGCAAGAAACGCAAATTAATCTATAACTCTTGTTATACAGCAACATTCACAGTAATCATAATAGACATGAATGATAATCCACCGGTCTGGTCGAACGGCACCCTAACTCAGGACTTCAGCGTCAGAGAGATGTCCAACAGTGGCGTTGTTATTGGCTCTGTACTAGCTACGGACATTGATGGACCTTTATATAATCAAGTGCGATATACGTTATTGTGAGTATTTGGATTTGATCTTTAGATTTACGATTGATACAGACATTTTAAACAGTCTGGAATAATGCCTATGAAAAGGGCTCTGTCTTATATAGTATTCAATGTACTGAATGATAACTATGTCTATCTGAGGATAAAAACAAAGAAAGTAAAGAAAATAACTTTATATACAGGTATTAAACAACCATGCAGAAACACCAACAGTTGCGTCCATTTGGCTCAATGCCTACAAGTACTGTTTAATGGTTTCAGCCCCCGAGAAAACACTCCTGATGACCTAGTGATGATTGACTTCGAATCAGGTCAGATCACGGTAAACCGAAGCGGAGCTATAGATGCAGACGTACCTCCGCGATACAACCTCTACTATACCATCATTGCCAGTGACAGGTGTTACGAAGAAGACCCTGTTAATTGTCCTCCTGACGAGACCTTTTGGGATACTGAAGGAAATGTATGTATTTGTTGAAAATTATTTATGTATTTAACTCTATACCGAAAATTTAGTAGGGTTTATTATTAAAAGCATACAATTAAATAGATATTATTTTTAATGAATCAAATATGCCTTGAAACAGTTATAGTTCTGGCCTTTCTGGACAAACTGTGCCTGCAATTCACTTTCCTCTTCACCTAATAGAGCTGAAACTGATAAAATTATTTTATTACAGATAACTATTCAGATCATTGACACAAATAACAAGGAGCCTTACGCAGAAACCGAAAAGTTCAATGTGACAGTGTATATTTACGAGAACGCTACCACCAATGATGAGGTCGTCACTATAATTTCCAGTGACTTGGACAGAGATGGTTAGAATAATTTCTCAAAACAAAAATTTATCAGATAATGTATCCCATCAATCCATTTAGCCTGAATATCTATAGAAGGCCAGATCTGAAGTGTTTTACATCCCTTTCAGTTTTTGTGATTATCCCAATACCTATGAACTTAAAAAATCTATGACATACTCGACAATTTGTCGTAATAGCTTTGTTTCAGATCGATCTTACGTTTTACCGGGATTAAAGTACCCATTCTATGTTTCAATTAAAGTTTCACACTGTGCATTTATGACATTGGTAGGAAGAGTACTTACCTCAAAAATATTTCCCATCCAGAGATCTACAATACGGTGCGTTATCAAATCAACTACGCTGTGAACACTCGCCTCCGTGACTTCTTCTCCGTGGACCTTGACACTGGTCTTGTGTACGTCGACTACACCACCAATGAAGTGCTGGATAGGGACGGTGACGAACCACAGCATAGAATCTTCCTAAACTTGATCGACAACTTCTATGCTGATGGAGGTATGCAAATTTCAATAAGATTTGTTTGACTCTTATAAAGGTTTTCAGCAAATAGAATATTTTTAATTTTTTCCTTAAAATATTTAGTAGAGCAACTTATTGTATTGATATTGAGACACCAGGAACATACCGGGCTGAATATTTAGTATTTATATTAAGAGCATGATTTTTATCTATTCATTCATTTCATTTTATCCAATTACTAGTCTACCTGGATGATCACATTATAATGAGAAAGTACCATTTTAAAACCGCTGCGGCGAGTAGTTAAAAGTGTATCTTAATTCTAGATGGTAACAGAAATCAAAATAGCACAGAAGTATTAGTAGTGCTGCTGGATGTCAATGACAATGCACCAGAACTTCCTGAACCTCACGAACTATCTTGGTCAGTCACAGAAAATCTTCTTCAGGTAAATATTGCCCTCTAGATGGCAAATATATCCTATGCATGACTTCAAGGAGACTGCCTTCTTTGATTAATTATATTTGATATTGAAACAGTATTATTCCTTCAGGGAGAGCGCCTCCAACCAGATATCTATGCTCCAGATCGAGATGAGCCGGATACAGATAATTCTCGCGTCGGATATGCCATTCTCGACCTTAGCGTCACAAACAGAGATATAGAAGTGCCAGAACTCTTCACTATGATACAGATTCAAAATGTTACTGGTGAGCTCGAGACTGCAATGGATCTTAGAGGATATTGGGGGACGTATAATATTCATATATTGGTAAGAAAGATTATGACAATAATAATTACGATGGTTATGACGGAAAACATTTTTAAGGCGCAGGGCATTCATTGCACTATATTAGTATTGAAATAATATTCATAAAACAGCTATAACAGTAGAGACATTTAAAAGTATAAAAATAAAAATTCAAGACAGGTGTGAAACATGAATACGAAGCAGGAAATATGGCAAAGTTAACTCCCAAATGACTGATATATAGACAGATTAACAATTAGATTGGTTACCCTAATCACTAAAAGTACTATTTGTAAATAAAAAAAACAGACTTAATCTTGCACACAAAATGTTTGTCCTGGGTGGGAATTTTACACGACAGAAAACAGCCCGTCACAATAAATAATTAGGTATGTTTATCCCCCAGGCCTTCGACCATGGCATACCTCAGATGATGTCCGATGAAACGTACCAGCTGATCATCACGCCTTTCAACTTCCATGATCCAGTTTTTGTGTTCCCTATCAGTGGTACTACCATCCGATTTGCTAAGGTAATTTATAATTTACAATTTTAACAATATAATATTTTTTTAATTTAAACAAAATACATGATAATTGTTATGATTTGCGAGATTTCTATGTTTACTATTACTATTCATAACTATAAAATAATAAAAAGAAGTAGAATTTCTGTATTTTATTTAAATTATACTTCTTTCCAAAGTTCTTCATAATATAGGTAGCAAATATTAAAGAAAAGACCATTAACATGTTGAAAACTAAATAGGAACGCGCTATAGTGGGAAGTAGCCTCGCGACAGTTGAAGGGGACTTTCTGGATTCCATTGAAGCAACAGACGAGGATGGTCTCGAAGCTGGAATTGTCACTTTCTCCATAGTCGGTAATGGTAAGTCAGATGATTTAAATGATAACGTATGAAATGTAAAATAAATGCTTTTTTTGGAAAAAGAAGATTTAGAAAAATAAATAAATCAATATTATGTATCGCAATAGCATGAAAAGGTTATGAAAAAAATTGGTTGTCTATATAGATTGATGCAGTTCCCTTTTATAATACAAAATGTATAAGACTTATACATACAAATTATTCAGAGAGATTAAAACGTTTCCATTCGGCAGATGAAGCCATCGAATACTTCAACGTATTGAACATTGCTGAAAATCGCGGGACGTTGGTGCTGAAACAAAGCTTTACTGAAAACATAAGAGAATTCCATGTAAGTATGCAAACAAGCATGTAAAAAGACACCGTGTAATACTCGGGGATACTGACATAAATATGATGTGAACTACAGCTGCTTTTATTATAATGCAGGTGACAATCCGAGCCACAGACGGTGGTACAGATCCTGCAGCTAGGTATTCAGAATCAACGTTGAATGTACTATTTGTACCGACACAGGGAGACCCAATATTCAATACGAACACAGCCACCGTAGCTTTTAGAGGTAAATTTATAAATTAAACAAGATTGATTCTCTATCCAAACAAATTATAACAATCATGTGATTTTGTTCTTCATAGAAAGTATAGCTGGAATGTTGGAGAGTAACGTCCTACCGTTGGCAGATGACCCGAAGAACTATGGCTGCGAAGACAACTGCTTCGATATCTACTATAGAATTATTGGTGAGCATAATGATTATGCGTTAGATTAATTAAAGTTTCGTTAACTTTACAATCACGGTGATATAATGGATACACAAATATATCTAATGATGACAAAACTTAACGTAATCATTCTATATTTATTTCTTCACCAGATGGCGACAGCCAAGGTCACTTTGCGCTAGATCCATTAAACAATACGCTAACCCTGGTGAAGGAGCTGCAACGCAACGTGACGTCAGTGTACACGTTAATTGTAGCTGCCAGTAACTCTCTTACACCAGGCGCACCACTGGCTGGAGCTACGCTTACTGTCACTGTTAATGTGAGAAGCTATATTCATCTTCCGACCTATGATCCATGTATTTGTAGATTTGAAGAATACTGCGATTAATAGATGATCAGGGTCCCAATTCTCGCACTTTTGGTATTATTGTCGCATAAGAACAAAGCAAAAAGCATGGATATAATTTTTAAGACACCAATTTTCGGCACATGTCAAATTAAACATTGCAATGATGCCAAATTTGGGCCCCAGATAGAATTGGACTATCCTTGATATTATTTGAAACCGCTTCGGTAAACTATAGTAACATAAGTTTATTTGTTTAACAAAAGCTTTATTGATGAATTCATTAGGTCCGAGAAGCCGATCCACGACCATTCTTCTTGATAAGTCTCTATTCAGCTGGTATTTCCACTTTAGACGTCATCGGCCGAGAACTACTTACAGTGCAGGTAAGATTTTAATTATATCAATTAACCGTATTAAGACGAGACAATTTTGAGTCAACACTTACCTTTATCGCAGGCAATACATTCAGAGGGTGCTCCAATCACGTACAGCATAGACATGACGTCAATGCAGGTGGACTCCTCACTAGAGGCTGTTAGATATTCCGCCTTCATTCTTGGGGCGCAGACTGGAGTGCTCACACTGAACATTCAGCCCACTGCTTCAATGCACGGCTTGTTTGAGTTCGACGTAGTAGCTGCTGATCCAGGTATAGGGTGGAGATGTTGGGTTTGTTCAGCTTGTAATGAACGAGAACCTAGTGCCGTCACTGTCCTGTTTGGGTTGCGGAGATATGTTTCGTGGCTTTGAGTATTTTTTTGTAAATTGTCAGAATACTTATTGATAGTATGCTTGGCGAACCGAGCACGAGCCGAGCCACGAACGAGCACACTGCGAGCACGATTCGCGTAGCGTGGACGGGCTTGCGAGCCTCGAACAAGCATTCGTAGCGTGCTCAACTGCGCTCCGCCCGATTGTCAGTTTTTTCACGAACATAGGGATTCGCATCGCGCTCGTTGTAGGCTCGTTAAGTACGTTCACGCTTGAAATCGCGAGCAACGAACGAATCCTGTTCGTTCGAAGCTCGGCTCATGCTCAGTTGGGGTTTGGAAACTGATGTCTTGAATAATTGGACTAGAAGGGTATTTTTATGGTTTTGGTAGGAGTCATTGTTGGTATAGATTCTACAGATAATGGGACATAAACTACACATTTAAGTGAAATTGAAATTTTTTTCACCTTTAAAACACATTATTGCTATTATAATTTCAGCTAATGGCACGGACGAAGCACATTTGAAAATCTACCTGGTGTCCTCTCTGAACAGGGTGTTCTTCATATTCGTCAACACTGTGGATCACATCGAACAGAACAGGGACTTTGTTAGTAATTTGAACCATGTTAAAATAACAGTCTATAATAGAAATAAGCAAGATCAACTGGCTTAAAAAACAAATTAATGTTCTCTTTTATATTAATAAAAGATCATCGTCATTAGATAACAACAAATCCAAATATTTGAGGAACAAGATAATATCTTCCACTAGTTAGCAGGTACCTACCTAAGCCGTAGTAAAAAGACCATATATCCTAAAACCGAATAGTGTCTGACACTGGCAGTAAATTACCTGAAATGAATGCCATGTCAATAAAAAAGATATGAATGTGAAAGTGGATACAGGAAGAGGAAGACCGAAAAAGAGATGGATGGATTGTGTGAAAGTTGACATGGGTAAGAAAGGAGTGAATGCTAGTATGAAAGATAGAAAAGACGAATTGAAGAAGCGTATTGCGCCGACCCCAAATGATTGGGAACAGGGCAGGTAGATGACTGGCAGTAAATTACCTCGCAGATACTAATATAACATTCAGAACATAATTCTATTTATTTAGCTTCCACTCGATTGAAAACTAATTCAGGGATCTTGTTGTCCACCATTCAGATAATCCAAACGTTCACGAGCGGCTTTGGCATGACGTGCAACATAGACCAGGTGGTACAATCGAGTGACAGCAATGGCGTCGCACTTGAAGACACCACGGAAGTTCGCGCTCACTTTATTAGAGATAATGTCCCGGTAAACGCCGATGAGATTGAACAGTGAGTGCCAATTACTTTTCATCATTGATACGATCATCATCACCACCAGTCTCGTTTCCGATATTCATCGAATCACACTAAATGATATTGAGTTTGTAATTATAGGACACACTCTCATACTGTTCTGTTCGACCAGGATATACATATAACAGGTGGAGATTTCGAGATGGCATATTTTCGAAACCTATGTTGGGTTAGTCATGCTGAACAACTTTTACTATGGAACCGATAGTGAATTCCCAAAAATATTATTTTACTTTCCATACTAAATGTCAACCTTGCTCGATCATAATGTATGAAAAATATTTTTTTTTTAGAATTCTGTATTGCTTCTGCGTTCCCGGGATCTAATTCCTGGGATAAAAAGTGTGCTATACATTTTTCTAGGGTAAAATCCACTCTAACATTCATATTACAAGTATTATTATTTGATGATGTACACCTACCTCTTTCGTCAGACTGCGCAGCGACACGGTCCTCCTCCGCGCCATTCAGACCACCCTGAACATGGAGCTCCTCGTGCTGCAGGACTTCGTGACGGAGTCCAGCCCCGAGGCGGGCGGCGACTCCAACGAGATCACTGTGTACGTGCTCGCGGCGCTTTCGGTGTTCCTCGCCTTCTTGTGCCTCGTGCTGCTTATCACCTTCATCGTCAGGACTAGAGCGTAAGTAATCAACACCAGCATCTGCAGTAAGCATCAGCAATGTAGTCCTAGATTCTCTTAAAAATATTAGAACAGTGTGTGCAATATTTAAAACTATTCCGAATTTAAAATCAATAGCATTTTGGTTGCTGAAATATACTGCTGTGACCTGTAACCTGTAACAGATAACATACACAGAGGGACAGAGAGACAGTCAAACAGATGGATGGAGTGGCACCAAAAGGGTTCCTTTTTACTATTTGGTTCGGAACCCTAAAGAGATAATGAAACAAGTGACTATAGAAAATACTTGTGGTGAAATCATTTGAATAAGGATGGATACTTTGAGTATGTTTCTGTTTAACCAGATTGAACCGCCGTTTGGAAGCTCTATCAATGACGAAGTACGGCTCAGTGGCTTCAGGGCTGAACCGCGCCGGTCTTGCTGCACCCGGCACCAACAAGCACGCTATCGAGGGTTCCAACCCTATCTGGAATGAGATCATTAAAGCACCAGACTTTGATGCCATCAGGTTTGTCATTGAATTCATACATCCTTATGTATGTTCATTGTAGGGATACCGCCACTGTTTTTTAATATTTAACATATTTCAGGACAATTGACTCGAGATCGTATACCAGATTCGGAGAATTTGTTGCTTTATAAAACCGACAGTTACCTACTAATTAAATTAGGTACTTAAAAAATATAGCAGAATTCTTTTTCTTTTTGAACAAAGCGTCTCCGTTTCGGCTAGGACAAAAATGCTTTCGTATGTCCAAATGTCCGGCTGTTCTCCTCTACAAATCGCATTTCTCAACCGATTCTCGTGAAATGTTGTGAAAAGGAGTAACATATAATGATCGAGACTCGCGAGGTCAACAGCTCAAAAGGCAGGTCATTATGTAGTTTTAAGTATTATTTGATTGTACGTTACAGTGACGCGTCATACGACTCCGATCTGATCGGCATCGAGGACATGCCTCAGTTCAGCAGCGACTACTACCCTCCCGAGGACTCCAGCTCCACGCAGGGAATCGTCATGATGGATCCGGTGAGTTTACTTACATGGTACTACTTTTAGTACCAGAATTAGGTGTCTTAAAATCATAGGGGTAATGGAAGCTGCAATCTATTTAGGGGAAGGTGGGGTAAGGCGAGGTAGCGAGGTATGATGATGGGTTCGAAGTCGCTATATAAATATACTAGTTTAGAGGAAGTTTTTAGTGACACAGATATTTTTGTGGAAGGTGTGCGCGTTGTGATATTGTGAACAATTTGTATCTTTTATGTGGTTTCATCTAATTATGAGGTAAATTAAGTGCGTTGTGTGACTGATCAAAATATATATGGTGTACTAGATCTACGTAGGTATTTTTTATTGATATTTATTTGTTTATTTTACTATTACAAACTCAATAACTCGTTCCGGCATGTTTCGTTTTATAACCTCAAAAAATTATATAATCTGGAATATAGTTTGGAAAAAATGGATGGGCTTGGGGTAAGAGGGGGTAGGCCGGGTATTGGTTCGCGATAAATTATAGATATCAATATATATAAAAATCAATGCCACTTTTCGTTGTAATTTTATAACTCAAGAACGGGCTCACCTATCCAACTGTTTAGGCTTTGACTATTTAGTAGATGGTTTATGTGAAGTTTGCACGAAATCGGTTGAGCGGTTCTTCATTTATCACATTTTTATTATTTCACTTTATACGTAGCGAAGCACGTACCGGGCCGCTAGTTTATCATAAAATGGGTTAATTTAACATATAGTATAATTTTTCTAGGTTTTTTGTCTGTACTGTCAGGGCCTGTATTTTAAGTCTAGTGAAGAATGGATCACTTGTCAGGATTGCGGTTTATGGGCGCATCGTAGATGTGTAGAAGTGGACGATAACGATCACGATTCTATCCATATGAGATTCGTACCTAGATATTTAGTTATATTTTGCAAATTGTTATTCCTAGAAGAAGTAGTAACCTATTAACATCGAGTTATTATTTTTGTTTCGACTGATTTGCATTTAAAAGAAGAGAGACTGATTATTTTCTTAATAAACCTATATTGTTATTACATTTAAAAGTGAGGGTTTTTTTAAATTAAATACCTTAAAGTCCTCGTCTTACCCCACCTTCCTCACTTTAGCATTAGAATAATTACACTATATCCACTATAACCCTATAAGTACCCACTTTTACTCTAGAGAAAAAATTGTACCTGGGTAAATTATTTTAAGTACCTATTTGTTTCGGGATATAGGGGCAACATCCGCTTCATACAAGATTTCCAATAACTTTTTGGGATATTCTAACATTTTCTCTCTTTTCCAGCCTGAGAAAACAATAGCCAACCACCAGAACAACTTTGGGTTCAAACCGACTCCCTTTAGTCCTGAGTTTGCCAACAATTTCAGGGTGTAATCAGACGCATCAGCATTTTAGTGGATAATTTATTTGTTCTTAATTTTTTATACATTTTATTCTCTAGACCTCTTTATGATTATTGCATGTGTAATAATTCAAAGGATTATTGTAAATATTTTTACTTATTTGTAAGGAGATCAGTAATAAACAATTCATTTTACTCAAGCAAAGAGTTTTTCATTTCTTTTATCAAAGCTTATCTCTTAGCGTAGCGTTATATTCTCTTTGATTATCTCTAGCTGTGACTCTAGCTTGGTAGCTTGTAGCTTATGGAAAAACTGAGAAAATAACCTCAGACCTCAGTTTAATAGTATTATCTATGCCTCAGACTCGTCAAACCCCTCTTCACTGTCAGGTTGAAATTCAACTTCCATATTTGTAAATCATTATTACAGTTTCCTTTACCTCGAAGGTATAACGATATAATGTTAAAAAATCGCTGTATCGAAGAACATCCTACAAATTTAAGATGTTTTTCAAGAAACATGTCTGCCGTTTGGGTCTTGGTATTATTTAATTTCTTATCACACAGACACAATACTTCTAACACCTTTAGTTAAATACTTCAAGGATAAATCTTCTTCCAACTAGGGTCATACAGCATGCTGCCCCCGAAAACTGGTTTCTTCGGGAAAACTATACGCAACCTCAGGAAAATAGGCCAAGCGTCTCGCTACCATCCGATGACCTATGAATATTTCAGAAGCTACCCTGAGGTTGTGGCTGAGAGACAGAAGCAAATGTTAGAATTCAGAAACTATCTGATCCATCCTTTAAGCTTGTTCAAGTAATTATTTCGATACTCTTTTGTAGACAACGACATAGGTACCTAAAGGGACCAGTACCCCGAGTGTAAATAATTAGTACCATGAGTATTCCGCTAGAGGCGCTGTGCCAATTCCTATAGAAAAGTGTCGTAAACGCAAACTAATTAGTTAGCGTTTATAAACGTCAATTCTTTACACTCGGGGTACAGTAAGTAGCCCGTTTATACAAGCAGTGGCGGATTTGCAGTCTTGGCCGCCCTTGGCCCCAGGCCTTTAAATACCAGCCGCCCCTTTCTCAGCACCCAACATATATACTACATAATGAAATTTACTGTACGAAATAATTACATTATATTTTATTATACATAAATGTACGAATGTGATTTATGAAGATTATTTTATTTTTATACGATGCGGTGCAGTGCACTGTCGCGAGCATTTAGGTACTTTGAGTTATCTCTTGTTATAATCAGTGAATTTTTTGTCACGATTTGCCGCCCCTAAATCTGGCTGCCCAAAGCCCGGGCCTACTGTGGCCTTAGTGCAAATCCGTCACTGTACACATGTATAATATACCCTTGTCTGTAATTTAAGATATGAGACATAGTAGTAGGAATGGTAGTCTGGTATTCCGTTTCAAAAACCCTTCTACTTATAAAGCAAAACCTATAAAGTAGCGTCAATGTCGATGAAACGAATAAAACTGAAGATGTTGCCAAAAGTGGTATATAAAGCCTAGAAGGAAACGGCACTCAAATGCACCAGGCAAAACACACCAGGTTTTCAACTAGAAAATAATAGCAAACCCAGGCTCTAATCAGAAAATTTGTTGACCCAAACACTGATCCATTCCAGTCTAGTGTGGAAAAGCATTATGATTCTGATCAACCTTGCTCACATGACGACTTCAACCCTACGCTTCATCTACATCATCGAGCCGCCATATACCACCCAGCTCCATATCTTGGACAAGATACTGCTCGCACTCCATATTGTATGCTTCATGGACATGATCATTAAGATCAACACGGGAATCATTGACAACAGGTCGGAAACTATAATGATGGACAGAACATTGGTTATTTGGTAAGAGATCATATTTTATGGTGGAACAAACATTTGCCGATGCCAGTTTCGGTCCATTTTAACATAACAGGAAATAATTTCTATCAGCGTTTTCAGAGAAAAAGCAAATGATTTCTCTACTCTGAAATATCTTGTTCAAGGTGGTGTTTTAACGAAAAGTATTTTTAGGTGTTTGATTTATGGTTTTCATAATCCCACGGCTGTCCATGAGCTGACCAACCTTGTGTAGTGCAGTAGTACCTAAGCTAGCTCCCAATGGCGAGAAGATAGGATCCAGAATGTATGCTCCCTGATCCACAAGTATCCTTTCTATTATTTCCACTTAGGCATTAGTAGATATATTAGTAGGATATACAATATATTAAATGAAAGTTTTTGTGTGTATGTTTGTGCCGTAATAGCTAAGCGGATTTAAATGAACTGGATGTCTCGGGCACGCGAATAAACCGCTGGGCAAAAACTAGTGTTTCATACAACTTCATACCTAACCTCAGTGTTTCATAAAACTTCATACCTAACTAACCAAATCCGCAGGCGCTATTTAAAGTCCTGGCTAACCATAGACCTGCTGTCGTGCTCGCCACTGGCCTACATATTACTGTATTTGCGTTTACCACACCCGCGGTACATACTAACTGCGCATATCATGTCTCTGCTGAGGACTACGAGAATTTACCACGTCATACTGGACTTGAAGAATTTCATGATGGTAATTATGCTTTAATCAAAATCAAAAAGTTTTTTATTCAATTTAGGCCCTGGTAAGGCACTTATGAACGTTAAATTGGTACATACAGTTGAATTTACCACCGGTTAGAAATACACTTAAATTAAGGCTAATGAAAACGAATCTAATGAAAACAAAGATGTTTGTCTCCTCTCCGGGGCAATGAGCTCCGAATGAGCTTCTAACAACGAGAGTGGTTGACACGTGTATGGGAAGGGCCTCTAGTGAAGAATGTGACGATACCATCTAATAGACGTAGGTCTAAGGAAGGACGGAATTTATTTTTACCTACAGTCGTCCACCTACTGGTACTTTGGCAGCTGCACTTGAGAGCCAACTTCCCTTCATATTTTATTTGCTAACTACATTCAGTCAGATCTGAATTCAACTGGCAGCCTTTGAGTACGGAACTAGCTAACTAGGTAAAAAGATGAAAAAAGAGTTTATTGCCGACTCTTCTCAACTAGTGCAACCTTCCGAACCGGTATTAGAGTCAGACTATTATTTGCCTGCAAAGGTCTATTTGAATAAATGATTTTGAATTTCTGAGCGACTAATCATAAATTCCTAACTAATATTATAAATGCGAAAGTGAGTTTGTTTGTTTGTTACGCCTTCACGCCTCAACTACTGAATGGATAATCATGAAATTTGGCATGCAGATAGCCTATGGTATGGAGAAGGCATAGGCTACATTTTATCCCAGGAACGCGGGTGAAACCGCGGGGGACAGCTAGTAATAATATAAGTGAGTGTATTTCAGTTATTCACCGGTTCGTATGTGTATCAAGGATGTGTCCGACACGTGATGCTGTTCACCATGACAGTGCACTGGTGCAGCTGCCTCATCTATCTACCCTCCGTATTGCTTCTTTATTGTAAGACGTTATAACAGCAGCTCACTTCTAGATATATAGATAGATAACACTTTATTGACACACATACACATCACATTGGAGTAGTAGCATAGATTACTTCATAGTACTGCAGTAGTTAATAACACAAAAACTTTACAAGCATTGTTTCGTTAATCTTCGGACCATACTTTATTTTCTGTGCGAACGAAGATTCACGACGCGCCTTATCAGTTGGGTACTACTGTACTTAGGTACTTATTAGCGAAAGTGTCACAATTTCACTTATCACCATAAGTGTCGTACCTATCAATAAAAGTGACTAAAGCATGGGCGTCGCCAAGGACCAAGGGGCCAAGGAGGGACTGCCTCTCTTGGCCCCCTTGCCAAATGTAAAGCAACTAAGTCCACTCACTTGACTTGCTTGACCTTTGTACCGTTCTTATTACAATCGCCGTAGGTAGAGGACTCGCACTACAAACAAGTGTACAGTTTCATGTGCTCTTTACTGTAGGTAACCTACATTTCAACCTTTTCACAACGGCCCATCGGCTGGCGATGCCCTTGAACTGAAGTAGGTACATATGTTGTCGTAAAGAAACGATGAGAACAGTTCGATCACCATACTAGAGGTTAAAAGGTAACATTACTTGTCTTCAGGGAACGGCTACATACCAGACACATACAACAAATTCCTAATTACCGAGAACAAACAGATGTTGGACTTCAGCGTCAATGACCGCTACAGGAGAGCCGTGTTTATGGCAATGTCTGCGTATTTTGGTAAGACTACATCACCTGCATTTAGAGTATGTATTACCTCCTCTTCTACTTTGCTTTACGGTGCCCAAAATAATCCTTGATGTATTGTTGCTAATTTACTATCAATCTTCTTTGGGAGACCGTCGTCGTTTTCCAAAAGGGTTCAATCGTCAAAAAAGTTTGAGAACGGCTGATCTGGGTCATATGGCTTTGAAATTGAATGATAAGACACGGTTACTTAGCAGCTGTAGCGACCAAAAAAAAAGACTGCATGACGTGTGACGGCCGCTGTGTGTGCTTTGACTAATGGCCGATTCCTATAATTTACGGACCGTTATCGTTTAAAGTTAATACTCTTGTATCTTTACTAATAATGAAGTAAAGTCTTCAAAGTTTTGCATAGTAGTCCCTCCCATATGGAACTAAGTATCACTGGTAAAATTAGCTTACGAAATGTATATGCCAAGTTTGGCAATAACCTACCATTGGTAAGCAAAACGAATCGTTTTTGTTTATAGGAACCGAGCACCAAATTTGTTGTCTTTTTTGTCTGAAGCACTGTGAGGTTGGCCTTGTGAGAAGCCGCACTATCACTCGTCAGGTCAATTATAACCTAGAACTACGAAATTCTTTTCAGGTACAGGCTATTCAATGTTTAAAGCGAGAGAACCTGCAGAAATTGTAATACACTCACTTTTAATCGTCTACGCTACCATGTTTATGGTGTACACCCTGGGTAAAAAAAATTGTTTTTCTGTATGTAGAATGATTTTTGATCACACTATCGCACCATGGTAAGATAATGATGTGGCCTAATGTGGTATATTATGGATTCTTCACGATAATCCTTCATCACGCCATTCAATGTCACTATACCACTGAGCGCTTGCAAAGAAATCCTCTACGTCCATTTTGTAGCACCAGGCCATGAGTGGCTTCTCAAAACGATAACAATAAATAACCTGATTCACAGTACTCCTGCTGAAGATCTACATGACGGTCTTCAGCACCTCTATTCGCTACTATGCACTTATGGATCAAGTCGAGGTAAGTAATTTTATTCGCTTCGGTGGAAATTAGTTACGTACTGTTTGTAGTTGGTACCTACGTATCCTCCCGTCCATATCATCTGAGAGATGCGTATTAGTATTACAGAAAGGAGATAAGCTTTTGCGGTAACAATAGGCACCACCTATTCTAGGAGATAAATTATTTTTTCTCTTTGCACCGTCCAAGTGTTCGTACCGTCATGTCAGCAAGTCGTTTTATACCCTGAAGTACCCATTTCTGACATGTCACCTCGAAAACATCGATATTGATCAGTCTGCTTTCGATAGGTAATAGAAAAGTCTGAAGATATTCAATTAAACTAAGATAAAGATCGTTACAAATATATTATAGGTACTATAGTAGTAGATAATAGAATAACCAGTTGTCTTTTACCAGGAGTACATGAAACAGAAACAGTTCCCAAAGCCACTGAAGAAGCGCGTACGGATGTTTTATCGCTACAGATACCAAGAGACATATTTTGTGGAGAACAGAGTCTTGCAGTGTCTCTCAGGTTTGTTATTCTATTGAATTAATTATACTTCATTGCTTCGTCCTCGAGATTAGATACATAAATTTGTAGTATACGTCCAGTAATCGCCAATCTACCACTAAGTTGAAAGCAGAGTCAAACTGCATTCATATAAAATAAAAAATGTGGGTACTTTGATGTCTTCCTCCTGCCCCCGCACTGACCGACACTCATTCGCGTTTTAGTGCCTCGCCGATCACCACGTTATTATTTCTTTTCAACAAAAAAGTATAAAACGGTGCCGAAACGAAGTCACAGAAACGACAATAGTGATTATTTACGCAGGATACGAGCACACTTTGACATATCGTCAAATTAAATCCCAAATAATGGGTTAATGTTATATAGTGATAAAGATATTGTGAATAGTTTACAAGGACTATATCCGTATCGAACTTTGACATATCGTCAAAATTCCAAAATTGTGTTGTGTACATCTTATGGGGATGTTACCTTCGTATCTTTTGGAATCCCAAATAATGGGCTACTGATAGTGATTGTGTACATTTAAAAGGAATGTTACCTTCACGTTATTTAAAGATATTGTGAATAGTTTACAAGGACTATATCCGTACGTATCTAACTTTGACATACCGTCAAAATTCCAAATTGTGTTGTGTACATCTAATGGGGATGTTACCTTCATATCTTTTGGAATCCCAAATAATGGGCTACTTATAGTGATTGTGTGCATTTAAAAGGAATGTTACCTTCACTTTATACATCACATTGAAAAAGAGGGTAATAGCCACGTGCCTATTTTGTGAACTATCGCCGCGTTACCATCTGCGGCCACGGCAGTGCCCAGTCAGCCAAGTCGAACGAGACTTACAGGTGAGTTACAGTATAATTTCAATTGAAAACTCATTGCAAAATCAGACATTTTCCGCGTTTGGTAGGCCTTTTCATTTCATCTTGCCCTGCAATTCAGTATGGTTGGATGTATAAGTTCTAAATGGGCTTGTGTATTGATGTTGAATACTCTTGCGTATACCAAGCGTAATACCAAGCAAATGGAAAGATGCAAATATCTTGCTTTGTGTAATACATGAGCACGCTGGCGCGCCGCCGCCGCCGCGCATTTATCCGCGCCGCGCCGCCGCCGTCTGCATGGATCGGCGCGCCGATTAGTATCAGTAGTAGCAATAATCCTCCTTTCCGATGGTGTCGAGATTTGCGTGCTACATTATTTTATTAAACATTTGAAAAACATAAAATTCATGATATGTATGATTAAGTTAAGGTCACGCCGCCGAAACGCCCCGCCGCCGCCGACCCTATTAAGTCGACACGCCGTCCGCCGACTGACTATACTTTGGCGCTCATGTCTAAAATACTAGAAGCTAGGATAGTTTTGTGTCATTATCACAGTATTTACAGGATGATTATACTTGTTGGTTATTTTTAAATAAATAAATAAAATCGATTGTTATCACAATTACTTAATCCCATAAGACTGGACAGCTTAGAAATGATTTCTGACACCAGAAAAAAGGGGGGGGGGGGCGTAGTGTATGCTGAGGAGACTGCCAACGGCCCGAGGAGTACATACATATATCGAAAAAATATATATATACTGCAATGATTATCATATCACTGATCGATCAGTATCAATCTGAAATATTAATTATTTATTATTCAATTTTGAAAAATAAGAATATACTATATAATAACATCATCTAAATAATAATATCTTTTAACTAATTAAACTAAATTAAAATTCATTCAGAATTAATAATATTAGTATTAATAATTCTATAACACATTTAATCCCTTGACTTGCGGTTAAAAAATAACAATTGATTTCTATTGTTTTTCCTCGCCTGCGCGGGTTTATCAAACAGTCAAAGGATTAAGCTTTTAGGGACTAGAGTTGGGAGGTAAGTAACACTTCGAGTATTCAGAATGGAATAATTTTATTTACAGTATGGCCCTAATTTATATACAAATCTTACAGTCTAAAATAATAATACGTAGCGAGATGACCGACCAATGAGCGCGCTGAATGTCTCGCTCGCACGTTGGTTGCACGGTCATGGCACGGTCGTGCGCGCATGCGCGGCCCGCGCGCTCTGTGCATAAAACTAGCGGCGCTAGCGGGGCCGCGTCCATTTCACAAACTACCAAGAGAACTAAAGTTCAGACCGCCATCTGACGAACATTGGGGATAAACCGTATGCAGAGTTTGAACATGACGTTTTTTTTTTTTAATATTCCCATACTATTGTACAATGAAAAATAGTCATACAGCCTATGATATGTAGGGCCCCGGGGCTTTAGGGTAAATACAATTATTTTTTATTTCAAAGGTTCTTATGGTATAATAATAAATGAAACATAATTATTTAGTTATAAATTATTTATTTAAATTTTCATTTTTAAGTCTATCTGTAGTGACGGTCTAGATGGGTCTGGACTGCTGTTGGCATCATTAAAATACCTGCAAACAAAGTATAAAGTAACTGTAAATGAGTGCGAAGATTTTCGATCGGAGCCTAGCTTAATCTTCAGGCTCCATATTGTTTTTTTTTATTTTTTCAAATAGTGGCATACGATGAAGCCTATATACATCGATTGGGGATACCCATGCAAACAAAAAATAATAGGGTGTCTTTGTCCTAAAACGTCACAAAGAATATCAAAAAGGTGGCCGAAAATAATGACAAAATCTTTGAAATGTTTTATTTTTTATGTACAAGATAGTCAATGGATTTGAAGATTTTAGTATGGAAGCCTGGCATTCCTATCATCTGCCTTTTTGTATATATAATTTATTGGTAAAGATTTTGGGTGTAGTAATTAATTATGCATTAAAAATATTATATTTTTATGTCAGCTATAAATTTTACATAGAAATAGCCTACACAAATGGAACACACTGCTGGAGATACTGAGCCAGCACTTAATCTAAAGGGGACAGGGGGATACATTATTAAATAAGATTACGAAAAAAGAGATACTCTAAACTAAACCTAATATTTAAAAAATAAAACTATTCTAAATCCGTGCCAGTGGGTAACGTTCCCAGAACACTGGCAGCATTGCCACGTTGAATGGCTACGGTAATCTGCTGACCGAGGTATAAGCCAGCATTCTGGGAACGTGTCGCCTCAACTAGGCGCGCTGCAATTAAATGGCAAAAAATTACCTGAGTACATTTGCATTGTGTTATTCAGAGACACACATGTGGCATTACTTTGATGGCTCGCAGCTGATGGTTGGACAGAGGTATCTGAAAATTTGTATGAGCTGTTATTATTTTAAAACCTAAACGTTCATGTATCATCAATATGGACAGAATGTTAAATTGTGTAAAGTGGAAACAGCCTCATCATGCTCTAGTCCAGTGAGTAAAGATCTATAAATGGCATGTCCATTACCCATAGTAGAATTTTATAATCAAAGTAAACTTTTAATTTAATTTAATTTTACTTTTATATTATTTCTTTTAATTTATTCAAAAAGTGCTGGATGATGTATACATACCAAAAACTTCTGTTCTTGCGACTTTCATTGGTAATATGAATGATCATTGTGGCGCTTCTTTGACTAACTATGATAACCGCATACAGTTTTCTTGTTATCTGAAAAAATGCAATTTATCTCTGTAACTATATATAAATATCCTGGGACATTCCTCACACACAGTCATCTGATCCCAACTTAAGCAGAGCTAGTACAATGGAAACCAGATAACTGATATACTACATATTATAATACTACTTTTAGTTTGTAAATACATAATTAATCAATCTTAATATACATAATTACACCCAGACTCAGGACATGCAGACATGTTCATGCACACAAATGCATGTCCTGTGTGGGAATCAAACCCACGACCTGCGGTGCAACAGGTGGAATCTTAACCAACTGGCCCATCAACCTATGTTAAAATAAATAAGGAATAAGGGTGAACTAACCGGATAAAACAATAGATTTCTAACTCTGGTGGAGCCATGGTTATTAATGTGTTATATATATCTCAATATAACTGCATTTGCCAAACATTTATTTTGGGTCAGACTTAATATGCCTTCACAACCACAAAGGTTGGGTTATAGCTTTAAATGTTAGTTAGCTAGTTAGTTGACTAGGAATAATACATATAATAATAAGATATTATATTATTACAGTCAACTTGTAGATCGATAGTTGTTTACCTGCTTCAAAAAAGATATTTGTCGGGTTCCCTGAAGAAATCTCCAAGCTTTGATATGCGCCACTCTTAAGGTGACAAACATATAATTTGCGTGGATCGCTGTTAAGTTATTGTCTCACAATTAATACACTTTATCCACTGTCTCTTATTTTCCTCACTTATAGAAAACTGATGTAGTTTAACGTCTTGGCGTAACTGTTGCACTTGGGCATACAACATTTTCGAAACTTAAAAATGCCGAAATCACTGTATTGAAATGTTGTTAAAGTGGCGGAAATTTATCAATACAACACATCTCGTCATACAAATACGGAAAACACTGAATTTATGGATTAAAAGAGGTGGAAATAAATCGACATAAGAACTTAAGTTCTCATCAAAACAAACACGTGTTTGATGACAGGTAGGTGCATATTGACGAATGGAATTGCTAGGTAGTTATAAAAAGTACTCTGTGGAATGGAATGAAAATAAAATGGCCGGCATTGGTCATGGCGGGGGCGAAGGAAGGAAGAGAGGGGCGAGAACGTCGAGTAAGAACTTTGCACTGTCATTCGATACAGTGGGTTATTTTGATTAGAACATTGCCAGGCGTGGTCCATTTTGTCGCAGTCGCCGAAGAGAACGGAAGTGTTGCTCGGAGCTTGCAGATATGAAGATGGTGATTTGATTTGAAGTGCTGGTGTCCAAGTCATGAAGATGAAGTGCAAGGCAGTGCAGTGATCCGGTGGAGTCGTCAAACACGTCATTGTTTCTGACACATTAATATTGCATGACTGTTTCTTTCGAAACATGCATGCTCATTGTTTCTGTTTGTGCATGACGTCAAACACGGTGCTAAGGTTATGGTGAAATATACTGGGGTGACTATCTTGTGTTTTATTTTCCTATCTTGAATATTAAATGTTGTTCCTTGTATTTTGTTTCATTGGTATTTGGTATATCCCGGTAATTGTGGTACGTTTTGAGGTAAAGGTAAGGTCAATGTTTCTATACGGTATGTGGCGCTACATGACTCCCCCCCTAGCGGAAGCGTACCGGCAGATTGACGTTGCGCCCATGACGTGTAGTTTTCAAAATCGGCTTCTGTGAGGTAACATGATGCGGTGGTGATGCTGGTACGGTAAGGTTATTTGGTGTTGATGGTAAGGTATCTGAATTTTCGTCATCATCATTATCTTCATTAATTATGTAGGCTGGTTTCAATCTGTCAATTGAAATAGTAGCGGAGCGCCTCTCAGGCAATTGCAGAGTGAACTTCTTGCTATCTCGCTCTAGTACTTTGTAAGGACCGTCGTAAGGTGGCTGTAGAGGCTTCTTTACGGCGTCGTTTCTTACGAACACGTACTCGCAGGTTTGTAGGTCTTCATGTACAAATATTGGGCGTTTATTTCCGTGCCATGTAGTAGGTAGACTAGGTTTCAGTGCATTTATAGTGGCACGCAGCTGATTCACATAGTCGTAGTCCATGTCGTTGTTGCTAGGCGCGTTGATAAAAAAATCGCTAGGCAGGCGCAGACAATGACCGTATGTGAGTTCGGCGGCGCTGGTGCCGGTGTCGGTGCGCGTCGCGGCGCGAAGTCCCATGAGTACTGTTGGTAGCTCGTCGATCCACGTTGACTGTTCGGATAGGCGAGACTTCAATGCAGCCTTCAGTGATCTGTGCCAGCGTTCTATCATTCCGTTTGACTGTGGGTGGTACGGAGTAGTGCGTGTAGTTTTGATTCCCATGATAGTCATAAGCTTGGCGAATAGCTGGCTCTGGAACTGTCTTCCTTGGTCACTCGTAAGTACTGTAGGCACGCCAAAACGAGTTATCCAATTTTCATAGACAATCTTCGCGACGGCCTCGGCGGTGATGTTGTCGGTAGGTATTGCTTCCGGCCATCTCGATACTCTGTCGATCATTGTAACGAGATATCTATGACCTTGTGGTGAAGTAGGTAGCGGCCCGACGATATCTATGTGTACGTGATGAAATCTCTCTGTAGTTGTTGGAAATGAAGAAATGCTGCTCGTCGTGTGTCGTTGAACTTTGCATTGTTGACATCGAATGCAGTGTTTTGCCCAGTTTCCAACGTCTGTATTCATAGAAGGCCAGAAAAATCGCTGTGACATAAGTTTGCGTGTAGTTCGTATCCCTGGGTGGCTTATGTCATGTACGGCGTCGAACGCGATTTTTCTATATTCTTCAGGTAGGTAAGGTCGGACGTGAGACGTAGAAGTTTCGCAGTAGATGGCTGTTTGAGATTGCGGTAGTGTAACTCGTTTCAGTGATAAGTTACTTTGGTTGTTGAGTTTTTGAAGTAAAGCGCTGTCTCTTTCTTGTGCTTTTGCGATTTCTTCATAGTCCAATGATGGCGGGCAGGCAATGGACTCGATTGGAATGCGGCTGAGTGCGTCGGCTACTATGTTCTGTGAACCACTGATATGACGGATATCGGTGGTGAATTCGCTGATAAAGATGAGTTGTCGTGCACGGCGTGGAGTTTCTGTCGCAGATGGTGGTTTTTGTAGAACGAAGGTAAGCGGTTTGTGGTCGGTGAACACGATGATTTCTCGGCCTTCGAATGTTTTTCTGAAGTGTTTGATTGCCATGTAGATAGCGAGTAATTCTCTGTCGAATGTACTGTAATTACGTTGTGCATCGGAGAACTTCTTTGAAAAATAGCCCAGTGGTTGCCATTTTTCGTTGACGTATTGTTGTAGGACGGCTCCCGCGCATTTGTCAGACGCGTCGCAGAAAATGGCTAGTGTTGCACTATGTGACGGATGAGCGAGCAAAGTTGCGTTTTGAATTGCAACTTTACACGCCTCGAACGCCTTAGTTGATTCTTCGTCCCAATCTATTATCGTTTTGTCTCTCTTCTTTCCGTTGTGTAGGTATGCGTGGAGAGGTGCTTGAATAATGGCAGCGTTGTGTATGTGGTCACGGTAGAAATTAATCATGCCGAGGAAACGTCGGAGTTCTTCAATATTTTTCGGTTTCGGGTACTGGCTGATTGCCGTGACTTTTTCGGCAGGCGGTTTGATACCTTCTTTGTTGACTGTAAAACCCAAAAACTTGACTTCTTTTTGACCAAATCTGCATTTTGAGGGGTTTATTGTGATTCCATTTGCTTCTAATCTTGACAGAACTGTGCGGAGATGCTCTTTATGGCTAAATTCGTCACAACTAGCTACCAGGATGTCATCAACGAAGGAAAATGCGTAGTCGAGTCCGTGGAGTACTTCGTGTATAAATCGTTGAAAAGTCTGCCCGGCGTTCTTCAAACCTGGGCACATGCGTGGAAATTCGAATAGTCCCATCGGTGTTATGATTGCGGTCTTCTCTATGTCTGCGTTCCGGACGTTCACTTGTTGATAGGCTCTGTTGAGGTCTATGGTGCTGAAGATTTTTTTATCTGTGAGCTGTGATGTGAAGTCTTTGACTCTCGGGATTGGGTAGCGGTCGGGTGTTGTGACGGCATTCAGTCTTCTGTAGTCACCGCAGACTCGGAGATCGCCATTTTTCTTTGGTACAATGTGCAATGGTGATGACCACGGGCTTTTGCTTGGTCGGCATAGGCCTTGCTCGATCATATTTTCGAATTCCTTTTTCACCTGCTCATAGCGATGCGGTGCGATCGGTCGGGCACGGCAATGAATAGGCGGCCCAGTTGTTTCGATGAAGTGTTCTACAGCGAGTTTCGAACTTAAGTTCATTGAGGTCAATCGTGTAGTTCCCGGAAAATCCGCTAGGATGTCGTGGTAGGACTGCTGCACGTCGATACTTCGTATTGTTGGGATGTTCGTGGCCTTTACGAATGAACTTGATGTTAGGTTTGTTTTTCCGTCGATTAGTCTTCGATTTTTGATGTCGACGATGAGCTGGTGGTATTTCAGGAAATCTGCACCGATGATCGGTTTGGTGATATCTGCTACAATAAACTTCCATTTGAATGGCCGCCTAAGTTTCAAGTCCAATTCTAGAGTTCGTTCGCCATATGTCGGAATTACAGTGTTATTTGCAGCGTAAAGTTGGAAGTCTAGGGGCTTGAGTGCTTGGCCTTTTCTTCGGGGAATGACTGAGATATTTGCACCAGTATCGATGAGGAAAGTAAGGCCAGTCTTCTGATCGGTAACAAACAGGCGGTATGAATATTCGCCCATGCCGGAATCCGCCTCGTCCAGCATAGCATCTAGTTTTCCGAATGTTGGTTTCTTCTGAATGAACACGGCGTCGTGCAGCGACTTGCGTTGGCGCCAAAACGACGGTGGTAGTAACAGAAAGGTGTTACACTGCGCGTGCGGGTGTTTTCTCGGCTTGGGGATCGGTTTTGCTGGTATGGTGGACGTCTGTGATATGGCTGTGCATCATATCTTCGTGATTGCGGATTTGAGGATTTGAGAGCAGCGACTTCTAGCGACAGTTTTTTTATCTCCTCCATCAATAACTGCGTATCTGTAGGCGTAGGCGGTGCTGACGAGGATGATACTGCTGAAACTTGCGTGCTGGAACTTTCCATGATTTTGTCGGCGAGCAGTGCCAGTTCGTTGAGTGCAGCCTGTGATTTGAAAGTTTCGCTGACGGCGAGGACAGATCGGACGTGTGCTGGAAGGTGGCTGGTCCACATGAGGCGCAGCGTAGAGTCCGGGATTTTATCACGAGCAAGGCTTCGCATCCGTCGCAGCAGTTGTGATGGTTTCTGGTCACCGAGCTCTACGTCGTGGAGTAGTTTTTGGAACTGCTGGCTGTCAGACTCTTCATAGACGGAGATGAGACGTTCTTTTAGGGTGTTGTACATGTTTTCGGTCGGATGGTAAAGTAGGTCGCTGATTTGTTCGATGTCCATCTTGTCCAGTTGTGCGATTACCATCTGAGCTAGTTGTTTTTGACTCCGTTTTAACTCGTCGGTAGCGGCTTCGAAGCTAAAGAACCACAGGCTAGGCCTGTCACGCCAGAACTTTGGGATCCGCATGGAGAGGGCGATGCCAGCAAGTTCTTGATGTGGGGCAGCAGGAGCAGGAACCGAGGTGGATTTGTCTTCCATAATCTGGTTTCCTGGATCTGTCATCTTGATTTCTTCTTGTGTTCTTCTTTTTCTTGTAGGGGTCACCACTTTAGGGACTAGAGTTGGGAGGTAAGTAACACTTCGAGTATTCAGAATGGAATAATTTTATTTACAGTATGGCCCTAATTTATATACAAATCTTACAGTCTAAAATAATAATACGTAGCGAGATGACCGACCAATGAGCGCGCTGAATGTCTCGCTCGCACGTTGGTTGCACGGTCATGGCACGGTCGTGCGCGCATGCGCGGCCCGCGCGCTCTGTGCATAAAACTAGCGGCGCTAGCGGGGCCGCGTCCATTTTGTCGCAGTCGCCGAAGAGAACGGAAGTGTTGCTCGGAGCTTGCAGATATGAAGATGGTGATTTGATTTGAAGTGCTGGTGTCCAAGTCATGAAGATGAAGTGCAAGGCAGTGCAGTGATCCGGTGGAGTCGTCAAACACGTCATTGTTTCTGACACATTAATATTGCATGACTGTTTCTTTCGAAACATGCATGCTCATTGTTTCTGTTTGTGCATGACGTCAAACACGGTGCTAAGGTTATGGTGAAATATACTGGGGTGACTATCTTGTGTTTTATTTTCCTATCTTGAATATTAAATGTTGTTCCTTGTATTTTGTTTCATTGGTATTTGGTATATCCCGGTAATTGTGGTACGTTTTGAGGTAAAGGTAAGGTCAATGTTTCTATACGGTATGTGGCGCTACAAGCTTATTTCTAACACATAAAGAAAAAATCTTATTATGTAATTGTAGTTATGTTAAAGACCCCTGATGGGTATAGGCCTCCTCCAACACCTTTCATTTGCTCCTTATCTTTGATCAGAACTATTACTGTCGAAGAATTCCAGCCAGGTACATCCATCTCAATGACACAAGTCGCTGTGACGGAGTCACTGTAGCCGAAGGCAGAACTATCCGTCGAAACAGGACTTGATCCGGAACTAGATAAGGAGATTTTTTAACCTATTGGGAGAAATGCCTTCCAAAGATAAACGATATACACCGGATATTCGAGGTGAGTTAGCTGTGCGATGGGACATCGCTTATAAAACATCTTGTTCCGAAGGATGCACAAATATCGACGTATACAAGCTTAATCCGAAAATTATAACGGCCTTATCGGAGATACTCGTTAAAAAGACAAGGCTTAAGAGAAAAAGCAAATACGGTTCGCAGAGGGATATTTTGCATCAGTGAAGCTTTCACTCAAATTGTTTTCCTTAGATCAGAAAATAATAAAATTATTGAACGAAGCTGGACGCCTAATGTGTGACTCGCAACACAACGAATCTATGACAAAAAGGCATCCAAAAATAAATATCGAAATCTGGTGCTGAGATAAAAATGAATGCACCAATTAGGAAGGTTAATCCAGCGCAGAAACAAAAGCTGGCTCCTACCAAAGCATCAAACCATAAGCCTCCGCTCCCAGCAGCCAGGCAGGCGGGAGCAGTGAGGAGATTAGAATCGACGGCAGCCGCAACCGCCACGACAGCCGCCGCCGCCGCGCCGCGCTCGCGGCCCTACCCAGCCCCGCTTCGGTTGATCCGGTAGGTTCCGCAGGGCAATTATCTTATTATTATGATCAATGGCGATTGATAACTAATGGACCCCATCATACTAATTCTCGGGGTCAAAAGTTATAATAATTATAATATCTTTATCTGCCAAAAAAGGCTTATTCCTAAAATCCCCCTTGAAAATCCCCCCTAAGGGGGAAAAGTGGAATTTATAAAAAAACGTCTATAATTCCCCCCTGATAATCCCCCTTAGGGGGGAAAACTGGACTCGAAAAAAATATTTTCCACAATTCCCCCCTGAAATTCCAAGGTAAGGGGGAAAAGTGGAATCTAAAAAAATAAAGTCTAGAATTCCCCCCTAATAATCCCCCTTAGGGGGGAAAACTGGAATCGAAAAAAAACAATGTCCAGAAATCCCCCTTGAGGTAATTAAAGTTGAGATAGTGCCTCTGCTACCAGCGCCTATTTGATTGCCGGTGCTGGTTGCCAAAATATTTACCGTGAGCTCCGGCAGGTATTTTACTTAGGTAAAGGTAACCTAAATGCGGGAGAGAGTGAACGAGTTTGGGAATAATATTGGCAACTCGCGAGTTATACCCCTGGTGTTGCAAGCATCCATAGGCTACGGTAACCGCTATAAGGGCCATAAGCTATTTTGCCACCTAAGTGGTATAAAAAAAACAAAACACTCCGCAAGTAGACCGAGAGATACTGGCACAAATTTCCTGGTAATTTGTAAATAATAAATGATAAATTTTTGTACCATTTTAATACGCGCAACCGCTTATTTCTTTTTCTTCGACTATCGGAAAATACAAAAATGTTGTGGAACAAATCGTTCAAAACTCGTAATTTATTCGACGCGTTCCTTTAACGCCCACGCGATTGGGCCGCCGGTACCAGCATTATGACCATCATTTTCCTTTTCGTCATTACGTAATTAGACCCCTGAAGGATCGCCACACTGGTTACTGGTACAAATGACCAGGAAATTTGTGCCAGTATCTCCCGGTCTATAGGTGGGGTTTTGTCGACCTAGTCACTGAATATTCTAGGCCATGTTTTAGTTTATACGACCAAGTCGGCCAACAAGCATATGGCCCGCCTGATGGTAAGCGGTTACCGTAGCCATATGGACGCTGCAATACGTGAGGCATCACACAACATACATTCATTAACAGATACAACATAAAGTTATTTGGCTGAGGTATTCTGTGAGGTGAAGGTACTTCCCCAGTCGAGCTGCTCTTTAAGCGATAAACCCTATGCTCTACCTCTCTCCAACTTTCATAGGAGATATGTTAAATAATATAGTTTTTCTAAGTAGGTACTTTGTTTAAACTGTTTTAATTATTATTTTTATTCATTCCTAACCTCACCTTTAGCTGTGTTTGTTTGTGATTATTTTTACTCATCGAACAACTAACCCAAAGAATGCAAACGCAATGACGTTAATTTTGCTTACAATCTATCACCAATTTCCCACAATCGACAATGCGCTCTGATTGGCAAATTCAGGGACACATGCACTCTGATTGGCCAAGTCAAGAACACAAGATGCAGTGATTGGTCTTAACTGTTCAAAATCACTGACTAGTTTCGGAATCGGATTGCTCGGTATAACTACTCTAAGGGATTGTTCTTCGATGTTTTTACTCTTCATCACATTTCATTATTACAAAATTCTGTTAAAATAATTAACCCTTTTTTATATTATCGTTTTTTGTTATTATATTTAATAGAATCTGTATCTAATCACATTTTTTTATTTATATAAAGAGCGTAGATATTAATATTAGTAATAGGGGGGAAAAGTGGAATAAAATTAAATGAAAAGGGGGATTTCTAGACTTTTTAATATTAGGGTTCAGTTTTCCCCCCTGAGGCAGATTCTCTCAAGGGGGAAAAGTGGAATAATTCGAAATGTTAAGGGGGATTTCTGGATCATTTTTACATTAGAGTCCAGTTTTCCCCCCTGAGGGGGATTCTCTCAGGGGGGATTTTAGGAATAAGCCCCAAAAAAGCCATATTTGGAATACAAAATTCAAAACTATGAGATACCTTTTTTCCAAACCGGTTTCTCAATCATATGAACTGTGTCCACCTGTCTTATCCAAAACCCTTCAAGACAGAGTGGTCACTGATCTTTTTAATTAAGTATTGAAGCTATATCACAATGTAAACCATGTGAAAGACAGTTTCTCTCTAGTTATTTTCTTATCAAAAAACCAAATGGTATAAACAGATTAATTATATAAACATTATTTCCACGCTAGCGGATAAAAAGCACCTTTGTCTTACGATTGAAGTTTGAGGATAAAATTGTACCAATTTGCTCAATGTCTTTTCGTTTCAAAAATTATAAAAAATCAGTAATTTGTTTACTGAAATCATTACACGGTCATTAGGTTATTTGTCATCTATTGACTTAATGTATTATTTCTAGAAATTATCAAAATTGCAAAAATAATATCATACATACAAAAACATTTTTGAGTCTTTACGGTTTATAATCAATATCGAAAAGAGCTATATAGTTTCAAAATACCTTGTGCAAGTTTCTTGGCTTTCTGATAAATACCTAAGCACGTTAGCTTAACTGAAGAAAAGCGATATTTAAAAAACCAATACCTACTTATTAATTACTTAGAACTCCTGGCAGTTTTCTTAGGATTACACATATTAGGAAAGGACTTCCAAAGTTGACATTTTGTATCGACATCACTATTTCGTAAATCAATCGTATGGTTAGATTTCCACATCTCACTGAAATAACCAAATCTTTATGGCAGTGGTGTGAATGAAGCTTGCAAAATGTCTGTGTTCGTTTCATACATAAGTTCAAAATAACGGAATAGCAGTCACGAAGATCACATCCAGAAACTGAGCATCTACAGATATTTACCATATTAAGCATGAAATTGTATACTTTACCTCTTCTCTCTTATATTACCTGTCTCTTTCACGCACAGCAGAGCGCGACATGTACCTGAACTGGAGCGCACCTGTGAACTCATAGTCTTCCATTCATCACCGGCAAGAGCGAATGGGTGTAAAAAGATCTGTTTTTTGAAATGATTGTTATTTGTCAATAGACATCCATATTGACCTTTTTTTGCATCCGGTATGAATGAAAAATGCGAAAATATGTCGCATGGAATAGAGACCCCGGAGCATTTGCTATAAATACATTTACATTAAATCGGAAAGATCTTTCTTTTTATGCTCTTCCACCCTTTGCGGTTACGTTAAAAGTTTTAAGAAAAATTATAATAGATCAAACGTCGTATTTTGACCCACGCAACCCTGGTTTTTTCTCCTATTTCAGGATGTTCTCTGTTTCGAAGTAATTCAATTTAGACCATCTGATTATGTATTATTATCTATTTAACAGTAACCCAAAGATCACGTTGATTGCAGGGAAGTTATCAGGACGGCACAACTGTAGAGGAGCGTACTACCGTCTTAACTTGAAAGTTTAATAGCTTCCCTATCAGAAAGTTCGAAACAACAATACAACGTCGCAATACGACGCGCGGGTTTTTTGAGTGTTTTTTTGAAAAAGTACATCTTTCTTACAGTATTTCAGTCCAGATTACAATACAGATCATTAGAAAGTCATCGCTTAGCTCTGTCATTGGTCTTAGGATCGAGAGTAGGGTCTAATGACCGAGTTATTAGGTTTTTTCAAGGGTTTCTATAGACTTCGCCCTCCAGCTCTCTAGTATAACGTCACTGGGATCCATCAGTAGTTTAGATTTCTTATCGATTTGGTATCCAAATAACAATTAGAGTAGAGAGAGTATTTAACTTAAAAGATTGTCACTGTACTCATGCTGGTAGCTGCTCAAATAGTACAATATAAATTTAGAAAATATTATAGTTGTTAATAATCAGCATATTATATCTATCAAAATACATGAATTAATTATAAAATCCCGACTAGGTTCAAAATCAACCTTGTGTGTATATTCCATTTTACAAAGACCGACCGGTAATATTTACGGCAAGAGTATTATTAGCATACAAAAAAAAAAAAAAAAAAAAAAAAAATTGATTTCACGCTATCAACTAGTTAGCTATATTCTCAGCTCACTCATATATTCATACTTAAGTATGTATTTTTTAGATTACCTTTTCTGTAAAAATGTTATTTCTATATGTTGTACCTACTATTACAATTAATAAAATTTCAATCAAATCAAAATAGGTATTTTAAACTTAAACATGCATATAATCAGAAATACTGTTGGATGGAGTGGCAATTCTACAGTCTTCGCAAAATTGTATCGAAGACATTTTCAGTATAATCAATCAGATCTGTGTCGAAGACATTTTCAGTATAATCAATCAGATCTGTGCTTTCACAATCTTAAACGCAGAACCTGACTAAAATATAAAATCATTGTGTTTTTAATTTCAACTATATAAATAGTGTAATTTACTATGGTTAATAAAACCATAATTTGTTATGAAGTACTGTACCTAATTAGTAAAATTTGTGTAAAAACATTGTTATTACATCACAAACATTAAATAAGTACCTTTAATAATAATTACATAAGTTCATTAATTTTTTGATTATTACAATATCAAAAATAAAATAAAATTAGTGTTTTAATATTTCACTATCTTTCAAAATCTACAAATTTATGTATCTAATCTCGAGGACGAAGCAATGAAGTATAATTAGGGATTAAAAGAACTTACCTGAAGTGAAGTTCTATCCAAATTATACGAGTTGCTTCGTCCGAAGAGATTAGCTCCCTCCCAGCCCTTTAACCCCCATATAAAGTGAAATATTAAGATTCCAGGCTTTCAACTAAATGAGTGTCGGTCAGTGCGGGGGCAGGAGGAAGACATCAAAGTACCCACATTTTTTATTTTATATGAATGCAGTTTGACTCTGCTTTCAACTTAGTGGTAGATTGGCGATTACTGGACGTATACTACAAATTTATGTAGGTATCTAATCTCTTCGGACGAAGCAACTCGTATAATTTGGATAGAACTTCACTTCAGGTAAGTTCTTTTAATCCCTAATTAAATGTAGCCGCCGTTTCTGGGTAGGGAAAGCAGACATCGGAGGACCTACAATGTTATAACGATTATTAAGTAGGTACTTACCTGTATAGGTTTACTTACCTTTGGTGATGGAAAAAGTGAGGAATCGAAGGGAAGAAACCTTTAGTTCGGACCATATACCAAGCACCACACACCTGACGTCAAGAACTTTCTATCCTTCTCCTTTCTTCTTTAAATTGTATAGTACATTGACAATCCCCTTGGTATTGCTGATTTCCAAAGACAACGTCGCGTCTCTCACCATCAGGTCCACCTGTCTGCCTCTAATAATAAGAAATGAAGTCAAGAAGAGGGGCTGTACTAAAAATCTGCTTTGACCAGCTTCCAAAGCGGGAGCATTTGATTCTAGTCTATTGAAAGGCAAACATATTTTTGAACACCACCTGCCTTTTGTTCTTTGAGGCACAACATACAAGAGCGTAACCCGCGGGGGTACATTTCAACTCACATGCCCTTCCGTCGTAATAAAAAACAACATGTGTTTCGCCAGTTGTATTTGTGAACCATTACCACGTATGGGAAAATTGCTTAAGCAGTTCTATGTATACATAAGATCCCATTTTTTGTAGGTTCGTTCGTACAGTCATAAATAATAAGTACTTATGTAGGTACCTACATATTTAATTAAGTAAAATATAATAACTAGTAGTAATTAAACTTATTCCTTAGATGAACTTCGAAACGAGATCACTTTGCATACGTGTCACAAATTAGTCAACAAGGTGACGCTATTCGAAGGCCTGTCAGCGAGCTTGGTAGGAACAATACTCGGCTGCGTCACCCCTGAAGTGTACCTGCCCAACGACTCGGTCCAGCGAGCGGGAGACATTGGTGACTGCATGTATTTTATAGCTTCGGGGACGGTTGCTGTCTACTCTTTGAAAGGAGTTGAGGTTTGATTAACTGTCATTTATACTTATGTAAGCGCTCGTGATGTAGCATGATTAGCCGTTCTTAATCGATCGGCAAAGTTAAGCTACGTCTGTCGTGGTCAGTACCTGGATGGGTGACCGTCTAGTGGTATTTCATATCGAGCGGTTTCGTGCTTCGGAAGGCACGTAAAGCCGTTGGTCCCGGTTATCACTTTACACATTAGTTGGATGCCTCCTAGGCGGCTTGAAAAATTCCAACAGTAGGTTGACCACTAGCCTACCTCCATCGATCCGCAGTGAGCACGCGTGGTGGAGTATCTGCCCATTCCCTTTCAACCTCACTTGTGTAAGGAGGCCTGTGCTCAGCAGTTGGACATTATAGGCTGATGATGATACTTATGTCGTAACCAAAGACCGAGTCTTCGGCCTCGGCCAACTTCAGCCAAAGAAGCAGCATGATTTTGTATCGACAACCGAGCGAGTTGCAAGCAGTGTGGTGAAGCCGGTTACCATACTGGGGGATTGGTAGGTAATTAAATGGCTCAGCCCGTATCGGGAACCATAATATATACTAAGTAATAAGTACTTCTTTATTATCTGAATAATTTGCTTTGACACCTATATACTTACTATGGTTTTTCTTATACAATGATGATTATACTCTCGTAGGTGTGCCATTTGGAAGACGGTGGTCATTTCGGCGAGGTGGCGCTGCTGATGAAGGACAGGAAGCGCATGGCCACCGTCGTTGCAGTGGAGATCACCCAGCTCTACCGTCTCGACAGCAAAGATTTCGGGTGATTAAAAAAATAAAACAAAACGGGTGAATATGGACTCCAAACAGGGTTGTACGTAGGTTTCATATCGGGTGTGAAATAAAGGCTGGCCTGGGCCAGTAGACAAGGTGGTTATCGAAAATCGTCATCGTTAGTAACGGTAAACCTTTGTATGGGTTTGACATTTCAAATCGAATTATCACGTGATTTTTAACAATCTCATGTCAATCCCATACAAAGGTTGATAGTTTACTAACGATGACGATTGTCGATAACCATCTTGTCTTGTCTAGGGGGGCTGTATGCAACTCTAGGTGGTATTTATAATAGTCACCCAAACCTCTTAGTTCTTTGAAGCGATGATGACAGCTCAGTGGTTATGACATCGAATGCCATGATGAAGGTCGTGAGTTCGAATCCTTAAACAGAGCTAGCTGAGCTAAAAATAAGCTTTCGGTGAAGGATAACATCGTAAGGAAGTATAGACCGGTAGTATTATGATACTTTTAGTAGGTGAAAAAAATCGCTTGTGCTTTTATAATAGATAATCCCATTATAAATTGGTAAGTGTGTGTATGTTTGTTAGCCGCGTAATGCTCCGTAAAGGCTAAACAGATTTGGACGAAACTTGGCTCATCTATAGATAATAACTTATCACTCTTATCATCATCAGGCAATTCATACTGCCGCAAAAAGTCCTCCTTGAAAGAATACAAGCGCTCGCATCACAACGAATGCACGAAACTGTACTAGTGGACGAAGACCTGAGACGAGAGAGGGAGAAACAACTCAACACGCAGGACCGGCATAGAGATGACGACACACAAGAGGATAAAAAATCTGATGGCCCTGGTAGCCCACACAGTACTGACAATGAATAATGATTACAGTTATTCCTTGTCCTTTATTTTTTGTTTGGCGTTTTAGAATGCCAAAGATATTTTTTTTGTATTTTTTATACCACTTAGGTGGCAAAAAAGCATACGGCCCGCCTGATGGTAAGCGGTTACCGTAGCCTATGGACGCTTGCAACACCAGGGGTATCACGCGCGCGTTGCCGACCCTGCAGAAATCTCTTCACACCCCTTTTGAAGAACCCCATGCTGTACTCCATTGAGAAAACCACGGCACTCTAGATTTTGAAATGAACTTTTTATGTGTTAAATTAATCGTTAATGGTATAATAGTACAAATTAGCTTTAATCTATACCAATAAGGTATTTTTATTTAACTTTCTTAAACGTCAAACAGAAAAAATGTTTTAGTTTCTATACTATGTAAGTAGGCGCAAGGGCGTCGCCAAGGGGGGGCAGGGAGGGGCAGCTGCCCCCCCCCCTAGAGATTCTAAAAAATTTGCCAAATATAATGCAACCAAAGTCCTAAGTCTTTTAGTTGATTTGCTTGAAGTTCAAGCCTTGAACAATCATTCCCGTACATCGAAACTCGAATGAATTCACCAATTCCACTCTTAATATTCCGTACGCTCAACTACGCTCTGCTCTACTCTATCGTTGAAGCTGTCACAGAATATATATGTATATAGTACTAAGATACTGTTGTTATTACAATCGCTGTAGATGTAAGGCTCGTAGTACAAGTGAAAAGCTTCATGTGCTGTCGACTTTACCTACAATTCATACCTACTTTTCTCAAAAGTATGAATTGTAGTAGGTAAAGTCAACTTGCCCCCCCCTGCGCCATCGGCTGGCGACGCCCTTGAGTAGGCGCGCGGGACTCCTTCTCCTCGCTATGTGAGCAGCACACTCTGATGGCCGTTTGACAGACCATTTATATTCCTGACCCAAAAAGAGACACGCATAGCGAAAGGAGAGACGGCGAATGTTACTGACTATGCCTGAATATGACTAGAGCCCTAAAGTAACAAGGAACTTTCCATGTTGAATCTTAATTGTTTTATTTATAAGACAATTTGTCAGCTTATTTGTTGAACTTTCACTACACACACACACATACACATAATTTTAAGCAGCATTAACTTAGTTATAATAATTAATCAATATTGTTGAAAACTTAGATACAGGTTTAGGAGTCAGAGCTCACTGTGTTTTGGCAATAAAATAGTTATTATTATTTTCTAAAGGATATCTTTTCATTTGTTTTGTACACAATATTTTTGGTACTGTGCAGTTGTTTTATTGGTAAAAATTGAGAGAAAACTGTACATTAAGTTACATGTAAGAACAATAATTGTAAAAAATGGATTTACACACTAATGTGAAGAGTTTACTCTAAGGACTTAAGAAAAAATATTGTGTTGTGGTAAGAATGCTAAGCTAGGAGTGATACAAAGATGACAGAGACAAATGATGAAATAGAGAATATATTCATATTGAATTAAACAGTACCCAGAGCATCAAGACTCAATCTCAGAAACCCGAGACCTGATAAGGACCACTCGGAGATCAATGGCGAGACTTATGAGTTGAGATAGTATATGGTAAGGTGGTTACACACTAGCTAAGTCAACTATTAATTTTATTATTAATATAATGATAAGTACTTACTACTTATCATTATATTAATAATTATAATCTTAATAATGCCTGTTTTTACATGAAGGCATCTTTCCTTGTCTCACTTTGCACATCTCTTATTGACTCAAGTAAGTATATGGGCTGACAAAACCACAATAACAGAGCACCTCTAGTTAATTTTGGAAGTTATGTTTAAGGTTCAAATAATTTGAGTTAAATAATATTAAGAATTTTATTTTCTTTATGTTGCGTTGAAGAAAATATGTAATATGTTTGTTTTAGAAATACATAATTGCTTACAATTAAGGAATTAGGTACAGACTTCTGATAATTTATCTATTTTCAATAAAGTATATTAAAATTACATGTTTCATTGTATAATTAAGTTAGGTAGGTACCTATACAAACATTTGGTCAAACTTGCGAACATCAGTACCAATTACACAACGGAATGGTGCATAGAGCTTATGAACTATATCTTAGTCTAAAATTGTCAAACATAGATTCCAACCCAAAGGAGCAAGAACAGTATTCCGAATCCTGAGAAAAGCGCGGCAACCAATGATAGTAGAAGTTCTTTGAATAAATCCCTAGAGATCTTGGTACTGGTGACCTCGTAGACGAAGAACCACGCCGTGAAGAAGATGCCAATGCCGAGGAGAAGCAATGTGAGGTGTGGAAAAATCGCCGGATTTATTGGCGATGCGTAGCGCACCATTGACTCGATTTCTAACTGGAATTTTCACAAACTCATAAATTGATGCCTTAAACCACTAAGTGATGCTGTTAAATGTAATAGAATGACGATACTTACACTCATTTTGGTGGTTTTTTGCTTTGGCTAAGACAATTTACACAATGCAAAATACTGCCACCGGTTGACAAGGCAAGTAAAGTAAACGTCAGCGTTTACGTGAGAAACAGATAATACTAATCTGTGACAGACAGATAATTAATAATATTAATAACTGTATTTTTCGTTACCAATCGATCACATCCCTATCAGTTGCGAAAATTGCGGTAACATTTTCTTTCTTTCATAATGTTATAATTTTTTTGATTACATAAAGGTAAAAAAAAATGACTATAACTTTTACCATAATGACGTTACCATAATGGGGAGCTCATTCCACATCCGCAGTAGGAAGTAGGAACGTCCGACTGAAACTTTGTGTCAGTTTTCTCGAGTTGTATTAATATAGTCACAAAATAAATCACTTCATATAGTCCGCACTGTCGGTCACCGTCCTTAAAAGTCATGTTTTAGTACAATGCTTTATTATTTTTGCTTTAGTATTTAGGTACAGTGGTAAATTGTACAAAAACCACAAACATACGAAGAATAGACAATAACTTTTCACGGACTTCTTGAGACAACTTGAAAAGACACATCATTCATTTCATTTCACTTCACTGGTGCACATGGATTGATCTTTATTGGATAAAATACCACCGATAATATACAATAAAACTCAAACACAATTTATGAAAATTAAAATGAAAACGCAACGTCACTCTGCAAGTTCCCGTCAAAAAGTCCCAGTTTGACCGACAGCTTGTGGTGAAATGACGCGCACGCGTTACGACGCGACGATGACTATTCGTGGGCCCTGATTGGATGAAATGCATTAATGGTGTTCGTTACGATTACCACTAAAGTTACTCGGTAGAGCCCCTGTTACTGAACGCTACGGTGATCGTCGGTCGGGCGATCACTCGGCGTAGATACTGAACGCAGCCCTGCCTGAGTGACATGACAGCTGACAGATATAAAAAAAAACTTATTAAATGATGGCGGCGAGGTAAATTTTGTTTACAGCTGTTTTGCGTGTTTTCAATAAATAATTACAGATTTTAGTAATGTAGATGGAACGTTACAGATGAACTAGGTAGGTACTAGTTCCCTAGAGTGTAAACTGTTGCTTATGTGTGTGGTGCAAAAGAGAGATACCGCACTGTTTCATCATGAATCGAAACAGAGTAATTCAAACTACAAATGCTGATGAAGCATTATCATCAGCAAAACCACTACAGGTCAAAGAGAAAGTCATGTCTTATGAAGAGAAATCGGTGGGTTCCACATCTTTTTATAAATGCGAAGCTTGCCCATATATGGCGTTGGCTGAAGACGACATAAAGTTCCATTTGTTCACCGAACATCCAGACCTTGCGAAGACAAACGGCTTGGCTGATAATATACAGATCCCATGCCCAGGTTGCACGAGTATCTTTGACGCTGAAGAAACTCTTCGAACACATCTTCGTAACCACCATAAAATGGGGTTCAAAGATGTAAAAAAAATGGTGAAAAGTCTTGTTCAAATAGCACTTAAGAATGCCAAATTGAAAAAAGAAGATAAAGTTAGTGAGACACCTCCCTCACCACCTGCACGTCAAGATCTAGGAGATGTAAAGATGCAAGTGATAGAAATAGTTCCAGATGTTGCAAACACAAAAACTGTCCTGCCAAATGGTGTTTCGTTCATATCTGTAGATGAATTAAATAGAATGAGCACTCCAAACTTTGAGAAAGAGGACCCTCAAAAGATTATCAAAGAAGCCAGCATCAACATTGTGTACACTAGTAATGTGTCAACTCAATATGTAAATGTCTCAAATGCGGGAATGTCCAACACACCTTGTAACATCATCCAAGTGTCCAGCGTCACTCCTGATCTGATATCCTCCATTCAACCACGAATAGCTCCTGTTAAAGACAGCCCAAAATTGGCTCCATACACAAAAAAAATTGAATCTATATCAGATATTACATCACAAGTACTCAAGCCTGAAAAAATAACTGAAGAGCAAAGTATAAAATCTGATGATAGAGAAAATGAACAAGAAAGTTCATGTACGGAGTGTCATGTTAGTTTGAAAGACTTGAATAAATTATCGTATCATAAAAAATGCCATCAGAATGGTAGGCTTGTATGCCCAGAATGTGGCACAGATTTTCGTACAGTGGGCACATTACATGCCCATCTCTGGAAACGCCATTCTATTGATATTGAAATGCCTACATGTGAGATTTGTGGATTTAAAACACATTCCAGATATAGATTATATAATATTCATATGAAATGCCATGGGAAAATCAAAGCACATTTTTGTAAGTATTTTTTTATTTATTACTCTCCTAATAATAATTGATTATAGATCATGCCATCCGCAAAAATGTGGCCCACTCTCTTTCCTTATTGCTTACAGTGCAAGTGTATATCCTTTCACTTGTTATAGTGCTGTAGATACATTGAATACACATTCATAGGTACTGTATGAGGCACAAATGGTGAGCACAGTAGTGGGGGCAAGCTCACGCATGTACACTTTTGGCCAAATCACAGCAGCCAAAATAGCCATGTTACTTACTCTCTCTATGCTCAGTGTAGCCCCCAAACAACCCTTGCCATGGCATTCTAAGTGGCTACGACAGCTATCAAATAATTAATAAAATTGTTTAAATAATGCTACTTCAGGTCCAATATGTGCAGAGTCTTTCAAAAACTCAAATCAGCTGTCCAAACATAAGCTCATACACAAAGTAGATGACAACCCGGCAAAGTGCCATATCTGCCAACGAGCATTCAGTAATGTGAAGAAGTTAAAGGTACACATAAGTACCGTCCACAGTAGATTGAAGCCGTACCAGTGCTGCCACTGCGACTATTCCGCAGCCAGGAAGGTAGAGCTTCGGCTTCATTTGAGGTCACATACAGGTACTGTTCATTGACTAAAATTCTTTGAAAGTTCTAGAGAGTTGGTACAAACATTTTGATTATGAAGTTACTAATTGATAAATTGTTGTAGAAATTGACCGATTCTGAATAAATTTGCAATATGAATAGAATAAAAAGTAAAGTATGAATGAATTTTCTTACATGTCATTGTTACAAAAAAAAAAACAACCTCTACCGATTTTCTTTTCAATTGACGGGCGCCCGCGCCGCCCAAACCAGCTGCCGCGGTTGGTTAAGATTCTATCTATCGCGCCACAGGTCGTGGGTTCGATTCCCACACAGGACATGCATTTGTGTGCAATGTGCTTAGTTTGGGATCAAATGACCGTGTGTGAGGAATGTCCAAGGATATTTTATTTAATTAGTAAACGAAAAAACGTCTATTAAATCTATATTGTGTACATAATAGCAGTTCCTAGAATTCTTTTTTTTTTCATATGTTGGTGATAGCAGGCAATCCGCGAGCTAACGGATTAAGGCACCCCCTGACAATCACTTCCATTTTTTTTTGTACCACTTAGGTGGCAAACAAGCATACGGCCTGCCTGATGGTAAGCGGTTACCGTAGCCTATGGACGCTTGCAACACCAGGAGGATCACGCGCGCGTTGCCGACCCTAAAATTAAACTATTTTAATTTATTAAACTATAAATAAAACAATAAAATTTTGTACATCTGTTTACACTCTTCTTCTCTTTCAGGTGACAAACCATACAAGTGCGACCAATGCAGCTACAGATCCGCCGATCACAACTCTCTGCGGCGTCATAAAAAAGGGCATTCCAAAGAGAATGTGTACACATGTAAATATTGCTCATACACAGCCATCCAATCGACCGTATTCACCTCCCACATGATCTCCAAACACCCTAACATTAGTTCCAGCGACTTACACCGATGTCCTTACTGTCCCTTCAAATCTGTCAGCAAAGAAAAATATGTCACCCATCTCTCTACACACACTGACAAAGAAGGGATACAACTACTAGCCGAAATTACCAAAAGTGCCCAAAGTAAGGTAAGTTGGACAATCCCCAGTGAGACAGAGAAGAATACGAAGAAAGACGAGATAGAAACTAGTGAACAGAATCAAGAGGCTCGAAATGAAATACCTATAGAAGTCTACGATTGTGACAGTCTATCAGAAAGTATACCTCAAAAATATTCAAAGGGCTATGTTAACACTCCCAATAATAATCAAGTGACTGACTTCAATAATTTGAATGAGGAACCATTGATGGTAACAGATCTAAGTAAGGATGATAATAATTCCGATTGCCTTATATCCGAGAGCTCCAACGACACCATGATGGATAGGCATCGGTATACGCCGCAACTGCCATACAATAATACACAATCGGATCTGCACGGCTTTCTCAACACCACAGTTTCAATGGAGCAAAGTTTACTGCAAAATAATAATGTGAACTCTCTCGCGTCTAATCATTCCCCTATAGCTAACAGTATGAGCAATAATATAATGAGCAATTTCCCAATACGGTTGCCACTCGTTCCACAAATATCAGTTAGGAACAATATTACACTTAAACCTGTCGATAAAATACCACTGCCGATGACGAAATTTACTGGCCCTATACTATTACCAGTGCCGTCGCTGAGCAATTCGCCCGTCAACATGTCTGAAGAGGGAGCACCGAGGAAGAAACCCAAGATATCTGTGAAAAGTAACTTGATACTGAAGGGTCCAGATCAGGTGAATATGTTTCATTCACAACAGAAGATGGCGTTTAGGAGACTAGAAGATAATGAAAGGTTCGGACTAGGGGGGCCAGTGACGTTTAACAATCTAATAACGAATCAGTTCATGCAACTACAGCCGGAGCCTGATCTGAGTGAATCGCCAAGTAACATAATACCGTATCCTCAAGAGCCTCTGATGGGAGACTCAGTCACGACTCCCGTGAGTAACGAAATGAACAGCGACCCACAGATATTTACATTCAATCAACAAATGAACGTAAATTCTATGACGATGCTCCCACCGCAACAGAAAATTCAAACAAACGACCCGAGCTATATAAAACTGGAGTCTACTATAAAACAGAACACGCTGTCTCCTAGTTTAGAGCGTATGTGCAACGCTAACTTACTAAGCAATCCTGCTATTAATAGAGAATACAAAGCTTCACCGCCTTTAGAAGATATACATAAAAACATGAATGATATAAAGAATGAAGTTAAATTCTACAACATGGCTATGAATAACACGGCGACAAATCCGTCTATAATCGACCAGTACTTGATGGATAATATAATAGGAGAGCAATACTCCGTACATACATTAGATTTATCTGCTGGAGTTCTACAAGAGATACCAGACCAGCAAAACGATGTGATAGAAATAGACGATAATTCTGACGATAATAAATTACTGCCACGATTTGATATAAATTTCCCTTTAGAGTCAATGTATTTATTGCACAATGATTTTCACTTCTTAGAAAACGATATACCAATTAATGAAGTGGCCGTGAATGAAATGAGTCGTATGGTGACAGAAGTGCCTATAATGAATCAGAAAGAGAATATGGACGTGGGTCCTAACGAAGTTTCAAATGATTTCCCAAATTTTATTCAAGGGAAAAAGGATCCCATGATGAATACGTCAGTTAGACCTACGACCAATAAAATAAATGTAAAAAATATAGAATTAATGAAGAACTAATTAAATAGATAGATCACTGTAGGTAATGAAATTAATCATAATGACCAAGACTGTTTGTATAAGGATATTGTTTATTGTATTAATTTATTGTTGTAGAATGATGCTCTGAGATGTTAAGTTTTTTACAATATACCGCTATGAAATCTCTACTGTCTCTCACTTCTTGACATTTATAAAGTTCCCAATTGATCCTTACATCTCCAAACGGTTTGGGGTCCGTGTGGACACCTTTGCCATCACCTGGGCCTATTATAACCAGTACATTTCCTGCAAAATGTTTGAGATATTCTTCGAAAGCCGGCCGATTGTTGAAGTAACAGAATAATAAAGCTGTTGAATCGTTGTCTAGTATATCGATGATATCTTCGTTTAGTTGTGATGAAGTTAGAAGGAGCTGTATAAATGTGGGCGGGGCGTATTTGCAGTGCCACCAGGCGCCATCTATCTCCACCCCTGATACTGGGAGTCCTGAAAATATCATAAATTAATTCGTAGTCCACGTGCTATTAGTTTTTACTGTTTATTCATAAATGTCTGTAAAGTTAAACCATATTTTTATTTGTATTTAATGCATCTTGTTATAAAAGAATCGTAAGACATTAGTCCATATTGATCTTTTATAAGGGAACAGGGGGCCTACCACAAGCTCTTAAAACAAGGTTAAAATAACCTTATTTGTCTTTTGTCCCTCTTTGACATCCGGCGTCAAAACAAGACATAACACAAATAAGGTTATTTTAACCTTATTTTAAGAGCTTGTGGTAGGCCCCCTGTAGATATTGATCAATCATTTTTAACCCAGTTTACATCGTGTTGAGGAAAAGTATTTTTGGTTATTAAATAAGAAACACACTTAAAAAAATAGTATGTAGTCCGGTAAAAGAACGTTTTGAAATAATTATTTCGTGATATGCCTCCTCCAATTAAATTTATATCACACCACTCGGTCGCATGCAGTCATTATATGCCCGTTATGCCTTTAAAGTAAATATAAATCCAAAAATTCCGAAATATTTTTCTGAAAACGTAAGCTTGGTATATAGCAGTGGTTTTTCATTACCTACACTTCTTTATGAATACGAGCGTAAGCTCCGCGAGATTATATACGGTAGCTGTGTCTTTTAAAAATATGAAATAGGTCAACCGAACGACTTTCGAAATGACTAATGTATCAGGAAAGTAGGTAAAACTTTTACAATCTATATTTACCTGTAGCTTCTGTTATCATCCATTCCAGCAGGCCACTACCGCAGCCAATGCTTAGTATGTTATCACTATGTAATTCTTTCAGACACTTGCTCAGAAACTTGAAGTTTTCTTCACTTGGATAGACCCACAATAACTTATTCCTATTTGGATGATCATGGTATTTGTTCACTATTTCGCGCCATTTCTTCTCTTTGTACAACCCTATTATAGTATTTACTAAATTATCTTCCATTTTAATATGATTATTTAAAATATCCGGATGTGTTAGTACCATTGACAGTGACCGAATATGAATGTTAGCCAGACAGAATCTTGCGCAATAACACCCTTCGCTGATTGATCTATGCTGGCTCACAGGCACGGATTTAGATATTTCTGGCTTTGTTCTACAGGTATTTATAATTTTTATTTTATACTAGCTTTCCGCCCGCGGTTTCACCTGCGCCCCCTTCTTTACCCCCTTACCTACCCTACTCTACCATACTCTACCTTACCCTACCCTACCCTACCCTACTCTACCCTACCCTGTTAAAGGTTATATTAGAAAAGTTTATATTGTCGTTAAGTTTTCTTAAATTTTCTAAGTTTCTGAGTTTCCTTAATGTTTTTTAATGTAAGAACCTTCTCCTGACAATAACAAACACGACAAAAAAAGAATTAGCGAAATCGGTCCAGCCGTTCACGCGTGATGGCGTGACCAAGGGAAATAGGGATTCATTTATATATATATATAGATTTCAAATGACAATTAAAATTCTTTTGTCTCATACAGGACTCTAAGTATTATCTCATTGTATATAAATACTACGTACAAGTACAATTTTTTGTCTGAGATCTAAATTTGAGTCTATTGCTAAGATATCTACTTCTACCACCTGTTAGACAGACTAATCCATCTCTGTGTTTCCCCCTTCACAGTAAGGAAAAATTGGCCATTACCCAAGAATTATTATCTCAAGCGTTATTATATATAAAATATATTTGAACAACAATCCGTAGCCAACAAATAAACAAGGAAGTCAATTGAAAGTTCATTTTATTCGTATCAAAGGTCGCGTATAGTTTACAAACAATTATTATATAAAATATAAGTAAAATACACAAACCAATAACAAAAATACGTATTTTATAATTATGGAGACTACAATGTAATATGACATGATTATATATTTAAAGGTAAATAATAAATTTCGCTGTGATAGTAGGTATACAATCAATAAACTGGTTCAATTATTAAGAATTTGGGAAACTTACCCAAGTTTCCCAAATTCTTACTGCTTAAAACTGTTCCATAGGTTAATTGTAATTTTTCTAGTATTAAAATGCTTCTTGACAATATTGCATTTATACGCGTTGCTTGCAGTAGCGTACGTTTGTTAAAATGTTAAACATCAACTTAAATTAACTTGAGATCAACTTACGGTAGAGATCATGATCTTCAGTCGACTTCGTAAAAACTACTAAGATTTATACATTTTTCACTCCAAATTCATATAAAACTCGTTTATCACATACATTTTTTTTTTGGCAGACCAAGCTATACGAAACGAATTTACGTACATTATGAGCAATTGTTGATCTGTTATACATATAGATTTGTATGTGATGGACTCAGAAGGCTTCAGATTACTGCAGTCTTTACATCATATAATAATATATATCAAAGGGCACGTAGCAAAATAATGTAAACATGATAAAATACTTGTAAATTTATTAAAATCTCTCAGTCTAAAACGCCCCCTGTCATTGTATTTAAGCCAAGTTTAAATTTAAGCAGCATATAAACTACAGATTTAGAAACGTTAGTATGCGGATGTAGTCTCAGGTATTGCAAGAACTGCGGAGATCAATGATTAAAATTTGGTCCTTCGAGCCGGATAAAGGCATAAAAACATTTCTAATCTCGCACACACGATAAAAATAAATATATAGGGTCAAATAAAAGTGTCACAGCTAGTTACATCCTATATCTACGCGTCTTGGACGCACTTACGTACTAATGTTAGCTTTTATTGACTGATCAAGTTTTATATATTTGACTTTTAAAGTGAACATTTAATATTATCAACTACCCAATGCCAGTATTTTTTTAATCATACATGTCTGGTATATTACTCTGTGCTGGTGACACCCAAAAACAAATTGTACAGTCGCAAAATCCAGCACAATTTAATTCAATGCATAACTGGAATAAAATATAGGGTGACTGGTAATTAGTAAACGATATTTAGATACATGATTGTACTCATGATACTCATGAAGCGCTCGTGGCGTAGCATGATTAGCCGTTCTTAATCGATCGGCAAAGTTAAGCTACGTCTGTCGTGGTCGGTACCTGGATGGGTGACCGCCTAGTGGTATTTCAAATCGAGCGTTTCCGTGCTTCGGAAGGCACGTAAAGTCGTTGGTCCCGGTTATCACTTAATTGTGATAGTCGTTAAGCTAGTTGGATGCCTCCTAGGCGGCTTGAAAAATTCCAATAGTAGGTTGACCACTAGCCTACCTCCACCAATCCGCAGTGGGCACGCGTGGTGGAGTATCGCCCAGTCCCTTTCACCCTCATTTGTGAACGGAGGCCTGTTCTCAGTAGTGGGACATTATAGGCTGATGATGATGATGACTCATGATACCAAACTACTTTCCCAAAGAAACATTTTTTTTTAATTTACTTAGCAACAAGAATAAGAATACACCATCAGCTTTAATTTAGTTATTTATCCCTATTGGTTTCTTTGGGAAAGTTGTTTGTAATCATGAGTACAATCATGTGTCTATCGTTTACTAATCCAGTCACCCTATATAATGCGATTTTATATAAGTTATAAGTATGTTTAGTTATGGGGACCAAATGAAAAAATTTGTAACAAACGTACCTAATTAGATAATTAATTAGATTTTACGTACGCTTCGCTTGTCGTGTCCCACTATACCTCATTAATATTATTTTATTTATTATTATTACGAAGTTCTAATGACTCGCTTTTGTCTAAAACACTGTAGCAGTAAGTTATTATTTTCGATTCCAACTTTATTACTTTGGCTGGTTGTTGTAGGAGATCTGAAATAAAATATTCTACTGTTGTTAGGTGCCTACTAAAGTTTTTAGTTACAAAAACACTAGGATCAATATCATAATTATTCAATTTCTCATGCTATTACACTCTAAACTATAATAAACGAGACAGTTTTTTTTATACCACTAAGGTAGCAAACAAGCACCCTGATGGTAAGCAGTTACTCGCGTGTTGCCGACCCTGAAGAAATCTCTTCACACCCTTTTTGAAGAACCCCATGTACTCTATTGGGAAAACCACTGCGGGGAGCTCATTCCACAGTTTGTGGAGTTTGTTTGAAGGAGATTAATGGAAGGAAGCAAACCCTTATCAATCTACTGAGATTTTCTATAGTGGCCACCTTGCCCACCGTTAGGTATAAAAGACGGCACACTATTCCTGGCAACCCCTTACGAGGCGTCAGAGACCCTCTGCGGTAGGTCACGCCGCCAGAGTACTCGCCCCTGGTACTCTTGAGAAAATGTGAGTCGCACCGTGATTGCTCACTACCATTTGTCCAGAATGGTACCGGAGCTGTTAAAAGTCGCTCACCACGCGCACCCCACTAGCTGCGTCTGTGCCAGTACTTACGCAAGCGCAAGCACTAGCACAAACACACCCTAGGGTGCTTGCGGATTCAATCCTCGCTGGGGACGCCAGAGAAGCTGACTTCCATTTCTCCATGAATGGTATCGGAGCTGTAATGCGCGCTCACTGCCCAATACGAATCCACGTATCTGCCCAATGCCTACAGCTGGGTTGCCGGAAAACTAATCCAACGGGTAGCCCTCTACTTTCTATCCAGGAAAGTGCCGGAGATGCAGTTCACTCACAGGAGCTCATCTGCTTAAGGATTACTCACGAACCCCGCGTCTGAAAATTCAAACACTGACAATTCAAAGACAACATGCCACCCTCTGCAACTAACCACATAGACCACCGCGAGACCAACACCTACGTCAGGTACCGCCTTAATAAAGGCGGTGGCCTACCTGACCCCGCGTACCCTGATCCAAACAGCCGGACCCGTAGTTCCAGCTGCGAGCCCCATCTACCCGGGTACCTGTAGATAGGGATAATGGAAGGAAGCAGTAATACAACACGGTCAACTTTTTGTCCCTAATTAGCGAACAGCAAAACACTTACCAAATTACAAAAGCTTCATCTTCTTCCTCCGCCAATGTATATCGGGACTTATATCGGCGCTAGACTCCTCCGACTTGCACCTATCGCTGTCCCCATACAAAATCTTCTCATACAACTCCTTCTTATCTTTCGTAGGCTTACCTATCTCCAATTTATTCAACGTTGTATGACTTTCCAACTCATACACTTTCTGCATATTAATCGGTGGCAATGATATTTCTTTATGGCTCGCTTTTCTCATTTTATGGACGTATTCATACTCCTGTTTTGGACTTGGCGCTTTGTCTATGGAACATTTGCCAACTATGACGCTTTCTCTTGCGTTATTGGCCACAATGATGTATGATTTATCGACTTCGACACTGCTGACTTCTTGTGTGTGTTTCTGTATGACTTCTTGCGGTAGTGGTGGTAAGGGATTTAGCTTTTCTAGTTTGATTTTCTCGTTTTCTTCAGTGGTGTCGGGTTTGGCGTTGCCGTTGACGGCTGTGATCTGCTTTAGGGCGGTTTCATCGCACTCCACGGCGCTGGATGTGACGTAATCTGGGTGAGTGTTGCGAATGTGGCGCTCGAGGTTGTCCTTCCTTCTGAAGCGGCGATTGCACACTTTGCAGCGGAAGGGTTTTGAATCTGTGGGTTTAATAAAATACTGATCTTTTGTATCAATTTGAAAAAAATCTTCTAATTTGGGTCTAGTAAGAGAATAATATAGCAGATAGACTTCATGTTACTGGCAATACATAACAGAAATAGAATGTTGTTGCAATAAAACACCGTATCGCTCTGTATCAGTATTAATAACCATAAAACATAAAGGTATATCTAATAGCAAATTAACAGAAAAATCCATGTAAAAAATATATTTATCTGAATCGAGAAGATCGGTAGTAAAACCCTAAACTATATAAAAATATTTATTAATATTAAAACTTCAAGTATTCGCGCCCGAATTGCGCAAGCATACAGGGTGGAGACTTTGAGATGGCATATTTTCAAAACCTATGTTGGGTTAGTCATGCTGAACAACTTACTAAGGGATCAACAAAGAATAAAAAAAAAGACTTCAAATTTTTCTAGATTTCTGTGACGAAAACTCAATTAAACAATGTATAGGTGGTACAGTAGTACCCAACTGATAAGGCGCATCGTGAATCTTCGTTCGCACAAAAAAGAAAGTATGGCACCGAAGATTAACGAAAGAATGCTTAAACTTACAATCAACCTTAGATCACTACTATAAGGTTCATAATACAGTGCAGCTGTTAGTTCCGTCTCACTCGCAAGTGCCGCTCCTCCGCACACATGGCGGCAGCTGCCGACCGCATAGCATTTCCCGCGTTTTGAATATCTTCTGCGCAGGTACATCGGTAAGCCATATCAGTCGGGTCCTAGTGTAACGAGGTATCTTGTACGTACCAGTGTGCACGGCGGCGTGCCGGCGCATGTCCTTGCTGGAGTGGAAGGCCTGCGGGCAGCGCGGGCACTGGTGCGCGCGCTGCGCCTGCGCGGTGCACAACGACATCGGGCCCGACCCGCCGCACACGCTACAACCGCACTTCTTATCTGTGCATTACATTACACACCGCTTTATTACACACTTTTTGATATTCATCATCATCATCATCAAAATCAAAAAGTCATTTATTTAGTTTAGGCCCAGTACTTGAATTACTTAACTTTATTGCAGTGAAATTCTGATTGAAATAAGCTCTGAATCGGTAGAAATATTACAAAATCGGAAATAGTTCCATTTCTAATGAACCACTGTTTCTATTTGCAGTTATCAGAACGTAAAATAAATATCAGAAAACCGCTATATAGAACCGATTTAAATTCGAAAATGATTGAAATTTAGTTACGTAATCGCCCCACTGGTAATGCAGTTATAAACATTAAGTTGTTACATACAGTTGAATTTACCACCGGTTCAAAACACTCTTAAACTGAGAAGACTCCGGCAAGAAACTCAGCAAGGCTTTTTTTTTTGTTTGTGTTAGATCTTTTCACATCAGTCTGTCTCACTGCTGAGCACAGGCCTCTTGCACACAAATGAGGGTGAAAGAGAATGGGCAATAATACGCGTGTCCACCAGGATCGGTAGAGGCTTGAGTTAACTTACTGTTGCAGTTTGCAAGCCGCAACGGAGGTCTGCAACTGCTTAACGACTATCACAATTAAGTGATAGGCGGGACCAACGGCTTAACGTGCCTTCCGAAGCACGGAAACGCTCGAGTTGAAATACCACTTAAAGTCACGCGATACAGCTCCAATAACTTCAGTTAGTTGGTGTAAGACGAAATCTATGCAAATTTTAGATGTGTCTGTTCATAATGTCAAGAATATACCTATATATTTGAAACTGTGGTTCTCAATGGCTACACTTCATCTGCCATACCTATTCCATCTGGAATGCCACAGGGCTCTTTGCTTGGACCCCTCCTTTTCACTATTTCTATTAACGATATTATTACCTGTTTACGTTTGATAAATGATTAGATTTAACATAAAACAGTGAGTGACTGACCGTCGTGTTTAGCGACATGCTTCCTATAGTTGGAGGCGTCTCTGAACCGCCTCGGGCAGGCGGCGCACGCGAAGGGCCGCTCCTCCGAGTGCGTGAGCGTGTGCTTGCGCAGCGACGACAAGTTCGTGAACGCCTTGTTGCATTCCAGACAGGGGAACTTCTTCTCTTCTATAATAAAGTAAACCACAACCAACCGTTCAATGATATTCCCCATAGTTCCTATAATGAGGAACAGAACCCACATGATCTTCACTTGGATTAGGCCCGTGATTATCATTTCTTACCAGTTATTTGAACTAAAAAAAAAAAGAAACAATAAAAATAATAATAAACATCCTAGGACATTCCTTACACACGGTCATCTGATCCTAAACTAAGCAAAGCTTGTACTATGGAAACCAGATAACTGATATAATATACATAATTACACCCAGACTCAGGACATACAGACAAATGCATGTCCTGTGTGGAAATCGAACCCACGACCTGCGGTGCTATAGGTTAAGACTCTGCGCCTTAACCAACTGCGCCAACTGGCCCGTCAAACATTAATAGCTACTTTCATGCTATGTTTTTTATAATATAACTAGCTTTCCGCAATGGGATCCCAGCTTTAACCACCACCTAGGGGTCGAATTAAAAAGCCCTTCCTTTGTGGATGAAATAGATAGATGCAGTTGGTAAAACAGAAAACATCCATCATTGAAAGAGAAGACTCCTCTGAAAGAAGATCTGAAACCCATATTCCATATATTTATAGTCACTTATTTTTGTAAAATACCTAAGCTAATCAAGATTAATGCAACATGTACTGACTAGTATGCTTCAGCTTGTGCCTCTGCAGCTTGGACATCTGGAAGAAGCTGTCGCCGCACACGTCGCACGCGTACGTGCGCTCGTTGCGGTGCACGCGCATGTGATACTTAAAGTGGGAGTGGCTCGCGAAACTCTGCAACATTACACATTGGGTATAGTAACCGGCAAACTTCTTGGCACAAAACTTAATCTGCCAGAAGCCAAATTTTTGGTCTACTCGAGGTGAGGAGCCGGGTACATTTATGTGGACCTCAAATTCAGAATCAAAAAGTCTACTATTCAGTTTAGGCCCTCGTAAGGCACTTATGAATTAACTTTTCGGATCTATAATCACTGAATATTAGTATTTCAAAATAGTATAAAAAATACATTTGTCTGTTTGTTTCTATGCTGTTCTTGTGAACAATTTTATAGATTTTGATGCGGTTTTTAACTTTTTTTTTATTGACTTAAAGGTGATAGCCTACGATGGCTTCCTCACCTTACTCAGAAGAAGCTAATTATTAATAGATGAAATCAACCAAATGTGGCATATGTATCACATTGCATTGCAAAATTTGCCAAGTGGTATCTTTCACGAAAGCTATTTCTATCAATACCATGTGACAGCATTCATGTCACTACCACAGAGCCATGAAATTGCTCTTATTCATTGAAGTAAAACTAAACATTAAAGTAAGGATATGGTGTTATGATCTTGTATAGTACCAAAATAGTGTACATTTTATTTTTCCCTGCTCAGTAAGCCAGCCAAGTACCCGATTTTGTGGAAAATGTGCTATATGCAAAGCAAAGAATAATGTACAAATTACATGAATTAATTGCTGATTTGTACTCCATGTTTATTATGATCTTTTGGTGCTATTTACCTTATTACACTCAGGACATTGATATGGCTTCCGCTGCCCATTGCAGTATGCATGATATGCAACCTGGCTGCGAGCATGAAACCTTTTCTTACATACTGTGCAGACATAGCATCGGCCATTTGCTTCTGAAAGGAATTTAATATTGTTTGTTATCAAGTGTAAAAGCTATGGGATTTTTTTTAATGGATGTTACCCATAACAAAGATAGATGAAGGAGGCTTTTACCCAAAAAGGGACCTATTCCTAATTTAAAAAGTATTAACTAACAAAACACATCAACACATTGCACTGCACTGCTGAAAGGAAATGAAATGAAATCCTTTATTTGCTATGTAAAAGAAAATAAATAAATATCATGGCACATACTACTTTATGTTTGTAACTACATACTTAATATACATAATTACACCCAGACTCAGGACATGCAGACATGTTGATGCACACAAATACATGTCCTGGATGGGAATTGAATCCACAACCTGCGGCGTGATAGGTGGAATCTTAACTAATCACCTACTATTTGACTGTGTGGCATGCTTATATAATTGTAAAGGCATATTTACATTTTTTCTGTTTATTTACCCAGGGTTTTGGAATAATAGAATAACAACAAACATCCAGTTTTGCATTTATAATATTAGAGGAAACAAAGAAAGTATAAGCTCCAAATTACTTGACAAATATCAAAGTGTCTATGTGATGAAAAGCTGGATACAGGCATCATATGCCTCAACTACTTTCCTGATAACCAATATAATAATAATATTTATTACCAGTAAAGTAACAAACCCTTAGCTATTTTTAGAAAATAATAAATGGAATAATATTAATTTAATTTTATTTATATTATTATTAATTAATTTTTTTAATTAATTTAATTAATTAATTTATTATGTATTAACTCGTGATGATGAATGGAAAGACAAGTATGCATGAGAAGCCTTTAATTGGCACTGGATAGTATGTAAGAGATTGATCAGAGAAGTACCAACCAGTTTCAATTTTGATATGTGATGTTTCAGGTTTCCTCTTCTTAGTCAAATCATCGAATGATAAAGGACTGTCCTTGCTATCTTCATACTCGGTCAGCTCAGTCTGTACCGGCACACTGTCCACTATATCACCTTCGTCTATCAGCAATTCATCTGGAGTCTTTCCTCTCAAGCAAGCCAAACAACCAGACGTTTCCAGAAGCAGGCAATCCATACATTTCACATGTCCACAGTTCTCGGTCACCAGACGATTACTCGTCAGGTTTACAGGCTTAGAATTGCGGCAGTTAACACAAACAAGCGGATTCATATTGGCATAACAAAGCTTTTGAGGTTATCTGGGATGTTTGTTTGTATTTACGACACTTCATAGAACTTCACATTTCAATGCCGTAGAGCAATGAGATATTTAAGACTTTATTAGCGCACTGAATGAGGAGAATTACAGAAATAAACAATTAAAAATATCCATTTTTCGCGATGCATACTGTAAAAACTGCAAATACGTTCAAAAGTCTAAAACTTATATAAATAAAATAGATTAATTTATATTCAACTGAGTTTAAATATTGCACTACGTGGTCAGTAATTTACTATATTATATATTTATGATACTTGGAAATAAATATAATATATAGCAGCCTTATAATGTTCCTATACATATGATAAAATGTTGAACTTAGGGAAATCTAACTTGAAATTCGAACGTTACTATCACCGACGCCAAATGACATTTCTTTAGACAGACAGAGTTCAAGGTTTGCTCAAAAACCATGATCTAACTTACAGAATACGAGTTCATTGTAAAATAAAGAAATATCCTGAAAAAAATAACCATATATGGTCATGAAATTTTATAAATTAACCTATCTATAAAATTTCAAGTATATATAAATGGCTCAGACGTTTTTACGTAATTATATTATACAAAAAAATAAAAAATAAGAACGCAAATTTAACACTTAATATGGGTATCTGAACTAAATTTGTTTATAGTCTGTGGACAGTTGTCATTTCGTTACAATTTCATTTCATACGCCTCGAAGCGTTTTTTCCTAAAAATAAATAGTTAATTATTTTAATTATAAATCCAATATGGTAAGAGCACAAAACAGTCAATAATGCTTTTGAAATAATTTGTTATTTATGTAATCGATCAGTTACTCATATATACTATTACTTGCCGCGTGTAACCTCAAAAATGGATTTTGTTTTCAGGATGTCTTTTTAATGATTAGGCGAAAAAAATTAACCATCTTTACTGATGCCAAGGACACGACTACTGTTCTAGAATTGAAGAAAATGATCGAAGGTGAGTGCGATTTTCGTGATATGAGAAAATTCTATTTTTAGTCGGGCGGGATATAATGTCGGGCGGCAAGTGTAGGTTTTGTTGTTAAGCGTGGCGCTATTGTACAACATTTAGGCTTCCTACTTGTTCTACATTTAACACATCATTTTGTTGTGTAACTGTTCACCATAAATGTTATCTAGATCAATGATTCACTTCATCTTTCTTCCAAAACATGGCACCAAAACATTGTTTCTTGCATTTTTCATGAGACTCTTTTCTTAGTGCATTGATTTTTCTTACAGGATTATAGTGGCAAAGACAAAATTGGTGTATGTTTGAATATATTGTTTAGTTTTAGAAAATGATAAGCTTTTACCAATTTCTGCCTATCAGTTGATACTTAAGTAGACTTTGAACTCTGTTAAATTTTCCTATCGTTTACAGGCAATATGAAACAATTTATTATTTATTAAACTTTCCTATTACTAGCTTTCCTTCCCCATGTCACTCCTGACTCCTGTATTATGTCATCTATCCACCTTCTGTTTGGTCTTCCTCTTTCTCTTTTTGTTTCTTTTGGGTACCATTCAGTAGCTTTCTTAGTCCAACGATTATCTGTTGTTCTCATAAGGTGTCCTGCCCAGTTCCATTTCATTTTATGTATATATTTGTTACAGTCCTCCAGTTGTGTTTTTCTCTTATTATTTTGTCTCTAATTCTATTTTTCGGATCTGTAACATGCTTCTTTCAATAGCTGTTTGTGTGACTCTTATTTTATTTTGATGTTCATTATTTGTTGACCATATTTGACATCCATATGTTAAACAAGGAATCAATATGGATTCAAATGTTTTTCATTTCAATTCTTTTGCTTTTAAAGATGTTCTTAAGGCTCCAGTATCTGTTTCACGTTCTTGTAATGCGTCTTTCTATTTCTTTCGATGTTCTTTTTTCGAAACATAATAATTGGCCTAGATAAATGTACTCATTCACATAATCTAGTGTTTTATCTCACTGCTTGTAGAATTTGTCATTACTTTTGTCCTACACTTTACTTACTCGTGCTAAATCATTAATCATTATTTCAATATCTGCTGCATTTTCGCTTAAAAGAACAATATCATCTGCAAATCTTAGATGACTTAGTGTCTCACCATTAATGTTTATCCCTTTAGTATTCCAGTCGAAGTTCTTGATTGCTTGTTCTAGTACAGATATAAAAAGTTTTGCTGAGACTGCATTCCTATACTAACAATTAATATCATTGTGTTTTTTTTTACTGCAAGCCAAAAGTATAAAGATCGTAGATATTTTCAGGTCTGCAGAGGAAATAAACAAATCAGTATCACATTTAATTAGTTCTGAAATAAATTCTTTCATAAAGGTATCCTAAAGACCCCGCCACCGAGCCAGATGCTGTTCAGCAAGGACAGCCAGCTGATGGAGGACGAAAAGTCTCTTGCTGATTACGGGCTCACGTCAGCCACTGCCAAGGCTCAGTGTCCTGCACCAATTGGACTTGCTTTAAGGTATATATTATTCTTGATTTTAAATGCATGTGGAAACTTTGTTTGTTTGTTACACTTTTAACCGGTCATGTGCGCGTCGGACTCGCACACGGAGGGTTCCGTGTTCCGTACAATATAAACTAACTCATTGTGCTATGAAAACAAATACACCAAAAAAAAAACGTTTCTTGTATGGGTGCCCCCTTTAATTTTTAATTTTATCTCATTTTTATTTGTTGTTATAGCGGCAATAGAAATACATATTCTCTGAAAATTTCAGCTGTCTACCTATTACTGTTCATGAGATATACCCACTCTCAGACAGATGGACGGATAGACAGCGGAGTCTTAGTAATATGGTCTCGTTTGGTATCATTCTGGTACGAAACCCTAAAAAGGAGCAAAGGCATATGGATATATTGTTCAAATGATAATCATAATTGCAGATAGCTAGTGACTTATAGAAGTATGTGTGTTACTAAGGGTGAAGATAAGCGGTTTCCTCCTAATCCTTTAATCATAAAAGCAACTGTATGTATGTGTGTTAGTGTACTTATGACCTGAGAATCACAACATTGATTTTGATGGGATTTCACAGTTTGTTTTGATGTATGATTGTGATGAGAATTAGGGAGCTGGGGGGGATAGTGGATTGTTCTTTTTTTTTATATAACGAAGTCGGTAAACAAGCTTACGGCTCGCCTGATGGTAAGCGGTTACTATAGCCATATGGATACTTTCAACACACAAGTCATCACTCACGCGCTACCGACCTTTCTGCCTCCCCAATGAGCTCTGGCGACCTTACTCACGCGCAGCAACACAACATAAACTTATTCGGCTGTGATATTCTGTAAGGTCCTCCACCTTAGGTACTTCCCCAGTCGGGCTGCTCTTTGAGCGAATAAACGCTACGCTCTAACTCTTAATGTAGGATAATATACTGATCCGATTCTCAAAATTCTTTGACTCCTACAAAGCTATATTAGCCGAGTGGTATAGGCTACTTTGAATCCCAGGAACGCGGGTGACTATAATAAAGCCTATAATTCTTGGGGATAATGTAGCTTCATCATCATCATCATCAGCCTCTAATGTCCCACTGCTGAGCACAGGCCTCCTTTCACAAATGAGGGTGAAAGGGACTGGGCGATACTCCACCACACTTGCCCACTGCGGATTGGTGGATGTAGGCTAGTGGTCAACCTACTGTTGGAATTTTTCAAGCCGCCTAGGAGGCATCCAACTAGCTTAACGAATATCACAATTAAGTGATAACCGGGACCAACGGCTTTACGTGCCTTCCGAAGCACGGAAACGCTCGATTTGAAATACCACTAGGCGGTCACCCATCCAGGTACCGACCACGACAGACGTAGCTTAACTTTGCCGATCGATTAAGAACGGCTAATCATGCTACACCACGAGCGCTTCATGCTTTCATCGTTTCACATTGTAAACATGATAATTCTGGGATTTTATGCACAAATAAATTTTATTCTTATTCTTATATAATGTAGCTTACTATTAGTGAAAGAATTTTCCGAATTCAACTGATTTTAACCAGACACCCCTTTAAAATCTCTTCCAATTTATTACTTCAGTTCTGTGATATAGTATTTATTTCAACAAACAAAATACTCTTCCGCTTCATTAAGTTATTAGTATATGGATTAAGATAAATAAATGAACATTAAACACACCTACTCACTACTATTCTATTATTAACTATTGAAATGGTGCAATGATAGATTAGATATCACTAATCCATGCATGTCTTATCCTATTTATCTACAAAATTTACAATTTGTGTTACCATCTGGTTTACTTCACGTAAACTGTGTTGATTCAAATGAAATTAAACGACACCATATAATATGGTCACTGTATGTATGCCCATATCACATAATCTCGTCATTAAAATCTTGACTTGAAATTGATTTGAGACCTTAATACTACATAATAGGCCAGTGTTTGACCACAATCTCACTATGGTAAGTGATGAGGTGGCCGAAGGTGGTAAGCACACAAAGGTCGGTAACGCGTTAGCGATGCTTTGTGTGTTGCAAGCGTCCATATGGCTACGGTAACCGCTTACAGCCTACTTATCAGGCGGGCCGTAAGCTTGTTTACCGACTTAGTCGTAAAAAAAAAAAAAGCCTAGAAGGGACTGGCTCTCAAGTGCGATTGGCGGAACACAGAAGGTGTTTGGCGACAGATTTTGCGCTTGAGGCAAATACTGCAAAGTAACCAACCACCGCACTGAAACGCTCGTGGTGTAGCTTGATCGGCAAATAAGCAATCACCGGTGGTGGACGGTATCCGGATGGGTGACCGCCTAGTGGTATATCAACTCGAGCGCTTTCCATGCTTTTGATTAATGTAAAGTTTAAATAATTATTTTTGAAATTGTAATTTACTTAAAATTATATTTATAATAATTTTGTGTATTTGCATGCTTTATAATAAGGCGGGATATATATTCGGACCGATTTTAATTGTAAGGGAGTATCCCTGCGAATAAATTTATTTCATTTAATTTCGGAAGGCACGTCAAGCCGTAGGTCCCGGCTATCATTTAACTGTGGTAGTCTTTAAGCTAATTAGAAGCCTCCTAGGCGGCTTGTAAACTCCAACACTAGCCTACCTCCACCGATCCGCATCCCCCCATTCCCTTTCACCCTCGTTTGTGAAAGGAGGCCTGTGCTCAGCAGTGGGAAATTATAGGCTGATGATTAACCACCTTGCTACGAACTCACGACAGTTAGTTCAAATCTATTTAAGTCTTACTTACTTGGTAAGGACATTAAATACATAATGTATGTTTTTTTTAGGTTTTTACAGCTGCATAAACATTGATATAGAGATATATTTTTGAAGTGGACTGAAACATTGTTAATCATGCTCATCTTCCTAACCGTACACCAAATAGACAGATTAGGTTCATGTTGTTTTCTTTCTATGTGGAAGAATGTGATAAAGTAAATTGAAAACCAGAAAGAAGTTCCTGAGATATAGTCACCTATTCACACAATCAATTGATTTTCAGTGTTCCTTGAGATTACAGATCGCTACTAAAACCAATCATTTCCATACATCAATTCTTGTCAAGAAAACATTTTAAAATAATATTATGTTGTATTTCATGCAGGAAGGAGAACGGTGAATTTGAGGCTCTCGATCTGTCCCCGTACTCGTCGCCCCCGGACCTGCCCGACGTCATGAAGTCCCAGGAGACCAATGGACAGGAACAGGTATGAAACAGTTGGTATTTGTTTTATATGAAGGTGGCCTATATCCTCGGAAGAAAAGCTACGGGCCACTCCTCCAACCTGATGCCGCCACATTGCCTCCTCCATGTGCGTTTTTGCTTTTACCTACCTACCTTCCGGCTTCTTACCACAAATGCACTGCATACGTTATACACCTAATCACAAGTTAAACGCGAGGGTCTCGTGGCGGTACACCAAACCAGGTTTTGTATGTTGTGTGGGAACTATCAGCATCCATACATAAAATTATGGGAGAAGCTTCAGAAGTGGTGTGGCGATATCTATCAGCCATCTATCAGTAACACTGAGATAGATCACACAGAGAAAGACAGATGGCGCCACAACATCCTGCATCGCACTTACGAAGTTTTCTCAGCGATCTCCATAAGGCACTTATGAACGTAAATACAATAAATATATACAAATGTCCAACATTTTTTTATACCACTAAGGTGGCAAACAAGCATACGGCGCGCATGATGGTACGCAGTTACCGTAGCCTATGGACGCTTGCAACACCAGGGGTATCACTCGTGCGTTGCCGACCCTGAAGAAATCTCTTCACACCCTTTTTGAAGAACCCCATGCTGTACTCCAATGGGAAAACCACGGTGGGGAGCTCATTCCACAGTCCGAATGTACTGTGGACCGCGGTCCATAGGCACGATAAGCCATCATTGTGGAAGATCTTCCTTTTTAAATGGATATGTCATCCAACCTTCCACCTCCATAGTGGATCCGAGACATTCTTGCAGAATCTTTAACAAACATATACTATTTTGATTTGTGTAATACATATTTCAACATTAGAATCTATACAGTGCGAGCAAATTGCTTTTGAATTTAACAAAGTCTATACCTACATATTTATGTTCTGTACTGTACAAATGATATAAAGTCCCTGACTTCTGAACTACCTCTTAACCTGTGTAACAGAAGTCAGTCAGGATAAATGTAACCCTACCACTTTCAACAATCCTTAGTGCCAAAGTAAAAAGCCTTTATAACATTTTTCAGATGGACCAACACTAAACGACTCGGCTGTGATACGGATCAGATGCAAACACCATCCATGTGTCTCACAACATTGTAACATACCTACCTAGCTGAGGTGCGTCTCCCGACGCGATAACATGGCTACCTAGCTCGGGTGACGTCACGACGCGAGCTACACACATCGCACCTCGCCCCACTACCGGCCCGCGGGCGAACACCTTAATTATATTTTTTTGCATATAAACATATTTTGTTAATAATTTATCGATGATTTGTGTTCGATTTTAACATAATCTGTTACGTCTACACATTTCTTTGTAGTATTTTTGTGATGCTTTGTACGAAGGGGTGTAGCGCTTTTATGTAGTTTATTGATCTAAAAACGTTAATCGCACTATTGACTCTACTCACGTACCAATGTTGCACCCAACCAATGTGTATCTGAAATCTTTGCACTAGAACTTGGGTCTGAAATTGTACGTGAGTATAGGTCATTAAATAACAGGGCGTCATTAAACGAATTAATGCAGTCATTCACTGTTTCGACGTAATTATGCACATAACAATCGTGCATACTTAAATATATTTTAAGACACTTGGCGCGGCAAGTCTGTATACACTGTGAATGCGGCTTCATTATCAATTTCACCTCTATGGCTTTGTAGACTGCTCAGTCTATGGCAGCCATAAATTTCGGGTATTCACGTTATTTTTGTGAACTTGTGCCTATTTTTTGCACTAAATCTTTAAATAAATCTATCTGTGTTATTAACTCGGCGAACATGTTTTTTTAATAGCTTCATGCTTTGACTACCAAGTACCGTTTAATTCATGAGGTACCCTAATATATAATAATATTCATAATTCACCAACATTTGTTTAGTCTGTTAATTATATCTGTTTATATTAATATTAAGGGTGCATGCTTATATAAAGGCACACAGTATCGTAAAACATTACTTCACCTTGTCTATGTCTTTGAAGCACCAAAGATGTCTATATTGTCTCTGATTATACAAAAACAACTTGAAATATGTACATAATAACTTACACATTTAGTCGCATTGTATTTATAAAGAAATCAATAGTGACTCAATTAACCATACCTGTAGATTTAAGTAATCATTTCAATTATTAGACAGATGTAGTAAACAGACTATTGTTAAGAATTAACGAGAATTACTGAAGGAGTGTTCAATAGTTTGAAATAATTTTGGAAATAGCACTGAATCTCAATTGTCTCCATATACATTGATTGAGATCTATTTTCATTGAATTGGATCCATCTAAGTTTATATATTTATTTACAACAAAAGTTCTAAAACAGTATTAAAAACTCCTTCAGTTCTCGTATTCTTTTGTCACTCATGTGTACACTATAAAATAATGATTTTAATAAAATTAATGATACGGTATTTAACTGATGATAGCATAGAATGGACTATAGATAGTAGATAATTTAATAGGGGTATAATAGGGGCTTTTTATATTCGTAAAATTCTCAAGATTCCCACATCTCTGTATCGTACCTATTTTTATTGTGATTTGATACCATTGTACATGATGAAATCGACTGTCGTCATTATTTCTCATCTAAGGGTTGGTAACTGTTTCTCGTTATTTTTATTTTTATGGAATATTTTCTATTGCACCTTCAAATGTAAGATGTTCTGTATATTTTGATTGTGGCTCGAGAATGTCCACGATGCTATATACTATATTGTCACAGGTGCATGCTGGCGTGGCGATATTAACCCTTGTCACTATATAAACACGCCAATTGCGGTGCATAGCTAGTTTAAAATTATCTATTGTCAGATCTTGCTACCAAATTACTCTAATTTTTGAAATCCAAAAATAGTATAGTGGGTAAACGATATTGCACATTATTGCACTTTACATAGGATAGATAATTGATGAAACCATTCTCTCGTAATGTGTTCACGTCTCGATGTGCCACTACCAAGAGTTTACGAGTGTATTTAATCAGCAATATTTTTGTATCATAAATATTTCGTTTTCTCTCAATTTCTAGCGTTCCAAGTTCGAGTAGCTCATGGTAGTGGTGATATGTTTTCTAATCCGAAGCATGTAGTATGTCAGATTGGTGAACTGTTATCTCACATTCGATTCAACTTTGTTCAACTTTGCTGGTACAAATCCAACTGTGATGGAAGTACACAGCGGAAACAACACTAATTAAAATATGTATTTATTCATTTTTTACAATAATTAAGCTATTGTTATCTAAGGTCTCAAGTCTGGAAGGTTTTGTATACCAATAACATTAATGATAAAATGAACAAAGCCACGTATAATAGAGGAGATGAGACTTAGACAAAGAATACCTAGTGTAGTATTTCATGTGCAAGTATGGGAAATCCACAAATGAGCCAGCAAGAAATAAAGCTGTTTTGATTTGTTTTGCTGTGTTTTTATTTGTCTCTATGTAATCCTACTACTACAATTCGTATCAGCAAGGGAGCCCGCCCACGAGCTACTTTTTGTACCTGCAATAATGGCGTCTACAAAAAATAGTATGGCGTTTATGAGCGACGTTCTGTAGCACGTGGGCGTTTCAGACAAAATAATCGCTCAGCGATTGTCTCATGTGGGAGGCCTTACCAAATGACTGAACTCATACTGCTGCATGTGGGGTCTTCATCTATCGCGTACCTTTTTACAGTAATACTAGCTTTTCCCCATGGTTTCACCTACATAGGTGCCTATGGTATGGAGTACATATCCATACCATAGGCTATCTGTATGAAAAACATGATTGCGTTGTTAAGGCGTGAAAGCGTAACAAACAAACTCAATTTCGCATTTATAATATACTAGCTGTCCCCAGCGGTTTCACCCGCGTTTCCGGGTTAAAAATTGCCCTATGTTCTCCATACCATAGGCTATCTGCATGCCCATGATGGTCCGTTGAGTAGTTGAGGCGTGAAGGCGTAACAAACAAACAAACTCACTTTTGCATTTTCCGAGCTCGTAGCTCACCAGAGTAAAATATTCGATAGATAGGTAGTTTTGTACCTAATTAGTGTTAAACAATAGCCTTTAATAAACACTAATTAGACATTAAAAGCTAAATTTAGAGGTGGAATTTAACTTTGTATGATTTGCTCACTGAAACTACGGGAAAACAAACTATCAAGAAATTATCTTGACACGGATTTTAAACGAAGCTTTGACTGTCAACTACTGTCTGTCAAGCAAGTGTCAATGTCATTTCAGTGCTGCTGAGCGAGCGTGTTTATAACCTCAAAGTATGTTATTAGTTCGTGTTTTATTTTAAATTAATGCATACATATTTGTAGCAACACGTTATTTAATAAAAATAAACTCTTGAATAAGTTTAGGTCAAGCTATTTCTCACGACACATATTTGAGTGTTAATAACCATGGGAAAGCGCAAAGGAAAGTGTGTGAAGAAAAATCCTACGACGAAAGAATCTTTGGAGCCCGAGAATCTTGTAAAGGCTCCTCACTCATTCGTGATACATCGTGGACAGTGTAGCAAGGAACTCATGGACTTAACGAAGGATTTCAGAAAGATTATGGAGCCATTTACTGCATCGCAGTTGAAGGTATGATTTACGTTATTTTTGTCATAAAACAATCGAAGTTCTCTTATAAACTGTGTAACATCTATGTGTGTTGTTTTATTATCGTTATCTAACGCAAAATTTTTATATTAAAGCAAGAGAAGAATCTTTGGTATCTAATAAAGATAAAAATAATAAATATCCTGGGACAATCCTCACATATGGTCATCTGATCCCAAACTAAGCAGACTGTTAGACTGAGTATAGAGACATATACTACTTTTTATAAGTGGAATCTTAACAAACTGCATATTAGAACATAATATTAGAATGTCTTCTTATGTTGAGATTACATGATCAGCACTCATGAAATCTTAACTGCATGGATAAAATACTCCACTTACTACTCCAGTTTTTTTTGTATAATATTTAAATAGAATTCTAATTTAAATTCTGCAGTTCCGTTTCTCATGCCTCTAATTATTCCTTAGGCATAACTAATCAATTCAGTTTTTTTTTTTATTCTATTTAGTCCCTGATGAATTAACTGGAGAATTAAGGCTTTTATGCTTCCAATGTTAGTGGAATTTTGGATACAACAAAATCAACATAATAAAATGTTTCAGGAAAGAAAAAAGAACACATTGAAAGATTTCCTGTCAGTATCAGGTTACTTACACGTTTCACACATGGTTATGTTCACGGAGACAGAGCTTGGCACATACATGAGGCTCGCCAGGCTGCCTCGTGGGCCTACCCTTACCTTCAGAATAAACAATGTAAGTATAAATACAGAAGTCAAATTATAATGGTTGTATTCATAAAAGTGGTCTAACTAAATGATGAGTTGGTTGGTTGGTGTAAAGATACTCTTGAGTACCACACCGTATGTTGTGGTTTTGATTTCAACCCAAGATAATTTGTGTACAAAAATACTTTTGTAAGGGAATCAATAACAATTGTAAGAATAGGGTAGAGCGACTGGCAACTTTATGACGCAAGCTGGGTGCAGTCCGGGCCAGCCATGGCAGCAGCAGAGGCTACATTACACTTTGCAATTTGAAGTTTTATACATGTCTGAGTTAGAAAGTATGTACATGGAAATATATGGATTATTAGTATTCGATCCTTAGTTACTTTTTACAACAGCTACATGTACCATTTAAGGCATGAAGTCCATCACAATAATTTCATCACTCACACATTTCACATCACTTTTCCTATCCATCCAAAGGTTTTCTGGAAGAGATTGCTTCTTCATGATAAGTTTACATTAAAATAGTATAAATGCGTAAGTGAGTTTGTTTGTTACGCCTTCAAGCCTCAACTACTCAACGGATCATCATAAAATTTGGCATGCAAATAGCCTATGATATGGAGAAGGAGATAGGCTACTTTTTATTCCAGGAACGCGGGTGAAACCACGCAGGACAGCTAGATTATAATAAGGGTTTTCCCAATGGAGTACAGCATGGGGTTCTTCAAAAGGGGTGTGAAGAGATTTCTGCAGGGTCGGCAACGCGCGCGTGATACCCCTGGTGTTGCAAGTGTCCATAGGCTACGGTAACCGCTTACCATCAGGCGGGTCGTATGCTAGTTTGCCACCTGTGGTATAAAAAAAAAAAAAAAAAAAAGTTTCCTATTAAATGTTTTTAGTATACAATCTATCTATTCCACAGTACAGTCTCGCCCGCGACGTGATTTCATCATTACGGAAGCAGTACGTGATGATGCGCGCGTTCCAGCACGCACCCCTCATCGTGCTCAACAGCTTCTCTGGCGAAGGAATGCACATGAAGCTCATGGCCACCATGTTCCAGAACATGTTTCCTACCATTAATATTACTAATGTAAGTTGGAATTTTACATGCAGATTTAAAATCAGTTGCAAGCACCTACTGTGTTCTGGTACTTGCTGTGGTTGGCTGTGTGGTCTTTTTTTATAAATGACTAGAAGGTTACACAGACAAACAATAGTGCACTATCTAAATCAAACACTGCACACCAATTTTTCAGTAATAGCGTGGTCTGGAACTGGAACCGATTACCTGAGGAAGTGGTATCTGCTAGCTACCTCAATAAACAGTTTTAACAACAAATTGGATATCCGGACAAAGATCAAAAACCTTGAAAAGTGAACTATGTATAAGCGCGCAGTGACTTTCAACACTGTGTGAAATAGACACATCAGCTTACAAGCTGCTCGTTTATAAATAAATAAATAATAATAATAAATCGGCGAAGCTAATGGCTCTCAACAACCGTTAAACAGAGTAAATAACATACTAGTCGTCTTTAATGATTTTCAGTTTTGTAGCCTAAAAAGATTTCGTTTTATATAATTATATATCTCATATATTATGATACCATAAGGTCTCTTGAGTTTATATTTATGTACATTCTAGGTGAAATTAAAAAATATCCGTCGCTGTGTACTGATGAATTACAACCCTGCAACAAAGTCGATAGATATGCGCCACTACGTGATTAGAGCTACGCCTGTTGGACTCAATAAGGGGACTAAAAAGGTAAAATTAAGAAATTGTGTCGCACAAAAAAAAAATTGACTAATCTAACTGACGGACTAATTAGAAACCCAGACCAGCATAACCCTATTTGCCGCCGTAGTAGAAGCCTTGAGCCTTGAATAAACGAAAATTTTGATAGTTTATGGTGCAGCACAGACGACAGACTTAGTGCATAGGATTTTTCACAGATTCCTAGCACACAGCGTACATCTTCGATCATTCTGTCAGCGACACTTTTGGGACGTACACGGTATGGAAATGCAGAGATTGCGATGTATTATTTTTTACTTGAAATACAGAAAAGAAGAAGAAATAGAGAATATTGGGTACACTCTGCTGTGCTGTTACTGCTTAGAATTGTATCGGTTCTATTTTCAAATTTATACCAAAAAGTGCGGCACGGATAGTCTGTCGTCTGCGCTGCACCAATTTGTCACAAATTGATGTCTGAGTCAAAATAAATCTCTGTTTTACTATTCATATATTCAAATAATTATTTCATTTCAGATGGTACAAGGCAAAATACCAAATCTAAACCGTTGTAAGGACATGTCGGAGTTCTTTGATAAGTATGTTGTTACACTTGCTATATTTAATTAGGCACTACTTGATGTCATATAATGCTGATTTAGGCGATGATGGCTAAGTGGTAGTGACGTCGGATGCCGAAACGAAGGTCCCAGGTTGGAATCCTACAATGAGCTTGAGCCTTTGGTGAAGGAAAACATCGTGAGAAAACCATAGCACGGTGGTAGGGTACTTTGTAGTACCCACCTGGCTGGCTACCACCCTCAAGTTGGAAATCTGTCGCCAAGCACCTGTCGATTGTGTTCCGACAGCTGCACTTGAGAGCCAGTTCCTTTTAGGCCAAACACAGGCCTATAAACAGTACATAAAAAAACCAACATATCTTTTTTTTTATCACAGAGCAGCACTACTATCAGAGAGTGAATTCGAAGATGACCCAACCTCGCAAGTGGTACTCCCACAGAGCTTGGCATCGAGAGGGGCTGCCGCTGAATCTAAATCTGCCATCAGACTGTTCGAACTTGGACCTAGGATATCTATGCAGCTTATAAAGGTATTATAATGATAAATATCATACATCGCGGAAAAATCGTTTAAGATTTTGAACAATAATTTTCCAATCACTGCATCGCTTGAACTTAGTCAATCAAAGCTCATGTATCCTTGACTGAGTCAATTAGAGTGCATTGGAGATTAGCAGAATAGATTTTAAGCAAAATGAACGTCATTGTGCTGTTTAAGGTAAATTTTTCGACGATATGTATTTTTAGTGTAGCGCGAGTTTTAGTGAAGCGCTCGTGGTGTAGCATGATTAGCCGTTCTTAATCGATCGGAAAAGTTAGGCTACGTCTGTCGTGGTCGGTACCTGGATGGGTGACCGCCTAGTGGTATTTCAAATCGAGCGATTCCGTGCTTCGGAAGGCACGTAAAGGTCCCGGTTATCACTTAATTGTGATAGTCGTTAAGCTAGTTGGATGCCTCCTAGGCGGCTTGAAAAATTCCAACAGTAGGTTGACCACTAGCCTACCTCCACCAATCCAGCAGTGGGCACGCGTGGGGAGTATCTGTCCATTCCCTTTCACCCTCATTTGTGAAAGGAGGCCTGTGCTCAGCAGTGGGACATTATAGGCTGATGATGATGTATTTTTAGTATATACCATTATGAATAGTGCTAAAATTAGATGTGTTTTATCTAGCGTTGTAATTTATTTCAGGTAGAGGATGGCTTAATGGATGGCGAAGTACTCTTCCATGAACTGGTAGAAAAAACTGATGAAGAGAAAGCATACATTAAGAAGAAGAGAGAAGAAAAGAGGTAAAGATGTGATTCGAGTTACAACGGGCAAATACATTATCAATATGGCATTAGCCAGCCCTGGTTTTATAATATTTTTGTCATTTTAGATATTCAATTTAGGCCCTTGTACGGCACAGGTCAAAGCTACTGAAGTTACCACCGGATTCAAGATAATTCGGAATGTAATTATATTGTTTTCTCTTTCACCCACAGGCGACAGAAAGAGAAACGCAAAGCGCAACAAGAGGAGAACGTTCAACGCAAACAGCGCGAGAAGGACGAACTCAAACAGAAATCTCTTGAAGGTATTAAGAAGAAGAAGGAAACTACAGAAAGTCAGAGGTAAGTCAAATGGTGAACAGGCTGCACGATTATGTAATAAGTATCTGTCCATAAATTTTCCTGCGTACAGACAGGTCAGATAACAGATTTTCAATTCGAGGGTGGTAGGCAGCCAGGTGGGTACTACAAAGTACCCTACCACCGTGCTATGGTTTCCTCACTAGGTTTTCGTTCACCGAATTGTGGGATTAGAACTCACGACCATAATCACGGCATTTGACATCATTATCACTGAGCCATTGCTTCAAGCTTCTTCTTGCAACAAATAATAACGCTATAATTAAATGTAATTTTGTAGGTTAATGGAGTTGGCAGCGGCGGAATCACAGAACGCGGGCGACATGGATGAAGATGACGACGACGCAGACTACTACAGGCAGGAAGTTGGCGCTGAACCAGAGAAAGGTACCACATTATATCTATCTGTTTCATCTGAATATAATAGATTCCCGGGAACACATCATGTACTGTACTAACTTATGTCATTAAATTAAATTATTATTATTATTTTCCGAGAGGAATTTCTTGAAGTTCGGCGTTCGAAGTTTTTACGTTTGAGAATGTCATAAAAAAGTAAACTTTATTTCGTCGCTATAAGGTTCATTATAATCATGTCTGTGATGGATGATACAGAACCATTGATTTGAAATTTTATTGTAAGGCAATAAGGTTAATTTTTCTTGTTGATCCCATATAGGGTATAGTGAACATTTATCTTTTCCATTTCAGATCTCTTTACTCGGCATCCAAAACGTAAAATGGAGGACAATTCAGCACGAGGCTTCAAAAAGATGAGACTAGACAATAAATTGAAAAAGAAATTCAACAAAAACCAAGATGGCGGCAAGGTTCAGAATAGAGATTCCGGCAATAGGAAGTTCCACAAAGGGGGTCCAAAACAAGATGGTGGAAGGAAATTTAGAAATAACGACGATGGCGGAAAGAAATTTAGAAATAACGACGACGGTGGAAGGAAATTCAGGAAGCAAGACGATGGCGGCAAACGGAGGTTTAATAACAAAAACGAAGGAAACAGAGATAGGCAAAATAAGGGACAGAAACCTTTCAATAAACCGAAGAAAGTTTTTGGCGGGAAAATAAACAAGTTCGGAAAGGGTAAAAGCAGGGAAGGAAAGAGCAAGGGTAAAGGAAAGAATAGAAAATGATAAATAAATGTTACTATACTAATTTTGTTATTGTTTGATTGAAACACGTGTTTGTGAAATTCAAGTTTTATTTATTTTACCTTAGAACTATAACAGACATGCTATTTTATAACGCGAGGTTTTCAAGTGAAATGTAACGTTTTGACGTTAGTCAATGAGACAGCACTATTCTAGGGCAAAATAATTGATACAAAAATTAAAAATCTCGTCTACAGCCGTTTACATAACCATGAAAACTTTACACCTTCATTGTCCTTCTCTTTCACTATATAACGCTGTCTCATTGATCTTAAATAGTGAATGATAAAAATCTTGTATATCCCCATATCGATAATGGTACAAAAACAACTTTAAGTCCATTACAAATGCGGAATTAAAGAAATGGCATTTCGTTAACATTGTACACGATTTAACACAGATCTTTTAACATAAACTTACATTCTATAAACGTAAGAGAGAGAGGCGGGAAACACTTCGTAATGTATTGTTGAAAATTGGCAATTTAACTATCAACATTAGATCATCAATAATAAGGTTCAATTTACGTTTTGAGGACTAGCAGCGAAGACATTGAAAGCCACAGCTGCGAAGCGATAGTAACTCTATGCTCGAGTATTTAGGTACATTTTAGCACGCAGCGATCGCCAAACTAGAGATAAATAAAGTCAAATGCCTCGGGACTCGCGAGGGCAGAAGTATTTTTTTCCAAAAAGGATCACTTTGCTTCCATTCCACCGCAATGTGAATTGAACCTTATTTAATGATTCTCTAAGGCCTATAATAGAACGAGGGTCCGAGCTTATGTCATAAGCAGGCCTACAAATTGTGATTGACAAGTAGTTACATAATTAACGCGAGATTTTCGGCCCTTAAAAACATTTCTTCTTAAATACCCGATGTTATATCAAGAACACAATATCGTCAGCCATCATGACATGATTGTCTTGAGTCATCTTGTCCAAAGCCGCATGTACTTCACCAGTTTCAAATATCTCGTGTGAGTACTTCTCGTTGATATACGCCGTGATTCTGTCGAGGGGGAGTGAGTTGGCGCGTTCTTCTCTGAATAGTTGTTGGAGAGCTGTCTTGAAGAGCGCCAATCTGTAAGATGATCGTTGTAGTTTAGGGTTTTTTTGGGTTACTTCCGTACTCAAAGGGTGCCAACGGGACCCTATTACTAATCATCCGTTGTCCGTCCGTCTGTCAGTGAGTTGTATCTCGTAATAGACAGTTGAAATATTCACTAAATGTGCATTTCTCTTGCCGCTACATCAACAAATAATAATTGAAGACTGTTTTACAAAAAACTTAAACCAACTTCAAAGTACACTCAATATAATCAGATCCTGACCTAATGACAATGGGACCAAACGGGAAGTGGGTACTTTACGGGAACGGGGATACTTCTCGTTTGGTTCGGTAAAGTCATTTCTTGTATTGAATTTTATTTAGTTTTTACCAACTTAAAAAAAAAGGAGGTTCGCAATTCGGTTGTATTTTTTGTAACTCCGTCATTTATGAACCAATTTGGAAAATTCCTTTTTTAGGGTACACTTCCCATTTGGTCCCATTGTCATCAGATCAGGATTTGATTACTTCTTAGTGTACTTTGAAGTCGGTTTAAGTTTATTTGTAAAACTGATTTGTTTTGAACGTTTACCTAACATACTTCTTTTTAAGTCTACTTTGTAGTTTTTGCCGCCGCGCCGGGCATGCAATTCTTGTCAGTGCGATTAGAATGTGAATACTATGTAATGAATCTAAGCTTGTTTTGAAAAGAGTAATTGCCGGCTCTTCTCAGCAAATGCAACCTTTCGCACCGTTATTAGAGTCAGACTTTTCATATGTGGCTGCGAAGGTCTATTTGAATTGAATGATTTTGAATTTTAAACACACAAACAAGACGGGCCAGCTGGCGTGGTTGGTTGGTTAAGATTCCACTTATCGCGCCGCAGGTCGTGGGTTCGATTCCCGCACAGGAACATGTCTGCACGTCCTGACTCTGGGTGTAATTATGTATATTAAGTATGTATTTACAAACAAAAAGTAGTATATGTATTATATCAGTTATCTGGTTTCCATAGTACAAGCTCCGCTTAGTTTGGGATCAGATGACCGTGTGTGAGGAATGTCCCAGGATATTTATTTGATATGATTGTCACCTGTTAGCGTCGATGGATTTCTGTTGCGTGCCTCTGGTGACCCGCTGTTCAGCATCGGGCTGCGAGGTGTGTGCGGCGCGCAGTACCGGCTCCGCTTCCTCGTCTGATGAGAACTCGTACGGATCGTTCGGACCAGCCTACACGAAAAAAAGAAGAAAAGGGGTGTGCAGAAATTTCTGCAGGGTCGGCAACGCGCGCGTGATACCCCTGGTATTGCAAGCGTCCATAGGCTACGGTAACCGCTTACCATCAGACGGGCCGTATGCTTGTTTGCCACCTAAGTAGTATTAAAAAAAAACGAGAACAACATTTATGTAAGGGCTAGTAGATAATATGGTTATCGACAATCGTCATCGTTAGCAAACGACCAACCTTTGTATGCGATTGACATTTCAAATCGAAATATCAACGTGATTTTAAACAATCTCTTATGTAAATCCCATACAAATTTTGGTCGTTTACTAACGATGACGATTGTCGATAACTATCTTGTCTAGGGGGGCAGGTATGTTATAGAACTCCGTAATCGAAACTATCAGATATCTTCTATATATATAAAAATGAATTGCTGTTCGTTAGTCTCGCTAAAACTCGAGAATGGCTGGACCGATTTGGCTAATTTTGGGTTTGAACTATTCGTGGAAGTCCGGGGAAGGTTTAAATGAAGGGTAGGGTAGGGTATTACGCGAACGAAGTCGCGCCGGGCAGCTAGTCCGAAATAAAAATCTGTTCGAAACTGTAACCGATATAAAGTTTCGAATAATTTTATATGAAAAACTTCGCAACAATATTCATCATCATCAGCCTATAATGTCCCAGTGCTGAGCACAGGCCTCCTGCACACAAATAAGGGGCAGATACTCCACCACGCGTGCCCACTGCGGATCGATGGAGGTAGGCTAGTGGTCAACCCACTGTTGGAGTTTTCAAGCTGCCTCGGAGGCCTCCAACTAGCTTAACGATTATCACAATTAAGTGATAACCGGGGCCAACGGCTTTAGATACCATCGATTTGAAATACCACTAGGCGGTCAACCATCCAGGTATCGACCACGACGGTGGTAGCTTAACTTTGCCGATTGATTAAAAACGGCTAATCATACTACACCACGAGTGCTTCTTCGCAACAATATTACCAATATAGAATAAAAAATTTAAAATACTATACACCCAGGGATCAAATGTTTCCCCAAGATAATAAATATCCTGTGTTAATATAGCTAGGTATTAGATTATATAAACAACCTATGTGTGTGCTAAATTCTATCCAAATTCGTTAAGCCGTGTTGAGTCACAAAGTTCTAAACTTCCATATTATAATTGTACAATAAACATATACCCCCTTACTCATAAAGCGCTATTTAACTAATATACTGTTTAGATGGTCACGTAAATAATGTCACATTATTTGACAATGACAATAGATTGACTTTATTTACGTGACCCTTTAAACAGTATATTAGTTAAGTAACGTTTTATGAGTAAGAGGGATAATTGGTAAGTTGATATTACCGTTTTCCGTGATTTCTTAGCTTGTGGTTGTGCAGTTTGTTCCGCGTCGGAGTCGGCACCCTCCCCGTCGCAGGAAGCGCGCCGCTTGCGACGTTTCTCCTTTGTTAACACCTGTACACAAATATACTCATAAAATAACGAAATAATTACATACATGTGGCAATTAATTGTTTTTTTTTTTTAAGTGACATGTAATTGCCGGCCCAAAATTTGGCCTTAGCCCCCTTACCCGGACAAGTCGGCGAGCTAGCTCTCAACCGGAGTTATTATTAGGTAACAAGGCCTGAGGGTGCCCCAGTTGGGGACAATTGATTGTCATTTATATATACTATATATAGGCATTTTCATACAAACATGTGCATCCATAAATTAAGCTACGTCTAGAAAAAAAAAATGTTTTTCTTATGTATGTAAAACTGCTGTATGTATGTATGCTTCTTTGATACTTGAAACTTTATATACTGGGTGGAGATTTCGAGATGGCATATTTTCGTAACCTATGTTGCGTTAGTCATGCTGAACAACTTTTACTATGGGACCAACACTGAATTCTCTAAGTTCTCAAACTGTTCCAGCCGTTTATTTATTTATTTATTTATTACTAGCTGCCCGGCGCGACTTCGTTCGCGTGGTGCTACCCTACCCTACCCTACCCTGCAGTGCCCTACCCTACCATTCCCCCTTCCCTTCCCTACCCTACCCTACCCCACCCTACCCTACCCTACCCTTCCCCCTTCCCTACCCTTCCTCACCCTACCCTACCGTCAAGCCGTTTTTTACAAACACTGAGCCACACTGAAAGAGATTGACTCCCTCCCGTACGGCCCGTACCCGTGACGTGATTTTTCTGCTAATACTTATATTTTTAAACTCGTGATATCTTTTGAATGAAATGTCCGAATTGTGTAATTCAAAAAGTTATATAAAGGTATTGAAGCAGTCTTAAATATGAAGTAATATATTTTGATAAGGATTAATACCAAGATACAAATATAGAGCCATTTCTAGCGGCGGCATTTCAATTACATTTTTAAAATATGAAAACACTTATTTTGGCATAACTATAATAGTTAGACATATGGTATCGCGACACTTTTTGTAAATAATAATGTGTTCTGCAAAGTCGTAGTACATTATTTTATTCTATCATCAATAGTTTTCGCAGCGCACGCGATGTAATGAATATTTGCGGTATTTTTTTACACCTTGGGTTACATTATTGGAGTTTTAGTAAGGATCCCTATTTTTTTTGGAAATATAATATAGCCTATGTCACCCGGGGATAGTGTAGCTTCCCAACAGTGAAAGAATTTTTCAAATCGGTTCAGTACTTTCGGAGCCTATTCAATGCAAACAAACAAACAAACAATCAAATCTTTCCTCTTTATAATATTAGTATAGATATAGATTAGACAACTTACACAGCATAATTAAATTTCTTTACAAAAACTTTTTAAAATTTACAATGCCTTTACGAAGCTGTACGTTTACAAATTTTGCTTACTATACCTACGAGTATTAAAAAGACAAAAAAGTATCTTTACATAGAAAAATTGAATTAAAATTAAAGGTTAAAAAAACATAATATAAAAGAGCCAAAAAGAAGAAAAATAAAATAAGACAACTAAGAGCGCTGCTGTGTGAATGGTCGAGAGTGGTCTGTGTATGTAATGGTGTATGTATGTAATGGTGTATGTGTGTAATGGTGTTTGTATGTATTGGTGTGTTTCGGTATCCTTGTGTGTGAGTATCAGCTGGCTTCAATGCTCAAGCTATTCGCTATATCTTTTAAAAATAGGCCACGGGATAGGAACAAATCGGTTGTTCTGAATTTTTCGTCGTATGTGTCAACGCAACGGTTCATGATCGAGTTTTGAGCGTAATTATGTCTGACCGCTTGGGATGCGAATAAGCGTGGTTGTCGTGTTCGTATTCTACATGCCTTGAATGAAAGCCTTTTGACTAATTCGGGACTGTCAATGTTATAATTTAAAATATCAAATAAAAAGCGCATATCTGACACGACTCTTCGATTACTCAGTGACATCAAATTATGGCGCCTGAGTCTATCCTGGTAATCCTCAGGGTCCACACTCACCCTACGGTTGAGGATCTTAGTAAATCTCCTTTGAATCGTCTCCAACCTATCGCCATGCGTCACGTATGCCGGTGACCAAATTGGTGCCGCGTACTCAAGACAACTTCTGACGTATGTGCAGTATAAAACTTTAAGAGTTTTAGTATTTTTAAATGATTTTGTTACCCTGTAAATAAATCCTAGCATCTTTAAGGCTTTTTGAAAAATGTATTCATAATGATTTGTATAAAGTAATTTATGATCAACCAAAACGCCGAGATCTTTGATTTGATCGAGTCTTTGCAGGACCAAATTATTAATGGTATAGTTAAATAGTAGTGGTTTATGCTTACGGCTAAATGTCAAAATATAACATTTTTTTATATTCAGTTCTAATTTATTTTTTAAACAATATTCAAAAAGGTGGTCCAGGTCGGACTGTAAATTAATGCAGTCTTGCAGGTCTCGAACAGCTATATAAATCTTTGTATCATCGGCATACATGAGGTGGTTAGAGAAGGTAAGGCACGAAGGCAGGTCAGCAACAAAGATATTAAATAAAAGTGGTCCTAAGTGTGAGCCCTGAGGAACACCCGAGGGAATAACCTCAAACCTCGAAACATACGAGCCCAGACGAACAGCTTGATGTCTATTGCGCACGTATGAATCGAACCATCTCAGGAGGTCGCCGTGAACACCGATGTCATAAAGTTTTTTGATAAGAATGTCATGATTAATTCGATCGAAACATTTAGAATAATCAGTGTACACGGCGTCCACCTGAGCGCCAGTATCCATAGCATGCGCAACGAAATCAGTGAAAATTGCTAAGTTACTAACGGTTGAGCGTTTTTTCATAAAGCCATGCTGATTTAAGGGGATGGATATCGAAATTTCCGCATATATCGAATCATGAACAAGTAGTTCCAGTAATTTGCTAAAAACTGACAACAGCGAAACCGGTCTGTAGTTATCAACTTTTCCTTTAGCCCCTGCCTTATGTATTGGTGTAATATAAGCTTCCTTCCACTTTTTTGGGAATATCCCTGCAGCTAAGGATCTGTTATAAAGTACAGTCAACGGAGTAGCTAAGCTTTTAGCACACATGCGTACAAATATAGGTGGTACCCCATCACTTCCCCCTCCTTTATTACAATTAATATTTTTTATATATTTTAGTACTTGGTCTGTGGAAAACTCCAAGGAGCCAATACAACTAACTGAGTTAACTTGTAAAGTATCCTCCTGTGGAAAGAAAACACGCTCGTCTTTATAAACTGATTGAAAGTAGTTCAAAAACATATTACATATACCAGGACCATCACTCGCTGTATCGGGGCCATATTTTACACGCGCTGGAATCCCTGAGGTCTGTTTAAGATTTTTTATATATCGCCAAAAATTACGTGGATTACTTTGGATTTTCTCCTCACAGGATTTTACATAATTATTCCAACACTTGTGCTGTAATTTTTTATGTCGAGTTCTTAAAAGCGCAAACGTGTCATAATCAGAAGTATAACCGTATTTTTTCCATTTTTTGTGGTATCTTTGCTTTTCCTTAATAATGTGTAACAGAGGTCGTGAAAACCATACTGGATAACCCTTAGAATTACCCAGAAAGCTAGGAATAAATTTTCCGATCGCAATGTTGATTCTCTCATAGAACAAGCTTACCGCGTCATCAACCGATCCAGCTAAAAGGTCCTTAGCCCAATCAAAACTTTCCAGAAATGAGTTTATTTTATCATAGTCTCCTTTTTTAAACTTATAAATTGTTTTATGCGGATGAATGCTATTTTTAAAACTTATATTAGGGAATTCAATATCTAGAGCAGGATGATGAGGTAGATCCTCTCTGGTGATGGGTGTCGACGATCGGGTTGATATCGCCTCTGTGTTACTAAAAACTAAATCTAACTGTTTATTATTTAAATTCTTTATACTGTTGTACTGTTCAAGTCCCATAGTAGAAAGCGTGTCAAGAAAATCGGTTTGACTGTTGTTTATATTACCAGAAGCAATATATGCATGATCCTCTCCATCCAGTATCCAGTTTATATGGGGAAAATTAAAGTCGCCCACCAGAATAAAATAATCTTTGTAAAACTGCTTATAACATTCACCTAAATATAAACATAAATTATTCACTTGTCGATCATGAGACGAACCAGCACCAGGTAGATATGTACATATTATGTGAAGATCACGGTCACCGCGTAAAGATTTTTTATTTATAACCACATGTACGAATTCGCAGCCATCACCTGTGACCACCTTTAGGCGAGATGCGGCCAGTTCCTGGCGTGTGAGTAAAAGGACCCCACCACCCACCTGCCGGGTACACCCGATTCTGGTCCTGTGTCCAAGATCATTTATAACTCGGTCTTGCCGATGCACATCGTAGCGGCTGTCACTAATCTCGGAATCACCGACCCCATCCATAAGCCATGTCTCGCAAACTGCCACAACGTCATAGTCATGGTTCAATAGGCCAAGGCGAAACCGATCTGTTTTACCCCGAATACTACGAGCGTTTTGAAAATAGAACGATAGCGAATTAGACATTTTTAAATCGTAATAACATTTTGGTTAAAATAATTATTTGAAATATTCTACGTGATAAGTGAGCAAGAAAGCCAGTCCTGGGATGTGTGTGTGAGTTATGTGTGTATTTCTGTTGTTTAAATTGTATAAATGTATGTTGTGGAATGAGTTTAATATAAGTGCGCGCATAGTTGTAACAAAAACATTTTAAAACGATGGACAAGTGAACATTTGATTTAAAGGAAAAAAATATAAAATAATGTAAGGCATAAACACAAATATTTAAATCACTATTTTTGTTTCCTTTGCTCTTAGTGCTTCCACTTGTTCCTGGCTGAAGATCCGAATCGAAGGAGACTGGTCGCTTTTCCGCACGTAAATTTTCGAATTGCGAGTCCAGATATAGCGAAACCCCAGTTCTTTGCAGGTTAAACGCGTATGCTTCAGAAGTTGTTTATTCTGGTAGGTCAAGTGCTCGTTAATATAAATTTGACGAGCTTCACCTGGAATACCTATAGCAGTTGTATTGATTCCACGCTGCCTACGAGCAAAACTTAACAAATCGTCTTTACTCTTTAATGACTTTAGCTTCACAACTAGGGGCTTAGCCAATGTTGAGTTATTTTGTCTTTGGGGTACGCGGGTTGCAAACTCGATGTCTTACCCTAGTAATTCAAGGCCAAGTTGTTTAGCTATAGTGACAACTATCTCTTTTAGGTTTTCCGATTTCCTCTCTGGTATTCCGTATATTTCTACATTATGCTGTCTCGCACGTTGCTCCAATTCATTTACTTCAGACCTAAGTGAATTTAAGGATAATGTTGTATTACTTAATTTAGTGTTTTCCTTTTCTAATCTGACAATCTTCTCCTGCATATCAGATAAATCTACTTTGAGTTTATCATATTCTACAGACAAGAAACCCACAGATTCTTTGAGAGGAGCTATAGAAGTGGCCAATATATCGCAGTTATCAGTCAAATTAGAGATAAGTTTCATAGCTTTTTCAATTTTGGAGTCGAGTGTAGATACTGAGTCTTCAATTTTAGTCAACAATTCTTTTTTAAATTCTTGAAATTCAATCTTTTGTTGCTTGAGTATATTTTCTAGGCCCGACTGTATCACAAATCGCACATCATCATTAGGCGGATCCGTTAATGTTGGCTCATTGGGTGTTGGTGTGGTTTGCGGAGAAACCGCATCTGCGGATGCAGCGGTACCTTTATCGAGTTTCAATTTACCGCAACCAGAACATTTCCAGCTAGCTTTTTTCGCGAGATTCATCTTCCTAAAGCTAACTTCCCTAAGTCCGGCGCAATTGAAATGATAGGTTTTCTTGCAACTCAGACACGAAACCTCTTCGTTATCAAATATATTTAATTTGCATTTGAAACACTCCATTATATATAATAGATCAAGTATATTTATTGTGTTAAAAAATTCTGATCCACCGGGCTTTGGACTCGAACGTGCGACTCTGATGAGTATTACCAGCCAGGTTACCGCAACAGCCAACTGTTATGTTATCCGAGTGACGAAATTTTGATTCAGTATCAACTTGTTTGGAATTGCTCAACAGCTGAACTAGATGGCGCTAGAATAGGAGTCGTATACCGAGAAAAATAATAATTTATGTTATCTGTTATTCCGTTTCTGACATCGATCATCCATAGATGGCGCTAGGAGCAGTAGAAATGGGTTTGTTTAACTAATATTATCCAGAAATCTTCACCATATGTTATTATTCATATAATCAAATATCTAAATATTTAGAGTTAGATTACACACAGTGTCCACTTACGAAGGTTTAACTTAATAACACTGTAACTTTCACTATTGTTGATCAAACTTATCCATGGAGATTAAGTCAATTATCCCAAGCATTAACCGTTGATAACACTTGTAGCACTGAGTTGACTCTTTAACTACAACAAACAGTCACTTAGATGATAAAAACTATCCATTAACTCTCAAAAAATATTAATTAATTGCAGAGACAACTTATTACTCTGTAGGTGAGGGTGAGGGTAGTTTAGAAGGAATTCAGTGATATACACACGTGCAGTAGAATTTTACATATAGAAGATTATAATATTTGGTATTAGTAAAAACTGTATAAAATTTTGTCATTCATTTTATATTAGTAGAAAAGTACTACTCTCGCTTGAGTTATAGTATAAAATGAAGTACCTTCTTGAAGTACGCGAACTGCACCAGTTCGATGGCGGCCATGGCGTCGTCCTGCGTTATCTGGAAGCTCAGACGGCACTTGGCGTGCGCCGTCGACAAACGTATTAGAGTTTCTAGCGTACGAGCTGTTACTGGCTGCGTCTGTGGATAACAAAGTTAAGCGGTCAAACACAAACACATTTCCTTTGGAGAGAATCAAAGCATTTATTCAATTTACGCTGGCGAAAGTCAAATTATCAGCTTTCAACTTCGCATCGTTTCTCAACTATCTCTTTCGACACCTCGCATCAAAATCGATGTAGAAACGTTTATTTTTAATTCATTAAAATTAGCAACTAATTTTTTTCAAGCCATTATTGTACTTATAGGTATATGGATGAAATGACAACTTGTTAAAAAGATTTTTTTTTCAATTTTGAGTTTCGTGTATGTGTTTTCAATACTTCTCAAGATTTGTGACTGACCAACGATGTGTCCCATCTAGGTGTAAAGTTCTCATCAATACAAATTAATCAAGCCCATACACCAGGTAATTGCTGTAAATCTTTGAGGAGTTCCCTCGACTGTCTTTCGGCTCCATCATCAGACCGACTCCAAACCTTCATTAAATAGTATCTTATTTAAAATATTTAATGAAAAGAAATAAACAAACTCATTATTCGCCACTACGATTTTCGAAGGTTCCCCTCGATTTCACTGGGATGCCATCATCAGATCCTGGTTTCCTTATCATGGTGCCCTTGGCATATCTCCTTTCCAAAAAAAAAGAACCATGAAAATCGGTTCATAAACGACGAAATTATCCGCGAATACACATATTTTTGAAGTCAGTAAAAAAACGATGTCTTGAGAAAAAATAACTTACTACTTCTGACCTCTAATTTTTTGTGGACGTGTAAAATATATTTTTTTACATTGATACTCAAAAAGTATTTTCAGGCACTAGGTAGGATAGGTAAAAAATATTTATAACTGGCTGCTGCTTCGTTAGCGTGGTGTCCTACTAACCTATACCCTAACCTACCCTACCCTACCACTACTCTACTCTACCCTACCCAACCTTACCCTCGCAACTTTCTTAATTTTTTCTTTCACAAGAACCTTCTTCTGACAATAAAAAACACAACAAAAAAAGAATAAGCGAAATCGGTCCAGCCAAGGGAAATAGGGATTCATTTTTATATATATAGATATGACAATTTGGTAGCAAAATGGAGTACATACCCTGGCAACATCGCTGTCCATCATATCCTGGTTCCTGAGCCTGGCGTATTCGTCTGCGATCGTGTCAGACGCGTCCTGAGTCAACTTGGGCTTCATTAGTCTCGCTATGTGTATGTACTTGCGCATGAACTTGGTGCTGAGAATCTGGTCCTTCTTACTTCTCGTGTTTCCGTGGAGTAGGGGGTCGTATTTCTCGAATATTGTCTTTGCTGTGTCCTGTAAAATGTGTTTAGTTATGTAAGAAGACTTTTTTATGGGAGGATGACGGTATTCGTTAGTGTTTGTATGGTTATCAGGCTCGAAGGACCAATTTTAAGAGACGTTCTAATCCTACAATGAGCTTACGGTGAAGGAAAACATCGTGAGGAAACGTTAGAACGGTGGTAGGGTACTTTGTAGTTCCCATTTGGCTGGCTATGCTCAAGTTGAAAATCTGTCGCCAAGCACCTATCGGTGTTCCGACAGCTGCACTAGAGAGCCAATTCTTTCTAGGCTTTGGGTACTTACCACCTTCAGCCACATCACTTTTAGGTAGACTTTAGTGTCTGTATGGTTATCCGGCTCGAAGGACCAATTATAAGCTTCATGGGATTAATATTTACATTTCTGGGAAGAATTAAAATGAGTCAATACTCATAGTTGGCATCTTTTCGAAATCAATGTTCGTGTAGTCATGTTATACAACTTTCAATATGCCACCAGCTCTGAAATAGAAAGTAGGCGATCCTCTTGATGGTAAATATCCACTGTTGTTCATAATTTTCTAGCATAGAAATCGATTTATTGTTTACGCTAATAATATTGTAGTAAAATTACCTCAACTTCATCCTCATTGTCAGGATTATCTGTTGACAACATCTCCACTGACGAGCCCATCGGTAACACTTCGCCGTCTTGTTCTCTCGGATTCCTTCGTAAACAAAATTAATATGCATTTTTTTTAAATGTTGAGTTATTGGAGCCGATTCTGTTGTTTACTACTAAACTAATTTTAGTCTCACTATGTATCTTACACAGAACATAAGAAAAGGATGCACGAAATTTAATCCTGTCAAATTAGTCCAATGCTTGTTTTCAATATAAATTTAATCGCCATCTATCGCGGTTACGTCTAAATACCCGCAAATGAAGACGGCAAAGACTAATTTGACAGCTTGAAATATGTTCTATCCTTTTTAATACTGTTTGTAAGAAAGAGATGTGATGTGACTAAAATTAGTTAGTGCGATTTACAACAGAATCGGCACCATTGCTGTCCTGTGTTTAGTTTAATTAAGCTTGGTATTTTCCATGAATAATTGACAAGCTCCAACTTTTTGAATATTTACTAATAATTGTAAAATTATCTGTTAAAATCTCACCATAGAATATGACGTCATGGCCTAGCTAGGGTGGTAAGCTACAAATACTCATATATTACCTGTATCGATGCATCCTGAGCACATGTTCCGAGATCATGTTGTCGTGATCCGCGTCCGCGATGTCCAGCATCACGAACAACAAGTCGAAACGAGACAACAGCGAGTCTTGCAGACCGATGTTCTCCATCGGAGTCTTATACTGGTCATACTGTTGGGAGAAAATGATCATGATAACATTTGTAGCGGGTGATATATGTCGATAACATCTATCGGTTATATAGTTCACACTCCAATGTATAGATGGCGCCACAAGATCCTACATCGCGCTAACAAAGTTTCCTTGGCATTCTGTATACAACATGGTCACTATAAAGCGGGCACCAGAGGGTGGATGCTGCATGATTACTCACGCTGCGTCACGTATAAATTAATTTTAATCTTCAGCCTAAACACTAACTTTGAAGATCCTAACTTCGAAACTGACGGACTTTGATACAAACTTTCATCCCCTATTTTACCCTCTTAAGGAGTGGAATTTCAAAAAACCCTTTCTTAGTGGATACCTACATTTCACATAGAGTATACCCTCTAAATTTCATGTCCCTAGGACCAGTGGTTTAGGCTGTGTGTTGATATATCAGTCAGTCAGTCAGGACTTTGAGATTTATATATATAATTTGCAAGATTGTACTCCTGTACTATACACTGAACTTAATAAAGCTGTTCGGAGGAATTCTGTCCCCCATATTACAGATTTATTTCTAGCTTGGGAGACAGAAGCCTCATCAAACGTTGTAAAATACCCTTACCTTACTTAATTTTCACTTTGTAATTGTACATAAAACTGTGGTAGGCCTGTATAAATAAATTATTATTAAACTTAAAACTAAGAAGAGTAAAGTAGGTGGTAAAAAAGCCAAACATAGTCAGATTGTCCAAAAAATATTTAAAGAATGTAAACTTGCTGAGTTTCTTGCCGGATTCTTCTCAGTTGAACCGGTGGTAACTTCAGTAAATGTGACCTTCATAAGTGCCCTTCTGGGGCCTGAATTGAATGAATGGCTGTGAGTTTGGCAACTCACCCGTCCATAGACGGGATTGGCGGCGGCCAGCACGGAGCAGCGCGCGTTGAGCGTGGCGTGCACGCCCGCCTTGGCGATGGTGACGCGCCCCTGCTCCATCACCTCGTGGATACTGTTTGGTGGTGTGGTAGGCAACTCAGACTCACCCGTCCATAGACGGGATTGGCGGCGGCCAGCACGGAGCAGCGCGCGTTGAGCGTGGCGTGCACGCCCGCCTTGGCGATGGTGACGCGCCCCTGCTCCATCACCTCGTGGATACTGTTTGGTGGTGTGGTAGGCAACTCAGACTCACCCGTCCATAGACGGGATTGGCGGCGGCCAGCACGGAGCAGCGCGCGTTGAGCGTGGCGTGCACGCCCGCCTTGGCGATGGTGACGCGCCCCTGCTCCATCACCTCGTGGATACTGTTTGGTGGTGTGGTAGGCAACTCAGACTCACCCGTCCATAGACGGGATTGGCGGCGGCCAGCACGGAGCAGCGCGCGTTGAGCGTGGCGTGCACGCCCGCCTTGGCGATGGTGACGCGCCCCTGCTCCATCACCTCGTGGATACTGTTTGGTGGTGTGGTAGGCAACTCAGACTCACCCGTCCATAGACGGGATTGGCGGCGGCCAGCACGGAGCAGCGCGCGTTGAGCGTGGCGTGCACGCCCGCCTTGGCGATGGTGACGCGCCCCTGCTCCATCACCTCGTGGATACTGTTTGGTGGTGTGGTAGGCAACTCAGACTCACCCGTCCATAGACGGGATTGGCGGCGGCCAGCACGGAGCAGCGCGCGTTGAGCGTGGCGTGCACGCCCGCCTTGGCGATGGTGACGCGCCCCTGCTCCATCACCTCGTGGATACTGTTTGGTGGTGTGGTAGGCAACTCAGACTCACCCGTCCATAGACGGGATTGGCGGCGGCCAGCACGGAGCAGCGCGCGTTGAGCGTGGCGTGCACGCCCGCCTTGGCGATGGTGACGCGCCCCTGCTCCATCACCTCGTGGATACTGTTTGGTGGTGTGGTAGGCAACTCAGACTCACCCGTCCATAGACGGGATTGGCGGCGGCCAGCACGGAGCAGCGCGCGTTGAGCGTGGCGTGCACGCCCGCCTTGGCGATGGTGACGCGCCCCTGCTCCATCACCTCGTGGATACTGTTTGGTGGTGTGGTAGGCAACTCAGACTCACCCGTCCATAGACGGGATTGGCGGCGGCCAGCACGGAGCAGCGCGCGTTGAGCGTGGCGTGCACGCCCGCCTTGGCGATGGTGACGCGCCCCTGCTCCATCACCTCGTGGATGGCGGTGCGGTCCACGTCCGACATCTTGTCGAACTCGTCGATGCACACCACGCCGCGGTCCGCCAGCACCATGGCGCCGGCCTCCAGTCTGAACCACACCACGAACACTTACATTATCACACCCAAACAACATATCTGGAAAACATCTGCTTAAGACGACCTACAACAAATTACGGAAAAAACAATATTTTGTTCGAAGGAGCAAAATTTTATAATAAATAAACTAGCCCTGCACGACTTCATTCGCGTGGTGCTACCCTACCCTACCCTATCCAGGGCGTCACCCAAACGCATACAAAATATTCGCTCAGATGGCGCTGCAATCACCTTACACCCATGTGACGGTAGCGAAACGGCCAAGCCACATATTTTGACTAAGGTGTAGTTTGTGAAGTTAGGGCTTGTAGAGTTAGGGCGTGTAGAGTTATAAGGTTGGCTCTACATGAGATCTGATAACTTTTTGACAGTGCGAGCCATATGGTCTCGTCTTGGCTACATTTTACATGAAAATGTTTTTGATGGGATTCATAGAATTTCATAGTTAACGCAAACGCATTAGTAAGCGTTTATTAACGTCAACTCTTTACATTCGGGGTACAGCGCTGGTTTCCAGCTTGGACCCGTTGTAGCCTGCAAGCAATAATGAGAGCTACCTTCTATCCCCAGTCTCCGGGTCAGTAGTGACGGCGGCAGTGAGCCCCACGCCGGAGGACCCTCGGCCCGTGGTGGTGATGGCGCGCGGCGCCGTCTGCAGCACGTAGCGGAGCAGCTGGGACTTCGCCACGGACGGGTCGCCGATCAGAAGCACGTTGATGTCACTGCACAACCAAACACGGACATTTAACACAGACTGCAACTTTATAAGTCGCAGGTCCGGCCTCATAGTACTGCTGTCATCTATGGGTGGGAGCACCTGGATACCAGCTTGGGCCTTTAGACTTGGTTCAGCTTGGACTTGGGGTTTGCCGACCCTGAAGAAATCTCTTCACACACTTTTTGAAGAACCCCATGCTGTACTCCAATGGCAAAACCACGGCGGGAGCTCATTCAACAGTCTGAGCGTCCGCGGAAGAAAACTCCTCTTAGCACGCACAGTTTAAACAATTCGAATATGATCAAAACTTATTGCCACAAAGTTACGTAATCGTCCCACTGGACTCCTACAAATGAAAATCAGACTAGATTTATGAAAACAGTAACTCACCCTCTAAGTCTTGTGCCATTAGGCAAGATCTTCTCCATGCCACCAAGCAGCAAGCAGAGAATAGCTTTTTTAATATAATCATGTCCGTGTATAGACGGTGCCAGTGACTTGCTCATTAGCTCAAACATGTCCACGGTGGCCCGCTTGGCTAGCCTCTTGCAAAGCTTAACGTCTTCTAATGTGATATTCATGTTCATGTCCTTGTTAATTTGTGTTATGTTGTTCGCTATGAGGATTGTTCTGGAAGGAATTTTGTTGGTTAACATAAAATTTTATATACCTTATTAATATATCGTGTACTAGCTGCACGGCGCGACTTTGTTCGCGTAGTGTCTTATCCTACCCTACCTACCCCTTTTTTATGATACTGCTATTCGAGGTGAAGACGAATCCAACAAATCAAAGATCATGAAAATCGGTCCAGCCTTTCTAGAGTTATAAATATATAGGTGTAACTAACATGACTTTACTTCATATAATATAGATATTTATAAGTCCAGTACACATAAGAATTTGTAAGTCAAATAATGAATTTAAGAAAATCCTCAAAAGTTCTTGGGATTTACATGTTAAAACAAACATACTTCTTCAGCATTCTTTTTGAAGAACACATAGTTTGATAGGCGTACCTGAAAGTTCCAGCAGTAAAACTCCCCTGCTTAGACGGCAAACACCTATAGTTCCCTACGACCTGCACCCTGTCTCCAGGCTTGCACTTATCCACCAGGTCATCGTCACAGATGACGTCGACGCTGCGCGGGAGCTGGCCGGCGGGCGCTCGTTCAGGCATCTCTTGCACCGTGATGGTCTGGTGGTCTTTGTAGCGGGAGAGACCGTACTCTGTCTCAAGGGGGTTGCCTTCATCATCCTGTTGAGATAGTTGTTGTAAGCATTCATGTGGTTCAGGAGAATTAAAATACTGTTGGTGCATTAACTTATCATTCAACAGAGATAGTGCTATAAAGAAACTGTTTTACAAAAAACTTAAACCAACTTCAAAGTACACTAAAAAGTAATGAAACACAACGGAATTGAGAACCTCCTCCTTTTTTTTTATTCGGTTAAAAACATGCTGAATAAAGCAAATATGGATTGCGAATCCAATTCAGGAAGCAGAAGTTGTTGGGAAGAAGAACAAACATTTTGCATTTTAATATTAGTAGGGATATCCCCATTTTAACTTTGTCCCATATTTGCTCCACTCCACTCCTTTACCCAATAAGATAAAGAAGTAATGCACTAAAACTCAAAACTCATTTATTCAGATTAGTCCCTGGCAAAGCACTTATGAACTTTACAATTGACTCTACCTCCTCAGCCAGCCTCAGATGGTTTACACTTTACGTGACTATGTTTTCTAGAAATAAGCACAAACTTGCTGTACCTTTACTTCGGCTCAGCAGTCCTTAACTCTTTCAATGGGCAATGTATATGTTTCTATAATAAAGTACCCACAGAAATCCAAGAGCTACCTATACATAGATTCAAAAAGATAGTAAAACAGAAGTTATGCAAGAAAGGGTACTATAACGTTTCTGATTTTGTAATGACAAAAATGCATTTGAATTAATTGTTCGCTTCGCAGGCTATTGTTATATATATTTTGTAAATTGTAATACTTGTAAGTACACATTTAAAAAAAAAGACTTGCTGGGTTTCTTGCATCTTCTCAGGAGTCTTCTCAGTTCAAGTTGTATTTGGAACCGGTGTAGAGTCATTTGTTAACGTTCATAAGTGCCTTATCAGGGCCTAAATTGAATAAATGCTTTTTGCATTTGGTGAGCATTAAGAGCTCTCAAAAAGGCAAGTAAATCAGTCAAACCAGTTCGTCAAAGATCTAGTCTCTCAGATTCTTCAGGAATAGTATTCTACTATAAAAAGTTCTTAATACAAACCTTAGTAGGATAGATAGCAGTTGTGGGGAATGCTTCAAAAGACGTCAGGTCAGTGTATTTACGTTCCATCACCTTCTTTGTGGTAGGACAGTAATGGACACTGCGGACTACCTTGGGTCTTACTAGTGATACTCTGGTCACTATACCTTCTACACATATTAGATTGCCTAGATACCTGAAAAATAAATATTTATTTTTTATGTTAAATGAGCTTGCGATTGGCCTTCCACTGACCCCATGAGGAGTTATGACGGACGCAGAGGATGTAGCACGCTAACCCAGAAAAAGTCTATTACTCTGGCCTTGAATACATCTACCCCCTTACTCATAAAGAGCTATTTAAATAATACACTGATTAAACGGTCATGTAAATAATGTCAAATTATATGACAATAGTGACATTATTTACGTGACCCTTTAAACAGTTTAATAGTTAAATAACGTTTTATGAGTAAGGGGGTTAATATTTAAAATATTAGGTTTTTTAGAAGGCTGCATTTATATTTTCACTTGAAATAATTTGTCATTATTTTGAACCCATATCCCACTGAAGGTAAATGGCCTCACCTTCTTTTACCAGCAAACAAATAATAAACCTAAAGAATTAAAAAATATAAAATAAAACAAGTAATAAAGCTAAAATCTCACCGAGAAGTCAAACTCCTTGGAGTAACATGCTTATTTCCAAAACTTCCAGAGAAGGCAACAAAGAACTCCTCCTGTTCCTTAGCGTATGTAGGATCTATAGACGATACATACTCTTTCAGAGCTTTCTGGAATGCTATCTGTTCTTCAAACGCATTCTCAAGAAGATTTTTTGCCCTGTCTGGACGTTTCCGCCTCAGGTCGTTCACATTTACAACTAACCGCTTCGATTTATCCTCGATCATCTGCTTGACTTTCTCCATATATATGCCTTGGTCTTCCTGTGTGAGATATAGTTGTATGAAAAGGAAAAGATCTTCTTAAAATTGGAATATAAAAAATTAGGTTAGAACATACCTCATCGTCAAGAAACTCCAAGTATTCTCTCTGTAAGTCCCGGAGACGCTGGTCAAAGTCTCCGTCTTCCATTTTTTATCACTGAAATGTGAAGTGAAGTAAAATATAAAATATACGAAATAAAACTAAACAGCGGTTATATTTTGTTGTGTGTTTGACACTTGACTTTTGTTTGTGATGTTTTGGCGCCAAATTAGTTAGGGTAGTGAGTGAAGTGAGACTAGTGAGTACGCGTAGATAGTTAGGCAAAGAGTATAGTAATATATGTAGTTAAGGTACCTAGTGAGAGCGTAGAGTGAAGATACGTTTCTCTGTCTACGAGTGAGAGTGAATGAGTGAGAAATTCTCGTTTGTATTCCCATTTCCCCTTGAGAATACAAACGAGTCCACTCTTGGTCCGCACTTTGTAATAGTCGAGTACTAAAGGTGAACGCACACTTATCCGAGACGAACGCATCGAACGAAACGAATTTTAGAATTCTGAATATGAAATCCTATCCAGCTTCTGACGATTCGACGCGGGCAAGTGTGAGCTTTCATAATATTTCATATTATACAGAATTCTAAAATTCGTTTCGTTCGATGCGTTCGACGCGTTCGGTTTAATAATATAAAAAGCGGATATTCCTTTTTGCGAGTCAACTTATAAAAGACTAGCTGCCCGGCGCGCCTTCGTTCGTGTGGTGTCCCTACTCTACTTCTCACCATTTACACTTTCCCTGGAATTCCACAAATATTTTAAAATCAAAATAATTCAAATCGGTCTAGCCGTTCTCGACTTTTAGCGAGACTAACGAACAGCAATTCATGTTTATATATTATATAGATATAGATACACGGAGTCCTAGCGCATTATTAATTCAGATTTTAATTAAATTCTCAAATGTTCTGTTTTAAATACTGTGAGCGCGTTCACGAGCGTTCCGAATTGTTGACAGCCACATCAGCTGTCAGCTGTCATTAACGTGATATAATATAACTCGGTACAATACGCAAATAATTGCTGTGTGTGACGTAAACCTTTCGTAATGAGGATTATTTATGTTACCTCTGGTCAAAATACCTGTAAAATCGTGTTATCGAATTATCAATAGTTAGACAGGTATTTTCGGCATAGAGGTATTTTATGAAAACTCCTCATTCTAGCTAGCCATAGCCAGTAGCCATCCAGGAGCCAGTAGCCAATTATCATGTTGACAGATAACATAGCCGTGGCTATTTTGTGAATAGCCGTTTTTTGGCTAGTTATATGAATAGCTACCCAACTCTGCGTGAGCGATAATATCCAATTCGGTATTGTTCGGAATGTAGCCTCGGAATCCTCGTATTTATAGTTGTAAAATACAAAAATTATCAATCTCCATCGGAAAATCACACTGACGAGGACTTTACATGGCTTATTAAAACGTATACGAAGTGTTTCAAATATGTCAGACCACAATTCGAATTCTAACCATTCTCCGCCACACAACAACAAGAAAGAAGCTGAACAGAATGATCGGAAAAAGTTGAAGATCCTCGCCTTCCATGGGTACAGGCAGAACGGCGCTGTGTTCAGGGGAAAGATTGGGTCTTTCCGCAAAGCTGTGACGAAATACGCGCAGCTTACATTCGTATCGGCTCCACATAAAGTAGTTAATGAGGATGGCGGCGGTGAAGAAGGTTTGTTATTATAACCTGTGCTACTAACCTGTATGTATCCTCCAATATAGATAGATAGATAGATAACTCTTTATTGTACACCAGAAAAAACAGTTAACAAAACAGGAAGAAAAGAACATAATATTAATAACTGTACAATGGGCGGTCTTATCGCTAAAGAGCGATCTCTTCCAGACAACCTTAGGATGGAGAGGAATTTATAAACATTATAAGACGGTGGTGTCATTTTATGATAAAAAATAGATAGTAAATCAATAAATAAAAACGAATAATAATTAAATACCTACATATTAAAATATATATTATGTAATTACAATAAAAATATAATTAAAATTATATAAATAATGTATAAATAAAATAAATACCAATAATATAAACTAAACAACTCAAAATAAATTTAAACATACTTGGCAATATGTAAAGAAAAATATATTAGCAGCTGCAAGAAAGATACAATTTTTTCACGTGAGCTTTAAAAATATCGAGTGACGGTGCCCTCTTTATTGATACTGGCAACGCATTCCAGAGGTGAACTGCTTGGACTGTAAATGATTTATTATAAAAAGAGGTCACGTGAAGGTGTTTTCAAAATAAGATTTTCTGATGACCTGAGTGACTGAAGGAAATCAAAACGTTCCTTAAGATAGCGGGGGGAGGAAGGATTAAACAGTATAGTATGAAGAAGAGAAAGTATATGAGTATTCCGGCGAAGGCGTATAGGAAGCCACTTGAGTTTAGCGCGATATTGGGAGACATGATCATATTTGCGCAGGCCAAATATAAATCTTATGCAGAAATTTTGAAGTCGCTCAAGTTTATTTAGCTGGTCCTCCGTGAGATCCAGATAGCCCAGATAGCAAGCAGCGTAGTCTACATATAATCCAATCAATATACATATAATCCAAATATATCCGCCCTTAAGACTATTCTCTGACCAGACCACTTTAAATTCAATTCAATTCAAAATCATTTATTCAAATAGACCTTCGCAGACACTTATGAAAAGTCTGACTCTTAATACCGGTTCGGAAGGTTACATTTGCTGAGAAGAGCCGGCAATAAACTCAGACTATGACGCATAAATATGCACGCGTAAATGCATAGAACAAGCAGAAATATTAATTTACACAAATGTTTGACCCCGGTGGATGGAAAGGAAACTTCTTCAGACTATGCTGTGGCAGTCCGAGCCATTCATTATGTTACTACGCCTATAATAGTTATACTAAATTTCTTATCCCAGATTCTCGTTCCTGGTGGTTCAATGCAGAAGACAACACATTTAGTGGTAAATGCCTCGGTGGTCCGGCCATTGGCTTTGAAGAAACTTTGAGGCTGGTGGAGAAGATTGTTACGGAGCATGGGCCATTTGATGGTTTGATGGGCTTCTCACAGGGTGCTTGCCTTGTGGGACTGCTGTGTTCTATGCAGCATAAAGGATGTAATTATATCTTTATTTTATCAACTTACTTTTGAAAAGGTAATGTAGTGATGTATAGATGATATACAAGAGATAATGTGACTGTTCTTATGCTTGATATTCCTTGGCTTTCTTGATGTATGCTATGGAGAAATAGTATTTAAATCTTGAGTATATATAGATTGAACTATTTGTTATCGTTCAGAATGTCATGACAGAGTCTTCTACTTCAACTATTAAGCTATACCATAATTATTTATATTTCAGATCTCCCATACACATTCAAATTTGCAATATTTGCATCTGGTTTCCGGTCAGGGAGCTTAGTTCACAAAGGTTTCTATGATGAGGAGATCACCCTGCCTTCATTACATGTGTATGGAGAAAGTGACTCTATCATACCTAAAGGTAATTTAGTGGGCTATGTAACATGATGAACCTTTACCCAGTAGGTGATTTAAAAAATTTAAGATGAAAATATAATTAAGATTTTTAATCTGATTACAAATATGTACCAAGTTTACCTATTTTCTCCAACCTGTATAAGAAAATTTCACGTCTGGGATATTTTTTTTTACAGAAATGAGTGAATCCCTCATCAGTTTATTCATAAAGCCTGTAGTAGCTGAACATTCCGGCGGACATTATGTAGCTTGTTCCGGTGCAATCAAAGATGCATACCAGGACTTCCTACATGATCAGTATCAAGATATATTTGGAGAGCACAACAAAGAGGATAGAACAAATTCTTAGTACTAAATGAATACTTATAAGTTTTGCATGTAAATTGCCTTGATAATGATTATTATGACTGGATTATTGAGTTTTTGCGCTCTGGCAGCGTCTTGTTTAAACATTAGGAGGAAGTCCTAAATAAAGTGTTGACGAGTATTTTTTTTGTTGTTTCCTGTCTTCCATAATATCTTCAAACCTTCTTCTGTAAAAGGATGAATAAAAGTCACTTCTTGCGCCTGGAAACAACTTTAGTTCTCTTGGTAGTTTGTGCTGGAAACCACTGGAAACCAATAATAAAAGAAAAAAAAGCACTATTGCGTTCCATAACTCCGTCCATTTATTTATTCTCTTTAGCATGACCCATGTGTGAAGAGAATAGTGCTATAATTTTACATACGTGCAAGAGAGAAAGGAATCCTCATTATTTATTTCACCACAGATGTCATTCATCACTCAACCGACGCTGTCAAAATTGATAAGACAAATCAAATTTAGGCTGTATGGCTCAGACCTTTGCCTGCCTTTTGGCGAATATTATAAACAACAATGATAAGACAAATCGATGTGGGGAGGTTATGTTGATAAAAACATGAGAGCTTATAATGAATTAGTTTACTTTAATTAAATGAATGAATATAAAATGTGGCGACGATATTTAATGTGGTTTGCCCAAGAGCATGTGGATTTTCGTCACGCTGTATGTTTAAATGCTTCTTTTTCTACAGATTTGTAAATGTAAAAAATATCTAATATTCTAAAATAATTAAACACGTTTCTTACAGGAAATGTATAGTATAATATCTCTTTTCAATATACAAATCAGATTCATAGAGAAACCCTGCATAAATAAGCCTTACTGGATAGTTGAACTACCAACAGAAGAGTGTGCAAAAAAAATCGCATCAAGGTCTGTTTTAGTTAAAAACTGCATAGAACTGTGGTCCAGAGCGAAAACTATAACACAGTTACATGAAAACTTGACTGTCTCGCTTAAGAATAACACTGGGAGTTGGATAAAACCTGAAGGACCTGATAATGATATCAGTGATACACACATTTGTCCAAAAGAGTTGATACAAGCATGTTGTAGCATGAAGAAGTCATTTAAAATAGAAGTGGAGACTTTCTGTAAACATTTCACTATGAAAGAGAAGGTGGAAAAGATTGAGGTATGTTGATATAATAATATTTTATTGAATAGGTCAAGTCAAATTTAATTTACCTTTGTACTGTAAAAAAGTATTAACCCCTCGGCTATGAAGGTTTGTCAACAAACCACATATAAAAGATTGAGTCCAAGGAACTGCTATTCATCAGGTGTACAGTAATTACAGTAACATGTGTACAATAATGATTATTTCTGTATTGCATTTTTTTTTTATACTGCTAAGCTGGTAGACAAGCATACGGCCCGCCTGATGGTAAGCAGTTTCCGTAGCCTAACTATGGCGTAACCTAAGCATCCGCGGAAGAAAGCTCCTGTGAGCCCGCACAGTTCAAAACAATTCTGGTTTCAATGTGTGAGGATGGATTCCCCGTCAATGGCGCGAGTTGCTATGGTGCATTGTTTGCACATAAGAGATTATAGTGACACTTGTTGCTATGTGTTTCAAGATATGTATGCTAATATTCTTAATTCAATAGCATACATAATTAAATGACAATATATGAAGAGTAATAAAATTAAAAAAATGAGTAAGCACTGAGATTTTGAATGAAACAAATCTTAATAATTTGATTAATGTTCAGTTATTTTGATCCCAGTTCAAACTGGTGGTAACTTGACTTTTAAGCTTTGACCTTCATAAGTGGGCACTTAACAAAGCCATGGTGTTGATTCTGATCTCTTTCTGAAAATCATTTTCGAAAAAGGATACAACATATTTAAAGCCGTCAAATTAGTCTTTGTCATCTTCATTTGTGGGTATTTAGACATAACCGCGATAGATAGTAACTAAATTTATTTTGAAAACTACAAGGAGTAATTAGACAGGACTAAATTTCTAACATCCTTTTTTATGTTCTTTGTTAGAAAGAGACATAGTGAGACTTGAATAAATCAACTCTTTTTCAGGGTTTCAGTTACTTGCCCATGGAGGGCCCGGTGAAACTGAACAAACCAGATATTAAACTAGCCTATTTGGAATTCTATGGTGTGGACCCTAATAATGTACCCGAAGAACCACATGATGTTTTCTTTGGAAGATGGGTAAGTGCCAAAATGTTGTATCATCATCATCATCATATCAGCCCATGGATGTCCACTGCTGAACATAGGCCTCCCCCATTGATTTCCACTTTGAACAGTTCTGGCCGCTTGCATCCAACGGTGCCCAGCGACTCTGACTGCACAACACAACACAACACAACAGGTCGTCGGTCCACCTGGTGGAAGGTTGTCCCGCTCGGCGCTTCCCAGCAGTAAATGTTGTATAGAGAGTAAAAAACCATAATATGTATTTAAAGAGATGCAGATGAGGGGATTTAGTCTTATGCAAGAAATCTGTAACATCTTCTAACTCAGACTGACTGACAGACAATGCACAGCCTTTGATGGACCTTGAGATTTGAAATTAGTACGAAATATTACTTGAACGGGCCGGTTGGCGTGGTTGGTAAGACCCTTAACCCACGCTGTGGGTTGTGGGTTTGATTCCCATCGAGGACATGCATTTGTGTGCATGAACATGTCTGTATGTCCTGAGTCTGGGTGAGGTTAGATGCATGGGGTTATCCAAAAGACATACCCTGGTGTTGCAAGCATCTATATGGTATGGTAACTTCTTACCATGAGGTGGGTGAGGTGGGTCATATGCTTGTTTGTTGACGTCTGAGGTAACGTTAAACATATCAACCAACAGATAGCGGACGGACAACGCGACTTAATCCAAGTTCACTCGCTGAAGAAGCGGCAGTTCATCGGCAACACGAGCATGGACGCGCAGCTCGCGCTCATCATGGCCAATCAGGCGCAAGTGCGGGACTGTGACATCATACTTGACCCATTTGTGGGCTCTGGATCGCTGTTGGTCGCCGCTGCACATTTTGGAGGTATAGTTGGCTATGTGACATAAAATTTATACTTAAAGAACATTTATAAGACAGCATCAATCTGAAAGTCAATATCATATTGGTCAGGTATGAGACTTGCATGAAAAATTTGCTTATTTCTGTGCTTGGCCGCCATTTAGTGATGTGGGAACTGGCTCTCACAGGTAGGCGCTTGGCGACAGATTTTCAAATTGAGGGTGGTAGCCAGCCAGGAGGGTACTACAAGGTATCCTACCACCGCGCTATGGTTTCGGAAAAGGTCAAGCTCATTGTAGGATTCGAACCCGGGACCTTCACGGCATTCGATGCCTATACCACTAAGCTATCATCGCCTTAAAGGATTTGGTGATTATAAATTGTTTTGACATCTGTAGATGGTAGATGGAGGAATTAAACAAGTTTTTGATTATTATATGTTACTAAAGTGATTGCGCCTAGAAAATGATTTGCCACGCGGTCGTCTACGGTGCGGAGGCTTATATAGACTTGGGTCACTCCCCCTCCACGCTTCCTCTCTACCCCTACGACACCTCTGAATGCGTTCACGTTAATAAAATGCTATTTATTAACAAAATAGGTAAGTACATACATAATGCACAGGAACTTTACAATTTTTACATACGTTATACAATTCATAGATATAGATATTTCCTACAGGTGTGTTTGCCAAATTCAGCCCTATAGATTTATACTACTTACGTAGCAAACAAGCATACGGCCCGCCTGATGGTAAGCGGTTGCCGTAGCCTATGGACGCTTGCAACACCAGGGGTATTACTCGCGCGTTGTCGTTGAGTGGTGGTACTAACCCTCGCGTCGCTAACAACATGAATGTTTTTGTTGTCAGCCCACGTGTGGGGCGCCGACATAGACTACATGATGGTGCACTCGCGGACGAGGCCCACGCGCGTCGGACAAAAGGTAACAGTGTATGTATTACATTACGAGGGCTAAGGTGATCCTGCAAAAAAAACAGTATTATAAAATGAAGTATTTTTGGAAAGACCCGACTGAAGCTTCCGCCCAAATGGCCAGAAGTTTTGGCCGATGCTGAAGCTTTATAAATAAATAAATATCCTGGGACGTTACTCACACACGGAAATTTTAATTGAACGAATTATTAGTAATGCTCCAGAGGTATTACTTTTGACACGTTACAAGTAAATTTAAATCAGACTTTAAAATATATATATATATATATATATTATTTCGGCAACTTCTAGTCAGTTTTAGCCAATCTTGTTCACAAGGTTGTGGTCATAGCTGATTAATCGGCTTCGGCTTTGGCCAGAAACCGACCTATGGATCGGATACTAATATTTTTGTGCTTGTTGCCAACTTTTACTTTTTGCCACCACTTTGGTACTGCTTACAATAATAGCGCTAGGAGCGCGATCTAACGCGAATATAACGCGATCGCCGTACGCGCCTCTTTCAGATCTTCGCACACCCCAGCTGTGGTGTACGTTTGTAGATCCTGTACGTACGAACGCCGCTTTCAGTCTCTCGATAAACATACAAATTCAAATTCAAAAATTCTTTATTCAATATACTAGTCCCTAATAAGGCACTTACGAACTGTTATGAGCCTTGAGGCGAATAGGTTTTTAAAAAAAAACTATTATGTTCAGTTGTTAAAACAGCCGTCTAGTATGGATGGAAGATGGGGTGAGACTGACTGGAATGAATGGACTAGCTACTAACTATTGCGAGAAAATGCTGAGTGGACAGAAAAGGACCATAGTATGCAAAAGGGGATGCATTGCCAATATATAACACCTCCCTGGGATAGACTAAACTTCGGGGTTGAAAATTCGAAGTTTAGGAAGAGATATAAATTAAGTGTTTATTCTAATACTTGGAGATGGAACATTTTCCTTAATCGGATGATGTTTACTAATCTTTACAGGGATGACAGGGTCAGGATTAGGAGTCTGAACTACAGGAGAGTTTATTGGAACTGATCGGGAAAAACTGACAAAGTGACGGGATAGACGGCTGTGCGATTTAATATATAAGAACAGTTTAATAGAACAATAAAGAGAGATTATACAAATTACTAAAATTAATATAACTGAGTAATGAGTCTCGTATTTGATTATTTGATGTTGATTTAAAATTTTATCAGCTTCATCTGACATTGATTTTAATTTTGATTTTGTTTCCATTGTGAAAATATCCAAATCGATGTTTTGTAATTTGATACGAGGTTCATTACCTATTTCTAATTTAAACTTATCTAAGGTACAACAAGAATCGTTTATTATATTAAAATCAGAGTGGGATACAGTGACGTTAATTTTTATATTACTGAATTTAGGTATTAATTTGGTACTTTTGCAATATGCAATACAATTGTTTGGAATGTTTAAAATTCCTGTTCCGATTATATTTATTTCTAAACCTTTCTGACCGGGACATTCGATATATAGCTTATTACTCTGGGATTGAACAAATATCCAATTATTATTAAAGAGTGGTTTCCATAGATCTAAATTTCCGTAAATAAAATCAGTTTGACACTGCACTGGTAGGGCACTTATCACTTTCGACATTAACTCACTTTCACAGCTGGGAGTTGCACTAGTAGGGAACACGGTCATGACGTCACAGATGTGTTGACGGTTTGTTATCACTCTGCATTCTTTCAGTGATTCAAGATTACAATACTCAGATTTATCTTTGGTCATTGCGATGTATTTACTACTAGGAATTATAAAACTAAATGAGTTCGGTTTTACACTGTTATGTGGAGTAGGTAGTGCTATAGTATGAAACAGATTGAATTCCTTAGGTGATACTAAAGGTATTCTTAGAATGAAAATAATTTTGTTATTTAAACTGTAACAAACAACGCTGGATATGTTCATCAATATATGAATATGACTTAATTCTAAACTAACAGGTAATTTCAAATCTGCAGGTATGTGTCTGTAGTTATCGACAAGCTCTTGATACAATTGCGTGGGGGGTAATACGGACGGGTGAAGAATGTTTTGACTACTAAACATGATAGCGTTTGTTATGTCTTCTAATTGAAACGATAAGGCAAGTATGGATGCTTCTAAACTATTTAAGATTGAATTAATATTAGTTTTTATATTCAAATCGTTTGTAATTAATGACACATTTTTAATTTTCTCAGAGAGGTTGTCGATAGCTTCATTAAGCCTGGCTTCATTAATTTTTATATTATATAAAGTATTATTAAATTTGGATAAAGTGGAAGTTGTAATTAAAATATTTTCTTTCATTAATGAACCCAGCCTTTTTTCATTATTTTGAACACTTCGTATGGCATTGTCATATCTGACAGCATCGTCCTCGTCTAGAGTCCCAAAGATAGTTTTGGATAGGGTACCTATACCTCCTATCCATGCGCTACGTTTGAATCTGTTGTTATTTATAAGATGAGCAATGGAGGAGTATTCGGTAATAATATCATTATACCTAACTGTGAGTGGTTCTAATGTGTTATGACATTCTAAATTACTTGGGTTTTCAATTTGGATTTGACTGCATATGAAACGTATAGTGCCTAATATTGAGTTAATATTTTGAATATGGGGTCCAATGTAAGAAATATCGAATGGGGTAACTATATCTAGGTGCCCAATATTAATTTTAAGTTCGCCAATTGGATCAAAGTAAACACCGGAGCTCGAGTTGATTGGTTGGACATATTCTTGTTGACCTTGGGCCAGTACGCTGCTGTAATGAAAAGACATCTAAATTACTACTAAGCTTAGTTATCCTAACTTAATGTAAACTGTTCACGACTATACCTACCTACTAACATGCCTTAATCGTCCCTCAACCCGCACATAACACATTGTGCTATGTATGCCTGCCCATTCCATTGTAAATAAAGATTTTTATTATATACCTACTTTACATAGGCTAAGTTCGAACAAATATTATTGCTATTGAATACTTTAAGGCGTTTAGGTTATTGTTTTAGATGTAAGTAAATAAGTAGGCATTTATTGTTTTATAGTTATTTCATATTGTATTTGATTAGACATAAGTTATTTTTAATAAAGAATTTGGATAGGGCTCTCCCTACGGTATTGCCACTTTTCAGTATCAAACCGTTGCCATAGCAACCGTTTGTATCTTGTTATATTAGTAATAATAATAATAATATTTCACAATGCGCACTTGTAAATCTGACATAGGCATGCGCAAAGACTAAAATTACAATATAAACAGCGCAGTCAGGCCTGCTCGGCACTCATTTCTCTACGCACTCTCCTTACAAGAACAAGTCAGAAAGAGGCAATACTGCAGTACCAGTTTCAAGATTGTTCCACCGCACAAATCGAGTTTCATTTCAAGCTGTTCCTACCCGTCCAGACCTCTACTCCTGGTAGGGTTCGTCAACAGCGTTTGGTCCATCGACGTCGGATAGAAGAAAAAATCAAGAATCAGTGCAAGAAGCTTCGGTATTCTTCCGCTTCGGTTCGTCGGGCTTGTTAGCAGCGAACATTGGAAGATCGGGGCAGACTGTGCAAGCTGTGGGTTCTCAAGGGCATTGGGATTGGCGCGGTTCGAGGGGCAGGCAACGGCCACGAACGTTGGGTTCGAGGGGCAAGCTACAGCCACGAACGCAAATCGGTGCCCAGCGGCGAGACTACACAGCGGGTATCATCGAGACTACTGCAGCGTGTGGACGACACGGCGTGTATCATCGAGACCACTGCAGCGTGTGAACGACACGGCGGGTATCGTCGTGACCACTGCAGCGAGTGAACAACACGGCCGGTCGAGACTTCGGATTCACCGAGGAAGAGTGGCGGACACAGTCAAACGTCTTTGTTTCTTACGCGGTGCGCCCGCGGCTCACGGTCTACCACCTAACGGTGCCAAACGGTAGAGTGAGTTAACGCCTGTTGGCGGGAGTAGTGGACCGGACGACACTACCAGTGGTGCCTTTGTCAAGGCGCGCTGTACAGTCCGATCGCGCCAGTACGGTGTGGGTGAAGTAGACGGCCTCTTGAGGGCACGGCTGAGGGTGTGGACGATCCCCCCATACCTGAGCACGCTACTTTCATTCATATCCCTCTGCCGGGCGATTCCCACCTTTCCAATCCCGCACGTTTCCATTCCTGGGAGAGCGTGTTCCGAAGAACCACTCAAACAGGCTGTTAGGGTTGTAGGGACGTTAGGGAGGTAGGAAAACAGGGAAGACGGCATGGAAGATCTCCCCCAGGCGAAGATGAGCACCAGGAGTCAAGCAAGAAGAAACAAGACGAAGTCCAGGGAGGAAGAGGAGTCAGCTCCGGAGAGCAGTTTGAGGAGTTCTCAGAAGGAGACTCCTAGCACGGTGCAGAGTGGAAGCACCGAGAACACAGGCAGCACGGAAACGAGTACAGAAAGTACAGAGAAATCCGAGCAGTCGCGGAAGGACAGAATGTCCAAAACCCAGGAGGTACGCGTGTCAAGGGAAGGTACGGTGGTAAATCGGACCGGGCCACGAAGAGCATCAAATTCGGTGATTTCATCAAGTTCAGTACAAAGGAGAGCCGCATTAGAAGCACGATTGGAACTCGAGCGAAGCCAGAAAGAGAAGGCAGATGCGGCCGTTGCGATGGCGAAAACCAAACTGGAATTGATCGAACTTCAGGACGAGGAAGATTCATCGAATGCGAGTGACGTGGACAAAAGCGATTACGTATCGGATTGGGTGGCGAAGTCACGACAGAAATCCATTCAACGACAGCGTGAAGCAAACCTCAAGAAAAGTAGGATGCCGGAAAAAGGGGACGTGTCTACCCTTGCATCCGCGATCGTGAGCGCGATCAAGAGCGTGAAGGAAAGCAAACCTGCTCCTGCACCGAAGTACATAAACGAGTTGCATCATTTCGACGGCAACCCGAGGGAGTGGATAGCTTTCAAGGCTATCTATAGAGATACCGAAAAATATTTCTCTGACATCGAGAACGTAGCCAGATTACGAAGGGCTATCAAAGATCAAGCAAGAGAGTCCGTCAAGTCACTTCTATATACCAACACGCATCCTAAGGAAATATTGGAAGCATTAGAAAGAAGATTTGGTCGGCCCACACATCTCATAAAGAGTGAGATAGCAGCTATCAACAAGCTGCCGCCCATGTCCAACGACATAAAGGGCATAGGCACATTTGCCAGCGCAGTGGCGAACAGTGTCAACGTCATCAAGCAAATGAATCGCAAAGATTACTTATACTCAAACGATTTGTCAGAAAAAATAATTGACAAAATGAACATGAACGTGAAATTCAGATGGTACGAGTACAGATCGAGTAAAGAGGACGAACCCATACTGATTTCACTGTCGGAGTTTCTCAACAACATTGCGGATCAATTCGAAGCGTACGACGTGTCCACCACGGAGTTCGTCAAGAAAAAGAGAGAACTACCATTCCGCAGTCGACCACTACGCAATCAGAAGGTCAACACCACCAACTTTGTACAGTCTGACAGCGAGAGCGACACTGAAACTGAAAATGACTACGATAGCGACTCCGAGTTCGAAAGAGAGAGAGCTATAACACTGAACGAGATACCGGTGAAAGAGAGAGAAGATATTGTCCTCGCAACCACCGGAGAAAAACAACAACCAATCACATGTCTCGTCTGTAAAAAAGAACATAGACTAGTAAAATGTCCCCAGTTTCTCAAGGAAACCGTGAAAAATCGATGGGAAATTGTCAAGAAACTAAAGGTGTGTTTCAAGTGCCTGAAATCAAACCACAGACACTCAACATGCAAAGCCAATCCGTGTGGAGAAAATAATTGCACAAGGCAACATCATGCATTACTTCACGAAACATTACCTAAAAAGGAAGAAATAAAAATCGCGTCTGTGAACCACCTAAACTTAACAAAAGTACACGAAAGGATCGTTCCTGCGGAACAATGCAGACCAGAAACACCGAAACCAATTTCATTCGTGGGTCACATTCATAAGGAAAACCAAGACATCGAAAGCTTAACCAAGTCGCACTTCAACCTTGACTCTCTAGGTATTACACCTAAGCAACCAGCAAGCGACCCGGAACAACGAGCGCTCGCAGTACTTGATAAGGCAACGAAACGTCTATCCGATGGAAGATTCACATGTGGGTTATTGTCGCACACCGATAATACAACGATGCCAAATAACCGCGCCAACGCTATGCAACGATTAATAGGTATTGACAAGAAAATCGAGAAAAATGATGAATTCAAGAAAAAGTACACCGAACAAATTCAAAACCTATTAGCAAGCGGATACGCAGAACCGACGACGTGTCAACCTACATCACCTCGGACATGGTACTTACACCATTTTACAGTGGTACACCCACAAAAAGGCGAGCTACGTTTATTCTTTGACGCAGCGGCACATACAAACGGAAAAAGTCTCAACAACGCATTAATGTCTGGCCTAGACTTACTGCAATCCTTATTTGGCGTTGCGATACGTTTCCAAAGCAGACCGATCGCCGTTGAAGAAGACATCAAGAAAATATCCTTGCAAATAAGCATGCGCGAAGAAGACAGAGATAGCCTACGTTTTCTATGGCGAGAGAGAGAGACAGATGCCGAACCTCATGATTACCGTATGAAGTCTCTATTCGGCGTGACATCGTCTCCATGCTCAGCTATCCACATGAAGGACGGAAGTACTAAGGATTTCAGCAAAGAACACCCGCAAGCTGTATATACCATACAAAGATTTCATCATATGGACAACCACCTACAATACGATTCTTATCAGTGGCCTGAAGATACGAGCGACTATTCGATACCTATCACGGGCAAGAAAAAGTCGAAAACCATAGCCACCATACGACGAATCAAAATACCTATTTCCGACATACTACGATTTTCATCATGGAAACGACTACTACGAGCCACAGCACGTTTCCTATATAGCGTCGACATGTTCAAGGCCAAAGTCAAGAAAAAACCGGAACCCGTCGCCTCTATCAAGAAAACCGTCAAATACAAGTCATGGAGAAAACGCAAACATAAACAAACTCCTACCGAACGTGTGCCGGCGATTACTATCCGTACCGTACCTTTACCCGTAAAGTACCTACAAAATACCGAGACACTGCTCGTCGAAACAATACGACAAGAAAGTTGGGCGAGCGAATTAAAAACCCGTGTGTCATCAGCTGACTGTGTGAGTGACACGTATGAGGAACCCCTAGTACTAGACGGCAAGCACCCGATTACAAAGTTGCTTATACAACATTATCACTGCATGTATAATCACGCCAATCATAATACAGTAATGAATGAAATACGCCAAAAGTACTACATTACTTCACTACGAAACACACTAAAATCCATAACGCGAGAATGCGATTGGTGCAGAACGCACAAATACCTACCTATACCGGCCCCCATAGGCGACTTACTACCGGAACGTCTACAACAACATCAACCGCCTTTCACATGCACTGGAGTTGACTATTTTGGCCCTCTTATCATAACAGTAGGCCGCAAACAAGAAAAAAGATGGGTCGCACTCTATACCTGCCTAACTACACGCGCAGTGCACTTAGAGATAGTGCCGTCTCTGTCTGCCGACAGTATGATCTTATCACTCCGTCGAATGATAGCTCGGCGAGGAGCGCCATCTATAATGTATAGTGATAACGGAACCAACTTTGTAGGCGCTAACAAGGACATGCAAATAGAACTGAAAAAACTGACTGATAAAGCGCAACAAAAAGGCATCAAATGGAAGTTCATACCTGCCGGGGCACCTAACATGGGTGGAGCCTGGGAGCGCTTGGTACGCTCTGTCAAGGTCGCGCTGACCGCCACATTAAAATCTCGTCAACCACGCGAAGAAGTCCTGCATACAATACTGTTGGAAGCCGAACACTTAATAAACTCACGCCCACTTACCGACGTCTCCTTAGACCCTGAAGACGAAGAAAGTTTGACTCCAAATCATTTCTTAATTGGAAGATCGAGTGGCAACGTGACAATGGGTACATTCGACGACAAAAACCTAATAGGTACAGCCAATTGGAAAACTGTACAAAGATTGACTGATCTGTTTTGGAATCGATGGCTCAACGAATACCTACCTACTATAACACCTAGGTATAGTTCCAACTCCAAGGGATTCACTAACCCAGAAGTCGGAGATATCGTGTTCATCATCGATTCATCATTACCTCGAGGAGTATGGCCAAGAGGGCAAATTACCCATACTTACCCAGGACCAGATGGCAAAGTTCGAGTGGTAGATGTAAGAACTACAGCTGGAGAGATACGACGACCCACATCCCGCATAGTGAAGATAGCATAACGTCGTGAAACTCTGTATTTGGTGCTCAGACACTCATCTTCGCACGAGGGGGAGACTGTTCACGACTATACCTACCTACTAACATGCCTTAATCGTCCCTCAACCCGCACATAACACATTGTGCTATGTATGCCTGCCCATTCCATTGTAAATAAAGATTTTTATTATATACCTACTTTACATAGGCTAAGTTCGAACAAATATTATTGCTATTGAATACTTTAAGGCGTTTAGGTTATTGTTTTAGATGTAAGTAAATAAGTAGGCATTTATTGTTTTATAGTTATTTCATATTGTATTTGATTAGAAATAAGTTATTTTTAATAAAGAATTTGGATAGGGCTCTCCCTACGGTATTGCCACTTTTCAGTATCAAACCGTTGCCATAGCAACCGTTTGTATCTTGTTATATTAGTAATAATAATAATAATATTTCACAATGCGCACTTGTAAATCTGACATAGGCATGCGCAAAGACTAAAATTACAATATAAACAGCGCAGTCAGGCCTGCTCGGCACTCATTTCTCTACGCACTCTCCTTACAAGAACAAGTCAGAAAGAGGCAATACTGCAGTACCAGTTTCAAGATTGTTCCACCGCACAAATCGAGTTTCATTTCAAGCTGTTCCTACCCGTCCAGACCTCTACTCCTGGTAGGGTTCGTCAACATAAACTTCGCAAAGTTTTTAGTTTAACACATATAACTACATCATAGTTTAATACTACATCATGGTTTAATACTACATCATAGTTTAATACTATATTATATTTAATAAGGTAAAATGTGTATAAAAAAAATTGTATATATCAAATAAAAATTGTATAAAGTAAAAATATATTTTAACTGGATGTTTCTCCGTGGGCGTGTTCCACGTGTTTAACTTCGTCATAGTGATGTTTTACATGACGTCTGTTTATAAGTAATGATAAGGTATGATTGCCGTGTATTTTGACAACTTTGTACGGACCTTTCCATATGGGTGATAAGGCTTTGCGCAACCTAAGATGGTTTTTTAATAGGACAAGGTCGCCTACCTTGTATTCTATGGGACGGGTACGTGAGTCATAGTAAGTTTTAGAGTTTGTTTTAGATTTATGGATGTATTCTAAAGCTTTATCGCGTGCATGTTTCAAGCGATGTTGTAGTAGTTTTACGTACTCGGGATAGGTAGCATTCGACGTATCGTTATAAACTGAGTCAGGGATATTAGGTTTATGTCCGAATAATAATTCATATGGTGAGTAATGTGTAGTTGAATGCACAGCGGTATTGTATGCTAGCATAGAAGTATATACGTATTGGGGCCAGTTATCTTGATTTTCGTTTACGTATGATTTAAGATATTCTTTTAGAGTTGAGTGTGACCTTTCCAAGGCACCTTGCGTCTGCGGATGGTATGGTGATGACCAAAGTTGTTTGATCTTTAGGAAATCGCAAGTTTTCTTAAAGAGTTCCGCTGTAAAGTTAGTGCCTTGGTCAGTGAGAATATGTTTGGGAATTCCGAATAGAGATATAAAATGGAGAAGGCAGTCGCTAGTTTCTGCTGCAGTGTTACTTCGAATGGGGTATGCCAATGAGTATTTCGTTAGGTCATCTTGCAAAGTCAGGATATACTTGAGTTTAGCTGTACCGGATTCAGGCAGAGGACCTACGATATCAAGAGCTAGTCTCTCGAATGGAGACGTAGAAGTAGACGTTATAACCATTGGAGCTCTATTTATTTTGCGCAGAGCTTTATTGGTTTGGCAGTACGGGCATTTCTTGACATAGTTTTCGATATCGCTACCCATATTCTTCCAAAAAAATCTTTCTTTGATGCGGTTTAGCATCCTTGTGGATCCGAGATGTCCTGCAATGGGGATGTCATGGTTCTCTTTTAGGATTTGAGGAATTTCACTCAGTGAAGGAAATATAATTTTATTATGATAGATATGGATACCGATGTTATTTCCTTCGAATAAGTAGGCTAATATTTTCACGAAAGAGTGTTTGTCGAAAGGATTTCTAAAATCGGATATACTGATTTCATTAACCGTGGGATATGACATGATTATTTCATCACGTGCATATTTTAGGGATTTAAATATATCAGGATATGAGTGATCATCAAAATGATGTACTTTCGTGAATAAAAAGAGGTAAGTTTTGTTTTGGATTGTAAGAGGTAAAAATGTATGTAAGGTTCTTTCTAATTTCAGGAATTCGTCGCGTTCAGGGCCTGGACAATTATTTAGTACTTCTTGGATATATGGCATAGATTCGTCCATGTCCAATGAGGTAGGTATTATTATTATTTTTTGTGCTCCTTTTAATAAGTTTTCATTGTGTTCCGTTATAGGAGTATCATATAATTTGGTTGTAGATTTTAGGAACTTAGTATAGGTTTCATCTGGAACGGTTTCAGGTACTGACGGAGTTTTTGGATTTGGGTAAGTAGATGTAGGTAAGGTTTCAGGTATTGGAGAAGGAGTTTCTGGATTTGGGTAAGTAGATACAGGTAAGGTTTCAGGTATTGGACGAGGATTTTCTGAATTTGGGTAAGTAGATGCAGGTAAGGTTTCAGGTATTGGAGAAGGAGTTTCTGGATTTGGGTAAGTAGATACAGGTAAGGTTTCAGGTATTGGACGAGGATTTTCTGAATTTGGGTAAGTAGATGCAGGTAAGGTTTCAGGGTTTTGCCAACTGGTTGATGGTTGAGGTTCTGGTACTGGACATGGTTCAATTACCTCTAAGAGAGGATCTATGGGAATAGGAGGATTCAGAGGGCTGAAATCATAATCTTTATCATCTAATGGACTGAGATCTATTCGTATCCATTCATCGAGGGTTTCTTGAGGGATATCAGGTAGTGGTGATACCGTTTGAAATTCTGTATCAAGGTTAGTATCGTTAATAGGATTTGGGTTCAGATTATCCTTATTTTCAGGATATACAGGAATCACGGGATATCTAGAGAGAGCGTCGGCAACAGAGTTCAACTTACCTTTGCGATATGTGATTTCGTAGTCATACTCTTCTAGTTTTAAGCGCCAACGTATAAGGCGTGACCCTGGATCCTTGCACTTGAATAGCCATTCTAACGGTTTATGATCCGTTAAAACGGTGAAATGATGACCGTATAGGTAAGGTCGGAAGACTTTGGTGCCGAAAATGACGGCAAGGCACTCTTTCTCAGTCACACTATAATTGCACTCTGCTTTATTAAGGGTGCGAGACGCGTATGCGATGGGACGATCTTGTCCTGTAGGACCTTGAGATAATATTGCAGATATAGCGTAATTGGAAGCATCACACGTCAAAAGAAATGGTTTTGTAAAATCAGGGTATGCTAGAATTGGGGAGGAGAGGAGTTTTATTTTGAGGGATTCGAAAGCGAGTTGTTGTTCGTTTTCCCATTTAAAGGGAATGTCTTTCTTTAACAGAGACGTTAAAGGTTTAGCTAGTTTAGCGAAGTCGGGAATGAAGCGTCTATAGTAAGACACGAGGCCAAGGAAAGATTTAACGTCTTTTGGACATTGAGGGATAGGAAACTCGGATACGGCTTTTGTTTTATCCGGATTTGGCTTGACACCGTGCTCAGTAATCACATGACCGAGGTAACAAACCTCTCGTCTTAAGAATTCACACTTATCTGGCTGTAATTTAAGATTGAAATTTCGGATCCTTTGAAAGATCGACCGGAGGTTCATGATGGAATTTTGGATATCGTAGGCGTAGCAGACCACGTCATCTAAGTAAACAAAGCATCGGATGCCTTGGAGTCCAGATAAGGCAGAATTCATGAGTCTTTGAAACGTAGAAGGTGCATTTTTAAGCCCAAAAGGCATTCGCAAGAATTGGTAATGTCCTTCCGGGACGTTGAAGGCTGTTTTGGCTTTATCAGCTTCATTTAAAAGGATCTGGTGAAATCCGGATGCCAAATCCAAGGTCGAGAAGTACTTACTATTGCCAAGTTGATCTAATATTTCAGTAATCTGTGGAATGGGATATGTGTCACCAATCGTGACGTCATTGAGCTTCCTGTAGTCAATCACGACTCGCCATTTCTGAGTGTTGGAAGCATCAAGTTTTTTGGGCACAACCCATATGGGTGAAGACCAAGGAGAATCAGAGGGCTCGATTATATTTTGTTCCAACATCTTATCAATTTGATTACGAACTTCAGCTTTATGGACTTCCGGGAATCGGTAAGACTTAGTATGAATTGGTATGTCTGATGACGTTTTTATCTCATGTTTCAGGGCGTTTGTAAACGTAAAGTTTTCACCGGGAAGATGGAATATATCAGAAAATTCAGAACATAATTGCAAGAGGGCTTCTTTTTCCTCACTATTAAGATGTGAGACACGCAACTGTTTCAGGACTTCTTCTGTTCTTGTGACACTATTTGTTGTGGGATGTACATGGTTAACAGTACTGAAAGAGTTTTCTTTGTATTCTACTGAATCAACTGGGATAAGTTTCAGGTTAAGGTTTGAATGTAATGTTACGGGTTCTTCAGAGGTATTTACAACGGATATATTTATTCTATTATTTTCTTTGACACGCACTAAACAATTTGCAATTAAAAGGTTTTCAGATATTTTTTGATCTAGTATTAATCCTTCTTTTATTTCAGGATTTCGAACAGAACATTCAATAACAGTTTCAGTTCTTGCAGGAATTAAGTATGCAGGGTCATGGAAATGTAATTTCAGGGATGATTTACCAATGTGAAGTGAATTATTGGTATAATCTATGTTGCAGCTATATGCGTTAAGCATATCGGAACCTATGATGCCATCATAAGGTAAGTGTATTTTATCGATGACGTGAAATTGGTGTGAAATGTTAGATTTGGGTAGTCGTAATTTTAATTGGAAGTGACCACGGGTTTTGATGGATTCTTCCGAAGAATCAATACCTTTTAATTGGATTCTTTCTTTTACGAGTTTAGGGTGTCTTTCTATACAAGAGTGTTTCAATAGACTCACCGAAGATCCTGAGTCTACGAGCAGGATTAAAGGAATGTCTGATACGGGAGTTTCAACGAGAACATGAGGTAATAACATTAATGCAGGATTATTGGTAATTTCAAAGACATTGGATTTCGAGGTTTTAAGCAGATTTGCATTCTGCGTTGATACAGTAGATTTTGGCAAATCAACAGTTTTGTGTTGTTGCGTGGATACAGTGGATTTTGGCAGGTCAACACTTTTGTGTTGCTGCGCGGATACAGTGGTTTTTGGCAGATCAACACCTTTGTGCTGCTGCGCGGATACAGAGGATTTTGGCATATCAACACTTTTGTGTTGTTGCGCGGATACAGTGGGTTTTGGCAGATCAACACCTTTGTGTTGTAGCGCGGATACAGTGGGTTTTGGCAGATCAACACCTTTGTGTTGCTGCGCGGATACAGTGGATTTTGACAGATTAACACCTTTGTGTTTCTGCGCGGATACAGTGGATTTTGGCAGATCAACACTTTTGTGTCGCTGCGCGGATACAGTGGGTTTTGGCAGATCAACAGCTTTGTGTTGCTGCGCGGATACGGTGGATTTTGACAGATTAACACCTTTGTGTTTCTGCGCGGATACAGTGGATTTTGGCAGATTAACACCTTTGTGTTTCTGCGCGGATACAGTGGATTTTGGCAGATTATCATGTAGTGATGTCTGCGACGATATTGACATAGTTGAAGGATGACATCCATGTAGCGGAGTCGATTTGGATTTAGGAGTTTGATTAAGGGCGTCGGTTTCTAAATAACTAGGTCCCGTACGACACCGCGACGAGACGGTTAATCGTTTTTTGTTTCAGCATCAACGGTATCATAGCCTTCTTCTTCAATAAAGTCGGTTGGATTTTCGTCATTAGGGGCATTAGAAGTATAATTGATTCTATGAGGTGCTCTTGACTGATTCTGATCGAGTCTGAACCGGTTATTGTTGTATTCTCTTTTACGACATTGTTCTAGGGTATGTCCAGGTGTTTTGCAGTATCTGCAAATTGGTGTGGAAGTATCATTACTTGGTCGATTAGGGTAGAAATTTGGTTTTGGCTTAGATTGATTTGGAAATTGCTGACTCTGATTGCGACGAAATGCTGGCGGTTGGAAGTTTGCCCTTGAAGTGCTGGGCCTTTCTTGACGTGTGCCTGTAGACGTAGTCTGTTTGAAGAGGAATTGCTGTATTTTCTCTTCTGATGTTGCTATGTTCACCGCTTCGTTAAGTGTTTTGGGTACCTTACACCTAACGATGTTTGATATTCGTGTAATCAGACCCATTTGGAAATGATGGAGGGCTAATTCCTCCATGGCTGCCGTGCGTCCTACCATTTCTCTACTCTTGTGACCATGCGAAATGGATATTTCTGTTAGCAATTGCGAAAGGCATGTCTCGATTCTTAAAGCGTACTGGCTCACTGGCTCGTTAGTTTGTTGTTTGCATTCCTGCAAGTCTGTGAGTAAATGGGCATAGTGCTTTCTCTCGCTAAATTGGGTTTTAAGGAATTCTTTTAATTGTATCCAATTGGTGAACTCTTTAACAGAGCAGGCTGTTTGCGCTTTACCCTGCAGTTGGCAAAGTATGTATTTAAAAAGAATATCTTTTTGGGGTTCTGTGGCTAAATCATGGGCGTTATTGCAGTTAACTAGAAAGGAATTAAGAGATTCTCTGCAGCCATCATAAGGCTTAATGAATTTTAATAAAGTGGATAGATCTAATTCTACTTTATTCGTGGTTATAGTTTTCTTTTTGGAAATTGACCTAGTAGTAGGTCCAGAAGGCGGAGGAAGAAAACCGTCATCTTCTGTGTCAGTGACGGTGAGTTCAGGTTTTTCTGGTTTTGGACTTTGGGATCTACATTTCGGACATTTTGAAGAATTATACACAATATAATTAAACACACACAATAAAAATTAAATAGAAAGACAAAACGAAAGATCGATATTCGCAATGACCAAATATAATCAAAATCACTTACTTGAATATGGACAGTGTGATAACGATATTTATCATTGTTTTGATGTTTTCACGGGGCTCAGTGGGATGTAGTAGGATGTAGATAAGAGCGCGTCTCGGGCGTTGAATCTTGGATGCTCACGAAGTGAAGTGTAGGCTGTCTGTGGTGATTAGCTTCGTCGGATGGCCAATACCGGTCACAGTATTGGACGATACGTGACATTGGGTATGGCTTTGATGTAGCTTCGTCGGATGGCCAATACCGGTCACAGTACTGGATGATACGTGACAGTGGGTATGGCTTGGATGGTTCTTCTTTTCACAGACCGGATCGTAAGTAACTCGGTACACTGATGCACAATGGAGTCACTCACAGCACTCACGACGGTTTCGCGGAAACTAAGGAGACGGTACCGGGGACTTTTATAAAAATCCCTTCACGCTGCCACCAAAATGTTATGAGCCTTGAGGCGAATAGGTTTTTAAAAAAAAACTATTAAGTTCAGTTGTTAAAACAGCCGTCTAGTATGGATGGAAGATGGGATGAGACTGACTGGAATGAATGGACTAGCTACTAACTATTGCGAGAAAATGCTGAGTGGACAGAAAAGGACCATAGTATGCAAAAGGGGATGCATTGCCAATATATAACAGAACGTTACTCGTGTCATACTTGTGAACAGGTGCTGCTTGTGGGGGCTGGTCTGCCATTTATTTATTTACTTATTAAATATCGAGTCAGTTTACTTTGTAGTTTTGCCGCCGTGCCGGGGCACGCAATTGTTGTCAGTGCGATTAGAATGTAAATATTATGTAATGAATCTATTGCCGGCTCTTCTCAGCAAATGCAACCTTCCGAACCAGTATTAGAGTCAGACTTTTTATAAGTGCGAATGTCTATTTGAATTTTACAATTGATTATAACACCGCGCACCGGTTCGTAATACACTTTAACTGAGAAGACTCTCGTGTCACGTGATACGGTTGTTATAGGACAACGTATAGTTCTCGTAGTAAGTATTTGCAAGTTGTATTTTTGTTGAGACTTCCCGCACAGTAGTTCAAATATTATGATTAGCCCTAGTATAATCGTAAACATATGACCAGGTGCGTACAAAAGAGGAGAGTATTCGCGGCAACATGCGGCAGTACGGCACGGCGGGCCGGTACCTCGACGTGCTCGTGAGCGACTTCGCGCTGCCCCTCTGGAGGGACGGGCTCAAGTTCGACGCCATCCTCACTGATCGTGAGTTGATTGTTATTTATATTTAATATAATTGGACTGTTTCACAAAAAACTTAAACCGACTTCAAAGTACACTAAAAAGTATTCAAATCCTGATCTGATGACAATGGGACCAAAAACGGGAAGTGTACCCTTCCAGACAAAAAAGAATTTTCCAAATAGGTTAATAAATGACGGAGTTATGAGGTAACAAACGTAAAAAAAATACAATCGATTTGAGAACCTACTTTTTTTGAAGTCGGTTAAAATAACGCAATTTCAATGTTGTTGCTATAGTCAAAAGTTGGTAGGTTTCGAATAGTTATCATCTCAAAGTGAATATTTTCAAACTGTTCATAATTTTCCAGCCCCCTATGGTGTCCGAGAGCCGACAGAGAAGATAGGCATAGAGCGAGAAGGCTATACCCTCACAGAGGGGCACTTGATCAATCATGTGCCGTCTAAGGTGGAGTATGACCTCTCGCATCTATACAGTGATCTGCTGAACTTCGCAGCCAGGAATTTGGAGATGGGAAGGCGTTTGGTGTGCTGGTATCCCTTGGTTAGGTGAGGAATTTTTTTTTTAATGTCAACAGGCTGATTGCATGTGATGGTAAGTGGTTAACATTGCATGAGCAATACCAGAGGGGTTGCCAGCCTGTTGTTGTTTGTATACAATAAAAGTTTAGAAGGTAGTGGGCTGTCGAAAGTCTAAGTACTAAAAAGCCTATGAAGGAATCGGGAAACAAGTGCTTCTTAGGATTTCGTACCCAAAGGATGCCAACGGGACTCTATTACTAAGCCTCTGCTGTAATCTGTCTTGGGCTGTACCTCATGAACCGTAATTGGAAGACAGTTTAAATTTTCACTGAATATGTATGTCTATTGCTGCTATAAGAACAAAAAATAAAAAATAAAAATTAAAGGGGGGCCCGTAAAAGAAATGTCAGAAATTATGTTCGATACTATGTTTGACATACAATTTCACATAATTTCAGGGATGAATACCAAGAGGAGCAGCTACCCTCACACCCCTGCCTCCGACTGGTATCAAACTCGGAACAGGTGCTCTCCAAGATGACATCACGAAGACTGCTCACTTATGAAAAGATACATGATCAAGTGCCGAATATGCCAGTCGATCCCAACAGTGGGGTACATAACTTTAGGTATGTTTATAGACTTCGATTGGGTTCAATGGGAGAGTAGGTTCGGTTAAACGGGGGAGTTGGTTAGGTTAACGGGAGAGTTGATTGGGGTTAAATGGGAGAATTGGTTGGGTTAAACGGGGGAGTTGGTTGGGTTCAATGGGAGAGTTGGTTGGGTTCAATAGGAGAGTTGGTTGTGTTTAACGGGGGTGCTGGTTTGGTACAATGGGAGAGTTGGTTGGGTTTATTGGGACAGTTGGTTGGGTTCAATGGAAGATGTGGATGTGGACCTGAGATGGTTGGTAAGATTCGAATTTCATGGTTTAACTAGGTTAGATTACTCGGTTCTTCTCAGTTGAAGGCTGAGATCCAAACTGTGATCACTTCAGTAGCTGCGATTGAATACGAATCTCCATTTGAATTAATGGGTGATCAACTCTCATCAGGACTCGCATGTTTTTCAGCATTAAATCCAACGGGAGACCTGACGTTGACATAAATAAGTATCGTTAAAACAAAATACAAAAAACCCGAACCCTCATTTATAAGGCGTACAGCAAGGTAGTGGAACTTGCTTCCGGCGTCTGTGTAAGCAAGAACATTGAATTAAAAAAAAACTAAATTTACCAGATTTATTTATTTTTAAAACCAACTCTGATATCTATTACTAAGCATAAGTTTTAACGATACCTATTGACGTCAGATTCCTAGAATGAACAGTCTGTCTATTAGTAATAATAACTTCAATTATAGGAAATTAAAGGTAAATAGAGAAATAGAATATAATGAAATTAATTATTTACAGGGAGAAATACTTCGCAATGGGCGAGATGACAAGGAGAGAAAAGAAAGAGAGGAAAGCGGGAGAAGCAGCCGCTTATCTCGCCTACATATCGGCCAAACAAGATGTCACTTGATAATAGACTTTATTGCAATAAATATAAGGATAATTATGATCTTTGTTTTTGATTTATCGTACAACCAAGTTGATCTGAACCATCGGTCATCTTTTACCTTCCGATGTTGTTTTGATGCAAGGGCTTAACGTACAATTAACGTGTAATAATAATAAATATCCTGGGACATTCCTCACACACGGTCATCTGATCCCAAACTAAGCAGAGCTTGTACTATGGAAACCAGATAACTGATATAATACATATACTACTTTTTGTTTGTAAATACATACTTAATATACATAATTACACCCATACTCAGGACATACAGACATGTTCATGCACACAAATGCATGTCCTGTGTGGGAATCGAACCCACGACCTGCAGCGCTATAGGTTAAGACTCCACGTCTTAACCAACTGCGCCAACTGGCCCGCAAAATAGATGAATGGGTAGCAACACTATCCTTTGATTTGAGCTAGCGCCTAACGTCTAACGACATAATAATGCCATAAGCAAATTAGTGCGCTAACATCCGCCCATTACTGCGTACTCTGACAAATAAGGCGCTAAACAGGCATGAGAATTAATAAATTAAACAAAATAATTACATCAATAATTAAATTGTATTTTCACACATATTACACACATGCAACAATTAGATAAAATAACTTAGATAACGGTAACATAAAACAATATTCTCTTATAATAAATACTAGGTGGGCGAATAAAATTCACCAGATAATTAAATCTAAACTTTTATAATAAAATGGAATTGTTATGTCATTATACATATGTAGTACTCCAAACCCTTAGCCATTAATATGTAAGTATAATAATTTAATAAATACATCTGAATTATAAATTAGAATCTGATATAGATGTACAAATAACGTGAGATAGATAATAATTTTGGATAGCAATGCTACTAGAAAAATAAGAGACAAAAGATCATTATCAGCTGTAATCACTTTATTAGAGTCAATTACGACATGTTTTGTGACAATCGATCATCAATTTCGAACCATATTCATATATTGGTTACCGCCAGTTGCCGACAACCTAATCAGTAATTTGTGATTAAAACTAATTTTACCTCAGTTTTGGATAACAACAAATCTATTAATCATAGACTTAGGAAATTGGGGCCATGTCACAGAATAAGAAATGGTACTACTGTACAGAAGACGCACTCCCAAATAAATTGGTTTAGGTTCGAAAACTTCCAAACGCCTCTTTCTGTCGGCTAGCTCTATCTCTTGTGAGGCCTCTCAACTGACGGCACCGGCTTGGTCTAGTATAACTAAAAATAATATTCCAAAATCTGAACACATTTCATACAAAAACCTACATGACACCTTATAATAAATGCTTTTATTATTCATGAAAAATTCTATTTACATTATCAAAAAATATTAGAGACGCTTTATTTCTTTTGTCAATCAAATAAAGAATACGAAGATATGGAGTGTTAAAGTTCGTGACGTCACGAGCCTCCACTCCCTAACTTTGACTCTCTTTATGTTTGTAAATTTTGTATGATTTGGAATAGGAAAAATTATGTGTCCAATATTTTTTGATAATCTAACTGACGGATTAATTAGATTTTTTTTAACCAGCAGTCGACCCTATAGCACTATATTAATCAGCAATAGCGAGTGACAACATCATCTGCGTGAGTTGATTGGCCGGTCGCGTAGTCGGTGTGGTGTCCTCGCGCTGTCGGCGCGCGCACTGCGCCTGCGCCCACTGGCACAGCTTCCACACCTCCTTACGCTTGTTACTGTTGCCTGACGACTTGTAGTGGTTTAACAGATTGTTTGTTGTCTGTGGACATTATTGGAGCTATAGGTCATCATTCAAGAGACATGAAGCTCTCCCTAATTATTATAAATCTAGATTTTTATGACTAGGTAGATTTGCATCTGCAATAATCTTTTCTGGGCTGTGTGCATCACCTTACTTAGAGGCGAAACAAAAAAAAAAATTTGCGTCCATTCACATATACAGCGTCGCGACAAAATGAAGTCAAGCTGTGGTTACGTGTGAATAGTGGCGCTGATGCTTTTTGCGGTTGTGTTGTGGTAGCTACAAAATGTTAAAATGTTTGTACCGCTAGCTCCCAGTGTCGCTGGTGCTTGCGGTGTGGTGTCGGCGGGGAATGCATTTGGAATATGAGTAGGGGGCAAATCCGCTACCTGCTTGGGGCCTTTACTGGGCACTTTGGAACCAACGACATGCTCATGAAGATGGGTCTAACCGCGACACCCATGTGCAGGAGAGCATATGGAACGCATGTAGCACCTTCTGTGCACATGCGATGCACTGGCTGGTAAGCGAATGAATCTCCTAGGGATCGGATATTCAAAACCAGAAGACTACAGGCTCATATCTCCTAGCCTCGTTGTAAAACTCATGAAAAGAGTTTTCAACGAGACTGGGGAGGAGTAAGTTATCTAGGGGACCGCAATAGATCCCAATGGGTTGAAGTGTCAGTTATTTCTCGGCCCCTGCACAAGATAAGATGTAGGTGTGGTTGCCGTTGTGGTACGTGTGTAGAGCCTCATAAGAAACCCTAAGGTTTGAACTCCTGATTTACAAGCAATAGTTCGCTTTATGCTCGCTTAATTCACTCATTGTTCATTCATGTTCAGACACGGGTACATCAGTCATTCATTCATAATAGATTATAAATGAGATAACTTACCAAGAACAAGCCAAGCAATGCCCTCATGTTATCCGGATTCAGTTTCAGGGCTTGACAATAGTATGACTTGGCAAGCTCCAAATTTTCAACACCACCCTAAAAAAAAAGTGTAAAAAATTTTGAGTATATGAATCTCGTAGAGACGTTGCAATATTGCAAAAAAAATCGAGATGCCTATTCACCCGCCGATGACTTCCTATTGGTTTATTTATACAATCACGTCATCGCGAGCCAACCACAGCTATGCTAATTCATTCATTAGCAATGTCCACAAAATACAACATTAAAACGTAATGGTTCATTCAAGGACTTAAAAAGGGAGAACTTCCATCATAGATCAAACTATGTAAAAAGAATGAGTGAGAATTGAATCCAACTCAGTGTGGCAGTGGTGATTTATCCAACCTCCATACAAACATATACTACAAGTTTTTATTACAACCAACTCTCCCATTGAACCCAACAAACTCTCCCATTGAACCCCAACATACTCTCCCATTGAGAGAGCGAACGAATGCCATCCTCGCCTAATAAACGAAAGATGTAACCAAGTGGAACCGTTTGCACTGTGTTGAAGAGTGCAACTGAGCCATCTTTCACTTTAGTTCACTTAATGTGTAACCACCATTGCAGAGTACCTTTTTAGCAGATTCTGATTCTCCATATCTTTATTCAAGACACATGATAAAAAATACTATTGCACTTATATTTAGCCTATGTCCCTCCATACCATAGGCGTGCAATATTTTATCGCGGTCGGTTCAGCGGACGAGCCGTGAAAAAGTAACAAATAAACAGAGTTATTTTAAGGCGATGATAGCTAGTGATAGCTAGATAGTGGTAGGGACGTCGGACACCGAGACGAAGGTCCCGGGTTCGAATCCTACAATGAGCTTGAGCTTTCGGTGAAGAAAAACATCGTGAGGAAACCATAGCAGTATGGTAGGGTACTTTGTAGTACCCACCAGGCTGACACAGAGACAGGAAAAAAAAAAGGTTAAACGAAGGTGCTTACCATAGTGTACCGTATGTCCGCAAGTCTCTGCTGCATGAGATGGTTGTGCGGCTGGTGCAGTATCATCTCCTCGGCGCAGAAGGCGGCGCGCGAGTAGTCCTGCACCTGCAGGTACAGCGAGCACAACTCCTGCCACGCCTCCACGTCTGACATGAACCTGAACACACACATTACAATTATTACTATAACAGGTGGAGATTTCGAGATGGCATATATTCGAAACCTATGTTGGGTTAGGTTAGGTTAGTCATGCTGAATAACTTTTACTATGGAACCAATAGTGAATTCTCAATTTTTTTTTTAACTTTCCATACCTAGTAAATGTATACCTTGCTAGATCATACCTAATGTATGAAAAGTAAAATATATTTTTTGAGAATTCATTGTTGGTCCCACAGTAAAAGTTGTTCAACTCGACCTTTCGAAGGCATTCGACCTGGTCTCATATGACGTTCTCTGGAAGAAATTGGACAGGGTAGGACTTCCTCCGGAGCTGGGTGGAGTGCTTAAGTATTGGTACTCTAGTCAAGTAAATGTTGTCAAGTGGGGTAATGAGTTATCAGACCAATATCAACTGGAGTGTGGTGTGAGACAGGGCGGACTCCCGTCACCTAAGTTGTTTAACTTGTATATAAACGCACTGATTGAGGAGCTCAGTGGGGCCCATGTTGGCTGTTATATTGATGGAGTTTGTTTTAATAACATTAGTTATGCAGACGACATGGCGCTGCTGGCCCCCTCGGTTGGTGCGTTAAGAATGTTGCTATCGATATGTGAGACGTACGCGGCCGCACACGGCCTGATGTATAATGTTAAGAAGTCAGAGTACATGATCTTTAAGGCTGTTGACAACAGGTATCCTTCAAACATCCTTCCTATCCAACTAAACGGTGTGGCTCTGAAGAAGGTGAGTAGAGTCAAATACTTGGGGCATATCCTAGTCGAGGACCTTAAAGATGATGCAGATGTTGAAAGTTTTTTTTTTTACAAAAAACTTAAACCAACTTCAAAGTACATTAAGAAGTAATCAAATCCTGATCTGATGACAATGGGACCAAACGGGAAGTGTACCCTTCCAGACAAAAAAAGAATTTTCTAAACCTTCATAAATAAGGAGTTATGAGGTAACAAACAAAAAAATACAACCAAATTGAGAACCTCCTCCTTTTTTGAAAGTCTGTTAAAAATGGATACACTTTATTTTAACTTACTTTTTAAGATAGTCAACAAGTTCTTTAATGGCCTCTGTAATGAGCCCTTGCGCTTTATAAATGGCGACTCGGCGCTTCCTTGCAGCCGAGTTAGTTTCATCAGCTTTAATTATGCCATCCAATATTTCAAGGGCTTCATCATACCTGAAATTAATACACTTTAAATGCTATTACAGTGATTAAGGACAACAAAGTTAGATACAAATGCGATATTTTTTTACAGCTTAGGTTTAGGAGACTGGTGTAGAGCAACCCGCTTCAGTCTTCCGTCCCTATTCAATACACAATGCACCCAATGCATGGATCAGTACTTGCACGGAGACTATATTTATTGGATATATATACAGCTTGAATTTTTTATGGTGATAAAACATTCAGCCTACAAATTTGTAAGTATATCAATTTTACAAGCTATAATAAATAAATACTGACTTCTCCTCAGCTTCCAACTGTGCAGCCCTGTATCTCATGACCCGCATGCTGCCCGGGAACTCATTGGAGAGTGTCACAATGCAATAGTTTGCCAGGCCATAGTTATGGCAATCCAAGGCGGCAAATATCACCTGTTCCAGCAGAACATGCTCTGAAAACAATTATTGTTATTAAGATTATGTTTTTTTTTGTATTCTGTCCATAAATACTCAATACTCATATATTTAATAATAACAATATTACAGGTCAACAATATTACATTCAATTGTATAAAATAAAACAAATTATCAATTGTATAAAAGAATATAAAAAATAAATTTCAAAAGGAAATGAATTCCTCAACAAAGTTTTTCTTAAAAGATGATAGGCTGGGGGTGGCAATTATGTTTTAGGTATTTTGTTATGAATGGCCGTAAGTTTTTGCCCGATTTGGCAAGTCTGTGGGGTATGATAGCAAGTTTATTAATATATCATAAGAATTTGTTTAATGTTAGATCCATTGGGTATGCGGATAAAACTGCAGGATGGAATCTAGAGTACAATAATTTTATTCTAAAAGTTACTTCTATTTCAGCATCAACTTCATAAATTATTAGTATGTTTGATACTCAATCATTATACAGTACGAACACAGATTACAGAATAAGGCAGATGGAGCGCGCGGAACACGGGAGTGAGGCCAAAAAAGCATTGCTTTGTTTAACAAACTTTATGTAACAAAAAAACACTTCTTTATTAATAAACTGTGGTTAAACAATGCAAATACAATCTGGAAAACGAATACCATATCAGTACGAATACGGTATCAGATTTTCAATTTGTATTTGCTTTTTTGGCTTCACTTTCGTGTTCCGCGCGCTCCATCTGAATTATTCTGTAATCTCTGAGTACGAACATAACAGAATGAGAGTGTTAACAAAATCACCCTGTGCGAGGCATGAGCAGTTTGCATATAGATGCATTCATAGATCATCCTACACTATGTGATTGTTTACTATAAGAAAAATGATGATATGATTACCTTGTAATTTGTTCTCGGTAAAAGTCTCAATAAAAAATCGGAAATTGGCATTCATTATTCATTTCACAGTAATAAAATGTATAATACAGTAATAAAATGTATAATAATAAATGTAACAAAAGTAATATTAACCTGGTACACCAGAATATACAAGGAATTAAGGGCAAGGAATTAGAAATGGAGTTATTTCTGAACTGTGATAATATTGACATTTTATGTTTCACTGAACATTGGCTAAAGGCCCACCAGTTCATGTTTAACTTTAGTAAGCACCAGGTTGCTAGTTCATTCCATAGAAAAGATTCTATACATGGTGGCTCACTAATAATAATTCATAACAATTTGAAATTTAAGGAACGTAAAGATATTCAGAGCCTATCTATTGAGCGAACTATAGAAATAGCATGTGTAGAGCTTGAGCAATTCATTGTCATGAGCGTATACAGACCCCCTACTGCAGTATTCAATTTGTTTGAAAAATGTATGGATGAAGCTTTGTGTAAACTAAATAGTGTGAATAAAAATATAATAATCTGTGGAGATTTTAATATAATCTTGTTGGAGGATAACGCAATAGGTAATAAACTCAAATCACTTTTTCTATGCTACAATCTAGTAAATCTTTTTTTAGAACCGACTAGAAACACTGCCACTTCAGCAACTTGCATTGATAATATTTTTACTAACTTAGAGCCAGTAACAAAGTCAATAATAAGTAAATTAAGTTCTGATCACTGTGGCCAGTTGGTCTCATTTAATATGCCTAGAAAAAAAGTGATAAAAAAAGATATTAAGTGTCTTCCTATGAGTATAAGTCGCCTTGAAAAATTTAGAAATAACATTGTCAATAAATTACCAGACATACCTTACGATAATATTAATGTTAATGAACTGTATAACTAAATTTTTAACTTAACTAAAAATGAGGATAATTCAATTTTTTCTTCAAAAACTGTTAATCGGAAATCTAATACGGTCTTCAATGACTGGGCGACGGTGGGAATTTATATAAGTAAGCGAAAATTGTATGAATTATATAGGGAAAAACAGTATAATCATGATTTTGTTTTTTTAAATTATGTAAGGAATTACTCAAAAACATTTAAATGCGTTTGTGCTGCGGCTAAATCAATACATATAAGAAATAAAATTAAAAATAGTCATGATAAGATCAAGATGACTTGGAAAATTATAAATAGTGAAACTGGAAAGTTCAAAGTACGTAATCATGAGTTTCGACTTATTATTAATGATAAATCAAAAAATCTGATCAAGATGTTGCTGCCGCTATTGAGACTTTCTTCACCAATATTCCAGTTTCGACTACCAAGTCTCTTAATTCTTCTCCCACCCTCGCTGTATCTTTACTTAGGAAAAATGTAACAGAGTGTACTGTTGACTTTAAATTCTCAACTGTTACTTCTAGCGATATAATTAAAGCGTTTAAATCTCTAAATTTGAAAAACACTGTTGATCTATGGGGGCTTTCAGTTAAACTTATTAATTCTATAATTGATTGTATTGCACCTCATTTAGCTGTTATTTTTAATAAATGTATTGATTGTGGTGAGTTTCCTGATCTTATGAAACATAGTAAAGTAGTGCCTTTATTTAAAACCGGTAGTACATCTGACCCCAAAAATTTTAGACCATATTACCGACATTCAGTAAAGTATTCGAGAAAATTATACTTAATCAATTGATGGTACATTTCAATAGTAATAGACTGCTTCACAGTAAACAATTTGGTTTCACTAGGGGTCGCTCAGCAACCGATGCTGGTGTTGAGCTTATTCAACATATTTTTGACGCCTGGGAAAATTCACGAGACACCATTGGTGTTTTTTGGACTTATCCAAGGCTTTTGATTGTGTCCATCATAAAATACTGATCAGCAAATTACATCACTACGGCGTTAGAGACACTGCACTAGATCTTTTGATTTCTTACTTATGTGACAGAATTCAAAAGGTTGATGTTAATGGTAAAGTATCCCCTGGGTCATCAGTAACTATGGGTGTACCACAAGGTTCTATCCTTGGACCTTTTCTTTTTCTCATTTACATCAACGACTTACCATATCTTGTAGAAAAAAAACATGAGATAGTATTGTTTGCTGATGACAACTTCACTTCTTTACAAAGTGAATAGACATGATTTTAATTCTGACGATGTGAACAATGCTCTTTCTGTAGTCGTTGATTGGTTTACTATAAATAATTTATTGCTAAATGAGAAAAATCAAAATGTATCAGCTTTAGTCTACCCAATGTGAGACATTCGGACACAAATATTGTAATTAAAGGCGAAAAACTGGATCTTGTTGAAACAACTTTATTTTTAGGTATCACTTTAGATAATAAGTTACAATGGAGCCCTCACATTTGTAAATTGGTGGTAACAGCTTATGCAGTGAGAAAAATTCGCGCTCTCACTGACAAATCTACGGCAAAATTAATTTATTTCAGTTACTTTCACAGTTTGATGTCTTACGGTATCCTCCTCTGGGGTAGTGGTGCCGAAAACTCTTCTTTCTTCCTTCTCGACCTGGTCCCATTTACTTGGGGTCGGCCCTCCTTATCCTCATCTTCCATTTAGCACGATTTTGCGCCATGTCTTCGTTCAATTGAGCATCTTTTAGGTCTTTTTCAACCGTCGTCAGCCAAGTGGCGGGTGGTCTTCCGCGCGAGCGTTTCGTCACTGGCAGGTCGAGGGCAAGCTTCACCATATGGTCGTCTGGGCGTCTTTGTATATGGCCATACCATCGCAATCTCCTCTCTCTAACCTTTTCGTTTATCGGGGCAACCTTGAAACTTCCTCTTATGTACTCATTTCGGATTTTGTCTAATAGTGTGACCCCCGCTGACCAGCGTAACATACGCATTTCGGTTGTGTGCAATTTGCTCAGGTGTTGTTTGTTGGTAGCCCAGCATTCTGATCCATACATCACAGCGGGTCTTATAGCTGTCTTGTACAAGTGTCCCTTAACTTTAAGGGGCATTTTCCTGGCGCACATTACGCCTGTGAGTTGTCTCCACTTCATCCATCCAGTTGTAGTTCTGTGAGTAACATCGTTATCAATTTTGCCATCGTTGCTAAGTATCGAGCCGAGATATTTAAATTGCGTCACTGAAGGTATAGCCGTACTTCCTATTGAGATCTTGATGTTGGCAGGGTTTGTGGTATTGTCAAAAATGCACGACATGTGTTCTGTCTTCTTTCTGCTGATTCTTAGACCGTTCGTTTCAAGTGCCTCTATCCAGGAATTGAAATTCAACTGAAGGTCTTCTACATCTTCCGAGATCAGAACAACATCATCAGCATATAGGATGTTCCAAGGTAGCGATTTTTGGCAATGTTTTGTAAGGTGGTTCATAATGGTGTTGAAGAGCAATGGGCTAAGCGTGGAGCCTTGATGCACTCCGACTTCAATTTCAAACGTTTCGCCAGTGCCTGCCGGACACAAGACTTGTGTAGTGACCGCATTGTACATGTCTTGAATAAGGTGTATGTAGTACTCCGGTACCAGTTGCTGCCTGAGTGCTTCCCAAATTAGGTCACGTGGGACATGATCGAAGGCCTTTTCGAGGTCTATAAAGATCATATGCAGATTGGTCTTATTAGTTTTGGCCTTTTCCAGCATTATACGAACCGTCTGAATAGCATCCGACGAACTTCTTTCAGACACAAAGCCACACTGATTTTGTGTTAATGTTATAATGTGCTTTAATCTATCATTAAGTATTCTTTCCCATATTTTAAGTGTGTGTGACATTAGTTTTATAGCTCTATAATTACTGCATTCTCTGACGTCTCCTTTCCCTTTGTAAAACGGTATTATGAAGCTATTACGCCAGGAGTCAGGTATAGGGTATCCCTGAATCAGTTTGTTAAATAACGTGTGCAGCCAAACTACTCCATGATCTCCTAGGTGCTTCCAGACTTCTGCTGGTATTTCATCTGGCCCCGGGGCTTTGTTATTTTTCATTTGCTGTATTGCTCTTTTAATTTCCTCTGGAGCAATGTCCAGGGACGGCCCCTTCACCGTATTCGGCCTACCGTACTCAGAGTTTCTTGGATGGGATACGTTAAGGAGGTTCTGATAGTAATCTGACCATCTGTTTTTAATGTCCTCGTCTACAGTTAGCAGCTTACCATTGTCATTATTTATGCCAATGGTGCCGAAAACTATAGAATTTTTATACTGCAGAAAAAGGCTATCCGTGCAATATATAAAATAAGGCCTAGAGATTCTATGAGAGACAAGTTTAAATCTATTAATATAATGACAGTGTCGTCACAGTACATATATGAAAATCTTATTCATGTGAGGAAAAACATAAATAACTTACCTAAGAATAGCGACACTCACAGTTTGAACACTAGAAATAAGCACAAACTTGCTGTACCTTTAACTCGGCTCAACAAAGTCCTTAACTCTTTCAAGGGGCAATGTATACGTTTCTATAATAAAGTACTCGAAGAAATCCAAGAGCTTCCTATACATAGATTCAAAGAGATAGTAAAACAGAAGTTATGCAAGAAGGGGTACTATAAAGTTTCTGATTTTGTAGATGACAAGAATGCATTTGAATGAATTTGAATCGCTTTGCACGCTATGGTTATATATATTTTGTAAATTGTAATATTTATAAGTACACATTTAAAAAAAAAAGAATACTTGCTGAGTTTCTTGCCAGAGTCTTCTCAGTTCAAGTTGTATTTGGAACCGGTGTAGAGTCATTTGTTAACATTCATAAGAGCCCTATAAGGGCCAAACTTGAATAAATGAATTTTGATTTTGTTTGATTTTTGATTTTGATTATTATGTATTTAGTCATTCAAACTATGAACACACTGTTTGTTCAAGGCAGCATTGCTCATACTCTCACTCTATTAATATACTATCTCTATGGTGTAGACACAGCTCATTTCCTGGATTAAGAAGCTTGTTTCCAGGAAAACCATAGAACACAAATAAGGGTAACACTAGGGCGAAAGCTAGTAATAATAATCAAATCTTACTCTCATTGCCGAGTTTGTCCAAGTCATTACCAAGAACTCTTTGCCATATTTCTATGATTTCTTCACTCTTTCTTTCATTGTTTTCCCTCCACTGACGAAGTAGATCTCGGGCTTCTGAAAGAACATTTTAACCTCGAAATATATTCGTCTATTAACTTACGTACCTATTTTATATTGAAATTTATTCTATACATAATTGGTTCCAGACAGTTCAAAATATTGTTGTAAATAATAATTGGCTCGGAATAAGGTTCGATCTGCATAACAACATTGCATTTTGTATGAGTGTCTGATAGTTTTATTATACCATAAAAGTACATACCACTGCAGGTTATTTCTTCGTAATTGTAGGACATTGTTCTTTATGTTGGATTGGTATTTAATTTATAATTGCTTGTTGAACGTTTTTTTATCAAACAATCAACAAAAACAACTAAAAAATCCTAGTTTCTTTGAAAGAGAGAAAGAAATTCTTTCTGATTGTTGTTATTCATAATATTCGCCAAAAGGCAGGCAAAGGTCTGAGCCATACATCCTAGTCTTATTTTCATTTGTTCATAATATTTCTGACTTCCATTGTGCTTCCATTACTATCTGAATTCTGATTATACTATTTGTATCGGACTGACTGAACTGAGTTTTTAAATTCTTTCTGTCAGTCTAACTATCATCAGGGCCAGTAGACAAAATGGTTTTCGACAATCGTCATCGTTAGTAAACGATCAACCTTTGTATGGGATTGACATTTCAAATCGAAATATCACGTGATTTTCAATCTCTTAGGTCAATCCCATACAAAGATTGATCGTTTGTTAACGATGACGATTATCGACAACCATCTTGTCTAGGGGGGCTGGGTTGGATTTCAGACTAATTCAGCCGGGCTATTGCGTATCTTTGGTGGTAATCGTAACGACCACCATTTATGAATTCATCCAATGGTGCGGTAGGACGATAAGTCATTCGTGGGCCCTGATTGGATGTAATTCATTAATGGTGTTCGTTATGATTACCACCAAAGATACGCGGTAAAGATACCACGGTAAAAAATATTTATCTAGATAATAATATTAGATCTATCTATTAGATATTCCTTACCGTTTCCATACCCTCAGAAAATTACTGTTTATGTATAAGGATAATAAATAAAACTATAGTCTGGCATACGAAAATAGAACCTGAAAAATCGCGGCAAATTTAAAAAAAAACTAGATGTGGTATCACTAAGTATAGTAGGAATAAATTGTTTTAATACTTTACAAAAAAAATCTATAAATATTAAGTTATTTTTGATTTTCCTAAGTGATATTTGCATGTAAATGATTTAAAATTTAACATAAACTCGTAATATACTATTTTTATATAGAATGCTTTATAATATAAATTTTAAATAAATAAATAAATATCCTAGCTGATGCTACCAATGCAGCCATCTTGACAATATTTTGAAACATATAAGTGTACAGTTAAAAAAATTGGCTTATATGCCATATTCAGGTTTTTGGAGGTCTTTTTGATTAAATTATTTGAATGAATTTGAATAAATATACATTCGTATCTAAAATATAGTAACACAAGATTAGTTTTGATTTTTTCTTATTTACACTTATTAAATATTTTTGTCGCATTTCGACCTATCTCTGTTTATTTGTCCATTCAAGATCTTTGGTCCTGACAATCCCTTTAGTAGTTTGTGGGTCCTGACGGAAAACCGGCAAACGGTACCGGTTCTCTGAAGCATCAAGCATGTGTCCGGCCTAAAAAGTTCGAACATGAAAATTTTGTCTCTTATATTGTATAGTCTATGGCTTTTAGAAGAAATGTACTTCGTTCTACGCATGAATCGTTCGATAAATAACTTCTCATATTGACTAAAATGTATAGAAATTCTATAATAGTACATCATCGCCACGAAGTGCTTATCGACGTATAAGTACGTATATCGGAATATAAAAGTTTTGTGTGTGAACGTGAACGAGACGTCTGCAATATGTCTGACTATTTGGAAATATTTTTAGATTTACCTTAGTCGTAAATAATTAAAGCACTATTCAGAATTGTCAATGCCATGGAGGACACATGACAAACAATATAACCAGGTAAGCTCGGCTACCGTGCATAAAATCGTAGACGTTGTATAAATTTCTTTCTTTACCATACATAATGCTCAACTTTTTATGTCTCAATGGCCTTTATCTCGGTAGTTTTGTTTTCTTTTGTCCTCTGTTTGCACGTCGAACAAGTTTGTATAATTCGACGTGGTGGATATGATGTGTATATTTATACGGAGTATTTTGTCCGACAGATCAATAAGGAGACTTTCAACGAAGATATGTATTGTTGTGGGTCGTTGCGAGAGGTTTACGTGTGAACAGTAGATATGCGCGTCACGGACATTGTGCGGACTGGCTTGTGGGCCTGAGTGAGTGCGTTGTGACCGTATAAAATATATAATCGCCACGGCAGTGCCGTCGGGCGGTGCTTGGAGAACGGATTGCGTCTGTCCTCAACAGAAGTGTCGTAAACATGGAACATCTAGTACAGTGCCCCGTTTGTACCCTCTACCTCCACAATGGGATGACCCTGGAGTCTCACCTTGACACACATCCCAAAGATCAAGTCATCAAGGCACTGTGCTGCCTGACAGCTAAGAGCAGTAGCTATGGAAGTAGAACATCAACACCCCTAAATTCAGAAAGGTCATACAGGAGCAGGTCTCGGACACCGGCAACAGATGATAGTGCACGATGGAATGGTTCCCACCGGAGTACAGAGCATGACAGATACTGGCGTAGAACACCAAGTAGAACACCCAGCAGAACACCTAGTAGAACTCCTAAAACAACGCCAGTGACAAACGTATCTAGGAATGCCACTCCAGACACTAGAATGACAGATATGAACTATGATAACTCTATCACAAATTCTGATCCGCAGTCGGCCACCTCTTTTGTTATGAAAAGTGATAAGACCCAGCAAACATACCAGCCGGCATCTCAACACACAGATTTTGATCCACAGTACATATACTATCAAGATCAGCAGGATGAGATTAAATATTCTCGCAGTGCTGAGTACAATGCACTAGATAATTCCAATAATATTTTTGCCTACAACATACCAACAGTGGGGACTGGGATGAAACTACAGCCAACTTTGATGTCAACTGCACCTAGGAAAGCCAATGATCTTGTTAAAATTTTGCCAAAACCTAATAATATACTTGTGAAACCTAATATGGGCGGTGTTCAATATCTAACTCCTGGGGTGAAGCCCTTGAATGTAGTGATGCCACCAGCACCGGCATTTGTTCAGAAGAATGTGCAGAATAATATGATAATGACTGGTAGTTTACCAACTGCTACTATGCAAATGGACACCAAAGGCATGCCTGCTCAGAAAGCTGCCAACCAGTTTAACCACTTAACCTCAGGTAGTTTCACACCAAGCACAACGGTTGTCACTCAAAACTCACATATAATTTATAGGGAAATGGTTCATAATTTAGATGGAAAGCCTTTTATATCGAGCATGCCAGCAGTTCTGGGTGGTCATGAGAATGTCACAAATGTTGCCCAGGCCAGCTCGATGTATCAGAATGTAATGGTGGTTGATCAGTTTGGGAATACTTCATGTATGTTTACAACACCTCAGCAACTTCTGCCCAAAGCTTGTCCCCCGCCTATGTTCAATGAAAACATGTTAGTAGGTACTGGAGCACACTTGGATAAGACTGTGCCAAACACAAGTGATACCAATAAAACTATAATGATCAAAGTCAGCCCAATAGTATCCTCAGACCCCATAGTTAGTTGTGAAACAGCATCTACTTCAATTCCACAAGCAAGTTGCTCATCAAGGGACAAAAAAGAAAAGCCTGTGGTCGAAAAGGGTGAACAGAAATGTGATACCCCAGGACCTAGTAAAGGTCTAAAGATTCTAAGTAATATAAAAGTGGAAGTTCCTGTACAGCACCATAAGAACATGGTGAATACAGTGATGGATCTTACTTGCTCTAATGACCCTGACTATTTGGAGCGCTCTGAATCACCAGAGAAGATCCTACCTGACTTAGATGATAACAAAACTATCATTTCAGATGATTGTACTCAGCCCTCAATATCAAGCAGTGATAGTGTAGTCTCTCATTCATTCTCTGTGATAAAAAATGTTGGTAATCCACCTTTGTACAAAGATTCTTCCAATAAATCAAATACTGTAGATAATAAAATGGAAACTGAGTTTGCAGATAGTTGTCCCGTGCCAGATCTAATATGCAATGAAAAGCCTTCAATATCACCTTGTAGCGAGTTGTCTGAGCACTGTGACAACTCTACTGATCGTACCCTTATATCACCCAAGCCTGAAAATAGTCAGCAATCACAAAATCCTCTAGACATTCACATTGACAAGAAACTTCAATTTTCAACCAAACCATTTAGGAATAATACTTTAAGACTGAACAATATTTACGTGAAAAAAAACAAAAAGGTATTACACATAAAAAATGCTAAAGCATCAAGCTCGACCGTTTCGAGTAAGGTGGAAACAGAGCCCATACCATCGTCATCAATTTGTAGATCACCTGAAAATTTTACTATGAATAAAAAACAAAAGGCAGATAGAAACGAGAAAAGGGACAAGTGTAGTGTTTTACAAACTGTATCAATTGAAATGGTAAAAGAGAATGATGATGAGCATAATAACTTTGATGCTGATACTGAGGAGCAGTCAATGGATATTGAGCCAATAGCACCTAATCAGAGTAATTCTAATGAGTATGCAACAACTGTCGACATGATACATGTCAAAGAGGAGGTAAACTCGAGCAACGAAGGGGTATTTAGCAACGAGGCGCCCGGCCGCGTCCTCACACCGTTAGAAACATTACGCCCTATCAATGTTATCACCTATGGAAGCATGTCCGCTGGTGATTTCGACGATGAATCCAACCATAGAGAGCTGCTAGATCTCGAAGCGGCGTCAAAAAATAAGCAATTTGTTAATATGATGAACGAGAATTATTTTGGGGATAACATTTATGCTGATTATTTCACGCCAGATAGAGTGGAAGCTTTCGACGCGGAAAGAGAGGCTTCGGCATTTAAAGAAGGATCTATAGGTATTTGGGGGGAGTCGTCGCAGAAGGAGACCGAGAGTGAGTTCGTGCTGCCGAATTTCATTCATGAGAGCTACAAGATAGCGGAGAGTACCGGGCTTGATTACTCGGATATTGGTGTTAGAGGGGGTGTAGGCGGGGAGGTGGAGGGGTGCGAGCGGGACAGCAAGGCGGATGTGCTGAGCGAGAGTAGAAGCGAGGGGGAGGCTCCGCTGAACATCTGCGCCGACGAGCGAATGCCGCCGCGCGGGGAGCTCAGCGGGCAGGAGAGCAACGGCGATATGGAGTCTTGGAGCGGGGTAAAATAATTATTTACTATCTTACGTTTAGGACCTGACCATCATGTCATCTGAAAATACTCATTCCTTTAACTTACATATACTATACTAGCTATCCCCTATTTCACCCACTATCTGCATGCCAAATTTATCGCGATAGGTTAGGCGTGAAAGCGTAACAGAGTTACTTTCGCATTTATAACTTTAGTATGGATAACTACTACTGTGCTGCGCGGGTAAAATCATGGGGTACCTATGGTGTGAATAGCAAGAACTTGAAAACTAAAGTGTTGTTGCATGTTACAAAATTCTCATACAAAATTGATTTCATTTAACTTTAAACACAAAGCCAGGTTTCCTCAACGTTTTCCTTCATTATTTCAGTAGATAACATAACATTTAGGTGATGAAATTGTGTGTTTAAATTTTACCTTACAATGACGACGGAAAACCAAAGCCTGGGTAATTTGCACAGACAAATCTAAATTGATAATGCAAGTCCCTCCATCCATATGAAAACCAAGCGGGCCACTTTTTTTTCTACCAACCAGTCAATAGAGCACTTTAGTTAGGCTGGCATTAGATCTATAACGTGAAAATGAAGCGGTCCTATTTGTCAGCTAAACACATCCCTCGCTACAATCTTTGGTAGACATGCAGCCTTAGTGAGTTCCCTGTCCGCGCGAAACAGTCTCAAACGAAGACTATTGCTCTCCCTTTTAGCGAGCGTTCGGTGGATGACGATTAGCCAGGAATCATTCGAGAGTTGTCGACATTTTCTGAAATTTGTTTGTAAATAAAAACACGTGTTCAATTCATATGGATACAACAATATGTACCTAAATTAACAACAATGCCATCTGCCTTCCCTCCCGTGGCCTGACCAACCTTGTGGTAATAAATCAAAATCAAAAATTAAGGCCCTGGTAAGGCACTTATGAACTTTAAATTGGTACATACAGTTGAATTTACCACCGGTTCGGAATACACTTAAACTGAGAAGACTCCGGCAAGAAACTCAGCAAGGCTCTTTTTTTTTGGAACATCATCATGCAAGCCGAATCGCCGAATCGTCGAATCGTCGAACCGTCATGAATCTACATAAGTAAATATTCGTGAATTTTGGGGGTTGTTTGAATACCTATATCACCCTCCTGCCTGAATGGCTTACATTCATTAACATAAACTATTGTTATGTTAAAAAAAACTGTAGTAATAAGCGTAACTTGAATAAGAAGTCACAGTAGTGTTTTTAGATGGTTGATGGATTTCGCAGATGTACTCGGAGGTGACGCCAGCGGTGCCGTACGACCTGATGGCGCGCGAGAGCTGGGTCTCCGACGATTCTGAAATGGACGCCACTGAGAAACGGGAAGCTTTGTAAGTGACCTTGCCACTATTTTTATAAAAGGTTTATGAAAAAAGTGAAGGAAGTGATTTGTGTAGAATGGATATTGCACTGAGACGACGTTTTTTATGACTGTTAAAAAAATTGCGATATTAAAAACAAAAGTATTGGTGCTGATGCCGACGTCAAATGAGTCCAATTGCTGGTTTTCAATGTGAACATAGTTACCATCAATCTTAACAACCACAGTAATAGGCCTGTCGAATAACGGAGCCATATTTTTTTACTGTGTATAGGCCTGTGTTTGACTACAATCTCACCATGGTATGTGATGTCTGGCCGAAGGTGGTGCACACACAAAGCCTAGAAGGCTGAAACTGGCTCTCAAGCGCAGCTGTCGGAACACACCGATAGGGGCTTGGCGACAGATTTTCAACTTGAGGGTGGTAGCCAGCTACAAAGTACCCTACCACCATGCTATGGTTTTGGGACCTTCGTCTCGGTATCTGACGTCAATACCACTGAGCTATCATAGTCTTACGACAAAATCAATTGATTTCCAGAGAGGAAGCGTTACACTTTCCGAAGAGTACACACAGGCAGTATACGTGCATGCAGTGCGGCGCCAAGTTCCCCTCTTTAAAGGAGATGCGAGCGCACAAGTCCCTTGCTCATGCGCCCGCGACCGCCACCTGTTCCGGCACCGGAACCGGCACCGGTATAGGAACCGGCACCAAGACTTCATATAGCCGCCTCGTCACCGCCAGAACTATTAAGAAAGAGGAAAAGCCTGATGAAACTATGTTGACCAGTAAGTTGTCTTCTTCATGTTTTATTTATTTATTTATTTATTAAGAAAACCAACAGCGTTATCTACACATTTTAGTAAATAATACAGAACCAATAAAGTAAGGCTAATAATAGGTTTCCCTTAAACTAACAGTTAGTAAGGCATAACACATGAGCCGACTAGAAAAAAAAAGAATAAAAAAATCATATAAAATTGACCGTTAAAAAAAAAAACGTACAAAGAAATTATACAATCCACTTAGCAAACACACTTTAAAAATTTAAACAGAAAAAAAAAAACAAATTATAATGATATATATTTCTAAAAATATTTATATAAATATCTTATGCTTGACGCAAGACAACACATGTTGATGAAAAGTAAAAACAAAGAATAATAAAGAGAAAAAGAACAATAAGTACGTAATGTGCAAATTATTAAACGCGAATTGTTAAACGCGTACCTGCTTCAGTATGTTCTTTGCTTATGTCCGGATTGTTCTCCAAATTTTAAATAAATAAATAAAGTAATTCAAAATGGCAGGCATATCCAATAATAAAGGGTTGTGCAATTATAGCTCTTAAAATCTAGATCTAATTGTTACATTCAGAAGTGATATTTTACCACTAGTTTTCCGCCTCATTTCACTCATTTCGTTTCTCCCTATATTTTATGCCGTACTTCCTCTTCGCGGAAACTTACAACATGGTACTTAATAGGGTGGCTATATACTTTTTGACAGATTTATGTAAATTTCCCAGTACATACCTACACTAAAAAAAAAACCGGCCAAGTGGCAGTCAGACTCGCGCACCGAGGGTTCGTACAAATATATAAGTAAATGGTAGTATAGACCTGAGTATTTGATATGAATTTCAATTTATGACGTATTAAAATAAAACTACTTCCTAGATCTCGTTCAAACCAATTTTCGGTGGAAGTTTGCATCGTAATGTATAACATATATTATTTTTAGTTTTATGATTCTCTTATTTTAGAAGTTACAGGGGGGGGGGGACACACACATTTTACTACTTTGGAAGTGTCTCTCGCGCAAACTATTCAGTTTAGAAAAAAATGGTATTAGAAACCTCAATATAATTTTTGAAGACCTGTCTATAGCCACCGCACAATTATGGGATTTATAAAAATTGAATTACAGAATTTATTGTTTTTTTTCTATTTTTGTGTGAAAATCTTAATGCGGTTCACAGAATACATCTACTTAACAAGTTTAAACATTATAGTTCTTGTAGTTTCGGAAAAAAGTGGCTGTGAAATACGGACGGACAGGCAGACAGACATGACGAATCTAAGGGTTCCGTTATTTGCCATTTGGCTACGGAACCCTAAAAATACCTTCATTACATAAGTTTTATCTTTCAAACCTTTCCTTTTGACTTGTAAACAAATCTAAGAAGTCGATTTTAACGTACTTCTAGTTATCGTATCGATTTGAAACTTTGCAAGTGTATGTAGTTCAGATAACAATACAATAATTTAGTACCATCGAGCTGATGATGGATCCGGAAGGAATTCCATGGCAGAAAAGCGTGTTTGGAAATGTTGGTATCGTCTTGTTTCAGGTAACCTTCTAGCAATGGACACAAAGGAATCAATAACATCGACCATCCTGCAAGTGTACGATACCATAACGGAAGCCAAGCCGAAGATCGAAGTCCTCATAAAGCAGGAGACCAAGCGGAGAAGGAAGGACTATATTTGTCCCACTTGTAAGGTTGACCAACTCACAGATGTGGCATTCCATGCACATCTCAAGATACATCCGCTGGAGTGTCTCACGTGTGGAAAGTGCTTTTTCAGACGGGCGAACTTGGCGTTGCATATCAAAACGCATTTAGGAATTAAGAATTATAAGTGAGTATGTTGTTTTAATGCTTTATTAATAGGCTTAATACATTGACGTTTGACAGAGGTAGAGCATAGCGTTTATTCGCTCAAAGAGCAGCTTGACTGGGGAAGTATCTCCACCTTACAGAATACCGCAGACAAATAACTTTATGTTGTGTAAAGCTGTGTTCCTGCGCGTGAGTAATGTCGCCAGAGCTCATAGGGGACGGGGGAAAAGTCGGTAACGCGTGGGCAATGCTTCTTGGGTTGCAAGCGTCCATATGGCTACGGTAACCGCTTACCATCAGGCGGGCCGTATGCTTGTTTACCGACTTAGTTGTATAAAAAAAAATACAAAATATATTGCGATAAAATTAAATAGGTCTTAAAATATGAGTTTATTTGATGACTTGATATGGGCTGGATGATTGATGTAGGCTTCATAGGTAAAACTATGCAATAAATTACAGCGTTTTATCACCAATAATATGAGTAAAATGAGTGGGAGCGCCTGACGGACATGACAAAACTATTAAGAAGTTCCTTATTTGCTTATTGAGCCCTAAGTCGTCCTAATTGGCGACGATCGTACGATCAAACGATGCGATTTCGTCGCACGATCGCGCTGATGTTCCTGTGCTCGCGCGATGACTTGCGAGCTTCAATTAGGACACTCTAAAGCGTTTTGTGTATTTACTCTCGTCGTGCGACGAAATCGCATCGTTTTCTCGTACGATCATTGCCAATTAGGACGACGCCTAAGAATCTCGTAGTCCAACATGTCTCAGAATTATCTTAAACTGTAGATGGGTAACAGACATAATACTGACATATAATTTCTGACATAACAGTTCTATTAAAACTATATCTCGAAGTGCTCGTGATGTAGCATTATAAGCCGATCTTAATGGATCGGCAAAGTCAAGCTATGTTTTCCATGCTTCGGAAGGCACGTAAAGCCGTTATCACTTAATTGTGATAGTCGTTAAGCTAGTTGGAAGCCTCCTAGGCGGCTTGAAAACTCCAACAGTAGGTTGCCCACTAGCCTACCTCTACCAATCTGCAGTGGGTATGCGTGGTGGAGTATCTGCCCATTCCCTTTCACCCTCATTTGTGAGAGGCCTGTGTACATTATAGGCAGATGATTATGTACCGTATCTGATTGAAATAGAGTTGAATTTGACCTGAAAGGATGAAGTATATGTATTTGTATTGTGTTAGATGCGAGGTGTGCGAGAAGAGGTTCATAACGCGGCAGAAGCTGATGGAGCACCACAACGTGCACACGGGCCGCGCGCCCATCAAGTGCACCATCTGCGACGACACCTTCCGACGATATTCCAATATGGTGCAGCACAGGTGATTACCAAACCCCATTATTATATACCCCAACGAGGAAAAGTCCCTTTAGTATCCTTCTGATATGGCTTACCGATGTACCTGCGCAGAAGATACATTTTCAAAGCGCAGGAAATGCTATTGGTCGGCAGCTGCCGCCATGTGTGCGGAGGGGCGTGACTTGCGAGTGAGACGCAACTAACAGCTGCAGTGTATTATGAACCTTATAGCAGTGATCTTAGGTTGATTGTAAGTTTTAAGCATTCTTTCATTAATCTTCGGGGCCATACTTTTCTGTGTGAACGAAGATTCACGACGCGCCTTATCAGTTGGGTACTACTGTAATAGCGAGCAATCCAATTCGGCAACTCGTAAGTCCTTTTGCACTGATTGACCAATCAATGCGTCTAAATATTTCGTGTGTCCTTGGTTGAGCCAATTGAAGCGCAACGTTGGTGGTGGGGTAGTTAGCGGAATACATTTCAAACAATAATGAACGCTTCTTTGGGTTATTGTTCGATGTCCCATATGCCTAGGACGCACATCGCGATAATATTATGCGTTTAAAACTTCACCTTCGATTGATTCTTGTGAAGTTTATCGCGACAAACGCAAAACACGAAAATGGACGAACTGATGAGTGAATATATTTTCTTTACATTTACAAAAATATAAGAAAAATGCAAAGAAAAGGCGACAGTGGATGATAACTATTCATAAATCAAGAAACCTACGTGTCAGTGCAAGATATTGGATTCATCCTATTCTTCTAGAACGACACAAGAAAGGCATATTTAATACTTATTTTAAGGATGTTCGTAAATACGCCCCAGACCGGATTTTAACGATACTGACTTTCATTGCAATTGTTTGATAACCCTTTCGAAAATATAAGAAATTCAGAAGATATATCCCAAATAGCGGCTTTCAATTTCCCAAATCAATTCCTCCGAATCGAAAGACAAGTGCGCGGAGACTGACGGCAGCGATATTATATTCACCTTGTCTCGCTCTAGCTGGCGCAGCCAATGGGCTGCCGTGCAATCAGGCGCGTTCTAATTATATTCACATATGATATTCTATTAGGGCTTCCAAACAAATATACAAAATTTCATAGGCGTATGTATGTATGTTTGTCCACGCATATCTCCGAAGATATTAATCGGATTGTAACCATTCTTTTTTATTGGTTTACATTTACTTCAACTTAGGAAACAGTGCAAGTTTCATCGAAATCGGTTCAGAAGTTTTCAAGATATGGACAAATATTTGTGACGGCCTGGCTTATTGATACGAGCTACGGGTGTGGTGTCAAAGCATAAACATGTCAAAAACTTGGTCAAATTCTAGTGCATTTAAGAAAAACTAAAAATGACGAAATAATTTTTTTTATTAAATCGACTTCAAAATACATTAAAAAGTATGGAATAACTCAAATCTGACCCTGATTTCAAGTCAGCGAAAGATAATCGATTATCCTTCCAAATACGTTCAAACGGTGCATTTTTTTTATATTAGTATATGTATGATGTAGGGACCGGCACCACCTATCGAAGCGTGCCAAGGTGCGCGACTTCGTGTGCCAGTGCGGCGCCGTGTTCCACTCGCGCGCCAAGCTGGTGTGGCACCGCGAGACGCACGACGACAAGCCCAAGGCGTGCCTGTACTGCAGCGACAAGTTCGTGCACGCGTCGTCGCTCACGCGCCACGTGCGCCGCTCGCACAACGAGTTCTTCCTCTCCGACCGGCTCAAGGCCAAGCCCGAGAACGTGCCCTGTCCCGTCTGCAAACAGGTAACATACCCTCGAATGGGGCACATTTCAGACTTATACCTTCATTGCCTGTATTTCAGGACACCCACCAGGTCTCCACCCCACGGTACATCATCCGTGGGGTGGACCTAGTTTCCCAGTCTCCCGCAAGCAAAGTATTTTATGGTCTTAATGTAGCTGTGTATTATTGTGGTATTATTGTTGTAACTTATTGTGGGAGAAATTAATACATTTTATTATTTATTATTATTATATTGCCTATATTGATTCCCACACATGCATTTGTGTGCATGAACATTTCTGTATGTCCTGAGTCTGGGTGTAATTATGTATATTAAGTATGTATTTACAAACAAAAAGTAAAGTATATGTATTATATCAGTTATCTGGTTTCCATAGTACAAGCTCTGCTTACTTTGGGATCAGATGACCGTGTGTGAGGAATGTCCCAGGATATTTATTTATTTGTCCCAGGATATTTATATTTATTAAAACTTTCAGATATACCTCAGATCAAATCTCCGTGCCCATCTCCAAACCCACAGCGGCAAGCGTCCGTACCTTTGCATCATCTGTAACAAAGCATTCACAACTAAATGGAACCTCAAACTACACCGGTGGACCCACATGAGCCGCTCGGCCAAACCATTCAAATGTAACTTGTGCAAAGGTGCCTTCATTAGACAAACAGAATATATATCACACATGAACGCTCACAAATCAGTACGGCCCTACACCTGCAACTACTGTGGCTGTCAATTCATAAGAAAATATAACTGTCAACGGCACGTGAGGGAACACGAAATGATGAAGAAGTATGTGTGCAAAGTGCCAGAGTGCGGTAAATCTTTCCATAGGAGTTATTATTTGTCTGAACATATGAAGGTACATAGCGGTGCTCGGCCGTTCTCGTGCAATATATGCGGCAAGACTTCGAGCAATAAATCTAATCACAATAAACACGTGAAAATACACCACGCGCGGGAACCGGTCGCTACCGAAGCGTAGGTTTTGCCTTCACTGTGGACGTCACATACAATCGCCATTTTGATTACGTTTCAACATCCATTTTATGATTGGTTGTGCTTTTATAAAACTCGTATCTCTATGTTATGTCGTTTAACCGTCTGGCCGCCAAAGTCATTCAGTCGTGACCAACAATCAAATCGAAGTAAATCTTTCTACAATGGGATAAGACAGTTTATTCCGTGGCATAGACTGTCACTTCATTAATATTATGGCCGGCAAAAGGTTAAGGAATTATTTTGTCGGTGTAATACGCGACGTCCACATAAGCGCCATCCACATTGGCGCATTGTAAATACCTAGTTAAATTTAAATTCTACCTAATTTCTGTAAATACATGACCAAGAGTTGTACATTGGGAAGACTTAGGTGAAATGAAGCATTTTACAGTTAAATAAATTAGTGTCGCGCGGCAGATTTTATTTTGTTTTTGATTAATGTGTTAGATGTGATGTTCCTATTTCTAGTTTGGACATAAGCTGGGTAGTAATTGCCAGCAATGGTTGTGATTCTATCAATTTTTATCGTCACTTATAAACTATATATTTTGTATATCCGATTAGTGAAATGCTGGTTGGTTTAGTTTGCCATATGGAATGAAATGAAAATATATTTATTTTGAACAATACACACTACAAAATTAATATAAATATGAGACAAATAGCACATAAAAGAAAAACAAAGAGTAGTGGTGACAAGTGAAACTATAGTTATCTCTTTTTGTCTTGAGCCAACCTATTTTCTGTCACTTTTGCCTCAGAAACGACCTGGAAATTGATTTACAAAACGGATAGTTAGCCCCATTCGACAGATTCGTTAGCTATAAGACATAAGAAAATGCGTAAAAATAAAGCCCATCACAGACGTAGCTATAATATATATTAATATAAATCATAGCAAGGCATATTACGATATATTTTCAATACTAATCTTCGAGTGACCGCACACGCAGCTATAATATATATTTCTGTTACATCGCCAACTTGCACTGTAATTTATATTATAGCTCGGCATATTAATATATATTATAGCCAAGTCTGTGATGGGCTTTATACTTTACACTTATTTTGTGTTTTCACAGGCAAGTAGTATATAATTTAACAAGTCACTGCAACAATATACACGTTATTGTGGATAAAATCTGCCTCGCGACATGTTATGTTACAAAATAATTAATTAGTCAAATTGATAACTTAAAGGCATTTCGGTATAGGTACCCCGCTATATGAAATGATTTAACTAATTTATCTACTTATGTCTTTATTCTAACAATGCTTCCAAAGAATATGGCTCGAGGTGTAGTGAACAAGTTTATATTTTTTAACAGAACTGTAATTTAGAAATACTTTAACCCCCTTACTCATAAAACGTTAAACTAATATACTGTTTAAAGGGTCACCTAAATAATGTCATGTTAAATAATGTGACATTATTTACGTGACCCTTTAAACAGTATATTAGTTAAATAGCGCTTTATGAGTAAGGGGGCTATTATATAATGACTTTTTTACAGTCTTCACCCACCAGAGTTTAACGGACTAGATAATATTTATAAACATTTACAACACCTCAATCCGACGTCTCACTGACCCTGATCACAATTGCTCATTGTTATTTCTCTAACATTATTGCGTTGATCTTATTATATGATCAAAGGATCAATTATATAATTATTTTTGCAATATTTGTGTGTACCCCGCCTAATTTACAATGGTTAGTAATTGAGGAGCTATAATATTGTATTAAGTAGTGATCCAATAGCAATCACAAAAAACTGTATGTTGAATAATTAATTATTGTAGAAATAGTACTTGATAGGTATTGGAATTATAAACACCATTTACAAAGTGAAATTAAAGGATTAACATAATAATATACATATAGACATATAATGGTTAATATTATGGATGTGATTGGTTCTTGGATCAATGCTAATATAATAAAATTGTTTGCAATTATAGTTACTTCTTTTATACTGATTCTAATTGTGATCAAAGTCAATGAGAAATCGGTCTGAGCCAATTCTTAATTTGATCCTAGACAGCGACCAAAATGGCCGCTTGTTCTAAATTTATAGTATACTCATTGAAGTGTTTAACCTGTTTACATAATTTAGATACATTATTTTGTAAATAATTATCATAATTTGTTAGTTTAATTTTTTATTTATTTACTATTTTCTACTGTTGATTTAGATTTTTGTTTCAAAGTATGTACGTTAACGGCAAGGTTTCAAAAGTTTCAATTGTAATTTTTTTTTTTTTTGTCTGTTACATCTTTTTTATTTGTTTTTTTAGAAAACTTTTCAATATTATCTCACAACAGTGCAAGAGGTGTAGTAATTGGAACATATATTTATATTCAACCGAAACTTCTAATTCATTGACTTGTTGAATGTTTTTATGAACATAACTTGGCCTACGTCTTACGGGCATGGATCACATGGTCAATTCTAAGTTTGATCCAAGATTCTGAACGTGATCCATCCATAAGTAAATGTGTTCAATGCTCGGACGATACTGGTATCGTATTGATCAAGATTATACCAAAGACAAACTGTTGAACGTATAAATTATACTCTTTGGTAAAATTTTCGTTTGATACAATTTTTGATTTATTATTATAACCTGACGACTTCGAAATGACACCAGCTGTGTTCGTAATGGATATCGTATGTATATTTTACACATAAACCTCCTTACTCATAAAACGTTATTTAACTAATATACTGTTTAATAGGTCACGTAAATAACGTCACTCTATTGTCATTGTCAAATAATGTGACATTATTTACATGACCATTTAATCAGTATATTAGTTAAATAGCGCTTTATGAGTAAGGGGGATAATCAATGATCTCGTAAACTTTAAATAATGCGACAAAATGCTGTTTTGATGTTTGTTGTTTATTTAATGCTTGTGGTAAATGATAGATTGATACTTTGTTCACGCATTCTGAAACCATAAACCACGTATAAAATTATACATAGTTCTTAGGGCTCTTTCGAGAGAGTGCAGTAGTTTTGCCATTGCACTACAATCACTTTTCAGAAATTTCTAAAAGCGCTACTCTGGTGCTTAATTTGTCGATTTTCGAACTCCTTGTAATGACATATGCCCCCTAGACAAGATGATTGTCGACAATCGTTATCGTTACTAAACTATCAGCCTTTGTAGGGAGCTAGGGATAGTTATCCTAGTTTTATCAAGCGATTGAAAAAACGACTCAAGTCTAATTGATCTGGCTAGAAAATATAAATGAAACTTTAAACTGTGTGTACAAAATTAAACTGTAATATGTTTTTTCAGACTATCAAGAATCCCTCTATTCACGGTACTTAGATATTTCTGAACTGTTAGTTTTGATTTATAAAATTGTATTACTGCATCGAACTGACATCAAAAAAATTAAAAAATATTCTCTGCATTTTATGTTACTTTATCACCCCCAATGATTTCATCTAAGTCTTCAAAATCCTTTGATCCTCGGTAAAGAGTAAATTGGAAGGAACACCTTGTCTTCTGCGCATGACGGCCCCGTATATTGTTTACTAGATTTCCACCACACTCATTCTTCCGCGTTTTTCTCTTTTAACCGCCTTAGGGATTTGACTTTGTAAAGCCATTAGATACCTACAAGCGGTTTGAACTTTTCATACATTATGATCGAGCAATTATGTGTTGGTCCCATAGTAAAAGTTGTTCAGCATGACTAACCCAACATAGGTTTCGAAAATATGCCATCTCGAAATCTCCACATGTTTAGATTTTAACCGCCCGTTTCTGCTTAATAAAAGTTAATCTATCGGCATCTTTGTCATTTTATATGCAATTTATAGAGACAGGCTTCTCTAAAGGGTGTAAGTATCGTGAATAGTGGGGTTTCACCACAAGCAACATGTATTTAGTTATAATCTTGCTCCGTACTCGGTTATTAGAAGAAATTGTTTATTTATTTTTTAACATTGATTTCTTTAGTAGTTAACTATTACGTGTAAATATGATAGGTATATTTTATAATTGAAACGATGTGGGACGTACACCAAATTCAGTTCGGCGGGGTTACTGGACTGAACAGTTTGTGTCTGCAATAAATATATTAAGGACTTATTAAATTGCATTTTTGTTTTGTCACATGCTACCTTTATTTTTCCCCTCGCATAGTCTTTCTATTTATTTAACATGAAGATTATAGTATTATATTAAAATCCGAGATTTTTTTAAATGCACAATAGATTCAAGTACCTACTTGTTCTCGTTTCCGTGTGCGCAAGATTTACAATAAATTATGTAGTTGTCATTCGGCTCGAAGGACCAAGGATTAATCTTACAAACATATCTGACCCGGTGGTCAAAAGAGGAACTAAGGAAGCCATTTCGAAATGTCGATCGCCATTGGTCAAAGAGAATATAAACACTACGTTCATTGGTTGTTTGCTGCACCATATACGATAAAAGCGACTCACTCGCCGGGCCAGATAAGCTTGTGGGACGATAGATGTTTCACGTGTTGGACAAGACACTTTCTGTCAGCGTGACTGTCTGCGAAAACGGCAAAATAAAACTTTTTTTTTGGAACGAATTCGGTAGGCAAGCATACGGCCCGCATGGTAAGCAGTTACAGTAGCCATATGTACGCTTGTAACACACGAGGAATCACTCACGCGTTACCGACCCTTCCCCCTCCCCAATGAGCTCTAGCGACGTTACTCACGCGCAGGAACACAACATCAACTGATTTGGCTCCGGCATTCTGTAAGAAGGAGGCTTCCCCAGTCAAGCTGCTCGTTAAGCGAATAAACGCTACGCTCTACCTCTCTTAAATTAAAAATTCAAAGCCATTTATTCAATTTAGGCCCCAGATGGGCACGTCAAATTTACTTAAGTTAGTTAGTTTTTTCTTTTTATACTAAGGCAAACTAGCATACGGCCCACCTGATAGTAAGCGGTAACTTGCCTATTGAAACTTGCAACACCAGGGGTAAAACTCGCGCGTTGCCGACCCTGCAAAAATCTCTTCACACCCTTTTTATAAATTCATTAATAAAACCATGTTATTAAGGCGAAGGCAAAGTAAACGTTGTTCGCTTAATAGGTATCAGCACCGGCATTAGGATAAAGCGAGAGGAGTGGTCGCTCTAGGAGCCCGGAGGCCAGGGGGCGCCAAAATGCCACGAGCAAAAACAGTCAAGGCGTAAAATTAAAAATTCGTTGGCGCCCTTTGGTCCCACTCAAAAGGCGCTAACAAAAAATGTTTGGGACCGCTTTTCTTGCTTTACCCTAGGGCCGGCGCTGATACTAAGCGAACAACGCTTATATCTACTAAGTATCTAATTGACTACAGTGCATAGGCGCCTGACTTCACCCTGAGATAACATTGTTTTATTAACCGTTTTATTGTTTTGATTCCATACTTGTTGCCTATGCGTTGAAATGACGCCGACAGAACTTTCCAATGCGTCGCATATCGCATACTTAAGCTACTCGACACAATTATAATGCCTTCTAAGAAACTAATAATGAAATTCAGATTTACATATAAGTATTATCTCAAAGGTCGTAGAATACAACGGATCATTTGTTTTACAAACATAAATATTGGAGCCAGTTATTTTCCGTTTATAATTGTTATTGAATTATTTGTTGTTCTTGCAACAATGGGAGGCTGTACCTACGTCATTGAATGTTGAGACGCGGTGTGGGTATAGTCCTAGCGATAAGCGTTGGCATAAGCGGGAGCGCGTATTGTAGGTAGGTACTCATATTACAGTGCAGAAATGAAGAGGGAAAGGTATGTATGTATTATAATATAACACATGCAAAAGTTCACGCATGTCACGTACCTTATACCTACACAACTTTTGTAGAACACTGGAAACACTGTTCTCGAAGTTGTAGACGAGAATGTTTACCTTGGACAAATTTTCCAAATAGGTAGGTAGGTCCATCCAACTTCGACAAAGAGGTCAATCGAAGTATGTAATCCAATTCGGCTGGTGAGCATTAGGAAAGCTAGGGCATTATCTTCAGACTCTGTCTGAAGACAAAAGACTTTCTGTATGTGTTATCAGTCATACGACATACGGATCTGAGATGTGATCTTTCTCTGCTGCTGGCATGCCCATCGAACGAGCTATCTCTGCGAAAGAGTCCGAAACGAAGACATTCGTAAAATAAAAAAAAACGACGGATATAGCGCGTATTCAGTAAGTTGATGTGGAAATGGACATGGTACTTCGTTTGAAGGGTTGATATCAATGAGGAAGAATAGTTCTCAAATGGAAATCACGTCAGGATATCTACCCTCACACCAACTGAACCATCGGATTGAAGTAAAATAAAATGTTATGAAATATAAGGGAATTCATTTTAAGCGATTCCTTCCCTGCTCTCATGAAGACCGGCCTTACTTTATAAATAATCGTTAAAAAGGAATAATTATTTACTATGATAATAAAACTAATCATATCGCGTATCGGGTGAGTGACCTGCGATTGAGAACAAAAGTATTTGAAGTAATAGGCACATAACTGCTGTATGTGCCAGATAAAGATAACTTATTAAGAGTTTTTTGCGTTTCAAATTAATTATCTTTTATAAGAAGTTTGATGATAAAACTATGACGATAATTAGCTCGCAATGAATGACAGAGTAACATTTAATTATAAGAACATAGGTTGACATCTCTTATAGGTATCTTTGCCAAACCTTATCAAATCGGTTTGGTTCTATAAATTCCCCGAATTGTCCGCGTATCCTTTATGAATAGTCCTTTTCAAACCATATTGTATGAATGTCGTGTTGCGTTGCGATGCTTTAGAGTTAGAAGTTAGTACAGAAAGATGTCAGTATTTTGAGTACTCGGTAGAAGGATCATTTTTCAGTACCCTGAGTGCAACTAGACGTTATTGATGTTAAACGATTGAGGTCGCGTTAGCATGTTTTGTTTTGCAAAAATGTTTTAAGGGATACATTAGTTCATGAGTTTTCCGCTTGAGGCGCTGTGCCAATTTCTTTACACAAACGTCGAACACACACACACGCAAACGCGATACCGAACGGTTATATAGCCACTCCCAAAATCTATTTATATATTATAGACCATTAAAACACCAGTCCTGCCTCAAAAAATTATAGATTATAGTAGGTAATTGTATCGTCGCTATTTTTGACATTATTTACAAATTAATTGATCCACTTTTTTTAATAGAAGATAAAAATGGTGTCTTGAACCCGAATCGAGCGAAGGCGGTGCGTGTACGGCACGCGTGCGTATGACGTAACAACAGATTATAAAGGCAATAGGGCAAACGAGATTTAGTTTTTTACGCTTATGTGTCCCATGAACTATATTTCATCACACACTGGGAAATAAAAAGGGGAAAATGTAAATTTCCTCCATTTTATTATTTTCTGATGCTTTCAATAAGAAACGAGATATGCGTTGATAAGTTGCCTACCTAGGTACCTACCTACCTATATCATTCATTCGGCATAGTTTCTGTCTTGTTTTCTAGATGTGGTCTTCTCTAAACCCATGTTGGGTTAGCCTTGCTGAACAACTGAAAGTATAGGACTAACTGTCTGACTTAAAGGTAAGTAGTATTTTTATACATTTCGATCTGTGAACATTCATATTATGAAGATTATTTTTTGTGAAACCAACAGAAATTCTAATATTTTATATCGTAAATATGTAACGTACTTAGCAGGTATAATAGTACATCATTACGTCTTCAGAATACATCGAACAATTAACCCAAAGAAGCGCAATTACGTTAATCTTGTTTGAAATATATTTCGCCAATTTCCCACCGCCAACAACGCGCTCTGATTGGTTAAGTCAAGGGCACATGCGCTCTGATTGGCCAAGTCACAAACACACGATGCAGCGAGTGGTCCTTACTGTTCAAATTCAGTGACAAATCACTGACTAGTTTCGGAATTTGATTGTTCAGTATACTACTCTAAAGGGATATTTCCTCGATGTCAGAATATGATCAATATTATACTACGTAGGTAGGTATGTCGTAGGTAAGGACGTCGACAGCGCGGGCGCCTGCGCCACTATTAGCCGCATGTGGACTTGAAGGGTGTGGCTCACTGACCCATGCCACGTTTTTATAAACACTACTCAATAACAATTCATTTGACGTACCTACAGTCATTATTGCATCGATATCTCATAGTATTATACCTACAATGTGAGATAGCGTAAGCTTATGCGCACGATATTCTCAACGTCAATTGATTAAGGAGTTATCGACCGAAATATTCGTTAGGTAACTTAATTATATGATATGACTTGGTCAATGATAGAATGATTGTGCAAATAAGTCTGGAAAATTTTAAGTATTGTAACAATTTTCGCATACAATACAATACAATAGCTCTGCAGTATGACAACAAGAACAATCCACATGAAGACATAAAGGTCTGATTGATATAATCGAGTCACGGGAGGGTCATAAGCTGGCGCACTGGCTCCAAAATTAAACAGTAGGTACCAGCTGTTCCCCTAGGTTTATGATTTCCTTGAATGTCCCTACTTGCATGTAAAAGTAACTTCTTTTTCTGTGTTTTTTTTTATACCACTAAGGTGGCAAACAAGCATACGGCCCGCCTGATGGTAAGCGGTTATCGTAGCCTATGGACACTTGCAACACCAGGGGTATCACTCGCGCGTTGCCCACCCTGCAGAAATCTCTTCACACACTTTTTGAAGAACCCCTTGCTGTACTCCATTGGGAAAACCACGGCGTATGTACCTCTACCATAGACAAATGAATTGATCTCTATACTTACTAAACGGTATTTTTTACCCATTCAGCAATAGGTACCTTTTGCCTATAATCCATTAATTTATTCATGAATTAAAAGCTTTAAGTTCCTACTTAGTATTGTGTCATACACGTGCCAAAAGATTGTTACCCTGTCAAGATGGGAGGTCGACAGCAATAATGTAATTATTATGTTTACATTGATAACAATTGACGAACTAACGCGATCGAACGATACGCACGGCGAGAGATAAGGAAATCTCTCCTTTATACACAGTTTGTAAACAATCTAAACTAGTAAGTCTTGCATAACGTAAATAAATATTACGGAACCAATAGGAAATCGATTACTTATCTTTATATGACGGATCACTGGACGGTTAAAGAGTTAATTAGGCATTTTTGTTTTTGAGGATAAGGGAAATGTTTGTAGTACCTAATAGGGATGTATCCTGGATGAAAAAAATAATAATTCTAATTAGTCCGTCAGTTAGATTAACAAAAAATATTGGATTCGTATTTTTTGCTTTACCAAATCATTAACAATTGACGAAGATAAAGCGTGTAAAGATGGAGTGGGGGCTCGTGACGTCACAAAGTGTACCACACCGTGACGTCACGCGAAACTTCAACAAACCATATCCTCGTATTTTTTTGTTTAATTAACAAAAGAAAAAATACGTGTCTAATATTGTTTGATAATGTGTATGACGGAGTAAATATATTTTTTCAGGAAAGTCGTATTCTAGTCGAGAACTCAGACAGGACATCTGAGGCATTCTTCTATCAAACGAAACTATAATATCATCCTTTGACTAATACCTACTGCGATGATCGCTTAATGGTTTTACATTAGCAATGGTATACAACACCTTGGTATTTCTAATATCTATTTACGACAGTAGCCATCAGGCTATATTGGCTATGTAATGTCACATGTGATTGTTTGAGTCTGACTTAGGAAATTCTTTACACCTAAGGTACCACCTAGTCATCTCTGAACAGGGGCTCTACCGCGTAACTTTGGTGGTAATCGTAACGAACACCATTAATTATTTCATCCAATGACGCACAAGTGGTATGACGCGACGATGACCATCGTGGGCCCTGATTGGATGAAATTCATTAATGGTGTTCGTTACGATTACCACCAAAGTTACGCGGTAGAGCCCCTGTTCAGAGATGACTAGGTGGTACCTTAGGCGGAGGACTTGCTCTTCTCATCCTACAGTTTTCAATCCGTGTTAAATATAATGTCTCTACCTATTACGATTACTGATTCAGTTTAACATTATACTGTGTCATTAATCCTTGGTTGACCGCTTGACTCGAACTAAGCTTTATCACTGATTCATCCTCGATATATTTTTAATTCACAAGTCACTTGACCTCACGTGGCATTCATCATGAGTTTAAAATAAACAAAAGCGATTAATAAAATTGTAAAGTCGATTAAATTGCACATCGCAACTCTGTTACTGATTAAAACGTATGATAATGTTCTTCACGATTTAAATATTTACATTTAAGGGTAAACATTAGTTACGATCAGTTATGAAGATATTTCAATGATTCGCGACCATAGTAGTACATTAAGCATATTGTAGAATTGATACTTTTTGTTTAAGATTAACTGTTTTTGTACATTTCCCAAAATACTTAGTAAGTTTTACCGTTTTTAGTGAAACCGTGAGAAATGTTCAAATATGGCTCATATTACATAAAAAACATTCATACCGCTATGTGCCAAATGAACTTCTACATACTGTCGCTAATGACTCAATCATAATTGTTCTACGAAGGTAAAAAAAAAGAAAACTCGAAAAAAAAACATATAAGTAATTAATAGTGGTTTATCTTACAAACTAATGGATAATTGTAGTTTTTTTGTGGTTTTTCATTCACCTTATTTACGGAGGTTGTAACAAATTTTAAATAAGTATATGTACCTATGTTCGGAACATCTCGTAAAACCTTGGATCTTCCGGTAATCGGTCTTTTACAGTAACATATCTCCTAATACATAAAACTCTCGTGTCACAGGTTTGTAACAAAAGTCCTCCGAAACGGCTTGACCGATTCTTATGAAATGTTGTGTGTATATTCATACCCCTGGTAGCGTAGGGTGGCACCACACGAACGAAGTCGCGCCGGGCAGCTAATATAAGATTATAATAATAATATTAAATATATATATTAAATGTTAGCTCAGTCTTCAGTGCGACGTCGGATGCCGAGAAGCAGGCGCAGGTCCCGAGTTCGAATCACACAATACAATGAGCTTGAGCTTTCGGTGAAGGGAAACATCGTGAGGAAACCATAGCACGGTGGTACTTTGTAGTACCGACCCACCTATCGGTGCGGTGTGTTACGACAGCTGCACTTGAAGCACAGCACAGCCTAGAAGAGGCTGTGTGGCCTTACCACCTTCGGCCACATCATTACTGACCATGGTGAGATAGTGGTCAAATCAAAAGAGTTTTATATCACAAAAACAATAACTTGATTGTCAATGGATATTACGTCATCATTCTACATAATTGGACTGTTTTACAAAAAACTTAAACCGACTTCAAACTACACTTAAAAGTAATCAAATTCTGATCTGATGACAATGGGACCAAACGGGAAGTGTACCCTTCCAGACAAAAAAAGAATTTTCCAAATCGGTTAATAAATGACGGAGTTATGAGGTAACAAACATAAAAAAAAAAAAAAAAAAAAAACAGCCGAATTGAGAACCTCCTCCTTTTTTCTGAAGTCGGTTAAAAATTAGGTACATGTGTTCCATAGAAATAAATATACCTAGAAAGAACGTCGCCATACTACACGAATATATAAAACAGGCCAACTTTTATAGGCTGCTGCGCGTAACAGCTACGTTTTACGATCCCTCTGCGTCATTATGCTTGTCATAGTGACGTTCATAATGATAGTAGTTGTTGAAATATCCCATTTAAAATCGGAAGAAATTTAAATATGCAACATTATTTTGCATTTTTAATTATTTTTATTTGATTTAGCCCCTAACAGTTAGGGGCTATTTTTATCGACGCGTGCACAGCTGCGACACTCTGACATCAAAGATGTGTTCATTGAACACAAAGATGTTATATGTATTAAGTGCATTTTTTATATGTAACAAGTAATTTTAAAACGTTAAAACCATATAAAAGGTACCTACGAGTATTGTACTAAGTATAAGTACCTACCGCATATTTTCGAATGAAATTTCGGATCTGGATATTGAATAATATTATACCGGTTTCAGATACGGTTACAGATTCGGATATGCGATAGTTTCTGATAATTTCAGCTACGAATATTATTTTAAAAGGAATTGTAAAAGGAAAATACAAATAGGTAACTATTTCTCCCACAGAGAAAAGAAATGATTTCTCCGCTCCGCCCATGTCCGAAATTATTCGAAACTTTTATATCAGCCGCCCTAGACAAGATGGTTATCGATATGTAATCGTCATCATAAGAGATTGTTAAAAATCACGTGATATTTCGATTTGAAATGTCAAACCCATACAAAGGTTGATCGTTTACTAACGATGACGATTGTCGATAACCATCTTATCTACAGCCCATGATTCGATTACGATTTCAGATAGATTTTTGGTCACCGTAAAAGTCCTGCTAAAAATAACATTGTAGGCATACTAATTACCTTTATCAATCAACTTACGTTAATATGCCAAAAATGGGAATCCACAAACCACACCAGTAAAGTTAGGATATCTGTGCAGTAACTTTCACTAGAAACATTACCATTTGTTATTAATTATCGTACTTTCCTTGTCCTTTATCATCGGAATTCCGCCTACACTGCTATTTATAATATATTTAATCAATAATATACTTATATACATGTCAGGTATACAATTATCTACTATTTATTACCTTCTATTGTACATAAGGGAAAAACACAGTTTTTGGCTGTTAAATAGGTAGTATTGGTAATGAATTACGCATTAACTTTATATGGAATATTATTATAAAACGTCATCAGTCAGGCCGTTTGGGATTTTCCTAAAGTAGCGCGAGGCAGTATTTATATTTTTTTTAACATAATATTACTTACAATTACAATTTAGATAACACAATGTATGTAAATACTTACATGTTATTATTTAAAATTTTCCTAATCCTACTACACATTCTTATACATTATGTTAGGTATCTGATTACCATAAATACCATGAAGCGCTCGTCGTGTAGCATTACTAGCCGTACTTAATCGATCGGCAAAGTTAAGCTACCACACTCGTGGTACCTGGATGTGTGACCGCCCCGTTTTCCGTGCTTCGGAACGCACGTAATCGTGTCGGCCCCGGTTATCACTTAATTGTGATATTCGTTAAGCTAGTTGGAGGCCGACTAGGCGGCTTGAAAACTTCATTAGTAGGTTGACTACTAGCCTACCTCCACCGATCCGCATTGGGCACGCGTGGTGAAGCACAGAGAAAAGAAATATAAATATATTCTCGAAATATAGTGTATTCTCTTTTCCGTGTGGTGAAGTATCTGTCCATTCCCCTTCACCCTAATTTGTGAAATGAGGCCTGTACTCAGCAGTGGGACATTAAAGGCTGATCATGATTATCAATACCTTTATTTAATCTGTACCTTGAGTATAAAGAATTGACGTTAGTAAAAGATTTTTACTAACGGTACCTAATTCTTTTAGCGTTTGGCGCCTCAACTCATGGAACTAATTTCTCTCATACAAAATTGATTTAAAGATAGTAAGTAAATTAAACGTTTACAGCGTCAATTCAGTCAGGGTACTAACTGAATCGTTATCAGTCAAGTCACTTTCCTCCAAATATTCTTACTGGCTTTGCTTCAAACCGTATCTTCAAACAAATTATCCATCTCTTTCTTATCTTTGTCTTCCCGTATATTCATCCCTCTTCTTTCTTACCTAATTAATTTGTAGGTCACACATGATGACCTATAGAGCACGCGGTAAGTATTCGGTAGCCACAAGCCAAGTTTCGTTACAAATTTGATAACTCTACATTTATCAGTCATATTAAAATATTATTTTATTTTAATTATCTACCGGATTTAAGCACAAATTGAAGCAATTATTTTTATCTTTTACTAGCGATCCGACCCGTCTGCGCCTGGGGTGGGCTCTTTTGTATACCTATAATTAAATGTTGCGAGTAATTTTTCAACCCTGTGCTATTTTATAAGACAGGTATTAAATTAAATTATAGGGTATTAAGTACAATTTTGATTGACATGTAGGTATTACAACAATTCAACTACATGTTTAATTGGATATAAAAAACATATCGGTCAAAATAGTTTTGCAAAGAACTCTTTAATTTAAACATTTTGAAAGACAACAATGTCAACAAACAACAACAAACGTGGGTCATCAAACATATCCATTAAGCCTAATTCTTCCCATAGAAACTCAGTTCATGAGTAAAAACCCAAATAAAATCCATTATCCACAGACAGACAGACATCTGTTTTTGTATTTTACTATTTAGTGATGTGACGTGCGTGACTAACGAACGTACGATCGGATGTTCTAATTATAATATTTTTAATCAAAACGCGGCGGAGGCGTGCCGTGTGATGCAACCTTTATCTTTGGGGGGAAATATAATTAGAAAAACGATATTACGTCATCATTCTACAAAATGTCATGTGCTCATTGAACACAAAGATGTTATATGTATTAATATTGACCCTAAAGTGCGCCGCTGCTTCCGATTAACGGCAAGGTTCCCAGAAGGCTGGTAGCGTTTCCTCTTTGGCTAGCAAAGATGAGCCCTTGGCGGAAAAAGCTTCCCGCCCGCTGGTCTCCGGAGGCCTCGATCAATTTTGATGACAAAGTGCGAGCAAAACGGCGAGCATCGGACCCCCACGGTCCCATGGTCTCGACCGAAAAAGGCATAAATATATAATTTGGCCCAATCGTTGCGTATTTTTTGAATTTCATATCATCATCATCATCATCAGCCTATAATGTCCCACTGCTGAGCACAGGCCTCCTTTCACAAATGAGGGTGACAGGGACTGGGCAGATACTCCACCACGCGTGCCCACTGCGGATTGGTGGATGTAGGCTAGTGGTCAACCTACTGTTGACATTTTTCAAGCTGCCTAGGAGGCATCCACCTAGCTTAACGACTATCACAATTAAGTGATAACCGGGACCAACGGCTTTACGTGCCTTCCGAAGCACGGAAACGCTCGATTTGAAATACCTACCACTAGGCGGTCACCCATCCAGGTACCGACCACGACAGACGTAGCTTAACTTTGCCGATCAATTAAGAACGGCTAATCATGCTACACCACGAGCGCTTCTGCTACACCAAGAGCGCTTCATATATTGAACCTTGAAAATTGTAATTGAAATTTCATATTTTGAACCTATAATTAATTCAACAGAAAAATAAGTATCCGCGAAGATGTTTAGTGAGGCTAATCTACTAATCCTATAAAAAGAAAACACCTGCTAAACAAAGGTCTCAATCTTATTAATCCTGACAGACGGTATCCCACCGGTCTGGTATCAGCAGCTAAGGGTAGACCGGTGGAGCAGGTTCCCCGTTATTACACAGATTCACACCCTATCTAGCGTATACCTAGCTCACGCGCTCCACTCAGGCCAGCTATGCGAAGGAAAGCAGGAGGCGAGGGGAACAGGTTGCGCCCCCACGAGGTCTCAGGTCCGTGGTGTGACTACTCACTAACAGTTCACCAGAAACTGTCCCGCGGCTTTTATTCCACAGGTATGCAATTTTCACCGCCAAGAGTAGCAGTCGCAAGAGTAGCGTAGTAGATGTCGACGCACCTGCATTTGATAACTATAAGATAATTATTAAAAAGTACCAGCCAGCCATCATTATCAGGTTTACGTGTTAGATAACAATGAACAGTCGTTAAATTATTAAGCAGGTAATTAAGTTAGGTAGGTAGGTATCTGTACCGTGCTGTTAGAGAATTTGGGTTGGGTTAAATTAGCAAACCATAGTGCACTGAAAAAATGGTTCTACAAAACTAGTTATGTATGTTGAAGTTTTGTTGTCTGGAAACTAACTTTAGTTACATTTAATCTTATATCTCTTAGATTTAATCAAACAATTTAGTAATGAACCAAAACTAGTTTTGTTACTGGTAATTTTGAGTTCGCAAGTCACTCTGTTTAGGTTATTGGTATAACGTTTAAAGGTTATAAATTTTGTGTTCCTGTTAAATAAAAAAAAAAATCTGTGTGATTTCCTGATACCCTGAAGCTGGGTCTAAGAATCTCAGCCACGGTGTTTGCCTATCGCAAAAATACGGGATCCTTTGAGGTCGTGGGCATTAGGGCGGGCGGACAATGGGTCGTTGAAGTCACGACCCAGGGAGGATGCTGGGGGGAGGTAGCATACTTCCTCCGGGAGTTGCTATCAAAGCATCATAAGGAGGGTTCTGGTACACGTTCTGAATTGAGAACTCGTCCCCTTGTATAGAGCAGACGGAGCAGACGGCGACCACTGTCGGATTTCAGTCCCGCTACCAAGGCAAGGGCAGCTGAGTATCTTAAGAGGACTCGTGAAAACAAATTACCAAACATAATCTGGGTTGTGTAGCCAATTAGACCTGTAAGACGAGGTGACGAATCGTAAAATTTGCAGTGCGCCAGCCTAGCCTGTCTAGCTACCATCCTCAAGACCTCACCCTTTAAGTACTTAGTAACTTTTCCCACGAATTTCAAGTGAACCTTGAACCCCGAGTGTCGCATTATAAATAGTTGAAAATGTAAAGTATATGGCGGTTGCATCAGATTGTTTGACATTCCTCACATATCTACCTACTCGCTAATCTATGATTTGGGTTTATTTATAGGTGATGGTGATAATTAGCAGGCTGATGCAATCACACCGGTACGTTACCAACGTTTGGAAACTAAACTAATCTGAGTAACTATTATTGGCAAATGTATTAGTTATGTAAGTTCTATTTTTTTATAATTTTTTGTTAAATGCTGTGTAATATCATGTTAAATAAATAAATAAATAAACTATGTATGTAAAATATAACTGCCATAGGTACTTGGTTTCAATAAGCTTTCGTGTATATTAATATCACATAAATATATGTAAAGTTTGTAGGAGATAATCTCCGGAACTACTGATCCGATTATGATAATTATTATGATTATGTCACTAATAGTAAGCTATATTGGTGCTGTTGTTTACAACTAAACTTATTTTAGTCTCACTATGTCTCTTTCTGACAAAGAACATAAGAAAAAGATATAAGAAATTTAGTCCTGTCAAATTAGTAATGCTTGTCTATATATATAAAAATCAATGCCACTTTTCGTTGTAATTTTATAACTCAAGAACGGGCTCACCTATCCAAACCAAATGTTTAAGCTTTGTTCGGACTATTTAGTAGATGGTTTATGTGAAGTTTGCACAAAATCGGTCGAGCTCGAGTTCATTTTATCGCATTTTTTGTAACAAATGAATTGAATAAATGGCGGATCATTTTGTTAATGGGGATTTTGTAGGGTAGGGTAGGGTAGGGTAGGGTAGAGTGGGGTAGGGTAGGATAGGGTGGGGTAGCACCACGCGAATGAAGTCGCGCCGGGCAGCTAGTTTTCAATATAATTTTAGTCGCCATCTATCGCGGTTACGTCTAAATACCCGCAAATGATGACGGCAAATACTTATTTGACAGCTTTAAATATTTTCTTTTCTTTATCAATAATGTTCGAAAGAAAGGGATGAGATGTGACTAAAATTATTTTAGTGCGATTTAGAACAGAATCGGCAGTCGGCACCATTATCTCCGAGTGATACAGGTAGGTATATAGGCTACTTTTTATCACGAGAATGCGGGTGAAACTGCGTGGCACAGATAGTATTAAGATTATTAGTTATTAAGATTTAGACAATAAAGGGTGGCTACTGCTGTCTTTAATAATTAATTTAAGCCTCTCTTGGCGAGGCTCATTAACTTTAGATAAAAATTATTTTAAATAATCCAGCTTAAATGAATAATTCATCAAAATCACACCAACAAATATTCATATAAATTATACTTTCAATAAGTTTTCAATCATTATTAATTGATAGTCGTATCGATAGTCTTACCACGGACTTTTTGTATTAGGTTCACCATGCTCATTGATACGGTGGATAATATACCTTTTATACCTTTTTTTTTTTTTTTTTTTTTCGTGGGAAATCCTCATAGGATACCCGTCCGCCCCGGGGGTAGCGGCCAGGTTATGCCGGACTTGTACCGGCTAAAACCCCACGGTGGTCGCCATCTGCGCTGTAGAGGGGGGCGGGCTCTCGTGTTGAACGCGTACCTGCTCGCCCCTCCACGCGCGGCGCTAAGATAGCTCGTCCCGGGGGAAGTGTGATACCTCCCCCCAGCACCCTCGCTGTGCTATCGCACGATGAGTCTGGCCACATCGACTCATCGTCCTCCTTGGGGTCGCTTCTGGGCGCACAGAGCCCCCGCCCTGATTGCCCACGACCCCAAAGGCCCCGTTTAGTCGCCTTTTACGACAGGCAGGGGAACACCGTAGCTGTTATTCTAAGCCCCAGCTACAGGGCAGGAGATACCTTTTACACCTAGACTTACATTCCATTTTGGCATATTTGATTATTTCTTTGCTGGCTAGACTGACCGCCCGAGCAAAAGTACACTAAGTATTTGGAATATAGGGATATATCCACTGTTCATTCAAAGGTGTACTAGTTGGAGAAGAGCGCTGGTGGAGTAAGGATTCGGAGTAAGGGATACGATACAAGAGACTTAACCGTTAGTTGTGGAAGGGAAATGTTTGTTCAGCAGTAGAAACCCCTTGATAGATAGATACTTACAAAAAGTACTTTATTGAACAAAAATTATTTAACAAAGTACAAAAATAAATGCCTAAAATTAAAAAATTACCTACTGTAAGTAGTACAATAGAATACTTACATACCCTAGTAGCAGGGAACATTTTGAAATGTTTTTATTTCTCTAAAAAATATTAAGTTATATTGGTTCTAATTAGTTTTGTAACAAACTAAGATTTTGAGTTTCCGAAACATGGATAATCCTGTATTATTATTTAAATATGTATTTTGCCTGTACAGATCGCTCACTCAATTAAGTGCCTCGTTGCATCATAAAAAGTCGGCTGAAAAATTATTATCTAATCTAGTTATTCATTATTATATTAAGAATGGTTTTTTAATTAAAATAAACTACGCCGCATTTTCTTCTGACGATTGAGAGGTTATTCCAGAGTCAATAACCTAACGATATATTGTAAATTTTATTAAGTTATAAAGTATAAACTCAGGCAGAATTGAATTAATTAATTATTGTATATTGATATAAATATATATAATACCATTAACTAACTATAACTAATATGTTCTTACGTAGTACTAAAGTACTTAGGTACTATAGGTATGTTATGGATATGAAATTTCGGATCTGGATATGGATATATGAATAATAATTATTATACCAGGTTCAGATACGGTTACGGATATGAAATCATTTCGGATATCCTATAGTTTCAGATAGTTTCAGTTCAGTGAGTATTGAAGAGGAACTGTAAAAGAAAAATGTTAATAGTTAACTTTGGTAGTATAATTACAGAATTGCGGCTCAGCTGGGAAAAAAATCTTGTCATAACCGCAGAATAATTAATGTCATAATCTGTCTCAGTCAAACTCCGCCCCTATACGAAATTATTCAAAACTTTTATATCAGATTCGGTTACGGTTTTGGATAGATTTTTATTTCGGATATCCGATAGTTTTGGTTACATTTACGGAGCTCCATAACATAATGTCTTTTGGAAAACATTTATGTGTATATCCTATCATGCGAAAGTTTGTGTGTGTATGCATGTTTGTTACCAATTAGTTCCCAAACGGCTGAACGGATTTATGTGAAACTTGGCACATAGATACATCATACCTTGGATGATATAACCTGCTTTTTATCCAAGGCAAAATTTAAAACCTAGGGGGTAAGCGGGAAAAACAGGTCTAAAACCTAAGAGAGTCGTTAGAAAAATCGCTGGCTCGTGCGTCATACGCGAAACGGCGCGGGTCACCTGATAAAAAATAGGTACTAAAAGATTACAGCATAAATCACGTTCACTTATCAACCGGAAAACGAGGGTCTAAATGACCCCAATAAAGCTAATATCATTTCACAGAAACATATCTGATGTCTATGAATGTATAACCTAGTTAGATAATCGGGCGGGGGTCTTTAAGTTATTTATAAATAAACCAAGGTTTTCAAATCTCATTGACCTAATTATTGTGTCTGGGGCTACTCGAGGTGTGATGTAAATATGAGATAGGTGATCTCAAATATGATTGATTGCATCGGTTAGGAGTTAATGAGCGTCTGGGTATAGATATTCTTTAGTAGGCTGAATGGGATGCGCCGTCCCCATAACATTATAGGTACTTAGTAATGTTAAGGCATTACCAGACGACTAAACTGGTGTCGCCGAACCACCGAACAGAGGGAGACACATTCTCTTTTTGACGTATAGCGAATTGTCTCTATTATTGTGCCTGGGGCTACTCGAGGTGTGATGTAAATATAAGATAGGTGATCTCAAATATATGTGAGACCGTAATGGTCCAGAAGGCGGCTGCTGAGCGGGATCGGGAGAGGGCCGATCCCGCTCGGAGACGACGCCGCCGAGGCGCGGACGTGCCTCGTGGCGGCCCTCCTGCCCTGTAGCTGGGGCTTAGAGTCACAGCTAAGGTGTTCCCCTGTCGTAAAAGGCGACTAAACGGGGATTTTCGGGGTCGTGGGCAATCGGGGTGGGGGCCCTAAACGCCAAGCGACCCCGAGGAGGACGATGGGTCGTTGCGGTCACGACTAATCGTGCGATAGCACCGCAAGGGTTCTGAGGGGGTGATCTCAAATAAGATTGATTGCATCGGTTAGGAGTTAATGAGGTTATAGATAATGGGAATGGGACGTTCCTGATAAAATTATACGTAATCAGAAACCAGACGACCAAACCTGGTGGCGCCGAGTCACCGAACAGATGACGCAGCGCTAAACGTCTAAAAGAGGAGGGAAACAGCTAGGCGTCACATTCTCTTTTTGACGTATAGCGCTGTCATCCCTTTGTTTAGTGGCTCGGCCGCACCAGGTTCGGTCATTAGGTAGTAGTGGGAACCAAAGATCTTGTATGTACAAGATACATATTGACATTATGACTAGTTTCTAGAGCAATTGTGATGTGCATAGAAAGAAATAACCCACAAAATTATACGTTTCACTGGTAAAACTACCTATTTTTTTCATTGGACTGTTATCAAATAAGTATTTTCAAAGATTATAATCAATATCTAAAAATAGAAGTATGTAACAACTTCTATTTTTAGTTATAGATAAATAGATACCCTGTTGTAAACACTGATTTTGGAGTCGATTAATGATAATCTTTTGATAAAATATAGTTGCAAATATTCCAATGAAAAAATAGGTAGTACGTATTTACTGGGTAATTTTGTGGTTTATTTCTTTCTATGAACACATTATAAATGCTCAAGAAATAAGTCATAAATAATGTCTATAACATAGGTACACTTTTCTCGTTTTATTTGCACGATCGTAAATTAGTTTAATTTAAATTTGAAATCACACCTATCTATACTTTTTACTCGATTTTTTTTACTCAAGTCAAAGAACAGAAGAACAAGAAAACATGAGTAAGCCATAGCGTCTCTTTCTGCATGATATCTCTTTTCCAAGTTTTGCTGATCTTTTTACGGTAGCGAAAATATCGTAAGACCATGGTAGGAACTCTATGTACTTTTTCATGTTTATTTTTCTCCAAGATTTTTATGTGGTCAAAGATGATAAATTGGTTTATTATTATCCTACCACCAAGTCGTATTGCAATTGAACTGAACTGGATTATGACAAATAAAAGCGTCAGAATGTTAGAAAATAATATAAATTAAAGTAATCTCAATCATAAAAACCTTATAGGCGAAAACAATTATTAGGCATTTTTTATTAAGATCTAACAGTTGTTGTTGGTGGTAAGTATATTGAGTTTCTTGGCGGATTTTCTCAGATATTATAAAGTAAGGCTGACTTCCAAGAATCAGGCGGGCCGTATGCATGCTTGTTTACCGACTTAGTTGTATAAAAAAAAAAAAAAAATAGACCTCCTGTCTTTGACTCTTACAGACTCAGTGTTAAAACATTAGTAAGAATTACGCGAATCTAGAAGCTTCTGCTAACAAAAACTATAAAATAAACACAGCTTCATTCACTATCAATTCACGCATCCAATTCATAAGATACCTATACCTAATAAAATAATTTGAATGTATAAACAAAATTCACAATATTCAGTTAAATCCAGTTTGCGTGTAAATACCTACTTATGAACGATTTATCATATAGATAAGTACCTATATGTTCATAAAGAACAAATTTTACTTTGATAAGCTCTTTAATTAGGTATTAAAAATGGTAACGTCCTACTTAAGCGAGCGTGAATGAAGTTTGAAAGTCATGATAATGACCGATTATAAGTACCTACGTTTAAGGTTTCAGCTTACTTTTTAACATCTTTTACAGATACTTAATAGCAAAACTGCTAGCACAGCGACACTTATCGTGATTCTGCTGTAAAAAACTCTATTACTTTTACGTTATGTAACTGGACTACAATGTTAAGCCTGGTCAAAACTCAGGTCAAGTATCAAGAATATATCGTGCCTAATATTGCTGAAGGTTCCAAATTCAATTGTTTGAATCTCGACTCAATACTTGACTTGAACATTGATTGATTCTAGAATATGGACCTTAGTGTGGTTTGAAATGGTCTATAAGGGAGCTGGGTAACTCTACATTTTATGAATGTATAATTCACTCAAAATTGTATGCATGATTGATAACGCTGGAAACTTGCGAAACGCGTTGGTTTACAAAACTGGACGGATTGTCGAAATATTGGATACATGTGATTTATTTCTTTATGTTCGTTAAAAGATCTCAGAAATGTCTACAGAAATTTTGTGAGATTCCGACCCCGAGGGAGGCCAAACCTACGTTTAGAAACACTGTTTAAAGTAATAAATCCATCTGTAATTTTAAGTACGTCACAGATTAAAACTAATATAATGCTATAATTGATAATGCGCACGTAATTGAGGTAGGTACGTACGTAGGTACCTATAAGTATAGATAACTATATCTACCAGTAGGTACTAAGAAAGTTATTGCCAAAGATGTTATTATTATTTTATTTCTGATAACAGATTCGCTTGAATGACGACCCAGAAATCACCTGATATTTTTTGATTCCCAACGAATATAACTTTGGTTCAACTCCAGATAACATAAATAGCAACAAAATTGATTTACAAATAAATCATACTAAGAAAATAAGAAAAGTTAGTTCATATTATATAATAGAACGAGAATAGATTGTGTTAATTAAGAATAAACCTCATGTGAATGTCATATAGGTTCCAAATTCAACTGTTTTAATCTTGACTCAAAATTTGACTTGAGCTTTGATTTGATTGACTTTCTAATTATATCTTCATTAGCCAGAAAATATTTTCTGAATGTAAGCACTCTTCACTTCAAGCCTATATAAAAAAAAACACTTATAAAATTACTGATAAACAATATTTAATTACATTCGAATTTTTGAACAATTCCAATTCGAAAATTTGAACTCACACGGGGGAATTTTACGAAACAAAATTCTGATGCAACATTTGAAGCTTCAAAATAATACCCCGACTATGTACTTATAGCACTATAGTCCCGACTAATATCATTTATCAAATCCATTCAGTAATAAAAAAGGTATCTAATAAAAATAATAGATGCGTGAGCGAAAAGCTTTTCGGCCAGTAACGCTGCGCGGGCACGCGCTACACCTCACCTACGTTGATAATTTTACTACAATGAACGAGTCGTATGACATTGAGCGGCAGTCATCGAACCCCACCCCTATCACATTTGGGCGGGTTATCACACACGCGCCAGATAACCCCTGCCTCTATATAAACGGAGAATCTTAACGCAATCATCAGTACACTGCCAGTGGTTACACGATTAACTAGAACTACCGCTACACAACAAAAACAAATAGAGCTTTGAAATTGTATAAGAACGTGAACTGTGCATCAACATGCGTCTCCTACATTATTTATTGGCTGCGCTGACTGCTGTGCTTCTTCTATCCACGCTGGTAGATGCCCGACCTTCTTACCACAAGAACCATGTCCACAGACGAGCATCGTTGTGCTATCTGAAACTCTGCTCGATCCCCTGGCCGGTGACGCATAAAGTGCAAAAATTTAGGTAGCCATTGCAGAAAAATGGTTTTAGCGACAGAACTTCGAGTTGATTACACATATCAGCCCCTGATACGGTATTTTTACCGAAATTACGGGGGAAGTGACAAGAATTGCAGAGGAATTTGCAACATGAGCGACAGCGCAAGGATTGAAGATGTTGAAATACTGAACACCGGATTTATAAATTTTTCGGAAAATTTAATTGATTATATTAGCGAGTATTTACTCGTTAATTGCGGCCTATATTAGGCCACCGCCTAAAAGAAGTCATTTTGAAAATTAAGTATTTTCTCTAGACTAAGTGCCTCTTATTTATTGTAATTAATAGTATTTTGTAATTGTATAGTTCCTCAATAATTTTAAAAGTATGTGAGAGGCACATATAGTAATGCAATCTTAGTATTGTTATTAATAATGTTTAAGTTAAATAACTATTTATTGTTTAATATACTTAACGTAAGAGTTTATTTCCATAAAATGATTAATTATATGAAATTTCTGGAATTAGCATTTATTATTATTACCCCTCCCTCTCAAATTATTTGTCTAACTGTATATTTGGCAGTAGGTAAGTATAGGATAATTTGACTACCTATACAGTATTAATATTTATATATTACTAACAATATTATTTAATAATTAGATTTCCGAAATAATACAATAGGTAGATAAGTACCTACTATACTTAAAGAAAATTAATGAAAAAAATTAAGAAAAATGTATTACTTTTACCATTATGTAGGTACTTAATGCTACAACAAACATCTAATTTATAATTCTTTATACGATAACAGTCGATTATCAAAGATTTTTCCTCGTTATTGAATAAGGTTTTCCACCTTCAATCTATTTTTGAAACCTCGTAGAACTTAATTATCCTGACGATAACCTATCGAACAGATTTGCGTTATAGTTTCCAAATATGCATTTATAATTTTGATATATGATAACGACGGGGTTTAATTAGTCCTTATAATCATTATAACATCTACGTCATATACCTACTTATATAGGTGTTATCATTCAGGGATGTTACGGAGCTCCGTAATCGTAACTATCGGATATCCGACACAAAAATCTATCCGAAACCGTAACCGTATCTGATATAATAGTATAGAATAATTTCGGATACGATGTGACAAGTTTTCGCTTGGCCGACCCGCACTTCTGTGATTGTAGTAGGTAGGATAAGGTGCCTCAATGATACATAGAAATAAAGTCAAATCGTCACCTATTTTTATTTTCCTTTAACAATTCCTTAAAAAACTAATATCCGTAACTGAACTATCCGTAACTATCGGATATCCGAAATAATTTCAGATACGGTTACCAATATGAAATTATAATATTATCCGTATCCATATTCAGATCCGAAATATCACATCCATAACATCCCTGATGAAACTAGTTTTTTAATGTCTAATTTTGTCAAGTGTAAAGAATTGACGTTTGTAAACGCTAACTAATTAGTTTGCGTTTACGACGCTTCTCTATAGGAATACATATATTGGCACAGCGCCTCTAGCGGAATACTCATGGTACAAATTTCTCCCATACAAATTTATATAATTAGTAAGCTTCAATTCTTTACACTCGGGGTACTGCTAGGTATGTGCAACAGGTTTACTTTCTAGTGTATTGTATGGTACAGTACAGCAAGTCCAGCCTACTACGAAAGTACTCTACCAGCAAACTTTGGAGTCTTCATTATATTTTATTTCACCGAAAGCTCAGCTTGTCGCACATTCGCCACGAAATTTGACAGCATTACCACTTAGGTATAACAACCGTCATGATAGCTGTACTGTAAAAAAAAACATGTTTTGAAAACGTTACTGCTGGCTCTTCTCAGCAAATGCAACCTTCCGAACCGGTATTAGAAACAGTAGGTAAGGCCTACTCTTTATATTTCATATATTATAAAACAACGTTCTCCGCCGCGTCTGTCTGTCTGTTCGCGATACACTCAAAAACTACTGCACCGATTTTCATGCTGTTTTCAACAATGGATAGAGTGGTTCTCGAGAAAGGTGTACGCTTTGTTTGAAACAATAGGTAGTGTTATTATTTCTGTTGATTGGGTTGATTATTTACGACTCATCAAAGGCTGATTAGAGATTTCGTTGCGCGTATTAAAACCTTGTACGCTGATTAATTTTGACGTACGGTGCCATTATTAGGGTTATAATTAGAAAGAATGATATATAAAAATTGTTACAATATTATATTTTGGATTATTTTCATGCGTTTTAATTGACCTCTATCACTGTTTCAACCGCCCTGGCATGGGGACGATTGAAACAAATCGATTTATTTTCTAAATCTTGTATTCTTCTAAAAATAGCACCCCAGGAACTAAAATGGTATAGCCCTTTCATAGTTAGAAACACGCTCTTGAATTTGGCATATTAATCGTCGCCAGGTTTATAAACAACAAGATTATGAACGATGATAGCCAAATCGTTTCAACCGTACCCAGTCTTCCCTACCTACTCTTTAGGTTTTGATAAGTGAGCTTGCCAGTATCAAAATATTAGGGGTTAAAGTATGAAATTGCCGATTTGTACTGAAAAATTGAAATAGTTTTTTTTCTAACATATTTATTTGATCAAAATAATTATCATTATTATCTATACATTGCTGCCATCTATAATAGGAAGGTCATTTATGCCTTTGCGATAGAACTCTGGTGATTTAGATTCGACAAACTGTGTGAAAGCTTTTTGTACTGCCTCCTGAGAAGAAAACTTTTTATCACGTGGAAAATTTTCCAAATCACGAAAACGATGGTAGTCCATTGGAGCAAGGTCTGGCGAATACGGAGGGTGACGAATGGTTTCTAATTGCAGTTTTTGTAGAGTTAAAACTATAGGTAATAGCCTCTCTCTTTTGATTAATTTAACTTATGATTATTTTTTACACCTCCAAAGGACCATCATAAATTAAGCATTCATTTCAACTTGACAACTCAATCAGGTAGACTTCCTGAAAATGGGTCTTGATAGACGTACAGACGGTTAACCAAGTGATTTTGAAGAATGTCCACCCCTATCCTATCCTAAAAGGGTTCCTATTTCTACTAAGTCCGTATTATTTCTGTTTTTCCATTTGTGTTGCGGAACCCCTATTATCCCGTTTATCGCCTACTGAAGCTTCAGTAGCGGGTCGTGGAAGATAACCTAAACTGTCATTAAAAATTCTTTATCCGTTTTGAATTGTATCAGTGTCATTCAAAGAAAGATAAGTGTGAGTGCATGGAAACTGTCAGTGCGCATGTATTGCGTAGCGAAAACACGCACTTCGCCGTGTATGTGTGCGTTAACTGAGCGAGTGCATGTGCACTAGACCAACTCAGTGCATATGCACTTAGATTGCATGTAAATATAGGGAAATTAGATCTATGTATATTCATGTTGTTTATATTATTAATCTTATCGGTGCACACAATTCTTAAAATACATGGTCAATATTTTATATTTGTCGGCTTTCTGGTATAACTACTCAAAAAAACGTTGTATAAGTATGTTAAAATTCTGCTTAATTTAGGATCAGAAGGCCGTGTGTGAAGAATGATATATTATATTATCTACTATATAAAAATAAGTCGGGTTTTCCTTCCTGACGCTATAACTCCAGAACGCACGAACCGATTTCCACGGTTTTGCATTCGTTGGAAAGGTCTCGGGCTCCGTGAGGTTTATAGCAAAGAAAATTCAGGTAGGGTAGGGTAGGGTAGGGTGGGGTAGGGTAGCACCATAGGGTAGGGTAGCACCACGCGAACGAAGTCGCGCCGGGCAGCTAGTTGCCTATAAAATTCATTAAGTACCTAACATTTCATTTGACTTGTTGGGCCTTTATCCCTTGACTTGCGGTTAAATAACAACAATTGATTTCTATTGTTTTCCTCACCCGCGCGGATCACCAAACAGTCAGAGGATTATTTCAAGTCCGGTGGGTGCGCCGTGATTTGGTTGCCACAAATGTTTTACATTACCGAAAGCTCGAGCTCTCTTAAAAGCGGGCTATCGTCATTATCTGCCTGCCATTTTCCTCATTATTTGAGATCGACAAAATATGTAGGTATGTTTCTTACATTGGACCTTTCTATTAGTCATACCAGAATTCATTTCTTTCTTACTCATATTATCTTTCGCACAATCCATCCATCTGTTTTTTCCCCATAACTCTTTTAGTCACAGGCCTAACATGTCAACCCACGACAAATGGTTTCCTCTCAACTTTTCTGTCACTGGCGCTAATTTCAACCTTCCTCGTATGTACTAATCCTAATGTATGTATGTATTCCTAATCTTATCCAGTCGTGTCAGTCTTTTCACACGCACAGATTTTTTCATCTTGCTTTTTTTCAAAACCCCTTGAACGTTTCATGTATCATCTCGATGTTTAAGGAGAATCACTTCTTATGCAACTTGCCATTCACCCCAGCATTCATTCACTGTTTTCTGTTCCATTCCACCTCATGATTCATTTTACCTACAACCTACCCGTTCTTTGAATATATTCGCACCGTCATTCTATTCTCACATACGCTCTCTAATTTGAGGATTTGTCCTTACTTTTCTCATATTAAGAAAAACACGATATCGAACGCAATAATAATTTTCCAAATATGCATTCCACTTCCTGAGATTAACACATTCAGACATAACGCATACCCTTGAGCTGTATAATATTATTATAGATATAATGAGTAAGTAAAGATAATGAATATGGACTTGTTTTGTTCCTTTACATTTCCACAATCTATACATATATGTGAGCCCCACCCACGTCGCTATCTTGTCAGAGAAAGCCGCGGGTTACAACTAGGTCATCATCTGATGACAATATCCAAATGACCAATATGTATCACACGTACATACACATTTATCACAAAGTAATACAGCTGATAATAGCTTGGCAAATAGCTCAGGATATACTTGCCGTTATATCGTACGATGCTGTAACTTGCGTATGATAAGTAGAACTACTTAGTTTTAATAGGTATGATTTCAAATAAGTATAGTAGTGATCTAAGGTTGATTGTAAGTTTTAAGCATTATTTCGTTAATCTTCGGGCCATACTTTCTTTTCTGTGCGAACGAAGATTCACGACGCGCCTTATTAGTTGGGTAATACTGTACAATCATGTGTCTAAGTATCGTTTACTGAATCCCTATTTCCCTTGGTCACGCCATAACCTGAGAAGGACTTTACCGATTTCATCCATATATTTTTTTAAGTTTTCTAATACTCTGGAGAAGGTTCTTAGGGGAAAAAAATTAAGAACGTTGCGCAAGGGTATAGGGTAGGACACCATACGCAAAATACGCCGGACCAAATAATAAGGATAAATTACATAGTTTACCACCCGCGCTTTCTCCCGAGACTTCTTTGTTGCGAGTTGAAGAGAGGGAAAGAAGAGTTTTTGGAAATTCAACATTAAAGAGCGGGAAAAGGTGGGTTTTTCTTTTGTATGAAAAATCTTATTCCTTGGATTGTGCCTTGATATGTCAGTCAGCCAGTTTCTCCTTCTATATATAAGAAAATATTTGTATAAAGACTCTGTGCTGGGTGGGATACATTAGAGGATACTCCAGGAGCTGTTGAACATTTTTGTTATTTTGCGAATTAACAAGTAAAACAATATGTAAAAATAAACATTTCTATTCGTTAAACTGTTGATCGTAACTTCTTATTTTACAACTTGGCACAAATGTAAACATTAAATTACTTAACATCCCGAAAATATAAATATAAAACTGTTTGTAAAAATACGTGCACATAAAATAATATTTACAATCTATAACTTTATGTAGATTTAACACATATTTCAACGAAATTAATTTAATTCTATTTTTCTATTGGTACAGTCGCGGAATGAAAAGGTTCGTCACCTTAGAGTTGGTTTTCGCTTGCACCAGATTGCAAGAATCAATTTTATTATATGTACCAACATATCACCAGTGAAGTTCCTAACAGGAAGAAACAGTGCTGCTAACATTAAAACAAAATATAACAAAAACAATCTTGTTATTAAAAACTTTGATAACCAACAGTTAAATAATTATTTTCTCTAATTCAGTGTATTCTGTCTATTCAGATACGTTGAATGATCAAGTTGAAAACTGACGAACCTTTTCATTCCGCCACTGTACATAGATACGTAAATAAAATAGCCTTTTTTTCACTCGATATACGTAGGCCATACTAGATCTAGATGTAAGTACCTTTTGTTCTTTTATTTAATATTTTTCAATAATATTCCCTACGTACTTCCAGACAATTTGAATGGTCGACATTTTTTCAATATTTTTGATAAAACATTTATAAACTTTTAAGTCAGAAAAGCACTAAAAGATTCGAGATACAACATCAAGCTCTTTGACTATAAATGATACATCATATGTAATTGTTTGCCCTTCGCTAACGGCTTATAGGTCAGCAGAGGCTTCACTATAAGATAATTCCTCTTCCTTAATACCTCAAACATTACTTTTTGAAATTAAGTAGTTCTAGAAATGGACTAAAATCGCTTTTGGACCATTAGCTAAAAGAAACATAGATGTGGAAAGAAGCAAACGACACGTTGTTGAAAACACACGACCACTTTCAAAATATACTTACAGATCGAAGTGGCAACGTCAAAGTCACGTAATATCACCTAATCTCCTGGTTGGAGACCATCTGGTCGAACTTCTTCATTTGCCTCGAAGCCAGTTCCACGTCTACGTCGGTCAGGTAATAAGCCTCGAAGTTCGACAGAGGTCGCAGCATGGAGTACAGTCTCTCCGCGTATTTTCTGATGGTAAATGAGAGTACAGAGTGAGAGAAGGAATGGTAGGATAGATTTTTAGACAAGCTGGAATGACGCTACAGTTTGTTCTTGGTGGCTAAAGAAATAACTTGAGGGATTCAATAAATTAATATTTATGAGCCTACGTTTAAGTTATCTGCCATAACCAGAAGGACACAGTATCGAAATAATAGCTGATACCACCATTCCAATTCTTAGATCCACAAGACGCCTGGAAAATGTCTACTCGTACGTTCTTGGCATTCCGAACATATGGATATAACTTTTTGCACCCTTATTTATAATGCGGACAGCAAGCCAGTAGAAATTGCTTCCGGCACCTGTGTTTCTGTTTCCTGACTCTTACAATCTAGGGACTTTCAAGGCCAGAGTGAATAGGCTTCTCCTGGGAAAGCATGCTGCATATAGGCTTCATCATCGTCCTTTATGGGCGGGTCAGTGAGCAAACGCCAGTCCATCTCTACTAACATTATAAATGCGAAAGTAACTCTTTTTGTTTTTTCTCCAGGAAGAAACCTCTGCGCCGATCGCGATGAAATTTGACACTCAGATAGCTCGTGGTATGGACATGGGCTACTTTTTATTCCAAAAACACGGACAGCTAGTTTTGAATATAATAATTACGACTGTTTTACAAAATACTTAAACCGACTTCAAAGTACACGAAGAAGTAATCAAATCCTGATCTGATGACAATGGGACTAAACGGGAAGTGTACCCTTTCAGACAAAAAAAGAATTTTCCAAATCGGTTAATAAATGACGGAGTTATGAGGTAACAAACATAAAAAAAAAGTATACAACCGAACCTCCTCCTTTTTTTGAAGTGGGTTAAAAAGGCGATAATATATTTGGCGATGATAGGTCAGTGGTCAGTGACGTCGGATGTCGAGACGAAGTTCCTGAGTTCGAATGAATCGTTCAATGAGCTTGGGCTTTCGGTGAAGGAAAACATCGTGAGGAAACCAAAGCATCTACCATCTGTTTCGACAGCTGCACTTGAGAGGCAGTTCGTTCTAGGCTATGTGTGCTTTTCAAAAATTCAAAATTCAAAATCATTTATTCAAATAGACCTTCGCAGGCACTTATGAAAAGTCTGACTCTAATACTCTAATACCGGTTCGGAAGGTTGCATTTGCTGAGAAGACTTCCTTTTCATCAATTTGCTTCCCACCTCCGGCCACATAATCACATACCATGGTGAGATTGCGGTCAAACAAAGGCCTATCTGTACACAGAAAAAAGGAGCTATATAATGGCTAGTGTACCTGGTGTCCATACTCTTGTCTTCCAGCAGCGCGGCCAGCGCTCGCAGCGCATGTTTCCTTGCGCACGCCGCGCTGGGCGGCCGACTGCGCAGCAGGGCCCGCCCGCCGCCGGCCAGCGCGCAGCACACCACCAGCAGCCGAGCTACGGCGGACCGGACGAGGGCGCTTTTGTGACTGGTGGAAACGATATGGGTTCAAATACAAGTTATTACGATTTTTCCCAACGATTAATATTTACCTATATGAGATCTTATTTTAAACTATTTTCGTCAAAATACATACGAAAATGGTTTTAATAGGTAACCGTTTATCATCAGGTGGGCCGTATTGTTTGGAACCTTAATGGTATGTAAATAATGAAAACGAACAACCCGGTAGGATTTCAGGTTTTAGGACTTTTTGAAAGTTGGAGAACTATGAGTGTCAAACATCTTATCGACTTTACACAGAACGTTTTGATATTTAGATCTTTATAACAAACCAAGCCTCATAAAATTATGATCTTAAAAATATATCCAAACACACCTAGCACCATGTATACAGAGCGCTGTGACAGCGTGACTAAACTCCACACTGCACACGACGCCATCCAGGGCGACGTTAGCGGCTCTACGGACTGGGCGGCTGTAGCTGCCAGTCTTGATCAACAGGATTGTCATCGCCTCGTAAAAATCCTGGTTTCAAAGCATCCGTAATAAAATAATTAACTGATTTTGTTCGGACAACTATTAAGTTAAGATGTGACCGAAGGTGGTTAAGCTCACAAAGCTTTAAAAGGAGAACTGGCTACCAAGTGCTGTTGGCGGAATCCAACAGCAGATGCTAAGATGTTTGGCTTTAAATCTTCACCTTGGAGGTGGGAGCCAGCTAGATGGTTACTACAAACACAGGAGGCGCCAAAATGCTAAATGCGTAAAACAATATCAGGTGAAAATTCGACGGCGCCAATTGAGAGGCGTGTAGCTGCACATGGCGGCAGCTGCCGACCAATAGGATTTCCCGCGCTTAGAAAAAGTATCTTCTGCGCAGGGACATCGGTAAGCCATATTACTTGGTTTGGGTACTACTGTACCGTAGTATGTTTATGTTAAGATGTTTTAAAGTATTCAAATTTACCGGTTTCTTGGTATAGTTAGTATTCTTCAAGATAGAAGCGAGCGTGCAGCAGGCAGCGCGAGTAACTACCGTCCTGGGTGACTCTATGTGCGCACTGACCTTTATGAAATAATCTCTACGTTAGACCATTATTTATAAATAAATTAAAACGTGTCTTAATGAAATACCCGAGAAGTAAAACCGGCCCTGTGCATCCATATTTTAGAATAATAAAAGTAGTTAGAATAGCTATGGGCCGCTTTTTCTTCGAGACCTGATGTCGCAACATTTTTCCCTCCACGTGATCTTGAACTATTACTTTCTGACTGCCCCACCAGTTACTTGCTGAACCAGCGTTCGTGCTACACGGGTATCGTGAGTATCATCATATTATTATATATATATTATATACCATAGAGCATGTCTGGTCAATCACATACATTTTATAATTAGTGTAGAATTCACACGTAAAGATGTCGCTACAGACATCGTATGGACGGATTGAAAATTAATTCTTAGTCAAAACGCTATTAAATCACTTTTTATTGAGATTTATTGCAAAGGAATACAATTTGATAATAATAATTTAATTTAATTATTTTTTTAAACTCGTATTTTCAATATGTGCAATTTATTTAATTTTATTTAAATCTTTCGACCTTACATAGATGGCCTTACCGTCGATTATTTTTATTTCTTTTTATCGTCTAGGACCGAAACAATCAAATAATAATAAAATAAATCTAATATTAACTTGTTTCTAATAAGCAGACACTTCAACGGTAAATAAATATAGTCTAAATATTTTGAAATCTACAACGATTATATTTAAAAGTACAATGGGCAGTTTCGTACCAATTGTATTTCATTTGTTTTTATGGGCTTAAGTCTGTATCTAGCTAGTGCAGGAAAACGTATAGTGGTTTCATTTATTCAACAAAATATCAAATAAGAACAATTATTAAGTCTTTTGTGGTCAAAAGGATTAAAGCCATTCGTAAATCACCGACCCTGCTCACAAAATTTATGGAGAATCGGATGAGTAATTTGACCTGTAGTGGAGAACAGCCGGTTATCTGGACATACATACGAAAGCATTTTTGTCCAAGCTGAAACGGAGACTCTTCGCTTGATCGGTATTAAAGTGATTTATAAAACATATAGAAGATTAAGAAATTGCTATCTTGACCTATTTATAATCGTTCCCTAATCAGGGCCGGCAATAGCCTATATAGCGCCGGGTCAGGCCTCTGTCACTTGCCTATATCTACCGCGATAAGCATCTACAGCTCGCTTCGAGCTGGGCTCGAGTAAACTGTCGGGGCCACCACGCGCTTGCGAGCACACTGTACGCAATTGTGTCGGAGCCAAAATCAGAATGCGTGATTATTTGTTTTCTTGTGCGATGTTAACCTAGGAAATATATTTATTTATCAATTATCACTGCACTTTGTTATAATGGAGAACCGTAACACTAATAATTTGAGTTTAACGGCTGTCGCAATAAACAGATTTTATTTAAGTTGTTGGTTTTTAAATTACTGCAAGATTCTGAAGTGTAAGACAGTAAGTACATATATTTTGTTAATTTTACACGGTGTTTTTATCAGTATCCTAATTAATTAGGTGTAGTTGATATAGGTAGGTAACCCTGACGGTCGTAAGGTCATTTCGGTAAATTATAAATACAAAGGAATAAAATGGAATACTAACAGTTATATAATCACCAGAGTGATCGGAAATTCTGCAGTTTCAAGCAAGGTCTTTTGGAAATTTCGCAGGGTTCCCAATTAAAAAAAAACAACTTTCGCTCAAACAAATGCATATGTAATGAAATTTGACGCAAACGGCGCGAGCGGGGCAACAGGCGGGGCGCATGCGCGATGTTCGTCATTTCGCATTCACTACGAACCGTCGCAACCAACTTCATACGCATGCAAGGCTTCATTATCTCAAATATCTCATACTGTTGTGCTATATAAACCAACAATAGTTATATCTCATTATGGATAGTTTTTCATAGGTTAGAAAGAGATACACTCGCTGGCAACGAAGCCCGGTTGCAAGCCCACGCGTGTGAGCGAGACGCCTTGACTGACCGTGCGAGGTGGTGCGAGGCGGGTCGTACACAGATATAGATATACCGTACCTACCTAGTTTTAAAACGAATGGTGTGTATATAAGGCGCCTCGGGGGTTGATGACATCGAAAAGCAATAATAGCGAAGAGCGCGAACTTTTAAATAGTTCGGAAGTTTATATTCTTGTTCGAGAATTATTTTAGTAGGGCAAGCCCGGCTTTTGGGCTTGTATGGACGTACCGCCACTGCCCGAGGCGCCTTATATACACACCATTCGGTTTTAAACTACGACTGATACACTACTGACGGATTTATCTACATTCACTGTTAAAAACTACAGTAACATATCTCTCGGCATGCCCTATTCTGAAACCCTAGGCACGCCACTGCATCGAGAGTCAAGGTGAGGCATTGGCAGTGAGCCTAGATGTAGCGAAGGCGTTCGATCGGGTCTGGCACAGGGGTCTTCTAAGAAAGTTACCATCATACGGGCTTCTCGAGGGATTATGCAAATGGGTTGCCAGCTTTCTGTCCAGCAGAAGCATAAGAGCCGTCGTCGACGGTAGCTACTCTAATAGCATGGACATGAATGCCGGCAAGGCTCTGTGCTGTCCCCAACACTGTTCCTTCTGCATAGCAATGAATGCCGTCAATAGACAGCATATCATTCATTGCTATGCGGACGACAGTACAGGGGACGCTCATTATACGGGCCGTGCAAATCGTTCGGAGGTGGAGGAAAGCCGCGAACGGCTGGTGTCTGAAATCGAGAGTACACTAGCTTGTGTCTCCGATTGTGTTCGACTAAACCTAGTCCATTTCAACCCCACCAAGACTCAAGCCTGCGCGTTCACCGCTAAGAAAATCCCATGGTCTGTGGCTCCACAATTCCAGAACACTTCCTTGAACATCAGTCAAAGCATTGGGATTCTTGGCGTCGACATTTCTAGCGACGTTTTGTTCCGAAGTCACTTGGAAGACAAGATTAAGCTGGCATCCAAAAAGCTTGGAGTGCTCAACAGAGCGAGGCAGTACTTCACATCGGGGCAAAGGCTGCATCTTTATAAGTCGCAAGTCCGGCCTCATATGGAGTATTGTTGCCATATGTGGGCGGGGGCACCTGGATACCAGCTTGGGCCTTTAGACTCGTTTCAGCGACGTGCCGCTAGAATTGTCGACGATCCCGAGCTCACGAACGGTTACGAGCCTCTCAGTTTGAGGAGACTTTGCCTTATGTGTGTTCTACCGCTTGTACAACGGGGAGTGTTCCAAGGAATTGTTCGACTTGATGACTGTTAGATAGTGGTTTCTTAGGTGGCTGTTTCAAGTCTTTCCAGAGCTTGTAGTACTGCGACCAGACTAGATGTATGTAGTGGTTTCTTAATAAATAGATGTTTCCATTAATTTTCCACAGAAATTATTTGTTTCCCAGAAATAGATCTTTATAAGCGACACGATGGAGTAATAATACAGTTTTATTTTTTATTAAAATCGGCCTTGGGGCTCCTTATAGCATTTGTCGCTATGCCCTATACTTTAGGATTTAGCCAACAGAAATGGTAAAATGTTAAAGGATATAATTAGGTAAGCATTATTTAAACTTTTTAATTTTCAGCCTTTTAAATTAAAAACTTCAAACAATAAAAAAATGTTTATACCATAGAATTGGAAATGTTAGGAAAAAATAAAAAGTGCCCATCGTCCTTTTAAATACTGTTCTATAAAAAGTGACATCTGTTGTCATTTACTGACAAAACTAACATTGCTGTAGTGACATACGTGGCAAGACTAGCAAATAGTACCTTTGACTCACCACCGGCGCTGTACTTGCGCGAGTTACGGTGGTAACTTTTGAAGTATGGGCGCTGACCCTCTGTTGTACGTAGTATTTATCTACTCTGAGCCATAGAGTAACGTTCTAATTTAAAAAAAATATCTGGGCGTTGCTACATCTCATTAAAAACGTGTACCTGCATCCCGAACACATTGTTGGGGAACGGAGTTTGTTACCGCAAGATGTTTTCGTAAACTAGAAGATTCATTAGGGACAGTTTTAGCTATAGGGGGTTGAATTGGGACACATAGCTCGTGCTTTAGATACTGGTGTATAATTCAGTCTTACTTGTCGTATTAGATCAGCAATCCGATGTTCAGAAATGACGCCCCAAAACCTTTCTAGTGACTTTGGTATGTCTTCCAAGGTATCTGTGACTTCATACCTAGAAAATATAAATCACTTGGGATTTTAGCGCTGCAAAAAGCTGGATATACCATAGATTTAGGTAGTTTGGGTAATTTGAAGGACAGAGGGATAATTTAATGACTACACATCCACCATACTGACCAAGAGTTAGATCGTAGTCTCTTCAATAGCTCAGCACAAAGCGCTTCGCAACCTCGCTCGGCGGCGTCATACAATCTGCTTTCGGCTTGTGACTGGCAATCTGGCGATACACTCCTGCTATTTGAACTTCTAGAAATAGGAAAAAGCTTTGTGTTTATCCTAGACAATGTGAAAAAGATTGAATTAATTGATCCAAGTTCTGCTACAAAAACATTTGGCATCAACTTTCGTATCAAAGACCATGCATATTTTAGAATAATAAACGTAGTTAGAAATGCTAAAAGAGGAGAGAAGGTCGGTGCTCTGAAAAGAGGTGTGTTACGTTTGATTGACAAATAGTGGAGCAGAGTTGAGCCAAGCGGATATTACATCAGTAAAACGCTATTTGTTAGAGATGACTTTTATTTGCGTAGCCGAAGAATTCTCCTCCGCTAAACTTTGAGACACTTGTCTCCACTGAAGCGGAGTGGAGATGATGTGAATTTCAAACAATCTGATTGGGGTTATCAATGTACAAGTCGCCTCCTCTTCGCGTTAGTCTCAAACTCAGCCTTAGACCGATATTACTTTGCTATGATTATAAGATGATATAATATAGTGAAGCCAACTATTTCTAAAACCATACAATATTAGCAAGTATATGTTCCAGTTAAATACTTACTCAGAACTTTTTCGATTTGGATTGGACCTAATTTTTGTGCTGCACATTTTCAATTCTTTTATCTTGTCTTTAATGCTTATAGGATCATGAGGTTGTTCCGATTTTAAAGTGTATATTTTTGTTAAATTTGCAGGATTCGAATTTCCTTTAGTGCTTTTCACAACGTAGCTTTGATAGCCTTCCATATGAATGGGCGGAAGATGTACAGTTCCACTCGTATTCCACACTAGCTCTGAAAATATTAAATAATTAACATCCGCAGGTCATTGTATAAATAGTTTTTTTAACCGACGAAAAAACGGAGGACGTTTACAAGTCGACGCGTATATTTTTTTTTTTTGTTTTTTTTTATGTAGGATCACGCATAACTTTTTTTTTTTTTTTTTTTTTTATACTACTTAGGTGGCAAACAAGCATACGGCCCGCCTGATGGTAAGCGGTTACCGTAGCCTAACTTAGCGTAACCTAACTTTTGACAGAGTAGTCCGATTTTGATAATTCTTTTTTTATTGGATAGGGTATATCTCGAAGGTGGTCCCATATAAATATGGATAAAAAATACCTACCCTAAGGGTGGTAAAATAGGGATGATTTATTGTTCACTCACAGATTATAATGCTGAGTTGTGTATTACATCAAAAGAAATATAAAATTAAGCATGTAGTAATTAGTAGAGAATAGCCACAAAAAATAATAAAATAAAAACTTTTTAACAAAAAAATAAACCACCGAAAAAACTGAAAAGCAAAAAATAATTTTGAATATAACTTGAATTTTATAAGGTTTTGCAGTCGGGGACAAACCAATAACATAAGCTATTACGACAATACGACATTAAATGAAACCACGTAAAGTACTCATGTATACGATCAACTTTTACTATGGGACCGGGGGCTCTACCGCGTAACTTTGGTGTTAATCGTAACGAACACCATTAATGAATTACTTCCAATCAGGGCCCACGAATGGTCATCGTCGCGACATACCGCGTGCGAATCATTGGATGAAATAATTAATTTAATTTTGGGGTGTAAGGGTCCAAACAACAACTATTGGATCCCTGCCAACCTCACCTGCTCGTGGTGCACCCTGCTGACAAACAGACGAGGCTCTGGCTCATATTGAACCCCGTTTCGGGTTGTGGTGGACAGGCGGTGGCCCCACTTAATTCTTACGCCGCTCGGCTTGGTGGTAGGATATTCACATACCCGACTGGCTAGCGACCACCCTCGTGAGTGAGTCTGTCGTGAAGCAGTTCGCTGTGTTTCGGCAGGGTTCACGAGAGCCAGTTCCCCTACATCCGAAGTGTGCGGCATGTATGATGGTGGGGTCCAGCGATGCGATTTGGGCGATCTCTGATGTGTGTGGCGTGTTGGGTTGACATGGGGGCCAGGGAGACCCGGTGAAACGGCTGTCCGCTGGCCGCCCGCCGGTTAGTAGGGGACCCGAACCTGGGCATTACCTATAAGCTCCGGCCCAGGAGGCCGTCCCGCCAACCGGCGCATAATCCCGATGAGTGTCTGTCCTGCCGGGGGAGGAGACCGGAGTGGAACCAGACAGGCACTCCCGGGGGGGACCGGGGGCCCTTCCGTCCCCCATGTCAATTCCACAACTTGTCGCCGCATTCGGGTCGACCCGCAACCATTGCGCTTTGCCTCCGCGATCATATAAACTGCACACTTCCAATAAACTCATCTTTTTTACGGTTTTTAAAAAATGGTTAAAGTTAAAAGAAAAAGGTTTACTTCAGCGGCACCCCTTTCCACATTAAGAGTGGACTTTTGCAATATCAGGGGACTCCACAGTAACATCAACGCCGTCCATCATCATCTTGAGACGGCGAAGCCGGCCTTGTTCTTTCTGACGGAGACACAGATAACCTGCCCGAGCGATACATCGTATCTTCCCTATCCCGGCTACAATCTCGAACATTTGTTCGTTCCAAAGGCCGGGGTGTGCATGTTTGTCCGGGAGGGCATCTGTTGTCGCCGTCTAAATAACCTGGAAGACAGAGACCTGTCTACTCTCTGGGTGCGTGTGGACTACGGTGGGTCCACCCGTATATACGCGTGCCTCTACAGGTCTCATCGCGGCGACTCTGAGACAACTCGTTTCTTTGAACGCGTCCAAGAAGCGACCGACACTGTGCTGGAACGGTACCCCACAGCCGAGGTGATTGTCCTCGGAGACTTTAACGCCCACCATAGCGAATGGTTGGGGTCTTCGCGGACCGACCACGCTGGGAAAACCGTTTATGACTTCGCTCTGGCTTATGGTCTCTCGCAACTGGTGCAGGATGCAACCCGCATTCCTGATATCGAAAACCACGAGCCTTCTCTGCTGGACCTTCTGCTGACTACACACCCAGATGATTACCAGGTCTCCGTCGGTGCTCCCCTTGGATCGTTCGACCATTGCCTGGTTCAGTCTGAAGTGCCACTAGCGCTATCAGGAAGATCTCGACCCCGCGAGACGCGCAAAGTTTGGCATTACCGGTCAGCAGATTGGGATGGACTGCGGGAGTTTTATTCATCCTACCCATGGAAGCAGCTTTGTTTCTCGTCGGATGATCCGGACAGCTGCGCAGACTTAGTCGCCGATGTTGTATTGCAGGGCATGGAATGTTTTATTCCATGTTCTGTGGTGCCCATTGGAGGATCGAGTCAGCCTTGGTTCGATGGGCCCAGTGCAAAGGCTACTAGCCTTAAGCAAGCTGCCTACCGGGCCTGGACTAAAGCGCATGCTCAAAATGATCCGGATAAATCCAAATTGAGAAAAGCATACAATTCTGCTTCTTGGTCCAGCAAAAAGCAATTTGCTAGAGCGAAGTTCCAGCACATCGGCAGGATTGGCGATCGGCTTGCAGGTTTCCCTTCTGGAAGTCGAGCATTCTGGTCGCTCGCCAAGGCTGTCGAAGGTAACTTCTGTCGGTCATCGCTTCCTCCGCTGCACACAACGGATGACTCTCTGGCCCACACTGCAAAAGAGAAAACCGATTTACTGGCAGCCCTCTTTGCAGCTAACTCGACACTTGACGACGGGGGAGCCACACCGCCTAGCATCCTGCGTTGTGGCAGCTCAATGCCGGAAATCCGGTTTTCGCAAATCGCGGTCCGACGAGCTCTGTTCTCCCTTGACGTCCGAAAGTCGAGTGGGCCAGACGGTATCCCCGCCATTGTGCTTAGGACGTGTGCTCCAGAGTTGTCTCCAGTGTTGACGCGCCTATTCAGACTTTCCTATACCGCCGGACGTGTTCCTTCTTCGTGGAAGACTGCCCTTGTCCATCCGATTCCCAAAAAAGGGGACCGAACAGATCCGTCCAATTACAGGCCAATAGCGATAACCTCCCTTCTCTCTAAGGTGATGGAGCGGATCATCAATACTCAGCTCCTCAGGTATCTAGAGGAGCACCAGTTGATTAGCGACCGCCAGTACGGCTTTCGTCACGGTCGTTCCGCTGGTGATCTTCTTGTTTACCTGACGCACCGATGGGCTGAAGCCATAGAGAGTAAAGGCGAGGCATTGGCAGTTAGCCTCGATATCGCTAAGGCCTTTGATCGGGTCTGGCACAGGGCACTTCTATCGAAGCTGCCGTCGTACGGAATTCCCGAGGGTTTGTGCACTTGGGTGTCTGATTTTCTTGCTGATCGGAGCATCAAAGTCGCCGTTGACGGATGCTGATCCGATATCAAGAATATCAATGCTGGCGTACCGCAAGGCTGTGTGCTATCACCCACACTGTTCATCCTGCATATCAATGATATGTTGAAAATTGCCAACATTCACTGCTATGCGGATGACAGCACTGGGGATGCCCAATATTCCGGCCGTGCTAACATCCCTCGGTCCATGGTGGAGGAAAGTCGAATACGACTTGTGTCTGAAGTCCAGACTTCGTTGGAGCGGGTCTCGGAATGGGGGAGACTTAATTTAGTCCATTTTAACCCCTCGAAGACACAAGTCTGCGCGTTCTCCGCGAAAAAAACCCCATTCGTAGTAGCACCAAAATTCGAAGACACTCCTCTCAACATCGCACAGAGTATCGGGATCCTTGGTGTCGATATTGCGAGTGATGTCCAGTTCCGAGGTCATTTGGAGAGCAAAGCCAAACTGGCTTCAAAAAAGTTGGGTGTGCTGAATAAGGCTAAGTGGTACTTCACGACACTCCAGCGGGTACAGCTTTATAAAGCGCAAGTAAGACCGCATATGGAGTACTGTTCGCACCTCTGGGCAGGCGCACCCGCTTATCAGCTTGATCCACTTGCCTCGGTGCAAAGGCGGGCCATTCGTATCGTTGACGATCCCATACTCACTGGCGGTTTAGAACCTCTCAGCCTTCGGAGAGGTATAGGCTCGCTCTGTGTGTTCTATCGTCTGTATAATGTGAGTGTTCGCAAGAACTTTTTGACCTGGTGCCATCATCACATTTCTACCATCGCACCGCTCGCCGGCGATGTGGAGTTCATCCTCACATCCTCGAGCCGCCTCGATCGTCCACACAACGTTTTAGTCGGACGTTCTTATTGCGGACCATTAGGATGTGGAATGAGCTCCCCGTTACGGTTTTCCCTCAGCGCTACGATATGGGGTTCTTCAAAAAAGGCGTAAAAAGAGCTCTACAAGGTCGGCAACACATTGGCGATCCCCCTGGTATTGCAAATGTCCATAGGCGGCGGTGACCACTTAGACACAAGCTAGGGCTCTAGCCCTAGCTTTAAATTCTAAAAAATGAATTGCGTTAGCAATATTGCTTTGCTTCCTTTTTAGACAAACATTACATTTAACAAATATTACAAAAAAAATACATATCTACGTAGGTTATTTGTTTGTCCCCGACTGCAAAACCTTATAAAATTCAAGTTATATTCAAAATTATTTTTTGCTTTTCAGTTTTTTCGGTGGTTTATTTTTTTGTTAAAAAGTTTTTATTTAATGGAGACATACCATTTCTTCCATTTATTAAAGGACTTTCTCCTGATGCCAAATTTTTCGTGCCAATCTCCCATCTGCCTTTCTGGTCTTTCAGAAGGCATGGCAATGTACCTGATTTACTCAAAGGCCTCGAGGAACTAACAGAAAACAAGAAGTTCAAATGAGGACTGTTAGGACAAGATTGATTTTTTTGTAAAGGAGGCAATTTGAACGATTCTTTCTCTTTTTTGTTATTTTGAGATAATCCATTGATTCCTGCATTATTCATGAAAAATGATTGTGAATCAGACCCCTCAATAAGATTAATGATTTTCGGAGAAATATCTTGTAGACTTTCTTTCTTAACTGCAGATTCTTCAGTGAGAGGTGTTAAAGTACCAAAACGCCTAACTTCAGGCTCACATGATATCTGCGGTGACTTCAAATCAATCTTTTCGGAAAGCCTTTTGTATAGCTCTGCGACGTCATTTTCTACAGAATTTGCTACCTCGCTTGTGTCGCTGTGACTGTCAACATTTTCTAGTTTTCGTTGATGTCGCTCCATCAAAGAATCTTCTTCTATATCCGAATCAAATCTTGATGATTCAAAGTCACTACTATTTTCATAAAGCGTTTCACTTTGCTCCTCGCTTATAATGATTTCATGGGAATCCTCATCGGTGGTGAGTAATATGTTGTTGTTCATGCTGCTTTGACTAATGTTACTATCGCTTTTTTCGTTATTTGTTTCAGATACTGGAAATTTTGAAGATTTGTCTTCTAAAGTATTGCTTAGGACAACTTGAGTGATATTAAATTCATCTGTATCACCTTCTTGATCAGAAACAATTTCATTTCTTGAGAAGTTTTGGAGTTCATCTGAACGTTGTATTCTGTATTCGACTGTCTTGTTTTCTGTTATGGATATAAATGATGTTTGTGTTTCTAGAGTGTTATTATTGGATTTTATAAATACGCCATCGGTTTCGGCTAGCTCTATTATAGTTTTGCTGGTCTGTGTGAATATTTCTTGAGCAAATATTGAGCATTTGTGAATGCTTGTTGAAACTTCTGTGCTGTTCTGTGTGTTATAACTGTTGACTTCTTGTTGTAAATTTAAATCTCCATTTCTTAACAAATGTGAACCACATTTTTCTTTTAAATTTACGATGCTCCTGCTTCCATGCAGTGAGTAAAACTCGCTGTCTTCGCTGTCATAGCATTCTATGACGTATGTATCTTTGCCGAAAGAGTTATTTTTGGTATCTGAACTACTGTCTGTGAAGTCTAAGGAATACAAGTTTGATGTGGCTAGACTTTTTTGTGAGTCGGTTAACTGAACATTGCCAACGAGGTCTTCGATATCATCGTCCTGCAACTAAAAAATGTTTACGGTACCTACACACAATTTCAAACTTCAAGTTTATAAGAATCGTTTATTTAGATATAACTTACCATAATTAAATAATTTTGAACAAAAACAACACAACCTTCAATATCTAAAGACAGATTATCCACCGTAAAGTACACTTTTGTATTTACAAATTGTTACAAATATTTCAGTGCAATTCTGACAGGCCATGACAACTTTGAACTAAGAAAATGTCACGTTTTCTTGTAAAATTATAGACTGTCTGTCATGTCATACGCAGAATCTTGTAAAAAGGCTATATAAAGGTTGTAAATCCGTAAATTACAGCTCGCGCGAATGATAGACACCGCCTGAGGTATACGGACGGCAAGAGGGAAAAAACACCCTCCCTCCCTCTCATCTGCTGCCTTTAGCCCGTGCTAACCGTCGTTGGTGCCTAAAACTCGCGCGAACAAAAGTTAGGTATAAATTCAGAAAGAATAGAGGATAGCAGAATTCTTGGTTCGTATAAAAGAATTACTCCTTGGCAATAGATTAAAGCCTAGCACAGACGAGCAAATGTGAATGTTCGTGGTTATGAGACTTGAAAATATAACAAACTATTCATGAATTTCAAACAATTTCGAAACATCCAATCCACTTAAATATCTATAACCATTTTATGTATCTAATCTAAGTCTAATAGTACATGAAACTAAATTCAACATTCAAAATAGACTGTGTTCACCGAAAATAAACCTTATGTATGACATAAGTCCAGGTTAAAATATCAATTGATTCTTTTTTTTTTTTTTGTAGGTAGGTTTGTTTAATGTAGGTATATGTACTTACTTGTGGACACGCGCTTGTTCTGAGCCGTCAGCCACTACCGAACGATCCATTGTAAGGCCCGTGTCCGAAAGAGAAAGAGCTATGCGTTCGAAAGAGACCAGACATTTTTTTATAGGGAGTAAGCCTTTTGTACGGTAGTATCACATATATAAATCTAAATAGATGACGCGGTGTATGTACTTCGCGTGTCAAAAGCTGTGCAAAAAGGGAGAGCAATGCTCTTCTTTTGAAACTGTTTCGTGCGGACAGGGAACTCGCATAAGGCTGCATGTCCACCAGACATGTGTAGCGAGGGATGTGTAAAGCCAAATAGGATTGCTTCATTTTCACGTTAAAGCTCTAATGCTAACTATATCAATCTTATCTTGACATGGTAGGTATAAAAAAAGTGACACGCTTGGTTTTCGGATATTATACGAATGGAGGGACTTGCGTTATCTATTTAGATTTATGTCTGTGGGTAATACTCGGTAGTAGGTACTATTCCTTATGCGGATTTCTTATCAAGATAAATAAAAAAATAAAAACAATAGTAATGAAACAACGGAACTACATTAAAATATGACAAACTATTTAATCCACATCTATAATAAAATCTCCACCTATATCTACAGTGATAGTCACATTAATAAAATAAAATAAAATAAAAATAAAAAAGCCATTTATTCTAACTACCAATTACAATAGTACAAAATTAAAGATAAGCCATATAAATAACATTACAATTAAAAATTTCAGTAACAATTTTTTACAATAACTTTATTATTAAAACGCATTCTGCAACCAATAGAACTATCAAAAAATGTTATTAATAATCTTCTTATTTACATCATTTTATGTTTGAAAAAACTCATTAAAATAATATTAGTAATAAAGCTATGTTTTGTTTTAAAATACATTGAACCAATGAAAATATTAATTAATTTAAAATACATTATTATCATCCTACTCATTGCAAATTTAAAAAAGTATATGAATATTTCAAAAAGTATAATCTTATTTACAACATATATTTTTTAATAATCATTCAAATATACTTCATTATTTACTGGACATAATTACAAAATGCTAATAATATACAATAACAATGCTCATAATATATAAATCATAATGTTATGTTAAGGTAGTAGTCGCCTCTTTGGCGTAGGCCTCCCCCAATACTCTCCATAAATCTCGATCTCTAGCTACACGCATCCATTCTGGTCCACAAATCTCCTCAAATACATCTCTCCATCTCTTTCTCTGCCGTCCTTTCTTTCTCTTCCCATCTCTTGGAATCCACTCCGTCACTTTCTTTGTCCACCTTGTACTATCCATTCTACAAATGTGACCGGCCCATTTCCATTTTATTAGTCTTATTGTTTTTGTTATATCTGGTAGCTTTGTATACTTTCTAATTTTCTTATTGCTTACTTTGTCCGTTTTTTTTTATACATAACATACTTCTTTCCATTTTTCGCTGACAAATTGCAATTTTTTCTTCATCTTTCTTCCGTAGCGACCAAGTTTGACAACCATACGTTAAACTTGGGAGAATCACTGTTTCATAAACTTTTTTCTTAATACTTAGTTTTATTTCTTTATTTTTCATGATTTCTCTCAAGCTCCAGTACTTTTTCCATGCCATAGCGATTCGCCTCTTTATCTCCCCTTCTGTTGTACTTTCAAAGGATACGGACCGACCAAGGTAAACATATTCTGTCACATATTCTATTACTTCACCGTCTATTATGATATCCTGTATGCACCCATTTGTTAGTATTTTTGTCTTGGTTGCATTTAAAGACAGGCCAACATCTTTGCTCTCTTTCGCTAATTCATTTAACATGTAATTTAGGTCTGTAGCATTTTCAGCAAATAATATAATGTCATCAGCAAAACGGAGATGGCTCAGATATTGTCCATCTATTTTCAAACCTTTTGTTTCCCAGTCAAAATTCCTGAAAATAGATTCAAGCACGGCAGCAAAGATCTTTGGAGACAAAGGATCTCCTTGTCTCACACCTTTCATAATGGGGAACATAGCACCTTCCTTTTCTAGCCTGACTTTGGCATAACATTTAGAGTACACGCTGCGGAGCAAATTGATATACCTTACATTGATACCTTGTTCCGCCAGAGCCCTCCAAATTGCACTATGTTTCAAAGAGTCGAAAGCTTTTGTGTAATCAATAAAGCACATGTAGAGTGTTTTTCCATATTCGTTTACTTTCTCTAATATCTGTGTGACTACTTGGATATGATCCATGGTTGAAAAATTCCTACGAAAACCAGCTTGTTCACGGGGCTGATTATCATCCAACGTATTTGTTATCCTATTTAATATTATTTTAGAAAAAACCTTATAAAGGTTTGACATAAGGCTGATAGGTCTATAATTACCGAGATCACTTCTATCTCCCTTTTTATGTAACAGGACTATTGTGGATATGGACCATTGCTCAGGTGTCGATTCACATGTAAGCATATTGTTAAACAATATTTGAAGAGGTTTCAGAAGGGGTCGTAAGAAAGATTTCAACACTTCGTTGGCAATATTATCATCCCCAGAAGCTTTATCGTTCTTTTGAGATTGTATAGCGTATTCTATCTCAGCCTGAAGTATCGTTTGTAGGGGTGTAACGGTGGGGGCATTATCCATGTAAATGCTTGGAGTTTCTTTTTGGAGGATTTCATCACATGAGTAAAGATCCTGGTAAAAACTTGTTGCCTCATTTATTATATCTGGGCGTTTTGTCAATACATATCCGGCCTTATTTCTCAAATTTGGAGTCCACTCAGACTTGTATCTCAACTCTTTATATGCTTTACGTACTGCTCCAGACTTCTCTATGTATTTTTCAAATATTTCTTGTCTATTTAATTTTCTCCTACGTGACATATTTCTATTTATTTCTTTACTTATTTTTGTTATTTTAAATTTAGTTTCTTTAGTCCTTTTCTCTTTGTAAAGAAGTCTCCTTTGTTCTAAAAGTAAAATTGTTTCTTGGCTGATTAACTCTCTATTAGTGTTATTATTTCTAGGTAATTGTCTTAGTAGAAGTTTTATTTCACTCTCTATGTTATTGTACTGAGATTGGATGCCACATGAGATATTCGTAGCTTCAAGAAATTTGCTCTCCCAATATATTCCACTCTCTTCTGTGACTGGTGGCAAGTCTCTTGTGTATTTAATAGGCTTGATGAATCTTCTACTCCGATTTGATTTCAAGTATAACCTGCATCTTATCATTCTGTGATCGGTGTTGAAATTTAAATTATTTATAATGTCAAAACATTGAACTTGAGTAGGTTGGTTCGTTAGAATATAATCAATTTCATTACGATGTTTTGCATTTGGTGATTGCCATGTCCATTTTTTATGATTATTTCGTTTAAACATGCTGTTTACAATTTTCAAATTATTTTCTAATGCGAACTCTACCAATTTTTGGCCATGCGGACTTCTTCGACCATACGAATATTTACCAAAGGGAGAGCAATGCTCTTCTTTTGAAACTGTTTCGTGCGGACAGGGAACTCGCATAAGGCTGCATGTCCACCAGACATGTGTAGCGAGGGATGTGTAAAGCCAAATAGGATTGCTTCATTTTCACGTTAAAGCTCTAATGCTAACTATATCAATCTTATCTTGACATGGTAGGTATAAAAAAAGTGACACGCTTGGTTTTCGGATATTATACGAATGGAGGGACTTGCGTTATCTATTTAGATTTATGTCTGTGGGTAATACTCGGTAGTAGGTACTATTCCTTATGCGGATTTCTTATCAAGATAAATAAAAAAATAAAAACAATAGTAATGAAACAACGGAACTACATTAAAATATGACAAACTATTTAATCCACATCTATAATAAAATCTCCACCTATATCTACAGTGATAGTCACATTACAGGTGTACAAATATCACAACGATAGATAGATACCACAATTGTTTAAAATCATCCTTCTATTTATCCCATTCTATCTCAGTATTTCAAACTATTGAATAGCGGTTCTCAAACTTATAACGGGTGGATGCTTTTTAATTGCATATTTTCGAAACTTATAACGGGTTTTCATGCATACATTTTTGAGACCATGGAACCAACTCCTTATTCGAGAAAATTAATTCAATCTTTTCATACAACAGGTCAAACTTGCTTGACTGAAAAAAGAGACAGTTTCGGTGTTGGTCCCATAGTACCACCATATTAGACCCAGTACACCTCTAAAAGTGATTAAAATTTATTACAGTATTAAACTTACTAAATAACAGAGTTGTAGCGACATCTATAGCCATCATCAGTAACACTAAGATAGTTCACACGCAGAAAGATAGATGGCGCCACAACGTCCTGCATCGCACTAACGAAGATTGTTCGATACTCATATACGGAGAAAAGACGATACGACATTAAATTAAACCATGTAACTTATTCATTTTTTTTACTATGAGGCCAACTTCGAAATCGCAAAAAAAAACAGCTATATCATACATTTTAGCTGAGAAGACTTGTATGAAACAGCTGTTTCCGGGACAGGTGCCCCGGTTTTCCCCCCATAGATCCGGGCCTGCAGTTTGGGACAACCGCCCTTTTGAGTTTTGATGATGTCTCACCGGCTCAACATTGGCTTTACCGTTTTCGATGAATATCAATCTCTGTTCATCCATTCTTAATTAGTACCTAGATAATTTAAACAGGATAAGTCGAGACTGGTACGGACGTTAAAGTTTGAAAACCACTACACATTTCAGCAGGTTCTGGAATAACTACAAAAAGTTGTTTGCAATTCTCCACAATTTTTACTTGAAAACATGATTATGCGAATTGTATCTTATTGTCTTGTACGTAAGGTTGATAGTTGAATATTAAATACTATTACTACGATTAAAGATTTCCAACATTCAGTTTAAGGTGTTACACATCTGTATACAATAAGCTCTCGGTATGTAGCCCATGTAGAAATATTATGCTTGATTCTGGGTGTTTTCTATGGAATTAATGAATTTCTTTGAAGCTTAATATTTCTACAAAGACAAATCCAACAGTATCAATTTCACAACAACATCCCACAAAATACCGATATACAAAACAGAGAATAGTGATACATTTTCACACATTTAGATGTATGCGTTTGTGTACATAATAATAATATAGCTTTTTATTCAGATCAACTTACAACGATTACATTATTATACTTATTCTATTCTATTATTTGTATCTTGTTATTTATTTTGTAGGTTTGCCAGTCGGCAAAGGCCTCCTCCAACATTTTCCATTCATGTCTTTCTTGAGCCACTCTGTTCCACAAGACAAAGGTCATAGATATAACATCCAAAATCAGAAGGCTTAATTGGCGATAGGCAGGGCACACGATAAGAGAAGACAAATGGAGTAAAATTGCAACACGACAGTACCCTAGAAAAGGCAAAAGGAAAAGAAGTAGACCACAGAAAAGGTGGGATGACGATCAGACAAGTGGCAGGAGTGATGTGGAACAGAGTGGTTTGTGTACATACATATGTTAATAAGTGACTGGCAGCATATTCATTACGCGATACGAAAGATGAGACTTGACGATTAGTGGGGAGCCTGCGTAGGTACTGTCCTCCTTACCACCTCAGACCTAATACCACTAAAGAGAAGTGATCATCAACGACGTCAGACGTCAACCACGTGGAGTCTTATCTTTAATGGCATGTATTATACTAGGTTAAGAGAGGTAGAGCATAGCGTTTATTCGCTCAAAGTGCTGCTCGACTGGGGAAGTACCTCCACCTTACAGAATACCGCAGCCAAATAACTTTATGTTGTGTAAAGTTGTGTTTCTGCGCGTGAGTAAGGTCGCCAGAGCTCATAGGGGAGGGGGAAAGGTCGTTAAAGCGTGAGCGATGCTTCGTGTGTTGCAAGCGTCCATATAGCTTCGGTAACCGCTTACTATCAGACGGGCCGTATGCTTGTTTACCGACTTAGTCGTATAAAAAAAAAAGGTAATGCCTAACGTGCTTTGCAACTCTTTTTCTCTATGCCACAAATCTTCTGCCTGGGCACTGCACTCACCGAAGTGTATACCTACTGTACAAACCATAGTTAGAATATTATAAAGCGACTGTACGAGAGTACGGTCTGTGAGTACGGTTACGGTCTAAATGCCTTGAAACGAACTGCGCGTACATAGTTTGAACGACTAAAATACGTGTAATAAATGCCAATTTATCGTTTCAATCGATACTTTTATCAAGAACAAATGAAAAAGAATCCATATCGTCATTTTATCTGACTGTAAATCAACGACCGAGCCACGAACGAACCTACAACGAGCACGATGCGAATCTCTTTGTTCGTGAAAAATCTGACAATCGTGCTCGTTCGAGGCTCGCAAGCCCGTCCACGCTACGCGAATCGTGCTCGGTTCGCCAAGCATGGACGCACCATAATATTCTAACTCTATTGTGACAAACAATGACTGAAACTCTTAGGATATTCGATAATGATAATTTTGTGTGCAGTGGTCGGCGATTACTGGCTGAGACAATATAGGCAGACTACACATATCATAAAACTAGTCAAAACAAGGATGGACAGTGCGAGCTATGATCACTGCTTGCAAGCGAAGTTTCAAAAAGCATGCTTGAAAGTTGTCGATGGTACAGAATTCGGAAACAAACACTTGTCAAGTCAGGCCAATAATTAAAATGCAAGCGAAATAATTATGCACACAAACCCATATTATATATTTATATCGACATTTATAAGTCAATAATAAGACCAATACACCTGAGCTCACTCCACAACATACAATAAATACCCTCCAATATCCATAAAATCCACGCTTACTAATATTACATAGCCATTGCAACCACCATTTTTATCTTTTGACAGCCCTAGTCAACAATACATAATAAAATATGAGATTACGTCCAACTACCAGTGTATACTAGCAGCTGGAAAAAGTTTCAAATTTAGCTTTATTTAGTGCAGGCTAAGACTCACTTCAAATTGTGTCGCAGTGGAAGCGGCGTAAATTTCTTGGAGCTAAAGTGTACACTGCATATTGGACTTTATTGTAAATTATGTAACGTACAAATTACGTGAGACGAGTAGTATTATGAGATGGTAGTTACAGAAAATTTTAGTTCCAGTATTTTTAAGGGAGTCGCGCTATTCGTTGTTGGTCACATATCGAATTTATACTTTATATAATGGAGATAAAGTTCAAAACACAATTACCCTCCAATTTTACTCCAAAAATTCACATAGCTTCCAATCAGTTTTATAAACGTAGCTATGTAAATAGATCTGATACATTGACACATGTATCAAAACTTAGATCAAGTCTTAAATAAATCGTGTTAATCGAAAATAAACCTAATATCATTGATGCAGGTTTCAAATTCAATTTTATTAATCTCGGCTCAAAACTTAACTTATCGTTCTAGAATATGGAGATTAATCAGTCAGATTACTAAGATGCTATATCATATAATAATAGCTTTCTCGTGTGATCCGAACCACTAATATAAAAAAATGACGACCATTGCGGACTATGGTGCTGATTCTGTTGTTTACAACTAAACTAATTTAGTCTCACTATATCTCTTTCTAACAAAGAACATACGAAAGGGATGACAGAAATTTAGTCCTGTCAAATTAGTCGAATTTAAGGTGAACGCACACTTATTCGAGCCGAACGCATCGAACGAAACGCATTTTAGAATTCTGTATAATGATATCTTATGAAAGCTCGCACACTTGCCCGCGTCGCACAATCGTCCGAATCTGGATGAGATACATAATTCTAAAATTCTTTTCGTTCGATTTGTTTGGCTCGGATAAGAGTGCATTCACATTTAGGCGCAATCTATCGCGGTTACATCTAAATACCCGCGAATGAAGACGCCAAAGACTAATTTGACAGCTTTAAATATGTTCTATCCTTTTTCAATAATGTTTGTGAGAAAGAGATGTGATGTGATTAAAATTAGTTTTGTGCGATTTACAACAGAATCGGCACCTATGGCAGTCAGAAGTTCCATCACCCTTATAAAATTTTGGCTAGACCCGATTCTGGTGAAACGAATAAGGGTCAGGTCATACCGAGACGTAGCGCGACGCCGCGAATTCGAATTCTCTCAATTAAATATGTATATCTTTGTGTAGCAAATACAATTCTATATTGTACCGTTATCTTAAAATCTGCGCGTCGCGTCGCATGTCGGTGTGAATTGACCCTAAGAGAATAAAACTCTTAACAAATTTGCAGATATGCTTAGTGACAACATTTTGATTTTACTTCTATGAAAAGTATTTACCAAACAGCAATAAATAAAAACTGTCTTTAATACCTGTAAAAATAGTATTGAAGGAGAAATAAATTACAAAAGGAACATTAAATTGTTATATCAATAGGACACATAATGATAACATTTATTTGTGTGTCTATGATATGTTATGTAATACATTTTTGAAAAGTCATCTAAATTAAATTAAAAAAATAACAATCTAAAAATCTATTTTTTTATAACACTGATTTTAATATCTCAAACATAGATACATATAGATGTTGGGAGATGAATAGATAAGCATTGTAAAATATTCATACTTGCCACACCATATTGTGACTTGTATACTTGTCATAAAATTCAGTGTTCAATGATTAAGAGTGGTAGGTAAGACTGGTGATATAATAATTATGTTTTTAATATTTTACTCCCAACATCAATAAAATTTCAATTAGATTTTGATTAAATGCCTACGAAACGTCTAGATCTGGTCCAGATGAATATAATAATATTTAAGACATATATAAGACACCGCATATAAGTACAGTATATGTATAACTATTCTTAAGATCTACACTAAAACAACGGGTACAATTTTGATATATTGAAAATTTATTCAAGATTATTCTAAGACACCAAAACGGTATATAATAATATCTGATACACATTATGAGATAAATTGTGATATTATATTTATTTACTAGCTTCAGCTCGCGGCTTCGCCCGCGTGGCCTACAGGAAACAAATGACATATTTTTCTACAACAATAAAAGAAAACAAAACAACAACATCCCGCTTCGAGGGTGTAATTATTAAAAACGCTGAGACACGTATAAATTAATTTTCAATCTTCAGCCTAAACACAAAAGAAGACCCTAACTTCGAAACTGACGGAGTTTAATACAAATTTTCAACCCCTATTTTACTCCCTTAAGGGTGGAATTTCGAAAAACCCTTTCTTAGTGGATACCTATTCTTCATAAAGAATAGACCCTCAAAATTTTATGTCTCTAAGACCAGTGGTTTAGGCAGTGCGTTGATATATCAGTCAGTCAGTCAGTCAGGACATTGAATTTTATATGTATAGATAAAGTCTGATCCTCCACTTGATGTTAAGTGATATCGACGAAAAAGTCTTTAGAGTATTCTGCATCCAAATGTTTAGTGTTTCCTTGACTTAGCCAATCAGAGCGCATTGTCGGTGTTGGAATTGGCGGAATTGATTTCAAACAAAATGAACGTCATTGCGCTTCTTTGAATTAAATGTTCGATGATGATTAGGGGGGGGCTACAAATGCTCTACCACAGTCAATAAAACCATAGTGGTCCGACGCCTTTCATCTCGTGAAAATTGCCGACAGCGTATACTATAAAATGCTGTGTCCCGAACTACTAACAAACGGTTCGGGCTCGGCTTTCCCGCGTCTCGCCCCTCACACCCCGCACGATTGCCCTGTAAGACGTCTTCGTCGGACGACTGTATGGTTTTATAGACGTGGCCCTACTATGAAAATGTAGCTGTACATTAAGTCGTTATGCCATGACACTCAATTGTTGTCAGAGAGGCTTGTTTTGAAAAGAGTAATTCCGAATGTGAATTGAATTTGTTATAGACCTGATTTTAATATTGATGGATCAGACAAAATATCTCATAGTGTGTACCAGTCTTTAGTCTTTTGACAGCCCAGCCTAATAGCCCTGCTACACGCTCCGTCTTGCATGCACGGTTAAAGTACAATAACATTCAATTTAACGATATATACCCGCCAAAATGTACGAAACCGTCACTTTGACATTTATATTTTGACACTGACAGCTCACTTGATTCTAACTCTAATCAAGATGTTTTGTAAAGTTCTAGGAAAAGGTACTTTATTCAACAATACATAAAGTTCACTTTCAAGTCACCTAAACCATCACGAATGAAAAAGTTTAGTCTATTACAATGTGACAGACAAAAGAGTACACTCAACAACAAAAATCACACATAACAGGTGTACAGTCACCACATTAATATTATGATATATTAATTTATAACTCTTAAAAGTCGTTGGAAGTCTGTATGATGAATACACTTTGAACATCCTCATGGTATTACTTAAATTTAACATTTAAGTACATAATATTCCATAGTTAATGTCAATTTTACATTGGATATATGACATATAAAATCTATGTATACGTAGACGACCTAACTGGGGCACATAAGAGGTACAGTCAGCGTCAAAAGTAGATAATCACTTTAGTATCGTGTCGTGTCACATTACGAATATCACGTTTTCGCAAAAACTGTCAAGGGAATGAATAATTAATTTAGAAAATGTACTAAAGTTAAATTGGTGTTTGATGTTGACTGTACAAATTATGAAAACATACTTATAATTTCAAAACTAAGCTATGTAATGTGTAAATAATTTAATAAATAGTTGGCTATCTTTTTATATTTGATATATGATTGGCGTTTATAAATATGATTGTATTCTCTTTCGCATTTACATATTGTTTTTAGAAACGATATTTAAATTACACTAAAACGTCTCGAGAAATAAAATCAACTTTTAAAAGTTGCTTAAGCACCTATTTTTGTATGATTGCACTTATTTCTAGGATATATCCAGCAACCAAAACTGTCAAACTTATGATTTTTCGCTACAACAAACATAATTTCCAGAATAATACTAAAACTTCAGAATTATTCACACCGTGCACTTAATAGTGTTCATTACTTATAACTATAGGAGAAACTTTGACCGGCGGTAATGCGGCTAACTGGCTAACAACACATTGACTATCTGGCTAATTGGCTAGCAACACGGCGACTATCTGGATAGTAACACAGCGACTATTTGGCTAGCAACACGGTGACTATCTGGCTAACTAGCTATTCGACTTATTAAGTAAATACACATCTTTTCAGCTAGTCATCCCACACTAACTAACTGGGCTAGTCAACAAAGTGGCTATATGGCTATGCGACTAATTAGATAATCAATACGCCTGCTATGTTACTCACTTATTATCCAATTAGTCACCTAGACAACTAGTCAATAGTCAATTAGCCACCTATTCATCTTGTCAATAGTCATGTTGCCAACTAGTCAATAGTCACCTAACCAACTACCTACCACTAAGCGAACTAGTCAATAGTCACGTAGCCAACTAGTCAATGTACATATAGCCAACTAGTTAATAGTCACTTAGCCATCTTGTTAATAGTCACTTAGCCACCGAGTTAATAGTCACTTAGCCAACTAGTCAATATTCACTTAGCCAACTTGTCAATAGTAACTATGCCAACTAGTCAATAGCCACCTAGCCAACTAGTCAATAATCACAAAGGCGGCTATTGAACAAGGTGGGTATCTGTGTATATATTGGCAGCTAGTCCGGCGTGAGATAGAGCCGGCGCCGCGAGCGCGAGGATCAGCGCGGCGAGCGCGGCGCGCCCGCTCCGACCGTCGACATCGACATCGACACGGCGAGGGCGCACGACATGTGCTCCAAGTGCAGACGGACTATCTCGCACACTATCGTGGCTTCTATGTCCACACCTGGATTACATTATTGCTTGTGTTATCATTTTTAAACAAAAATAACCGGTCAAAATCGAGACGGACGCGCAAACGATGGCTCCCGTAAAGAAGTTTAACACGTTCTGTTTAAATTACAACTGTGTACAAACCCTTATCAATCTACTGAGATTTTCTATAGTGGCCACCTTGCCCACCGTTAGGTATAAAAGACGGCACACTATACCTGGCAACCCCTTACGAAGCGTCAGAGACCCTCTGCGGTAGGTCACGCCGCCAGAGTACTCGCCCCTGGTACTCGTGAGAAAATGTGAGTCGCACCGTGACCGCTCACTACCATTTTCCAGTATGGTATGGGAGCTGTACAACTGTGTACAGTAGTACCCAACTAATGTGGCTTATCGATGTCACTGCGCAGAAGGTACATTTTCAAAGCGCGGGAAATGCTATTGGTCGGCCGCTGCCGCCATGTGTGCGGAGGGGCGTGACTTGCGAGTGAGACGGAACTAACAGCTGCAGTGTATTATGAACCTTATAGTAGTGATCTAAGGTTGTAAGTTTTAAGCATTATTTCGTTAATCTTCGGGCCATACTTTCTTTTCTGTGCGATCGAAGATTCACGACACGCCTTATCAATTGGGTACTACTGTACTTATTACGGTTGTTGTTGTTACCTTTAGTTTTATTTCATTTTTATTATTTGTTGTAATAGGGGCAATAGAAATACATATTCTCTGAAAATTTCAGCTGTCTACCTATTACCGTTCATGAGATACAGCCCTCTGACAGACAGACGGACGGACGGACGGGCGGACGGACAGACGGACAGCAAAGTTTTAGTAATAGGGTCCCGTTTGGCATCCGTCGGGTACAGAACCCTACAAAGTAGGAAATATATCAGTTGTCTGTTTTCCATAGAACAATCTCTGTTTATTTTGGGATCAGATTTTTGGTATACAAAGAATATATTACCGGCATGCACTTCCTCCCTGGTGAGTAACACCTCTTGACTCGCCTCAGGAGATACAAGCACCACTCGATGGTGACGAGTTTGTAACATATTGGCCACCACCATCTGCAAGTCATATAATACACGATTTTTACATGAGTTGGTTTAAAGCAAGTCTTGTCGTGTAGCATGATAAGCCGTTCTTAATCGATCGGCAAGTTAAGCTACCACCGCCGTGGTCGGTCCCTGGATGGGTGACCGCCTAGTGGTATTTCAAATCGAGCGTTTTCGTGCTACGTAAGGCACGTAAAGCTGTTGGTCCCGGTTATCACTTAATTGTGATAGTCGTTAAGCTAGTTGGAGGCCTTCTAGGCGGCTTGAAAACTCCAACAGTAGGTTGACCACTAGCCTACCTCCACCGATCCGCAGTGGGCACGCGTGGTGGAGTATCAGCCCATTCCCGCCCACCCTCATTTGTGTGCAGGAGGCCTGTGCTCAGCAGTTGGACATTATAGGCTGATGATGATGAAATCTTGTAAACACCAGGCTTTAATAAAACCCTGACATTGGCAACATGCCTATCTCCATTTTTGCTCAGATTGTAATTTTACTCTCTAATCCCATTTTATACAATTTCATACCCTGTTGTGTTCCAAAAAGTCTTATTTGAGATATATTAGCCGCAAAAACCGACTTTATTCAACTTGCAATAACACCACCACGCAGTTTGTAAGAGCATTTAATAATTAAATAGTGGAATCCCCAAAAAAGTTGACAGACGATATACGACCTTCTGAGCCGGTATTAGAGTCTATTTTATTCGGACAAAAATATTACATAAAAAAAAAATTACCTACCTTATGTTTATATTTATCAAGTGCAGCCCTCGCTTTGGGGATGAGGAGGTTCTCGTCAGTCTCCAGCTTGAAGGAGACGACATACGCGGCGGGAACCCACAGGTTCACTAACGGAGCCAGTAGCTTCGGTACCAAGTGCAGTTGTATCACCGGGGCACCGCTTTCAGACTGCATTTTGTGTGTTGGCTGTGGATTTCAAGTTTATTATTATCAGTTTTGAATATTCTAGGCTTGAGTTTTTGGTGATAGACAAGTCATCAGCAAACCTTAGCATGTTGGAAGGGGAGTACCCTTGTGGTTATCGCATGAAAATGTTCACACAATAACATGGTCCTTCGAGCCGGGTTCACATCAACTTTTCTTCGGAATACTTTGGATCAATAAAATGTACATGTCCAATATTTATTTTTATCAACTTCTAGCTAATGCCTAATGCGCTTTGCATCGCCACTTTATTAATGAACTAAAAATATCCCCAAAATGCATAAATTATAAAAAACATTTCTTTTTGTTAAAACTTTTATGGAGGTGCAAGGTGGATGACACCTCCATTTAAAAGGGAAGATCTTCCGCCAGGCTGGTCATCGTGCCTGGGGACCGCGGTCCAACTGTACATGTCGGACAGTTGTATACATGCAGATTCTCGGAAAAACTTCGCAAGCGCGATGCAGGATGTAGGCGCGCGATGCAGGATAATGTGGCGCCGCGCCATCTATCTTTCCGTGTGTGAACTATCTCAGTGTTACTGATAGATGGCTGATAGATGTCGCTACACTTTATTTTAGTGCGAGAGCGTTTGAGTGGACTGTATTTAGAGTGCCCAAATTCAGGACTGGCTGGCACCTCCTATGTGGACCAAAACGAATACAGATAAAACCGTTTATAACGACTTGGAAGGGACCATTGGTTACAGTCGTTATAGTCAACAACTATTTACGGTAAACAAAAACCTCTTTTCGCTGTAATATCCGCTACTACGTTTTAAGCGATGCCGTTATAAACGGTTTTGACTGTACCTACTTATTCCTCAAATGCCAATCAAATTAGGAGACAAGGTATGAATGAGAGTATACATTTTAACTACAACTCACAATCCTCTCTTTCGGTATATAAAAGTCGGAGACTGCAGCGGCTAGGTAGAGCAAGGCCCGTGCGCCGAGGTTGGCGAGACACTCGCAAGCGGCCCGCAGCAGCCAGAAGTACTCCGACACCGTCATGAACGACACCTGCAGTATCGCGCCCGCCGCGTGCGCAGCTTTGTAGCGGAGGAGGATCGGCGCTAGGACGTCTACGCTGTCTGGTTTTACTGGAAATGTTATAGGGTTGTTGTCGAATATTTGTTTGATTCCTACAGAAGCTATTTATTTAGTTTAGGCCATACGAGGTCGAAGCTACTGTTCGGATGTCAGCTTCGGTCATACATTCTAATTGTATCTCAAAATCAAGCGAACTCGAAAAGGTTTAATTTCTTTTAAACTTATCATTAATTATTAAATATATTAATAAACGAAAAGTATAAAATATTGTTAATCCTGTAGAAACATAATATAAAAAAAAATAATAAAGATTTTTTTTTAAATAACCACCATTGTAGTAAAACATGACTTTTATAGATGGTGACTGACTGAGCAAGGGCGTCGCCAGCCGATGGCGCAGGGGGGGGCAAGTTGACTTTACCTACTACAATTCATACATTTGAGAAAAGTAGGTATAAATTGTAGGTAAAGTCGACAGCACATGAAGCTTTTCACTTGTACTACGAGCCTTACACCTACAGCGATTGTAATAACAACAGTATATTAGTACTATATACATATATATTTAGAATCTCTAGGGGGGGGCAGCTGCCCCTCCTTGCCCCCCCTTGGCGACGCCCTTGTGACTGAGGACTATAATGTGAGAGTGATTTATTGTGACTGGAAATTATAATATAACTTGACACTGGCAGGAATAAGTCCTAATTTGGATTTGGTTGCCAACTTAAAATTAAGAAGAAAAAGTTGCATCCTCCTTAGTATGAAATTGCGTGCTTGGACTAAATTCAAAGCCAGAGTATATTAAACCTTACCTGTAATGCTAGTATTCGGTCCCCTTTCTTGTATATCAAGCATGTCCAAAAGTTTCTGACCACTAAAATGTCTGGTGAAGGGTTCCAAGGACTTCTGCCGGTGCATGAAGATCACAGCGTATCCTTGGTCGAGGAAATACTCCGCAGATGCCGACCCTCGAGTTCCTGCACTGAAGTTGTCTACGAAACGGACTGTGTTGTGTTCTAGAGGTACTGCCGTGCCTCCCGACTAGAATGAAGTTTGTTAATTAGGTGCATAAGAAAATCGTTCTTAAGTTAATTATATAAGGTATGAAATTAAATGCCCAATATGCAAGGGGTTTTTTTTTTGTTAATTTAAGACCACAAACTGGGTATGTCTCTGTCTAATTGCAACCAAAATTGTTACCTTATACTCAAAAAGTGGTAAAATACGATCACAATTATTTTGTGAAGACATTTAGATGGATTTAGTTCACTTTTAGTAAAAGCATCATACTTTATTTTTACCATTTTGATGGGGATACCTAAAGTTTGTATCTATCGACTCGAGAAGCAATGGATAGGATAAAATGGAAATCTTTAAAGGAGGCCTTTGTCGAAAGACAAGTTGTGGCAAATGTAAAGTTGCCGATTTGTAATATTATTAAATCTAACATGATTATAGTAGCTTATTTATATTATAGAGGCATATAAGTGTTGATTGTAACAAACAGCAATAAAGTCTTATTTTATTTATTTATATTTAAACAATATTTAAACTCACAGTGACGAGAACAATCTTGTTGCCATACTGGTCATGGCGTTCACAGAATTCCTTCAGCAGTGACCGGTTGTCTTCAAAGTCAGGAGGGGGCAGGTGGACTGCAAAGAACTCCTCCCAGGAGCCACTCGCCATGGTCAACAGATTCGGCTATCTGCAGGTATGGAATCGGCTTAGATTGGACCTAGAGATGGTTTCATCACCTGTTTTCATATCCTATTAATAGAATAAATTTGGAGATATTTGTTTATGCATTAACGGCGGACAGATTTGGATGAATATATATATACATGGAGAGATCATTCACCGGGAATAGTAAGTTTCAAGACCAGCCATTTAGCTTAAACTTTTTTTTTTTTTTTTTATACTACTAATACTTTTATTACACCTTTAAGTTATATACTCTATAATTACTATAATAATAATAATTCTTACATGTGTATAAAACCAATAGGGAACATGCAACATTTTTAAATATCTTAATTTCAGTTATTTTTAAAATAAAAAAGTAAAACTAGTATGAATTTGAAAGAATTATGTGACTTCAAGTTACATATCGCCATAGTAATTTGTATGAGGTAAGTTTGACCATAGTGCATAGACCAATTACGTCACGCAACTTGTATCTTAGTAATTTTCACAGACATATCAAAATAAATATTAGATAAGTAAATTTTGTGTGAAATATAAATTATAGCAACAAAAAAACGTGCATATATTATTGGAAATGCTCACAGTTGAGGAAGTGACCAAAAGGATAACTCTTAGCTACAAAAAGAGAATAGCCTGCCACCCAAATGAAGAAGCCCAAAAATTAATGTCAGAGACCAATGTCATCAGACGATTGAAAAGGAAAAAGCCCCAAGACCTTCTTTAACCTATGTGGTGAAGGAATTTAATAAAAGGATGCTTTGATGGATGCATACCTTACATGACCTACACATATTTCCACACAAGTTACTGAATGTCCTTTGTGAGACAGATTGTACAGAAAATGGAGTTAAAACAAAAAAAAAAAAAAAATATATTGCAATCAGTAATAGTAATAATCACTGTAGATAGGTAATAAGGCACAATATACGAAAAGATTATGTAAGATATGAATATATTAGCTACTATATACTTTTTACCTTTAAAGTTATAGTAAATAATTAACTTTAATTTTGTGTGTTATATTAAGTGAACAACTAATATGATTAACTGCTGTAGTAAAGTAGATACTCAATACTCAATGGATACTTGACAGCCAATTAACAGAGATTGGACATTGTAAGGGCTCTTTACACACACATGGGGGGAATAACCTGAGTGCTTATGAAAATAAAATTCAATATTTAGGTAAACAGAAGCCTTATACATCATCAGTCTATAATGTCCCACTGCTGAATGGCCTCCTTTAACTAATGTGGGTCAAATAGAATGGGCAGATACTCCACCAAACATTGCCCACTGCGATGGGCGTGAGGTAGGCTAGTGGTCAACCTACTGTTGAGGTTTTCAAGCCGCCTAGGAGGCCTCCAACTAGCTGAACAACTATCACAATTAAATTATAGCTGGGACCAATGGCTTTATATGCCTTCTGAAGCATGCAATGATATAGTATTAGTAAGAGATTCAAAATTTATTTATTCAGATCCTAAATTAACCACCTAAGTTAGGAAAATACGTAAACTCATTAGACTATGGCAAGAAACTCAGCAAGGACTTTTTTGTGGATGTTTCTTTTATATTAATGTTATGTTTTTCTAAAATACATTTACTTATTCATACAAATTGTCACTTAGCCACAACTGCAGAGAGAAGCTACTAGAACCATTTTCTTGTCTTCCATGCAATGAGAGACCTTAATGGCTTCATCAGTTAACCTCTGCTCTATATAATCTTTTAATTTATTATATTGACTTGGAATTTAACATAGTAAGTAAAACAATGTCAGTATTCTTTTACCTTACTTACCTATTAATCTTGTTGTATTATTATTATTATACTATGTTATAAACTCTAAACTATGCACTGGTAGCCTATAAGTAATTTGTTACACTTAATATGTAATATTTGAAAATATACTATGTAATGTAAACAATTGTTGGCTCACCTAATAAATAAATAAAACTATATGCAATACAATTGATAACTTGAATAATATTTAAATATAATAATTCCTGGATGTGCATGGTATCTGTGAGACAACAGGTTAATAATACAGTATTTGGGCTAATTTCTAATTAATCAGAATTAACTGAAATAAATCTACTTACATAAAAACATCTTATAAAAACACATGTGCAAAACTTTATAAGCTCTGATACCCAAATTATTATACTTAACAAGCAAAACACAACTTGTTACATATAATTAGGTTACTTCAAGTATAATAATTAAAAAAATAACTTACCAATCGCAGGGAACTACACTATAATTTCCTACGATAAAGTAGATGGCATGACTTATTTCTTTACTTTTAGACGACCGAACGCAACCGCGGCCTTGTGAGAATAACCTCTAAGACATTTAATAGTGATTAACGAACCACAACCAATATTTACTGGCTTGGTTTATAGAAAAATCAATGTGAGACACCTTGTAAATTCGACATTTGCAAGGACGCTCGGTTCTAAACTGAATGGTAGGTACCTACCTTGGTTTGGTTTAAGGCGGCTCCTAAGCGTGGCTTGGTAAATGCTAGATAGCTAGCTAGAACCCAGTCAATATTATTGCAATATAATACCTATTCACTTCAATAATTGCACGATCGTTCACCACGAGCGAAACCACTTTTAGTTATTTTGTTCATTTCTTGCTGAATTTCAGTGACAATGACAGTTGACAGCACGCGGTGTGTTTACGAAGTAGGCCATACAAATTTTTTGTACCTATTTTTTGCCAGTATCGAGTTATAATATATTTTTTAGTGAAAATAAATCACTTTCACATAGTCCGCAAGCCTTGTCTTATTTGAGTTTCTCGAGTTTATATAATTAAAGTCACAAAGTAAATCACATTCAGTCCGTAATGTCAGTAACCATCCATAAAAGATACAAGTCATGTTGAAGGCACAGATTACAGAATAATTCAGATGGAGCGCGCGGAACACGAAAGTGAAGCCAAAAAAGCAAATACAAATTGAAAATCTGATACCTGGTATTCATTTTCCAGTTTGTATTTGCATTGTTTAACCACAGTTTATTAATAAAGAAGTGTTTTTGGTTACATAAAGTTTGTTAAACAAAGCAAATACACATTCAAAAGCGAATACCAGGAACTTGTTTTTCAATTTGTATTTGCTTTTTTGGCCTCACTCCCGTGTTCCACGCGCTCCATCTGCCTTATTCTGTAATCTGTGGTTGAAGGTATCTGTTGCATACAATGGTGGTCCTTGTACCATTCTACTCATAAATATAGAGACATAATATAGTTTCGGTAGGGTTGGTGGGTTAAAGGCTACAAAAGCACTGCACTGAACGAAGAAGGCAAAAAAAATAATAATTTGGATGTGGGTAAAATGCTGTATTTCGGTGATGAATGTGCTAATGCCTAATGCCCCGTAATTGGCTACTGGTCGTTATATTATGGCAACCCGCAGACAGTAGAAAACCTCAGTAGGTTACAATGATAATCTACAAATTGGGTACATACGCACTCAGAAATGCACTTTTATTACTGCCCACATTGACCACAATCTCATCAAAATCCGTGGTCAGTGATGATGTGGCCGAAGGAGGTAAGCACACAAAGCCTAGAAGGGTACTGGCTCTCAAGTGCAGCTGTCACCGATAGGGTCTTGGTGACAGATTTTCAACATGAGGGTGGTAGCCAGGTAGGTGGGTACTACATAGTACCTACCTTACTATGGTTTCCTCACGATGTTTTCCTTGCTAAGTCTTTTGGTATTCACTTAAATGATGAGCCAGCGTGAATGTTAAATACCCAGAATGCTACGCCACGGGTCGCGTGAGTTCGATTTCTTCGAGATCACATAGAACATCGGCACCGTATCACTCAGCTACGAACGGGCAGGCCGAAAGATTTTTACAAACTATTAAGAGATCCTTACGAATTATGACGGAAAGTTCTGGGACTGTCAATGAAAAACTCTTAAATAATTAAATCCCAACTCAGACGCACACCAAACTCTACTGGTGAATCGAGTTTGGAAGAGACAGAGTTTGTGTAGAACACAAGAATCAAATCGTGCGGCGCGGACGTTTGCACACACACGGAAAATTCTTTTCTCTGTGTGCACACACCAACCTTAGTAAACAATTTACACCGGGAGGTACTGGTACTTTCCTGATCATTTGTACCAGTATGGCGATCCTTCAAGGGTCTAATTACGTAATGAAGAAAAGGAAAATGATGGTCATAGCGCTGGTGCCGGGGAACGTGTCAGATAAATTACGAGAGTCAGAACGATTTGTTCCACAACATTTTTGTATTTTCCGATAATCGATAAAAAAAAATTGGCGGTTGGGTAAAGGATAAAGCCTATTGTATTTTTTGCAAATTTAATAGTAAAATATACTGCTGTGAACTTAGTTGTCACGTGTGGTTTGTTTATTAATTTCAGGGTTGAGGATGAACTTTTTTGATGTAAACTTCAATGATCTTTTTCTGTGAAACTATTGAGGGACCGGGAAGTTTAAGCCCTATATTCTGAAAGTATAATTCGTGATAGTCTAAGCATAACATAATCTACGCGAGAGAGACAGGTGGGTTGTCAATACAAGGGGTCTCGGTCGGTAAGTATATGCAAAATGTATGAATGTGCTGGTAGGCGCGAAGTGACCACCTGTATATCTTGCGGGTAAAAAGTAAATGATTAAATTATTGAAAAGACATGCAGTTCTTAATAATCAACAATCATTTCCATCAAAACTAACACTCAGTTCATTCATATCATATTCTATATATTATTTATATATCTATTATTTTGTTGCAGGAACCTGATACACCTGACTATAATTAATTATCATTAAAACTTGGGATTTGTATTAAACATTTAAAACCATTCATTTCTGTTCAAGAAAGTACCTTCTTCTTATAGGATAGCGTTCTTCGAAATGATTCTCCAAGTTCCATAGGGGAGTCTAATATAATCGTGGATGCAGACAGTAAAGCCAATGTTATGTAAAATAAAACAACAAATTAAATATATAGGTACTATATTAAACTACAACAATTAAATTAAATACTTAAATTATTTACATTATGTTATTACAATAACATCAGGTGGACTTATAATTTAGTAGCAGGTCCACTTGTGTCGTTATTATCTTGTTTCTCTGTGTCCCGTTTGGTTGGTTGTGGGCTTAGAACTCGTCGGTCATCTGGCAGGAATGATGCTATTATCGCTGACGCTGGCAACAAAACAACATTTAGGTGTTTAATATATACGAATTTGATATTCTTAGTAGTAGTATATATTTATTAGTAGAATTCAAACTATTAAAAATGTAGCTCTACTACTTCAATACGTGCTGCCTGACTATTGAGGAGTAGATTAAGAAAAAAACCCATATTTCACGAAAATCAAAACGGCAGATAAACCTCATGTCATATAGGTCCATATAAATTATATTACAATCAGTTGTTATTTTTCTCGATTATGACTAGTAGAACTTCTGAGATACATCGGCGTAAATATCTCTTGAGAATATCTCTTCTGTTATATTGAATTTCTGACTGAAAAAAAATAGCTTAGCTTCTCATGATATGTTAAGACTATAATCCCACCATGGTAAATTATAAAATGGACGATGGTAGCATCCAATGGCTAGAAGCGCACTGATACCTTGGCGGATACTCGTTTATTCACGATGTTTTCCTCCTCCGAAAGCTCAAGTTCATTGTATGATGATCTTCACGATGGTTTCCGACGTCACTAAGCTATCTTATTATTTATCTAACCAAATTTTGCTGAGCCACAATGAGACGGTAATGTATAGATGACGGTACATAATTGTATAGTCATCGTGTTATTCGTGTTTCAGCAAAATCAATGATAATGATAAGATAATTAATAATGTATTATTTATCCGTTTCAATCTCTAAACTGCTAAAGATAAGCCTTTTCTAAGGTATACTCCTTTGGGTCCTTCATTTTCTTCATTAACTCACTCCCAACCCCACTGCATCAGTTTGTATATCCAGCAGTCCAGGTGGCATCTGACTCCAAGGCCTCCACCCGAGTACGTCGACAGATAAAAATTGCCCACTGCCACTTCAGCTTACTAAGTCCAGTTGCTATGTCAGTCAGCTTTGTATGTAACTTAATTTCATATTTCCTGACTCTTTTGCGCAAGGACATTCCAAGCATAGCTATCTCCATAGCTGATTGTGCGATCAAGCGGTGGAAAAGGCTTAATGTGAGCGTCTACATGTCTCAAATGGCTACGTCATAATCGGCAGAACTTATAACATTTTGTCTTGACGCGGTATGTACCTAAAAATCTGACAAAGTTTTCCGAATGCTGCTCATCCTAACTGATTCTGCTTCCTTGTTGATGTTTTGCCGACCTAGCCTAGGTAGGAGCCCTGCTTGAGCCCAGTTTGGTATTCCTGTCATGCACTGTCTGAAACTAGTCAGTGATTTGTCACTGATTTTGAACAGTAAGGACCAATCACTGCCACAGAATATTTAATAGTACTACGTATCACTGCATAGTGTGTTCTTGACTTGGCCAATCGGAGCGCAAGAGTCCTTCTCTTAGCCAATCAGAGCGCATTGTCAATGGTGGCAAATTGACGGAATAGACTGCAAAATCGACGTCCATTACGCTTCTAGCGCGTCGATCTTTTGTTGTATTCATTCAGTGTTAAAGAGGCGAATACCTCGAGTGATGGATTTTCTAGTCTGGCATTTTGGAGTTTTTTACATGTCATTGTTGTAACTCCAGTTGCGTCTGTGTTCCATTTGCTTTAAAGTCTCAGCAGTTCAAGACCTACTTAGAGCCTACTTCCTCCTGTAGGGTATCTACTTTCTTGCTATTTCTTATTAACATTTGAGTCATCCGCCAGCACTGCAAAGCAGTTTTGAAGCACGAGCTTCAAAATCATCTGATGTGCTAGATAATGTTATGTTAGATAGCGAACAGCGACGGAACTTTCTTGGACTCTTACAACCTCTGGACTTTCAAGGCTAGGGTGATTAAACTTCTTCTGTATAAGTGAGTCCGCGTTCCCGAAGGATATACTGTTTTCCCGGGATAAAAGTATACTATAATCATCATCATCATCATCATCAGCCTATAATGTCCCACTGCTGAGCACAGGCCTCCTTTCACAAATCAGGGTGAAAGGGAATGGGCAGATACTCCACCACACGTGCCCACTGCGGATCGGTGGAGGTAGGCTAGTGGTCAACCTACTGTTGGAGTTTTCAAGCCGCCTAGAAGTCCTCCAACTAGCTTAACGACTATCACAATTAAGTGATAACCGGGACCAACGGCTTTACGTGCCTTCCGAAGCACGGAAACCATCCAGGTACCGACCACGACAGACGTAGCTTAACTTTGCGGCTAATCATGCTACACCACGAGCGCTTCCTCATTCTAAATGTATGCAAAATTACATCCAAATCCGTTCAGAAGATTGAGATTTGACGTGATTGAGGGACTAACATCCAAACATTCGCATTTATAATATTAAGTTAGATGAGATGATACTTACATGCGAAGAGTGTAGAGAATATATAGAAGCCTACATCACAGTTGTTTGTCAGCAACAAGTTGAGGATCTGGATGGAAGCGAACGCGGCGATGCGACCACCGGTCTGTGGTATTGCCACTGCCATCGTCCTGGGAGAACATTCAAAATTATACGACTAAGTCGGTAAACAAGCTTACGGCCCGCCTGATGGTAAGCAGTTACCGTAGCCATATGGATGCTTGAAACAAACGAAGCATCGCTCACACGTTACCGACCTTTCCCCCTCCCCAATGAGCTCTGGTGACCTTCATTTTGTTCCAATAGACCTTCGCAGGCACTTATGAATAGTCTGACTCAAATATTTGTACGTATTAACTTTGTGTCACAACCAAATACAAAAAGAGGTGAAGCAAGAGGTAAGAGAGATTTAAGCAGAGCATTCCTCGACTGAGGAAGTATCTCCACCTTACAGAATACCGTACGCGTCTCGGTGCAAGCTGACCCAGGCTAACTATCTGCACATGTTATGTTATGTGTGTATGTTATGTGTTTGTTGCTACGATAGGTACACACAGCTACACATCAAGCTCGACACCCTATATAACCATAACTACGCTACAGTCAATATACAAATACTCTAGAAAGAGACTAAGAATCGTGGCAGGGCGGTGGTAGCGGCACGAGGCGGGGGGAATTTTTTTTTTAGTTTTATCATTCTCTTATTTTAGAAGTTACAGGGGGGGACACATTTTACCACCTTGGAAGTGTCTCTCGCGCAAACTATTCAGTTTAGAAAAAAACTATATATGAAACCTCAATATCATTTTTGAAGACCTATCCATAGAAACCCTACACTTAAAGGTTTTATTAAAAAAAAATGAGTTTCAGTTCTAAGTATGGGGAACCCCCAAAATTTATTGTTTTTTTCTATTTTTGTGTGGGACATCATAATGCAGTTCACAGAATACATCTACTTACCAAGTTTCAACATTATAGTTCTTTCTTATAGTTTCGGAAAAAAGTGGCTGTGACATACGGACGGACAGACGGACAGACAGACATGACGAATCTATAAGGGTGCCGTTTTAAGGCGTCCATTTGGCTACGGAACCCTAAAAACATCCGATTTGAGAACCTCCTCCTTTTTTTGAAGTCTGTTAAAAATCTCGAAAATAGTACCTTAAATTAGTGGGGAAGAGAGCGACACCGATAGCGGTGTAGAAGCCAACGACGATGATCCCCTGAAGCAGCACCACGAAGAGGACCGCGCTGCCGATCGCGTGCGGCACCAGGTTCACCACCACGCCGCTCACGCCGCATATAGCGGACAACACCATCACTATGTTGCGACGACCTGCTTTGTTTACTATCTGTAATGAATGTGCTGTGTCACTGTGTGGGCCTCGACTGAAAACCAGCGCGAGGGTTAGTTTTTTACTGACCTAAACACAATGTTTAGCCGAAAAATGATTCCTGGCATCACACTACATTTCATTTTTGTTTAGTTTTTATTTTAGTTTTATTTTTATATTCTCTACTGTCATTAATGTAACGTTGTGTGTTACTCTGATGCTGAATATATCATTTTTCTTTCTTTCTTCAATACATCAAAAAAAATGTTTTTTTTTAATGCTTATACACACTTAGGCACAATTAACATTGCCGCGGGACGCAATGGAAGCCAATTTTTGTAACGAAATTGTACATAGTTTAGTAAGTTTTATGTTAATTGTGTAACGTACAACTACGAAGCAAAAAAGAGGTCGCACGTCTTCCTGGGAATTCTCACGCATTCTCGAGAAGTCCCGTAGCTACTGTCGGCGCCATCTGAGAAATTCGCGCGAAGGGAGTATCACAGTTTGTTCGTCGTCTTCTATAGCCACAATTTAAGGCGCTTCTCTTATCGAGCATTCTTGCGAATTCGCGTGCCTTCTTTTGTGATGAGGCGAAATTTACGCTTTCGTTCCATTCCGTTCCGCGGCATTGTAAATTGAGCTCGCTCGAAAATAGTTTGCTCCAAAAATAAAGAAAATATTTAAAGCTGTCAAATTAGTGCCCTGCCGTTTTCATTTTTGTTTATGATTATTACGTTGAAAACAAGCAATTGGAATAATTTGACAAGTCTAAATTTCTTACATCTGTTTCCTATGTTCATTGTTCGAAAGAGAGATATCCTATTCTGGAGCCGGTTACATCTTAAATAAAAGTAAATTTCCATTTTTGTATATGTCGGAGAATGAGATAGTTAGTCGAACTCAGTTAGATTATGATATTATCGTGGTACACGGGTTGGGTGAAATAGTAGCAACACTGATTTGACTTTAACGTAAATAACAAAGTTAATAAAGGGATGCGTATTTTGCTTTTGGGACAGTTAGTTTATCACAAGCTCTTGAGCTGTACACATCTCAGTGCAATCGTTGTTACACCCGGTTCTTAAGCCTATACTTACAAGAGTGTACAATTGTGTGAAGTGAAGTGATTATTTAATTGTAATATTACGACAATAAACACATTGGGCCCGTGAGGAGTTTGTTGCGTCACTTCTTCTCCTCATACGGGACTTTTACAAAGCGATGGTATAACGTTGTTTTATTGCCTGCACTGCGCCCACCGAATCCTAATACCTCTGAACCCTAATCGTGGTCTTTGTATCGCTTGGCTGTCGCTGACTCTGACATATATATTTACTCTCACTCAATATAAAAAAAAATAACGAGTATCGTATTATAACTACTTGCTGTCCCCCGTGGTTTCACTGTCGTTCCACGAATAAAAAGAAGCCTATAATACTCGGGGTAAAGTAGCTTCCTATTAGTGAAAGAATTTTACGAATCCTGCTGGTAGTTCCAGAGATTAGCGATTTAAAACAACCAAAAACTCGTCAGCTGTATTATAGATAATCGACTTACCAAACTAAGTGATATATTGATAAGTGACTGCAGAACACCAACACCCAACACCATGAGCAGTGAGGTAACGTTCAAACTGCATGGAGCTGCGTCCGGCTGGAAATATAATCTTTACTGAGTTTGGACACTTCTAGATTTCTCTCTCTCTCAAGTCCGAGTCCCAGTCTGACTTGAGCTCCGAGGGTTTTGACTACTTCTGACCTTCCTTGGACGTATATTTCGTGATTAGGCTATAACTATTGTTAAAATAAATAATTTCAGCCTTTTTTGAAAAGAAAGTAAAGTTTCAAAGTATTTATAACGGACGGGCCAGCTGGTGTTAAGATTCCACCTATCGCAACGCAGGTCGTGGGTTCGACTCCCACACATGCGTGTGCATGAACATGTCTATGTCCTGGGTCTGGGTGTAATTAATTATACGGGGTGGATACTACAATACGACATTAATAATAATAATAATAATAATAATGTTTATAAGTAGCATACAAATGAAAAGACATTAACATTAAATGAAAATACGTAAAGTACTCATGTATACAATCAACTTTTACTATGGGAACAACATTAAATCGCAAAAAAAATTACTGCTTTTCATACAAAAGGTCTTATGTCTCCTCGGCAAAAATGTATGAAAAGCTGTTTTTTTTTTTAGATTTTCTGAATTGGTCCCATACTAAAAGTTGATCGTGTACAAGAGTACTTTACGTATCCACCCCGTATATTATGTATGTATTTACAAAAAAAAGTAGTATATGTATTATATCAGTTATTTGGTTTCCTTAGTTCAAGCTCTGCTTAGTTTGGGATCAGATGACTGACTGAATATTCCAGGATATTTATTTATTTATAACTTAGGTTGTAAATCTAACATCGATAGAAAGTAACAAACGATCATTTTATAAAGACGATAACAATTTGAATGTATATTTTTTTTAAACGATGCTTTTTAAGTGACCCTACCACTGCGTAATTCAGCATCATTTGAAATGTTAGCTGTAACAATATTACATATTAATTACTTACATAAATAGGAGCATCCATGCTGGACCTGATGATGCCGCACAACGTCTGTTCAGTTCCTTCGCCGGTCTGTAGGATCGTTACGAACTGGTTCGCTATAGTCGGCAGCCACACCATGAATGACCCTACCCTGAAATGAGCAGGGTACTTTTATTCTGAATAAAAAAGTTATGCAGTTGTAGTACCACATGTCGTATTGTGGATCTGTTAACTATTTTTCTGTCGAATTTATTAAAAATCACTTTGTTGAATTTACAAACACTACATAGTTCCATAGAAATTCCATTCCTTTAAAAATTATACTCACTGTTGGAAAACCAAGAGAATGGTCATTATCAGTGTGTATTTGAGTAGTGGAGGTTTGAACAATGGCACTATTTGATCCTTAGGCGACGAAGATCCACCGGCACTGAGTGGCGATTCTTGTTTTGTTATAGCATCTACCTGGAAGAAACAAAATATGGAACGGATCCTACAGTTTTCACCTATAGATTTCCATAAATTCTGAGTTGCTTGCATGTACGAATAGAGTAGGAGCTTAGTAGAGACAGTGAACTATGTTCATGTCAATGAAATGCAGGTTAGAGGAAAAAGATTCCCTAGTGGCGACCACTTCCAAATAAGTGCCGAGCAGTGATGACCACCGGACCCATGCGGATCAAGATACGTTCCCTAATGTTTAGATACGGTAGAATATTAATTTTCACATCCGTGTGATCCGTCTCACTCTTCGAGACACTCTACTAGCGCATATTTATTTCAAGTTTATCTTTCCTCCTGTTCACCCGTAACCTCCTATTTTACCCTATTAGGGTCAGTACACACCAATACGAGATGCGACGCGGCGCGAAAATGGAAAATTGAAGACCCGAAGTCGAGAATTAAAGGTTTTGGGAAATCCTTCAATTCTCGATTCTTCAGTGTTAGAGTTTTATTAAATTGATTAAAATCCATACCCCGAGTTTCTCAGAAGCCGGATTATTCATCCTATGTATAATCCTCAGGATCTCTAGCGCCCGTTCATCATCACCCTTCGTGTAGACAAACTTGGGACTCTCCTGCATGAAGAACAGCCACACGGTGCAGAGCAAGCTTGGCAAGCAATACACGACTATCAGGGTCCTCCAGGAGTTCCAATATATACCCAGCGCGGGGAGGTGGTATGAGAAGGTCAGAGGAATTATTGGGATTGCCAATACTAGAAAGACAGGATAAAAAGGTCATCAACCAGATTACTACATTTATTTTTGATATACTATTTGGAAATTTTGCACAATGCCCTATAATGATAACCAGTAGGCCTGTGTTTGGCCACACCGTAGTTAGTGATAACCAGGACCAGATCATCACACACTACGTGACGAAAGTTTTTCATATATTATAATAGTCCAAAAACTTTTGGTTAAGTATTATATTTTTTTGTTTTTTTATTTAAATTGTTAATTGTATACCGTCGGTACTGTGTCACTGAATGTCCGTGATGTCATGGACGTGGGCCTCGACTGAAAACCAGCGCGAGGGTTAGTTTTTCTTACTAACCTGAGCATATTGCTGAGTCTAGACCTATCATCACGCAACATTGCATTTTTGTGTAGTTTTTTAATTGGTTCAGTTTGTTTTTTTAATTCTTGGTCGATTCTTTGAAGGTCGTATTCAGCCACGGCGGACTAGTGCTCACCTGCCATAATACCCTGAGCAAGCAGGAAGATGCTGGAAACAATTATCACCACGAGGTTGCGTTTAGCCATTGGAACACTCTCACTCAGGAGGGACATCGACATGGAGAAGAGGCCTGAAGCGCTGTTGACAAAAATAATTAAATTACACAACTTGAGATCTTACAAAGATTTCCTCAATCATTGTACTTTTATGCCATCGAACAATTAACCCAAAGAAGCGTAATGACGTAGATTTTGCTTGTCATCTATTCCGCCAATTTGCCACCATCGACAATGCGCTCTGATTGGCTAAGACAAGGACTCATGCGCTCTGATTGGCCAAGTCAAGAACATACGATGTAGTGATTGGTCCTTACTGTTCAAAATCAGTAACAAATCACTGACTAGTTTCGGAATAGGATTGTTCGCTATTACTACTCTAAGGGATTGTTCCTCGGTGTTTTATGCCTTTCCAGTACCCAAGTGCACTTCTTTATGAATACTGCGAGGTTCCAATGTGCGTCAGCTTCTTTCTTAGTATTGTGCTGAAACAGCATTCTACTTTGAGTAGAATCCGGACTTGCTGACGAAGCGTAGATGGTTTGCCGTATGTGATACATTACGTCATCCTAAAAGCTCTTTTATGCGCAGATTTTACCGATTTTTAGGCCCTTTAAAACCAAAAAAACCGTTTCACTGGCTTTAGCATCTCTCATATATGAAGAGACAGAAAATCTCCTAGTTTTTCTTCACTAAATTTTGTATTTCTATATATTGATATATATATGATTGACATTAACTAAATTACACGTAAATGGGGAAAAATATTATGTAATTAAAATTGGCTGATTAGAATCAGAATATTTTATAACTTATTGCAAATTCTTTTCTTTAGCATATTTAATTATCTGATAAAAGATTTAGATAAAATATACCGACGTTTGTTAATAATAGACGTAGTATTTATATACTCTGAGATAATAGCAATGGATTATGATTAGCTATCTTATTTCATCAAAGTCGAAGTGCGTAATTAACGTAAAGTGCTAATGTTCAACTGAGTACTAGGATATCTCCGAGAGTTATACGGGGAGGATACGACCATAGAAATAAATATACCTAGAAAGAACGTCGCCATACTACACTAATATACAAAACAGGCCAACTTTTATAGGCTGCTGCGCGTAACAGCTACGTTTTACGCTCCCTCTGCGTAATTCTGCTTGTCATAATGACGTTCATAATGATAGTAGTTGTTAAAATATTCCAATTAAAATCGAGAGAAATTTAAATATTGATCATTATTTTGCATTTTTATTTATTTTTATTTGATTTAGCCCCTAACAGTTAGAGCGTATTTTTATCGACGCGTGCACAGCTGCGACATTCTATCTGGATGTATCCTTAATCAAAGGATACGACATTAAATGAAACCAGTAAAGTACTCATGTATACGATCAACTTTTACTATGGGACCAACATCGAAATCGAAAAAAAAATGTACTGCTTTTCATACAAAAGGTACATGTCTCCTCGGCAACATTTATGCATTTTTGCAGAGAAGTAACTTGCTTTCAAGTTACTTGTACTTTTCTAGCTCAGAGCCACATTACTTAATTAATAGGACAGTACATACAATTGTATGTACTATGCTATAAATTAGGTCATGTGGCTCTGGGCTGGAAATACTAGGCATGTTACTGTTCCGTATGTCATAACTACGAATAGGAAACGGGCACTTACAATAAAGAAGCAATAAACTGCAGGACCATCAACATGACCCAGTTGACGGATATGCTGGCCAGCATGTTAACTGCTGCGCCACCCAGCAGCGCCACCATGAGCATGCTGCGCCGACCTCTTGTATCCGCCAGGTATCCCCATATCACCCCACCAAGAATTAACCCTGGAAGTACACACTTTAATAAAGGATAGTGAAGTGACAATGGTTTCGTTCGTGTTTGTTAGGAAATTAATGGCCCCCAGCTGTCAGCTATGACTGAAGGTTGGGAAGTACCAGCCTGGATAACTTGGGTATTGTCATTGGAAGCCACTGGACTTGAGGCGCATTCTACCCAGAATTGATTACAAAACTCCTGAAGTGGAGGACACATGGCCTGACATGGCTGATGTTTGGGCCTTATGAACTTAAGGACGTATAACGTGCGACCTTTTTAGAGACCACCTTGTAGCGTTGCAAGAAGTATCTGTCTCCGATTTAACGTTTTCCTTCGTATTAGGCATACGGCGAAAAAAAAACGGCAAATGTTGAATGCAAAATTAGCATTGGATCTCTGAACCTTGGCATGCCACATTTCCTGAACCAATCAGGAGGGTTACTTCTTGGCATAAAGATACAATGTACGTACCTACAACAGGCGCTGAGGCCAGCAACCCCTGCTGACTCACAGTGGTGTTCAGCTCACACGCACTGGTGGGCACTATGATCGTACTCCCGTAGCCGATGCAAGCGAACGAGATGATCAGCAATCCAGTTAAACTGCTCATTACATAACTGTAGAGACCAAATCCTAGAATTGAGAATTGTATGCGTTTCTATAGTCATATTTTCATTCTAAATCAATATTTTCAAAATCTAAAATTTGTTGCAATTTCTCCGGAATGGATCGAAATCAGAGAACTGCCCATATTAATTAGAGCAAAATCACTCAAAATGGCAGATCGCTCAATATTTTAAGGTCGGCAACACTTCGGCAATACCTCTGGTATTGCAAATGTTCATAGGTGGCGGTGACCACTTACCATCAGGGGAACCATCTGCCTGTGTGTCAACCTCTTAATACAAAAAATAAACTGTGAGGGAAATTTCCTCAACGGGTGTACCATATGATATAAAGATGGTATCATATCCTATAGAAGTTATATAGCCAATGTATTGTCGTCCTTATGCAAAGCGGTAGAAGGTAATAAATAAACTGTTTCGTATTATAACATTATTAGCTGACCCACATACGGTTTTTTTTGATCGGACATTTTTTTTTTCTAAAATAAAAGTAGGCTACTTAGTAACTCCTTATAACATCAGAAATCTGCCAGTAAAAGTCCTTTTAAAAATCGTCTCGGAGATTAGCCAGATTAAACAGACAGACAGATTCGGAAAAAAACAGCTGTTTCACGTTTGTTATTTTTTTTTGCGATTTTCAAGATGATGCTATCGTAAAATTTGTTCGTATTTATAGGTTCTTCATTTATTTTCATTTATTTATATTCATCCACTTAGTATAGATAAAAGAAAAGTCGTTCAGATGACGATTGACTTACCTGCTCTATCAATAGCTGCTTCTATAGTAACCTTCGAGGGCACAGAATTACCTTGTACCGCATCCATTTTAACTTTTCAACTATGGTCACTAAAACACTCGAAAAAACAATGTAAAGCACTTTTAAAACAGTTGTTGTAGCTTCTATAAATAAAATCACATGTTTTTAAGATACCTCCGTGCCTGGGCGTGACATGTACTAAAGTAATTATTGTTTTACTTTGTAAGTATAATTATTTATCTGAAAACAGTAATGTGATGGATGACTGGTAACTTTCTTTATCATAGATTTGCATATTTTGCCATTATCTTATTAATGGTAATATGATAAAATAATGGTGCGTCCATGCTACGCGAATCGAGCACGAGCCGAGCCTCGAACGAGCACGCTGCGAGCCCGATTCGCGTAGCGTGGACGGCCTCGCGAGCCTCGAACGAGAGCGATTGTCAGTTTTTTCACGTACAAAAGGATTCGCATTGTGCTCGTTGTAGGCTCGTTCGTGGCTCGTGCTCGATTTGCGTAGCATGGACGCACCATGACAATCGCCCTCGTTCGAGGCTCGCGAGCCCGTCCACGCTACGCGAATCGTGCTCGCAGTGTGCTCGTACGTGGCTCGGCTCGTCCTCGATTTGCGTAGCATGGACGCACCATTATATGTATGTGTGTGTACCTACTCAGATTACAGACCAAAAGGCAGATTGAGCGCGCGGAACACGGAAGAGTCCAAAAGGGCAAATACAAATTCCGGGACCTATGATTTTGGTCAATATAACCGGTAATTTGTTCTAAACGATGTCGTGGTAAACGGTTTTAACTGTAGTTTACAAATCAGGCATACATAACATAGCCATGACATGACGAAACTAGGTCCACTATCCCGACATGAACCCGACACATCAGGTGTCAGCTGAAAATCAGCGCTGCTGACATAGTCAGTAGCACCATGCTGAGCTGACGATCCTCTTTGACGGCACTGACTTACTGGTGTTTTAAATATTATTGTATGTAAATTCTTTAATGTGTTCCGTCCAATAAATGTATTTTCTTTCTTTCTTTCTTTCTTACATCAGTCACGCGTCACGTTACAAATCAGTTAGATCTATACGCGGTGTATGGAAATGGCCGTAACGTAACGATGTCTTTGTGGGGGAATGCATAATCTCTAAAATTATGCAAATACTGGTTTCACCCGCGCCCCCAATTTTATCCTCTTTTAGAGGCAGTTTATTGTAATTTTTTTCACGTAGATTATGATATTCATGATAAAATAAAACAAATCACACTTAAAAACTGTATTATATTTACATAATTTTAAATATAAACTAACTTACTGTACATACATATAAAGGAGTTATATATATTTTGTTTTTCTTATTTTGTTTCTCCGTGTCCTGTTTGGTTGGTTTTGGGTTCAGAGCTCGTCGGTCATCTGGCAGGAATGATGCTATTACTGCTGATGCTGGAAAGCAAAGATTTTTTATTAGTCTTAAATGAATGAGCATTTGTGTTTTCTTAGATTATTATTATTGCCTTGCGGAGAGTGACAATTTTGTCTCCTGAGCGCGCGCGGCGTAGAAACTTAGAGGGCCGGTGACGTTCGAGGCTCGCAACTCCGTCCACACTACGCGAACAACGAACGAATCCTGTTCGTCCATGGCTCGGCTCGTGCTCGCTTCGCGACGCATGGACCCACCATTAGGCTGCCCGCACGCTGTGTGTACATTAGTGAACGCGGAACTCTTAACTCTAGAACTCCCTCCGTGGGATCGGCGCCTTATCGTTCAAAAACTTTTCAAAACCCCTTATTTTTTTTTTTTTTTGCAATTTTTTTGAAAATTGGACCACCTTATTCTTGGTGAAAAATGAATGGTAAACCACGTAAAGTACTCATAAATACGATACACTTTTACTATGGGACCAAATTCGAAATCGCAAAAAAAAAAATACAGCTTTTTTTTTTCTTTTCATTTTTGCCGACGAGACATGTGTTAGATATTTATTAGATAATTATTCATATTGGCTGGATAATATTATTATGGTAGAAGGATTGAGTGATGTGGCAACACTTACCATAGTAGCATATAAAAGTGTGGGTATTTGTATTTATAAGGGTTAGTTTTTATCAAGCTCTCGAGCTATACCACAGCTCAGTGCGATCGTTGTTTTACCCGGTTCTGTAACTTATTATAATTTAAGTCTAAGATTGTGAAGTGAAGTGAATATGTAATTAATTGTAATATTATAACAGTAAACCTATCGGGGCCCATGAGCGAGTTTGTTGCGTCGCTTCTTCTCCTCATACGGGACTTTTCCGAAGCGATAGTATTACGTTGTTTCATTGCCTGCACTACGCCCACTGAATCCTGATACCACAGAACTTTAAACATGGTGTTCGTATCGCTTGGCAGTCGCTGACGCTATTACATGTACCTACATTTTGTATGAAAAGCAGTAATATTTTTTGCGATTTCGAAGTTGGTCCCATAGTAAAAGTTGATCGTATACATTATACTTTACGTGGTTTCATTTATTGTCGTATCCACCCCGTATATGTTTACTAGCAGACCCCCCGCGGTTTCACCCGCGTACGGTTTGAATTTTCTCCTTTGAAAACCAATGCACGCCACTTATTAGACACAACAAATCAAACACAGATATTTTTACAATTAAAACTAAAAACCTATATTATCTCAGAGAATCTTATTTAATTATTATAACAACAAATGAGAAAGAAATTAAATTAACTACAATCAAAATATTCTTATGAAATGAACTTTTTTTTTTATTGGCGTCACACGGGGTTTGTATTTTGCCAATTTCCAGTTATATTATATAATATCTAGTCAGGGTCCGCAATGAAGAAATTCGTAGGAGAACGAAAACGACGGACATAGCTCGTAGAGTTAGTAAGCTGAAGTGGCAATGGGCAGGCCACATCGCTCGAAGAGCCGATAACCGCTGGGGTAGAAAGGTTCTCGAGTGGCGACCACGTACTGGTGCGCGCCGGTCCTCCCCTGGACCCCCTCCTACCAGGTGGACCGACGACCTGGTCAGAGTCGCTGGGCACCGCTGGATGCAAGCGGCCCAAAACCGTTCGAAGTGGAAGTCAATGGGGGAGGCCTATGTTCAGCAGTGGACATCCATAGGCTGATGATGATGATGATGATGATTATATAATTTCTAGTCACAATAAATCCCTTTCACATAGACCTCATGCAGTCAGATCACATAGAACATCGGCACCGTATCACTCAGCTACGAACGGGCAGGCCGAAAGATTTTTACAAACTATTAAGATATCCTTACGAATTATGAAAGAAAGTTCTGGGACTGTCAATGAAAAACTCTCAATAATTAAATCCCAACTCAGACGCACACCAAACTACTGGTGGATCGAGTTTGGAAGAGACAGAGTTTGTGTAGGACACAAGAATCAAATCGTGCGGCGCGGGCGGCACACACCAACCTTAGTAAACAATTTACACCGGGAGATACTGGTACTTTCCTGATCATTTGTACCAGTATGGCGATCCTTCAAGGGTCTCATTACGTAATGACGAAGAGGAAAATGATGGTCATAGCGCTGGTGCCGGGGCGGCCTAATCGCGTGGGCGATAATCGAACGTGTCTGATAAATTACGAGAGTCGAACGATTTGTTCCACAACATTTTTGTATTTTCCGATAATCGATGAAAAAAAAATTGGCGGTTGCGCGTATTAGGGGTAAAGGTAAAGGATAAAGGCAATGTATTATTTTACTGCTGTGAACTTAGTTCTCACGTGTGGTTGGTTTATTAATTTCAGGGTTGAGGATGAACGTTTTTGATGTAAACTTCAATGTTTTTTTTCTGTGAAACGGGACCGGGAAGTTTAAGCCCTATATTCTGAAAGTATGATTCGTAATAGTCTAAGCATAACATAATCTATGCGAGAGAGACAGGTGGGTTGTCAATACAAGTGGTCTCGGTCGGTATATGCAAAATGTATGAATGTGCTGGTAGGCGCGGAGTGTCCACCTCCTCTGTATATCTTGCGGGTAAAAAGTAAATGATTAAATTATTGAAAAGACATGCAGTTCTTAATAATCAACAATTTAACTTAATTATCAAATTCTATATATTATTTATATATCTATTATTTTGTTGCAGGAACCTGATACACCTGACTATAATTAATTGTCATTAAAACTTGGGATTTGTATTAAGCATTTAAAACCATGTTTACTGTTCAAGATGATATTATACGATAGCGTTCTTCGAAATGATTCTCCAAGTTCCATAAGGGAGAATAGAATCGTGGATGCAGACAGTGCAGCCAATGTTATGTAAAATAAAACAACAAATTAAATATATAGGTACTATATTAAACTACAACTATTAAATTAAATACTTAAATTATTTACATTGTGTTATTACAATAACCCCAGGTGGACTTATAATTTAGTAGCAGGTCCACTTGTGTCGTTATTATCTTGTTTCTCTGTGTCCCGTTTGGTTGGTTGTGGGCTTAGAACTCGTCGGTCATCTGGCAGGAATGATGCTATTATCGCTGACGCTGGCAACAAAACAACATTTAGGTGTTTAATAGGTATATACGAATTTGATATTAGTAGAATTCAAACTATTATAAATGTAGCTCTACTACTTCAATACGTGCCGACTGAGGTACTATTGAGGAGTAGATTAAGAAAAAAACCCATATTTTACGAAAATCAAAACGGCAGAAAAACCTCATGTCATATAGGTACATATCACAGACATATAAATTATACTAGCTGACCGGCGCGACTTCGTTCGCGTGGTGCCTACCCTTATCACTTAGGGGTATGAAAAATAGATAGTAGCCGATTCTCAGACCTACTGAATATGCATATAAAATTTGGTAAAAATCAGTAAAGCCGTTTCGGAGGAAACATTGTGACACGGGAATTTTATATATAAGAAGATTACATTCAGTTGTTATTTTTCTTGATTTTGACTAGTAGAACTTCTGAGCTACTTCGGCGAAAATATCTCTTGAGAATATCTCTTCTGTTATTAAGAAAAATTTTGAATGCCATGATAGGTTTGTGTTTAGACTATAATCCCACCATGGTAAATTATAAAATGGCCGATGGTAGCATCCAATGGCTAGAAACGCACTGATACCTTGGCTAGTACTCGTTTGTTCACGATGATTTCCTCCTCCGAAAGCTCAAGTTCATTTTATGATGATGATCTTCACGATGGTTTCCGACGTCACTAAGCTATTATTTATCAAATCATAATATTTTGCTGAGCCACGGTGAGACGGTAATGTATAGATGACGGTACATAATTGTATAGTCATCGTGGCTCCCATACAATTCCATACAAAGGTTGATCATTTACTAACGATGACGATTGTCGATAACCATCTTGTCTAGGGGGGCAAAAGTTGAAGCGTGATTGAGGGACTAACATCCAAACATTCGCATATATAATATTAGTTAGATGACATGATACTTACATCCGAAGAGTGTAGCGAATATATAGAAGCCTACATCACAGTTGTTTGTCAGCAACAAGTTGAGGATCTGGATGGATGCGAACGTGGCGATGCGACCACCGGTCTGTGGTAGAGCCACTGCCATCGTCCTGGGAGAACATTATACGGTACCCAATTCAAAATTTAATTTAATTTCCAATAAAAAAAAAAAAATACATAGGGTCATCGCTCACTATGTCAGCACCGCTCCATCGCAGCAACGGCCCGGCACCGGCTCAACTCAATACAGCCACTAGCTGCCAGCGCCTCCTGCGAGGTGCAGGTCGCGGGCGGCGAGGCACCGGTGAAATTGGTGGCGCGGCTTTGGCAAGATATCGCTTGCTAGCGTCACGCAGCAAGGGAGCGGATCCATTATCTCTCCGGTAGCACGTGAAGACTGTACATGGTGCTGAGTTCTACGCCAGTAAAAAGCATAAACCACTCGGTGGAAGCGTGTGGTCAGCAGGACTAGTGGCTTTTAGCGGCAAGCGCGTGCGCCGCGTGGCGGAACTATTTTATCTAGTCATTGTAAAATGTACTTTAACTCATACAATTTAAAGGCCTCACTTGCATGGCAAGGTAAATGCTGAGGCGTAGCCATGCTGTTATAGTGAGCTGTGACCCTAAGTCGGTAAACAAGGTTACGGCCCGCCTGATGGTAAGCGCTTACCGTAGCTATATGGACGCTTGAAACACACGAAGCATCGCTCACGCGTTACCGACCTTCAGTCAGCAAATTTTCCAATCAGCTCTGGTGACCTTCATTTTGTTCAAATACACCTTCGCAGGCACTTATGAATAGTTTGACTCAAATATTTGTACGTATTAACTTTGTGTCACAACCAAATACAAAGAGAAGTGAAGCAAGAGGTAAGAGAGATAGAGCATAGCATTTCTTTCTTAACAGGAGTAGCTCGACTGAGGGAGTATCTCCACAATACAGAATACCGCACGCCTCTCGGTGCGAGCTGACCCAGGCTAACACTTTCTGGTCAAGTTAAGAAAAACTGAAACTTTATAAACTGTATTGCTACGTGGGGACACATACTCGTAGATGGCCTACGAAATTATGTTGTTGCTACGTTGCAATCTTTGGCCTGTGCTTTGGCTACAACGGGCAATGGGACCAAACAGGAAGTGTACCCTTCCAAACAAAAAAAGAATTTTCCAAATCGGTTAATAAATGACGGAGTTATGAGGTAACAAACATAAAAAAAAACAGCCGATTTGAGAAACTCCTCCTTCTTTTAAAGTCAGTTAAAACATCTCGTAAAAAGTACCTTAAATGAGTGGGGAAGATAACGACAGTGATAGCAGTGTAGAAGCCAAGGACGATGATCCCCTGAAGCAGCACCACGAAGAGCACCGCGCTGCCGACCGCGTGCGGCACCAGGTTCACCACCACGCCGCTCACGCCGCATATAGCGGACACCACCATCACTATGTTGCGACGACCTACTTTGTTTACTATCTGTAATGAGTGTGCTGTGTCACTGTATGTTCGTGATGTTATGGACATGGGCCTCGACTGAAAACCAGCACGAGGGTTAGTTTTTTACTGACCTAAGCACAATGCTGAGTCTTTCATTTTTGTTAAGTTTTTATTTTTGTTTTATTTTTATATTCTGTACTGTCATTAATGTAATGTTGTGTTTTATCCTGAATAAATCTTTTTTCTTTCTTTCTTCAAATCATCAAAAATATTGTATTTTTTTTAATGCTTACACACTATGTTCAATTTACATTGCCGCGGAACGCAATGGAAGCTAATTTTTGTAACGAAATTGTACATAGTTTAATAAGTTTTATGTTAATTGTGTAACGTACAACTACGACGCAAAAAAGAGGTCGCACGTCTTCCGGGGAATTCTCACACATTCTCGAGAAGTCCCGTAGCTACTGTCGGCGCCGTCTGAGGAATTCGCGGAAAGTCGCGCGAAGGGGTATCGCAGTTCGTTCGTCGTCTTCTATATAATTTATGGCGCTTCTCTTCTCGAGCATTCTCGCGAATTCGCGTGCCTTCTCTTGTGACGAGGCGAAATTTACGCTTTCGTTGCAACGTTTGGATCGGAATTCCGCGGCATTGTAAATTGAGCCAATAATACACTCAAATAAACCGTCTTCAAAAATAAAGAAAATATTTAAAGCTGTCTAATTAGTGCTCTGCCGTTTTAATTTTTATGGCGATTATTACGTTGAAAACAAGCAATTGGAATAATTTGACAAGTCTAAATTTCGTTCGTTTCGTATCGTTTCCTATGTTCTTTATTCGAAAGAGAGATAAGTATCCTATTCTGGAGCGGGTTTCATCTTAAATAAAAGTAAATTTCCATTTTTATGTATATATTTATTCTCACTCAATATAAAAAAAAACGAATATCGTATTATAGCTACTTGCTGTGCCCCGTGGTTTCACTGTCGTTCCACGAATAAAAAGTAGCCTATAATACTCGGGGTAAAGTAAGCTAAAGTAGCTTCCTATTAGCTGCTATTAGTGAGAAAATGTTTCGAATCCTGCTGTTAGTTCCAGAGATTAGCGATTTAAAACAACCAAAAACTCGTCAGCTGTATTATATTATATTGTAGTATACATTACTATCGACAATGAAATAATGCCTGTGTATCTATGTGCCCCTTGTATCATTGTGCCCCACTTCCCCCTATAGATAGATAAACAACTTACCAAACTAACTAAGATGTTGACAAGTGACTGCATAACACCAACACCCAACACCATGAGCAGTGAGGCAACGTTCAAACTGCATGGAGTTGCGTCCGGCTGGAAATATAATCTTTATTCAGGTTGGACACATCTAGATGTTGTCATACTGAACAACTTTAGCAATGGAACCAAATCTCTCTCTCTCTCTCAAGTCCGAGTCTCAGTCTGACTTGAGCTCCGAGGGTTTTGACTACTTCTGACCTTCCTTGGACGTATATTTCTTGATTAGGCTATAACTATTGTTAAAATAAATAATTTCAGCCTTTTTTGAAAAGAAAGTAAAGGTTCAAAGTATTTATAACGGACGGGCCAGTTGGCGTTAAGATTCCACCTATCGCGCCGCAGGTCGTGGGTTCGATTCCCACACAGGACATGCATTTGTGTGCATGAACATGTCTGTATGTCCCGAGTCTGGGTGTAATTATATATGGGGTGGATACTACAATACGATATTAAATGAACCCACGTAAAGTACTCTTGTATACGATCAACTTTTAGTATGGGACCAACTTCGAAATCGCAAAAAAAAAATACAGCTTTCATACATTTTTGCCGAGGAGACATATACCTTTTGTATGAAAAGCAGTTTTTTTTTTGGTGGATGTTGGCTGCGTAATTCAGCATCATTAGAAATGTTAGCTGTAACAATATTACTTACATCAATAGGAGCATCCATGCTGGACCTGATGATGCCGCACAACGTCTGATCAGTTCCTTCGCCGGTCTGTAGGATCGTTACGAACTGGTTCGCTATAGTCGGCAGCCACACCATGAATGACCCTATCCTGAAATGAGCAGGGTACATTTGTTCTGAATAAAAAAGTTCTGCAGTTTTACCACATGTCGTATTGTGGATCTGTTAACAATTTTTCTGTTGAATTTAATTAAGTACATATCACTGGTTGAATTTACAAACATTTCCACATTATTTTCATAGAAATTCCATTCCTTTAAAAATTATACTCACTGTTGGAAAGCCAAGAGAATGGTCAATATCAGTGTGTATTTGAGTAGAGGAGGTTTGAACAATGGCACTATTTGATCCTTAGGCGACGAAGATCTACCGGTACTGAGTTGCGACTCTTCTTTTATTATAGCATCTACCTGGAAGAAACAAAATATGAATCGCTGGTCCTATAAAGTCTCGTATTTTAATGGAACGGATCCTACAGTTTTCACCTATAGATTAGATTTCCATAGATTCTGAGCTGCTTGCATATGCGCGAAGAGAGCGTGAGCATGTCAATAAAATGGCAGGTTAGAGGAAACAGATTCCCTAGTGGCGACTACTTACAACGAAGTGCCGAGCAGTGATGACCACTGAACCTGACTGAACCCATGCGGATCAAGATATGTTCTCTAATGTTTAGAAACGGTAGAATATTAATTTTCACATCCGTGTGATCTCACTCTTTGAGACACTCTACTAGCACAAATTTATTTCAAGATTATCTTTCCGCAGTTCACACCAATACGAGACGCGATGCGGCGCGTCTTTTAACGAGCGACTCTTTATGCGACTTGTTAAGATAGAACTGTAGAACTTTACTTACGACACAAAAAGGTCTAAATTTCAATGAGATAATTAGAGCACGCCCCGCGGTGTTGCGCTGCGCCTCGGGGCGTCGCGATACGATTCGCAGCGCTGCACTGCGCATTTGTGAAACAATTGGCCTCTTTAAGCATCGTCTCGTCCACGGGTCTCGTCCGGTCGCGTCGCGTTTCGTCTCGGTGTGAACTGACCTTTAGGGTAAGGATTTGGGGAAATCCTTCAATTCTCGATTTCGTTTGTGCATTCACTGTCGGTCAGTGTTAGAGTTTTATTAAATTGATTAAAATCCATACCTCGAGTTCCCCAGAAGCCGGATTATTCATCCTATGTATAATCCTCAGGATCCCTAGCGCCCGTTCATCATCACCCTTCGCGTAGACAAACTTGGGACTCTCCTGCATGAAGAACAGCCACACGGTGCAGAGCAAGCTTGGCAAGCAATACACGACTATCAGGGTCCTCCAGGAGTTCCAATATATACCCAGCGCGGGGAGGTGGTATGAGAAGGTCAGAGGAATTATTGGGATTGCCAATACTAGAAAGACAGGATAAAAAGGTCATCAACCAGATTACTACATTTTTAGGGTTCCGTAGCCAAATGGCAAAAAACGGAACCCTTATAGATTCGTCATGTCTGTCTGTCTGTCTGTCTGTCTGTCTGTCTGTCTGTCTGTCTGTCTGTCTGTCTGTCCGTGTATGTCACAGCCATTTATTTCCGAAACTATAAGAACTATAATGTTGAAACTTGGTAAGTAGATGTATTCTGTGAACCGCATTAACATTTTTACACAAAAATAGAAAAAAAACAATAAATTTTGGGGGTTCCCCATACTTAGAACTGAAACTCAATTTTTTTTTTTCATCAAACCCATAAGTGTGGGGTGTCTATGGATAGGTCTTCAAAAATGATATTGAGGTTTCTAATATCATTTTTTTCTAAACTGAATAGTTTGCGCGAGAGACACTTCCAAAGTGGTAAAATGTGTGTCCCCCCCCCTGTAACTTCTAAAATAAGAGAATGATAAATCTATAAAAAATATATGATGTACATTACGGTGCAAACTTCCACTGAAAATTGGTTTGAACGAGATCTAGTAAGTAGTTTTTTTTTAATAGGTCATAAATTGAAATTAATATCAAATACTCAGGTCTATACTACCATTTACTTATATACCTACAGGTTTGTACGGAACCCTCGGTGCGCGAGTCTGACTCGCACTTGGCCGGTTTTTTTTCAATATACTATTTGGAAATTTTGCACAATGCTCTATCATGATAACTAGTAGGCCTATGTTTGGCCACACCGTAGTTAGTGATCACCAGGACCAGATCATCAGACACTACGTGACGAAAGTTTTTCATTTATTATAATAGTCAAAAAATTATATTCTCGCGACTGTAGACATTTGATGAGGCAATTTTTAGGGTTCCGTAGCCAAATGGCAAAAAACGGAACCCTTATAGATTCGTCATGTCTGTCTGTCTGTCTGTCTGTCTGTCTGTCTGTCCGTGTATGTCACAGCCATTTATTTCCGAAACTATAAGAACTATAATGTTGAAACTTGGTAAGTAGATGTATTCTGTGAACCGCATTAAGATTTTTACACAAAAATAGAAAAAAAACAATAAATTTTGGGGGTTCCCCATACTTAGAACTGAAACTCAATTTTTTTTTTTCATCAAACCCATAAGTGTGGGGTGTCTATGGATAGGTCTTCAAAAATGATATTGAGGTTTCTAATATCATTTTTTTCTAAACTGAATAGTTTGCGCGAGAGACACTTCCAAAGTGGTAAAATGTGTGTCCCCCCCCCTGTAACTTCTAAAATAAGAGAATGATAAATCTATAAAAAATATATGATGTACATTACGGTGCAAACTTCCACTGAAAATTGGTTTGAACGAGATCTAGTAAGTAGTTTTTTTTTAATAGGTCATAAATTGAAATTAATATCAAATACTCAGGTCTATACTACCATTTACTTATATACCTACAGGTTTGTACGGAACCCTCGGTGCGCGAGTCTGACTCGCACTTGGCCGGTTTTTTTATGTAACACCCCACAGTTGAGGCAGTACTAATCTATTCTTGCGAAGATGAAGGTCGTATTCAGCTACGGCAGACTAGTGCTCACCTGCCATTATACCCTGGGCAAGCAGGAAGATGCTGGATACAATTATCACCACCAGGCTGCGTTTGGCCATTGGAACACTCTCACTCAGGAGCGTCATCGACATGGAGAAGAGGCCTGAAGCGCTGTAGACAAAAATAATTAATTCACACAACTTGAGATCTTACAAAGATGTTTCCTCAATCATTGTACTTTTATGCCATCGAACAATTAACCCAAAGAAGCGTAATGACGTCGATTTTGCTTGTCATCTATTCCGCCAATTTGCCACCATCGACAATGCGCTCTGATTGGCCAAGTAAAGAACATACGATGCAGTGATTGGTCCTTAGAACTTACTGTTCTAAATCAGTGACAAATCACTGACTAGTTTCGGAATAGGATAGTTCGGTATTACTACTCTAAGGGATTGTTCCTCGGTATTTTATGCCTTTCCAGTACCCAAGTGTACTTCTTTATGAATACTGCGAGGTTCTCACCGTGCGTCAGGTTTTCTTTCTTAGTATTGTGCTGAAACAGCATTCTACTTTGAAGTACAATCCGGACTTGCTGACGAAGCGTAGATGGTTTGCAGTATGTGATATATAACGTCATCCTAAAAGCTCTTTTATGCACAGATTTTACCGATTTTTAAGCCCTTTAAATTTGCTGCCAAAAAAACGGTTTCCCACTGGCTTTAGCATCTCTCACATGTGAAGAGACAGAAAATCTCCTAGTTTTTCTTCAATAAAATATGTATTTCTATATATTGATATATATATGATTGACATTGGAAAAAATATTATATAATTAAAATTGGCCGATTAGAATCAGAATATTTTGTAAGTTATCGCAATTTCTTTTCTTTAGCATTTTAATTATCTGATAAAAGGTTTAGATAAAATTGACTAACGTTTGTTAATAATAGCAATGGATTATGATTAGCTATCTTATTTCCTCAAAGTCAAAGTCGAAGTGCGTAATTAACGTAACTGCTAATGTTCAACTGAGTACTAGGATATCTCCACGGATATCTCCGAGAGTCATACGGGAATGGATACGACAATACGACATTAAATGAAACCACGTAAAGTACTCATGTATACGATAAACTTTTACTATGGGACCAATTACGAAATCGCATTTTTTTTACAGCTTTTCATACAATACTGTTGGTATAAGAGCTATATTAGTTCATGTGGCTCTGGGCTGGAAATACTTCCTTATTCCTGGAAAAAAGTTACTGTTCCGTATGTCATAACTATGAATAGGAAACGGGTACTTACAATAAAGAAGCAATAAACTGCAGGACCATCAACATGACCCAGTTGACGGATATGCTGGCCAGCATGTTAACTGCTGCGCCACCCAGCAGCGCCACCATGAGCATGCTGCGCCGACCTCTTGTATCCGCCAGGTATCCCCATATCAACCCACCAAGAATTAACCCTGGAAGTACACACTTTAATAAAGGACTGTATTTCATAACTTCGAAATTTGAAACATCGATCGACTGTACTGCGAATGTTCGTGAGTTCGAAAAACGTTGGTTCGAATGTTTGCTATTGCGAAAAAGTCTGATTCGAATGTATTTTAGCGCGAAGTACGTGAGTACGAAAGTATGCTATTTCGAAAAACTCTGGCTCGAATGTTTTTCATCACGAAGTACGTGAGTTCGAAAGTATGCTATTTAGAAACACTCTGGTTCGAATGTTTGTCATCGCGAAGTACGTGAGTTCGAAAGTATGCTATTTAGAAACACTCCAGTTCGAATGTTATCCATCGCATGTTAGTTCGGTTCCTAAATAAAAAAACAAGAAAATAAATATTTTATACCCTAAATAAAGAAAGTTAATAAGCGAGATGGGATTGAACTAAAAACTGGCCAAGGGTCTGAGTTTGACTCGCTCACCTAGATGTATAATTTCTTGGTTTGGGCCCCAATTGTAGAAAAAAACCGGACTGCATAACTAAATTAGCTTGTGAAGGAATTTTGATGATTTCGAAATCAATAGGTCTTTATTTCTATTTGATTTAAAAAAAAACGATGGGATCTTCTATTTTCATATATTGTTTTAGTGTATTTCGTTACATATTTATTAAAAATAATATTGAAATGTCGTTGTTGACATATCGACGAAAGGTAAAAAATAAATCAAGGTCCTGAGTCAACAATTTGAGTTGGCAAATTTAGAAAAATAAAATAAGTTGAAAATTGAGGTAAATTTTTGTACTTTTAAATTTTGCGCCTACTGTTTATTTCACAGTAAATTTGAATAAGGTTACATTATAATTATTGTACGGAACCCTCCGTATGCGAGCCTGACTCGAACTTGGCCGGTTTTTTAAAATTGGTTTCAGCTTCAAATTTTAAAGTAAAATGAAATTAAATTTCAATTGAAAACGGAAAATACTACTTCGAAAGCTTTAAAAGCTTTAAATAATGTTCTATCCTTTTTCAATAATGTTAGTAAGAAAGAGATTTAATATTTTTTCTCTTTTTTAGGGTTCCAAACCAAAATGGTAAAGAGGAACCCTTATGGTGCCACTTAGTCCGTCTTTGCGTCCGTCTGTCACAACGCTATATTTCATCACCCATCAATGCTATTGATTTGAAATTTGGAATAGTTATAAATATTGGAAAATATTCGAACTAGAGTGTTTCTAAATAGCATACTTTCGAACTCACGTACTTCGCGATGAAAAACATTCGAACCAGAGTGTTTCTAAATAGCATACTTTCGAACTCACGTACTTCGCGATGAAAAACATTCGAGCCAGTGTTTTTCGAAATAGCATACTTTCGTACTCACGTACTTAACGCTAAAATACATTCGAATCAGAGTTTTTCGCAATAGCTTAAATTCGAACCAACTTTTTCGAACTCACGAACATTCGCAGTACAGTCAATCGATGTTTCAAATTTCGAAGTTCTGAAATACAGTCTTAATAAAGGTGAAGTGACAATGGTTTCGTACGTGGTTGTTAGGAAATTAATGGCCCCCAGCTGTCAGCTATGACTGAAGGTTGGGAAGTACCAGCCTGGATAACTTGGGTATTGTCATTGGAAGCCACTGGACTTGAGGCGCATTCTACCCAGAATTGATTACAAAACTCCTGAAGTGGAGGACACATGGCCTGACATGGCTGATGTTTGGGCCTTATGAACTTAAGGACATATAACGTGCGACCTTTGTAGAGACCACCTTGTAGCGTTGCAAGAAGTATCTGTCTCCGATTCAACGTTTTCCTTCGTATTAGGCAACGGCGAAAAAAAAACGGCAAATTTTGAATGCAAAATTAGCATTGGATCTCTGAACCTTGGCATGCCACATTTCCTGAACCAATCAGGAGGGTTACTTCTTGGCATAAAGATACAATGTACGTACCTACAACAGGCGCTGAGGCCAGCAACCCCTGCTGACTCACAGTGGTGTTCAGCTCACACGCACTGGTGGGCACTATGATCGTACTCCCGTAGCCGATGCAAACGAATGAGATGATCAGCAATCCAGTTAAACTGCTCATTACATAACTGTAGAGACCAAATCCTAGAATTGAGAATTGTATACGTTAGTAAATAGAGTACCTACACTACGTCACGGGGCTTTTTCTCAAGTGACTGACAAGCAAGGTGGACAATATGATAACCGCCAATTGCCCACTACCGACTATGCGCTCTTTTTTTTTTATGTCAACAGGTTGACAAGCAGGCAGACGGGCCACCTGATGGTAAGTGTTCACCGCCGCTTATGGACATTTGCAATACCAGGGGGATTGCCAATGTGTTGTCAACCTTGTAGAACTCTTTTTACGCCTTTTTTGAAGAACCTCATATCGTAGCGCTGATGGAAAACCGTAATGGGGAGCTCATTTAACATCCTAATGGTCCGCAGTAAGAACGTCTGATTAAAACGTTGTGTGGACGATCGAGGCAGCTCGAGGATGTGAGGATGAACTCCACATCTCCGGCGAGCAGTGCGATGGTAGAAAGGGGATGGGGGCACCAGTTCACAAAGTTCTCGAGAACATTCCCCATTATACAGGCGGTAGTATACACAGAGAGAGCCATATCTCTCCGAAGGCTAAGAGGTTCTAAACCGCCACTGAGTATGGGATCGTCAACGATATGAGTGGCCCGCCTTTGCATCGCCGAGCATTACTCCATATGCGGCCTAACCTGAGCTTTATAAAGCTGTAGCCACAATCCCAAATAAAAATTTCAGGAACCATATCTCCTATAAATATAGTCGGTAAATACCGTCGCAATAAAAAAAAAAGATATATGATATGTTTCTATAGTCATATTTTCATTCTAAATCAATATTTTCAAAATCTAAAATTTCTTGCAATTTCTCCGGAATGGATCGAAATCAGAGAACTGCCCATAGCAGCAGATACGGACGGACGGATAGCAGTTTGTGTGACAATGGCGGGCGGGAGCGAGATATCTATGTGTGTGTGTTGAGTACAATGCCCTTGGATGTAGCCCGTCTAATTCAAGTTGGTTGGTACGAGTAATGCAGACCATACAATATCAGCAGTAAACTTTACTTAGAAGGGTTATAAGTTTGTATTAAATCTATCGATAAACTGATAATGATGTAACTGTAATAAATAATTGCTAAAATGCTGCTCCCAATGCTGATTTTCCTGGTCTTTATTATATTACCCATGTCGTGAAATTATAATTAAATCAACTTTGACACTAAAAAATACTATAAAATCAATAAAAACAAAACTACACAACTAACTTTATATTTACAAGCACTATTGAACTAGATTATCACACTAAACTTAAATTAATACGATATTACAAACTATAATACTATCTTTAAAGACAATAAAGAATATGCTACGAAAATATTTTATGTTTAAAACTACGAGAGCCGGCCGCGACAACTAGCATAGGTCCGTCGTCGACAAAGGCTACGGCCGAATAATCCTAGCGATGCAAGAGTAGTAATAAATACGTTCACCGTAATTTCGTATGTGCCAAAAAGAGATGACTATAGTGCTCTCAGGTACTCGCCCAGGCAAGCGGCAGCTTTTAATAAACGACGTAAGTACCAAACCAAATATAAATTGTTTATAAAATAACCATGCAATGTATAGAAAATCTGTTCTACACATAATAAGAAGAATGAATTACCAATTTTTTTCTTTAAATTTCACTTTAAAATTCGCCTGCTTGACGGAGTTACAGTAAAAAAGATTTTTATTTAGAGGCTACTTTGGAATTAAACTTTATCGAGAAAATTTCTATCAAACGTGTTTTCCTTCATTGGCAAACTCAATTAAGATCTCAAAAATCATATAATAAAAACTCAGAACCCCAACCCTTGTATTAATTAAGATACAGGGACACAAAGATATCATTTTTTTTAAATATAGCACCTTAATTAGAGCAAAATCACTCAAAATGGCAGATCGCTCAATATTTTAAGGTCGGAAAGTCGTTCAGATGACGATTGACTTACCTGCTCTATCAATAGCTGCTTCTATAGTAACCTTCGAGGGCACAGAATTACCTTGTACCGCATCCATTTTAACTTTTCAACTATGGTCACTAAAACACTCGAAAAAACAATGTAAAGCACTTAAAAAACAGTTGTTGTAGCTTCTATAAATAAAATCACATGTTTTTAAGATACCTCCGTGCCTGGGCGTGACATGTACTAAAGTAATTATTGTTTTACTTTGTAAATATAATTATTTATCTGAAAACAGTAATTTGATAGCACGTGATGGATGATTGGTAACTTTCTTAATCATAGATTTGCATATTTTGCCATTATCTAATTAATGGTAATATGATAAAATAATGGTGCGTCCATGCTACGCGAATCGAGCACGAGCCGAGCCTCGAACGAGCACGCTGCGAGCCCGATTCGCGTAGCGTGGACGGCCTCGCGAGCCTCGAACGAGCGCGATTGTCAGTTTTTTCACGTACAAAAGGATTCGCATTGTGCTCGTTGTAGGCTCGTTCGTGGCTCGGCTCGTGCTCGATTCGCGTAGCATGGACGCACCATTATATGTATGTGTGTGTACCTACACAGATTACAGACCAAAAGGCAGATAGAGCGCGCGGAACACGGAAGTGAGTCCAAAAGGGCAAATAAAAATTCCGGGATATGATTTTGGTCAATATAACCGGTATTTTGTTCTAAACGATGTCGTGGTAAACGGTTTTAACTGTAGTTTACAAATCAGGCATACATAACATAGCCATGACATGACAAAACTAGGTCCACTATCCCGACATGAACCCGACACATCAGGTGTCAGCTGAAAATCAGCGCTGCTGACATAGTCAGTAGCACCATGCTGAGCTGACGATCCTCTTTGACGGCACATGCTTACTTGTTTGTTTTAAGTATTATTGTATGTATTTACATACAATAATACTTTAATGTGTTCCGCCCAATAAATGTATTTTCTTTCTTTCTTTCTTACATCAGTCACGCGTCATGTTACAAATCAGTTAGATCTATACGCGGTGTATGGAAATGGCCGTAACGTAACGATGTCTTTGTGGGGGAATGCATAATCTCTAAAATTATGCAAATACTGGTTTCACCCGCGCCCCCAATTTTATCCTCTTTTAGAGGCAGTTTATTGTCATTTTTTTCACGTAGATTATGTTATTCATGATAAAAAAAAACAAATAACACTTAAAAACTGTATTATATTTACATAATTTTAAATATAAACTTACTGTACATACTTATAAAGGAGTTATATATATTTTGTTTTTCTTATTTTGTTTCTCCGTGTCCTGTTTGGTTGGTTTTGGGTTCAGAGCTCGTCGGTCATCTGGCAGGAATGATGCTATTACTGCTGATGCTGGAAACCAAAGATTTTTTATTAGTCTTAAATGAATGAGCATTTGTGTTTTCTTAGATTATTATTATTGCCTTGCGGAGAGTGACAATTTTGTCACCTGAGCGCGCGCGGCGTAGAAACTTAGAGGGCCGGTGACGTTCGAGGCGAACAACTAAGTCCACACTACGCGAACAACGAACGAATCCTGTTCGTCCATGGCTCGGCTCGTGCTCGCTTCGCAAAGCATGGACGCACCATTAGGCTGCTCGCTCACTGTGTGTACAGTAGTGAACGCGGAACTCTTAACTACCTTATTCTTGGTGAAAAATGAGTGGTCTTTCCGAGAAATCCGAGAGTCGGGTGGATATGATAATAAATTAAACCACGTAAAGTACTCATAAGTACGATAAACTTTTACTATGGGACCAAATTCGAAATCGCAAAAAAAAATACAGCTTTTCATACATTTTCGCCGACGAGACATGTACATTTTGTATGAAGAGCAGTAATATTTTTTGCGATTGCGAAGTTGGTCCCATAGTAAAAGTTTTACTTCCCATAGTAAAAGTTAAAAAGTATTACTTTACATGGTTTCATTTATTGTTGTATCCTCCCATATATGTTTATAATACAGTCGTGAAATGTTGTGTATTTTACGAATAACCCTGTATAATTATGTATACCGTTGACTTCAAGGCAACATAATACATAGTTACTTACATGCAAAAAGTGTACCGAATAAATAGAAGCTAGCATCACAGTTGTTCGTTAACATCAAGTTGAGAATCTGGATGGAAGCGAACGAGCCTATTCGACCGCCGGTCACTGGTAGAGTCACTGCCATTGTCCTGGAACATTTTATTTGGTACCTTCAGGCGTCGTCCTAATTGGCGATGATCGTACGAGCAAACGATGCTATTTCGTCGCACGACGAGATTAAATACACAAAACGCTTTAGAGTGTCCTAATTGAAGCTCGCAGGTCATCGCGCGAGCATAGGAACATCAGCGCGATCGTGCGACGAAATCGCATCGTTTGATCGTACGATCGTCACCAATTAGGACGACGCCTTCACCTCATTTCCAGATAGAAATACAGCTTTATGATAAGGTTATTAGGTCCTATTGTCTTTAGTAAAGCTGATCTTAATCTCGAAGTTTATGTGACGATGGTGGTAGATCGACAAATGCTGTGCTACAAATTAACTACAAACAAAATGTAGCAACGATACATTTCGTAATATCCGACAATGTTATGGTACGCTACATTCCATTGTTTTTATTGAGCTCCGTAACCGAAACTGTCGGATATCCGAAATAACAATCTATCCGAAACCGTAACCGAATCTGATATAAGTTTCGAAATATTTCGGTTAGGGGTGGAGGTGACCGAGCCGACACACTAGCCACGCGCTAAAAACGAATATCCGCAACTGTAACAATCCGAAACTATCGGATATCCGAAATAGTTTCATAATCGTTACCGTATCGTAAACAGGTAGGTTATATATAATATCATTCATATATCCGTATCCTTATGGATACGGATATATTATTACGATATATAATTTGTCTTTCAGAAACTGGCAGTTAGGCTACTTATGTATAATTCATAGTTTGTCTACGACAAGCTACGAGGTCTACGATACTTTACTCGACCTCATACGCTACGAATCGCTACACAAGTCGGCTAGTTCAAAAATAAATTCCAATTCCAGCTGGCGCGGTTGGGATTCCACCTATCGCGCCGCAGGTCGTGGGTTCGATTCCCACACAGGACATACATTTGTGTGCATGAACATGTCTGTATGTCCTGAGTCTGGCTGTAATTATGTATATTAAGTATGTATTTACAAACAAAAAAATAGTATATGTATTATATCAGTTATCGTTTCCATTGTACAAGCTCTGCTTAGTTTAGGATCAGATGACCGTGTGTGAGGAATGTCCCAGGATATTTATTTTATTATTTAAATGTAAATGTACCTCAAATTAGTTGGAAAGATAGCTACAGTAATTGCTGTGTATAGTCCAAGTATGATATAACCCAGTAAGAATACAGCAAAGAGTGCTACGCTGCCAATTGCGTTGGGCACTAAATTCACTAAGATGCCGCACACACCGCAGACCGATGTCAACACCATCACTAAGTTACGCCGACCGACTTTGTTTACCATCTGAAAAAAAAAGTTTTGTTTCAACGGCTATATTTTTAACAACCTATGTTGTGTAAAAAACTATTTTCATAATGTTGACGTTTGTCCGTTAAACAAAAAGATTTTATTTGCGAGATTTAAATATATTTTGGTCTCCACTTACTAAACTAAAACAAAAATTTACAAGCGACTGCGTAACACCAACACCCAACACCATGAGCAGTGAGGTGGCGTTCAAACTGCAAGGAGTTGCGTCCGGCTGGAAATAAAAAAAATAAAAATGTAAGTATGCCGATTTTTGTTATTATCATCATATGTACACTTGTTCATTTTATCAGTCATATCAGCATTAACATCTTTCTTACTCATATCATCTTGCACACAACCCATCTTTACTTCATGGCTGCCAAATCGTTATGGTTCATGGGCTCACGTAAAGCTGTCCATAAAGGCCGAGAATGAATCATGCTTGCCTAGAAGAAGCATATTTACTCTAGGCTATAAAGTGCCTATGTTGTATGAATTTCTTGGATTTATGTTTTGTAATGTTTCGGTCGCAAAATGATACTCACATCGATTGGAGCATTCATACTCGACCTAATGAGGCTACACAGCGTCTGATTAGCTCCATCGCCAGATTGTATTATGGAGACGAATTGGTTGGCTATAGTTGGCAGCCACATCATAAAGGATCCGACTCTGAAAAGGAATGTAACTTTTTCCAATTTATGGTTCGTTTCTGCTGATGGATCAACTCATGAAAAAGTATAATTAAATATACTCACTGCTCAAACAACATGAGTGTGCTAATAATCAAAGTATATTTGAGAAGTGGAGGTTTGAAGAGGGGGACTATTTGATCCTTAGATGATGATGTACCGGTTTTGAACTTCTCATTGATTAAAGCATATATCTGGAATGTAACAGGAATAATGAATGACATAGAGTTAAGATTTGGAGTCGATCGTGAAACGCTTGTGAACAAATTATTGAAAGAAGAAAAAGGTATTTTGTTGAATTTCTTCAGTCATGTAGCAATTATAAAAGAGCAAAAATTTTTTTTGCTTCCCCAAAGAATACCTAAAGCCACTCCGTTATCTTTCAAGATCATTTCATAATTACCTTCAGCTCTCCAGAAGCAGGCCTATTAATCCTATTTATAGTTCTTAGGATCTGCAGCGCCCGCTTCTCATCACCCATTGCAAATACGATCTTGGGGCTTTCCTGCATGAAGCATAGCCACGCGGCGCAAACCAAGCTTGGCAGGGAATACACAATCATCAGGGTCCTCCAGGAGTTCCAGTAAATACCCAGGATGGAGAGGTAGTATGAGAAGGTCAGGGGAATTATCGGGATTGCTAATACTGGAACCAAAACAATCTGTTTGTTTAAAAAGGCACACGCACTATGATTTGAAAAATTGCTTCAGTTCAAGTTTTTGTTTGTACAGACATCATGTTCAGACTTTCAGAGCGAGTTTTATGTTTTACAAACAACTTTATAATGAGTAACAGAACATTAAAAGACCTCACCTGCCATAATACCCTGAGCTAGCAGGAAGATGCTAGTGACAAGCAAGACCACTAGATTGCGTTTGGCCATCGGGACGCTTTCACTTAGCAGCGTCATTGCCATGGAGAAGATGCCAGAAGCACTGTGTGTGTGTGAAAAATGTTATAACGTGAAACTATTAATCCATAAAACTAAAAATCCATAAAAAAATGTTAATTGTTTAAAGAAATTAAAGAAGAAGAAGAAACGAGATTGATTTTAATTTGAGTTATCGAAGTCAGTAGACACAGTTAAAATTTGTGTCAGGCCAAAAAGCCACTTTTTCAAAAAAAGCCAATTTCTGCTTATGCTTACTTACAATAAAGAAGCAATAAATTGCAACACCATCAACATGAGCCAATTGACAGATATGCTGGCCAGCATGTTCACCATTGCGCCGCTCAGCAGTGCCACTATGAGCATGCTGCGCCGGCCCCTTGTGTCCGCCAGGTATCCCCATATCAACCCTCCCAGAATTAACCCTGGAATTAAAATGATAGCTATTAATATGCAGGATCAGTATTATATTATAATGTCATAGAAATTCTATGATCCTATTGACCACTCTCATGACACGCCCTTTCCTATGAGAGTGCCTCGATTCATTTTTTTTTTTTTTTTATACCACTTAGTTGGCAAACAAGCATACGGCCCGCCTGATGGTAAGCGGTTACCGTAGCCTATGGACGCTTGCAACACCAGGGGTATCACGCGCGCGTTGCCGACCCTGCAGAAATCTCTTCACACCCCTTTTGAAGAACCCCATGCTGTACTCCATTGGGAAAACCATTATTTCGTATTAAAAGGACACTAAGGTTGAAATTTCTCTTGTCTTATGGATGTGGCTTACGCCTTGGAACTATTTTCCGTTGACTTTAATTCTCTTAGTAGTTTGGTTCGAGTATCGCATCCTTATCGCATCGAACAAGCACTGATTAATACGGACCAATGACTAGGAGGTCACGACAGAAATGGTAACGATAAGGTAAATGGCTAAACTCATGTTCATGGGATAAAGGACACCTCTCTGATGCCAAATATGTCGGTCTGCCTGCGCCAAGTGGTTGCGTTATCTAGATATGGCGCCTGAAAAACTGTTTATCGTGACCGAAAAAAAACGATAAGGTAAATGGCTGAACTCAACGTAGAAAGTAAGTGTTAGTTGTACTGATGTCAATTTAAAAAAAACTGACTAAATATTCGGTTGCGTTATCTAGATATGGCGCCTGAAAAACTGTTTATCGTGACCGAAAAAAAACGATAAGGTAAATGGCAGAGCTCGACGTAGAAAGTAAGTGCTAGATTGACAGATTTAAATTTAAAAAAAACTGACCAAATATTTGGTTGCGTTAGATATGGCGCCTGAAAAACTGGATCGGGAATGAAAAAAAATGTTAAGTTAAACGACTGAGCTCGTTGAATCATAGAAGTATTAGTGCATACTAGCTAAGTAAGAAAAAAATGACAAAAAAATTCAAAAAATTTGGTTGCATTTCGTAGTTATAAGCGATCTACGTAACAATTATCACTATGGCTAATTTGAGTGTTTTACGGTTTCGCGGAATTTGCATTGTCAAAATATGAAAATGTAATCAGTGCCGTCCCCCTCCCCTTATACCCCCGCCGCCCCGCCTCACTGTGCGGCATTCAGGAGTCAACAGGCAAACATAGATAATATTATTGTTGTGAATGATATTTTGCACTAGTTACCTGCACGACCTTATAGGCAACGCTCGCTCGCGCTGATCACATATTATTTACTCTTCAGTTAACAAAAGTGTTTTATTTCAAATATGTCAGAAGTAATGTGCCAGTTTTGTGAAAATAGTGTAAATAATGAAAAAGTTGTGTTGTTTAATGAGAACTCTTTAAAAAAATGTCTTACAGTATTACAAATTCGGGTTAAACGTACCAGATTTACAATAGTATTGGTGCAAACTTAGCAAAAAGTTTACCGGCTTTTCATGCTTTGACTGGCTGTGATTATTTACCAGCATTTTATCGCAAAGGAAAGCAGAAACCATATAATATTCTAGTTAAAAACAAAGATTACCAAGATGCACTTATAGTTATGTGACGATGAGCCATTGAGCAATAAAACATGTGAAAAAATTGAACAATTTGTTTGCAACTTTTATGGCTGTAAAACTATGTCAGTCAACGATGCTCGCCATAAGATGTTTTAAAAAAAATTCAAACCCAATAAAGAAAATGAAAAATTTGATAAGAGTCTTATGAATTTTGATGCTTCTTCAATGCCACCCTCCAAAGTAGAATTGCATCAGCAAATATTACGCGCAAGATATGTATCGAACATATGGAGCAATGCCTGTAGAGAAACTCCCAGTAGTCTTTCGGCAGTCAATCACGGCTGGAAGGAAGACAATGGAAAGTACGTTCCGGTTTGGTACATAGGCAGTCAGCTGCCAAGCAGTGTAGCTGATGTAATCAAAATGAATAATGACATCGAAGAAAATAACAGTGGTGATATAGATGGCCCTTAAAAATTATAAAATTTATTTAAAATAATATATGTTTTATTTATCTCATGATTTCTTGTTTCACAGATTCTTCTGTGTGCCTTGACAGCGAAGAAGATGATGAATTTTGATGTTCTGTTAGAAAACTGGAAGAGGTATTACATTATGAACTGCTGATTTCAATGCATTGCAAGCATTTTCTAGGAACAATGCATTCACTTTGTTGCGAGCCTACCTTCTTCACTTATTTATATAAATCTTTTTTTATAGTATTTGATTGCCATGTTATTTTTATTTACAGATTGTTCGAGTGCATTAAGAAAAACTCAAGAAAAATTCAAATAGTTGATTATATTATAAGTATAAAACTATCGACAAGTTACAATAAAAATAAATATTATGGGAAAGTTCGAATTTAATTTTAGAAACTAGCTTTATATCTAATATATTGATTTTAAAAAACGAAACAGCAGTTTTTTTTGCGTACGGTAGATTCAAAATAGTTGTTGTCATTTTACCGCCAAAACATCACTATAGGTTCATGCCTACCAGACAAATAAGCATTTATTTCATAAAATACTTAAATTTTATGAAATAATATTAATACTAGGTTATTATTTTTATATATATAAGCGATAGTATTAATATTAATACTATCGCTTATAAGTGCAAAATGCAACCAAATATTTTGTCAGTGCAAAATATAATTAACAACAATACTATAATCTTACATATGTTAGCCTGTTGACTTCTGAATGCCGCTCAGTGCAGGTGGGCGGCGGGGGGTATAAAGGGAGGGGGGCGGCATTGATTTTCATATTTTTGACAATGCAAATTCCGCGAAACCGCATTACACTCAAATTATCTAAAGTGATAATTGTTACGTTTTTCAGGCGCCATATCTAGTTAACGCAACCGAATATTTGGTCAGATTTTTTTAAATTGACATCAGTACAACTAACACTTACTTTCTACGTCGAGTTCAGCCATTTACCTTATCGTTTTTTTTCGGTCACGATAAACAGTTTTTCAGGCGCCATATCTAGATAACGCAACCACTTCGCGCAGGCAGACCGACATATTTGGCATCAGAGAGGTGTCCTTTATCCCATGAACATGAGTTTAGCCATTTACCTTATCGTGACCATTTCTGTCGTGACCTCCTAGTATACAATGACTGCATCGAAATGTTTAGTGTGTCCTTGAATTAGCCAATCAGAGCGCACTGTCCGTGGTGCGGAGTAGATTTTAAACTGCGCTTCCTTGGGTTAATTGATCGATGAGCAAGATAAGTTCACCAGCCAGTTGGCGCAGTTGGTTCAGATGCCACCTATAGCGCCGCAGGTCGTGGGTTCGATTCCCGCACAGGACGCATTTGTGTGAATGAACATGTCTGCATGTTCTGTCTGGGTGTAATAAAGTAGTATATGTAGTATATCAGTAATCTGGTTTCCATAGTACAAGCTCTGCTTAGTTTAGGATCAAATGACCGTGTGTGAGGAATGTCCCAGGATATTTATTTATTTATTTTATAAGGTTTGAGAAAAGGCATTTGGCAATATCCAAACTGTGAACGTACGCACGGCTACACATCAAGCAATACTATTTCAATATAACCTGACCTCTCATTGTAGGAAAATCCTATACAATGCGAGATCAGCTTATATTGGTATAGCTTGATGTGTAGCTGTGTGTACTAGTATATTTATACAACTGTTTATAAATATTCGCAAGGACTGATAACGGAGTACTTGTGTGAATATAATAACCCAAACAGCTTATCTAAATAAGAAATGATAGTATTGCACGTACTATAAAACTCATGCATGCATAAATCATTTTATCATTTTGTACCGGCAAGATAAATGTCGATATTTATTAGTCAATTTAAGGTCAAAATTCATGAATGTAACATTTACGCCTTTTTAGTGAAACCGGCTATACGAATCATTGAAATGTTTTATCTCAGAGTCATCGAAATAGCTATATAGCTAGAATAAGGGTGACAGCTGTAAAAACGGCCGAAGAAATAAGCAACGGTGTCGCTATTTCAGTTTCAGTAGGTCCACGTTTGAACGTTCAAAGCGGCCACTTTCACTATGTTGTCTTATACGTAACCCTTAATCTAGACAGAAGATAATATATCGATGCTCAGAGTATATAAATACTACGTACAAGTTTTATCATAAAACATTCGTAAATGGATGGAGCAAAGTGGAAAGAAACACACACATGAACTTTCACATTTATGAAATGATAGGAAAGGATAGTAGGATATTAGTCTTCTCAGTTTAATTAAGTGTATTTCGAACCGGTGGTAAAGTGCCTTACTATGTCCTAAACTGAATAAATGACTTTTTGATTTTGATTGATTTATTCAAATAGACCTTCGCAAGCACATATGAATAGTCTGACCCTAATACTCTAATACCGGTTCGGAAGGTTGCATTTGCTGAGAAGAGCCGTCAATAAACTCAGCAATTACTCTTTTCAGAACAAGCTTAGATTCATTACGTGTCATTTACATGCTCAGTGACAACAATTGCGATATCAAACAAACTTACCTACATAAGGTGCAGAAGCCAGCAACCCCTGCTGAGTCCCTGTGGTATTGAGCTCACATGCACTTGTAGGCACAATGATGGTACTTCCGTAGCCGATGCATGCAAATGAGATTATCAGGAAACCAGCTAAACTCGTCAGAATATAACTGTACAAACCAAACCCTGAAAGTAAACAAGTAAATGAAGAAGGAAGTGAAGAAGATTGTAAAATAATACTAGCTTCCCGGCGTGACTTCGTTTGCGTGATGCTACTCTTCCCTACACTACCCTATCCTACCCTATCTAAAACATCCAGTACGTCACCCAAACGCATACAAAAAAAATGTACTGTACGTGTGTTTGTCACTGAACTCCTCCGAAAAGGCTGGACCGATTTGAATGAATTTTTTTGTATGCGTTTGGGTGGCGCCCTGGATGGTTTAGATTCACAAATCAGCTCGGCAGATGGCGCTGCAGTCGATAATATAACCTCAGAGTAGATAAATACTACGTACAAAATATAACCTAGATACCGACTGCAGCGCCATCTGCCGGGTAGTGGAAGGATAGATACTTTGGGGTTAAGAAAAGATAGCGACAGATTTAAAGAACAAATACATTAAATAAATTCAAAGCAACCGAAGTTACCACCAGATTTGTCATCCTTACTGAGCCGAAAACATGACTGTGATACTGGCACATAGACTTAGTTCGGGACACATTCCATCTAGAAAGTTTGGACACCTTATGAAAAAAGTAGATTCGCCTAACTGTGATGTTTGTAATATTATTGATGATGTCCAACATTTGTTGATGGAGTGTGTCAAAATCCGAGGTGCGAGAGAAACATTAATACGAACATTAAACATTAACTTAATCGAATGTAATACAAAATATTTTGGCTGATCCGACATCCATTGCTGCAAAAATGATCTTTGACCCAGCCAGTTGAAGTGGCTTCTCGACAAATGAATGCATATTCATTTGTTTGATTTACATGTGTTAGAATATTTACCTATAATGTAGTTTCGTTTAGACCAGAAGCTTATCTTTGTTCAACATTGTTCTCGTTTAGTTTAGGCTATAATGGGACTGACACATCCTTATAGGATAAAAGTCCCTAAAAGATTATGAAAAAAATGCCATCCTTCAGCTAAGAACTGACAGGAAATTCAGCATGGATTTTTTTATTACCTATGTGATCGTTATTTTTAATTCAAACATTCAAAATATACCTACTATTAATGATAAAAGAACATACATGAAATTGTTACTTACCCGCTCTATCTAAAGCCACTTCAAAAGTGACTTTCCCAGTGTAAGACGAACTTCGTGGTGTCATTATGTTTGCAAACGTTTCACCAAGATTACTCTTAACACATTTATTCACAAGAAGATTTGTAAACGTGACAACGTGACATCTGTTTGAACTGTAATAATTTAAAACAGTAATTTTATAGCACGCGTATATCTTTATACATTTTATCAAATTTGTATTTATTGCACTCCTAATCTTATTGCATGTAATTGGTTAATATTGCTGTTATAATTTTTTTATCTTTATACCCCCCAGTGTTTATGTATAGAGGACAATAGAGGTAGTCGAAAATGTATATCCGAGCCGAACGCGTCGAACGCATCGAACGAAATGAATTTTAGAATTCTGTATACCTATGAAATCTTATGAAAGCTCGCACACTTGCCCCCGTCGAATCGTCCGAATCTGGATAAGGTTTCATATACAGAATTCTAAAATTCGTCTCGTTCGATGCGTTCGGCTCGGATAAGTGTGCGTTCACCTTTAAAGGTAGGACTAATCTAGGCGAGCCGAGCACGAGTCGAACCGCTCTGCGCTCGCAGTTCGTGTATTCCTATATACAAATGTACTCTATGCATTCTCTGTACTCCGTACTCTGCGTGTGCTCGCAGCTCGTGAGGCAAGGAGACCCCCTGTTCCCCGAGATTTTCATAGCAGTGCTGCGAAACATATCTCTGAAATGGGAAAACGAAAGAATCAAAATACTGATACTTACTTACGTCACCTCAGATTCGCAGATGATTTTGCAATCAATGTCTACCCAACTCGTCTTGTGACTACAGACAGTAGTTGTCATAAGACTCTGTTAAAATAACAGGACTAGTGGAAACCCACCGTAATGTCCACACTTGACATAGCGAGCAACGAAATAATTCTGTTCGTTCGTGGCTCGGCTCGTGCTCGGTTTGCGTAGCGTGAACGCACCATACCATACCATACTTTATGTAAGAACCGAGAAAAAAGAAGGGAGTAAAGGAAATCATTACAATTTATATTTTCACTCAAATTGGTTGTGTCAGGCTAGGGATTGCAATCCGGATACTTCGAAATCCGAAAATGACTGAAAAATCCGGATTTTAGGGTCATATTATAAATCCGAATATTGAGAATAAAATCCGGTTTTTTCGAATTTTAATCTTAATTGATAATAATTGATGTTTAACTAAAATTTTCATTAAATATCCAGTAAATTTAGGTCAGTATTACTCTGAAATCTATGCACCGCTCGGCTCACACGCGGCTAGCTGCTACCGCTCATCCATCTAGCTAATAGTTAAGTCGGCCAGTGAGTCTTAGATGGAGGCGATGCGCGCGCGGCGCGAGTAACAACTCTTTGCACAACGTAATATCAAGAATGATAGTTCTATATAGTCGGGTTACCGCTGAAAGCATTTTGTACATCGGCTGATCTCAGTTTTTTTTACTTTTGAAAGGGTCTGACACACCCGCTTTCTAAGCAAGCTTCCTTCATATGAAATCTCTGGTGGTTTGTGCGCTTGTATTTCCAATTTCCTGAGCGAACGGTCTATTCATGTAGTCATAGACGGTTGTTCGTCGGACCTTTTCGCAATCAATTCCACAGAGATCAGATTCAGTTCTCTCTGCAACCTTATTTCTGCTGCATATTTACGATCTGGTAAAGCCCGGTATCTTTGGGTACGTAGACGATAGCACCGTTGTCATAGATCCAATTGTTGCGAGAGGCCATGGTAGAGCGTTTGAACGTAACATTACAGGCAGTCTCCGATTGGAGCAATGCCAATCTGGTCACTTTTAATGCCACCATGACGCAGGTGTGTCTTTTCACCACCAAACGGAGCCCTTTCCACCAGGCTCTCGCCCTCGACTCAATAAACCGCCGAGCCAGAAGACTCATCGAATATGAGACTAATTATGACGAAACTCACGAGGCTCGACCATCGAAGAAAGGTTGCTTGCCTTATCGGTTTTGTACAGGATATATTTTTGAGAGTGTGTGCAGGAATTGCTCAACCTTATTCCAACCACCATCCCTATTTTTACTCCGAACCACAAGACACGGGGATTTTTTTTCTTTTGTATCCTCAATTATAATGCGGACAGCAAGGGAGTGGAACTTGCTTCCGGCGACTGTAGTTCCTGACTCTTAGAATCTAGGGACTTTCACGGCCAGAATGAATAGGTTCCATTTGGGTTAGCGTGCTCCACCTTAGGCTTCGTCATTATCCTTTATGGACGGCTCAGTAGCCAAATACAAGCCCATTTTTTTAAAAATATTACTTGCAGTTTAATTGAATTTTTATTCAAAAGCAAGCAATGGAAATACAATAAAATAGAACATCTCTCTTCAAACTACTAATAATTAAGCATAAACTACGCGTACAGTTTAAAATTACAAATTATTGCAAAAAAATACAAAAATCCGGATAATCCGGATTTATATGTGATGATAAACTTTGAATCCGGATTTGAAAAAAATCCGGATTTTGCAATCCCTATGTCAGGCACATAAGAATACTCTGATTCTGAAAATAAACTAAAACAAATTTATTCAAAGTTAAGGGTAAAAGTACGTTATATGGAAAAGTAGCAGGTACAGCTAGTCTAGTATCTGTATCGATTTGCTAAAATTGTAGGTCATCAACCGTCTGCTATTACTAACACCCTGGTAGTTGGGTGAAATCAGGCAACGTGACATCTTCAGCGTGGTTGCTACGAGACAGTGTTAAAAATGTATGTATACAGCTGAAAATAGTGTAACATTAACCATCTACCGTGTCCTTGCGTCCTGGTAGCTGGCCCAATGTAGGCAACGTGACTTCGCCGCTGCCAGGGTGGTTGCATACGAGAGTGTTACTGAAAATCTTCCCTCTACCGTGTACTGGTGTCCTGGTACTTGGCTGCACACAACGTGATTTCGCCCGTGTACTTGCTACATACAATGTGTCAGGGAAAGTTGATTGCACCCACCGTGTTAGTTCATATTTATATCGTAGGAGTCAAAAGAAACTTCACCTTTACGGTCCATTTTATACTTATTTTTATTTGTCTGGTAAATATTATGATATATTTATTTTTGTTTATTTATACATTTTATTACTCAACAAACCATCGTGTTAATAGTAAAATTTAATCAAATCGAATAGTCATTTATTCGTGGAGGGGCGTGACTTGCGAGTGAGACGGAAGTAACAGCTGCAGTGTATTATGAAGTGACCTAAGGTTGATTGTAAGTTTAAGCATTGTTTCGTTAATCTTCGGGGCATACTTTGTTTCCTGTGCGAACGAAGATTCACGACGCGCCTTATTAGTTGCGTACTACTGTACTGTTAAGCCACTTCTGAACGTTGCAATTAACTCCACCACCTCGCCAGGCGTTAGCTAATAGTTATATTATGTTAGGTAGGATATGCATAGAAAATACAATTATTTATTTATAATAGTTTTTATTAACAATTTTTCATTACCTTACAGCTACTTAATTAAAATACATAACTAGACTTATCATTCAGGTACATTCTTTTGATCATCAACAAATTGATTCATTCTATTTTTCAATTTAAGTACGTCTTATATGTTCAGATTTAATAAATTTACATTTACCAATCACAAGTTCTTAAACACAATACTTTGCAGTCAAATAATCTACTGTATAATCAATAAAACTATACTGCGCAGTCAAATACTCTGTTATTTTATCAGATACTGTACGAGTAATACATAGTGTAGGTACCTACTATGCAAAAAAGCTTTTGCAGCGCTTTAGTTTAATGAAGTGGAATTTCAGCAGTTTTGAAGCAGCTTAATAAGTTATTTCAGTCTTCTACGCGGCGGTGATTCTTTCGGTGCATATATCTCATTTCTGCGGTTTGTCCTTTGGTAGATACCAAGAGAAAGCTATTGCACCTGTCAAACAAATGAAATTTTATTTATCGAATGCAATTTTCCTATTAAAAAATCATCAAGGACTTGCTACTTCTTTTTTGCTATCTGCTACACGTGGCGGATCCAGATTTTCGGTTTGGCTAAGAAGCTTCCAACTGCCCCCTCTAGATCCGCCACTGCGACTACACCAAGTTTTTTTACACCTAGGGTTACATTATTGGAGTTTTAGTAAGGATCCCTAATTTTTTGAAAATATAATATGGCCTATGTCACCCGGGGATATAGCTTACGTGAAAGAATTTTTCAAATCGGTTCAGTAGTTTCGGAGCAATGCAAAAAAACAAACAATCAAATCTTTCCTCTTTATAATATTAGTACAGATTTTTATTTATTACCTCTCTTCCCCTGGGATATGATTAAAAACTACTTACTTAATAATAGCAATGACCATCCATAGAATGTGGCCTCACAGTTGGCTGATATCAACGCACCGATTGCATTAACACCCAGGAAAGCACTCGATCTGCCCAACATTACTGATAAGCAAGACGCCATCCCCCTGCAAATGAATAAAATTAAGTCTATGTCGATGATTTAATTACTGATGGTGGATCTTATAACAGTCAAGATAGATCTATGCTAGATAGAAGACATAGAAAGTACACTAGAAAATTAAGTCTATAAGTTAAGTGTGGTTTTGCAATCATGCCATATTTATAGAACCTAGAAGTAAATGATTTATTTAGTTATTATAAAATAGGTAAATAATTCTGGTCTTCATAAGTAAACGATTATTGATGATTTGTTATTAACGTCAAATCAGAATAAGACTTCATAATTGCACAGAATAGGTCCGCGATCTGGGGGCGAGGGGAGAAACCGGGCCGCTGCGCAGTGGTCAAATCTTAAAATGTTTATAAAACCTCATCAAACATATTTATTTTTACAAAACTTTAAAAATAATATGTAATTTTACGAGCATGATTTTATAATTGAATAGTGTTCTATACAAGGTAAATATCAACCTCCTTAAATATGGCACAAATGCAGAACAACACCCGGTATATATTAACTGTAAAATCTCCCAGATTGTTGATAGTCAATCACCAGTATATACAAAAACATACAACATTTAGGAAAATCATAGTTACCTCAGTGATGTTGGATAAAGTTCGACGAAGTAAACACTCAGAATGCCCATATCCAGAGCACAGAGTAAGAAGAAGAAGAAGAATATTCCACCAGCGATAGGTACTGGGACCACGTTGAGTAAAACAGCAGATATTGCAGAAGTAGCAAGTATACACATCATTGCTAACCGCTTCTTAGCACCACAGGTCAGGGATAACACCAAGTTAGCAGTGCTGGCTAAAGCACCGTAAGTCATTGCTGAGAATAATGTCGTCTCTTGAATCTTGTCGTTGCAGATTTCTGATATATTCTAAAAATAGAGACGATAATGATGTTTGTTGAGAATATTGCCGGATATTTACATTGAAGGCAACCTTAGAGCCTAAGCATAACTTTTTGAATGAAATATATTCTATTTTCTATATATTCTTCCTTAGTAATCAGTCTTATACAATCAAAAAGTTTATCCAAAACTCATTAATCAATTACTTTTTCAATTAGATAATGTCTCAAAAATTTAGAAAGGTCCTTCAATATTACATAACCTTTGGGTCACTTTTTGTACAATCATCATTATTTATGATTATTCGAATTTTTTATTTGTATTATCATTGTTTACCAGTCAATGTAGTTGAGGTGAAATTGAGAGGCTTTTTTTCATAAACAAACCACTCGTCAGATTCACCGAACACAACTGTATTTCTAGTGTCTACAGCAGTAACTAATATAGAAGGTCCTTACCGTATTATTGCTAGCGTCAAATGCTTCTTCAGTGGAGTATCTGATGACAGTGCACAGATTCATTCCGGCGCCACCACCAGCCTCAAGGACAGAGAACAGATTGTTCATGATGTAGGGCAGCCAGAGGATGAAGCCGCTACCACTGGGAAAAAAAAGCTTTGTAAGATGTGTGTCGATTGCCGTAGGTAAGGTTTGAATCTAAATATGATCTTGAGCTTTCGGTATAGGAAAATATCGGTCCTTTTGGACTCGCCCGGCTGCTCAAACTTCAATCAGAAAATCTGTCAACAAATGCCTAATGATATTCCAGACTTGGCCTCATCATCACTATGTTGAGATTGTGGTCGAACAAAAGATCTTCGCACCATAATTGTAAAGTAACTCATCATCATCATCATCATCATATCAGCCTAGGGATGTCCACTGCTGAACATAGGCCTCCCCCATTAACTTCCACTTCGAACGGTTTTGGGCCGCTTGCATCCAGCGGTGCCCAGCGATCTTGACCAGATCGTCGGTCCACCTGGTTGGAGGTCGTCCCGCTCGGCGCTTTCCAGTACGTGGTCGCCACTCGAGAACCTTCCTTCCCCATCGGCTATCAGTTCTTCGAGCGATGTGGCCTGCCCATTGCCACTTCAGCTTACTAACTCTACGAGCTATATAAGTAGTTTTCGTTCTCCTACGAATGTCCTCGTTTCGGACTCTGTCACGTAGAGAGATTCCGAGCATAGCTCGTTCCATAGCGCGCTGAGTGACTCTGAGCTTATTTATTCGGCCAGCAGTAAAAGACCACGTCTCTGTACCATATGTCATCACTGGTAACACGCACTGATTGAAGACCTTTGTCTTCAGACTCTGAGGTATTCTAGACGTGAAGATGTGCCGGAGCTTCCCGAATGCTGCCCAGCCGAGTTGGATTCTTCGATTGACCTCTTTGTCGAAGTTGGACCTACCTAGTTGGATAATTTGTCCAAGGTAAACATACTCGTCTACAACTTCGAGAACAGTGCTCCCAACAATCACCGGTATTGGCGGAATATGAACATTAGACATAAATTTTGTCTTGTCCATATTCATTTTGAGGCCTACCTGTTGGGAAACTCTGTTGAGGTCATTGAGCATGATGTTCAAAGCTTCCAGCGATTCCGCCATTATGACTATATCGTCGGCAAATCGAAGGTGAGTGATGTGTTCGCCATTGATGTTGATGCCATATCCCTGCCAGTCCAAGAGCTTGAATACATCCTCCATTACAGTGGTGAAGAGTTTCGGGGAGATTACGTCACCCTGTCTTACACCCTTCTGCAACTGGATTGGTACCGTACTCTCGTCCTGGACCCGGATCGACATGGTGGCTTTGCTGTACAAACACTTCAATACTTCGATATAGCGATAGTCGATTTGGCAACGCTGTAGACTCTGTAGCACCGCCCATGTCTCGACTGAATCGAAGGCTTTCTCATAGTCCACATACGCCAGGCATAATGGCCGATTATACTCTTCAGTCTTCTGTATAATCTGACGGAGGGTATGTATGTGGTCTATGGTACTAAAGCCTTTACGGAAACCGGCTTGTTCGGGCGGCTGGAAGTCGTCTAACCTACGTGCGAGACGATTCGTAATTACTCTCGAAAACAGCTTATAAACATGGCTTAGGAGGGATATCGGGCGGTAGTTCTTCAATAGGGCCTTATCGCCTTTCTTGAAGAAGAGCACCACCACGCTTCCACTCCATACTTCTGGCGTTGTACCTTCGTGTATGATGGAATTAAATAGCTTCTGAAGGACTACCAGTACCGGTTTACCACCCGCTTTCAGAAGCTCTGTTGTAATTCCGTCTTCACCCGCCGCCTTGTTGTTTTTAAGCTGTTTCAGAGCCATTCTAATCTCGTACAGGCTGACGTCCGGGATATCTTCGGTGTAGTGTCGGGTCAACTTGGCTCTTGCGTCACTTACCGGTAATGTATCTGGTTTCTGTGACGAGGTGTATAGCTGTCCATAGAACTTCTCGATCTCTCTCAAGATCTCTGGCTTTGACGTAATGATGTTGCCGGTATCGGTCTTCAGCTTGGTCAGTTGGCTTTGACCAATAGACAGATCTCTTGCGAACACTTTAGAACCTTTGTTCTGTAAAGTAACTTTGTAAAGTAACTCACGTCATATAAATAATGGCGACCAAGTAAAAAAGCTTGAGGGTGTCTTTCAGGAGCGGTGGCTGGAACAGAGGGACGGTCTGCTGCCACAGAGACTTGAAGAACGAAAGTTGGATCGAAGAGGAAGTATTCTCTTCGTCTTCTAGAAGTTTCTTGACCTGAAAGTGAATACAGAACCGTTAGAAATGCATAAGGCTCCCATTAACGCAGGTCGTCAGGTTTCAAGTACCCCGTGAAACTTATAGTAGGTACTGTACTTTTAAAACCATTATTACTTACAGGAAAATTGTCAGCACTATCTCCAGAGTTGCAGGCGTAAATCTTCTTCAACACATTCAGAGCTTCTTCATAACGACCCTGAGATGCGAGGAACTTAGGGCTCTCGTGGAAGAGCTGGAGAAGGCAGGCGGTGACTGCGCAGGGAATAGCCATGACGAGGGCCAACAGACGCCACGGACGGTAGTTGATGCCGATGAAATCGATCCAGTAGGAGAATTCGAGGGGTAAGATGGGGTACGCGAATACTGTTAAGCAAATAGTTAATTATAACCCTGGGTTAGGGATTCTAAGAGTTGGAATATGTAGCTAAAACGCAAAACTAGCTCATGCCATGTAGACCTGTGATGTAGACAATGTTTTTTGTATTACAGGACCAGAATCTCTACTACCAACTGATATTGCGAGTAATTGAAGTGGCCAATAGTTCAATTACTTAAAAATCCTTCATCCTATCTAACAACTTCTCGACTCCGGGTGTAATGGACTAAAATGTATCATTGTTGTAACAAGAGTCATCAGAACTCAGAACGTATGCAAAAAGTGGTTACTTACCAGCGACGGTAGCTTGTGAACACATGAGTGCGCAAGTACACAACAGCATTGAACGGCCGCGTACTCTAGAAGAGCAGCTCTCGCCTAGCAGAGTGTATGCGCCTGAATTACTTGCTGATGTGCTTTGGAAATAAGGTTTAATAAGTAACATAGATATTTAATAGCACATTATGATACATGTGTGCAAAGTTGGTAATTACACACTAGGCGGTATTAAGCCCGTGAGCCGCATGCAAACGCGATAAGGGAGCCGAGAGTGTAATAAATCAATGCACACGCGTGTCACACACGATGTTTTTCAACACACTTGCGAGGAAAAAAACAGACTTATTTTTTTAAGAAGATTTTTTGATAATAATCAACCACACAATGAGAAAATTAACAAATATGGTGCGCGAGTTTTTTTTTTTTAGCAGTCGTGATCTGGTAATCTATTTTACCCGAATGCTTGGTCTACACACATATCACTTGCAGTGAGGTACAATATCGGGATTAAACCTACCATAAAACTGTGCGGTAATGTAAAGTAAAAAGCACTAGTGCGTAATATGCTGCATAATGATACTAAAAACGTGTGCAATAAAGGCCACATTACGAGCAAGTGTGTTGAAAAAACAATAACATAAGAAGCAGAATGCAGACTGTCCTGTGTCAACCTGATGGTAAGAAACCACCATTACCAATACCAGGGGCATTGAATGTGTTGATGTTTACAAAGCCCAGAACTCGCAATCAGAATACACCTACAGTGCTATAGGCGGTTCAAGGGAAGTAGCGAGCCAGACAGTTCCTAAAAATATGACTTGAATATTGAGCGAAGTAAATAATCAGCAGTTATTATAAAAGCAGAGTCTGCAGGTTTAACTTAGGGTCATAAAAAAATTTCAATTAATTGTGGCAAAATATATATACCTATGTGATAAGAAAGATTTTAAGATGAGGGGTAGGCTAAAAATAATATATTGGAACAGTTCCATATTATTCAAAAAGTATTTACCATCAATACAGTGTGTGAACAATGTACTAATGTCCCGGGGTAAGTAGTTAAAGGTATATATAAAGAAGTTATAAAAGTAATATAGGAAGTAATGGTGATTTAATGGATATTATGGATTCCAGTTGCTATTATTACATGTGGAAATAACTTGACAGTACATCTCTATGGCCTATCGCCGTGTGGCTCCCGGCATAGAATAGGGCCAACCCTAACATCCTAAGGGTGTCGTAAAAGGCGACTAAGGAAATACACCAGGGGACGGGCAGCAGCGTCCATCTGTGATACATCATCACTACTGCGATCACCAACCCGCCTGCCAAGCGTGGTGATTACGGCAAAACCCCTCAAATGGTAACACAAACAGAACTACGGCCCCCAGTCCCCGGCGGCCCCGCTATCCCGGGCTACGGTAGCGGTCACGGTAACGGCGGGGCAGGGGGTGCTAAGAGTCTCCGGCAGAGATCCGGCTACCAACAACGACGACTGGACCTGGTAACATACAATGCACGGACTCTGAGGACCAACGAGAAGCTCATTGAGCTGGAGGAAGAAGTGGACAGGTTGCGCTGGGATGTAATGGGGTTATCAGAAGTCCGAAGAGAGGGAGAGGACACGATAATCCTTAAATCCGGTAACCTGTTCTACTACCGGGAGGGTGATCACCTGTCACAGGGTGGTGTCGGGTTTATTGTCCGCAAGCCCCTCATCAAGAATATAGTGCGGATAGAGAGTGTCTCACCGAGAGTCGCATACCTGATACTCAGAATTACCAAACGGTATTCGCTGAAGGTCATTCAGGTATACGCTCCGACCTCATCACACCCAGATGAAGAGATAGAGACATTGTATGAGGATATCTCACGAGCCATACATTCCTCTAAAACGCACTATATGGTATTGATGGGGGACTTTAACGCGAAGCTAGGCATTAGGAATGACGATGAGCTGAGAGTGGGGCAGTTTGGAATTGAGCAGAGGAATCCTAGGGGGCAACGGTTGGCCGACTTCATGGAGTTGGAGGGACTCTTTATGATGAACTCCTTCTTCAAAAAGCGGCCTCACAGGAAATGGACCTGGATTAGCCCCGATGGATCCACCAAAAATGAGATAGACTTTATCTTGACGACAAAGCGGCAAATCTTCAGTGATGTTTCTGTGATCAACAGGGTTAAGACCGGCAGCGATCACCGATTAGTAAGAGGCACACTGAACCTGAACATCCAGGTGGAGAGATGTCGTCTGGTAAAGTCTACGCTCCGACCCCAATCTGCATATGTCCCAGACCCTGACAGCTTTCAGCTCGAACTTCATAATCGCTTCCAATGCCTGGATGATTGCGTGACGGTGGACGATACAAACAACAGGCTCGTGGAAACTGTCCATGCGGTAGGATCTAAGTTCTTTAAGACCCGCCGCACAAATAGAACCCAAAAACTCTCGGATGAAACTCTCAAACTCATGAAGCGACGACGTGAAATGAAGTTGCAGTCTTCAGCTGATTCAGCCGAATATCGGCTGCTAAATAGGCAGGTCTCAAACGCAATGCGACACGATTTGCGCCTCTTTAATACATCATGTATCGAAGAGGCAATAAAGCGGAACAAAGGTTCCAAAGTGTTCGCAAGAGACTTGTCTATTGGTCAAAGTCAACTGACCAAGCTGAAGACCGACACCGGCAGCATCATCACGTCAAAGCTGGAGATCTTGAGAGAGATCGAGAAGTTCTATGGACATCTGTACACCTCGTCACAGAAACCAGATCCAATTCCGGTTAGTGACGCAAGAGCCAAGTTGACCCGGCACTACACCGAAGATATCCCGGATGTCAGCCTGTACGAGATTAGAACGGCTCTGAAACAGCTTAAAAACAACAAGGCAGCGGGTGAAGACGGAATTACAACAGAGCTCCTGAAAGCGGGTGGAAAACCGGTACTTGTAGTCCTTCAGAAGCTTTTTAATTCCGTCATACACGAATCTACAACGCCAGAAGTATGGAGCGGAAGCTTGGTGGTGCTCTTCTTCAAGAAAGGCGATAAGGCCCTATTGAAGAACTACCGCCCGATATCCCTCCTAAGCCACGTTTATAAGCTGTTTTCGAGAGTCATTACGAATCGTCTCGCACGTAGGTTTGACGACTTCCAGCCTCCCGAACAAGCCGGTTTCCGTAAAGGCTTTAGTACCATAGACCACATACATACACTCCGCCAGATTATACAGAAGACTGAGGAGTATAATCGGCCATTATGTCTGGCGTATGTGGACTATGAGAAAGCCTTCGATTCAGTCGAGACATGGGCGGTGTTACAGAGTCTACAGCGATGCCAAATTGACTATCGCTATATCGAAGTGTTGAAGTGTTTGTACAGTAAAGCCACCATGTCGATCCGAGTCCAGGACGAGAGTACGAAACCAATCCAGTTACAGAAGGGTGTAAGACAGGGTGACGTAATTTCCCCGAAACTCTTCACCACTGTAATGGAGGATGTATTCAAGCTCTTGGACTGGAAGGGATATGGCATCAACATCAATGGTGAACACATCACTCACCTTCGATTTGCCGACGATATAGTCATAATGGCGGAATCGCTGGAAGCTTTGAACATCATGCTCAATGACCTCAACAGAGTTTCTCAACAGGTAGGCCTCAAAATTAATATGGACAAGACAAAAATTATGTCTAATGTTCATATTCCGCCAATGCCGGTGATTGTTGGGAGCACTGTTCTCGAAGTTGTAGACGAGTATGTTTACCTTGGACAAATTGTCCAACTAGGTAGGTCCAACTTCGATAAAGAGGTCAATCGAAGAATCCAACTCGGCTGGGCAGCGTTCGGGAAGCTACGGCATATCTTCACGTCCAGAATACCTCAGAGTCTGAAGACAAAGGTCTTCAATCAGTGCGTGTTACCAGTGATGACATACGGGACAGAGACGTGGTCTTTTACTGCTGGCCGCATAAATAAGCTCAGAGTCACTCAGCGAGCTATGGAACGAGCTATGCTCGGAATTTCTCTACGTGACAGGATCCGCAATGACGAAATTCGTAGGAGAACGAAAACGACGGACATAGCTCGTAGAGTTAGTAAGCTGAAGTGGCAATGGGCAGGCCACATCGCTCGAAGAGCCGATAACCGCAGGGGAAGAAAGGTTCTCGAGTGGCGACCACGTACTGGAAAGCGCCGAGCGGGACGCCCTCCTACCAGGTGGACCGACGACCTGGTTAGAGTCGCTGGGCACCGCTGGATGCAAGCGGCCCAAAACCGTTCGAAGTGGAAGTCAATGGGGGAGGCCTATGTTCAGCAGTGGACATCCATAGGCTGATATGATGATGATGATGACATCTCTATGTCTTTCATAAAATAGAGTATGTCGCGTAAAAGTAAAAAAAAAAAACTATGTCTGTCACCCATCCCTTCCTCTTTAACGTGAACACACACTTATATCCGAGCCGAACGCGCCGAACGCATCGAACGAAACGAATTTTAGAATTCTTTATATGAAAGCTCGCACACTCGCCCGCGTCGAATCGTCCGAATCTGGATAAGATTTCATATAGGTACAAATTCTAAAATTCGTTTCGTTCGATGCGTTCGGCTCGGTTAAGTGTGCGTTCACCTTTATTTCCACTTTAGTGAAGTGCATCTCCTAAAAGTTTCACCCGGAGATTTTCCCACTACGATATAGTAAACAAACGTCTGGGTATCGTAATATTACATGTGTAAATATAAGATACAGCTTTGTTTCCGTCACACTATCGCCTATTTATTTGACATCAGAAATTCCCATATACCTATTGTAAACAATTGTGTCAATTTATCGGTTCGACGAATGCATCATAAGGAAATATTGACAATAGCTTCTATGAATTATATGCTATCAACACATCAGCCTCTCGTTGGGGTCATGTTATCATTAATTTTGAAAATGTATTTTCTATATATAGATTGTATTTTGTACATATTTGTTGTAAATAAGGTTATTATCATATTGTTTTAAGAGCTTGTGGTTGGCCCCCTGACCTGATGAGACCAAACGGGAAGTATTTGCAAACAAACAAAAATTTTCCAAATCGGTTCAAAACTGACGGAGTTCTGAGGTAAAAAAAAATATACAACCGAATTGAGAACCTTCTCCTTTTTTTGAATTCGTATGTTATCAGGTAACGTCGTAATTATGTAAACTTAGATAACATATGGCGCTAGGATTCCATGATGCAATTCTTATCATATATATATTATATACCCATAAAATTCCGTTACATTCCTATTGGCATATCTGTTCTTCTTATTAGTCTTCTGTTTTTGTTTCCAAGGGTAAATAACCCAAAGAAATACAAGAGTTATTTCTAGTTTCAATATTCGAATCTGTGACTGTGACTCTTTCAAACAAACTGCTAAACGGATTCGTACGTCTTTTAAGTACATTATGTTGAGCAAAAGTTGTGTAAGAAAGGATAAAGATTCGGATTTTATAAATGACAAGAACGCTTTTGATGTGTTCTTGACGCGGACGATGTTGATACACAGCATTATCAATCTAATATATTACCTAACTCACTACCTCAGTACTGGAGCCATACTGGGTCGAAAGTTGTTTGCAATAGGGAAAACTTCCAAAATAAAATCTACTATATTTAGTAGATACTCATCTCTCACTCAGATTTCTTTTTGCAATTTAAAGAAATACCTTAAGAAAGGTTTTTTAAAAAGCAGAGTACTTACAAAGTAGAAGAGATAAGTTTGAGCACAGCCATCGTCTTCCAATCAGGGGATAAGCTGCTCAGTGCCGCGAAGAAGAAACCGACCGACATGGACAGCACCAGGGTGAGACGACGGCCCTTAGTGTCTGATATGTAGCCCCAGAGTTGGGCCCCTGCTACCACCCCTGTGAGAAAGGTAATGGTTATAATTTATGCTATTTCTTTTTGTATTGGGAAAATTCTACGTATAAATCTGCCACCCTATTTCTCGCTCTACCAATTGATATGTTAAAGCGACAGAAAGGGATGAAGATAGAGGAATATCCGTTGCCGTCAGATGAGATCCGACCAACGATTACCATTTTTAATGGAGGAAAAGATCAACGACTACAATTTAGATGAACAGCTTTCAAGAAAGTGATATCTACAGTTGCTACATCTAATTAGGTTGGGTGTAAGGATTCCAAACAATATAATGTCCTAAATTTTCATTAGGTCTAGGTTCTTCTCTTATAAAACGGCCCATGTGGTCCCTGTAGCTAATGCCACTTACCAACTAGAGGCATAGCAGTAAGCAGTGCTCTTTGCTGTAAGGAGAGTTCAAGATCGCAGACAGCAGCTGCTACTACGAAGCTGGTACCGAAGAGGTCCATCCCCATGGCCTGGAGGGTCCAACTGCACACTAGCAGCAAAGCCAAGTTGTATTTGCCGAAACCTAAATGAGGAGAGTAAAATTTGGTTATAATTAATATGAAAGTAATTAATAAATTAAGTGTCGATAGCTCTACGCCCGACGGTTTTACTAATGATCCCTCTTTTTTCACCTCTTACGGGTGATTCTATACCTTCGGTTTGAGCTGTGCGTGGTCATGTTAGTCAGTAAACTTCTCCTTTTGCATGTCATCATCATCATCAGCCTATAATGTCCCACTGCTTAGCACAGGCCTCCTTTCACAAATGAGAGTGAAAGGGACTGGTCGATACTCCACCACGCGTACCCACTGCGAATTGGTGGAGGTAGGCTAGTGGTCAACCTACTGTTGGAATTTTTCAAGCCGCTTCTGCATGTATTTGACCTTAATCCCAAAATGTTAATGATGATTAGCAAGAGCTCTACAACTGGTGGATCTCATCGATGAAGGTTCGATTTTTCTGAAGGTATTAGTTGGTATTAGCCAGAAGATTTGCATAATACTTTGTACGGTGGTGTGCTTCTACTCATCAAACAATTAATCCAAAGAAGCGCAATGTACATTTTGTTTGAACATAATTCCATCAATTTGCCACCAGCGATAATGCGCTCAGATTTACCACATCAAGAACACACGATGCAATGATCCAATCATTGCTGTTCAGTGCAAAACACTAATAAGGTTCTCGAGTGGCGACCACGTACTGGAAAGCGCCTAGCGGGACGCCCTCCCACCAGGTGGACCGACGACATGGTCAGAGTCACTGGGCACCGCAGACCGCTGTATGCAAGCGCGACATGGTCAGAGTCGCTGGCCAACGCTGTCCAAAACCGTTCGAAGTGGAAGTCAATGGGGGAGGCCTATGTCCAGCAATGGACATCCATAGGAGTAGTCATCATATCATGATGACTACTCTAGTGGGAATTTTCCTTGATGGCTTCTACTGTTCGCTGTACTGTTTGTGTGGGTTGTAATGTCGGCTCCTTTTGTCTATAATTTTATTGTGAATCTATGTGAGGAATGAAGAGTAATGGATAATTATGAATATGTGTTAAAATAAAATACCTGTCAATGAGAGTGCATCTTCAACGGACGCTAAGTGCATCGGATTTCTTTTCTCGCACTCTACTTTGTCTATGCTCATTTTCTTATCCATTTTCAGACTAAAATAAAAAAGTATATTATTCTTTTAGTTATAGCAAACCAGTTTCTCTCTACCCAAGTTATTTATAAACATCTCTAAAAAAATTCAGAAAAACTATTTTAATATGTACCGCGCAATGGGAACTTCAAATAGAAACCGTCTTTTGTTTTCCTTTAAATTCTTCCAAGAATTTGCCGAAATGCCAGAAACATCAATTTTCTTCTATCAATACAATCTTCTCCTAATTTCAACTTTGTTAACTGCCAGTATTCAAAACGTTAAAAAAACAAACACAGTTTTCTCCCAGTAAATATATAAACTTTTCTTTTCTTTAAGTTACTTTCGTGTAAATATAATTACTGCAATAACCGTTGTTAAGAATATTTCGGTCCTTTTATAGTAGGTGAGATACGTCACATAGTGCCTGATTTGATAACTGATATTACGTCACACACGTTGGTGGTAGGTGCAATTAGGTAGTTACATTTGCTACATTCTAATTTTAGCGTCACATGTTTTGTATGACATTTATTCTATTAAGGCTCAGTAAATATTTGACTTGGCATGTTGAGTTTACAAATATAATATAGCTACTGTCGTTGCTCGATAGGAATCTTACAAATGATTGAATGCTTCCATAAATCAGAAGATTTGTGTATGTTCAAATAATCTATACTAATATTATAAAGAGGAAAGATTTGATTGTTTGTTTGTTTGTTTGTTTGTTTGCATTGAATAGGCTCCGAAAGTACTGAACCGATTTGAAAAATTCTTTCACTGTTGGGAAGCTACACTATCCTCGGGTGACATAGGCTATAATATATTTTCAAAAAAAATAGGGATCCTTACTAAAACTCCAATATTGTAACCTAAGGTGTAAAAAAATTACCTAAAATATTCATTACATCGCGTGCGCTGCGAAAACTATTGATGATAGAATAAAATAATGTACTACGACTTTGCAGAACACATTATTATTTACAAAAAGTGTCGCGATACCATATGTCTAACGATTATAGTTATGCCACAATAAGTGTTTTTCTATTTTAAAAATTTAATTGAAATGCCGCCTCTAGAAAAGGCTCTTTATTTGTATCTTGGTATTAATCCTTATCAAAATAAATTACTTCATATTCAAGACTGCTTCAATACCTTTATATAACTTTTTGAATTATTCAATTCGGACATTCCATTCGAAAGATATCACGAGTTTAAAAATATAAGTATTAGCAGAAAAATCACGTCACTGGGGTACGGGCCGGGGCCGTACGGGAGGGAGTCAATCTCTTTGCGTGTGGCTCAGTTTTTGTAAAAAACGGCTTGACCGGTTCTTATGACATTTTGTGTATATAGGTCTGAAATAGGACGTAAACTATTTTTCATACCCGTAGGGTAGGGTAGGGTAAGGTAGGGTAGGGTAGGGTAAGGTAGGGTAAGATAGGGTGGGGTAGAGTAGGGTAGGGTAGGGTAGGGTAGCACCAAAGGGTAGGGTAGTACCACAGGGTAGGGTAGCACCGCAGGGTAGGGTAGCACCACGCGAACGAAGTCGCGCCGGGCAGCTAGTTATTATAATAAATAATAATAATAAATATCCTGGGACATTCCTCACACACGGTCATCTGATCCCAAACTTAGCAGAGCTTGTACTAACGAAACCAGATACCTAACTGATATAATACATATACTACTTATTGTTTGTAATATACTTAATATACATAATTACACCCAGACTCAGGACATACAGACATGTTCATGCACACAAATGCATGTCCTGTGTGGGAATCGAACCCACGACCAGCGCGCAGCGGCGCGATAAGTGGAATCTTAACCAGAGTCTTAACCAACCACGCCTTCTTCGGATACTTAAGGAATTTTGTGTTTGATAACCACTCTGTAACGGCTTAAATTTTTTTTTTATAGTTACTTTAGGTCCTGGACATGCATGGTGGAAGCTAGTAAATATCAATGAAAAAAGGTATTTACAAATTGCAAAGAATTTTTATTCTTTCAATGCTAAGAAGGAACTTTAAAAGCTTATGAACAAGTTTTTTTTGAGAAATTAATCTGGTAAAAATTTTAATGTGTGTTAAATCCTCCGGTGGGCATCAGTACAAAAAAGAGTGGCCTTGAACAGGTACCAACTACCTGATGAAGCGGTATCTGCTATCGCAACTAATCTTTTTAATAATAATTGGACTGTTTTACAAACAACTTAAACCGACTTCAAACTACACTAAAAAGGTATAAAATCCTGATCCGATGACAATGGGACCTAACGGAAAGTGTACCCTTCCAGACAAAAATGGAGTTATGAGGTAACAAACATAGAAAAAAAAACAGCTGAATTGAGAACCTCCTCCTTTTTTAACCGACTTCAAAAAAAGGAGGAGGTTCTCAATTCGGTTGTATGTTTTTTTTTTTTTTTTTTTTTTTTTTATGTTTGTTACCTCATATCTCCGTCATTTATTAACCGATTTGGAAAATTCTTTTTTTCTCTGAAAGGGTACACTTCCCGTTTGGTCCCATTGTCATCAGATCAGGATTTGATAATGTCTTAGTGTACTTAGAAGTCGGTTTAAGTTTTTTGTAAAACAGTCCAATTATTTTAAGTCGGTTAACAAATAAGTCAATCGGACAAAGTCTTAAAAAACTTCAAAAGTAAACTATGAAGTGCGAAGTTACTTTCAACACTGTGTCATATAGACACCAGTTTCCAATCTGCTCGTCTATAAATAAATAAATAAACAAGTGGCTCTGTGAACTGTAGACCTTGCGAGTTTTGATAATTATATGATACTAACTGTCCCCCGCGGTTTCACCCGCGTTCCCGGGATAAAAAGTAGCCTATGTCCTTCTCCATAACATAGGCTATCTGCATGCTAAATTTCATGATAATCCGTTGAGTAATTGAAGCCTGAAGGCGTAACAAACAAACAAACTCACTTTCGCATTTATAATAATTTAGGATTGTTTCGGTTATACCGGTTCGGAAGGTTGCATTGGCTGAGAAGAGCCCACAATAAACTCAGCAATTACTCTTTTCGAAACAAGCTTAGATTCATTACATATTTACATTCTAATCGCACTGACAACATTTGCGTGCCCCAGCGCGGCGGCAAAACTACAAAGTAGACTGAATCGATAATATGTAAATAGAAAACTTAAGCAGACCAGCCCGCACAAGCTGCACCTAGTCACAAGTATGACTCGTGTAGCAGCCATCACCCTCCTCGCCATATTGCAGTGAAGTGGGCGACCCGCCACACGACGACCATGGTACGTGCTGATGTAGCCGAAGGTGGTGAGTACACTCCTAGAACAGAGTTACAGCTGCCCCGTGACTACCGAACAGTACCCAACCAAGTAATAATTACCTCGCGATGTTTTCTTTCACCGAAAGCTCAAGCTCACTGCAGGATTCGAACTTTATTTTTTTACTTTGTATAGGCCTGTGGTCTGCGTTTTACAATCTCACTATGGTAAGTGATGATTTGGCCGAAGGTGGTAAGCACACAAAGCCTAGAAGCACCTAGAAGGAACTGGCTCGCAAGTGCAGCATCGATAGGAGCTTGGCGACAGATTTTCAACTTGAGCATGCCAGTGCCACCGTGCTATGGTTTCCTCACGATGTTTTCCTTCACTGAAAGCTCAAGCTCATTGTAGTATTCGAACCCGGGACCTTCGTCTCGGTATCTGACGTCCCTACCACTGAGCCATCATCACCTTAAAAGGCGCTGCGCAAACGTGGATACTTTTGTGTCTTGTGTCGGATACAAGCTACCAATGAACATTTGATTCCTATAGAATCAGCCACTCCCTGCGCAGACGTACCTAATCATTTTTTGTGTCCAGTTGCTTCCACTTACACACTCGTTGACGATCAAAAAGTGTTCGGTGTCGGTAACTGGAAACTAAAAGTCGTCAGTTGAAGACATCAAGCAACATTTAAAAAAATCCTTACAATTGTACTGAAGCTGACTGAAAACAAGCAACGTTTCAATTGTAATTGTATCAGTGACCAGGAGTAGCAACCGGCGCGGCGGCGATTGTGTCCGATCGCCGCTACAGGACACAGCAATTACGGTTTCCTGTGATGGTGCGCCGTGTCGGTAACAACGGTTAAGAAAGGGTCCATCTACGTCTGCGCAGCCTGTAATACCTTTCGCACCTTCTACCTTTGTCAAAGCATCGCCACTACCACCATGTGACGATATAAAGATGCTATGTTTTATAACCTTGGTCGAGTTCGTCGTGCACGACGTGTCGTGAACAATATTTACAATGGAAATCCCCAGAAAAATAATGAACTTGTACATCTGAAATACGTAACAACAATACATACGTCGAAGCGTGTAAAACACGCACAGTCAGCGCCAAAAGTAGATGGATCCTTTTATATGATCTAATCGAGGCCTCTGGAGACCAGCGGGCGGGGAACTTTTTCCGCCATCGCATTAGCTTGGCTATCCAGAGAGGAAACTCTGCAGCCAGGGGCATAGCTACTAGGACTAAATGGATCCCGAACGGTGCGGTTTCGCCGCAGTCAGGTAGAAAGGCCCCTCAACAAATTTTGATACAGGTTCCATCTAGGGCAAGCTACCCAACCCCACTGACTGTCGCAACGGCAGACTCGAGGAAATTTTCTATAAATAACGTTTTTTTTGTTCATATTTATTTTGATGTTCTCTTGACCATTTGTATGAAAATGGTGAATTGCGTGAGGTTCTAAAGTGATCTTGAGCTACTTTTGACGCTGACTCCTCTCCTCTGCATCATAACATCATTGACTTGATGTCAACTGAGGTATTTCAGTACTGAATTCTCTGATCTTGTATTTACAACCTTGCTTGTTTTGAAATTTTGATTTAACTTTTTGTAACGATACGTGTCTTTTTATAAGATTTTCTTGCCTTTGCGTGAGCGACCATGTGTTTAATTGTTTTTGTTTTGTTCTTTTAGTGGGCTAGTGTACCCATCTTGACATTACCTTATCTCCGAAGTTTGAAAAGCGAAAAATGTAAAATAATTACATTTGATAAACATTGACGTAAATATTACAGTAAAAAAAGTAGAACGCAGTTTAGAACCAGCACAGTTTTTTCCAAAATCATCAAAAAAAAGAAACAATCTTGATTATGCGGTCGGGTTTTTTACAACAGTTATGGGCAAGTTATGGTCCAAATCAAGAACTATACGTCCAAGGAAGGTCAGAACCCTCGGTGAGCACTTGGCCAGATTTTTTAATACAATAAATATACCTACATCAATAAATACAATAAATATAATTCCTTTTTACATGCTTTACGCTTATTAACTTCACATATCAATGCTAATCGAAGGTTAATTGTTGTTAATATAAGGCACCGCAACCAAGATGGCACAGTTAGTTATAACAGAAGCAGAACTTGGGCTATCTTTTGATTCATATTGAACTTTAAACTTTTTAAAACAGTGTTCAGTTTCATCTACATTATTAGATATTTATTTGCTCGTGTGAAAGGCGTAGTAGTTTTCTGTGACATTATTTTGTCTCAATATTTTCGTGCTGTGAAAACCTATTAGTCATATAACAAATAGCAAGCCATAGCCAAGTGGTTTATTGAGTGTCTTTCGAGTAGTAAGATACGTATTTCAATCTCAGTTTGATTCTTGTGCTATCATATCTGTTATAATTAGTCTGTGTGTTTAATCAAGTAAATGTCTACAAGAAGATAGTGCAATTGAACGCAGTGAGTACATAATATTAATTATAATATTCTAATTGTTTCTAGGAAACTCATTATATACTTCCGGTAGGTACATTTTAATTAACAATACTGTTTCTATTATATTAGGAAACCAAGTATTAGGTAATGTTTATTTAAAATATAAAACCAATAAATCTTATATATATAAAATTCTCGTGTCACAATGTTAGTTACCTTACTCCTCCGAAACGGCTTTACTGATTTTTACCAAATTGTATATGTTCAGTAGGTCTGAGAATCGGCTACTATCTATTTTTCATACCCCTAAGTGATAAGGGTAGGCACCACGCGAACGAAGTCGCGCCGGTCAGCTAGTAATACATAAATATACAGTTGGATTCAGCAGCTTGGAAGCGCTCGGGGTGTAGCATGATTAGCCGTTCTTAATCGATCAGCAAAGTTAAGTTACCACCGATGATGCCGGTTCATTGAGGAGTGACCCTAGTGGTATTTTCAACTCGATTTCCGCACTTCTGAAGGCACGTCAAGCCGTTGATCCTGGTTATCAGTTAGTTGTGATAGTCGTCAAGCTAGTTGGAGGCCTCCTAGACGGCTTGAAAACTACAACAGTAGGTTGACCACTAGACTAACTCCACCGATCCGCAGTGGGCATGTGTGGAGTATTTGCCCAATCCCTTCCATTCTCATTTAATAATAATAATAATTTATTTCAAAAAAAGTGCAATAAAATAAGATACAAATACTTATAAATACCGAAAATGTACAACTAGGTAGGAAAAATCTACATTTGCATCTATTGGGCAGCAGTGATACCTAAACTAGGTAAAACCTGTATTATAGGTATCATTGCTCTTCCATGAATTGTAACAAAAACTTTGAGATTACATATAAATATGGTGATGAATTATAATATAATTACTATTATGACATTATTGTTCATGCAATTATTATTTTTTTATATTTATGATTTATAATAATATTTCTACTTATATTTTACGCTTTACAATTTTTATAAAAATTTAAACATTTTATACAATTTTATTATTATCGAATTTATATATTATGTTATGATATTATTAAATTTATAGTTAAAATTAAAGTATATTATTCCGTTCTATGTTTAATGTTACAGTATAGGTATGAGAAGGTCGTTAGATCTATTAGTTTGTGTGAGGTAATGTGAGTGTGTGTTGTGCTAAGTGTGTAAGATGTGGTTGGATATGTGTAAGTTAGGTGCATCAGTATGCTCATTTTTATTCTTTATATTTTGCCTTAATTAGTTCTTCAGTAGAGCAGTAGTCAAGGGCCAATAACCATTTGCTTATTACTCTTTTACAATTGACGAGGTTAAGCTGGTTGATGTTCATTTTGGTGTTTGCTTTGTTATATAATAAACACCCCAAGTAGCACTCAAACCTGCGTATGAAGAAAGTGTTATAGTTTTTTATTTTAACAGCTAGACACATTCGCCGTTTCGCTGTAGGTGGGACTGGCTGTAAAGGAGTAATTAAATGCTGGTTGAGTATTACTCGAGATACATATAACTGCCTGACTGTAAGTACACTACATTCATCGTATAGTTCCTTGGTTGGATATTTTTAGATTTGTGAAAGGAGGCCTGGGCTCAGCTGTTGGACATTAAAGGCTGATGATGATGATGATGCAGATGGATATAGAAAGAAATTCAAATCTATATATATAAAATTCAAAGTCGTTACTGACTGACTGACTGACTGATGAATATATCAACGCATAGCCTAAACCTCTGGTCCTACAGACACGAAATTTAGAAGATATATTCTATGTGAGGAGTAGGAATCCACTTAGAAAGGGTTTTTCGAAATTCCACCCCTAAGAGGGTAAAATAGGGGATGAAATTTTGTATGAAAGTCCGTCAGTTTGGAAGTTAGGATCTTAAAATTATGTGTTTAGGCTGAAAATTGAAAATTAATTTATACGTGTCTCAGCGTTTTTAATAATTCTACTCTCGAAGCGGGGTGAAGTTGTATTGTTTTGTTTTGTTTTATTGCTGTAGAAAAATATGTCTTTTGTTTCCTGTTGCCTTGCTGAGATGAAGTGTATTAATAATCGAGTGGCAGTCAAACGTTCATAATTGCCTTTTCAGGACCTTAACAACAAACTTATGTCTACTTTGTGCCTATATTGAGTTGGAAGGCCCAAGGCAATAACATGGATGCTCTTAGTCTGCCCGCGCACTAGGCAGCCAGGCTGCGGCAGCCGAAATATTGATAGGAATTGGCGACTGCCTAGTGCGCGGGCTCCCATACGCCGTCATATGTTCGAGTGGCTGCTGCAGCCTGGCTACCGCAGCCTGGCTGCCTAGTGCGCGGGGAGGCTAAGAGAGATCTACACTTAAAGATGAACCTGAACCTGATCAGAGGTTAATTGAGTAGATGACCTTATTCTAGGTACATAGCCATTACAGTTTAATGCGGTTATCATGTGAAGCTAATGACCTATAATGATTTTATTAATACACAACAGTTATACTACTTTTTGCTGCGTAATACCAGTAATGATAGGGAACTAGTTAAATATACCGGGGTTTCATTTATTCTGTGCTGATTTAAGCCTCTGGGGCTCTGGGCTCTACAGTGTATGAATTTCATCCAATCAGGGATCACCTCACCAATAGTCCTCGTCGTACCGCGACATTGGATGAAATCATTAATCGTAAGATTACCACCAAAGTAATCGTAAGGTGCCTTGACAAGATGGTTGTCAACAATCGTCATCGTTAGTAAACGATCTACCTTTGTATGGGATTGACATAAGAGATTGTTAAAAATCACGTGATATTTCGATTTGAAATGTCAATCCCATAAAAGATTGATCTTTTACTAACGATGACGATTGTCGACAACCATCTTGTCAAGGCACCCAGGCCGGTCTTATATAGGCATTCTCTAGCATCGAACTCTGACGCCGCTCTGGGATTTTTTGTTTTCTGTCTTTCAGCATGTCTCCTAGTAAAAGCCTCTTCTAGTTGTTTCCATTTATTTCTATTACGAGGCACACTCCTCCAATTTGGATCCGCTGTTAGTTTTTACTAGTCCTCCCATATCCATTGTTGATTTCCCCTGCTCCGTTTGTTTCTAAGGTGTCTGCGTGTTATTATTTTTCACCTTTTCTCCTGTTTCTACTTCATCAGGCGACCTGTCAACCTCCACAACTCTGGTTAGGATTTTCGTAGCTTTAAGGTCTTAGTTGTGCGGTTCTTATTAGATCCATTGATTTCTGGCTGTAATGTAGCATGTTCCTATGTCGTTTTATGAGTGCCCATCATTCGCATCCAAATAAAATGGGTACATAGTAATACGTACTGAGGTAAAAATCTTTTCATTTTATACTGTCTAGTTTAATCCTTTGTTTTATTAGACCTGATCAAACTGGACTGAGGCGTTATCATGTGCTGATGTTTCATTCAATCAATTCAATATGCAAAATGTAAATTAACCCATAGGTATATTTTCCGACTTCTTTACCTTTCATTTATAATCAACGAATAAACATAATATGACGCATTTCTCATAAGATTGTTACTAATAAGAAATTCCGGAGAAATATTCCACTGGTTTTGTACGACATGTACGAATACGTGAATTCGCATCAGTTTGTTTGCTTCGTCAATACGTGTTGGGACAAATGGAAACGTCGGGGGGTCTTGATAACAGATGATGTTGTGCCAACATTGTATATCATAGTGTTCTGTTTGATAACAATGTTATTGACCTTTCGAGTCTGCGAGGTAGGTCGTGTAGTTTCTGACTCAATTAAGAGTATGCTAAATTTTGCCGATTTCGCTGATTTACGTGATTTTATTTCTACAAGTTTTAATTCCCAACCTAAAATATCTTTTAATTATGATGTAAAGGGTTTATCTCCTAAATCAAATTTTTAAATATCTAAAATTTGCAATTATTGTGTGAATTACCCTGCGGGACATTGGGAAGTGGGCCATAATGACTAAAGACCCGAATAAGCTACCTCTTTATTTTTATTATATTATAGGTTGTTATAAATGATTTGTTATTAATAAACTGTTGAACGTTTTTTATTTATTTTTTCATAATAGAGGAATTTCATTCTTTATAGAGGTTTAAAGAAATCGTTGAGAATAGATGGTCAAGAATGATTATAAGAATGAGTATTTTTATTACAACGATGCTTAGGGTCCCGTAATCAATCAGATAATCCTTAGTTTCGTCGTGCTCGTCTGTCTGTCATGGGCTTTTTACTCGAAGCTATAAGTTGCTGGTTTGTATAATAGACAACATATTTAAGACGGCTATAAAGATTTAAAATAGTATTTTTTTGTCATCCGCACTGGGCACGCGTGGTGGAGTATCTGCCCATTCCCTTTCACCCTAATTTGTGAAAGGAGGCCTGTGCTCAGCAGTGGGACATTATAGGCTGATGATGATGATGAGTCTGCCAGATATACACCGTGCTATGGTTTCTTAAAACAAGACTATCTGATCACAAACTAAGCAGAGTTCGTACTTTGGAAACCAGATAACTTAAATGCTTTATACATGATCATGGATACAAATGAATGTCCTAGATGGTAATCGAACCCATGACCTGCGCCATCCAGGCCAACTGGCACGTCAAATATATGTCAAATTCCTTTTAAATCCGTGTAACTACTGCATTGCACCTGCTTAAGAAACATCCATTTTGTTAGCATACGTCTCCCCTGATGGTAAACGTCTCCCCTGATGGTAAGCGGTCACCGTAGCCCGTTGATAGTAGTTGAAGGGCTTTCAATGCACTGTATTGTTGGAGAAATTTGAATTGCAATTTAGGGTCGGCAACGCGCGCGTGATACCCCTGGTGTTGCAAGCGTCCATAGGCTACGGTAACCGCTTACCATCAGGCGGGCCGTATGCTTGTTAGCCATCTAAGTGGTATTAAAAAAAATGCTGCTCATAACAGCTGGAAAAAACGTCAAACGTTTCTTATCAATCATATTTGTGACCTACCTCGAGGAGGCAAGGTCGGGTCATTTAAGTAGAGTAAGCTATCTGCAGGGCAGGTAGTTCAAGGGTCCGTTATGCATTCATCGGAGAACATTACCATCTTGAGATTTGTAGGAAAGCAAGGTCGGAAAACAATATTTGTTTATTATGTTTTATTTATTTGCTTTCCTTATTCTAATAGTATATACATAGGTACAGTATGAGGCACAAATGGTCAGCACAGATAGGCAGTAGTGGGGGCAAGCTCGCGCATGTACACTTTTGGCCAAATCACAGTAGCCAAATGACACGCAAGAATCCAATAGACGACGAGCATTGACCGACGAACCAATCGTGTGCAGCTCGGCGCTCCCACCTTCTTCATTCCGCCAAACAGACCGAAAAATTAACTACTGCGCAGGTGTCAATTTGTGCTCACGACTCGTGCCCCTTACCTTACAGTCAATAAGCATCAATACATTTAGGTCCCAGTTGGGAACCGCAAAGTTAATATGCATAAATAAAATTATTCACTTGTTATTTGCATAGGTACTTACCTGCTAACTATTTACTAATTTATGTAATAATATATTATATTATTATCTATCTCATAAATTATGATATAGGCGTAAGCTGATGGTAAGTGGTTACCGTAGCTATATGGACGGTTGAAACACACGAGGCATCGCTCACGTATTACCGACTCTTTCCCTCTCTCTTCATGTTCTACAGTTTTATTCTATGTATAGATAGATAGATATACAGGATGAAATTGAAATCATTTGATAATAAATATGACGTTACACTCATAACATAGATTAATAAAAACATTTTAACAAAAATATTAAACCACCGAAAAAATTGAAAAGCAAAAAATAATAAACCTTTAAAATATGTATAGAATTTTGAATATAACTTGAATTTTATTAGGTTTTGGAACTTCGAGGTATATCCTATCCAATAAAAAAAGAATTATCAAAATCGGACTGCTCTGTAAAAAGTTATGCGTGATCATATATAAAAAAAAAAACGCTTCGACTTGTAAACCTCCTCCGTTTTTTCGTCGGTTTTTCACAATGTCATTATGAATAAAAATAACAATCCTTTTGTCGGTGCGCGGTGCGGGATTCACATAGAGAACAAATAAATTGCGGCTTGAAACAAGTGTTATGGGATTATTAATATGATATGTTATTAGACCGGTGTATGTATAAAGCTTTATTTAATGATTGTATCAGTTCCAAGAACGGCTAAAGAGTTTTTTTTTATGTTTCCGAATTTGTTTAAAACCTCAAAAACTTAATACGTATCGGTAATAGAATCCTCCCTTAAAATTTGTTAAATCTTTCGATATCACCCTGTAGATAGGTATTTCTGTAACAGGACAATGACAATCTTCCATCAATCTAGCTGATAATCTACAGACAGAGTGAGGTCACAAAGGCGCTAACTATTCATTTATTATGTACAAATTATTACTCATTGTGTGCTCTTCGCACTCTCCATTTTAGAGTTCCGCTTGTATTCTATTACAGTTTTGTTTTGTACGGTTCGTTTTCAAGAATTAATTTATTAACACTTTTTCAGCGTTGCATTCTAGACTGTTTTTATCCCTATTACCGTATTTATTTATCATACCCTTCCTTTTTAGTCTTTGTCATAATGAATAAGAATACTGAATTAAGATGACTGATACATAATACATAAGAAGGTCTCAAGTGCCGCAAATATGCTCTTGGTGATGGGTACATATTTGCAGCGTTTGGGGTTGAAACGCAGAGGCAGTGGAGGCCGGATGCTCACCATTTGTTCAACGAGGTCTCACATCGTCTAGTTGAGACCTCACGTGACAAGAGGGCTGGCGTTTATCTAGGTCAACGAATAAGCATTGCCATCCAACGTGGCAATGCCGCCAGCCTTCTTGGTACGTTTGCACAGGGCAGCGATTTGGGACAAGTTTTCTATTCGTAATTTTTAATTTGGATTTAAGTTGTTTTATGTTTTTTACAAATAGAAATATCGTTATTAGTTTTCCAAAATAAATGAAACACACTTACATAATATTAAAATAAATTTACATAATCCTACGTTTTCAGCTGTTACACCCGCATTCGATAAAAGTAGCCATGTCCCTCTTCATACCAAGAACTATCTGCATGCCAAATTTCGTCGCAATCGCTTCAGAGTTTTAGTCGTAAAAAGGTAAGAAACCGTGGTAAGAAACATACAGGCAGACAATGTTACTTTCGCATTTATTATATTAGTGTGATTCATGCTGTTAGATTAGCTTTATTTAAACAAAGTATTACCACGAATTCACATCCGTTCTACATATTTGTTACTCATACTCAGTTAGTTATAAATATAACCGCAAAATAACCATTAGATGGCACACTGAAAATTACTGTGAGGAAGGGTTTTGTCCTAAATAAAGCCTATATAATGCCTATATACTTATCTTGATAAAATTACAATAAATAGTACATTATGATACATGTGTGCAAAATTGGTTTTTAACACTCGAGGCGGTAGCCGCAGGCGAACGCGATAAGGGAGCCGAGAGTGTAATAATCAACGCACACGCGTGTCATACGACGTTTTTCAACACCATTTCAACACACTTTCGAGGAAAAAAACAGACTTGTATTTTTGTAAGTAGATTTTTTGATAATAATCAAATCAACACAATGAGAACGTCAACAAACAAATATGGCGCACCTTTGAGTATTTAGTCTACTCAAAGGTCTACACACATATCACCTGCAGTGAGGTACAAACTAATCATAATCGGGATTATACCTATCATAAAACTGTGCGGTAATGTAAAGTAAAAAGCACAAGTGCGTAATAAGAAAAACGGCGCAGTAAATGTCAATTTACGAGCGAGTGTGTTGAAAAAAATATTTTTATTCACTTGTATAAATCAATCTAGGCGAGGTATGTGAAAAAGTGGGAATTATGGAGTCAGAAATAGGTACACACGGCTACAAATCAAGTGATACATTTCCAGTATAAGCTGATCTCGCATTGTATAGGATTTCCGTACGATGAGAGGTCAGCTTATATTGGAAATAAATAGCTTGATCTGTAGCCGTGCGTACGTGATATAATTTTATAATAATTATGTAGTTTAGGTATTCTGAGGTCGAACGTGACATGCCGATTTGCAAAAATCAGCATAGTGAATAAACTATAATAATAAATGTATTAATCTAATTATCTCCATTATAGTCAGTTGTCAGGAACCCCCCGCAAGTGTTCCTAATCACGCTTGTCCAGTTGTTTATTTGTAATTGTATCAATTTATTGGAATACGTGAAATGTTTACGAGTTATACTGATAATTGTTTTACATAGTAATTTAGGTATACTAATGACAGTTGCATATTGGTGGATCAATAGATAACTAGTCCCTTGAAGAGATAAAGTGGTACAATTAGGAGCATAGGATAATTTGAACCTATCTACAAATGAAAAATAATAAAATGTCAGTGAGTATTGAAATTTTTTTACCCTTCAATTATCGGTTTATTAATTTGGTGACTGAATAAGTAAGAATATTTACCAAAAAAGTTACACAGAATTTGGCTTGTACAGTACTGCGCCAACAAATTTTCATTAACTTACGTGTATTCTACTAACTTTATCCTTAATTGAAACATTTTAACTAAGAGAGGTAGAGCATAGCGTTTATTCGTTCAAAGAGCAGCTCGACTGGGGAAGTACCTCCACCTTACAGAATACCGCAGCCAAATAACTTTATGTTCTGTAAAGTTGTGTTCCTGCGCGTGAGTAAGGTCGCCAGAGCTCATAGGGGAGGGGGGAAAGGTCGGTAACGCGTGAGCGATGCTTCTTGTGTTGCAAGCGTCCATATGGCTACGGTAACCGCTTACCATCAGGTGGGCCGTATGCTTGTTTACCGAATAAGTAGTATTAAAAAAAAAAAAAAAACTAAAAACAAAAACTAATAAAACTAATAAGTTTTTGTTAAAAATTTCATTTCTAATACAAGCTTTTTAGGTGACTGTACTTTTTGTTGAATTGTCATCCAATATACTAATGTACCTACACTTAATATCAAGTCAATCCGACCACTGGCAGTGGGTGAAATTCGACTTGCAAGATTCCACCCGAACAAACATAGTTACATACATACATTGCAAGTTAAATAAAAGCTTGTAAAATAAATTTGACTTAGAATAAAACATAAAATAATTATCCTGGGACATTTCTGACACACGGTCATCTGATCCCAAACTAAGCAGGGGCTCTACCGCGTAACTTTGGTGGTAATCGTAACGAACACCATTAATTATTTCAACCAATGACGCGCACGCGTTACGACGCGACGATGACCATTCTTGGGCCCTGATTAGATGAAATTCATTAATGGTGTTGTTACGATTACCACCCAAGTTACGCGGTAGAGCCCCAGAGCTTGTATGTACTATGGAAACCAGATAGTAACTGATATAATACATATACTACTTTTTGTTTGTAAATACACAATTACACCCAGACTCAGGACATACAGACATGTTCATGCACAACAATGCATGTCCTGTGTGGGAATCGAACCCACGACTTGCGGCGTGATACTGGCCAGTCAAAACTTCATCTTATTCTTCTCTTTAACGTATTATAATGAGCCTTCATGTAGCCACTGCTCAGTAAAATTATTTTTTACTCTAAGAAAATATTAAATTGTTACAAGAGTGGTCACAACACTAGCCTATCTCCTTCTCCATACCATAGGCTATCTGCATACCAAATTTCATGATAATCCGTTGATAAGTTGAGGCGTGAAGGCGTAACAAACAAACTCACTTTCGCATTTATAGTTAGGATGGCAAGAAAACTACGTAATCTTTAGTAGTAATCAGTTTCTCTGACCCTTAATAAACATAATCATTAATTGTGTTGTGTCGTTGTTTCGCCCAGTAGCTATTTATCTTTCACCCCTTACTACGGAACTATAATAGAACGGGATGCGAAAACAAAATGGCGCCCTGACAGCTATTTACTTTTAATATGGTAATTTATGTATTGCAATTATTTTTATTATGTTTTGTCTTGGTACAGAGATGTGAGATTCAAGATGCAAGCGAAAGAAGTGCCTCGTGTCCTAAAGAATCTTGAAATGAACGTGGATTTAGAAGATGCACTTGATATAGCCGGTAAGTGAACTGTCTTTATCCTATGTATAATTTAACTGTATATAAAGAATAAGTTTAGTATGTGACTAAGCGGAACTGGAAGTAGGTATCGTTTCACACCTAGAAGTGAATATTTAAGTAGTGATCTCACGATTTAGACCCAAACACAAACTCCCTGAAACAGTCTCTCATCGGAGCTTTGTAGTTTTCAATTCCATTGTAGGTAACAATGTTTTTTTTGTGTGTATGTCACGTGTTTTTTGTGACAGAAAGTGTTTCACAAATGTTTTGTGGCAGAATGATAATTAAATGGTCCCATATGAGTACATACCTATATAAAACTTAGTATCCATCGTATAACTTAAAACGTAGTTTTTTTTAGATCGAGAGATTAGTAGTTTAATACTAATTTCGAGCGAGTGATATTTTTCTTAAAAGTTAATCTATATTATTGGGTAGCGCAAACAATAAAATGTAAAGGATAACAATGTTAGCAAGTATTTCGCTAATAGCTAATATTATATTTATAATAATAATTTAGTGGGACGTTTGAGTTTTCTAAGGCAACAAATTAAATAATACCTAATTAAAATATGAATATCTATCTCTATATCTAATATCTATATATAGCTCTAGATATTCTTTATTAGGCGATATTCAATATTTTTTACTACCAAACAAGCATACAAGCTCCTTTGTACATATTTGTTTGTATTTAAAAATAAAAACCAAACAAGTACCTTATAGCCTTTATCGCAATATCCCCTAACCGCACATTTGCTCTTTTAAAACCAACAGGCGCAGGACGATATCAGTTCGTCCATTGCTCTCTAATGCTCCTCTCACTGCTGGCAGCGTTGATGGAAATGATTGGCATAGCCTTCGTGTTGCCAGCTGCTGCATGTGACCTTGAATTACCAGACAGCTTGAAGGGTGTCCTCACATCTATACCAAATATCGGTAAGATTCTTTTCAACACACTCGCTCGTAAAGTGACAATTATTGCAAAATTGAATCCGGTTTTTTCCCCGCAAGTGTGTTGAAAAATTTCGTATGGCACTCGTGTGCATTGATTTATTACACTCCCTTATCGCTTAATACTGCCTCGAGTGTCAATAATCAAATTTGCACACATGTACTATTATGTATGGAAATGAAAATCTTAGCTATAGTTGTAGTAGTCACGTCCATTACTGTGCCAGTCGTAGTTCGAATCCAATAAGTTGATGAAAAAAAACGTTAGCAAACCAAAGCACTGTGGTAAGGTAGGTACTTTGTAGGTAGTAACATCCTGCCTGGCTACCGCCGTCTGGTTGAAAGTTTATCTATAAGCCTTTCACTATAATCTCACCATGGGAAGTGATGATGTGGCCGAAAGTGGCCAGCACACAAAGCCTAGAAGCTAACTAACTCTCAAGTGCAGATGTTGAAACTCACCTTCAGGTGCTTGGCGACAAAACAAGTTTGGTGCAAATTATCCAAATATTTCAGCTATAATACTTAATAAAAGAGGCTTATAAATACACTACAATTAAAATATTCGAAAGATCTTTGTCACCTATACGCATACTGAATGAGTTATTCTACTTAGTGTAATAATAAGGTCCATGCAGGTGTCAAATCCAATTAAGTAATTGTAGTTCCATAATACGGCCTAGTCAGCATATTTGCAAGTAAAGAGATCATCAGAAATTCTTATTTATGTTTCAGGAATAATTCTAACAGCTCCGTTCTGGGGGTATGCAGCTGATAACCTGGGTCGGAAGCCAGTACTTGTTGGGACCTGTGCTGCGGCGGGGCTGGTAGGCATCGCGTCGTCCTTTATGCCAGGGTTGATTAGCTTCGCGTTATGCAAGCTCGCTACTTCGTTGTTGTAAGTATACCCACGTAGTTTTTAATCTATATGTCATACTGGTCTAAGCTAAAATGCCGTTCATTTTGTGTGAAATCTTTTCTGCCAAATTCACACCACCGACATGCCGATATGTTCGTGGTGGGACCGATATGTCAAGGACATTTTTTTTTTTTTTTTTTTTAATTAAATGTGCTTGCGTTTGGCCACTGTAGGTAGTATGTAGTATGCTGTGTGGTAGCGGCAGCGAATACTACCACCCCAACTCGTCTCTAGGGAGTCGTAAGAGGCGACTAAAGAGTATGCAGATGGTCACGTGCAATCATCAGTTCGCACACAGTGACGCAACAGCATTCCCAAAGAGGGTTGGCGTCAGGCAGGCGGCCGGCCGTTAAATCAAAGCCAAATCTATATGCAATATGGTATGTGTGAATAAAGAAAGAGACCGGGCTAGGGCGTACCCCCCAGGCGACGCGCAGGGGCAGCACCCGGCCCCTGTGGGAAATGGACAAGGGTTGTTGCATCATACCGGGCGGGTGCAACGTAAGAAGCGAGCTCTGGAAGTAAGAATCAGGTATGCGAGTTGGAATGTAGGGACATTGACTGGAAGAGGAAGAGAGCTAGCGGATGTTATGAAAAGAAGACGAGTGAATGTGGCATGCTTGCAGGAAACGAAGTGGAAGGGTACCAGGGCTAGAGAAATTGGTGATGGATATAAGTTGTTTTATTGTGGAAGTGATGGAAAGCGGAATGGTGTGGGAATTATATTAGATAGTAAGTTGAAAGAATGCGTGACAGATGTAAAGAGGATTAATGATAGAATGATATTGGTAAAAATTATGTTGGAGAGTGTGGTGTTGAATGTGATTAGCGTATATGCTCCCCAGACTGGGTGTGAGGATAGTATAAAAGAGAAGTTTTGGAATGATTTAGATGCAGTGCTGATGAACGTACCAGCACACGAGGAGATTTATGTTGGAGGTGATTTTAATGGCCATGTGGGAAGAATGAGTACAAGTTATGAGAGAGTACATGGAGGATGGGGATTTGGGAGACGAAATAGTGAGGGAGAAGCCTTACTAGAAGCAGCATGTGCTTTTGACCTAGCTGTAGTGAATACCTGGTTTAAAAAAAGAGACCAACACCTGATAACTTATAAAAGTGGCTTGCATACGACGCAGATTGACTATTTCCTGATGAGGAGGAATAATATCAACTGTGTTAAGAACTGCAAAGTGTTGCCAGGGGAGGATCTAGTTGCACAGCACAGGTTGCTAGTTATGGATATAGCTATTAGAATAGAATCTGCGAAGAGTAAGGATAAGCCCCCTCCTCGAACTAGATGGCGTATGTTGGAGAAGATTGAATGTGCGAATGAATTTAAAAAACGTGTGGTAGATAAAATGATAGATATGAATAATGACATGAAAGAGAAGCCGGTAAATGAATGTTGGGGTGAAATGGCAAGTTGCATAAGGACTGTAGCGAAGGATGTTTTAGGGGAATCACGTGGAAAAGGCAAGATAGATAGGGATACATGGTGGTGGAATGAAAAGGTTCAAGCAGGTCTGAAAGAAAAGAAGAAAGCATTCAAAGAGTGGCAGATTATGGAGGATGGGGATAACAGTATGAAAGAAGCAAAAAAGGAAGTATATAAGAGGCGTAAAAAGGAAGCCAAAAGAGCGGTTGCTATTGCAAGAGCTGAGGTCCAGGATGAGTTGTACAAAAAACTAGACAGCCCTGCAGCCCAAAAAGACTTGTACCGTTTGGCAAAAGTAAGAGAAAGGAATGCAAGAGACATAACAAAAGTAAAGTGTGTTAAAAACGAACGTGGGCAGGTATTAACGAAGGGTGAAGATGTGAAAGAAAGATGGAAAGTATATTTTGAAAAGTTAATGAATGAGGAGAATGAATGGAGTAAAGTCCTTGGGAATGTACCTATAAATATAGGTCTAGTTAGGGAAGTGAGTATGGATGAAGTAAGAATGGCAGTACGAGGTATGAAGAATGGTAAAGCAGTAGGGCCCGACGGGATACCAGTTGAGGTATGGAAGCTGTTAGGTGAGGATGGATGTAAGTGGTTGACTTTGTTCTTCAATAAGTTATTGTATGAAGAGACAATCCCCAACGAATGGTGCGACAGTTCGCTAGTGCCCATCTACAAAAATAAGGGTGATATCCAGGAATGCAATAGCTATCGAGGAATAAAGCTCATGTCACATAGTATGAAAGTATGGGAGAAAGTGATAGAAAGTCGATTGAGAGAAGAAAGTGAGATCACCCAAAATCAATTCGGGTTTATGCTTGGTCGAGGAACGACAGACGCCATATTTGCACTCCGTACTTTGTGTGAAAAATACAAACGAGCACATAAAAACCTGCACATGGTGTTTGTCGATCTTGAGAAGGCATATGATCGAGTTCCCCGGGAGGTTTTGTGGTGGGCTTTGAAAGAGAAAGGTTTGCCTGGGAAATACCTGCAGCTGATCCAAGCGATGTACAGCAGGTGCAGTACATATGTCCGGTCTGCGGCTGGCTCTACCGAGAAGTTCAGTGTGGCTGTCGGCTTACACCAGGGGTCGGCTATGAGCCCTTATCTCTTCCTGCTTGTAATGGATGCTTTGACGTCGCACCTGCAGGAGGAGGCCCCCTGGTGTATGCTATTTGCCGATGACATTGTTCTCGTCGGTGAAAATGGATTTGAGGTCCAGAGCAGGCTGGTCAAATGGCAGCAAGGGTTGGAGAGTGTTGGCTTGAAAATTAGCAGAACCAAAACTGAGCACATGTTCTGTGATTTCGGCGGTCTCTCCACGTTCATACCTATTTTGCTTGATGGAGTGTCAGTACCAGTCTGCTCCGACTTTCGGTACCTTGGATCACAAATGCAAAGCGATGGTAATATTGACCGTGATGTAAAGCAGAGAATCAGCTCAGGTTGGATGAAATGGCGACAGGTAACAGGAACAACATGTGATCCACGGATGCCTTTAAAGCTGAAGGGGAAAATCTATAAGTCCGTGATAAGACCTGTCCTAATGTATGGTTCGGAATGCTGGGCAGTAAAGAGGACGGATGAAAGACGATTGCATGCAGCTGAGATGAGGATGTTGAGATGGATGTGTGGAGTGACAAGAATGGATAAGATAAGAAATGAGTACATAAGGGGAAGCCTGAAAGTAGCGCCAGTGACTGAAAAGTTGAGAGGGAACCGTTTATCATGGTATGGACATGTTATGAGGAGAAATGAAAGCCACGTCACTAAAAAAGTTATGAATATGAAAGTGGATGGATATACGGGAAGAGGAAGACCGAAAAAGAGATGGATGGATTGTGTGAAAGATGATATGGGTAAGAAAGGAGTGGATACTAGTATGACGGATAGAAGAGATGAATGGAAGAAGCGTACATATTGCGCCGACCCCAATTGATTGGGAACAGGGCAGGCAGATGATGCTTGCGTTTGGCCACTGACCCGCCCATAAGGGGCGATGACGAAGCCTAAGATGAAACACGCTTACCCAGAAGAAACCTATTCACTCTGGCCTTGAAAGTTCCTAGATTGTAGGCGTCAGGAAACAGACGCCGGAAGCAAGTTCCACTTGCGCTCTGATTGGCTAAGTCAAGGATACGCTAAGCAAAGATCGGTCCTTACTGTTCAAAATCAGGGCAAAAGCACTGACTAGTTCTCGGCTCGGTTACTGCTCCAAAGTGATTTTCCCTCGATGAAACTGCCGGACCTGCAAAACGTGGCGGGTCGGGAAAGTGTAGGATCAGAAGATGTTATAACTATTAGGAATGGTTTGGGATGTCCAGCAGTCGTTGGAGGCTGGTGAAGATGAGGAAAACATTGACATTTGAGTAATTTAGACACAACTTCCAAATACAAACAAAGCACTCAATTAAATTTGGATAAATCGAAATGGGTAATTTATCACGAAAGCACCGCAACGCTGGCTTTCAGCGATACTATGTTAGATATTGCTTATTCTGTGGTGATACCTAATGGTGCGTCCATGCTTGGCGAACCGAGCACGAGCCGAGCCACGAACGAGCACACTGCGAGCACGATTCGCGTAGCGTGGACGGGCTTGCGAGCCTCTAACGAGCATTCGTAGCGTGCTCGACTGCGCTCCGCCCGATTGTCAGTTTTTTCACGTTCGTTCGAGGCTCGGCTCGTGCTCCTTTCGCGTAGCATGGACGCACCATAATAAATAAAGAATGGTTGTTCCAGTTTATCGTGCCCCTCATCCCTTGGCTTCGCGTACGCGTGCGAGGTGCTGCCCGGCAAGCGCAGAGACAGCGCCGTACTGATATGCAACGCTCTCCTCATGATACTCAATACTGTTTCCCCACGTAAGTTGACCTCTATTATGTCTACCCTTTTAAAACTAAAGAAGTATTTATATTGACCTAATAACGAAACATAAGAAAGGCTCAAAAACAATGAATTTTTTAGCTGATGGATGATGATAGCCTAAGGTAGTGATGAGACGACAAATGTCGTGGCGATGGTCGTGTGTTCGATCATACAATAAGATTTAAATTTCGACTAAAGAATACATCGCGAGGAAACCAATGTATTATGAACTGGCTTGGTTTGGGACTACCTCAAGTTGAAAATCTGCCGCCTATCACCTATTTTCATACATTTACAAAAGCAGAGTGGCTCCCTCACGTCAAGTCCTATCTGCATATTTGGAAAACATAATTCTGACATTTATGTTTTGTGTTTTCAGTCCTCGCTTGGGGTGTCCTATCATACGATTGGCGATACTCAATAGGCCTGATCACCCTCAGACCGTGGCGAGTCTTGACAGCTCTGTACGCAGCACCACTGCTCCTCACAGCACTATGCCTGATGACTATTGAGGAGAGCCCCAAGTTCCTGATGATGAAGGGTAGGAGTGAAGAGGCTTTGGATGTTCTTGGAAAGATTTATACTGTGAATAGTAGGTTAGGAGTGGAGAATTTTTGTGTAAGTATCTTGCGTTCAGTCAGGATCACATACATCAATCTAAATAGATAACGCAAAGTTCCTCCATCCGAATGAAAACAAGCTTTTTTTGTACCTACCATAATGTAAATTAAAAAAAAAAATAACTTTGGGAATCTTGTTTGTTATCATGAGTACAATCATGTGTCTAAGTATCGTTTACTAATTACCAGTCGCCCTATTTAATCAGTCAATCAGCAGTTTAATTTGTATACTTTTCAGGTGAAGTCTCTAAAGCACGGAGCGCAGGGCACAGTTACAGAAAATAACGGTTCCCGGTGCGAGCTGACTCCCAGAGCGAGCGGCAACAACGCGTTCTCGCTGCTGCGGCCGCCACATCTCAAGTGGATGGCTCTCACTGGATTCCTTATGTTTGGATTGTTTGCACTGTAAGCACTGTTTACACGTCTTTGAGTGGATAAACAATACGCTCTACCTCACTCAAAGACTCGACTGGGGAGGTACCTCCACCTTACAGAATACCGCAGCCAAATATCTGTATGTTGTGTTCCTGCGCGTGAGTAAGGTCGCCAGAACCCATCGGGGAGGGGGTAAGATTCCGTGAGTGATGCCTCGTGTGTTGCAAGCGTCCATATGGCTACGCTAACCGCTTACCACCAGGCGGGCCCTACGATATTTGACCGACTTCGTAGTATAAAAAAAGTTGAGTACTTTAAGTTTTTTTGCCACCATGCTTTCGTTCCTGTTTTCCTCGCGATATTTTCCTTCATCGAAATCTGCAGCTCATTGAAGGATTGGAATCCACGATTTTTTCACTACCACTGAACCATCATCGCTCAAATCGCTTCGATGTAGCGGGAATCGACATATAGCTAGGATATCCTACGATGTATGAAGAATATATAAAATTTAATAGAAATATGGGATCTCGATACCTACTTAGATTATCCAAATTTGCAAAAGTCATTTCTTACTAAGAAAATAGTGTAGGTACGCTTGCTTTTATAACAAAATTCAAATCGCACATAACGAAAGTCTTGTAAGCAAGAGCTTATTACAGGGTAGCCCATTACATTGAAGATAAAGATGTCTGGAAGTAGCTTTACTCTACACAAGTGCACATTATACAAGCCAGTAACCTACATACTACGAATAATAAAAGTCGATTGTCCAAAAAGAGTATTTAAAAAATGTACCTTGCAATTCCTTATAAAATACAAGTTATTAAGAGCTTGTTTTTCATTTTCAGTTATTTTTTGCTTTACGTCGAGTTTTTTGTTTCTTTTAACAATATACCGTTACTCATTTTGAGAGAGGTAGAGCATAGCGTTTATTCGCTCAATGAGCAGCTCGACTGGGGAAGTACCTCCACCTTACAGAATACCGCAGCCAAATAACTTTATGTTGTGTAAAGTTGTGTTCCTGCGCGTGAGTAAAGTCGCCAGAGCTCATAGGGGAGGGGGGAAAGGTCGGTAACGCGTGAGCAATGCTTTTTGTGTTGCAAGCGTCCATATGGCTACGGTAACCGCTTACCATCAGGCGGGCCGTATGCTTGTTTACCGACTTAGTTGTATAAAAAAAACTCATAAACCATTTGATGTATTTTTGTAATTTTATTTACAGTTTGAACGGTCTGTATCTGTTCGCGCCTGACACCATCAATAAAGTAATGGAGATGTCGGGAGACGAAGACGGAACCATTTGCTCGTTGATCAATCAATCAGATCAACAGGTAACTAGGCCATAGTTATGTTTCACTACACTCTCGCCATAGTTGTGATGATGCGGCCGAAGGTGGTACAAGCCTAGAAGGAACTGGCTCTCAAGTGCAGCTGTCGGAACACACCGATAGGTGCTTGGCGACAGATTTTCAACTTGAGGGTGGTAGCCAGCCAGATGGGTACTAAAAAGTACCCTACCACAGTGCTATGGTTTCCTGACGATATTTTCCTTCAGCTCAAGCTCGTTGTAGATTTCGAACCCGGGACCTTCGTCTCGGTATCCGACGTCACTGCCACTGAGCTATCAAAAGATAAAGATAGAAAGCCTTGAAAGATATCAGCTTCGCTAGCGTAAGTTCGCGCTATAGTAGTATAGACATTTAACCAGAAGTTGCATAACCAAAAAGCTGGGCTAAAATTAACTACCATCGGGTGATGTACGAAGACATTACGATAATTTAACCCTTGGTTAGTAACTAACTCTTGATGGCACAAGAACGGCTTACATGAATTATACGATGTTAAAGCGTCCCTCTTCATCTTCATCATCTCAAAGGAGCATCGTTCCGCGGACTCTCAGACTGTGGAAGGAGCTCCCTGCTGTGGTGCACCCAAGATTGTAAAGCATGGGGTTCTTCAAAAAGGATGTGAAGAGATTTCTGCAGCGTTGGCAAGGCGCCTCTGGGGTTGTAAGCGTCCATAGGCTACGGTAACCACTTACCATCAGGCGGGCCGTATGCTTGTTTACCACCTAAGTGGTATGAAAAAAAAATCCTGATTTATTACAAAACTTCCATAACTATTCTTCCAGCAGAGCAACTCAACATGCGTGGACAGCATATCGTACAAGACGTTCTATATCCTGGTGGTGACCACCCTGGTGTACGGAGTGGTGGTGACCGCCGTCAGCATGTGTCCTGTCCACAAGAGGACCCTGCTCATTGCTATGTTCGCGACCGTGGGCTTCGCTTGCCTGCTCAGAAAGAACAAGTATGGATAGTAGTTATAGAAATAGTACCTGGGTGACCGATCTTTGCCCGTTTTTTTTAACTAGAAAAAAACTGAAAAAAAATAATCATCTGGACTCAAACCTTCTTCTTCTTCTAGCATTTTTGTGTTTTTGCATTTAGTTTATTTAACTCCTATGTTTGTTTTCTAACCCTATGAATACAGAACGAACTACCGCCAAGACTGACCAATCAGGGACGGTTCACAATATGACGGTTTGACAACGTTAGATTATAAAATATCGGAAATTAATACGGTATATTGTAAGCAGTATGTATGATACAGTTAACAATTTATCGGGGAGTTTATAATCTCGCCAGGTAGATTACAATAATAGTTTCAGCAGTAAGATGCATGTTTTGGGATAAATACTCCCAGATAAGTGCCCTGGGGGGCCTACCCCCATCTTTTACAAAACAACCTTATTGCAATACTGTTTTGTTTCCAGCATATAATAACCTTATTTATATTCGTACCATGACCTCTACCAAACACTATTGTTATATTCCTGCTAAGAACGAATGATTTTTGAGAATTGTCTATGGGCTCACTAAAGATGAAAAGAAATAACGCTATGGGCCTAACCAATTTTCTCTCTCTCAACAAAACTCATCTCTGTCACTCATCCATACTCTCTCGCTCTTTCAAATAACCTTATTCTTCTTTTCGTACCATGATGTCCCTAAAACAAGCTTATTTTATGCATGAAAACAACCTTGTTTATTTACCATAATGGTTCATTCAATTCGTACCATGAGCTATTTTTTATAAGCTTTTGACAATTAACATTATTGTTTTAATGTCAAATTTAGCAATCTTATATACGTTGTATTTACAAGCTGGAAATAACATTGTTTTCCAAATTTATATTATAAAAATCTATTATAGTGTCATATAAAGTAATTATATCGAATTTATTTACTTATAGAATGAATATATCGGGATTGCGAGATTAGGTATCATCCCAAAATAATATAACCGATTGTTTATAAAGTTTTTAATTGCACTTGTCGTTCACTACACAACTATGCATCTACGTTAGTAATATCGATCCCTCGACCCTTAGCCTTAGATTTATTTAGATGAAGCGGAGCTTTAAATAGCGTGTTTATATATTTAGTGATTTTTCATTTAGGTACCTACCCACTATTAATATCATGTTTTCATTATAACCAACGTACATCGAATAACCCCAGATTAATCCATAAAGTTAACTTTCCTGCAGTGTTAGTACACAGAGTATTCCCTGTGTTCCTGGAATCTAAACTACCTAGATTATCTGGCAAATTTTCTAAAATTGGTCGTAACCTACATTAGCCTGGATGGAATATATTATTGTCAACAGACGGACAGACGACAGACTTATAATAATCTATAAAGATAATCATTTTAACCATCTAATGTAGTAAAATATTAATTAAGTATTATATATTTGTATTGAAAACTCAACTCACAACAATCTGCTATACTGTTGCAGAGCAGATGCAACCGTGCGGGAAATTCTAAAATACGCATCCATTGGACCTAACTTTCTGTAGCCTTTGTGGCTGTGGATAGAACCGTGGGGGTCTGAAGCTCGCTGATTTGCTCACACATTATCATCAAAACCTCGGCAAACCGGTTGGTGGGGAGCTTTTTGTGACAACGCATTAGCTTGGCTATCCAAAGAGGAAACACTGCCAATAACGAGCTTGAACCTGGAACCTTGTCGATGATCGACAACAGCGGCAAATATTTATATACCTACATACACATAATATGTTTAATTCCAAGACCTGCAACTACAGTAGGATTCCCGTCAATAACACAATGAATAAAAACACGAAAGTATTATGTACCTACATTCTTTATTCACATAAGTTTAATGAGAGTAAGATAATTATACACAATATAAGTATGGCATTAAACAATCTTGCAGGTACAGATTCAAACTTTATTTCAGCGTTTATAGGTACTTAGACTTCACTTTAGACCAACCTCTCCATCTCTACGTACACTTTTTTGAGAGTACTCCTTCGCTTGTAGATATCGATTGAAGGCGGTATTTTTGGTTTGTTTGTATTTAACCATTTCTACCTGCTGACTGGATCTCTGGCGAACTCTTCGGCTATAACTCTACAAAATGAATTGCAACATTTGTGCAACTTACAAATGTTTATAACCATGACATCTTAAATTTCATGCACTGAATATTACTGTCGAATATACTATTAAGATGTATCCATATTGATTGCACTTTGTTTGTTATTAAATTACATAAACAAATATATTTAATAACTAAATATCTTGGATATCTTCAAGATATCTTTATTAGACATTTGAGTATGACAAGAATGACAGGTAAATATTTTGTTCCGATTCATTTCATTTGATAATCTAGAGTCAGCAGTCTATATATTTTTTCAATTAATTTCCTTACTCTTCATAATAACATTTTAAAATATTTGTATGCATTTTATAGAAATTACTCGAAAATATTTTATTCTTTTAGTTACTTATACTTTACAATTAGTTTAATTTAATACTTTGCTAAAAGATGAAGAATCTCAAATCATTTCGGTCCAACGTGTGAAAGAAATGGCACTATACAGTTAATATATCGTTATTTCTTTTTATCTTTTATCAGGTTGTAGCAAGCCATAGACAAATTCTTACAAATCATTCATTCTTTCTCGGCACTTAGCAATGTTATATCAATGTTGAACGATTGAGCTCATGGTACGAATCAAAGTAATATTATTATAAGGTGAAAACAAAACAGTCTGGCAATAAGGTTATTTTGTGAGAGAAGATGATGGCCCTATAGGATGGAACGGGACAAAAAAAAATACTTGTCAATTGTGACGCACGAATTTTGAAACTCAATGTGCCCTGTTGCACTACATATTTTGAAATAATACAAATATTTATTTTATGTATATCGACTTTTATATTACTTGAATTAATATTACTTAGGTCAATATGAAAACAAGGCAAGGGGCCGCCGTTCAATAGTGATATTCAGTGAATGAAATTTAATATGGCATGGTTACAAACAGAAGTAATTCAAGTATTATTTTATTCATTTTGCAGTGAAGAATTCGCCGGAATTCAAAGTAACTACTCTAAGAAATGTGCTGGAGAGAAATAGGTACCTAATCCTCAACTAGCAAAGCAATGGAGCACTTCTTGGTCATTACAAAAACTGAGACAAAGTTCATACATAAATATATACCTAGGTAGGTTTATATTTATGTATGGCACTTCAGTCTTAATACCTATAGTCTAGGCAGGTACCTATTGTCTTTAAATTATATGAATAAAGAATTTACCACAGGAATCAACACATATTTTTATTTATTACCTTTTGTCAGGAATGCTACTGTAGTTGCAGGTCATACAATGAAACATTATGTGTATTTAGGTATATAAACGTTTATGAATACAGTACAATCACAGTAAAGCTTAATCTATACGATATTAAATTTTTTTTTTTTTTTTTTAAATCTTTATTTGCAATAAAAAAAAGGGAGTTTGTTCAATTTGAACATGTCACCCCAGTAAGGAAAAACAATAATTAAAATACACTTATAACACGTTTCTGGACTTAATACCTAAATCAACCATTTTGTACAATAACCTAGCTTCCTTTGAAGAAGGAAAAGCCAGGACGCTGTTACACCATCCGACATTTGTTAAAATAATATTGAACTGAGACAACAAACACTTCCTCACGGACTCATTCCTTTTACACTCCACAATTATATGATATACATCCTCAACAATGTTACAATCAAGACAATTTGGAGAATTAACTTTACCCATCATAAAACCAAATTTGCTTAAAGGAATGTGTCCTGAGCGAAGCCTAAGAGCAGTCAAAATTTCTTGCCTTCCCATATTGGTAACATCAAACCATGGATTACGAAGTAGAGAAGATTGTACTGTTTTATACCAGATACCTTTTGAGAGGGATCTTTCATCAAAGTATTCTGACCATGTTTTAAAACAATTCTCTTTAACTATATATAGAAGATCAGTGAAATATGGTAAACATTCAAATCTAATACCATCAACTGAAGCCTCCCTTGCTAGTTTATCAACTTCTTCATTCCCAAATATCCCAATATGGGAAGGTACCCACTGTAACACCACATTTTTCTTGTTATTCTTCAACTTAATAACCTGGTTCAAAATATCATATGCAAGTGGAATGCCCCGAGCATTTGTAGTGCATTTCATTAAATGTTGGAGCGCACTTCGGGAATCAGTATAGATAACAACATTATTATGACTAAATGATTCAGTATATGATATAGCTTCTGCAATCCCAATAAGTTCCGCAAACATAATGGAAATACGCGATTCAATACAAAATTTCATAAATTCTCCAGTTTGAAAATCTAAAAAGGCGCATCCTATTCTGTGTTTCCCCTTGGAGCCATCAGTAAATATTTTATAAAAATTATGATATTTTTCATTAAGAAATTTATTGCATTCGTGTAGCAATTTATTGGGCTGATATTGATGCTTAGGTTTATTAATCGTTTCTATACTCAGTTGCAAGAAATCTGTGTCTAAATTGCTCACCCATGTATCCAAGCTAAACATTTCCAATGTTTTGCTAGTGTAAACCGGTATCATTTTAAGCTCGTTGTGCGATTTAGCTAATAGTGGTTTCTTTTTTCTTCTCCAATAAAAATTTTGACATACATATGTGAGTTTATCTAAAATTGACATAAGATCGTGATCTCCTAAAGATTTCGACTTTAACCAAAATTTTCCTGCTAAATATTGTCTTCTAATTGATAATGGTGGGAGGCCTAACTCCGACTCCATGGCGTGTATGGGGGTACTTTTAACAAAGCCACCAATTATGCGTAAGAACTGATTTTGTACTTTGTCTAGCTTGGATACATGGCTCGCACAACTATTATCATACAAGAAGCTAGCGTAATCGATACGACTACGTACAATAGAGATATATAGCCGCCTTAAATGAGATTGATTTATTCCCCAACCTGATCCAACTAGCATTTTAAAGATATTAGTAAATTTTAAAATTTTGATTCTAATTTCGTTTATATGTTTTGACCATCTAAGATTCCGGTCCAACCATACACCCAAATATTTGACATTATGTACATTTTCAATAGAATTTCCATTTATATTAAGTTCAATTGATCGTGAATTATAACTACCATTAAAAACGCAAACTTTACTTTTGTGTGGAGCAATTTCAAGACCTATTTCTAAAAGTAATTTATTTATCATATCTAACGAATTTTGTATAACTTGAACTCCTTCCGTAACAGATTTACACGTATAGTATAGAACTAAGTCATCGGCATACTGAGATATGTTAATATTCCTTTCAATATGTTTACAAAACCTAATAGTAGCTATATTAAACAAAAGAGGGGATAATGGGTCCCCTTGAGCTAGACCCCGACCAGCTACTCTACTAACACTTTCATCCCCTAACTGAACTCTAAGATATCTCTCTTTCAAGAAATTCCACAAATAAATACATATTTTAGTTCCTACATTCAATTGATCCATAATTAATAATAACACAGTGACATCAACATTATTATAAGCGTTATCTATATCCAAAAAGCAGCCAATGGTTGTAAGGCCCTCTGAATTACCTATTTGAACCCTAGATACTAAGCAACTCAAACTATCTAAACAGCTCCGTGATTTCCTAAATCCTACAGTATTCTTCGAAAAATAATTGTGTTTTTCCAAAAACCACTACAATCTTTTTGCAATTATTAAATGAAACATTTTACACAGGCAGGACATCAGAGAGATCGGACGTAGTGATGATACTTGATTAGAGTCACGTCCTGGTTTAGGAATTGGGACGATACCAATATCTCTCCATTGTACAGGTACAAAACTTAGGGATAAGAAGTTGTTATATAGCTTTCGTAGAACAATTTTACCATTATCAGGAAGATGGTTAATCATAGAATACGAAATATCGTCACATCCAGGAGATGTATCCTTACGTTTAATACATTTAATTATCTCCTGCATAGAGATAATTGATTCTACTTTGGAGTTATTCGATGAAAAAACAGGCTGAGACGGAGATACAAAGTCTGGCGCTAAATTATGTAATAATTTATCAGCTAAAGTATTATCTATATGGTTCCTATATGATTTGTATCCTTTAATCCATTTTAACTTCTGCCACATATCTTTTATTGAAGTTTTTCCATCTACTGACGAGCAAAACTTCTGCCAATCATTACTCTTAGCTTCACGGATCATTTTTTGAGCATTTCTTATTTTGTCTTGGAGTATTGTCAGATTTTGGGGAGTGGGATTTCTACGAAATGACGACAATGCCAACCTACGCACTGCTACGGCCTTTGATAAATCAGAATTCCAATATGACTTAGGGGTAAAATTAGATTCAGGATTTTGATTAATCTTCACCAACGGGATATGTATTTCAGCTGCCAAGTTTATATAATCTACAAATATGTCATATGCTTTTTGGGGGTCATGGGGTAAATTTAAGTTACAAAAAAGATTATCTAAACAGGACTTATAAGATGACCAATCTGCTTTTTTATAATTTCGTTTTCTTGATGGTTTTAAATAATTGTTTTTATTTATTGTCAATTTTATTATAAGGTGATCACTGCCTAAATTTTCGTTTAAGATTTTCCAATCAAATTCAAAGGCAACATCAGATGAAACTAAAGTTAGATCAGGAGCTGATTGTTGTAAAATTCCAGAGACTAGTTTTATTCTAGTGTAATTACCGTTATTGAGAACCACATAGTTATTATCTAATAAAGCATCGAGGATATGTGACCCTCTCTGATCCGTTTTATAAGACCAGTTTGTATGGTGGGCATTAAAATCGCCAATAATTAAGGTTTTTTCACTAAATGCCGAAAAGAGTCCATCCCAATCTATTAAACAGGTACGTATCGACGGCGGACAATATACACAAATAACATTTTGTATTTGTTTACAGTTCAAAATTTTAACATGTACGATTTCTATGCCAGAGTTACTAATTATCATTTGTCCGGGTTGAGATTTGATCGATTTATGAAGAAATATAGCTACACCACCATATGAGTCATGTCTATCTTGTCGAAAAATGTTATAATTATTGACTTTTAAATAACTATTAGGTTCTAACCAAGTTTCGCATATGGCGGCTATATGAATTTTTTCGCTTATTAATAATTGTTCAAATGCCAATGACTTAGGTCTAAAACTTTGGGCATTCCACTGCAATATATTAAATGTGGCTTTTTGACTAATCGAAGCCATTTATGAAATCAATAATTAATTTTAACATAGGCCAATCTGAAATATTTTCAACTGCTATTAATATCAACCACTCAACACAAATCTTAATAACTTTTTTGGTTTTTTCTTGCCAGCTGTAATTTTTTAAAAATATAATATCTTTTAATCTTAATAATAACTCGCTAAAAGAAGTTTTATCATTATTTGATTTTTTATCTTTATTATCGTTCGATCCGTGAGGATCGTTATCATTTCCCTCGGATACCATCGATTCTACATCCGACAGCTCCACCTCAAGTGGTATACCTCGGCTTCGTCGATGACGTTTTTTCCCACCACGTCCTATGGAAGATCTCTGGGACTGACTGTCTTGCTCCTCTTCTCTATCAACATTAGGTGTGGTTTTGGTGACATTAGCAAAAGTTGGGATGTGTTCCGAATTTGCAGAATATGTTTCCGCCGAGGCAGGCGCGCAGTTTTCAATGTTGTTGTATACCTTGTTGGGGATGGGGGATACGGGTGGTACAAACATGGTTAAGGCCATTTTATAAGTACAATTGAACTCCGCCATAATTTCTCGAATTTTTTTTCTTTAAGATAGACTGGACAAGTTTTAATCAGAGCCATATGTTGTCCGGAACAATTCACACATTTAAAGATCTTTACCTCACAGTTGGCATGATTACCACCGCATTTCGGGCATACGATTTTGCCCGTAGGACACATTTTTGCATTATGGCCAAACTTCCAACATATTGTACACTGCGATACAGGATAAACGTAGGGTTCAACTGGTATTCTCAGACCATTTGTATATATATATGGTGGTAAGGAACTCCCCTTAAAGCACAACTTCACCACCTCACTCGGCACCCAACCCTCTTTATCCTTAATGCGGCGATTAAGTCGACGAACCGATATTAATTCAATTGTACTGGAAGTGGAGATACCGTCAAAAATTTCTTTATCCGTAAGTTCCAAATCCACATTTCTAATAATACCTTGAGAAAAACTTACTTCCAAATCTCTATTAAATCTCCATTCCATCTTCTCAAAAGCCTCACAAGCAAATAATCTGTTAACGTTTGAATCATCTTCAAAATGGATCCTTATTTTAAAAGGGTTAAGATATTTAATAGAAGATATACCTCTTATTTTGTGCTCTTGAAACATTTTTGCTAGTTTAAATTGTTTAGGCATTTTATTTGAACAAAAAATAGTAACCACATAAATATTTTGCGGGCTTTGCATATCTTGAATATTTTGTGAAGTATTGGCATTAATAGAACGTATTTTTTTTCCTATTTTCTGAGCAGTCTTCCATTCTCCACTAGAATCACTTTCCTCCCTAAATCTTTTACTCGGCCTTTGAGAATCATCTCCAACTCCTTCCTCCGTTTGTAATTTTAACTCCTCATCAACTATAATATCTTCATTACTATAGATCTCCCCAGTATTTATCTGTGACTCGTCTTCATTTTTATTTTCATCCATCACAGCAATTGATTTCACATAACAACACTATAGGTAAATGATCCACACACCTCACAGGTGTGGGTCGGTCGCGGCGATAAGCCGCTAGCGCGAACAAAAGAATTGGGTTATTGAAAAAAAAAAAAACATTGTTTTATTATGTATTTTAAAACTTTATTAGAACAATTTTGAAAGTCAATTAAAAAAAAACAAAATATATTTATTATCAATTTGTTATAAATTATTTAAAATGGACCAAATTTGAAAAATAGTCACGTGACTCAAAACGGGTCGGCTGGCCGGGCGCCCTGCTTGAAACGTCACAATGTTAAAGTAACTCTACGTGAGTACACGGTCGAACGGTTTCTACAATACAGTTGGTTAAGATTCCATCTATCGCACCGCAGCTCGCAGGTCGTGGGTTCGATTCCCACACAGGACGTACATTTGTGTGCATGAACATGTCTGTATATCCTAAGTCTGGGTGTAATTATGTATGTTAAGTATGTATTTACAAACAAAAAGTTGTAGGTATTTGTATTATATCAGTTATCTGTTTCCATATTACAAGCTCTGCTTAATTTGGGATTGACATGACAAATGGTTTTGGTGATGATGTGGCCGTTGGTAAGCACACAAAGCCTACAAGGAACTGGCTCTCAAGTGCAGCTGTCGGAACACACCGACAGGTGCTTGGTGGTAGCCAGCCAGATGGGTATTGGGTATTACAAATTACTCTACCACCATGCTATGATTTCCTCACGTTGTTTTGCTTCACCGAAAGCTCAAGCTCATTGTAGGATTCGAACCCGGGACCTTCGTCTCGGTGTCCGACGTCATTACCACTGAGCTATCATCGACTTAAGATCATAAAAGTTTCCCATGAATTGGGAAAATTGATGCGGTTAGCAATTTTTATTATTGATCACATACAATATTAAAAGTGAAATGTTATGAGTCACTATTTTTTTTTATACGACTGAGTCGGTAAACAAGCGTACGGCCCGCCTGATGGTAAGCGGTTACCGCAGCCATATGGACGCATCGCTCACGCGTTACCGACTTTTCCCCCCTCCCCTATGAGCTCTGGTGACCTTACTCACGCGCAGGAACACAACTTTACACAACATAAAGTTATTTGGCTGCATTGTTCTGTAAGGTGGAGGTAGGTACTTCCCCAGTCGATCTGCTCTTTGAGCGAATAAACGCTACGCTCTACCCCGTGGCTCTCTCTCCTCTCTTAAACAAGAATCAAAAATTGCGCCATTTTGAACTATTCAGTTATTGGTCCGAGTACTCTCAAAATTTATATTTGAGAGGTCCTTGGACCTCATAAAATGAATATTTCACAAAATTCAAAAAGTGGCCGCCATATTGAACTATCTAGTTATTGTTCCGATTGCTCTCAAAATGGATATTTGAGAGACCCTTGGGACACATAACATGAATCTTTGCTCAAAATTAAAAATAATATCCGCCATTTTGAATTATTTAGTTATTGGTCCGATTGCTCTCAGAATGGATATTTGAGAGAACCTTGGACCACATAACATAGATCAAAGCTCAAAATTAAATAAAATGACAGCCATATTAAACTTCTTACTTGAATGATATCTCTCAAAATCGATATCCGGGTTCCGCGTCGTGACTGAATACGAATATTTTGTTAGAATTAATAAAAAGTTGCCGCCGTTTTGAAGTTTTTAATTGACTCAAATATCAGTTTTGAGAGCAATCGGACCAATACCTACATAAATCAATATGGCGGCCACTTTTTTTAATGTTGAGGAAAGTATCGTTTTATGTTGCCCAAGGGTCTCTCGAATATCCATTTTGAGAGCAATCGGACCAGTAACTAAATAATTCAAAATGGCGACCACATTTTTTTAATTATGAGCATAGATTCATGTTATGTGGCCTAAGGGTCTCTCAAATATCTATTTTGAGAGCAATCGGACCAGTAACTAAATAATTCAAAATGGCGGACAGTTTTTTTAATTTTGAGCAAATATTCATGTTATGTGGCCCAAGGGTCTCTCAAATATCCATTTTGAGAGCAATCGCACCAGTAACTAAATAATTCAAAATGGCGGACATTATTTTAAATTTTGAGCAAAGATTCATGTTATGTGGCCCAAGGGTCTCTCAAATATCCATTTTGAGAGCAATCGGAACAATAACTAGATAGTTCAATATGGCGGCCACTTTTTGAATTTTGTGAAGAGATAAATGTTATGAGGTTCCAAGGGCCTCTCAAATATCCATTTTGAGAGAAATCGGAAAAACAACTAAATAGATGAAAATGGTGGCAATAAAAAAAAATGATGAAGGGAATTAAATTTTAATAAAACATGGCGTCTTCCCGGCCAGCAAATTATTTAAAACTATACACAAGATTAAGTGATTATTTGCTCAGTAGTCCCTAAAGTGGTGGCATTAAAATTTCATGCTTTGGTGAATTGGACTATCCTACTATCCATCTGATTAGAGGCACGTTGCCCTATGTTTCTATGGTTTCAACTTTTAGAAATTTTGTAGCAAATTTAAAAACATTTTTTGGGGAGTTATTTGTGAATTATTTGTACACGATGGTACGAAATAAAGACGGTAACCTTTAAAATTTACTTTCTGTGATAAATTTATAAATACATGACGATAATAACAAGATTTAATTGATGAAAACGTAAAAAACTGTATCAATTGTATGTAATGGTGAGTAACAATTAACATTGTGACGTCACGCGCCCTCATCGGGGTAGTTCGGTACATGTCGGTTCGTTTTCGGTACACAGTTCAAAAAAATATTTTCAACTGGTTATAACTTTTTAATAACAACGAAAAAAATAAAACTAAAAATAGTTTTGTATGATAACTTATATATGATCTTTCGATTTATGACAAAAAAAAAAACACTTCAAATTCCCACCAATTGACTACAAGAAACACGGATTGCTCGTACGGGTGTCGATACGAGACTGATATTAAATATTTACAACAAATAAATGAAATACAATCTAGCACTCGTATATAAATTTTCCTCTAGGCTGCCGTAGATTATCGGCAAGGTTTCCAACAGGCTAGCCAAGCTAATGCGTTGGCGGAAAAAGCTCCCCGCCCGAGGCCTCGATTATTTTGGTGACAATATGCGAGCCACTCGGTGAGCTTCAAACCCATCCGGTCGTATGGTTTCGATAGCAAATGGCATTTTGGTCCATTGCACGCGAAAGTGTTGATTCTTCACATAGCATAGATGCATACCACGTCGCTTTCGTGTATCTATTATTGGCTTCTTTGGTATTTGCTTCCAAAAACACAAATAGTTCATATTCATTTGCCATCTAGAAATGCTAGATGGCAAAAGCTAGAAGGCTAGAGATACACAATTCATTCGATAAGTTAAATAAATACGATCTACTGACTTTATATCACTATAATAATAGATATTTTTATTATAAATTTGGATAATTAGTCGCGTATATTGTGTTATATTTTGATTGATATATGCAATTGACATAAAAACCATAATGCTAGTTGTCAAAAGACACATCATGGTACGATTTGAATGAACGATTAGAGGTGACGTCATCAAACCTGCTAACAAAACAATATTGTTTTATGCCTATAATAAGCTTATTTTTAAGGATGTCATGGTACGAAAACGCAAAATAAGGTTATTTTAACCTTGTTTTAAGAGCTTGTGGTAGTGTTCTCAATTATTTGGAGTCGCCGAAATATTTACACTTTATCCATTAGGCCCTATTATATCCGACATTTGGCATTTAGTCCTTTCTTACTCATATTATCTTTGACACAATCCATGCATCTCTTCGTACCTGTATGCACTTAGTATGTCATAATTTAATTTTTCCCAGAATGGCAGCAGGAGTCATGATGTCGGCACTGCAAGTGACAGCCCTCGGCATTGGACCACTGACTGCGTATGCTGTACATCTGTTCCCAACCAGTTTGAGGTAAGTGCTATGAACTGAAATGTTTTATTTCAATATGGGCGATGGCTGCCACACGCGTCATACTTGTGAACAGGTGCTGCTTGTGGGGGCTGGTCTGCTTAAGTTAGCTATTTATTTACTCATTATATATTTATTCAGTCTACTTTGTAATTTTGCCGCCGCGCCGGGGCACGCAATTGTTTTCAGTGCGATTAGAATGTAAATATTATGTAATGAATCTAAGCTTGTTTTGAAAAGAGTAATTGCTGAGTTTATTGCCGGCTCTTCTCAGCAAATGCAACCTTCCGAACCGGTATTAGAGTATTAGAGTCAGACTTTTCATAAGTGCCTGCGAAGGTCTATTTAAATAAATGATTTTGAATTTGTATTTGAATTATGCCTTCACAGCTTGATAATTATAGACTCAAACGCACGGCTCGGATGATTTCTTTTGGCAATAGCCTCAGCAATAATTGTTTCTTTTTAATGAAATTAGATATAGGCTACGGTAACTGCTTACCATCAGGCGGGCCGTATGCTTGTTTGCCACCTAATATCTGGAATAAAATCGTTTACACAATGTTTGACGATTTGGGTTTACAGAACAGATATCCATACACTCGCGTCTAAAAGGAAGGGAGTGTATGGACTTCACGTGCAAAATATGCCATAAGGGAGAGCAATTTTGTGACGAACACACTTGATCCGACCTGCTCGAGACTTGAGTGGACTGTATATTACAAGTTGAAACCATAAAATGCCGGCTGGACGAAGTCACTAAAGACGCGACCAGATCCGAGCGAAATCCGAAGAGTCAAAGACGGATCAGTGACACGAAAAAGGAGGGGGGGGGGGCGAGCACACGGGTGGTGCTGAACAAGAGCGGGGGCATACGGGGGGGGCGCGGGCGCCGTAAAACACGGGGCGCGGGGAGGGGCGCTAAGGGCGCGGGTTGCGGGGCGCGGGGGAACGACGCCGATGGTACCAACGTGAGCACGAGACTCGTGGCTACACGGAGGGCGAAAGGGCGCGCGGGGGGGGGGGGGGGCGAGGGGCGCGCGACGCGGGGCGCGGTGAAACACGATTGGCGCGCAGCGCGGTGCGCGGGGGGACACGGGGGACCGATGAGGGCGCGGGGGGGGGGGGGGCGAGGGGCGCGCGACGCGGGCGCGGGGGAACACGGGGGACCGCTAAGGGCGCGGGGCGCCGGGGGGGGGGGGGCGCGAAGGGCGCCGGGGGGGGGGGAAGACGAGCACTCTCGGCGGGGTACGTGAAGTACCCGGTCGGCGGGGCGCTTGGTTGCCCAGTACTGTTGCTGGTACTCGTTGGGGCTCTTGCCTGCCCGTTGATTCGCTGCAGCAGATCTTCAATCCTCACAATGAAAACACCAGTTTACTTTCACAATTATTCCTTTATTCCTTGTTTTACAATTATTCCTTTTATTTCCTTTTCTTTTTCCTTCTTGGTTGTTCTCTCGGAGGTTGCTGCCGTAGGAATGCCATTCCAAGAAAACCGCGTCTATATTTATACCTTTTGGCAATGTACCCTGACCAATCAAATCGCTAGTTTTAATTATTATTGACCAATGAGAGTCGATGGTGTGATCCGAATCACCCTTGACCTTTTCTAGCGGTTTGTTTTCTAGCTATCTCTGTCTATCGGTACTCTAAGCTCTTCTAATGCGTAGTTTGCCTATTTACTGGGTTTTTCTTGGAAATGGTTGTCCTATTACAATGAGAACTTGTTTATCGACTAGGTATTGACATTATATACTTTATACAATAATAATTACCTCGATATTCTTATTACTTTAGGAGTAATAATACAAAATACTGAAACGGCTCACGTCTCGGTAATGCCGCGTTTCAGTGTCTTATTTTTCTAAATAATTTTACACAACAATCTCAAAATCTTTATTTCCTACACATTATTTACCTTAAGACAATTCTATACAATGACAATTAATACTTAAATATGGCAAAATACAATTCATTTAATTTTAAAAAATTCAAACAATGAAAATATGGGACGACATTTAGATCGCGTCGCTAACAAATTTCGTCTTTTGAAACTGTTTCACGCGGACAGGGAACTCGCATAAGGCAGAATGTCCATCAGAGATGTGTAGCGAGGGATGTGTTTAGCTGACAAATAGGATCGCTTCATTTTCAAGATAGCTCTAATGCCAGCCTAACTAAAGCGCTCTTGTGACATTATGGTTGGTAGAAAAGAAGTGGCACACTCGGTTTTCATACAGATGGAGGGACTTGTATTATCTATTTAGATTTACGTCTGTGGGCAACCACTAAAGAAGGGTTTTCATTACATTTACTTCAAAAAAAGCCTTGCTGAGTTTCTTCATAAGTGCCTTACCAGGGCCTAAACTGAATAAATGACTTTTTGATTTTGATTTAAATTTTTACTGCAGTTTCATCCCCTATTCTACCCCTATAGGGGTTAAATTTTGATAAATCCTTCCTCGTTGGATACTTACGTTAAAAGGGACGTGTGTGCAAAATTATGTGCCAGTGCCATTGATTTGAACTATGCGTTGATGAATCAGGCAGTCAGTCAGTAAAAATGTCGGAATTATCGTTACTCCTTACAACCCAGACACCGCGCTTGGACTTCAAAGTAGTTGTGGCACGGCGGCATGCCAGTTTTGTAATGGTTTTGTAGCAGGTGAGGAAATCCGCTATTTTGTGGTTTTTTCAAAACCATTGACGTTTTTTTTTATTTGATGTTATAGAATGTTAGTAGACCATGGTCTGAACAACGTTTGTTCTAGTCTTGTTCTAGCGTTAAAACGATTAAAAAGTCACCGTGTATAACTGGGGGCCTACCACAAGCTCTTAAAACAAGGTTAAAATAACCTTATTTGACTTTTGTCCCTCTTTGACATCCGGCGTCAAAACAAGACAAAACACAAATAAGGTTATTTTAACCTTGTTTTAAGAGCTTGTGGTAGGCCCCCTGAACGAGTTACGACCCGATTTGCAGAGTATTGAAATAGGCGTGTAGAGTACTGCGTAAAATAACTATTTATCTAATTATTATCGTTTTTACTCGGTTGTTTCTCAGACAATAATATAAATTGATACCCGTATAACGATTACGTAGTTACTAACAGCACAACAGTACAGTTGTTTTGCGAATCGTTATCTTTACAGTGTTTTGCACATCGCATCGTGTGTGAGGGAAAGACCGAGTCATAAACTAGTTGATATAGACAAACATTGACACAGGCTTCACTTATGTATGTATAACAATATCTTACGTGGGTAATAATCTACCCGTAGGCCTTGCGTGTGAGATATTTATTGAGATTTATAAAAATGTCTTATGTAGTAGGTAAATACTCCTTGTGTTTGCAGAATTTGGTGAAATAATTAGAATATAGATAAAACCATAGCACGGTGGTAGGGTACTTTGTAGTACCCATCTGGCTGGCTACCACCCTCAAGTTGAAAATCTGTCGCCAAGCACCTATCGGTGTGTTCCGACAGCTGCACTTGAGAGCTGTTCCTTCTAGGCTTTGTGTGCTTACCACCTTCGGCCACATCATCACTTACCATGGTGAGATTGTGGCCAAACACAGGCCTATACATAATAAAAAAAAAAAAAAAACAACTCCATTTTTTTTTATTTTTTTATTTCATAGGATACCTATCCAACAGCTATATTTAAATATACACGCTCAATATACAGATGAATAATGAATCTAGAGCCAATAATAGGATATCACAACATGATAAAATTAATAATAAAAACTTTTTAACAAAAAAATAAACCACCGAAAAAACTGAAAAGCAAAAAATAATTTTGAATATAACTTGAATTTTATAAGGTTTTGCAGTCGGGGACAAACAAATAACCTACGTAGATATGTATTTTTTTTGTAATATTTGTTAAATGTAATGTTTGCCTAAAAATATACGCGTCGACTTGTAAACCTCCTCCGTTTTTTCGTCGGTTAAAAATAATACAGAGCAGAAATTACATGAAGATTTTAAATAAATATACTTAAATACTTAAACATTTAAAAAGAAGTATAGTTCAGTAAGTTGAGTTCGTTTGGTTTTGTGAGATGTGTTGGTGCGTGTAATGTATGATGTGTATGTATGTGTATGATATGTATGTAAATAATGAAACTTTTCTAAATACTTTGTAGTGTTACCATTCCAACCCGTAACTGCAGTTGCAACTATTTCCTTTTACTATCTGCCACTTGTTGAACTCTTCCTCTAGAGAGATCCTCCAAACTATTATATTATTCTAACAATATATTTAACAGTATCCTTCTCAATACAATAGATAGGATCAAGCAAGACTAGATCCAGATTATAGACCCAAGTTTCAAATATGCCGGGGGTTCCATAGGACTTGCTTTAAACCATATTTTCTAATAAACATTATATTCATAATAAAGTTATGATATTTGAACGTTTAAACGTTGATTACCTATTTAAAATTCCGTAGTATTTATCTGACAAGTGACGTATGGTGATCGAAAGAGTGAGACGGAGGACACTATAACACTGATTTAGTTAAAAAGCTATTATGATGGGGTTAAATAATGTACTATTTACTATACCAAATGATGGAACCATGAACGTAAAAAAAGGTGGACGTATTCTCATTAACATAAAACTGTGTCGCTCAAGTCGGCCACTTCGCTGTACGTACAAGCCGGCACGCACACATTAGTTGAGCGCGGGTAAACGGCAACAGAGTCTTTCCCCCGGAATGGCCAACTAATGTGTGTATGTGTGCGTGAGAGGAGGCCGAATCTGTGGACACAGTTTTTCCTGAGAATACGTCCGCCTTTTTTTAACGTCCATGGATGGAACCATGTATGTTAATCCTATAAATAAAGCTTTCATTAAGTCAAGAATTTCACAAAATCTTTTCTGTTTTCACCAGGGGCACAGCAGTAGGAGCTGTGATGATGCTCGGCCGCCTGGGCTCCACTGTCGGAGCCAACGTAGCTGGTCTTCTCCTCGCCAGTGCTTGTACTACTACTTTTTACGGGTTCACGATACTGTTATTCTGTAAGTACCAAAATACATGTTAATTGAGCTCTCTGTTGTGATTTTCCAAGGGAGTACAGCTTGGGGTTTGCCAAGAGATGGAAAGGATGATTTCGAGAAAAAAGTGAATGCCGATGCATGCATGGGCTGAGTGGAAGTTGCATTTATATTCCCAAATTATGGGAAACGGGGCAGGCTGATGATGATCAAACATTTTGTAGTTACGGCATCAAGAATCGACAGGGCCGTCTTAAGCCATGAGCCCTTGGACACACAAAAACTTGGGGCCCCGTTGGAAAGTAAAAAAGTTACTAACAATAAAAAAATACAGCTACGATTTTATATTTTTATTATGGTTAAAATTAAAAATTGATCTAATTGTCCGATAAAATTTTAATTTATAATGTAAATTAAAGTAAGAATTTCTTACTAGATTATCTACCTAAAATAAATAATAATAAAAAAGAAAGAAAGAAAAATAATGAAAGCAAGTATCTTGATCTTGCACACGAGGTTGTCGACATGTGGCCCATTGACACAGCAACCATTGTACCAATAGTCGTTTCCGCCCATGGCCTAGTGGCCAAGAGGCCGCCTTAAGAGGTTCGCATTAGGTGGCTGGATCAAGGGCCAGATTCAGAAGGCAGTGCTCCTGGAAAAGGCACGCATAGTGAGGAAGTTCCTTTCTCTGGAGCCTTAACCACCGGTACCTAGGACCCTGTTCCCGATGCCGGTGGGGATCTGTTTTTTATATTTTTGAATTTTTTTTTTTTATGTGTTAGAGAGTTGTAATTATATGTTTTTTTATATTATTATACATTATTTTATTATTGTTATAATAATAAAAAGCAAGACCTATACATATTGGAAAGGAATAATTGGAATAATAATAATAATAAAACATTGTGTTGTGTAAGCGAATATATTTGACGATAAAAGCAAAGTAGTATCCATAGTTTTTTTCTCTCTGAACCATAAGACAGGAGCCGGAATCAAATTTTTATCGACTTATGACGAGTTTTTTGACATCGTTTACATACATTTCGGTAATGAAATAAGCATCAAGAAACAATTAAGAACTGCGGGGGCTCAGGTAATTTTTTTTAATTTATTTTTTAACTTATAACAATACAAATTGAAAAATACTTACCACGCACACATTCAGCTAGAGACATGAAGATTTTTCGATGAGATCCAAAGCCACACGAAGTGTTTTTCTGCCGAGCTATTTATGAATGACCTATGAAATGCTAAGTTTTAGTTGCTAAAGCCCCCCAGTTAATAGTAATTTGTGCCCGTTATTGACATTGAAAGATAAGGCAAATTTCTCTTTAAAAGTAATTTCGAAAACGTGATGAACGTGACCTCTGGATTTACAAGATCTTATCAGTCAGTGTTCTTTTAAAAATTTCCCATATTATATAAAATATTATTATTTAAAATGTATCAAACATCGTTACAGCATGTAACTGCGTTAGATTGTTTTTTGTTCGTCACAATTTACATAATTAGTTTTACCTCAGAGTATATAAATAATACGTACAAGTTTTACTGAAGGAATTAAGCCAGAGCTTTCAGTTACCAACCTAAAAGCTCCCTTGAGGGTGGTCCCTCAAGTTGAAAATCTGTTACTACGCACCCATTACGGTATTCGCCAAATGGCGAATTCACTATGGCTTCTAAGGCCCTTATTATAGGCACTTATGAACGTTAATAAATTAACTCTTTTATACACTAAACTGAGAAGACCCCGGCAAAAAAAGTTTCATTGCAGTTTTTGTGTGCTTACCACCTTCGACCACGTCATAGATTACCTATAGATAAAAAAATCTATTTAAAGGCAATCTTTATTTATTTTATTTGCATTTATTTGGCACAACAAACAATTAAACTTACGTACTATTACAATGTGACATATTATTTACATCAAAGACTTTTTCGACGAATAAGTCGATCAATAAATTTTTATTGAGAAACATACTCAATTGATTTGCACTATGTATCTGCGTCAGGGTTAAAATGAAAAGCCGTGATACTGCAGCAGCAGATATTGAAGATGATATTGTCTTGGTATTTATTATTATTGTTGCTATCTCAATAATTCGCAAAGGAAGCGCCGGCGGCTGATGTGACGCAATAGTTTTTAGACATTTAACCCCATTTAACCCAATGACAGTACGGTGACGTTATTTACGTAACTATTTAATCAGTATACATGGACGTATAAAAAAATCAAGACGGTGTCGCCTTATACGAAGTAAAGCAACCCAAGTAAGCCGGGCCGCCTCGTAAATACAAGTCATAATAGCTCACACAAACATGTATACCATAGTAAGCGGATTGGTTGTAATTTAGAATTGAGACGTCGACAGTGACAATAAGGCTTATTATCGCTTGAGCTAGTGCTGATTTTACTCACACATACATAGGAAATATGTGTTCACTTAATAGACGGTGCTCCGTCCTGATATTTTTATACGTCCATGTATATTAGCTAAATTATATTTTATTAGTAAGGCCGTTATTTGTTGTTTCTTAATTTAAAACTTCACAGATAATAAAAATGACTTTTAAATATGGGAAATTAATATCTTTTTCAAAAAAGCCGGATTTAGATTGGTTCCTTTTTAGGGTTCCGTAGCCAAATGGCAAAAAACGGAACCCTTATAGATTCGTCATGTCTGTCTGTCTGTCTGTCTGTCTGTCCGTATGTCACAGCCATTTATTTCCGAAACTATAATGTTGAAACTTGGTAAGTAGATGTATTCTGTGAACCGCATTAAGATTTTCACACAAAAATAGAAAAAAAACAATAATTTTTGGGGGTTCCCCATACTTAGAACTGAAACTCAAAATTTTTTTTTTCATCAAACCCGTAAGTTTGGGGTGTCTATGGATAGGTCTTCAAAAATGATATTGAGGTTTCTAATATCATTTTTTTCTAAACTGAATAGTTTTCGCAAGAGACACTTCCAAAGTGGTAAAATGTGTGTCCCCCCCCTGTAACTTCTAAAATAAGAGAATGATAAATCTATAAAAAATATATGAGTTACATTACGGTGGAAACTTCCACCGAAAATTGGTTTGAACGAGATCTAGTAAGTAGATTTTTTTTATTACGTCATAAATTGAAATTAATATCAAATACTCAGGTCTATACTACAATTTACTTATATACCTACAGGTTTGTACGGAACCCTCGGTGCGCGAGTCTGACTCGCACTTGGCCGGTTTTTTTGATAAAAAATACCTTTAGGTTTTTAGGGCCTTTAAATTTTGAAACTTAATAACATAACGGGTATCTAGCTTATATTAAATTGGATGGTGTTTACAAAATTTCATTTTATTCGTTGATATGCAAAACAAGAATACATACTATGTAGTATGTACTTACTTCGTTAATTTTATGGAGCTGGTTGCTTCTTACCCACAAAAAAACTATGCAATAAAAACAGATAAAATCAAATGACAGAAGCTTGTTTTCGGCGCGTTACGTTATCTACACGTGTAAACAAATGACATCGTACATGGTAACAAGTTTATTAAAATAATAATGTAGATAGGTTTATGATTAGTATTATCTAATGTATAATAGGCAGTGTGACGAACACACTTGATCCGACCTGCTCGAGACTTGAGTGGACTGTATATTACAAGTTGAAACCATAAAATGCCGGCTGGACGAAGTCACTAAAGACGCGACCAGATCCGAGCGAAATCCGAAGAGTCAAAGACGGATCAGTGACACGAAAAAAGGAGGGGGGGGGCGAGCACACGGGTGGTGCTGAACAAGAGCGGGGGTATACGGGGGGGGCGCGGGCGCCGTAAAACACGGGGCGCGGGGAGGGGCGCTAAGGGCGCGGGTTGCGGGGCGCGGGGGAACAACGCCGATGGTACCAACGTGAGCACGAGACTCGTGGCTACACGGAGGGCGAAAGGGCGCGGGGGGGGGGGGGGGCGAGGGGCGCGCGACGCGGGGCGCGGTGAAACACGATTGGCGCGCAGCGCGGTGCGCGGGGGGACACGGGGGACCGATGAGGGCGCGGGGGGGGGGGGGGGGCGCGAGGGGCGCGCGACGCGGGCGCGGGGGAACACGGGGGACCGCTAAGGGCGCGGGGCGCCGGGGGGGGGGGCGCGAAGGGCGCGGGGGGGGGGGGGAGACGAGCACTCTCGGCAGGGTACGTGAAGTACCCGGTCGGCGGGGCGCTTGGTTGCCCAGTACTGTTGCTGGTACTCGTTGGGGCTCTTGCCTGCCCGTTGATTCGCTGCAGCAGATCTTCAATCCTCTCAATGAAAACACCAGTTTACTTTCACAATTATTCCTTTATTCCTTATTTCACAATTATTCCTTTTATTCCTTTTCTTTTTCCTTCTTGGTTGTTCTCTCGGAGGTTGCTGCCGTAGGAATGCCATTCCAAGAAAACCGCGTCTATATTTATACCTTTTGGCAATGTACCCTGACCAATCAAATCGCTAGTTTTAATTATTATCGACCAATGAGAGTCGATGGTGTAATCCGAATCACCCTTGACCTTTTCTAGCGGTTTGTTTTCTAGCTATCTCTGTCTATCGGTACTCTAAGCTCTTCTAATGCGTAGTTTGCCTATTTACTGGGTTTTTCTTGGAAATGGTTGTCCTATTACAATGAGAACTTGTTTATCGACTAGGTATTGACATTATATACTTTATACAATAATAATTACCTCGATATTGTTATTACTTTAGGAGTAATAATACAAAATACTGAAACGGCTCACGTCTCGGTAATGCCGCGTTTCAGTGTCTTATTTTTCTAAATAATTTTACACAACAATCTCAAAATCTTTATTTCCTACACATTATTTACCTTAAGACAATTCTATACAATGACAATTAATACTTAAATATGGCAAAATACAATTCATTTAATTTTAAAAAATTCAAACAATGAAAATATGGGACGACATTTAGATCGCGTCGCTAACAGTCTCCCCCGCAGTGCGAAGCACTCCATCCTTGTGAAGCGACGTCGCAGGTACCAGCACGATGATGCGGCGCGTCGGTCGCCGTAGCACGCCTCCCGATGTCCGCACGTCCACGACTCGTACTCTTCCGTCTGGCCCAGGATACGTCTTCATTATCTGCCCACGCGGCCATGTGTTGCAGGGCAGCGTAGCGTCGGTGATCACGACGATGTCTTCTTCTTGGGGGTCTGTTGTATCTCTTCCATTGATTTTTCTTGGCATCAGGGTTGGTAGGTATTCCCTGAGCCATCTCTGCCAGAAGTGGTCTGCCATTCGTTGCGCTGTTCTTCAGTTTGCTCGGCCGACGAGTTCTTGGTTGTTGAACTCGCCTGGCGCCATTATGCCACAGGAACCACCGATGAGGAAGTGGTTCGGGGTTAGGCTTTCTTCTTCGCTCGGGTTCGCGCTTACTGTGATCATGGAACTGGTGCTGAGTGAGTACGCCAGTTCCAAGTGGACAGCCCTTGTTGTGAGACATGTGAACAGGGCTCCCCAGCGCTTCTTGACTCTTCTCCCGGTGGTGACTTGCAACGGCCCGAGGTAGTCCACAGCCGCGCACGTGAAACGGATGCTGGTGATGATGAAGGCGCTCGACTGGAAGATCTCCTGTAGGTGGGGTCTGGGGTATGCTCTTCTTGACTCTGCACCATTGACATTCGTGGATGATCTTCTTGATTGTCGCTCGTAGACCCAGGATCCAATATTTCTGCCGGATCTTCTTCATCACCGTAGCTGTGTTCGCATGGAGAAACTTCTTGTGGTAGTGTTCGATGAGAAGCCTGGTGATCTTGTGTCTTCCATCTAACACCGCAGGATTCGTCTTTCTTGTCACTGTATCAATTTTTCTTGCGCGACTTCTCAGCTTGACTACACCCTGGTTGCTCAAGTACACGTCGATCTTCTTCAATCGGCTTGATTTCTTCATCGATTTTTCATTCTTCAGGCAGTCGATTTCATTGAAGAAGCTTTCTTCTTGACATCTTTTTATTAAGGCTTCTTCAGCTTTCTTCAAGTGGACATCTTCTAGTTGAATGAAATTCTTCTTGACCTCTTCATTATGTGACTGGGTTGTCCCTGGCCGCTTCTTCTGAAGACGCTTCTGTGGCCTTAAATCCTCTTCTTTCTTGCGCGCGACGCTGACATGCTTCTTGGCCTCGACTCTTATCTTCAGGAGATCGACGAATTGGAAGACACGTGCCATAGTTCTGAGAAGACGAGGCCAGGTGGAGAAGTTCTCCGGGGTTGGCGGTCTTTCTTCAGTAGCCCTTGCTGTGGCGATTTTCTGGGTGTTTCTTTCTTCACCGGTGTCTGGTTCTTCCAAATCGAACCTTCTGGTTGGCCAATCTTCTTCACTTTGTTGCAGGAAGTCGGGACCGTTGAACCATCTCGAAGTATGGTCGAACTCCCTTGGCACTCCCCGCGTGGCGTCGTCGGCAGGATTTTCCTTGTTGGGGACCCATCTCCAGTCTTGAGGTTTCGTAAGCTCTTCTAGGATTTCTTCATCCCAACCAATCTCCGTTCGCCAGATGTCCTGGACGAGCTTCTTTCCTTGAATGTGGATTGGTGTGGCGAATCCCATTTGGTCAAATGTTGACATCACTGCGCTAGTTACTTCTCTCTTCGTAGGAACTTTCTTGCCGCTGATCAGATCTTCTGATGTATTGCGTAGTCCTACGTTGAATGCCAGTGAATCTTCTTTGATCAGCCATCTGAGCCCAAGTGTTTTCTCCTCTGTAGGGACGTATTTCAAGTCCGGAGGTCTTGTCAGCTCTTTGACTTCTGCAAGTCTGCTGTGGTTGACGATCTGAGCTGGAGTCTTTGCGTTGCACCCGTGAAGAACCCAACCAAGACTTGTGAGGGAGGCTACTGGATCCGATGACCCGCCTTTCTTCAGCCTTCTCGAAATTATCAACCCCCAGTTGTCTTGCCCGATCAACAGCTGTGGCTCTTCTTTTTCATAAACGAGTTGATCTTCGATTCTTATTAGGTGCTTGCATCCGCTGACAAGTTCCTTGTTGACTCCTTGTTTTGACAGCTTCAGATTGTCAATTGTCCTGACTTCAATTGGTCGCTTTTCTCTTCGATGGACTCCCCTTATCTTCAGTTGAAGTCGCTGAGAATTGCTCTTCCTTATGCCTTGACCCCCAACTGTCTCGATTGTGATTGCCTCTTCTTTGCTCTTTGCTCCGATCTCATCGGCGATGGCAGAGTCCAGCAACGTCACAGTCGAGCCCTCGTCCAGTAAAGCAAGTACGCGCTTGGAACCCTTCGGTCCGTACAGATCCACTGGCAGCATCTTTAGATAGGCTTGGCCTTCGGTTGCAGTGGTGTGTACGGAGGATATCTTGCTTTTGGGATCATCTTCATGGACAGCGTTGCATTGGGGTTTGGCTTCAGCTGACGGAAGCGGTCTTTCAGAATGCAGGATAACATGATGCCATCTATTGCACTTCTTGCAGGTTGGGGCCTTGCAGTTCATTCTTGAATGTCGGAATCGTAGACATTTGAAACAAATCTTCGCCTGCTTGGCCATTTCCCACTTGGCATCGATGTTAGCCGTCTTGAATTTTGGACATTCATAAATCCAATGTTCTTCTTGGCATTCGGGACATATTTTCTTATTCTCTTGATATGTTTCACCTTCTTGTGCAGTATGAATGGCTCTTCTTGGTTCGCTCCATCGTTGCCCCCGAGGCGCTTCGGCCGGGGCAAACTGCTGACGGGTTTTCTTCGCTTCTGGTAACACTTCAGGTGAAGCGAAGTCCCCACACATGTCAGCTTCTATTTCCAAGAAGTCGTCGATAAGAATCAGTTCCATTTGTTCTTCATCACGACGACTCCGATGATAGGCGTACCATCTGTATTTCATCTGCGGTGGCATCTTTTCAATGATGACCTTCATGGTTTCTGGTGAACTCAGGTACTGTGGTTTACCAAGTGCCTTGATAGTTGCAACTGCATTCTTCACTTTGCTTGCGAAGATGCAGACTTCATTCGGGTTCTCGTTCACTCTCGAGATGTTCTTCAGCTTCTCGAGTTCTGAAAGTGCCAATGCTCCGGGTCTTCCAAAGCGCGCTTCTAGTCCTTTCAGAACTTCGGTTGGCTCCTCTGCTGTGAACAGTAGGCTCTTCACTGCCTCTCTCGCCCTTCCTTGCAGTGAACGCCTTAAACGAGCCAGGTTCTGCGCGTGAGTGAACGTCGGTGCTGTGTCTTCAAAGGTTCTCTTGAAGGCAAGCCATTCCTCACTGGAACCGTTGAAATTCGGAAGCTCGATCATATGCTTCGGCATTCCGGACGTTGAGCTCTTCTCAGTGAGCTTGGAAATCGCCATGGCCAGCTCTTGAAAGTCACTCTTCTTTTCTTGAGCTGGTGCTTTAACTGATTGCTGGTTGGACTGGTTGAGCCACTGTTCAACGTGGTGCGAGCGGTCAGCTTCATCGACTGCTTCATCTTCCTCATCAGACTCCAACTGCATCATTTCCAATTCGACCAAGGCCAACTTCGACCTGGCTTCGGCGATATCTAATTCTCTTTTCGCAACTACTATACGAGCTTCGGTTTCGGCTCGACGCTTCGATGACCGGACCGAGCGAGTATCCATTCCCCTCGATGATTCGTTGATCTTCAATCGGCGCAATGCCTGACTCGGTATTGCGGGCGCTTTAAACACTTCTGCGTCCGTGGTGCGCCGACTTCCAGTTGCTTCATGCGTAGAGTCCCCGGTGCGCGCAGCGTCACTTCTTGTGGTGCGAGCGGCGGCGGCGGCTGCTGCATCGGCGGTATGATCGCCTTCGGAATGCGCAGGGCTACCTTCTAGACCGTCGGGGCGCGGGGGGCTATTCTTCGTTAGAGTAGCTTGGCTCTCCGCCGAACTGGACGATTCAACTGCTGTGTACATACTCCAATCTGATGACAACGGTGTCTCTTCAGTCGCTTGTGACCTTGTAGATCTGGTTCTCGGCACGCGTGACATCTTCAACTCCAGATCCGGCTCGAAGGACCAAAAAATGTGACGAACACACTTGATCCGACCTGCTCGAGACTTGAGTGGACTGTATATTACAAGTTGAAACCATAAAATGCCGGCTGGACGAAGTCACTAAAGACGCGACCAGATCCGAGCGAAATCCGAAGAGTCAAAGACGGATCAGTGACACGAAAAAAGGAGGGGGGGGGCGAGCACACGGGTGGTGCTGAACAAGAGCGGCGGTATACGGGGGGGGCGCGGGCGCCGTAAAACACGGGGCGCGGGGAGGGGCGCTAAGGGCGCGGGTTGCGGGGCGCGGGGGAACAACGCCGATGGTACCAACGTGAGCACGAGACTCGTGGCTACACGGAGGGCGAAAGGGCGCGGGGGGGGGGGGGGGGGCGAGGGGCGCGCGACGCGGGGCGCGGTGAAACACGATTGGCGCGCAGCGCGGTGCGCGGGGGGACACGGGGGACCGATGAGGGCGCGGGGGGGGGGGGGGGGGCGCGAGGGGCGCGCGACGCGGGCGCGGGGGAACACGGGGGACCGCTAAGGGCGCGGGGCGCCGGGGGGGGGGGGCGCGAAGGGCGCGGGGGGGGGGGGGGAGACGAGCACTCTCGGCAGGGTACGTGAAGTACCCGGTCGGCGGGGCGCTTGGTTGCCCAGTACTGTTGCTGGTACTCGTTGGGGCTCTTGCCTGCCCGTTGATTCGCTGCAGCAGATCTTCAATCCTCTCAATGAAAACACCAGTTTACTTTCACAATTATTCCTTTATTCCTTATTTCACAATTATTCCTTTTATTCCTTTTCTTTTTCCTTCTTGGTTGTTCTCTCGGAGGTTGCTGCCGTAGGAATGCCATTCCAAGAAAACCGCGTCTATATTTATACCTTTTGGCAATGTACCCTGACCAATCAAATCGCTAGTTTTAATTATTATCGACCAATGAGAGTCGATGGTGTAATCCGAATCACCCTTGACCTTTTCTAGCGGTTTGTTTTCTAGCTATCTCTGTCTATCGGTACTCTAAGCTCTTCTAATGCGTAGTTTGCCTATTTACTGGGTTTTTCTTGGAAATGGTTGTCCTATTACAATGAGAACTTGTTTATCGACTAGGTATTGACATTATATACTTTATACAATAATAATTACCTCGATATTGTTATTACTTTAGGAGTAATAATACAAAATACTGAAACGGCTCACGTCTCGGTAATGCCGCGTTTCAGTGTCTTATTTTTCTAAATAATTTTACACAACAATCTCAAAATCTTTATTTCCTACACATTATTTACCTTAAGACAATTCTATACAATGACAATTAATACTTAAATATGGCAAAATACAATTCATTTAATTTTAAAAAATTCAAACAATGAAAATATGGGACGACATTTAGATCGCGTCGCTAACAGGCAGAGGTGATGTGATTGTTAAAATTAGCACCTATCTGTAGAACAATATCTTTTGCTGGTTTTTTATCGGTATATCTTTGATCCATTGTTTTCTTCATTTGAAGTCATAAGGAAAATTCTCCAAATATACTTATCAAACTTGAGCTTTCTTGATTTTGCTCTACATAGTGAGTTTGGTAACACAACTTTGATTTTTGCAACAGCAATAGAGTCATTAGGAAGGTTCTCGAGTGGCGACCACGTACTGGAAAGCGCCGTGTGGGACGACCTCCCACCAGATGGACCGATGACTTGGTCAGAGTCGCTGCGCTGGGCTCCGTTGGATGCAAGCGGCCCAAAACCGTTCCATCATCATCAGCCTATAATGTCCCACTGCTGAGCACAGGCCTCCTTTCACAAATGACCACTGCGGATCGGTGGAGGTAGGCCAGTGGTCAACCTACTGTTGGAGTTTTCAAAATGATAGCCGGGACCATCGGCTGTACACACGGCTACAGATCAAGCTATACATATCTAGTATAAGCTGACCTCCCATTGTAGGGAAATCCTATACAATGCGAGATCAGCTTATACTGTATAGCTTGATCTGTAGCCGTGTGTACGTGTCTTCTGAAGCCAGGAAAATGCTCGAGTTGCAAATGTTGAAACGGGTAATCCAGCAATATCACGAGCGCTTCAACTACAGCCTAGTGCCAACCTCACCTACCTACTTTTCCATCAAATAGTTTTGTTATCACAATATTTCGATCTCCAGTAAAAGGCACGTAAAGGTTTACCGTCACGTAATGCTTTAGTCGCATTTCCAGCATAACCTCTAATTATGAATACTCCACCGATATAATAAAGTATTTAATGTTCTAACACCATCATGTAACTTTGTTGGTTATTATTAGTTTCAAGTTGATAGAAATACCTACTACGATATGCTGTTTTTTTTTATACAACTAAGGTGGCAAACAAGCATACGGCCCGCCTGATGGTAAGCGGTTACCGTTGCCTATGGACGCTAGCAACACCAGGGGTATCACTCGCGCGTTGCCGACCCTGAATGTCTGTCTGTACTGTGTTAATACCTGTATGTCGATCGTCGGAAGGTTTCGCTGAAAACCAGCGTTGTGGCGCTTGTTGCGTGCTTTTTACGACAATATTTACTTTGTTATATACTATACCATTTCTTGTATTACCTACGTGTTTATTTATTTATTCAGAATAAAAACACATTTTACAATAAAATATAAAACATAACAACTGCATTAGTTAAAAACTGAGTCGCACAACAGAGCAACAATATTAGATCAGAGGTTCCGAATGATAAACGTAACAATAATTATAAAAAAAAACTATTCTAAATGTGTGTGTTTAAATAAATTATTCTTATTCTTATATTGAAAGTTGTTCCAATGTCAATGATGCACTCTTTCCCCCTTATTCATAATGAAGTTATCAAACGTTGATTAGCTAAAATTCTGAAGTCTTTATCTGACACGTGACATTTGGTGATCGAAAGAGTGAGACGGAGGACACTATTACACTGATTTAGTTAAAAAGCGATTATGAATATGGGTATGTTTATATCCTCGTGGTCAGCCAGCCTCAACTGACCTTTCAATCAACCTTTGATTAACTTACCTTTTTCTTTTCTTTCAGTATGCGCAGCTCTCTGCTTTCTGCTACCGGGGGACCAGCCTGCATCAAGTACTGAAAATTTGAGTGATAGTTAGCTGATAGAATACTCCTCACTGTTTTTGTTTATAATTTTTAAGAATAATAACATTTTTATAATCATGTTTCTTTTTATTTCGATTTTTTAGGCACAGCCCAGAAAATAAGGGTAGAAGATGTAGCACTAATACCAACGACTAATCACATAAATAAAATTGTGCATGAAAAATTTGTTACACAGAATACACAGAGTAAAATATCACAAATAAAGTCGTATTAGCAAATCTACCAGTATCTTCAGAAATGCGCCGGTGACATGAATCGGCAAAAACAATGAAATATAAATAAGCATTGTATTTAATTATTTAGGATAAAGGAAACAAACTGCGATGACACAGCTAAGCGGAAATTGGATCGTCATTTCGGAGTTCCCATGGCCACCTTTCGGCTCCTATCATCAGATCAGCTCCTTGTCACAATAATATTGCAATGTTATCCGATTTACGAAATTCAGCTCTATTGGAACCGGAAGTGGGTCAAATTTAACTAGCAAGATTTGATTACAGACACACCGGGAGAGGTAAAACTAAGTAAAAGCTTTCTTTAGATGAATATACAGCTTCCATTCCGAGAGATCGAATTTTTACAGGCGAAAAATAATCCTATTGTAATCTATCTATGTGCCAAATTAACAAGAGCACAACAAGCCATGGAGTGACGCATGTCTTTAATCATTGTTTCCGAAGGAGCAGTAATATGGGACACTACATATTGGTTCAAAACGAAGATAAGTGCGCAACCAACAATTATTTTAAACTAGCTGTCCCCCGTGGTTTCAACCGCGTTCCCAGGATAAAAAAATTGCCTATCCTTCCCCATACCATAGGCTATCTGCATGCCAAATTTCATGACGATCCGTTGAGTAGTTGAGGCGTGAAGGCGTAACTCACTTTCGCATTTATAATATTAGTTATGATAGTTAGGATTAGGATTATGTTAGGCGCAATGGTAGTGATGTTGAAAGATGTGGCGAAAATAGTGGGTTCACATCCTGATATGAGCATAAGCTTTCGATGAAGGAAATCGTGAGGAAACCATAGCACGGTGTTTGGGTACTTAGTACCCATCTTGAAAATCTGTCGGCGATCACTTACTAGTGTGAACCGACAGCTGCACATTATACAGCCAGTTCCTTTAGGTTTTGGGTATGATCTTCAGCCTCATCGTCACTTTTATAGCAGCCCTTCATGTCCCTACCACTGCTGCTCCTCTCACAAATAAGGAAAAGGGAATATTCCACCACGCGTGCCCACTACGGATTGGCGGACGTAGTGGTCAACCTACTGTGTTTTCAAGCCGCATAGGAGGCCTCCAACTAGCTTAACGACTACCACAATTAAGTAATCACTGAGATCAAATTCTAAAGCTTGACTTCAAGAGGTCGAGATTGAGATTGACGTCAAGTAGAAAAGCGATGATTGGTCTATGGTGGTGAGTTACTCTGCCTAGAAAGGTATAAGTCAGTCTTTATGTTTTTTTGAACATGTTAAGCAATCATAAAGATAAGTTACATAACTTTTCCATTAATATTGTTATTCATAATAGGTAAGTATTATGTAGGTAAATCCGACATTATCTGAGTAGATAATTTTTAATAACCTTTTGTAGTTTTATGGATTGAAGAAACATATATGGGCCGGAATTAGAATAGGGTAGATTATGATAGATATAATATGAATAATTCCGTTTATAATGTCCATCTTTGGAATTATGTCTCCAAACCATCTCCAAACGAAACAACTGGAGGAACGCAGAGCATAAAAGTCTCAAGTTTCTGTGGAAGGGACCAAAAAGCACGGCCATCTTTTCAGGGGACGCCACAGTCAACAGGCCGGATGACTGTCTTAGGAACACTGGTACAAAGTGGTGCACATATGTGAACTGTTTCACTGAAAATGCTAGAAATAGCACAGCATTGGGAAAAATAACAACACCTTACAAAGGATGTATCACATTTCTGATCACTGTACTACCCGTGCGCGATCAGTTGAGCCCCTAGTGGAATGCGACTCCCTCGCCTGCTTCCCCTACACTTCTCTAATGGTGCCCGAATTTTACTTATAGCATGAAGCAATAATTCCACTACACGTACAATACGAGAAAAATGCTTCATGACGTGTAGCTTTAAGCAAGCAACTAAAACGTCACCGCGCCAGGTGTCAACTTATCGCACACGGGTAATAAGTATGTTTTTTTTTTTTTTTTTTTTTTTATACCACTTAGGTGGCAAACAGGCATACGGCCCGCCTGATGGTAAGCGGTTACCGTAGCCTATGGACGCTTGCAACACCAGGGGTATCACGCGCGCGTTGCCGACCCTGCAGAAATCTCTTCACACCCCTTTTGAAGAACCCCATGCTGTACTCCATTGGGAAAACCACGGCGGGGAGCTCATTCCACAGTCTGAGCGTCCGCGGAAGGAAGCTCCTTTGAGCCCGCACAGTACGAAACAATTCAGGTTTCAATATGTGAGGATGGACTCCCCGTCGATGGCGAGAGTTGCGATGGTAGAAAGTAGCCGTGGGCATCATCTTAAACAATTCTTCAGAACACCGTCCGTTGTACAAGCGGTAGAACACACATAAGGAGGCAAAGTCTCTCCTCAGACTGAGGGGCTCTAAACAGCTTGTGAGCTCGGGATCGTCGACAATTCTTATGGCACGTCGTTGAACCGAGTCTAAAGGATCAAGCTGGTATCCAGGTGCCCCCGCCCATAGATGACAGCAGTACTCCATATGAGGCCGGACTTGCGACTTGTAAAGTTGCAGCCTTTGCCCCGATGTGAAGTACTGCCTCGCTCTGTTGAGCACTCCGAGCTTTTTGGATGCCAGCTTAACCTTGCCTTCTAAGTGACTTCGGAACAAAACGTCGCTAGAAATGTCGACGCCAAGGATCCCGATGCTTTTGCTGATGTTCAAGGACGTGTTCTGGAACTGTGGAGCCACAGCAAATGGGGTTTTCTTAGCGGTGAACGCGCAGGCTTGAGTCTTGGTAGGGTTGAAATGGACTAGGTTTAGTCGACCCCAATCGGAGACACTAGTTAGTGTACTCTCGATTTCAGACACCAGCCGTTCGCGGCTTTCCTCAACCTCGGAACGAGGGATATTTGCACGGCCCGTATAATGGGTGTCCCCTGTACTGTCGTCCGCATAGCAATGAATGCCGTCAATAGACAGCATATCATTGATATGCAGTAGGAACAGTGTTGGGGACAGCACAGAGCCTTGCGGAACGCCAGCATTTATGTCCATGCTATCGGAGCAGCTACCGTCGACGACGGCTCTTATGCATCTGCTGGACAGAAAGCTGGCAATCCATTTGCACAATCCCTCGGGAAGCCCGTATGATGGTAACTTCGTTAGAAGACCCCTGTGCCAGACCCGATCGAACGCCTTCGCCACATCTAGGCTCACTGCCAATGCCTCACCTTGACTCTCGATGGCGAGTGACCAACGGTGCGTGAGATACACAAGGAGGTCACCAGCTGAGCGACTGTGGCGAAAGCCATACTGTCGGTCGCTCAACAAATCGTGATCCTCCAGGAATCTCAAAAGCTGCGTGTTGATCACTCGCTCCATGACTTTGGAGAGAAGGGAGGTGATGGCGATAGGCCTGTAATTCGTCGGGTCTGATCTGTCACCCTTTTTGGGCACTGGGTGCACATGGGCAGTCTTCCACAAAGACGGGACTTCCTTTTTGGTGTAGGAAAGCGCGAAAAGACGCGTCAGTACTGGACACAACTCAGGAGCACACCGCTTCAGCACCACTGCCGGAATGCCGTCTGGCCCACTCGACTTATGGATGTCCAGAGAAAGCAATTCCCGCCGGACCTCCCGTTGGGTAATGCTTATCTCCGGCATGGAGCTGTCACACCGCGGAATGGTAGGCGGTGTAGCGCCCATATCATCCAAAGTCGAGTTCGAGGCAAAGATAGAGCCTAAAAGGTCAGCCTTCTCTTTAGCACTATGGGCCAAGTTCCCGTCCGGCTTACGTAGTGGTGGCAAGGACGACTGGCAAAAGTTTCCCTCAGCAGCTTTGGCAAGAGACCAGAAAGCGCGACTCCCAGAGGGAAGGCTAGTCAGCCTCTCACCAAACCTGCCGACGAAATCGTACTTAGCCCTGGCAATCATACGCTTACTGAACCTCGAGGCAGCGTTAAATTTGCGTTTCGCATCAGAGATGTTAGGGTCCTGATTAGTTTGGGCCGTGGTCCAAGCCTCATACAAGGTCTGCTTATTTTGTCTAGCATCCTTGCAGGGCCGATTAAACCACGGTCGCTTCTTCACCCCTGCAGCCACTAGCGGGTTTGGGATATAACATTCCATTCCCGCCAGTATCGCCTCAGCGACGGCAGCTGCACAGGTGTCAGGATCATCTGATGCGAAGCAGAGCTGCCTCCACGGGTACGATGCGAAGAATTCACGCAATCCATCCCAGTCTGCTGACTTATAGTGCCACACGCGTCGACGCCCGGGTGACCGGATCAAATTGGTCGACGCACAAGGCACATGTGTCCGGACGAGACAGTGGTCCGATGAGCCGAGTGGCGCATCCACTATCACTGTATATCTGTCCGGTCGCGTAGTCAGCAGAAGGTCCAGTAAGGAACTAGTATGGCTCTCAATATCTGGGATTCTCGTAGGAGAAACAACCAGTTGTGAGAAGCCATAGGCCAGGGCAAAGTCGTGAGCAGTCCTACCCGCGAAGTCAGTGGATCGAGAACTAAGCCACTCAACGTGGTGAGCGTTGAAGTCTCCTAATATCACTAACTCCGCGGAGGGGTACTGCTCCAGTACTTTGTCAGTCGTGAACGTTTGTTTTGGTATGTTTCAATAATTCATTAAAATAAGATATTCCTAAATAAAAAGCTTATACCCATCTTATACCTATAGGATGGCAAGGAATGAACGCGGAGCGGAAATCTTATCCGAGATCGGCATAGTTATCTGCACTACAATATCACAGAAAGCGAATCTATTGTACATACAGAGGATCAGAACCTACATTAAAACCAACAATAACTAAATTGACCTACCGATAATAATAAATCACTTTCACACATTTACTAACATTCGTGCATTAACTTTGAACGATTCTAAGAAATCTTTATTGCCGTGCTCATAAAACGAACAAAAGTGATCATATAATACAAAATCTGTCAATAAAACCTACTTTAGTGTCTACAATGCAAAATAAAGGTGCATCCATAAAGTTAGGATTTCGCTACGCTGCATCTTATATCAGACATCATCTCGACACTTCCAAAAATACACCGCATACTAGCAGATCAGTGACGTACGTGCCAGTGACGCGACGATGATGAAAAAACCGACAGTATTTTCAAATACATACATAAATTAGTAAACGATACTTAGACACAGGATCGTATTTATGATAATAAACAACTTTCCCAAAGAACCGTTTTTTTATTTACTCAGTAAATGAGCCATTAATATTTAGTACCTAACATGAATAAGAATACACAATCAGCTTTATTTAATTTAGTTATTAATCCCAATTTTTTTTTTATACCACTTAGGTGGCAAACAAGCATACGGCCCGCCTGATGGTAAGCGGTTACCGTAGCCTATGGACGCTTGCAACACCAGGGGTATCACGCGCGCGTTGCTGACCCTGCAGAAATCTCTTCACACCCCTTTTGAAGAACCCCATGCTGTACTCCATTGGGAAAACCACGGCGGGGAGCTCATTCCACAGTCTGAGCGTCCGCGGAAGGAAGCTCTTTTGAGCCCGCACAGTACGAAAAATTCAGGTTTCAATATGTGAGGATTGACTCCTCGTCGATGGCGAGAGTTGCGATGGTAGAAAGTAAAAGTGGGCATCACCATAAACAATTCTACAGAACACCGTCCGTTGTACATGTATTTGTTTCTTTGGAAAATTTGTTTGTTATCATGAGTACAATAATGTGTCTAAGTATCGTTTACTAATTATCAGTCACCCTATCTTTATAGAGGACGTTTTTTCTTGTATGTAAGTATCTCCTTAAATACTTAATCACCCAAAGTTTAGCACACAATAAGATTGCAGCTGATGCAATATTAATTATTTCGCACCATGAAACTCGGAATTGAGTTATTCTTGTTATGAATTGTTAATTATTCTTTTACCATGGAACTCGGAATTGAGTTATTCTTGTTATGAATTGGTTCACTGTAGCCCTGGGATAATGACCTAGGTGGTGGCTGGATGTACAACCTGGATTTACAAGCTAATTATTCACAATTAATTTTTAAATTATCCACAATGTCTAAACAATTGACAGGCCAGTTGGCGCAGTTGGTTAAGATTCACCTTACGCGCCGCAGGTCGTGGGTTCGATTCCCACACAGGACATGCATTTGTGTGCATGAACATGTCTGTATGTCCTGAGTCTGGGTGTAATTATGTATATTAAGTATTTATTTACAAACAAAAAAGTAGTATATGTATTATATCTGGTTTCCATAGTACAAGCTCTGCTTAGTATGGGATCAGTCAGATGACAGTGGGTGAGGAATGTCCCAGGATATATGCAATATATATGCAATTTTACTTGTATTTACAGGCTGATAGTAATAAGCCTGTGAATCCACGATCTATTTCCTGTAACCCCCTTACTCATAAAGCGCTATTTAACTAATATACTGATTAAATGGTCACGTAAATAATGTCACATTATTTGACAATGACAATAGAGTGACGTTATTTACGTGACCCTTTAAACAGTATATTAGTTAATTGAGTAAGGGGGTAAATCTATAAGTTAGTATGAACTGAGTTATTGACAATTACCATATTTAAACAGTGTATTGGTGGCGTTTTTATGAGTAAGTGGTAAATAAATAAATATATATGCTTACTATATTCTTCTCTTTTTTCTTGTTTTTACTAATTTGTATGCTTAATTGAGGATATCTTGTTTAGCTGTTATAATAAGCTAATTTATTTTGTAACTATAATATACACTGTAATGCTGTTCGATCTCTTAAAAAAAAATTAAAAAAAAAAAAAAAACGGCGGTTCATTTTAATTGTTTTATCATGGAAAGGAGCAAGGTGACAATAGAGTATTGATCATTGTTTTTTATTATGAACTACAATTTCCTTATGAACACATAGACTAGCGTAAGTTTAACTGGCTTGCTTTTTAGAATCACGTTATATTATGAGGAGACGTCAGCAGTCTAGCCTAAGGGTCTGTTTACACAGACCGGCTCGTAAAGAGAGCATATTTGGATACGCGTTTAAAAATAGAGTTTAGGATCATTGAAATAAGGTTAATTTTTATTGCGCTGGATTTATTAAATAATTATCCTGGGACATTCCTCACACACGGTCATGGATCCCAAACTAAGCACTTGTACTATGGAAACCAGTTAACTGATATAATACATACTTATACTACTTTTTTTTTTCAAATACATACAGTACCCAGACTCTTGCATGTCCTGTGTGGGAATCGAACCCACTACCAGCGGCGCGATAGGTGGAATCAAAAAAACCTAATTTGGTTAATTATTTATATTTTATTATTTTCTATATTTTTAGATATCATTTTAATTAATTTAAATATCCGAATTTACAGAATAATTAATTATTTTCATATATTTTTAGTATTTAGATTAAATGCTCAAAGTTTTTAGTAATCATAAAATCCATTGAGGAGAGAATCCGCTGTGAATAAAAAAAGCCCTTTTTCAGAAACCACTTTTGAGGACTTTGAAACCCTATGCAAATATCATAGATAAATTATTTTTAATAACAGATGGTTCTAATAAGTAAATATTATAATTTTTATTTCGTTTATCGGGAACACATTTTTTTTCATGCATGAACTTAGATAAACTCAGTTTTATTATTTAGCAACCGACCTCAGAGTTCACAAATTCAGCCCTGCGATCTCCCGCGACTTCTTATCTCTGTAAACAGACTGATGTCTTGATATTACAGATATAATCACTGTTTGCACTCCAAATTAATCAGTACTAGTTTGTTCAGTGCTGTAGTAGGCGCAGGTTCGGTGACAGCACATCATTCTTACAGCGGATTTTATTGACAAATTTCGATTTCTAAAAGTAAGTAGACCATAGTGCAATTTTTTTTTAAATAAAATGGTATTAAGTGCCAAAAACTACTACTAGCCATATGGTGAATAAAAAATGGCTTACTTAATTTTTACGTTGAAGGATCAAAGGTTGAAGGATTTCCTTTTAATTTTAAATAAAACATATAATTAATAATTCTCTTTTCGAAATTAACTAATTCCATTCGTATTATAATGTTACAAAGTTTTGGAGAATCAGTAATATTTTTTTATTAGGGCCTAAATTAAATATGCTTTGACATTGGCTTTATTTAAATTTGAATTTAGAATTGTTTTCTTTGTATTATTTTAAAAATACCATCGTTTAAAAATATGCAAACTATCTCGCCTACCATATAATCATGTACCGATAGTTGTAAATAATAATCATAGCAGTTTAGCACCTAGCCGAGTGAGTTATGTGGAGTTCTTGACTGCGGTCAGGTTTCATGACGGTAACCACTTGGCATCGAACAATTAACCCAAAGAACCGTAATGACGTCGGTTTGCTTGCAATCTATTCCGCCATTTTGCCCCCATCGACAATGCGCTCTGATTGGCTAAGACAAGGGCACATGCGCTCTGATTGGCCAAGTCAAGAACACACGATGCAATGATTGGTCCTTACTGTTCAAAATCAGTGACAAATCACTGATTAGTTTCGGAATCGGATTTCTCGGTATTACTACTCTTACTCTAAGGGATTGTTCCTCGATGCCACTTGGTAACCACGAACCAAGTCTGTGCTATCCAATCATCATTCTATTGTCATTCGCTATTCAAATTATTGAAATATCGTTCTTATATTGAATTAGTTATTTTAATAGGTGTCGATTTAATTAAATTACTGGCACTCTCTTGAATGCGTTTTTTTATCAATCTCTTGTTCTTCTTGTTGTTTGTTGTTGATTCTTTAATTTTTTTCTTTGGTTGTATGGTTTGAATCCAGGGCCACACATAATAGCTTCGACCATTGTCACGACATTTCACGTCACTACAGCTATAACATTATTATTTCTGAAACCTATTATTAGTAATTTGATGTTATCATCTGCTCTATTATTATTTATAGATTTTCCATAGAAATAAATATACCTAGAAAGAACGTCGCCATACTACACGAATATATAAAACAGGCTAACTTTTATAGGCTGCTGCGCGTAACAGCTACGTTTTACGCTCCCTCTGCGTCATTCTACTTGTCATAGTGACGTACATAATGATAGCAGTTGTTGAAATATTCCAATTACAATCGGGAGAAATTGAAATAATAAACATTATTTTGCAATTTTACTTATTTTTATTTGATTTAGCCCCTAACAGTTAGAGGCTATTTTTATCGACGCGTGCACAGCTTCGACACTCAATCTGGATGTATCCTTAATCAAAGAGATTTTCTTATTTTTAATGACATTAGTACTGACTTTTTACACGATTGTTGATAAATAATTATCGAATGGATCCTAATTATATGTATCCTTACTATCCTTATCCTATTAACGCTAAATGTTGTATGTATGGATATTTGTAACTCTTTCATGCAAAAACTATTGAACGGATTTGGATGAAAGAATCAAGGCAAAATTTATACAAAAAAATACAGATTTTTAGAGACGTTAGCACAGATTACAATACGTTAGAATGAAGTTATAATTGATCCTTGGTGCCTAAATATTTTTAGAACCCCGGGATAAAAATGCGAATTTCTATGGCATGCCGGCGAATGGCGACTATCCGCGACCAAAACCGTTATGTTGTTTTTATGTTTATTCAGTTCTGGCCGTGATAAGGCACTTATGAAAATTATATGTACCTAGTTGACTCTACCACCGGCTCGGAATACACTTTAACTGAGCATTTTTAGTACATAATAATTGACTAGCTGTCCCCCGCAGTTTCACCCACATTCCCGTAATTAAAAGCCTATGTCCTTCTCCATACCATAGACTATGTGCAGGGCAAATTTCATCGTGATTGGTTGAGTAGTACAGGCGTGAAAGCGTACCAAACAAACAAACTCACATTTATAAACAAGCAATATAAAAAATTAGAAGGAAGTAAGGATAAACAAATTCATAGTTACTCGATGACCAGTCAATAAATAACTAGTACAATGACTCAATGATAAATCACTATGCTGTTTGCATTGACTGGGAGCACTGTGTTTGACGAAGCGCTTTGATATACTGCTTCCCTCAAATAAGGTCAGTAAATTCAAATCAAATCAAGAAGTCATTTATTCAGTTTAGGCGGTAAGGCACTTATGAACGTTAAGTTGTTATGGTGCGTCCATGCTTGGCGAACGGAGCACGAGCCGAGCCACGAACGAGCACGATTCGCGTTGCGTGGACGGGCTTGCGAGCCTGCTTGCGAAGGAGCGCGATTGTCAGTTTTTTCACGAACAAAAGGATTAACATTATGGTGCGTCCATGCTACGCGAATCGAGCACGAGCTGAGCCTCGAACGAACAGGATTCGTACGCTACTCGCGATTTCAAGCGTGGAAGTGCTTAACGAGCCTTCAACGAGCCTACAACGAGCGCGATGCGAATCCCTATGTTCGTGAAAAAACTGACAATCGGGCGGAGCGCAGTCGAGCACCCTACGAATGCTCGTTCGAGGCACGCAAGCCCGCCCACGCTACGCGGATCGTACTCGTAGTGTGCTCGTTCGTGGCTCGGCTCGTGCTCGATTCGCCAAGCATGGACGCACCATTACATTTAGTTGAATTTACCACCGCGCCGGTTCGCACTTTTATCATCAACTTTTATATTAATTCAACTACAAGTCAAACTAACATGTCGCCCTGCGGTTTCACTCCTAAACCCCTTTTTATCCCCTTAGGGGTCGAATTTTGAAAATCCTTCTTTAGTGGGTGCCTTCTACCCTATGTATAACTGAAACTGCAAAATTTCAATTTAACATTTTAACTGTGCACCTACAATAGAAAATAGATCTTTTTCTACATAATAAAAATCCTTGATAGGTATATACAATTCACCCCGGCTGAGTTGAATGGCAATTAAAAGTGTTCATGGACATGTCGACCCCGTGGTTTCATCGCTGTACGGTTTTTATTTTTTGCGCGGAACCATAATCCTTATTCTAAAATAAAAGTAGCAAAGGTTACTCCTAATAACATCAGCTATCTGCCAGTTTAAGCCCGTCAAATTCGGTTGCGCCGTTTCGGAGATTAGTCGCAACAATCAGTCTCGCATCCTTACTTTCTTTGGACACGTGTCGCGGCGCGGAGATGTTTCCATAGAGCGATTGGTGGTGCAGGGCAAAAAGGAGGGCACCAGAGCACGTGGCAGATCACCCATGCGATGGACGGACCAAATTAAGACGGGACGCTAGCTGCGATTTTTCCATACAAATTTAATCCCCTGTTTTCTTCCTTAATAATGCCTCTAGAGCACTCATTTTTTTTCATATCATCCGCAATAGGCGGTCCCATCAACGACTGCACCAGAAGGGCAGCAGTTAGGGACGAATGGCGGCGTGTTGTGAACCGCGCCACTAATCACACGTCAAGACGACCACGACCACACTGTCAAGAGTGACACGCATGAGAAGAAGCTGTTTATTTCGACATAACAAACAAACACTTTGTATAGAAAACGGCAAACAACTTATGTGTATCAAAGCGATTATTAGTTTCTTCTTAAACTATGTGTCTCAATACCGAGAGAGGTAGGGTATGTAATTCAGTGCCAATAAAGTGTACATAACTGTAGGTGTTCAAGATGAAGGCGAAGGGAGCAGTGGAGATGAACGGCGGGAGATACGAGAAGGTAACGGCAGCTACGCTCGACGACGCCATGTTACTAGCTGGTAAGTTTTAATTTCAACTGTATGATCTTGTAGTTAAGTCTTAAGTTGCTTGATAGTTCATCATCAAATCAGCCCAAGTCAAGCTCTGCTGAGTATGGGCTCCTGTACCAGTTTTAGATATTGCGTTTAGCCTCCGAACCGCCCATAAAAGACGATGAGGAAGCCTAAGAGGGAGCACGCTTACCCTTAAGAAACCTATTCATTCTGGCCTTAAAAGTCCCTAGATTGTAATAGTCAGGAAACGCAAAGCAAGTTCTACTCCCACATAGTTCACCTTCATACCCTCAGTGTGGCATATCAGAGTAATCATGTAGAATTTCACAAGATAGTCCTCGTCTTTAGGTTAGGTTAAGAAATGAGGGGTTATGAATTTCCCTTGTATATGGATGATAATCCCATCTCCCAATTTAGCATAATACGCTTACGGATCGTTACTCGGGTCGTGGCATAAATTAAACGTTTGTATGAAAATATATTATGATTATGTGTCTACTGAAGACTCACCGTCTTGGAAGAAAGCCTTGACTTATTTTCATAATTATGAATCCATTATTGAAACCTAGGGATCCCTCGGTATTGACATTTCTAATCTCGTGGGATCCCGAAAGAGCAATCCCGACTCGGGATTGCATTCCCTAGGCGCCATATTAATATGTTCTTGCAAATAGCTCCGTAGCGTGTCGTGAACTTAGTCACGTTAGAATTTTTTTGTTTGTTGAGTCCCCAAATTGGCCGCCACTATTAGAAAAAAAGTATGACAAAATCTTCAAACTCCTTTGAAAATCTGTCTACTCGAAAGCCCTAAAAAACTTGCACTTTATCTTCATTTTATCTTATCAAAAAAATCTCTATTCATCAAAACTGAAACCTGAGAGCCCCCTCAAATGATAACACATAAATAAATAAATGTAAAACCATTATTTAACCACACAGATAATATTTGCGAAGTAGCTTATACAATATATCATTTAATTTGGGAAACCCCAGTGTTGTGTTAAAAGATAACGTATGGTACTGTGGTATGGTTATGAAACTTCATGTTTGATATCGTGATTATGCCATGAGGATGATAATCATAGTTATATAAGTAGGTATTATAAGTGTGAAGCGCTCGTGGTGTAGCATGATTAGCCGTTCGAAATCGATCGGCAAAGTCACCGTCGTGGTGGTATTACAAATCGACCGTTTCCGTATTTGGAAGGCACGTAAAACCGTTGGTCCCAGTTATCACTTAATTGTGATAGTCGTTAAGCTAGTTGGAGGCTTCCTAGGCGGCTTGAATACTCCAACAGTAGGCTGACCACTAGCCTATCACGGATCGGTGGAGGGCTCATTTGTGAATGCTCAGCAGTGGGACATTATAGGCTGATGATGATGATAATGCCATGATTGACTATTCCTGACTTCAGTTCTTGGTATTTTAAATTGCCTGATAATAAACGGATCCGTATTGGATATTTGTATACCAATGTTATGCGGATCCAGTGTCTATGTTTTTTCAGTTTTTTTTTACTAGTCTTTCGTGCCGGTCCTTTTTTTTGTTACCACTATGTTGGCAAACAAGCATGCGGTCCGCCTGATGGTAAGCGGTTACCGTAGCCTATGGACACTTGTAACACCAGGGGTACCTATCACTCGCGCGTTGCCGACCCTGATAGTTGAAGGTCGCTTTCTAAACTGGTCATAATACTGGTAGCTTTGTCCTTTGGCCTTCCACCTTAAATTTAATCTTTTTCTTTCTTTCTTTCTTATAAGTACCCTACTAGCGTAAATTGAATAAATGGCTTTGACGTTGACTTTAAGTTGAATCGAAATAAGACTTGGTTCTAAGGCGTCTGTCCCTAATTCAGTTTATCAATAGATGTCAATTGATGTCTAAGTTCAAATCAATGTAAACTGCAAACTCAATATAATGACAGTTATATTATTTGCGATTGCATTAGATCTACGACTATGGAATATTTATAGCGTATGAGTGTTAATAAATAAAGTCATCAGGTCGAGTTTTATCAACAGTTACACGTGTGCCGCGACTTCTCTTGGTCTTCAGTGGTACATGACGGCCCAGTTGGTTAAGACTCCACCCATCACGCCGCAGGTCGTGGGTTCGATTCCCATTCAGGACATGAATTTGTGTCACTTATCTGATTTTCATAGTACAAGCTCTGCTTTGTTTGGTCTGCTCTGATCAGATAGCCGTGTGTGAGGAGAGGAATTTCCTAGGATATTTATTTATAGTGGAGTTGGTGTACACGATTTTGCCTTTGATGAGCTTGTTGATACCACAGATATAAATGTAAATAGATGACGCGAGTGTATGTACTTCGCGTGCCAAAAACTGTGCCAAAAGAGAGCTCTTCTCTTGAAACTGTTTCGTGCGAACAGGGAACTCGCATAAGGCTGCATGTCCATCAGAGATGTGTAGCGAGGGATGTATTTAGTTGACAAATAGTATCGCTTCATTTTCAAATTATAGCTCTTATGTCTTTCTAACTAAAGAGCTTGTGACATTATGGTTGGTCGAAAAAATTGGCACGCTCGGTTTTCATATGGACGGAGGGACTTGCGTTATCTATTTATTGTTGTAACGTCCACACTTGACATCGCGACCAACGAAAGAATTCGGTTAATTCGTGGCTCGGCTCGTGCTCGCTTCGCGTAGCATGGGCGCACCATAATAAGTGTCAAATATGTCCACAATCTTCTATCTTCTATATATATAAAAATGAATTGCTGTTCGTTAGTCTCACTAAAACTCGAGAACGGCTGGACCGATTTGGCTAATTTTGGGTTTGAACTATTCGTGGAAGTCCGGGGAAGGTTTAAATGAAGGTTAGGGTAGGGTATTACGCGAACGAAGTCGCGCCGGGCAGCTAGTTTCAAAATAAAAGATAGATCGGGATATAGAAATTGGGAGCAAAGCAATCAATGTGTAGGTGGTCAATGTGTTGCTATGTATTCTCTTTTCCGTGGTCGGAACACACCATAGATTATCTCCTAAGAATATCCTCCTTATCATCACAAATGCATGACGTTCAATGTACACATGTTTACAAACAATACCTAATTTCGGTGTGCAATTTGCAGCTGCTGATACAGTTGCAACAATGAGTAATACCTTTATCATAAGTCCACCAGCTGGACCTTATGACCGACATTAATGTACTAGATTATCATAAACTAGTTTACCAAACAGCAATTTGACCGCGATCACCTTTTTTACTTACTACAAACAAGGGTGGATTCGACCAAGCTACATAGTATATAAGATAGCTTTTGAATCGCCACTTTCTAATGTAATTTATAACAAAACAATAATGAATTTCATCCAATCAGGGCCCAAGAATGGCCTTCGTCGCGTCATACCGCATGAGCCGCATTGGATGAAATAATTAATGGTGTTCGTTGCGATTACCACCAAAGTTACGCGGTAGAGCCCCTGGCTTAAATCATCTCATGTAATCATACCATTTAGACTTCTCTGGGTTTTTTCGCGCACCCTGCCTGCTTGTAATGCTGGTAGAGGTCGTAGCGTGCCCGGCCGAGGCGCGTTTCGTGCTCGCACACTATGGTTTGTTTCAACGAGCATTACCCGCAATACCTTAAAGTTAGAGCGACTGTCTGTACCGCCAGAAACAGTGTGCCATCTTTTATACCCAAGGGTGGGCAAGGTGGCCACTATATAAAATCTCAGTAGTTCGATAAGGGGTTGTACTAGAGTACGGTGCGACTCACATATTTTTAATGAGTACCAGGGGCGAGTACTCTGGCTGCAGGACCTACCGCAGATGGTCTCTGATGCCTCGTAAGTGGTTTCCAGAAATAGTGTGCCATCTTTTATACCTAAGGGAGGGCAAGGTGGCCACTTTATAAAATCTCAGTAGTTCGATAAGGGTTTGTACTAGAGTACGGACCGTGAGCACGGGTTGAAAATGCCTTGAAATGACTTGCCTTGCCTGACTGTAAATCAAGTAGTGTACGATATATATGTGAATGCATCTATTTGGAACTGCTCATGCTTCCCCCAAGGTAACGTTGTTAACGCACTCACTCTCACCAATGTGGACGTAAAATTTAAGATGTTTCCTTTCAGGTTTTGGAGTCTACAACATCCTGCATATGCTGATGAGTGGCACAGTCCTTTTGGGGATGATCATGCAGTGCCTGGCACTCGGGTACGTCTTGCCGGCTGCGCAATGTGACCTGAATCTGACCCTGCAGCAGAGGGGATGGTTGGCAGCTATTCCATTTTCGGGTAAGGAGAATCTTATAAGAGGCTTATAAAAATGAATAATAAAATACATTTAGTATTGAATCACAATTTGACTACTACGTAGTTATTTATTATACTTATACTATTGGAAGAATTCGCATCCGCATATGCAATAATCAATGTGAAGCTTTTATGGATGCGAGTTATGAGAAATAGTTGTGGATGGGCCGATTTATTTATGGAAAAAAAGTTGTATAAAGTGCAGCGCAAACGACGGACTTTTTGTGCGATGGAGTCTGCGGCACACAAAAAGTCTGTGTGAAAACTAAGGTGCAGCACAGACGACGGACTATTTGTGAAAAAAGTTCCCTGAATGTAGACCAGAGTCATAATCTAACTGTTCACCAAATTTCTTAGTTATCCGTCCAGTAGATCTTGAGTAATGGACATACAGACAGACATACATTCGCTCAATTTGTCCCGTATACTTAGGCGTCGTCCTAATTGGCGATGATCGTACGAGCAAACAATGCGATTTGGTCGCACGACGAGGAAACGCTTTAGAGTGTCCTAATTGAAGCTCGCAAGTCCTCGCGCGAGCACAGGAGCATCAGCGCGATCGCATCGTTTGATCGTCGCCAATTAGGACGACGCCTTACACTTTTTTTCTCAAAAAAAAAAAAAAAAACGTTGTACCCGAGTACTTCTGCCATACCACAACATTGCGAACAAAAGTTAACCACAAACAAATTACAACCTAAATAACCTCGCCTTTAAACTTAATTTCTATAACAGCAATCATCCTGACGTCATACGTGTGGGGCTGGCTGGCAGACACCCGCGGCCGGAGACCAGTGATGATGTACTCAATGATGATCTCCGTCGTATTCGCGGTCATGTCCAGCTTCGCGCCTGAAATCATCTCGTTTGCCGTACTGCAGTTCCTGTCTGCTGTATTGTAAGTTTTACATAATGTAACCACTTTTTAACCGACTTCAAAAAAAGGAGGAGGTTCTCAATTCGGTTGTATTTTTTTTGTTACCTCATAACTCCGTCATATAATAACCGATTTTGAAAATTCTTTTTTGTCTGGAAGCTTACACTTGCCGTTTGGTCCCATTGTCATCAGATCAGGATTTGGTTACATCTTTGTGTACTTTGAAGTCGGTTTAAGTTTTTTGTAAAACAGTCCAATTATTTTAATTTTCTTTGACATACATACTTATTACAATAAAATAAAGCTCTTCAACAAATCAAAAACTAATAAAGATCATTCGATATATTGGAATGTTCATAATCATTCGCCATTCTTGTTGATAAATTATATTCCACCTTTGTTTTTCCTACAACAAAGGAAGCATATGGCCCGATTGTTGGTAAGCTGTTACCGTAGCCTATGGACGCTTGCAACATCACGATTCACACCCTTTTTGAAGAACCCCATGCTTTACTGCCTTGGGAAAAGCACATTGGGAGCTCATTCCACAGCCTCATACTCTTAGAAATATTACGCTGATTTGGCAACAGTACTTTAAAGCATTGAGCAATCTAGCTTTTTTATAAATTGTCCTCAATGTGCAAGAGAATAATCCTGAATAAATTATGTTGTTCTAGTTTGTCGGGCCCATCATCTGTAGTATACACATACTTGGGAGAGTTCAACAACATGAGACATAGAGATAAGATGGTTGCCTTCGGATCTTCCTTTATTGGAATTGGTACTGTCGTCTTACCGTGTAAGTATCTTATTTAACCTTGGATTGCCATCTTAAATATCCAATTGGACTACATACGCTGATGCTGATGACTAACAGGGTATTTTGCAAAATGATCCAAAATAATCTGATATATAAACTATATTCCTTTGATGACTTGATAGAGAAACCTTCCAGCCACGCTTCAGAGTAAATAGGCTTTTCCTAGCTTCCTCATGGCTCCCTAGAGATACCATCATAGCCCAACCACAAACTCAACTAAAACTAAATAATTTAACTTTACAGGCTTCTCCTGGCTGATTCTTCCCCTAGACTTCAGTTACCCAATAGAATTCCTGGACATAACATACCGCCCGTGGCGCTTGCTGATAGTGGCTTGTGTTATTCCCTTCAGCCTGGTATCATTGGTCATGATATTTGCCCCAGAAAGCCCCAAGTTCCTAAACTCGTCTGGCCAGCTTGATGCTTCGTTGGATGTTGTTAAGAAAATCTATTCTGTCAATACAAGGATGCCTGAGGATAGCTTTCCGGTAAGTGTACAGATCTGAGTAATGAATTAGAGTCCACGCGACTAGATACAATTAAATAGATGATCATACAAGAACGTTTACCAATGTGAACAGAAATGGCAGGGAATTGATGCAGATTATATAGAACTAGATTAGAACCTACGGGACATGGGCAATAGTTTCAGCATTGGACTAAGGCTTAAGGAAAAAAAACAGAAAAGATATCGTTATATTAACCATTGGTGGCAAAAGAACGTTAAACATATTCTGACTTACTAAAGAAACACATTCTTTTATCGTCAAAAAAAATTAAAAGCTACATAACAACAATCAATGTTACAGGTAAAGTCCTTAATCAATGAGAGTCACACTACCAAGGTATCAGAGAGTACAGGAGTAGCGGCAGTGCTGGCATCGATGAAGGAGCAAACTCTTCCGTTGTTTAAACTTCCGCTATTGCCCTGGACCTGTCTGACTTGCTTCGTTCAATTTGGGATCTTTGCTACGTAAGTTCTTCAAGATTTTTCTGCTTCATCATTGTAATATTAATTTTATTTTTACATTAACGTTCATCAATATTTAGTCCACATATCCATATAAAAAATACTGTTTATTTTATTAAAAGAAAAAAATAAACGGATCCTTGGTAAAAAAATCTCCTTTTAGAAAGTCAAGTATAATAATAACACAAGAAACAGCGATGCAATAACGACATATACAAGTTCTTCGAAAATCTAATCTTCTTCTACTCAAAAATAAAACCCTTTTAGAAGAAAAGTTGACGATAGTAATATTTCCAGAACTAACGGATTCTACGTATGGTTCCCGACGATTCTGAACTCGCTTGCCAATCACGACGGTGGAGAGACCAGGATCTGTGACGTGCTTGATGCGAGTAAAGCTGCTGCTGCTAATGGTACTGAGGTAAGGAAACATAATTATTTTGTAAATTTGAGGTCATTCAGGTCATAAATAACTGAACAACTTTTTGCCTACCAGCTGAGAGAGTAAAGAGCAAATAACAGTAAATAGCACAACAGGGAATTAAATTTTTCATAGATCTAATTTCTCTACATTGTCAGTATACATGTCTCCTTTCATAGCTCAGTTTTTTTTTTGTTGAAGTTCCTGAAACTTATTTATTACCTAACGACTAACCTTTATAGCAGCCAGTTATTGCGACCTAGTCAAAATAACTAATTATTCGGCATATTCTTTCAGATTATATGTGATGACACAATGAGCACCTCAACTTTTGAGCGTTCAATCTACATCGGCCTGGTGTTCTGCTCCATGTACCTCATCGTCGGCTTTCTCGTAGACTTCGTGGGCAAGAAGCTCATCCTAGTTGTGGTGTTGAGCTTCACAGGAGTATGTGGCATCGGAGCACATTTGGCCCAGAGCCAGCAATTGGCTGTCATCCTGTTTGCAATATTCCAGATGTCTGGGGCGTGTATTGGATTGATGAATGCAGTTGCTGTTGAACTGTTTCCAACTAAATACAGGTGATAAATTTTATCTCAGCAATATTTCAACGTTATAGGACAAAACTGAATCGATCATTATAATATTATTTTTACAATTTTGGAATTATAATAATTCATTATAGCTTCCCATCTCTGCATTGTCGTTTTTCCTAAATATTTTTAAAGTCTACATAAAGAATTAATTTTGTTATTAACTCTATTCCACAGAGCCATGGCCATCTGTCTGGCAATGATGATGGGTCGTCTCGGATCAATGATGGGGTCCAACTTGATTGGAGTGTTCTTGGAGGTTAACTGTGGAGCTGGTTTCTATATGTTTGGCGGCATTCTTATAAGTAAGTGGAATTTGTGCTATATCTTCATCATTTTAGGTAATAAACTTTGTAAACTATTGTCTATTGGCTAGTGTGTCTTTTAGCTCCAATAGATCTTACAGTGTTATTCATTTTGTCTACTTATTTGCTGTGGATCAAGAAATACTTAATTCAGCACTTGACTTCAATGATTTGACTATTTAACTTTTATTTCCAGTAAATTCCCTCTTCTGTCTCACATTGCCCAACAAGAAGAAGAACAAGACAGCAAAGAAAATCGCCGTCGAACCTACTGAAAATGAAACCCACGAACCGGTATGAACTGGCTCGGACCGGATCTCTGGAACCGGATTAAGCCAATTATTTAATAGAACTGCAGAGAAGAAGATAGTCTGATTTCGAATACTCGTTATTCAAAGTACTTTGTATTTTTTTATTTTTTTTTTACTTAAATGTCATATCCTACCTAACTAATATTATAATGCGAATGTGAGTTTGTTTGTTTGTTACGCTTTCACGCCTAAACCGCTGAACCGATCGCGATGAAACTTGGCACGCAGATAGCCTATGGAACGAAGAAGTACATATTTAATTTCCCTAACACGGGTGAAACCGCTGGGGACAGCTAGTATAAAATATGCATTTGTCAGGGAGAGAACATATTTTTACTAGACCATTGTGATTTCCTAGTTGTAATTGAAAATTCATCAATAAAATTGTCGGTCTTGATGTAACTTTGTTTTACTGAAGCTTCTCGCTTCCTACAATAGATGGCGTACACATCGAGGTACAAGACAAGAATTTTATCAAATATTTTATTAATAAATCATCTTCAAAATAAAGACATTGACTTTTTTTAATTAGTGGAACACAGTTTTAAAAAAACAAACTTCTCCACGATGTACATAAACTTTGATAAAGATACAGAAGTGGCGCCAATAAATTGTCACATCTCTAAGAAACTTGGAGTCTTATTCTTCTGCGCAGAACAGATGCGTAGTAACATAACCTCAAAACCACCTGTTTGCTGAGAAAATCGACATAAATTTCATGAAACTCCACTGCAACCTGCAAGGCAAGTTGCAGCAGGTTTTCCGAGCCGCCCTAAATACCGGAAGTCAAAGGTATCGTATCCGAGAAACCTGTTGGAGGGCAGGAAAATTTCAGAATTGTGGGCGGCGGTACTAGGCTAGCACAAATACCAGGAGGTGTTCTACGCTATGTCCGTTACTATGTCAACTTACACTAAGCGCCAGACTTGCGCTTTACGCATGCGTTGAAGTATTGATTATTCACACAAATTCTGACTCCACTCTCTGTGTCACAGATGCGAATTTACTTTGATATGGCGATTTCGAATTCACATTCTGTTTAGATTTTTCTGAGAATATCCAATATAGTGGTGATTGCTGATAATCACTAAAATTGTCTAACTCTAATTGGTCCCAAGTTTCCTAAAATTACACAGAAATAAAGTAGTGTCGTCGGGCCGGTTGATGTGGGGACTCGAGGCAATAATTTCTGTACATAAATCGCGTCTGATATATGAAGAGTATATCTATAAGTATATTATGAGCATATGGATAAAAAAAAAAGGTTTCATCTCTAGTACTCTGAAAGTAGACCTAAAAGTATCTAAAAAGCGGGATGTAAATGTTACTACACTGAGCAATGGCAGAAACTTATACAGCCACACGTCGATAATTGTAAATATTTAGTAATTAACAGATATAGATTTTATTATTGTAAAAACAGACAAACATAAATACATATATGTGATTTACGATCAAAATTAAATGTAAAAAAACAGGAACTATGTCACTTTAAAAAAATTAAAGCCGTTGTGAAAAATAAGGCTGAAAAGCAAATTAATTATTGCAAATTTTTCGGAAGTAAGTAATTAATATTTTTGTACAAAATACAATCTATATTTACAAAATACAATCTATATATAGAAAATATTTTTGCATATTTTGATTTTGTTACTTTCCTCATACTTGAAATGAAAATCAGTGTTTACCTCGGATGAAAGCTACCAATCTCACACTTGGACAATGAAGAATGTTCACTAATTTAGATTTTTAGGTCAACTTATTTTCTATAGAAAATAAAAAATATGTGTGAAAGAATTATTTCGATACGTCAATTAGTTTCCGAGATATGGAATTTTAAAATGAGCGCGCGACGCTGGATTCCACCGGCCCGTACTCGATGCGTGTGACGTCATGTTACATCGCTCGCTCAGTCAATCGCGCTCACAGAACAAATACCCTGACGGGGTCGCGCTTTTCGGTACGTTTCCCCAGATGATTATGACTTTTTTGGTTTTTTTAATTTCCAATATAAATACTAGAAAATCATGTGTTATGCCAAAATGTAAATATACAACCCCCAGTCGACCGGAAAAGTTGATTTTACTCGTTCCAATGGATGTCCAAATACGAGAGAAATGGATAAAAACTGTGAAAGGGTTGGATCTATTTAGCGATAAAAGCAAAGTTTATTGCTGTAAAGATCGTTTTGACGTAAGAATAGTGACAGTCTACTTTGTACCTAAATATTATAAACTTTTGTAGTGTACATTTATTTGATACCCCAGCGCTGCCGCGGTTTCACCCGCGCGTAGCGTTTTAATTATTTTGCGCGGAACCCCTTATAAATTATCTGAAATAAGAGAATCTTAAGTTATTACTTATAACATCCGCTATCTACCAGTGAAAGTCTCGTCTATATCGGTCCAGCCGTTTTGGAAATCAACCGGAACAAACTAGTGTTTCACCCGCATACGACGACGGTGTTTTTGCGTGGAAAAATAGTTATTCTTAAATAAATTAAACGTAAGTTACTTCTTATAACATAAGCTTATCTGAGAGTATAAATCCCGTCAAAATCGGTTCAGCCGTTTCGGAGATTAGCCGAATATAAAAAAAATTTTTTTTATAAGAAGGTACCTTTTTAGGGTTCCGTAGCCAAATGGCAAAATACGGAACCCTTATAGATTCGTCATGTCATCTCTGTCTGTCTGTCTGTCTGTCCATCCGTATGTCACAGACACTTTTTTCCGAAACTATAAAAACTATAATGTTGAAACTTGGTACTTAAGTAGATGTGAACAGCATGAAGATTTTCACACAAAAATTGAAAAAAAAAACAATAAATTTTGGGGGTTTCCCCATACTTAGAACTGCAACTCAAAATATTATTTTTTAATAAAACCCATACGTTTTGGGTGTCTATAGATAGGTCTTAAAAAATGATATTGAGGTTTCTAACATAATTTTTTTCTAAACTGAATAGTTTGCGCGAGAGACACTTCCAAAGTGGTAAAATGTGTGTCCACCAAAAATATATGATGTACATTACCATGCCAACCTAGTGAGTACTGAGTAGTTTTTTTTTAAAACGTCATAAATTGAACTTTATATCAAATACTCAGGTCTATACTACCATTTAATTATATACCTACAGGTTTGTACGGAAACCTCGGTGTGCGAGTCTGACTCGCACTTGGCCGGTTTTTTTTATTAGCGTGGGAAAATCCTCGTAGGATACCCGACCATCAACGGGGGAGCGCGATCAGATTATGCCGAACTTTTAGCGGCTTAAACCCAACGAGTGTCGTCAACCGTATATAGGTACTTTCATGTGCATTTAATAAAAAGTTGATATTACATAACAGACACTTTAATTTTATTTATTTGGATAAATAAAGTAGATTGTGTTCCTGCGCGTGAGTAAGGTAGCCAGAGCTCATTAGGGAGGGGGGAAAGGTCGGTAACGCGTGAGCGATGCTTCATGTGTTGCAAGCGTCCATATGGCTACAGTAACCGCTTACCGACTTTGTTTACCGACTTAGTCGTATAAAAAAAAAGAAAAGGTTAAGTACATCTATTCAACTCGCTGCATTTGCAATATATCAATTTATTTAGTTAAATTTACTAAGAAGAGTTAAATAGGTATATACAGGGTGTTGTTTTGCATTCGTGCCATATTTACAGAACCAATAGTAAATGATTTATTTAGTTATTATAAAATAGGTAATTAATTCTGGGCTAAATAAGTAAACAATTATTGATGATTTGTAATTAACGTCAAATCAGAATATTACTTCATAACTGCACAGAATAGGTCTGCGATCCGGGGCGAGGGGAGAAACCGGGCCCCTGCGCAGCGGTCACCAACCTAGATCTTATAAATCTTTATAAAACATCGTCAAAGACGGGTGGATTTTTATTTTTACAAAACTTTAAAAATAATATTTAATTTTACGACCATGATTTTATAATTTTTTTGTGTTCTATGCAAGGTAAATATCAACCTCCTTAAATATGGTACAAATGCAGAACAACACCCGGTATAAACATAACTAATTTATTGTCTATAACTTGCGTAGCAGCTATAAAATAATTATTTTAGGTATATTAGGCAGACAGGAGTAAGCATTTGCATTCTTTCTTCTTGCTTTTCGGCGGCAACGGAATAACTATTCGTCGATAAATAATAAAACTTGTAAAATAATTATATATGATTTGGACATCTTATTTAATTATGTTGCTTTATAATATTACATTAATTATTAGATTCAATTTAAAATAGTTTTGCATGCTATTCTGTAGCGAAATGTGTAGACCTTATTTTAAGATTCCACCTAAATTGTACGACATTTCTGGCAAAGTCAATTTCATTTCATTTCAACCATAAGTCCATCTATTTTATGTATTTACGGTTGCCCTTTTACAAATCCATAATTCAAATCCAAAATACTTTCCACTAATAGCGCAAGATACCTACGTACCACCGCTAGCGACTAATATGAGTGAACGGAGCGATGTAAAATGACGTCACCCCGCGGTCACGTGACCGTCAGCGTGCCTCGATATTTAGGGGAATTTCAAATGTCTGTAAAATCATAACTACTTGGTTTTTTTGAACGAAACAAAAACTAATATATTTGTATAGATAATTGCTCTACTGATACAAACTTTCAAGCGGTTTTGCATACCTATTAACATTCCTCACCCTTCGATCGAGCGCCAAAATATCACGTGTGGGCATTGTACCTTTTAACCTTGTGTTGTTCCTTGGTGAACAATCTACAATTCTTTCAGTTTTCCTTTTCTGATGTTTTACCGTATAGTCAATGTCAACATTAACTAGTGAATATGCGTATTGTATGATTATGTAATAGTATTCCATATTACAATCAACATTGCGTACATAATATTAAATAAGTAAAAATAAAATATTAACGTACTGACATTAAATCGTACAACCACTAGATAGATATGTATTGTTGAAAAGAAGGGAAAATTCTGTGACATATTTTATATGCTCCTTGTTGCATTCTTGAAATTCTACTACGTCTCCAGATTTATGCACCCCTAGTATTCGAGATGTCGGGAAAATGTATTTGAAAAGATCTCAAGGGTTTTTCCCGAAGTAAAAATACTTCTTTACGAAAGATATTTGAAAAGAAAAGAATTATTTTCTTTGTGGCAACGAAAATTCACGGCATAACTAGAAAACATCCCTTTTGGTAAATTTTAGTAAAATGACTGCTATTTGGGGTGAGAAGAGGGTCTGTGGACAACATTTTGGACCCCAGCCAGATGCGGGTGGGGTTGACGGATCCGCCATTTTACTCTTATCTACCAGGAACGCAGATAACTAGAGGAGCTTATTGATTTTCCCACTACGCGCGGGAAAGAGACGGACATTCAACTATACTGCTCTGTTTGTGTCGGCTAAAACTACCCCATCCCCTTCAATAGTAGATAGTAAGCTCATTTTACCCCTGATAGTGGAATGAAGAGGGCTTGCTATTACTACTGATTTTTGTGTGTGATACGAGTAAGTTCGTTGTCCCTAAGCTAACAATATGTATTTTTAAACAATATCAAAATCGACAGATTAGTTGAAAACTGTTTGTAACCAATTTTAACAATAACGACCTTGAAAAAACTGTGATCGCTCGTATGTAAACTTCAAATGAAATAGCTTTACCAACGTTGTCTCTCTCCCTAGTAGGTAGGTACTAATCTTGACAAATTTTAACAGGGTTCAAAGGAGTAGAATCTTAATCATTTTCTTTTAAAGTTAAAACTTTTATAAAATGTGTAAGTCACATTATTATTTCATGCGATTCATCACGCTCTCGAGGTGGTCAAATAATAAAAAAAACGAACTTTTAAAAATAAAAAATGTGAGTGGATTACACTTTTGAAATCAGTTTACATGGTTTTATGTTTGTTTTGGATAGCCTGTTTATTTGAAAAGTGGGACTGATCTATTTTTCCCATTCTAGTCTTCAGTCCAAACAATAGGTAAGTCTCAATAGAAAAGAGTAACCGGAAGGACGACGCGAACATAAAACAATCAGTGACCAGTGGCGTGCATTCCATATAGGCAAATAAGCAATGCCTACCTCATAAGACTCAATACAATAATAGTTTGATTCAATTAAACTACATAACCACTTTAAATAAAAATTCTAACATAACATTCAATACGAAATTTCAAACTTTGCCGCGCATGCACTCGCGAGTTCGCCTCTCAAATTCACGCACACTAAAACGATTTCGGCATATTCATACACACACACACACTTCTTTAAGATAATACGACGAAAGCATAAATCACGCTTTTGCTATGCGTAGCATACTGACATTTGATTTATGGACGAAAAGTAACCTTACCTACTCTGTTGTTAGTAAAGTAACCCATCCAAATTAAAAAGACTACAGTTTACCAACATTAGAGCAACTCAAATATAACTTCGCAATTTATTTGCGTTGATTTGTTTATGGTTTGGCTGGCATTGTTTGCAATGTTGTTGTTATTTACTTATTGTGCTTTTGCGAAGTGTATCTGTGTGAAATGAAGAAATTTTGTGGTGAAGATGCAAAATGTATTGATAAATTAGTCCTATAGTCAGTTTTCGTTTGTTGAAAATAGTAGGTAACTTGCTGTAGACCAACTCCAAAACATTCATGGATTCAAAACAAAGGTAAAAATCTTAGACATTTTAACACAGAATATTATGTTTATTATACACCTGGCTAACTGGGTGCTGTTATTCGAATCTATTATTCTGTTATTACGTATTTTGTTTGCTAATGAATCATACCAAATGTGTGTGGAATGATACGCTGACCTAAACAATTTTACGAATCTGGTCAAAAAACATGATCTATCTAAGAGGCATATTTTAAGAGTGTATGGCCATGATTTATTCTGCCTACCTAGTCTGAAAACCAATGCACGCCACTGTCAGTGACCGATTGTTTCCACGTAAATTTTCGCATAAGGTTTCAACGTAACGAACCGTTTCTTTACTTTGTATCTGTGACTTTGTGATGAGGTGGCGGAAAGACGCCTTAGGTGTACTGAGTGCAGGCCTACCCTACTCTAATACTAAGTAGGTAAGTTATTGAATCCTTTTCGCGAACTCTGGTTTTATCTTCTCAAAATATCAGTCAATCAAACGGTATTTCTTTTAAAGCAACATGACTCCTGCATTGTGTTTAAATAAAGTATATTAAAGTATAAAGTATTGTGTTTGTCTGTATTTAAATAAAGAAGACCTTACTCGCCGCAATAACAGTGCACAACACCATGAATGTTAGAGCTAGAAAAGAACTGAATCTACGAAAGTTAAGCTTTACCCCATAGAAATTAAATAGTTATACTATTTCTATGCTTTACCCCCTTATTAATAAATAAGGTTTAAGTCAAGTATAGTAACAGCATTGGTTTTCGGACTAGGTAGGCAGAAGAAATCATGGCCATATACGCCTAAATATGCCTCTTAGATAGATTATGTTTTTTGACCCGATTCGTAAAATTGTTTAGGTCAGCGTATCATTCCACACACATTTGGTATGATTCATTAGCAAACAAAATACATAATAACAAAATAATAGATTCGAATAACAGCATCCAGATAGCCAGGTGTATAATAAACATAATATTCTGTGTTAAAATGTCTAAGATTTTTACCTTTGTTTTAAATCCATGAATGTTTTGGAGTTGGTCTACAGCAAGTTACCTACTATTTTCAACAAACGAAAACTGACTAAAGGAATAATTTATCGACACATTTTGCATCTTCACCACAAAATTTCTTCATTTCACACACAATACACTTCATAGATACACTTCGCAAAATCACAATAAGTAGATATAACAACAACATTGCATACAATGCCAGCCAAACCATAAACAAACCAACACAAATAAATTGCGAAGTTATATTTGAGTTGCTCTAATGTTGGTAAAGCAGTCGTAACTGTAGTCTTTTTAATTTGGATGGGTTACTTTACTTACAACAGAGTAGGTAAGGTTACTTTTGGTCCATAAATCGCGAATGTCAAATGTCAGTATGCTACGCATAGCAAAAGCGTGATTTATGCTTTCGTCGTATTATCTTAAAGAAGTGTGTGTGTGTGTATGAATATGCCGAAATCGTTTTAGTGTGCGTGAATTGCCGTAAATTTGAGAGGCGAACTCGCGAGTGCGTGCGCGGCAAAGTTTGAAATTTCGTATTGAATATTAGGTTAGAATTTTTATTTAAAGTGATTATGTAGTTTAATTGAATCAAAATATTATTGAATTGAATCTTATGAGGTAGGCATTGCTTATTTGCCTATATGGAATGCACGCCACTGAGTAACACCTAGTATATGCTTCACTAATACCTGGGTATTACAAGACTGACTTACACCTAAGGGGGTTATTGTATAACGGAAAGGCATATAGAAAGGTATACAAATAATTTGACACAATACTAACTAGTACAGTATACTACACACACATCACCTACACATACAGTTCGCTTCGGGGACGTAACATTGACACTGAAACAGATACCTTCAATGGAAATTGGGGTGATGTTCACCCCCAGACCCCCGAACGCCCCATTTTCACACTTGCGACGATGAGGTCACGTGGCGTGGATAGGGGCAAGTACCAGGGAACTAGTAGGAGTATATGGTACCTACCTGGATTTGATATACAATATAAGTTACATTGTATTGTATTTGTGTGTTGTATGAACTAAGGTTTGTTTTGAATATATGGTAACATATAGTCCCACAAACTTATCTGGCCGGGTGAGAGAGTCGCTAGGCTGTTATCGCATTGGGTAGAGCAAACAACCAATGAACGTAGTGTTTATATTCTCTTTGACCAATGGCGATTGACATTTCAAAATGCGTCATTAGCTAGTTTGTGGGTCTATACCGCGTTACGGTTTATTTTCTGTGGCTGCTCGATTCTCGTAACAAAACGTCAGCGGTGTCGTAGCGACATCAACTATTTAAATTGTGTTTCGTGAAATATTTTGTATACAAAACATTCAAACGTGTATATGCCTAAATAATTTTTCCATAGGATCGTTTTTCAATCGTTCATTTGACATTATAATAGTAAAAAACACAGTTTAATCGTTGAAGTCGCTACGACGTCGTTGAAGTTTTGTTACGAGAATCAACCCACTGGACGCTTATTAGCCGAGCGAACGAAGCGTCTCCGTTTCAGCTTGGACAAAAATGCTTTCAAAGACCTCGTGAGTCTCTATAATTAAATGGAATTCCTTTGTCGATTCAACAAAAAAATACCGAACAAAAATTTCACGCGAATCTGTTGAGAAATGCGATATGTAGAGGAGAACAGCCGGACATCCGGACATCGAAATTATATAGGAATGAATTTTTGTCCAAGCGGAAACGGAGATGCTTCGCTCGCTCGGCCAACAAGTCAACCTACTGACCCAAACGACTAAAAGTATGCATGTACCTACTACCTAGTACTAGACTCCTGGTAGTTGCCTCAATGCAAGCGACGAGCTCGTCACAGCAAGTGAGGAAATGGGGATCAAAGGGAGATGGGTTGTGACCACTATTCCATTTTACTTTGAAGGTGTCTTTTCCCTTATAGCTGGATTATTCGATCTTAGACCCTAGAATTTCCCTGTAGAACCAACTTATTTTAGACGGATATTCTGCCAAGTTATTTATCAGGTATCACTTGTTTGTAATTTAATTGATGGGACAGTTGGCGGGGAGTTTAAATACCCAGAGACTGCCATGATTTGATTCCCAACCAAGACAAACATTTGTAGAAATACATGATGAAGTATTTTAAGAAAGTCAGCTCACGCCCCAAATTAATATTCTATGAATCCTTGATGTGCAATTGAGGATTGATATTTTGACACTATTTATGTATGAAATGTAAAGTCCAACATCAATCCAAAGTCTTAAAAAATCATGGATCGATGAAATATTAATTTCGAGCATAAGCGACACGCATATTTATTTTCTTTACACTGTTTATAGGCCTGTGTTTGACCACAATATAACCATGATAAGAGATTATGTGGCCGAAGATGGTAAGCACACAGAGCATAGAAGGAACTGCCTATATTTAACCCAATCCAATAATTACCATGACAATAACATGAGATAGCCAAGTCGGACCAATAATCAAACTCTCCGAATGAGCATAATATATGATATCTAGTTACCAACTGCTATATACTAGTACTAGTATCCTAGTAGTTGCTTCTATGCAAGCCACGTGAGCACAACGTGTGACGCAAGCGTGAAAAAGGAGGTTGCGCTTCTGTGAAACCCACTCCATTCTAGGTGTCTGCTTCAAATGCACTTGCATTCAGTTCATAGTCTCCTGGTACTTTTCTGTGAGCAAGCAACGTGACCCCGTGGCGCAGACATTTATTGTGTGAAAAGGGAGGAAGCAAAACACTATTCCAGTATTTTGTTAATTGCAGGTTCATTAAAATGATTTAAGTGTAACGTACACGACGTACCACCGGGTGGCATGGAACATGACAATATATTTAAATCTAATCATTGTCTCATAGGATGTGCAACAAGTGCACCTCCCCTCCCACTTTCCTACAGCGCATGCGGGCGCCATGAAAACGCCACGTTGCTTGCATTGAGGTGTCTACCAGGATACCAGTGCATAGCAGGCGGTTAATATTTCAATTTTAATCCAAGCCCCAGATAATAAATAGTTTTCAGCTACCGTTTTAAAATTAATATCAGCTGATGTCATCCTAAAGATAATTCACTCTTTGAAGAAGGCTCGTAAACCTGCGCCCCAGAACCCTATTCTGGACCTTCCTTATCCCGCCAGAAAAGAAGCAAAGTAGGTACTACAGCTGTTTATTTATTTACCTTTTTTATATCGAAGAGCTTAGCAATATTCATTTTTTTTTTAATAAGATCAGATTCGGATGACTTATCCACAATAAACTGGCCTTGCGTAGAGTTTAGCTAGACTTTAGCCGGATATTTTTGGCTTTTTACAGTCGTGTCTGTCCTTACTTACCTTGTCATTTACGCGTCCGGGCTGTCTGGCTTTTTGGCTGGCTGCCGCGCAAGTGGAAACTCGAGCGCAAGTTAGGCGCCGAGTCCGGCGAACAATACCTACCAGAAATGATAGATGAGATTATTTCCATCATCTAGAAATAGAAGATGTTCAGCTGTTGAACATGGGTGTTTCCCTTCACAGATATCATCAAGTCATTCAAGTCTTGAAATCCTTGCTGCATCTCCTTCACCTTGGTTGAAGAATAGATACTGCCACCCCCACTGGTTGTAGGTTGGATTCCCAGTCATGAAAAATTTTAGTATGAATTTCCTATTCCTAATATAATTTACTTCAAGAAATTGGTATCAGTGACTGGGAAACCTCTTCTGTACCTCTACACAGAACCAATTATAGTCAACATTTCGTTCTCACTCAAATTGCTCGTTCTTATAATAAAATCGTATACCCTTTAAATTACTCAAAGGTAGGCATTTGCATCTTAAACTCACCACACACTCCTTGTGAGTTTTTTCCAGTCTGGGTTCCGAACGGAAACCTCAACAAAGTCACGTTGCGTTTGGTACACACGGCTACAGATCAAGCTATACATTTCTAGTATAAGCTGACCTCCCATTGTACGGAATCCCATACAATGCGAGATCAGCTTATACTGGAAATGTATAGCTTGATCTGTTGCCGTGTGTACGAACTACCGGGCACTAGACGTAGATGTTGTGTACTTCATAAAGGATCAACGTGGATGCTACACTAGATGGCGGTTTCTAAATAGAAGTGTATTTTTTGTCTTTTGGAATGACGTGTTGCAATGTTTTTGAAAATCATCAGCGGAACAAAAGACCACACATACAAATGTTGAACTCTGGCGCCATAATGAAAAGATATTTTATCATACTCTTATGGTGCGTCCATGCTTGGCGAACCGAGCACGAGCCGAGCCACGAACGAGCACACTGCGAGCACGATTCGCCGATTCACGAACCCAGGGATTCGCATTTCGCATTGCGCTCGTTGTAGGCTCGTTGAAGGCTCGCGTGACATCACGAGCAACGAACGAATTCTGTTCGTTCGTGGCTCGGCTCGTGCTCGGTTCGCGTAGCATGGGATTTTGCTACGTTAAGTATATTGCTGTTTATTGATAGACGAGCATCACTCGTCTTGATTGATCGACAATAAAAACACTTGTAATTATATAAATAGCTGATAATATTTAATAATCTGATAACTAAACAGTCATTGGAGTTTCCATTCACTCAATTTTGTGACGGTATTCACAAACTACCTATTTTATTTTACCGTATATGTATTTTTTATACAACTAATACGACAAACAAGCATACGGCCCTAGTGATAAGCGGTTACCGCAGCTCTATGGACGCTTGCAACACACGTGCATCACTCACGCGCAGGCCCTTCGCCCCACACCGATGAGCTCTGGTGATCTTATTCACGCGCAGGAACATTCCCAGTCTTTGAGCAAAATACGCTATTCTGAACTATGCTCTAAATCAAAATCAAAATGTCATTTATTCAATTTAGGCCCTGGAAAGGACACTTATGAACGTTACACACAGTTGAATTTACCACCGGTTCGAAATACACTTAAACTGAGAAGACTCCGGCAACCGGCTCTACCCATGTTTACCTCTCTTTATGTATGACAAAAAGGAATCATTGCTTTAACATTCCTAAAATCGTCATAGGGCGATGACGCCTGTGAGTCAATTTGGAATCAAGATTCACTGAAACAAGCCAAGCCTTTATGACACATGTCCTGGCATTCCTTGGATACTTCAAAGTGCTCTACGCTCTACCACAGGTTTGTTTCGTCACGATATCTACCGAAAGTATAAGCTCATTTGACAGATTCGAATCCCGTCATCAAACTGTGCTGGTCGAGATTGACGTAACGTCATATCTCGTGACTCATGTAGATACATGAGTGGGTTTTTCAGGCACTCAGAATTACTACACTACCTGTTTAGATTCCTTTACTCCCTCTCCAAGTACAGAAACTTCAGAAGGTTAAGAGGTTGAACGTTTGGCGGTTCATTCACCTTCTAGGCTTTGTGTACTTTCGGCCACATCATCACCCTACCATGGTATTGTGGTGGATTCACTAAAAAAAGTATATCAATCACAGACATGAAACAACACAAGTGTGAGTCTGAATCTCCCTCGCCAAGGGATGCGACCTACCTTAGATTTATATTTCTTTGTTTGGGCCATAACTGTTCTAAAAAACCGGGCAGCACAACTAAATTTGTTTGTAAACTTTGATGATTCCGACAAACTGTGTTTGTTACAAACTTCTTTCTATTTTTCCTGTAGGGACTTAATATTTAAATCAATTTTTATCAACTGTAATTATTACAGATCTTTCGCAAACTTCGCAGATAAATGGGCAATCAAAGATTTTCATAGGGCATCGTGCCTCTACCCAGATGGATAATCCGCCTTACTAAAGCATGACATTTAATTTCACTCCGCTTGAGGGGCTCCCTGAGCAAATCGCTCTCAGTTCGTACTGCGCACGGCTGTCAAATACTGTCAATTCTGGCTTGTTTATTTCATGTTGCCATAGAGGCGACTATCCTTCTGGACGTTTTAAATTCTTTGTGGGCAATGGTATTATTTGTAAGTTTTCAAAGACAAAACTACGCAACATAAAAGAAACGACGGGCCAGTTGGCGCAGTTGGTTAAGATTCCACCTATTGCGCCGCAGGTCGTGGGTTCGATTCCCGCACAGGACATGCATTTGTGTGCATGAACATGTCTGTATGTCCTGAGTCTGGGTGTAATTATGTATATTAAGTATGTATTTACAAACAAAAAGTAGTATATGTAATATATCAGTTATCTGGTTTCCATAGTACAAGCTCTGCTTAGTTTGGATCAGTTGGGATCAGATGACCATGTGTGAGGAAGGTCCCAGGATATAAAAAAAAAAAAAAAAAAACAAGAGTTTAAAAGAAAAAAATATACTTTTGAAAAAAAAAACATGTTTTGGAATGTACAAGCTCTCTGTGGTACAAGCCCTTTCTTAATGATACTCCATTTAAACTTGTAGCTCTACTTTAAATTTTCGGTCCCCCATTCCGGCCCCATTGCGAAGAATATAAAAATATTTTTCTTCATTGGTTGAGTACCGATCCGCAGTGGGCACGCGTGGTGGAGTATCTGCCTATTCCCTTTCACCCTCAGTGCACCATAAGGGTTCCTTTTTTACCTTTTTGGTTCGAACCCTAAAATGCTGTAAAAATATAAAATAATGAAACAAACGGTAGAACGCGGGACCAAGAGCTGGGTTATTCATATTTGATTGAACCAAGATTAATAATAATACTCACATGTCGTGTGCATAATTCCTTATTACCTATCAAACAGTCATACAAACAAATCCATACAAATAGCACGACAAGTATTCTCTGGCTAACAATAATCACTCAGTAGTATTTAAAGACAGTCCTGTCTTTAGTTTTATGTTGTTTATTCACGGTACAACTAACAAAAGGACAACATACAACAACTGAATAATCTATGCATGAAGCTGTCTAAGTGTCGACGTGTTCAGTGCGCGATATGTTTAAAAAAACTGATAAAATGACTTTTGTCAATGATGGAGCTTCTAAAAAAGCAAACTTTGAAGATGCTTTGGATCTTACAGGTACGGAAGGTGTTTTTTTTAATACTGTTTTGTGAAGGATTAAACAATACTGGCCGCTAATTAAAATTAATCATTTTAAATCTACTTTTTAATTTATTGCGGCTAACCTATATTAAAATCTAACTAGCTTATATGTTTCTTTAAACATTCTTTTCTCTAGCTAGATGGTTTTCTGAAGACTTTCTACACATTTTCTTATGGTGCGTCCATGCTTGGCGAACCGAGCACGAGCCGAGCCACGAACGAGCACACTGCCAGCACGACTCGCGTAGGTTGGACGGGATTGCGAGCCTCGAACGAGCATTCGTAGCGTGCACCACTGCACTCCGCCCGATTGTCAGTTTTTCACGTACAAAGGGATTCGCATCGTGCTCGTTGTAGGCTCGTTGTAAGTTCGTTCGTGGCTCGGCTCGTGCTCGATTCGCGTAGCATGGACGTACCATTAAGTACGTCCACGCTTGAAATCGCGAGCAACGAACGAATCCCGTTCCTTCGAGACTTGGCCCGTGCTCGCGTCGCGTAGCATGGACTCACCATTTATTTCTATACTAGCTTTTCTTGCTCTGCATGCGCGCGGCGTCTCGCTCGGGTGAAATTTCCGAAAAACCTATTGTGAATTTTCCAAAAAAAAAAACATTCAAAACTTTTCCTGACAATTACGAATACGACAAGAAAACAGCCAAATTGGTCGAGCCGTTTTCAAGTGATGCTCCATCATACATGTGGCAATGGTTTTTTATGTATACTATTTATCCCGTAGGTATATAGTGGTCGAATTCGATAATTTTTTTAAAGTTTTAATAAATACATATTTTTCAGCTTTCTGCACCTTTTCTCCATTTAACCTTGTCATGCCAAAACTCACACTCATACGAGCGCGCAATATTCTAAAAAAGGGATACAAAGGTTTCTCTTCACGTACCTATTAATATATAGATATATAGATCTTGATGATATTCCCAAAATTATCAATGCTTACAATATGTGTTTTCAAAACTAAACTAATGAAACTGTCTCCCACGACACAGGGTGACCTAATGTGGAGGCACTGCCAAAATACCAGCATGTACTTTATTTTTCGGATTTTTTTTTTTTTTTTTTTTTTTTTTTTTATCCTAAGTTACACCTTCTTTAGTGTTCCCTATTCATACTACAATCTAGCCTTAATATTAGGCTAATAAGTAATTTATATTTAACATAAACTTCTATATTGACTATATCTAAGAATGTGTCCATTAACACTTTTCTTATTGTCTCTATTAAGGGGAAGACACTTTGTTCTTGTGTTCTTTATATGTAGCACTTGGACTATGTTACACTTTTTTAACTATCACTACACTAACTCAAAGGGTTTAGTTCTTTTGAGTCGTCTCACTATATCTGTGTGATCGAGGAGCTGGATTGCCTCAACGTTCACATGATGATGAAGCCGGTTGTGGTGAGCTTCTGCATATTTTTTAATCACTGTCTGTACGAACTCTACTTTTAGGTCCCGATGGAGGTCGACATTTCTGATGTACCAAGGGGCATTCACTATTTCCCTCAGTACCTTGTTCTGGAATCGTTGGATAATTAAAATATTGCTCTGTTTGGTGCAGCCCCATAGCTGTAAACCATAAGTCCATACTGGCATAAGGACTTGTTTGTATAATACAAGTTTATTGTGTGTTGACAGCTTAGAGTGTTTTCCAAGCAGCCAATACATTCTTTTATACCGTAGGTGTAATTCGTCGATTTTCTTCTTGACGTGAGCTTTCCAGCGTAACTTTACATCAAGCGTCATGCCCAGATATTTAGCTGTATTCTCATACGGGATTTGTTTGCTATCAATATAGACTGGAGAATACTGTTGTTTCATATTGCTAAAGTCTATGTGGATAGATTTGGATTCATTAAGTTTAATTCTCCATTTTTTTGTCCAGTTATAAACTTTATCAATAGCTGTTTGAACCTTATCAGCTGCCTCCTTGTGGCTATTCCCTGTAGCCATTATGGCAGTATCGTCAGCAAAGGTAGCGATAGTGTTATTTTCTAGTTCAGGAATATCACAGGTGTATAATAGATACAGGACCGGACCCAATACACTACCTTGTGGTACACCAGCTCTTATTTCTTTCAGTTCAGAGTAGGCATCTTCTTGCCTTATTCTAAATACTCTATTTGAAATATAGGATTCCAAGATATCAGCAAACTGCTTTGGTAGGTTTTTTCTGAGCTTATAGATGAGACCTTCATGCCAGACCTTGTCGAAAGCCTGTGCCACATCCAAGAACACAGTAGAGCAAACTTTTTTCTCTTCAAGAGCATGTTCGATCGTGTTAATGATTCTGTGCACTTGATCTATTGTTGAGTGCTTTTCACGAAACCCAAATTGATGATCGGGTATGAGAGCCTTACTTTCAATAATACCTTTCATTCTTTTGAGCAACAGCTTCTCAAATAGATTTGACATGACAGGCAGTAGGGAGATTGGCCTGTATGATGTAGCTTCATGCGGTGGTTTTCCAGGTTTTGCTATCATTATCACTTCAGCAACTTTCCATAAGTCAGGTACTTTTTTTAACCTTAATGAGGCATTTATAAGGGTCGTTAGTTTGACTATTCCTTTTTTTGTTAGGTTATGGAGTATTTCTCCTGTTATCAAATCATAGCCAGGAGATTTACGTGGGCTTACATGTTTCTTAATTTCTTGTGCAACTTCTCTAGGTGTGACTAGCTTTATATTTTCTTCAGTATCATTTGACATCGTATGTTTGTCCAAAGTAAGAACTTCGTTTGTTTCACCATCGTTGGGCTGAAATATGGTTTCTAGGTGCTCTGCAAACCTTTTAGCTTTTTGCTCGTTATTTAGTGCCCATTTCCCATTTCCATCTTTGATTGGTGGAATTTGAATAACAGGCTTTTTCAGATTCTTGGTGGCCTTCCACAGGGAGTAATCTGTGGTGCGATCACTAGTCAGATTTTGTAGGAGTTTATTTGTAGAATCATTGTTAAAAGCCTGTATTCGTCTATTAACTTTTTTTGTTAAATTGTTAAGCTTTTTTTTATCTTCAGGGCATCTAGATTGATGCCAGATTTTCCTTTGCCTTCTCTTTTCAGCTATGAGTTCTATTATTCTAGTAGGATACGTATTTCCTTTGGTTCTCTTGTCCCTGAGTGGAGTATTTTGCCAAGCTGCTTTTTGAATGTCTTCTATGAACTTTTGGACTCCATTGTTTAAATTTTCCATTGTTTTAAGAGGAATCTTAAGATCTATATAGTTATCTAAGTCTATCTTAAAGCTCTCCCAATCTGTAAACTTATTCACTAATGTCAAAGCGCTTTTATTGTACAAAATATTCTCACTTATTTCCAAATATATTGCAGAGTGATCTGAGTTCATATCATAGCTATGCTGTGTTCTAATATATTTTGATGATAGGTTTCTTATGATAAAAAAATCTATGAGGTCTGGGATTTTATGGGGATCTGTAGGCCAGTATGTGGGCATTCCAGTAGATGCCACGTCACATTTTATGTCTTTCATAGCGCCTAATAATTCTCTGCCCTTAGTAGTAGTTAGTCTGGAGCCCCAATACGTGTTTTTAGCATTGAAGTCACCTCCTAGAACAAATCTACTCCCAAGGCTCTTTAGAAAAGTCGTATACTGTTCTTTCCTGATTATATATCGAGGTGGACAATAAATGGCTGAAACAGTTATAGGGTATCTCTTGGTTTTGATAGATATCGCCACAGACTGTATTTCTTTCTCTTCATATTTTATTTCTTCGTGATGTTGAATGGTTTGTTTTACAATAACAGCACTACCGCCTCTAGCAGTATTATCAGGATGTAGTGCGTGATACACTTTGTAGCCTTTAAACTTAATGTGTGATTGTTTTGTAAAGTGCGTTTCTGATATTAGACACACATCAACATTTTCTATGTCTAGGATTACTTGCAGTTCGTTTTGATGTTTTAGTAACCCATTTGAGTTCCACGTCATAATTTTTAGTACAGGATTCATTTTTTCGGCTGCAATATAGCTGTTTTGGCACTATTTTCAATTCGTTTCAGTCTATCATCGAATGCTAACATGAGCTTTAGGATATCAACTAATTTATTGTCACTGCTAGCACTTGCTGGAGAACTCTGAGGTACTTTGGTGTCTTTTTTAGCTGCTTGGGCGAAAGATATATTTCTAGTGGTGAATTTATCAAGCTTTCTTTGAATATGCTTACCCTGGACAGGACCATCTTGTTTTTCATAGGCGTTTACCTTGTGTTGGTGTGTTACAGATGATTTTTTGGAGTTTTTGTTTCTCATAAGTTGGATTTCTTTAGCTATAGCACATCCCCTATAGTTGGCTGGATGTGGATCTCCACAGTGTACGCATTTTGGTTTTTCTTCAGTTGTTTTTTTTGCAGTCTTTGGTTAGATGTTTACCTGTGCATTTTACGCACCTCGGTGCTTTGGAGCAATACCTTTGTGTATGTCCATAAGCCTGACATCTCTTGCACTGAGGTACTAGTTTGGTGGTTTTTATAGCCTGTATCTCCACTTTATAGCCCATAATAGTTTGTATATTATGTATTTTATTTATTTGCTCTTCATTATTGAACGTCAGCATGAACATATTAAGTGGTTCCTTAGTTTTCCAGCTTAATTTATTGACTGCTTCTAAGATCTTGTAACCTTTGCTTTTAAGGTCTTCTACTATTCTCTCCGGTTTGCATGATGAGTGAAGTTTTTTGGCCATCACTCGTATTGGCCTCTCTTGTTTATTTTCATAAGAATGCCATAGGCAATCGTTGTTAGTCAGAGATTTTGTTATTATTCTATATGATTCTTCGTTTGCTGTATTAATTTTGACCGTATTAGCATTCATCATTTTGATGGTGAATGCTTCGGGTTTCTGGTTTTCGGATAGGAAATCGTAGAAAATCTGGAAGTCAGTAATGCCATCAACTATGATAGGCGGTGGCGTTGGTACTTTCTTAGTCTTTTCATTGCTGACGTTCGGTTCTTGGACGAGTGTTTTATCTTGAGTGGGTGTGGTGTTCAATTTTCTCTTCTTTCGTGTTTTTACACGAATCCACTCAGTTTCTCGGGCTAGATCTTCTTCGTCCGTGCCATATTCAACATGGGGGGAAGAAATCTCCATGGTGGTAGTTTCTGTTTTAGAGTTATTCTCCGCAAGGCATTTTAGCTGTTTTTGGAGAATTTCAATTTGACTCTGCAAATCCTTTACTAGGCTTTGCAGTTTTTCGCGCTCTTCGCGCTCCTCACCATAATGTTTGTACAGCAGATGTTCTGTTTCTGTTATGAGCTTGATTCTACTCTTTCCTGGGGATTCATTCGAAGCCATTATGAGAAATTTATTAGCGAAATATGTCTTCGCCTTAACAATATTATTTGCTGACAAGCGTGCGCCACGATAACTGGGTCATCGCGGTGCGGCCGCCTCGCCAGCTTTGTTATGATGCGTTAGCACTTTGCACTATTTGGACCGCACGGTCGCGTCTTCGCGAGTTGCACGACTGTTCTCAGCGAAAATTGAACGATCACTGAGATCTTTTTCGGAATAAATATATTTTGATTTTTGAAACTTAAGTAATATTTCAAAATTTCAAACAAAGTTTGCTTACATTATTCATCAAGGATGGATATAAGTAACGGAAATACTATGATGCATTTCGGAATTTGATAAATGTATATCAATTTGTCAATAAAAATAGTAATTCTTCTACGAAAATACACATTTTTTTATCATAAAATGTGCAATGATAAGACAGGATTCGTAACCAACATAAACATTACAAATATAAGAACGGAAGATTGATTGAGTTGCTAATATATATTAACGTAAATATTGTCATAGATATAATATAAACTTCAAACATGTCCATGTTTGAAGGCAGGTAGCTAGTAGGTAAGTTAAAGTTGTTTGTCCAACTTTAACTAACTGGCTACCTGCCAAGCATAGCAAGTAAATCTTACAAATATAGGATTAGGATATATAGGATTTAAACGCCTACCTTGACTTACCCATTGAGGAGAATAATAGGTACCTACCTACCAAGAAATCCAATTCCTCAACTAACAGCACCGACCAATCACTGCAACTAAATGTTTAGTGTGTCCTTAACTTAGCCAATCAGAGCGCATTGTCGCTGCTGGGGAATTGGCGGAATAGCTTTCAAACAGAATGAACATCATTGCACTTCTTAATAATATTTAAAAAATGTAACCATGTTGAGTTTCTTGCCGGATTCTTCTCAGTTGAAGGACGAATTCCGTCCGAACCGGTGGTAGCTTCAGTAAATTTGACCTTCATAAGTGCCTTTCTGGGGCTTAAATTGAATAAATGGCTTTGACATTGAATTGCTCGCTCGATGCTTCTACCTTATACTGGCATTAGGGCTCATTCGCGATCCCTTTTTTTATTTCTAGGATTAAATTTTTAGAAATCTTTCCTCTGTGCACCACTAGAGTACTCTAGTAATTATTATCTCCTTTGAAATCTCTAGGTCCAACATTTTTGGCTATATGTTGCTTCTCATCTATATCTGTCAGCGTAACAGTTATAAAACGTAAATTTTCTCAACTTTATCAGGTTTCGGAAAATACAACATGGCCATGTTAGGCACGTGCTGCCTGATCATCTTGGCCATGTACCTGGACATCTTCGGCTTCTCCGTGGTGATGCCGGCGGTAGCCTGCGACATGGCGCTGGATACAACACAGCAGGGCCTGCTGTCTGCCATGCCTTTAATTGGTAAGCTCTTAAACCTGGATTTAAATAAAATATTTTCTTTACTGATGCTTAGTTTTTGACTTATGATGAAAAATAAAAAAAAATACCGTTCCTTAGGTTCCTTATCTCCGAAGTTCGCAATGCGAAAAATCTGAAAAAATAACAGTTCATAAGTATTTATTTAAATTTTACAAGTTCTAACTACCTAGCACAGTTTTTTGAAATCAGCAAACAAACTGTCGGGTTTTTTACAACCGTTATAGCCCCAACCAAGAAATATACGTCCAAGGAGTTCCAAACCCTCGGTGCGCAAATCAGACTCAAACTCGCACTTGGCCAGTTTTATTTTTCTATGCCAGTGTTTGACCACAATCTCACCATGATCAGTCATTATGTGGTCGATGATGGTAGACTAGAGAAGGGACGGAGTGTCGGAACATATCGTCAGGTGTTGGATGATGATGACAATGATGAGATTCTTCGAAAATTATACAAACATTTGATCATCACTACCACAGAGAAAAGAAATAAAATCACTACCCTGACTTTATTTCCAGGAGTAATGATATCCTCCTACGGCTGGGGTCTGTGTGCTGATACCCTGGGAAGACGAAAAACACTACTGCTCGCCATGCCAGTCGGGTCCATCCTTAATTTTACAGCCAGCATGGCTCCAACATACGCTTCTTTGGCTGTCCTCAAGTTTTTGTCTGCAAGTTTGTAAGTTTTCCATTTTGTGACAATATTTTGAGCCTGTTCCAAGGTTGCCTTATGTCCCTTATAGCTTATCTGGTAGATATCTTTACAGGCTGTCTCATTCTGTTAATTTCGGAAGAAAGGGAGTGCATTAACAGATATCTTTTAGATAGGGTCTCAGGGATACCGCTAGCCTGTTAAGCAGGTCGTATTTAGGTACAGTGGAAAGTTGTGATGGAGATGCAGGATAACTCTTTGTGTATATTCGGAAGACATGGGAAGATGAACCAAATGTAATTCGAGCCCAGGACGTTGTTGAAGATTTATTATGACTCCAAACCCATTTATCTACGAAAATCACCCCCTTGCTCTTCAATTTCACCAACTACCATTTGAACAACCACAATTTTAATTTCCAGTACATCATCAGCCAACGCCGCAGCCTTCGTGCTGGTCGGAGAGAGCGTCCCCATGAGACACCGTAGCCGGTTCATGTTCCTCATGGCCAGTGCTACTATGTTCGTGCAATTTATTATATGCGGTAAGGGCCTTTTAATCTTTCAAGAACATTACTTGAAGTTAGAAACCAGACGATTATTCTTCAATGCTTAGCTATGGCGCGTTGCCAATCATTTTTGTTACAGTATTTGCCCTACCAGTCTTCAAGCTTAGCTTTCACTACGAGATATCCTGGATGGTAATGGAGTACAGACCCTGGCGACTACTCATGCAGATCATCAGCCTTCCTGGAGTTATCGGCACCCTAGGCATAGTGTTCCTACACGAAAGCCCAAAGTTCCTACTCAGTAAGGACCGAGAGGAAGATGCCGCACAGATTCTGAGCTCGATGTTTAGATGGAATACTGGATTTGAGAAGCATATGTACCCAGTAAGTTTATTGATGAAGAAACAGGCATATTTTTTAAGATAGCTAGTTCATTCAGATTTGAATAAACCTTGACATTCCTTATGCCCTACTTTGGTTTACCATTTTGGAGGGAGAGGTAGAGCTTGGTGTTAATTCGCTCAAAGAGCAGCTCGACTGGGGAAGTACCTCCACCTTACAGAATACCGCAGCCAAATAACTTTATGTTGTGTTCCTGCGCGTGAGTAAGTGAGCCAGAGCTCCTTGGGGAGGGGGCGCGGGTCGGTAACGCGTGAGTGATATCTCGTGTGTTGCAAGCGTCCATATGGCTACTGTAACCGCTTGCGGAGACTGTCATCAGGCGTCCCGTATGCTTGTTTACCGACTTAGTTGTATCATATATACCATTATATCTTCAGTTATCCGATAACTTAATAAAACCTTTTAATTTCCTTCAGGTTGCTTCCGTGTTTCTGGACGAGCAAACAGTACAAACTCAAACAGACATCTCATTTCTCCGCAAGATGTGGAATCAGACGGCGCCATTATTCAAGCCGCCACTTCTAAAGAATTCACTGAAACTCTACTACATATTGTTATGTGCGTATATGACGTAAGTATCTATTATATTTTCTATTGATCTACAGTAGGGTAGTAGCAAATCTGCGCCAGATAAAAATAAATTGCTTGTTAACGCGCTCTGAGAGACGCCTATGTCCAGGGGGCCTACCACAAGCTCTTAAAACAAGGTTAAAATAACCTTATTTGTATTTTGTCCCTCTTTGACATCCAACGTCAAAACAAGACAAAACACAAATAAGGTTATTTTAACCTTGTTTTAAGAGCTTGTGGTAGGCCCCCTGCAGTGGACTGAAAAAGGCTGATGATGAGGGTAAATACCTAAATACAGCACGAGACATTTCAATATAAATGAGAGAGAAAAAAACTTGCCGAGTTCTCTATCTCATGAGGTCCGTCCATAAATAAATAACTTCTGCATATGATTTCAGATCCACAGGCTACACAATGTGGGTTCCAACAATGACCAACGCATATTTCAATGGCGGCAACAGCACTGGACTAACCTTCTGCGAGGTTGCAAGCCAAGCTGCTTCTTCTTCTAATTCTGTAAGTTTATTGGTGTTATTAAATATTTTCCATTACCTTCGCAACAGCATTCGACATCACTTATAATAGATTTTTTAAAACTTTTTTTTTTACTGTGTATAGGCCTGTGTTTGGCCACAATCTCACCATGGTAAGCGATGATGTGGTCGAAGGTGGTAAGCACACAAAGTCTAGAAGGAACTGGCTCTCAAGTGCAGCTGTCGGAACACACCGATAGGTGCTTGGCAACAGATTTTCAACTTGAGTGTGGTAGCCAGCCAGACGAGTACTACAAAGTACCCTACCACCGTGCTATGGTTTCCTCACGATGTTTTCCTTCACCGAAAGCCCCAGCTCATTGTAGGATTCGAACCCGGGACCTTCGTCTCGGTATGCGACGTCACTACCACTGAGCTATCATCGCCTTAAAAACTGATACACATTGCCGAATAAAATTATCTCGTTTTTCTTCGTTAACCCTAATCTTATTTTTTAATTACAGCAAAACAGACGTTACATTAATATTGTGTAGTTCTTTTGATTGATATTTAAATCGATGGCCGTAACCGTTTTTCGGAGTATACCACTGACCCAGTTTCCTAAATACAAATTTCTGTTTCCAGACTTCAACGGACTGCGATAACATCATCCAGCCTCTAACTCTATACGCAGTCATGTGCTACTCCGGAGCTTCAGGAATCTTCACTATCCTGTTATCCTTCATCGTCACTCCACTCGGCAAGAGGCGCACCACTCTCCTGGTGTTCATTATCTCTGCCATCTGCGGTCTTATGCTGCTCTTCATCAAGATTCCTCTCTTCAGCATAGCATTGTTCTACGTGTTCTTATACGTTGCCTTGATCTTGGGCAATGTCAATACTTATTTAGTGGAACTGAATCCTACACATTTAAGGTAAGTTTGCTAGTACCTGTGTAGTGTCATTTTAAATTTTCACAGAATGTGTATTCCTATTGCCGCTGTAACAGCAAGTACTTCACAAAAATTAAAGGGGCCATCCATAGAAAAAACGCCTTTACGGAACCCTTCGTGTGGGAGTCCGTGTGTTTTTTTATACTACTAAGGTAGCGCGCATTGATGGTAAGTGAGCGTAGCCTATAGAAGTCTGCAACACCAGGGGTGCAAAAATCTCCTGAAGGCGGCTGAAGGAGTTGAGAGGAGTTACTGTGCCGGCAGTGGAAGGGACAAAGCGCAATCTCAAATTATTTTAGAGAACCGCTAATACTTACAATGCATACGTATTTGAATTAGTACATAGTACCCAACTGATATGGCGCGTCGTGAGTATTCGTTCGCACAGAGAAGAAAGTATGGCCCGAAGATTAACGAAAGAATGCATAAAACTTAAAATCAACCTTAGATCACTTCTATAAGGTTCATAATACACTGCAGCTGTTAGTTCCGTCTCACTCGCTAGTCACGCCCCTCCGCACACATGGCGGCAGCTGCCGACCAATAGCATTTCCCGCGCTTTGAAAATGTATCTTCTGCACAGGTACATCGGTAAGCCATATTAGTTGGGTACTACTGTACTACCCCTCTAACTACTACCTAGGTTACTTCTTAGCAATAACTCATTGATCATTGGCATCAGCATCAACTAAATACTAACCTTTGTAAATTACAGGGGCATGGCGACATGTTTGTCGGTGGTGGTCGCTCGAGGGTTTGGCTTCTTCAGCGTCCAGCTGATCGCGACTCTCCTCGCTGAACATTGCACGCCCATGATCAGTGGCTACGTAGTTCTTGTTGTTTGTGAGTATTAGCCGTGGTATTAGGTTTAAGGTCGCCAACATTTGCTAACCTTTCGATTGTTTATAATATGCTTCGTGCGGCACCGCGCCACACCGCGCGTGGCCCATGCCGTGCGCTGGCTATCCGTCCGCCGAATGAATAAATCTATTCACCCCCGCGCTCACCCGTCGATTGTGCATACTATTGCAACCTGCCCCCTTAGACAAGATGGCTGTCGACAATCGTCATCGTTATTAAACGATACGAAACGACAACCTTTGTACGGGATTGACATAAGAGATTGTTAAAAATCACGTGATATTTCGATTTGAAATGTCAATCCCATACAAAGGTTGATCGTTTACTGTCGATAACGATTGTCGATAACTATCTTGTCTACTGGCCCTGTGTTGCGTGCGTCAATTTTCATTCGAAAGGTCGATTGTTATTCGATTGTTTATTCGTTAGAACGAATGAATCGACAATCGAATGTACAGTTTTACAATTGTCGATTCATTCGATTACTTTTTTTGGAACAATCGCCCATCGCTACTTTGCACCCTTCTTGAAGAACCTTTGCTCTACAAAAGGAGGAGGGAAATGGGTGGTCTTAGTACATAGTAATGTCCGACCGAAGGTCGGTTTCTGGCCGAAGCCGAAGTAGTAATATTTCTACTCTAGTACGAAATTGAGTTCTAAAGTGAAGAAAACCAATGATTTTTAAAAGTTGATGTTGTCTGTGGATAATAACAATAATCTCTCGCGCATTCGTAACAGTTTGTTCAATTTTTGGTTTGCTTGAAACCTTTGGTTTCGGCCAAAACTTGAAGCCGAAGTTTTGGCTGAAGGTGTTTTTTTTTGTCGAAGGTGGCCGAAGCCGAATCGGTTTGATCGGACACCACTAATTAGTCGCTTAAAGGATGCTTAAAGGCCTTCGAATTCGACTTTTCAGGAATTCAGAGTTTTTTGCGATAGTAGTGACGTTAAGTAGAGTCATTTGTTAACGTTCACAAGTGCCTTATCAGGGCCTAAATTGAATAAATAATTTTTGATTTTGATTTAAGGCTGAAGGTGGTCAGCACACAAAGCCTAGAATGGAATTTGCTCTAAAATATAACTTCCGGAACACACGGTAGGTGCTTGGCACCAGATTTTTTATTTGAGGGTAGTAGGTAGTCTGGTGGGTACTATAAAGTACATCCACCATTGACTTTATATTATAGAGACCACGGAGACGTTACCTTGCGCGAAGCGTGAGCAGTTTCAATATAAATACATTCACAGATATATCGTACATTAGTTGATTTAGCACAAAATGTCGATATAGATTACTTACCCAAATTGTTCTCGATAAAAGTATAGATAAAAACGAGACATTGAATAGAATAGAATAGAATAACTTTTTATTTGACAATAAAACAATCCTCACTTAAACTAAATACCTCACTTAAACTAAATAATTAATTATACTGCCAAATAAGGGTAGCCGCTCAGCAATATTGTTGTGGTATTGAGCCACAACGCTGATTTTCAGCGGCAACCTTAGTTGACGTTTGGACGCCCCTGCTACAGTATGGATTTAGTAACATAACAGCAGAAATAAATGTTTTACAAAAAATAATAATAAAAAATTCTAAAATACCAAATACATTATTCTGTCGAATTGATACGCCGCCGCCACAAAACCAAAAAAAAACAAAAAAATATAAAAAAAATAAACAATTTACACAAATATAATAATATAATACTACAAACGAATTTAATAAGATGTCACCAATGTTTTATATTTTGATTTAAAGCTGGATATAGTTGGCATTGGCATTCATTACACGTATTTTAGTCGTTCAAACTATGTACGTGCTCTTCGTTTAAAGGCATTTTGCCCGTACCTGTGCTCACGGCACATACTCTAGTACAGTTGCTCTGCAAATATTCTAACTCTATGACTTCCACCGTACTACTATGCCTAATGGTAAAACTGTGGTACTACATACCACGCTATGGTTCCTCGATCTAGGATTACCTATTGGATTACCAGGAAGGTCTCCTGGAATATAACGTCTCACTTCACATAGTTGCCTATTTCAAACTAATTTATATTTACTCTTGCTTGTTTCAGCTGGACTAATGGTAGCATTCTTCTTACCCTCTGACGTCAAGCAAGAAGAGAAAGTGAAAAGCCTAGATGTAAACGTAATTTAGAATCTGTACTTAGGACATGACAAGACTGCCTAATATAAAAGTATTTGTAAAATGTTGTAAATATAAATTAAGTTATTTAAAAAAAATGTCTTTCCATTCACCTGTGTCTTCCCAACTGTAACCAAAAAACCAACTACTTATGTAAATATGAATCAGATCTAGGTACATAATGTATCCTAGACCTATAGTGGTCTGTGGTATGTACTTACCTAGGTATAGCGTAGGTATAGCACTGTTTTACCATAGGTTGTACGTAGTATTTATATACTCTGAGATAATACTGTGCCTATATATAGATATTCGTACTTATAGTGCAACAAAATTATCTGGTCCGGTGGCCAAAAGAGGAACTAACAACGCCAGTTTGAAATGTCAATCTGCCTGCCATTCGCCATTGGTTGATTGCTCCACCAAATGCGATAACAGCGCCTCTCTCACCTGGCCAGATAAGTTTGTGGGACAATAAGTACTACGGATACATAATACCAAAACTCAACAAATTTTTGCTTATAGACGTAAACGTATATGTTTCACAGACATATGAATCGTATGTTTGTGATATGTTTTTGCAGCTCTATAATCAAGCTTCACTATGCATTTTTGCTATGATATTGGACGTAGGAGCACCACACTATACCCCTCGAGCCTCTCGAGGTATTCAAATAGAGCGGGAACAACGATTGTTTAAAACATATTTATGTTGATACTGCTTACCTTTTATATTTCGATGTGATTTTTTTGATATTTTATTTCTAATCGAGTTATTATGAGGAAACAATTTTGCGTTAAATGGAACGCCTGCTAGTGTCATACCCGAAGTGAAAAATAACCCAATTTTCTGGTATTATTTTTTGTTGACATATCACATATAGAGCTACTCAAGCAGTAAAAGTCTAATACGGTTTGCTAAAAGTCAATAAAATAAGTAATTTTTATTTACAACAAATATGTACAAAATACAATCTATATATATAAAATTTCCTCAATTTCAGTAGATTGAATAGGTCAATAGATTAAAGGTCATTGCTAATCCTAAAGAGGTCCTATCCTAATGACTCATTAGGATAGGACCTCTGTTTTTCTTGAATTAATTTTAATGTGAGGGCCCGGATAACATATTTTGTGGACTTTGTTTTCGTCACCTAGCAACTCCATACTTAAGTGTCAGACGAGCTGTCAATGTGCGCTGTCAAATAAACTGTCATTCACTTTTTGTGAAACCGCTGCAAAATGTGTGATTCCGCCGGTGATAATTCAAAACCAAGAGTAGTGGTATTAGGAGGTAATACATCACAATAATATCCCCAATATGCTTTATTTTATGTGCACAAATTTTGATATAATTTTTACTTAGGTACTTCACCCGAAAACTCGTCTTTTTTTTTTCAATTCTCTAACGGTCTCTGGGAAGTATTAGTCATCATCCTTTCCCGATGTGTTTTTAGTCGCCTGATTATTCTGTGATTTTGTTCAGGGTGCGGCTTCATTGGCCGGAACCTGGTGGAATACCTGATAACCAATGATTTGGTGAGCGGACTTCGCGTCGTTGATAAAACACCACCACAGCTGGCATTCCTGAATCCCGCGCATTCCAAGATATTCGAAGACCCCCGGGTGGAATACAAGAGCGCGAACCTAATCAACGCAAGTAAGTGTTTATTACGCTTAATTTGATTAGAGAATACCTTATAACGTAAGCAGGAAGCCTAAAAAGTTCTTTGCCAGTATCAACTATTATGTTTCCGTACTTTTACAATTTCTAGAATCATCCATCAGGTTTCACTCTAGTTATTTTTCTGATTATCTTACTCAAGTTACATGCTTTTAAAGTTTTAAAGTGTAAATATAAGGTAGTCTGTGATATAAGGTAAACATTATTGAACACAATCTAATTAGAATCCTATTCAATTATTATTGTGAATGCTGTTATATTGTTTATTAACTGTAACCAAAATATTAATAGGTATAAGATCTAAAAATATGGAACAACCATACTGAAAACGTCAATAAGGAATATTCGGCATTGATTTACCTGTGAATACCTGTGATTTGTTAGAACGGCGGTGAACAGGCTTAGAGATAATCCCTAATTTTCCTTCATTTCTATACCTTTCCTAAATCCTGTTGAGTTTAATCCTTAGTTGAACCTGAGGTGATGGAAGGAAGCATGTTGACATCAGTGAGCTGTTGACATGGAGTTTATTGAGCAAAAACATCCTTATTATATGATATGATAGAGACTAATGTGGCATACAAGTGTAGCCAGTGCAAGTCTTTTTAATATTGTACAATGTGTGCAACATAATATTTATGTTACTGACTTCTGTAAGCTGATTATGTTATCAACTTTGTGATGATTCATTCACATTATCACTTTTTTTGCCGTTGTAAATATTTACATACAAATAAATTATGTTATCAGAACAAAATAATTATGCAGGCATTGTAAGGTCACAGTTATTCTAATCACTTAGGTCAAATTTACTTAAGCCTTTATTTACCAAACAGAATCTCTATTACAAAATTTGTAAGTGTACCACACACCTATCGCACCACAGGTTGTGCGTTTGATTCCCACACAGGACATGCATTTGTGTGCATGAACATGTCTGTATTTTCTGAAGTCTGGGTGTAATTATAATATCAGTTAAAAAATAGTATAATATCAGTTATCTGGTTTTCATAGTAAAAGCTCTGCTTAGTTTGGGATTGGTTGACCGTGTGAGGAATGTCCCAGGATATTTATTTATTTGATTAATGTCAGTCCCCTGATCATTTTCCCTTTGACACAAAGGCCTCCATAGCCTTCCAAGGTCAAATTTAATGAAATTATATAATTTCAGGCTTATTAGATATATAAACAAAATCTTAATATTATTTGCCAATACCTGTATTTTTAGGGGAGTTTTTAATTTTTACTAGATGCCCACCATGGTTGCACCCACTTTTACTTATAATAAGTACTATGCCTATGCCCATCTCGCTAAAGTAATTATGTGTACGCTGTAGCTCATGATCAGCGATCAGCGTAGAGCAACATTGTCTTTCGGCGCCCTTTGTTTGATGTGTCGTTGTGTCTGGCTACAAACATTCAAGTGCCGCTCTTTACCCCACGAATAAATTGTTTTTTTTTTAGTGGATTGTGGCACAGAATAAATAATAGTACTGACGTAATTTTGGCGCCTTCTTGGGCAGCTGGCGCCTAGAACGACCACCCCTCGCGCTCTACTCCAGGGCCGCCAGCCGGTGCTGTGTATGTTTAGTAATAATTAGATAGCTGACTTGTGAACTTTTTTTTTTATTCATTGAAATAGGCCCTTATAAATAGTCCTTAATGCATGGTACAAAAGGTGACTTTTGCTAAGTCAAGCCAGCAATATAGGTGTGAAGGTATTCTTAGGTTTAATTTCACTTCTGAAGAAGGATCGCTCACCTCATTAAGATGGGGTAGGCAGTTGTATTTAACATGCTATATTTGTCATAGCTGAACTGAGTTAAGGTGTAGGCAATTTCATTGAACCTAGTTTAACCTTCTATTATATAAATAATAATTGGATGATTATTTTCCTTGTTATTAAAATGAAAATAGTGTAATTTTTACCTATTCACAATTTGATTTGTCACTAAAAACTTCCCCCACTCATAATCAAAATCAAAATACATTTATTCCGAAAAATAAAGTACATGGTGGTATTTTGGCAGTGCTCCCACATTAGGTCACCCTGTGTCGTGGGAGACACGCTCCTCCTTGCTCTGCGTTACGGAATATAAGTAAAAAACAAGATTTAAACAATCAAAAGAAAATCAAAACTTCTACATTTGTAGTAGATGTGTGTCTGAGGTGTATGTATAGTGTAAATGCGGTATGGGGTGTGGGTGTGTGTATATATTGGTATATAACAACTGAAACATATGCATAAGGTACACAAAGCAAGCCAATATTATTCACATTCACATTGCATTACTCAACAGTTTCATAAATAAGTTTTAAGCAGTTTTTCATAATAATCACTTAATAGCTAATTAGTTTTGCATGCGTGCTGGCGTGCCACATTTAGTGTTATGAGCGATTGTTTGCATGTAATCGACATTATTACATAATGCGGAATAGTCTACGTAAAGTAGAACTCATGTCTTGGTTCCATAGATTACCAGTGACACTACAGTAGTTGAAGATTTGTCTATAGACTTTGAGGTATCTTGGTCGAGATTATACGTTGTAGGTATCAGATTTAGGACTGTATCATAATGAAATCAAGAATAGATCGCGTTAATCGAAAATAAACCTAATATCATTAGTTCAGGTTCCAAATTCAATTGTTTTTAAACTCTACTCAAAACTCAACTTAGAATAAACGGACCTCATTAGAGTAAGCTAGACCCTGCAAGCGTACCACGCAAATGACTTTTAGACTTTTCGCAGTAATTCTGTAAAAAAAACTAAAGTTAAAAATATATCAATGACCGGTGATTTGGAAGGCACGTAAACCCGTTGGTCCCGGCTATCACTTAATTGTGGTAGTCGTTAAGCTAGTTGGAGGCCTCCTAGGCGGCTTGAATACAGTTAAAAACAGTAGGTAGACCACCAGCCTACACACCCACCGATCTCTGCAGTGGGCATGCGTGGTGGAGTATCTGCCCATTCTCTTTCACCCACCTTCATTTGTGAAAGGAGGCCTGAGCTCAGCAGTGGGACATTATAGGTGTACATATATTATATTGCTTAAGTTTGCTATTTATTTACTTATTAAATATTTATTCAGTCTACTTTGTAATTTTGCCGCCGCGCCGGGGCACGCAATTGTTTTCAGTGCGATTAGAATGTAAATATTATGTATGTATCTAAGCCTGTATATGAATCTAAGCCTGTTTTGAAAAGAGTAATTGCTGAGTTTATTGCCGGCTCTTCATAGCAAATGCAACCTTCCGAACCGGTATTAGAGTCAGACTTTTCATAAGTGCCTGCGAAGGTCTATTTGAATAAAAGATTTTGAATTTGAATATTGATGATGATATCAATGACATGAAATTCCATATAATTTTTACAAGGATTAAGGAAAATTAATAATAATTAATACCTACTAATATGAAGCTATATTTTAATACCTAACAGGTAAATAGGAAATTAGGTTTGTGTAACTATGCCATAGTGTTATCAAATAAATTAACTCCAGACCCCAGGCTATATTCTCGAATAGGTACCTAATGAGCGTAATGACTAATGACAAAGTTATGATATCAAACCTACCGGCATCAATTTAATTTCTTGAATATGATAATTGTTAACTAAATAGCATAGATCAGCCATTCTCAAAGTGTGTTCTGCGGAGCCCTAGGGCTCCAAAAAGCCTCCTCGATATTACTGGCGAAAATATATTACAATACATACAGGAAGACCAGGTCAGAACATAAATTCAAAAAATCCTAACTAATATTATAAATGCGAAAGTGAGTTTGTTTGTTTGTTATGCCTTCACGCCTCAACTACTCAACGGATCATCATGAATTTTGGCATACAGAGAGCGTATGGTATTGAGAAGGACATGGGCTTTAGGAAGGACTTTTTATCCCGGGAACGCTGGTGAAGCTGCCGGGGACAGCTAGTAATAAATAATTCGATATATGTAGTATGTAATACCTACTATTGAATAATCTGTGTATTAATTTGATAACGATAGTTCAATAATTTCATTAATTTTAAGTACCCACACTAAGTACCTATATTTTACGACCTACGCGGTAAAATAAAGAATACCCTACACAAAATATTATTTGATTATTTTAGGGCTCCATCAAATATTTCGCTTAATAAAAGGGGTCCGATCGGCAAAAAAATTTGAGAACTGCTGGCATCGATTATTTCAAGAGAAGTAGAGCAGAGCGTGTTTTCACTTAAAGAGCAGTTCGACTGAACAGAATACCGCAGCCACATAACTTTATGTTGTGTTCCTGCGCGTGAGTAAGATCGCCAGAGCTCATTGTGTAGGGCTAAGGGTCGGTAACTCGGGAGTGATGCCGCAGGTGTAGCGAGTGTCCATGTGACCGCTTCCCACCAGACGTAGCCTCATGCTTGTTTGGCGATTTCGTGATATAAAAACATTAACTCCCACGTTTTACCAAATACAAACCACGCGCCACATTTAGAATATACAAAGTTAACAATACACATCGCGTTTCTCACATGATTTCCGAGAAGTGTTTGTACTTCAACATTATTATATTCACACAATATAGAATATGTATTGAATTATGAATATGACGAGACATTCACCGAGCATTGTTATATTATCGCAATGCGTCTGCGCATACTAAACACAATTATCGGGACGGTTTCCTTAATGCCTTTTTGTCCGTGGTCGAGGTTGGACGCACTTGTAAAAAATACTTTACTATATAGCTATCGCCCGCGGTATTCGTCGAATAAAATGTATATTTGTTATTCCTGATTATTATAATCCGTGGTAACTTACATACACACACTAACTTTCGCATTACCTATTAGTAGGAAGTAGGATACCATATGGTGCATCCATGCTACGCGAAGCAAGCACGAGCCGAGCCTCGAACGAACAAGATTCGTTCGTTGCTCGCGATGTCAAGTGTGGACGTACAGCGAGAATAGAATGAGCATAAAACGAGCGCGTTGCGAATCCTTGTGTTCGTGAAAACTGACAATCGGGCGGAGCGCAGTCGAGCGCGAGACGAATGCTCGTTCGACGCTCGCAAGTCCGTCCACGCTACGCGAACAACGAACGAATCCTATTCGTTTGTGGCTCGGCTCGTGCTCGCTTCGCGTAGCATCGAAGGACCATTACAATTGGTTTGATAACAATTTGATAATAAAAAGACTGGACGGTCGGCATGGCTGTTAAAATACCCTACCTGTCGCGCCATAGGTCGTAGGTTCGATTTCAGCACAGGACAGAAATTGTGCATGATCTATATTCATAAGTATTTATTTATAAAGTAGTATAATGTAGTAATTTATCCGGTTTCCATAGTTTGAGATCAGAGGGGGTAAAAAGGAAGCTAAAGCAATATTGCTACGCAATTCATTTTTTCAGATTCTCGGCAGATCTAAGTGATTCCAATATGTTTTGGTAAAATAGTTAGTCATTATATACAATTCAATTCATTAAAAGATTTGGAATTGATGAATTGCGTAAGATCTGCTTTAAACTCGAAAAAATGAATTGCGTTACCAATATTGCTTAGCTTCCTTTTTAGGGGGCCAGACGGACAGTGTGTGAAGATATGAATATTGTTATATTTTTACGCGCAGTCAACCAAACTTTGACAATGTGAGTTTTCACTGAATTCTTATCAGCTGACGACTCGGCGACGCTATAAGTAATTTATGTAATGTTAGTAACACGTTGACGCCATGATTACTAGCAGGCGGTAAGATAACGAATAAACAGTTACTGAGTTGCCTGATAATGTCTAACAGGTCACACCTTCGTGTTTTATGCGTTATTATGTATGCGGCTACGGCGACTTTTTGTAGCGCAACATTGTAAACAAAAATTTTTTTTCGATATCTGTAAATGGCGTTAGTAATAACTCAAAAAGTAAGGGATACTCCTGAGACCATATTCGCGTGTCTTCAACCCTTAAGGTAGCTTGCCCTTACCCCATCTAAAATGTCCACTCTATTATATTTAAAAAAACCGCTGGCTCTAAAAACTTGAATTTTTGCAGATGGAAGTTTGCTTCGTAATGTATCATATTGTAGAAGTTACAGGGGGGGGGGGACACATTTTACCACTTTGGAAGTGTCTCTCGCGCAAACTATTCAGTTTAGAAAAAATATATATTAGAAACCTCAATATCATTTTTGAAGACCTATCCATAGACAACCCACACTTATGGGTTTTATTAAAAAAAAAAGAGTTTCAGTTTTAAATTTATTGTTTATTTTTTATTTTTGTGTGAAAATCTTAATGCGGTTCACAGAATACATCTACTTACCAAGTTTCAACATTATAGTTCTTATAGTTTCGGAAAAATGTGGCTGTGACATACGGACAGACAGACAGACATGACGAATCTATAAGGTTCCGTTTTTTGCCTTTTGGCTACGGAACCCAATTACACTAAGGGATTTAACATTTTCAGCGTCATGCGCATCAGCCCTGGACCCAGGCGATGGCGCGGCATGGTCTATAGTGGCGAACTGCGCGGGCGAGACGCGGGTGGGGCAGACGGAGGCGGTGTACGCGGAGGGCATCCTCACACTCAGTACCAACGTGGCCCGCCAGTGCGCCAGCCTCGGCGCCAGGCTCGTGGAGATATCCAGCGGGCAGATGTATAGCAGCGAAAAGGTTTGAACATGTCGATCTCTATGTAGTTCTAGTTGTCCCCCTGCAGCTTCAACCGCGTTCCCGAAGGACCTATTGTTTTTCCATGATAAAAAGTATCCTATGTGTTAATCCAGAATATATACTATCCGTGTGACAAATTTCAATAGTTTTTGCGTGATTGAGTAACAAATATACATGCATCTCAAACTTTCGCGTTTATAACATTAGCAGGACTAGCTATCCGCCTCGTTTCCCGGGGTAAAAAGGGTTCCTTCTCCATACCATAGGCTATCTGCTAGCAAAATTTTGCTCATTTTTGGAGTCAAAGCCGTGACTTTCGTCCCACACCGTCGTAGCCTTAAAATTAAGCTGATCAATAACCCACAGCCACAAAAAGAGGATTGTCCGATAGAGCCGTGGACGGTGGAGGGGCGCATGAAGAGCAAGGTGGAGGCGGAACTCAAGAGCCTGGAGCCGGAGCTCAGCTACACCATCATCAGGCCCGCCATCGTGTACGGCATCGGTGACAGAAGGAGCTTGAGTGAGTTTCAGCATGTACTCAATAAATTCTTACCTGATGTGAAAATAATTTTGGACTTCGTTTGTTTTTTTTTTTTTTTTTTTTTTTTTTACTGTGTATAGGCCTGTGTTTGACCACAATCTCACTATGGTTAGTGATGATGTGGTCGAAGGTGGTAAGCACACAAAGCCTAGAAGGAACTGGCTCTCAAGTGCAGCTGACGGAACACACCGATAGGTGCTTGGCGACAGATTTTCAACTTGAGGGTGGTAGCCAGCCAGACGGGTACTACAAAGTACCCTACCACCGTGCTATGGTTTCCTCACGATGTTTTCCTTCACCGAAAGCTCAAGCTCATTGTAGGATTCGAACCCGGGACCTTCGTCTCGGTATCGTCGTCGGTCGACGGCACTACCACTGAGCTATCATCGCCTTGATCGTATTAGATACGCTATGCCGATGTACCTCTTAAAGACCTATCATTAAATCTCAGAATAGATAAAAAATATTCAATATTTCCACAGCACCCCGTCTCTTATACGGTGGTATATACAAGCACCTTGGTGAAACCATGAAACTGCTCTGGACAGCCGATCTCAAGATGAACACTGTCCACGTGAGGGACGTTTGCCGAGCTATCTGGACCCTTGGCAACAGTCCCGAGGCGGACAAACAGATATACAACGTTGTAGACGAAGCGAACAGCACGCAAGGCACTCTTGCGCAGCTTGTGTCAGAAATATTCAAGATTAATCACGATTATTATGGCACGGCTATTTCTACTTTAGCTAAGGTAAGTTTTACTGCATTAGTGTCTATAGAGACTCTTTTAAGAAACTGTGTGATAAAGTTCAAGTTTCTCGACTGTTGAATCACATTGCCATAGCTTTTGACCCAGGGACCGATAAAATCTGATATTTGGTGGCAAAATAGCGACAGATTCGAAACCTAAAGAAACTTTTTCAGAATTAGACCCACACTAAAAGTTGTATAAATTGACGAGTAGTTCCACCACTTACAGCAGTGTAGGCTACAATACATAAACTGTTTTATTTCCAGACGGACATAGCATCGGTAGCGGAGGAAGCAAACGATAAGCACCTAACGGCGTGGGCAGACATATGCCGCGTGTACTCGCTGAGCCACACGCCGCTCGAGCCCAGCGCCGGCGCAGAGCTGCTGCTCAACAAGCACACCGCGCTAGATAACAACAAGCTTGTGCACATGCTGCCGCCGCCGCTAGATGTACCCACGCCTACTGTTCATACACTACTGCAGGTATGTGTTGTGTTGTGTTAGTTAACTAACAGGGCAGACATATGCCGCGTGTTCTCGCTGAGCCACACGCCGCTCGAGCCCAGCGCCGGCGCAGAGCTGCTGCTCAACAAGCACACCGCGCTAGATAACAACAAGCTTGTGCACATGCTGCCGCCGCCGCTTGATGTACCCACGCCTACTGTTCATACACTACTGCAGGTATGTGTTGTGTTGTGTTAGTTAACTAACAGGGCAGACATATGCCGCGTGTACTCGCTGAGCCACACGCCGCTCGAGCCCAGCGCCGGCGCAGAGCTGCTGCTCAACAAGCACACCGCGCTAGATAACAACAAGCTTGTGCACATGCTGCCGCCGCCGCTTGATGTACCCACGCCTACTGTTCATACACTACTGCAGGTAGAATCCTTCAATGACCTTGACAAAACAGTGAGGAAAACACGTAGCAATTTATGCTACAGGTCGGTTAACTAAAGCTGGCACGTTCAACACATAAAAAAAAATTAACCTTTCTGAGTTTCTTGCCGGGTTCTTCTCAGTTGAAGGCTGAGTTCCGAACCGGTGGTAACTTCAGTAAATGTGACCTTCATAAGTGCCCTTCTGGGGCCTAAATTGAATAAATGGCTTTGACTTTGAATCTGAACGTGCCAGATTTAGTTAACCGTCCTGTATTTACCTAATAAATATACCAATTCACGTAGTTTTCATCGCACCTACTAATGTTATCTATTATTATTTACAGATATTGCAAGACTATGCTTCAATGAATCTCTTCCCAAAAGAACTTCTTCTATGACCATGTACGTAAATGAAGATATTTTTCTACCAACAAATCAAGTCATATATGTATAGAAAAAGAAAACGCATTATATACGTCGCTTGCATATAAATGTGTCGGCCATACAAATTAAACATAAACCTGTATTGTATAAGCTGTTTTCCTACGTATAAAGTCCATTATTGTATGGATAGTAAAGTGTGGCCGATTTATTATTTCGCTTGTTTAATTGAAGTAAGTCATTTGGATATTAATTTGCAACGAATTATGTTTTATGTACTCATATAATATACACTGTGATAAAGAAGTGAGATTAACTCTTGAAAATTCCATTAATCTTTCCGAATGTATTTTTATAGAATCTTGTGGTTGGACAATAAATAAAAACATAACCATCTTCTATTATAAGGAATTCAAGACTGTGTATACCAAAAAGCAACTTTAATAATTGCTTAATAAAATTCTTATTTCCGATTTCTAACGTATATTCCATTCAATTAAATGAAATTGAAAACTACACATAACATTTACATTATGTAAGCTTGACTGTACTTAGCATTTAATACTTGAAGTATTATATCTTACTTTTTTAATGGTGCGTAACGATTTATTTAAGTTTGTCTTTCTTGATACTTTGTTTATTGTATTGTATAACAACAATAAACAATCTGTGGACTTGACCAATATTATATTAGTGTCTACACATTGTTCTTACTTAAAAATGAGATCAGTGCGTCTTGATCTCAAACGATGTCTATTTTTTATTCTGTCTTCCACATTAAAGGCCCTGAATGAGATCAAATCTCAAGAATAGATCGTATTAATCGAAAATAAACCTAATACCATTGGCGCAAGTTCCAAATTTAATTTAATCTCGGACTCATAACTTGACTTTCATCTTCCGATAGTTTATTAAGATCTTTAATATCAAAGACTATTAGAAAATATGTTGTATTCTCATAGACAGCCATTAGCACCCCTGAAATAAGTTCCAATTTGAACCATTCAGTTATTAGAATGTGTAGTCCGATGAAATCGAACTCTTATTTGTTTATTTTGCTATCTGATATATTTCTAAAGCTATATCTATTACAGACTTATAAAGTTCATACAGGTCAAGTTTTTTTACATGTCTTAAAAGGTCTAGTAAATAAGTGTTCAATTAATTCAGTACTTAAAAACTGCTCAAGATGTTTACGAAGTGTGATTTTATTGCATTTGGATTGTATTCAAAATATACGCTTTATTCAAAATTTGAAGATATTTAGTAATAGTTTCCACGGAAGATATTGCGTCAGTTTGTTATGTTTAAGACCATTTCAGTTACTAAATGCTTGATTTTATTAAAATTTAGCTTTTATAAAAAATATATTGTTGTATTATTTGTTTTCAACTTTTCCATTACGTATGTTTTTCTTTCAACACCATTCGTAAGCCCCACTCGTAAGCGGATGTCTCTTCGTTTTGTCGCTTTAGGCTCAATTTACATTGCCGCAGAATAGAATGGAAGCGAATTTTTGCAAAGTTAAATTTGACCAACTTCCCAGTGTCCAATTGAGCTGACATTTGGTATACATTAGTACATTTGGATGACAATGCAAGTACAGACAACAAAAAGTGACACCATAAAAATCTTCTATTAAAACGTTTTCTTTTCAACAAAATCTTGTTGTATTATTAATATTCGTAACCGATTGTTGCCTGGAAGATTTATCATTTGGAGTTCGTTCGCATACAGTGTCTGTCTCCATAACTTCGCTTATGAATTTGAATAAGACAATTTTATCGACGGGAAATATTTAAACACACAACAAATTCTTATTGCAATAAAGAAACAGAATTATCAGTAGAAATGTATTTATTGTAGTATGTAATATGAGGATGATATGACTTTTGAGGTCATACAAGCGTTCTAATAACACAAATCATTTTATTTTCAACCACAACTAATATTGGTTGTCTGTTTCAACTTGACAAAGTTCCTGTCACTTTTAAAATTATATTGTAAAAGAGTATACAAAAAAATGGTAGTACAACGAACATTCCTTTGGTAAATACAAGCCGTGTAATACCGCCTTTTTTTAACCTTGTTTTGTAACATTGACATTAGAATTAAATAATTACAGAAAAAACATCGAAGCAGACATAAATTGTCTGCCGTACATATATCATATAAGGTCCTAATAAATTAATGAATTTCCTCTTGAGGGATGAATTTATAGGTCATTAGTAATCAAAAAATAATATTAGAAAAATAATCCGTGGATTTTTTTTTAGATAAATGGTTAAATTAATACTTAGTACTGATATTAAGTTCAATTTCGGAATTTTGTTTTTTTCCCACGGATTTTTTTTCTAATATTATTTTTTGATTACTAATGACCTATAAATTCATCCCTCAAGAGGAAATGCACTAATTTATTAGGACCTTATATTAGATCACTTCTTTTTTATGTAAACATGTTATGGATCGCTGCAAAAACAAAAAAGCTTAATAATAATAACAACTATGTTCAATTAAGTAACAACACTGGTTATAATTAAATATAAAATACAACTATATTGATGTTAAGCACAAACACTATAGCAGTAAAGTTCAAAATACCATGGCATTATCGCAAAGACCACAATTCTTAAGATTATATCTACGCTAGCAATATTTTACTTATAACATTGACTTAGGGTTTATATTTGAATGGAACTGACAATACGAAGCAACAAGCTTTGATGAATATGTCATACATACAGCATAAGATTGTTGCTCTTGAATTTTAAGTCCTATCACGGTCTATATATGGTTTAACAGCTTTCAACAGTTTTCCTTAGTCCAGAACCGTTCAAATATATTTTAAATATGATTTAGAAGTAATATCAATTTATGTTTTAACTACCAGTCTGCATAAAGCGAAAAAGTCAGCAATTTATGTATTTAAAATAACATTTAAAATAGTACAGTCAACGACAGAAGTATCTTAGCTTTATTGATATTATTACTATCAAAAAGTGTGTATGTGGAAACGAACGGACTTTATGAAATTGCAATGAGATAATTAACATATCAAAATTGTTAAATTCTACGAATTTATTGAAATGTTTTCAAGCTTTTACTCGCTGAACAGGTGTTTGTGTGGACTGGGCAGCTTGATTATTTATCTATTGATTTATTTCCTAATTCACTCATAATAGTGCATTATGATACATGTATGCAAAGTAAGTAATTACAGACGAGGCGGTATTAAGCGAGGCGATAAGGGAACCGAGAGTGTAATGATCAATACACACGCGTTTCATACGACGTTTTTCAACACACTTGTGAGTAAAAAAGCCAGACTTGTATTTCTTGGAGTAGATTTTTTGATAACAATCAACCACACAATGAGAACGTTAACAAATATGGCGCGCAGGTATTTTTTTGACAGCGATGCGCTGTCATACTTTTTTATCCGTTTAAATTAAGAATGCTTCGTCTAGTCACACATACAGGTATGTGTGACTAGAATTAGAAGAAGCAGAGGTACAAACTTAAAATTATCGGGATATTACTTATAAAACTGTGAAATAATGTAAAGTAAAAAGCACTAGTGCGTAATAAGCTGCATTAACTGTGCAATAAATGTCACTTTACGAGCAAGTGTGTTGAAAAATATTTTTTTGCCATCATCACAAACAATTCTCTCTGAAAATTGTTTGAAAACGTGATGTAATTAAGTTTTGTTTTGAGAGCTTAAATTTTTTAAAGCCGGCTCTTCTCAGCAAATGCAACCAAAACTGATATTTGTCACACTATTCATATGACCAAACTGTCATCTGTCAATATTATACGAAGAACGACAGCCGGCATTTAATTATAGAAGAAAAAAAATATCATAACACGTCTGTCGTCAACTTTACAATAATCACATCAATAGTTTAGTCACTGTGACCACATATATATTATATTAATCCAATCGTGTGGATTTCTATCATATATCATAATAACTATAGTTTATTTCACGCAGGACGAGTTGTGACAATGCAAGAGTTGTTACCCATATTTATTTCCTGAATTCCTGAGTCAGAATATTAATAGAGTACGTACTATGAGCACGGGTACGTGCAAAATGTCTTGAAACAAACTGAGCGGTCATAGTTGGAACGACTAAATACATATAATTAATGCCAATTCTCGTTTAGATTTTTCGTCAATCGACACTTTTACCGAGAACTAATCGCAAGGAATACATAATCGTCATTTTGTCTGACTGTAAATCAACTAGTGTACAGTAGTACTCAACTGATAAGGCGCGTCGTGAATCTTCGTTTGTACAGAAAAGAAAGTATGGCCCGAAGATTAACGAAAGAATGCTTAAAACTTACAATCAACCTTAGATCACTACTATAAGGTTCATAATACACTGCAGCTGTCAGTTCCGTCTCACTCGCAAGTGACGCCCCTCCGCACACATGGCGGCAGCTTCCGACCAATAGCATTTCGCGAGCTTTGAAAATGTATCTTCTGCGCTGGTACATCGGTAAGCCATATAAGTTGGGTACTACTTCAACGATATCTGTGAAAGCATCTATATGGAGACTGCTCAGCTCACGCTTCGCACAAAGTAAGAAGGATGCGTCACACAACTCATGCTATTTGAAATAAAGTAATATAACCCCCCCCCCCCCCCTCATTAACTTGTAAGTCAATTCAATACACGAACAAGTAGTCAACAAGTCATAGTTTAGTGCACAGATGACCAACTCGAGCGGTATCTCGGCGGTGTACTGTAGTATACTATACGCGTTGTATATTATCTGTGGTATGTTCGCAGCGCGCGCGGCCTCACCCGGCGTCATCCGAGCGAGTCGGACGCGCCCACGTTACTGTAGTCTGTCAGGGGGACTATAACTACTTGTATCTGAAATATTTACATTATTACTTGCATTGGTTATAATCAAGAAATTATACAGGTGGACAGTTTTGACGGGTCAGTAATGGCAAACTACCTTAAAAGGGTTCAAGCCATGTGAATATTGTCTTTGGAGACTTTATACAAAAGTGCCAACGCTGTATGATAAAAATATATGAAAAGTTAGTATACGGTTCGCCTGATGGTAAGCAGTTACCGTAGCTTATGGACGCTTGCAAAACCATGGGTATCACTCGCGCGTTGCCGACCCTGAAGAAATCTCTTCATGATCATAATATTGAGTAAATTAACCCTGAAAATTTGGCTTGAGGTTGCAAAATAACCCTGTATAAAATAATAATACATAACATTATAAACGCACACCAAAAAATTACTGAAATCAACTCGTTAGCCAATTTTTACACTAAATCGGTTACCAAGTCGATTTCAGTCATTTTTAGTACGGGTATTTTTTTGTTCACAGCCACACCTTCGAAAATTAACCTTATGCCAAGTAGAATAAAGTATTTTTAATGTATTTTTTGTTCAAAATATCGTCAGATTCTATAGGCACATGGTATAGTTTATCAACTTACCCTGAGCTGATCGCGGTTGGGGCCCAGTAAAAATTGTGGCTCGGGAACATCGCAGTTGTCCGATTGACACTTTGGACAAAACCTGAACATTTTAAAAGATATTTTTTATACTGCTTGTTACTTCTGTAAGGTGGAGGTACTTCCCCAGTGGAGCTGTTCTTTGAGTGAATACACGCTGAGCTCTAAAAGAGGCTTAAGACCCTGTCCAGAAACGATGAATGTATTACGCGCGTACGGTGAGGTACTGGTCATTGCGTACAATAGCATCGCGCGAATAAAAACACGCGCGTAAATCGTCACATGTTCGCACGTTAGTACACTCTTTCTGGTACGGAGAGATTCGCGGCGGATTCGTCCTTTCTGAACAAGGCCTAAGAGCTCTTCTCTCTTTTTTTTCTCTCTCAATTAGTTTATTTTTTTCGGTTTATAGCCCTGGGTTTTGCCGCAATCTCACTATGGTAAGTGATGATGCGGCGTGTGGTGCACACACAAAGCCTAAAAGGAACTGGCTCTCAAGTGCAGCTGTCGGAACACACCGCAAGATGCTTGGCGACAGATTTTCAACTAGAGGGTGGTAGCTAGCCAGGGGGGGGGAACTGTAAGGTATCCTACCATCACAGTCTATAAAACCATACAGTCATCCGACACCTTTGATCTCGTGGAAAATGCCGACAATTACTAGACAGTATCGCGACGTCCATATAAAGTATGCCGTTTCCCGAGCTACTAACATCGTTTTGTTCGCAGGTCGGGCCACATCTCGCCCCTCACACCCCGCACGATTGCCCTGTCTAGACGGCGTCGTCGAACGACTTGATGGTTTAAGGATGGTGTAACCTTGCTGAGTTTCTTGCCTGTTCTTCTCAGTTGAAGGCCGACTTACGAACTGGCGGTAACTTCAGTAGCTTTGACTTTCATAGGTGCCCTTCTAGGGCCTAAATTGAATAAATGGATTTGACTTTGACTTTGACTTTGAATAGAGTGTGCTACCACCGTGCTATGGTTAATCAACTAATTAGTAATTAGAGGCGGGCTACAGCTACACTAACTTGTTGAGGTGTTCGTCCTGGTTGGTGTAGGGATGCGGCGGCGGCGGACCCTGGTCGCGGCGGCAGGCGGCCGGCTCGGGCGAGTACAGCGGCGAGATCAGCTCGTCGAAGTCCAGCGCGCCGTCTATGTTCAGCACCCTACACCGTACCACTAACTATATCCTGGGACATTCCTCACACACTGCTACCAAAGCTAACCAGAGCTTGAACTATGGCATCGAGGAACAATCCCTTTAGAGTAGTACATGAGTAGTAATACCGAGCAATCCGATTCCGAAAGTGGTTTGTCACTGATTTTGAACAGTAATGAGCAATCACTGCATCTTGCGTTCTTGACTTGGCCAATCAGAGCGCATGTGTCCTTGAATTAGCCAATCAGAACGCATTGTCGTTGGTGGGAAATTGGCGGAATAGATTGCAAGCAAAATTAACGTCATTGGGTTAGTTGTTCAATGAACTATGGAAACCAGATAACTGATATTCTTTTTCTAAGGTATATCCATTACAGTAATCCACTTTTTTGGTACTTGGCGCACAGATCGCGCAAGAGAACATTTTATATTAATACTAGCTACGCGGCGCTACTTCGTTCGCGTGGTGCTACCCTACCCTATCCTACCCTACCCTATCTAAACCATCCAAGGCGTCACCCAAACGCATACAAAACAATTCAACTGTACGTGTTTGTCAATGGACTCCTACTAAACGGCTGGACCGATTTGAATGATTTTTTTTGTATGCGTTTGGGTGGCGCCCTGGATGGTTTAGATTCACAAATCAGTGGCGCTGCAGTCGGTATCTAGGTTATATTATCGACTGCAGCGCCATCTGCCGGGCAAATTTGTGTGCCGGGATGTTAATGCACAAAAATATATGTTCTGTGTGGTCTTACCTATCACGTTAACACGCCCGTCGATAAATATAGGATTCGTCCGATGTATCATAATACAAAATTATTTAGTGACACCACTATAGCATTTAAAAGGTTCAGGACCCAAATGAGACCCTTGAGAGACTCTTTATTTATCCAAACTAAAAAAATACACAATAATATAAAATAAGCTCATATTTAATGGCTATATACAAAATTTTATTAATATTCTCTCATCATTATTGCTGCACTCACTCAAATGGAAGTGGGCTGGTCACATCTCACGCCACACAGATAAAAGATGGACCATAGAGACCACATATTGGGAAGGACCAAAGGGGAAAAGGAAAGTTGTTAGACCAATAAGACGGTGGGCTGATGATATCATACAGGTGTCAGGAAACAACAGGATCAACTTAGACAAAGACAGGGAGTCATGGTGGAAGATGGAGGAGGCCTTTCCCAAAGAGGTATAACACTAACAATAAAATTTAAACAAACTTACTAACAAATCACTAACAACATTTGAAATGTAATAACGGAAATATGGAATAAATGGCTATTATATTTTTATACAACTTAGTCGGTAAACAAGCATACGGCCCACCTGATGGTAAGCGGTTACCGTAGCCATATGGACGCTTGCAACACACGAAGCATTGCTCACGCGTTACCGACCTTCCCCCTCCCCCCCTATGAGCTCTGGCGACCTTACTCACGCGCAGGAACACAACTTTACACAACATAAAGTTATTTGGCTGCGGTATTCTTTAAGGTGGAGGTACTTCCCCAGTCGAGCAGCTCTTTGAGCGAATAAACGCTATGCTCTACTTCTCTTAAAATTTCATTTCATTATTGCATAAATTTCATTATTGCTGTTGGCGTCTGAAATATTAATAAATAAATAGCTATTTGTTTGAAATTCTTACCTATTCTGTGCCGAGAAGCGATGTACACGTTCTACTACGGACGATACGTGCTCCACTCCTTTCTGTACGCCCCACACCAAAATACCGATCTGGTGTGACAACAAAAATTAATGCATTTTATTATTTTTGATTTAATATATTTTGGTGTTCCACAAGGAACAATATTAGGTCCCTTATTATTTTCTATTCATATTACTGAACTAACCAATGCTAACCTTAACTCTGACATCAGGTTCCGGCTGTTCAGCCTCCCCATACATGTCGATCTTCGCTTCAGGACAGTTCTGGCAGGTGATGGATATCCTCACGGTGCGGAGTACTACTTCAGGCACCTGCAACTTTCAAATTTAATCATCTTTTTATATGAACTCGTGAACTTACTACTAAAAATACTTATATTTTTAGTAGTAACTCAATTCTTCATTATTTTCTTAAATTATCTTGTAATAAGTATACAAAATATCTTGTGAACCGAAAAGTTTGTTTTTTTCACGATTTCAGAGTGTGCGTCATAGTAAAAGATGTTCACAATGACGACAAAAATAACCTCTGATAATTTGGCTACTCATTGAAAAGTAACCCTGTATTATATGACTAGGAGAGGTCACGACAAAAATGGTAACAATAAGGCTGGACCCGGGTTGATGGGATAAAGGGCGCCTCCCTCATACGAAATATGTCGGTCTGCCTGCGCCAAGTGAGTGCGTTATTATCCATGAACCCGGATTCAGCCATTTACCTTGATGATACCATTTTTGTCGTGACCTATAAAATGTGGGAAAAAAACCACTCACATCATAAGTGCCAGACCAGACGATGAGCAAACTCTTCCTGAACCAGACTCCCTTGGGGTAGAGATCCACGGTCCACTCCGTCAACTTATCATAAGGTGCCACATCAGCTATGGACGGCCGAGTCGAGAATATAAACGTCCTCGTGTGATAGCACGGTAGCGAGTGGAAATTGTCCACGGCGAGCATCGAACCCCAAGTATCTTCGGTGTAGAGACGTGGTGTGAATAACATTCGACCCGCTTCAGTTTGCTGGATTTCTGATACGCGTTCGTATTGGCCTAGAAATAGTAATTATAATATTTTACAAAGTGCTATTGAAACGTCTATCCGATGAACAGATAGCTACCTCTTACAGTTACTGACTACTCTAAAGACATAGTAAATTGAGTAGTTTATTGTAGTGAAGTTGTTTCCACTTCCCTCCAATATGGCGAGGAGGGCGATGGCTGGCACACGCGTCATACTTGTGAACAGGTGCTGCTTGTGGGGGCTGGTCTGCGCCGAGTTTGCTATTTATTTACTTATTATATATATTCAGTCTAATTTGTAGTTCTTCCGCCGGGACATGCAATTGATGCAAAAATGTGAATATTATGTAATGAATCCTAAGCTTGTTTTCAAAAGAGTAATTGCCGAGTTTATTGACGGCTCTTCTCAGCAAATGTAACCTTCAACGGTATTAAAGTCAGACTATTCATAATTAAATAAATATCCTGGGACATTCCTCACACACGGTCATCTGATCCCAAACTAAGCAAAGCTTGTACTATGGAAACCAGATAACTGATATAATACATATACTACTTTTTGTTTCGTGAATACATACTTAATATACATAATTACACCCAGACTCAAGACATGTTCATGCACACTAATGCATGTCCTGTGTGGGAATCGAACCCACGACCAGCGGCGCGATAGGTGGAATCTTGACCAGTCTTAACCAACCGCGCCAGCTGGCCCGTCGCAATTGGCTGCGAAGGTCTATTTAAAATATATGATTTTGAAGGAACAAGTCACCTGACTGGTAGCTCATAGCGATGGCCATCCTCTCCATGAAGAAGTCTTTGTGCTCCTGCGTGAGCGGGCACAGCAACAACTTGGCCAGCTGGTTGGGGCACATCATGGGGAACCTACAAACAACACAAACCATCCTTTGGGGTCTAAAGTACAGTCGACTACAAAGAGATGTATCTGTCGCAGCCAACTAGCTTAATTAGCCGTCCAATTAACAGCCTAACCTTTTTACTTTACACATTTAAAATAGATAAATCTGTTTTGTACTTATACATGACTGTACATTTGAACATTGTCATCAGAATCAGTTCGCCTTATTTAGCCGTGAAAACATAAGCGCTTAAAAAACACATTAGCTGTTTTGTTGCATATTTTTGTCAGCATAACGTTAGAAATACATTTTAAACCTGGGTTTTGGTAGACATGGTTTAACCCATCTTTTGTAACTAGAGGTTAAATGAAATGAAATTTATTTTTTTCTAAAAAGTTGTACACAAAAATATAAAACTATAATACAATGGCTCAAGGGTACTGCAACGTCACGCCTGTTGTGGCAAACCCTTCCCTAAGGTCAGGCTTACAAGCGACAGCTCGTCTATCGTTGTCTAACATTTGTGCCGTTTTGTGACGTCATTTCCATTACAAAAAAAGGCCGCAGCAAATGGATCACGATTTCATTCTATCATTACAAAATCATCTATATTAATTAAGGGAATAAGGTTCAATTTTGATTATATTTCTATCGTTTTCGTATTAAACATGAGAGAACTTAACGCATTGGTTCTCGCGAGGAACGCGCTTCCATAATAACAATGATGCCATGCCATTGCTATTTTTTTACCGCGAGCCAAAATATGTAATGTATCAAGATGTTAATGTTACCTGACGTGTGAGAAGACAGCTGCGATAAGCGAGTCCCAGTGCGCGCTCGCCTCGCGCTCGCTCAGCTCACTCGTGGCGAGCCGCACGCGCTGCCGGCCCAGCCATCTCACTACAAAACTACATAACAATTACATGTTACTAGTATAACCTCACCGGCATTGAATTAGGCCCAAGCTCGAAATTTCCAACAGAGATATTTTCAGCAAATATTATATCTAATATTAGATTTTTGCCCTGCATTTGATATAGTTTCAAAGCTTAAATTGCCATTATAGATGATATGAAAAAAAACAAAACATTATCAATTTTGGACTTTCCATACTAATCATTATTTTTCGCGAATACAAGAAATGCCACAGGAAATTCAATTGAAATTTCCAAATGCTGACTTTCTAACTTTAAAATTAAATTATACCGAATACAGTGCCTTCAACATTAAAATAGAGAAAATCTGCTAAAAATACCCATTTTCTATGAAATTTCGAGATTGCACCAAATGCCGGTGAGTGTATTTTATTGGCAGGTTAATCAACCTTCGATTCGATCGAAACCTTCGATCGAGAAGCGGTTACCACAATCTCACCATGGTCAATGATTATGTAATCGTCCGTAGGTGGTAAGCACACATAGCCTAGAAGCCTGTCTCGCAAGTACAGGTGACAGAAGGGAGAGGACCATAGAACGGTGGTACAAGTTTCTTCCCAACCGCCAACAGTTTCTCCTGAAGCACCATTTGCTGCAGCAGCGCCACGAGGGTCTCTCTACAGCTCACCCAGCTTATTTTCTGACCACACCACCTAACACCACACCACACCACACCACTCACAACTCACCACACCACACCTCACCACACCACACCTCACCACACCACACCTCACCACACCACACCTCACCACACCTCACCACAGCACACCTCACCAACCTGTACAAGCTCATTTCGTTAGTGCTGCAGCAGCGCCACGAGGGTCTCTCTACAGCTCACCCAGCTTATTTTCTGACCACACCACCTAACACCACACCACACCACGCCACACCACTCACAACTCACCACACCACACCTCACCACACCACACTACACCTCACCACAGCACACCACACCAACCTGTACAAGCTCATCTCGTTAGTGAGCACGAGGTCGCTCTGCTGCAGCAGCGCCACGAGGGTCTCTCCCTCCAGCTCACCCAACTCGTTGTCTGACCACACCCACTCCAAGTTCCACTTCACGAAGTTCTGACACGCCTGTGTAATTAATGTGTGCTTTATTTATATGGGAATTAGGTTGAATTTAGAATGGATAAACAAAATGGGTTGAATATTTGTCTGTGATATTTCAGTGACGTCGTGAGTCGTTTTTTTTTACCGCTAGTTCCTGTCACTGGTGGTTGCGTTGTGGTTGTCACGCGGCGGTGTGATCGGTATATAGTGACGGCAAAATGTGGTCCGAGTGAATTCAACTATTAATTTTCATACAAATTAGCCCGCCGACGTGGTGTCGTTGTGATGTGGTTGCGGTTGTCGTATGGTTCTCGTGCGTGTGAATAGAGCCTTATAGACCTTTGACAGCAAATGTGACACGTGTCAGAAAGAGGCAAACATAGTGCGACAAAAAGAGACGCCACTACGACGATATGTGTAATTGTAGATAGATAGATAGATAGATAGATAGATGTGGTAGATACCCGGGCGACATGGTCGTGTCCACACGCCATGGTGTACTGCATCCACGCGATCAGCTGGCCGCGCTGCGCCGCGTGGGCTATGTGCCCGCTCATGTAGCTCAGGCACAGCGATACTAGGTCCTACAAACAATATAGCTCAGCATTGACCACGCATACATATCAGTTAACTAAACCTGGCACGTTCACATTACTCACACATATGCAATTTCACGATACAGTATGTTTTATTACATTATTGCTTCTAATCATCAGTCAATTCTAATGGACAAAAAAAGACCACTCTATATTTTTTTTTTATACACAACTAAGTCGGTAAACAAGCATACGGCCCTCCTGATGGTAAGCGATTACTGTAGCCATATGGACGCTTGCAACACAAAGAGCATTGCTCACGCGTTACCGACCTTTCCCCCGTCCCCTATGAGCTCTGGCGACCTTACTCACGTGCAGGAACACAACATTATTTATGAGCAGTAGCAAAGGCAAAACAATAACTGTCTCCTTCATACTCATAAATTTGACCGCGCGCGAGAGGGACGGACAGACTTATCATGATGCGCATGTAGTGCGACGTGACGCCGCGCGCTTATTTATAGAAACTACACAAGTGTTGAACGTGCCAGCTTTAGTTAAACGACCTGAACTTGACTGCTATCTCGGGTTCCTTCCCACCCATACATTTAGCTGGTATATTATGTGTAAATACTAAAAAGTTAATGCACATTTCAATTTATGTTTAATTATTATTAACTAGAAATAAGCACAAACTTGCTGTACCTTTAACTCGGCTCAGCAAATTCCTATAGTCTTTCAAGGGGCAATGTATACGTTTCTATAATTAAGTACCCAAAGAAATCCAAGAGCTACCTATACATAGATTCAAAAAGATAGTAAAACAGAAGTTATGCAAGAAAGGGTACTATAAAGTTTCTGATTTTGTAGATGAAAAGAGTGCATTTGAATGAATTGTTCGCTTCGCAGACTATTGTTATATATTTTTTAAATTGTAATACTTATAAGAACACATTTAAAAAAAAAAACTTGCTGAGTTTCTTGCCGGAGTCTTCTCAGTTCAAGTTGTATTTGGAACCGGTGTAGAGTCATTTGTTAACGTTCACAAGTGCCTTATCAGGGCCTAAATTGAATAAATAATTTTTGAATTTTGAATTGAATTTTAACCTACAAGAAATTCCCTCTTTCTCAGCCCTTTAGGCAAAAAGCTGGACTACCCTGTATGTCAAAAATGGACAAGCTTTAAGGTCATCACAAACTAACAGCGCTGGCCTGACTCAGCAAAACTTTGCCATCCAAGTGAGGCCTTTAATTCATGTGCATTAAAGTAAATTTTATAATGACAAGATAAAATAGTCGATGCCTCAAGCCGTCAACTATTTTATCTTCCCTTTCTTCTGGTCATGTTGACCTTTAATCACCTTAACATTATATTTATCAGCTAATGAAAGTACAGGAAGCACTGTTTGATACGATATCCTGATTAGTCCCGTGTAGAAATATCTGAAACAATAAGGAAAATGGTCATATTGAACAAATATATCCCTAATTAAATTACATATCCGAAAGTGATTGTTACATCTAGACTCCTGACATAATAAAAATCCACATTAGACTTGAGAGATATATATGGACTTAAAATCAAAATTACATTTACTTTCTTTTGTGAATTTACCTTTTAAGCCCGTCACAGACGTAGCTATAATATATATTAATATGCCGAGCTGTAATTTATATTAATATAAATAATAGCAAGCCACCACACACGGAGAAGAAGCTATAATATATTTTTTGCCTTCACTTCATTTCTCTAAGTATATACTGTAGTCTTTGACTTCATTGACGGTCGGCCTAGCGTGTGCACGAGTTCTCTATAATAAAGGGTGTTCTGATTTCTCAATACAATAATTATGGATCCAACAAACACATTGTTATTGGATATAATTGATAGTTCTTCAGAGGACGATGCCGCTGCTGATTTTAATATGTTGGTTGCCCGGTCAGGCACAAAAACCAGAACTAAACGGATTGAATCACATATAAAGAATAATCAAATTCGTGGCAAATTTAATTTATATAGTGGCTTATAAATATAAATATCCTGGGACATTCCTCACACACGGTCATCTGATCCCAAACTAAGCAGAACTTGTACTATGGAAACCAGATAACTGATATAATACATATGTCGGAGAATGAGATAGTTAGTCGTACTCAGTTGGATTATGATATTATCGTGGTACAAGGGTTGGGTGAAATAGTAGCAACACTGATTTGACTTTAACGTAAATAACAGACTTAATGAGGGTATTTGTAAAAAGTAAGAATACTGATTTGAATATAACGTGAATAACAAAGTTAATAAGGGGATGCATATTGCTTTTGAGACAGTTAGTTTATCACAAGCTCTCGAGCTGTACACATCTCAGTGCAATCGTTGTTACACCCGGCTCTTAAGCCTATACTTATTTAAGAATGTACAAGTGTGTGAAGTGAAGTGGAGTGAAGTGGAGTGATTATTTAATTGTAATATTACGACAATAAACACATTGGGCCCGTGAGGAGTTTGTTGCGTCGCTTCTTCTCCTCATACGGGACTTTTACGAAGCGATGGTATAAGGTTGTTTTATTGCCTGCACTGCGCCCACCGAATCCTGATACCACTGAACCCTAATCGTGGTCTTTGTATCGCTTGGCTGTCGCTGACTCCGACATCAGGCGTGGGATAAAGACAGGCAATTAAAACCATACTTGAATTGTTTCTACATACTTTGAGGACTGCCACGTGCTTGAGAACCCCGAACACGTGTCAAATAGAGGCTTTTGCCAAGCGAGGGATGACGTCAAGAATGAAGGCTGAATAAAGTTTGGTGGCATCGTTTCTATAGCCAGAAACAGTCAAATAATCGTGTAACTAAATGAATCATGAGATGCGCGTGCTTATACGCGACATGATCATAGCTAGATGGTAGTGATTCCATGCTGCGCGGTTGTCTGCGGTGCTTCGAGTGTGGGAAAAACAGGTCATGTGATCGTTCCTTTACTTCTTACATCATTTTTTTGTCTTAGCTGCGATCAAATGCTTTTGGTGTTACATGTTACAGATGTGGTGATGCTGGCTACTTTGCAAATAACTGTTCTCGTGCCTGCAACTTTACTGAAGTCAAAAGCGTTCGTGGCAACGGCAGCGCGGTTGGTAACAACACCGGTGCAGTGAGCAACGGTAGCAACCAGCGTCGGGTGGACCTGTGCTGCATCAGCAACCAGGCGGAACAGATGACTATTTTCTGTGAGTCGATTTCATGTTGTTTACTAATGGATTACGAAGGTACCTGAGGTACAAGTACCCATTGTTGTTGAGAATATAGTTGGTTAGCGTTTTAATTGGATTTAAGTGCGTGTCCTCTTGAGTCTCAAATTATTATTTTGCGTTTAGGTCACAATCACGGGTATAGTTATCGTTACGGAACTATTAGTGTTTAGCAGTCATAGAGATTATGGGAGCTAGATTATAGTCATAATCGGATAGTTAGATAAAATAGGCACCTAATGATTTGAGTTGTACTTGCTTATTAAAATACTAGCGTGATACTTAATAAGATGAGCCGCACCTAGGCTGCGTAGTTTAATATCCCAGTTTGTGTTGAAGCGTTAACAAGATGTGTTGTTAGTGTGACGTGACGGTATGCTTTATTGTTACCCTTGTTTAAGTTTGATGCGGTACTCATCAATATTGTTTTAGCAAGATTATTGTAATTGATTTTATTATCGTGAAATTGCGTTTTGATTTCGTGACGATTTCGGAATTGAATAATGTAGGTAGAAATAAACTATGATGGTTAAAAGTATAGTGTAAGCAACTAACTAGGAGTTTAGTGAGTCCCTTGATAGCGATGTACTGTGCTGGTTCCATATGCGGTTGGCAATGTCCTTTGTTTATGTCCATGACATTTATTCTCATAGTGAAGGTCATGCAAGGTTATGTAATGACTCAATGTTTCTAGGTCGTTAAAATCACACAATATTTTAATCTCTTACGTCATATAATCTCACGATAGGTTTAAACTAATACCAATTAAGTAGTGTAGTTCATTTTGGAGTGAAATTCTATCAACCGTAGTAAAGTTGACCTTACCATTAGCTATTATGTAGACTTAGCCTGATGGAAATCGGTATTTCTTGAGTAAACTTGAGTATTCCGTGAATGAATCAATTGGTTCACTACAGAAGTGTTTGTTATTTTGAATTGTCTTTATTTCACTTTTATGTTATGGCTAGTCAGATGTTGGTATCGCTGGTTAAAGGTTATTGTTTCGTTATCATTGGTTAATTGAGAGATATTATAGGACAAGTTAGGAACTGACTTAGCATAGTAGCAGAGTACCTAATGTTTAAGTTCTGAACGGTGAGGTGGCCATTTACACAGTGTTGTCTAAATGAGGCGAGGCGGCCATTTAGACGGTGTTATCTGACTAGGCTAGGTGGCCATCTGGAAGGATAGGTGAAGAGATTTACACAGAGTCGGCAGACGCGAGTGATACCCCTGGTGTTGCAAGTGTCCAAAGGCTGCGGTAACCGGCTAGCATCCGGGAGGCCGTATGCTTTTTGCCAGAATTTGTGGTGATCTAGAAGAGATTTCTGCAGAGTCGGTACGCACGCGTGTGATAACCCTGGTGTTACACGCGTCCAAGGGCTGCGGTAACCGGCTACCATCCGGGAGGCCGTATGCTCTTTGCCAGATTTAGTAGTAATCTAGAAGGCGTAAAGGCCTGTCTAAATGAAGCGAGGTGGTCATATAGACGGAGTTGTCCAGAAGGCGTGGTGGTTATCTGGAAGGCGTGGAGGCCATTGGCGGAGACTATAAACGGCGCGGTGGCTGTTTCCATAACACGATACAGTGCGGAGATCATAGATTTTCGTTAGTAGTCCGTGAATATTCTATAAGCAATGGCTTTGGGTGATGTAGTACAGTCTATTCTTGCATAGAAGACTATAAAGTTAAAACTGTCTCCCTTAGGTAAGTGCGTAGGTAACAAACGTGCTTGGTGGAGCAGTAGGGCTGTTGATCTTTTACCTGTGTTGACTTTAGTGTGTCTTGAATTGATGAGATAAGTTAAAAGATTGGAACTGTATCATTGGTTAGTATGAGTAAGCGTTAGTATAATGATTAAACTGAAGCAATTATTAGCAAAAATGGCTATCAAGTTTAGGCAGGAATGGCCGAGCGAAATTATCAGTTACTGTGCTGGACTTCTTTGGTTTCAGGTACATCTGGTAGAGTTTTTCACACGAGGACGTGTGATTCGCAGGATGGCCGTGTCGGAGAATGAGATAGTTAGTCGTACTCAGTTGGATTATGATATTATCGTGGTACAAGGGTTGGGTGAAATAGTAGCAACACTGATTTGACTTTAACGTAAATAACAGACTTAATGAGGGTATTTGTAAAAAGTAAGAATACTGATTTGAATATAACGTGAATAACAAAGTTAATAAGGGGATGCATATTGCTTTTGAGACAGTTAGTTTATCACAAGCTCTCGAGCTGTACACATCTCAGTGCAATCGTTGTTACACCCGGCTCTTAAGCCTATACTTATTTAAGAATGTACAAGTGTGTGAAGTGAAGTGGAGTGAAGTGGAGTGATTATTTAATTGTAATATTACGACAATAAACACATTGGGCCCGTGAGGAGTTTGTTGCGTCGCTTCTTCTCCTCATACGGGACTTTTACGAAGCGATGGTATAAGGTTGTTTTATTGCCTGCACTGCGCCCACCGAATCCTGATACCACTGAACCCTAATCGTGGTCTTTGTATCGCTTGGCTGTCGCTGACTCCGACACATATACTACTTATTTTTGTAAATAGGTACATCCTTAATATTCATAATTACACTCAGACTCAGGACATACAGACATGTTCATGCACACAAATGCTGTGCGGGAATCGAACCCACGACCTGCGGCGCAATAGGTGGAATCTTGACCAGTCTTGATCAACTGCGCCAACTGGCCCGTCATCGTCACAAAAATACACCCAATATTTTAGAAGTTCAAGATCGGCATTTATGGAACTTCATGAATTGATAAAAAATGATATAAGAAGAAATGACACAATCATGTGCAAAAGTATTAGCTCTGAAGAACGCCTTGCTGTGTGTTTAAGGAAAGAAAACATAAAAAAAAACTAAATCATCTCGAGCCGAGCGTGGAACATGCTGTACATTCAAAATATGTCGTAATATGTCTTGCTATACCATAATATATATTAATATGCGATAATATACATTAATATGCAATAATATTATATTACAGTATAGCTTGGTGACGTCACATAATTTATATTATAGCTCCGTGTGCGGTCAGTTCAAAGTTTGTATTGAAAATATATCGTAATATGCCGAGCTATAATTAATTAATATATATTATAGCTACGTGTGTGATGGGCTTTAAGCTTTATTCAGAATTAATGATATATTTGCTGCGCTGTAATCGATTTGAGCGTGCTTAAACCCGTTCCATATTAGTTTGAGCGCGATCACGATGTCCCGTGTAACGTCATAGATGACGTCATGACATACGCCATCTTGTGCTCACACCGACCATGCCCTAAACTGATATCACCGTGAGCGCTGTCAAAAAGTGATGGTTAGTTACTGTGTTTTCGGCAAAAATCTAATAAGATTTTTGGTTTACCATATGGCAAAGATACTTTTTATGAGTTTATGAGAAAAATAATAAAAAATGCGGATATTCCTTTTTGCGAGTCAACTAATACAGGATATAAGGAGTTCTAGCGCATTGTTCATTCAGATTTTGATTAAATTCTCAAATGTTCTGTTTTGAATACTGTGAGCGCGATAACGGGCGATCCGAATTGTTGACAGTTCTCAGCTGTCAATATCGTGATATCTAACTCGGTACGCAAATTATTGCTGTGAGCACTGTGAGCGATATTATTTAATTCGGAATGTAGCCTTAATATTACAATGACTAAAAGATAAACATTGTGCTCACAGACATTTAAAATTGCATAAAATAAACTAACTTTAAGAAGTGTGGGAAGACAGTGGCAGCTGATGGTGTCTCTTGTAGCACTATACGACTCTCGCGCCACTCGCTCCACTCACGGTTCATCAACATCACCTGTAAGATAAAAAAAAATGATTGAGTGTGAATGAGTGTGAGCTAGTTTGGGTGAGTGTGAGCGAGTGTGAAGGGGAGTGAGGGTGAGTGTAGCTTAAAATATGGGATGCTGACATTGCATAATAGTCAATTGCAAATTTGAGTAAGCCTTTACTACTTGACACAGAGAAAAAATTATAATATTGTGAAATGAAAAAAAATTACAGCAATAACTATGCAAAACATATTGTAATCTGCTAGGGGCAACTAATAAATCGCATATTTCCTACTGGCTTACCTGAAACACCTCACTGCTAGCACACAGTATGAGACGATGAGCTGGATATCCAACCCCAGACACTTCCAATATCAAGTCGCTCATCAGCTGTTCAGCATACAGGGTTGCTATTTTGAGGAGCACACTCTTTGAGTTGTCCACCTTAATAGAAACATTAAATTTTAAATTGAGATTTTTAATGCCTGTCAACTCATCAAAGTGGAAATTTTAAACTAATGTCAGACTCACATACAATTGATTATTTAATCGACTTCAAAAAAAGGAGGTATGAGGTTTGTTACCTCATAACACCATCATTTATTAGCTGATTTGGAAAATTTATTTTTTTGTTTGGAAGGTTACACTTCCTGTTTGGTCCCATTGTCATCAGATCAGGATTTGATTACTTCTTAGTGTACTTTGAAGTCGGTTCAAGGTTTTTGTAAAACAGTTTTCAATTATTTTTCTTGAAATTTTGTAATGGGCTATAACAGTTGGAGATTTAGAGATGGCATATTTTCGAAACCTATGTCGGGTTAGTCATGCTGAACAACTTTAAGTGTACGGGCGGCCGGGGACCTCGTGTAATAAGACGCCGCTTAGGACGAATGCGCGAATCGTGAGATCCCTTTTCCCGTACTTTATTTTATTTGCTGGATTGCCAAGGGCGTCATGAAAAGCCGTATGGTTGGTATATAAACGATTTATTTATTGAATTTTAACACTTCTGTGACAATCTGTCTGAATACAATAATTAACAAACTTTTTAAATTACATAGATGATTTACACAAATATACGTAGACAATGGGTGCCTGATGCTACACTGATATTTTTACTTAGCCGCTACTATGGCATCTGCCTTACAGTTTACCGATGGGGTAACTAACTAGCCGCTACTATGGCATCTGCCTGACGTTATACTACTTGATGGTAATCTCAACTTGGCATCTGCCTTACTTGGTACTGTCCCGGTACTGTCCTACTACTGTGACATCTGTCTGACTACTACTACTACTATACTTAGTAGATACTTGCTGTCCTGGAATCGATACTAAATGAGAAAAATGTACTGATTATATGCAAATTATAAACGCTGTGTATACGACTCACGCGGTGAGCGAGTAACTTTTTTACGAGAGAAAACATATCTTTTTCTTGTCTAATTTAAGTGCATTTAAGTAACCTCTCTATCTTGCATATAGCGCTAACCTTGTCTAAAAGTTCTAGAAGGATCTAATCCTAAAAGTGTAGTCCGGTTACCACATCTCCTAAGGTTCTCCGATACATTTTGTCTCCCTTTCGCATATATAAGGAAATTTTATTGTTGATATTTATAGTTCCGGGTAAAATCACGTAAATTTCAAAATATCATCAGGGTTTCATTCAGGGCTTGTAGTAAAACTTATTATCTAGGTCTTACGTTAGGTAATGCGAGTTTAAACAGTAAATACATAGTAAGTAGTTGGTGTGCACATATGGTGCTTACGAAACAATTCTAACTAGATTACTATGCCTAATCGAGTGTTTTGTTGACATGTTAACACTTTTTTGTTAACTTAGGTTTCAACATGAATACTAACTTTATCGTGTAACAAGTTTTACATTTGTAGAGGGTTATTCACGATTCTAAAAGTACATTGTAAATCTTAGTTCTACCTAGACTTTGTCTAGACTTTTACCTATGTTTAGGGTTCAAGTACTGTTTATTTACTATACAATTTATGTTGATACGTATTCTAAGGGTAATCATTGTACACTCGGGAGTAAACTCTTTAATATTTCTTATTTCTAAACATTTTAATTTTAACAAATATTACGTAATTATAAAAAATAACAATAAATGTCCTGAACACAACAAGTGTCCCGAACATTCTCCCGCCGTTCTTCGACTACGGTGTCGATGAAGACATTTCCGGTTGAGGGACTACTGGCTCGGTGGGCAGGATGATCAGCTTCTTCGTGGGACGTCGTAGTGTTCCGCTTCGGGTGCGCACGTCGACTGCTCGTACGATGCCATCAGCTCCGGGGTAGATTGCTTCGACGATCCCTCTTGGCCATGTGTTGCGAGGCAGGTTGTCGTCGGCGACTAGTACGACGTCTCCAATCTTGATCTCCGCGCCTCTTCCGTGTGGCTCCCGCCGGTATTGCAAATCGGGGAGGTATTCTTTCACCCATCTTGCCCAAAATCGGTTGGCAAGATGTTGTGAAGCTCGCCAGTGTGTTCTGCCGATGAGGTCCTTTTCGTTGAAGGTGCCTGGTGCCGGAACTCGCGCTGACCCGCCAAGAAGGAAGTGGTTGGGGGTCAGCGTTTCTTCATCCTCAGGATCTGTAGACACGTGCGTAAGGGGACGACTGTTGACTGTGTACTCCGCTTCAACCAATAGAGTTGCGAGTACTTCTTCTGGGGGATGTTGCTCTTGAAGTATCACTGAGAGGGCGGTCTTAACTGATCGGACCAGCCGCTCCCAGGCTCCTCCCATGAACGGAGCTCCTGGCGGAATGAAACGCCAGGATATCATCCTCTTGGTGGCTTCGTCTTCAGTGGCTGCGTCGATGGATTGACGCAGCTCTTTGTCAGCGCCACGCAAATTTGTCCCGTTGTCTCACCAGATTTCTGTAGGACATCCTCTCCGTGCTATCATCCTTCGCAGGGCCATGACCGCAGAGTCCGTCGTCAGGGATGCTGCCAGCTCCAGGTGAACCGCCCGTGTGGTGAGGCAGGTAAATAGTGCCCCATACCTCTTCTGGCGACTACGCCCGACTGTGACTGACATCGGGCCGAAATAGTCGAGACCCGTGTATGTAAAGGGCCTGACGTGGTGAGCCAGTCTGCATGGGGGGTGGTTTCCTGTGGCTGGCTGTGACGGCATATTTCTTCGTATGCGGCATGGTATACATCGGTGGACCATCATCTTCGTGACTGGACGTAGGCGTAGAATCCAATAGTATTGGCGACATTCGTTTATTGTTGCCTCTACGCCAGCGTGCAGCAGCTGTCTGTGGGTATATTCAATCCACAGCTTCGTTGTTATGTGATTTCCGTCGAGGACAGGTGGAGACTTCTCGAGGCCGTCAACATTCTTCGTAGCTCCGATGCGGGACTTCAGTAAGATGATTCCGTCGACTAAAGCGACAGATATTGGGCGCAGACGACTGCTGGTAGATACAGCCCTGTTGTTCTTCAAGTCTTCCATCTCTGTAGGGAAGGATTCTTCTTGGCTTGCTCTTACCAGCAGTTTCCCGGCTTCTCTCAGAAGGATGGCGTCCAATGGCACGAATCTTCTTGCTGTTGCATCGGGTTTGGCAACTGTTGGCCTTGGTTTTGACGCCTTCTGTTTGCGTCTCCAATCCGGATCTGCCTCTGTGTTCTTCAGCGTGCGTTTGTAATGTGCACGCTGTTTTGTTCGCCTGCACAGATTGATGAACTGTAAGACTCTAGCTGTAGCGCGGAGATATCGTTCCCACTTGGAGAAACGAGCGCCGTCAGGTACGACGTGGCTCAGCTTCGTTTTCTCGCGCTTCTCGGTGATGTTGAGTGTCTTCTCTTCACCAGTCAGTTCCTTCTGTGTAGGTTTCTCGGTTGGCCAGGTGCTCGGGTCGTCCATGAGGAACTCTGGACCCTGATACCATCGATGCTGGCCATTAAAGTGAAGCGGGACGTCGCGAGTTGCATCGTCTGCGACGTTAAGCTTCGTAGGCACCCAGCGCCATTCGTTCAGCGTACTATGTTCTTCTATAGCCGCGATGCGGTGGGCGACAAACGGTCGGTAGGATCTGGATCCCGTTTTCAGCCAAGTGAGCACCGTCTTACTATCTGACCAGAAAGTCTTGGACTCTGGTTTCCTGGGGTGCTCGTCTATTACAGTGGCTGCCATCCGACTTCCCATTACGGCAGCTTGCAGCTCCAGACGTGGTATCGACGTGAGCTTCAGAGGAGCTACTCTTGACTTCGCGATGATAAGCGATATCTTCACGAGTCCTTCTGGTGTTACTGCTCGCCAATAGAGCGTAGCGGCGTATGCAGTTTCACTTGCGTCAACGAATACGTGCAGTTGAAGTGACGTGGCATTGCTGTAGTTGAGGTAGCAGCGGGGTAGAGCGACTTGTTTTAGGCTCTTCAAGTGACCCATCCAGTCTAGCCATTGGAGTGCTAGGTCGGGGTCCAGGGTTTGATCCCATTCTGTACCACGGCGCCATACTTCTTGAAGTATCTGCTTTGCTCGTACCGTGACGGGTGATGCCAATCCGAGCGGATCGAATAGTGACATCACGATCTTGAGTGCTTCTCTCTTTGTCGGGGCTGCGCTGTTTAGGATAGCCGGTGGTATTCTTGCCAGATCCAGATTGAAAGCAAGTTCATCTGATCCCGGCTTCCAGATCAATCCTAGTACCCTTTCAGTTCTGGTACCGTCGCTAAGGTCAATAACTGACTGTGGAGTTGCGTTATCGTCTAATGCTTCTAGGACTTTACTTGAATTGGAAGTCCACTGACGCAACTCGAAGTGACCTTGTTTATGGATGTCGCGTACTTCTGAAGCCGTCTTGACTGCATCTTCAATCGTTTGAAAGCTGTCCAAATAGTCGTCAACATAATGGTTGTTGACAATCGCTGCGGTGGCTTCAGGATGCGTTTCTTTAAATCGCGACGCATTGTGATCTTTAATGTAGATCGCTGTAGATGGGGAACTCGTGGCGCCGAAGATCAGTGACGTCATGCGATATTCTTCGGGTTCTCCATGTCTACGCTTTCCGCGCCATAAGTATCTTAGCGCGTCTCTGTCTTCAGGGCGAATCTTAACTTGCATGAACATTTCAGCTATGTCAGCTGAGACAGCGATGGGGTGTTGCCTGAAACGCATCATGACCCCCGGTAATGACTGCAGCAAATCAGGACCCATGAGAAGGTGGTCGTTTAGTGAGACCCCCTTTGTTTCTGCTGCAGCATCATGGACTATTCGAATCTTCCCCGGCTTCATAGGGTTCACCACTGCGAAATGTGGTAGGTACCACGTCTTATTAATCGTTTTCACCAGTGGAGCCGGTTCAGCGTAGCCCTTCTCTATAAGTGCTGTCATCTGTTGTTCATACTTTTCTTTCAGCTCTGGATTTCTATCGATCTTCTTCTCGGTAGTGATAAGCCTCTTCATCGCGTTGTCGTAATTGCATGGCATCGCGATGTTATCATTCTTCCATAGGAGCGCCGTCTGATACTGTCCGTCTTCGGTTCGAGTTGTGCACTCATCGAGTATTTTGAGTGCACGTTGTTCCGGATCAGTCTGCGGCTTCTTAGGTGTAATCGTCAACGCCTCGATCGCAAAGTGATGTTTCAATTGTGCATCCATACTTTCCTCCATTGTAAAGTGATGGACGAAGTCGATGCGTTTTCCCAGCGACCTTGTATGCGCACCATGGAGAACCCAACCAAGCGGGGTGTGTGATGCTATTGGTTGGTTCTTCTTTCCTTTTCGTACCTCTGAGGCTAGAAGTAAATTCCAGTTATCTTGACCGACAAGTATCTTTGGTTTGGCTTCTACAAACTTCAAAGCGTCCTGTATGTCGATCAGATGTTGGCAGTCGTCTAGATCTTCATCGGCGACTGTCTGAGTCGATAGCCTCAGGTTATCAATGGTGCGCGCGTAAATCTTATGTGGCTGGGTTTTCTCACCCTTGATGGTGATTGCGATGCGTTGAGATGTCGAAGCAGGTACTTCTGCTCCTCCTATGGCTTCGATGTGCATTGGTTGGCAGGGTCCATAAGCGCCGACTGTGTTCGCTAAGTCGGCGTCGATCAAAGTCACAGTTGACCCATCATCCAACAACGCATGTGTGTTGACTTCTCCCGCCGGTCCGGAAATCTGTACAGGCAGTACCTTCAAGTACGTCTGGGATTGTACAGGCAGCCAAGTCGACGTAACTTTTTCCGTCTTATCTGTCCTGTCACTCATATTCCTTTGCTTCTCATAATGGAGTAAGTGGTGGTGTCTATATGGGCATTCGTTGACGCCGCATTTGGGCGGCTTGCAATTATGCGTTTTGTTCCTGTATCTTAAACATCGGAAACAAAGTCGGTGCGTCTTTGCAAGATCCCATCTTTGGTTGATGTCGGCATCGCGGAATTTATCGCAGTCTGGTGGCGAATGTCCCTCTCGTTCACATATACAGCATCTATATGGCTTCCTATCAACGTTCGCATTAGCGTTTAGCGTACGTTGAGTGCGCTTGTAAGGATTGCGCGAAGCTGGCTCTGTATGTGAAGTCGAGGGTATGACCTCTACTTGAGCGTAGGGTGCCCATAATTCCACTTCTCTCTCGAGGAATCGGGTGAGTTTGAGCAGGTCTGCTTCCTCTTTGGGCTGCATGGCGGAGAAATCGAACCATCTATATCGAAGTGTCGGTGTTAGCTTATCGATCGTGACCTTCGTCAGCTCTGGATTGTATAAGTACGTAGTCTTATTCAGAGCACGAAGAGTCGCCACTATATTCGTGACCTTGCTTGACAGTATGCAAAGGTCTTTAGATGAATCCGTGAACCGTGGCAGGTTCCTAAGTCGATCCATCTCTGCGAGAGCTATTGAGTCCGGTCTTCCAAAGCGGGACTCCAATATTTTCATCACTTCAGTGGGATTGGCACTATTAATGAGCAGACTCTCAACGGCCTCTTTAGCACGTCCTTTAAGTGCACGGCGTAGTCTGGTCATATTCTCGGTTTCCGAAAAGTCAGTTGCTGACTCGAAGTACGCTGTTCGGAATGACAGCCAATCCTGATGCGCGCCAGTAAAAGCAGGTAATTCGAATCGGTAACGCGACGGCATTGCGCGTTGACCTGCCTTTACAGCAATAGTGATTGCTGACGCTAACTCACTGAAATCTATTTTCTGTTGCGCAGAATACGGGGTGATTGCAGCTTCTATTCCCGTCGGTATCTGCGCTTCTGGTCTCTGAGGGATTCCTTTATTACCCTGTACAGAGTGTTGAGGGATTCCTTTATTACCCTCATCGTTGTCAACTTTTGACTGCTGTTGAGTCATCTGAGTCTCCGAGGTTGCGCCCAAGAGCACGACTGGATGCGTAGCTACGGATGGATATGGTGCCGCAACAGGTGCGGCGTTACAATTCGGTTCCACCTCTCGGTGCTCTGGCTGGTGATGAGGCTCATTCGAAATAGCAAGCAGGCGCTGACTCTTGTCTAGCCATGTGTCCACCCTCCGGGCAGTGGATTTGCTGGACACGGATCCTACGTCGTCACCTTCAGACTCTTCAGATTGGTCTATGACGGCGAGGCTAGCTATTGCTAGCTCAAGTTTCAGTCTTGCTACCTCTTCTTTAGCCAGAGCTATGCGGCGCGCTCGTTGACTCTTTGTTGACTTATTTCCCCTGATGGTGCTGCGTTCGATTCGGTCATCAGGGGCCTGTCTTTGATCGGTTCCGGTTTCCTCTTCGGTAGTAGTAGTCGTAAACCCTTAGGTTAGGGTAGCTTCAGTAGCAGTGGCAGTACGACTCGACGATGGTGCTACTGTAGGGGCAGTACTCCCCGTTGGGGCGGCATCTGTGGCCAGATCGTCTGCAGGTGCTGGCGGCGGTGCGTCGCCATCGCGACTCTGCGATCTACCTCTTGCGGTAGTTGATCTGGTACCAACCATGGCTGTGGCCGTTCAGTATCTTGGATAATCCGGCTCGAAGGACCAAATGTACGGGCGGCCGGGGACCTCGTGTAATAAGACGCCGCTTAGGACGAATGCGCGAATCGTGAGATCCCTTTTCCCGTACTTTATTTTATTTGCTGGATTGCCAAGGGCGTCATGAAAAGCCGTATGGTTGGTATATAAACGATTTATTTATTGAATTTTAACACTTCTGTGACAATCTGTCTGAATACAATAATTAACAAACTTTTTAAATTACATAGATGATTTACACAAATATACGTAGACAATGGGTGCCTGATGCTACACTGATATTTTTACTTAGCCGCTACTATGGCATCTGCCTTACAGTTTACCGATGGGGTAACTAACTAGCCGCTACTATGGCATCTGCCTGACGTTATACTACTTGATGGTAATCTCAACTTGGCATCTGCCTTACTTGGTACTGTCCCGGTACTGTCCTACTACTGTGACATCTGTCTGACTACTACTACTACTATACTTAGTAGATACTTGCTGTCCTGGAATCGATACTAAATGAGAAAAATGTACTGATTATATGCAAATTATAAACGCTGTGTATACGACTCACGCGGTGAGCGAGTAACTTTTTTACGAGAGAAAACATATCTTTTTCTTGTCTAATTTAAGTGCATTTAAGTAACCTCTCTATCTTGCATATAGCGCTAACCTTGTCTAAAAGTTCTAGAAGGATCTAATCCTAAAAGTGTAGTCCGGTTACCACATCTCCTAAGGTTCTCCGATACATTTTGTCTCCCTTTCGCATATATAAGGAAATTTTATTGTTGATATTTATAGTTCCGGGTAAAATCACGTAAATTTCAAAATATCATCAGGGTTTCATTCAGGGCTTGTAGTAAAACTTATTATCTAGGTCTTACGTTAGGTAATGCGAGTTTAAACAGTAAATACATAGTAAGTAGTTGGTGTGCACATATGGTGCTTACGAAACAATTCTAACTAGATTACTATGCCTAATCGAGTGTTTTGTTGACATGTTAACACTTTTTTGTTAACTTAGGTTTCAACATGAATACTAACTTTATCGTGTAACAAGTTTTACATTTGTAGAGGGTTATTCACGATTCTAAAAGTACATTGTAAATCTTAGTTCTACCTAGACTTTGTCTAGACTTTTACCTATGTTTAGGGTTCAAGTACTGTTTATTTACTATACAATTTATGTTGATACGTATTCTAAGGGTAATCATTGTACACTCGGGAGTAAACTCTTTAATATTTCTTATTTCTAAACATTTTAATTTTAACAAATATTACGTAATTATAAAAAATAACAATAAATGTCCTGAACACAACAAGTGTCCCGAACATTAAGTATGGGACCAATAGTGAATTCTCAAAAAAAAACATTTTACTTTCTATAGTAAATGTCAACCTTTCTTGATCATACTGTATGAAAAGTATTTTTTTTTTTGAGATTTCACTATTGGTCCCATACTAAAAGTTGTTCAGCATCCTATTATAATTGTTTACATTGTAATTTTTTACCGTGACACAAAGGTTTAAAAGGAAGGTTTGAATGTTGTGAATAGACAAACTGAGAACTGAACTAGATGACCAAAATAGTTCATACAGTTCTTTGAATTTAACACATAGAATGCCAACTATGTAATACTACATAGACTTTTCTTCCTGAGACATAATACAGGGAATTGGGTATGTGTGATGCCTAAGGTTAATACGCAATATTAAGTAGAGGTGGTGGTAGTGGTATCCTTTGAATAACAATATAGCTTGGAGCCAAATTATTAATATTGCATTTTTTTTTCAGAATCCAAGGGCTTGTGACTAATTATTGTCCTATAAAAACATTTCCTATATTTCGTGTGACCTTGTTTATCATAACAATAGAGGCGATGTGAAATCCATGATATCCAAAAACCCTTGAATACCAAGGTACAGAGTATGTGTAGCCTTATCACGTCCTTACTATCACATGAACCCTATAATTAGCAATATAATGGATTAAGTTTATTATTCATTATATCAATAGCTGTTTTGTAATCTTTATATTTTGTATAAGATTTGATGTCTTACAAACCTCAAGCTCTTCATTTTTCTCAGACTCATCCTCTTTTTTAGGTGTACTGGTAGAGGAAGTCTGACGATCCACCGTCAGAAAACTCATGGTGAACACTTTTCTTCTCTTAAAACATTAGATTTTCGTCAAAAGCAAGGAAATTTCGATAATTGAAATTTATTTCCCAGAGACATTCAGCTTCAGCCATGCCATCATTGGCAACATTGGCTGTCACTGTCATGTCAGTCAATGTGTCAATGTCAGACATGAAGGGTACATTCCGAATTGGATAAAATCGTTCACAGCAATAATTTTCGTACCGAGATTAACAGAACATTTGAGAATTTAATTAAAATTTGAATTAACAATGCGCTAGGACTCCTTATATCTTTTATAATTTGACTCACAAAAAGGAATATCCATATTTTTTATAATTTTTCTCTCATAAAATCATTAAAAGTATCTTTGCCAAATAGAAAACCAAGAATCTTATTAGATTTTTGCCGAAAACGAAAACATAATAATTAACTGTCACTTTTGACAGCGCTCACGGATATATCAGTTTAGGGCATGGTTGGTGTGAGCGCAATATGGCGCATGTTATGAAGTCATCTATGACGTTTCACGGGACATCGTTAGCTTAGCTGTCATAAACCAATTCGGTACGGGTTTAAGCACGCTCAAATCGATTACAGTGATTATAGCTGCAGTTCTTAACAAATCGAGCAATTTTTTTATACTTTTATTCAAAAGTCTATTTATGCATTTTGTCCGCTTTATCAGCCATCTGTCTGAACCTAACGCATTGTAGTAAAAAATAATATTTTTTGCGCGTGTACTTTGTTTCTATGTGTAATAATTCAATGATTTTTTAGTTGAAAAATCATTATCTATTTTAAATTTTTTTTGGGCAACCCAGTTTGGCTTGCCCGTTCGACCCAAAGAAATCGGCCCTTTCCGATTACGCTAACGTTAGATGTATTCCATAGATTCATAGGTAAGAGCAGTTTTTTTTTTTTTTACCCAATAAAGATTAACCATGTGCTCCAGTGAAGTGAAATGAAATGGATTATGTGTATCGTAACTTTTCAAGTTGTCTCAAAAAGTCCGTGAAGAGTTTTAGTACAATGACCACCATTATAGTAAAACATGTCTATTATGAACGGTGACTGACTGAGGAATATAAAGAGAATGTGATTTATTGTGACTGGAAACTATAATATAACTCGACACTGGCAGAAATGAGCCTTTATTTGAGCTTGGTTGCCAAACTTAAAAATAAGAAGATGAATCGTATTATCGTATTAGTATGTAGGTACTACATAAGGTGCGTTCGAATTGGGGTATGGTAGCAAAAATAACAGTCCAAAATGCCAAAAACGATCACAACTGGCGTTCGATTTGGAAAGTTGTGGGCGAAATTGGCGTTTTGAACTGTTTTCGTTCACCGTTCGTTTTGCTTGGAAACAGTTAAAAACGACATCGTGAACTGCAAATTTTGATCTACCTGCGAGGCAGGGTCGTTTGTGATCATATTTTGACATCTTTGAATCTGACACATAAATTTCGGAAAAGTCATACGGGAAGCGAAAATTCTAATTTTTATTGTAAAATTTTATAGAAATACTAACAGGCAAGAGAATAATTTGTTAGATTAAATTTGTTTAATTATTTATTTATTTATTTATTTATTTATTTATAAGGTACACCAACAACGTACATACACAACATTTTAGATGGAACATAAATAAAGTTACAAAAACTAGTACATACATCAATTACAGGTATACACAACATTTAAAGGGAATTATACATTAAGGGTAAGATAATCAATCAACTAAAACATGAAAAAACACAAACATGAAATAAAACAGAAAAAAAAGAACAGAAATTAAATTAGAAATAACACAAATCAAATGAAATTAAAATACACCCTGAGAAGGATGCCGAACCTTACGCTTAAATGAGCAAAAACTATCAAAAAAGATATCCAAATGCAGATTTGGATAATTCCTGCACAAATCATTATAGGACCTACAGATGCGAGGAGTAGGTGCATTGCGACCAACATTAGTCTTACACATGGATGAGTGGAACAATGCTTTATGTAAGAAACGTGAATTTGGCCGAGGTACGTGCAAACCAATAGAAGCTAGAATATCTGGGCATTGAATTTTATTGTGAAGCAATTTATAAAGGAATGATAAATCAAACATACGCCGACGGTTACAGAGATTTTCAATTTTGAAGTAATTTAGGCGGTCTTCATATGATACACGACTGCTTATGCCAGGTGCCGAAAAAGCCAAATATTTCGTAAAAACGCGATTAATTCGTTCAATGCGATCTATATGAATAGAGTAGGACGGATTCCATATAACAGAGGCAAACTCGAGAATACTACGCACGAGAGAGTTATACAATATAATTTTAGATTCGGATCGTTTGAATTCTTTTGTCGTACGCCTGAGAAAGCCTAACATTCTTGCAGATTTATTAATAATATGATCATAGTGCGCTCTGAAACTTAATTTGGAATCCACTATTACACCTACGTCTCTTACCTCGTCTACCTCTCGTAGCCGTTCACCGTTAATGGAGTAAGATGAAAGATGGGGTTTCCTTTTTTTAGTTATTTTAATATAAAGACATTTATCAACATTTAATACCATACCATTAATTTGACACCAGGTATAAATAGAGTCAAGATCCTGTTGCAGTTCAATTTCATCAGTACGCGAATAAACTCTTTTGAAAATCTTCATGTCATCAGCATACAACAGACAGTTACTATGCTTTATATGATTTTCTATATCGTTAACAAATAACACAAATAATATAGGACCGAGGTGAGAGCCTTGAGGTACACCTGAGGACGCGATGTATTCATCAGATACATGACCTCTGACGACGACATGTTGTGGCCGGTTATCTAGGTATGAATTAAACCACTGTAACATACTGCCATTCACTCCATACGATTAACGTTTAATGATTAACTGATGGAAAAACGTAGGTTGAGACAAGTGACAAGCGGGCGATCAGCATGGAAATGTCATTTTTGTATCTAATCGTTCGATTTGGGAAATATAGTTTGTGGCAAAAGTTGAAAAATTGTTGAAATTTTCCAATTCGAACGCATAAACAAAAATGCCCATTTTGAAACTGTTAAAAACGACATTACTCCAATTCGAACGCACTAGTAGTACTATTAAATATTCTGTGGTACTACTGTCACTGTGAGTGAACTTATGAACTGTCAAATCAATCGGTCGGTAAACAGTGCGTTTCAAATAAACATTCAAATATATTTCATGCATTGTTATGACTTCTATCTCTGTTTATCATTTTTTAAATTTGGATCTAAAAAGAGATGCATGATTAATTGATGCTGAATTAATTTTATAGATTTTAAGTAATAACACTCAATGGTAGATTTGTACATGATTTGCACGGCTAGTAATGATGGAACTAAAATATTGAACCGTAGAAAACAAATGTAGTCTGTGGGAGCAATGTATTACGTGGCGTTTACGCGTCCCACTCTCCCTCGTCCTGCCCCCTGCTTCGCCTTACAAGGGCCACCATTTTGTGTCGTCCGTCATTACAATTATTACGTCATTGATGATGGCTGATCATTCATTGTAATCAATCAATAATTCAATAATCCCGTTTCGCTATTATTCCAGTCTTGATTAGTGTTATCAAATACTGCAAGTTATCTACGAAAGAGGACGTTATAAATCTACTGTTAATTTACGCAAGAACGTTTGAACAACATTGAACAAAAAGTAATGTAATACATTGTGAACATTAGTGCTTACTTACGACAGGACGTTTTTAGATTATTTTTTATTTTAATAGTGCATAGTGAGTTTCTTAAACTTTTGAAATGTATGTGTTGTATTCCAAAGTGATTGACAAGACAAGTTGTGGGATTAACATAGGGTACAGCGGCCATAGAAAAGCCAGACAACTTACTTGAAATTGAGGATGGTATTTCCTCAAAAGCATAATTGATGATAAAGGTATGTTATTAAGATCTTACTTCCCAAATACCTAAATTGAACTTGTTGAATTATCCAGCTATCCTGAGGGAAACTTCGGACGGAACCAGCTACTAGATGGTTCGATTAGTCTTTCGCCCCTATACCCAGTTCCGACGATCGATTTGCACGTCAGAATCGCTACGGTCCTCCATCAGGGTTTCCCCTGACTTCGACCTGATTAAGTATAATACTTAGTTGAAGATTATCTGTCTTTTATTTTATGATCAAAGGAAAACTAACAGCTAGGTAGGTACCTACATAAAGTATAGATCCACATAAAACAAAAAGAAGGCTAATTATAAGTTTCCACAAATATTATAAATCACATAAATTTACAAACTCAGCCGAAAGACGGATGAGCACTATACAAGAAAAATAAATAGGTTTAAATTATAAAATAAATTAGGTATAACAAGTAGGTACTAACATAAAAATTATAAGCATGTAAAAAGAAATTTAATACTTAAGAAAGTGCTTTAAGAGAAATATTTTAAATTTAACATTCGCATCATTTGAGATTCAGAGGTGTTAAATAAATATAATTAAAACTCTTTGGCAACGGTAGTTATAACTATTAATAATTTTCCTTTTTTTTTCAGAACACAAACCTTCTGATCACTCATACTGTGCAGCACCAAAAGTACAATCCACTGTACTAAAGCATAACATGCCACTTTCTGGTAAATATTTGTTCTTCTCCTCTTGAACTATTATTCTTTAAGGGAAAACACTTTAATAGTTATAAATGTTGTTTCATTATATTTAAATAAAGTTTTAAAATTATATGATAAACTAAACATTAACCGATAATACATAATTTGGATCGGTTGAATTACCTTATTGTTTATCATGTTTAACGTCCGATGCAAACAATGGGAATGGTATAAAACAATGTTACCTATAAGTTTAACATGTATTGTGTACCTGTTTGCACCATCCTAGAGCTAAAAAATACTTATTTCAATGTTTTATTTTTTTATTGAAAGCTTGTTTAATTGAGCTATATTTTCACCTGTTATTAAGTTGTTATAGTAAGGCTTGTTAAGTTAATACATTTTAATGTGTTTACAGATCTTTTTCATATGCCTTCAAAATCCACTTCTGTCTCTGCTTTTCCACACACAGGACAATTGGAACAAGCCACTGGTAAATTAAATATTTTTTGTAGATTTTATTCTGTAATTTGCATAATTTTATAACAATGTTTGTTCTTCTCTGATCAACCCGAATGTAGCCATGCTGGTTTTGTCGTTTTAGACCTATGTAAGACACTATTTTGTACTGAACGCGAACTGTGTTGTACCACTGAGTTGAAATTCAGTATTCATACTTATGTACAGATTTTTCACCAGTGGCTAAAAGTTGTGCCCAATTATTTTCACATTAATGTCAACCTTATTAGCTGTTATTAAGTTGTTATAATAAGGCTGGAAAGCTTGTTAAGTTAATATTTTTTTACAGATCTTTGCCATTTATATGATTTTAGATGACCGTGTGTGAGGAATGTCCCAGGATATTTTTTTTTTTTATTTATTTATACATTTCTGGTAACAAATATACCTTTATGATATAGATTAGATAGTCGTGTGTTGTTTAGGTTATTGTTTTTTTTTTTTTATATTTTCATGTTATTTTTTTGTATGTATTAACTGCTTAGGTATGTTTTTTTATTGTTAACAATTGGAAAAATAGCCAATATTGTCAGATTGTCCAAAAATATATAGTGTATATGTATAAGTGCCCTTCTGGGGCCTAAATTGAATAAAGGGCTTTACCTTGAATGTGTATTTTATTTCTCTGTCCAAAATATCAAACAAATACATAAAAGTTTTGAAAGGCTAGGTACCTACGTACTACACATTTAGGCTGTTGAATTCAGATTCCTTTGCCTAAATACTTCGGTCAATAAAAAAAACCAACACCAGACCCGACAAAATTAAAAAAAAAAAAACTGTCATGTTCTGGATTTCTCTAAGGTTGAAACAGCATGTACTGACATGTCTGTCTGATGCGTAGTATCTCTACTTAGTTTGTGATGATTTGTACTGTACTTATAAACATCAGCAAAGTAAATTTTATGTAATCTAATTAATAAAGTGGAATTTAACTCTTAGTACGCAACTGAGGCTCAAAAATAAAATGACAATGGGATTGAAAAAGAAGAAAAACATAATAATTCTAACAGTGTGCATGGTTGTAAGTTTTATCCTGTATCAGCTGTACTTCTTTTTAACCATAACATCAGAAGCCGCCAACAATAACCAAGTAATCCCAGTTCTGGATCATTCAAACGTGAAGCAATTAATGCATTCACGTTCCGAAGCGGACAAATTTATCAATGATAATGGTATAATACGCGGCGTGTTTTATTCCCATATGCCGCACTACCGGCCGGATTTGAAAAACGAATTCAAATGTTTGAATTCCGAACAGAGAGTGCCATTCGATAGAGTGAATGATGAATATTGTGACTGTGAGGATGGAACAGACGAACCTAGCACTAATGCTTGTATAAATGGAACATTCTACTGTGATACTCAAATATACAAGCCAACATCCCTTCATGAAGTGCCATCAAGTAGAGTCAATGATGGTATTTGTGATTGTTGTGATGGTTCCGATGAATTTATGATAAAACAAGACCAAAAATTATTATCCCAGAGTAACTCTAAACACTACAGATTTTATGTAACTAAGTGTCCTAATCAATGTAAATAAATACATTCTTGGGTGATACATATCTAAGTCAGAATTTAAAATGTTAATGTGCACTTTTTTCAGTAGAACAACTGTTTCTGTGATCTTTATCATATGGGTGTCACCTTAGAATAAAACCACACTTTGTACGCCAGTACAGGTACAGGCATGAAGTGAGTGAATCCTAAGCTACACATAGCTGACTTTATTATTTTAATAGACTCTACAGACAAGGCACAAGACTCACTTTGTTGCCTATTTTTAATATTTGTGTGAAACCATTCTGTGATATTATGCTAAGTATGTCACCCTGAAAGATAAATCACACACACACGATAAGATAGCATTATACTGCTTAAAATTATTTAAGCAGTTCTAATATTAATGACACCTGACCAATAACAACCTGGTATCTAAGAAATGGTAAAAGGAACAGAGGACATCAAAATAAAAGAATGGAAGGAAAGTTGTGGATAAAGGCTGCAAAGGACAGAATACTATGGAAGAAGTTGGAGGAGGCCTATGCCAAAGGGCACACAGACTATTAAATTTAGTCTGAATAAATGGCTTATATAATTATTAATATTAATGAGTAGTTTCCTTATGATACCTCTATGGTCAAAATACCTGTCAAACTGTTGATAATTCAAACCGGTTTGAACCTTAAGTACACAATTTGACCGTCTTCACTCTACGAATTTGACAGATATTTTGACCATAGAGGTATCATAAGGAAACTCCTCATTAATATTAGAACTGCTTAAATAATTTTTGGCAGTATAATGCTATCTTATAGAAAACTCTTCATTATTATTGCTTTTGAACATCAGCACTGAGGCAGCTAATCGTTTCTGAATTGTTTTTACAATTTTCATTTAACTTACATTTTTGAATTTATTTAATCTAAGATATATTTAAGTTCTACTTCAATTGTGTATCCACTACGTTAATTAATTTATTTCATTGTCTTGTAGGTACTTAATTTCAACTTAATAAAACAACAACACTGACAGACTGTCAGACAATGCACAGCCCAAGCAGACGGACCTAGAGATTTTAAATTTGGAAGAATGATATTCCTAGCGCAATCTATAAAGGGTGCACTAAGAATAGCTTTTCCAAAATTCAATGGGTTAAAATAGAGAAAACAGGTGAACCAGTGTGCCAGAATGAGGCAGAATGCTAGTTTGTCCATACATCTGTATTTATTTGAATATATGTTAAGTCCAGATTATGAATAATACAGGCATGGCCTACTATAGAATAAACTTAATAGAATTTGTCAGAGTAAGTGGATAATAATTTTGCAAATTTGTAAATATATGTAGAAAATTAATGGACATTCTGTCTCTAAAACTAACTTTAAACTATAAAAGAAAGAAGGTATTGTAAATGACAAAGTTAATGCAAAAACCTATATACTAATATAGGGCTATAAGTATAGGGTTGCTGGTATTGTAAATGACAAAGTTAATGCAAAAACCTATATAATAATATAGGGCTATAAGTATAGCTATATATATATATCTGGCATTTTGGTGATATTTTTCAAACAGAAAGAGCCTTTGCTCGATGTTGTTATTTCCATCTCTATAGCATTTCCTTGCTTTTTGAGTTGGCCAGACAAACATGAAAAGTCTATGGTTTTGTCCAAACAGCGAATGCCGCGCGCGGCGTACACAAATCTACCCGGTTTGGACATACCCAGATATGTTTGCGCGAGCTCGCGACGAACGTCGCGGCAGTCGTCCAAATATTTATTTGTTTTACTTTAATTGCGGTATGCACTCAATTCGCTGTCTGGCTAGACCTCGTAAAATTGTTCTGTGGGCTAGACAGACACACAATAATTTGTCTGGCTAAGGTCCTGGCAATCCTTACTGTATTTAATGTAGACTTTTAAAAGACTGAAATTAAATAACATGAAATTTTTTAATTCTTTTTTTCAGTAAATTAAAATTCTATTATTGTTTTTTTTAATTCTTTGTCAATAAATAAAAATCCTGTCATTGCTTTATTATTAGTATCTCAGTTAGTATTGAATATTCTTTGCATAGAAATAAATATACCTAGAAAGAACGTCACCATACTACACGAATATATAAAACAGGCCAACTTTTATAGGCTGCTGCGCTTAACAGCTACGTTTACGCTCCCTCTGCGTCATTCTGCTTGTCATAGTGACGTTCATAATGATAGCAGTTGTTGAAATATTCCAATTAAAATCGGGAGAAATTGAAATATTAAACATTATTTTGCAATTTTATTTAATTTTATTCGATTTAGCCCCTAACAGTTAGGGTCTATATTTTTCAACGCGTGCACCGCTTCGACGCTCAATCTGGATGTATCCATAATCAAAGATTCTATGCTTTCGTTTCTATCTAGTGCCAACATTATGCAATAGGTGTACACCAACATTGTTTCAGTCGTTTGGCAAACCTCGACAAGCGTCCACAAATTCAAACGTGTGGATGGGTGTTTGGCTTGGCTTGCCAAAGGTTTGCAAGCGCTTGCCACCGATCCAAGCTGTGTCGGTTTTTTATGCCCAAATCAAAGGCAGTTTGCGGCAAGCGTTTGCGATATGCCTCGTCTCGTCCACACGTTTGCCGTTTGCCGCAAACTTCGAATATAAGATATCCCATGTAGTATTTTAAACTTTTGTATCGTAATTTTTACTGCACAACTAGGCATTTTTATTTTAATATTAATTTTTTTTTTCATTTTCATTTCATTGGTGCCATTTTGTCGCGGTTGGCCCAGTCACTAATCTTCTATCTTCTATATCTATCTATCTATATCATTGAATTATTACACATAGAAACAAAGTACACGCACAAAAAAGAATCAATTCAATTGAAGCCATATATGGCTTCATTTGACCGCCGCGCCAGCGTTGCCATATGTACGGATTTGTCCGTACACGTACGGAATTTGAATATTCTGTACGGATAAAAATTGCGTACGGATATGTGTTCGGATTTTCACTGATTCTCTTGCGCAAGACAATACAATACAATGATCAAATAACAATTCCATTTACCCCATTTAATAAAATATTATACATATTTTTTTACTTTGCGCTGGGCATACTAAGCTAGAGACGGGGAATTACCAATGAGTTATATATATATATCATTAATTAATTTTAGTTCTGAGTTTCATTCTGAACACTGACAGAGAAACCATGATAGCATGATTTGTCGTTGTGGTAGCCCTGGTAGCGAATGAAAGGGAAAAGACATTTAGCTTTGTTTCGATTATAATGAATAAAATTATTGACGTGACAAGTATTTACTTGCTTGTTTACGCGATGTGCATTGTTTGTTCAGTATTCTTTTTGGGCTTGTAATAATAATAAATTGACAGTGATTTGTATTGTGTGTCGACTTGGAACTAAATCATGGGTGTGGTTGCGAAAAAGGCTAGTAGGATGCAACGATTCAACGTCAATTGGCTTGAAGAATTCCCTTCGTTTAAACCTTAGTAAATACTGTCTAAGTGACCTCTCTATCGGAAGTGGCGGCAAAAAAGACCTTTTTAAACATATGAAGTCTACCAAACAACAAAACTCTGTTCCTAGCAGTAGCCAAAGATCGCTAACAGAATTTATATCTAAAACATGTGACCTTGTTTTGATTTAGAAATTAACGCAGACATGATTAATAAAATGAATAAACACATGTATTAATAATAATTTCTTATTTTTATTCAGACTTTTACGGATTTCATACGGAGATTTGAACTTATTCCATGTACGGACTTTGTACGGATTTTCTTGTTGCATGTACAGATTTTTAGTCTCTACTGTATGGCAACACTGCGCCGCGCTGTCAGTGTACTGAGTGACGTTATAGTGAGTGCAGCTCTCAGAAAAATAATAAATATGACGGTTTCTGCAGTAAAATTGTGTCATCATTCATCAGGGAAGAAAGATAGGAATTCTGATGTAACATTCCACAGGAACGCCACTAATTTTATTGCGTAATTCATCTAAAATAACAAAATTCAAAAATAAAAATTATTCACTCAGATTTCGAGCAAAGTGTTGCCAGCTGTTTGTATGCTGAATTTGCGTTGTTTTACGTAATTGATACTGAATTTGTTATTATTAAAGTAATTGAGTCCGATACCTCGACTAGTTGTCCCCCGCGGTTTCACCCGCTCCTTGGGATAAGTAGCCTATATATAATACTCGGGATAATGTAGCTTCATATTTGTGAAATAATTTCGAATCAGACTGGTAGTAGTTTCACAGAAGTAGTTTTACAGGTAGTTTTTTACAGAGATTAACCCGTTTAAACAAAAAAACAACAAACTTTCCCGCTTTATTGTTTTATAAGAAAATATGGTATGCCCTCTCCTTGTAAGCCCCGTCTTCAGCTTTATTCATCCAGCTGTCATTTTAATCGACTTCAAAAAAGGAGATGATCAATTTGACTCGTATGTATGTAATATTATTGGAACTATAATATATTTACATATGTATGAATATCTATCAGGGCTTCCAAACAAATATACTAAATTTCATAGGTGTGTGTATGTATTTTTGTCCAAGCATATCTAAGAAACCATTACAATTAATAGTTTGTGATAAGCGTGGACAAACATACATACACACACCTATGAAATTAAAATTCAATGATTGTTGCCATATTTTTCTATTTGCATAAATTTACTTAATTAATTAACTAGCTTAATTTACAGACTTTTAAAATTTCAATTGTATGTATTGTGTTAATGATAATTACCTAAATACCTACATACTACTTAATCTTCTTTTTCTATACAACCTATCATATATAATTACCAAGGAAAGCTACAAATTCTACGATCATTCATAGCTCTGCACATTGTCTTGGTTTATTATGTTAAAATACCCGACATAAGTACTATGAAACATAAACATTAAACTAGTAATGAATAAATAACAGGCCTGTGTCTATGATAAATTATCTAAGACACAGAAGTTTTTAAACTATTTAATAAATTGTATGAATACTTACTTCCAATTTCACTAGTAGGCGAAATCGGAAGGTTAATTTTACCGAAAAAAATCGTTTAGCTTGCAACATTACTCGTGCGCTTGTGTGCATGTCAGCGAGTGTAATTATATGGTACTCCCGCACACATTGGTTGTCAAGTGGCTTACGTTTCGCGCGGATCTTTGTTCGATACTTCGGTTCTAAGCGTAATAATTCAATGATCTATATATATAAAAATCAATGCCACTTTTCGTTGTTATTTTATAACTCAAGAACGGGCTCACCTATCCAAACCAAATGTTTAGGCTTTGTTCGGACTATTAAGAAGATGGTTTATGTGAAGTTTGCACAAAATCGGTCGAGCGGTTCTTCATTTATCACATTTTTTGTAACAAATGTATATTCAATAAATGGCGGTTCATTTTGTTAATGGAGATTTTGCTGTCAAATTTAAACTTTTTTCAGATGGGGTTTCTTGCTGTCAAATTGAAACTTTTTAGTGTTGACAGTACAAGCATGGTGTTATATCATTCATTTCTGTCATTTCATTTTGGACGTGCTTCGAATAAGCTTGCAGTCGATAATATAACCTAGCTAGATACCCACAGCAGCGCCATCTGCCGGGCTGATTTGTGAATCTAATGTGATGGTTGAGATAGGGTAGGGTAGGGTAGGATAGGACCATAGAGTAGGGTAGCACCACGCGAACGAAGTCGCGCCGGGCAGCTAGTAATATATAAATCAATGGTTTAATGCCTATTTAATGTCTACCCAAATAAAGGTTTTTCGTTCAATTATAGTAAAGTAACAACATTCTTATGTATAGATTCTTGTAAAGGAATTATATTGTCACAGAAAAAAGCGCAAAACTTCATTATCATGAGAATCATGTCAGCAAGTACTGTAGATATAAAAGAAAATATCGTCCTAATTTTTCCGTCTGAAGTTGAATAATTGAATGTATGACCCAATCTGTGGATCCAATCACAGGCATATAAGAACGATAAGAACCCAATCTTTTATCATGGTATAATCCATGAATCTTATATTATTTATGATTCTTGGTATACATAATCCCTTTGAGTATTTAGTTATAATCCGATGATCCGATCCGATCCGAATTAGGTAATAATGTCAGTCAGGCAGGACTTGATGTCAGCTGGCAACACTGCGACACCGACCGACCGACCCCGGCGCAGTGATGCCAACTTAGCTACTTTATAGCTAGATCTAGCTATTTTTTGGTGTTAGACAGCTACAATTTAATGAAACTTGTAGCTAAATTTATTTAGCTACTTTTTCTAGCTACTTTTCAATACTTTCGAAAGTTCGTAATAGGGCACTGGGTCTCGATAGAAAAAGACTAAACGCGACGCTATCGGCCTAGATGTGGGTATAGGTCGGTGGCCGGGAATATGGAGTTTTCTTATGATACCTCTATTGTCAAAATACCTGTCAAAATGTTGATATTTGGATCCAATTTGAACCTTAAGTACACGATTTGACAGGTATTTTGACCATAGAGGTATCATAAGAAATCGCCTCATTTAAAACTAATGCTCGTTGTTTAATATATTGTGAAAATTAATAACCCTTGAAAAAAAAACCTATTTAATATACTGGTTTTAAATTCTCTTTAACAATGTTATTGTTATCTATCTACTTAGAAACATTTAGCTACTTCTAGCAACTTTTATGGGTATCAAAATCTGGCAATCTAGCTACTTTTTGCAAGATGTCTAGCTACTTAGTAAAGCTAGCAGTTGGCAACACTGCCCCGGCGTGCTGTGCTGTGCGTTTCGAGTTCCAGAATTTACGATATAAAACTTATAAACCTCGTTGTAAAGCGTGCAATTTTTAATTTGTTATAATTAAATTCAATATTAAACCATGACTGTTGATGAAGGCGTCGACATCACGAAGGCGGGAGACCGCGGTGTGCTGAAGAGAATCATCAAAGAAGGCGAAGGCACAGATACTCCTAATGCAGGATGTCAGGTTACCGTGCACTACACTGGAACCCTGATGAACGGCACGAAGTTCGATTCCAGCAAGGATAGGAATGACCCTTTTGAATTCAATTTGGGAAAAGGTATTTTTTTTTCTACCTTAGAAAAGCTTTGGCTCTATAGTTTTTTGCCTCTTGGTCTCATGCATCATGACAATTCATTTTTTATTTAGATTTGTTTTTTATGTATTTACTCTTGAAATTTCTAGCAGCTGTAAAAGCATGAATAACAAACCATTATTTTCTGAATAATATTAATTCCTGTATTAATCAATATTCAGATTGATAAAACAACAATGAAAATTGAGGATAGCAAATTGTTTGAGTAAATTTATTCAGGTTAAAATAATTTAAAAGGTCATAAGTTGAGTGACCAGTTTGTTTCTATGAAGGTAAGTAGATTCAATGTCACTTAAAAATAAAAGAAGGTATAATTTTGAAAAGTACCACCGTCATGTTTCTCTTTCATGTCACCTTCCAGCAGTTCTTCAAAACCAGAGTAAAAAGGCATTTTTAGCGTAGGCATGGCCTCATGATAGCCTTCTAGGCTTTGTGTGCGTACCACCTTCAGCCAAATCATCTTACCATGGTGAGATTGTGGTCAAAGACAGGCAAATACACAAAAAAAAAATTTCACCAAATGCAAGCTCACTATAAAAACCTAAAACACTTCTTTCTCTAGGAACTGTAATCAAAGCATGGGACATTGGTGTGGCTACCATGAAGAAGGGAGAGGTGTGTGTCTTGACCTGTGCCCCGGAGTATGCATACGGAGCAGCTGGAAGCCCCCCAAAGATCCCACCTAATTCTATCTTGCAGTTTGAGGTGAGGCAATATTTTATAGAATTATAACTGGCTGGCTATTAATGCAAAAATTACATTTTTGTAGTTAGATACCCTGCGGAGCTTCCAGTTTTAGCCATCCAGGACAAGCATTTGTTGTGTATGATCATAGCGTTCTGTGCCCAATATGTATTTATGGCACCCTACTACTAAGCCTCTGCTATCCATCTGTCAGTTAGTGGGCAGTCATGAACAGTAAAAGGTAGACAGTTGACATTTTCATAGCATGTGTATTTCTATCGCCGCTATATCAACAAATGATATGAATGAAACCAAATTAAAGGGGGAACATACATACAAGTTCCGGCTCATACTTGGCTGGCTTTTTATAGTAGGTATATCAGTTATCTGGTTACCATCGTTAAATTTCTTCATAGTCTGAATTGGCCATGTGTGAATATCCAAGGATAATAATAATTATTTTTAGTTATGTCTAGTGTGTGAAACAGTTATCAATCGCTATCCATATTGGTCACATACATGTGGTCAGAATAAACCACTTCCTATGATGCTATAATTATAATAAAATGTGATATGATAATGTTTTTTAATAATACCACCATGGTATTATTACATGCTTTATAGAAAAAAAACATATTATGTAGTTACAATGTGTGTCATGTCCAGAGCCTATTCTTAGATATAGTCAATATAGAAGTTTATGTTAAATATAAATTACTTATTAGCCTAATATTAAGGCTAGATTGTAGTATGAATAGGGAACACTAAAGAAGGTGCAACTTAGGATTAAAAAAAAAAAAAAAACCAGAGCCTATGAGTTATAGCTGTTTTTCTTTAACTATCTTCAGGCCTGTGTCTAGACTAGGGGTACCCAATTGGTAGTCCACGGAATCCTGGGGTTCTGTGGAAGGGTCACAGGGGTTCCGCGTTCCGTCTAAAAGTTAAATAAGTTCGTAGAAAAGAAAAGTAAGTCATACTCCATAACTAAAATATAAATAAGAGAAAAATATAAATAGAATATAAATATAATAAGAGAGGTAGAGCATAGCGTTTATTCGCTCAAAGAGCAGCTCGACTGGGGAAGTACCTCCACCTTACAGAATACCGCAGCCAAATAACTTTATGTTGTGTAAAGTTGTGTTCCTGCGCGTGAGTAACGTTGCCAGAGCTCATAGGGGAGGGGGGATAGGTCGATAACGCGTGAGCGATGCTTCGTGTGTTACAAGCGTCTATATGGCTACGGTAACCGCTTACCATCAGGCGGGCCGTATGCTTGTTTATCGACTAAGTTGTATAAAAAAAAAAAATTATAATTATTTTACATTTATAATTTGTTCTTTGTTTTCAAGTCAAACATGAAAATATTTTAACTACAAGGTACAATCACTTCTGTTATTATGTAATGGGGATTGGCTAAAAAATAAATATCAATTGGGGTTCCGTGACCAAAAAATATTGGGAGCCGCTGGTCTCGACTACAAGATCACAATGGTCAGTGATGATGAAGCTAATGGTGGTGAGCACTCATAGTATAGAAAGGATCAAGGGCTCTACCGCGCAACTTTAGTGGTAAGGGTAAGAAACACCATTAACGAATTTCATCTAATCAGGGCCCACGAATATGGCCATCGTCGCGTCCCGTACCGTCATTGGATGAAATAATTAATGGTGTTCGTTACGATTACCACCAAAGATACAACATACCATAGCAATAATTCTTTGACAACAGATTTTAATCTCAAGGGTAGTAGCTAGCTAAGCGGGTACTAAAATGGAACCTCACACTGTTTCCTATGGTTTCCTCACTGTGTTTTCCTTCACCAAAAACTCAAGCACATTGCAGGATTCGAACCTGCGACCATAGTCATTACCGCCTCAACCATAAATGAACTAGGGATGTCAACAAGATAATTTTAGTCTATTTAATAATTTTATTTTTTATACCAGATTGAAATGATTGATTGGAAAGTGGAGGATCTGAGTCCAAACAAGAACAAGGGTATCCTGCGCCACGTCATCGAACAAGGCACAGGGCTTGACAGCCCTAATGATGGCGCTCTAGTCACAGGTAATGTTTATACATCATCATCAGCATATAATGTCCAACTGCTGAGCACAGGACTCCTTTCACAATTGAGTGTGGGCGGGAGTGGGCAGATACTCCACCACGCGTGCCTACTGCGGATCGGTGGAGGTTGGCTAGTAGGCAACTTACTCTTGGAGTTTTCATGCAGCTTAGGAGGACTTTAATTAGCTTAACAACTATCACAATTGAGTTATAACTAGGACGAATGGCTTTACGTGCCTTTCAAAGTACGGATTTTTATGCATAAAAGATATTTGTATCATTAGCTGACTGTAACATAATGTATTCCTAACAATTAATCCTATTGTGATGATTTTTGTTGAGTTGTTGTGTAGTCTTGAAGGTTTGGGGGCTGGTCTGCTTAAGTTTGCTATTTATTTACTTATTAAATATTTATTCAGTCTACTTTGTAATTTTGCCGCCGCGCCGGGGCACGCAATTGTTTTCAGTGCGATTAGAATGTAAATATTATGTAATGAATCTAAGCTTGTTTTGAAAAGAGTAATTGCTGAGTTTATTGCCGGCTCTTCTCAGCAAATGCAACCTTCCGAACCGGTATTAGAGTATTAGAGTCAGACTTTTCATAAGTGCCTGCGAAGGTCTATTTGAATAAATTATTTTGAATTTGAATTTGAAAAGTTACTGGCATAGAGAAACAAAGAATGACATAGCAAAGTTCACCGGGTGTTACCTAATATTAGATACATTTTGTGTTCAATTGTAACTAACCATAATATTACTAGATTTTTACCCACATACAAGAGATACTTTTGTTATGTTGTCCAGATAATAATTGGACTGTTTTACAAAAAACATAAACCGACTTCAATGTACACTAAGAAGTAATCAGAAGAAGAAGAAGAGTGAAACAAACAGACGGGAAGTGTACCCTTCCAGACAAAAAGAGAATTTTCCAAATCGGTTAATAAATGACGGAGTTATGAGGTAACAAACATTTAAAAAAAAACAACCGAATTGAGAACCTCCTTTTTTTGAAGTCGGCTAAAAATATATTAGAAATACAGAACAATACTTGTCTTCTATTTTCTAAATTATATCCAAATACTTCTATTGGATAAGCGTTTTATTTCATTAATTAGGATAATCATGAGATTATAATGCTTATTTCTAAAATAATAGGCCATATCCATGAAATGTGATACTTTTTGACTTGACAGCCCTGCATGGTTGAATGTGAAGTCCTCTTTCTTTTTAGGGTTCCGTAGCCAAATGGCAAAAAACGGAACCCTTATAGATTCGTCATGTCTGTCTGTCTGTCCGTGTATGTCACACCCATTTATTTCCGAAACTATAAGAACTATAATGTTGAAACTTGATAAGTAGATGTATTCTGTGAACCGCATTAAGATTTTTACACAAAAATAGAAAAAAAACAATAAATTTTGGGGGTTCCCCATACTTAGAACTGAAACTCATTTTTTTTTTTTCATCAAACCCATAAGTGTGGGGTGTCTATGGATAGGTCTTCAAATATGATATTGAGGTTTCTAATATAATTTTTTTCTAAACTGAATAGTTTGCGCGAGAGACACTTACAAAGTGGTAAAATGTGTGTCCCCCCCCCTGTAACTTCTAAAATAAGAGAATGATAAATCTATAAAAAATATATGATGTACATTACGGTGCAAACTTCCACTGAAAATTGGTTTGATCTAGTAAGTAGTTTTTTTTTAATAGGTCATAAATTGAAATTAATATCAAATACTCAGGTCTATACTACCATTTACTTATATACCTACAGGTTTGTACGGAACCCTCGGTGCGCGAGTCTGACTCGCACTTGGCCGGTTTTTTAATAGTAACCGAGCCGTGAAGACAGGGTGAAATGTTCCTTTATAATTTGTAATACTATACTCTATTCACAATAATGCAGTTACGAACAATGTTAAAATGTAAAGCATACTTATTTAGTAACTATATGTATCTTTTTTTTTCGTCATTTTTTTTTTTTTTTTATAGACAGTTACATAAAGTTACAATATATATCTGCCAAACTGCATTGCAGTTTGTCGGCAGTTAGTTCTCAAGTTAATAGTACAATTTATTTAAAGTAAATGCAAAACTCTTCTTAAATTAAAATCACAATACATAATAAGCACTTCTTACTTTTACGATTAAATAATAACATTAATTACTTAAACCTCTCCATGATAACATAAACTTAATGTGTAATACAATTTGTCCGTTTGTCTGTCTGTTGGCTATTTGTATATAGTGGTGTCCGCACAAGATAATTAATTAACTGCTTTATTGCTATGGACATAGGGATAAATAGTGTTTTTTTAGTACCTTTTTTAACTGATTTTTTGTGGTAACATGCTTTAATCTATTAGATCCAGCCTGGGTGATATGTGTATTTAATGTTTAGAAGACTAACAAGCTGCCAAGCGGTCCATCCACCGAGAAAAATCCCATTAGAGTAGTAATACAGAGTAATTCAATCCGCAACTAATAAGTGTTTTTGCACTGACAAATAACAGTACCTACCAATCACTGCATCTAAATGTTTAGTGTATCCGACACACCAAAGCCAAATCAAGCGGTTTCACCCGCGTTCCCGGGACAAAATGTAGCCTATTTCCTGCTTCATACCATAGGCTATCTGCATGCCAAATCTACTATATAAAAATAAGTCGGGTTTTCCTTCCTGACGCTATAACTCCAGAACGCACGAACCGATTTCCACGGTTTCGCATTCGTTGGAAAGGTCTCGGGCTCCGTGAGGTTTATAGCAAAGAAAATTCAGGTAGGGTAGGGTAGGGTAGCACCATAGGGTAGGGTAGCACCACGCGAACGAAGTCGCGCCGGGCAGCTAGTTTCTTATATAAAGATACTAGCTGCCCGGCGCGACTTCGTTCGCGTGGTGCTACCGTACCCTACGGTGCTACCCTACCCTACCCTACCCCATCCTACCCTACCCTACTCTACCCTACCCTAACCTACCCTACCCTACACTACCCTGACAGCAAAATCCCCGTTAACAAAATGATCAGCCATTTATTGAATTTATTTGTTACAAAAAATGTGATAAATGAAGAACCGCTCGACCGATTTTGTGCAAACTTCACATAAACCATCTACTAAATAGTCCGAACAAAGCCTAAATATTTGGTTTGGATAGGTGAGCCCGTTCTTGAGTAATAAAATTACAACGAAAAGTGGCATTGATTTTTATATATATAGATATGAATAGATTTCAAATAAATTAAATAAAAAAAATAAAAAAAACGTTTAACGTGTGAAATAACAACGTAGGAATTCTATTCTGTCACTGTTTCGATGTCAACGTTCGAAGCCGTGCTGTCGCAGCTTTTTTTCGCATTTTTGCGATATCTCAAGATTTTAATTGATAGCCTTTTTTTTAAGTCGGCAAAAAATACAAAAGATCTTGCTCGCTCAAAATCTTGCTCGGATAGATATAGATTTTCTTTCGCTTCTTTAGAGTTGGTCTTACAGTACGACGTACACAGCAGTTAGAAAATATATCAATCTTCAAAAATTATGATACAATTGAATTTTTTAAATGGACCTTTGGGCTTCGACTTTAAATCGAAGTTTGAACCGCATCAAAATCTGTAAACCACGTCGCAATTGCCGAATATATTTAAGTAGTTAGGTCTACCGTCAATTTGCATATAGTACCTATATATTTAGTCCCAATAGAGCATTTGAAACGCGGGTGAAATCGGAAGACTGCCTGTGTAGTATGATTGTTATATTCACAGAGATAGATTTAGATATATTTTAAACAATATGTATGTTCGTACAGGCTATTGTAGGTATGGTATTATCATAACGTTTGAACTAGAAACTGGGGAACGTCTTGACCCGTAGCGTTCTGACCCTGTCCTATTTAGTTAAGGTCAGGACTATACTGAGTTTGTTATCTACAATCTATCTGCGACATTAGTATACTAGCTGTCCCCCGCGATTTCACCCGCGTTTTCGAGATAAAAAGTAGTATGTCCTTCTCCATAGGCTATCTGCATGCGAAATGTCATAATGATCCGTTGAGTAGTTGAGGCGTGAAGGGGTAACAAACGAACTCACTTTCGCATTTATAATATTAGTTAGGATAAAAGGAGAAATTGACAGACGGATTAATGCACAGCTAAAACAGAAGGGTTTAAAAAAACCAAACGGAATGTAGGATGTATGTATGCCTACATGTGGTGAACGTGTCTTGCCTGTTCTTCTCAGTTGAAGGCCGACTTCCGCCGGTGGTAACTTCAGTAGCTTTGACTTTCATAATTGCCCTATACGGACTTAAATTGAATAAATACCTTTGTAAGGAAGTTTTGCAAAATTAAACCCATATGAGGGTTGAAGAAGGCGGAAAGCTAGGCTTACATATATCTCAAATGTTTTGGTCATATTTCGAAATAAAAAATATAATTGTTCTTTTTATTTATTTATCTATAAATGTTTGAAGCATTCAAAGTTATTCCTAAGGGTCAGGTCACACCGAGACGTTAAGAGAACGTTCGTGACATGTGACTCGCGACGCTGCGAGTATTCAATATATATTCATATTCGAATATTATCACTGAAATGTGTACTTTTTGCTTACTAAATAAAGTTCTATATTTTATCTCTATCTTAAAAGCCACTTCTTTAATCTCATCTATTTCTATTCATCTATATCTATTTTATCTTTAAGGCCGCTTCGCGATGCGTCGCAGTGTGAACTGACCCTTAGGCACCAATCTACTGTAGCATAATCTAATTTTTGCAACAATACCCGAATATGTAGTATAATAATATGAAATTGTTACAGTCGAGTTGGAAGGTAGACTGCAAGCTGATGGCAAAGTATTCGACACAAGAACCGTCACCTTCCACCTCGGAGAAGGCACCGAACACAACATCTGCGAGGGTGTCGAACGGGCCTTGGAGAAGTTCCTCAAAGACGAGAAATCTAGGCTATCCATCCAACCTAAATACGCCTTCAAATCAGAAGGAAACGCAGAGCTAGGCGTACCACCGAACTCTGCAGTGGAATACACAGTGACGTTAACGAATTTCGAAAAGGCCAAGGATACCTGGTCTATGGATGGGTCAGAGAAATTGGAACAAGCCAAAATCTTCAAGGAGAAGGGAACAAACTACTTCAAAGGAAGTAAATTCCAGTTGGCCATCAAAATGTATAAGAGAGTAATTTCATTGGTTGAAGGTAAGATTCATTAATATCTTGGTACTATTATAAAGTCGAAGGATTTGTATGTTTCAACGTGATAATCTCAAGAAATACCAGACGGATTTGAAAATGTTTTTTTTCTGTCGGATAGTCCGTTTATTGGGGGATCAAATCACACTAACTTAACCATCCCAGAATTAGAGATTGTTAAATTGCGAATGGGACGGCTATGTGCGAGTAAGCACGATAAAAAGCGGCACACTTTGTTAACACACACATCTTTTGACATCTGTCATTATTGACAGAGCAAGCTTCTCCGTTTCAGCTAGGGCTGTTCTCTTTTACAGGAAGCATTACTCAACCGATTCTCGTCGTATTCTACGTTCTTGTGTGTTTTTCAAAAATTTGCTTCAATATACTGATGCAAATTTTTGAAAATAGCGGAGTTAAAACTGAATCGACGAAACAATTACATAATTATCGAGACTTGCGAGGTTTACATCTCACAAAGCCACTATGACTATCTGTACGGCGCGTAATGTTGTAAATAGTCATAAGTTATCATTATAAACTTTGTTACCTTATTTAGTTAGTAAGATATTAGTCCTTAAGTGTACCTATAATAAAAATAGAATAGTTGTGTTTTTTATTACCTATATATAATAAATAAATAATAGTAAATAGGGTTAATTAAGCTATAAAAAGCAATAATAGACATAGGAAAACAATGTAAATAGGCTTATGTAAAAATAAAAATAGAAAGTGGCTCTCGGCACGGTAACGCCTATTGTTCTGGCCAAAAATTCGTATCGACCAATAGGAGCGCAGCACGCTCTCCCGCACTCGTACCGTTAGGCACCGATAAAAAAATAGTATAAAAGAGACGGCATTAGGCCGGCAGGCATTCACTTCTTGTTCGAGCGCCATAGAAACAACAACACGTTACTGTACCGAGCTTCACCAAGTATTGATTTAATGAATGGCATTTTATTTCGACCTACAAAACCAGCATAGTAAATGTACCATCGTGTACATTAATGGTCCTTCGAGCCGGATTTATAGAAGAAAAACAGTCCAAATATAGAAGAAAAATAGAAAAATGCCGTCAACGAGATCAAGCAAGGCGAAAGGTGCAACTGAACAAGAAACGCAATCAGCAAATGAAGATTCAGCCAACAGTGCTCAAGAATCCGAAACAGCCACGACCACGACGCAGGAGACCGCTACTACAGAAGAAACAGCAACCACGCGGTCTACAGAAACCGTCGCGGATCGTGATGAAACGGCCACAGCAGCTGCGCCCAACCCAAAGGACGCGAAGTCAAGAAAAGGGGAAAAAGCGAAGAGAATGGCACTAGCCAGGGCGGAAATCCTCCGCCTACAATTAGAATATGCTGCCGCCAGAATGGCCGACCTAGAGGCGGAAACAGATTCAGACATCGAAGAAGACGACGCTACCGTCGTCTCTGAAAGAACCACAGCACGACGGGTCGCCGAATGGGTACAGAAGAGCGACCGGCCAATCCTGGCTATTGAGAACCAACCTCATACCAAAACAGAACCTGCCGTCGCGCCACAACCTGCCGTTTTGCCGCAGCCCATCGTCGTGCCACAGCCTATCGTCGTGCCACAGCCTACCGTCGTGCCGCAGCCTACAGGTGTACCACAACCGACAACAGTGAACCTCAGCGAGCTCGCCTCAGCAATCACGTTAGCAGCAAAATCAGGCAGTCGACTACCGCATCGCCACACCGACCTGCCTGCCTACAGTGGTGCATACCAAGAATGGCTGTCTTACAAGGCGGCGTACACAGAAACATCAGAACTTTACACCGAGATAGAAAATGTCACACGCCTACGCCGCAGCCTACGGGGACACGCCAGGGAAGCGGTGGAGAGCCTGTTAATACATACTTCGAAGCCACAAGACATCATGAAAACTCTAGAAACACGTTTTGGCAAACCGGACACCATCGCACTCGCCGAGTTGGAGCGTCTCCGTTCGTTACCTCGCCTCTCCGATACAGCAAGAGACATCTGCGTGTTCTCCACAAAGGTGTCCAACATAATCGCCACGTTGCAAGCACTCAAGAAAATATACTACCTCTACAATCCTGAAGTCACAAGAGCAGTAATAGAAAAGTTTTCACCTCAAATGCGGTTCCGGTGGTTCGACTTCACTTCAACAGACAACATCGAAGAAGCTGACCTACTTAAGCTGTCAAGATTCCTAGAAAAAGAAGCCGAAAAATGCAGCCCGTACGCCCAGCCTGAACCTGTATCAAGACAAACAGACTTCGAACAGAAAACTCAACGTGCGCCTGCGCGAAAACAGAAAACATACACAGTGAACGAGCGAGACAACGAATCAAAGTGTCCCGTATGCGAGAAACGTGGTCACATAGCAACAGAATGCAAGCAGTTTACAGAAACAGAAACTAACGCCAGGTGGGACCTGGCTAAATCAAAATACCTATGCTTCAGATGCCTAGGATACAGAGCCAGAACACATCAATGTCAAGCAAAAAAGTGTCAAGTCGATGGATGTCAACGTACGCATCACAAGTTACTTCACTTCCAACCGAAATCAACTTCTGCAGAACCCGAAACGAAGAGCGACGTGGTCACCAACATATGGTCAGCGGCCGTCGAGTCAAGATCATACCTAAAGATCCTGCCAGTACAGGTGTCGGGACCAAAAGGCAAAATAAACACCTTTGCCTTATTAGATGACGGATCAACAGTCACTCTGATCGACAACAGCGTCACTAAGAAGACCGGACTCAAGGGCACGCCAGAACCACTCCGAATCGAAGCAGTTGGAAACACTGAAGTTGAAGCATCGAAGTCTCGACGTGTCACCATAACCATTTGCGGCACGGCGGGAGAACACAGCATACAAGCCCACACAATCAACGGTTTGCACATAACGCCACAGAAGATATCAGACGTCGACATCACCGGCTGCAAACACCTCACAGACATCGCAGCACAACTTACCTACAGTGTGGGTACTCCTGGCATACTCATCGGGCAAGACAACTGGCACTTACTGATCGCCTCAGAAGTTCGTCAAGGCAGCAGACACCAGCCGGTGGCATCCCTAACGCCACTCGGATGGGTGCTCCACGGCTCACGCAAACGCATACTTGGTCAACAGTTACATCAAGTCAACCATATACAGCAACAAGATGACGACATGAACGAGCAGCTCAAACAGTACTTCGCAATAGAATCACTCACAATAGAACCCAAGAAACCCCAGAGTGACCCAGAGCAACGTGCACTTGTCATCCTTGAAGAACACACCAAGCAGCGTGAAGACGGCCGTTACGAAACAGCTTTGTTATGGAAGACTCCAGACGTCGTCATGCCAAACAACAAAGAAAACGCCTTGAAGAGATTGTCCAGCACAGAAAAGAAGATAGATAAAAACCCACAGCTGAAACAGAAATACAACGAACAGATGGCTGCGCTCATACAAAAGGGGTACGCCGAACCTGCACCGAAAGAAGCTAAAGAAAATAGAACGTGGTACTTACCACATTTTCCAGTCATCAACGCCATGAAACCGGACAAAGTACGTGTGGTACACGACGCTGCAGCCAAAACCAAGAACGTTTCACTCAACGATCACCTGCTCACCGGTCCAGACCTCCTACAGTCACTCCCAGGAGTCATCATGAGGTTTCGCCAACATCCCATCGCTGTCACTGCCGACATCGCCGAGATGTTTATGCAGGTGAAAATAAGACCCGAAGATAGAGACGCACTTCGATACCTGTGGAGAGAAGATCACCGTGGAAACCATGAAGTCACAGAATACGGAATGACGTCACTCATATTTGGCGCCACTTCATCTCCATCGACCGCTATCTTCGTGAAAAATATCAACGCTAAACGTTATCAAGACAGTCACCCGGCAGCACACCGCGCAATAGAAAAAAACCACTACGTTGATGACTACCTACAGAGCTTCCCGACCGAAGAAGAAGCCATACAGACAGCAACCGACGTACGCAACATACACCGAGAAGCACACTACGAGTTGCGACAATGGGCATCGAACTCACCGGCGGTACTTACAACTCTGAGCACCGACGAAGATAAGAAAAAACAGCAAATAATAGACTTGAAAGATGGCAGTACAACAGAACGTGTGCTCGGCCTCATATGGGAGTGCCACGCAGACAAACTTACCTTCAATCTCAACTTGGCGAGATTACCACCAGATATAGTGAACAAAGACACGCCCACCAAGAGGGACATATTGAAAATAGTTATGTCATTGTTCGACCCGCTCGGCTTCGCATCACCGGTCACCACAAGAGCCAAACAAATACTACAAGAAGTCTGGCGCCGGGGCACCGACTGGGATCAATCGATAGAAAAAGACTTACAGCCACAGTGGACAGAGTGGATGTCACACCTACAACGCCTCGCCGCAGTGAAAATACCTAGATGTTACCTACAGTACAGCAGCGCCGACCGCATCGAGCTACACACATTCGTCGACGCCAGTGAAGTAGCATACGCTGCCAGCCTCTACTGGCGCGTGACAACACCGGACGGGCAGGTGACAACATCACTCATCATGGCGAAGGCACGCGTGGCACCCCTCAAGGTCACGTCGATCCCGCGCCTCGAACTACAAGCAGCAGTGATGGGCAGTCGCATGGCAACAACCATCATAGAAGAGCACGACAGAAAACCAGACTCCAAGACCTACTGGAGTGACAGCAAAACAGTGTTGGCGTGGCTGAGAAACGGGGCCCGCTCATACAAACCGTACGTCGCCCATAGAATAGCAGCAATCGAAGAAAACAGCAAAATCAACGAGTGGAGGTGGGTGCCTACCAAATTGAACGTCGCGGACGATGCCACACGTGACGTCCCCCCGGACTTCAACACCGATCACCGTTGGTTCACCGGACCGCCGTTCCTGCGAGACGACCCCTCAACGTGGCCAACGGAAACCGTCACCGACACGCCACACACCGGTGAAGAAAGAACATGTCACATACAGAACAAAAAATCACAAGAAAATATCAGTGAAGCCCTACCGCAAATAGACAGATTTTCCAAGTGGGAACGCCTCCTAAGAAGCACCGCTCGTGTACTGCAATTCATACAGTTGTGCAGAAAGAAAACAGACGTCGTACAATACAAACGAACAAAACACAACAAAGAAAAGGATGCGGCATGGACAAAACACAAGAAACAGAAAAAACACTCTGCACGCCCCCTACAGTCAAACAAGAAAACCGAAAAATGCTATATACCTATCGACGGTGACCTACTGCGACGTGCCGAGTCACTACTAGTTCGTGCGAGTCAACGAGACTCATTCAAAGAAGAAATGGACGCCATCAACAACGACAGACCGCTGTCGACACGGAGTCGACTGCGCCACCTATCAACAGAAATAGTAAACGGAGTGATAACACTAAAATCAAGAATACACGCCGTGAAAGAAGTCGAAGAAGCTGTCAAAAGGCCCGCCATCCTGGACGGAAACCACCCGGTTACCCGTCTCTACATAGACCACATACATAGACGTCTTCACCACTCCGGTATAGAAACAACCTTGAACGAGTGCAGACAACAATATTGGATCATCAAACAGAGACCTACAGTAAAAGCAGTCCTACATAACTGCTTACCCTGCCGAATAAGAAAAGCGTCGCCGCCAACGCCCCCTACCGGTGATCACCCAACATGCAGATTGGCACACCACAGACGTCCCTTCACGTATACTGGTGTAGACTACTTCGGGCCACTGACCATCACCGTGGGACGGACAACACAGAAAAGATACGTCGCACTGTTTACGTGTCTCACAACACGTGCACTTCACTTAGAGGTCGCCGGGTCATTGACCTCTGACTCGGCGATCATGGCACTACGACGCTTCATAGCACGCCGAGGGTGCCCCACCGAGATATGGTCGGATAACGGTACCAACCTGCAGGGCGCCGACAAAGAACTACAGCGAGCACTCAACACAGCCACTCAAGAGGAGGCGAGCCGACGAGCAATCAACTGGCGGTTCATCCCCCCAAGCGCCCCCTTCATGGGCGGGGCGTGGGAGCGGCTGGTGAGAAGTGTGAAAACCGCTCTCAAGACAGTACTTCATGAGAAAAACCCCACAGAAGAATCCCTGACGACGCTGCTGGCAGAGGTAGAAAATACAGTGAACAGTCGGCCCCTAACACATGTCTCAGTCGACCCCGAGGACATGGAGGCCATCACCCCCAACCATTTCTTACTCAGCGGCCCGTCATCATCAATAGCACCCGGTACCTTCACGGACAACGACCTGATCGGACGCAACCACTGGCGAACCTCACAGAGACTGGCAGATATGTTCTGGGCAAGATGGGTGCGTGAATACCTACCGGAGCTCCAATACAGGCGGGAGCCCTACGGACGAGGTGAAACACTCAAAATCGGTCACCTTGTCCTTATCGCCGACGGAACCCTACCAAGAAACATGTGGCCCCGTGGAATCGTCATCGCAGTGTATCCGGGACCAGACAACGTGATAAGAACAGCTGACGTCAGAACAAAGGGCGGAGTACTACGCAGACCTACCAAGAAGCTGGTTATTCTACCTATCCAGGCACACACCGTACAACAAGAATAGTTGCGTCACCCAACTCAAGATAACGTCGGTAACGCACGGCGGGAGAAATGTACGGCGCGTAATGTTGTAAATAGTCATAAGTTATCATTATAAACTTTGTTACCTTATTTAGTTAGTAAGATATTAGTCCTTAAGTGTACCTATAATAAAAATAGAATAGTTGTGTTTTTTATTACCTATATATAATAAATAAATAATAGTAAATAGGGTTAATTAAGCTATAAAAAGCAATAATAGACATAGGAAAACAATGTAAATAGGCTTATGTAAAAATAAAAATAGAAAGTGGCTCTCGGCACGGTAACGCCTATTGTTCTGGCCAAAAATTCGTATCGACCAATAGGAGCGCAGCACGCTCTCCCGCACTCGTACCGTTAGGCACCGATAAAAAAATAGTATAAAAGAGACGGCATTAGGCCGGCAGGCATTCACTTCTTGTTCGAGCGCCATAGAAACAACAACACGTTACTGTACCGAGCTTCACCAAGTATTGATTTAATGAATGGCATTTTATTTCGACCTACAAAACCAGCATAGTAAATGTACCATCGTGTACACTATCTGTGTTTCTGAGACAGAGTTCAGGGTAAAACGGTTAGCTAGCTACGTCCTACGGTTTCACCCTTATTTTAAACTTGCAATCACCTTTTCAAATAACAAATATTAATTACTTGTTTTCGCCCGGAGGGCCCTATTGATTTCCCGCGATAAAAAGTACCCTATATTAACACATCCGGAACATAATCTATCTGTATGGCAAATTTCATCCAAATCTGTTCAGTAGTTTATGCGTGAACGAGTAACAAACAACTTCGCATTCATACAAACTTTCATATTTATACTAGTAGAAAATAATAATTATTTCTAGATATACCAGAAGACTCCAGTGAAGAAGACGCGAACAAAACCCAAGCTAAAGAGTTCCTCCTATCAGCTCATTTGAACCTCTCCCTCGTCTACCTGAAAGTGACTCCCGCCCATCACTTCGAGGCCAGGGACCACGCCACGAAGGCCCTCAAACTGGACGCTGGCAACGTTAAAGGCCTATTTAGGAGAGGCCAAGCGCTGTTAGGCCTCGGGGAGGCTGAGCAAGCGTTGGAAGACTTTGGGCTGATTGTTGAGAGTGAACCGCAGAATAAGGTAGGTCTTATTTTGTTTTTTACTGTGTATAGGCCTGTGTTTGACGTCACGATGGTAAGTGATGATGTGTCAGAAGGTGGTAAGTACTGGAACTGGCTCTCAAGTGCAGCTGTCGGAACACACCGATAGTTGCTTTGCGGCAGATTTTCAACTTGAGGGTGGTAGACAGTCAGATGGGTACTACAAAGTACTCTACTACCTTGCAACAGTTTCCTGATGATGGTTTCCTTCAACAAAAACTCAATTGTAGAATTCGAAGCCGGGACATTCGTCTCGGTATCCGACGTCACTGCTACTGAGCTATCATCGCCTTATTTTGTAACAATAAGATTGAATTTAAAGCAGCTGAAATAAAATACTAAGATATGTGGAGTGTCTGGAATAAAAATACAGTGGGCAAAAGTGGTCCAAATGTTTTCAGAGAGGTAGTGCGTAGCGTTTATTCGCTCGGCGAGCAGCTCGACTGGGGAAGTACCTCCACCTTACACAATACCGCAGCCAAATAACTTTATGTTGTGTTCCTGCGCGTGAGTAAGGTCGCCAGAGCTCATAGGGGAGTGGGGATAGGTCGATAACGCGTGAGCGATGCGTGAGTTGCAAGCGTACATAAGGCTACGGTAACCGCTTACCATCAGGCCGGTCGTATGCACCACCACCAACGAGACCCATGACATAGAATAGTCCACCAAATAAGGAACACTATATTTGCTTGGTCCGCAGGCGGCTGCGAACCAGGTGTTGTTGTGCCGCGCGACCATCCACAAACAGAAACAGAAGGAGAAGCAGCTCTACGCCAACATGTTCGACAAGTTCGCCAAGCACGACACGGAGGTAACAGGTTCGAACCTAACGCAATTTTTAGTTATCACTAACACAAACATTTGGGATTCATATATTTGTCGTAACAAACTTTTCATGACTTATTATTTTGCAAATTTTACATGCATCATGGTGAACATTTCTGTTTTATCTTCATCACTAACTCCATAATATTACTACTTACTAGTGATCGCCCATTATTATATTTTTGTACTCCTTTAATTAACTAAGCCAAATCTCACATTACTCCGTTGTTTATCTTCTTCTACTTACTTTTGTAGTTATTTCTGCCAGTGTCAAGTTATACCATTAGTTCATTGGTGATAAAAAACAATGACGAATTTCGACTCATGGGCGACCTTTGGTGTGCTTAAAACGGGCAATACAGAGATTTCCCTATATGGATAATTATCTTATATTGTTATGATGAAACTTATCACCCAGGTGGAGAAGATAAGAGCTAGGGAAGAAGTAGACGTGATCGGTGAGAAGGTGGGGGAGTGGGGGGCGGGCGAGGGCGAGTGGACCGACCAGCAACGACTCAGGAAACCGACCGAGTTTGAGAAGGAAAACCCCAACATCCTCCTGCTCGATAAGGACGGACAGTTCGAGAACATGTAAATATAGACTTCACTTACATTGTTAAGGTGGTTATGATGGAGTATCAAGATTATAGAAGTAGCCTTTAGAATGATTCCCAAAGTGGTCTCCGGTGGACCCCGAGGGGCCCAAAGTTGTCTACGAGAAAAAAGTTTGGGAACCTCTGTAAGATAAACATATATTAAAATATTTAGCTAGGTATAGTTGGACATTATAACATTAAAACTGCTCATATTCTGGTAGATTGCAAACCCGTCCAGATTTAATAAAACGTCGCTAAAATTATTAAATTTGCTCTTTCCTCGTCCATCATAACTAGCCTATCAAACCACCTTTCGAGCTATTGTTAAGTCTATGTAAGTGTTCGCACTACCCCAAGTGATATGCCAACTTGGCGTTGGTCACAAACATTTGTAGTTGTGTTGTAACAGCAAAAATATGCCGCTCAATTAAAGATTCACTTACATATTCATTAAACAAGAAGTCAATATTCTGAAGTCAAAAATATATTAATAAATGTTTGTAACCAACATTATTCTAAGGATCTCCATCAAATATATGAAATATTGTTTGTGTGTTAGGTTGTAAGTTTACACATTTAATAAAATAATTTTATTTGTGTGATAAATCTTATTCCAATGAACTGTCTACTGTGTGTAACTAATGAAATATAATATCATTCCTGAGTTTATTATGTTTTAAATTAATCTTGTTGTTAAATAACGTATATAAACAAAAAAACATTTATTCGTGCTGGTGGCGCCTCAAATAATAATATTATAGGCCAGGGCTGTCTAAAGAATGTCCCTATGCAAATAACGTACAGTCGAGGACATAAATATGTATACACTTAGTAAAATTCAACAACGGTTTCCTCTTAAACTACTGATTGAAATTATGAGATATTATAAAGGCAGAATCTTCTAACATATACTATTATGATTTGTGTAATAGTTTAACACTTAGATGTTAAACATGCGAGAAAATTGCTTTTGAATTTCAAAAAGTGTATACATATTTATGTCCTCGACTGTACCTGGATTTGACAGCCCTGATACATGCAATTTTAACTTTACATAATTGGGCGCAAATGTGAAAATTAATTTTCATTATTTTATTTAGATTGATTTGGAATATACGTTTGCTAATGTTCTGTATGGCTGTGCGTGTAATGTCCACTCGTGTCTCGTGTTATGGATTGTACTTGATTTTAGCATAATAATGTAGTTTTCCGTTTATTGGATACTTGCGGGTTAATTTTACTATCTTACATCATGTGATGAATTTACTGTATTAAATTGTTGAAACACCATTTTTTTATTGTTTTCTTCCCTTCAATAAAACAAATTTATGGTTGAAAATAGATTTATTCAATATTATTTTTTAATTGAGATCAATTTTAATTTCACACCAATTTGATAATTGTATAATACACTAATTACATTGCCTTCGTATTTTTTTATATTTCATTTTCAAAATATACCACAATACTGTCATGGTGGAAGTAAATCTTACATGCGTTTAAAATAGACTATAATATAAATTATTGCACTAGAAAAATATTATTTGTTTCAAGAAACGAAACTTATTGACATATTTTTACTGATAATAAAATTGAGGAATGTTTAGATTCCCTTGATAACTTCTTTCGACATACTGGCCACCTGCCACTGCCTCTTTTGGCTAGCCACAGAGCTTCCACAAAATTTAAAACAATATTGAGGGGCTTGCCACATATTTATGTCCAGTGATTGCCCCATTTTGAAATCTGATAGCCATCCACTTGAGGATGGCTAATGGCTTATTTTAGAGTCATCATCAGATTTGGTTGCGATTTTTTGTATTGCTGTTTCTTTCTCACTCATATAGTTAAGAGGGGGATAGCTTATGTAATGAGGGATTTTCGCGCCAGATCTAGTACTGGTAAATCTTATTCGTAAATATATGTTTTTAATATTATGTTTTTGCTTTTCCGAAGACTTGGAGAGCGTGTTTTCATGAATTGTTACTTGGTACTACTTATATACGTGTGCTTCTGAAAGAAATACCTTTTTCTGAAGCAACGCCATCTATTATAGATACTATGGAAAATCCCTCATTGCGCGAAGCTTCGTTACAAGATGTAGGTCTGTGCGACCCCAGTTTTAGAGACATGACACTTTTTACCGAAACAAATACATCCAGTAATATTGACGAGCTTGTTTGTAAATTGAGCAAATCCAACTTCTATAATAGCTTACAAAAGGTTCAAGTTCCGGAACACAGGAAAAAAGGTTACTACCTTTTAGAAACTACTATGTAGCAACAAAATTAGTTAATATGGCACATTTTGTACACAACGTACTCTCTGATATCTGCACATAGCTGTGCAGAGGAATTTATACTATAAGTAAATCAAGACTTAAAGGCTCACATTACACAAGTCGAATCAAAACTCATGTCAAGATTCATAAACATATCTTGTTAAACTAAAATAAATCCTATACCAAAGCTTCAAGATTCAAAATATATTGCAACCATTTGTTAATTACAACCATAGAGTTAGAATATGAATAGAGCGACTACTAGAGCACGGGTACGGGAATGGCTTATAGTTTGAAATAATAAATGCCAATAAATATATCTCGGTCCGCGAACAAATGACAAGGTATCCATATCGACATGGTGCTGCTTGTGGGGGCTAGTCTGCTTAAGTTTGCTATTTATTTACTTATTAAATATTTCTTCAGTCTACTTTGTAATTTTGCCGCCGCGCCGGGGCACGCAATTGTTTTCAGTGCGATTAGAATGTAAATATTATGTAATGAATCTAAGCTTGTTTTGAAAAGAGTAATTGCTGAGTTTATTGCCGGCTCTTCTCAGCAAATGCAACCTTCCGAACCGGTATTAGAGTATTAGAGTCAGACTTTTCATAAGTGCCTGCGAAGGTCTATTTGAATAAATGATTTTGAATTTGACATTTTGTCTGACTGTAAATCAACTAGTGCTCACGCTTCGCAAAAGGTAACGTTAACGCTATCACTATAATATTCTTACTCTATGGTTACATTTCCTCATTTATAAAAGTATCATGTCCCCATACTCCTATAAAACAAGCAATATAAATAACAATAATAGTGTATGTATTAAGTATCGTCGTCGGAGTCTGTGAGCGTGGGTTGTGCCGTGTCCTGCACCCGCTTGAAGTTGGCGAGAACGTCGAAGTGCATGTGGAGGGAGTGCAGCATGCCGGCCTGCTCATGCAAGTATCTGTTTACCTACAACCATCGATATATTATCTTCTGTCTAGATTAAGGGTTACGTACACACGGCTACAGATCAAGCTATACATTTCCAGTATAAGCTGATCTCGCATTGTATAGGATTTCCGTACTATGGGAGGTCAGCTTATACTAGAAATGTATAGCTTGATCGGTAGCCGTGTGTACAGTCGAGGACATAAATATGTATACACTTAGTAAAATTCAACAACGGTTTCCTCTTAAACTACTGATTGAAATTATGAGATATTATAAAGGCAGAATCTTCTAACATATACTATTATGATTTGTGTAATAGTTTAACACTTAAATGTTAAACATGCGAGAAAATTGCTTTTGAATTTCAAAAAGTGTATACATATTTATGTCCTCGACTGTACAATACAACATCGTGAAAGTGGCCGCTTGGAAACTCAATAAAACAAAATTATGTGAATGTTCTACGTTCAAACGTGGACCTACTGAAATAGAGACACCGTGGTCTTATTTCTTCGGCAGTTTTAACAGCTGTCACCCTTATTCTAGGGTAATACTATTTCGATGCCTACAACAATATGTATTCATATTTATACACATTCTGTTAGTACTATCTACTGTAGATAGATTTGTTTCTAAACAATGTCACAGTGGGAACAAGTGATGATGTGGCCGAAGGTGAAGTAGAGCCAGTAATCTCACGGAGATCCGAAGGGAGGGGGTCGAGTTAAATCGCAAGACATCTCACTAAGGGGGAGGGGTCAAAAATCGCCAAAATCGCCTCACGTAATTAATGGACGCCCCTTAACTGACCCGTCTAATATAGCCAACCTGCATACTTATTGTTTGTCTATGAAACTGAGGAGTCTATGATTAAATTGGACAGTAATATAATGGGCAACATTAGTGTAACCCAAAAGCACAAGAAAAACCACAGATATCCAAAATTCTTATCTACAGTTGTGCTGTAACAGATTTTTCAACACGATGGTGGAGAACAAAGTACCGTGGTATGCTTTCTTATTCATTTTTTCAATCAAATATAAATTCCAAAGAGAATACCAGCTATGTGTTTTTCAATTTGTATTTGCTTTTTTGGCCGAACTCGCGTATTCCGCGCGCTACTTCTGCCTTTTGTTCTGTAATCTGTGCCTACCAAGTTTCATTAAAATTTGCGTTACGGAGCTCAGTGTTAACAAACATACACTGTCGCATTTATATCAAAAATAAGAAAAAGCGGCCAAGTGCGAGTCAGACTCACGCACCGTGGGTTCCGTACAAACCTGTAGGTATATAAGTAAATGGTAGTATAGACCTGAGTATTTGATATTAATTTCAATTTATTAGAAACCTCAATATCATTTTTGAAGACCTATCCATAGACACCCCACACTTATGGGTTTGATGAAAAAAAAAATTTTGAGTTTCAGTGCTAAGTATGGGGAACCCCCAAAATTTATTGTTTTTTTTTCTATTTTTGTGTGAAAATCTTAATGCGGTTCACAGAATACATCTACTTACCTAGTTTCAACATTATAGTTCTTATAGTTTCGGAAATAAATGGCTGTGACATACGGACAGACAGACAGACAGACATGACGAATCTATAAGGGTTCCGTTTTTTGCCATTTGGCTACGGAACCCTAATAAAAACGCAAAGAAAATGCTAGTAAAGTATACCTTAGCGCCTAATTTGGTGAGTAAGCCGGTGAACGCCTTCTCCTCGCGGCCGATCCACGGCCGCCCCTCGTCCTGCACTTGGTACGGACTCACGTGGATGAATATGTTCACGTCTGCTAACAAATTACACTATTCAAACATGCGCTATCATATGTGGTATGTATGTACTCAACATTTTATATCAATCTATAAAAATCAATGAGACGTTTTCATTCCATAGGGTTTTATTAAGTTTGGTTGAAAATACCTGTCAAACTGTTGATAATTCGAACTAATTTGAACCTTATGGAAAGAAAACCGCGTATGTAACAGCATCACTTGAGAACGACCGACTTGGCTGTTTTTTATTGTCGTATTCGTAATTTTAAGCACAAGGTTTATATGAAGACATTTTTTGGAAACCCACCGGAAGTCAGATAGGGATTCCAAGATTTTTATCGGTGCCTGTCATACTCATCAGACGCCATTTTCTTTTTTTTTATGCAATTGGCGGCGCACGAGAATACCTATATACATCGATCGGGGACACACATACAAACAAAAAAAATCTAGGATGTCTATGTACTAAAACGTCACGTTACAGTTATATGCAAAGAAATATGTTTGACAACTTCAATATTACTTATTAAATGTTTTTCCGCATTATATGGTGCTAAAATAGCTAGATTGATATATTATTAAAATTGAGAACTAGTAAAAACTGTGTTTCAAAGTATAAAGTACCAGCAAGGGATTGCTGCTGTCCAGGCTATAAGTGTCTGATATAAGCTGCATAATATAACAAGTATTAATTTTAACAGGCACACACTAATATATATTTATTTTATTTTATTGTTTACCATTTTTAGTTTTTTCTTATTCGTGTACTTACGACCGTGACATCACAAAGGGCGACAGCTGACAATCAGCGCTGCTGACAGTAGTCAGTAGCACTATGCTGAGCTGTGTCCTATTTGACGGCACATACCTACTGGTTTATTTTTAATTTAAATTGTTAATGTGTTCGTCAAATAAATGAGCTTCTTTCTTTATTAATGACTAATGTAGATGCACAATACTGACTGAGCCTGGTGAGCGTCTCCAGCAGACTCCTGGAGGTGATCCAGGTGTTCTTGCCGCCGGCGTGGCCTCCGTCCAGCCAGTACATGTCTGATATACGCTCCATGAACCTGGACAATATTCACTATTATTACACCACTGCACGAAAAATTAGTAAAGTTTACTGGGGTCATGTAAGACTTGATTCCTGAAAAAAAAAAAAACGATTTACCCCTACGCATCGAACAATTAACCCAAAGAAGCGTAATGACGTCGATTTTGCTTGCAATCTATTCCGCCAATTTGCCACTATTGACAATGCACTCTGATTGGCTAAGACAAGGACTCATGCGCTCTGATTGGCCAAGTCAAGAACACACGATGCAGTGATTGGTCCTAACTGTTCAAAAATCAGTGACAAATCACTGACTAGTTTCGGAATCGGATCGTTCGGTATTACTACTCTAAGGGATTGTTCCTCGATGCACCTACGTGCCTACGATTTTTTTCTTTTTTGAATTAAATATAAAATACGAAGATATAATGTGTTGTATTTCCATGTGATCAAGTTGTGGTATACATTTTACTAATGTGACGTCACGAGCCTCCACTCCCGAACTTTGACGCGCTTTATCTTCGTCAATTGTTAATGATTTGGTAAAGCAAAAAATACGCGTCCAATATTTTTGGATAATCTAACTGTCGGACTAATTAGATTTTTTTTTACCAAAGAAACATCAAATCAAAATTCTTTACTATGATAACTTAAATAGGTCTTATAAATAGTTCCACTGTGACTTGCCTATATAGGCGTACAAAATAAATCACACAAAATTAAACAGAGTCAATTAAAAAATACAACGAATGGGCAATAATAACAATGATCAAATTTCAAATTATTTAAAACAAAATATCAACATAAAAAAATGTCAAAAAGAAAAAAGAAATCCCTTTTCATACCTTTTCTTTATTTCATAAATGCTTTGTAACTAACTCTTAAAAGACTGAAAAAATATCAGAGGTAACTTCATTATAAGGTTCAGCTTGTGCCCTATCGTACCTCATCATATGCTTGTCCCCGGGGGTCAAGGTCTTGGTGTAGTGGAACTCGTAGATGATCTGGTTGAGCACCACGCAGCCCTTGCTGAACCCCACCAGCGTGATGTGGCTCTCGTCTAGAGCTAGCTGGTCTCGCCACCAGAGGGGTTCTGTTTCACTGCAAAATAACGTGTTTTTTAGTCACGAGGGGACCTTACCACATATTCATTTTATGAAAATCTGATTAATTATCTTATAGTTGTGTAAAAATATTCTAGGCAGACATGACTGACTATAACTCGACACTGGCATAAATAAGTCCTAACAAAAAAGATTTGTTTGCCAAACTGAAAACTGAAAAGAAGACCAGACGCGGGCGAACAGCGCGAGAGCAGCCGACTACCTTCCTAGTATATAGAGACTAGCAATGTTTTTAAGAGCCACTGTATACTGTAGCTTTTATAGTAATTACAGTAAGGTTCAATTTCGAAGTTATTTATGTATGATGCAACACCAATACATCTCACTCAGTAAATCGCTAGTAAAACATGGTACATATAATATAAAAGGAATATCACAACATCCATTGGAACTAAACCTACTCACGGCTTGTGGTGGGGCGCGGGTGCGGGTCCCGCTTCACTGGCCGACTGGGGGTTCGAATCCTTCTTCGTGCCGTTAGACTTGCTCGTATCGGGTGTGTGACGAATGCATACGTTCTACAATTAATACACGTTATTAAGACATTAAAAAAAACCTACAGGTCGATTTACGAAAGCTGGCACGTTCACAGTACTCACACATATGCAATTTCATGATACAGTATGTTTTATTACATTATGGCTTCTAATTAGTCAGTCAATTCTAATATTAATAATATCCTAAGACATTCCTCACACAGTCATCTGGTCCCAAACTAAGCAGAGCTTGTACTATGGAAACTAACTGATATAATACTGTAACGACAAAAACATGTGGAGGTCTATGCTTTATTAAAATTCGCTTCTGGTCGATAAAAATACATATACTACTTTTTGTTTGTAAATACATACTTAATATACATAATTACACCCAGACTCAGGACATACAGACATGTTCAGGCACACAAATGCATGTCCCGTGTGGAAATCGAACCCACGACCTGCGGCGCCATAGGTTTCAACCAGTTTTAACCAACCGCGCCAGCTGGCCCGTTGAATTATATTCAACCATATGACTAACTATCATAGCCATTGCTACAGACAGAAATTTTCCCATATCTGTAGTTTTTATTTTTTGGACAAAAACACATTGACCATGTGGAGTTTTAATTTGAAGAATTAAGAATTGAAGTGTATAGGACTCACATGAAGGTCTTCAATATCAATTTCTTCTGGCAGCGACACAGACGACACCGCTTCTAGCAGCTCTGACGTTGGCAGCGCTTTTAATCTACTGCTAACACTTTGAAGTAACCTGCAAATATTCATTTTCATTATAGACATTTGTATTCATTGTTGCTTTCATTGTGGATATAAATAAGAGAGATAGAGCATATCGTTTCGCTCGGCGAGCAGCACGACTGGGGAAGTACCTCCACCTTACAGAATACCGCAGCCAAATAACTTTGTTGTGTAAAGTTGTGTTCCTGCGCGTGAGTAAGGTCGCCAGAGCTCATAGGGGAGGGGAAGGGTCGGTAACGCGTGAGTGATGCCTCGTGTGTTACAAGCGTCCTTATGGCTACGGTAACCGCTTACCATCAGGCGGGCCGTATGCTTGTTTACCACTTTCATCGTATAAAAAAAATGTGGAGATAGTTTTTTAGTGACCTGCTGATGGCTGATACCACGTTCTACCTATCCCCTACGCACTGTAGGCCGTAGGGAGGTGGATGGGGATCATAGAAGACCAAAAAAACACATGATTTAAGATTATTCTGTGGTAAAGTTTATGAAGTGGTAGTGGTTTGAAGCGCTCGTGGTGTTGCATAATTAGCCGTTCTTAATCGATCGGCAAAGTTAAGCTACCACCGTCTTGGTCGGTACCTGGATGGGTGACCGCCTAGTGGTATTTCAAATCGATCGTTTCCGTGCTTCGGAAGGCATGAAAAGCCGTTGGTCCCGGTTATCACTTAATTGTGATACTCGTTAAGCTAGTTGGAGGCCTTCTAGGCGGCTTGAAATCTCCAACAGTAGGTTGAACACTAGCCTACCTCCACAGATCCGTAGTGGGCACGCGTGGTGGAATATCTGCCCATTCCCTTTTACCCCATTTGTGTGCAGGAGGCCTGAACTCAGCAGTGGGACATTATAGACTGATGATGATGAGTGTTTTGAAGTGGTAGTGGTATGAAGTGGTAGTGGTATGAAGTGGTAGTGGTATGAAGTGGTAGTAGTAAGAAGTGGCGGTACCTTTCTAGATGGTGCAGCGCGCTGTGTGTGGGCGTGTGGTCGGGCACGCCCGCGTTGTTGCTCGGCACGAAGTTGTCGTAGCAACTGAAGCTTTTGTACTCTATCCTATACCAGTTTTATTTTCTTACAATACAATACACACACTGTCAATGTATAAATGCAATGGTATACCTTATTTATCGTATATAACGGGCGTATATAGCGCAACGGCTCTAGAAACTTGTTTTTTTTTGCATATAGGTTTCTTAATAAAATAAGCATCTACTAAGGAAGGATTTTCCATAATTCAGTGAAATAGGGGGGAGAGTAATCGCGGATGAAATTTACTCTTCGCCAAAATAATCTTCATCTCTTCAGTTAACAAGTGCGACTAGGAAAACCTTCGTCATGCTGAGTGAAAAATACTTGCAATTGTTTACCTCATATTTTTTCTTTTGTAAAATGTTTACCTAGAGGGTTTGACGACCAGTATGTGTTTGTGGGGGAAGTTGTGACCGAGCATGCGCGCCGTGCTCTCCAGGTTCCACTTCACGTAGTTGCGGTTATCGCGGTGCGCCTGCATCACCTCTGGGTAATCCTACATCGCAAATAAACAAGAGGCTGTTTATGGATCAGGTCCAGAGGTCGTCTCGAGATCGAAAATAAACCTAATTTCATTGGTGCAGGTTCCAAATTCAAAGGAACTGGCTCTCAAGTGCAGCTTCCGAAATACCCTGGTAGGATAGATTTTTATGTCTAGTGTGGAAGCTAGCCAGCCGGGTACAACATACCCTTTGGACCATACTACATTTGTTTGTTTCCGCACGATGCTTATTCCACCGAAAGCTCGCTCATTGATGTAATATTAAAAAGTACGCGTCGCGGCGCGAACTGACCCTAACTGACTAAATGAGGTTTTATTTTTTTGTGAGTAGTTCCACACCTGTACGTCTCCTCCGAAGTAGACGAGTGTTTGTTGTGTGTGTGGTGTGTTGTTGGAGCGGGCGGCTGCGGGCTGGAACAGCGCGTCATTGACGCGCCCCTCATGCCCACCCACACGCCGCAGCCGCAGCGGCAGCATCGCGGCCCTCACTTCGCTCCGCTATCAATCACTGATTAACAATCAAATTACGTTTGTACTTCAATCCATCACAAGTCTCGCCATCGACGGAGAGTCCATCCCCACACATTGGAACCAAAATGGTCTTTTACTGTGAGGTTTTAAAGGAGCTTCCTTTCGCGGGCCCCCCGCGTTGGTTTTCCCAAGGGGATACAGCATGGGGTTCTTCAAAAAGGGTGTGAAGAGAATTTTACAAGGTCGGCAACACTTGATTGATACCCCTGGTGTTGCAAGCATCCAAAGGCTACAGTAACTGCTTATCATCAGTCGGGCCGCAAGCTTGTTTGCTAACTAAGTTTTACCTTACAGACGATCACAGTCAAATAACAATACTTTAATGTGATGTTGTGTGCTGGCAATGACACTGCACTGTCCCTGTTGCTGCCGGGACAGCAACTCCTCTTACCCCTTTTGACTGTGAAGAGATTGCTTCGGGGTCGGCAACGCGCGAGTAATGTCCCTGGTGTTGCAAGTGTCCATAGGCTACAGTAACCACTTACCATCAGGCAGTTCTATAACCAAAACGTCTTTGTGGCCCCTATAATTTATTTATTTTAAATAGCTGATTTACTGGAGTTCTCTAAGAACAGTGTGGCGAGTTTTTCTGCAGTTTTGGCAACACCTCTGTGATACCCCTGTTGTTAGTTGCAAGAACTTACCATTAGCACAGAATAAATAATAGTACAGAAGGCGCACTGCTTTGATGTCAACGAAAGCCGCCTTTTTATTAGCCTATGCGTTCCCCTCGAAAGTCGTCGACTCGAGCGCAATCCAAACGGAACCTTATGGCTGTGTACAAACATGGTAAATAATAGGATCACACCGGATTGACGCCTGACATCTACTTGTAGCGAACGTCAGTAATCGTGGAGTGAGCCATGCATGCCTGCCATTAGATGAATTGTATGCTTGTTTGCGATTTATATTTTTGGTATTAAAAGAAATATATGAAAGTGTGAAAAAAAAATACGCATTTATTTTCTCTCTTACATTTTACAATTCATATTTAGGTACTATTTGAATAAAAATATGTCATTTTACATTCCGGCTCTGTTTCTGATGGTAATATTTAGTATCATTCATGCAAACTGTTATCTTCATGGTGATATCATCCAGGCAGTTCTTCAGGTCCTCCCTCAGCTCCCTAACCTTGACCCTCACATCTTCACACATGAGGTTATAACACATGGCAACCAAGCCCATGCCAAGAAGAACGTAAATAAAGTTAATAACCAACTTCAAGTGGGAACCGCCCGCAGAATCAGATATGTTTGCTCCAGGAACAAAGTCACCGAAACCAATCTTACAAAGACTTATCACACAGAAGTAAGTGGAGTCCAAATAATTCCACTTCTCCCAAGCTCCAAACATAATGGTCCCAGATAGAATGTAAAATGATATAACCCATAAGCAAGCTGTTGAGGGTACGGTGATTTTTCTTTTCACAGGCTGGATTTCACCATCTTCAAACACTGTATCATCACGCCGACTGCATTCATGTGCTGTTATGTACAGCCACTTGAATGACTGCGCCAGAACTTTACCCATATTACAGAAGTAAAGTACGTAGATTGGTATACCAAAGCAAGCGTATGCTATTGTCACAATTTTACCCCACACAGTTTTAGGGACAATATTTCCGTATCCAATCATTGTGAAGACAGATAGAGAGTACATCAGTGCAGCAGGGAAGGACCAGATATCTTCAGCAGATCTTCCACTATACCCTGTGTGGATGGCCACTGTAATATTATTCTGGAATATCTTCAAAACTTCATTAACATCATGCATCCATACAGATTCATTGAAAATGTTGTCTTTGATGGTTATGTTCCATAGTTCTTCAGCACAGTTTCGTCTCATTTGTCTCACATTTTTCAGTTGTTCATCAGGACTGTCCCTTTCAATGTGCATGAAGCCTGCAGCACCAAGTATAGCATAGCAAACAACTAGAGCACCGACACCCACTTGAGTAAACATGAAGGCAATAAATTTTCTGAAACAATCTTTTATTTTCTCTCTTGCGTCACTCCCACCGGTGGAAGAGGAGTCTCTGCTCCTCATGGAGCTGTGGTAGCTGGTGATAAGAGGATGCTGACGATCCATCATGCTGGTTAATGAATGTAGGGGCTAATAAATTATGGAAAATTGGGACTGGAGTAAATGATACGCGGCGAGTGCGTCTGACGCGGCTATTTCTGGAACTCGCTGGCATGCCGCCAACACACATGTTTGACATTGATTACAAAACATTTTAACGTAAACTTACTAACGTACGCCAAAGAGGTATTACTATATAGGTGTGTAAGAAGAAATAAAATAATCTTACCTTTAGTTGTACCCTGGGCTTTAGGATAACGATTTTTTTTGTAATCGAATTCTTCGTCCAGGATAATATTAATGCTTTGCAGAAATCTTATTTTATAGTATATAATAAAAACAATAATTACCGTAAACGTTGAAGTAAAGCAGCTGCATCAGTCCCAAAACAAAATAGTTTTCGACTCAAAATTCGAATGAAAATCACACGATATTGAAAACAATGATGTCCCTTGATGGTTTAATTTTCAATTAGTTGATTTTTTATGTCATGTAATTTACAATCATGGTTTTGATGATAATTTTTTATATTAAAATTCAACTAACTCAACAATTTCCTACAACAAATACACAGATTAGTGACTAACAAATACAATTTGATTTGATTTTGATTCTGTCAAGAAAAATGACAGCAACGCAACGACAATTTAATTTATTTTTTTGTTCTTCTTCTTCTTATTTTTAATTTTGGCAACCAAGCCCAAATTAGGGCTCATTTCTGCCAGTGTCGAGTTATATTATAATATCCAGTCACAAAATCACTTCACATTATAGTCCTTGACATGACAGGCAGTAGGGAGATTGGCCTGTATGATGTAGCTTCATGTGGTGGTTTTCCAGGTTTTGCTATCATTATCACTTCAGCAACTTTCCATAAGTCAGGTACTTTTTTTAACCTTAATGAGGCATTTATAAGGGTCGTTAGTTTGACTATTCCTTTTTTTGTTAGGTTATGGAGTATTTCTCCTGTTATCAAATCATAGCCAGGAGATTTACGTGGGCTTACATGTTTCTTAATTTCTTGTGCAACTTCTCTAGGTGTGACTAGCTTTATATTTTCTTCAGTATCATTTGACATCGTATGTTTGTCCAAAGTAAGAACTTCGTTTGTTTCACCATCGTTGGGCTGAAATATGGTTTCTAGGTGCTCTGCAAACCTTTTAGCTTTTTGCTCGTTATTTAGTGCCCATTTCCCATTTCCATCTTTGATTGGTGGAATTTGAATAACAGGCTTTTTCAGATTCTTGGTGGCCTTCCACAGGGAGTAATCTGTGGTGCGATCACTAGTCAGATTTTGTAGGAGTTTATTTGTAGAATCATTGTTAAAAGCCTGTATTCGTCTATTAACTTTTTTTGTTAAATTGTTAAGCTTTTTTTTATCTTCAGGGCATCTAGATTGATGCCAGATTTTCCTTTGCCTTCTCTTTTCAGCTATGAGTTCTATTATTCTAGTAGGATACGTATTTCCTTTGGTTCTCTTGTCCCTGAGTGGAGTATTTTGCCAAGCTGCTTTTTGAATGTCTTCTATGAACTTTTGGACTCCATTGTTTAAATTTTCCATTGTTTTAAGAGGAATCTTAAGATCTATATAGTTATCTAAGTCTATCTTAAAGCTCTCCCAATCTGTAAACTTATTCACTAATGTCAAAGCGCTTTTATTGTACAAAATATTCTCACTTATTTCCAAATATATTGCAGAGTGATCTGAGTTCATATCATAGCTATGTTGTGTTCTAATATATTTTGATGATAGGTTTCTTATGATAAAAAAATCTATGAGGTCTGGGATTTTATGGGGATCTGTAGGCCAGTATGTGGGCATTCCAGTAGATGCCACGTCACATTTTATGTCTTTCATAGCGCCTAATAATTCTCTGCCCTTAGTAGTAGTTAGTCTGGAGCCCCAATACGTGTTTTTAGCATTGAAGTCACCTCCTAGAACAAATCTACTCCCAAGGCTCTTTAGAAAAGTCGTATACTGTTCTTTCCTGATTATATATCGAGGTGGACAATAAATGGCTGAAACAGTTATAGGGTATCTCTTGGTTTTGATAGATATCGCCACAGACTGTATTTCTTTCTCTTCATATTTTATTTCTTCGTGATGTTGAATGTTTTGTTTTACAATAACAGCACTACCGCCTCTAGCAGTATTATCAGGATGTAGTGCGTGATACACTTTGTAGCCTTTAAACTTAATGTGTGATTGTTTTGTAAAGTGCGTTTCTGATATTAGACACACATCAACATTTTCTATGTCTAGGATTACTTGCAGTTCGTTTTGATGTTTTAGTAACCCATTTGAGTTCCACGTCATAATTTTTAATACAGGATTCATTTTTTCGGCTGCAATATAGCTGTTTTGGCACTATTTTCAATTCGTTTCAGTCTATCATCGAATGCTAACATGAGCTTTAGGATATCATCTAATTTATTGTCACTGCTAGCACTTGCTGGAGAACTCTGAGGTACTTTGGTGTCTTTTTTAGCTGCTTGGGCGAAAGATATATTTCTAGTGGTGAATCTATCAAGCTTTCTTTGAATATGCTTACCCTGGACAGGACCATCTTGTTTTTCATAGGCGTTTACCTTGTGTTGGTGTGTTACAGATGATTTTTTGGAGTTTTTGTTTCTCATAAGTTGGATTTCTTTAGCTATAGCACATCCCCTATAGTTGGCTGGATGTGGATCTCCACAGTGTACGCATTTTGGTTTTTCTTCAGTTGTTTTTTTGCAGTCTTTGGTTAGATGTTTACCTGTGCATTTTACGCACCTCGGTGCTTTGGAGCAATACCTTTGTGTATGTCCATAAGCCTGACATCTCTTGCACTGAGGTACTAGTTTGGTGGTTTTTATAGCCTGTATCTCCACTTTATAGCCCATAATAGTTTGTATATTATGTATTTTATTTATTTGCTCTTCATTATTGAACGTCAGCATGAACATATTAAGTGGTTCCTTAGTTTTCCAGCTTAATTTATTGACTGCTTCTAAGATCTTGTAACCTTTGCTTTTAAGGTCTTCTACTATTCTCTCCGGTTTGCATGATGAGTGAAGTTTTTTGGCCATCACTCGTATTGGCCTCTCTTGTTTATTTTCATAAGAATGCCATAGGCAATCGTTGTTAGTCAGAGATTTTGTTATTATTCTATATGATTCTTCGTTTGCTGTATTAATTTTGACCGTGTTAGCATTCATCATTTTGATGGTGAATGCTTCGGGTTTCTGGTTTTCGGATAGGAAATCGTAGAAAATCTGGAAGTCAGTAATGCCATCAACTATGATAGGCGGTGGCGTTGGTACTTTCTTAGTCTTTTCATTGCTGACGTTCGGTTCTTGGACGAGTGTTTTATCTTGAGTGGGTGTGGTGTTCAATTTTCTCTTCTTTCGTGTTTTTACACGAATCCACTCAGTTTCTCGGGCTAGATCTTCTTCGTCCGTGCCATATTCAACATGGGGGGAAGAAATCTCCATGGTGGTAGTTTCTGTTTTAGAGTTATTCTCCGCAAGGCATTTTAGCTGTTGTTGGAGAATTTCAATTTGACTCTGCAAATCCTTTACTAGGCTTTGCAGTTTTTCGCGCTCTTCGCGCTCCTCACCATAATGTTTGTACAGCAGATGTTCTGTTTCTGTTGTGAGCTTGATTCTACTCTTTCCTGGGGATTCATTCGAAGCCATTATGAGAAATTTATTAGCGAAATATATCTTCGCCTTAACAATATTATTTGCTGACAAGCGTGCGCCACGATAACTGGGTCATCGCGGTGCGGCCGCCTCGCCAGCTTTGTTATGATGCGTTAGCACTTTGCACTATTTGGACCGCACGGTCGCGTCTTCGCGAGTTGCACGACTTTTCTCAGCGAAAATTGAACGATCACTGTTGCTCAAAAGAATGAAAGGTATTATTGAAAGTAAGGCTCTCATACCCGATCATCAATTTGGGTTTCGTGAAAAGCACTCAACAATAGATCAAGTGCACAGAATCATTAACACGATCGAACATGCTCTTGAAGAGAAAAAAGTTTGCTCTACTGTGTTCTTGGATGTGGCACAGGCTTTCGACAAGGTCTGGCATGAAGGTCTCATCTATAAGCTCAGAAAAAACCTACCAAAGCAGTTTGCTGATATCTTGGAATCCTATATTTCAAATAGAGTATTTAGAATAAGGCAAGAAGATGCCTACTCTGAACTGAAAGAAATAAGAGCTGGTGTACCACAAGGTAGTGTATTGGGTCCGGTCCTGTATCTATTATACACCTGTGATATTCCTGAACTAGAAAATAACACTATCGCTACCTTTGCTGACGATACTGCCATAATGGCTACAGGGAATAGCCACAAGGAGGCAGCTGATAAGGTTCAAACAGCTATTGATAAAGTTTATAACTGGACAAAAAAATGGAGAATTAAACTTAATGAATCCAAATCTATCCACATAGACTTTAGCAATATGAAACAACAGTATTCTCCAGTCTATATTGATGGCAAACAAATCCCGTATGAGAATACAGCTAAATATCTCGGCATGACGCTTGATGTAAAGTTACGCTGGAAAGCTCACGTCAAGAAGAAAATCGACGAATTACACCTACGGTATAAAAGAATGTATTGGCTGCTTGGAAAACACTCTAAGCTGTCAACACACAATAAACTTGTATTATACAAACAAGTCCTTATGCCAGTATGGACTTATGGTATACAGCTATGGGGCTGCACCAAACAGAGCAATATTTTAATTATCCAACGATTCCAGAACAAGGTACTGAGGGAAATAGTGAATGCCCCTTGGTACATCAGAAATGTCGACCTCCATCGGGACCTAAAAGTAGAGTTCGTACAGACAGTGATTAAAAAATATGCAGAAGCTCACCACAACCGGCTTCATCATCATGTGAACGTTGAGGCAATCCAGCTCCTCGATCACACAGATATAGTGAGACGACTCAAAAGAACTAAACCCTTTGAGTTAGTGTAGTGATAGTTAAAAAAGTGTAACATAGTCCAAGTGCTACATATAAAGAACACAAGAACAAAGTGTCTTCCCCTTAATAGAGACAATAAGAAAAGTGTTAATGGACACATTCTTAGATATAGTCAATATAGAAGTTTATGTTAAATATAAATTACTTATTAGCCTAATATTAAGGCTAGATTGTAGTATGAATAGGGAACACTAAAGAAGGTGTAACATTATAGTCCTCAGTCAGTCACCGTCCATAAAAGTCATGTTTTACTACAATGGTGGTCATTGTACTAAAACTCTTCACGGACATTTTGAGACAACTTGAAAAGTAACGATACACATAATTCATTTAATTTCACTTCACTGGTGCACATGGATGATCTTTATCGGGTAAAATACCACCAATAATACACAATAAAACTCAAAATACACAAATTATTGAAAATAAAAATGAAAATGCTACGTCACTCTGCAAGTTCCCGCCAAAAAGTCCTGTATTTTTGTTTCTCATCAAAATCACCATTAAATCACAGACAAAGAGTGATATGGTGGGACAGATTAAATATATAAATACTTGGAAAATAAACAAAACAGAGAATTTAAAAGACTATTTATTTATAATTTACAAATAATTTAAATAAGTTGGACATATAAGGTGGACATGTATCTCAATTTATTCATTGATTTTCTTTCAGAATCTGTCCCAATCAGTTCCAATTTCCAAACTAAAATATATAAATATAAGCAGCATAAAAAATCGGCTGTCTCTTTTTACCCCATTAGAGAATCCATATGTCTGGCCATTATAATGCCAAAAGTGAAACTTTGGTTACTAGAGTAAGCGGAAAATCAAAATCCACACGTTTTCTTGGCGTTGTTTGTTATCCGGCGTTACATTTTTATTAAAGTTTATCTTATATTTTGAGCTATTGTAATCTAAAATGTAGTGTGGGACTTTTGTCCGTTGCATGTTTATATGTTTTTATCCGAATTTGTGAGTATTTTCATATATATCCGAAGTTGGTAATCTCAATCAATGGTACTCGGCTCGCTGTAATGTAATGGCTGAACAACCTCGAATTTATCGATGACGAGGGACGTCGCCGCTGGTGTACTATGCGATATGTACAAAAATGGTCATTCTGTACATAATTGCGTGTTTCATGAGTTTTTAGTAACTAGATTTGTAGTGGCCGCATTACTTCGGTCAAGGTCATGTAAGTGGAATTCATTGGGAACTTTTTTCAGGCAAATATCAGCATAATAAACATGTAGCCGCAAATAAATTACATTACAATGTTTGCAATAGCAGCGCTCTCGACCATTTGACACAGATGTAAATATTCATAATAGATGGATCACACTTAATATGCACTAGCAACCGTAACCGCTCAGGACCGATCACGATGGCTTCTCCCTCCCTCATGGACCCGGTCGGAGCGCCCTACCCGGACCTCAATAATACCCCGGGCCTGAAACGTACCACTATTGATATAGTTGGTGGTATTTTTTGTAACATTTGCCATTCAACATTTGCGAATAAGAAAGAATATGACAGTCATTACTTGAAACACAATCCACGCAATGCAGAGATCATTTACACATGCGTTGCTTGCCATAAGGAGATAGTGGGCTACCCCAGCTTCCGTGGACACTGCTACCTCAACCATGTCACGAAAGATAAATACAAGTGAGTGGAATCATCATAACTATCATTATCATTTAGTATGTAAATGTATGTAATTCTAATTATTCATAAAAAATATAAAATCACATCATTTTGACTTACTTACTTAAAATACAACTGTTTTGTTTATAAAAATCTTTCAGATGTGTACACTGCAACAAGGCATACTCAAAATGTTCAGTACTCGAAAGCCATATCAATGCCGTACACAAAATCAGATGCAAAAAATGCAAGAAACAGTAAGTTTTTCTTTATGTTAGGATATCCAATAGCTGCATTTAAGTAAACATGCTTGACTTGAACATGATAAAATTAGCTATAACATGTAATTTTGAGAAACCTTTTTTTTACACTTTTACCAAACATTATTTTTAGGTTCTCATCAAATACAGAATTGCAAGTCCATCTTCTAATTCACAAGAATGAAAAGAACTCACCACCTTACGAATGTAGCTTGTGCTGCAAGAGTATAGAAAGCATGGATATGTGCGAGATGCATATTGAAGAGCACCGCAGCAACACATACCCATGTCCAATATGTACCATGACATTCACAGATAAAAATGAAGCCACTTCACACCTTTCCATTCATTTTGGCAACGTACTTACTGACTATGATTTCATAGAGCCGAAGATAGCAAAGGAAGACTGCTCCATAGACATTCTCGGTGGCATATTGTGCTGTTACTGTGACAACTTGTACAAAAACCGAGCAGAGTTTGATGCGCACATCTCTAGTGAACACTACGGCAAAGATATTGTGTACTCATGTAATATTTGCGGGAAGAAATATGAGAAATATGTAATGTTTGGCAACCATTGCTACTTTCACATTGCTAAAGATCGTTTTGAGTGAGTATTTAATAAATAATAAGATTATAGTTTAAATTATACAAGATGCTTAGCTCTTGTTGGTGTAGCTTGAAGCTGTTATAAAAGAAAAAAACCTTTTAACAGCAGCCATTACAGCGCTGGTAACAATCATACACACAAACTTAACATTAAAAAAAAAACTTTACTTTTTTATTTGTATTCCCTGGGAATGCAGGTTTTGACTACATATTTATAGTAAACCTATACAAATATTATCTCCAATAATTGGACTGTTTTACAAAAAACTTAAACCAACTTCAAACTACACTTAAAAGTAATCAAATCCTGTTCTGATGACAATGGGACCAAACGGGAAGTGTACCCTTCCAGGCAAAAAAAGAATTTTCCAAATCGGTTAATAAATGACGGAGTTATGAGGTAAAAATCATAAAAAAAAACAGTTGAATTGAGAACCTCCTTTTTTTTGAAGCTGGTTAAAAATAAATAGAAAATACTTCATTCTAATTACAGATGTGATGAATGTGACAAGTCCTTCCCTCGTCTCTCGTTGCTGGTAGTACACACAGAGGCTTTCCACTCGGGCAGCCCTGCAGACAAGCCTTTCACCTGCGTGCAATGTGACCACGCATTCAAGACCGCATCTCGCTTGAGGGAACATCTGCGCATTGTTCATGATCTGCATACCATCAAGTGTCAATCATCGGGGTGTGAGATGACGTGAGTTGGGACATAAGGTTCCGGTTCGCAGCCGACCGCAGACAGCTGCAGCAACAACTTCTTTCCTTTTCGTTTCTATGTATTACTATGGAGACGACGCAACGCGACGTGTCGCTAGCTACGAAAGGTATTTCATAGTAGAAACCAGTAGTGCCACAGCGACAGTGTCGCCTGCTGCTGCTGCCTGCGGTCGGCTGCGAACCGGCACCTTTAATGTTAAGCTTGCGATCTTTCCTAAGGAATTAGTACAATATTTTGATATATTTATTTCAGTATTTTTTAATAAAAGAATTTGATAGATTTTATGAAAAAGCTTTCTGAGCTTACCACTCACTACCACATTATTCCTTACAATGGAGAAAATGTGGTCCTATAAAAAAGAATTTATCATCACTGCTGAGCGACTTTTAAATAATAATATGCTATGCGAATGCTTTTTGTGTCTTTTGATTGAGTTGATTCTCATTTTATTTATTTATTTAGGTCTGCCAACATTTGTTACACTAATACATTAAATTTAAACAAAATACACAAAAACTAAACGAAGAGCACAACCAATTATAGGCGAACACCACATGACATATTACAACTAAAGTTCAAAACAAACAAAAAAGACAAAAAAATAAATGCAGCATAATAATAATAAACTACTTACATAATTAGTTCAACATAAAAAAGCGGTACAATAAAAATATATATGATTAATATGAGAATTCAAAACAAACAAAAAAGACAAAAAATGAAATACAGCATAATAATAATAAACTACTTACATAATTAGTTCAACATAAAAAAACATATCTTATTCTCATATGTTATTACTAGGTGTCCCCCGCGGTTTCACACGCGTCCCCGGGATAAAAAGGCTATAAAATACTCGTGAGATAATGTAGCTTCCTATTAGTGGTAGAATTATTCGAATCCGACTGGTAGTTTCAGAGATTAGCCCATTTAATGGTACAATGACAAATTGTATAATGAAATTAATAATAGTACCATTGATAATGCTGAAACAAAAATCGGTTTTAAGAAAAATTTCAAACAGCACTACCTCAGAAGTGTATAATAGTACATTGGGATACATGTGTGCAAAGTTGGTAATTACAGACGAGGCGGTATTAGGCGCGATAAGGACGCCGAGTGTAATTATCAATGCACACGCGTGTCAAACGTTTTTCAACACACTTGCGAGGAAAACAACAGGCTTATATTCTTTGAAGCAGATTTTTTGATAATTATCAACCACACAATGAGAACGTTAACAAATATGGTGCGCAAGTTTTTTTTTATAGCATTGCGCTGTCAAACTGTTTTACCCGTTTAAAAGAATGCTTCGTGTACACGCATATCACTTAACAAAACTTAACATAATCGGGATTATACATATCATAATACTGTGCAGTAATGTATAGTAAAAAGCACTAGTGCCACAGAATATTTAATAGTACTACGTACAGAAAACCCACTTCGAAAACGACATTTAAACAAAAATCGACTCTTGGAACGACAGAATAAAGCGCAATCCAGTTCGCGCAGCGCTGCGCGCCTAAAATTATATTCACCTACAACTTCCCTCTCTTTCTATCGTATAACTCTATCCTGTATGACGCGGCACGTGTTACGGTAGGGTTGTCTAATGACGTATTATGAATCTTCAATATTTCCTTATCGCCTACGTAGTACCTATTACTATTCTCTGTGTTTATTTTATTTCTATGCTATTCTCCTTTCGTGAACAATGACATCGTTCACGAAAGGAGCGCGTCGTTAAAAATTGGTAAAGCGATTTTTTTTATCGACCTTGGTGAGAAAAAAAAATTATAACTCGTATTTCCTATAATTATATAAGAAACGAAGAACTCCCTAAGAATGGTAATGAGATATGCTATCATATAAAACCTACTGTAAAAACCTGTAATTTCTGAAAATTTAGAAATCCCGTTGTTTTTTTTTTTTTTTTGCAAAAAAACGTACATACCTTGCACAATAAACTACCGATATATGTAAAATAACTTTCCCTAAACATCATTCTTTATCACTAATCTGAACATCCATTAGTTTACGCGTCGATAACATTCACAATTTAATAACATAAATCACTCAAGCACTTCATAAAACAGCTTTGTTTATGCCATAAAAACCGTGCGTCAAGTGCCCCGCCATGACTCATTGCCGTACCTACCGGCCGCCACCCGCAGTTTGTTTACATCTATTTTTAGAACGAACTATTTTTTTATTGTTATGACTAAACTGATATTATAAACGAATTCCTGGATTAATTTACCTATATTTTACAATTGATTGATGAGAATAAACACATATTACAACCGAAAACATAAGTAAATATGATACGGTGTTATATAACCTAAATTTTTACCGAAATATTCTATTTCGAACACTATTTTAGTAAAAATATACAGTAAATGACATACCTGATACTATAAATCCATTCCTGGATATATTTTGCAGCAACTTATATATGTTTCATGAACACAATGACACATTTATAAATATCACAATCATAAACATTGGCAAACGGCCATAAAAAAAATCATTTTTATTGCGTCATCAAAAGTTGAACACTTTTTTATAAAGATATTTTATGAAATACCTACAACAACACTTATAAACGGATAATACACTATATTTCTAGTAATTTGGTATAAGAATATCAATACAAACACAAAATTTTTATTTTATTACACTTCACAATAAAAAACACCACGCGCGTCAAAACACGTTATAGCGCCGAATATGGCGGAGACCAACTGACTGCGCGCGTTGAGTGTAGATTTTATTTTTTCTTTATTCCGTTGGTTGGCAGTATTGTCATTCGAATATCGCTTTGAAAGGGCAACTAAATGACACACAATAATGAACTTTATGTCTATGATGTTAAGGTTCAGAAAAAATACAAAAAAATGCCCAATAAGGCGCTTGCGGCCGGAATTCCTTATACACAGGGGCTGTGTAAACGACGCGCCGGGGGGTTAAAAAACTTAAACCGACTTCAAAGTACACTAAGAAGTAATCAAATCCTGATCTGATGACAATGGGACCAAACGGGAAGTGTACCCTTCCAGACAAAAAAAGAATTTTCCAAATCGGTTAATAAACGACGGAGTTATGAGGTAACAAATATCAAAAAAAAAAAAAAAAACAACCGAATTGAAAACCTCCTCCTTTTTTTAAAGTGGCTTAAAAATCATTCACATGAGTTTTCGAGGTCTAAGAGGCCCGTTTATACAAGAGGGTCTCTTCTGGTCGCTCTATCTTTGTCTCTTTTTAACACACTGGTATGTTATCAAAACGGGCCTATTATTATAATAAGGACTTTAGGAGAATACAATGAAACAACAACAAAATATCTAGAACTATAAAAACAACGATATCTACACAAGATAGTGTTAAAAAAAGAACAGTAAACACTTTATATAGGTAGTACGTAGGTATTTATACCCACACGCGTCTTGCGCTGCGTGCGCGTTGCAACCGACTAGCGTTGTTCCGGTAGTCCGCGTGCGCGCGATCGTACCTAAACATGGGAGTGGGACAGGCCTGCTAGTGCGCAATAAGCTGCATTATCATACTAAAAACCGTACACTAAATGTCACTTTACAAGCAAGTGTGTTGAAAAAAATATGATGTAGTATATTATAATAGCATTACATATTAGCCAAATAACAACTTTAAATGTAATGTATATTTTTTCTCGTGTTACTTTAAATCAAACTTTTAAAAATGAGAACTGTATCTGCCAACAAACTGCTGTGCAGTTTTGCGGAATTTAGCATTTATAAAATATTTGTTTACTAACCCCCTTACTCATAAAGCGCTATTAACAGACCCTTTAAACAGTATATTAGTTAAATAACGTTTTATGAGTAAGGGGGTAAATAAATAACAAAAAAAAACTGCTTTATCATATTAGTATACATTATTTTATAATTGTTTAATGTGCTTCTCTACAGATTCGAATCGCCGAACGATCTGATCCTTCACCAGAGGAATCACAAAATGGTGGACAATGTATCTTGTCGACATTGCAGCCTGCCATTCACGACTCTATCAGCCTGCGAGAGACATCTAGACGTGCACAGAAAATCATCATACATATGCCCAATATGCAACAAAGAGTACAGAGAAAAATTCACACTGCTTAAACACATACCACATCATTTCGAATCCGTGCTGCATATTTGCAAAATCTGTGGCAAAGCTTACAACCTCAGATCCCGTCTGGTACAACACTCTAAGACGCATTCAGACTTGAGGTCTCATATATGCAGCCTGTGCGGCAAAGGGTTCATGAAACCACACGAGTTACAGCAGCATCTAAACGTACATACGGGCCTCAAGCCGTACAAATGTATGCATTGTCCGAAGACATTCGCCAGCCACCCTAATTGGTCGAAACATTTACGCCGCATGCATAATGTTGATAAAGACATGATTAAAACGCCACAGAATCAAGTTGAGGTAAAGAAAGATAATGTAAACGTTTTAAAAGATAATTTGCCGGATAATAATATGATTACAAACGCACAGAATCTGGTTGAAGCGAAGATAGAGTATTTGAAAAATAATATGCCGGATAACAATGTTGTTAACAGTGATGTTGCGTCGATTATAGAGTCTGGTTTCGATTCGATGAGCTCTGAGATGTCGATGGGGACGTATCGGTTCGTAGAGTCGGATGAGAGCACAATGGACGGTATCGATCCCATAGTAATACAGAAAGAGTGGCAGATATTAAATGAAAGTGTTAATTCTGCGACTAACAATATTCTCGAATTGCCGAATCTGATGCAGATCACCAACGCGACATTTGAAACTCGTAAGTATACTATTTTATATTTAACTTTAACATACAGGGTGCTACAATAATCATTTAGTACCCTATTTTTATATGGAGAATAGTTTTTCTGCTCTTTTAATTGATTGAGAGATATATAGTATGTAGACAGTAGTATTATTTCACGTATATATTTGATATATTTGTAGATGAGATGGGTCAGAATACATCGATGATGGAGGCACCGGCGCCGTTCCCGACGGTGGGGTACCCGGCGGAGTACGGGCCCGACTTCATCAACCGCGGCATCGAGACGCCCTCCTTCAACGGGGCCCTGATCGACCTCGACGACCACATCCTACCACATATCGACCCGCTACTCACAATAAGAAACGAACAAACGCCGACTAAAATGTACGTAGACACACTACATAACGTTGATTTAGACAACTACGGCCACAACGTAGTAACTAACACATACGAAATGCAAAATACTTGGGAACCGCCTATTATAACCAAGGTTTACGAAAACTACACATACCACGAGGAACTAGCAGAAGTTAATAGATTAGCCATTATGAATACAGATATTTTTTAGACATTTACATACATAAATAGATAAGTATAATGCAATACTGACTTTTCTTTGCAATGGATATCTTATTTTAATCTGTAAGGATTATGATCCAAAAATCTATGCATAGTTATGATGAAAAGTCATTGTTGCAGCGCTAACAATCCACTAAGTAGAAGTTAATAGTTGAATAGTATTTTGTTATGTCCAAATGGTTTTGAAGTAACATTCAAAATTAAAGTTTTGTCAAATGTTTGACAATTAGTTTTTTGGCAGTTTAATGTTACTAATAGACCAATGTTTGTTCAAACACCATTTGGCCAATCCATACAGCTACCTCAGCCGGAAACGATTATATACCTCAGTAATCCATAGGAAATATTTTAATGTAACTGTTAATTGTAATACATTTATAACATAAAATCCCACCAAACATTAGTTGAATAATGTTTATTTCATATTCATAACAATGCTACCTCATATAGTTATTAAGTTTTTCGTTAGTATGTATGTTGCTTATAAAAGTGAAAAATGAAAAAAAAATACAAACAAAACGTCATTCTGACATATTATAAACAGAAACTGTGTGTAGTATAGTGTATTGTGCCATTTCGTCGTACATTCAATGTTTTTTTTTTGTGTGCAAGTGTTTTTTTGACGTCTAAATTATTTCCAATAATTTCTCTTGGCATTTTAATTGAGCATAAGACTCAAATTAATCGACTTGAAAAAAAAACTATGCCTAAAAGATCACGGCTAATAGAATAACTCGACTTTTATCTGTTTCCAACCATTTGCGTCAAGTAACAAAAAGATTGTTTCGATCCAAAGTTAGTAGGCTAAGATATGTTGGTTGAACTAAATTTTGCTTTGTAAATATTTCGTCTATAGTTTTTGCGGCACTTAGTAATTGCATTTTTATACTATGCTTCTTTTGAGGCCACCGGTCGAAGCTAACCTTTGCCATCGATTCGCGTATTTCGGGTTAGTTTAAAAGTTTTTGTATTTTTATTATAATTTGATGATTTTAATCAATTGGGCTTATTTATGACTGATCCGTTTTATGCTTATACAGGTCGTATAAACAGTTGCTGAATAATTTGTTGTGGGTAGTAGGGTACTACCCATTCGAGGGGAGTTGACTAATATTGTAACAGCCTGTAGACGTGAGTTTCGGCACTGTTTTTAGGTATATTGTTGAGTTCGGTGGTGATGCATTTCTAATTCGATTCCTTTTAATTTAATTATAATTGTTTATTGAAACCCGCGTCGCATAGCGTCGTGGATTTAGCGTAAGTGAATCGATAGTGCTGTGATATTTTAATGTATATTTAATGATAAGTATAGTGTGCGAGTATAATGTAATGAGTGAGTACAAACAAACAATACAATACAACGTTAGTTATCAAGAGGAAATAAACACGTTCGTATGAATACAACGTAGATGTTCGTCCGACTCTGATACTACCTACCGGTATTAGCAATTGTTCTAAATTACTATTATAGAATCTGTAATAATTAATTTTATTACGGAATGCGCCCCGTGTTTCAGAGTCGGGCTTTTAACCATATGAAATAGAGTAAAATGTTGGTAAAATACATTATTTAAATGTGAAATTTCACATTGTCCAATATGCATTTATATGCAAACGGATGAAAACAAAGTCTGGTGTGACAAACACCACGACAACAACGTGACAAAAAAAATGTTTACTTAAGAAGAAGCAGGAACTAGCTACAACATGTTGATGTAAATGTTAAAAGAGAAAAAAAAAGAAGTATATTAACTCCGAAATATATTTTGGAGAGAATTATTTACAAGGTTGCGGGGGAGGGTCTTAGTGATAAACGCATCCAAAGACTGTTAGGTATTATAAGTTCATTGAACTTGAAATAAGTCAGGGATACATGCGGAAAAAAGTCAGTCAGATGTACGAGAGCAAAATATAATAAAACAAGTGTAGCTATCGAAATTATCATAGGCTTCGACATGGTAACGACAAATTGACACAAAAAGCAAAATTGGCGCCTCAGACACCTATGTGAAGGGTAGTGGGCAGTTTAGCAAAAGTTGCAAAACTTATTTGGCATTGAGACAGGTTACTGTTGGAAACAGCATGTGCCGTGAAAACGCCATGCTTCCGACTTTATAGATGAAAATGCGTTTGCACTCTCCCAACGATCCGATTGTTGGAAGCGACTGTAGATCGGTCAATACGCTCCGTTCGTTCGAAGTGAGAGCGCGGTCGGTTGGGTAGTGCGCACGCAGCCTAAAGCAATATTTCGATTAGCTTTTCACAACTGCGCGGTAGTATTCAAGTTTATGTTTCATGTTTAGAGAGAATTAATTAATTAAGTCATATAATATTCGGTGTATTCAATGTTGTAAATAAAAAAATAATACAAAATGTGGAATGTAAGGCTATTTGTTGTGGATTGCCACTAATACAGTTTCATGTTAAACTGATTTCTCAAGAAGTTCACGTTACTGTGTTACTGATTTCTCTGTCACTTTGGCTTCAATAATTTCTAAGTGGAATCGGGATTGGGTTGAGACCAGAGCGTGAATGATATCTTATGAGCGGTGTAGTAGCGTGAACTCCTCGGGATAAGACAAATTGCAATGAATGTTCTATTGATATGTGATTAAATTGTCAAAATATAATGTACTACCGCGCAGTTACCCCCGCTGTCAGTTCATAAAGAGCTTCGACAGTTAAATAATCTTCATAGCATTAAATCGCATACAATATATAAGGTGTCGTGAACCTCAGCAGAGGCTTTCATTATTCAATATAAATAGTACTTATTCAAACTTCTATAATCATGATGAAAATATACCATTATTGATGTAATATTTCGTTGCAAAGGGAACAATTGTATGGCATTGTTTAAATACCTATATAAACCAGTATAGCTTAAGAAATATTTTAATAATAAATATATCTACATACATTAATACCGCAAAGGAGAATTTTACTGTTGATAAAAAGTAGTAATAATATAAATATATTTTCAATATTGCAACAACATATTCAGATACCAGATATATAGATGTATAACTTATATTAATATTATATATTTATATTCTCTTTTGCGACATACACCGATATTTACTGTTTAAGTTTCAATAAGTCAAATAGATTTAATATGAACATGATCGACATTGTGCCCTTTGCGACCGTATTTGTCCCTAGCTTTTAGGTGTAGGTTTAGACTCGAGCACAGGGTATTGTGGTTCTATTTTAGACAGAAGTGTTATATGATAACTCGATAAAATGTAAGCTACTCGGCATAACCGATGGTTGCATAATACTACCCCAATACCCGCCAGTGTACAAAATAGTTTCCATCTAAAACTGTCTTTAAAATAAGGTTTTTTGACCGGGTTTTTATATTTTATATTAATTTTCTTGTTGTATTCGGTGGACCGAATATTTTTACCTCAGAGCATAAAATAAGGACATATATCGTTGTTACATTTAACAATTGTAGCCTCTTTTATTTAGTGTAAGATGTAATTGCCACACAAAGATCATATCGGTTAATTATATTACATATTGACATTTTGATGTTGTCAAAACGCAAAGTAGGCAAGTTCTGTGCTTACATCCAACCATCGAACAATTAACCCAAAGAAGCGCAATGACGTTCATTTTGGTTGAAATATATTCCGCCAATTTCCCACCATCGACAACGCGCTCTGATTGGCTAAGTCAAGCACGCATGCACTCTGATTGGCCAAGTCAAAAACACTCGATGCAGTGATTGGTGCTTACTGTTCAAATTCAGTGACAAATCACTGACGAGTTTCGGAATTTGATTGTTCATTATTACTACTCTAAAGGGATATTTCCTCGATGCATCCAACTGACGATACAAGTTTGTAACTATTCATAAGTAAAGACTTTGATACCACACATGGAATCATTTTGGCGATACGTTACTCCTTGTTTTTATGCTCTGGGATTTTAACAATGCAAGCTATATATACTATAGCTTGCATTGCAAGCTATATATACTATAGCTGTGTTCCGCCGGTACATAACACACTATAACTATTATATAGTAATGTTTTTCACTGCCTTTACATCGTATAATGAATAATAAGCGTGGTAAAGCGTCAATAACTACATATAATAACCGACTTCAATGTTTTATTGTTATTTTATATTTTCATACAAAAGTTCAGTTATTCTTTCTCACAAAAGTTTTTCTTTGAACGTTGTCTCGCACGTGTTAGTGCGCGTACCACTACATATAAAGCCAGACGGACTTCGTGGCATAGAATAACTGTTTAGCTTTTAAAAATACACGAAGTCCAGGTTCATAATGATTCCTAAGTTATGACGCGTGCACGATGTAAGTAGCTCGGGACACAGAATACTTTATATGGCCGTTTCGATACTGTCTAGACATTGTCAGCATTTTCCACTGTTAAAGGCGTCGGACGACTGTATGGTTTTATAGACTGTGGAACTGTATAACAAAGTAATTATTCATTTGAGCCGCCTCGATTGATTATTTCTCAGTATGAGACTCACGCATTTTCCAAAAAGTCTTATCTTGTGTATTGAACAAAGGTCTGAATTGAAGTCGGTTCTATCTATAATTTTATATCTATTTGCACTAGTTGAGTAGTTTCTATGAATCTGTAAACCCGGTCGGTGTTATAGTAAGCTAATTCGTTTGGTTCAAAATTTATTATTTCATTTCATTTAGAACTCTAAAAATTGCATAATAAGGTATACATAGGTAATATACATTCTGATATAAAAATTGTCGTATTCGGTATTGTGAACAAATTATTTGTAAATACATATACACTTTTGAATTTTATCCTTGCCATCAAAAATGGGAAAATAACTTGGGCCCTTCGATTGAGCTTTTCGCGACAAATTTTGTCGACAGAACTTTTGTTGAGATTGTTGGAAAGTTGGAGATACAATAAAATTGGTAATATTTTATCTATGAAGGTTTCCGTATAGATCAGAAATTTTGTCGACGAAAAATATTGGCCTAAATCGTCGAGTTACATGATTGAACTTATAAATCATGGACGTATAAAAAAATCAGGATTGAGCATCGCCTTATAAGAAAGTGAAGCACAAGCAGGTGATACTGAGCCTTATTTTCACTATCGAAATCTCAATGTGGAATGACAACCGATCGCGATACTAAGGTGTACATTTGTTTGAGGCTTGTATTTACAAGACGGCCCGACATACTTGGGGTGCTTCATTTCGTATTAGGCAACGCTTCGTCCTGATTGTTTTATACATCCATGTTAGTTTATAGCTATATTGATGAAAAGGATAATAATGTCAGCTTCTTTATTCGCTTTGATGTTTAAACATTGTATACTTTTAAGAAATTGTATTTTTGTGCGTCAAGCTGCTAATTGTAAATAGAATACGCTGTTACATTTTTTAGTTTTTCTACTATTCGACTACTGTACGGGATTTGTTTACTTCTGTAAGATATAGGCTCATGTTGTTTATAAGTTTTGACATAACGTCAACGTGGCCAGAAAAATATGAAAACTGTCACTATTGTTAATGATTAAGAAATAGAATTGTTTGTCACTCTTTAAAGAGATTCACTGTTAGTTGTGTACCCTTCTTGTAATAGTAGTATCACTAATATTGTATTGTTCACTCGATGCCTAAGCTTTGAATATTTTTCTGGCTATGTCTAGTACCAACTAATGCACCGAACTACCTCTGCATGCCTCCATGTATAACAATAATTATAATCTTTTGTTATTATTGCAATGTAACTTTACACATTGATATAACTATTATATTTTGTACGTTATAGAAAACAGGATAATCATAAGGGACATAGGTTTTTACATTTTATGCTATATCAGGATAATATGCTATTACACGATAATATTGAATTGAACGATGTATGCATGTTAATTTTCGTTTTACGTAGGACGCTACTCAATCTGAATGGATTTTTTTGAACCTTATTACATAATAAAAATCTGACTAGTTAAATGATGTTTCTTTTATAACCTGGCCCCCTAAAAAGGAAGCTAAGTAATATTGCTAACGCAATTCATTTTTACGAATTTAAAGTAGATCTTATGCAATTCATCAATTCCAAATCTTTTAATGAATTGAATTGTATATAATGAGTAACTATTTTACCAAAAAATATTGGAACCACTTAGGATCTGCCGAGAATTCGAAAAAATGAATTGCGTAGCAATATTGCTTTTAGCTTCCTTTTTAGCCCCCCTGACCCACCCCGGTATGGTATGTATTAAACACATGAAGAGAATAATCTAAATTATGGTTAAAACTGCATCTAAATATATTCAGTAAGGGATCTCGATCTTAAGCTGAAAAAGGCTGTCGGAGCGCCATAACAATCTAAACTTGAGCTACAAATTAAGAAAATAGTATTTTGATTGAGGTACACACTGCTACACAATGGCTATATATATAAATCAAGCTATATATTTCTAGTATAATCTGACCTCCCTTTGTACGAAAATCCTATACAATGCGAGATCAGCTTATACTGGAAAAGTATAGCTTGATCTGTAGCCGTGTGTACATGCTACAAAATAAAAAAACTGGGAATAGAAATAAGAACATAACGTTAAGATTTATCTCGCTAGATTATGGGTCTCAGGGTGTGTAAAATAAAAGACAATGTATGCGGTAAGTATCATTTTATTACCATCAAAATTACGCACCTTACAACTATAGTATTTTTATTATTTAACTAAAAACTGGCTTAACATGAAAATAATGGCGTTTCACTACTTGGGTGTGATACAATAATAACTGAGAAATTACCTAAATGTGTTGAATTATGCACTAATAATAATTATATAAGTCTAATAAAGAAATCAGTACTAATCATGAATATTTGACATGATCATTTGACGAAGCTAATTTCTAACTTGTTATCGGTTATTTTAATACATTATAGGTCGCTCTTCCATTGCCGGGTTACGATACATGTTGTGAACCGGCAGTGGAAACATTTAGATGCCCCAAATCTTTCGAATCCGTTTCACTATCAGGCAATTAAGCAGCTTTGAAAATATGTTTAGCAAACTTTGAGGCATCCACGATTCATTCACTGAAGCATCATATTTCAAATGAAGTAAATCGTATGCAACATTGCGAGTAATAACTAGAGGAAGCCAGTTAAATATAACCTACAGTTAACTGGTATAATCGATGCGATCCACTTTAACACGTGTAAAAATTACCGTCCTTATGCCGAATAGATGAATCCCGCTTATCTAACTAACTGACTAGACGTAAAAACAATGAGATGGGAACTGCCACTTCTGGGGTCCAGTTGACACATTTCAGACATCGACACATTGTCGAAACTCATGGGTGTCAAAGTATTGAATTTTTTAGACATCTGTCATATTGTCAAGAACACAGGAATTGTGCCCCTGAGATGAATATGCGAGATGTCATTTTGTCAGCAGTATCCGACAAATAATGAACGTTCCATGGTCTCTCCAGTCTCCATTTTTACTCCAAAGCAACCCTCGTGACATTTCCGTTAAATTTATGAAAAATATACAAATCGTGTTTATATAACCTTACAAACTAATAATTTTTAGAGGGAATTATTTACATGAAACACTTTGCTTACAAATATTTCCGTCAAGAAATCTCATGTTTTTCGACAGGAAATTGTTTCGTCAAAATGTTTCGTTAAATGTAGTTGTATTCTAAGTGTGGATGGGAGGAGCGGAACTCTTCAGACATAGTGTGAAAATATTATTTATTATTATACCTGATAGCTGAAAGCAGGAGCTGTTAAATGACCTATGAAAGTATGTATTTAAAATTGTTGAATTCATTACATTAATGTTGGAGATTTTATTTGAAAATAGTTCTCGTAGTGTGTACTATTTCATGTGTCACAAATTCTCAGATTACTAGTATAGAAAAATAATATTATGCCAGCTGTGTAATATAAAAATTGTGACATTGTCTTTCAGTATATCCTCTTAGAAACTAAAATTGCAGTCAAAAAGAATTTTATTTTCCCACGTGATTAAATGCAACAAATATACATACATAGAAAATATAAAATCATTTGACAAAAACCGAAGGATCACTAACAACTTATCACTCAAAACTAAACTCATGATTGTGTAACTATCATGAAATAAATTTTCTTTTGTAAAAATTCAACTTGAAAGTAAAACATTTATCTATTCAAATTGATCTATACTGGAATACGCTAATACAAATTTGTCAACTTTCTCCTCCAAGAGCGGAACGACTAATTCATTTGTCCTAACAAACTCGCCTCACTTACTTACACTGAAGTTCTATCAAAAAATATCTTGTTAATTATTAGACAACACAACTTGTTCGTCCGTACAAATCTTACATCTTAATCAATCATTCAATATCACCAGTGCATTGAATGTAAGTTTTTATTACATTAATAAATATAAAAACTCACACAAAATACCCAAGTATATAATTTTGTCAATGATTTATTTGATTACGTTTTAATACAGTATGTTAACCATATACATTCAAAATCAACAGGCTTTCTGAGCCTAAAGAAATAGTTTTAAGGATTTGACATTTGACCATTAACTGGTTTTCTAGCAAAAACTCGCGTATTGGTCTTCTTAGCGTTTGTCATTTGATTACCAACCTTGCCGGGGATAGACTTAGGTCTCAAACTTGGTATCTGTGACACCCTGATTCCTATAGCAGATTTCTGCTTAGCCGTCGTCGGCGTTTGATTTATTTTAGGCTGCCCCTCGAACGTGGAACTTCTTACTAATTTTGGAGGTTCAACTTTATCACTTTCGATCCAGACTCTTTTATCAGGCCGCGATGGCAGTTTCTTTGTTTGCTCAACTTTTTTCCATAGACTTGCTATTTTGCTCTCAACATCTTTAGCACTAGCTTTTGATTGTATTGAGTTAACGCTCGAGGTGCTGCCTTGTCTGCTACTTCTGGATGCCAATGTTACAGTTTTCCCGCTTTCATTGCTTTGTAAACTGTGGTTTGAAGGAGAATTCTTCATAACAGGTTCAGACCGTCTATTAGTCACTTTGCTCGGAGACTTCTGATTTGTTTTACTCGCTGGCGGCCTCGTATACCTGTTTAACTGTGGCAATCTGGAAGGGGAAGTATTGGCTGGTTTGGTTGGCGTTGCTTTACCTAAACGCGACACATTCGTCTTCTTATCAGGTACTGGTAAATCTTTAGCCGGTACCGAGCTTTCTTCCTTCGTAAACGTACCTTGTCGTTCTAACGGCAAAGGTTTGATGGCAACTGGGGGTATCGTTATAGGTTTCGGCTGAACTACTTTAGTAGGAGATTTAAAAGGTAGGGATTTTTTAGGAGAAGTATTGGCGCTTGAAGCTTTGGAAGCCACAGGTGTTTTATTCGGTATTTTGGCACTCGTGTGAGCTTTGACAGGGTTTGCTGGCACTTTATTTAGTGGAGCACTCTTTGGTGCTGCCTTTACTACTGTTGCAGGTTTTTTGGTCGGAACGGTGCGTCTATACGGCGACACGTAAAGCGCCTTCTTTCTCCCTCGGATAGCTTTCGGCGCCTCTTGTTCATTATCGAGCGACTCGTTTGAGTCTAGACTTTCGTCCCGTCTCGAACTGCTCGGTTTAATGATCTTTGGTTTGGGTCGGGGAGTTTCCTGATCGGACTCAGATTGTCCTCTATCATCGGAGTTGCTATCTCCCTCGTAACTCGCAAAGTCACTGCTGCTTGGATTTTGGTTCTTATCACTTTGCATTTGTATCGTTCTTCGGTACGACGCTGTCATTTCTATGTTCTTTAAATTGTTTGCAATGCACATATCGACGGCGGCCGGACTTTCAATTACAGGTAAATAATTCCTGAAACTCTTGGTGTATGTTTGCATCTGAGTTGAGTTCAGTTCAAAATCGTCCTCGTTATGTCCGCTGTCGACATCTCTGGAGAACACATCATCGTCGCCATGTCTGTCGTCTAATATCTGTTGATGATTTAGCTCGTTGGATGAAAGACTGTCATATCCCGTTGTGGTTTCAACGTTTTCAAAGTTAGCGTCTTTCGTCACAAACGTCGGCGATGGTGGAATGTCTTCGCTAAGTGTTCTCGTTCTGAATCTCTCCGCATCTTCTATGCGTTTTTGTTTTATTGTCTTTTTAGCAGCCAATCGTTGTTTCAGACTTTCCAAATGTGGATCAATGACTTTTGATGACTGAGAAGATTCCTGGGACAGTATGTTGTGAATGTTAACGGTTTGGGTTTGGTACCTAGCTCTATCCTCTAACCGTCGCTGCTTGGCGGTGACTTTCCTCCTAGATTTAACTTCGGAATTACAAGTGACGTAATCATCTGATCGGTCGCTCTCCGATTTGGTCCAAGTGACGAACTCCTCGTCCACTTCTAATACAACATCATCCTCCACCACAGTGTCCGTTATTGTGTACGTCTGGTATCTATCTTTGGACACGTGTCTCTTTTCTTTCGGCGTTAAGTAATTCCCCCGCAGTCTCTTGGGCGTCGATTCAACGCTGCTCATATCTGAAGGTAGCGGCGTACAGTCGGACCCCGAAGGTATATCAGTGACGACATTTAAAGTATTAGACACGCAATCGTCGAAAACTTGTTGGGCCGTCGTCTGCTCTAATTCTATAGTGGATTCCCCCATTTCATCGAAAAGAGACGGCGGGTTTACTTTATCTAGGTCGTGGAAGACATTGTTAAATGTATTGCAAAGTGGGAAGTCCTGTATCGGTTGTTTGAAGTCGAAAACGACCGGTGTCTTATCTCTAACTTCGGCTACCTCCGAGACTATACTCGACACAGATATCATGCTGCCCTCCATATCGATATTGTCCATTTCCGAGGGAGGTTTCACATTGTCGAGGAAACTGACGGGATTGCTGTCCAAGTGCTCGGAGCTACCTTGATGCATAGAGTTGCTTAGAGCTCGCTTCACCATGGATGCTACAGGTAGACTCTTCTTGCGACTCTTCTGCGACTTTTTCGACATTTGTGATGATTCCTCCCACTGGCCCGATGCACTGAGAGACAGTAAACTCCCCAAGTTAGAGGGCGGCTTCACATTATCCAAGTCCAAGGAGGTAAGCGACGTGACACTGGTCTCCATTCCAAACTGCGAGCTCTTCAACTGGGCTGCCAACCTCGCCGCCTCCTTCTCTATAGCCATAGAGATTATGGAATCGAACTTGGGCTCCCCATCGTCGACTAAGGACGTAAAACTCGGCTCCGGAACGTTATCCAGCATCATTCTATCATCTAGTTTACTGACCTCCTCTACGTGTAACGTAGGTTGGCACCGTACCTCCAGCTGGTCGGTAAGGTCTGGTTTCGAGAGTAGTCGGTTGACGTCGCTCTTCTCCAGTAAATCCGGGAGGGCGGCCCCGGCCTCCACCACCTCGCTGCGAAGCGACGACACCATGTGGACCGACCCGCTCATCGTCGGAAACGTGACGTCATCGGGACACGTGTTATCGTTCCACGTGTCGGTGCTTCTTCTAGAAACGTCATCGTTTTTGTCTTGAGGCTCCGAGTACCTGATGTCGGTCCACTCGAGCCTGTTTTTACTCCTGCGGGTCAACGTGGCCACGTGGTACTCCCTGGGCTCCTCGTCGCTCCACGAGCCGTCCGGCACGTCCGCGTACGACTCGTTCGATCTGTTCAGCTCGTCCTTGTCCTCCGACTCGAGCGTGGTGTCGACCGAGCGCGGGGCCAGACACTCGTTCGACCTACTTATATCTATGGGGTCGGTAGACTCGACGGTGGTGCTAGCGGAGGTGGTATCGACCGTGGGTAACTCGTTGGGGTGTGTGAATATCAGTACGGTCGGTGTGGGCAGGGCGTCAGAGCCAGTGCGGGCGCGTGTCGGTCCGTGCGCGTGCGGGGCGGGCTCGCCTGCGGGCGCGCGCCCCGCAGACGGCCGCGGGACGTTTTTTGACTGTGCCGCTCCCCTCCTGCCCCCTCCGCCGCGCCTCTCGCCGGCTCCGCGCGCGATCACCTCCTCGAGCAGGGCGTGGTCGCGCGAGTACTCGCCGGCCATGCGCTCGAGCGCGCCGCGCGCGTGCGTGTGCGTGTGGTTGTGCGCGTGCGCGTGCCTGCGGTCGAGCCGGTCGCCGCTGCGCGCGCGCCGCGGCTTGGTCATGCCCATGCGCACGCACCGCTCGAACACCTCCTTGTCGGTGGAGCCGAACGAGTCGTTGCTGAGCGAGCTGAGCGAGTTGCTCCGCTCGTCGGCGGTGCGCGCGCGGGACCGCAGCCGGCCGGCGGGGCGCAGGCCGTACGCGCCCGCGGCCAGGTTCCTCTCGAACTCGGGGTCCCTGGTCGTCGGCCTCGACGGCGGGATCCTGTCGCTGCGGTCGAGCGAGCGGTGGTGCCTGCGGCGGCCGTCGCCGGTACCTTGCTGCCGCGGTCTGGAGCCCCGCTGCAGGCCGGCGGCGACGGTCTCCTCGAAGATCTCCCGGTCGGTGGAGCCGAACGAGTCGAGACTGAGCGAGCTGAGCGAGTCGTTGCGCGCGAGGTCGGACGCGGCCGGGTGTCGCGCTCTATCGCGTTGGCTCTTCATCGGCAGACGGCTTTCGTGCTTGACACCTGTCGAAGTATTTATTGTTAGAAAACCATTGTTAGTCTATTGTTAATGGGAGTCCTAATTTATTACAGCAGTTCATCTAATTTTCGGGTTCAAATAATAATTTTGTGAAGAGAGCTTGTTTCCCTTGTTGTATGGTGCCGTGGTGTGTCTATTTTTGGTGTGTTAAGTCCGTATTACCAAAAATAACTTATTAAGATATCATCGATCTCATTATATCTGTCGATATCAGATCACCGACTATCGGAAAATACAAAAATGTTGTAGAACAAATCGTTCGACGTTCGTAATTTATCCGACATGTTCGATTAACGTCCACGCGACTGGGCCGCCGGTACCAGCGCTATGACCATCATTTTCCCCTGAAGGATCGCCATACTGGTACCAATGAACAGGAAATTTGTGCCAGTATCTCCCGGTCTATGTGGGCTCGGTTGGCAAACTTAAAAATAAGAAGAAGTAATATATAAGTGGTAGTGACCGTGATGTTGTGTGGTGTGGTCGTTGTGGGGCGGCGGGGGTGGGTGCGGCGGGCGCGGCGGGGCGGGCGCGCGCGCCAGGCGGGGCGGCAGGGGCGGCGGGGGCGGCTGCAGGGGCGGCGGGGGCAGGGGCGCCGCGCCGCGCTCGCTGCTCGGGGACCTGCTACACAATACATACCTATTACATTCGCTAAATTACCAATAATAGGCTAGGGCCTCAAAAAATCTATTCAGTCATTATAATAATATCATCATCATCCTATAATGTCCCACTGTTGAGCACAGGCCTCCTGCACACAAATCAGGGTGAAAGGGAATGGGCGATACTCCACCACGCGTGCCCACTGTGACGAGGTGGAGGTAGGCTAGTGGTCAACCTATTGTTGAAATTTTTCAAGCCGCCTAGTAGGCATCCAACTAGCTTAACGACTATCATAATTAAGTGATAACAGGGACCATCGGCTTTACGTGCGTTCCGAAACACGGAAACGCTCGATTTGAAATAGCACTAGGCGGTCACCCATCCAGGTACCGACCACGAAAGACGTAGCTTAACTTTACCGATCGATTAAGAACGGCTAATCATGCTACACCACGAGCGCTTCTATAATAATAATATACTGGTTGTTTTTTTTTAACCGACTTCAAAAAAGGAGGACGTTCTCAATTCGGCTGTATATTTTTTTTTTTTATGTTTGTTACCTCATAACTCCGTCATTTATTAACCAATTTGGAAAATTCTTTTTTTGTCTGGAAGGGTACACTTCCCGTTGGGTCCCATTGTCATCAGATCAGGATTTGATTACTTTTTAGTGTAGTTTGAAGTCGGTTTAAGTTTTTTGTAAAACAGTTCAATTATTTTAGCCAGTGAAGGCAACTTCTGAACTGCAGGTCTTAGAGAAAAACGCTGAAAGGAACCCCGAGCTGAATAAAAAAAATGCCATTAAAAATAATGTTTTTCATTTTATTCAATTTTTCTTTCTTTTTCTGCTTCTACTTCACAATACGAACAAAATTATATATGACAATCTTGGTCACAAGTTGCTAGAAGTTATCAAAAATTACCTCTAATTGTTTGTCAGAATGCTAAGAGCTAACTCTTTATGGCTAAACATAGTGAGGTCCCTGCGAGATCTGCTCCACCTCGTCAAACTTTACGCAGGATAAAACCATGGTAAAGGAAAATATAAAATATTTTGGATAACTTCTAGCAACTTGTGAGCAGGTCGTGGGTTCGATTCCCACACAGGACATGCATTTGTGTGCATGAACATGTCTGTATGTCCTGAGTCTGGGTGTAATTATGTATATTAAGTATGTATTTACAAACAAAAAGTAGTATATGTATTATATCAGTTATCTGGTTTCCATAGCACAAGCTCTGCTTAGTTTGGGATCAGATGACCGTGTGTGAGGAATGTCCCAGGATATTTATTATTTATTTTTATTATTGTCATACATAATTTTGTTCGTATTGTAAATTTTTTTTTTTTTTTTTAATTCCTATCTCCGAAAATACTTTTTTTTTAAATAAATTTTAATGGCATTTTTATTTTCTTTCTTTCCCTAAAAAAACACATCCTGTAGATATATACTTCCAGAAGCACATATCAATGAGCTCGCCTGTCAACTGTCATCAAAAATACAGCCTCAGAATCTGAGGCCTTAGATGACAAACAAGCAGTTAAAACATCCTAATCTTACCTATCGCCAACATTCCTTGCAAATTCATGAGACATCTTGACTGTCTCTGTAGACGACCGGAGATATGGCGGCAGTGATCTCTGCAACAATAATAATTAACTTTATAATACATGCATGACAATAAGTAGATGTAAGTACACTTAAATGTAAACTTACGTAGACATCATCTCTGTAGTGGTTGATATTTGTGTCTGTAGATGGGCCCTTGTTTTTGACAACCTGAACAAGAAATTAAGGATTTAAAAAATATATTATATACAACCATGTTGGAACTGAACTGCCAAATAACTTGTGTTCCTGCGCGTGAGTACCATCACGCGCAGGAACACAAGTTATTTGGCTGCGGTATTTTATTTTTTATTTTTTTTATACCACTTAGGTGGCAAACAAGCATACGGCCCGACTGATGGTAAGCAGTTACCGTAGCCTATAGACGCTTGCAACACCAGGGGTATCACTCGCGCGTTGCCGACCCTGAAGAAATCTCTTCACGCCCTTTTTGAAGAACCCCATGCTGTACTCCATTGGGAAAACCACGACGGGGAACTCATTCCACAGTCTGTAAAGTCCGGAGACTTCTCAGTTTAAGTGTATTCCGAACCGGTGGTAAATTCAACTGTATGTAATAATTTAACGTTCATAAATGCCTTAACAGGGCCTAAACTGAATAAATGAGTTTTTGATTTTGATAGCGGAGGTACTTCTCCCTCGTGTTGCAAGCGTATATGCTTATTTTTTTTTCATATGACATGATTTTTATGTGTGTGTGTGTATAACAATAAATAAATTGAATGCTGTGTGGGATGTATGAGTGTGTGTGAAGTGGGGTGTGTATGTGAATGTTTACATATTTGTGTATACGAACATGTATGTATATATGTAACAATTTAAAATGCAACCTTCATAAAAGTTTCAATTTCGTCGTAGTTTAAGGTTTTTAACCATAAAATATAATTGGCTACTTGACAGTTAAAATGAAAAAATATGAAATATGTTAGATATGATAGCTAATAGGTTAACAATAATTACACAATAGGTTTTTTGCATAATAATAATTATTTAATATTTTATTTTAGGAAATAAAAAGTGAGTTTTTTTATCTGTGGATTACAAGAACCGAAACGCGGGCGGCCGGGATTGAGCATCTATGGTTTGTTTGTGAGGTTTGTGACGTCAAATTTAACTAGAGGTGTGAAACTCATCAAATATACGCGAGCTGCATCATCGGTGTGTGAGCTGGTTCAATGACTCAGCTCGCAGATCAGCTCAATTTGTACCTATAGTCCACGATGTAACGCGTACCGCGCGTCGAATCGAGCCGATACGCAGTGAGCGTGCGCGCTTATAGTCATTGAACCGGCTCACACACCTGATCCATGAGCTGTTATGCAGCTCGCGTATTTTTGTTTAGTTACACACCTCTAGTTTTGTTTATAGAGACGTGACGTCACACCTGACAAATGTCACGTGACCGGGTGTTTTTGCGCGAATTTCAAATGAAATGTTAAAAAATATTTTTTTTCCTTGTAAATAACATTTTTTTGATAAAAAGATAATTGTAAGAGGTATAAAATACACGTATGTAAATTTTAAAATATGTTTCCGAAAACTGTCAAGTAGCCAATTACCAAATAATAAAAACTGGGTTCTTTAAATAGTTTTGTATGAAGGGTGTAACTTGGCGCATAGTCATTGATAGACATACCTTAGCAATGCCCTTCTGTATACACTCCTCGAGTAGATCTCCACCGTCGCTCAGGTTGGAACTGTCGGAGGTGTCGTGGTCTTGTACCTCCCCCCCACCCCCCACTACACTGACAACACGGTCGAGCGCGAGAGGCGGGTTGTATAGGTTGGAGTTGCTGCCTGCCATCTGTAGTACCAAAACTATGTTATCGACTCATACTTACTAATATTATAAACGCCAAAGTTTGTATGGATGTTTGTTACTCTATCACGCAAATACTACTGAACGGATTTGGATGAAATTTGGCACAGATAGAATATGTTCTGGATTAACACATAGGATACTTTGTATCCCGGGAAAACATGATCCCCGGGAATGCGGGTGAAACCGCGCGGGACAGCTAGTATACTATAAAATCGATGTCTGATATATTGGAGATTTTTTTGCGGATACTAACTGGTCTGGAGATATCAAAAAAAAAAACAAATGGTACTTCACAGGCACATATGAAATCAGACAGAAATCTGGCGCGGGCTCGGACATGGCACGGGCGACTTTCCATTCCATTCAAATTTCGAACGAAACGCACGGAAATAAAGTCGCAATTTGATCACGTGTCGGTGTGCCATATGGGCTAAGTAAGACTTTATTTCCGTGCGTTTTGTTCCTCTGTGTAGCTCCTATGTGTCTTTCGCTCTTTGCACGGTTATGAGGGTCGCTTTTGCTGAGAGCTAGATATAATTTCAACTTGAGGGTGGTAGCCAGCCAGGCGGGTACTAGTAAGTACCCTACCCCAGCGATATGGTTTCCTACCAAATTGGAAGTGTCGTGAGGTTAAGCGTGATGGGTGGACAGTATAGACAAGGTACCTTAGCAATGCCCTTCTGTATACACTCCTCGAGCAGATCCCCGGCGTCGCTCAAGTTGGAACTGTCGGAGGTGTCGTGTGGTTCAGCGTGATGGGTGGACTCTATAGACAAGGCCGACAGGTTGGAGTTGCTCCCCGCCTTCGATAAGATAGCTGGGGTATCCTCTGTGAAATATACTTTGCACGTTTCACCCGGTGTTTGGGTACCTGAAATAAAAAATAGCCTAAATAATTTTCTGCCTGTGTTTGACCGCAATCTCACCATGGTAAGTGGTGATGTAGCCGAAGGTGGTAAGCACACAAAGCAAAGGAACTGGCTCTCAAGTGCACACCCATATGGGTTGGCGACAGATTCAAGAGTAGTAGCCAGCCAGATGGGTACTGAAAAGTACCCTACCACCGTGCTACGGTTTCCTCACGATGTTTTCCTTCACAGAAAGCTCAAGCTCATTGTAGGATTCGAACCCGGGACCTTCGTCTCGCCATCCGACGACTGAGCTATCATCGCCTTAAGTCAACTCGTACAATCACATGACGCTTTTATTATATCAAAATGACAACTTTTTGTAAGACGTCTTTCTTTGTTTTTGATATTGTCTTTTTTTAATAATAAATATCCTGGGACATTCCTCACACACGGTCATCTGATCCAAAACTAAGCAGAGTTTGTACTATGGAAACCAGATTAATGATATAATACATATACTACTTTTCGTTTGTAAATACATACTTAATATACATAATTACACCCAGACTCAGGACATACAGACATGTTCATGCACACAAATGTATGTCCTGTGTGGGAATCGAACCCACGACCTGCGGCGCGATAGGTAGAATCTTAGCCAGAGTCTTAACCAACCACGCCAGCTGGCCCGTCTTTAGGCACCACGTAAGACATTCCATAGACAACTCATTTGATTTAATAAATGAACTTCATAGTTAAGCGATAACGTGTATTTTCCTTTGACATTCTTAAATGTTATTCGGAACTTTGTAAAAGATTAAAATTCGTATATGAATACAAGTGCACAATTTTTTTTTTATTAAGAGATCTATACTGGATATTAGATGCGAGTAATAGAAATAGTAATATTAATTTACCTTTGATGGGCTCATTCTGCAAAGCACTCCTCGGGGTTAAAGGTTGAATTTGAACCCTATAACAATTACAACAAGGTTAATAATAGTTATTATGATACTAGCTGTCCCCCGCGGTTTCACCCGCGTTCCGTGATAAAAAGTCCTATGTCCTTCTCCATGCCATAGGCTATCTGCATGCCAAATTTCATGATGATCCGTTGAGTAGTTGAGGCGTGAAGGCGTAACAAACAAACAAACAAACTCACTTCCGCATTTATATTATTAAGTTAGCATTAAAACAGTGTAAAGTGTATTAATTACCTGTTTTCAGCATTTGTTCCAACTGTACGGTTATCAGGAGCGGCGATTCCGGGCGAGTTCTGATTGGACACTTTGGGTAGTAGTCGTAGGAATTGCTGAAAATATTAATTATTGCGTTTTATTTGTAAGCCTGGATGTTTATATATTTAGTATACCCCGGGATCGGAAGTCGACGAACAAATACAGTACCTGTTGCATTGGAACTTGTGTATTGGAAGGTCGTTTCAAGTATCCGAGACTTTTGCTGAAGCAATGAGCTTGATATTGCTTCAATTTTACGGTCAGAGTCGCTGGGCACCGCTGGATGCAAGCGGCCCAAAACCGTTCCAAGTGGAAATCAATGGGAGAGGACTATCTTCAGCAGTGGACATCCGTGGGCTGATATGATCGCATTATCCGTGGGACAACGGAACGTGGACATAGCGAGTAGTAGATAATTGTAAGAGGGTAAGCGGTGTGGTACAGTCGAGGACATAAATATGTATACACTAAGTGAAATTCAACAACGGTTTCCTCTTAAACTACTGATTGAAACTATGAGATATTATGCAGGCAGAATCTTCTATCATATATTATTATAATTAGTGTAATATTTGAACACTTGCATTTTTAACATGCCAGATAATCGCATTTGAATTTCAAAAAGTGTATACATATTTATGTCCTCGACTGTACCTTGTAGTGTGTTGTGTTAGGTTCGTCGTCGATGGTGAGGCTGCTGAGGCTGGTGGCGGCGCTGAACTGCGCCGGCGTGTGCTCCACCACGAACCGCGACACCACCTCCGTGAACACCGACCCCTCACACTCCCCACCATCACCATCACCATCTACATCACACAAACAATACATTATCATAGGACATTTAAACGATGTTTGTACTGAGAGATAGTTGTCAAGACGAGACGCGACGCTACGCTGCTTGAACTTACTTTAGAGAGGGATAGAGCATAGCGTTTATTCGCTCGGCGAGCAACTCGACTGGGGAAGTACCCACCACCTTATAGAATACCGCAGCCAAATAACTTTATGTTGTGTAAAGTAGTGTTCCTGCGCGTGAGTAAGGTCGCCAGAGCTCATAGGTGAGGGGGGAAAGGTCGGTAACGCGTGAGCGATGCTTCTTGTCTTGCAAGCGTACATTTGGCTACGGTAACCGCTTACCATCAGGTGGGCCGTATGCTTGTTTACCGACTAAGTTGTAAGCACACAAATCCTAGAAGAAGTTGCCTTGTGCAGCTGTCGGAACACACCGAAAGGTGAGCGGTAGCCAGATAGGTGGGTACTAAAAAGTACCCTACCACCATGCTATGTTTCTATCACGATTTTTTCCTTCACCAAAAGACCTTCGAGATATCATTGCCTGAAGTGGCAGAAATATGAGGATATTATATACTATATAATAATAATAATAATTGTTTATTTCAGGCTACTAGGGCCCATAGATATATACCTTACCAGCTAACATAAATATTATAATAAAACATTTTTTGTTAATATAAACACTTAAGCCTATGTTAGTAAACACTAAAAGCACTATGTCTTAGCGCGAACGTGTGGTACAGTCGAGGACATAAATATGTATACAATTAGTAAAATTCAACAACGGTTTCCTCTTAAACTACTGATTGAAATTATGAGATATTATAAAGGCAGAATCTTCTAACATATACTATTATGATTTGTGTAATAGCTCAACACTTAAATGTTAAACATGCGAGAAAGTCGCTTTTGAATTTCAAAAAGTGTATACATATTTATGTCCTCGACTGTTCTTGTCCGCGAAACCGACGGAATACCACGTCCTGCGGCCAAAAGTCCTCTTGCATGATATAGTACCTTGTGGCGGTGTGGAGGGCGCCGTGTGGGTGTCGGAGGCGCGCGCGCGAGTCAGCGGCGAGAGCGGGCCGCACGCGCCGCACGCGCCGCCCGGCGAGTCCGGGATCTCGCTCGGGGATATACACCCCGATGTCAGACGACTGGAATACAAATACTCTTCAGCTTCTTGCCTACTCGAATTAAAGCCCGTTTTAAAATCAACGGAATTGAAATAAGCCCAGGCTATACATTTCATACAAAAGGCGTGTTTTGTTTGAAGATCTACTTGTGAGGGTAGAATGAGAATCAAAACAAGTTTTAAGTTATTGTGTTAATTGCGTTATGATTACCAGAAGATGCATTGTGAGGCACGAATGGTGAAGACAGATAGGCAGTAGTGGAGGTAAGCTCGCGCATGTACACTTTTGGCCAAATCACAGTAGCCAAATGACACACGAGAATCCAATAGACGACGAGCATCTACTGACGAACCAATCGTGTACAGCTCGGCGCTCCCCCCTGCTTCATTCCGACAAACAGACCGAAAACTAACTACTGCTCTGGGACCCAATTCTCACTTCCCACGAACTAGCCTTCGAATCGAACTTGGAATACGAGTGCAATTTCGACCGTAAAATTTCGAGGGGCGGAGTCAATTTTTCGATTCCTGTATTCTCGGCACTAATCGAAATAATTTCGAGTGTAAGGAATAAATGTTGCCATTATGATACATACGAATTGCACGATGTGTTTCGTTTCACTTGATAATAGCGTTTTGTTAACCTACGTATCTTAAATTAAATTATAAAAAGATATGAATGACTATGACATATTTGAAACAACGTTTTACACTTTTTATATCTTGATATATCCGGAATTCATAAATTAATCAATGTTATTTAATAATTACAAATTAATATATAAAAAGTATTGACTGTGCGTAATGGAAATCCTTAGGTTTATCTGTCATTACGTTTCCTAATGACAACCTAACTGATTGACGTATGATAGTTCGCATTCGAAATACGTTTCGAACGGTCCCGACCAGTCGAAGCAGTTCGAGCGCTAGCCACCGAAAAATAAGACAAAATGGCGGCTTCGAAATTGACAGAATAGAGTAACTTGATTTTCACTCGAATAAAGTACAAGTTCGAACTTTATTTCGAACGAGTGATGAATTCGAGTGAATGAGAATTGGCTCCCAGGTGTCAATCTGTGTTCACGACTCGTGCCCCTTACTATACGCGGTAGAGCCGCTGGTCCCAATTTTTTATTTTTTTTAATGTATATTTTTGTTTTATATTATTCGCATAGATTTATTTTCAAACTACCGTAGACTCACGGTAACTATTGTGTTCTCGAATTATTCGTATTCATCGATATCATGGACCCTAGAATATATAAGAGAAGAGGACTGAAAAAGAGATGGATGGATTGTGTTTAAGATGATATGGGTAAGAACAGTGCGAATGCTGGTATAACGAATGGAAGAGCCATTTGGAAGAAGCGTACATATTGCGCCAACCCCAAATGGTTGGAATCAGGGCAGAGAGACGATAATCAAAGACTCGAGAATCGCCCTTAATCAGTCGATAAACCCTTAAAGTAGTTTAAATGATCCCACCTGACTTCAGACAGCACAGATCCGTGGTCATCCTGTTGCGAACACTCGGGCAGCGAGCCGAGTGAGCTGGAGCGAGAGAACATGAGCGGCGTGTCTTCAACGAACCGCTGCGGTGATGACGTACGAGCTGACGCCACGCCCGACGCCGACTGTGACGTCATCGATACTGGATCCGTTGCAAATGTCACGGCTTTTGAACCTGGAGATGTTTGAAGATTTTCACACATATTTCTTACTCTTAACATAATTGTCGACAAAGGTTCGAAGTACGATATCTTAATGTCAATTAATAAATAATAAATATCCTTGGACATTCCTCACACACGGTCACCTGATCCCAAGCTAAGCAGAGCTTGTACTATGGAAACCAGATACCTGGTATAATACATATACTACTTTTTGTTTGTAAATACATACTTAATATACATAATTACACCCAGAAGGACATACAGACATGTTCATGCACACAAATGCATGTCCTGTGAGGGAATCGAACCACGACCTGCGGCGCACAGCACAGCCTAATATTTGCTGAGTGGACAGGCTAAGAAACTTATTATAGATCCCGGCAAACTTCTTGTCATAATTTTGGGCGTAGTGGGGATTCGCGCTCCTGTCCCCGCGCCACCACCAAAGAGACCTAAAATTTGACTACTGTGCAGTTAACGTTTTGTGCCAAGAAGTTTGCCGGTTACTATAAAATGTCCAGCTTAGTGGGAATCACTGACAATTTACTCTATGATAAGAAAGTATAAGATAAATGTCATGCTCACCTTCTTTATCCTTAGAAGAACTATTTGTGCTTGGCTCTGGTGGACTGGGATCCACATTAATAGTGGCCATCGCATTCCTCTTGGCTAGACTATCTTCTTCCGTAGGCTCGGCAAGACTGCTCAGTGAACTGACTCTAGAGAAATACCCCGGGGTCCCTTCATCACAATAATTCACTGGTTTTTCAGGGCTGATCATTCCCGAACTGAACTTTGTATCAAACACGCTTCGTTTCTCAGGAATTGGCTCAGGAACCGCAGCTTGTGGCGTTGTGGCAGCCATGTCGTTATCGTGACCCGGCTCTTCTATGGAACATGTGTCTTTCTCATCCGAGTGGGTCATCGCTTCGGGATTTTCTTTCACGCTCGGCGTTGATTTGGCTTTAGCTTCTTTCCCAATTATTCGTAAGTCTGACATTGATGTCGAAGTGGAGAATATGATCGGAGTTTCGTATGGAGTGCCTTCAGTGGCGAAGTGTTTAATAGTGTCCTCGTGAACCGACGGACCGGGAGGCTCCGATATATCTGAACCAGTCTCCGATTGGTGTTCAGCGTAACGCAGGGAGTAATCCGTAGGTTGGTCCAGATCAGTCTCCTGGTAATCACCGTAAGTCGTAGCACTGTCTTTCTTCGAATACTTCTTGGTTGTTTCGACCTTCGGTTTCTCAACTGAAGGTTCAGGATCGCTAGCTTTCGTTTCCGAGTATTTCCTACTGAAATCTATAGGTTGGTCGCATGAGTCCTGGTCGACGTCAAAACCGGATTCTGTGTAATTAGTTCTCATTTCGGTGGAACTCCTCGGAGGCGGTATGGGCGGTTGTGTCGGGTATCGCATGAAAGTGCCGTCCTTCGTTAGAGGTTTCGAGTCCATTTTAAACGCTTCGCTTCCTGTGTCGCTCTTCATCAAATCCTTATTCCTCGGTGTCGGTATGGGAACTTTGCCGGTACGCGTAACCCTTTCGAATACTGAATCCGAATGAGTACTCGTTACTGAATCTTTGCTGTCAGATCTGTTAACGTTGGTAGAGCTTCCTGTAGTGGAACGCGTCACTAATGCACCTTTTAACAAAGTGTTGCTACAGCTCAAGTAGCTAGCCAAGTGCGCACTGTGACTTAAAGATATCTGTGATGTCAAATTTCCCATCAAAGGCGAGCTGGACGTCATTCGATGCCTCTCCAGATTCATAGCGATCTGTCTCTCGGTAGCCGTGAAGAGATTCTTCTCTTCTCTATTACTGGTAGATGGAGACGTTGCCGGTTCGATGTTATCGCACGTCTCCGCCAAGTTTTGGTCCAACTCTTGTTCCAAAGCTTTTTGCTTCCTCGCACCAAGAGTAGGTAGCGCTGGTAAGTTCATACTTCTTGCTGTTGTATCTAGAGAAATTATGTGCGTCTTACCAGGTTTTGAGTTAAGTAGATTTTTGAGAGCTGCACTCGATCCCATCGCTATCATTTTATGTTTGGAATGGATGAGACTTCTTAGCATCGGTACCGCCCCATGGTCCCATAGAAACTGTTGATCGTTAGGGCATCTTGCGGAGAGATTCCACAGAGTACCGCACGAATTGCTTACGACAGTTAAGCTTGGGGACTTAAGATGCTGCAGCAAGACACTTAGGCAATTTCTCTCCCGGAGAATTTGTCTGTAATCTTCCCGGACGGCTATGTGGCTTGAGACGTTCCTCATGATACCACCTGCATTTTCAATAATAGCTAGTGTTTTCGTCGGCGAATCATAACTAAGCATGTCTACAAGGAAGCCCAGAGCTCCATCGACGGAACATAAAGCTACTTTGTTCATAGAACAATGAGCTGTTAGGTTCCATAGAGCTGACAAGACCGATTTCAGAGTAGCCTCTTTTTGGCAGGTCATTGCAGCTTTTGTTAAACCTTTGACAGCACCTACTTCTCTTAAGACTTGCTTACTACTCGTGTCTGCTCTCCACGATAGATTTCTTAGCACTGCTGCTGTTACCTGAAAGAAAAATATAGAATCAAGACAAAGCGATGAGACTGGACAATACCTATTTATATCGGTTTTGTTGATTGAGTAACTAGCTTCATCCTTCAGTTTCTGCCTTGTCCAAGGGAAGTTAATTATCCAGTTATGATCTATCTCCATTCAAAAAAGTTCTAAATACGTCCACATGAACTTTTAAATTTAGTCGGATTTATTTTAAAGTAGCGAGCGATAAATTTTACACAAAAAAAAAACAACTCACCTGTCGCATATCATCGTTGGGCGATTCCAGTTGTTCAACAAGCGCCAACATGAAGTCTTTAAAGGAGCATAACAATGACTTATTATTGCCATCTCCAAACGTCAAGTTCGTCAACGTCATACCCGCGTACTTTCTCATTGTGAGACACGTGTTATCATCAGTTCTGCTTCCATGTGCTGCTTGATCACCACTCACTAAAGCAGCTAGTGCTTGTAAACCACCTAATTGACAAACGACGTGTCTGTGCTCTTCGTCAAACGATAATTTCATCAATGCAGCCACGCTCTGACTTGGATGTTTGCTTGCATCGTCTTCGATAACTTCTTTTCCATCTTTTCTAGATTCAACTATATCTTCTAGCACATAACAGTATTCTCTAACTTGTTCTAATAACCTCCAAACTCGCGCTTCTCTTCTTCCAGCTTTATCATCGGTTTGTGTATGTATTATGTTACGTAATGCTTTAGCAGCTCGGTCCCGAGTCTCTCTAGGTACTTTTGAGTGAATCAATTGGACTAATAGAGGAATACATCCAGCCTGCCTCATCGCTATGCAACTTTCGACAGAGCGACTCATTTCTAGCAGCGGCCCGCTTAAATCTGCGTTGTTTTCCGGCGACAAACTTAGTAGGGAAATTAAAGAGCATACACACTCCATCTTGTTTTCCAAATTTGACGATGGTCTATGTCCGTCTGCGGAGCCGTTGCTCGAGAAACTCCGAACACTGGCTGAATCGTGACTCGTCCAGACATCTCGTTCCCCGGGCCACGTACCTCTATAGAGTTGGGACGCTCGTTTGTCGCGCTCACTAGATCTCGCTGCACTTTCTAACCCATAATGTAGGGTACTTCTGTAACTAGTTCGATGAGGTCGATCTTCTGGAGTGGAAAAGGTTGAGGGCTGAGATTTCTGCGGTCTTTTGGGTAGAGCGCCGGCTTTCTTTTGTGCTTGGTTATCGTCACCGTCGATTTCATCGTCTAAGAAATTCGGGTTGGTAATATCACTACGTTCGTCGAATTCGTCTGGCGATGGTGAATGATCGAGGAAGTGCGGTTTTGGTATTCGACATTCGATGTTCGATCGGGACGGCGGTTGGTAATCATCGTCAAGAAAATGGGGTCGGCGTGGGTGAGGGTCTGACTCTAGAGTGTCTAGTTCGAGGGTCAGGTCTCTGGAGCGCGCCTTGTCTATTGTTCTTGAGGGAATGTTTTTTGATAAGATTTTAGATTTGGTGTCTTTTGGGTCCGGCAAGCGGCGCGCATCAGGCGACAGAGGGGAGGAGACATCTAGAGGGCCGCGAGGAGGATCGCTCGAAGTAGAAGGTGTGCAGTCTTCGCTGGCCGAGGGTCCGGAATCTGTTAACGGTGAATTCGAGGAGTCCATGCTGCTCCAGGGATCTACCATCACTTCGTTCTCCAACTGTAACAATTTTGAGATAATGCAATTTTAATAACGAGCCATTTATGGACAAAGGAGTCAAGGCAAAGGTCTGCTAGTACCGTGAGGTAACCAGCTTATGAAAAATGTTGTCCGAAATGAGTCAAAACGAATTTAATCGCCTGGTCAAGGCCAGTCGGCTGTAGCGTAACCGTGCCGTACGTAAGGTTGTATTTATTTGTGGATGCAATAAAAATACCGGTTGCTTCGACACGAAAAAAGCACAGGCACGCACATCCATCGATGTAAGAGGATACCATGCGTACGCTTGTTCCCTAATTACGTACAATAATAACATTTATTGCTATGCGTGTACTAGAACTTGAAACTATTGAGTAAACCTTGGATTTTACCGGTACAGTTATTCCATTGTTAGCATTTTAAATACAATGTATAAAATAACGGAAAAAAATCACTTGACATTTTTAACTGCGATGAGTTTTTTACAGTAAAATTTTGACTTGCTTTAATTTTTATTTATTTATATAATTAAGGGAAACTAACAGCTTTATTAAATATAGTTATTCTTTTATGAAATTAAAAATATGTTTAAAGCTACTAATAAGTTTCCGCAAAGGGAAGCAGTGTGCTTAGTGTGAGTTTTCTTAACGAATCGATAGTCACTATCGTTAACTCAAATTTGTATGGCGTCGGAACAGCGCCGCCTAGCGGCTAAATTGTGAACCATAATTTGCGAGTGCGAGATTGTTTATGTTAGCCTTTTCGATAGCAAGCATCGAATAACAAGTAAAGTAAACAAAGAAACGAGCGTGAACGTTGTTTTGCGAGTGCGAGTGGTAATTTGGACACCTTTGACAGATGTTATCGACAACGTCTCACAAGGGAGCATGTTAATGTTGTCACGGAGATTTTTGCAGTGAGAGCATATTTTACAAACTTATTTTCATCCAAATGGTATTGTAATGAGTGGAGAAAATAATGATTATACGATTTTTTTTCGCTTGGAGGATGTTTTCGACGGGTAGGGTGACGAAAACATCCAAAATAAAAATCGGTCCCAAAACCAATAATAATAGATACCTAATACTGTAGTACTAGTACGTATAAAATTATGTATTTGCAAACCTTTTCCTCTTTGTGAATTTTGTATCACTATCACCACTCTCATCACTGTTCAACACAGAGGAACTGATATCACCAGCTCCTCCCAAAGCTTAATTTGCACCATCCTACGCCTTGCATTGATTGTTGATTCACTAAGATCTCCATGTCTAGCGATAAGTACACAGTCATACAAAATATACCACAACTTCACTTCAGCAAGGAACTCAAACCAAGAATCTTACATAATATATTATATACCTATTATTTAACTCAAACATAATATTTTGTAAATATCTTTACTAAGCTTCCATAAACGATACTAACGCTGGCTTGTTATAATTTTTCGTTTTAAGTTTAAGTTTCACGGATGACTACTATATTAGATGAGATAACCATATGATACGATACGACATACTAACCATTCGGTTTGTATATTTATTCGTCCATGGTTTGTATAAACAAAGTGACGCGATGACGCTACGCGTTACCCGAGTAGTTTTGATATACAACGTCTACATTCAAATAGCATAAGCAAAATATTGTATTTAATTTAGCCGGCTTATTGCGAAGACGAAACGTGCTGCCAATATAAGAAAAAAAACAAACGCAGTTCACAGTGAGGAAACACCACTTGAATCAAATACCTAGCTTGTCACTCGCACTCGCACTTATGCACTAAACGACGTGACGAAGGAATTCTCGAAAACGCTGGTGCGAAGTCATTCGGTTTGTTTTATGTAACTCGCACTAAGCCTACAGGCATATACATTTTATAAGATCGTCACAAATGTATGTCACGTTTTTATGGGCACCCATACGGGGCCTGGTCTAAGCCACTCCAAGCTGTTGTCCGTTGAGTCATTAATAACAATGTATTTGTTACGTCATATTTCGTCCTATAAATTAACCGGTTCCCTTCGGATTGTTGATTACTACATTATGAAATACGACACGCGTAGAAATTGTCTGCAATTGAAATGACTCAATCTATTCCGGAGACTAAAATAGAATATTAAATCCGACTTTGTTAGTAACACTTGCTCATGTTACATGGATTCTAGTTTTCAAATGTGTTTTCTGATACAACAGTGAAAGCATAGGGTCAACAGCCTTTCAAGTATTTAATAGCAGGCTATCTTCATTTCAAGTGTTCTTACTGAACAATGCCAAATGCAAGTCGTTGTTTTGATAATTCTCCCTTCCTTTTATTACTTTCTTCAATTTTTTTTTTTTTTACAGCCCAATCACATATTTCTATCATAATATTATTAAGGTAGCCAGCCTCCAGCAAACAGGGATGGTCTGCGTTGGCGATAAGTTTTTAGTCTATAGATAGATATAATTAAAGCGAGAAAAAAGACCGTGATCACTACGTCACCTCTTTAATATGTCACAAAAGGTCCAGACGGACAGAAGTCATGCTTCCATTGTCTGCCCTCCATTTAACCATGTGCCTATAAAAAAGGATGCAGAACAGACAAGTCAGTTATCGGACAATGGGCAGTGTTCCATGGCAGGCAATGTTCCGCCGAACACAATGGATTGGCGCCGGCGATAGGCAAATTGCCCGATTGGATCCGGTCGGGAGTGTACTGATCGCATAAGGAATTTCACGTTTTATTTTTTACATTCTTATAAAAATAAAGTTTTTTTCAATCGGGTTTTAAATTTAAAAACAACAAATATATATTTTTTTACGATAAATTCTTTAGAGCTAGTGCCAAGAACATGTAGAACCAATCGGAGTATTGATTTATTGAAAGGTTCAGATAGCACAGAGCTTGAAATATGGGACACAGCTGTACAATATCAAATAATCTAATTCCCGTTTGTTCCTATTACTTACCAAATCGCTATCGTTAGAGGCTGACACTTCATCTAGTGGATTCCCATTTTCCATATCAACACCCGAGTCATTGGGGTCACCAACTTTCCTCCTGGTGACGTCACTCCTCGCGATTTCATGGTAGTTGTGCCTCAAAGGGTTGAAGTTGATGCGGAGGTCGGTGGTGAAGTCGTCGTACAGTTTGAACTGATTAGCGTTGAACTCTGTGTCATTGTCTAGAATATCATTGTTGTCTATGGACGAAATGGATCGACTAGTATCATTGTTCCTATACGACACTCTGTAGTAGTCACGGGAACTCATTTTTGTATCGTTGCACTGTGTATTTATTTAACTTTCCGTTCACTTTATATCATTTTCTAAACCTGTTTCTAATCTGGAAATTGTATTATTGTAAATAACCATCGTAGGGGATCGAGATTGCGTTGGCGGCCGGTATTGGATATCATCGTGTGCCGTGTTATGCAATAAATCTGCAGTAAATCTAAATGGCGCGTGTGAAATATTATAGGTGATTTCCAGCCGGTAAAATTCCACCATAAATCTTTAACAGCTTCAAATACAAACAGACCAACACTCTATCTAAGTCGTTGTACCAGATTGCAGATATAAAATGGGTCAGATATAACACAGATTTAGAATCCAGAAGGGCTCTCAAGGGGAGGCATACAATTTTATTATCGCGATCTTTAACCAAGCGTTCTTTTATTTGGGCGTTAGCCAAGCTCTGATGATTAACGCGCGATATTGTTATATTTGAGACTGTTGTTTTTATGTTGCTTTTAAAATAACGAAGCGTCTCGCTCTCCGTGTTTATGTTAAACTTGTGAATGAAAATGTTGATGCACTCTAGACGATTGTAATGCTTTTGGTTTGTGTTACTGTAACATTTAAGAACAATTAAGAGCGCGATGAAATTTCTAATGTTAATGCGATCGTATCTTCGAAGCGCTCGTGGTGTAGCATGATTAGCCGTTCTTAATCGATCGGCAAAGTTAAGCTACGTCTGTCTTGGTCGGTACCTGGATGGGTGACCGCCTAGTGGTATTTCAAATCGAGCGTTTCCGTGCTTCGGAAGGCACGTAAAGCCGTTGGTCCCGGTTATCACTTAATTGTGATAGTCGTTAAGCTGGTTGGATGCCTCCTAGGTGGCTTGAAAAACTCCAACAGTAGGTTGGCCACTAGCCTACCTCCACCGATCCGCAGTGGGCACGCGTGGTGGAGTATCTGCCCATTCCCTTTCACCCTGATTTGTGAAAGGAGGCCTGTGCTCAGCAGTGGGACATTATAGGCTGATGATGATGATGATGATCTTCGATGGTGTAAAATTTTAAATGAATTACAAAACACAACCATACACATGGTGAACACATTACCCGCAGTCTGGACGGAAAGACGGATAGTTATATACACAGCGTGGTCGTTAATGCGATGAGAAAACACAATTACTGTTTATGTTGGATGTATTGAAGGTTGAATGAAATTTATGGGAATAGAAATAGTGGCGGGAAAAAGTTATATCCCGAAGCTAAATATACAAGAAATAAAACATCGTATTAAATACAGAGAGGAAAAAACTATACACATTATTTATATGGGTTAAAGAAAGAAACAATTTAAAGGCTGAGGGGTTTCTTAGAAAATGTTCAAAGGGTCGCGAACAAGCCTACGAAGTTATTTGAAGATCTCTCGACCTACTTCCGAGTCGGCTTTGACGATATTTCGATGACCCTTTGTCTTTCCACTCTTGGTTTCAACTTTCATTGTTGATTTTGGAAGCATAATAGAATTCGAACTTGGTTTTGATCACGACATCACATTTTTTAGCGAAGATAAGTTCGCAGACAACTAAGGAGGGAACTGACTCCCAGATAGGTATATATCTGTCGGAAAGTTTTATACTTTGGCTAACCAGTACTATGCTATACTGGTACTTATACTTTCTAAAAACAGTCATGTATAAATAATTATATCTATGAGGTAATGGCTCATCCGCTTGGAGCTCAATGTCATCTTGACTACATAAAAAAATCACAAGATTTGTACTAGTCAAGTCTGGTTCACAAAACCCACAAGTGAAGCATTATCTAATGTAAGCAAATATTTAAATAAGATTTGAATTATGAAGCTAGACCTATTGCAAATAGTGCCATTAAAAAATATCAACTGAATTTAAAATTACGATGACTAATCAAAATATCATCCATATAATTAATTCGAAGAATAATTCAACAAATTAATTTCAAGATTCTAGAGTATCATTAATAACTAAAACACAAAATCATGAGTCAAAAGAAAAAAACAATCAACGAAGTTACTGGGCCACCTAAAACTAAAGTAACAGTTGGGTCAACGAACTGACAACAAACATTGCGTAAGTGATACATTAGCAAAAAGGTCGTTCCGAATGACTACGTTCACGGAGGCGGTAACGTAGGTGTAGACTTATCATTATGCACGATGAGTATAGGGCAAGGAGCTGTAGAGGTTATGGTGATACTTAGAACAGCCTTTAATGCAAGTGTTGTTGCTAACACATTAATAATAAACGCCTACAGATTAGCAACGTCATGTTTATCATAGCAGATACAACTGCATCAAGGATGCTGAAATCAATTTCACTAATATTCTTTGTTCTTTCTGAAGACGATTGCGGTCAAGCGGTGATAAATAATCCCAGACCAAATAATGAACTTGAATTACTCAGTGACAACGATATATTTGAGGATATTCTGCTGAAATAAAGCAAGACATCCATCAATTCTATTTCAAGGAGCAAGCGAACTATCGGAGGCAGAAAGCGGCTTGCATTGATAAACAAAAAAGTTTGACAGGGGGAAACGAGTCAGAACTAATGACAGATTTGGATCGGTGACAAATCCCCAACGTTGCAGGAAGTTCGGGTGTTAAAAATAGAACATTTGTTTTAGAAGACGGAAAGTAAACCGCCAAAGACATGAACGCTTTCCTAATAGCTGCAGGGACGGTAAATATGATAATAAAGATGCATAATATTATTTCAATTTCATTCCTTTGAACTGTGTTGGGAAAGTATTTCTCACCAACATCTTGGATTATAAGAGCTTAATTGATCTTATCAAACCATTTACCAAATTAAAGTTAAATCCAAGTGATTGAAAACAGGCAAGGCAGAACAAGTAAAGCACAAACACAAAAAATATACAAAACACATATAACTAAACCGAAGCGCCAGGCGTATTCCATCGAGCCATTAGACGCATGAAAGCAAAGCTGCCACTTACAGCGGTGAAAGTTTTGTTATGGAATTTTGCGATGCATCCAACCATTATAGTAATTGGAGTGAGACTGGATGGACGCAGTCTAGACTGGCATGGTATCGCGTAGGTAAATCATGATGGATGGACGCTAGAGGTTCAGGCCGTTCACCGCGGTCCGTGATGAGTGCCCGATCATTATGGGTCCATAATATTAATGATAGAAGCGAGAATCTCGGTGCTAATCAATTACTAACTGACATTTAGGTCGAATAAGAGCGTCATTTGAAAATATTAGTCATGGCAAAACACGAATTAGAATGGAAACTTTGATTAGATGAATAAATCAAACGGAACGCTGTGTCTACAATTTCATTTAATAGTTTTATACTCTCTGCTTGTGGTTAATGTAAAAAAAACATGGGTGTTTCTTCCAATTGCACAAAACTCCTAAATAACATTAGATCAAAAGTGAAAGTAATTCATTAGACGAAAGAAGTCGAGCATAGATGGGTTTGTGGAAAAATGAAATTCTATAATAGTCGTGACTAACTGATGATAGCGAAGTGACAACGTATGAAGTTGAAGACTATTGTGTTGGAAAAGTGATCATTGGAATCGTCATTAATGTAAAGCTGGCCAAGTACGAGCCGAGTTCCAGCATTGACAATTAAAATCAACATAATGTTGTGAGTAATTCATTCGTGAAAACTTTCCTGACATGACAGACAGTCGTTTGGTACAATATTGCGTAGGTTATAGCTGTGGAACAGGAAAGATAGAAACCATTTCAGAAACTAAACCCTTTACCCAGAAATGATACAAATTTTATTGCGCAACAATAGTAATACGAGTTGTGTTCGTAATGTAGATGTAGAAGTTTAATGTCAAACAAACTAGTAACAGACAGTTAACCGATAGTTAACCTATATGCGATTCTGTGAAACGCATCGAGTTTGCAACGGGGCTGCAATGCGGCTCTTTCTATCTTGGCTCCCGCTATAACGACCTTCACAGCTAATACTGTTGGGTCTTCTGGAAGACGAATACGACTGTTATGATTCATTTATTTAGATGATATGATGATTTATGATGATGATACATGCATCCTTTACAATAGCTTGTAATAATTTTGTAATTTTGCAGTGAGATTGCGTCTTGAAGAATTGAATAAAACTCGATTAAATTCCTCTGGTTGAAAATGTTAAATTAATGATTGACAAGGGGTGACAACAGATTATAATTAGAATGTGGTCGATGTGGGTAGCACGTACTACTTCCGTGTTGATCAGAACTACCTTATTATTTTATCCTAAACAGTTCTCGAGTTACCATCCGAAATAAATGACGCGTTAATAATGTACAGATAAAAAGATCTCAAGATACGTTTATATACCAATCATAAATGCTTTCGCTTAAAACCAGAATTAATACAATTAAAGCTAGGTTTCACCACATTTTATTAGCTGTGAAGTTTTGACGTAAATTAAAGTTATTATCCGATATTGATTTGCGTCATAGGAACTAGGGAGATAAAACGTCTAGATTCATAAACACGGTAATATTAAAGCTTAGGTCATTAATATTAAATAAGACATTAGATTACCGAATAAAGTAGTCGTGAAAATAGTAAAATTATACAATTATGTTGGAGTTATCTAACTCAATATAATTAAACTTTCTATGCAAAGAACAATTGTTGCGTTATACCTTCAAATTGTAAAAAAGGCCTAAGAGAGTGAAAAGGGAACAATTGTTGTGAAAAATAAACTAATTTAAGCATCATATTAGATGCTTCCGAGATGATCTAGGAAACAATATAATTATAGCTTACCTAATAATTTACCTATTAATTATAACAATGAGATATTACGAAATGTTATAGATGCAAAAGGAACCGTGTACGCGACACCGAACAATGTAGTAAAACAAAAAAATAACAATGCTGTCGTGAAACCATGTGTGAAAATGACACGATTATAAAATACTACTTAAAATTACTCAGCTTTCCGTTCGAAGAATCTAATACACTTGAATCATCTCCTTACCTTTGTATTCTATTTACTGTATGAATAAATGAAAGTTACAATTCACAAGAAGATACACGAATCCAATTTATATTAGAAGATGAACTATTTTTTTTAAAAAGGATGGAGCATTGATTTATAGTGAAACTTTTAATAAACCGCATAATTAATTTGTTGATAAATAATTGATTCAATTCACAAGAAACTAGATGTCAACATTTCGGTAGTAGAAGACAAGTGATAATCGGATAAAGCTATCAAAATAATGAGATACAGAAAACGAAATAGCGTAAAAAGTATATCAGATGATGAATTAGTTTGTGTTAAAGTAATTAGAATCCGTAGACGAGAAACTAAAACGAAAGTGAGAGTGAACACGTCACGACCTCTCTCATAACATTTTGAACTATAAATCTGAGGTTAGCATTAATCTTGTGTAATTTGGACGTAAATATATAATAAAGATTGATTTCATTGATAAATACCTATAACTAAGATTCTGGCTAGATTGTTGTAATAACAGATAAACGCAGAAAAATTACTTAACAATTTTACTAATACCCGTAAAAGCCTTCGAACCATGACTCCACAAGTCCCCATGGAAGGGGAAGCACTTGGCAATTTCCGACCGGAAGAGGTCAAGTATGCTACCAACATTCATGATGATACAGCGTGAAGATAGATAGGAAATGACGACCTGGATTTTGTTTAACCTGCGGCAGAGCATTTAAATATCCTAGGTGATAATTGTTATTTGATTGCTTGCTTAAAAATCGACAATGATGGATTCAAAATTAATCTTAAGTCTTATGTTTTTAACATATTACAACAGCATCTAATCACTGTAAGAAAGTTACCTCGATAAAAATAATAATATTATCCAGTGAATAAAATGAAAAAAGAGAAGCACCATTTATGTATAACAAGAACAGTTACTTTTTCAGAATCTGGTTCGTTCGACTTTAACTGTGAAATAATAAACTTAAATGTTTAGGAAAGCTAATAAGGTAACATTAGTAATCATGTGTTGTAAAGACGTCTTTTTTACATTAGGTAGGTACTAATTTGTATGCAAATATTAATAAACTTGACCACGTAACAACAGCGCAGGTACCTAATAAGGTATCTGAAGGCTTGAATGGTGCATAATAAATAGACGTGTAGGCTGACAAAGATACTGTTTGGTTATCAGACGAGATTGTAGGTATTTAACCAGATGAAATTCATAACGTGGGCGATATTTGAGAACCAGGTGTTACGATATGAAGCTAAACAGGACGTAATAGAGACAATGAATAGGACATAGACCTATCTTACTCCAAGCGGTGGAAGAAAGTTACGATTGCGCAAGTGTAAATGATAGGCATTATTTCGATCATAAAATTCTTTGAATTCTGTCTGAGAAGCGATCGTGAACATTTCGTTCCGATGAATTGGTTATAATAACGATCAGTGAAAGTATAGTAATTGTGACAGCTGAAAGTAAAACTATAGAAATTCAAAACAATTGTTGAACAAGTCAAAAGAAACATGAACAGTACAGTCAGTATTCATTTAATTTAATCATTCAATCGTTATTTTTTAAATCGTTTATTTAAAAATAGCATAGACGATTTACAACATCCGCTTATAAAAACATCTTATCCCGTGGGAGCTATCACGATTTTAGTATCCGATAAAAATTGACGTCAATATTCGACATTATGAGTAAGTAAATAAAAAAAGGCTTCAGAAAAACAAATTCAGAATTCACCGTGGCAATTTATAAAATAACAAAAACCACAAGATTGCACGTCTCCATTGGGGACGAAAAAAACGTGGATCAACCTGACACAGACCGGACCGGTTGGTTGCAATCGCCCACGGGCTTAGTGCCTGAGTCATGCAAGTAAGAGTGGCATTCACATGATGTAATGGAAAAGGTCGACAGACAAACAGATAAAATGATAAAGAGTTGGCGCATCATGATGTAGGTGTCGAGAAGGATGACGTATAGCAATTAACAAAGCTGAGTAATTTGATTGTAGGCGGAATAGTATTTGATAATTAGGAAGTTCACGCTAAATTCTCTTAAAATATAGTTTAGTCTAGGCATCATAAAACACTAACCAGAACGAAGTGTGAACATTCAGAAACTAAATATGCAGGGAAGATCAATTGTGTCAGAGCCTCAGAGGTTGTGTTGTAGAGTTAATAATTATTATACTCGGAAATTTGCATCAATTCTGCATTGTGTCGGATGACTGTTCGCTTCCACAATGAACTTTGCGAGCTTTAACAACACCGTAAATAAATGTACTATGAGTAATCATTTACTTTTTGAAGTATAAAAGCGATGCATTATTGCATGACACAAATCTTTATACCGGCACTAATAAGTGCTTTCAAAGAAAAATAGTTTCAAACCTACATGTAGAGTTTATTGACTCAGTGACCTACATTATAAAAATAAAACCAGGAAAGCACTACAATAATGTTCTAGACATAAACTGGTATATATAATACGCAATTTTCTAATGCAATAAATGTAGCCAGTTTAGCAACCAAGTCGGTAAATCTGAACCATATCTCGTACATGGCTTCGGGCAATTCTGTCAATGATCAGTCCATCGAGCTAACGACACGTTCACGTTCTGCGGTTATCGTGATTCGTGACATAGTTAACGCGGACAACGTTATGCGATCAGTAGACGTGATATCGATTTACTCGTAGCCTATAAATGCATTTTGTGTTACAGTTACATGTGAACGCGTTATGTAAATACTAGACCATTGAGCTGTTCAGTCGGTCACATCTGTCATTGATATAGTTGTGATTGTAACTAATGTCTGTTATATTATTATTTGTGTAGATTCGAACACTTCGGCACATTTGTAGATGTTTCGACAGATCGCATCATAGACATAAACACAAGGAGAGAGTTAATAGTTCATAGGGACAGATCTGACAGTTTTCTTTTGAGTTTCCATTTAGAGGAATTGAACTTTAGAGAATTAGGGACGTTTTTTAATGTCAGCATGCTAATATGCAGTCAGACGTGTTTATGATGATGACGACGAAATGTACCTGCTCGAACACACTGGTAGGAGTGCTTGGCACCCAAGTGGGTGCTTCAAAGTACCTTATTTTACCTTGCTATGGCGACATTTCCCAACACCGAAAGCTCAATCTCATTCTACGAAACGAACCCACGACTTTTTCTCACGTAATTAGAACTCACTACCATTCATTGCGTCTAAAAAAAAATGATTGACATCAACCACCTCAAGATTTCTAAGTGATGTGTGGTACCGGCACAGATATCAATCGGCGAGTCATCGTCCGGAGCAGACGGACAGACGCCATTTGCCGGCCACCCGCTCACCTGCGCGTGAGTCACTGCCGTCGGCGAAATTCAAAACGCAATGAACAGCTTTTTGTTCTCAGTGTTTATAATAAATTGACTTTCTTTTAAAATTGAATATTAGTCATCAGGCGATACTACACAACCGTCATTTAGCATTTGTTGATGAAACTATGTTATAAAAAGCTCCCACGGTTCATAATGATGGTATTGAATAATAACAGAAATGTAATTACTGTTTGACGATTAACTATATAAACAATCGATTGTGAGTTATGTTTTGATGGACGGCCACTCACTACTCGATTTATACATCCTGACAATGATCAGCAGACCACACAAGCCAAGAACAATAAGCGTTAGTTGAGGTTTCCCTTACTAACTTTAAATGTGTAACTAAAAATAAAACATTTGCTGGTAAGGTAGTTTACTTGCAAAAGGAATAGAAAATTATAGCATACGAAGAAAAACAAAGTTATGAATTACAAAACAAATAATACTCCATAAAAAGTTAATGAAAGCCAATTTATGGATGATAATAAGTATATCGCTGCACGCCAGCAATTAGTGGTAACTGCTACTCTTTTAGTAGCAGACATGAAATCACTAGAAAATAACAAACGACTCTTAGATTTAAGATTGTTATATCTATTATTTATAGGAGTATTATACAAAATTTTTTTGAGATAAAATCAATTACTCATTCATTCAGCATTGCATAAAAAGCAATTGATAACCATATCAATCCTTCAATCGGTTATGGACAAATTACTATAACAGATTATTTGTTTGGTTGGCTTTAATGATTCTATATAGCGGTTTTACATTCTTCATCTACATACATCTCATTAATATCCTGTACTTCTGTTACGTGTCATACACTATCTCATGATAGTTTTGCGAATGCAAAGTGAGTGAAACTCGCTTTCATGTGAGCTGTTGTATCTGGAGCTATAAATTAATCAAAATTACTCAGTCTTTGTACTCCTGTCCCTGTTCATGTCTATTTTAGTTACACTTTGTTCATAGCTCTTAGATTAATGCCTGACCGACTTAAGATACTACGCTCTGAATTATTAAACAATAAAACAATTACTACTAGTTTGCCTGCAAGCTATTTAGATCAAATTCTTGTCAGGCTTCTTATGAAGTGTGGAAACAACGACAAAAATATCTGGAGTCCTCCAAATACCTAGTTGATTTCCAAACATTCATTTTCATAAATATATTCAGGTACATCATATAATAGAAAAGATACATTATAGATAGAGATAACAGATCGACTAATATAAAATCAGACAAAGTGGGATATATCTTGAAATAATACAGATCTTTTTGTAAAGATTTTGCACGGAGAATAGATTATACATGGTTTCGTGTCGAAATCTGTTCAGCATTAATTTTTAACAATTAGAAACCCAATTTCATCTCGTAAGTAGACACTTTTAGAAACGCGAGCAAACGAACGTTTTGAAGCTGATGACAACGTTCTTGATGATGACTACTATGGAATAGATGCGATTAAGAAAGATATGGATTTGAAGATTATCAAGTAAAGGTCTTGAAATTCCCGATACTTGAGCCCAATTCAAACAATAGATTACAATCAGACCTGACTGCAATGTCAAACAGCTAATTATTATGGTACAAAGGATCTTACAGTAGAAATCGGCGAATAAGTTTCCTATGTGACATCACCTAATCTGCAAAGCGGCTGAATTTAACAAGTTAATGAAACATGCGTAAAAGTTAATTAAAAGTGCTTCATTTGGTGCAAGGGAAGATATTAAACGGCCTAAGTAGACCAAAATAGATCCTTGCAGTGCGCAGTGGTTGGAGTTTAATGGCCTTGCCCTTGTGTTAAAGTAAATGAGATAGGTATACATCATTACATGTATATGACTCTGTAGGACATGTCAGTGGCAAATCTTACTCATATTGTGATGCTCAGAAACGGAGAAGTCGCAAATGACCGAAGTTCAGTTTAAGAGAAATTAAATTACTGCTTTAAAAATAATGTTGACGTATAGCGTACAATAGTAAAGTTAAAATTAACAGCATGTATTACTACGACCTGTTTACACTAGCGCCATCTATTCCAGTGCGTGAGTCATTCGCACTAGCAAGTGGCTCGAAATAAATAAAATTACACGCTCTCACTGGTCGATCTCGGTGCTCGGTCGTTACACCGGCATCGGTTGTAAGTTAGGTAATTGAACATTATATTTAGTTTATCTGGGGTACGTAGGTCAAGATCGTAATTAACGTTTTTGAAGGATGTTACGATGGAACGCTGTGTCGATCCAGTGATGTCTCTAGCCATGTTATTTACAGACGTCGGAATCATGCTCTATAAAAGGTTCAGTCAGTATTTTTCACGTAATATTGAACTTGTTTGTCAATTTCTTTGTTAAGTCAAATTAATCAGTTGGGAGTTGTCTCTGAAACGGACCCGAAATGGAAGTACTAACCCCTACGCTCCCTAACCCGATGGAATGACGACCTCATATAGGTGGGCGGACTGGACTCGATCCGGGTGGCAGGGAACTTGAAGGAGTGGCAAAATCTGAAAGTGGCTTATATCCAGCAGGGGACTGAATAAGGCTGATGATGATGATATTGTTAATGCTCGATCAATAGCAAAAATGAAGATTCAGCAAAAAAAGTAGTTCAGATTGTAAACATTGCATTTGAATGAGGCGATAATAATGTAAGTGTGTTCCATGCTGCAACGGTGGAAATGTAAGAAGACATATCTATGCAATTAGAGGAAAAACTACGTGAACGTGCGTAAATGGCAAATGTTAACGGGAATATGGAATGATAAATAAAACTGAATGATGATTAGTTAGTAAATTGATAGCCTTTAAAAGTATTAATACTTATGATACATTGCCCACTGTATGTATTGTGCTTTTAGTAAGTATACAAGTTATATTGGATTGGAAATTGTATTATGAATTTTGATATGCTACGTATATTTCAATTATTATGAACGGACCAGTAAATAAGCTTTTTGTGGAAAATCTAACGCTGACTGACAGCCCACAGCCTAACGATTGACCTTTTGCGGAGGCAAAGATTTCCCGCTGGGTTGACCCTTGGACGGTAATCTTTATCTATGTTTCGCAGCTTCATAAAATACTTTTTTATAATTTAGCAAAACAAACATAAAAACGTTATAATTTACAGTTGAATTGGCACTGCTGCCATAGAGATGTTTTTCCAGGAATTATCGGTTCTACTCAGTTAACTTAGCTAAGCGGACCTATGGACTTATAAGGACATGGTGCTAGTTGGTAAAATACCGTTGTAGATGTAAGGTTCCTTTTTGTTTAACAAGTCTACATCATGTATCCAGATCAAAGATTCAGTTAAGTCTAGGAGGGCGCAAATGAAGGTTAAAGCAACTGAAGTCACCATTGGTTCGGATGTCAGCTTTTAACTGAGAAGAAAAAGTAAGAAATTTAGCAAGATTATATTTCTAAAATATTTTTTGGACGATTTGACTATATTGACTATATTTTTCCAAGTACATAGCCACGAGGATTAGGTAACATAATTTCTATTCTAGTCATTAAAGAAGAAACTGTATAATATACACTCAGGATTCGTCTAGTAATAGTATGTTTAAAGCTACAATTTACCGACTTTCTTTCACTCAACAGTCAGCTTGTATCTTGTCTAGCAATTACATTCACAGCATCGTAGCGTCAGTGTTTTTACAATATTATTGAGTATAAATCAATCTTCGCCCACGTTCAGACCAACCACCCACGGGACTCATTAACTGATCCAAACACAACATATATTTAGAAGCCAAACTATGCCATTGAAGTTCCGAAACTACTGATTTAGATGGGGAACTCAGTGCCATTTACGGGAGTAGCATGGGATTTTCGTCTGTATTCCCATTGAAATAATAATCAAAGAGCGAGCAGGGAAAGAAAATATTAAACATCCGGTAGTTAAACTCAGATGTCTTCATTCCACAGAGTGCCTTTTCTTGTCGGAAAAATGTATGCAGGCATACGAGTAGAGCGCTTTTCTGGATTTCTGTTATTACTGTCAAGTTGACGCTACTTTCTTTCAACAACAAAAGGACAAGAAGGCAGATGTCAAGCTTATCTACGACATTTAATTACGGAAACAAAACGTACAACGGAGAAGCGGCAAAAGAAAAAGTATAATAACGGTACAATACGGCCGCCGACGCAACCGCCATGAAACCAGTCAGCGGTGCCTGAAATTGTCGAAGGTACCCAACCCGATGGTTATTCCATGATGGTCTTCTACCGAACTACTGGTGCGTTACGATTTCTACGCATTCCGTCGATAGCTCATCGTTTCGTGTGTGAATTATTCAGAAGACCCGTATCATTGTTTTTAATTTATGCCAAAAGAGTTGTCACAGCAGCACTTGTCTATTAATCACTGGCTACATCACATAGAAAAAAAAGTTCACAGTCGCGAAATGTGAATTTGTAAAATGAATGTTCGAAATTCACGCGGCAGAGAAATGCGGCGAGCTGTGCGCTCCGTAACCGCGTGGTGCGGAGACTGATTGGAGTGGCCGGCGCGTACGCAACATGCGTGCAACGTAACCGCAGGACGCATGCGCAATGCAACGACGCGATATGGTGGGATATTGTTTCACGCGAGTATGTTTACACCGAGATACAGAGTTCATTTACACAGTGCATCTGGCTAGTGTTATATTGAAATAGAAACGTCAATGTAAGGACGTTTGGGTTTTAGGCGGAAGTTTTGATGACTACATTCACAGCAAAGAAAGGCTTAAGGCAAGTGGGCAGAGTCGGAAATACGAAATCTGAGAAATAGATCGCATTAGGCTAGAAGTTTGAAATCTTTATCAAAATATCAACAGCATATAGCTAATGTATTCTTTTTCTCAATAATAGATTAAGTCAAGACGATAAGAATAAAGATGAAATAAGATAATAATTACAGAGTTCGCAGCAAATATATTAACCCTTGATTATCAATAGAAGAGATTATATGAAACACGTTCTCAAGATACATTATTTAATTAACATTTTCAATAAACAGTTAAAACATTACTGTATACTAATTACATACAACACGACAGATCACGTAAGAACGCTATTTCTATTAACATGTCCATCGTTAGGCAAATGAGTCGATTAAACAACTACAGTTTACCTCAATCGAGAGTGCACATCGATTTATGGCACATTGACCTGAATTTCACCGCAATGAAAGCAAAAAGCGCTACTAAAGTATTAGGTACTTTGTTAACAGTAATTTAATTGTAGTCTGTAGTAATGGAAGTCAGCTGCAAACTGCAAGGAGTATAAATATAAAAAGTTTCGAAACAATTGGGGTTGGATATATCATAGAAAATATGTTAAGAGGAAATGCTGGTGGCGTTTGTTCCATACAAACGTAATCCTGTTTCCTCTCTGGATGACACTAGAGCAATGATTATTCTACCATACAATCTGTAGGTACCACTATATGTCCATCAGTTGTGTTTTTCTCCACAAATTAATTATTATAAGAATTAGGAGCCTTTTAAAATGACGCCCTTATCAGACGTCCAGCGAACAAATTGACGAATATAAAACAATAAAGGAAAACCGACAGACATAGCCAAAGCCCATCTTTTTATGTTTCTTGTTTTTTGTTTTAGGTTTTGCAGGGATTACAAAAAAGCGATTTCGTCTAATTGAAATAGTTATAATCGGTCCAAGCTGTCTCTATCGCCCTGCACACAGCGCCCGCACAGCGCGACAGCAATAGACATCTTTCCTCTTAAAAGTCGTTCAGAATAGCATATACATAACTGCGACATAGGTTCAATAGAAAAATTTTGAAACAAATTGTCGTAGTGGAAGAATCTAGAAAAATAGTACTATCAGCCACGGTAATAAAGTTCATAACCCAACCAAGAGCATAGGGATTCTTCGAGAAATTTTCATCGAACCGAGCGTGCGTGCTATCTTCTGTCAGAGATAGCATGGCAATTCTTATGTTAAAGACTGTACATGTTCGGGTAGCTTGAGCCACTGTGAGTTTAGTCCTTTCAGAAGAGGTATAGCTATTTTAATTCAAATCAAGCTAAAGTATCATGGCGTGACGAGAATTTGATTGATGTGAGTTACGAACTCACAGCGAAGCTCCAAAGATTAGTACAACAAACTTAGTTAATTGGGGGTTTAGTGATGGAAGACTATAATTTAACAACAATAAATACCTATATCGTTAAAGGAACTCGTTAAGAAACAAATACAAACCGATGATAAATAAATTCATAATCTAAATGAAATTAACTGTATCGATTAGTACACAATTTTGAAAACCTTTAGAGTAATGCACGAGACCTTAGTCACGAAATTCTATGTCATTTAGATCTTAGCTATTCACAATTGTGCATAGATCTCCTCAAAGAATTTCATCATGATGCAATTTCACACCGTATTACAAATCACATAAAAATTAAAATCTTTTGTTTTGTCCTGGGTAGGATTAGTGGGAATCTACCTTCATCATCATCCTTAATCATGATACTCTTACTTGCATTAATTATATCACATGTTCCCAATCAATTTACTATCTTCTATACGTCATCTTAGCGTTCTCTTCTATCTTACTCAAATCTGCTTTTATATTTTCCTCTTTATGTATGTCTGTATGTCTATTTACCTTCATATTCATCACATACTCTCCGTATTACTGAATCTTATGCCACTCTACCATTAGCATCAAAAAAGGTCTTCAATATCGGGAACACATTAGCAATTACCTTGAGTATAAGCAGCGGTGACATACCATCAGTTGGACTGTCTGCATGCGTGTTAATCCTTTTACTTGCAGACGGTTTTAAATAAGCATACAGTTGGCCATTTTCTATATGTACAGTATAGAACTAATCACTCCCTTCGCAAGGTCTGCAACGCATCAGTGGAGGCATCAAGGATACAAGTGTATGTTTGCTAATGTTGGATTAAATGTAACATGTACTTTGGTATTCGCAATAGTATTGGTTTCTAGAAAATATTAGTGTTTGAAGTGTTAGTTTGTTAGTGATATTTTATTATGTCGAAGGCGAAGCTCTGTGGTTTTGACGTCGATTACCGGGTTAAAATCCTAAGATTAGTTTGAGCTTTCGGTGAAAGGAAACAGCAAGTTGGCAGGGTACTTTGTAGGGTTGGCTATCACTCTCAAGTTGAAAATATGTCGTTAAGCACTGATGTATTCCAGCACTTAAGAGCCAGTTATCCTTTGGGCTTTGTGTGCCCCACACCTTCCGCCTCATATCACTCATTGGTGATATGAGTAAAATGGCAGCTTTATACTCAGTCAAACAACTAATATTAATTACGCTACAGTTCTGACGTCTCGAACCTTGGAATTCTTGTTAAACAGAAGATACTTCCCATGTGTATTTTCGAAACGAGCTCGTTGTAAATAAACCTTTTAAAAAGTTGTTTAAATTCCTAAATAAAAATTACACATGTTCGTGAGTGACGTCATGTACATTCATGACCTAATTCCACGTCACATATGGCCACGATATTAAGTAATCCCCACACACAGGGAATTTTACCATGTGGTAAGCCTTACCAGTCGCTTGGCAGCAATACGTACAACTTAAAGGCTCCTTGCACGATAAATAAGAAATACATAACGTTGTTTATTATCTTTTTTACACCAGTGTAGTACAATTTAAGTCTTTAAAATTAGCACATTTCGAACGTAGTTTGTAGTATCTAACTAACTATATTGGTTTCATCATTCAGAAGACTGTGATAAGAGAGAAGCAACGATAGGCCAGTTTGGTGAGGTAGAGATATCCTGACTGCCACGCCGGTCATGTAATTCCAACCAAGATAAACCTATGTGAGCATGGACAAGCCGCTTAATAATTTAATAATGTGTCAATGGTTGAAGGACTGATGTTATTAGTTTAACAAGGCTTTAGGGCACAATGTACTATAATTAATTCATTGGATAGCAATAACAAGACCTGGCGAAAAAATCTAACACAAATCAATGGCAAAAAGAAAAAAATATAAACGTCAGTAAATCAATCACATCAGATCCAATTCCAATCACGAATGTCTTTGGAGAGTGGCTTGAGAGTAACAAACAACGTAAAGTCGATCGCACATCGAGGTTGCGACGACAACGCCACGCTCTGAATGCTTTGTGTATTGGTAAACAAATGATGGCAACTTATATGTTGCGTCGAGTTATTGCAGACAGGTGAAAGAGGTGGAATCCTACATTCAATTATAGTAAAAAGCTGCCTGGCACCACCTTCATGTGATATTTCCGTATCTGTACAAAAGCATAATCTACAGCACAGATCTAAACGTTACATTTAAGTAAATTAAGGCCCCACCTTAGGCGCAGGACGACAAATTAATGGATATTACACATATAACTGTGCTGCAATAAAGCAGGCAGGACTAAAATTATAGTCCATGGAGTTTTATAGCCCAAGTTGGGTGAATTTATGGCGCTATGATCTGCAAATTCCATTATGATATGAATTGAGATTCTTTATGGTGACAGGGATAGGGTAATTCAAAAAGTGGTTATGACTGAATGCAAAAGTGTCGACAATACCGGGATGACTTAATTGCATATTTTTTGGGTCGATTTACAGAAATGAGCTAATTTACTGAAAGTGAGGTTAAGATGACGATAAGGCACAAACAGTTTATGCTGGAAGAATACATAGTAATTACAAAACAGTGCTAATTAGATAACAATACAAAGTATCCACTCAACCTTACATGACTAAGAATAAGGCATAATCAATACTAGAAACTCATCCATTAAAATTCCAAACGAAGCCCCAATTGAGTTACGAACATAAAAGACACTGGAATCCAAATCAGCTGATAATCTGGCGGAAAGCCAGGGTCGAGGCGCACAGCGTACCTACAGGCAGACTTGCGCATTGCGACTGTAAACATGTACCTATTGACAATCCTCACAACCAACCCCACGGGTTTCGTACAGATAATAAAGTTTCTGCGACAATTTGCGTGACGTCAATATTCGATAAAGCTGATCAGAAATCAATGTCAAACTGTTGAATACGTGGCATTGGAGTTGTGACAACAAAAGTAAAGAACTTTCATTTGAAGATTAGGTAGATATAGTTTAAATGTTACAAACGACATAGATGTAAATCATGAGATACATATATAAGATTTCACTAAAATACTGCCTCCAATAAATTTGATATAAATACAACATTTCGTAATTATCTTTCAATATTTCTAGGTAAGGCTCAAAACCGACATTCTTGCATGCAATTACAATTACTTATGATTTTAATTGCTAAATCAAAACAGTTATAAGCCCATTTAATAGTACTGACTGACCAATGACAATAAATATTTCACGCCTGGTCACGTAGTAATTACCATAATTTGTGCGAAAAATAACCTCGTTATCCCTTCTAACAGTATCTGTTAAATCAAACCGTTTAGTTTTGTGATGTCATGTATCACAGCGATGCCATTTTTTATCGACGAAGCAATAACGCCAGCGTCAGTTATTTTGCCAACTTTCATAACGAAAATCTTTATTAATCTCATCAATCATGATAACCATTGACAATATCCTGACGCAAAATAGTAGCCTTGCTCTATTTTTGTAAATTTTATTCAATAAATCATGGTAGATATTGAATATCGAGATTTCGCTAGGAACAATACTTGGTCCCCTAATCCTTTAATGTTTAATTTTCATAAAGCAGAAAAAGCATTGGTTATATACAATTAAAGGGAATTAGTTGTCCCCAGTTTTGATAAACGACGATCAATAAAATTAATTAGATTGAGCGAGATCTGCATTATTGTCATAATACTGCAGTTGCAGTTTTAAAGCTTTTTTTGTCCCGATACAGACAAAAGCGTTAGTCACATATTGCAAACCTAACTACAAGCGGACACGACGATATCCAATATATTAAATCCAAAAAATACCTCTTCGAAGGTCTCCTCAATCAAAATATACTGTACTAACTAAGCCTCGTATACTAAGCTAAATAAAATGCAGTAAAATCGCAAACACGAGCCCGAAATACGTCACTTTTATATTTAATTTAAAAAATCACTTCACTCCTTCACTACACTTCCAACCAACGGATAGCAGATCCTAAAATCAGGAATTTTCTACCACCGACGACTAATACACTGAACAATACTTCAACGAAATTAACCACTCAAGAGTTAAAAACGAGAATTTTTCATTTGATCATATCCAACGATTTTTCCTTGCACTGGGGAAGGAGAATGTGGATTTGTTTTGTTTCTTTTTTTTAAAACTTTGGCTATGGTTTCAACCGGGAACGCGTCCGGGCTACGCCGGCGAGGCGACTGGTCGGATCGACCGTGCCAACCCTAGGGGAGGCTGCGTATGTGCGCGTGACGAACGATCAACTATCAACCTCACCATTTCGCGCATAAAGTCTCATTTGGAACGTGCTGCTTTGTTTCGACAAAAACGTCATGCTCGTTTTGAGAACGTCACAAGGAACAACATTTTATATTCAAAATGAAGCTTTATAACCTGTGCTTTAAAGTAAGATATTTTATGTCTTTGACTGTATAAGGAAAACTAGGGATGAGGTGCGGTCGCAGTAAGCTTGAATGGAGGATAAACGGCAGGGAGGGCGTTGTTTTGCGTAGAGGGCTGTTCCCAGGCGCTTTCATAACTTACTTTGTTAGTGCTGTTAATATAAACACATGCATATAAACCTTTGGAAGTCCACAGGGAGAGTCTTGTAGCATAAATTAACGATGAATCGCTTAAAAGCCCAGTTTTTTATGAACTTATTTCCCACTAAACAATTTGTTGGGATAATTGTTTAATTTTATTGGAACTATACGCCTTTTCAAGATTATACCTCACGGAAAGTTATTTCATATTAGAAACGTATTTTTTTACTAACTTTAGTCAGTAGCACTAGCACACAGGATTTTCAGCTCAATCCTATGCATGATTTATTTACATTGTTTTTGATTGTGATCGTCAAATAAATGTAGTTGTCTTTCTTTCTAATACCAAGGTAATGAGAGAGACATCCCAACACAACGATGCAAAACCGAAAATAAACTTTATCAGTCAGAGAATAAATATCATTCCAAGATCAGAACAAACTAAGATATGAAAAATAGCAAACAAGATAACGACTCAACTGTTTTGACACAACATCCACGTGGGAGGGAGATTGTCCAATCAATAAGTCCAAGGCAGACTGCCGTTTAACCACATGTTCTCGGATTAGGATAATCTGTTAAGTGGTGGATCAGATGCTTTCAAGGGAAGGCTGGACCAGTTATAAGAACGTACCTTTAGAAGACAAATGCTTTGGAAATAGCATACATAGTTTTAGCTAGGTTCCGCGTGTTGAGTTACGAGGATAAAAAGGTTATATCCCTCTCCAAACCATGGGCTAGCTGCGGGCCAGATTTCATTAATATTGGTTGTGCCGTTATGGTGCCATACTCACTTGCGTAAAATTCTGTTCGCTAGCAGGCGTTTGTATAATACCGGACTCCCGAAGATCTCCTGACTGACTGTTCTATCAACGCATAGCCAAATCTGGAGAAACTTGAATTTTTGCGCACAGGTTCCTTGCATATCGTAAGAATCAACTCAGAAAGGCTTCTTCAAAATTCATCTCAGGGGTAAAGGAGGATCTAGAGTGAACCCTCGAGGTGGAAATCTAGCTTCAGAATACAATAAGCAAGTAGTGACACATGTAACAAGGCATGCGGTTATACGAAGCTATTTTGCCAACGTAGGTTCAAGTATCAAATAAGGTTCAACAAATACAATCACCATGACATCAATATATTCGAGGCACGTAGCGCCGAAGGAAACGGCTCTATTCGAATACCAATTGGTGGGGAAAAATTAATAAGAACGGAAGGTATTGAAACAGTTGCAAATACACGAGAGCTAAGAGGTAAGTTCAACTTACAAAGACCAACCATTTGGAACGATGCATGTAGCCAAAGCTGATAAGCAAGCAGAGCCTATAATGGAACTGGCTCCAAAGTGCAGCTGACGGAACACACCGGTAAGCGCTTGACGACAGATTTTCAACATGAAGAGGGTAGGCATAGCAGCGTGGTAAAACCTTTCACCCATACAAAAGGGGAGACTTGGAATGACATCACGGATTTCTTTATTCTTCGAACGAATGAATCCACTTAGCGAGATCTAGGTCGGAATCAATCATTGGGAATTTGTGAACCATTTTCACGGATCTCAACTTCACTAACTATCACACAGCTATCACCGCTTCAAAATTTCTAACCCAAGACAGTCCTTATCAACAACTAAGCAACTAACTACAAATCACAGTTAATTGCAAATTGATAATACAATAACACCGATACGGGCCGATATGAAACAGGCCACACACACAATGTCAGAAGCCGCAAGACTTAAACATGGTGAACTTATGCCACGTGCCTAATTGAGCCACGTTTTCTTCAGTATTCGCTTCAATTTCAATCATTGCATTTAAATTGTTAGGAAGCCGGGTAAGTGAAGTTTATTAAAACTGGTAATTGCTATGTAATTGGATGAACGCTGAAGCCAAAACAATCGCTTGTATAATTATTATTGCTAGAGTAATTTGCGTTTCAAACGCGTCTCGACTGAAGATCGAGTTGTGCCAATTAGTGGCAAATTGTGCAAAGTATTTTAATCTTGGATTTGCGATTTCTTCAGATTTTGTAACAGCATAGCAAGCTAGCACACAGATCGGCAAACGCCACAAAATAAGTCTTCCAATTTCAATATTCCCCGAAGTCCTTTAAGATCCAGTAAAATAAGCGACCTGCCTATAAAATCTAAGAAAATAATGAAATAATTCCTACATCCCGCGCTCCCGGAGGTAAAGCCCTAAGCGGGAGGAAGTGAGGAATTACAACTTATTGCACGGAGATTAGATTCCCCCCAACCCTAGCCTATGCGTTGCAATTTCGCGCTATTAATGTCTGAAAAGATAACTTTGTTACTCCAATCATATTACACGTAGGGGAGTCTGTGAATGATGAAAAGTTAATGAATATTGAAGGGCGTTGGAAAACTGTCGGTATTCAATCTTCTTAAGTCTAATTTTCGATTGCAAATCACATCCACCGAGATGACAATGAAGGGAAGATTGTATGAGATCACTGATGGTAGAATAAGAAAACAAAAGACAGTGAAAGGAACGGTCCAATTCGAAATATTTGGTTTCTATTGTACTATTGTTATGGAGAAGACACAATTACATCATTATGTGAGTATCGATTTGTCTGACGTGATTCGCGTATACAGACTTCGTAAGACGGGAAAATCTAATCGCCCTTCGATTCTCGATACAATAGACTATCGAATACATGCTACCATTTCAGATAAGGCATTACATTGATCCCAATTTAATGGTCTACACTTGGTTCGCAAAGCTTTCGGAAAGAATAATTTCCCCAGAGATACTTTCTATTTAGATCCCGATACAATAAGTTTCCAGTGTTTCCACTTCGTTGCAATTTTTAGTGAGTAAGTTTTTGTCTATTCCGTGTAGCTTAGCTCCAGAAACTTCTTTAGAAACATACACCAAATAGCAGTAGCAATGACCCGTATATAACATCTTGAAGCCGGCATAAGCATTCCCGAGCCCAAAACAAATGGCGTACCCACAAACTAAGCTCATAAATCGATATCATCATTATCACCCCTGTCAACTATTACCGAGATATATTGGGAACTATTCATACACGTTATACGGGGTGCAGTGTGTGGTGTGTATTTGTTGATATGCTCCTGCAATTGACGTGTGGATATTGTGGAGGGATCCAATTAATACGATATTTGTTTTGAGTACAGTTATTTATTGGTGTGTTTTTAGATGAGTGTAAATGAGATGGGATATATTCCTAATGATTGATGTTTTAGGTCGGCTTAATTAGAAATCTGATACTCCAACATAGGATCTCAAACAGCGAACATAACGGCGATGAATATAATAAGATAATCCGATATTTTATCCTCCCCTAGAGCTTTTACAAATTCCTTCTTCCAATTTATTATAAGCAAGCTTGTGTCTTTCTTTGAGACTGATTGCCGATGCGAAAGCGCTGCGGATCGCTCTTTTACTGAATTACGTACGATGTGGTTAGAGTCGCATCAATCGGCTACGTACAGTTTGTTGGATAAATCTAAAGCTGAGGCTTGTTTTCAGCAGGTGATAACCTCTAGGATATGATGATGAAAATAATTAATTGCCGGTTCTACTATGTTTGAACAATGTCATTTATAAGAATTCAAAGCATTTTTTCCATTTAAAGCGATCTAATCGAAATCAACCTTCAACTGAGAAATTTCGCGAAAAGGTCATCAAAAAGAAATGCTTCACATCAGTGTGTGTGTGTAAGGTCGGGGTGGCCGGGGATCGAACCCCACGCGGGCGTGCTGCCTGATATCGATCCGGCTATACTTGTAGCCACTCGGGCAGGATACGGCGGTATAACTCTTGTTTTGGTACGATGCTATTTTTGAGGTTGGCTATTTTGTTATATTGGGTATGCTAGCACTTAATGGATTCTTGGTTTATGGTTTGAATAACGATTCAGTACGACGTGGTACGACGTTCCATACAACTTGTTAGAATATTTTTTTTTTCTAGGAATACCTACTAGATTAGAGCACCAATTATTTTTAGGGTTCCGTACTCAAAGAGTGCCTCCGCTGTCCGTCCGTCGGTCTGTCAGTGGGCTGTATCTCATGAACCGTATAGGTAGACAATTGAAAATTTTCACAGAATTCGCCGCAGAATTAATAAAAATGAAATAAAACAAGTCCATACAAGAGTCTTGACGAAACCCTTCGTGTGCGAACTGCGAGTCCGACACGCACTCTACCGGTTTTTACATTAGCTTCATATGCATTTAGTAAAATTTTAATTGTATAGATGGTTTTGCGTTTGGCCACACTGTAGTTACCCGCCCATGAAGGACAATAATGAATCCTATGATGGAACACGGTGCCCAGAAGAAACCTATTCAATCTTCTCTTGAATGTCCGTAACGCCTTAAGTATGTTGCACTCCTTTACTGTACAGTTACACTACAAACATAATAAATGGAACCGTATCTTCTTCGAATGTCTTGAATTCTTAGAGCAAGCAGATACAAGAGAGCAAGTTAAAGTAACATAAAAATGAGTTAACTATATACTTCCGTTTCGTGTCTACCGCCCGTTGACAAATATATTGTAGCCACCTGCCAGACTGCAGTGCAATTAATATCCGAATGTAATTACCGCGGTGCAATTTAAAACACTTGTTTCAAAATAACTCCATTTCTTACAATTATGAAGGTCAAGGCATATTTCTGTCTTGGAATTTCCGTAATACAAACGTGGTCTTTATGAAACGTTTTCACGTAGTAGCTCATTCAATCAATCAAGAATATACATGGTGGAAAGAAGGACCGGCCCTTGAGGGAAAGGACCCATAATATTAAAGTTGGCAATTATTAAAACGAAACATCCTTTATTTTCGAAAGGAAGTAAAATTGAATTCAAGTTGTTTTGAAAAGTGGCTTATCTCAGCCGGGAATAAAACTGACACAAATGCAAAAAATAAACACCCCTAATGATAAACTGTCGCTTTTCTGTCTACCATTTCTGTAATAAAGAGTGGGACTTTATCTGCGTAAGGATGTTAAAGCTATTTTTGCTTAAAATGTATGAAACTCCACTGACACCTAAAGAAATTCTTATTATTTTACTTTTTTTTTTGTATAAAGTACTTAATATGTTTTTAATTTAAGCGTTTGTTTTATTGTTTTTATTATTTTAATTACCCGACTGACCCGGAAGGAGGGTTATTTTAACTATTGTTTTATGTTATGTGCGTCGATTTTTGGATGTATAAATGTATTTTCTTTCTTTTCTTTCATTCAAATTGCATATTATTGATAATATTAGTTGAAAAAAAAAACATATAAATAAACATACCTTTCGATACAAGTCGGCGTGAGATCCATCGGAGCTTCTCGAAGACAAATTCGTACAGCATACGACACCTTATCGAGTATTCTGTGGAAAATTTTACATAATTTACTATAAGACTTTATTTCGCTTGACTTTAAGACTATTTTCGTTCGCTATAAATTATTCCCTTTAGGAGTCTCGTGTCGGTGTTTTGTGACCAAGTAACAAATGCCGAAAGTCTAATATAGCTTGGGAGAGAAGGGTGATTTAATTTATGAACCCACCCCCTTTGCTTCGAACTCCCGGATGTCTCAGTATTTTTCTTAATTTACATTCTGCTAGTTTTTTTTTTTACTATGGTTATGCATTTTTATAACCACAATCTCACCAGGGTTATCGAGGATGTGGCCGAAGTTGGTAAGCACACAAAGCCCAGAAGAGGCTCCTAAAAACAGCTACTGGAACAAACCGGTACAGTAGTACCCAACTGATAAGGCGCGTCGTGAATCTTCGTTCGCACAGAAAAGAAAATATGGCCCGAAGATTAACGAAAGAATGCTTAAAACTTACAATCAACCTTAGATCACTACTATTGTGCTACTATAAGGTTCATAATACACTGCAGCTGTTAGTTCCGTCTCGCTCGCAAGTCACGCCCCTCCTCAGACATGGAGGCAGCTGCCGACCAATAGCATTTCCCGCGCTCTGAAAATATATCTTCTGCGCAGGTACAGATCGCGCCAAACTTCTAGTCAGCTCTGAAGTTGAGGCGATTCGCGTCGCAGTAGCGATAAAAAGGTACCGAGGGACGTAAGAGGAGCGTGGGGGAGGTGCACGCCCCCGCGGGCTCCTGTGCTCCGCCGCGACCGCCTGTGTTCCGCGCGGCAGTGTGCGTTCGGCGCAGGCGAGGCAACTTCAGAGCGAACTAGAAGTTTGGCGCGATCTGTACATCCGTAAGCCATATTAGTTGGGTACTACTGTACGTCCTTGGCGACAACTATTTCCCTTGAGGATGGAGATGGGCCACTGTGCCATGGTTTCCTCGCTCTTCCTTCACTGTAAACTCTAGTTTATAGGTGTCGAACCCAAACTTTCGTCATAAAATTTGGTACGTATCTTTAAGTACCGTCAAATGAACATTAGCTGATGCTAGACAATGAGATAATAATATAGCTTACCCGAACCGTTGTGTACGCGGGAGGGGGCGGGGAGCGGGCGCGCTCAGAGAGCTGCACCAACGCCATCAGCCCCCGCCTGGGGAAAACAAATCATATTACAACTAGCACTAGGTGTTGATTAGGTTAACAGGCTTCTGGGTTTTCTTCTTTTTGCTTTTATTTAACTTGCAATGTATGTATGCATGTTTGTTTAGGTGGAATCTTGCAAGTCGAATTTCACCCATTTCCAGTGGTCGTATTGACTTGATATTTGGTATACATTAGTATATTAGATGATAATGCAAGTACAGACAATAAAAAGTACAGTCACTCAAAAAAGATTATATTTTAAATGATTTTTTTAACACAGAACTTATTTAACTTTTTGAGTTTTTTCTTCATGAGTAACTGTACATAAAGATGCCTTGATTGATTTATTACGAAAATGCGAACATATCTTGAAATAACAGTTTCACATAATTAATAAAAATCAAAAGGAAATTTAAACAGAAATAGTTACGGAGAAAAGTAACGGCACTTCAAAACTCCCTAATGAACAATTATGTTCAAACAAATAACTAATTAATCTCTTCAAACTTTGGAACTATCTCAAAAATCTGTTTTATCTCCGCAACTGCCGGTATTAATTAAGAGGCTATGTCATACCAATGGCAAGTTTCATCACAGTGTCTCGTCACCATGAAAATATCTAAATAAAATGTTAACTATTTCTAGCTACGGAGTTCTGACGCACAGCCTGACGGGAATTGATTAAGCCCTTTGGTTACGCTTGTGTTTTGTTACAAGTATTTTTAACATTGTTTTTTTATGCATCAATTCTTACAAAAGTATCTCCATACAACGTTTCACGAAACTCATTTCACAGCAAAGTTAAGTTAGTTAATATTATTATTATTGTATGGTTCCGTACAATAATAATAATATTAACGTGTGTGCGAGTCCGACTCGCACTTGGCCAGTTTTATTTTATTTTAATTGTGTTCCTGCGCGTGAGTAATATCGCCAGAGCTCATCAGGTTGGGGAAAAGGTCGGTAACGCGTGAGTGATGCCCCGCGTGTTGCAAGCTTCCATATGGCTACGGTAGCCGCTTACCATCAGGCGAGCCGTATGCTTGCATACCGACTTTGGAGAAATATAAAGAATTAGTTCCAGAAAGTCTGGTGTACAGCTTACTATATTTTTTTCTTTTCAAATTAATTGAAATGAATGAAAGATTGAATTCAAGGTTATCTTTATCTATTTTATACATTTGTCAAGGCTAACATGTTTAAACAACTAACATGAATGAAACAATAAAAATGCTTTTACCACAGCATAGTAATCATTCAGGTTTCTTATCAGAATTTAATTAGAATTTGTTGAATGAATAAGGCATTCAAAAAGCATCAATGGCAATATTTTTCTTTTTATCATATATTTTTTAATAAGACGTAGTCGGTAGGCAAGTGTATGGCCCACCTGATGGTAAGCAGTTACCGTAGCCATATGGATGCTTGCAATCCACACACGGGGCATAGCTAACGCGTTACCGACCCTTCCCCCTCCCTAATGAGCCCTGGCGACCTTACTTACGCGCAGGGCCATTATCTGGGACATTCCACACATTGCCATGTGATCCCAAATTAAGCAAGCTTATGTTAAGGATCGATTAGCACAGTGTTAGGGTACTTTGTTGTGCCAGGCTGGCTATCACCCTTTAGTTGACACTCAGTTTCCAAACACCTGGTGTTCCGGCACCTGTACTTGAGAGCCGGTGCCTTCTAGGTGTTGTGTGCTTAGTTGCTCACCACCTTTGGCCAAATCATCACTTTACTTGGTGAGATTGTGGCCAAAACAAAAGCTTTGAATACCAGATTTTCATGCAATTGTTCTGACTGGCAATTGGTCCCATAACCAATAGTATTGCAGTCAGGGTAACCTTAACAAAAGCATCAATATTTGTTTATTGTTATTATTTACCTTAATTATTATTTTTAATTTGAATGTATCTTAATAATTCATTTAACTATTTAGCATTTGTTAAAGTTAGTCTCTATTCATTAGAACTAAGTCATAAAAATATTTAATATTTGCACAACGAAGCTCGGTAAAGTAAGCTTGGAACTGCATAATTGTACCATCACTATTTTGTCACCCTTATTCTAGCAAATAAATTAATTTCATTTCATTTCAAGAAAAACTTGTGGAAAAATCATTTCTAATTAGATAAACAATCTTGATTTTATGTAGGTAGTAGTTGTTGTTTAGTTTTTAACTATTTACCAGAAAAAATCATAGCATATCTATGTCCAGCAACTTGTCTTTGGTTTACTTCAGGTGGCGAAGTAATTGGATTAAGTAATTTGATTGTGCAACCTCATTCTTGTAGTGTAACAAATATGAATGTTCTATTCTGAGGTTCTATTACTATTGTTTGCTTAAATAAAACAACTGATAATTACAGTTTTATGTGTGGCTTTAGAATAACAAATAAGGTACACATTTCTTTGACTGGATAATCTTCCATAAATAAGTCAATAAGACTTATTTATGGTATAGCTTACTCAAGGTTTATCTGATATTATAAAGCTATTTTTGATGACCAAGTCGGTAAACAAGCATATGGCCCACTTGATGGTAAGCAGTTACCATAGCCATATGGAGGCTTGCGACTACTCAAATAAATTTATAATTTAGAGTTTAATCTTATGTTCCTACTTTTATAAAAAAAAGTCTAAGTATCTAATTGGTTTTCAAAGTCAAAGTTACAGTATTTTAGCATGAAATGCCCCAGCACCCCAGTATAAGGTTCTATTGGCACACAGATTGAATTTATTTTGGAATAGCACATTGGGTTTTTTTGGGCCAAAGCAAGTACTACATAAAGTGAGCAAGATCCAAACCCATTGGCTCGCAAATGGGATGGGTGTCCTGCTATTAAAGTTATTAAAACCATGTTACATTAAACAATATAATAAAGGATTCAAGTATCAGGGTTCAAAGCATTGTCTACCAAACCCTTTGGCTGTATGTAGGTACATCCATTAACTACAGATGAAGAAAAAAAATGAATTTCTGTAACTGGTATTCAAGTGATTTGAAAGAGGAATTTACCTGGAAGATCAGAATCTGACTGAGTAGTTGCATTAAAAATTTACTGTCAATCTTAGTTATTCAAACAAATACCACTGCTAAAATAAATACAATCAAGATTTCAATAATAATTAAATTTAAGGACCTAATAAATATCACAGCAGTATTGCAATGTACTGTAGTCGATTGAGAGTGGCAAAAGGTTATATCTGATAAGAACAGTAAGAAATGCCGTTAATTATTTATCTAAGACTTGGAGGTAGGTAGGTGATATTTGCGATGCAATTTTAGGAGTCCCTTATTTGTGATATTATTGCGATTTTTATACGAAGCTGGCGAACTAAACTGTAAGAAGTCTAGTAAACGTTTTCAGATAAATAAGGAAAGTGTAACTCAACAATATCGCAAGGTTGTTCAAATTCGAAAAGCCTCGTTCAACGACACTTAAGTTGTCGGCATTTCTCATTTTTTTATTGATATTCAGACGCGAGTGTTTATTTAAATTCATGTTAAATTAGATAAGCTTACCATTTTAATGAGTTTCAATACCGGTCTCAGTGTTTCTTGCAAAATAACAACAAAATATCACAACAAAACACCCACCCACGACCGCCGTTTGCAATTTTCTGAAATAGTGATGTTCTTCGGTGGTTTACGAAGTATGAATAATTACTAAAATTTGTATCGATTCAAATAAGTTTTTCTTTTCGGAATATCGTTTCTTCATTTTCAGTATAACTTTTTAACTGAATTATACATGTTAACAGGTCAATTCAGGTCATCTATATTATTCAAAGTTTATGGATACAATATAGGTAGCCTAAATGGAAATAAATTAATCACCCTGTTTTAAATCGAATCGATCCTTCTTGATTCGATTTTTGCCCACTCGTTTCAATGCCTATTCACAGCATTATCTGTAACCAAAACCAGAGATATTTTTTCCACTTTATTATTGCTATATTATTAAAATTTAACAAACGTGATAGCTTCACCATGATTTTTAATTTAACTGATTACAAGGAATAAATAAACCTATCGAGGAAACTAAAATATAAATAAAGAATAATAAAAACACTCTATTTTTTTTCCCGCAAGCAACACTAAAAAAAACTGTCACTAAAGATAAATAATTTTATTTTATGTAAATGTTTTAAAAACTGCTAAATTCCTTTCAGGCTGAATCATTTAACTTAAAAGGTATATTATTAATTAGTAACTCTTCTCACATAACTGCAGTTTATTTCATATTCCTTGTATTAGATCAGTTTAAATATCGTGATGTAAGATGGTCAATAATACTGGTTTTAAAACTTATTATTCGTAAATTATTTATATTTATTAGTTCAAATATGTTTATAAAGTGTTATATTTACATTTGCTATACAGTTTTTAAAATTATTCGTTTTAGATGTTGAAATTCAGCAATTTAGTAATTTGGAGGTTAGGAACCAGGGCCACTATAATGAAGTATTCGACTCCTGGAGCGACAGTGTTCAAAACTGAGAAATTGGAAGCATCTAGAAGCATAGTTGATAAAAATGTGAAGCTGGTTGAAGATGACAAGGATAATGCTGGTATTTTTTTTTATTTTTACTTGTTGATGATATTTGTGCCTTTTTATATGTCAAAATCTGCACTTCTGCATCTTAAAGTCTGTGGTATACACATAAGTGCTTGGTGACAGATTTTCTGGGAGCCAGCCAGGCGGGTACTACAAAGTACCCTACCACCGTGCTAAGGTTCCCTCACAATGTTTTCCTTCACCGAAAGCTTAAGCTCATTGTAGGATTCGAACCCGGGACCTTCATCTCGGTAGCCAACGCCACTACCACTGAGCCCATCATCACCATAAAACCATTGGTAACCTCATACCAACATATGGGCCATAGTTATGTTTGTCTGCTATGTATTGTATGTAAAAAAAACACCATGGAGTCATGTAGTGTACATAGCATGTAAATTCTAACCAAATTTCTAGGCTTAGTAGCAGCCGCATTTGCCTCACTCAATAATATAGATGTAGTAGATGATAACAAGAAGCCGAGTCCAAAGTCAGTGAAACAGAGTCGTATGCAGCAAGTTGATGGACAAATACAGAAAGCTACAGATGTTAACAGCTTGCTGGGTGTTGCTGAAAGCCCTATTGTTTCCAGGAAACATGCTTTGAAGGTTGGCAATACTTGATAATATGAATTTTACTAATTTATTCAAAATTTGAACTTTTATTTCAAAAGCCAAAAGTAATTTATTCAGTTTAGTTTTTTTACTACATACACTATGTTTGATCGCAACTAAACTCGGCCAGTAACAATATGGCCTGGAAGTGGCAGTCATGTGCAACTGTCAGGACACACAAGGAGATGTTTGGCAACAGATTTTCAACTAAGGTGGTAGCCAGCCAGGTGTGGAGTACAAAATACCCTGTATCTGTTGTATTGTTTCCTGAAAATTTATTCCTTTACCAGAATTTTGAGCTCACTGCAGGATCCAAACCTAATAATTATAAATAAATAAAAATAAAAAAACTTTTTATTTTCCAAATACAAAAGTGTTATGAATTTTACAGATTACAAGTAGTTAGTATTATTCATATTTTCTTAGTTTAGTTAATTGTAATGTTAGTTTCCGTAGATTTGGCCATGTTAAGATGTCTCCTTGCTGCACTTTGTGTGTCTCTTTTTGACATGTTGATGTATATGGGCTTTCAAAAGTCACCTATTATGAAGGCTCTATTATAAGTAATAATTTCTTATAAATTTTCTCAGATGGTGTCAATACTATCAGAATGGTCAAGCATCAACAAAGTGAAACTGTCTGACTTTGAGAAAGACCCTCGTTTCCTCAAGTTGTGTCGCATCTTAGCGCGGACTCCAACTGCACAGGCCATGAGCTCATTAACAATGGCAGAGGATCTCAGCACTGTGCTGGGCATCACGGGTGATGATGAGGCCGCCAGGTTGATCACAAATTTGACCTTGCCACAGATGATAAAGGTTGGTGCTTCTAATGATGCTCTAATCTCATGTATGTAGATGTGGAAAGCCCAATATGCTATTCTGACAGTGAAAAATAAATGATCAACACTTTTCATCAATTTTGTAAATAAATATAAGTATCAAGAAAAGAAATCCTAATTGAAAATAAACCTTATGTCATATGTGTATGTTCCTAATTCAATTGCTATAATCTGGATTCAAAACTGGACTTCAGCATTGATCTGTCTATACTGTGGAATTTAAAGTACATCCTTATTTGATGCTGGAAAAGTATCACAACATAATTCAGTATCATCAACATCCAAAGGTTGTCTGGATAGTGATTAGACCACCCATCGTACAGTAATTTAATAAAATCTATTTCTTCTTCTTTAATTTTAATATCAAGCACTTTTTGTGAACTGCTTTTTGGTGTACAATAGAGAATTATCCATTTATTCATACACAACTCCATTATATGTTATTGGGCTGACATTTAATCAAAAGAAGTTGATTCGACATGTTGGTTAAACTATTATGTCTTCAGCATAACATGCAGTTCAATGACTAACCAGTCCTAAAACATTTCAGGTAATGAAAGCTCTCCATCAAAAAGGACGTCGCAGCACGCCGCTCCTCCGCGCCCTCTCTCACAACATCACCAAACAGACTGAGGTCATTGACCTGAAGAAATCAGCTGATTTGCTCTACTCCATGGCCTCGCTCAACTTCCCTGATCCTCTGTTGCTGGATAGGATATGCAAGTAAGATATTGGACAGTAAAAAAGAAAGTCAGTTTTAAGAGAGGTAGAGTGTAGCATTTATTCGCTCAAAGAGCAGCTTGACTGGGGAAGTACTCCACCTTACAGAATACTGCAGCCAAATAACTTTATGTTGTGTAAAGTTGTGCTCCTGCGCGTGAGTAAGGTCGCCAGAGCTTCAAATTCAAATTCAAAATTCAAAACCATTTATTCAAATAGACCTTCGCAGGCACTTATGAAACGTCTGACTCTAATACTCTAATACCGGTTCGGTTAGCTCATAGGGGTGGGGGGAAAGGTCGGTAACGCGTGAGCGATGCTTCGTCTGTTGCAGGCGTCCATATGGCTGCGGTAGCCGCTTGCCATCGGGCGGGCTGTAGGCTTGTTAACCGTCTTAGTCGTATAAAAAAAAGAAGTAAAAGTAGTATATTGTTTTGGGAAAAATAGCCAGATGCCAATATAGTCAGATGGTCAAAAAAAATGTTACCTTGCTGAGTTTTTTTGCCTGTTCTTCTCAGTTGAAGGCGGACTTACGAACTGGTGGTAACTTCAGTAGCTTTGACCTTCATAAGTGCCCTACTAGGGTCTAAATTGAATAAATGTCTTTGACTTAGATATATTGATTGAAAATCATCATACATTAAAAATGCCTTGCCGAGTTCATGCCAGTCTTCTCAGTTGTGGATTCTAAATCTGTGGTTGAGTCAACTGTAATGTTCTTAAGTACCTTCTAGGTTTTTAACCGACTTAAAAAAAGGAGGAGGTTCTCAAATCGGGTGTTTTTTATTTTAATTGCCTCATAACTGCGTCATTTATTAAGCGATTTGGAAAAATCTTTTTTTTTAAGGAAGGGTACACTTCCCGGTAAGTCCCTTTGTCATCAGGTCAGGATTTGATAACTTTTTGAAGTTTGTACTTTGAAGTCGGTTTAAGTTTTTTGTAAAACAGTTTTCAATTATTTGTTTCTTTAAAGGGATAATCTCTGGAACTACCAGTCAATTTCGGAGAAATCTTTCACTATAAAAGCTACATTATAGGCTTTTTATCACGGGAACGCGGGTAAAAACGCGGGGAACAGCTAGTGTTACATATAACCTACGAAATTTTTCTTTCAAACATGCAAAATCTTCAGCTTTACTGTTCCTATATAAATTTTCCCGCAACTAATGAACCAAAATAATTTTTAGAGACGTGATAGAATGTCTCCCAGCTAACGAGGACAAGCCAGCTGTAGTGAACTCGATAACCGTGTCCCTTGGCCTGCTTAAGTACCGGCATGAGGCGGTTCTATCAGCTATAACAGAGTGGCTGCAGAACCACAAGACTATATGCAGAGCGGGGGATATTGCCTCTGCTGTGATCACCCTGGCTACTGTTGACTTTGTGCCGCCCGATAGTGATGCGCTTTTTGAGGTAAGACAGTTTTTTTAATGCTTTTATACGGACAAAATGTGTTTTATTATAATATCTAGTATATATCTATGGGCCAAAGAAGCCAGATAATAAAGATTTATTATTATTATTATTCCATTTATTACTTATTACTTACATTTTTAAATATATAATTATAAAAGAAAAACACATTTAAAAATATAAAAAACAGCATCCAACCGGTATCGGGAACAGGGTCCCAGTTACCGGTGGTTAAGGCTCCAGGCTGAGGAACTTTCTCACAATGCGAGCCTTCTCCAGGGGCACTGCATTCTGAATCTGGCCCTTGATCCAGCTGTTATTATTATTTAGTCGATGAAAATTATTGGTGATTAGGACATAAGGTGACGGGTCGTTCACTTCCCTCATGGATTCCTCGCTTGGGTTTCATACGGATGGAGGCACTTCCAGTATGTATTTAGATTTATGTCTGTGAGTGAGACCTAAATGGCGCCACTAAGATACTATGTAAACAGGTTTTTTTTAATAGTGTCGTGTTTCTATTATGGGTATGGGCGCCAGAGCGCCATGAAGTGGCGCTGTGCTGCCAGTTCACCAGTTGGCGTGGTTGGTTAAACCCCTACCTATCACGCTGCAGGTCTTGGGTTCGATTCCCACACATGACTGCATGTCTTGGAGCTTCGCTTGGCGAAAGATTATCAACTTGAGGGTACTATGATTTCCTCACGATGCTTTGCCTTCCCGGAACTTACCTGTCATTGCTTTATTATTATTATTATTTAAACCTGTTTTCAGGCAGCACTGTCCCTAAAAGAGGAGGAAATGACCAGACCATCGAGCTGGTTAGACATGGTGTTCTCACTCCTGATCCTGAACAAGGTGAAGCAATATCACCTCGTCTCCACACTTCGGCCAGAGTTCATTGATAAATTACTGTCTGCTGGAGGTACTTTGAACTTTATCGTAATATTTTTAGAGCTAGTTTTTTGTAGTAGAAGAATTTTGTTAAGTATATTTAAGCTCCACTAGACATTACACATTTAAAAATTTATTTGGCACTATAAAATTAAGGCCATATCTATAGTGACAAAATAAACATAAATAAAATAATGTACACACGGCTACAGATCAAGCTATACATTTCCAGTATAAGCTGATCTCGCATTGTATAGGATTTCCCTACTATGGGAGGTCAGCTTATACTAGAAATGTATAGCTTGATCGGTAGCCGTGTGTACAGGTAGTTGTTTGTGTAAAAGTAATTGAAAAGAGCTGCATTTGAATTGTCAACTACTCGAACGGTTGAAAACCACTGCTAAGTTATTGAAAGTGACTGCTCGAGCGGTTACAATGACTGCTCAAGCAGTTCACAATTTCAGCTCGAACGATTGACAACAACGTGCTCGAGCAGTTGACAATTCAACTGCAGCTCTTTGTCATTGTCCATATTCGACGGCCTGTGAATGGTCGCTCTAAGGTCGGGCTTACACGGACAGCTCGAGCTGTTAGCCAGTGATCAACATATACGGACTGCTCGTGCTGTCAAATTCAACTGATGACGGGCCCGTTGGCGCAGTTGGTTAAGACGTGGAGTCTTAACGCATAGCGCCGCAGGTCGTGGGTTCGATTCCCACATAGGACAAGCATTTGTGTGTATGAACATGTCTGTATGTCCTGAGTCTGGGTGTAATCTTAATATATAAAATGATAAACTGATTGTTGATATATCAGCGCACAGCCCAAACCGCTGGACCTAGAGATTTGAAATTTTGCACACAGATACCTTATACAGTGGAGGCATCCACTAAGGAAGGATTTTTGGAAATTCCACCCTTAAGAGGGTAAAATAGGGGATGACAGTTTGTATGCAAGTCCGTCAGTTTTGAAGTTAGGATCTTCAAATTTTGTGTTTAGGCTGACGATTGAAAATTAATGTATAGTTATCTCAGCATTTGTGATAATTCCACCCCCGAAGGGAGGAAAAGGGGGATGAAGTTGGGTATGCAAGGCCTTCAATTTCAAAGTAAACTTCATGAAATGTATTATTATACGGTGTAGGCATCCACTATGGAAGGATTTTCGGAAATTCCACCCCTAAGGGGGTAAAATAAGGGATGAAAGTTTGTATGCAAGTCCGTCAGTTTTGAAGTTAGGATCTACAAATTTTGTGTTTAGGCTGCTGATTGAAAATTAATGTTTAGTTATCTCAGCGTTTGTGATAATTCCACCACCGAAGGGAGGAAAAGGGGGATGAAGTGGTTTATGCAAGTCCTTCAATTTCAAAGTAAACTTCACTAAATATATTATTATATAGTGTAGGCATTCACAAAAGAAGGATTTTTAAAAATTCCACCCCTAACAGGGTAAAATAAGGGATGAAAGTTTGTAAGCAATATATCAACGCATAGCCCAAATCGCTGGACCTAGAGATTTGAAATTTTGCACAAAGATACCTTATACAGTGTAGGCATCCACTAAGGAAGGATTTTCGGAAATTCTACCCCTAAGGGGGTAAAATAGGGGATGAAAGTTTGTATGCAAGTCCGTCAGTTTTGAAGTTAGGATCTTAAAATTTTGTGTTTAGGCTTACGATTGAAAATTAATGTATAGTTATCTCAGCGTTTGTGATAATTCCACCACCGAAGGGAGGAAAAGGGGGATGAAGTTGTTAATGCAAGTCCTTCAATTTGAAAGTAAACTTCAGTAAATGTATTATTATACGGTGTAGGCATCCACTAAGGAAGGATTTTTGGAAATTCCGCCCCTAAGGGGGTAAAATAAGGGATGAAAGTTTGTATGCAAGTCCGTCAATTTTGAAGTTAGGATCCTCAAATTTTGTATTTAGGCTGACGATTGAAAATCAATGTATAGTTATCTCAGCGATTGTGATAATTCCACCACCGAAGGGAGGAAAAGGGGGATGAAGTTGTGTATGCAAGTCCTTCAATTTGAAAGTAAACTTCACTAAATGTATTATTATACGGTGTAGGCATCCACTAAGGAAGGTTTTTTTGGAAATTCCACCCCTAAGGTGGTTAAATAAGGGATGAAAGTTTGTACGCAAGTCCGTCAGTTTTGAAGTTAGGATCTTCAAATTTTGTATTTACGCTGACGATTGAAAATTAATGTAAAGTTATCTCAGCATTTATGATAATTCCACCCCCGAAAAGGGAAAAAGGGGAATGAAGTTGCCTTCAATTTCACGATAAACTTCACTAAATTTATTATTATACAGTGTAGGTATCCAGTAAAGATGATTTTTGGAAATTCCACCCCTAAGGGGGTAAAAAGGCCATGAAATTTTGTATGGAAGTCCGTCAGTTTTGAAGATAGGATCTTCAAATTTTGTGTTTAGGCTGACGATTGAAAATTAAAGTAAAGTTGTCACAGCGTTTGTGATAATTCCACCCCCGAAGAGGGAAAAGGGGGATTAAGTTGTATACGAAAATCTTTCATTTCCATATTAAACATCACTAAATTTATAATTATAAAGTGTAGGTATTCACTAACGAAGGATTTTTCAATATTACACCCCAATGGGGGTAAAATAGGGGATGCGAGTTTGTATGAAAGTCCATCAGTTTGGAAGTTAGGACCTTTAAATTTTGTGTTTAGGTTGATGATTGAAAATTAATTTATATGTGCCTCAGCGTTTTCGATAATTCCGACCCCGAAGGGGTAAAAAAGGGATGAAGTTGTGTATCTAAATTTATTACATAAGCTTGGAATATAATTAAAATTTGGAAACGAACGCAAAGAATATCGGTGTTTTTGGAATTTGATCCATTAATGAGTGAACAGGGGGATTAAATTTTGTATTTAAGCTGTTCATTCACATAATTTTGTATTCAAGTAAAATAATTTACACGTGTATCATGTTATTAAGAAGCCTACTGCCGCCCATCTATCTGTCTGTCTGCCACGAGAAAAATTCTCAGCTGTCTGGTTGAGGAACTTTTGGATAGAACTCCGCCCGTGTCGATCCGTCTGTCTGTCTGTCTTCTACGGGTAATTTTTAAATTATTATTATTATTTAAATTTAATACTAAGGTGTCAAACAAGCATACGGCCGGCCTGATGGTAAGCGGTCACCGTATGTATCACTCGTGCGTTGCCGACCATACAGAAATATCTGCACACCCTGGCGCCATGGCGGGGAGCTCATTCCACAGCCTGAGTTTACGCGCTAGAAAACTCCTTTGAAACCGCACAGTAGAAACCATTTCGGTTCCAATATATGAGTATGGACTCCCCGTCGATGGCGAGAGTTGCGATGGTAGAAGGTAGCCCGTGGGCATCAAGTCAAACAATTCTTCAGAGAACTGTCCGTTGTACAAGCGGTACACACATAAGGAGGCAAATTCTCTCCTCAGACTGACAGACAGACAGAAACATCTCAGCTGTCTGGAAATTATTGAGGAACTTGTGGATATAGGTGTATTCGTCTGTCTGTCCGTGTGCCATGAGCAAATATCTCAGCTGTCATGAAATGGTTGAGAAATTTGTGGATAGGTCTCATGGCGTAATTTTAGATAAATAATCCCGATCTCGACACCTCCCAAAAAAAACATATTTCTTCTTCAGCTAATCGGACAGTGTATGTTTGAATATTTCTGCCGGTAGATTTTCAGATCTTCTTCTTCAAATCGGGCAGGACTGTTTCAGTTTTATGTGACATGTTCGCATTTAAGCTCTCAATCTTCCTGAACTTTTGTCAAATATCACACGTAGTGGCGGGCTATAGCCATGAACAAAGCTCTTTATTGTTACAATGATTCATATCTAGAAAAAATAAATAATCTACGCGGACGAAGTCGCGGGCTAAAGCTAGTTATGTATATTAAGTATGTATTTACAAACAAAAAGTAGTATATGTATTATATCAGTTATCTGGTTTCCATAGTACAAGCTTTGCTTATTTTGGGATCAGATGATCGTGTGTGAGGAATGTCCCAGGATATTTATTATTATTATTATTAACTGCTTGAAGCTGCCATTGATAACTGCTGCAGCAGTCGGTATTAACTGCCCGACAAGTCATCATTTTAAATCTGCTACAGTAGTAACTGATAAGGTTAGATGTCAGATTGGATCTTGTCAGTCAAGCCCGATCAAACTTAAGGATTAAATCTTTATTATATCTTTATTAAATAGGATGGTCGCAATCCTGTTATTTCTTGAAGATTGTTGACTTTTATGAGGAATATCCGTCATTTTGTATAGGACAGAACCAGTGATTTCAATACCTTCATTCTTTCTCGCTAATGCGAATCCAGTAGCGTTTAATCCTTAACGATTTCAGATTCCGGTGGGAAAGAACGTTAGTCTATGGCCCGCTAATAAATTAAACCATTTTTTTTTTTTTTTTTTTTTTTTTTTTTATGTCATTAGGTTGACAAACAGGCTGACGGTCCACCTGATGGTAAGTGGTCACCGCCGCCTATGGATATTTGCAATACCAGGGGGATTGCCGATGTGTTGCCGACCTTGAAGAGCTCTTTTTACGCCCCTTTTGAAGAACCCCATATCGTAGCGCTGAGGGAAAACCGTAATGGGGAGCTCATTCCACATCCCAATGGTCCGCAGTAGGAACGTCCGACTGAACCGTTGTGTGGACGATCGAGGCGGCTCGAGGATATGAGGATGAACTCCACATCGCCGGCGAGCGGTGCGGTGGTAGAAAGGTGATGATGGCACCAGGTCAAAAAGTTCTTGAGAACACTCCCCATTATATAGACGGTAGAACACACATAGAGAGCCAATATCTCTCCGAAGGCCGAGAGGTTCCAAACCGCTAGTGAGTTCGGGATCGCCAACTATACGAGTGGCCCGCCTTTGAACCGAGGCAAGTGGATCAAGCTGGTAAGTGGGTGCGCCTGCCCAGAGGTGTGAGCAGTACTCCATATGCGGCCTAACCTGCGCTTTATATAGCTGCAGCCGCTGGAGTGGTGTAAAGTACCACTTAGACCTATTAAGCACACCCAGCTTTTTTGAAGCCAGTTTGGCTTTACTTTCCAAATGACCTCGAAACTGGACATCACTCGCAATGTCGACACCGAGGATCCCGATACTCTTTGAGATGACGAGGGGAGTGTCTTCAAACTTTGGTGCAGCTACGAATGGGGTTTTTTTCGCGGAGAACGCGCAAACTTGTGTCTTCAAAGGGTTAAAACGGACTAAATTAAGTCTCCCCCATTCTGAGACCCGCTCCAAGGAGGTCTCGACTTCAGACACAAGTTGTATTCGGCTTTCCTCCACCATGTGCATGCATTTAAAGTACTCATAAACTTCGTTTCTTTTGCATTTTCGTTTCGTTCGTTCATTTGCGGTTTTGTAGGTGGTCCCACAGTTTCATTTATTTTATTTATACAACGTATGATATTGAACCCCCAGAGATCCCGATCCCGTCGCGGCGCAAGCTGATGATGCTGGACGCGTACAGCGTGCTGGCGTGCCCCTCCCCCTCCCCCCCCTCCCCCCGGCTCGGGGAGCACGTGGCGGTGGGCGTGCCAGTGGTGCACACGCACGAGAAGGCGCTCTACGTGCACACCATCATGGACACCTTCAAGACCCTCGTCTCTGCTGATACCTTCATGAAGAAGGACTGCAATTCCGGCATGGGGTTTCTGTATGGTGAGTTTTGTATTCGTTTAAGGCTATTAATAAGCCTCTGCTGTCCGTCCGTCCGTCTGTCTGTGGGCTGTATCTCGTTAACAGTAATGGGTACAGTAGTACCCAACTGATAAGGCGCGTCGTGAATCTTCGTTCAGAAACGAAAGTATGGCCCGAAGATTAACGAAAGAATGCTTATAACTTACAATCAACCTTAGATCACTACTATAAGGTTCATAATACAGTGCAGCTGTTAGGTCCGTGTCACTCGCAAGTGACGCCCCTCCACACACATGGCGGCAGCTGCCGACCAATAGCATTTCCTGCGCTTTGAAAATGTATCTTCTGCGCAGGTACATCGGTAAGCCATATCAGTTGGAAACTACTGTAAACAATTAAAATTTTCACAGAACGTGTATTTCTATTGATGCTATAACCAATAAAAATATTTTTCTTTTTTTGAAATAAAATTAAAGGAGGTGCCCATACAATAAACGGCTTTATGTGCTAGTCTAAGTCTATAAGTATTCGATCGATATGATCGTATCACAGTCTATAAAACCATACAGTCCGACGGAGAAGTCTAGACAGGGCAATCGTGCGGGGTGTGAGGGGCGAGACGCGGGAAAGCCGAGCCCGAACTGCGAACAAAACGATGTTAGTAGTTCGGGACACAGCATTAAATAACCAATATTCTAGACGTATGGTTTTGTAGACTGATCGTATCGAAGTAACTTCGATAGCGCGATGTAGGTTTTTACGTCATCTTGCAAGTATTGGCGATTGTGGCGTCATCTATTCATTTTCAGGTTAAGAATTGTAAATAATAATTATTTGAAACCTGAATTGTTTCGTACTGTGCGGGCTCAAAGGAGCTTCCTTCCGCGGACGCTCAGACTGTGGAATGAGCTCCCCGCCGTGGTTTTCCCAATGGAGTACAGCATGGGGTTCTTCAAAAGGGGTGTGAAGAGATTTCTGCAGGGTCGGCAACGCGCGCGTTATACCCCTGGTGTTGCAAGCGTCCATAGGCTACGGTAACCGCTTACCATCAGGCGGGCCGTATGCTTGTTTGCCACCTAAGTGGTATAAAAAAAAAAAAAAAAAAAATATAGTATTTTCGTGAAGTACTAAATAAATATGTATTTTATTGCATATTCACAGATGCGGAATTCGCAGTCGATGCAAAATGTCATCCGGTACCATTAGATAAAGCTGTTAACAACAAAAAGTAAGTGACCAAAATATCAGTAAAATCGCCATCGACAAATGCAATTACAAAGGAATTACTTGTCTATTACCCAAAAGGGTGTAGCTCCGTTATGAGCTTACATAGACATCTCATCTCTAGTTTACTGGTGACATGCACGTTAAAATCCTTCATAAGTGCCTTTCTTCTTAGTTTTAAGTTTGGCAACCAAATCCAAATTAGAATAGAATAGAATAGAAAACATTTATTCAGCATAGAATATTACATATAACACAAGAAAAAACAATACAACAATCGCTTAACCTATGTCTAAATCTATGGAACGGACTCCCACTCAGCATAATGTCGCAGCACAACGCTACGACGCTGGTGCTGGCTGAAATTAGGATTTATTTCTGCCAGTGTCGAGTTATATTATAATTTCCAGTCGCAATAAATCACTTTCACATAGCATAGTCCTCAGTCAGTCACCGTCCATAAAAGTCATGTTTTACTACAATGGTGGTCATTGTACTAAAACTCTTCACGGACTTTTTGAGACAACTTGAAAAGTCACGATACACATAATTCATTTCATTTCAAACACAACACCACCGATTATCCTACTTCCTACTTCATATTATAAATGCGAAAGTTTGTTTGTTTGTTTGCCTTCACGCCTCAACTACTCAAGGGATCATCATGAAATTTGGCATGCAGGTAGCCTATGGTATGGAGAAGGACTAGGCTACTTCGTATCCCGGGACCGCGGGTGAAACCGCGGGGGACAGCTAGTATGTAATAAAACTCAAAATACACGAATTTATGAAAATAAAACGACAACGCAACGTCACTCTGCAAGTTCCCACCAATAAACCAACCTAGGAGTTCTTGATGATGATTTTTCCATTTGTTTTCTTTTTATATGACCAAGTCGTCAAGCAAGCATACCATCCATCCACCGCTGCCTGATGGTAAGCGGTTACCGTAGCCATATGGACGCTTACAACACACGAGGCATCGCTCACGCGTTACCGACCTTTCCCCCCTCGCCTATGAGCTCTGACAACCTTACTCACGCGCAGGAACACAACATAACGTTATTTGGCTGCGGTCTTCTGTAAGGTGGAGGTACTTCCCCAGTCGAGCTGCTCTTTGAGCGAATAAACGCTACGCTCTACCTCTCTTAATTAATTTTCCTTATTTGAACAGTATATTCCGGATAGCTGTACTAGGGTTGGATTACCACGACATGTCGCGGAAGGTAGCCGCGCCTCTCGGCGTCAACCAGCTATATACCAGGCTGTTACAACTTAAGGTACAGTTATAACACCTTTATATCAATTTTTTATGACAAAAGGATGCCAAGCACTCGGCAGTCATGATCATAGCCTATCAAATATTTTAACTTGAAAGTGGTAGCCAGCCAGCTGGGTACTACAAAGTACCCTGCCAGCATGTAATGGTTTCCTCACGATGTTCGATATTAAAATTACGGTTTCGACTAAAAATCTACCTTTTCGATCGGACAATTAGGTTTGCTATGCCTTAAAGTAAGAGGCTGCTTATAATGTTGATGCGTGTGAAACCGAGGGGCACAGCTAGTCTTCAATAAACCTGTTACATTTCAGGGTTACGAAGTCCTTCAGATTCCATACACCGAGTACAATCCCAAAGACAAGCTAGTGACGAGAGTTCAGTACATAGAGAAGAGATTGAAACAGATTGTTAGCAGTAAGACCGCGCCGTCATAGACTATTCAGTCCATAGAGCAATGTATAATAGATAAACTTGTACAAAGAATTTGTATTGTATTGTCTTTAGTGCTGCGAAAAGTCGATGTCGATGTATCGATAATTTGCATTTATTAAGGAGAGGAGGGAAAAAAGAAATTACTCTTTCAATTTCATTATGTAGGTATTTGATAGTGTTGTTTTTCGTCGATTTTAATTGATTAAAATTAACTCATGTTATTATGTAACGTAATTTATTTTCACAAATATTTTCCTTCCACCACATTACTTACCTCGGTGAGATTGTGGTCAGACAGAAACCTTGATGTAGTTAGGGCCAGCGAAAATTGTGAAATGCATATTTAAATTTAATTCTTATTAGATTACGGTTTACTTTAGCTTGAATCCTATCCTAATGTGATGAGATACATCAATAATCGATATTTCGGGCACCGTTGTAATGAAATTGATGTAGTATTTTTTTTACTATAAATAAATATCAAACTATGCGAATAAAAGAATTCTGAACTCACATAATACAAATATCGTGTCTGCTTGTACATTATCTTTATGTTTATATAAAATGGGTTGAAATGACCATAAAATGTTATATTTTACAATTTTCGGTTTACTTTGTTACCTTATAAAACCTGTGATTAACATGTAATGTCATGAAGATCAGTTTGTAGTGGGAGCGTATTATAATTTATGTACAGTTTAATTATCACTAAAACTCTCACTGCCACAGTTTTTAGACGACATATGAAATTGAGTACTACTCCTTAATGAAGAGAATCTAATTTCAAATGAACCGGATAAATCAATCAATGTTGTTAATTGGCATTTGTCGTCGACGACTGAGGTAGTCTGATGGTTACTCAATTATGTGTTTAAATTTGCCATTTTGAACCTTAAATCATAGAGAATAACTGTCTTCATTATGGTAACTTGAATGACAAACGTAAACACATAATCTTGTTTCTTACTTATTTAATTGATGACAAATGGAAAATAGTGTTGTGCGAGAAACGATTTATATATAAGCATCGATACTTTAAACTAACTAGTATGCGGGCTAGTCAGTGTTATTTATGAAATAAAATTCTCATATTGACATAAATAAATCGTATACTATTAAAATAGTAATGTTTTTAGGACTTAAAAACGGCTCTAACGATTTAGATGAAATTAACTATATGTGGGTTCTTGGCGGCGAAAATCGATAAAGTCTCATTTCAGGGAAAACTCTTTTTCCGAGTTTTCACGTTTCACGCAGATGGTAATTTTACTGCAGCATAAGCGATAACCCAGAATAACTGTAATATCGATATTATTAATAATGTTATTGACTTGTTTATGTCATCATTGGTTTAAAGTAAACACTTTCATATTCAATATCGATAAAAAAAGAATCGATCATCGCGCAACACTATTGTAAAATGGACGATCGTGTATATGAGCGAGTGTATAGTAATGGTTGTTAATATTATTTAAATAAATGAGAATTTAATAGAAATATGTGGTATTTAATTATAGAAACGAACAAATTATAATCTCACGTTGCAATTTAGAGGCAACACAAAAAATCTACTTTTTAGTCCTTGTAATTTTAATCGGTATCTGTCCTTTGGATATTAGTTATTGAATAGTGTTCACAAAATTTTCTTGAATTTTATTTGTTAATATCCAAAATTACAATAAATTTCGTTTTATAAGGAGTTGACTTGCAGTAATGTCCTCCCGAATTGCGATTGATTACATTACATACTGTTACGAGCTGGGGTTCAGGATAAATAATGGTACACGAATTTACCAAAACACTGGTCACACTTTTATTAAAACTCTAATTAAAACACTCAGAAATTAAATAGTTCACTAGCACTTAACTGTATTTCACTTCGATGTTTACTCACTGATTCACTAAATCAAACTCAAACTCCCCTGTGTATTGTCTCGTATTTATACTTCATAAACGGCATCCGGAACGTTCTACAATTTACCCGCGTATTCTACATGCCTACAGTGCTATCGGGAATATTCCAGAAGCAGGTAGCTATTCGGCGATAGATGGCGTTGCTTGATAGATGTTTACTCCTATACAACAACAGATGGCGTTACTGATAGTACCGCTATTCAATAACAGATGGCGTTACTGGTAGAAATTTATTCCTGATGTCGCGATGTCGTAACAATACATATACCTGACGGGCCAGCTGGCACGGTTGTTTAAAACTGGTTAATATTCCACCTATCGCGCCGCAGGTCGTGGGTTCGATTCCCACACTGGACATGCATTTGTGTGCATAAACATTTGTGTATGTACTGAGTTTGGTTGTAATTTGTAAATTAAGTATTTACAAACAAAAAGTAGTATATGCATTATATCAGTTATCTGGTTTCCATAGTACAAGCTCTGGTTAGTTTGGGATCAGATGACCGTGTGTGAGGAATGTCCCTGGATATTTATTTATGTATATATTTTACCTTTTTTATTTTTAGGATGTAAGAAATTTAGTCCTGTCAAATTAGTCCAATGCTTGTTTTTAATATAAATTTAGTCGCCATCTATCGCGGTTACGTCTAAATACCCGCAAAAGAAGACGGCAATGATTAATTTGACAGCTTTCAATATATTCTTTTTTTTTATGTCAATAAGTTGACAAACAGACAGACGGTCTACCTGATGGTAAGTGGTCACCGCCGCCTATGGACATTTGCAATACCAAGGGGATTGCCGATGTGTTGCCTACCTTGAAGAGCTCTTTTCACGCCCTTTTTGAAGAACACCATATCGTAGAGCTGACGGAAAACCGTAATGGGGAGTTCATTCCACATCCTAATGGTCCGCAGTAGGAACGTCCGACTGAACCGTTGTGTGGACGATCGAGGCGGCTCGATATCCTTTTTCAATAATGTTCGTAAGAAAGAGAGATGTGACTAAAATTTGTTTAGTGCGATTTACAACAGAATCGGCACCATTGTGCATCTATGGGTTAATTCTATGGGTACGAGTAAGCGATACTACACATTATTTTCTGTATGAACTTTAATTTGAATGCATAGTTTAACACTTAAGCTAACCAATAACTTACTTAATCATAGGTCCAGTTATCATTGCGTGTAGAATCCTCTTTTCAGGAAACTGTAAAAGAAAATGTAATATTAGCGGGAAACTGGACACAAAAGACGCACACGTTTTTTGTTACTCCAAGTGTCATGATTTGTAATCGTTTTGTAAAAGATTATTAATTTAAATATTATTTCGTGTAATATTTAACATTGTTAAAGGGGCAAATGCTTGCACATGAATGGCTATCGCAAAGCCACCAATCATGTTTGAGCATAGTCGACCAATGAGGGATAAGCCAACGACTTTGTGTTTAGGCGGTTTCATCCGTTGAGTCGGATGATCATTACTGCTGGAGATTTTGAGCTGACAACTACTAGTCTAAAGTTATGTAACGTGTAAGGTAATAAATTGATTTTATATATATGTGTGTAAAATAAAACGGTATCGAATATACATCTGCAGTTGTTTGAATCATTAAACAAGGTACTATCTATCTGTGCCAAGTTTCATTCAAAACTGTTCAGCCGTTTATGCATGATTGACTCACGAACATCGTAAAATCAAAACTTTACTGAGTGACTGACAACGTTGTGGAACTTAGAGTTGAACGTAAGAAATATTCCGTACCTACCCAAAAGGTAAATTAAGGAAGGCATTTAAAAAAAACAACCCTGAAAGGTGAAATCGTGGCTGAAGCCACGGGCGAAAAGCTTGTAACAAGATAAGACTACCAGAGACAAGACTTTTTAGTTAAACTCGAATGTCCACAGACTCACCTCGTAACATTCCTAAAGAAGTTGGTCATAGCGTGATATACGTCTTCCATGAACACGACAATTTGTGGGGTGTTGATCCGCAGGGTCGGTGGTATGTATACTGTGTGCCGGTCGAGTTTCTGCAAGCTCCTGAAGTTGTGCCGCCCCACGCCGATCTTGCCGAAGAGACGGTACTGGGGTTCAAAGGTTTCCAGATATAAACTATTGGATTTGAATCCTGGAACTACGGTAGACGGTTTATTTTTGAATAACAATCTATTCTAAAGACTGAGTTTTCAGAAATATGGGATAGACTTGTATTTAAAAAAAAAAAAGGTAAATTCCTATTCGTTCACGTACTTAATATCAAACTATTGATTAAGTAGGGTGTCTCCTACTACCTACTAACAAAACTGCTAATAATTTATAAATGCTTATTAATGTCTATATATACTAATAATAAAGCTGAAGAGTTTGATTGTTTTATTTTGTTTGCTGGAACTACCAGTTGGATTCGATTTTTTTTTTTTTACTAATAGAAAGTTCAATTATCCCCGAGTATTAAATATAAGGGTCACCGCTCACTATAACAGCACGGCCACGCCTCGGCATTTACTTGCAATGCAAGTGAGGCCTTTAAATCGTATGCGTTAATTAAAAGTAATGCTTGCCGCTACGCGCCACTAGTCCTGCTGACCACACGCTTCCAGCGAGCGGTCCGCTCCCTTGCTGCGTGACGCAAACAAGCGGTATCTTGCTTTATCAGTTATCTGGTTTCCATGGTACAAGCTCTGCTTAGTTTGCGATCAGATAGCCGGATGTGAATAAAATAACTAATAGTCTATGAGCAATGCGCTTTGTGAAATAAATAAATATCATAACGTAATCTATGCTCCTAAATCTATTAAAAAGTTTGTATAGTAAGGGGCACGAGTGTTGAGCCGTTGACCCGTGGTGAGCACAGATTGACACCTGCGCAGTAGTTAATTTTTCGGTCTGTTTGTCGGAATGAATTAGGGGGAGCGGCAAGCTGCACACGATTGGTTCGTCAGTCGATGCTCGTCGTCTATTGGATTCTCGCGTGTCATTTGGCTACTGTGATTTGGCCAAAAGTGTACATGCTCGAGCTTACCCCCACTACTGCTTATCTGTGCTCACCACTCGTGCCTCATACTCTTTGCTCATACTGTACTGAAGTACCTACTTAGTACATAAACTTACATGAGCGTCCGATATATGAATAGGCTTATCGAAGATGATCCAGATGACAGCCTCGTTGCAGTCTGGAGACGTGAGCGACCCGGAGTATGTGTAGTACGAATTCGTATTCGGACTTAGCAGTTTCCTGTAAAGAAACATTCAATAAGAAGGATGATTTGTATTTTTTATAACTACTGAATAACTTCTCTGTTTATTTTTGTACAGTCGAGGACATAAATATGTATACACTTAGTAAAATTCAACAACGGTTTCCTCTAAAACTACTGATTGAAATTATGAGATATTATGCAGGCAGAATCTTCTAACATATACTATTATTATTTTTGTAATATTTTAACACTTGAATGTTAAAAATGCGAGAAAATCGCTTTTGAATTTCAAAAAGTGTATACATATTTATGTCCTCGACTGTACTTAGGTACATTGATGACTGTTTGACCCCAGGTATACTTAGTTAAGTTTAAAGTATTTTTTAACCGACTTACTTACTAAAAGGTTTTTTTTTTTTTTTTTTTTTTTTTTTTTTATGTTTGTTACCTCATAACTCCGTCATTTATCAACCGAAAATTGAAAATTGGAAAATTCTTTTTTTGTCTGGAAGGGTACACTTCCCGTTTGGTCCCATTGTCATCAGATCAGGATTTGATTACTTCTTAGTGTACCTACTTTGAAGCCGGTTTAAGTTTTTTGTAAAACAGTCCAATTATATACGACAAAGTCGGTAAATAAGCATACGGCCCGCCATGGGCCCGCCTGATGGTAAGCAGTTACCGCAGCCATATGGACGCTTGCATAACACGAGATATTTTACATTTATGTCTACTTTCAGAGTACGAGAGATGAAAAGTTATTTGGCTGCGGTATTCTGTAACGTGAGGTTCAAGCGAATAAACACTATGTTCTAGCTCACTTAGAGTATTTTTTTATCGGTTTATAGAGTTTAAAAATAAACGTCGAAACTTCACCAACTACCTTTATAATGCATATTAATTCGAAATGCATCCACACAAAGACTTATATGCACTCCGGAGGAAGCTTATTTTACTTTATATCAAGACTCATTTTCCCCAAATCATCTACTTACCTAATTAGGTCGATCAAATTTGCGTAGGACACGTAACCACTCCTACGCAATGAATATCTTCCTGATTGAAACTACTAAAAGGCGGAAGAGTTTTAGACATGTTGTCTTTACCATCATTACGGGAACCTCACTTATCTACTTGAGTTTCTTCGCGACTATTTAAAAAATAGATGTTTTCTCATGGTGAGCAAGTACTCAAAAACAAGCCCATAAAAATAAAAAATTAACTTAATTCATTAATTAAATAAAAAATAGCCTATGGTATGGAGAAGAACATAGGCTACTTTTTACCCCGGGAACGCGGGTGAAACCGTGGGGCTCAATTAGTACAATAATAAACGGTTACAACTTTAGGAGTAGGTTTCATTAAAACATAGACTTTTTTCGATTTCGCTACTCAATTTCTTTGAATTAAACTATCATTTTGTCCTTTTCAGATAATGGCCAATTTCGCTGCCGCTTTAGATAATATCTGTATAGGCTCGTTGGTTTTTTTTTTTGTATTTAAGGTTTGGGCTCAAACACATTATTAACCTTTTTTTTTTTTTTTTTATATCACTTAGGTGGCAAACAAGCATACGGCCCGCCTGATGGTAAGCGGTTACCGTAGCCGAAGCGTTGTACAAGCGGTAGAACACACATAAGGAGGCAAAGTCTCTCCTCAGACTGAGGGGCTCTAAACCGCTTGTGAGCTCGGGATCGTCGACAATTCTGATGGCACGTCGTTGAACCGAGTCTAAAGGATCAAGCTGGTATCCAGGTGCCCCCGCCCATAGATGACAGCAGTACTCCATATGAGGCCGGACTTGCGACTTGTAAAAGTTGCAGCCTTTGCCCCGATGTGAAGTACTGCCTCGCTCTGTTGAGCACTCCGAGCTTTTTGGATGCCAGCTTAACCTTGTCTTCTAAGTGTCTTCGGAACAAAACGTCGCTAGAAATGTCGACGCCAAGGATCCCGATGCTTTTGCTGATGTTCAGGGACGTGTTCTGGAACTGTGGAGCCACAGCAAATGGGGTTTTCTTAGCGGTGAACGCGCAGGCTTGAATCTTAGTGGGGTTGAAATGGACTAGGTTTAGTCTGCCCCAATCGGAGACACTAGTTAGTGTACTCTCGATTTCAGACAACAGCCGTTCGCGGCTTTCCTCCACCTCGGAACGAGGGATATTAGCACGGCCCGTGTAATAAGCGTCCCCTGTACTGTCGTCTGCATAACAATGAACGCCGTCAATAGACAGCATATCATTGATATGCAGTAGGAACAGTGTTGGGGACAGCACAGAGCCTTGCGGGACGCCGGCATTTATGTCCATGCTGTCGGAGCAGCTACCGTCAACGACGGCTCTTATGCATCTGCTGGACAGAAAGCTGGCAACCCATTTGCATAATCCCTCGGGAAGCCCGTATGCTGGTAACTTCGTTAGAAGACCCCGGTTCTAGACCCGATCGAACGCCTTCGCCACATCTAGGCTTACTGCCAATGCCTCACCTTGACTCTCGATGGCGAGTGACCAACGGTGCGTGAGATACACAAGGAGGTCTCCAGCTGAGCGACTGTGGCGAAAGCCATATTGTCGGCCCCTACCTATTGTATACCTAACCCAGCGAGCTGTCATTGCCTTGCCACCCTTACGTGGACGAGTCGGCGAGCAAGCTCTCAACTGCATAAGCAAGCTCTGACGGATGATGGTTACCGGAAAAACATCAGAATTTATAATATAAGTTGTACTTTCATACGTCATATCAAGTAGAATCCCGCTGACTATGGTCCCAGGTTCCAGTAAGTTGGGTACATGCTGCATTATTTCTTCAGCCTCTTGTTGGTTATCTTCCAGTTCTGTTTGGACCTGCAAACATGATCCAACTCATAGGTTAGTTACTTGAAGTAGATATAGGTCATCAGTTATCTGGTTTCCATGGACAAGCTCTGCTTAGTTTAGAGTTAGATGACCGCGAAGATATAGTCTACTACATGTTGTTTTAGATTTTTTCTGTCAGTCTTTCTGTTTCTCACGTCTCACGATGTATTCCCTCACCCCTTGTACCCTAAGTATAAATAATAATAATAATTATGCCAGTGGCGCTGTGCTATTTCCTAATTTCATAGAGTACAACTAATGTCGTAAACGTTATTCTTATTCTTTGCCAAATGGTGTGAACCTCTGTTATTTGTCAAATTTTCTTTACTGCAAAAACTCAATTAACCACCAATGCATTCTATAAGAGTAACTCAATGTTATTTACTGCCTAACTTTATACCGAGTATACCTGTTTCATCAACTAGGTCAAGTCTCCCAATATCAACTAGTATTTTGATTTTGCTCAACATTCGGGAGAGACAACCGTTTTGACTCAAAATAATAGGTTATTTATTAACTAATGAGCTCACGTTGCAAAACACTGAAACTATAGCCAGACCATCCCTCTTGTTGAGGGCTTCCATGACTCTCAGGTCAGATCTAACGTGGACGAAGTGGATCTCCATTGGGTATCTGAAACAGGATTCATATTAAGGTATGACCCATCTAGACATTGAGTGTGTGGAGACTGTCCAAAACCTTAATACTATGTTACTATGCTATGCTATGTTTTTAATAGATTAGGATCAAGAGATGATAAAGGCGAAGATATCTCAGTGGTAGCGATGTCAAATGCCGTGACGAAAGTCCCGGGCTCGAATGCTACAATGAGCTTCAGCTTTCGATAAAGGAAAACATCGTGGACGAAACCATAGCACGGTGGACCATCTTCCTCTGCCAAACCTTTGAGTTAAAAAAGACAACTCCTGGTAACCTAAGGTACCAGGTGTTGTCTTTCTGATGAACAATGATTACATTCGTATAGATACGTACTTGTTACCGTTGATAGCGTGTTCCGAAAGCCAGTGGAAGTGGACCTGCTCTAATCTGTAGGGATACTTCAGAGGGCCACCCTTGAGGACTGGATGGATGGCCTCCTCACCTTCCGAGCTGAATTGCACTGGGAGTATAGGGGTGATGGGATAAAATAAGAAGTCATGGTCCTGACTGAATTACGATAAAGCATATTCTTATTGCCTGCAAACGTCTTTGTCCTCGGTTTTTCTGACGCACCACTCCCGTCGGACACAATGATATAAGTGGCATAATTAAAATTGTTATAATTTTGAATCTTATAAAGCTACAGAATTTAACCTTAAATAAAGACTTCAACGTTATACAAGAAAAGTCAGTAGCTTCTGTCCCGCCCACCGATCCAAAAGAAGAAGCCTGGAGTCTCACATTTATCGGCAACCAAACCTTCCAATCATCTGCATTCTTCAGCATGCAAAAATGTGCTTACGTTTAGCCATCGACTGACCCTAGAAGGAGTTATGACGAAGGGGATGTAGCACTCTTGCACATAAAAGGCCTATTCACCCTGACCTCACTTCTAGGTTATAGGTGTCGAACCTTGGCCATAGTATCACTTTCACAGATAATATAATACCTTTCGCAATCTATGCTTTAATAAGCTTTTGATATAATTACATACAATAGGTTTGTTTATTAGTTTTATAATTGTAATGCAACGAGGTAGATACTAGGTCGAATATCTAGGACAAATGTCATGTGCCCGGTAGTGATTAGTTTTTATGAGGGGTAACCTTCTGAAGGCTGATGTAGTATACTTATGCAAAGAATACCTCATATTACAAGTAGGTATGGTACTATATCTTCAACAGATGTCCCTAGATTATGATTAGTCCTTTCTAACTGCTGGATATACACCTCTTCCAGAGCGCGCTTCTCCTTTCAATTTATTGTAACAAGTATTCATCCCAGACCTGCCAATTTGTTGAGGTCGTCAGTTCACCAGGCAGAGGCCAAATTACGCTTGCCGAGACGCCCCGCAGCCCCGTCTCCACTCTAACACTAGTCTGCTCGGCTATCCGTTCTTCGACAGATGTGACCGGCCTATTGCCACATCAGCTATTTGTTGGCAAATTTTCATTTGTACAGAATGCAATGTCCACTATTTCGGCAACTAATTATGCTAAGCTGGAAGCTAATGTCAGAAACCCCTGATCTTGTAACTAGAGTACTTACATGTATGTCCATTATTTATGCCCGAAACTAGGACTTTTCTGTACCCATGGAACTTCAAAGGGCCATATTTGATGAAGTTCATGTCCAAATCCATGACGACGTTTGAAGTTCGGATGTCGATTGGCGATTGTCTTTTGCCACCTTCCTTGCAATGGTTTCCGGGCCAACTTGTCTCATCTGCTAATTAATTAAAATGAATTGAAGACTATTATTTGAAAGTAGAAGACTTAAGACTCGTCGACGACAGAAAATCAGCATTGCGAGGTCATTAATCAGCTCACTCAACATTAGACTGAGAAGTAGACCATTGTTTTCGCTGACTCATAGATTATATATATTTATGCACGAATTAATCATTAATCAGTTGACTTGTAGAACAGTTCCTGGCGTTATATTTTTTCATATTATGTAGGATGCGCGTTTATTCTACGAGCCAAGAGGTTAATTGCTTTCCATTCACATTTTTGTATACCTCTATATATGAATCATCATCAGCATATAATGTCCCACTGCTGAGTACAGGCCTCCTGTCACAAATGAGGGTGAAAGCATTCCCTTTCAGATACTCCACCACGCTCGCCCGCTGCGGAACGGTGGAGGTAGGGTAGTGGTCTGTGTAAATGGCTTTATTTGTATTAAGGTTTTAGGGTCGGCAACGCGCGCGTGATACCCCTGGTGTTGCAAGCGTTCATAGGCTACGGTAACCGCTTACCATCAGGCGGGCCGTATGCTTGTTTGCCACCTAAGTGGTATAAAAAAAAAAAAGGTGCCTTTAAACATAAACATTATTATTTGAAAGATGCTCTCTTTGTAATCAGGGGGCCAAGTCTGCTATTTCTGGCACGATCTCAATACAACTCCATTGTCATTAAGCCAATGTGCTTTGTCTACTTAATTCATAATGGTTTTCGACACCATTGGATTAGGACTACTCAGTTCAAGGCCGACTTCCGAACAGGTGGTAACTTCAGTAAATTTGACCTTTATATATGCCCTTCTGGGTCCCAAATTGAAACCAAAACTGTCTAATCCATGGTCATTGCTATGCTAAGGACGTATCAGCACACTTGGGCCCCTAGTAGTGATGACCTTAAGGCGATTAAACTCTTTCAAACTCTATCGATGCCTGTGTCTCCCACAGTCAACTGCTGCTCATCATCTCTTACTCACAGCACAGATATAAATCTAAATAGATAACGCAAGTCTCTCCATCCGTATGAAAACCAAGCGTGTCACTTTTTTTGTACCTACCATAATGTCACAAGATTGATTCAGCTAGGTTGGCATTCGATGTTTAACGTGAAAATGAAGCTATCCTATTTGTCAGCTGAACACAATCCTCGCTACACATGACATGTCTGGTGGACATGCAGCCTTATGCGAGTTCCCTGTCCGCGCGGAACAGTTTCAAAACAAGAGCATTGCTCTCGCGAAGTACATACTATCGCGTAATCTATTTAGATGCATATGACTCACAAATGATGTGATCATTTTGAGCTTTCTATTAAACACATTCATGTATTAACAAACAATAATCTTGTCTTACCGTCGTAACTCCAAATTGGTCCGTCGATTATGATCGCTGGTGATGCGATTTCTGTAAATAAGGTCAGTTCAATAAAACAGTTTTAAGCTGCGTACGAGCTTGGATCTATTCTTGAGGCATGACTTAAATTTATCCGCAGTTTATCAATCATAGTATAAATACCTCTCTATTGACATACGCTGTTCTTGCAAAAACTGTACTTGAGAGCCAGATCCCTTTTTAGGGTTCCGTAGCCAAATGGCAAAAAACGGATCTCTTATAGATTCGTCATGTATGTCTGTCTGTCTGTCCTTCCGTATGTCATACTAAGGTCCAGCAGCAGGTTAGCCTATAGCAAGGAGAGGGACATTAGGCACCTTTTCATCCCGGGAACGTGGGTGAAACCGCGGGAGAGAACTAGTAACTAAATTATAGCTGATAATGATCCCGGGTCCCGGGTTCGAATCTTACAACGAGCTTGAGCTTTCGGTGAAGGAAAATATCGTGAGAAAACCATAGCACGGTGGTAGGGTAGGTACTTTATAGTACCCATCTGGCTGATTACCACCCTGAAGTTGAAAATCTGTCGCCAAGTACCTATCGGAGTTTTCCGACAGCTGCACTTGAGAGCCAGTTCCTTCCAAGCTTTGTGCGCTTATCACCTTCGGCCACAATTTCACTGACCATGGTGAGATTGTGGTCAAACACAGGCCTCTACGTAGTTAAAAAAAGCCAAATAGACAAAAACACATACCAACCTAAATACACGATAATTATAAAAACACATCGCGACATTAACTCGGTAAATTTCAATATATATAGGTACATATAAAATCAATCTGTCCGTCTTCAATGGACGAGATTCGCGTAATGAAAGAATTCCCTCAAAATTATGATGCAAGATATAAAAAGGTTTTGTTTATAAAACACTCCGACTCACAATGATCATGTTGAAAATTATATTTCTTATTGAATTGTCAAGTATGAGATAATGGTGGTACGTATATATAAATAAACTATAACTTGAAGTCAACCAGTATCCTGATTCCTCAGTGTAAAGCAAAGAATATAACAATTGGTATAAAAAAAAAAACAATTTTACACAGACAGTCCGTGCCAGATCTAGGGGCACGGGAGTGCCCCCCACCAACTACCTACCATTTCTCGATGCGCTTCGTCGTTTTTTTGAACCCTCATAACTTGGCCGAGCCACATATTTTGACTAAGGTGTAGAGTTTGTGAGGTTAGGGCTTGTGTTGTAAGGGCATGTAGAGTTATAAGCTTGGCTCTACATGAGATCTGATAACTTTTTGACAGTGCGAGCGATATGTCTTGGCAACATTGTACATAAAAAAGTTTTTGGTGGGATAAGAATTACAGACTAGGGCGCTGCTTGCTGACAAAAGTCTAGTGGGCGGGGAGCATTATCCGCCAAAAACATTAGCTTGGTATCCAAACAGGTAACGCTGCCAGCCTGCTGAGAAAATGTGAAAATTGCATTGAATTATTACGCTTAGAAGCGAAGTATCGAACAAAAATCCTCGCGACACGTAAGCCACTTGACAACCAATGTATGCGTGAGTACCATATAATTACACTCGCTGACACGCACACAAGCGCACGAGTAATGTTGCAAGCTAAACGAAATTTTTCGGTAAAATTAACCTTCCGATTTCGCCTACTAGGAAATTGGAAGTAAGTATTCATAAAAATAATTAAATAGTTTAAAAAGTTCTGCGTCTTAGATAATTTATTATAGACACAGGCCTGTTATTTATTTATTACTAGTTGTTTCATAGTACTTATTTCGGGTATTTTAACATAATAAACCAAGATAATGTGCAGTGCAGTGCTATGAACGATCGTACAATTTGTAGCTTTTCTTGGTAATGATAGGTTTCAGATATGATAGGTTGTATAGAAAAAGAAGCTTAAGTAGTAATTAGGTATTAAATTTTCATTAACAAAATTGAAATTTTAAAAGCCTGTTAGTTGAATTTGTTTCCGGAACAACTGCCGCTTTGACAATATTTTCCTAGCTATATTCTCTTTTTTCTACCAGTCTGATTCGAAATTATTTCACTAATATGAAGCTACATTATCCCAAGTATTATAAACTACTTATCCCCAGAACGCAGGTGAAACCGCGGGGGACAGCTATTTGGTTATAATAGCTATAAGTAAAAGAAACAACTTATCGGACTCAATTACTTTATTAATAACAAATTCAGTATCAATTATTACGTAAAACAACGCAAATTCGCACAAAAAACAGCTGGCAACACTTTGCTCGAAATCTGAGTAAAGTATTTTTATTTTTGAATTTTGTTATTTTAGATGATTTACACAATAAAATTAGTGGCTTGCCTGTGAAATGTTACATCAGAATTCTTATCTTTCTTCCCTCATGAATTATGACCCAATTTTACTGCACAAACCGTCATATTTATTATTTTTCTCAGAGCTGCACTCACTAAAACGTCACTCAGTACACTGACAGCGCGGCGGTCATTTGGAGCCATTATGGCTCCAATTGAATGGATTGTTTTTCGCGCGTGTACTTTGCTTCTATGTGTAATAATTCAATGGAAAATTGTCTATATTTTATTGTAAGTAATGTTGTCTTGTTACTTTCGGTACCTTGGATCACAAATGCAAAGCGATGGTAATATTGACCGTGATATAAAGCAGAGAATCAGCTCAGGTTGGATGAAATGGCGACAGGTAACAGGAACAACATCTATAGGAAAATCTATAAGTCCGTGATAAGACCTGTCCTAATGTATGGTTCGGAATGCTGGGCAGTAAAGAGGACGGATGAAAGACGATTGCATGCAGCTGAGATGAGGATGTTGAGATGGATGTGTGGAGTGACAAGAATGGATAAGATAAGAAATGAGTACATAAGGGGAAGCCTGAAAGTAGCGCCAGTGACTGAAAAGTTGAGAGGGAACCGTTTATCATGGTATGACGGATAGAAGAGATGAATGGAAGAAGCGTACATATTGCGCCGACCCCAATTGATTGGGATCAGGGCAGGCAGATGATGATGATGATGAATGTTGTCTAAGACCAGCTGGGTAGTAAGATGTCGTCCCCTCCGCTGCCGGCTTTGATGAGACAGTCGACAACGCGCCTGTGATACCCCCGGTGTTGCTAGGGATAGGTTCCTTCGTTGCATCATAATCATCACCCTATAATGTTCCACTGCTGAGCACAGGCCTCCTTTAACAAATCAGGTTGAAAGGGAATGGGCAGACACTCCACCACGCGTGCCCACTGCGGATCGGTGGCGGTGGTAGGCTAGTGGTCAACCTACTTTTGAACTTTTAAGCCGCCTAGAAGGCCTCCAACTAGCTTAACGACTATCATAATTAAGTGATAACCGGGACCAACGGCTTTACGTGCCTTCCGAAGCACGGAAACGCTCGATTTGAAATACCACTACGCCGTCACCCATCCAGGTAGCGACCACGACGGTGGTAGCTTAGCTTGCCGATCGATTAAGAACGGCTAATCATGCTACACCACGAGTGCTTCTTCCTTGCAGCATACAAAATAAAATTTATAAATGGTTTGGAGGGTAATCTATACATATAAAATGCTTTGTCCTGAATGACTGACTGACAATCAACGCACAGCCTAAACCGCTGATCGTAGAGACCTGAAACTTGGTGGGTGTGTTCTTTCTATGACGTAGGCATCAGATAAGAAGGGATTTTCCGAAATTCTACCCCTAAGGGGGTGAAAAATGGGAGCAAAGTTTGTATGGGACAACGTGATTCCTTGGTCCGATCTACTTCAAATTTTGCATAAACATTCTTTAACATAATTGATGGAAGTGGTGTTTCATATTTTATTGAAACTCATCGCCAAACGGGGTTAAAAAGGGGTAGAAAGTTATTTTAGGGGTGATTTGCATCGAAGTTGATATTAATACTCCTTAGTGCTTTTGATTTAAATAAAAAAATTTTTTTTGACACATGTTTGAAATCTAAATCCGATTTTCACAGATTACAGAATAAGGCAGATAGAGCGAAAGGAATACGGGAGTGAGGCCAAAAAATCAAATACAAATTGAAAAACACATACCTGGTATTCGCTATTGAATTTGTATTTGCTTTGTTTAAACAACTTTATTTAACGAAAAACACACAGCAGCTTTTAAACATATCAAGTACAAATTCAAAAGCGAATACCAGGTATGTGTTTTTCAATTTGTACCTAATTGCTTTTTTTGGCCTCACTCCCGTGTTTCGCGCGCTCTATCTGCCTTTTGTTCTGGAAACTGAAATGCTCTTTAAAATTGGAATGTCAAATATAAAAGAATATTTAAATCGGATTAGAATTCGAAATTTGTTTGGAAGTTAATTTTCTCGGACTTTTTGGCGGGAACTTGCAGAGTGACGTTGCGTTTTCATTTTTATTTTCATTGATTCGTGTATTTTGAGTTTTATTGCATATTATCGGTGGTATTTTATCCAATAAAGATCAATCCATGTGCACCAGTGAAGTGAAATGAATTATGTGTATCGTGTCTTTTCAAAAGTCCGTGAAGAGTTTTAGTACATGACCACCACTGTAGTATAACATGACTTTTATGGACGGTGACTGACTGCATGAGGACTATGTGAAAGTGATTTATTGTGACTAGAACTTATATAATATAACTGGAAATTGGCAAAATACACACCCGCGTGACGCAAATGAAAAAAAAAAAGTTCATTTTCTCTATTTCATTAGAATATTTTGATTGTAGTTATTTAATTCCTTTCTCATTTGTTGTTATAATAATTAAATAAGATTCTTTGAGTTTGATTTTTTAGTGTATGTATAATATAGGTTTTTAGTTTTAATTGTAAAAATATCTGTGTTTGATTTGTTGTGTCTAATAATCAGTGGCATGCATTAGTTTTCGAAGGAGAAAATTCAAACCGTACGCGGGTGAAACCGCGGGGGTCTGCTAGTCTATACATATAAAATGCTTTGTCCTAAATGACTGACTGACAATCAACGCACAGCCTAAACCGCTGATCGTAGATACCTGAAACTTCGAGGGTGTGTTCTTTGTATGACGTAGGCATCAGATAAGAACGGATTTTCCGAAATTCTACCCCTAAGGGGGTGAAAAATGGGGGCAAAGTTTGTATGGGACAACGTGATTCCTTGGTCCGATCTACTTCAAATTTTGCATAAACATTCTTTAACATAATTGATGGAAGTGGTGTTTCATATTTTATTGAAACTCATCGCCAAACGGGTTTAAAAAGGGGTAGAAAGTTATTTTAGGGGTGATTTGCATCGAAGTTGATATCAATACTCCTTAGTGCTTTTGATTTAAATAACATTTTTTATTTTGACACATGTTTGAAATCTAAATCCGATTTTCACAGATTACAGCATAAGGCAGATAGAGCGAAAGGAATACGGGAGTGAGGCCAAAAAATCAAATACAAATTGAAAAACACATACCTGGTATTCGCTATTGAATTTTTATTTGCTTTGTTTAAACAACTTTATTTAACGAAAAACACTTTCTTTTTAATAAACTAGCACACAGCAGCTTTTAAACATATCAAATACAAATTCAAAAGCGAATACCAGGTATGTGTTTTTCAATTTGTACCTAATTGGTTTTTTTGGCCTCACTCCCGTGTTTCGCGCCCTCTATCTGCCTTTTGTTCTGGAAACTGAAATGCTCTTTAAAATTGGAATGTCAAATATAAAAGAATATTTAAATCGGATTGGAATTCGAAAGTTTGGAAGTTAATTTTCTCGGACTTTTTGGCGGGAACTTGCAGAGTGACGTTGCGTTTTCATTTTTATTTTAATTAATTCCTGTATTTTGAGTTTTATTCCATATTATCGGTGGTATTTTATCCAATAAAGATCAATCCATGTGCACCAGTGAAGTGAAATGAAATGAATTATGTGTATCGTGTCTTTTCAAAAGTCCGTGAAGAGTTTAGTACATGACCACCACTGTAGGTATAACATGACTTTTATGGACGGTGACTGACTGCATGAGTTGAGGACTATGTGAAAGTGATTTATTGTGACTAGAACTTATATAATATAACTGGAAATTGGCAAAATACCTACACACCCGTGTAACGCCAAAAAAAAAAGTACATTTTCTCTATTTCATTAGAATATTTTGATTGTAGTTAATTTAATTTCTTTCTCATTTGTTTTTATAATAATTAAATAAGATTCTTTGAGTTTGATTTTTTAGTGTAGGTATAATATAGGTTTTTAGTTTTAATTGTAAAAATATCTGTGTTTGATTTGCTGTGTCTAATAATCAGTGGCGTGCATTAGTTTTCGAAGGAGAAAATTCAAACCGTACGCGGGTGAAACCGCGGGGGTCTGCTAGTAATAATATAACTATCTAATAGATAATGTGCTAAAACGAAGATGCATCAGAGTGTTGGAGCGTGCTATATCTGGATGCAGTTAACGAGATAATGGGCGATATCACGGCCCCTCACAGCTTCATTGCATGTAATCTCTCCAGGAAATCTATACCGGCGGTTAGAGCTTAGCTAGTTATAGGTACTATTACGTAACAGACTTGTGAACCTGTGCGTTACATGAGACGATTTGGTTTGGATTATATTCTTTTGACCTAGTCTTTCGGTGCTATATGATATATGAGCAACCTCAGTGGATTTCACAGGTTGACCCCGTCTTCACTAATATTATAAGGATGACTTGCGGTTAACCTGATAACCCGATGGTTCGTCTAACACAGCTTTTGACGCAATTGGGTAAAAATTACGTAAGGGTTAAATGGGTACAATTTTAACCCAGGTGCTTGCAATTGGGCCTTAACAGGTAAAGTTTGTTAGTTTTTACGTAGGAAGTAATCGGGGAATGCTTTTCATCCCAGAAATGGGGGTGAAATCGCGGGGTAAGCTATTTCCAAATATAAAATTAATGACCGAAATGTCAAGTTAATTTAATTTCGTCAAATCGACCGACCGTATATCGTACCTTTAAACGAGCAATTATTGTATAATCTGCATCTGGGAAACGGCTCGGAAATTTTCATGAAATTTAGTTTCGGGGGCGATAAATCGATCTAGCTAGGTTAAATTTTTAGAAATCGTCGTTTTATCTTTATTTTCAGGCAATGAATAACTGCTATAATATCATAAGAATACGAAGGTAAATTTCGCCACCCTCTACAAGGTTATAAGAGCTCAGGTGTTCCCGAAACCAGAAGACTCCGGTTCGAGTCCAGATGATTGTTTTTCCCTTCCCAAAAAAAAACATCCAGGTCATCTACTTTTAAATTATAATATTTTTATGATGTTCAAGACATTACGTACTACGTCGATATGATAATAAATGCACTACAAAATTAGGTTTATGTTTTATGGCACGTTTTAATATTTTATTGCTGGTATTTAGGTTGTATTATTTACGACCGTATATGCGAATGAGTGACAAAGTATTAAACATAATTTATCTACTATATAAAAATAAGTCGGGTTTTCCTTCCTGACGCTATAACTCCAGAACGCACGAACCGATTTCCACGGTTTTGCATTCGTTGGAAAGGTCTCGGGCCCCGTGAGGTTTAAAGCAATGAAAGTAGGGTAGGGTAGGGTAGGGTAGGTTAGGGTAGCACCATAGAGTAGGGTAGCACCACGCGAACGAAGTCGCGCCGGGCAGCTAGTTGTCTATGAAATTGATGATATGAAAAGTTATTCCCCTTGGAAATATTTAAAATTTGCATAAATTCCCAAGCCTGATGAAAATGTACGCTTCTTTATTTTATTATCTATATCTATGGCACAGTACCATTATATGAGGTCCTAATAAATTAGTGAATTTCCTCTTGAGAGATGAATCTGTAGGTCATTAGTAAAAATAATATTAGAAAAATAATCGATGGGAAAAAATCAAAATTCTGAAAAGTAGGTATTAATTTAACCATTTATCTATTTTTTTCCCACTTTTTCTAATTACAGAGATTAACAGATTATTTTTCTAATATTATTTTTCTAATTCATCCCTCAAGAGGAAATTCACTAATTAATTAGGACCTATTAAAATAGTACCATTCCTATGATAATTGTTCGCTGATCTGAAATATCCGCTAAGAAACAGGGAATTTCAAAAAACAACTTTCTGGAAGTTTTCCGTGCCGTAACTGTTGTGGACCATTTGAACGTACATATGTGTACATATCATGAAATGGTAATATTCTTTCTCTCTCTTCTCTCTCTATCTTCTTGTGTATAATTTGTATTTTGAATTATTATTCCATCTTAGAAAACCTACGGTATGAATCAATCGAAAGGATTTAAAAATAATGGAACAGAGAGCGAGCTACAATGCATTAAAAAAACATCTGAAAAAGTAAACGAAAAAAAAACCTGTGAAGTAATTGTTATTAAGTAATATGTATAAAACAAATCTATAAGTAATATTATGTAAATTCAACAAAGTAAATAGTTATCTACAATCTGAAAAATTTACGTATAAATGTGTTCGTTTATATTTACCGTACGATAAATTAATGATAAAAATAACATTTGCATAACACACGGCACTTGCTATGCGCGGCGGTTACTCAACAATTACATTTTGTTTCATATTACACAACTCATTAATAACTTGCTACTAAAGCACTTCTATTGAAAGAAGATCCATCTATCTATCTATAAATAGACTCTTAATGACCTATTTATTTAGCAACGCACAGGCATAGCCTAAATTGCTGGGATTTGCACTAACTTATTGATACTTGTGTTGCCCTCTGACAACGATAAAAAAAATCTATAAATCTATTATATTTTTTTCTATTTCTAATGATATATGTTTTATCCTCTTCCGTTTACTTGAATGTACTGGCTCTCCGCCTCACGCCTATGTCTATGTCTATGCCTATGCTTACGATAAGGAACCTATGTACACAATTTCGAATCCTAACCCGAGCAGTTTACGCTGTGCGTTGATAAATCAGTCCGTCAATCAGGACAAGTCTTTTTATATTCGTAGAAGTTTTTTTATACAACTTATCAATCAGCTGAATGCTTGTATCGTACATTTCCTATAGTAGGCATTGTCCTTTAGCACAAAGTTAAAACGCGTTACGCATATAATTGTAATTAGGTATCATTCATTGTCACATTAGCTGACATTGTGATAATTATCAACGCTTATTTCGGTAATTATTAAAACAATACTCAAGTTGGTACTTCTAGTTACTTCCTAAAATAAAATGTTTGGTGGCAACCAAAGAGGATGTTTGCCTTAATCCAAGCATGTAGCCTTCTTTCCAGGCTTAGTATGTTGGCAACAGAATGGCAATACCTCTACACATTAAACTGGTCATTGAAATCCCATTATCTGGAGTTTTATAACATTTACACTCTCTCATGAAATTAACTCAACTTTTCACATCCATCGTTCACACCTTTTTTCAAGACCTATGATAGGTTTCGTGAACGATGGGTGTGACAAGTTTTTGTACAGATATTTATTTTAGGAAGTAACTAAAAGTACCAACTTCACACACGTTATACTCTCTTGAGAAAACCACGGGGAGCTCATTCCACAACTATAATAATAAAGGATGAATTAATAAAAGATGTATTTAATTTATAATAACTTTACTAAGCGCAATGGACTTATAATCAACTGTACAATTTCAATAAACAACTACAAATGAATCACATTATCGTAAACAATTCATTAACACATTTGCTTTTCACAGCCAGCCAACCACAAATAAATTAAAAATAATAATAGTTTTGTTATGAATAGTTAAAGCATGAAATATAAAAAATTAATTAAATAGTAATGAACTATGTTCCTACCATTAAGTTCCTACATACTCGTTCTAATTTCAAACATATAACAATGTGACCAAAGAATTTAAAACGTCCAGAAGGATAGTCGCCTCTATGGGAACATGAAATAAACAAGCCAGAATTGACAATATTTGACAGCCGTGCGCAGTACGAACTGAGAGCGATTTGCTCAGGGAGCCCCTCAAGCGGAGTGAAATTAAATGTCATGCTTTAGTAAGGCGGATTATCCATCTGGGTAGAGGCACGATGCCCTATGAAAATCTTTGAATGTGACATAACCTAAAATTATTGTATGTCAAAAAAAAGGAATTTTTTTTCAACAAACACAAAAAGGAAAATACAATTATCTAATGGTGCGTCCATGCTTGGCGAACCGAGCACGAGCCGAGCCACCAACGACCACACTGCTCGGCTCGTGCTCGATTCGCGTAGCATGGACGCACCATAAGAGAACGCTTTACGCGTACTTGGGGTAAATTGGCTAAAATTTTAACCCAGGTTGACGCAAGTGGGCCTCATAGCAATAGAATTAGGCCACAATTGGGCCCTATATCATATCCGGCTATTTATCACCTATCAGACATATATTGCTAGTCATGGATTAGCAGTCTAGCTAAAGAAAGGCAAAGCCGACTGAGACTGTTGATATTATGATTTATTAATCACTATTAGTAATAAGCACCTAATAACTGATAAGATTAATGGAAAAAAATGGTACATACAGGATTTGTCCGTATTTACATTTGCGTATGACATTTTGGAAATAAGTTTTCAAAACACATTCTGAGGTTTCGTAATGACTGTTGTTTCGGTAAATTCGCATTTAACGTGTTATACCATAAAAAATAAATACACGATCTGTAGAAACTTCGAGGCTGCCCGGTCTGTAAGGTTCCCAGCAGGCTGGCAGCGGTTCCTCTTTGGATGGCCAAGCTAACGCCTTACCTCTGTGAGTTTTGTCGATAAAGTACGAGTAAACCATAAACATTTTTGTACTCTAAACGTTCGACCAAACTAATAAATAATTTACCTATTTTTTCTTTTCGAATAATTTTTGTGACGTCAGTGATGAAAACTCTGTGAGTAAACTTAACCTTACAAGTTCAAACGCTACGTCATATCTTTTATCTACTTTTTATAATAAGTAGTAATCGTGTCCATTATCGGCCATTATTATTTGAGATTATATTAGAAAGATATAGGTAAATAATTCGCGTATAATTAAAAGCGAGCAATTATTATCTGTACAGAATTATTATTATTTTATATTACACTTAGAAGTGGGATATGTAGGTGGCTAAAACCTCAGAGCATAGAAATAAATATACCTAGAAAGAACGCCATACTACACGAATATATAAAACAGGCCAACTTTTATAGGCTGCTGCGCGTAACAGCTACGTTTTACGCTCCCTCTGCGTCATTCTGCTTGTCATAGTGACGTTCATAATGATAGCAGTTGTTGAAATACACCAAAATATTAAACATTATTTCGCAATTTTATTTACTTTTATTTGATTTAGCCCCTAACAGTTAGGGGCTATTTTTTTCGACGCGTGCACAGCTTTTAAACTCAATCAAAGCCTCAGAGTATATAAATACTACGTCTAAAACATAAATAAAGATGTAATACTTAGTGCTTGAAGCACAGTCTGGTTTTTCATAACATACAGAGCTCACGCGAAAACTTTAATACCAATTTGTTAATTTAATATATTTGTGTCAATTTATTTAAGAATTCCTACGTGATTTTATATTAAAAGAATTTATGCAAGATTTTTTGATGTTAATATGTATGCTAGTAATGTGTTGAATAGTGGTTGAATATCACGTTTTGATCTACTTATTTACATATTTTTGGTATTATAAGATAATTTATGACATAATTACTTTTTCAATGCCACCAATTATTTACTCAAATGTACATACGAAAACTTATCTACTGTTTTATTATAATTTGTATTGCATTTCCTGCGCAAAAGAAAATTAACCCATATAACAAAGGTTATAGAGATCGTTTTTGCGATAAAATGAAACGTTAAATGCCGTAATGTATTTAATTCATTGTACTTTCTTTTTATATAATTAAATATTTGACAATTTGTCACTGTTTGGTTCCTTACCCAAAAGACAAAATGGACCCCTGTTGCTGTAACTTTGCTGTCTATCTATCGGTGTGTCTCTAGCTCGTAGACAGAATAAGTTACAGACCAACAATTTGGATATTATTAAAGACGCTGGGTCTCTGTGTCCACATTCCAACTATGCGTTCACTGAAGCCTCATACAATCAATTAATCTACATATATTTGCATGATTCAAACGATTATAGATTAGTTATATAACTAAGTTTATCTAAAAATAACTTACGACTAGACATAAATCGGTGATAAACGTCCATAAATAATTTACCTTTTATCCATTTTCAGAAATGATTATTTTGACAGATTAATATCTGGTTCGATCCGGCTATTGATTTATTGTTTTCGATAGAAATAATGCTTTTTAATCATTACTTTATCTGGAGGTGGGAAAGCGGTTCTTTGTGCCAATTTTATCTTGCACATTAGCTGTGTAATTTGAAGTAAGACTTCCTTTAAATTAACAGATAACATCTATACATTTTTTAAATCAGTACTAGGAATTAAAATGGCGAACGTTATAATTTATGTCATGATATGATAATGTGTCACATCAAAACAATGAACTGCATCTAGAATTCCTAATAGTTCTTTAAATCTACAAGACACACCATACTTTAAAACCGACAACCTAAGATCGTCTGACTTCGCGCAGGAATGTGAGGAGACCCGACCCCAAATAACGGGACCATGGATAGCAGGAAGAAGAAGAAGAAGACACCATACGTTAAAAGTTCATTATAAGGGAACAATACGTAGTGTTCCTATATTCACATCACTATACTCTTTATCCTTGACCTCATCATCACTTTTACCTTGACTTGACTATAAGAGTTGAATCATCACTACAATTTTCTAGGATTTTGTTAACATAGAAAATGAGCGATTTCATTTCACACCTATTCACACACAGCTTCCAATTTTCACATTATCTTCCTATATCCAAGATGTTCCCTTAGCTCCTCTTAGCACATTCCTGAAGACTGTCTCCAAAGAACTTCCTCTTTATATTGATGATGAAGCAGATACCCTTGCTGACTCCAGAGCCAAGGGTTGAAGATAAACAGCTGAAGAGTCCGGCCAACGTGCCTAAGACACTGGGCACCATGATTGAGGAGCACGATGCTAATGAGCGGTAGACTATACGGTTGGCTGGTTGCAAGCTACGGTAGTTGTCGATCCCGCCAATGTTCACTTTGCTGAACTGTCTGTACTGTTGAAGAAAGGGCGGGTTAATTTTGTTCTTGACATGATCATGTATAATCGGATGAAAATGTGGTAAAATCTGACGATATTTGGCGAAGGTTAGGGTCAGCCCTGTGAATTATCTACAAAAAGCAACCAAACCAAAAGGTTCCGTACCTCCATAGACTGAGCTCCACATTAAATAATTTAACCTGTTATAATGTTCATTGCATTCAACAAATGATGAAAGACTTAGCCCATTTTCAAGAAACAAAAAAGTTTATGTAAAAAAGACATTTTTGGGTGGCCTCCATATTTGATTGTCATCTCTAACTCAAGTGTAGACGGTACTTACTTGGATGTCAGAAATGGGTAATGGTTTGTCCATGACGATCCACGTGACTGCCTCCTGGCACATGGGCGTGGTGAGTGAGCCGTAGTACGTGTAGTAAGACTGCGGTTGAGGACTGAGAAGACGGCTAAAGGAATTAAAGATTTAGCTATAATATCACCTTATATCGTCAGCCTTCAGACGCTTTATTGGGCTCTGCTATATCGTTAAGTCTTTCGCTTTCCTCATCCTAAGTTTCTAAATCTTGATGTTTAAATTAATAAATATCCTGAGAAATTTCCTTTACACGTTCGTCTATCCTACACTCAACTGCGTTAGTACTATTCCTTATTGTGTGGCCAAGCAGAGCCGGTACTATGGTAACCAGATAATTTACTACATGCGGATGTACATCAGCTACGCTTATCTCAAGATACAAATTCTACTCAACCGTATCTAAAACTACCTGTTATTGTATGAGTTTTTGTTCACTGGAGAAGGCTTGTCGAAGGACTCTAAATTACTATGAGTAAGAAAACTATCGGTCTAAAGCAAATTTACAAAAGTGAAAATTTCTGATGTGATTGTCACAGTTAAATTCGTGAATCTGCTTTATGCGCAAGCTCTTGTTGTGAATATGAATTATATGTACAATTACTTACGTGAGATCAATGCTGACGAAGTCAGAATCATCGGCCTCGTTGATCAGATTCGGAACCTTCGGCATTATTTCTTTCAATGCGAATTCACTATTATCATCATCGCCGCGTACCTTTACAATATATAATTATATGTTTATACTTCAGACATTTACTTTCACTTTGCCAAATTAAGATATCTCTCAAAAGCTAGACTTATATTCATGGTTGGATCAAAAATGAAAAGAGACAATGCAATTTTCATAATTTTTTGTCGACAGACAAAGTTTTCTAGGAGGCTACAAAATTTCCTGTCTTATTTCTTACCTGACACAATACTCCAATTACTGCCAAACCATCAGGCCTTAGAACTGCCTCATCCACTGTTAGACCTGTCTTGATATGTACCATGTGGATCTCCAGAGGATATCTGTAAAGAGTATCATCATTTAAAGTTTTCCTATTATTATGGTTTAAAATTCGATTCAATATCGAGCAGTCCATATCGGGGAAAGGCCAATAGATTTATAGACTGACTATCAAATCAATGTGAATCCGATCGGGCGGAGAGGAACATACAAAGGATGGACATGGGAATGTTTATATTATAACTAAACTAGAAAAGTGAATAGACTTATAAAACTAAGATAAGAAGTGTTAGATATGAATCTTGTCAAAGATCGTTGTCCGAGAGGAGGCATTTTGCCTAAATCGTTGTTCAAATTAATTGACCAAATATTATGACACTTGATTAGCCAAGTCTGTGGTAGCCGGTTGCTGTTATACAGTGTTTGCTATGAGATAAACTGTTTACTGTAGAATTATATGACATGAATGAAAAGTTGACTGTATTATCATTTTACTTAGTTAATCAAGGCAAATAAATTTTTGGGTTTATTCCATGCTCGTGCCGTGAAAGCGACACAGAGAGACAAAAAGGAGCCTGAAAGCACAAGAGACTAGTGGTAACGCACCGAGGCTGCAGATTCGACTAGACCATACTGAGTGTGAAACATTGTAATTTCACCACAAACTATTTGGCGAAGGAAAACATCGTAAGGATCATCCATGCTCACACGAGTCAGATTCAAAAGTATGCGAAATCCTTCCCAAATGTCTATACGTGTTTGACTATTAGACGAAGATTGAGTTGATGACGAATCACAAAACTTGAATTTTCAATTCGATTTATCGAAGGGAGAAAACTTGAACTGTCGCAACATTATGACATAATGTACTTACTTCATGCCGTCGATGGCGTGTTCCGATAGCCAGTGTAGATGGAATTGCAGGAAGGTGTAGTTCCCACGTAGAGGACCGCCAGATAATACTGGCGCTGGACTGTCTGGGTCACTTGTCCATTTCACTGTCATACATATAATAATGTCAATGATTGAAATGAATAAGGCTATAAGGTTGTCTGAATTTTAAGATAGTTTTAAGAGTAAGGAAAGGCCACCGCTCTAAAAAACTGATACCGTGGATAAATAGGTATAGAGAGATTAATTTTGTGGTTTTCACTCGTCTAACTGAATCTCACCTATTGATGAGCAAATAAAGAAGAGAACTGGCTCTCGTGTTTATTTTCTTTTGACATAAAATTCCCCACTAAACCTTTAAGACAGGAAGAGAAAGACGAGAGAAAACAGAGTAAATAGCTGTCTTTACTATTGTACTCGGAGTTATTATGGTATTCCACCCATACACAGATACTCACACGTGTGTCCGTTGTTCCTAGCTGATACCCTCACGTGTGTATAGCCTCGGAATTCGAGAGGTCCTCTCAAATGGGCGCCATGTTTGTCAAGCACAGCAGAACTGGTCATGATGTTGATCGGAGACTGTTGTTCACCCGTTGTGCATACTCCAGGCCATTGAGTTTCATCTAAATAAAATAATCTGATTATTATCAAGTAGTTTATAATTTTTTAGTATGATGGTGCAGTGCTAGGCGGTTTGTTCTGGAAATCTTTGAAGTCCACGCTCCGCAGAAGATATTTCTGGGTTGACGTTATGAGTGATAAGCAATACAGTGGTGGTGGCACTGATTAGCATCATTAGATACTCGTTTGTAAAAAACTGAATTGATAATTTAGACTTTTACTTACAATTATATGACCAATCTGCTTGATGGCTTAGACCTGAAACAATAAGTCATTATTAAAATTATAGTCTTATAGTGTCAAGTTACGTGAATGTTGTGGTAAGGGAGCTTTCGGTGAATGCAATCATCGTAAGGAAAACGGAAGCAAGCTGGTTGCTATTGATAATCGTTGGCCAAGCACCTACTAGGGTGTTTTGGGAGCTGCACTTGAGAGCCAGAAGCTTCGATGAAGCTTCTACAATATGGCCATGACAAATTCAAACCTCGATATAAAAAAAAAAACTACAGCATTATTTAATACAAAGGTTTTGTAATATAGTTCGTAAAAAAATATTGCAATAATTCAATTTTAGACTATTTAAAAATATTCAGCGAAGTCAGCGAAAGCACGAACGTGCTACCGCATATTATTTCGTTGACTTCAAAACTGTGTCAGATTCCTACGTCGTTATGTCATACTTTTTTGTTTACTTTGAAGCCGATTAAATGTTTCAGTAAAAAATATTTTTGATTTAAAATTTGGAGACCTAAGTAGCAGATTAAATTCGGGTACAGTAAGACATTTAATATTCCTAGTCCTAAGGGAGGACCCAACCTTATTATACATTAAAATCCTTTAAGAAGTCCTCCAAACAAAGTTTAGACATAAAGCCCTTCATTAATATTTATTGACAGAATTACGATACAATGACGCGGGATTTTTAAATAAAATTATCTTTGGTACTGTTGTAGCGTGTCGAATATAATAAATAATAGAGTCAGAAGTCAAAGCCATTTATTGAATTTAGGCCCTAGTAGGGCGCTTATGAAGGTCAAAGCTACTGGAAGTTACCACCAGGGGCCCAAGTCTGCTATTTCAATTGTGGTCCAATGAACTTTCAGTGGTGTCAACTTGTGACATTTTACAGTTTTGATACTAAGAGAATAGTGTCATTATGGCACAATTTTGACACCACTGAAAGATCATTGGAACACAATTGAAATAGCAGACTTGGGTCCCAGTTCGTAAGTCGGCCTTCAACTGAGAAGAACAGGCAAGAAACTCAGCAATGTTCTCAAAGGTTTAATGTGTGCACAGAGAGTGGTTACTATGCATATTGTCACTATTTACTCCGGAAACGGATCTCCAAGTATATTTCCACAATTTTTTGAGCAACGATCTTTTTATCTCAAAAATTATTTATTGAAGATAACGTCTGTGTTTATGTATAGAATACTAAAATACTTTTACTATGCACTGGTTAAGGTGAAAATATATTTTGTATATTATTTATGGCAGACGCGTCATTTCATGTTTTATAACTGTGTAGTTTTTCTTTAAAATAATTTTAATTAATTGCCTGATATTAGGCATTAATAATAGTAATAACGATAACAATTTATTCCGTATATCCACTTCCTACCACCACATATAAATATTATTCTAAATTGCATCGATAAAGCCACGAAATGTTCATACGAATAATTTCCGCTACCCAGAGCACTTACTAACCTACTTACATTTTAGTAGGCCTTTATTAATTAATTAGTTATCATGTACTAAATGCAAAGAACATATTAGATTCCACATTTTGTTGAAGGTCAGAATAAATTATAATAAAGGATGAAGTACCTACTTAATAATTAGAAATAGAAATTCGAGAATAGATACCGATCTTCCATCATTACCATACTAGATTCTCGAGCATCCGGAATAGATCTTCGGAGCATTAAAATGTAAACTAGCTTTTAATTCCGCGATTTTATGGGTAATTTTTGAATATCACAAAATTACGTACCTACATATAAAAATGTTTTATTTGCTTTTGTTTTTTTTTTTTTTTTTTTTTTTTTGTTTTGCTTTTATCTTTGTGATTGTCACTTCTTAGTCCTTAAGTTATCTATAAGAAATTAGTTTTAATTTGGTTTGAATGGAGACCTATTATTGTCAGTATTTTTATGTTTATAGTTTTAAATATTTTATTAAAATAAAGCTGTTGGTCTCAATAAAAAAAAAAAAAAATTCTTTCTCAACCCTAAATTATTTTGCAGACGGCCGAGAAGTCGATGAAAATCATAACATCCTAACTAATATTATAAGTGCGAAAGTTATTTGATTAGGTTATTTGTTTATTACGCCTTCACGCCTTAACTACTCAACAGATCACGATGAAATTTGGCATGCAGATAACCTATAGTATGGAGAGGGACATAGGCTTTTTATCCCGGGAACGCGGGTGAAACCGCGGGGAACAGCTAGTATAAAAATATATGATGAAGCATGCAATTCTATGATATTACCTACGCCTACAAAAAATGTTATTAAAGTCAGCGAGTCCAAATAAAATGCACTGAAATCAGATGTTGGACGTTTGCATCAGCGTAAAAACGGACCGACTTGCAGTTTAAAACGGATGCAAATCGGTGTCATATTTGTACCTGACTTATAATAAAAAAAACTGTTTATACAAAAATTAAACACCTAGGCGCACCTGGATACCAGCTTGATCCTTTAGACTCGGTTCAACGACGTGCCATAAGAATTGTCGACGATCCCGAGCTCACAAGCGGTTTAGAGCCCCCCACTCTGAGGAGAGACTTTGCCTCCTTATGCGTGTTCTACCGCTTGTACAACGGACGGTGTTCTGAAGAATTGTTTAAGATGATGCCCACGGCTACTTTCTACCATCGCAACTCTCGCCATCGACGGGGAGTCCATCCTCACATATTGAAACCTGAATTGTTTCGTACTGTGCGGGCTCAAAGGAGCTTCCTTCCGCGGACGCTCAGACTGTGGAATGAGCTCCCCGCCGTGGTTTTCCCAATGGAGTACAGCATGGGGTTCTTCAAAAGGGGTGTGAAGAGATTTCTGCAGGGTCGGCAACGCGCGCGTGATACCCCTGGTGTTGCAAGCGTCCATAGGCTACGGTAACCGCTTACCATCAGGCGGGCCGTATGCTTGTTTGCCACCTAAGTGGTATAAAAAAAAAAAAAAAAAACTTTAATCATCTGAAGTCAGATTGACAAACAAAGTCAGAAACTGAATTCCTGCAGATTTATGGCAGTTTAATTTCGATAACTCTCAAGATTTGTCACTGTCCAAGGATATGCATGTATCATTGATAAATTAGCAACAATATTGAATAACATGCTTCAATCTGTAATACAAAACAGTTTAAACCATGAGAAATCCGATGAGCCGTTTCCGGTAATCGGTGAACAGATACAAAAAAATATACAGACGAATTAAGAACCTCCTTTATTTTGAAGTCAGCTAAAAACCTTTTTAAGTTCCACATTGAATGTTACAAAAATTTAAATAACGTATAACACCAATTCTGGAAATTTAAACAGTTTCATGTTTAATATTTTTTTAATTCAATAAAAGTTTCATCAATAATTATTAAGTTCATCGGCAAAATTGATAAGCCTTTATATCTTTGCTCGCACCTGTTTCGATGCGCTTGACCATTAAATATGTATAACGTACTAGCCAACTCGTATAGAAAATTTGAGCTTAATCGACTTCAAACCTAAAAGGTGACTTGAACCGGCTTTCCGAAAGAATCTAAGGTTTTCCAGGGTAATGGACATAGGGTGGATGCGACAATACATGTAACCTCGTAAAGTACTCATTTTTTTTTTTTATACCACTTAGGTGTCAAACAAGCATACGGCCCGTCTGATGGTAAGCGGTTACCGTAGCCTATGGACGCTTGCAATTATGGGCCAACGTCAAAACCGCAAGAAAGTACAGCTTTTCATACACAAGGTCTATTTCTAACACAAGTTTAATCTTAGCTTGGGTGCCAGGAGTTTCAACTTATCTGTGACTTCAATTGTACAAAACCACTATTGTATAATATTTGTATGAGCCAAAAAAAATTGTAATGCTTAGTTTTTGTAAATTGTAAAACTGCAAATAAAGAATTTTTATTATTATTTTATTATTATTCTCCTCGGCTAAAATGCATGAAAAGCTGTTTTTTTTGCGATTTTGAAGTTGCTCCCATTGTAAAATTCGTTCGTACTTATGAGTACTTTACATGGTTTCATTTATTGTCGGATCCACTCTGTATATCTTTGTACAAAAACCATTTAGCAACATACACACAACCTTTGCATTTACAATATTCATAGGCTGGGCTGTCTGTCTTGCCCCTGCACTGATTTATTGAAATAAAAATCGATGAATAAAAACGTCAGAATGTTCATTGATCCATCAAGACTTGAGTTCTGGACTGTGACTGTACTCCATATGGCCTCATGGTGAAGACGGTTAGTAGGAAAACGAAGTAAAATGGCGAAAAATGATCAAAGCCTAAACAGATTTCAAAAAGATTTTAAAAGTAAGTCTTTCGTACCTAAGACACTTTATTGAGAAGACATCCCATCTGCTACGAAAGGTCTACGAAGTCTACGACTTTACGTTATGGCGAATAAATAAAATAATAGGCCAAGGGTAAGGTAAATGGGCCGTATTAAGGGCTATTTCGATAGGTTATTTAGATCTATGATATGTTAATGTTATGAACTTAATATTTAGTTAATGTTATTTTTGAAGTTTGTAAGAGTAAATAATACACTACAAGAATACGTACAATACACATAACTGTTTTATAAAGTTAAATATTACTTTCAAGTGTATATAATAATAAACATATTAAAAAAAATGAGCATGGATGACCATTGATGAATCAAGTATTTAGTTTCAAAATCAATACGAGTTCGGTGTTGGTCCCAGAATAAAAGTTGAACTGTCATACCTTTCATACGTTTTGCAGTTATTATTAATTATTATGTAAACTGTTTACTTATATAAATCTGAGGAATAAATATTTACGATGATATAATTCGTTAGTCGTAAAAAAAGAATAATAAAGAAAAAAAAAAGATGATTATTCTGAGAAATTGACCGTAAATATTTAGGTTCTATTGAATAAAATATGTTAGATGAATCAAAAAGATATGTTTTCAGAACCATAACTAATTAAATAACTAAACCGACAATATGCACTATATAATTGAATAATTATGAATATGAATAATTTCTTTATGAATGAAACATATGCTAATATCTAAACACTCACCCAAAACACTGGCCAAAAAAATCACAACAAACGCAATCATATTTAAAATACAAATGTTCGTTTACACAGCAAAACAATATATTAGAGTTAATTTAGCATAAACATTTATGTTATAATTAATTATAATATCTACACCGGTGCGCAAGCATGCGGTTACTGATATATAACACGTATATGACCCGGTTTTTATAAATATTTTTATTTTTTATTTATTTTTTTATCTGTCCCATGCACCGCCCAACGAATTGTTCAGCCTACTAACAACGGCTGATACACGTTGTTAAAATGATAATAGGTAGGTTGTGACATACAGACGGATAGGACTGACAACAAAAATACGATACAATTCAATGGCACACCCTAGGCACTGCATACAAACGTAATAATTTATTTATCTACGCTTGGAATCGCATACACATTTGGCGAGTGGTGAGGCCATTATTTTATGGGCCTTGCAATACTATCAGGAGTACTGCCACGCCATTATGTTGTGAGCGAAACAGTGGGCACCGATACATTCATGACGGGTATAAGTATATCTTCTTTACGAAGTACCTACTTAGTATATTATTTGAATAAATTACAGCTTGTCAATAGTTAAGGCGGCTGAATCAATGATATCAACAGATTACATTTTATTGACACTTAATTAAAAAGAATTATTTACACACAATATAAATATTTATTTATATATAGTATATATTCACTAAAGCAAATTAATTAAAAAATCATAGCCTGGGATGTCGACCTAATCTAATGTCATAAGATGACTGCGCTTGGAATCAATAACTTTAAACAAACTAAATTAAATTAATACGAAACGGTTATTTGATTAGTTATCGTCTTGTCAGGATATTTATTATTATCTTTTAGATCATCGCAGTTAATAATTATTTAATAAAAAAAACATTTTTAATAAAAGCTTGTATTTTATGACTGTACTTTTGTTGACTGTACTTACGTTGTCTTCCAATATATTGTAAACTTATTATTATTCTTCTTTGTATACCAAATATCAACTCAATCCGACCACTGAAAGTGGGTGAAATTTTTCTTGCCAGATTTGATCCGAACATACATACATACATAAGCTTGTAAAAACTATAACAATCAACTTTGAACAAATAATTAGTAATAACCTTGCAAAAGTGTGAATTATTGGCATTCCTCAACAGCCGTGTGTCACTTAGGTATGAACTCCAAGTCTTGCTACACGCAGGTCACCTAATTTAGTAATAAAAATCACACTCGGGATGTGGGCACACTACTCCGCACTTTATACTATACAAGAGCTAAGTGTAAGCGGACGAGCTTTAATGAGGAATTGCAAATTAAGCTACAGCTTAGCTTATCAAGTGCTTGATTGAACACGCGTCTGTCTTTCTATCAGTTTGTTAGTTTGCGGTAATACTACCAAAAACTAACAAACTAGCTTAAGATTAGCTTTTAAACTAATAATGATGAATTAGAAAAAAAAAATGTTTAATGGTAAAATATCAATATCAACAACTAATTACTAGAAGTTTAGATAACTTTTTGATTGTGTATATTATTTTGTAATTTAAAAATTATGTATGTTTAATGTTTTCGAAAAAAAATGCCAATATAGTCAGATTTTGATTATGACGGGCCTGCTGGCGGTTGGTTAAGACTCTGGTTAAGATTCTACCTATCGCGCCGCAGGTCGTGGGTTCGATTCTCACACAGGACATGTATTTGTGTGCATGAACATGTCTGTATGTCCTGAGTCTGGGTGTAATTATGTATATTAAGTAAGTTTTTACAAACAAAAAGTAGTATATGTATTATATCAGTTATCTGGTTTCCATAGTACAAGCCCTGCTTAGTTTGGGATCAGATGACCGTGTTTTTGGAATGTACCAGGATATTTATTTTATTTATTTATTAACGGTTTTACTAGGTAATACGAGTATGTCAGGAGATTGGCAAGCAGGCTGTCCACCTATTGGCAAGTAGCCACCATCATCACGAACTGTCAATCTGCTGCCGACTATTGATGTGCCTACAAGAAAAGAGCACCAGACAAGATTCTATCACCAAAGTACCTACTGTCCATCGATGAAAAATCGCTTTAGAGCAGTCATCATCATCATCATCAGCCTATAATGTCCCACTGCTGAGCACAGACCTCCTTTCACAAATCAGGGTGTAAGGGAATGGGCAGATACTCCACCACGCGTGCCCACTAGGCTGCGGATCGCTGGGGGTAGGCTAGTGGTACTGTTGGAGTTTTCATGCCGCCTAGAAGGCTTCCAACTAGCTTAAAGACTATCACAATTAAGTGATAACCGGGACCAATGGCTTTACGTGCCTTCCGAAGCACGGAAACGCTAGGCGGTCACCCATCCAGGTACGACCACGACGGTGGTAGCTTAACGAGCGCTTCAGAGCGCTTTAGAGCAGTAATACCGAGCAATTCAATTCAAAAGCACTGACTAGTTGCGAACTAGTCAGTGCTTTTGCACTGATTTTGAACAGTAAAGGACCAATCACTGCATAGTGTGTTCTTGACTTGGCCAATCAGAGCGCACTGTCAGTGGTGGGAAATTGGCGGAATGGAAGCAAAATGGTACTGTCTGATTGTATTGCTAAGAACCAAAGTTATCTAAATACTCCAAAATTTATAACTGGACATTATTTATGAGTTTTCTACTATAGTCATAATTGTAATATTTTTATAATTATTGCTGATGTACGTATGATAGCCTGTAGACGTCACTCACACGGTATCGCAAGGTGATAAATCTAAATAACTATTCATTATTTGGAGAATTCTTCGCTGGAATATGTTTGACTTGAAAACTGTCACGTTACGTACTATATATTTTAATGAGTTTTTTGATCTCACCATGATGTGGCCAAAGATTGAAAGTGGAGCTAACGGAATACGCAAGAACGGTCTTAGACAACAGATTTCCAACATTAGGTGCCAACGTGGAATGGTTTCCTCTAAACCTCAAGAGGCTCATTAGAGGATTCGAACCCGCGATCTTCTGCATGACATTTGTCACTAACACTGAGCTTACATCGCCTTAAAATGTACTGAATTAGTCATTCATATTTTTATGCCGCATAAATATTCGCAGTCGCAGAATCAGAGTATTTCTGCGCTTGCTTCGAGCGACATATTTCAAAGGGCCCTCATAGTTAGCCCTCGAGCCTGGGTTGTACCCACATTATACAATGAAATGAATAATAGTAACATTGATAATGCCAAATCAAAAAACTTATTTAAGAAATATGACAAACAGCACTACCTCAGTAAATTATAAAAATATATATATTATATACCTATATATAAAAATAAATAATATGTAGTAAATTTTATGCATTAAGTACCTCCTAACCAAATTAACAAAAAAAAAAATTATCATTATATAAAATCAAAATTAACATAATGAACATTAAGTTTTGTTCGTGTGTACTAAAAATATTAAAAATCAGAACTGTATCTGCCAACTCTTTTTTTTTTATGTACATGTTTGTTAAAAAATAAATTTAAAAAAAAGTTTGAACTCCATACTAAAGTTCGACGCACGATCAGAATGTTTGAGAATAAGTTTTTTTCAGGTCCCATAGTAAAAGTTGTTCATAATAATGAGTACAATAACCTCTGAAAAGGCTACTCTTTGAAAAGTAACCCTTTTTACAGTCAAGTAAGTCATTGTCTGGCTATTCATTGATTAGGCGCTGATTAATTCGTATTTAATCAGCATTTCTTCAAATATTACTGATATGATTATATTATTGATGATAATATAAATAAAATGTATTGCACCTGCCTTTACAAAATATTTACCTAACTAGATTCAACGCATCGTCATTTATATAATATTTTGTTTTTTATTATTTTGTTTCTGTTTGCAAGTAGAAAATAGATCAAACAACTTGAAACTGATCTAGATTTTTTTCTGGAAAATTGTATTGAAATTCACCATGGTTTTATGAGCTGTTTGCATCTAAATTCAAAATTAAAATTCTGAAAGTATTTATTCAATTTAGGCCCTGATAAGGCACTTATGAACGTTAACAAAATGACTACTACACCGGTTCCAAATACAACTTGAACTGAGAAGACTCCGGCAAGAAATTCAGCTTACGCTCTCCAGATTCTGAAGGATAATAAAAATGCTACAGCAAAATTTCTCAATGGAACAGATTTCCTCAATTTATCTGATCAGGATCTAGGGTTTCAATAACATCCGACACTGTTGAAACTAAAATGAAATTTTACTCAAAAGTAATTGCACAGGATCTCTCTGGATTTTCTTAGCTAAGTCGTCAGCCCATCTTTGAATTGAATATGTTAAAAGTATGTTACATATTACATTATAGGTAAAGTAAAAACATTTTATATCAGCAAAATGTTTAACATTCCGTTTTAATTAATGCGCGTACGAGGTCGGTACGACAAATAAAGGATTATCCGTAAAGCCATACGAATATTGGATGAAGTTTGCCAATGAACACGCTCCTTATGTTACAAATAAGGATTTTGCACATGACTCATGTAAGTTATTTATTAGAAACTAGCTGAGACTTCGCGATCTGTACGCCTAGTACGAAAGGTCTTATAAGGATACACGTCACAATAAGATACAAGTACATGTTGTTAATAAAATAGCTTGCAGCCATTAGTACGTATGCGAGTATCCTAATGTAGATTTTAATTAAGGAGGCGACTCCGGTCAAGTGTGAATGATCTGATTACGTGGATAACGAGAATAGCCAGGTTGTGATGACGATGTTTGGATAGATAATTCACCTGGCGTTGCTATCCGGATGTATCTGGAGTTGTACTAGATATGATTGAGCCTGTAGTAGGCGGTACAGATCTGCCATCCACAAAAGGTCCGCGTTGATAATTGCAGATGCGGCTGCGTGCGGCTGTTTCGCGATTTCGGGACTTCAACATGTCACCCAGAATTTAAATGTTACGTACTAAAATATGATGTGTCAAAAAACTGCATTTTTTTTACAATAAACTTAAACCGACTTCAAAGTACACTTATAAGTTATCAAACCTGACCTGCAGGGCTATTTTAAAACGCTCGGATTAGATATCGGAAACGGATTCAAAAACTACTGAGGCGATTTTCCGCAATTGCTATTTTAATATCCGAATTCAAATAAATAATCATAATAATAATAATTTATAATAAATAATTATCAATTCGATTCATCGAAAAGTTTTCGGAAATTAAAATAGCAATTGCTGAAATTCACCTCGGAAATTTTTGAATCCGTTACCGATATCGAATCCGACGTTTTAAAATAGCCCTGCTGATGAGAACAAACGGGAAGTATACTCTTAGTTATTAGTACCCTAGTTACCTTAGTACCTTTAGTACCCTTACTACCTTTAGTACCCTTAGTACCCTTAGTACCCCTAGTACGCTTAGTACCCTTAGTATTACCCGTGTGCCAAACACCTCTAGTGTTTTCCTGTAGCTACATTTAACTGCAAGTTCCCTAATAGCCTTACGTGAGATTGTGGTAAAACAGATGCCAATCCATAGTGTCTGAAACGGAAAATGTAGTTTTTGAAAATTCTATGAAAAGCTCATATTTTCAACTACACAAATGTTCCATTAAAAAAACTGAAATGATTAAACAGTCACATCTATTCGCATATAAACGATTATTCTACATGAGGTCCTAGGATAGTATCTACTTATTGTCAAGAACTGGGCCACCGAGCGGTCTGGTGTCATATAGTACTTCATCTACATAAATGGAAAGTAGACTAGACTTGTGTGAGATTACTAGATCATATACTTAGCGTATACTCGTGTTTTAAATTAAACAGATCCTGTATAGAATCACAGGGACACTATCTATGTCATTCTTAATTTTACAAATGACTAGTGTAGTGACCCGTCCTGGGGGCATACCAAAAGCTCTTAAAAAAAGGTTAAAATAACCTTATTTGTCTTTTGTCCCTCTTTGACATCCAGCGTCAAAACAGGACAAAAGACAGATAAGGTTATAATAATATTATTTTAAGAGCTTGTGGTTGGCCCCGTGGCTTTGACGTGACACCGTATTCGTTATACAGAATGGGTTTTATTATTTACTAGTTACGCTCCGCTGTTTCACCCGCGTATCCGAGGGAGGTTAAGTCGTTCTCAAGTTATGGCGTGCCCAAGGGAAATAGGGATTCATTTTTATACATAGAGATTTATAACATAAACAGAAAAAAGGTTGAAAAATGCAATTTATTCAAAGTTTCTTGTAAGGTGACACGGAACACGGATTTCAACAAATTCTATTTATTTCTACTAGTTACAGCTATATCGCCAGTGACAATCGGACAAAGGGACAGCCGGCGCGAGCGTAGGCTTAATAATAAAGAACTCTAAAAATTTGACTAAAGACCAACTGACCTCAACATTATTAATAATTCAATAACCTACAACATCCATTGAAACAACATGATTATATATAGACAATGACAACCCGACACATAGACGTCGATAGACAGATTATCAAACTTGAAGAAGGGAACATGTGAAAGCACCTGCCATGTGATTGTGTGTGATACAAAAGACTTCAAATACCGATGAACTTGTGTGTACAGTAAATATGTAATTTTAACGTAGCAGAAGCCATAATACAATTAGTAGTTAAACATAGATAGATAGATAACTCTTATACAAAAGAAAATAATAACCTCTTTTAGAATGTACAAATGCAGCCCTTTTATTATGATAACTCATTTAAAAAGTAGTAGTAGTTATATGAAAGAATAATATTTAGTATTTTTAACAGACTTGAAAAAAAGGAGGAGGTTCTCAATTAGGTTGTATGCTTTATACCTAATTGAAATTTTTTTTTAGTTTGGAAGAGTATACTTCCCGTTTGTTCTCATCAGCAGGGCTATTTTAAAACGCTCGGATTAGATATCGGAAACGGATTCAAAAACTACTGAGGCGATTTTCCGCAATTGCTATTTTAATATCCGAATTCAAATAAATAATCATAATAATAATAATTTATAATAAATAAATATCAATTCGATTCATCGAAAAGTTTTCGGAAATTAAAATAGCAATTGCTGAAATTCACCTCGGAAATTTTTGAATCCGTTACCGATATCGAATCCGACGTTTTAAAATAGCCTTGCTGATGAGAACAAACGGGAAGTATACTCTTCCAAACAAAAAAAAAAAAATTCAATTAGGTATAAAGCATACAACCTAATTGAGAACCTCCTCCTTTTTTTCAAGTCTGTTAAAAATACTAAATATTATTCTTTCATATAACTACTACTACTTTTTAAATGAGTTATCATAATAAAAGGGCTGCATTTGTACATTCTAAAAGAGGTTATTATTTTCTTTTGTATAAGAGTTATCTATCTATCTATGTTTAACTACTAATTGTATTATGGCTTCTGCTACGTTAAAATTACATATTTACTGTACACACAAGTTCATCGGTATTTGAAGTCTTTTGTATCACACACAATCACATGGCAGGTGCTTTCACATGTTCCCTTCTTCAAGTTTGATAATCTGTCTATCGACGTCTATGTGTCGGGTTGTCATTGTCTATATATAATCATGTTGTTTCAATGGATGTTGTAGGTTATTGAATTATTAATAATGTTGAGGTCAGTTGGTCTTTAGTCAAATTTTTAGAGTTCTTTATTATTAAGCCTACGCTCGCGCCGGCTGTCCCTTTGTCCGATTGTCACTGGCGATATAGCTGTAACTAGTAGAAATAAATAGAATTTGTTGAAATCCGTGTTCCGTGTCACCTTACAAGAAACTTTGAATAAATTGCATTTTTCAACCTTTTTTCTGTTTATGTTATAAATCTCTATGTATAAAAATGAATCCCTATTTCCCTTGGGCACGCCATAACTTGAGAACGACTTAACCTCCCTCGGATACGCGGGTGAAACAGCGGAGCGTAACTAGTAAATAATAAAACCCATTCTGTATAACGAATACGGTGTCACGTCAAAGCCACGGGGCCAACCACAAGCTCTTAAAATAATATTATTATAACCTTATCTGTCTTTTGTCCTGTTTTGACGCTGGATGTCAAAGAGGGACAAAAGACAAATAAGGTTATTTTAACCTTTTTTTAAGAGCTTTTGGTATGCCCCCAGGACGGGTCACTACACTAGTCATTTGTAAAATTAAGAATGACATAGATAGTGTCCCTGTGATTCTATACAGGATCTGTTTAATTTAAAACACGAGTATACGCTAAGTATATGATCTAGTAATCTCACACAAGTCTAGTCTACTTTCCATTTATGTAGATGAAGTACTATATGACACCAGACCGCTCGGTGGCCCAGTTCTTGACAATAAGTAGATACTATCCTAGGACCTCATGTAGAATAATCGTTTATATGCGAATAGATGTGACTGTTTAATCATTTCAGTTTTTTTAATGGAACATTTGTGTAGTTGAAAATATGAGCTTTTCATAGAATTTTCAAAAACTACATTTTCCGTTTCAGACACTATGGATTGGCATCTGTTTTACCACAATCTCACGTAAGGCTATTAGGGAACTTGCAGTTAAATGTAGCTACAGGAAAACACTAGAGGTGTTTGGCACACGGGTAATACTAAGGGTACTAAGCGTACTAGGGGTACTAAGGGTACTAAAGGTAGTAAGGGTACTAAAGGTACTAAGGGTACTAAGGTAACTAGGGTACTAATAACTAAGAGTATACTTCCCGTTTGTTCTCATCAGCAGGGCTATTTTAAAACGTCGGATTCGATATCGGTAACGGATTCAAAAATTTCCGAGGTGAATTTCAGCAATTGCTATTTTAATTTCCGAAAACTTTTCGATGAATCGAATTGATAATTATTTATTATAAATTATTATTATTATGATTATTTATTTGAATTCGGATATTAAAATAGCAATTGCGGAAAATCGCCTCAGTAGTTTTTGAATCCGTTTCCGATATCTAATCCGAGCGTTTTAAAATAGCCCTGCAGGTCAGGTTTGATAACTTATAAGTGTACTTTGAAGTCGGTTTAAGTTTATTGTAAAAAAAATGCAGTTTTTTGACACATCATATTTTAGTACGTAACATTTAAATTCTGGGTGACATGTTGAAGTCCCGAAATCGCGAAACAGCCGCACGCAGCCGCATCTGCAATTATCAACGCGGACCTTTTGTGGATGGCAGATCTGTACCGCCTACTACAGGCTCAATCATATCTAGTACAACTCCAGATACATCCGGATAGCAACGCCAGGTGAATTATCTATCCAAACATCGTCATCACAACCTGGCTATTCTCGTTATCCACGTAATCAGATCATTCACACTTGACCGGAGTCGCCTCCTTAATTAAAATCTACATTAGGATACTCGCATACGTACTAATGGCTGCAAGCTATTTTATTAACAACATGTACTTGTATCTTATTGTGACGTGTATCCTTATAAGACCTTTCGTACTAGGCGTACAGATCGCGAAGTCTCAGCTAGTTTCTAATAAATAACTTACATGAGTCATGTGCAAAATCCTTATTTGTAACATAAGGAGCGTGTTCATTGGCAAACTTCATCCAATATTCGTATGGCTTTACGGATAATCCTTTATTTGTCGTACCGACCTCGTACGCGCATTAATTAAAACGGAATGTTAAACATTTTGCTGATATAAAATGTTTTTACTTTACCTATAATGTAATATGTAACATACTTTTAACATATTCAATTCAAAAATGGGCTGACGACTTAGCTAAGAAAATCCAGAGAGATCCTGTGCAATTACTTTTGAGTAAAATTTCATTTTAGTTTCAACAGTGTCGGATGTTATTGAAACCCTAGATCCTGATCAGATAAATTGAGGAAATCTGTTCCATTGAGAAATTTTGCTGTAGCATTTTTATTATCCTTCAGAATCTGGAGAGCGTAAGCTGAATTTCTTGCCGGAGTCTTCTCAGTTCAAGTTGTATTTGGAACCGGTGTAGTAGTCATTTTGTTAACGTTCATAAGTGCCTTATCAGGGCCTAAATTGAATAAATACTTTCAGAATTTTAATTTTGAATTTAGATGCAAACAGCTCATAAAACCATGGTGAATTTCAATACAATTTTCCAGAAAAAAATCTAGATCAGTTTCAAGTTGTTTGATCTATTTTCTACTTGCAAACAGAAACAAAATAATAAAAAACAAAATATTATATAAATGACGATGCGTTGAATCTAGTTAGGTAAATATTTTGTAAAGGCAGGTGCAATACATTTTATTTATATTATCATCAATAATATAATCATATCAGTAATATTTGAAGAAATGCTGATTAAATACGAATTAATCAGCGCCTAATCAATGAATAGCCAGACAATGACTTACTTGAATCTCTATGTATAAAAATGAATCCCTATTCCCCTTGGGCACGCCATAACTTGAGAACGACTTTACCTCCCTCGGATACGCGGGTGAAACAGCGGGGCGCAACTAGTAAATAATAAAACCCATTCTGTATAACAAACACGGTGTCACGTCAAAGCCAGGGGGCCAACCACAAGCTCTTAAAATAATATTATTATAACCTTATCTGTCTTTTGTCCTGTTTTGACGCTGGATGTCAAAGAGGGACAAAAGACAAATAAGGTTATTTTAACCTTGTTTTAAGAGCTTTTGGTATGCCCCCAGGACGGGTCACTACACTAGTCATTTGTAAAATTAAGAATGACATAGATAGTGTCCCTGTGTCTATACAGGATCTGTTTAATTTAAAACAAGAGTGTAAGTACGCTAAGCATATGATCTAGTAATCTCGCACAAGTCTAGTCTACTTCCCATTTATTTAGATGAAGTACTATATGACACCAGACCGCTCGGTGTCCCAGTTCTTGACAATAAGTAGATACTCTCCTAGGACCTCATGTAGAATAATCGTTTATATGCGAATAGATGTGACTGTTTAATCATTTCAGTTTTTTTAATGGAACATTTGTGTAGTTGAAAATATGAGCTTTTCATAGAATTTTCAAAAACTACATTTTCCGTTTCAGACACTATGGATTGGCATCTGTTTGACCACAATCTCACGTAAGGTATGGCTATTAGGGAACTTGCAGTTAAATGTAGGTACAGGAAAACACTAGAGGTGTTTGGCACACGGGTAATACTAAGGGTACTAAGCGTACTAGGGGTACTAAGGGTACTATAGGTAGTAAGGGTACTAAAGGTACTAAGGGTACTAAGGGTACCAAGGGTACTTAGGTTACTAGGGTACTAATAACTAAGGTAATTAAAAGTAGAAATGGGGATCACGAGTGAGGAATTATATTTATCTATCTGGACAAAGTTTTGGCAATAAATCAAAGTTTCACGTGTACAGATAAAATATCAATTTCATAAATTTGTATCAGTAATCTTAATCGAGATACGATGACAATGTCAATGATAAATAATATTTAAATACCCAGACAACGTGTAACAGATAACTAACAAAATTTCAGAGCATACCTACACATTATGAGTTACATATACTTTTTTTATACCGTACATAATTGACTAGTACCTACTAAACTTATACCGACTTCAAAGTATACTAAGAAGTAATCAAATCCTGATCTGATGACAATGGGACCAAACGGGAAGTATATACCCTTCCAAACAAAAAAATAATTTTCCAAATCGGTTAAACATAAATGAGGGAGTTATGAGGTAACAAAAAAAAAAAGAAAGAAGAAAGAAACAACCGAATTGAGAACCTACTCCTTTTTTGAAGTCTGTTTAAAAATAAAATTAGAAATTGAAAAGCTGAAAATTTCGTATAAATTTTGTTGGTGGACGCGACCAATCGCCCACGTAAAGGTAGGTAGATTATGTCTTATTTTACTGCCGAGGAATAAGAGCTGGAAACCTAACAGTCGCGGAAGGCTGTCAGGCAGGCAGACGGGCCACGATGGCAAGTGATCATGTCACCTATGGACACCAGCAATACCACGGGAATTGTCATTGTGTTGCTGACCTTTCAAAGCCTGGAAGATGGAACGCACAGGGGTTGAGGGGGTAGCCAGTCAGGCGGGTACCAGTACTCTACCACCTTGCTATGGTTTCCAGCTCATTGTGGTAGCATAGTTTTCGTAAGACAACAGTCTTCTGTCTCAGACAGTCTCAATATGGTTTATGTCAATTGACAAATCTCAGTCTCATTGGTGAATGATTCCATAAAAATAACAGAGTTGTCCAAATGTCTTAAAAACTTTTTATCAGTAACATCCCCTAAATTAAAAATTTCGAATGGACGCGATTTTCAGTCTATTCAGAATATGTAATACTTCGTTTTCTTCTAGGCAGAAATGCAGTTCAAATCTGCGTTATCAATTTACTCTTTGCCCATATTGTCACATCTTGCGGATGTCGATCAATGACTCGCTCGGTGACAGAAGGTCTCGGCTAAATGATAATAATCCATAACATTTTGTCAATTTATAATGGTGCGTTCATGCTTGGCGAACCGAGCACGAGCCGAGCCTCGAACGAGCACACTGCGAGCACGATTCGCAGTTTTTTCACGAACAAAGAGATTCGCATCGTGCTCATTGTAGGCTCGTTCGTGGCTCGGCTCGTGCTCGGTTCGCCAAGCAAGGACGCACCATAAGGACTTCCTTAATCCCTTGATTTGCGGTTAAAAAATACCAATTGATTTCTATTGTTTTCCTCGCCCGCGCGGTTCGCCAAACAGTCAAATAGTTGTAAACGCAAATTACGCAACTTTGTTTCTATTTGAAACAACCTATATATCGATGGAAATATACAAACTAATATTCTCGACGAATGTAATGTTTCCCAAAGAGTTTTCTATTTTTTAAACCAGGCTACAACCAATATATTTATCAGACAAGTTTCATTGCAGTTATATTTAGGATTTTGTAATAAGTAAAAAAGAAGTAACTACCTGTGTAATTGTAACCGCTTACCATCAGGCGGGCCATACCGTATGCTTGTTTACCGAACGAAACGAACGCATTCGAAAATTTACCATTAGTTTAAAGAAACGAAAGGTTATTGCGTAATAATTCAATGCGAAAGGTACATTTTCCTAAAACCCAGTCCAACTGATAGTCGTAAAAGTAACATTTATTGAACTGATTTCATTCGAAAACTGATTGAAGTGATTGAAACAGAACAAACTACTCGTAATAAGAATAACCCTCTTTCTTATAATATGGTCATAAATCAGGAAATAATAGGGCGTTTTTCACCGCGTTTGTTATTATTAGGTTATTTATAGACTGTATACTTATAAATAATGTGATGGACAGCTGTCTATTAAGACGGAAATACATAACTTTAAGGTCGTGTGTTTGAACCCTGATTGATTGATAGAAAAGCCTTCCTAAGTGCCTGTCCAGAACAGGCGATTTCGCTAATGCATTACGCGCGTACGGTGAGGTACTGGTCACCAATAAATTGCGTCCCCAAGCATCGCGCGAATAAATATACGCGCGTATTATAAATTCGCGAATTTATTTGCGAAATTCAATCCGAATTCGTCCTTTATGGACAGGCACTTAGAGTAGCCCTAAGGGTAACCAAGGAATATTTCCAAATCTGTAGGTGGTGGAGTTATGCATTGTCTGTTAGTAAGTCACGATATCTACTGTACTAGGTTCACGCACATACGTCAGTCACGTCAACGTCTTAGAGACGTCGAGCATAGCGTTTTCTCTCAAAGAGCAGCTCGCCTGGGGAAATACCTGCACCTTACATAATACCGCAACCAAATAACTGCGCGTGAGTAAGGTTGCCAGAGCTCATTGGGGAAGGGGGATGGGTCGGTAACGTATAAGTGATGCTCCTGTGTTGCAAGCGTCCATATGGCTACGGTAATCGCTTACCATCAGGCGGGCCGTATGCTTGTTTATCGACTTTGTCATAATAATATAAAAAAAGACAATTTGTTGTAACCGACTGACTCGTTCACGTCAAGTCACGTCCCTGAAGTTGACTTTACTGATCGGCAACTTGACGTTGCCGTAACTAACGTATGTCATGAATGAACCCTGAAAACATTAGACTCCTTTTTTGTGCAGTCTTGTAATAAAAATGGACCAGTGTATTATGTAAAGATGAGCGACGCATTCGAGATAGTATTAACTACACTATCTTGTGACACTATCTGTACGATCACTATCATATGATATTAGACTTAGTTATTCAACTGATAAGATACTTTCTCAAATGAACGTTAGGGAATCTTAAAGTAAATAATGTAGGTAATAGTTATTTTAGAGTAATTTTGTATTATTATGTTACATGTTGTTGGTAATATGAAGAGAATAGACGTTAGTGAGAAAATACAAACATATACTTATGATGAAGCTGTGGAGTTGACTGGTAATGTAATCCTTATAACGTTATTATAAAACGTAACTGTGCTTACTCGGAGAACCGTCTGCACGGATTTTGTTACGGTTTTCTCAGTTTACATCGCTTTTTTATATAAAGGTACCAGCAGGGCTATTTTAAAACGTCGGTTTCGATATCGGAAACGGATTCAAAAATATCCTAGGCGAATTTTAGCAATCGCTATTTTTATTTCCGAAAACTTTTCGATGAACCGAATTGACATTTCCGTAAAAAAAAACATCAAAAATATTCGAATTCGGAAATTAAAATAGCAAATGCGGAAAATCGCCTCATTAGTTTTTGAATCCGTTTCCGATATCGAATCCGAGCGTTTTAAAATAGCCCTGCTGGATATACCGGGTGTTGTTCTGCACTTTTTTAGAACCAAATTCCAATGTTTCAATATCGTCTCAAAATGATTGGCAGCTTGATTGACGATCTATATTATGGACCGTATTCGCTGATATCTAAACTAAGAATATACCTCGGTTTAAATGGAGCTGACCCGCTATTGTCCTCATGATCAGTCATCTTTCATCCTGTGGTCTTTAATAACCCGTATTTCAGGACATGGCCGCTACAACCACATAGTCCTCGCAGCATGCTCCATCATATCAAATGCGGTTGCCTTGGATATGTTCGGATACAGCATAGTGGTGGCAGCCTCCAGTTGTGACCTGAGATTAGGACTTGCAGAGACTGGGATACTGGCTTCAGTGCCGTTTGCTGGTTTGTGTGTTATATTTATGAAATAGACCATAATAATTTATAGAAGTGAATCGACAATGGCAAACGTAGTTCAGTTAATGAGCAAGAATGAGAGATGGGAAACTAGTAGCAGCAGTCCTCCTTAAGCCAGGTATAGACCAAAATGGAGATGGGTGGAAAGCATATTTTGTTCTCCTGAGAATGACAGCCCCAGTGGACTGGAACGCTTTGCGTGGTTATCATTTTGTTTATAAACAGATCTCCTTTGCGCCCATCTCTGCTTTGGTGAATTCCAGGTCTTAAAGTGGATTATTCGGATAGCAGATTATTTATTCATTATCAACGGATTAGCATTTGAGAGATTACCTCTTAACATATGCTGTCCTTATTTCCAGGTGTTATATTTGCTCTACCATGGGGTTACTATGCTGATGCCAAGGGGAGGCGACGAAGCCTACTCTTGTCTACTGCTTTTGGTTTCCTCTTCGCTACCCTCAGCAGCTTTTCTCCAACATGGGAGTACATGCTGGTTTTCAAATTGATTGGATGCTGTTTGTAAGTAACATTTATCTTTCTTTCTTCGTTAATATTGTTGGGAACTGCTTTTCCGTGTGTTAGTGTACTTATAACTCAAGAACTACTAGATAGCTTTTTACGCAGTTTTCACAGGAGCCTGTTCTTTGAACCTTTTCAATATTTTTCTAAGGTAGTACAGCATGGAGTTCATTTCGAAAAGGGTGTGAGGACATTTCTGCAGGTTCGGCAACGCGCGAGTGACACTCCTGGTGTTGCAAGCGTCCATAGACGGTGACTGCTTGCCATCAGTACAACGACTATCACAATTAAGTGATAACTGGGACCAACGGCTTTACGTGCCTTCCGAAGCACGGAAACGCTCGATTTGAAATACCACTCGCGGTCACCCATTCAGGTACCGACCAGGACAGAGGTAGCTTAACTTTGCCGATCGATTCATCATCATCATCATCATATCAGCCTAGGGATGTCCACTGCTGAACATAGGCCTCCCCCATTAACTTCCACTTCGAACGGTTTTGGGCCGCTTACATCCAGCGGTGCCCAGCGATCTTGACCAGATCGTCGGTCCACCTGGTTGGAGGTCTTCCCGCTCGGCGCTTTCCAGTACGTGGTCGCCACTCGAGAACCTTCCTTCCCCATCGGCTATCAGTTCTTCGAGCGATGTGGCCTGCCCATTGCCACTTCAGCTTACTAACTCTACGAGCTATATCGGTAGTTTTCATTCTCCTACGAATGTCCTCGTTTCGGACCCTGTCACGTAGAGAGATTCCGAGCATAGCTCGTTCCATAGCGCGCTGAGTGACTCTGAGCTTATTTATTCGGCCAGCAGTAAAACACCACGTCTCTGTACCATATGTCATCACTGGTAACACGCACTGATTGAAGACCTTTGTCCTATATCGTCGGCAAATCGAAGGTGAGTGATGTATTCGCCATTGATGTTGATGCCATATCCCTTCCAGTCCAAGAGCTTGAATACATACTCCATTACAGTGGTGAAGAGTTTCGGGGAAATTACGTCACCCTGTCTTACACCCTTCTGCAACTGGATTGGTACCGTACTCTCGTCCTGGACCCGGATCGACATGGTGGCTTTGCTGTACAAACACTTCAATACTTCGATATAGCGATAGTCGATTTGGCAACGCTGTAGACTCTGTAGCACCGCCCATGTCTCGACTGAATCGAAGGCTTTCTCATAGTCCACATACGCCAGGCATAATGGCCGATTATACTCTTCAGTCTTCTGTATAATCTGGCGGAGTGTATGTATGTGGTCTATGGTACTAAAGCCTTTACGGAAACCGGCTTGTTCGGGCGGCTGGAAGTCGTCAAACCTACGTGCGAGACGATTCGTAATTACTCTCGAAAACAGCTTATAAACATGGCTTAGGAGGGATATCGGGCGGTAGTTCTTCAATAGGGCCTTATCGCCTTTCTTGAAGAAGAGCACCACCACGCTTCCACTCCATACTTCTGGCGTTGTACCTTCGTGTATGACGGAATTAAATAGCTTCTGAAGGACTACCAGTACCGGTTTGCCACCCGCTTTCAGAAGCTCTGTTGTAATTCCGTCTTCACCCGCCGCCTTGTTGTTTTTAAGCTGTTTCAGAGCCATTCTAATCTCGTACAGGCTGACGTCCGGGATATCTTCGGTGTAGTGTCGGGTCAACTTGGCTCTTGCGTCACTTACCGGTAATGTATCTGGTTTCTGTGACGAGGTGTATAACTGTCCATAGAACTTCTCGATCTCTCTCAAGATCTCTGGCTTTGACGTAATGATGTTGCCGGTATCGGTCTTCAGCTTGGTCAGTTGGCTTTGACCAATAGACAGATCTCTTGCGAACACTTTAGAACCTTTGTTCTGTTTTATTGCCTCTTCAATACATGACGTATTAAAGAGGCGCAAATCGTGTCGCATTGCGTTTGAGACCTGCCTATTCAGCTGCCGGTATTCGGCTGTATCAGCTGAAGACTGCAACTTCATTTCACGTCGTCGCTTCATGAGTTTGAGAGTTTCATCCGAGAGTTTTTGGGTTCTATTCGTGCGGCGGGTCTTAAAGAACTTAGATCCTACCGCATGGACAGTTTCCACAAGCCTGTTGTTTGTATCGTCCACCGTCACGCAATTATCCAGGCATTGAAAGCGATTCTGAAATAGGTGCAATTTATTGACAATCTTTTGAGCCATTTTGCTTTAAGTATTACTGATAGATTATATTTGCAATGCAAAATAATTATGAAATATATCACACACGTGATTCCCCTATCTCCAATATGCATGCTTTAAATCAAGATGGATAAATTGCGATCAGGATAACAATAATCGTTTAAACACGAGACTTTATGGCGGAGTCTTTATTGATAAACTTAAATATATCTTCTTTATAACTTATAATTTATCGTAACAATCGTATTAATCAAATTATGTTTTACTAGTAGTAGGTACCAATTTGTCAGATATTCAAATCTTTGTCACGTTTCCCTGAAATCATGTTACAGATCTGTCTTTATGCATTTCGTTCAAGAAAAACATTGCTAATATACCATTGGTAGGCTATTGTGTAGAACTCGCCTGCCTGGCAAGTTGAATATCTGTTGCAATGGTTGCAATGCACCTAATACGCGCAGGAAATTGACATAAAGTTATTTTGACGGGCCAGTTGGCTCCATCTATCGGATTGGATGCGAGCTGTATGGTGGAGGTACTTCCTCAGTCGAGCTAAAAACGCTATGAAATTAAAACCAGGAAAACGGTTCACTAACCTAAGCTGCCAGTGCCAATAAGTAAGGCGATGACAGCTGACAGTAAGGAGATGACAGTGGTAGTGACGTCAGATGCCGAGACGAAGGTCCCGGGTTCGAATCCTGCAATTAGCTTGATCTTTCTGTAAAGGAAAACATCGCGCGGAAACCATAGCACGGTGGTAGGGTACTTTGTAGTACCCACCTGGATGGCTAGCACCACCAAATTGAAAATCTGATGACAAGCAGCTATCCAGTTCCGTCTAGGCTTGTGTGCTTACCACCTTCGGCCACATCATCACTTACCATGGTGAGATTGCAGTCAAACAGGCCTATACACAGTAAAAATAAACTTTTCATAACCATACATGTATTTCCAGTTCTGTAGCTAGCTTCACCCTCACGATGACGTATCTCGGCGAATGCACCGGCTCCAGGAACAGGGGGCAGTATCTCTTCATCATGAACAGTATGAACCTGGCTTCAGAACTGATCTCTTTTGGTAGGTTATTATGATAGACCAGCATCAGCATCAGAATTTAATGCTTAAAGGGCATGAACTGCAAGGGGTTCATGTGAGTAATAGGGTATAATTTAAATCGCCCATGGAAAAAAATTGACAATGCAAAGTGTATGTACTCATGAACCAGAATTTTGCAAAAGTCTGTACAAAGTTCAAGGGGTTCAAAATTTAATATAGTTATATAGGTTTAAATTTAGTTCCTGATACGGGGCTTTCCCCAACGTAACGTGGTAAGCGGTCACCGTAGCATATGGAAGCTTGCAAAACCAGGGCTATCACTCATACGTTGCCAATCCTGCTAAAATCTCTTCACAACCATCTTGAAGAACACGATGCTGTACTTGGGAAAACCATGGCGAGGAGCTCCTTCCACAATCTGAGCGTTCGCGGCAGGAAGTTCGTTTGAAACCGCACATTTCGGAATTATTTTGGATTCAATGTGTGAGGATGGACTCCTCGTCGATGGCAAGAGGTGCGATGGTAAAGGTAGCCGTGGGCATCAGGTCAAGCAATTCCTCAGTACAATGTCCATTAAGGGGCTCTCAATTTGTGAGCTTGGGATCTATCAACTGACTCTAGTAATGCTATAATATGAAGAATTATTATCAATCTCATACTTTTTCTGCTTTCAGCCCTTGCCTATTTCATACTTCCCTTAACCTTCAAAGTCCCGCTCTCCTGGCTCGGCATCACTTACCGGTCATGGCGTCTCTTCACATTAGTGCTCGCCTTACCTCTGGGTGTTGGTGCCCTCATCATGACGTTTCTACATGAGAGCCCCAAGTTTCTGGCTAATAAAGGGAATAAGTATGAAGCTCTGGAGGTCTTGAGGAAGATGTACGTGAGGAACGGCGGAAGGAGTCAGGAGTATCCGGTAAATACTGAAGGATCCTCAACTATTATACAAATTAGGCCAAAGCAAAGCAAAATTAACAACTAGAAGAGATTTATGCAGGGTCGGTAACGCGTGAATGGTGTAGCATGTCTTGCCTCAGACGGGCCGTATGATTGTTCGTTCGGGAGTCTTATTGGAGTCATCAAAACACATATTCTCATCAATAAAGTCTCAACGCCTAGATAAATTGTATATGCAACATACTCTAACAAGAAATATATTGTTACCGATGATCTACAGAGAAAATAAAGTTTTGTTCGTGGAGTCTAATATCTAATAAATAAAGCAAACAAGCATGCAGACCACCTGCGTATGCGGTTCCCGTAGCCTATAGACGCTTGCAATACTAGGGGTATCACTCGCGCGTTGCCAACTCTACAATACACCCTTTTGTCTATGAAGAGGGGTTCAGAGGAGTCGTGTCAGCAGCGGAAAGGACAAAGCGCAGTGTCAAATAGTAATTTCTGTAGCAGCTGCGCATAGAATTCTGTATTATCTAACAATAATTTTACAGGTAAAATCCTTAATAGAAGATGAAGCGTCAGATAATAACAAATCACTCTGTAACGTGGTGTGGTCCAGGACGACGCCGCTGTTCAAGCCGCCCATGCTCTGGAAGACGTTGCAATTGTTCTATCTAATGGCTATTTGTTGTAGTACGTAAGTATTTTTGTTATATTTTGTTCATATTATAACAAAAGTTGATATTTTACCAATTTTACGTGAAAATCTTTACATGATAATTTATTTTGAGCTGAAACTTTCTATGGAGAGTCTATAACTGTAGTCTTCATCCCTTTCGGATATATGTATCTTTTCCGTTAGACGTTGTATGTGAATAGTTCCCGAAATTACCTCATACATCCAAACTTGTTAGTTACGTTGTTCCCGAGAGCGTTGGAACGCGAGTGAATCCGCGGGGGATAGCTTGTGTCATATATTTTAATTTTTCAGAAACAACGTGTTCTTAATGTGGTACCCGATGATTGTGAACATCTTCTTCAACTCCCTCTCTGGGGAATGGAGCAGTGATAAAAGTTTCTGTGAGAGGATTGTCGACAATTCCACATTCACTGATATTAGTGACGTGAGTATTAAGATACCTAGAAGTATTTTTAGGTCCCCATAATTTAAGCCGTCTTCAAGGGGTTACACGAAGAAGTAATAAAATAACGATCTAGGAACTTTAATCTCCATCGAGAGGAAACCATGGGACAGTGGTAGGGAACTTAGTAACTGGCTGGCTACCATCCTCAAGTTAAATATCTGTCACTATCACGTACCGATGTGTTCCAATAGTTGCACTTGAGACCCAGTTCGTTTCGATTCGTGCCTTGACACCTTCGGCCACATCATCTGTCTATGGTGAGATTGAGGCCTTTGATAAAAAAAGCCTATTGGTGAAACAGCTGCAATGTTCTGTATTCTAACTCTAACATAGACCTATTTTCTTTCAGAATTCATGCGATGATACAATATCACCAAACACGATCTACTCAGGGATGCTGTACGGCTTATTCTTCTGTGTCCTCATCCTGGCCGTCTCACCACTCGCCTCCTGGCGCCGCGTGGTCCTCATCACCGTTCTCCTCGTGTCTTCCATCTGCGGGATCCTGGTGGACTTTGTGAAGGAACCCGTTGTCAACATGATCTTATTCACGTTGCTGCAAAGCACAGTCGTTGGAATTGCTATAGTTGCTTCGTATTTTGTTGATTTGTATCCGACTTCTAGCAGGTAATTGACCCTGCGAGAGAATGCGTTTCTGACATCTTTTAATATTGGACTATTTTTGGAACCTTCCTGCCCAACGTAGTTTAGGGCACAGAGGGTCTACTACGAAACACGATACATGATACTCCGCATCATCGTTGTCAATGAATCAACAACAATTTACGTCTCGTCAGTGTTCGCTGCAATTCGAGTGGTTGATATTGGACAACGATGATCGGACTATCCCGTATAGTTTTTCGTAATAGATCCTCAGCTCGTATCTGTTGAGAAAACTTTGTATCCCTTTTAATGGTGCATCCATGCTACGCGAAGCGAGCACGAGCCGAGCCTCGAACGAACCGAGCATGGACGCACCATTAGATTTGGCATAGTTAAATGTTTATATGAAGTCCAGAAAGATAAAATTTATTTGTGTACTTATTTTAGAGTTCCGTACCTCAAAAGAAAAGAAAACGGAACCCTTATAGGATCACTTTGCTGTCGCTTGTCCGTCTGTCAAGACCCTTTTTCTCAGGAACGCTTGGAGGTAACAAGCTGAAATTAATCTCAAATACTCAGGTCTGCAATATCTTGGAGCAATGAAAACATCAAACTTCTAAGTCAACGCATTCAAAAGATACGGCCAAACGGCCGAATATTTTGACGATCGCAATCTAAACCTATAGGGTACTTTCCGTTGATCTAGAATCATGAAATTTGGCAAGAAGTAAGGCCATGTAGCACAAGTAAAGGAAGAAATCCGAAAACCGTAAAATTGTAGTTACATCACATAAAAATATAACATAATCGGAAAAAAGCGGAAATATCTTCGTGATGAATGAACTATTTATATACGTACGTCTGTACGGAACCCTAGGTGTGCGAGTCTGACTCGCACTTGGCCGGTTTTTTTTATGACTATCGAATTTCGATCTTTGTTTGATTTCTAGTTACAATAAATAAGTGAATCAAAAGATCTCTATTATTATATTTTCTTCAGGGGTCTGGTGACAAGTTTGGGCGTGATGGTGGCAAGGCTTGTCTCATTTGGTGGCGTCAATCTGATCGGGGTGATCATCAATGATTACTGTCGGAAAACCTTTATTGGCTGGTCCATGTTTGTGTTGAGTAAGTATCTGGAGAAGTATTAGAGTAAGTCTGATAATGGACTTAAGAGCAGTCAGCTCACCATACTTTTCATACAAAAGCTCTGTACTTATGATGGCGTTTTTAAACACTTTTCGTTAGATGTTTTAAACAAATTGGTATCTTGTGAACTATATCTAGCAGCATAACTAGGCGAAAATAAAAAAAAGTGTGAAACAAATTCAGTAAAAGCCTCCGAAAAACAGCGGTTTTGCACAAATTTTACCTGAACTTTGGCCATATCTAATGTACCTATAAATTGTAAAAGTAAAGAAAACAGCTCTAAACAATGCTTGCAAATGTATTGGAGATTCTAAATAACTAACTTTTTTTTCACAAACTTGTAAGATTACATCACAGGAAGTATGGGCCTGGAACAAGTTTTATGATATGCGAAATCATGAATGACGACCTAGCGAAGCGGCCGCGAGTGATCAGCGGAATTTACCAACTGATAACCGATGGCTCTGATGTTGTCTCTCTTTTTTCGCAGTCAAACATTACGTTGGATGAAAGTACAAGCTTTTAGGTTACGCTTGCGTTGAAGTTGCGTTGGCCATAAAGGGCCCCCTTAATAATCCCAATGTAGGTTGTTATGTTTTTTCCTCTCTAAGCATTTTATATTAATAATAATTATTAGTTTTATAGTGTAGTATATGCTTCTCACTTTCTTTTCATATACAATTAATCTTTAACGTTTAAAAAACAACCTATTTTTGTCGTTATTAATAGGTATCATCAATGAAGACAAAACATTTCGTTGATAATCTGATAAAATCATACAAAGCTATTTTTGGCACGAATTAAAAATGTTTATCTGATAGTTTAATCCAACTTATTGATGAATCATAATCAAAAATGAAAACAACAATAGGTACCTACTTAATGAGCGTAATAACTATACTATTAACTTGACATAAAAAAAAACAAAGACGCGGGGAACAATCTCGGGAAACGGGACACGCTGATGTGAAAGTCGAGCTAGTGTTGTGACAAATTCGACTAAAGGTAAGATAGTATGTACACCGGAGAGCCAGGGGCCCAACCCAAGTCTGCTATTACAAATGTGTTGCGATCGATAACTATATCAGTATTGTAGTTATTCTCTCTGCACTTGCATCCCCCTGGCTAAGTGACAATCGTATGAATAAGCATATGTATGTATATACAAATACATATGACAAAAACTATAATATAAAAAGACAGATCCATAAAAAAGCCTTGTTGAGTTCCTTGCCGGAGTCTTCTTAGTTTCCGAATCGATGGTAACGTTCATGAGTGCCTTACTGAATAACTAACTTTTTGATTTTGATTTGATTTTTTGAGTGGTGTCTGAAAGAATCATGGCGAGTTCCATACATTGATTCGTACAAAAAAATAAATCATTTTAGAGGGATTTTATAAACCCCGCACAAAGTAACAATTAAAATAAAAACACTGGTTACATAATGCAGTTTATATATATTGTACAACCAATGACAAATGTTCTAGCTACAATCAACTTATAACTATCTCTATATCAAATACATAACAATTAACTAAGTACTCCTATGATCATTTATACATTGAATATAAGTCTAATGCAAACAGATGTGAGCGGGAAATACAATAAGTTATTAATTAAATGGGATATAATTCTAATGCAAACCGATATGAAAGGGAAATACAATACTTAATCAATTATTAATTAAATGGGACATAATTCTAATGCAAACCGATGTGAAAGAGGAGGAGATGTTACCACAATGAGATCTGATGCAATAATGAACGAGCATATCTTTTCATGGTTGCCTGCTTGACGCGCGGTTAAACGCCAGATATGTTGGTAGACTGCGTGTGACGTCACGTGCCGACCGGTGTTGCCACTGTAGAAATCATGGCGACAACATCCGGCCTTCCTGCTCACGCGTTCGTCCTCGAACAGCGTCTTGGTCTGGTACGAGAGCTGAGAACATAAAGAACGATTTTAATCATATTTTATTTTAGTTGTCTTAATAATCATTCACTTCGACACTGCATGTGAAATATCCAAACAGGTGGAGTTCGTTATCCCATCGACGGCCAACTCACTCGTAACCATGGTTTGAACTTTGTGACGATCGATAGTCACATCATAGTTGTGTATCACCATGCACCCTGTGTAGCGGTGTTCATCACAGATATCCGCTACACTATTTATTGTATACTTCACATCAACATTACAATGTTCGAAGCGAATGTGCTAGACCAACAAAATTAAATGTGGGTAGGAAATATATGAGTCTGTAAAAAAAGAAAACATTAGTACCCAATGTTTAATTTAACCTCAAATAGTTCTGGGGACATGGTTAAATAAAACTGAGTTTATATTCAATAAATAAAACGGTTTGCCATATACGTTATTATCGACTAGGGAATATATATACATACATTTGTAATTAATTGTACCTGATTTTAATGGACAACATCCGGTATCACCACTTAATCTGTGATGGAAATCCAAGGCTTCATGTTTTCCACACATGCAGTCCCATCATAGCGTTTGGAGCTCCTGTCAGCACCTCTCATATCTGCTACTTTGTACCTATCGTGACCTAGGACCGCTGTTACCTGGAACGGACCCTTAAACAGTGGCATAAGTTTTTTACTTTGACCGTCATTAGATTGACTCGCTATTTTTAGTACCACCAAGTCACCGACATTATACTTTGGGGCTTCTTTGCGTTTTGCGTCATCGGTCTTTCTCCGAATTCTGTTAATTGAACTAAAATACACCCAATCCCATCACGACTAGCGTCAGTATACAGATTAATAGGTAATTTCGGATCAAAAATTCTTAACATAGCATCTTTAATCAATGCCCGTTTTAATGATTCTACAGCTTGATCTTGTTGAGAACCCCACTGCCATACAACACCTTTTTTAAGCAATCTCGTTAAAGGTTTACAGATAATTGCGCAATTTTTGATAAATTTTCTAAAATAATTAATTAAACCTAAAAATTGCCTTAACTGGTGAACCGTTTTTGGGGTAGGATAACTTTCGATAGCTTTTATCTTACGGGAATTTGGACGAATGCCATTCTCAGAAATTTCATAACCCAGAAATGTGATTTCAGTTTGAAAGAACGCGCATTTATCAAGGTTAATAGTCAGACCATTACTTTGTAAAATCTCAAGAACCATTTCTAAGCAAACTATATTTTCTTCGATTTTCTCAGTTGCGATAAGTAAATCATCCATATAACAGATAACGTCGCCAAAACGAAGATTTCCCAAAACAGTATTCATCAACCGTTGGAAAACAGCTGGACCGTTACATAGGCCAAACGGCATTCTCGTATATTCAAAATGTCCGTCAGGTGTGATGAACGCTGTTTTGTGTATATCTTCATTTTTTATACCAATTTGATGATAGCCACTTTTTAGATCTAGAGATGTATAGTATTTGCGCCCCTTCAATCTATCAACCAAATCCTCAATCATAGGCATGGGGTATTTTTCCTTGACAGTGATTTTATTAAGCTGTCTATAGTCTACACAAAGTCTCTTTGCTCCCGATGCTTTATTTACTAGAAGCGCTGGGCTAGCGTACGCTGAATTACTATTACGAATAATTCCATTTTTTAATAAATCATCAGTTAAATTACGCATAATTATTCTTTCAGATTCTGACATCCTATAAGGTCGTTGATAAACAGGTTTATTTGACATTAAATTTATCTCTAATTCAACACAACTAGTTTTACCTAAGCTAGACAAATCTCGTGAAATACATTGAGGGTATTTCGAAAAAATGTTATTTAATTTCGATTCATAATTAAGTGATGATTTATTCAGCCTATTAGTATCAATTTTGAAAACTGCTAATGTTTGTGCAGGTTGAAATGTCAAAATATCCCCAATACGAATGTACATAATACTCCTATCCTCCGTAAAATTCCTACCTATCAATAGATTACAACCCGATAATGTGTTAATTATATACAGTGTCACAATCAACTCAACAGTGTCAACTTTTAAAGTAATTGCTACAGCCTCAGTTACTTGAATATTAGAATCATCCGTGAACCCGACTAAATGGATTGGACTATTCAAACGAAAAGGCTGTAATATAAATTGCTCTACCAAATCGGCTGTTATTAATGAACAATCACTGCCCATATCAAAAAACGCTTTACATTCAAAATCATTCAGGCAAACATTTTTATAAAACTTTTGCTTCGTTTTAGACTCAGTTATCATTTTAACCTCAATATCTTTTTCAACTTTTGATTTAGGCTTAGTTTTGCAAGCAGCTTCTAAATGTCCTAATTTACTGCAAAACGTGCATCGAACATTATCTTTAATAGTACAGTTGTATCTCCTATGACCTACAACTCCGCAACGATAACATGTAACATTATTATTCTGGGTGTTACTTGTACTAGGTTCCGTTTTAAAATTAATATCAGGCCTACTATTTGAACTGACCGATGGCTCAGATGCCGCTTGGCGAAAAGTATGTTTTGATTGTGGAAAATAATTTTTGGATGCTAACGGTTTTTCGATAGCACTATAAGTCTTACTATGTAAAAACGACGCTAAATCATCACAATATCTAAAGTTTCCCGCCTCTGCCGCTGTACTACCCAAGTAGCATAACAAGCTGTTTAAAGGCTGTATTAAAGTTCATGATTATACTAAAAGCTGAATATTCAGGCTGTAAAAAGGCTGTATAAGCGCTTATACAGGCCTTATAAGTGTAAAAAGGGCCCACATTACACAGCTTATTTCGTTATTGGAGCTGTATAGAGGCTGTATAAACAAAAGACAAGTATCAAAGCTGTATTAGAACTGTTATTAGGTGTATAGAGCAGCCTATACTCTACGGATATCCTCTTATAAGTATCTTGTAAGAATAAGAGTTCTAAATAGGTTGTCGAAGAGAATTATGTGAGAATAAAATAAATTTACGATGCCATATTGAATGGCGACATAATATTTAATAAATGGAAAGGATACAATCTTGGACTTGGATATCTAATGCTGTTTATTGATGAATTCAATGTGCAAATTTTAATTTATTGTGAACCTGTGTATGTTTTCCGTCAAAATATTCACGCGCCAACAAAATAATCAAGCCAAAATAAAGAAATTATACTAAATACAGTAAATAAGTGTTTGTTTTTAAGGTTAGAATAAAAATATATTTATAAATAATAGATATGAGTATACAAGATCATTATTCAAGCTGATAACCATGATACGGCTATAGTTATTATCAAATATTCCTTTAATTGTTATTTAAATGTTGTTATTGTAAATGTTAAAATGTCGACAATTTGCTATACAGCCTAGATGATACTTGGAGTGTGTTATAAGTCTTAGTAGCTGTATTAAGTAAGTTATGAACGTTTATTGCTGTATTAAGTAAGTAAACACATGCTTAATACAGCCTGTATACAGCTTTAACGATAAAACCAGTTTGAAGTGTCAGAAAACACTTAACGCTGTATTATAGACTTATAATATCTGTTTCAGAACCCTAAGCTGACGCGGATCCCTTTATACAGCCTATATACAGCTTTAACGATAAAACCAGCTTGGAGAGTTATAAAATTCTTAACGCTGTATAGTAGAGTTTTGATATTCTGTTTAAGAACCCTAAGCTGACGCGGATCCCTTACTAAGAATTTTATACAGCTAGAGCTGTATAATATCTCATAAATCACTCTTATAAGTATTAAAACTGTTCTTTACACTCTTGTAAGTCTCTAAAAGAACTTTAAGTTCTAAATGGGCTGGTTTATTGATGTAGAATATGCTTGCGTGCTGCTTGGGTAATATGTTTATCACCGATTGAACCTACTATAATCGAAATAATATCTTGATCTTTGAAATGCAATTGCAACCTATCTATTTTACCCTTTTGTTGGAAGTAAAATTCATACAAAGATTGATTAGGTAACGGTTTCGCATCTACCAATTGCTTGAGTAATACAAACATGTTTCTTTTAATTTGAAATGTATCAGACAGAGCATCACGCCACTCTTTCCACCGCCACGTGGTCCACCTGGTTTCATTTTTTTGCAATGAATCTAGCCAGGTTTTGGCGGTATTACGTAATTTTTGTAATGCCTGGTACTTTATCATATTATCTGACCACCCGAAAGCATTCGCATTTGCTTCAATCACATTTATCCACATGTCTACATTATCTACCAACGGGTCGAATTCCGGAATCACTGATGATAATATAACACTCTGACTCACGGTTGGCGATGCCTTACGACGTCGTTTATTCTTCCTATGCCGATCTTCGCTGTTACTGCTGCTCGAACTCGAAGAGCTCGATGAGCTTGTTGAAATTTTTCTACGCCGCGTGGCTCTTCTTTTGCTATTCTCGCGACGAGGCATTGTGGCAGAGTCGATCGCACTTCTGATAAAATAAAAACACTGGTTACATAATGCAGTTTATATATATTGTAAAACCAATGACAAATGTTCTAGCTACAATCAACTTATAACTATCTCTATATCAAATACATAACAATTAACTAAGTACTCCTATGATCATTTATACATTGAATATAAGTCTAATGCAAACAGATGTGAGCGGGAAATACAATAAGTTATTAATTAAATGGGATATAATTCTAATGCAAACCGATATGAAAGGGAAATACAATACTTAATCAATTATTAATTAAATGGGACATAATTCTAATGCAAACCGATGTGAAAGAGGAGGAGATGTTACCACAATGAGATCTGATGCAATAATGAACGAGCATATCTTTTCATGGTTGCCTGCTTGACGCGCGGTTAAACGCCAGATATGTTGGTAGACTGCGTGTGACGTCACGTGCCGACCGGTGTTGCCACTGTAGAAATCATGGCGACAACACAATAACATAATGGTTTTGGTCGCGAATAATCGCGATTCGCCGGCATGCCATAGAAATTCCCATTTTTATCCCGGGGTTCTAAAAATATTTTAAATGGCTCAAGTTATTCCTTAGGCAACAAGGATCAATTATATCGTCATTCTAACGTCTCCAAAAATCTTTATTTTTTTGTACATTCTCGCCATGATTCTTTCGGTTTTCGTAGTCTACTAATTCAATAGTGTCGAAGGCCATTATGAATTTAGTACACCCTTGGTACACACATTTGGCTCAATGGCAAGTTGTAATGGCATGGTGTCCGAATGACAGCAGCTGGTCAACAGCAGTAATGTCATTGATATTGCTCATGGGCGATAATGGCATCTTACCATCAGATTGAGGGTCTGCTTAGCAGCATCCGCACAAACATAAAAAAAAAGTTATGGAATCTGTGTCTTATCATGTTTATATTTTTTTTACAGGTGGAGTTTTGCTGTCACTGTTTCTGCCTACAGACAAAAATACAAGCAAATGAACACCATTAACAATATTATCTGCATTTGTAAGGTTAATGGATACTGGTTTTATTGTTGTTATCGAATTTAATAAATTATTTTATTATATGATCTTTATTTACACACTATTACCTCAAAGTATATAAATACTACCTATTACTGAAAAATAAAATAGTATGTTATAAAATGTAATCTTGCCGAGTGTATCCGGGTCTTCTCAGTTGACTGACTTCTTCATTCGCCAGTGGTAGCTTTGACTCACTCATTATCATGTATAACAGAGGGAGCAGCGTACACACACTACACCTAAAACATCACTGCAATGGCCTAAGCGTCGTCCAATATTATTAGTGCTCAACCTTCTGTTGGAGTTTTCAAGCCCCCGAGGAGGCCTCCAACTAGCTTAACGACTATCACAATTAAGTGATATCCGGGACCAACGGCTTTACGTGCCTTCCGAGCACGGAAATGCTCGATTTGAAATGCACTAAGTGTTCACCCATCCATGTGCCGATCGATGAAGAGCTCATGGTACACCAATCCAAATACTATATATGGAATAATTAAATGAAATAAGTTTTAACATTTTATTATTTAATCTCAAACTTTTCAAAAACGCAGGACCCCATTTTTTGTAAAAGAACTGTCATAAGTCTCTTCAAGTGCATTAGTGGCGGGACATTTTCAAGTCAACAGCTGGATGTCTGCACTGCACCGTAAAAGTTATTTAATAGAACAGCTTGTATATGACTACAATCTCACCTTGGTTCTTGATGATGTAGCCAGAACATGAACAAATGTACCTGTGTTTAGAATTAGATTATGGACTGTGGTATCCAGCAGACGAGCATACAACCTGCACTCTGTACCAACATACCTACCATGCAGAATAAGATAATATCTCTAGAAAAACCGCAGTGTAACATCAGCATTAGATAATAAACTAGTCAGGCAACCTAATGTTTATATAACTGTATTTGTATGTCACATTATGATTTATTGTGGGCATAAATACACATTAAAGTATAAAGATAATTATAATATTTTGTGTCTATATATTTAGAATAACGAGCAAATGTTTGGCGTAAAAGATACCCATATGATGGAATAAAACAGTTATATTTCTTTTCTACATCGTGAATGTCTGTGTTAAACAAAAATGGACTCAGAATGGATCCCTGTGAAAGAAACGAAATGTAACCCATCAACGTTATAAATGCTGAATATTTCTATACGATATCTCAGATAAAAGATAAACAGTTTATTATGATATCATATTTATTATTTAAACGTTAGTATAATAATTTCGCTTATAACCACAAAATTACTAACAGTAGGTACTATATCATTGAAATATTCAATAAGTCAAAAGCCTTTGAAAAATCTAAAATTAGTAGCCCTTGACATTGTCTTTAGCTGGTAGATATCGGTGACATTCTCCTGGATATAGAAGTATAGAACCTCTGTTCTTTATAAACCTTAGAAAAATAAGTGACTTAAATTAAATAAATATAGATAAAGCAATTGTATTATGTACACTTCTGTAATAAGAGTGGTAGTCTTATATTATAAACGAAGCTGATTATTACTTTGGCATCTTGGAACAGTTCTTTCCCTAATCATGTCTGTGGTATTATGACCTCACTCACCTTACATAGTAAAGTAATGGACACAATTCACTTTAAAACTGACCAAAAATCTTAAAAAAGATATAAAGTAATTTAAAAAACCTACACCGATCGATCGAATCGATCTTCACAATACAACTAATAAGTATGAAATAACTCTAGTCCGACATTTTCTTGAAGTCTGCGATATATTTTCAATGGAATACGACGTCCTCTTTCGCTGGACTTATCTGTTTTAATTTGTTGGTTCTTATAAAAAATTAAAAAGTTTCGAACTTGAACTTACAACCAAACACGTAGGTACATGTCGCATTTCCGAGATAATCAACACAGTTTTCACCCTAAAATACCACGAAAGGTCATCCAGCTCGACGGACTGATGACCTCTCACGTCTGGTGGGACGTAACTGGATATGGGTGGCAAAGAACTGAAAGGAGTGGCGCGTTCTGGGAGAGGACTGAAAAAAGTTGTTTATTTTTTTGTATTTTTTACCAATTCACAACGAGTCTGTCTATGGGTACTTAATATTTAATTAACTACACAATGATAACATGACAGCATCGGTCTGACATTGGAGTTCGTTGTCTAATCAAAGTGATAAAACGTTGATTGTATAAAAAAGGTTTATAACGTTAAATTAAGGATGCACCACGTCTATTACCGTATTTAAATTCCTTTCCATCTAAAGATTATCTGAAGAATGCCATGTTTTGTTACATAATTTCATGGTAGCTACTCTACTGAGTCTATTTTAATGTGACAATAATTAACATTATCAGTTTCCTACCGTGTAAAACAGAATTAACAAAATGAGGCTCTAAATATATAATATCAAAGTCGAGCTCTTATCAGGCATTATGCATCCGAAACAACGTTTACTTAAGAGTTTAGAGCATTTGCGTATCAAGTTTGTACAGCAAATATAGCGATTTTTGTTATATAACAAGTTGTTCAGTTATATTAGATCTTTAAGAATGTCCAGAGCACTTGATTGTATGTATACTATTTGGTATTGCGTTATTAATAAATGCGTATGATTGTGAATCTAAAAGTGAATTTAAAAGTGAAACCATGACAGTGAAAAAGGATACAGTACCGTTTGAAGATGCTCTTGACTTGACAGGTTGTACTAAAATTATATTCGCAAAAGACAATTATCGTATTGCTATGATTGATGACAAATAAGGTGATGATAGTTTAGTGGTAATGAAGTGGCGTAGCGATGGTAACGGGGGTTCTACCCACCTGCTTGGTTAACATCCTCTAGTTGAGACCCTGGTAACTAACAGTATGTTCAGATATTTGAGAGTAAATTCCATTCTGAGCTTTGTGCTTACCATCTTTGGCCACATTATCGCTGAGCAAAAGTTGGGATTGTAGTTAAAATACTAGCATATCCTTAAAGATAAAAAAGAAATGCTTTTGAGAGATAGAACTATTTGAAGTTTCCCTGAATAAGATTATGCTTCTTATAGGATTCAGCAAATTCAATATCCTGCTATGCTTATTATGCGGCAGCATCATAGTTGGGATGACGTTTGAGATCTTCTCCGTGTCTTACCTGGTGCCGAGCAGTTCCTGTGAACTGGGAACCACGAGCTCCCAACAGGGTCTTATTGCTGGAGTGCCTCTAGCTGGTAAAGTACAACTTTATAATACTCCAGTTGAAAACTATTTAGTTAATATCGAACACGATCATATGGAAGGTAAAAAATGTGTTGTCTTGTGTGTGATAAATATCATACTTCCTAGTTTTATAAGCAATTTTTTTTATTCATAAAGAAATCCAGTCAGACTAGTCATGACTAGGATGGATGGAAAGCTTAAAAAGAGTCCTCCTTACTCCTTACCTTAAGTAGTAAGAAGGGTGTTAAAAAATAAATCAGCAGGAGCAGAGATGGTGGATGGAAAGAAGGGATGAAAAGAAGAGGTTGTATGTATTCTATTAAAAACAAAGCAGGAAAATAATAATGATTATTATTAATTTATAATTTAGGAAAGTAAATAATGCCGACAATAAGATATAATCGTAAATAATCTCATAACTTGCATAATTGCAGGTATTATAGCCACATCACACATATGGGGATATCTAGCAGACACTAAAGGTAGAAGGAAGATCTTGACTATATCTATGACAATAGGCTTCATTTCTGGAGCCTTGGCAGCTTTGTCTCCCAATTGGATCATACTCGGAGCTTTGAAATTCGTGTCATCGTCAGCGTGAGTATCACCCGGGATATTTGTTCAAGCAGTAGCTTTGTGTAAAATGATATCGATGAAAACATCTACAATATTAATTCCTTTTTTAGAGTCGCCGGTGCTTTCGCTTTATCTGTGACATTACTGAGTGAGTGTACTCCAAGATCTAAGAGGAGTGCACTAGTTTTGTTGACCACTAGTGTCCATTTAACAAGCATGGGTTTGATGGCAGGTACTTTGAAATACATTTATCAATAAGAATACTAACATTAAGTTTACGTATTATTCGCTTTTCTTTATTTGCTTGCCCTGATTCCAAACTTTTGGGATCAGTATAATATTCATGTTTTTCCAATATATAACACAGGCTATCCATCTCTTTCTCATATAGTTCTATCTAACTACAAAAAATTGTACATATTGATGAATTGATGATATTTTTTCAGTGATAACGATTCCTATCCTCCCACTCGAATTCTCATACTACGTCCCATATTTGAATATCCAGTTCAATTCTTGGCGTCTACTAGGCCTGATCTTCAGCGTGCCATGCTTCCTATGCGCCATTGGAGCGGCATGTTTTTATGAGAGCCCTAAATACTTGCTTAGCGTAGGAGAGAATGAGAAGGCCTTGGAAGTACTAAGGTCAATGTTTGTGATGAATAGTGGTAAAGATGGAGACAAGTATCAGGTTGGTAAATATTTCTGATCTCTCTCTGACTAGTCGAAGCCAAAATTCGAATATGCTGCCCTTAAAATAGGATCTAAGTTGTATAAGGAATAATTGATGTTTTCAGGTAAACTCAGTGGTTTTAGACGAGGAGAATGCAGTACATTTTGAAGGTCTGTGGGCTTCTTTGGTTGCGCAAACGCTTCCCATGTTAAAACCACCACTCTTGAAGAGTACCATTTTATTGGCTTTTTTGTTTTCTACTGTTTTTATTTGGTAAGATATAGTATGTATGCTAGCTTATAGGAATTAGATAAATAATTATCTGTATTTAGATGATCATTAGATCTAGATTATTTGAGATTAGGTGCCGATCCACCAGCGAGCGTTCTTGAGATCTGAGTGCGTTCTCCTTGACTGCTGCGGACCGCCCGCTGTTGGATCGGCGTCTTAGATTGTGCAAGCTTATATTAATTTCCCGTCAAAGCTCATTATTTAGTAAGATTTACACTAATTTAGACCAAACATCAACCAAAGATGGAGGAGCAGACACTGGAAAATTATTCGCAGTATTCAGTAGTTAGTTTAAATTCATTAGGTAACTATTTTGTTGATATTTTCAGCATTAACCCGTTGATGGTCTGGTTACCATTTATTGTTGATGTCGTGATGAAGTCCGTGGAAAGTGGTATCGGTGATGTGTCTCTGTGTCAGATGATGAGGACTATGGTGAATACAACTACTGTTGAAATGGTACGTTCTACAAAAGGCCTTAATTATAAAATGCAATTTAATTAATTTACTATTTAAATGGTCATTTAAATATCGTCACTTTGACAATGCGGGTAAGATGATCAATAAATATATGAACAAACATGGGTATGGTATAGTGCACAACTCACATAAGGTAAATTATTAAATTCAGTTCGTTGTTATAAAGTTTAAATGTTCATATATACATCTTTCACGACTCAGTGATAGCTATTCTCGTCCTAGCCCCGATTGCCCACGTTACTACGTTATCGATTGCCCCCAAAATACCTCGTTCAGTTGTTTTTTTCAATCTCGTGGCTGCTAAGAATAGCAGCGGTAAAGTAAAGTAAAGTTGCGGTTACTAGAAAGTAACCGCAACTTTACTACCAAGATTACTGAGTAGCACCTTAAGACAAATGTCACAACTATTTATTCTAAATATTGTTTCAGCCAAATGACTGCACTATGAATCATTCAGCAATGACTTTGGTCTTCGGCACCAGTGTGTTTCTTGCAGTGCTCAATATTGTGATGAGCAGTCTTATTGGTTTGGTTGGAAGGAAGAGATTGTTTATTGGTATACAGGTAAGCCCCTATAATCTGGATAATAGTTTGAAAAATTGATTATTTTGACGATGTACTGTTAATTGATAGCTTGGGATCGTTTCTTACTATATCCCATAACTGGTATTTTTTTTATTGTGGCCAGTTTTATGTGGTCTTTCACATACACGTGTGTTTTATCTTCTGCTTTTACTTATAATTCCAGTCAATCATCATCTGCTTGACCTGCACTTTTTCTAATTTATGACTTTACATTACATATCGAAAAATATTTTTAATGTATGCATGTTTCTAGTTTATAGCAGGTACAGCAGCATTGTGTATCACTGTCAGCTCCAATTGGATCCTCAATTCAGTTCTCTTCATGACCTTCCTCTGGGGCGTCATGAACTTCGGCATGCTCACCACTTTTAGCGTGGACATCTTTCCAACTTATGTCAAGTTCGTATTAGTTCATAATAAAAAAAAAAAGAGTTTTGTTGTATTTTTCAAATAACTTTTCATTATGCATGGGATTATGTTTGACTACATCACTCCAAGATAAATCTGTACTCTATAGAGTATTAGGATCTCCAACTTTACTGACTGCTATATTTCCAGGGCCATGGCGGTGTGTTTGACGTTAATGGTGGGTAGAGGGAGTGCTGTATTTGGAATTAATCTGTTGAAGAAACTGCTGGATGTCAACTGCGAAGCTGCTTTCTATATCTTCGGGAGTATTACGATACGTAATAAAGCTATAATTATTGTTTTTTTATTATTAACTAAGCAATGATAAGATGAATAGTTCCCAAAAAGAGGAAAGAGAAGCAACATTATAGATTGATTAATTACTAAGAATTATGAAGGCATTGTTTTGTGTCACAGATTACTACAACTATACAATTTCATAATACTTAGTAAGAGATCACAGTGTCGCTAGACATTCCTTATTTTCTGACGGACAAAATGTACAGAATTAAGTAGTAGGTATTTGTACGTACTTCAACGAACGTAAAGAACGTAATGTACATAGCATACCTTTAATGCCTGATGGTACCTGTAAATTGGCCGACGGGACAAGTTAGCAGTTATTCATACGTTTGAAGTACTTACTACTCAATGCTATACACTTTGTCCGTCAGAAAATAAGTAATGTCTGGCACTCCTGGGATCTCGGTCTATAACATTAATGATGTTTTTATTCAAGTTTATTGACAAATCGATAATTAGCCTTGCTGACTCATTTCAGACTTCAAATTATCGTGAAGAACATCAACCGCATAAGCCCGTGTAGTCTATACCTACTAACGTTTAACGAATTTACAAAAACATACCAAATTACAGTTTAATACGTAATGAGTACAGTTGACTTGTAGCCGTTCGTAATATGTTACATAGATTTGAATAAGTATTATTGCGTTGAGATAAGGCATATTGTTCTCCAACTCTTGCATCGTTGTGCATAACTTCAGTTTTCAAAAATTTATTGTTTGTTAAAATTCCCTAAAATCAATTCTAAAAAAGTACTTTTCAGGAGTTGCGTTTGTTCTGTTTCGCTGATTGGTGATAAAAATGATGATAGATATTTTTGATTGCAGTTGGCGGTGTAGTCGGGTTTCTATTGCCATCCGACGTCAAAATTACTGATCAGAAGAAATTGAAGATTTGAACATCAACTTTATTATTTATTTTAAGTGTGTTTAAGTTAATTTAAGAATAGGTAATTGAAGTGTAAAATAATGTGAATATGTTGATTGTGAAATGTGTGTCTTATATTTTGTTTTATAATTAAAATGTAAATAATTAGTTTTTTCATTTTCGTTGTTAGTTATAATGAGAATATTAACCATTAAAAAATTCCATTAAGAAACAAAAAAGGAATTTAATGTGTTAAAAAAGATAAAAAGAAAATTGAATAAAACAAAACAAGTACCTAGGTTTACGCGAAAATAATAATAAAGTAAAATAATAAAATAAATACTGTTCAATGATTACAAAAAATATTTCAATTTCGTAAAACCACTAATTTTTTTTGTCCGAATGACCCTATTTGGTTTTTCCTTTTTTAACTCATTAAATTACTTTTATTTTGTTTCAATTGGGAGTTTTTTAATAGCATTATTTTATACTTAATTTGAATGTAGTTTTTCACTTCAATCTTGCGTGGTTTCGGAAATATGTCTGTAGTGGCTTTTTTATAGTACTATGAAAGTGATCTACTTTCGCATGGATATAAAACGTCCTTTTTCATCCGCTTTTGTATGAACCGACTTTTAATAATAACGGGATATCAGAAATTATTTACAACTACCCTCAATTTTTTTCACAACCCTGATAATGTACAAAGATTCGTTCATTTATATCATCGTGCGTACACAGTCAACGCGTATCAATAAATTATTAATAGTAAATATTTATTATAACTTGTTTTTCTTATTAAAGTAATCATTTAATTCATAATACTCATTAAAATGGAATCATTTAATATTTTTTTACGTATATTCGTGTTTGTAGTGGTTGTTTGTCCGTTAATAGAAGTGAATAGCCAAACACATGGGAAATTCATGGGAAGCCATTACAAGACGCATGGTGAAAAGGGTAAGGTTATAAATACTTGATAGTATTATAGCATATTATTATAATAAACTCTAGTAATTATAACAATAAAACACATTTGAATGTGTAACAGTAATCAAATTACAAATCTACAAAAGAGAAAATTTTCTCGTGAAATTTTAAACATAATTTTTCCCGAAATTCAACAAATTTTTCGGAAGTATTCCCATTTGCGCACTGAATTTTTAGAGCACCGATCCTATTCCCTTTTCAGCACCGATGCATATTTTGGATCGGTGCTCAAATGGGAACAAAAATTAAATTCGAAATCATTCCCTTTTGAGCACCGATGGTTTTGTAGCTTCTAGTGTTTGTGGTGTTTAATAAAACGTATCGATAAAAATTAACAGTTTTATTATAAAAAGTATTATAAGTAGTATTATCGTTAGGAGCACCCAGTTTTAGAGCATCAAAACTATTCCGCTTTAAGGGGGCCCTTCATGGCCAACGCAACTTCAACGCAAGCGTAGCCTAAAAGCTTGTACTTTCATCCAACGTAATGTTTGACTGCGAAAAAAGAGAGACACCATCAGAGCCATCGGTTATCAGTTGGTAAATTCCGCTGATCACTCGCGGCCGCTTCGCTAGGTCGTCATTCATGATTTCGCATATCATAAAACTTGTTCCAGGCCCATACTTCCTGTGATGTAATCTTACAAGTTTGTGAAAAGAAAGTTAGTTATTTAGAATCTCCAATACATTTGCAAGCATTGTTTAGAGCTGTTTTCTTTACTTTTACAATTTATAGGTACATTAGATATGGCCAAAGTTCAGGTAAAATTTGTGCAAAACCGCTGTTTTTCGGAGGCTTTTACTGAATTTGTTTCACACTTTTTTTTATTTTCGCCTAGTTATACTGCTAGATATAGTTCACAAGATACCAATTTGTTTAAAACATCTAACGAAAAGTGTTTAAAAACGCCATCATAAGTACAGAGCTTTTGTATGAAAAGTATGGTGAGCTGACTGCTCTTAAGCACTGATCAATATTTTAGGTTGGTTATCAATGTCCTAACCAACTCATATAACTAGTTTACCTATCAGGTCTTTCCAAAGTAGACTCAAGACATGGCTACATGAACATAATTTTTATTCTGTCAAAGACTTGTTGACTTACAACAATAATTAATAATACTGTTTATTGAAATTAATGAATAACTTAACTGACATAATACAATATTTATCCTTATTCTGTAATCTGTGATATTTATATTCAATTTATATGATCGATTAGGATAATGTACACTTTAATATATTTCTTTGATTGAGTGAATTTGTATGTGACATCCGTAGGTGACTAATGTACTATTATTTTTTATTTTTGAATTGCTTGGATTATGATTATTATGTTGTATTTTCACACTGTAATATTTGCAGGCCATCGTGGCAAAACATGAAGGACCTAATACTTAATATTAGCATTTTAACATCAATTTTCTATCCATGTTTCTGGCAAATAAATGATCTTTATCTTATCTTATCAATTGCTGAACAAAATAATACTTACTGTTGTGGATATTACCTAGGTACTGACTAATTATGAAACATAATTTACTCCACATTTTACTGATATTTAATCTCTAAGGTAGGTAATCTCTCTCTAGGTATTTAACCTCCAAAAATGTATACTTATGAAAAAATTGTACCAGGATATCATAAGCTCGAAGGAGCTCTCTCCAAAAAAATTGTTTAAAAACATGACTTGACATGATGACTATCCTGGTACCATTTTTTCATAAGTATACATTTTTTGGAGGTATTTAGAGAGAGATTAAATATAAGTAAAATGGAGAGTACATTCATAATTATTATTCAGTACCTAGGTAATATATTATATATATATTATTTTGATCAGCAATTGACAACCAACCTAACAAATTGATCAGTGCTCAAAGCGGAATAGTTTTGATGCTTTAAAATATGGGTGCTCTAATGATAATACTTTTGACTTTTTATGATAAAACTGTAATTTTTTATCGATACTTTTTATTCAACACCATACATAACACTAGAAGCTACAAAGCCGTCGGTGCTCAAAAGGGAATGAATTAGAATTTAGTTTTTGTTCCCATTTGAGCACCGATCCAAAATATGAATCGGTGCTGAAAAGAGAATAGGATCGGTGCTCAAAAAATCGGTGCTCAAGAAATCGGTGCGCAAATGGGAATAATTCATTTTTCGAGCCACTGAAAAATTACCAAAAACTGACTCGACAAAAACATCCATATAATTACCGAATCTGCTCACAAAATTTCACGAGAATCGGTTGAGAAATACGACCTGTAGAGGACAACAGCCGGTCATCCGGATCTATACATTGACGAAAAATTCCTCAGAGTAGTAATACTGAACAATAATTTTCCGCAACTATTCAATGATTTGTCACTGATTTTGAACAGTAAGATCACTGCATCGTCCGTTTTTGTCTTGGCCAATCAGAGCGCGTATGTCCTTGATTAACCAATCAGAGAGCGGAATATCTAATATTTCAATCAAAACTAACGTCATTGCGCTTCTTGGGGTACTTTCAGAACACAATCAGAAGAATGAGGGTCCTTGCGCCGTGTGCCCCCGCCAGGGCAAGTGTGTGCCCCACATACAGTGCCCGGCGCACGTCAGGGTGGGGTCCTTCAACCCCGAGTGCCACATTGATGCCGGTGGAACTGTCGGCATCTGCTGTTTCACCGGCAGGAGCCATGCTGGTTGGTTTTTACTCTTCACCTTCAAAAACATCATCAAGTCATTTTTAGGGTAAATAAATAAATATCCTGGGTAATTCCTCACACACTGTCATCTGATCCCAAACTAAGCAGAGCTTGTACTATGGAAACCAGATAACTGATATAATACATATACTACTTTTTGTTTGTAAATACATATTACACCCAGACTCAGGACATACAGACATGTTCATGCACACCAATGCATGTCCTGTGGGGGAATCGAACCCACGATCAGCGGCGCGATAGGTGGAATCTTGACCAGAGTCCGCCGTCCGGCCCGTCCGTCGTGGGTTGTAATAGCGTCCGTAGAAATACGCATTCTGTGAAGATTTCAGCTGTCTATCTAGATGGACGGACGGATGTACAGCGGAGGCTTAGTAATAGGATCCCGTTGGCACCCTTAGGGTACGAAAACCTAAAAATGAAATACAATTAAAAATGAAAGGGTTTTTACGGAACCCTTCGTGTGTGAGTCCCACTCGCACTTGACTGTTTTTTTAAATAATTTAAGGGCCTGTGTCCCTATGATTCAAATGATTTCAAGATGTGTCTACCATATACAATCTAACCTAATTGCAGCGGAGTCTGAACGCAACTCCCGCGCATCCGCGTCGATCAGCGCGGCGGATATAAAGACTGCGCACAGTCAGTCGCAGCAGAAACTATCTCAATGGTTGACCCGAGCTGATAAACTACTCGCTCATGGTAGAAGCACTATTGTTAATATTTCCGCGCCTAGTTATGCACATCATATGGTAAATTATTTTTAAATATTATTTTTATTCTCTTTATATAGAACGAGGACTTACGCATAATTAGCGAATAATACCGAGGACATTATAATTAAAAATCACTTGAATTTGGACCCTGCCTGACTCTCAACAAAGTTTATTATGTATTAATTCAACTGTTCATATTTTTGATGCCCCGGGTGTTGCAATAGTCAAAAGGGCTATGATAACCGCTTACCACCAGGAGGGAGGGAGGAAAAAAAGAAAACTCAAACTACTCTTTTCTTTTTTATGGTTCTTGGAATGTTTTATTATACGGTGAATATTTTGGATAATTTCTAGCAACTTGTGAGCAAGATTGTCATGCACAATTTTGTTAATATTGTGAGAGCAGATTATTGAAAAATAATTAAAAATTCCATTTCTCCGAAAATACATTTTAAATAAATTTTAATGGCATTTTTGTTTTCTTCGAAATTCAGCTCGGGGTTCCTTTCAACGTTTTTCTCTAAGACCAGTTAAAAACCAGTTAAAGACCAGTTAAAAAAGTTAAAAACTGTTGTTCAGGAGTGGCCCATACTGGCTAAAAAAAAGCAGCCTGTATATTCCGCCATTATTCAATTCTCTTTCTAGTAAAATGCTTTGAAAAGTTTCGATTACTCGGTAACTTATTCGTTTCCTTTTTAGTCTGTTAGAACATACAATAAAAAAGCTGACAGCTTAGGCAGAGGCGGGTTGCTGAACATGTTCGCTGCGCAGGAGTTGAAGTCTCGGCAGGCAATATCTGATGATGAACTGGCATTAGGATTAACTGATCATACTAATGGTAAGGAGCTCTTTGACATTAAGCTTTCTTGAAGAAAAGGCTTTGAATTACCTTTAATTGGTGAAGCAAAGACATATCAACAGAAATGAGGAGTCATTTCATCTTTTTAAAACTTTCCGAAAAATGGACAGACTGATAACATTCCTTCAAGACCTTGTGTGCTTACCACCTTCGGCCACATCTTCACTTACCATGGTGAGATTGTGGTCAAACACGGTATGTGTTATCACATACACAGAAAATCTATATAAACTTACAGGTCCATTCTGCCCGTTACAACCGTCGTGTTCTTCGTCACCCAGCCGGTATAGAAGTATAGGTGGAGAGTGCAATAATCCTTCCTCCCCTGACTGGGGGGCTATCAACACTGGCTTCGAGAGACTTCTGCCTCCAGATTATAGTGATGGTAATATAGCTTCTACTTGTTTAGATAATAGCTAAATGCTAGACGCCATGGTAAGGTTTGGCTTTGAATTCTAAAATTGTATATCCAATGTTAAGAACAATTATGAAGGATCATTTCAAAGGTATTTGGATCATTTTCTTCCATAGTTTTAGTGTAAATGTTAAATGGAACGAAAGCACGGGGCATTTTATCCTACGGATCGAAAACCTTATGGTGCGTCCATGCTTGGCGAACCGAGCACGAGCTGAGCCACAAACGAGCACAATGCGTAGCGTGCTCGACTGCGCTCCGCCCGATTGACAGTTTTTTCACGAACAGAGGGATTCGCATCGCGCTCGTTGGTTCGATAGAAACGTCTAACAGTAGATCCAAATAAAAAGCAACCACCAAATCTCAGGGTTACTAGGGCCTAAATTGAATAATTGGTTTTGACTTTAACTTTGAATCCAGGTATTTGGTCAATGCGTACATCAACAACCGGTCTGCCGCTGAAAAGCGCGAGGACGGTCAGTGAAGTTCTGCTCCTGGATGGAAGCCATCCCAGCCCAACTCACAACCTGATGTTCATGCAGTTTGGACAGTTCATAGCACATGATATTAGTGCTGGTGTTGTATTTACTATTGGTAAGGAATTTTTAGGCAAACCCTCATCCGTACCTGTCTCTCGAAATTGTTTCTCTAGGTAACAGCGAATTAAAGATTTCAAAGATCGGCTAAAATAAGAATGTGATCGTGATCCTCATCTTATAAGGTTCACAGTCTACGCTTACTAAATTGCGGTATGTACAAAACATTAGCTTGTAACCCATCCAATCTTCAAAATTAGATGTTTTCACATTGTATGGGATTTTGGATTTTTATGGGGTTTGTACATTCTAATGTTGGAAAAGCTTGTTTCTAGGTAATGGTAGCGCAATCTCTTGCTGCACCAACGACGGTGAAGACTTCCTCCAACCAGAGCTGCAGCACTGGGCATGTGCACCAATCAGCGCTGACCCTCAAGATAGCTTCTACTCACACTTCCGTCACACGTGTTTGAACTTCGTGAGGGGTCAACTTGCACCGGCGAGTGATTGCTCGGTGGGGTATGCGAAACAGGTATCTTAGAAGATCTATCATCATTTTCAAGTTTTATCATTTTCTTGGTTTAGGAACTAGAACTAGGATTTTTAGATATTCTATTCTTATACGGGCTCTTGGAATTTAAAAGGTTATCTACATCAAACCAAGTTCCAAGTGCAGGTACTACAACCACGTATACTATTTCTTCTACCAGATGAACGGCGCAACTCATTTTCCCGACCTATCCCATCTATACGGCAGCTCAGTAGAAAAACAAATATCACTGAGAGCTTCAGGCGGTTTGCTGAAAACTTTTAATGATTATGGCAGAGAACTGCCTCCTCTCACGCAGAGGAGTGAATGTCTTACCGTGAAGAATGGTGCGGCTTGTTTTGAATCAGGTAATATGGAACTACTTGTGGGTATTTTGTAGTTTTATGTGCTTTCTTCAACTTCACACGTGAGAAAATCCTGGGATAAAATGTATGTTGCTCACCTTGTCTCGTCCCGTTCAAGTGTTAAGTTGTGCGTTCAAATCCGACCGCCCCTAATTAGTCGTAATTCGTTTATGAAAATGTCCTTCCCCTTCCCCAACGGTAACGGTGGTAACGCCCCAAGGCGAGTATCGTGCTCCACCTGGGACGCCCTCGGACGCAGTTTTAGCTCAGCAGGATTTGCCCGTGTAAGGGTGATGAAGTCAATCTTTTGGGCTACCAACATCTCGTCAATAAAAAAATAAAAAGGTTTTCTGAATAAATGAAATCACAATTATCAAATTAGATTGCTTTTGTTTCGTTAAATCTAGATGAAGATGATATTAGATATTTTCCATACTTCCAGGAGATAACCACGGCAACCAAGTGATCTCACTAACAGTGTTCCATACGATATGGACAAGGGAGCATAACCGTATCGCTCGAGCCTTGTCAACTCTCAACCCGCACTGGAACGAGGACACGGTCTTCATGGAGACTCGGAGAATACTGCAGGCTCAGTTCCAGCATGTTATTTATAATGAGTGGCTGCCTTTGCTTCTGGGTAAGGGTTCTTTGAAAAATATGTTATATTCGTCATGCTGAACATATTTTATGTTCATATTCTAGAACGTTAATCAATGCTTAAGTCAAGTTCTGAGTCGAGATCGAGATTAAAGCATTTAGTTTAGTTAGGAGCAACTCTAAAATCGCGACAATATTTTTTTATATTCTAGTAATATAATTGGTTTCAATCGACAGTAGAACCTTTGATGCTGTTCCTTCTTTTTTTCTACTAAGATAACAAACAATCACCTGCCCTGATTGTAACCGCATACCTTGCAATACCAGGATGTTTTCAGAAATTAGAATGTTACTAAGCTACTTTGAAGCTACTTTTCTATTATGTCTAAATCCTGGATACCTACTTGATTAATTCCCTAACACTTTCACGTAATCAATTACATATTAGTTAATTAGTTTAATTCTGGTTTTGCAGGTCCTCAAATCATGCATATGTATGATCTAACCCCGTCTCCAGGGTATTCTTCATCATACGACCCTCATGTGAACCCCTCGCTGACAAGTGAGTTCTCAGCAGCCGCCATGAGATTCGGACATTCCGTTGTCGATGGAAAGATTATGTATGTTTTAATTGGTTTATCTATGTATATATTTATAAGCCATTCACTGATAATAATCACGACATCTCAGATAGTATAAATGCAAACTGGAAATTTGGCAGGTAGATTCGGGGTTTTTTGGAAATTTGGCAGGTAGATTCTTCAGAAGGAGTAGGTATCTGCTAAGAAGGGGTTTTTTGGAAATTCAACCCCTAAAAGTGTAAAAATAGTGTTGAAAATTTTGTAAGTAAAAAAAAGAATTATCAAAATCGGACTACACTGTAAAAAGTTATGCGTGATCATACATAAAAAAATACGCGTCGACTTGTAAACCTCCTTCGTTTTTTCGTCGGTTAAAAAGAGCCATAATAGTCAGCCCAAAAGTATTTAAAAAATTTCACCTGGCTGAGGTTCTTGCCGGATCTTCCCAGTTGAAGGCCTTGCTTGCGGCGGCGTCGTGTGACGGGTCGCTCACTTCCCTCCAATATGGCGAGGAGGGCGATGGCTGCCACACGCGTCATACTTGTGAACAGGTGCTGCTTGTGGGGGCTGGTCTGCTTAAGTTTGCTATTTATTTACTTATTAAATATTTATTCAGTCAACTTTGTAATTTTGCCGCCGCGCCGGGGCACGCAATTGTTTTCAGTGCGATTAGAATGTAAATATTATGTAATGAATCTAAGCTTGTTTTGAAAAGAGTAATTGTTGAGTTTATTGCCGGCTCTTCTCAGCAAATGCAACCTTCCGAACCGGTATTAGAGTATTAGAGTCAGACTTTTCATAAGTGCCTGCGAAGGTCTATTTGAATAAATGATTTTGAATTTGAATTTTGAATTGGATTTGAAGGCTGTCTTCCGAACCGGAGCGGTGGTTATTTCAGTAAATTTGACCTTCATAAGTGCCCTCTTAGGCCTAGTTTAGTTTAGTGCCTAAATTGAATAAATGGCTTTTACGTTGACTTTGGATACTTTTAATCCCGGAAAAATATATGATCCCCCGGGAACGCCAGTGATATGAAACCACGGAGCGGAAACTAGTTTATGAAATTATTTTTAAATTTCCAAATTTGTAGTAATATCAGTTAGGTTAGTATCTGGTGGTACAAGCTCTGCTTAGTTTGGGTTTAGCCATGACAAGAAAGTTCCAAGAAATCATTACTAATGGCTGCCACCAGGGTCCCAAGTCCAAAGAGAGGTGGTGTGTACGAGACGATAGCCCTGCCGGAGGTGATGTTCCAGCCGTCGAGACTTCGCCTCCGCCAGTTCCTGGACCGCATGCTGGTGGGGCTCGCTTGGCAGCCGATGCAGATGGTCGACCCATTTGTTACTGAAGGGGTATGTGTTTCCCGACCAATAACCTAGATGTCTTCAAGGCCAAAGTGAATAAGTATTATCTGGGTAAGCGTGCTACATCCTCAGCCTTGTCAATACTCCTCATGGGGCTAGTCGGAGGTCAAACGCATGCCCATTATACATAAAAAAACCTGATTAATTATTAAACAAAGTAATAGAACAAAAGTTGTATATTTTACTGTCTGTCCTATATACAAAGAAAGAGATCAGTTCTGAAGCCAGGTTTATACTGCTCATGATGAAGAGATACCGCCCCTTGTTCTTGGAGCCGGTGCATTCGCCGAGATACGTCATCGTGAGTGTGAAGCTAGCTACAGAACTGGAAATACATGTATGGTTTATAATAAAGTTCGTGCTATGGTTTCCTCAAGATATTTTCATTCAACGAAAGCTCAAGATAATTGTAGGATTCGATTCCGGGACCTTCTTCTCTATATCCGACGTCACTACAACTGAGCTATCATCGCCTTAAAAATTGTTTTACTAATAATCCTGTATCAGGAACCAGTGCATTGTTTCATCTTTTTGCACCCTGCGGTTTGAACTGAGGGTGGATCTGGAAATCAGTCAGTTTATATTATGCAGATAACACGTTATACATCGTATATTTCCAGTTAACTCGGTACCTGTTCCACGGCGGTAATCCATACGGGCTAGATCTGGCAGCTATCAACATCCAACGAGGAAGGGACTACGGCTTGCGCTCCTATAATGATTACAGACGATTAGTTGGCTTGCAGCCTTTTGAGGCTTTTTATCAGTTTGCACCTAGCGTGAGTAATAACATAAATTTTCAGACGGTGCGGCCGCCGAGAATGCGTTTCTGACAACATTTAATATCGGCCAAATCACGGCGGCCGCAGTGTAGAGCAGGTTATCAATTTAATCTTCAAGATCTCTAATAGTTCTTTGAATAAAAAGTGAATTGACTTAGAAGTACGAGTTCTCGTTCATGCTCGTATTTCGACTCCCTTTCGAAAAAATGAATTACTTGTTACACACTAGCTGAGAGAGCGAGCGAGCGTATCACAGCTTGCATTCAGATTTATAAATTTATTTCTAAAGGTTACATGATATCTTAAATAATAGGTAAACCTTTCAGGCTGCTCAACGCCTAGCCGCAGTATACGAGAGCCCAGAAGACATAGACCTTTGGATTGGTGGATTATTGGAAGAACCAATGGAAGGCGGCATTGTTGGGCCAACGTTTGCCCACATCATTGCAGATCAATTCGCTAGACTGAAGAAAGGAGATAGATATTACTATGAGTACGGGCCTGATGTTAACCCTGGTGCTTATAGTCCGAGTAAGTAAGACTCGATATTTGGTATTATAGCTATCTTTACATTTAAAATGGTAAGTGTATGATACCATAGATACAGTGTATGATTCTGGAGTTTTGTTTTTCTGTTTGTTTTTGTATTTTTCATTAGTCTAACCTTGGAATATTATGTGAAAATAAATAATTTTAGTTTTTTTAATAGCATTGAGCGTAAAATTTATAAAATAGAAGGCGAACCTATAGAATACGACGTTTTTTTTACATTCCTAAAAAAATACGGAGAAGAATATCCTTGGTATTGTTGTTTCAGGTCAATTAGCAGAAATAAAGAAAGTGACTCTGTCTAGAATTATTTGCGATAACAGAGATGGTATAGAACTCTTCTCGCAACCACTCCAAGCTTTTATTAGAGCTGATCTCCCAGGGTAAGTAAGACAACATGACGATTCTTGAATATCCATCTATTTCAAACTGAGTGACACACAGGCCAAACTACTGGTATTAGGAACATGACATTGTACACAAGGCTTTCTTTTATAATGTAGATGAGTACTAAGAAGGGGGTTTTGGAAATTCAGCCTTTAAGAGGGTGAAAAGGGGGATTTTCTCTGCTTAGTTTGGGATTAGATAGCAGTCTGTGAAGAGTGGCCCAGGATATTATTATTATTTATTTATTTATTCAGTACCGTAACAGTGAGTGTAAAGAATTGACGTTAGGAAACGCTTACTAAAGCGTCATTTTTGCGACACTTCTCTATAGAAATTGGCACAGCGCCTCTAGCGGAATACTCCTGGTATTTCTTTACACTCGGGTTACAGATTCTACAGATGGTGCTAATGGCTAGTTACAAATTCTCCTAATATTAGAAATGTGAAAGAATGTGTGTTTGTTCGTTATTCAATCAAGTTATTATTATGTAACCTTGGATTAAAATTAAGCTACGGTTCAGATTTCAATAGCGAACGAAGAAAATGTTTATATAGTACCGCTTCTAATTTACAGGAATGATCCAGTGCCTTGCGACAGGGAAATCATACCAGTGATGGACTTGAACAAGTTTACAGAGATTTCTAGTTAAAAATAAATACACTGTGATGAACGTGAACATATTTTTAGAAGCTTCTAAAATTCTACAGAAACAAAACCATTCGTTAATATATTATTTTAATTATTACTGCAGATTACTTGTCTCATTGTTGTTTAACTTCTATTTGCTAGCAAATAATAGCAAGTATATTATAATATTTTTTCTTATCATGATAGGAGTGTATTGCTATGATAGCATTGAGGCTATTTAAAATTTGAAAATGTAACTGAAATCCAAAATCATTAATCCTTATATCTGTCTCTATCTCTTTGCTATGATTTTATTGCTATCTCTTTTAATTTTCATTGTTTTACTCTGTTTTCCCATTTTTATCTTCGGTCACTTGTTGAACACCTTTGATTTTACATTTAATTGATTATGTTGCAGAAGCGATCATTTATAATTTGCACATCACCTTCTGCAACAATATCAATATGTCTAATACAATTTTTGATTACCATCTTCTTTGATTCAATTGAACACAAGTCTTTTGACGTTTGTTAACTTTGATTAAAACTATTATTTCCATTAGGCTGGCTTGCTACATTCCTTCTGGAGCCCGAAAAGAAGGAATCTAGTGAGCAATGGATGACGTCTTCTGAATTGTGTTTCACTGATTTATTAATTAAATGCGTCACCATCAATATGATTGTTTTTAAATTGTTTATGATTGTTTAAATGTACATAACATTTTAATTAATATTCAGCTTTGACAAGTGTCTGCACTTATGGTTTTACTTTTCTATCAGTTTTGGATTTCAGTTTCATTAGGATTGTAAAAGTACCTAATTCAATGATCTTTTCATATAAAAGATCCAAGAATTGGGGGTCTGATATCGATGGTATTATGATGAGGAGGTATATTATAAGGACTTTCATTATTGTTTCCACTTTACACGTTTTTAGGTTGTTTTAATATTTCAGAGGTCTGCGAAGTATATGTAAGGATTTTAGAGGGTGATCTAACAAGAAATAATGTATGTATTAAAGTCAGTAGTATAGACAATTGTAGTAAGACATAGTTGTGTTCCCACTTATTCCGATCAACAAATAGTTTAGGTTTTACCGTGTATACTTTAAGTATATGTATGTATTTTAATCACAGATGCATTATTTGAGGTGAATTAATTTTGTAAATATTAAATTTAAATGGATCGGTACAGACTGAGCGGGTAATTTTTTGTTTAAGTTCTTATAATATTGCATTGTTTTGCATGTATTTTTTAATTATAATTCGGCCAATATAGCTGAAAGGAATTTTGTAAAGAAACCAGCTTTAAAAATACCATAAAAATAAGCAATTATAGATGTTTATTAATGTAGCTATGTTGTTACTATTGATATGAATTTAAAATAGTAATGATAAGTACTTATCATAATATTTTTTTAAATAAAATAAATGTATTAATGTAATGTGTATAATGGAGCTCCTTTACAATATTATTATATTGCATGATATTTTTGTCATTTTACAAATCGAATAAAGATATTTCAGATTCATTTGTTTTTTTTATTCTCAAACAAATCGTGTATAATATCGCTTTATATTATAAAAAAAAATGAGATATCTATCATCATCCAATTCAATTCAATTAATTAAATCTTACCTACCTAACTAAATCTTAGTAGGTGGTACCTAAATATTATATATCAAATTCATTGAAATCAAATTATAAAATTACCCCCTTACTCATAAAGCGCTATTTAACTAATATACCTACGTAATATTCTGTTTATATTAGGCATGGAAATTATTGCTACTTTAAAGGAATTCTCATTTGATGATATTATTATTTTTTATAGCATGATTTCACTTGCGATATATGATTTGCAATGATTTGTAACCTACGTCATCGATGCTGATCGACGGTATTTTTCACAAAATCATGTGCGAGTATCGCACGCAAGTGTCAAATTATCACTGATGCAAATTATATATACTTTCGTAGCAAAAAATTATTTTTCTATCCTGCTACATAACATGTTAAAGAAGTTAACACTTTATGTCACTTGATTTAAGGTCTATTTTTGAATACTCTTAAAAGCTAATCAATGATATTTTTTTTTTTTTTTTTAAATTTGTTCATGACCATGGATACAGAGTCCTTCAGTCGCATACATTTTATTTATATTCTTAAATATTCTTTATAACATGTAACAGGCTATGTCATGGACGGTAACAGATGTGACATATGAAAACAGAATCATATTCTTTATCACCTGCTACTTGTGATTTATGCCATGCCTAATGACAATAGATACAGAGTGACGTTATTTACCCTTTATACAGTGTATTATTAGTTAAATAACGTTTTATAATAAGTAAGGGAAGGTGGTCAAACTATACTATTATTATATTAAAAAGCCTTCTAAAATAAAAGGAAGACCTTTGCAAAAATATTCGGTAAACGAGTACCGAATTAAATTAGCGTTTCAATTATTGTCACTGGTTGCAACGAGGTCAAGTTACTATATCAAAATTCATAGAACGAAACCATAGCTTGTTTTAAAAAGGCACAGCGCCATCTGTGATTATATTGTGGAACTATAATGTTTACCCAAGCACGACCAGTCTTCCCAACTTCAGAAATGTAGTTAGTGTTTACATGTTAAAAATACAGCAGATATTGAGAGAGGTAGAGCATAGCGTTTATCCGCTCAAAGAGCAGCTCGACTGAGGAAGTACCTCCACCTTACAGAATACCGCAGCCAAATAACTTTATGTTGTGTTCCTGCGTGAGTAAGGTCGCCAGAGCTCATAGGGGAGGGGGGAAAGGTCGGTAACGCGTGAGCGATGCTTCTTGTGTTGCAAGCGTCCATATGGCTACGGTAACCGCTTACCATCAGGCGGGCCGTATGCTTGTTTACCGACTAAGTTGTATAATTTTTTTTTTAATATAAAATGTTTTGTTAGCTTAATCGAAAAAATAGCAAAATTACAGTGTATGTAATTAATAATCGAAAAACATTACGTATATACCTATGATTGGGATAGCATATACATATGGATGGATTTCAGATTACTTTCATATTAGGTATATAATATACGTATGGACAAAATACAGTTTCATAAAATATTGATGGTTTCGAATCCCGATATCGTAATATCGTAAATCAATATATAGTTTCGTTTCGATTTGATTCTCAGACAGAAATGGCTATGTCACCTGATATCATATCACCCAACCCTATCTGGCATCACTGAGGAAAGCTTTCTGAAAGGAAGACTTTTACAAAAAATGAGTGATTCGATTCTATTTAACACCATACAGGTAAGCATGTTTTAAAAAGTCACAGCGCCATCTGTAATTTTACTGTGTAACTACACTGGGCCGCAATGAAAGGGGGTCGGTTTTAAAAAAACCGACTTCAAAGTAAAACAAAAACTTAAAAAGTAATCAATCCGTGTCCTGATAACAATGGGACCAAACGGGAAGTGTACCTTTCCAAACAAAAAAAGAATTACCCAAATCGGTTAATAGATGACGGAGTTATGAGGTAACTAATATATTTTTTTATTTCTTATTGGCGATTGTATTAAAAACCATAAATTAAAAATTTATGGTTTTTAATACAATCGCTATCGCTATATAATTCTATCATATAAATATGGTATTTCTTGTGCAGAAATCTATTATTCTAATCCAGAGGTTCTCAAACTTATTTCATCTGTCCTACGATATTTTTTTTTACTGTAACTTAAACTTAAACCACAATGACATTCATTAATTTAATTAATTAAATTATGGTGTAGTATATTAGTCTAGTCTGGAGTTTTAAGTAACATTCTAAACGAGACATTTTAGTTTTAATACAGTCAAACAGGGCAGAAAATATGAACTAAATAATCGATCTTGTGTAGTAGGTAGGTTTACATTACAGTGAATTAATATATATAATCGCATTTTATCTAAATCAGTGTAATAGTGTGCCCCGTCTCACTCTTTCGATCACCAAATGTCACCTGTCAGATAAAGACTTCGGAATTTTAGCTAATCAACGTTTGATAACTTCATTATGAATAAGGGGGTTAGTATTTGAAATTACAAATCAGCCATCGCCCATCTAAACTACTTCAACACCCTCCAGTTTTTTAAGGTTTATGCTTTGATTAAGGATACGTCCAGATTGAGCGTCGAAGTCGAAGCTGTGCACACGTTAAAAAAATAGCCCCTAACTGTTAGGGGCTAAATCAAACAAAAATGAATAAAATTGCTAAATAATGTTTAATATTTAAATTTCTCCCGATTTTAATTAGAATATTTCAACAACTGCTATCATTATGAACGTCACTATGACAAGCAGAATGACGCAGAGGGAGCGTAAAACATAGCTGTTACGCGCAGCAGCCTATAAAAAATGGCCTGTTTTATATATTCGTGTAGTATGGCGACGTTCTTTCTAGGTATATTTATTTCTATGGGTTTATTTAAGGTTTTTTTTTTATTATTTCTAAATCAAAAATCATTGCGAGCTACTTTTCAAACATCTACGATTATATCAATATTTATAATAATAACCAATCGGATTAGTAGGTTCGGCGAGTTAAAACTTAAAAAATCTTCAGATTTTTAATCTATAAGCATAAATAATTGAAAACTATTTTACAACTTTAAAGTACACTAAGAAGTAACCAATAAAATAACATTCTACTAAATGCATGCATATGAAAGTAAATCCTACTTATACTATTATAGTAGGTACCAACCAAAAAAACATTGTTAAATTTTTTGTCTGTGTGTCTGTCTGTTTGTTCCGGTTAATCTCCGAAACGGCTGGACCTGTGGGATGGAAAGCTGGTATAAGTATTAAACAGGCAAAGCCACCGGTACTAACTAGTATACAAACGCAATAAACCTTCGACACGTGCGATGGCATTGCAGGCTCGATAACACGGGGTGAAGTGTTTACCCTTTCATAGCGATCAATTAGAAAATTAAATGCTATTTAATTGGTTAAGAAATTACACATAAAACCACGCTACGGAACAACATTCATCCTCAGAAAAACCGGATCATAAGCTACATAATATATGTTTGGAATATTAAACTAGCTGCCCGGCACGACTTCGTTCGCGTGGTGTGCTACTCTACTAACCTATACCCTAACCATTTTTTTTTTCGTTGGGAATTCCTCATTGGATACCCTACCGCCCCGGGGGTAGCGGCCGGGTTCTGCCGGACTTTTACCGGCTAAAACCCCACGGTGGTCGCCATCTGCGCTTTAGAGAGGGGGGCGGGCTCTCGTGTTGAACGCGTACCTGCTCATCCCTCCAAGCCCGGCGCTTTGATAGCTCGTCCCGGGGGAAGTCTGACACCTCCCCCCAGCACCCTCAAAATCAAAATCAAAATCAAAACGTTTTTATTCAATTTAGGCCCTGGTAAGGCGCTTATGAACGTTAAATTGGTACATACAGTTGAATTTACCACTGATTCGAAATACACTTAAACTGAGAAGACTCCGGCAAGAAACTCAGCAAGGGCACAGAGCCCCCGTTCTGATTGCCCACGACCATAAAGGCCCCGTTTAGTCGCCTTTTACGACAGGCAGGGGAACACCGTAGCTGTTATTCTAAGCCCGAGCTACAGGGCAGGAGGGCCGCGACGAGGCACGTTTGCGCCCCGGCGGCTTCGCCTCCGGGTGGGATCGGCCCTCTCCCGATCCCGCTTAGTAGCCATTACGGATTCTGGACCATTACGGTCTCACAGAAGGAGGCTACGGCCCTCCACGCTGTATCCCCGCTCAGCATCGCTGACACGACTTCCGGGAGGGAGAGATTCCGTCCGATCTCTTGGACCAGGATCCGCCGCTCGTATTCCCACGCAGGGCACACCGCGAGCGATGGGGAATCCTGGTCACTCCCACCGCAGTGGAAGCAGACCGCCGTCGCCTCACGTCCGATCCTATACCGATAATCACCGAAGCACCCATGCCCGGTGATTATCTGTGTAAGTCTGTAGGTGAGTCGTCCACCTTGTCGCTGCATCCAACCTATACCCTAACCTACCCTACCACTCCCCTACCCTATCTTACCCTACCCTGCCCTACCTTACCCTACCCTACCAAAAAACCCTACTAAAAAAATAAAAACAAAGAATTGATGTAATATGAAATGTATTGTATGTATGTCTTTAAAAAATATGAAATGCAGCAAAACTAAATTTACCAGATAAAGATTCCTTTCGGCCTCCTGATGGTCTCTGATGACCTCATTCATGTAAACGCAACATTACAATAAGTTATTTGGTTGCGTAATTCTGTGAGTGGTGGTGGTGGAACTTCCCAGTCGAGCTGCTCTTGTAAAGTCTTGTTGCGAAAACACTAGGTACGCTCTAACTCTCAAACAAAACTTAGGTAGGTACCTAATGCATCGAAATATTATGTCTGTCTGATTGTAATATTTTCTATATAAACGATATTTAGTCTAAACTAGTTTCCCTTTAGTTATTTTTTTTTATTTCTATTTTTCTATGTACGGGCACATCGGCATCGTTTCAACGAGTTTGGCCGTACCGGTGCTCTAGTTGCTCTATCAACATTCGTTGCTCTATCTCTAACTCATATGGAGACATCAATCCAAATCCAAATAGGGCAAATCGGTGCTTCCAGATCGCGAAAGCATACAGTGCTTCAGAATTCATGCATTCAGAATAAATGCAGTAGTTTTCTTAATTTAATACAGTAAAATTACAGTAGGAAGTTTCGGTTAGATTTTTAAATAGAATCAATCTTTATTTAATTTTATTGACTTGTTGAGTTTCTAATGTTTTGTTTCCATATTTTTCATAAATTTTTTTGGTCATCCTTGACCATATTTATAGTTAAATTATCCGGCATAGCATTGCATAGCAACGAAAAATTTGGTTTATGTTTACGCAAGCAAAATCTGTTTGAATGAATGAATTATTGTTCTGAATGAATGAATGTATGCTCTTTTATTTATAAGAAAGAGATAAACAGTTTTTGTTAGGTTTATACTTTCACTCAACGTGAGTGGAGTAGGTATCTACTGATTCATCAGGGGTTTCCTAGCAAGTAATGTAAGTTAGTTTTACGACGTTTATTTGATTTTGATTGCTATGAAATTAATTACAGTAGATCCCTCCCTACATTGTATTTTTAACCGACTTCAAAAAAACGAGGTTCTCAATTCGTTTTTTATTTTTGTTACCTCATACATCACTCCGTCCGATTTGGAACATTCTTTTTAGGGTTCCGTAGCCAAATGGCAAAAAACGGAACCCTTATAGATTCGTCATGTCTGTCTGTCTGTCTGTCTGTCTGTCTGTCTGTCCGTATGTCACAGCCATTTATTTCTGAAACTATAAGAACTATAATGTTGAAACTTGGTAAGTAGATGTATTCTGTGAACCGCATTAAGATTTTCACACCAAAATAGAAAAAAAACAATAAATTTTGGGGGTCCCCATACTTAGAACTGAAACTCAAATTTTTTTTTTCATTCAACCCATAAGTGTGGGGTGTCTATGGATAGGTCTTCAAAAATGATATTGACGTTTCTAATATAATTTTTTTCTAAACTGAATAGTTTGCGCGAGAGACACTTCCAAAGTGGTAAAATGTGTGTCTCCCCCCCTGTAACTTCTAAAATAAGAGAATGATAAATCTATAAAAAATATATGATGTACATTACGGTGGAAACTTCCACCGAAAATTGGTTTGAACGAGATCTAGTAAGTAGTTTTTTTTTAATACGTCATAAATCGAAATTAATATCAAATACTCAGGTCTATACTACCATTTACTTATATACATACAGGTTTGTACGGAACCCTCGGTGCGCGAGTCTGACTCGCACTTGGCCGGTTTTTTTTTTGTTTTTTGTAAAACAGTTCAATTATATTATTATTTAAAAGTAATGTTCAGTCCTATTCAGTGAACAGTGAAATAAAAATTATAGTAAATCTATGGTAAATCTATCTACATTCTACCGTAAATAAATTATAAATACTGTAAACCATAGTTTTTTTTTTTTTTTTTATACAACTTAGTCGGTAAGCAAGCATACGGCCCACCTGATGGTAAGCGGTTACCGTAGCCATATGGACGCTTGCAACACACGAAGCATCGCTCACGCGTTACCGACCTTTCCCCCCTCCCCTATGAGCTCTGGCGACCTTACTCACGCGCAGGAACACAACTTTACACAACATAAAGTTATTTGGCTGCGGTATTCTGTAAGATGGAGGTACTTCCCCAGTCGAGCTGCTCTTTGAGCGAATAAACGTTATGCTCTACCTCTCTTATTAATACACTATAACTGAGAGTCTGAGACTGTAATTGTAATTACATTGTACAGTGAGTCTGGCTGGAACCATTGATTCCGGATTTGGGACATGTATGTATGAATGGAAGAATTAAGAAAAGAGAAAGAAGCCTTCTAAAAGGAAGACCCTTACAAAAACTATTTTCAGTACTTAAAAATGTATGTACTGAAACTGATTGTTATAATTTGGTATCACGTAAGATGTAAATTTCACAGTGAGGTTAAGTTATATCACAATTCATAGAACGAAACCATAGCTTGTTCTAAAACGGCACAGCGCCATCTATGATTATATTTTGGAACTATTAATGTTTTCAGGTTTGTGTAAGGCTTTTGAGTCCGGACCTTAAGGCGGGGTCTAAGCTCAATATTCACAAATACGGAACCCTTATAATCTCTTATTTCACTATGGTGTCCGTCCATCCGTCTGTCACAGAGGTTTTACTCCAAGACCAAGCCACGTAGAAACATGAAAGGCATACTTAGTGGTAGATCTTGTCGACGTCCACACAAATTATATCTCTCATAAACGAATGAATAAAATCAAATTTTAGATTAATTTGTCAGTTTGGTTCCAAATAAAAGTTTTCATTAACATTCTCATGTAAAAAAGAGCGATCAATCCTAAAAACATTTTTTTTAAATTTTCCTTAAATTTCGTCCTCCTTCCGGGTCAGTCGGGTAACAATGATGACACATTGGAGCTCAGTTGCATATTATAAGCTAGCCTTCTTACCTAAATCATCTTTATATAAGTGACGATAAAGTTGAGAATAGAACGTGTCCAAAAGTGACCAACAGCGGTGTGAGACAACCTTAACAAAAGAGTTATTTATTCGGTATTTATAAAAAAAATATAATGAGTCTGTCTAAACCTTTTATTACCAGGCGTGGATTTGGTGATTACACAAAAAAAAAACGCATAATACTAAGAATGTTTGGGTTTGTTGGTAATTTTATAGGATTCCGTACATATTTGAAATATTTTTTGGAATATCTTGTTTTTTTGATTAAGAGAAGATTAAGTAAAAAAAAAAATACGCGTCGACTTGTAAAATTCCTCCGTTTTTTCGTCGGTTAAAAAAGCTCACGGCCTGCCTGATGGTAAGCGGTTACCTTAGCTTATAGAGTCTTTCAACACCGCTGTTATTACTCGCAGGCAGGTTGCCGAACCTGCAAAAATCTCTTCACACCCATCCAGAAGAAGCCCATGCTGTGCTCCTTTTAGAAGACCACGGCGGGAGAGACGAGGCGGGAAGACCACATTCCACAGAGTCTAGCAAAAAGAATGTTGAAGAACTATGTTTTCTTAGTTTTTTTTATAATTCAAAAAAAAATCAGGCACTCTGCTTGTCACCTAGGAGCCATTCAAAATTCTCCCCCGTCTCAAAAATAAGCAAAGAAAAGACCCCCATCCCCAATTTTAGTGCTTACGTAAAACTTGAATGGCCCCCTATGGATATTAGCAATACCTTCTCGGAGCAGTGCAGAAAATGTTCTTACTTTTCAGACGAGTACTAGAAAAATACCCTTCCATCGTTCTATGGTTTCCTCACGAAGTTTTCCTTCGAAAGCTCAAGTTCATGTAGGATTCGACACGGTATTTGATGTCACTGCCATTGATCTATCTTATCTTAGGCCATTATTGAACCAGATCATGATGACCAAGTATCAAGAATAGCGTTAATCGAACATAAACCTAACGTTATTGGTGCAGGTTCCAAAATAAATTGTTTTAGTCTCGCAAAACTGGACTTCAAATTTATTGACGTTCTAGAATACGGACCATAGTTTTTTTGTTGACGGGCCAGTTGGCGCAGTTGGTTAAGAGTCTGGTAAAGGTTCCACCTATTGCGCCGCAGGTCGTGGGTTCGATTCCCGCACAGGACATGCATTTGTGTGCATGAACATGTCTGTATGTCCTGAGTCTGGGTGTAATTATGTATATTAAGTATGTATTTACAAACAAAAAGTAGTATATGTATTATATCAGTTATCTGGTTTCCATAGTACAAGCTCTGTTTAGTTTGGGATCAGATGACCATGTGTGCGGAATATTTGTCCCAGGATATTTATTTATACTAAAAAATATTGAGTTCTTCCTAAGCACCGTCTCGTTACGCAACCCTAAAATCACACAGCTGTCACAGAAATAATTCTCAGTTACAATCTCAGCGATGCATCAATGACAGTATTAAAATTATGCCTCTCAAGAGTGAACCGCTCACAAGGAACTATAAATATAAGATAAATATATTATGCATCCTTAGATGTTAAGGCACTGCCAGACGAGATAACTGTCTGTGGAACAAATAATTTGGCTGGCTGGCTACAATTCGAAAGATGACAATCGTCTTTCGATCGTCGACGATGACGTGTGTGATCCAGCAGCTTGATTTGAGAGCTAGTTAGTTTTTTTTAAACATCTAATGCCCGGTTTCTATAAACAAAAACGAATCGTTTTGCTTACCATACCATTGGTTTTTTTATTGCCATACTGGGCATATAGATAATTAATCTAATTTTACCTGTGATAGCTACTTCCATATGGGAGGGTCTGCTATGCAAAGCTTTAAGGTCTTTGCTTCATTATTAGTAAAAATAAGAGTCTTAATTTTAACCGATAACGGTTCGTAAATTATAGGAAGCGGCCATAAGACGGCAAAAAGCCTGGTGGTAAGCGGTCACCGTAGCCCTATAGTCGCTTGCAACACACAGAGCATCACTCACGCGTTACCGACCCTTCCCCCTCCCCAATGAGATCTGGCGATCTTACTCACGCGCAGGAACACAATACAGCTATTTGGCTGCGGTATTCCGTAAGGAGGCACGGAAAAGAGAATGGTGGAGGTACTACCCCAGTCGAGCTGTTCTTTGAGCGAAATTACACTATGCTCTACCCACAGAAATCAGAATAAGGTAACGCTACCCGTCTTAAATTCTTCTTGCTTTCTAGAATTTGGCAATATAAGGTCCTTCTAAAGTCTTGGCCAATTATATTTTGAGGGATGGTCATTAGTAATAAAACAATATTAGAAAAATAATCCATCTGATGGTTCAAGAGATTAAAAAAACAAAATTGATATTAATGTAAGTCATCATGATCAGCCTATAATGTCCCACTGCTGAGCACAGGCCTTCTTTCACAAATCAGGGTGAAAGGGAATGGGCAGATACTAAACCACGCGTGCCCACTGCGGATCGGTGGAGGCAGGCTAGTGGTCAACCTACTGTTGGAGTTTTCAAGCCGCCTGGAAGGCCTCCATCTAGCTTAACGACTATCACAATTAAGTGATAACCGGGATCAACGGCTTTACGTGCCTTCCGAAGCACGGAAACTCTCGATTTGAAATACCACTAGGTCACCCATCCAGGTACCGACCACGACGGTGGTAAGTAAGTACCAACTAAGTAAGGTAGGTGGTAAGTAAGTACTTTATGTAAGTAACAAGTATTAATTTATAAAATAATGTACGGATTATTTTTCTATTTTTTTTATTACTAATGACCTATACATTCATCCCTCAATATATACGCCAAGACTTTAGAAGGACCTTATATAGGTCGATAAAATATTGGCAATTGTCCTAGCATTCGTACTACTACACTTGCCATCAGGTTACACCTGGTTGCTCATCAGCCTACTGACTTATTCGGAAATAAATTGTAATTAGTGATATTAAATCGTTATACTGAATTCATTACGAGTCCAGACCGGCCAGTTGGCGTTGATTCCACCTCACGCTGCTGGTCGTGGCTTTGATTCCCACCCAGGACATGTCTGCATGTCCTGAATCTGGGTGCATGTGTAAATTAAGTATGTACTTATTTACAAACAAAAAGTGGTATATGTAGTGTATCAGTTATCTGGTTTACATAGTACAAGCTCTGCTTAGTTTGGGATCAGCAGGGCTATTTTAAAACGCTCGGATTCGATATCGGAAACGGATTCAAAAAATTCCGAGGCGAATTTTAGCAATCGCTATTTTAATTTCCTAAAACTTTTCTATGAATTGAATTGATATTTCCGTAAAAAAACATCAAAAATATTCAAATTCGGATATTAAATTAGCAATTGCGGAAAATCGCCTCAGTAGTTTTTGGATCCGTTTCCGATATCGAATCCGACATTTTAAAATAGCCCTGCTGATAACCGTGTGTGAGGAATGACCCAGGATATAAAGTTCTCTACCTGCCTCTTCAACGATTGATATGCAAATTACTTCATCATCATCATATCAGCCTATGGATGTCCATTGCTGAACATAGGCCTCCCCTATTGACTTCCACTTCGAACGGTTTTGGCAGCTTGCATCCAGCGGCGCCAACCTTTCTTCCCCAGCGGTTATCGGCTCTTCGAGCGATGTGGCCCGCCCATTGCCACTTCAGCTTGTCACGCACGTAGGCTTTGGCTATCAGCTAACTATCAGCCTACGACCGGAGCATTCAAAATAGTAGATGTTGAAGAAAAATGAAACTTATAGACTGTCTTCCATATAGTTTATTGAGTAAAATAAAGAACTGTAACAATGAGTATTGTACACATTGGTAACTTATTTCACTTTATGCAATAAATATATTCTGATTTGTTTTATTTCACTTGTAAAGACATGACCGCACAATTTAAGTTTTGTCTCAGAACTGATCGAATAGACTGAATGTCTGATGGACATTCTTCATATGAGATTTCAAAAATTTGAAAATTAGAATTCGAAAATTGATCATATGAAAATTTAAAAATTAGAATAAAGATTTGTGACCAGAAGCAATAATAGAAATAGGAGAGGTCGCATCGTTACAATACCCGGGGCACCGTGGTAAAAAAAATCTTGAAGAGATTTTTTTTATATATCTTCTAAATAAAATAATGTTTGGTATAATTTAGTGAAGGTAAAACCCTTGATAACGATGTGACTAAAAAAACAATTGAAATTATTAATAAAAGAAGGTAATTGTTTAAATCAAATCTATCTCTGAGTAGACAAAAGTATTTGAAAATGTTTAATTAATTAATTCAAAAGTGAAAATTTAATTGGTAAATGTAAAATAATTTCAAATTAATAAATCAAGAGTTGGAAGATAATAATAATAAGGAAGACAAAATTAAATGTTTGTAAAATGGTTATGCGAGTGATTAATTTAGAGATGGAATGTTATTTATAATGTTTATATACATATAGTTAGTTTCGCCATTCATAAAGATTCAAATTCCTCATTCATACATCATATCACTTTGCAGTCTTAATTCCATATTTGTGGAGTTAAGACGCTGCACAAAAAGAGACGCTTTATATTCATTAGAAAGCTGCTCAAGAAATCTAACTATAAATTGGTATAAGCTTATTTAGGCAGTTACCATCTGCTGCATTAAGGGTATATATGATGGATGATAATGATAATTTATACACAAGTGCACACTGCACAAAATAAAGTACTGGTAAAGTACTCGGTAATTGTGTTTAGCACAATAAAAGGTAGGTAGTAGTAATTACTATTTGGTAATTACTAAATGGGTAATAATTAATTGTAGCATTTTAATGCTAATTAAAATAACCATAGGCTTATTTAAAGTGTTGGTACCGCACTACCATGGGCTTATTTAAAGTGTTGGTACCGCACTATTCAGAGATTTGAAGTTATGTGTGTAAAATACTGGACATGGAATGGGGCTTATTTAAAGAGTATTCCTACCGCTCTATACTGAAAGATAATTGCATGTAAGTAGAAGTTAATAACCTCTCTAAGAGGTAAATAATAATGAATATACAATAAAATTACGTGAAACGTTATGATGGAGTTCCAAAATACGATGTGGTGAAAAGAATAAAATATTTTGAATTAATTAAATTTTCATAAGTTAAGGTATTAAACAAGTATACTTAACATTAAAATAGTTAAGAATTGAAATTTTCAATGATAGTTTCAAATTGATAATCAAATGTATTTACAGTTATAATATTAAAATAGTAAAGAAATTATGTTGTCTAATAGGAATTCTAATAATCAGTGACCGACATAATGGGTTTTTTGAATTTTGAGAAAAAAATGGATAATAATATCTATAATACACAAGGTACTGGCTTAATATCCTTGATATGCCATCTACCTAAGGATTTATTAGAAGTGTCTGATAAATCATAGATCAAAGGTGAAATTTTATTAGTAATTATGCTTTTAGTAAATTTGGGGGCTAGTTTTGCAGAAAAATATTTGTCTGCAGAACTTAATGGGTAATTTCTTTTCCAAACAACATCTCCTATATTAAACTCGAGATGTTGATGGTGTTTATTATAATATTGAGCACAAGTTTGGTGCGCTTTATATAAACGTGATTGAACTTCTGAGAAAATTGTATGTAACTGTCCAATATTCTCAGCATATTCATCTCTAGGGGCAAAAATTAGTTCTTCGATTAAGTCTTTACTTTTATAAGTAGAGCCGCATGATACTAATTCCCGTCCAAAAACTAAAAATGATGGGGTAAATTTAGTCGTTTCATTAACTGAAGAATTTATAGCAAACTGTATTTTGTTTAAAAGTAAGTCCCAAGTACGATGATCATTGTCAACGAACGATGCAATGGCTGTAATAATTGTTTTGTTATATCGTTCTACTGTATTAACTTGAGGGCAATGAATCGGAGTATAATGAATTTTAGGTATTTTGTAAAATTCAAATAATGATTGTAATTCATGACTTATCATTTGAGGACCATTATCTAATATTATAATCTCTGGGATTCCGTAAGTCATGAAGACTAAGTTTTCAAGAATATGTGCTATTATTTTTGCAGTAGCACGCTTAATAGGAAATAAAAGACAATATTTAGAAAAACAGCAAGTTACAACAAGTATAAATCTATTGAGTTTGTGGCTAATTGGTAGTGGGCCAATTAGATCAATAGATAAGCATTGAAAACATCTTGAACATTGTTTTGGTTTGCCCATAAGGCCTAATTTTTGTTGATTTTGGTGTTTGTAGGCTTGACAAGTTTCACATTTTGCAATGAAAATGGCTACATCTTTGTACATGCCTGGCCAAAAATAATTATTTTTCAAACGGTGATACGTTTTAAAGGTGCCAAAGTGAGCTGTTATAGGAGTGGAATGATTATCATGGATAATAGATTCTCTTAGTTCTTGTGGAACTACGAGTTTCCAAGTATATTCTGAATTATAATTAGTATTAGAACGGGCTAATTTATAAAGATTATTATTTTTTATAATATAATCTGGGGTGGAGGTGGGATTTGTGGAACATTTTGAATATATGGAAATATACCAGCTATCAGCTGTATTAGAAGAATTAACATTAATTAGATTTATTGGTTTAATACGTGATAAAGTATCGGGAACTACGTGATCTTTACCTCGTTTATGTTTTATCTCGAAATTAAACATTGACAACCGTATGCTCCATCGCGCTAGTCTACCGGTTGGATTGTCAAGTCGTAAAAACCATTGAAGAGCTGAATGATCAGTGAAAATAGTGAATTTTTTACCGTTATCTAAATAACAGCGCCAGTATTCTAGGGCTGTTATTACACTTAAGAGTTCACGTTCTGTGATAGAATAATTTCTTTGGGGACTAGTGAGAGATTTGCTCATATAAGCAATTGGTTTTTCTACACCATTAAATTCTTGTGTGAGCATTGCTCCTATGCCATAAGAACTAGCGTCACAATGAACATTAAACTGATTATTGAAATCGGGACATGATAATGTTTCTGTGGTAGTAAGGGCTTTTTTAATTTTATTGAAAGCTTCATTGGTTTCTGACGTCCATTTGAATGGAGGAGCTTTCTTGCTCGTTGAAGTAAGTACTGTTAATGGTGCTGCTAAGGTACTTAAGTTTGGTATAAAACGTCTATACCAACTTGCTGTTCCTAAAAATTTTTTTACTTCTTTTGCCGTTTTTGGTGCCTGAATGTCTAATATGGCTTTAACCTTATCTGGGTCTGTGTGTAAACCTTTTTCGTCTATTATATAGCCTAAATATTTTAATTCTTTCCTGAAAAATGCACATTTTGGAAAATTTACTGTTATATTTGCTTCTGACAGCTTTTTGAGTACTTTGTTTAATAAAATAACATGTTTTTCGTAGGTGGAAGTTGCGATGACTATATCATCTAAGTAACAGAAGATCGAGTTATCAAACTCGTCAGAAAGCAATAAATCTATGAAACGTTGTTGGGTAGCTGGTGCATTAGTTAGCCCAAATGGCATAACTTTGAAATGGTAATTTCCGCGACCTGGGACATGGAATGACGTTTTTGGTCTATCTTCCTTACGTAATGGGATCTCCCAGAAGGCTTTTGCAATGTCAATGGATGATAGATAATTTGAATTCCCAAGATTATCTATAATATCGGATATAAGTGGAAGTTTGTATGCATCTTTATACGTAATGCTATTTAATTTACGGCTATCTATACAAAAACGCCAAGTACCGTCTTTTTTAGGGGTAATTAAAACTGGGTTAAGCCATGGGCTCTCACTTGGTTCAATTACATCGAGTTTTAACATGTTATCTACTTCTTTACGAAGTGCTTCTTGTTTTAATGGAGATAAACGATAACATCGTTGACGAATGGGAGGGTGGTCTCCAGTATCTATATGATGTTCTGTTAAATGAGTACGTCCTAAAGGTAAAACTTCTGTTGATATGTTTTTAAATTTCTGAATTATCATATCAGTGGTAATACGTTGAGATTCTGAAAGATTATCGTAAGTATGTAAACGTACGTCAGTAGTATTAATTATGAATGTAGGTTTGTTTGTAAGTTTGTATAATTTAATATGGGATAGAATATCTGGGGCTAAATTAAAAGATTTCCAAAAATCAATTCCTAAAATAAATTCTTCAGTAATAGATGGGATTACATGTGCTGTAATTAATGATGATTTATTATTAAAAGTTATTGGCAATTCGATTGTACCAACAGATTGTATAGATTGTCCGTTAGCAACCGTACCTTGAATTAAATTATCATAATGTAAAAAAAATCCTCGTTTTAATAACGATTTATGAGAATTATTACCTAAAATTGTTATAGCACTACCACTGTCAAGTAATCCATTAAAAGTTAAATTATTAACATTTACTTCGATGTAGGGGCGCTCTGAATCAGATTTATTTTGAAATAGGAACGTAGAAATTTTATAAGTATTAAAAAATATTTTGATAGTATTCAGCCAATTATTCCACTCAAATTGATTGAACCTATTTGTTGTATCAGAATGGTTTAAAAAAATTCTACGTTCCTGATTAATTAGTTTTTTGGACGTATATTATGACAGACTGGACAGTTGGTAAAAATTACATCTTTCTTTCCACATTTAAAACAAACTTTGTTGGTATTGGTACATTCAGCCAAGGTATGATTGGTTGTACGGCAACGTGGACAGGTAAATATTTGTTTAGAAGTTATGGAATTTATGGGATTATAAGATGTGAAGTTATTATTAGTAAAAGGAAATTGAGGAATTTGTGGAGCATGGGTATAGTTTGAGGTATTAGGTAATTCTGAATTATTATTTTGTAAACAACCTTCTATCCATTTACAAGTTTCAAATAATGTGTTTACGGAAATAATATCATTTGGAGAAATTTTATGTGAGTAAACTGGTAATAAATTTCTTCGTAGGATTGAAATTTTTTGATTATCTGATAAAGGTGTATGAAGTTTTGCAAATAGTGATTCCATAGATGAAAAGAAAATGATTACACGTTCATTTTGATGTTGTTTACGTGAATCTATTATTTTATTTAATTTATAATCGTGATCGACTATTTCGAAATCTTTTAAAAATATCGATTTGAAAGTGGACCAATCTTTAATATCTTTTTTGGATCTGAACCAATCTAAAGCTGGTCCTGTTAAAATATCATAGATGTGATTGAATAATGAACCGTCATTAATATTTCTTGCAATAGCAAATTCTTCAACTTTTTGCAAAAAATCATTTGGGCAGCCAACACCTTTATATGTAAAGCGCTTAATTTCTTTATGGTATTTGGTATTAGGTAAAGAAGATAAATTTTGAAGGAAAGTTTCTAATGTCAAGTCTGTAGTTGGTAATTGTCTATTATTTGAGCTTGTTGATGGTATTTGAGGATTTTCTATATTTTGGAAATCTATTTCTAGTCGATTTAATTCATTGATCTGTGAATTAAATGTAGTTAAATTTTCTAGCGAAGTTTCAGTGGTGATATCAAGTAGATTTAGCCTGTTCTTAACATGAGTTAAGTAGGGTTGGATTTTTTCTTTACGTACTGGGTATGTTAAAATTGCTGATGAAATTAAAAGTATGCATTTTTTTATATCTAAAAGATCTTGTTCTAATTCATAGGGACTTGAAATTAAGCAAGGAAATGATGATGGATTTATGAGAGAACTCTCAAGTCTATTTCTTAGTTCTTCAGCTGATTGTGAAGTTTGGAAAGAAATATTCCTAAGTTTTAACTCATAAATTATTTCTGGTTTATTTAAGTAATTGATATCCATGATATCTTGATAGAGTTAAGTAGGTAATAAGTTAAGGTAAGTTATATAATAAATAATAAATATATATTGTATATGAAGTGTAATATTTATATTGGTTGCTATTGCTATAATTCATATAGTCGGTCTCGAAGACCTATGAAAATATATGCAATAGCCTAACTAAGTGTTGTAGTGGCCTTTGCTGTACTGATAATTACAAGGATAACATTTGTTACCAACCAGGCACAGCACCGACCGTGTTAATGTCTGTAAGTGTGAGTAATATATAAATAAATAAATTGGTTAATTGATTTTAACTATTCAAAAAAATTATTCAAAAAAATTGCATTCAGGTACTTACGTAGTCTATTTACATACTACATCTATGTCTATGTCAGAGCAGAGATAGATTTGTCACAGAAATTAGATTGTCATAGCAACTGTTGTTTGTTATGACAACCATAAATAAATAAAAACGTCAAACCTAAAACTGTGGAATAAATGATTAGACAGGTAAAATTATTAATAATTATGTACAGAATTTTATAAAAAAGTGAAAAATTATTTCTTTCTGGATCTTGACGTTGGTGTGTCTTCTTTTACGATAGAACAGGATTCAAATAGGTAGTTCGGGCGCCAGATGTCACGCACGTAGGCTTTGGCTATCAGCTAACTATCAGCCTACGACCGGAGCATTCAAAATAGTAGATGTTGAAGAAAAATGAAACTTATAGACTGTCTTCCATATAGTTTATTGAGTAAAATAAAGAACTGTAACAATGAAAATATGATATAAAACACTTGTAAGAAAGAATATAATAGATATGAATACTGAGACAACAATTTGGGATACAAGGAAGCGGAGATATGAAACGAAGGAACTTACCCCAGCTGGGTTCTAGTAGTATGTTAATTATTTATATTATAAGTGCACTGGATATTGTCACATTGTACACACGGCTATATATCAAGTATTGTACACATTGGTAACTTATTTCACTTTATGCAATAAATATATTCTGATTTGTTTTATTTCACTTGTAAAGACATGACCGCACAATTTAAGTTTTGTCTCAGAACTGATCGAATAGACTGAATGTCTGATGGACATTCTTCATATGAGATTTCAAAAATTTGAAAATTAGAATTCGAAAATTGATCATATGAAAATTTAAAAATTAGAATAAAGATTTGTGACCAGAAGCAATAATAGAAATAGGAGAGGTCGCATCGTTACAAGCTTACTAACTCTACGAGCTATGTTCGTCGTTTTCATTCTCCTACGAATTTAAATTGTTTAGCTTAACTAAATTAGTAATTAGCTAAAACTTATGCTTAATAAAACGTATTTCTCCGCCGTGAGAGTTTAAAATAGACACTGGCTAATTTTAAACCACGGTTTATAAATAGCCTATGCAGTTAGTTGTATTTGTAACATCTTAAATGTACCAGAACATCCAGTTATCAGCAATGGGCACTCACGCGCAATATCTAATAAGTTTATTGCGAATAAATTATTAAAGAAATTGCTTATTTAAGTAGCTAGTTAAAATGGGAGTATTAAAATAGATTATATTTAAAGTACACATTAAACTTTTAGCTTTTATGGTTTTTATGATTTCCTATGTTATCTATGAACCTTTAGGTTTACTAAAAAATCAAAATTCAAATCATGTGTTTCAAATAAACCTTGTTGCATTTGCTGAGAAGAGCCAGCAATAACCTCAGCAATTACTCTTTTCAAAACAAGCGATTTGACAGGCCAGTTGGCGCAGTTGGTTAAGAGTCTGGTAAAGATTCCACCTATTGCGCCGCAGGTCGTGGTTCGATTCCCGCACAGGACATGCATTTGTGTGCATGAACATATCAGTATGTCCTGAGTCTGGGTGTAATTATGTATATTAAGTATGTATTTAGAAACAAAAACTAGTATATGTATTATATCACTTATCTGGTTTCCATAGTACAAGCTCTGCTTAGTTTGGGATCAGATGACCGTGTGTGAGGAATGTCCCAGGATATTTATTTATTTATTACATAATATTTACATTCTAGTCGCACGGACAACAATAGCGTGTCCCGGCGCGGCGGCAAAACTACAATACTATCTTCGGCCCTATCATATCATACTGGTTTCCTCCTGATGTTTTCCTTCACCGAAGGCTCATTGCAGGATTCGAACCCGGGACCTTCGTCTCGGTGTCCGACGTCACTACCACTGAGCTATCATCCCCTTAAAATTATTAACTTATTAACCTTCGAAAAACCAAACTTAACCTTAAGATTAATAATTTCTGACGATCCCAAAGTCGTATGTGGTGGATCTTACGAGCAATTCATTACATACCGACCACATGAAGGCAACTAACATGTAGCCAGTATGTAATAGCCAGTTTTCGGGCTCGGAACGCAAACATACACTAATCAAATTGGTTTGCCTTTACTTCTGTTTCTGCGAATAATTCCAACTGTGTACAGGCGAGTGAGACTTCGTTTTGATTTATTATTTTAATCTGTAATTAGAGAAAGTGCCGTTTGTCATTTATTATTGGTGAGCGTGAAATAAATGTATTGAATTGAGGACGAATTAAACAAGTTATATTTTTTTATACGGATTTAGTTAGTAATATTAAGTGCAATTGTTATAAAATATAATTTTATTTGTTCACTAATAATTGTTTTAGTATATTTTTATAATACATATTGTATTAATATAATCTTTATTTAAAAAATAAGACAAATAAGAAGTGTTCCAACTCCCCTTACTCATAAAACATTATGTAACTAATAAACTGTTTAAATAAAATAAACTAAATAAAGTCACTCTATTGTCATTTTCAAATAATGTGACATTATTTACGTGACCCTTTAAACAGTGTATTAGTTAACGCTTTATGTGTAAGGGGGTTAATGTTTACAGATTTTTATTTAATAACCTTTTTACACTAATATTATTTTACTAACAGGAAGTTATATTATTCGCGGGGAAAGCTAGTTAACCTGTTGACACGTATAGGACTCGCATACTATAACCACAGTCTATTAAACCATAATAATGAATAATTAGACTGTTTTACAAAAAACTTAAACCGACTTCAAAGTACACTAAGAAGTAATTAAATCCTGATCTGATGACAATGGGACCAAACGGGAAGTGTACCCTTCCAGACAAAAAAAGAATTTTCCAAATCGGTTCATAAATGACGGACTTATTAGGTAACAAACATAAAAAAAAAAAAAAAACATACTACCGAATTGAGAACCTCCTTCTTTTTTTGAAGTCGGTTAAAGAAGAACACCAACTGGTATTTAATTTACATTAGTGATAAAACAAATATTACTTGAAAATAAGAGAGTCCTTTAAGTAAGGACTTTTGCAGGCGACTGTTCAAGTTCAAAGTCAAGGCGTGCCACGCGATTGCATGCTCAATAAATGATTTACGAGGGCCAGTGTGTGCGCAACCTACCGTTGTAGATCACCTGTACAATACGAGTATGTATGTATTTACCAACCCAAAGTAATAGTTGAAATGCAGACCTTACACAAAAAGAAAGGAGGAGCTTCCGAATTCGTCTGTATTTTAGATTTTTAAGGATGTTTGGGCAAATTTGAACTGATTTTGATGTTTTTAGGGTTCCGTAGCCAAATGGCAAAAAACGGAACCCTTATAGATTCGTCATGTCTGTCTGTCTGTCTGTCTGTCTGTCTGTCTGTCTGTCTGTCCGTGTATGTCACAGCCATTTATTTCCGAAACTATAAGAACTATAATGTTGAAACTTGGTAAGTAGATGTATTCTGTGAACCGCATTAAGATTTTTACACAAAAATAGAAAAAAAACAATAAATTTTGGGGGTTCCCCATACTTAGAACTGAAACTCAAATTTTTTTTTTTCATCAAACCCATAAGTGTGGGGTGTCTATGGATAGGTCTTCAAAAATGATATTGAGGTTTCTAATATCATTTTTTTCTAAACTGAATAGTTTGCGCGAGAGACACTTCCAAAGTGGTAAAATGTGTGTCCCCCCCCCTGTAACTTCTAAAATAAGAGAATGATAAATCTATAAAAAATATATGATGTACATTACGGTGCAAACTTCCACTGAAAATTGGTTTGAACGAGATCTAGTAAGTAGTTTTTTTTTAATAGGTCATAAATTGAAATTAATATCAAATACTCAGGTCTATACTACCATTTACTTATATACCTACAGGTTTGTACGGAACCCTCGGTGCGCGAGTCTGACTCGCACTTGGCCGGTTTTTTTTTTCTTATGCAACCAAATGGAAAGCGGTTACTGTAGTTCTATGGACGCTTGCAACACACACACACACACGCGTTACCGACCCTTTCATCCTCTCCGATGGGCTCTAGATACCTTACTCACGCGCAGGATCATAACATTACGTTATTTGGCTGCGGTATTCTGTACGGTGAAGATACTTCCATGGACTAAAAAACGCTACGCTCGCTCTACGAAATGCACCATAAAATGTTTGTTACGAACTTACCATGGACTTTGAAGGTAAATACGTAACTCCTCAACGGTGAAGAGGACATATCACGATTGCATTTTGTTAAACGTTGTTGTCGATAAAATCTTGAGAGGAATTCAACACACAGAACCCCTCCAAAAAGGGTGTGAAGAGATTTCTACGATTCAGCAACGCGCGAGTTACACCTCTGGAGCGTTGTTGTTACATGAATTTGCAGCGCTGTTTCGAACCTACTAACTACCTCCAAGTGATGACTGTACCGATTACAATTCGATGTCAGGACAATTTGTTTATTTGGTTTAATTGTGTCTTAAGAGCACAATTGCTAAACGATCCACCTACGCCTAGCAATGAAACAATAGGTGATCTAGATTTTATCGCTTTACGAATTTGGACCTAATTTTAAAATTGACGTTTAGACTGGAGGAACAAAAGCCTTTTTTGTCTGTAATCAAATTTTTTTTTTATACATCTTAGTCGGTAAACAAGCATACGGCCCATCTGATGGTAAACGGTTACCGTAGCCATATGGACGCTTGCAACACAAGAAGCATCGCTCACGCGTTACCGAACTTTCCCCCCTCCCCCATGAGCTCTGGCTCACTTACTCACTCGCAGGAACACAACTTTACACGACATAAAGTTATTTGGCTGCGGTATTCTGTAAGGTGGAGGTACTTCCCCAGTCGAGCTGCTCTTTGAGCGAATAAACGCTATGCTCTACCTCCCTCAAAAGTAAATTTTGACCCACTTCCTGGTTTCCGATTGAGCTGAAATTTTGCATGTACTTATATACAAATCAGATCAATGCATGGAGCTGATCTGATGATGGAGCCGGAAGATGACTATGGGGGAATCTATGGACTATAGGTTGTTATAATTAAGTTGGTCGATTAACGACACGTAGCAAACAAACGTATGGTCGCATGCAACACTAGGGGTATCAGGACACTGCAGAAATCGCTTCACACACTTCTTGAATGCCCACGCTATACTCCCTTGAGCTACGCGGCGGATTGCTCATTCCACAGCCTGAGCGTCCACGGTCGGAAACTCCTTAAAACCTCACAGTCCGTGAACATTTTGGGTGCAATGAGCCTCTTCTAATATTATCTTCATCTCTTTCATTCTTATGTATTATTATGATAATTGGACTGTTTTACAAAAAACTTACACCGACTTCAAAGTACACTAAGAAGTAATCAAATCCTGATCTGATGACAATGGGACCAAACGGGAAGTGTACCCTTCCAGACAAAAAAAGAATTTTCCAAATCGGTTCATAAATGACGGACTTATGAGGTAACAAATATATACAAAAAAAAAAAAAAACATACAACCGAATTGAGAACCTCCTCCTTTTTTTGAAGTCGGTTAAAAAATGATTAAAAAAAAAATATAATTACAAACGACAAAATGATATAGAATAAAAAACAAACATAAAATTCACGTTCGGAAGCGCGATTGGCGAACATAAAATCTAAACAATTTCCGTGCCAGTGTCTCTAATCATAATAAACTTTATTACTATAGCTGTAAGAGCGATTAAAACTGTAGTAATTAGTTTGTCTAACTCTTTAATTACTTAGTTCAGAATGTACTAGAATAAAGAAAAACTACAGTTGCTTCCGCAGTTGTAGTGTCTGAAGAACCTGGAAATCGATTGCGGAAGATTCTTATCATGAACATTTCAGAAAACTTCCCCCTCGCATATTTATTGTATGCTACTGCCCCTACTGACGGGTGGTCATAATTAGGTATCATTATTATGGCAGTATTGAAAAAAAAAACATATAACCAAAATGAGACCATTCTCCTTCTTTGAAGTCAGTAAAAATGCGATAATAATGTCGTTTATTGCTTAGTTTTTGAGTTATGACAAACAATGAAAAACATAAGCTAAGCATGTTTTGCTAATATTATGTGAAATACTGTACACTTGTTCCTTTCGATAAAATAATCACCATTCCCCCAAACCCTTATAAAGTTTTAAAATTTAACTCTTCACATCTCAAGTTTTTTTTTTATACTACTTAGTTACCAAACAAGCATACGGCCCGCCTGATGGTAAGCGGTTACCGTAGCCTATGGACGCTTGCAACACCAGGGGCGTCACTCGCGCGTTGCCGACCCTGCAGAAATCTCTTCACACCCTTTTTTAAGAACCCCATGCTGTAGGTACTCCATTGGGAAAACCACGGCAGGGAGCTCATTCCACAATCTGAGCGTACGCGGAAGGAAGCTCCTTTGAGACCGCACAGTTCGTAACAACTCTGGTTTCAATGTGTGAGGATGGACTCCCTGTCCATGGCGAGAGTTGAGAGAGATTCCTTTATCTCGTTTATTTTAGTTCATGTACTACTCTAAATCAGCTCGTTTTAGCTCCATTTTCTCTTATCGACCCGCTGAAATCCCTTCTTCTACACATAACAGGCAAAGGCACTCCTTTTTTTTTTTTTTTCGTGGTGAAATCCTCATATGATACCCGACCGCCCCGTGGGTAGCGGCCAGGTTATGCCGGACTTGTACCGGCTAAAACCCCACGGTGGTCGCCATCTGCGCTGTAGAGGGGGGGCGGGCTTTCGTGTTGAACGCGTACCTGCTCACCCCTCCACGCGCGGCGCTTAGATAGCTCGTCCCGGCGGAAGTCTGACACCTCCCCCCAGCACCCTCGCTGTGCTATCGCACGATGAGTCGTGCGTGACCACATCGACTCATCGTCCTCCTTGGGGTCGTTTCTGGGCGCGCAGAGCCCCCGCCCTGATTGCCCACGACCCCAAAGGCCCCTTTTAGCCGCCTTTTACGACAGGCAGGGGAACACCGTAGCTGTTATTCTAAGCCCCAGCTACAGGGCAGAAACCCATACAGCCTCTTCAACAACTGTCATCTTTCTCAAACTGCTAACATGAACATAATAATAAATAAATATCCTGGGACATTCCTCACACACGGTTATCTGATCCCAAACTAAGCAGAGCTTGTAGGTATGTACTATGGAAACAAGATAACTGATATAATACATATATACTACTTTTTGTTTGTAAATACATACTTACATCCAGACTCAGGACGTACAGACATGTTCCTGAACACAAATGCATGTCCTGTGTGGGAATCGAACCCACGACCGATACCGGCGCGATAGGTCGCGATAGATATTGACTTCCCGACTAATAATCCACACACAAATGTTTGTCCTCGATTCGAACCCACTATCTATGGCATGGCTGTCGAAGTGACCATCCTCCGCAGTCCGCACCATCTCGTCAAAATAAAATCATTAAAAATAGTTACATATAGCAAGCTAAAAATAGTTAAAACCGCTGAACTATATGAATTACAATCATTGTTATTACTATTATGTTGTCAAATTGTCCAAAAATTGATACAATTAATGTCAAAGTAGTACGGCACTTAATTACGCTATTGTAGAGCTAAGAACAGTATTAGAAGTTCCATTTTGACAGTTTTAGTCAGATTTAAACTCGCGGTTGGCCGGTTTTATTTTTATTTTACAATAGCATTCCGCCCGCGGTTTCACCCGCACATACAAAATTTTTAGTTAATTGTGAAACGCAGGAAAATCCTCCCCTTAAAAGGGGTCCCCGTCAGGGGACTGTTTTCAAGAAACCTATATACAAGTGTTTCTTTATTTTCTATCCGAAGTATGTGTGTTTCAAGTTAATCGAACCGCGCGGTACGTTTCTTCCATACAAAATGTTAAACCTCCTAAACCCCCAATCAGGGGTATTTTTCAAAAACGAATAATTAAAAACTTTATTATTTATTTAGGTAAGTGATCATTCTAAGACTTTATAAACCCGAGAAAGAATAAGATTTTTCATACAAACAAAATCCTCCCTTTTCACCCCCTTAAAGGTTGAACAAAAACCCCTTCTTAATAGATGCCTAAGTTACAAAAGGATCATGTGTGGAAAATGTCATGTTTGTAGACCCAGCGGGTGTAGGCTATGCGTTTATGAATCAGTCAGTCAGTCAGGACGAGTAATTACACATGTATAGATAAAAATGAATTGGGTTTCCAATGCAGATTAATCACAAAATCAAGGATATAGCAGTATGCAACTGGCAGTAAGCGTTTCCAATCTGTCGAGGGTTTTAATAGAAGAAAAAAGCTGGTTGCGTTCTGGATTATGGTATACATTAACAGCCTTACTAATAAAAAGTTACACGCGGTGTACACATCTGTTATAGGATAATTGCTACTAATAAAAACATTTTTGACACAAAGCCTGTATACACGTGTTTTAGTTACCTAGGAAATTTACACAGGGCTTACACGGGCCAGGACCCTTGTTTAGTGTTTGTATAAGAACATTATGGCGGATTTCAATAGATCAGCTGTGTCTGACAATCAAGTGTTGTGTCCATTTACTACGGACCAGGCCAACCGCGCAACAAAATGACACCAACGCGCTGGCCCTAAAAAGTCATTTTAGGGCCAACGCGACTCAGTCGACTGCGGTCATACTGCGGCCCACGGAACAGTTCATTCGTTCATTGTTTGCTTATAATTGCCATAAAAATGCCTAGCTGCGTAGTGAAAGGCTTGTGTTTTATACTGGAGTTATGGATAAAATAAAACAAAAATTTACAATTTATTTGATTTTGATAACTTTATGCAAAATGTTCCGGTAGGTGTATGTATCCTTAGATTTGAAGTCATTGGCACAGCCATTTGCTTCGTTTGTTGACGTAACATTTGTAATTTGACAATGACGTTCTTCTTTCTTCTTCTTCTTTGGTTAAATGGCTACTGTAGCCATAAGCACAAGACAGTTTCGTTCAAAACCACCATTAGCTATTTGAAGCTTTTTAAAAGTTATTTTATTGTTTAATTATTAAAATAAAAATAGTCTTATGAAAAAGAAACCTGATTTTTATGATATGATTAATATTTTATATAATTATTTTTCAGTATCTTTTGGTGTTTTCACATTTTTCCCCATATTTTCTCCCGTATTTTAAAGTTAGATAGTTTTAGTTTCAAAACGTTCCTAAAAAGTTGCCAGTCGTTTTTGTTTTAACAAATAGATAACTATACAACGCTTACACACTGATTATTAGTAAAGGGAGTGTATAGCAACTGTGTAAGGCTTACACACTGCATAACTATACAGCTGTTAAACAACCGTGTTCCATATTTTTATTAGTAAGACGGTAAATATCCCCGTATTTCTAAGTTATATTTAATATGATTGCAAGAAACCCAAGTTATATATAAGTTGACATCATTAATGTTGAGTAAGCACTGCAAGACAGGTTGTAAGTAAGGTGCAATTTAGAGTGAAATTCCAAGTTAATGGATGCTTATTTATCATGAAGGAAGTGAAAGCTTCCCCAGGTCTTTTGCTGTGCGTTGAGATATATCAGGAAAATGATCTACAATTATATTAAAATACTTGTTTTATTTAAATCTACATGGATCTTAGTGTATATTTTATTAGATACTAGCGGCCCGGTACGTGCTTCGCTACGTATAAAGCGAAATAATAAAAATGTGATAAATGAAGAACCGCTCCACCGATTTTGTGCAAACTTCACATAAACCATCTACTAAATAGTTCGAACAAAGCCTTTGGTTTGGATAGGTGAGCCCGTACTTGAGTTATAAAATTACAACGAAAAGTGGCATTGGTTTTTATATAAATACTAGCTTCTGCCCGCGGCTTCGCCCGCGTGGCCTACAGGAAACCAATGACATATTTTTCTTCAAAAACAAACGTAATAAGTGCTCTCACTCCCTCTCAATTGTTTTTTTTTCTTGTTTAAGCCCTATTGACTCTGTTAGGCATCTCCCATTTCGAAAATAACTATGATACAGGTCGCTCGCTCGCTGTAAGAGATCGCTCTTTAGCGATAAGACCGCCCATTGTACAGTTATTAATATTATGTTCTTTTCTTTCTGTTTTCTTAACTGTTTTTCTGGTGTACAATAAAGAGTTATCTATCTATCTATCTATCTATACACGTGACCTTTCTTAGTGGATACTTACACTTCACAAAAAACACACCCTCAAAATTTCATGTCTCTAGGACCAGCGGTTTAGGCTCTGCGTTGATATATCAGTCAGTCAGTCAGGACTTTGAATTTTATATTGTGATATTTATATTTTTTTTCAAAACATTTTTATTATTTACAAAATACGCAATCATATAAAAGCATGTAAAACCCAAGAACTTACGTGTAATAATATGTTTCACAGAAAATTCAACCCCCGTTTCACCCTCTTAGGGGTGGAGTTTCGAAAAACCCATTCATATTTGATACGTACACTTCCCAAAGAACACACCCTTCAAATTTCATGTCTCTAAGACCAGCAGTTTAAGCTGTGCGTTGATATATCAATCAGTGATTTCCCATACACAACTTCATCCTGCTTTTCATCCCTTCGAGGGTGGATTATCAAAAAAAGCTAAGACACGTATGAATTAATTTTCAGTCATCAGCTTAAATACAAAATTTGAAGATCCTAACTTCAAAACCGACGGACATTCATTCAAACTTTCATCCCCTATTTTGCCCCCTCAGGGGTGGAATTTCGAAAAACCCTTTCTCAGTGCTTACCTACACTTCGCAAAGCACACAACCTCCAAATTTCATGTCTGTAGGACCAGCGGTTTAGCCTGTGCGTTGATATATTAGTCAGTGAGATCCAATACACAACTTCATCCCGCTTTTCATCCCTTCGAGGGTGGAATTATCAATAACGCTGAGACAGGTATCAATTAATTATCAATCGTCAGCCTTAACACTAATTTTGAACATCCGAACTTCGAAACTGACGGACTTTCATACAAACTTTCATCCCCTTTTTTACTCCCTTAGGAGTGTAATATCAAAAAATCCTTCGTTAGTGGATGCCTACACTGTATAATAATATATTTAGTGGTGTTTAATGTGGAAATGAAGGACTTGCATAAGTAACTTCATCCCTCTTTTCCCCCCTACGGGGGTGTAATTATAACAAACGCCCAGACACCTATACATTAATTTTCAATCTTCAGCCTAAACACAAAATTTGAAGATCCTAACTTCGAAACTGACGGACTTTCATACAAACTTTCATCCCCTATTTTACCCCCTTAGGGGTGGAATTTCGAAAAACCCTTTCTTAGTGGATACCTACTCTTCACAAAGAATACACCCTCCAAATTTCATGTCGCTAGGACCAGCGGTTTAGGCTGTGCGTTGATATATCAGTCAGTCAGTCAGTCAGTCAGTCAGGACTTTGAATTTTATATATACAGATAGATAAAAAGGCATTAAGTTTTTTGCAAATTATACTCACTCACAAGCATGCTATATTATCAACAATATGTTGTGATGCAATTACATGTAAATCCGCAATCAAAAATACTAAGAACCACCAACAACAATCTAAGGTCTAGGCGCCAGGCGCCAGATTTACCGCTAAGATAGTGTCAATCAAAAATAGCTCTTATAGTGATAATGCTTACGGCTATATTCAACTCTCAACTTGTCTAAGAGCTGTGAGTGAGGAGCGTAAATCTATTACAGTACAGTAAAGACGTTTTTCTATTAAATAACTGTCAGCTACTGATTTTATATGTGATCTTCACTAGAATTTGTTTTAAAGGCTTGTAGGTACTATTCATACGTCTGTGTTTAAAGGGAGTATTATTTTTTAAACAGCAGTGCAGTAAATGCCCTATTGACAAAAACAAAATTTAAATAAATTGTATCTTAAATCTGTAAATGCTGCTTTCTAAAACACCTTTCGGATTTATGAGTTAAACAATACCAATGAAAATACTAGGTTTTATAAATCGCTAATTCAGCCATATCTACACAAATGTAGCTCTGCAATGGTGGACAATGCCACGGTCAAAGCCGTTTCGTATAGTGGCCAGTACATTCTTGTTCGCGGGCGGCAACGCGCGGTCAGCGAAAGTGCCTACCACCGATAAAAAACAGCACAACAGTCGCGCGGACTAGGCAAAAAATACGGCAACTGTATGGTGTGACGGGGCCTTTAGAATTAATTTTAGTGCCATAAAAATAAAATATAGAAAATAAAAAAAATGGTTTGCAAAGTCGTACCGAAAATTGGCAGTCGTAAGTATTTTTATTATATTTTTTATATAATTTTATTAAATAATAATTAATAATTTAATACCTTCACATGAGTACGTACTATAAAATTAATAGAAAAAAAAAAGATTTTTTTATTCATTACTCCATTAAAATATTATATTAATATTTCTTTCCAAATGTTTAAAATATAAGGATGTAATGTACGCGATCTGCAATACTCACAAGATAAACGTTGATCTGATCAACAATTAAATCGATTGCTTAATTTGCACATCCGTTGATTGGAAAATTTACTGATTTATCCTGACGCATTGAAGTTTGCGATCGCTACAACAACATATAAATAAAATGAACTGCGTAAATACCGTGACACGAAGATCATTTCAAAATAATAAAATTCAAAAATTATTTAAAACATCATTTTATGTTTTCTTTTTAGAAATACCGATCACTACCGACAGATCCTTTAATTTATCGTTCACGCGTTTTAATTTATTACAAACATGCTTCCCCGCTCGGTTTCACCCGCGTTCCGGGATGATAAGTAGCCTATAGCAGTCAGGGGTAATCATCATCATCTGCCTGCCCTGTTCCGGGTAATGTAGGTTCCTATTATTGAAAGAATTTTCGAAATCGGTTGAGTAGTTCCGGAGATGACCCCCTACATCTAAACTTACAAACTTTACCTATATATTTAGTAGGTATAGATTTGATGGAGCAAAGAATCATGGCGAGATTTGTACAAAAAATAAAGATTTTTAGAGACGTTGAAATGACGTTATATTGATCCTTGGTGCCTAAGGAATAACTTAAAGCATTTAAAATATTTAAGATCCCCGGGAAAAAAACGCGACATTCTATGCCATGCCGGCGAATCGCGACCAAACCCATTATTTTGTTGTTATGTTTAGAGGGGTTAATAAAATATTTCAAGTAATATGTTGCTGTTAATGTAATCCCAACATTGGAAGTGATTCTCTGAGATGAAAACTCTCTAAAATGTTTTTTTTTGTACAAATCAATGTATGGATCTCGCCATGATTCTTTCGGGTATTCCAAGTTTTAGTACAAAAACCGCCGGGTAATTTTTCAACCGTACGTGTTGTTGACATACCGAGCATACGGACACGCTTAGCTTTCTCATTTATTAGACAGCAAGGGGGTGGAACTTGCTTCCGACGTCTGTTTCCTGACTGTGACAATCTAGGGACTAGGTTTCTTCCGAGCAATCGAGCTACATCTTAGGCTTCGTCATTTATGGGCGGGTCAGTGGCCTAACGTGAGGCCTAATTTTATGTAGTTATAAAACACACATAATACCATAATTGATGATACCTCCTGAAAGCCTCCCGGACTCAAACACACTCTAACAAAGCAATGCACCGTTTTATCCCAAAAATTAATTCTTAGTGTCTTAAAACGCAATGTCTTAGTAGAGGATCGAAGGTAACATCGTTTTTATTAAAATCATAGTCTGGGCAGGATTTTTTGAGCTAACCCACTACTCGCGATATATTTTTTATCGTAAAATTTTTGATATAAAATAGTTTACAGATGGGTGAAGGTCGATAATTTCCCGTGGACGCGCCAGCGCAAATATTTCCTTGCTGTATAAATTATATTCAAGCGTCCATAGGCTACGGTAACCGCTTACCATCAGGCGGGCCGTATGCTTGTTTGCAGCCTAAAAAAAAACCTGTATAACCTCAATCGTAAACCGTGAACATCCTCAATTTAGGACACCTGTAAAATTGTCCTAAATTTTATAATATCCTCACTAGACCTTGAAACAAGTTTGGCTGTCCAAACTGTCCATGATGCTGAATAGAATCCTGTATTACCTAACTCTGTCAGTTTCAAACGTTTTCTCTTTCACAAACGGCTCTACCCGGCCCGGGTGCGGCGATTCGTTTGTTCGGAAACACAAAACATTGTTATCGTCTTGTTTTATAGCCCGTATGTAAACGATCAATGTAACGATACGATAAAGCAAGAACTATTGCTAGGTATTGGTTTTAAAAGATTTTTAATTCTGAGCAGATAATTTATCCGCGACGAGCTGTCTCTAACGGGTTCACCCGAGTTCCTGGGACGAAACGTAGCCTATATCACTCGAGGAAAATGCAGAATCGTAATGGTAGTTTCATAGGTTAGCGCTTTAAAACGAAAAAACGAACAAACTCCTCAGCTTTATAATATTACTAGTCTCACGTGGTTTCACCCGCGTTCCCGGGATAAAAAGTAGCCTATATTGTTCTCCATACCAAGGCTACCTGTATATTTCTTGATAATCCGTTGAGTAGTTGAGGTGAGGCAAGAAGGCGTAACAAGCAAGTTTTTTCGCATTTATACTGTTACGAGCTGGGGTTCAGGATAAATAATGGTACATGAATTTACCAAAACACTGGTCACACTTTTATTAAAACTCTAATTAAAACACTCAGAAATTAAATAGTTCACTAGCACTTAACTGTATTTCACTTCGATGTTTACTCACTGTTATACAAAACCAAACTCAAACTCTTCTGTGCATTGTCCCGTATTTATACTTCATAAACGGCATCTGGAACATTCCACAATTTACCCGCGTATTCTACATGCCTACAGTCACGGAAAAGAGAATACACTGGAAGGGCGATGCGTTAGAATTTGTATCGGAACCAGTGTAGCCAAACTCACACAAATAAATGTTAAATCATATATTGTACTACAAATAAACAATCCTTTTGATTGGTCGTTTCTATTTTACTCAAAAATAGCTTTAATCACACAGGTCATACATATGAAAATATACCTTTTTACGTTAACATAAAATTTATTTTTCAATAGCGTACAAAGTATTTACGTCGTTTTGTAATCTACAAACTAACTAGATTCAATCGACGAAAAATTTCTGCCACTCGGCACTAGATGGCCTTATTTTAATGGAACGCAATTTTGAACTCAAACGCATTAGACATAATGTTGATAATTGCGTAATAGCTGCGTCGACTGGCGTCGAGTAGCAACACTTATTGCTATTCGCTTAATGCAGCGAAAGTAATCGATAAAATATCAATAAAATTATCGATATTTTAATTTCGTCGATATATTTTTAGAAATTCCGTAAGAAAATTCACGTTCGATAAGAATAATTGTGCAAAGAATACTGAATTGTAAAAAAAAACGTTTAACATGATGAAGTAAATTCAAAAAAAGTTATTTTTACACGGTTGTTTGCCCTTGAAATAAAATTTATTTGTTTCGAAATTCTCGTTTTGAAAGCTTAATTTTAACAGATGAATGCGGATATTGATATAACTTTCAACTATTGCCTTAATCAAATCAGTGATAAAAAGATGTATTTTATCGATATTGATCGAACAAAACTATCGATGCACGTGTTTTGGGGTCACGACAGGTCACGACTCACGACCAATGTGAAAGAACGCAATACATTACGTGCGGAGTTGCGCTCGCTACCTTGCGTACAAATAAAGTGAGTACATTGCCTTCAATGTATAATTTTGCAGTAGTATCCGAGTTTATCGTTTACACCTAAAATTATCATAATCTCGAATACATTTTTATAAATATCACAATTAAATAAAGGTTTGTAGACTCATCGATGAAAGGAAATCCCTCCTTTAGTTACACTCCGACTCCTCACTTCGTTTCCTACAGGAAATAATAGCGCATCACGACATAATTAATATTTTTCGCGGAGCTACGCACCTCTGCTAAGTATGGCGGATACTACGAAGCGTTGACGCGTGTTTTGGTTGATATGTGCCCATTTGATGTTATGTGTGGCGCGCGGGCTCCGCTAGCATAGCGTCTCTATTTATATTTCTTTTCTCTGTGCCTACAGTGCTATCGGGAATATTCTAGAAGCCGGTAGCTATTCGGCGATAGATGGCGTTGCTTGATAGATGTTTACTCCTATACAATAACAGCGTTACTGATAGTACCGCTATTCAATAACAGATGGCGTTACTGGTAGCAATTTATTCCTGATGTCGCGTCGTCAGTACATATAGTGACTGAGTGACAGACAGCGTACCCCACAGAGAAAATAAATATAAATAGAGACGCTATGCTAGCGGAGCCCGCACGCCACACATGACATCAAATGGGCATATATCAACCAAAACACGCGTCAACGCTTCGTAGTATCCGCCATACTTAGCAGAGGTGCGTAGCTCCGCGAAAAATATTAATTATGTCGTGATGCGCTATTATTTCCTGTAGGAAACGAAGCGAGGAGTCGGAGTGTAACTCAAGGAGGGATTTCCTTTCATCGATGAGTCTACAAACCTTTATTTAATTGTGATATTTATAAAAATGTATTCGAGATTATGATAATTTTAGGTGTAAACGATAAACTCTGATATTACTGCAAAATTATACATTGAAGGCAATGTACTCACTTTATTTGTACGCAAGGTAGCGAGCGGAACTCCGCACGTAATGTATTGCGTTATTTCACATTCGTCGTGAGTTGTGACCTGTCGTGACCCCAAAACACGTGCATCGATAGTTTTGTTCGATCAATATCGATAAAATTCATCTTTTTATCACTGTATTGATTAAGACAATAGTTGAAAGTTATATCAATATCCGCATTCATCTGTTAAAATTATGCTTTCAAAACGAGAATTTCGAAACAAATAAATTTTATTTCAAGGGCAATAAACCGTGTAGAAGCGCTCGTGGTGTGGCATGATTAGCCGTTCTTAATCGATCGGCAAAGTTAAGCTACGTCTGTCGTGGTCGGTACCTGGATGGGTGACCGCCTAGTGGTATTTCAAATCGAGCGTTTCCGTGCTTCGGAAGGTACGTAAAGCCGTTGGTCCCGGTTATCACTTAATTGCGATAGTCGTAAAGCTAATTGGATGCCTCCTAGGCGGCTTGAAAAATTCCAACAGTAGGTTGGCCACTAGCCTACCTCCACCGATCCGCAGTGGGCACGCGTGGTGGAGTATCTGCCCATTCCCTTTCACCCTGATTTGTGAAAGGAGGCCTGTGCTCAGCAGTGGGACATTATAGGCTGATGATGATGAAACCGTGTAAAAATAACTTTTTTTTAATTTACTTCATCATGTTAAACGTTTTTTTTTACAATTCAGTATTCTTAGCACAATTATTCTTATCGAACGTGAATTTTCTTACGGAATTTCTAAAAATAATTAAATTTAATATCGACGAAATTAAAATATCGATAATTTTATTGATATTTTATCGATTACTTTCGCTGCATTAAGCGAATAGCAATAAGTGTTGCTACTCGACGCCAGTCGACGCAGCTATTACGCAATTATCAACATTATGTCTAATGCGTTTGAGTTCAAAATTGCGTTCCATGAAAATAACGCCATCTAGTGCCGAGTGGCAGAACTTTTTCGTCGATTGATTCTAGTTAGTTTGTAGATTACAAAACGACGTAAATACTTTGTACGCTATTGAAAAATAAATTTTATGTTAACGTAAAAAGGTATATTTTCATATGTATGACCTGTGTGATTAAAGCTATTTTTGAGTAAAATAGAAACGACCAATCAAAAGGATTGTTTATTTGTAGTACAATATATGATTTAACATTTATTTGTGTGAGTTTGGCGACGCTGGTTCCGATACAAATTCTAACGCATCGCCCTTCCAGTGTATTCTCTTTTCCGTGGCGTACCCCATGAAGGTGAGCAGCAAGAATGTTTTTTTTTTAAATACATACAAAATAGGGAATGGCGGATAGGATATACATGAGAGTGATTCGGAGGACCTTTGGGCTTCCGCTTGACAAGCGCTCGTGGTGTAGCATGATTAGCCGTTCTTAATCGAATTCTTAAGTTACCATCGTAGTGGTCGGTACCTGGATGGGTAACCGCCTAGTGGTATTTCAAATCGAGCGTTTCCGTGCATTTTTTTTTTTTAGTAATTAAATGGGCTTGCCTTTGGCCACTGACCATAAGGGGCGATGACGAAGCCTAAGATGAAACACGCTTACCCAGAAGAAACCTATTCACTCTGGCCTTGAAAGTTCCTAGATTGTAGGCGTCAGGAAACACAGACGCCGGAAGCAAGTTCCACTCCCTTGCTGTCCGCATTATAAATGAGGATGCAAAACGCTGTGTCCGTATTTTCGGTATGTCAACAACGTACGGGTGAAAATTTTCCCGGCGTCTTGCTTCGGAGGAGGGCACGTAAAGCCGTTGGTCCCGGTTATCATTAAATTGTGATAGTCGTTAAGCTAGTTGGAGGCCTTCTAGGCGGCTTAAAAACTCCAACAGTAGGTTAGCCACTAGCCACTAGCATACCTCCACCGATCCGCAGTGGGCACGCATGGTGGAGTATCTGCCCCCTTTCACCCTGATTTGTGAAAGGATGCCTGTGCTCAGCAGTGGGACATTATAGGCTGATGATGAATGTACCAGCGAATCGGCGAGCTACGAACCCACTGTCCTATCGAGTCTCAAACACAAAAGGCATAATTACCTATGAATCTAGATTATTATCTATTGTAATGTGTCAATAATAGGTAATTTCCACGCTAAAACTGGGATGTAAAAACATAATCGTACGTACAAACGGGCATTCTTATGATTGCTTATTATACTTACATTTTTTTTTATATAACAATGATACAATTGATACTATTATTGTCGTAGTTTTTGTGACAAAACTATTTAGTTACACATCATACTTGTTGCGCCGACCCTTATATCGAGTTATGTCCGACAGAATGATGATTTCATACTAATTTTCTTCTTGTTCAAGCAACTCAGAGGGCCAACGCCGATACCCAAGAAGCGACACCAGAAGTAGCTGACTACGAAACAGCGCTAGATGCTGCAGGCAAGTACATCTTACTTCTACTTAAGGCTTTTAAGACAGTCAGTACGTCTTCTCTTAATGAGATCAGTCCAAACTGCTGGGGTTAAAAACTTTTTTTTTGCACAACAGTTCCACTAAGGAAGGTTTTTTGGGAATTCCACCCTTAATAAGGGTGTGATATAGACCAGAGAATTTTAACAGAGGAAGATTATTTCGCACAAAGAGCAGCTCGACTGGGGAAGTACTTCCACCTACAGAATACCGCAGCCAAATAGCTATATGTTATTTCCTGCGCGTGAGTGAGGTCGCCAGAGTTAATTGGGGAGGGGTCCTTTACCCCGGTCGGTATTAATTGGGGAGGGGGGGTAAAGGGTTGGCAACGCGTGAGTGATGCCCCGTGTGTTGCAAGCGTCCATATAGCTACGGTAACCGCTTACCATCAGGCGGGCCTTTTTTTACTTTGTATAGGCCTGTGTTTGACCAAAATCTCACCATTATCAGTGATGATGTGGCCGAAGGTGGTAAGCACACAAAGCCTAGATGGAACTGGCAACAAGTGCAGCTATCGGAACACAGATAGGTGCTTAGCGACAGATATTCAACTTGAGGGTGGTAGCTAACCATGTGGGTACTACAAAGTACCCTACCATCGTGCTATGGTTTCCTCACGATGTTTTCCTTCACCGAAAGCTCAAGCTCATTGTAGGATTCTACACAATGTTGTTTTTAAAGACATTCGTTCCAGTTACGAAATCTCTGGAAAAATACTAGCTTACATCTATTATATAAAAATGAATCCCTATTTCCCTTGGTCACGCCATCATGAGTGAACGGCTGGCTGGACCGATTTCGCTAATTCTTTTTTTGTTGTGTTTGTTATTGTCAGGAGAAGATTCTTATGAATGAAAAGAATAAGAAAGTTGCGAAGGTAGGGTAGGGGTAGTGGTTGGGTAGGGTTTAAGTTAGTAGGACCACACGCGAACGAAGTTGCCGGGCATCTAGTATTTTATAAAAAATCTAATTTCAATCATAGAAATAATACCGGTATTTTTATTGGTAAAAAACAAGAAACAACTTAAATCTAAATTAAAAATTAACTAAAATTAAAAATTACAAATAGAAAACTTGTCCCAAATCGCTACCCTGGGCAAACGTACCAAGAAGGCTGGCGGCATTGTCACGTTGGATGGCAATGCTTATTCGTTGACCAAGAAATATGTTCCGAGCCAACGTTTACTTATCAATAAATCAATCATTTTACAATAACAATTAAAATTCTAGTCGTCACGTGCGTGATGCGTAAGAAACTAGAAATAACTGCTCATAGAAATTTGTCGCGTATACATTTTTAAACGTGACGTCAAAGAGCGCAAGTACGTGTCATATCATCATTCCATAGATAGATAGATAGTGATAAACATAAACCAATAACCTAGGTAGGTATGTGTTTTTTTTGTAATATTTGTTTATCCCCGACTGCAATACCTTATAACATTCAAGTTATATTCCAAATTCTATAGATTAAAGATCTTGTTTTTCTCTTTTCAGTTAATTTTTGTTTTACGCAGTCGGGTTTTTTGTTTCTTTTAATAATTTAATTTATTTCAGACTTTTTAGTTTTATACAGAATGAGTTGTAAGTATTAGTAAGTAAATGAGCGGTACGGTAAAGTAACGCTTACAACCATCGCAACTCTGTGAGTTACCTACGTACGGTACCGCTCATAGTACCTACTGACATGGTTTTTTTGCAGTTTACGTCAAAATGGTAGCACAAAAGTATTGCAATATATACATATATGGAATGGGCTGTTCACAAGCTTTCATTTGATACCCATATTGTTATAATAACGAAATTTTTGTTTTTAATACCCCCCCTCTTTTCTTATCCGTAGATGCCATATAAAAAAAATATACCCTATGACACTCCCACAGTCAAGACGAATCTAACGACACCTCATATGCTTAAATCCATCCAGCCGTTTAGGCTGCAGAGCGTGCCAAAGAAATAGACATACATACATACATACATACATACATACATACATACATACATACACTCCAAAAACATAACCCTCCTTCCGGGTCAGTCGGGTAAAAAACAGATAACTGATATAATACATATACTACAATTTGTTTGTAAATACATACTTAATATACATAATTACACCCAGACTCAGGACATACAGACATGTTCATGCACACAAATGCCCTGTGCGGGAATCGAACCCACGACCTGCGGCGCAATAGGTGGAATCTTTACCAGAATCTTAACCAACTGCGCCAACTGGCCCGTCTAGTTGAAGGCCGACTTCCGAACCGGTGGTAACTTCAGTAGCTTTGATCTTTATAAGTGCTATCCCAGCTGCCGTTACCTAATTTTACCGGAATCATTCAAACGGCTGGGTTTTATCCTCAGAAACACCCGTGACTTTAGTAGCGATACGTAGTTAGGATAACTTTCAGTGCGCTGCCTGTTCCGAAGCAGACTGTCAAGCGCATGTATTTGGAATCTCCATGAGAGCATATAAGTACTCACTGGATGATGTAATATAATACAAAAAGCCTTCCTTAGGTACCTATATAAACGGATTTACGGATATTATCTATTTATGTATCCGAAAAACTTCATCGTTGGCTCCTTGGGGTACAACTCACTCAAAGTGAATCAATTATCAAATCCTAAGGTCATGCAAAAAAGTGCACAGTAAAATTTAGAGAGGTAGAGCATAGCGTTTATTACATATCGCTCAAAGAGCAGCTCGACTGGGGAAGTACCTCCACCTTACAGAATACCGCAGCCAAATAACTTTATGTTGTGTAAAGTTGTGTTCCTGCGCGTGAGAAAGGTCGCCAGAGCTCATAGGGGAGGGGGGAAAGGTCGGTAACGCGTGAGCAATGCTTTTTGTGTTGCAAGCGTCCATATGGCTACGGTAACCGCTTACCATCAGGCGGGCCGTATGCTTGTTTTCCGAATTAGTTGTATTAAAAAAAAAACGTCCCAGAACTGCAAGCCAGGAATTAAAATTAGCAGGAAACATAAGTGTGCCATCTTTTCGCACAGTCGCGTGCGCAAACTCGCCTGTCCCGCGTACGCTCTCCTCTTGGAAGCCAGTCCAATTGTGACTTATACGGATAAATGGAAGATTTTGTCGGCGTGTTTAGTGTTCTGTGAGAAGAATGTATGAAAGTTGTGGCTTTGATTAGAGGCTCTTCTAGAAGCAGTATCCTAAGAACATTCAGAATATAAAATATATAGCAAGACATTTATTGTTGATAACAATGTTTGTAAGGCTTTGACGTTATTCTGTGTAATTTTTTTTTTATAAGTACTGCTGTTGAGAATATTATTAATTATTTTTAGGGTCGGCAACGCGCGAGTGATACCCCTGGTGTTGCAAGCGTCCATAGGCTACGGTAACTGCTTACCATCAGGCGGGCCGTATGCTTGTTTGCCACCTCAGTGGTATAAAAAAAAAATACAATTATTAATATAATTGTACCTTTTTCTTCTTTTAAAAAAAAAATCTACATGTCATTAAGTTGTGTTATTATATGTTCATTTTTTATACTAGTAACGATTTGTTAAATTATATGATGTGTTTGTCAGTGAGGACCTTTAAATGGCTCCCACATATTTTATACCAATATATGTACACAATGTTGTAAGCTGTTGGTCCTCCAACTAAAAATAAATAAATAAATAAAAAATACAGTTAGTAATAAAAAGTATGTGGTGTTTAGTAGACTTTATTTCTTAATCGGAAAGTTTCTCCTAAAGTAATCTACTAGACTGTTTATTAATACTCTTAATAATATGAGCTAATAAAAGTGCTGCACCCCCTACCTACATTATTAACTTTTTTCCAGTCCCCAGGTCAAGGTTTTAGAATTAGTGACTAACTGTCACAGATTTTATAAATGAATATGATTATACAATATTATTACTCGCTACGAGGAATAACTATAAACATTATGAAAATGTTTAACAACTGGACCTGTGGTACAAAAACATTGGTGCATTCATTGAAAGTCATCTTGTTACGGTTTGGCTTCAATTAGTTTTGGTTCATATTTTTTTTGGATTATATCTAAATTAATGCCACTGATATTCACAATAGAAAATTAAAAAAAAAACAACTTTTTTTTACCTAAATAATTGACGAATAGAAATATACATAACTATATCACTGATTGGAATTCAAGGACCAAAGAAGATGGTGATAAGGGTCTTTAGTACATTCGGCCCACTCTTTGTTCGTCCGCGTACTGAAAAGCCGAAAATGTTGATATGTCTTAATTTGAAGGGGTAGATTCGGTCCGCAAAAAACAAATGCTCTAAAGGACATTCAAACACAAAAGTTTTGAAATTTTACCCGACTGCGGTAGTGCTAAAAGGGAAGAAAAAGGAATAGTTTTTTTTCTAAAATAGTAGTTATCAAACCGTAAAAAATTTGAATATTAACATGATTTGTCTAGTGTAGGTAGTCTTTCAAATTCAAAGAGAATGAAGAAGACCAAGGGTTTATTTGTATAAACATTCAAATCCGATTACAACAAACAAACACAAACTTTTGCACTTAAAATGGCAGAAGAATGATTCATTGGAGAATGTATATGCAGTAGCCTGTAGTAGTGAATCAATATTGATTGCCGGCTAAGCGGCTAGCTCAGAATTGTTATACAATATTATATATAGGCAGATGACATTAAATAATTACAAACACCAGCTCAACCCTCACAATACTCCAGGATCATCAAACACTCAAACAAACGTGCATCATTGATTAATGAACACTCCTCGACATTTACTGCTGTATAAATTGGTAGTAAATTTTACGACAGCCTTATCGACAAGTTTATTATCATTGTATGGTTGAACTAGTGAGAGCACGAATATTTTTTGTTGGTTATTTTGAGGCCCACAAAGATGGTTCACTATTATAACTGGCATAAAGGCCAAATAACTTTATGTTGTGTAAAGTTGTGTTCCTGCGCGTGAGTAAGGTCGCCAGAGCTCATAGGGGAGGGTGGAAAGGTCGGTAACGCGTGAGCAATGCTTTTTGTGTTCCAAGCGTTCATATGGCTACGGTAACCGCTTACTATCAGGCGGGCCGTATGCTTGTTTACCGACTTAGTCGTATAAAAAAAAAAAGTCGAGAGTCAGAAACCTTTAATGAGGTGAGGAAAAAATATCATGAGGAAACCATATCATGAGGAAACCGTAGCACGGAGATTTACCACAGTCTCGTCTCGAGTCTCGACACAAGTGTCATGAACTCGGCCCAATTCTCACCGTTAACCCGGGTGAGGCGTCGCGTGTGGCATTACAAGTCAAGATTTTACAAGGCATTACAAGATTGGGATAGTTAATGGATTGCTTTATTTCTTTGCATTGTACCCAGCTTTGCGTCGCATCGGATGATCCTGATACCTTTGCAGCTGCCGTCGCTGAGTCGATACTGGCGGGATCCTAATCCCGCTAGTGGCTTCAGTGTTGAAAAGACAACCGTGGTTTAATAGGCCCTGCAAAGAAACTAGACGAACCGAGCAGACTTTATATGAGGCTTGGACTACGGCCCGAACTAATCAGTCAAATGTATGTCCTAGGATTCCACCCAGAACCTACAGCATGATAGGTCTTACCAACCGCCATACGCCAGTCACCAACTGGCCAACCCACCACCAACACCAATCAAAAATACCATCAACTGTTTCAGCAACTAATTTGTTCCCATGTTCACAGGTTATGGCAGATTCAGCAGAAGTGCCCTCGGCGCATGCGCATGTTCTTTCTTCTCATCAGGAGTTGGGAACTGCATGATGTCGTACGTGCTGCCAGCTGCCAGGTGCGAGCTGCAACTCACTACTTACCAGGCTGGGCTGATCAACATGGCCTTTATGAGCGGTAAGTCTTTGCTTTGACTCCTGTGAAAGAGACGTAAAATATGAGAAATTAATGAGTGTAAATGAAACAAAGATATTTTACGACAATGCAAGATTTGTTAGTTCATAGAAAAGATGAAATGTTGTGACTACGTGAGTCTACTATTATGGCGCGTCCATGCTACGCGAAGCGAGCACGAGTCGAGCCACGAATGAACAGAATTCGTTCTTTGGCTCGTTCGGATAAAAAGTAGCCTATGTCCTTCTCCATATCATAGGCCATCTGCGTGCCTTTCATCACGATCGGTTTTTTTAAGTTACTAAGGTGGCAAACAAGCATACGGCCCGCCTGATGGTAAGCAGTTACCGTAGCACTTAGCCGTAGCCTATGAACGCTTGCAACACCAGGGCTATCACTGGCGCGTTGCCGACCCTGAAGAAATCTCTTCACGCCCTTTTTGAAGAACCCCATGCTGTACAGTTGACAAGCGTAATGAACGAACAAACAAACTCTCATTCGAATTTACAATATTAAGTAAGGATAAGGATTCAAATTATGCGGGGCTTCAACATCAGAAGAATTGTATGACCTTCTTAATTTAATTGGGTACAAATAAAGTATGGTATCACGCTATCGTAAGAAGGAAATTTTGAAATGTATTTATCCAAACTTTGGCGATGATAGTCTTTGGTCCGAACCGAACTATGGATATACGAGTAACTTCACCTTTTAAAGTGAAGGAAAACGGCGTAAGGAAATAGCACGGTTGTAGGTTGTTTGGTAGGTTACTCCTGTAGTATCTCGCCTAGTGTCGATTCTCGTAACAAAACTTCAACGATGTCGTAGTAACTTCGACGATTAAACTGTGTTTTTTACTTTTATAATGTCAAATCAAGGATTGAAAAACGATCCTATAGACAAATTATTGAGGCATATACACCTTTGAATGTTTTTTATACAAAATATTTCACGAAACACAATTTAAAAAGTTGATGTCGCTACGACACCGCTGACGTTTCGTTACGAGAATCGAGCCCCCGATATCTACCGGTGTATTCCAACTGCACTTGAACCAGCCCTTCAAAGCCACCACCTTCCGCCACATCATTAACAATGGTGAAATTAAAATCAAACATCGTCCATAGTTTAAAAAATAATAAGAAAGGCATAACATGTGGTAGCAAGTTCTGAAGTCATTGTCCTTTCGTGCCACGTGCTTGTAAACATACGCGTGCCTATGTTAAAACAATTAATGTTAAAACTATAACATGGTGTAGTGCCTACAGCAATAAGATATAGGTACATAGTTAGATATAAATCTAAAATGTTTCTTTCGGTTAGGAAACCCATAATATGGATCGAGGGGATCTTTCTCGTCTTGTCTATGTCTTATACCATCTTCCGATGTCATTTACTTTATACCAAATAATATCTAAAGGTCTGAAGTGGCCTTTTTAAACCTGATGGTGCATCCATGCTACGCGAACCGAGCACGAGCGAACAGCGTGTCCGTTACAACGAGCTCGATATGAATCCCTGTGTTCGTGAAAAAACTGACAATCGGCGGAGCGCAGTCGAGCGCGAGACGAATGCTCGTTCGATGGTTGCAAAGCCGTCCACGCTACGCGAACAACGAACGAATCCTGTTCGTTCGTGGCTCGGCTCGTGCTCGGTTTGTGACCGGAGGATTCATGATCATGATTACGTTTACCATGCGACCAGGGGCCCAAGTCTGCTATTTCAATTGTGTTCCAATGATCTTTCAGTGGTGTCAAAATTGTGCCATAATGACACTATTCTGTTAGTAAGTAGAATATCAAAACTGTAAAATGTCACAATTTTGACACCACTGAAAGTTCATTGGAACACAATTAAATAGCAGACTTGGGCCCCAGCTCTACAATATTGATAGTGCAAGGTTGACTGATGTCTGTATGAAATGTTTCAGTCGTTCACAATGAAAAACCCAACATAGGAATCGAGAAGATGAACTCTTGTATTAATATTTTTTTTTTAATTAGGCCCTAATCAATCAACGTATGATTTGCCCGTACACATAATTATATTGCCTTTTCATAGTAGAAATTTCCACCCAGGGAACAAAAAAAAATTTTATTCCCTGTTTCCACCAGTAGGTTTTAGCGTGTCGCGGGCTAGAAACAGACAGACAAAAATTACTTTTTAACACATCTCTCGTTGTTTTTTTTCAAAATTTGAAATATTTATATGTAGTTCCCCCTGGTGTTGCAAGCGTCTAAAGCAGGGATGGCGAACCTTTATTGACAACAGAGCTATTTTTTATATAAAAAAAACCGTGAAGTGCCGTCAAAGAATTTTGATAGTGCACCAAAAATGTTTTTAACATTTTTTTTTAAATTTGTTTCAGCAATTTTAAAGTTTGTATATTTTAATCAAAGAAAAAGCTTTGAATTCCTGTGTTGCAAAATTAGATAGGTACGGTAATTCCCATCAAGCGGGCCGTATGCTTTTACATATATTTTTTGTGCTCTATTCTAAGAATACTGGAAAAATGAAATAAAATATCTTGAGAAAAATTAGAATACAGTAGTTATCTTGAGGAAGTTATGTATGATGAAGTGATAATTTTTAAGACTAGGGTATAATAAGGTAACAATTATCACCTAGTTGTGAAAAAAAGGCAATTCTCATCATCGGAAGATAAATGGGGACATTTTAACCCATTAGTTCTCGCGAGTGACGCGCGTTTTATAATAACAATTGATGTCATTGTTATTATTTTGACCGCGACCCAAAGGATAGGGCCATCAAGTAGCCGAAAGCAATATTTTAAGTAAAATAAATAAAATTTATTTATTTATTTAACTTAAAATATTGACTAAGCAGAGCTTGTACTATGGAAACCAGATTACTGATATAATACATATACTACTTTTTGTTTGTAAATACATTCTTAATATACATAATTACACATAGACTCAGGACATACAGACATGTTCATGCACACAAATGCATGTCCTGTGTGGGAATCGAACCCACGACCTGCGGCGCGTAAGGTGAATCTTAACCAACTGCGCCAACTGAAACATTTTTATGAAGGACTCAGTCCGAATCGATAAATATGTTGCGTTTGAGAGTTTGTTTAATTAGGCTATTTTATTTTAATGCGGATGAAACCACGCGCACAGCTAGTATCATAAGGACTCAAAATTGTACAGTCAAAGACCTATCGACAAATTCTTTATCCAGTTCAGCAAACTGCGAAGATACAGTTTAGCGCGTATTCATAAACCCAATATGGCGATACGATAATTAAATCAAAGAAACGCAAAATGACGCCCTCTTGTTACATGTTAAATAAATAATAATGCGCCATCAGCAAATTTGAAAATAATAAGTTAAGGTGATAATAAAGCCTGAAAAGGTTATCGTTAGATCATTACAGAGAACTTCCCTTAGTGATAATATACGAGAGTACAAATAAATGTATTATGTCATTGTTGAAATTGGACGCTTGTATAAAATTCTTCTAAGATGCGCTCGTGGTGGACCGTCGTGGTCGGTACGTGGATGGGTGACCGCCTAGTGGTATTTCAAATCAAGCGTTTCCGTGCTTCAAAAGGCACGTAAAGCCGTTGGTCCCGGTTATCACTTAATTGTGATAGTCGTTAAGCTAGTTGAAGGCCTACTAGGCGGCTTGAAAATTCCAACAGTAGGTTGACTACTAGCCTACTACTAGGGCACGCGTGGTGGAGTATCTGCCCATTCCCTTTCATCCTCATTTGTGAAAGGAGGCCTGTGCTCAGCAGTGGAACTTTATAGGCTGATGAAGATGAGTCTTTTTTCATACTGCAATACTGCTGGTAGTTGCATACTGCCCGCGTGGTAAGCCAAAGACTGGTAATACTAGGGGTTAAATGTTTAGTAAATTAACGGATATTATTATAATATAATTTCCAAGAGATTTAGATTAAGTATAGCGTTATTTCGCAGCAGATTGAATGAGGAAACCTCCACCTTACAGAATACCGCAGCCGCTAGGTAACCGCTTACCACCAGGCGGGCTGTACGTAACCCTGTTTGTCCTTTAAAAAGTCCTTTAATTGCTATAGTTTTTTATTGCTCTATCTTCTATGCTATCCTAAACGAATCTTGTTAGAGACCAATTAAAAAGCAATATTCCGCCCTCTGTTTTTCGAGGATCATTTTTGTCTACTTAATATAGTAATTAATAACCAGATACGTTGACCTCTCCATCCATTATTCCACTTAGAAGGTCAGGGTCATAGCTGGCACGACAGCATTCCCGCGCACGCTTTATTCAGAATTATGGAGATAATGTGCTGTCAGCAGCAGCTGATCACTTCAGTTACGTGTCACATTACGCAAAGCACAATTTTCAGACAAACTGTCAAGAGAATTACAATAGAATACTATGAAAGGGTAGTTCAGTGACTTATGTAATGGTGCGTCCATGCTACGCGAACCGAGCACGAGCCGAGCCCCGAACGAACATAATTCGTTGGTTGCTCGCTATGTCAAGTGTGGACTTTACAACGAGCGGGATGCGAATCCCTGTGTTCGTGAGAAAACTGACATTCGGGCGGAACGCAGTCGAGCGCGAGACGAATGCTCGTTCGAGGTTCGCAAGTCCGTCCACGCTACGCGAACAACGAACAAATCCTGTTCGTTCGTGGCGCAGCTTGTGCTCGCTTCGCGTAGCATAGAAATACCATTATAATTCGCTAAGGGTCTGTGCACGTTATAGTAATTTCATGATTTGTCGGCTTGTAGTTGTAGCTATTAAAACCTTAGACGTTTTTCCGAATGTAACAAAAAAGGCTTCTTCTTATATGCCTGTGAAAAAAGGTAATTACTGAATAAAATAGGTCTTGCTCCAGGCGGGCTATCAGCGTTTGTGTGGGGTGAAAAGTATTCTCGCCATAAAAATAATATTTATAGCTCTTTTATCGAAACCACGTGATAACTTATAGGTAGTTTGTCTCGCATAAAAAACCACAAACAACAATACAATAAAATATGTCAAGTAAATTATACCAAACTACTTGGATAATGTTGAAAACAAAAGACAGTCAATTTGATTTATGGTTGAGTTATGACTACGCGGACGCACAGGTTGTGGAATGAGCTCCCACTGGTTTTCCCAAGGATATACATCATGGAGTTCTTCAAGAAGGATTTGAAGAGATTTTTGGAGGGTCAGGGTTTTTGCCCAACGCGTGAGTTTTAAGCCTTCAAGCGTCCATAGGATACGTAAACAGCTTAATACCAGGCGCCATTTTTCAACTTCGTGAGCAATTAAAAAATAAAAAAAAGTGTACAAAATACAATATTTATAGATAGAAAAGTTGATCATCAACAAGGTTCCGAGCAGGCTGGCAGCGTTTCCTTTTTTCAGGTCTCTGGTCTCCCGGTCTCCCGATCTCCCGGTCTACCGGTCTCCCAGTCTCCCAGCCTTCCGGCCTTATTTTCTCCCGGTCTCAGGTTCCCTGGTCTCCCCTCTCTCATCTGGTTAAGAAGAGAACGTATGCTATTCTACTTAAGTAATTCAATGTATCTTCTTTACAGGTGGTGTAGCCAGCGCATTCTTCTGGGGTATAGTCGGTGACGTGTTTGGTAGAAGAAGCACTCTGAGTTTGACCCTACTCCTGGATGCAGCTGTAACCCTCGCACAGAGTGTTGTGGCTGATTACAGGCTGTTGTTGGCTGCTAGGACGATTAATGGCTTCCTTATCGGTAAGATATAAAAAAGAGACTTCCAACGAGCCCATCAACATTGGTTTATAATATATGACCACGAAAAAACATGATATCGTCCTCCCTGGCGAGGACAACCGCGACAACCTACCGATTCGCGTCCCGTAATAGCGGCCCGAGCTGCCAGCAGTAATCTGACCGCCTCTGAGTCGTAATAAAAGGTTATCCTTTCCCACCCCCGGTAACACCCTGAACATAGGTTCGTGCCAGATACAGGAGGCTTAGTTACGGTTGAGAGCCCTCAGCGCACTCCATGTTCTCTTAATTAATAATTATTCCTCCGGGTTACTCCACAGGTGGTCCTGCAACTCTCGTCTTCTCCTACTTATCGGACCTAGTAGGAGCGAAGAAAAGACAGCTTTACCTCAGCGTAGTCGGCATGAGCTTCGTCGTGGCCTGGCTTATTTTACCAGGTAATTATTTTAAGAAGTCACGCAACATTCTAACACTGAGGGGTCCAGAATTATATACTGAATCTCTTACAACCAAATATTGAAACGACACTTAAAATTTAGGAGCATCTTAAACACTTAAGAAACGCTTTCACATACATACAATCTAACTGACAAATCAGTATAGAGTTAATCAGTATTCAGTATTATAAATACAACCTATGTTTTACGAGTACATCGTAAACATCTTGGTGAAGCAGCACTCCAACTCGAAGTTCAAGCTCGGACTGTCCGTATTCTAATTTTGTTTCCAGGGATGACGTTATATTATAGTAAGGGGCACGAGTGGTGAGCACAAATTGACAGCTGCGCAGTAGTTAATTTGTCGGTCTGTTTGGCGGAATGAAGAAGGGGGGAGCGCCGAGCTGCACACGATTGGTTCGTCAGTCAATGCACAACGTCTATTGGATTCTCGCGTGTCATTTGGCTACTGTGATTTGGCCAAAAGTACCCATGCGCGAGCTTGCCCCCACTACTGCCTATCTGTGCTCACCATTCGTGCCTCATACTGTAATATGATTTTGTTACACATAAGTGAGGATATAAGCAAGCTACCTTAATTATTCCAAATGTTTGGAACCACTAGAAATATCCGATTATCATTACTTCTAGATCACCCCTATATGTTTGGTCACTATCTGTTGAGATAGCAAAAAGATTCTCAAAAACTCTTTTATATAATTAGTATAAATACTATAAGATGTTTACGGTATACTGTACGATGTTTATCAAAAACTTACGAGCTCCTTAGCAACTATACAAATCCACACAATACATAATAGACGAAACCTAAACTTTCTAGACCTCTATAGTACCTACTAGACATACCTCACCTCACGAATAAAGCATTGTCCTCGCATCCGCTGAATCAATGAAGTGTCTGAATAAAGGAAGACTCATCGAGAGCTGAAAGCAATAATATTATTAATTTCACTTCACTAAGTAAAACTGTTCACCAAAACACCTAAAGTGAAAGTGATGTGCGTGATTTAGGACAAGAGAGGTTGCGGTGTTGCATTCATGTCATTATCTATCTGAGATTGATATATTTATTTGAATAGATCGAATGATTAACCCAAAGAAGTACAACGACGTTAATTTTGTTTGGACTCGTATACAATTTTTTTTTTTTTTTTTTTATACGACTAAGTCATTAAACCAGCATACGGCCCGCCTGATGGTAAGCGGTTACCGTAGCCATATGGACGCTTGCAACACACGAAGCATCGCTCACGCGTGACCTTTCCCCCCTCCCCAATGAGCTCTGGCGACCTTACTCACGCGCAGGAACACAACTTTACACAACATAAAGTTATTTGGCTGCGGTATTCTGTAAGGTGGAGGTACTCTACAGTCGAGCTGCTCTTATAAACGCTATGCTCTACCTCTCCAAAAAATTACTTTATTCCGCCAAATCCCACCAGCGACAATGCACTCTGATTGGCTAGCAAAAAATATTGATGTTTTGATTGGTCAATATGTTATTATCAGTACAATAACACTTATTCGTTGCGGAGTTCCTCGACGTCTGAATGAAACAGTCCAGTAAACATGACGAAATTTTACTCCCTTAAGGTTGAATGTTAAAAATATCTATCTCAGTGGCTGTCTACTGTATTTGTATAACGGTATGCTAACATGAGCTTTAGGTTTGGATTAACTGTGTTTGTAATTGCAGAGGTCAGTGTCACACATTTGTTAGTGTAATAATGTCATTAGTCTAGCAAGAGGAAGATAATAGGTTATTTGTGGCATACATATCTAATGATTGTGTACGATGAACGATCTCCATATAGTTAGGTACATTCTAATTTAAAGGTATTATTTCTATATTTCTTTTGTCCCTCTTTCGGCTCTTTCTTACATCCGGCGTCAAAACAAGACAAAATACAAATAAGGTTTTAATAATATTGTTTTAAGAGCTTGTGGTAGGCCCACACGAATGAGAATGTAAAGACAAGTGAAGTATTAGGAATAGATTGTTTTAATTGAAAATGGACCTTAGATCATAATGTATGGGTACCTACTGAATTAAATTGTTTCAATCTCGTATCGTACGGCCCGCCGGCCCGCCTGATGTAAGCGGTTACCGTAGCCTATGGACGCTTGCAACACCAGGGGCATAACACGCGCGTTGTCGACCCTTTAGAAATCTTTTCAAACTCTTTTTGAAGAACCCCATGCTGTACTCTATTGGGAAATATCACGGCGGTTTTCTGATTTTGGCGTTGGTTTAATTGACCGAGCGAGCGAAGCGTCTCCGTTTCAGCTTGGACAAAAATGCTTTCGTATGTCTGTCCGAATGTCTGGCTGTTCTCCTCTACCGGAAGAATTTCTCAACAAATTCTCGTGAAATTTTGTGAGCAGGTTCGGTCATTATATGGATTTGTTTTGTCAGGGGTTTTTGGAAATTTCAAAAGGACTCCAAAAGACACATGAGGTCTACAGCTCACATAGCCACTAGTAGTGAAAATTGTTTAATATACAAAAATTTATAAAGAAATCATTTAAAGAAAGATAGAGACAGGAATAGATACTATATCGTGTCCCTCCCTACCGAGTAATTTAATTGAAACCGTGAACATTCTGTGTGCAGACTGGTACTCTATTGAAAGCCCTTTTGTGCTATATTTAATGATGCGTACATAAATACTTTATATTGTCAACGAGAATTAAATTCATCTAACATATTATTAAGTCGTTTATTAGGTACTTGATCATAGCAAGTTCAACGGTCAAATATATAACAAAAAACTAGTAACCTACGTAGGTATGTATTTTTTTGTAATATTGGTTTGTCCCCGACTGCAAAACCTTATAAAATTCAAGTTATATTCAACATTATTTTTTGCTTTTCAGTTTTTCGGTGGTAAATTTTTTTGTTAAACAGTTTTTATTTTATAATTTTTTGTGGCTATAATCTACTAATTACTACATGCTTAATTTTTGATTTCTTTTGTACACTCATCATTAAAATCTGTGAGTGAACTATAAATCATCCCTATTTTCCCACCCTTAGGGAAGGTTTTTTTGTTTCCAAATGTATATGGGACCAACTTCGAGGTATATACTATTCAATAAAAAAATAATTATCAAAATCGGACTACTCTGTAAAAAGTTATGCGTGATGATACATAAAAGAAAAAAAGAAAAAAATATACGCGTCGACTTGTAAAGCCCTTGCTCTTGCTCTTGTTTTTTCGTCGGTTAAAAAGACGGAAGATACATTTATATTGAAATATTCCTGTAACATTATGAAGGGACACTAATCTTTCTGTTGTAGTATAATTCACCCTAATTTATACTTTTCTATGGATTAACCCCATTATTCAGAATCGATTTATAACTAAATCAGTATTATAGCATCCTCCGTTTCATTCTTTCAATCACTATCCGTCGCGTGTCAGATAAAGACTTCGATAACTTTATTATGAATCCTGATTAGTGTATTAAGGTGCAAGGTGACACCTCCATTTAAAAGGAAAGATCTTCCTCCAGGCTGGGTCTTCGTGGCTGGGGACCGCGCTCCAATCCAACTGTACATATCGGACAGTTTTATATACGCCGATAATGGAATTAACTTCGTTAACGCGAATGTATGATCTAGTGGCGCCATCTATACATCTGCGTGTGAAATGCTTTACGTAGATGGTCGCTACAACTGCTACAAACTGAAAGTTATTTAATACTATGGAATAAAAATAAAATAATTTTTATTTAAATATACCTTCAAAGGTACAGAAGACTAGTCAGTCTTCTACCAGTACTTCTACTTATTTTTCCTACCGTTATTAGTCAATAACGGTAGGAAATTTGCAGAGCCAGCAATAAAGTCAGCAATAACTCTTAATTTCGTAATAAAACATGCTTAGATGAATTGGATCCTGAATTGGATAAAAGCAGCTTCGGTAAACCAATTCTAGTATGGCCCTTACTTTTTAATGTCACATTAAGAAAAACCAGGCTAACTTAAAACCTAGGTTCTACCAGGCTTTCTTACTCCAAGAGTAGTCCAGTATCATAACTTTAACTCTTTTATTTCCAGCTATAGCCTGGCTCGTCATACCCTTCAAGATTCCAGACTACCCGACCATACTACCCATATACTCATGGAGGTTGTTATTGGCCCTGGGAAGCCTCCCAGGATTCGTCGCTGGTATCTGGGTCCTCTTCCTACCAGAGAGTCCAAGACTATTATCTGATACGAACAGGAGTGACAAGGCTTTGAAACTGCTGGCTTATATATATACGGCTAACAATGGGAAGAGTGAGGAGTATAAGGTACGTTAGATTTAGCAAAGATGTTCGTAGATCAGTTGGCGTGTTACCTGGACCATGTTAGATAACCTGCCACGCCACAGAACGTGGATTTGACAAACATTTGTGTGGATATTCCAGGCATAGCGCATAAATGAGTAGGTTCATGCGGTAGAGGAGCGGTGCGGGAGGGGTATGTTATCGTTACGTCAAATGACAAAAGAGAACTAAACATGTATCGTGTGTATAACGAGACAGTTCTGATACGTCACATGTCGCCCTCTCCCGCACCGCAAGAACCTACTCAGTTAAGCACCATGCTTGTAGTTGTAATTTTGCGATAATTAATATGGTATCATAAATAAGAAAGTCATTTAAAGTCCGATAAATATAATCAAGCTGGGGCCCGAGTCTGCTATTACTATTGACTTGATAGCAACAGCTCAGGTAGTCTACAAGATATTCTGCGACGGAAGGATTCAATAGCATTGAAAACAATAATGGATTTGGCAGACAACGCAAAATGGCTCAATACCAATGGAGTTGCAATGGGCTCATAAGAAAAACTGTCATTTTTGATTTAAAATTGCAGACTTGTGGTTGGATTTTGATCCCTTATTTATATGACAAAGTGAACTTTTTCTTTTCAGATAAAGAAGTTGATACAAGAGAACATATTTGTAACTAAAACGGCAAACGATGATGAGAGTAGAACCTTAGCTTTGTTCATGGGTGTCTTAAAGGATTTGAAGATCTTCATATCGAAAAGTTACGCTTTGAAATCCAGTTTGATCCTGTTTGTCTTCTTTGCTAATATGTCTGCGTGAGTATTGACTGATTACTAGTTGTCACCAGCGGTATCATCCACAGTCCTGATGCAAGCGAATATGGGCTACGGTATCCGTTTACCATCAGGCAGGTCGTATGCTTGGATCTGCTATCTGAGAAGAGGGTCTTTTCAGTTTAACTGTATTCCGAACCGGTGGTAAATTCAACTGTATGTACCAATTTAACGTTCATAAGTGCCTTACCAGGGCCTAAACTGAATGAATGACTTTTTGATGTTGAGTACAATTAAAAAAAAAAACTCCAAAGTAGTAGAATAATTAAAAGTAAATACAAGATAGTGTCTCGCGTTTTAGTTCCCACGTCGTTTACAATTAACCCAGAGAAGCGCAATGACGTTAATTTTGTTTGAAATCTATTCCGCCAATTCACCACCAACAATGCTTTCTGATTGGCTAAGTCAAGGAAGCACTAAAATGTTGATGCAGTGATTGGTCCTTACTGTATAAAATCAGTGCAAAAGCACTGACTGGTTGCGGATTTGGATTGCTCGGTATTAATACTGTAAAGGGAATTTTTCTCTATGATTATCCAACATCTGCATTACTGACCTAATATTATTTTTTCTAACAGATATCCTGAGGTTATAGATGAGATATATTTTATTTATTGTTTTACAGTGGCTTTGGCCTAAACCTCTGGATACCAGAACTTCTGCTCAGAATGCAGGGCCGAGAATGCAAAGCAGCCCTCAAGGTTCAACCAGATAACAGGCTCTTCAACGCCAGCCATATACCCTGGAGTGAGGATACCAAGTACGACACATATACCAGGCTTAACGCAGGATATAATGGCACTGGGTATGATGTCCATGAGAGGAGAGCTGAAGATAGCTGTGATTCTGAGATGGATCAAGATGTAAGTAGGTTTGGAAACCCAGACCAATATTTAGGTGATGGTGTAGCGTAGCTAGTAGTAGTTAACACATAAGAGCAAATGCTGGAAATTACACGTACACAAACTTTAGGACTGTCTTATAATACATGAGAAGCTCCAATCGAACTGTGAAATTATGACTTTATTACAACTTAAAGATGTGGCTTAGTATTTGGCCATAAGCTTTTGTTTAAGCAGGACTATTTGAGAAATTGGGCATTTGTTAATGACTGTGACTGAGAGCCAGAACTTTACTTGTAATATCCGTCTGATTATGAATAAATTAGAAGATATATTTAAGAAAATTTGTGAAACTGCATGAGGAAATAATGTTAATTATTTTGAAGTCTGAATAGAATAGAATAGAATAGAATATTTATTTGTCGAACACAGGTTATTATAAAACAAAGATGTTACAAAATGTCAGAGTTGGTACTTTCTATGTTCTGCCGCTAGGCGTACAAATGCTTAATACAATCAAATTAAAATGGCAATAAAGTTAAATTTTATATGAATAATTAATGTCTTATACACAATACAAATAAAATAATTAATCGACAATGATAACACAAAACAAGTTACAGCATTAATAATTTACATGGACATAAAAACAAAACATGTCGGGCTAGTTAAATGTCATATCTAATAGCAATAATAATAATAAAATAATAATGGTTTGTGACATTTCAAATTGTATCATTCATAAATTCATCAATAGTGTAGTAAGCTTTGAATGTCAATAATTGTAATAACAGCTTTTTAAATAAATTTATGTTTGCACTTTGCTTTATATTTTGAGGAAGATGGTTGTACACATTTATCGAAAAAACAAAAACACTTTTCTGATAAAGAGCTATGTAAGCACATATCAACCGGGGCGCAGCGCTGCTGCAGCGATCTTATTCGTTATATTATATATAGCTGTCTCCCGTGATTTCACCCACGTCCCTGGGATGAAATGGAGCTTATAGCACCCGGGGACAATGCTTCCTATAATATTCGTAAGATTTTAGAATCGAACTGCACCAGCTCCAAAGATTTACGCGTTCAAACAAACAATCTCTTCTGCTACCATATTATATTAGTGTGATATTAGTATAGATAAGAGCTCCTATATAGGCTTTGTGTCCCAAAATTATCTTCTCTACAATTATCTTTCCCATTTTTACTAGCATTTATAAACCTTCATTCCCCAGGTCTTCATATCGGGTTTAATAGTAGGCGCTTGTTGCGTCCTCGGCAACGCTGCCTGCGCACTATTATGTGCGCGTGGTGGAGCGCTGGGCGTGCGCCGCGCCGCCGCCGCCTGCGCTGGCACCTGCGCGCTGGCCTGCGCCTGTCTAGCAGCCAGCGCTTGCGCTTGCAGCAACTCTAATAAAGTGGCAGTAGCTGCCGCTGCAGCGCTTAATGCTGCATCGCTGAATGGGAATGTGCTGCTGATTAGGCTACTGTTGCATGCGTTGCCGGCTAAACTGAGGTGAGTTTACAATGTCATATCATTTTATGATACTAAACCAAGGATATAGTCATTCAATCTGGTATCATGACTCTGTTTTTAACTGTTACTATAGGCATCTTAATGAGTACGTTCGAGTTTAATTATTTTTTCTAAATGCCAAAGGATTTCAACTAGATTTGTAAAAGTCAACTTTGCTTTGATGATGATGACAATATTGTTGTTTATCAAGATTCTTTATATATTATCAGTAATTCTTCTAATTATATTTACTTGTCCTCAGTGGTCTTGGAGTTTGTTGGGGAGCTTGGTGGGGCCGGGCTGGTGGCGTTGCTTCCAACTTAGCAGTCGGAGTACTCCTAGACTTCTCTTGTCCGGCGCCCTTCATATCAGTGGCCGCTTTACTAGCTCGTGAGTGACTTATCATAAGAAGTATATAGATGACGGGCAGGTTGACTTAGTTGGATAAGATTCCACCTATCACGCCGCAGGTCGTTGATTAGATTCCCATCCACGACATGCATTTGCATGAACCTGTCTGCAAGTCCGAGTCTAAGTGTAATTATGTTTATTAACCCCCTTATTCGTCTAAAGTTATCAAACGTTGAATAGCTAAAATTCTGAAGTCTTTATCTGACACGTGACATTTGGTGATCGAAAGAGTGAGACGGAGGACACTATTACACTGATTTAGTTAAAAAGCGATTATGAATAAGGGGGTCAGTAATGTCAGTATGTATTTACAAACAGTAAGTAGTACATCAGTTATCTGGTTTCCGTAGTAAAATGTCTGCTTTTGAGATCAGATAGCCGTGTGAAGAATATCCCAGGATATTTATTTATTTACAATTACATAGAAAAACAAATAAAAACATCCATCTAGCTACATCGTTAATGCTACAGTCTGGCAAGCTGGCAGGCACTCCACCCGATGGTATCTGGCTACCTGACATTAGTAATATCAGGGTAGTTGCGATAATTGAATTGGCCCCTGTTGTCAATGCCGAATGTCCGAACGTGTCATCAACAGAATAATAATAATGATCATCAACAAGATCTCTGTTTCATAGAAGCATTTTTTTTTTTCTGAAAGAATGTTACTCGTAGCAAAAGGGTGAATGAATATCCACCGGAGATGTGTAGCGAGAAATGTGTTTTAGCTGACAAATTAGATCTTATTTGTCGCTCGCTATGAAAAAGAGATCTTGTGAATGATCATAATTATTATACTGTTGAAGACACATTCTGATATTCGTCATTGACAACAGGGGCCAATTTGTTCGGCATTGACGGCGTGGATATCAACCCTTATAATAGAAAGTCTGAGTTGCTAAGCTCAGTTTTGCGCACTCTCAAAAGTGAGAACTCTCGTCACAAGCTTAACATTACTCTTAGCGATAAGACCGCCCATTGTACAGTAATTAATATTTAAGTACTTTTGTTCTCTGTTGTGTTTTTGTTTTTTGGTGTACAATAAAGAGTTACCTATCTATCTATCTATCTATCTATCTATATATCTATCTATCTATCTATATATCTATCTACCTACCAGCTATGGGAATAATTTTTTTAATGTTGTTTCCAGTATCAATCGGTGCCATCATGATTATAAAACTAGAAAAGAATAAAGAAGAAATTCAAAAAGAAGAAGTTTCCGATACAGAAAACGCCATAGAGAAGAATGTAGGTCTAGACAGATACATATCAACCTACATGTAGTTAGAAATGAAAATAGACTTTTTTAAAATAGAATAAGATCTCGATATTCTTTTAAGGCTTTTGTATTTATTTTAGGATAATGTACATTTTTTTTAAAGATAAAAATTATTGATGTAATTTTTCGATGCTATTTCCTCCAATGATGTCATTTGATATTTGAAACTTCAGATTACAAAACAAAAGGCAGATGGAGCGCGCGGAACACGAGAGAGAGCTTTTTTGGCTTCCTGCCGTGTTCCGCACGCTCCATCTGCCTTTTGTTTTGCAATCTGAGTTTCAAACTAAAAAAATATATTTTTCGAATATGGAATCATGTGGAATTATATTGTCATTGTTTTGCCTAAGACAAAAAAAATAAATGAATGAATCTTAACATTTAATTAGTACTGTGATCTATAAATAAATATGGCGATTATTATACAACAATAATATATTTTTAGAAATTATTTTATAAATAAGGTTTAAAAATAAATGATTTATGTAAAATTAACAATTATTTTCTTTATGAAGGAAAATTTGTCAAAGTTATAATTATATTTCATACACATAAACTTCATTATTTTCAAAATACCTATATAAGCAGTTTCAAATTATATATCATTCAATAAAACATATCAAAGTATAATTTTTATACAAACACCAGGTTTTTTTTTATTCATGGGTTATATACCCTGACTATTACACCAAGAGATGTGGGTTCGATTTCTACACAGGACAAACATGTGTTGGAATGGCATATGAACAAAGTCCCAGGATTTTTTTTTTTATTTACACAAAATGTATGAGCAATATATTAGTAATTATATTTATATTTCACTATTATAATTATGGCGCTTTTAAAATTATCTTTTGTCAAAATCACAACACTCAAATAATATTGGTTTCCCTCATAATTTCATATCTGATCCTTAGACTCAATTACAATGCCGCGGACATGGACCAGAAGCGAATGCGCGTCTTCCGAGGAATCTTTGCGCATTCTCGAGAATTCCTCGCTTTTTCACTCGTATTTAGTTTGTATGCTATTCAATTGACATAAAGTACATTATGCTATGTTCAATTTCGTTGCAAAATTCGCTTCAATTCCATTCCGCGGTAATGTAAATTGAGCCTCATACTGATTGTATTAACATCTTCTTATTAACTGCATCTTTTTAATTGCATCAATTTTAAGCGCCTCTGAGTTCAGACATTTATTATTTGCGCAGAAGACGTATGGCAGTCAACTGTATGTATTAATTATGATTTAAATACTATTAAAAATCACAAGTTACTTCCAATATGCATATAATAGACATTTTTAACGCACTTGCTCGTAAAGTGACATTTATTGCACCGTTTTTAGTATCATAATTCTGCTTATTACGCACTAGTGCTTTTTACTTTACATTACCGCAGTTTTATGATAGGTATAATCCCGATGATGTTAAGTTTGTACCTCAATGTATTCTTAGTTTAAACGGGTAAAATGACTGACCAACTTTGCACACAAGTATGTTATGGTGCGTCCATGCTTAGCGAACCGAGCACGAGCCGAGCCACGAACGAGCACACTGCGAGCACGATTCGCGTAGCGTGGACGGGCTTGCGAGCCTCGAACGAGCGCGATTGTCGGTTTTTTCACGTACAAAGGGATTCGCATCGTGCTCGTTGTATGGTCGTTGTAGGTTCATTCGTGGCTCGGCTCGTGCTCGGTTCGCGTACCATGGACGCACCAATAGATGGAACCCATTTATGAAATATTTTTTTATTGTTTTGAATTCAAAGTGAATAACTAATAAATCTATTCCCGTACTAATCATCATCATCTGCATGCTGGACATAAGCCTTTCCCAATAGTCACCACATCTTCCGGTCCTCCACTTTCCGCATAATCCCACCACCCGCCATGTTCCGCAGGTCATCGATACACCTCTAGCTGTGGAGCGTCTCACACTTCACTTGCCCATGCGTGGTGTCCATTAAAGAACTCGTTTACCCCATCAGTTATCGGTTTTGCGACATATATATGGCCTGCCCACTGGCACTCCAGCTTGCTTATTCTCAGACCCGTACTCCTCATGCGCAAATAATAAAAGGCCTTCTCGTAGGCGTTTGAAATTGACATAGAACCGGCCTCTCTCATATGGTCACATAAATAACGTCACATTGACACGTGACCATTTCAGTGTATTATAATACATAGCGTTTTATAAGAAAGACCTCAATAAGCAAAAAATATGCGACAACAACAAGGGACCATCCTTAACGTCTCACTGGTATCATAAACCTAAAATCACAGACGCTTGTATAATTATAATTAAAATAATTCAAGTTAGACTGCAATAGATTTCTCTACGACAGGCTTGTCTGGTGGCAGGAAGTATGCTGCTACTACACTACCTGAAAGATGAAACAAAGAACATTAATGAAAGAAAGACCAGCGGTGTAGTATAAAATGTTGTCCTTTACGCTACCGGCACAGTGACTGATTTATGCACGGTTTACGCAGGAGTTAGAGTTAGGAGAGAGTTACCTCTGGAGTTGCAAGTTGCTAACAATCAGGCAAGCCGTATGCTTGGTTGCTTCCTTTGTACTATAAAAAAGCACTTGCAGGAATATACCGACCGAGGATTAGGGCCAGATTTTCAGGGTTAGGCGGATATTGCGAAGTTCTACCGTGATATGGTTGCCTTCGTCAACCCCAAAGACAGTTCAAAGTTCTCAATAAGGTTACCCTATTTCACAGAGCAAGGAGTCCCGCGCGCCTATATAGAGACGACAGCAATGACAATACTCGTGCTCCGAATTGTGACAATCACATAACCAAGTGCGAGCGCCATCAGTCTAATGTCGATTCTATACCTACCACAGCAATGTGTGTCAACATTACTAAATGATAAATATTTAATCTGTTGAGCAAGGTGTCTCTAGGAGGGGGCGGGTTATTTTCAATGCTCTGTGCCCTACTCGATTGTTTATTTGTTTGTACTCTTAGGCCCGATTTATCAATCGCTATATAAACATTGGATAAGCAATCTCTCGATACTACGAGATACTGCCTTATGGGCACTGCAAATCAGCGCCAAATAAAATCCTATGCTATTTTTGAAAATAACTTACTCAAGACAAGCAGTGACCACAGGTAGAATGTTATTTGGCAATGGTAGAATATCAGGTTCCCCACCAGGTTGATTCCTACGAAGGTGCTGCTCCTTCCCACCATGATGCTTAGACATGTTACCATACCCCTGGAAAATAACAAGATTATTGTAAAAAGCTAATGTCGAAGCAATTTATTGAGTTTATGCCATATATATTCAGTTTGTCAAAAGAATATTTCAAAAATGTAACAAAAATGTTTCTGAGATTCTTGCCGGATTCTTCTCAGTTCGACCTAAGGCCGACTTCTCAACCGGTGGTAAATTCAGTAGCTTTTGCCTTCATAAATGCCCTTCATGGGCCTAAATTGAATAACTTTGACTTTGTCTAGGAATTTATGTAGTTCATAAATAACTAGGTACTGAAGTTTAAATATTGTAAAGAGGTAAAGTTTATAATATGCTATATGCTTTCATGACGGGATCGCGGATGATCGCGGATTGTTGTCAGTGCGATTAGAATGTAAATATTATGTAATGAATCTAAGCTTTTTTTGAAAAGAGTAATTGCTGAGTTTATTGCCGGCTCTTCTCAGCAAATGCAACCTTACGAACCGGTATTAGAGTCAGACTTTTCATAGGTGCCTGCGATGGTCTATTTGAATAAATGATTTTGAAAACCGTGGGGGATAACTAGATAATAATAAAATGAGATAAAAGCATAACTCACCTATAAGAAGTGGGATACAAATCCACAAAGTAAGACGCTAGTATCCCCATTCCCAAACAGGTGCAAGTGAAGACTACGAAGAAGAACACACTGGAAATAGGCTCCGGCATCAAGTTCAGAGCTATTCCACTTGAAGCAGACATACACAGGATGGTGATCAGCACAGTCTTCCGTCGATGAGGAAGATAGGATATCATGAAGTTCATGAATGAGAACACTGATTGAGATGCAATGAGGGTTAGAATTACGTTGTCTTCTATTCTTCCTAAGCATACTTCTGGACTCTGTAATGAAGTAGAATTACGTATCTGTAAATTGAGGATACTGTCTACTTGTAGTAAGTAAAAACCAAATGGTCAGTGCTAGGGGGTACTTTGTATTACTGTCTAGCTGACTAACACCCTTAAAGTTGAGAATATATCGCTAAGCCAGTATCTGTTCTGTTGTTGTTGTTGTTGTTCTGACAGGTCCACTATAGAGCCAGTTCTCATTGTAGGCTTTGTTTACATAACCTCGTCCGTGGTCACTAGAGGTGTCAGCTGAAAATTAGCGCTTTCATTGATTTCAGTAGCATATGCTGAGCTGGCTCCTTTTTAATAGCACACCATACTATGCCGCGAGTAATAAATATTTTTTAAATTATCTACCTTCCATTTCATTCTAGGTTTTAATCTTATTTTTACTTTAGATGCTGTTTATTTTTGTTATCTTTCTGTATTTGTGCTGTTCTGTATTTGTGTTTGTATTTTCATGCTTTATTTCGTTCTCTCAAAAAGAATACAGAATGATCCACAAGATCCTTCATCGCACTGTCGAAATAATCATTCGGTATATTTACACGATTCAATTATCCAACATGTAAAATGTTACCGCGGAAGATCTTCTCCTTTAAATAAAGGATTCATCTAACCTTGCTCCTTCTTAATGGTCACTATCATTTTTATTAAATTTGATAGGGTTTCTTTCCAAAATACTATGTATTATGACGAAAACAATTTATCTATTTATTCAATAAGCAAAATCATGTGTACTTACAACTCCAGTATCTTTGGTACTGATCAGTGAACATATATTTCCTGGCTCCGTCATGTTGGACTCCAAGGATAGCCGCACCAGGTTCAGCATGTGAGGCAACCATACTAGGAAGCTGTTGTTACTGTAAATTAAACGTATACTTCTGAAAACACTGGAGTCAAGACTCCAGTCGTCTGAAAGTACTAAAGCCATCAGACGACTTGTCGTCTGATGATCCCTGCTAATATTATAGGAATGAAAGTGAATTTGTCACGTTTAACGACAAAACGACAAATAAATTTCGGACGACGGTCCAAATTGCTTGAGAAGGTAGGTAATGGTTCTCTAAAGACATGGTATTGTCGCAACTAGTACCACAATTTTTGTTTAGGAATTATACAATATCTTAAAGGTTTTCTCAATTTTCACCATTTTCCGTACTTCCAAATCGGTTGCGAATTTAAGGTACATATCCATACATAACTCTATCGATATGCCAAAAATCATTAGTACCACAATTAATGTAAATTGATTATCTAATTCTACTGGACTAAAAGTATAGTTAATAACTATGAGAAGCAATTCCATTTCATATTTATGAAGTGGTCGTCATCTCCTATAAATTGCAACGAGAAGGGTTTTATTAACTGAACAGCTTTTTTAATGCCCATTATTGATGAACATTGTGTTCTAATGATAAAATTTTGCACTTACGTAACATACACAATACAGACTATATAGAACAGCTGTAATGTCCTCCAGAGGTATGGTGGTCGGAACAGTGGTGCACTCTGCTCATACATGGCGCGACACATGGACATTGGCTTCTTCACCTGTTGGTCTTCCAAGGTTAGGGAATGGACCTGCAATATAAAATGGTGCAGTGGCTATAATTTTAGTATTAGGGCCAGACCATCTCTGTTTCTACAGTAGACCTTGCCGCCAAAGCATCAAAATTTCAAAATTCAAAATTCAAAATCATTTATTCAAATAGACCTTCGCAGGCACTTATGAAAAGTCTGACTCTAATACTCTAATACCGGTTCGGAAGGTTGCATTTGCTGAGAAGAGCCGGCAATAAACTCAGCAATTACACTTTTCAAAACAGGCTTAGATTCATTACATAATATTTACATTCTAATCGCACTGAAAACAATTGCGTGCCCCGGCGCGGCGGCAAAATTACAAAGTAGACTGAATAAATATTTAATAAGTAAATAAATAGCAAACTTAAGCAGAGCAGCCCCCACAAGCAGCACCTGTTCACAAGTATGACGCGTGTGGCAGCCATCGCCCTCCTCGCCATATTGGAGGGAAGTGAGCGACCCGTCGCACGACGCCGCCGCAAGCAAAGGCCTTAAAGTGAGCATGACTTACTTAAGTCTGCCTTAGAAATAAAAAATAACTAAAGGGAAACACTAAACACACAATTTGTTATCACTGTGACTATTGACAAGTTTAGACTAAATATCACAAAATAAAAAAATATAACAATTAGACAAACATCCACTTTGGTTCTCTATTCGAGTCACAATGTGAATCGTGATCTCTTATTCTCAATTTCCAAAGCTGTTAGTATTATGTCCAGTTTCATAAAAAATATAGTAGATACACAAAACAGGTCTATCATGATCCATCTTCACCAGCAAAAAAAAATTGGGCTTTCTCAATAACAACTAGAAGTTTACTCTTATATAATTCACATCTATTAGCACCTGTACCTTCAGTTCTTCCATAGAACTTCTATGATTAATCGCATACATTTTCTTCATGACATCCAATGCTTCTTCCTTCCTGTCACTGTTGCAAAGGAACTTCGGAGATTCGAAGAAGAAGTAGATGAGAACTCCTCCCACTCCTGAAGGAAGCGCCAGGACTATGATGAGGAGCCTCCATGGCCTGAACACGATGCCCAGCCAGGTAAGGTTTGCAGCGAAGTCTAGTTTTAGTGTAGGGTATGTCAGGACTGAAATTTAAACAAACAAATATTATTTGAGGACATGAGATAAAATGAGGATTCTCAATTCAGTGTTCTCTAGGGCTAAAAGATACTTTCATATCAGTGGGTACCATGTAGTACTCGCCTGACTGGCTACCACCCTTCAAGTTGAAAATCTATAACCAAAACTGGTGTATTCTAGTATTTTTGCTTAAGAACCAGAAGCTTTCTAGAATTTATAATCCTTAATATTTCTCGTCAGTTTTGGATATGCAGGTTTCTTCACGATAATATTCTTGATCGAAAAGCCACAGTGGTATATCTTTACAGACGTTTTCAACTATGTTTTTTTATTGGAAGTTATCTTAAGGTCTGAGGAGGTATCTGAACCGTTATGATAACTAAGTCTAGCTTGGTCTAACCATAATATAGACCTCACTAGCCGCCTCTTAACGGTTATAGCCTTCTCCCCAGGGATCACATCTTTGCTCAAGTGTATCGCTCGTGCGTTGCCGACTCTGCTAAAATCTCTTCACATGTATATTGATGTATTTATAAACGTAATACTATCTGTCAATTAGAAATGTCTAATTTACGTGACATCTGTCACTCTTGTATGTCATTCTCTTTGTCTCCACCATTGATGTGCTCTGTACGTAAAAATCCAACGAATACAAATATCTCGTTTAATCTGGTTCTATTGTGTTTATTTTGGCTTATAACCCTTCAGGTTATGGGCCCAGGACCGCAAGTAATCAATATAATTAATTATTTTTGCGCGATTACAAAAATACGGAAACTCGTGTATAACCAAAAATACCAATACGACTTGGGTTGGTTAACCTCATCAACCTAGTGCTCAGCGGTGCTTCAAATAATTATATACGATGTCTACGTCGAATATATTGGGCACAAGTATCGAAAAATTGCGAGGAGCCGACAACTATGGTTCATGGAAATTCACCATAAAAATGATTCTCATTCACGAGGAGCTGTGGGAACATGTCGAGAGAGAGGTTGTGAGTTCCGATACCAAAACAAAGCAAGCAGACCAGAAAGCATTAGCGAAGATATGTCTTTCTGTTAATACGTCGGTATATCCATACATTAAATCGGCAAATACAGCATACCAGGCATGGAGTAAGTTGAAGCAAGCCTATGAAGACAAAGGTCTGTGTAGGAGACTTGGTCTTTTGAGACAACTTTTCTCAAGCAAACTAGAGCAATGTGATAGCATGGAAAGCTACATCAACAAAATTACAGAGTTGTCACAGAGCTTAAACGACATTGATGCCGGTCTAGAAGACACTTTTGTAGCCATAATTTTATTGAGTGGGCTCACAGTAGATTATGACCCCCTCATAATGGCACTAGAGAATTCTAATCTCCAATTGACGAGCGATGTTGTGAAATCGAAATTGTTGCAGGAGCACCAACGAAGAGAAGGAAAGACGGAGCCATTAGAATCTGCATTGACCGTTAAAAAAATCCCGAAATGCTTTAAGTGCAAGAAAAGTGGCCATTTTATCAAAGACTGTCCATCAAAAGGATACAAAAGGGTACCATACAAGAAGTCTAATGCAAATTGCAGTGACAAAGCATTACTTTCTGCACTTACTGTGAAGCTGCAGAAGAATATATGGTACATAGACAGTGGTGCGACAGGCCACATGACTAATAGCAAGGAAAATTTGCAAGACTTTGTATTGGGAAGATCTTTGGATGTACATGTTGCAAATGGTGAAATGCTACAAACTGCAGGCCAAGGAAATGTTACAGTAAAACTCAAAGGTTGTGTAAAAACCATCAGTGATGTTTATTATGTACCAAATCTTTCAGCTAACCTATTATCTGTAAGTAGCATGGTAAACAAAGGTTTTAAGGTTGTTTTTAGTTTGGCTGGTTGTCATATATATGATAAAAACATAGTGGTAGCAACTGCTTCCTTGAAAAATGGTATATATCAACTTGATACCATTGAAGATTCTCAATGCTTGGAGAGCAATAGGGTTTTGTTACAAGGGGTAGTACCAGAGGCAATCAAAGAGCAGGCTCATCAGAGGACAACAAAAATGGAGTCGTCTATCTTATTGGTAAGTGACAATAATAAGATGTCAAATGAGACATCAAGTTCTGTTTCAGGCACATCTAGCAATATAGAAGCGACAACCTCAGCATTGACTGTGAATACCAGTAATGTGACGATGACAACACAGGAATTATGGCATCGTCGACTTGGACATTTAAATACAAGGAGTATGGCATTACTAAAACAAGGTATGGTCACTGGAGTTGATTATAATAGTGATAAATTTGAGCCCTGTATTGCTTGCGTTGAAGGAAAACAGCACAAATTACCGTTTCCCAAAAAATCACGCAGTAGAGCAACTGAAATGTTAGGATTGGTACACACTGATCTCTGTGGTCCCATGCCTACAACTTCATTCAGTGGAAAGAAATATTTCTTAACGTTTATAGATGATTTTAGTAGGAAAACATTTGTTTATTTTTTAAAATCAAAGGATGAAGTCTTTGAAATATTTAAAATGTTTAATATTCTTGTAGAAAACCAAACAAATAAAAAAATTAAAGTGTTGAGAAGTGACAATGGTGGAGAATATATTAATTTTAAATTTCAGGAGTACCTCAAGCAGAAAGGAATAAGGCACCAGACCACTGTTCCTCACTGCCCAGAACAAAATGGGGTTGCAGAGAGGGCAAACCGAACAATTATGGAGCAAGCTAGATGTATGCTCAAAGATGCTGGTTTGGAGAACAGATTCTGGGCAGAGGCTGTCAACACTGCTGTTCATCTAAAGAACAGGACACCAACGAAAGCCGTCATGGGAGTCACTCCAGAAGAAAAATGGAGCAACAAAAAGGTCAACCTCAGTTATTTACGTATCTTTGGTTGTGTAGCTTATGCATTCACACAGAATCGAAAAAAATTAGATTCTAAAAGTAAGCCTTACATCTTTGTAGGATATTGTGAGGAGACCAAGGGGTATAGGTTGCTAGATCCTCATAAATCTTATCAATGCATAAAAGCTAGGCATGTTTCATTTTTTGAAAATAAATTCTCTGAAATGTCACATGATGATAATGAATTCATGAAAAATAATATCATGAATGAGCTCATAAATATCAAGGTTTCTGATAGTAATGATTGTATAACTCCTGAATTATCAGAGACATCCACCTTGAGTCCTGAGCAATCTGATGACAGACAAGCACAGAGACAGAGCATAATAATGGTGGATGACTCTGAAAGTGAGGAGTCAATATCAGGTAATACATCCGATGAAACATACGTTCCAGGAGATTCTACAATGCAGACATCATCTGAAGATTCATTCTATGAGGCGCCGAGTTCCAGCTTTCTAGTCAGAGGAGTCTCGACAGAATTGGAACCGGAAACTGTGAAAGAAGCACTGAGCAGCCCAGATGCAGAGGGGTGGAACCAAGCAATGAAAGATGAGTATCTATCATTTGTTGAAAATAACTGCTGGACACTAACAGACAGACCAAAAAATGGAAAACCTGTAAAATGCAAATGGGTCTTTAAAAGAAAGCTTGGTCTTGATGGGGAATTGTTGAGATATAAAGCTAGGTTGGTGGCCAAAGGGTATACACAACAATATGGCGTTAATTATCAGGAAACATTCTCGCCTGTTGTAAGATACTCCACAATTCGTACATTGCTTGCTGTAGCTGCAAACTATGGTTTTGAAATTGAGCACATGGATGTCAAGACAGCATTCTTAAATGGAGATCTTCATGAAACCGTGTATATGGAGCAGCCAGAAGGATTTATCTTAGAAGGTAAAGAACAATATGTTTATAAACTGAACAAGGCGATATATGGTTTGAAACAGGCTTCCAAATCATGGTACGAAAAAATTAATGGAGTCCTGATAAACAAACTCAATTTTACAAGAATGTCTTCTGAACCATGTGTCTATTTTCAAGGTAATAATAATGATTTAATTATCATTGCATTATATGTTGATGATATTTTGTTTTTCTCTAGTCAACAAAATTCGACAAAGAGGGAAGAAATAAAGAATAAGCTTATGTCAGAATTTAAGATGAAGGATCTAGGTCCAGTTCATCATATCTTAGGTATGAGACTTTGTAGAACAAAGGATAAAATCACTCTTGACCAATCAGGATACATAAACAGTATTTTAAAAAGATTCAACATGAGTGACTGTAAACCAGTCAAAACACCTATGGAAAAGGGTGTAAAATTGGAACGTGGACAGGACAGACAGGACAATGAAAATCATAAGTATGATTACAGAAATCTAATTGGTTGTCTTATGTATGTTTCAGTTTGTACGCGGCCAGATATCACGCACGCTGTGAGTGTACTCAGTCAGTTTAATAACTGTTACACTGAAACGCACTGGAAAGCAGCTAAGCGTGTTTTACGCTATCTCAAAGGTACAATTGATTATTGTCTTTGTTTTCAGAAAGGAAGTCTTAATGTCACTTGTTTTGTAGATGCTGATTGGGCAGCATGTACAATTGATCGCAGATCCTATACAGGTTTTGTTTTCAAGTTGGGTAATTCTGTTATATCATGGGAAAGTCGTAAACAAAAGACTATTGCTCTTTCAAGTACTGAGGCTGAATACATGGCAATGTCAGATGCAACAAAAGAGGCTTTGTTTATTTATTATTTTCTTTATGACTTATTGCATAAGTATTGTGTAATAACCATGTATAATGATAACCAGTCAGCTCAAAAATTATGTGTCAATTCTATGTATCATGCTAGGACAAAACATATTGATGTACGACATCATTTTATTAGGGAAACTTTAAGCAAAGGTATTATTAATGTAAAATACTTATCTACTGATCAAATGACAGCAGATATTATGACGAAACCTATCACTATTGAAAAACATTGTAATTTTGTTAAAGAATTAACTTTGTTACCTATATAACTAAGTTTATAATGTATTCTATTGTAAACATTGTTATTTTTTTTTTCTATGGTTATATAAATGAATTGTACTGCTTGTTATAGCTACTATGCTACATATTGTATTAGTTTAAGGGCTAGTATTGATGTATTTATAAACGTAATACTATCTGTCAATTAGAAATGTCTAATTTACGTGACATCTGTCACTCTTGTATGTCATTCTCTTTGTCTCCACCATTGATGTGCTCTGTACGTAAAAATCCAACGAATACAAATATCTCGTTTAATCTGGTTCTATTGTGTTTATTTTGGCTTATAACCCTTCAATGTAGAAGGGTTTTGAAGAAGAGTTGAGAGGAATCGCTATGCCATCAGCTTTGTAGGTATGTTAATTGATAGATACTCACTCCCAGCAACTGCAGGTGACAGCAATATTAAACAGGTCATCAGCAACATGTATTTGCTCCTCACGCGTTGGACGCATGATTCGCCCACCAGCGTGTACGTCACGGAATTGGCTGCGCAGGAGCTGAGGATAAGAATTCAAGAAATTTTGAGAGACTAAATAGATTTGTTTCATTTGATCAATATTAGCATACGGCCCGCTGATGGTAAGGGCTTGAGGTTAGAGATCAGCATATTCAAGGACCGGGTCGAGCAATTATATTGTAAGCGCAATTCTGTTTTATTAGTTAATACAGTTGTATTGACTCAACCAAGAATCAATTGTTGGGTTCATAAGCTCCTTACCAGGGCCCATAGTGAATCATGGAAAGATTTCGATGAATAATAGGCTAAAATATAATTGATATCTACACTCCAATTACCAGTGGAGTCAGAACAAGCAATCAATATCAATAAAACATTCGAATATTTCCTTTGATTTCGCACTTGACAACCATAACTCAACGATGTATTGTGAGATGTAGGTATTTCATACATTCGACTCGTTGTAATTAATAGCCTATGTAGGTCGTATTAATAGTTATAGTTCCGTGTTTCAATAAGACATCTGTATCTGTGGTTTTCCTTTTATATTTTATGCAACCCGAGAGAAACGAGCGGTAAATACTTAATTTGTCTATTGTCTATCGCACTAATGTTTATTGTTTTATTCCTTTCCTTAACTTTACATACTCAGTTTTTCTGACCATTTGGTCTAGGTATGCTTACAACTCGAAAACTACAACATGGATCGTGATGCGGTTTACATAGTTACCTAAGCCCCCTTCTTACGTGAAATGGTGTAAAGCAAGTTTAGGTAGCAGGCTGCCAACAGGGAGAGATGGAGATCGTGTGGAGAGGCGTGTCCATTTCTACCACAGACGTGGATGCCTCGATATGACCACGACCGCTCTGCCAAGAGCGAAACGACTGAGAAGCAGAAGTTTAGCTAAATCCAGGTTTTAAATATATCCGTATCTTTTTAACGTCATATATAAAAGATTAATGTATGTTTGTTATCAACTATATAAAAGATTAATGTATGTTTGTTATCAACTATACAGTATTCAAAAACAATCACATTGATGTTGATGAGATTTGGCAATTACGAAGATGCTTACCATACGTTTTAACTCAAAAATTGATATTTATATTATATTCTTCTTTAAATCCACGATCCCTGGAGAAGTAAAGAAAGACCTTATCACTGAAGATAAAACTCTTAGCCGTCGATTTAAAGTCCTATCTCTCAAGAATACCTATTAATCCCAACTTCCTGAAGATTTTAGACAAAGTAACGTTAAGTAAAGTAGATACTAAATCTGATACTCACAAGCAAACTGACAGAAACTTGATGACTCCCAAGAATATCCAGTTGGGTGAGAAGCTGCTGATGCAAGATAGAACAAAAGCTACTTGCAGAGGTACTACCAGGGCGAACCTTCGCCCCTTGGTGTCGGAGATGTAGCCCCATAAATACGACACCAGGAGGATTCCTAAAATATAGAAGAAGTATTTTTTTTTATGAGATGCTGAGAGTTCGTAAGATACATGTGCCCTATAAAAAATGGTCCCAATGAAAACCCTTAAAAGCTGAAGTGAGCTGAGATGGCTATGGAATGAGCTTCCCGCCGTGGTTTTCCGAAGGGAGTACAACATGAGTTTCTTCAAAAAGAGTGTGAAGATATTTTTGCAGGGTCGCCAACGCGCGTGTTGTTGCAATTTTTGCAACCGCCAGTTGCAATTGAGATCCATATCGTGGGAGGGTCGTACTAGTTCACAGAGCATATGATGACAACTTCAAAAGTAATTTTATTATGGTTAAAATTGCATTCTAGGCTCCGCATAAGTCATTGTCGCGCGCGCTGTCTGGGTCACCATTTTCCGTATTTCCCCCTTTAGTTTTCTGTGAGAATCATTTATGGCGGATTCCTATAAAAAAACCTACCATTAATTAAATTGGTAAGCAAAACGATTCCTTTTTGTTAATAGAAACCCGGTAATTAGAATACGCTTTACAAAATCGTGCCCTTCGTAATATTACAAAGAATGTTCATTACCTACTAGTTGTACGTAGTATTTATAAAATGTTTGACATTTTATGATAAATGTTTTTATAGTATTAAGGAATATTTTAATTAAGTATAAGTAAGTGTTATTATATCGTGATGAACTGATGATTATGATATACATCGGAACGCGGGTGAAGCCGCGCGAGGCAGCTAGTAATATATACAGACGACGTAACATACCAACAAACGGCAAAGACGTGAGGATCCCCTTCTCAGTGACTGTAAGATTCAAGTCGCAAGCCGCTGCCACCACTAAGCTGAAGCCGAACAGGTCTACTCCTATCGCGAGGAGTATCAGGGAGCCAGTCATCAGCAGGAGGATATTGTATAGACCGTTACCTGGAAATGAAGAATTTAGCTTAGAGTAAAATGTAGGTCAGCGTTGAATTTAGATTAGAGTAAAATGTAGGGCTGAAAATATTGGACACGTATTTTTTTTTTTTACCAAATCATTAACAATTGACGAAGATAAAGCGCGACTAAGTTGGAGGGAGTGGGGGCTCGTGACGTCACTTGTTACTAAACAGTGTACCACACCGTGACGTCACGCGGAACTTCAACAAACCATATCCTCGTATTATTTTGTTTAATTGACAAAAGAAAAAATACGTGTCTAATATTTTTTGATAATGTATATGACGGACTAAATAGATTTTTTCAGGCAAGTAGCCTAATGTATCAGAATAGTTATAATTATAATAATAGCTACAAATGTTGTAATACATGTGCTGTTGATGTACCTTTTTATAAATAAATAAATAAGCATAGGGTAAATAATATACTATATACAATTAAGTATAAGTAAAAGTGTAACTAAACAATAAGAAAGGTAAGCAACTCAATTCCTTTCACATGTATAACACTGATTTTCTAAATTCAGTGGTTTAGCGGGGCTACGGTAGCCGATGCTTGTTTACCGACAATTAATTACAATCAAACATGAGCAATTGTAATCAAATAATGCTCACAGAACAATTATTATAACAATTAATAATACATTCATAGGAGCAGAAGTTATTACGGTACCATTGTTTCAGTCGTTTTGTCATTGTTAACACTTGAACTATTAATTATATGTGTTTGTTGATTTATTTGAGGTAGTAGAGAAATGTGTGCGAAGTATTTCATGTCTGGTCATGAATGAATAGTTTTGTTCGCAACTGTAGGATCAATTTTATTTTATCGTTTCACTGCGGTACGAAAAAAACTGATAGTTTAATTACATTGTTTTCATTTGCATGTAATATGAATAATTTTATCTATCTATCTTAATAATAATCTATATACATACATATTGCATCTATATATGTATATTGCATGATTTTCCGTTCTTTAATCGATGGGCAATGTTAAGCCACCACCGACATGGTCGGTGGGTGGATGATGTGACCTGGATGGGTGACCGCCACAGAGAAAAGAAAGTGTATTCTCTTTTCCGTGGTGACCGCCTAGGGTATTTCAAATCGAGCGTTTCCGTGCTTCTGATGGCAGGTATAACCGTTGGTCCGGTTATCACATAATTGTGATAGTTTTTAAGCTAGTTCGAGGCCTCCTAGGTGGCTTGAAAACTCCAACAGTAGTTTGACCACTAGCTACCTCGGCTGATCCGCAGTGGGCACGCGTGGTGGAGTATCTGCCCATTCCCTTTCACCCTGATTTGTGAAAGCAGGTCTGATCAGCAGTGGGACATTATAGGCTGATGACGATGATGATACTAATATAATAAAGCGGAAGTTTTGTTGCTTTTTTTTATTTTTTCTAATTCATATTCACACACTTGACTTGAAAAATGAACTACTACGGTCGCTTATCACTGAAATATTTAGCCATTATGTTCAACGAAGATAAAAAACTTGGAAATTTCCCGCCTCATGCCGAGCATTTTGTGTAACCTTTCCATTTTGTCTCGAATAGTATGATGGTTTGTTTTTGATGTATTTGTTGTGTTTTAATTTTGTCTCGAGTAGTTTTTTGGTGTGTTTTGATGTATCTGTTGTGTTTGTTGGTATCCTACGTACCTATTTATATCCCTCACTATCCACAGGTTCTATTGTGTCACCATTACTTCACTGATATGTATTAAGTTCTACTCTACCTTTACGTACCTACAGATTGTATTTTACATTTGTCTATCCCAAATTCCATGTGTACATCTGAAGAGAATGTTTGTGTTGTCTGCTAATTTATTGGCTTTATCATCAGGTGCTTTCGCATCATTGAATATCAGCCATATACATAAGAGTGTGGTGATTGTTATTAGATTTAATTTAACCGTTATTTAGATTAGATAGTGGGTTCAGGGCAAGACAAAACTAAAGGGGGCTGAGGGAATCTCCTTGAAATATGCCTCTCTAAATTGGTATCGCCTTTGTTTCCACAAGATCATCTCCATTATTTATTTTTCAACACACTTGCTCGTAAAGTGACATTTATTGCACCGTTTTAGTATCATAATAGTGCACTAGTGCTTTTTACTTTCCATTACCGCACAGTTTTATGTTAGGTATAATCCGAATTATGTTAAGTTTGGACCTCACTGCAAATGATATGTGTGTAGACGAAGCATTCTTAATTTAAACAGGTAAAACAGTTCGACAGCGCATCGTTGTCGAAAAAAAAACTTGCGCGCCATATTTGTAAACGTTCTCAGTGTGAGTTTGATTATTATCAAACAATCTAAAAAATACAAGTCTGTTTTTTCCTCGCAAGTGTGTTGAAAAACGTCGTATGACACGCGTGTGCATTGATTATTACTCTCTCGGCTCCCTTATCGCGTTCGCCTGATACCGCCTGAGGATACCGCCTCGAGTGTAATAACCAACAGTGCACACAAGTATCATAATGTTCTATTAAGAATGGTGAACCAGTTAAGCGTGGTATTTTTTATGAATTCAATAAGAATGGGGTGTATTTTCTAGTTTTCTAGTATGTAAATATGTAATATTATTATATTTTTTTCATTATTTCGTTAATTTAGTAACCAATTTTTACATTACTTTTAACTTTGTTTTAGGTAGTTACTGTTAATACACGATAACACTGATCGAGGTTAAAAAAACCATACCAAACTTGCCATTGTTTCAAAACACCTGGAGCCGACCATAGCCCGATCTTTCTAACAATTGAATTGAATAAAATTTAATTGAAAAAAAAAAACACTGGCTTTAAACAAAAGCTTTCTCCAAACACAATCAAACTTCAAAAAGTCCCATAAAATAAGGATTGTTTCGTGCACCAAAAATCCTGGTGATGCTAAATAACGAAGTCCATACCGGTTTTATTGAGAGCCTCCTCGAACGGTGTCGGTGCTTCATCAGGTTTTCCATTGTCGATCATTTTTCCGATCACCGACGCATCTGCGGAACTCCGTGCGCACTTCACACCGGCACAAAGAAACTGAGCAGCGTTGTAAGAAAGCTTGCGGAACAATTTTCAAGTCAGCATAAGTGCGACGCACAGTAGCTGCGTGAAAACGCTTGAAAAACGCCCGAGTAATCTGTTTATTGCATGCCGACATTTCTAGCTATCTATTTTGTATTATTACTCTTTTTTATCTGCGTTCTCGGTACATAAAGTAGCCTATATTACTCAGAAATAGTGCTGCTTTCTATTTGTAAAATAGTTTTAGAATGGGTTGACTTAATAGTTCCAAAAATATAGCCTCTATTACAACGATACAAATTATTATTTTTAAAATCAGGAGATGCCAAGTGAGATACAGATACCTACATTTTTCATATTTTTAGGGATCTGTACCTCAAAATGTAAAAAAGGAACCCTTATAAAATCACTCTCTTGTCTGGCTGTCCGTGTGTCACCACCGATTTTCTCAGGAACATGTGGACTTAGCATGTTGAAATTTATACCAGGTACTGAGGTCTATAGTCCCTATCAGGTGTATGAAAATCAAGGAAAATTTTGGTACTTTTAAATTTTGCGCCTACTATTCATTTCACAGTCAATTTGAGTAAGGTTACATTATTATTATATATATATATATATATATATAGTATGCGAGTCCGATTCGTACTTGGCCGGTTTTTTTGCCAATTAGCAATTAGCATAGTTCGAAATAACTTTTTAATTTATTAAATATGGATAGGGGACATCCCACAGATGAACATTATTTTGATCTCTGTATACGACGATCCTTAACACATCCAGTATGTTTTCAGCTCGACTGTAATACTGAAACCAATTCATTTATTGGATGAAATTCATTGCTCATCATCTATTGCACGTTATCAACCGAGTTCCTTTTATAAAAGTCAAAGAAGACGAGCAATGGTTCATGAAAAATATCGATGTATGAAAATTGCCCTGATCTATGGCATAATGCCAAATAGGAACAAAACAGTGTACAAGGCCTTGTGACGATTGAACGTTACGTACCTATACACATACAAACTAATGCATTTGTATTTAGATCATTGTACGTAAAAAGTTTATTTATATTTACACACGATCTATAAGGGGTTATAGTTCGATTTTTATTTTATTCGAGTAAAAGTGCCAGAGAATCTTAAACGCTTACTGGTAGATAAGGAAACCTAGTATTTCTAAGTTCATGTAAAATCAAAGCCAAAAAAACTAAAAAAATATATTTTTAACTTCTCATAATAAATGTTCTCATAGTCAACCTTGCTCGATCGTAATGTATGAAAAGGATTTTTTTTTGAGAATTCAGTGTTGGTCCCATAGTAAAAGTTGTTCAGCATGACTAATAAAATTAATAAATAAATAAATATCCTGGGACATTCCTCACCATCATCTGATCCCAAACTAAGCAGAGCTTGTACTATGGAAACCAGATAACTGATATAATACATATACTACTTTTTGTTTGTAAATACATACTTAATATACATAGTTACACCCAGACTCAGCACATACAGACATTTTCATGCACACAAATGCATGTCCTGTGTGGGAATCGAACCCACGACCAGCGGCGCGTAAGGTGGAATCTTGACTAGAGTCTAAACCAACGGCAACAGCTGGCCCGCCAAAGCCAAGGTTTCGAAAATATGCCATCTCGAAATCTCCACCCAGTATACTACATTACTTCTTTGCAAATAAAAACAAAATGTTAGGAAATTGACTCTTTACCGGTTCGTATCGTAATACACTTGAGCTGAGAAGACTCCGGCAAGAAACTCAGCAAGACTAAGTGAGGTAGGGCATAGCGTTTATTCGCTCAAAGCAGGGAAAAACGTCCGCCTTCAAGAATGTTCCTGTGAGTGAGTAAGGCTGTGGAGTTCATTGGGTAGGAGCGAAAGGTCGGTAACGTGTGTTGCAAGCATCCATATGGCTACGGTAACCGCTTACCATCAGGCGAGCCGTATGCTTGTTATCACCTTCGTTTTTTTTATCTTGTTCTAAATTAATTTATTACAAGAAATTTCAATCATATGTGGGTACTTAAAAGTATGTAGATCATTACGGAATATTTGATACATTTTATCCCTTCAGAATCGGATCCTATGGATCCCTCGTGCTGGCAAACCACGGGACTTTAAAACAAGAGGATCAAACACAGCTAGCAACAAAATAATAAAAACCAATAGAATCAACATAATTATAATAACTGGAAAGCTTTCCGAAACAAATGTAAAGTAAACAGGGGGTGTAATGAAAGAAAACATTCGGAGTAAGGTCAATAAGAGCATGTGACCTTCAGCCCCATTTCTGATTGGAGGATTTGTATTTTTCTTGCTGGAAAAGGATGAATTATTATTTAAATTTACATAACCTCGATTCAGTATTATCTAAAAAATAATATTCAGGACGTAAAAGACCGTTTGAAGTAGGTTTTATAACCATGCTACGGGTCTTGGGTACGATTCCTATTTAGACTCAGAACACGCTGAAGGCGATGATAACTTAGTGGTAGTAATTTCGGATGCCGCGACGAAGGTCCCGGGTTCGAATCCTACAATGAGCTTGAGCTTTCATCATCAAAATTATTTATTCAAATAGACCTTCGCATGCACTTATGAAAAGTCTGACTCTACTTCGCCCACATGGCTACCACCCTCAAGTGGAAAATCTGTGTTCCGACAGCTGCACTTGAGAGCCAGTTCTATCTAGGCTTTTTGTGCTTACCACCTTCGGCCTATCCTCAAGAGCGAACCAGAAGTATTTCTGGGTATCTGTACCTACCAGCAGCAAAGTTCCAATAATATTTAGCAAATAAGGTGAAATAAATGCTACCAAACATTCAGATTTAGCATCGCATTTGTTAATCCCGTGACGCCATCGCCATAGTTCTCGTAGATTTTAATAGCCGCCACCAAGTCTTGGCCGACTTTTAGTAAATTCTGAAACGCGGCAAAATTCCAAGTCTGTCGATAAAAAACTTGGCAACTCAGCGAGTGGCAACATCATTTCACTTAGCCAGCAGTGACATAGTTTTAATTATAGATATTATATAATTTGTGTAAGTATTTACTGTCTTCGTTTTAATAGGTTGTAATAGGTATAATTAATGATCATCATCAGCTCGTCTCCCTTAGCAATGAGCTCCTCAAACTCAAAGCTAATTTACTCAGCTTAGGCCCTGCAGCGCTCGTGGTGTAGCATGATAAGCCGTTCTTAACCGATCTGCAAGTAAAGCTACCACCGTCGTGGGACATTATAGGCTGATGATGATGAGGCCCTGATAAGGCACTTATGAACGTTATATTACAGTTGACAATACCACCTGTTCAGAATACAGACTAGAACAAGAAATTCAGAAAAGCATTTGTCCATCTCACCTTCCTGAGCATGCATTTAGCATTTATACTACATATTCAGTAAATAAGTGTAGGGCCCGCTTGATGGTTAGCGGTTTCCGTACCCATATGGATGCTTGCAATAGGACTTGGACACAGGACATCATTCACGCATTACCGTCCCCTCTCACTCCCCAATAAGCTCTGGCGACCTTTTACGCGCACAACCTTCAGTGGAGTTCCTCAGTCTAGCTGCTCGTTGAGATAATAAACGCTATAAAGACGCTTAAATGCATAGTTTACTTTGCCATGTTGATGATAGTAGAGTATGAACCATGGGGATAAAGCAGTGTCTTACGTCACGGGTGGCATGTTGCACTCTGAGCGTAACGAGTTAAGAGTTAGTAGAGTCCTGAGTGAAGCGAGGGGTTCAAGCCACACAAGACCAATACAGGCTTTACAGTGGATATCCACCAGAGATGTGTAGCTAGGAATGATTTTAGCTGACCAATAGGTTTTTTTTTGTAACTAGAGGGGGAACATAAATTATAAAGATTCAAAACTTAGTTCCTCGTACGGGCTTCCAACACAAGTACTACATTAAATTTAATTTTTAACTACCACATGTACCTACTGTATATACGAATACGACTATATCAAAACAACTTGATTAACCTATGGCTCAGAGTATATAAATACTACGTACAACCTATGGTATACTTCATTAATTAAACGCGAGAGCTGTGTCTTGATACATTTTTATTATGACCATTTATAAATATTAATTAATAATGCAAAATGGTAAACAACAAAATGAAAAAGTTAACATTTTTTTTTAGCTTCAGATGAGTTTTCACCCTTGCGCGGCGCCCTTGCGCTTTTCACAATCGGGGAGCGGAGATGGTTTCAACCCCGTTACAAAAATCACAGTACGAAACCATTTCGGTTCCAATGTGTGACGATGGACTCCCCGAAGGTGGCGAGAGTTGCGGTGGTAGAAGGTAGCCGTGGGCATCAGGTCAAACAATTCCTCCTAGGTAGAACAAAATTTAATTAAAATAAAATTGAAGACAGCGCCATCTATTATTAACTCACGAACTACGTAATCGACGCGACTATTCTTGCTACCAACTCTATTGACCTTGATACTGAGAGCTGATAATGCATGACAAAATCTCTAAAGGGTTAGGAACTGGCTGCAGCATCATGAAATTGTTTTAGCATACAAGGTTCTCCGAAAAAAGTACAGGAATCCGAAATGTAGTCACGACTCATCAAATATTGTAATTCTAAAATTTTAAAACCCACAAAGAAATATTTTGTTGTTACCGAATTGAAAGTCGTTGGATTCTGTGGTAAGGTGAGCATTTTGTCAGCATTTGTCAGCTAAAATAAATGGTTAGACTCGACAGCAAAGTTACATATAATAGAAATTGCTATTATGTAAATTGCAGGAGCAGTATTTTCCATCATTACAGTACAGTGGTGGAGGTACAGATTAAAGTTGTAAGTGGAGGTGCCAAAAGTTTTAAATAGTAACTACCTTATATATACCTACCTTTATAACTACACATGAAAAACAGAAAGGAACTACGAGTGAACTTAGGATTAATATTCATTCACAGATTTATAACATGATAAGATAACCACATTGTTCTTATAAATTAGAAATGGATAAGCCACAGAGAAAAAAGTGTATTCTCTTTTCCGTGGGATAATGAACAGATGGCGTAGTGCAAGTTTTTATCGCGCTCGATAAGGTTAACGTTAACTCTAATTTGTATGGCATTGTACTAGCGCCGCCTAGCGGCAATTAGCGGCGCCTGGTCATGCGCCATACAAGTTGGAGTTAACGTTAACCGTATCGAGCGTGTTAAAAACTCGCACTAAGCCCACTGTATTATTAATTTGTAATAGCATAGGATTTTGAACACGGACTCACCTACAGACTCACACAGATACTCACCGGGCACGGGTGCTTCGGTGATTATCTGTGTAAGATCGGACGTGAGGCGACGGCGGCCTGCTTCCACTGCGGTGGGAGCGGCCAGGATTCCGCATCGCACACGCTCGCAGTGTGCCCTGCGTGGGAACCCGAGCGGCGGATCCTGGTCGGCTTGATCGGGCGGAATCTCTCCCTGCCAGCAGTCGTGTCGGCGATGCTGAGCGGGGACACAGCGTGGAGGGCCGTAGCCTCCTTCTGTGAGACCGTAATGGTCAAGAAGGAGGCTGCTGAGCGGGATCGGGAGAGAGCCGATCCCGCTCGGAGACGACGCCGCCGAGGCGCAGACGTGCCTCGTGGTGGCCCTCCTGCCCTGTAGCTGGGGCTTAGAATAACAGTTACGGTGTTCCCCTGCCTGTCGTAAAAGGCGACTAAACGGGGCCTTTGGGGTCGTGGGCAATCAGGGCGGGGGCTCTGTGCGCCCAGAAGCGACCCCAAGGAGGACGATGAGTCGATGTGGTCAGACTCATCGTGCGATAGCACAGCGAGGGTGCTGGGGGGAGGTATCACACTTCCCCCGGGACGAGCTATCTTAGCGCCGCGCGTGGAGAGGCGAGCAGGTACGCGTTCAACACGAGAGCCCGCCCCCCTCTACAGCGCAGATGGCGACCACCGTGGGGTTTTAGCCGGTACAAGTCCGGCATAACCTGGCCGCTACCCCCGGGGCGGACGGGTATCCTATGAGGATTTCCCCACGAAAAAAAAAAAAAAAAAAAAAAAAAAATAAGGATTTTGAACACGAGCACTGAATCAGTAAAACAATTGGCTCTGACGTGTGCTATACTTGGTGTTAAGTAGGTATTGGAACTATGCGAACATAAACTTAATATTTTCCCTTTTCTCGCTCAACTTTGGGTTGTCAATCACTTTCTTATCATTACGTATACATGTTTAACAAATTGGTTGAGATCAAAGTCATTTATTCGGTTGATACTTACTTTATAGGACTTAGGACCCTTAGATGGTTGAAGATACTATATATATTATCGGTTCGGAATACAGCCTTCAACTGAGAAGAAACGACTAAAAACTCGGCAAAGTATTTATTTCATTTAATGTTACCTTTTAGAATCATGTCGATTGATGTCCACAAATTCAAAATTTATGTCCAAATATTCATAATTTTTATAAATCGAGTTTCATTTCATCATCGAGTTTCGTTTCATTTTTATAAATGGACCACCAAACTAGAAATTCTCAATCGATAGCCCATAAAAATTCTCCGCGCGTTCTAAATGCGTTATTAAAGACTTCCGCTTTATAATTAACTAACTACTTCGGCACTTTTCATTTTAAACTACTATATGCTCATCAAACTATTAGTCCGGAATTACAATCAGTTGATAAATTGATGTGAAATTACAAATAATGAGGAATTTACAAATAGTCCATTCAAATCATCGAACAAAGCGAAATGACGTAAATTTTTGAGTGAAATGAATTCCGCCACTTCCCCAGCACCGAGAATGCGCTCTGACTGGCTAAGTCAAGGACACACTTAACATTTAGTTGCAGTGATTGGTTGTTACAGTTTAAAATCAGTTCAAAAACACTGACTAGCTGCGGTATTGGAGTTTTCCTCGATGATTCAAATATTGCCGAAGACTTCAGGCTTTTGGGGTTGTTTCATCATCATCATCATCAGTCTATAATGTACCACTGCTGAGCACAGGCCTCCTATACACAAATAAGGGTGAAAGAGACTGGGCGATACTCCATGACGTGTGGCCACTGCGGATTGGTGGAGGTAGGCTAGTGGTCAACCTACTGTTGGAATTTTTCAAGCCGCCTAGGAGGCATCCAACCAGCTTAACGACACGACTATCAAAATTTAGGTGATAACCGGGACCAACGGCTTGACGTGCCTTCCGAAGCACGGAAACGCTAGATTTGAAATACCACTAGGCGGTCACGTATCCAGGTACCGACCACGACAGACGTAGTTTAACATTGCCGATCGATTAAGAACGGCTAATCATGCTACACCACGAGCGTTCTTGAGGTTGTTTACTTTTGATGTAACACCTAACGTCAGTCTTTTCGGCTTGTTTACTTTTGATGAAACAGATAAATCAAACTACCCCCGTTTTTTTAAACAATACAATACAATACATACCACGATATTTAACTAGCTCATGTTGAAACGCATCTTCTTCTTCTTCTCTTCTCTTCTTCTTTTATAGCCGATTTCTATAATAAATAAATGTACGTAATGTACGTTATAGGTTAAAATTAAGGCTAGCATAGAGATTTACCCCCTTATTCATAATCGCATTTTAACTAAATCAGTGTAATAGTGTCCTCCGTCTCACTCTTTCGATCACCAAATGTCACGTGTCAGATAAAGACTTCAGAATTTTAGCTAATCAACGTTTGATAACTTCATTATGAATAAGGGGGGTAGAATCTATTTATATGCCCAGTTGGCTATGAAAAATGCTACCATTAGTAGGAACCTAGCATAAGGCCAAAGATTTTCATAGGGCATCGTGCCTCTACCCAGATGGATAATCCGCCTTACTAAAGCATGACATTTAATTTCACTCCGCTTGAGGGGCTCCCTGAGCAAATCGCTCTCAGTTCGTACTGCGCACGGCTGTCAAATACTGTCAATTCTGGCTTGTTTATTTCATGTTCCCATAGAGGCGACTATCCTTCTGGACGTTTTAAATTCTTTGCATAAGGCATATAAAAAAAAACAGGTTACTTATATCCCATAGAAAATATTATATCCAAAACCGCGGAATGAAAACTAGTAGGAATTCTAAATAAATAAATATCCTGGGACATTCCTCGCACACGGTCATCTGATCCCAAACTAAGCAGAGCTTGTACTATGGAAACCAGATAACTGATATAATACATATACTATTTTTTGTTTGTAAATACATACTAAATATACATAATTACACCCAGACTCAGGACATACAGACATGTTCATGCACACAAATGCATGTCCTGTGCGGGAATCGAACCCACGACCTGCGGCGCAATAGGTGGAATCTTTACCAGACTCTTAACCAACTGCGCCAACAGCCCGTCAGTATAATAAAGATTCTATAATGTTCTGTAATATACATAGTTGATAACAAAATTGAAGCGGTGTTAATGTACCTACGATGCGTTAGATAAATTGGATGCAATGATATTGATAAGGAACCCGCCACTCAGCGAATGTTTGCTATTCAACAACTGCACCAAATACCTACTTACAATTTTCTCTGACTGTACAATTATTGTAAACTGTATAGGCAGATGAAGATGGTTTACAAATGTTTCACCAAACAATTTTTGGTCAAATAATTACATCGACCTAAAGTACTTATGTAATAATTTAATTTGTCTCTTACCTACTTTTATATTATCTCAGGACTTTGACCTCTTATCATTCGACGCCCCCGAATTTCTGTCTTATCATTTTTATTTTAATATTTGGTACAATTAAGCGTTCCTCATCAAATAAAATACCGGTAATACTTACATTAAGATTTTCAAAATACTTTTCTAACATTTTATAGAACAGTCTTTATATGCGTCTATAGCTATATGGTCATCAAATGCAATGTAACATGATTAGCCGTTCTTAATCGATGGGCAAAGTTAAGCTGCCACCGGTGTGGCCGGTAACTTGGTGGGTGATCGTCAAGTGGTAATTCAAATCGAGCGTTTCCGTGCTCTGCACGTAAAGCCGTTGGTCCCGGTTTATAGACGCTATGGTAGTTGGATGCGTCCTAGGCGGCTTGAAAAATTCCAACAGTAGGTTGACCACTGGCCTATCTCCACCAATCCGCAGTGGGCATGCGTGTTGGAGTAGCCCATTCCCTTTCACCCACATTCGATGGCTTTACATGGCTCCCGAAGCGCGGAAAACGCTCGAGTTGAAATACCATTAGGCGGTCACCCATCCAGGTAACGGCCCCACAGTTTGCCGATCGATTGAGAACGAGTCACTAGTGCTTCCTAAGGCCGTCCTTCCTAAGCCTAAGAATGTCCACTGCTGAACATAGGCCTCCCCCATTATTTATTTATTTAACATTAACTTCCACAATCAACAAGGTTTTGGGCCGCTTGCATACAGCAGCGCCCAGCGACTCTGACCTTCTTAAGTCTTCCTGGTGGGAGGTCTTCCCGTTCGGCGCTTTCCAGTACGTGGTCATCACTCGAGGACTTTCCTTCCCCATCGGTTATCGGCTCTTCGAGTGATGTGGCCTGCCCATGCCCATTGCTACTTCAAGCTTACTAACTCTACGGAGCTATGTCGGTATTTTTTGTTCTACGAATGTCAAGATTGCGTCCAAACCATCGATATTATTATCTTCTGTCGTCCAAACAAACAAACTCTTCAGCTATATAACACTCCTATATAAATTCAAGTTCTACCTACTGTGATGCTTCAGTCATTGAATTAAGCGTGATAATTCAATGGCCTCAGTTTTTTTTATCTTTACGAGTATTGTCAACTTGATATGAATATTTATGTACACACGGCTACCGATCAAACTACATTTCCAGTATAAGCTGATCTCGCATTGTATAGGATGTCCGTACAATGGGAGGTCAGCTTGATCTGTAGACGTGTGTACCAGCTAGACGTAAATAGGGTAATCCAATAAGGTATACTAACTAATCAGTAATCGAGTAGACCATTGACCTACTCGCTCGATTGTGTATACGTTTGATTATATTATTCGTTAAGTTAATTACAAAGCGTATGTTTGTTTGATTTAGCAGTTTATTTTTCAATTTAAATTGAGGTAGAGGGGTTAGATGGAAGGAAACTAGCTGGCAGTAGCGGATCCAGGCGGGAGAGGTCAACTGGTTCCACGCCTGATAAATCTTGATAAAGGCTACCCTTAGTTAGACTGATGAAATCTGCGGTACTTACGGAATAGAGTCTGGCAAACGAAAGTAGTAGGTACTCGCAATCTTTTTATATGGCATTGCAAAATAGAGCGAAAAACTACTTTTTATTAAAATTTTGTTGACAAGCTGATATTTTCTAAATTTTCCGCGCTTTTCAGTCTTTTTTTTTTACTTTGCTCATCTTTCTTCGACTTCAAGCCAGTGTCAATGTCAATGGCAACCATCACTCCGGTCACTGTAACGTCATAGGCTAAAATTACATAGGTACGTGTAAAACGTGTTAGGTAGGTAGGTACTAACAAATGGCGAAGCGTGAGAACTTCCTTTAACCTACGAATGTGATGAGTTCTGGTTTAGTAATTCGAATTTAGCAAAGTAGATAATAAACTACAGATTTTAAGATAATCAGTTGTCTGACAGTTACTGTTTTTTTTTCTTCATATTTTTTAGTTATATGAATCGCGAGTATTCGGTATTCGGACTTCACCCTTGAACTCGATTCGATAGCTTATCTAAAACTAAATATTTATATCATGTTATGATTGATAACGTATTATTAGCTAGGAATATCAGCCTAAATAAAGATAAAGTGATTTTTCATCGTCGGTATTGCCCCTGAAACCTGAACTTATGCCACAGACATACCTATTTCTAAACTGTAGTTTATGCTATCATCGACCTAACTATCTCGGTTTGAATTATTTGTTGCATGATTGTAATTGCTTCACGAAAACTAATTTTTGAATTGAATTTTTAACTACACAAAATCATGAACTTTTCTGTGGATCTTTCTAAGACCCACAATTCTAAGACGCAAAAAAACCTTATTCCATTATTTTTTCTTAGTCGCCATAATAACTATTTACGTATTATTTTAATAAAATAACACCATAATACAGTTAATGCGATGGTCCAAATGTTACAGATTTACGTCATTCTATGTTCATTTCAACAATCACGCCGATAACTTGCGTCATTCTGAGTTCATTCTAACAGTCGCGCCGATAACTCAAACGCCGACATAAAATCGTTAATACAAAATTAAATTATAGGTAACAGTGTAGATAGATAATAAAACACATGTAGCATAAAAAAAAAACAAGTAAAGAAATAAGAAAGAAACACACAATTAGAAAGAGCGGTATAAATGACAGAGTAGTGTAAACGAAAGTAAAATCAATTTTGCAAAACAGTTTATTGCAAAGTGGCATTAAATTTTTATCCAAATCGCATTAATTATGGGTAGGTATTACAACTCTAGTGCGATTATGTGATGACGTCACATGCGTACGCGCAACGAACACACGGGTCGCGCCGCGCTCCCGCTTATTTCAGCTAGTCAGTCAGTCAGTCAGTACATACCTTTATATCGCACTGAGTGGTCGGGTATACCTTCCACATTTATTTTTATTCACAATGTGCCATCCAGAGAGTATTTTACATTGAACTTTAGTGTGTGATAATAAGATCCGTTTTTAAGTTAGTGTTAAATGCTAGGTTAACAAGTGGAACGTATTTTGTGTAGCGATAAACGTGATGTTATAAAAGTTTGTTTTAAAAACTCAACATGCCTTCTTTAGATGTAGCAAGAACCGATGTGGAGAAAGAAGAGAATGTATTTTTATTGAAAGAACATAATTTTGAAGAAGCGTTTGAAAAGACAGGTAGGTAGGAAATTATTTTTTAACCGGAGCTTAGCAACTGACGTTGTTAGCTCAATAACAGAGCATGTCTGTGATCCGTGTCCATATTAATATTACGTACCTATCGTTAGTTAAAAAAAATGAGGTGGGTCGCAGGTACCTGACGGCTTGAATATCTGACAATCGGAGCACGCAAGGGTTACCTCTAGTAGGTAAAGGTAGTAAGGACGTAGCAACACATAGTTCTGTGGTAGGTATTATTGAAGGGTTTAATCGTATAGAAGATTATGTTACCCTAAGTATTTCTATGATTACGAACTGAAGAACTTGTTAGGTAATAACATTTTGAATCAGCATCTACTTAGTCTGGCCACAGAGGTATGGTTATAGTAATCTGTGGTCTGGCTTTTAAGACTAATAGTGGACAGGGACTTTCCCGGGAGATTAGGTAGCAAGGAGACGGGTAGGTAATGTCGATCAGTATTTTAATAACAGGTAAAACAAGCATGCGGCCCGCCCAATGACCAAAGAAAACTACTACCTACTTACTTACTCTGAGGGCCCGCCTTATAGTAAGCGTAGTTACGCACGGCTACAGATCAAGCTATACATTTCCAATATAAGCTGACCTCTGATTTTACGGAAATCCTATACAATGCGTGACCGTAGACGGTGCTATCGACGCTTGCAATGCAGCACCGGAATGTCTATACTCGCACGTTGCCGACATTGCACAAATCTCTTCACACCTTTCTTGAAGAGCCCCATACTGTCTCAGCTATTTCCAGTTTGGTCGCGGATGGTAGGACAGTGGTACTGGCCTACTGTAGCTGACCCTGCGAGAACCGGTCTTTATGCCATAGGTACCTTTGGTTTATTCGCTTGCCGGTTGACCTTCACAGTTCGCCAAGTTAGTTGTCTATACATCATTAGCCATGGAGTCGAGTCGTGAGCCGCATCTTTACGTAAATAACATAGTATGGGTATGGCTACAATAATAAAGAAATTGCAAATTGCACTATTTACTACGCCATTTTGTAAACAATTAATATTAATCATCGTGGAATGTGGCATTCTTATAATTAATTGCAGAAAAACTTCAATAACATTAAAATAAAACTAGAAAATAACAAAAAAGTCAATAAAATCCTCCCTATACGGCGAATTTTTTTACGGCGGCGGTACAACCATTAGATAATAAAATACCTGTCAAACTGTTGAGACCTAATTCGAACCAATTTGAACCTTAAGTTCACGATTTGCCAGGTATTTTGAGCATAGAGGTATCAGGAGAAAAACGCTCATTGACTGCTGCAATTATTGGTATAATTTAAAATTCGTGTGGCAGAAAAAAAATATTAATCTTCTGTCACTTAATTTTTTTTTATGGACAAGAAGTGTATGGCCCAAAATTTGGCGTTATCACCCTTACAGGACAAACCTACAAGTGGCACTGGCAAAGTAGGGTTAACGCGGCGAAAATCGCCTGAGAGGCTTATTTCTCGTCCTTATACATTTCCATAGGATAGCAGAGACCGTACTACATTAGCATTGGACCGCTTGTCAACCTATTTGCATACGGCCGCCTGATGGTAAGCGGTTACTATAGCCTATAGACCCTGCAAGAATCTCTTTACACACCGAACAGCTTGGGCCGGCAGTGGATGGACATTTTGGTACTACAACGCTGGTCCCTGCACACTACCAGCACATCGCCTCCTCACGGAGCTCTGGCCAAAGCTCTGGCAAGCTTACTCACCGCAGTAACACATTACAAGTTTACAACACCACATTAAAGTCAAACTTCTGGTGGAGGTACCTACCTACTTCCCCAGTCGGGCAGCTCCGAATCTCGAACGGGAGAAACCGTTATACCTAGACACTTACATAAAAACATGACAATGTTTATAACTTTTATACAACCTTTCAATAGACGTTATGAAATAACTTGCACTTGTATGTAACATGAGACTTGTCGCGTGTCTGCTGTAAGACATCAAGGTCGACTATACCACACAGTATGCAACAGATAGCTTTAATTGTTATAGGTATAGGTACAATTAATCTGTATCAAAATAGTATGAGTAATAATTGGACTGTTTTACAAAAAACTTAAACCGACTTCAAAGTACACTAAGAAGTAATCAAATCCTGATCTGATGACAATGGGACCAAACGGGAAGTGTACACTTCCAGTCACAAAAATAATTTTTCAAATCGGTTGATAAATGACTGAGTTATGAGGTAACAAACATACAACCGAATTGAGAACCTCCTCCTTTTTTTGAAGTCGGTTAAAAATATAGGAAAAGATTAGGTGCGCGATTTTACAATATTGTTTTATTACACTAGCTTCCGTCCCGCGGCTACACTCGCGTTCCCGAGGGATATATTTTTTTCCCGGGATAAAAAGCAGATACAACTATATTCAGCAGTTTTTGCGTGAAAAACTAACAAACATCTTCACATCCTTACAAACGTTCACTTTGAGTAGGATTTCCATATAAGTATGTGGGTAGGTAATATATTATTATGGCGTTTATGAGGGAGGCAGAGGCCGATTTTGTCACACTTATGCCTTTTTACCCGACTGACCCGGAAGGAGGGTTATGTTTTTACCCGACTGACCCGGAAGGAGGGTTATGTTTTTCGAGTGTATGTATGTATGTATATATGTATGTATGTATGTATGTATGTATGTATGTATGTATGTATGTCTATTTCTTTGGCACGCTCTGCAGCCTAAACGGCTTGATGGATTTAAGCATATGGGGTATCGTTAAATTCGTCTGAACTGTGGGAGTGTCATAGGGTATATTATTTTTATATGGCGTTTACGGATAAGAAAAGAGGGGGGGTATTACAAACAAAAAAATCGTTATTATAACAATATGGGTATCAAATGAAAGCTTGTGAACAGCCCATTCCATATATGTATATATTGTAATACTTTTGTGCTACCATTTTGACGTAAACTGCAAAAAACCATGTTGAATGCAAGGATAGTAGGTATAGGTACTATGAGCGGTTACGGTACGTAACTCACAGAGTTGCGATGGTTGTTAGCGTTACTTTACCGTACCGCTTATTTACTTATTAATACTTACAACTCATTCTATATAAAACTAAAAAGTCTGAAATAAATTAAATTATTAAAAGAAACAAACAACCCGACTGCGTAAAACAAAAATTAACTGAAAAGAGAAAAACAAGCTCTTTAATCTATAGAATTTGGAATATAACTTGAATGTAGAACATATTTATTTACAACAAATATGTACAAAATACAATCAATATTTACAAAATATAATCTATATATAGAAAATTTCCTCAAGCCTGCCGCTGCTTCCGATTAACGGCAAGGTTCCCAGAAGGCTGGCAGCGTTTCCTCTTTGGATAGCCAAGCTGACGCGTTGGCGGAAAAAGCTCCCCGCCCGCTGGTCTCCGGAGGTCTCGATCAATTTTGAAGACAAGGTGCGAGCAAAACGGCGAGCTTCTGACCCCCACGGTCCCAAGGTCTCGACCGCAAAAGGCATAAAAATATAATTGGGTCCAATCGATGCATATTTTTTGAATTTTGAATTTTCCGCACTGGCCGCCGCTGCCCCTGCAGCTTTACAAGTAGCCGGTAAGTGAGATGGCGCGAGTGTATCGACACATGTGGCATCCCACACCAGCGACTTGCCGACACTCCAAGGGATCAAAGACATACCATCCGGTCTCTTGCCATCGCCCCGCGCAATACCGACTGGTTCCAGTACGGAAGGCACGTTAGCGACAACAAGAGCCCTGCGGATAATGTCATTAATAGCCGAGTGCCGTGATATTCGACCAGCACTTAGGGAGCACGAAAGTCCATGGTGGCCGAGCTCATTGACGAGGTCTCCGCAGCGGCAGCGATGAGGCTGATTGGTCCTGCAACCAAGACGAAGACAAATACACAGACTTAATGTTATACGGTCTAACATTGTCCCGGTATTTGTGGATGGAATAGCTTGTAGCCAGTGACCTGAGTCACTCTGAGAGACGGCTAATAGGCGCGCGCGGTCTGTATCTATCGAAAAGTTTGAAAATAAATTTTGCCAAGTTTTTTCACAAAGAGGCTTGTCCCAAGCTCTCTGAGAGTGACTCAAGGTTGGAATATTTGTGCCTGGACAAGCTGCCTGCCAGGCGTCTCTAGCATCGGACAGGTAAGAAACCTCAACAGATCCAATAGAAGGGTCCAAAACAGATCTGACAAGGCTGCCCACACTGTATACCGAGGATAGAAACGCCGGTACTGATATGCTTGAAATTTTCCGCACTCCTAGGCCACCATAACGCACGGGTAGGGTGGCCTGAGACCACACTTTGTTTTCACAAAAACTGCAATTTAGAATTTTGGAAAGAGACGTTTTGATTATATTATCCAAAGTATCTAATATGTGAACGAATTTAAATAAGTGCGTACTGCGGAGTAAATAGGTAAACTTAGGCACGAAAAGGCAGAGTCGAACAATAAAAAATGCATAATGGGCATTAATTTCATAAAGTCTATTTGAAGAGTCATTAAAATTTTGAATCTTTTTCTCAAAGAAACTAGGTATGGATTCATCTAAGACGGGGGCTCCGAGAAGATGAAGCGACTCCTTTGACAGTAACTTAATATTGGGAGCCAAAACATTAAAATTTTGAATTAATTCTGGTTTTTCAGATTCTGGGAAAGAATCTAAAATAAGGAGCTCACATTTGGAGCTATTGAATTCTAGGCCAATCTTTTTAAAATTTTCTGTCAATGTTTTAAAATCACTGAGAACGGAAGCCGCATCACCCCCCAGCGTACCGTCGTCTAGATACCATACATTAAATTTAGATTGTAACCCAGAAATAATTGAATGGATGGCCAAACTGAAGATAGCTGGACCGAGAGGGTCGCCCTGTTGACAACCCATGGCGGAAATAAGTGGGTGTTCTCTGAAAAAAAGTTTTGATGGAATGAATGTTATAAGTTGTTGCAGTCGGGGATAAACAAATATTACAAAAAAAACACATACTTAGGTTATTGGTTTGTCCCCGACTGCAAGACCTTATAACATTCAAGTTATATTCCAAATTCTATAGATTAAAGAGCTTGTTTTTCTCTTTTCAGTTAATTTTTGTTTTACGCAGTCGGGTTGTTTGTTTCTTTTAATAATTTAATTCGAGTGTATGTATGTATGTATATATGTATGTATGTATGTATGTATGTATGTATGTATGTCTATTTCTTTGGCACGCTCTGCAGCCTAAACGGCTTGATGGATTTAAGCATATGGGGTATCGTTAAATTCGTCTGAACTGTGGGAGTGTCATAGGGTATATTATTTTTATATGGCGTTTACGGATAAGAAAAGAGGGGGGGTATTACAAACAAAAAAATCGTTATTATAACAATATGGGTATCAAATGAAAGCTTGTGAACAGCCCATTCCATATATGTATATATTGTAATACTTTTGTGCTACCATTTTGACGTAAACTGCAAAAAACCATGTTGAATGCAAGGATAGTAGGTATAGGTACTATGAGCGGTTACGGTACGTAACTCACAGAGTTGCGATGGTTGTTAGCGTTACTTTACCGTACCGCTTATTTACTTATTAATACTTACAACTCATTCTATATAAAACTAAAAAGTCTGAAATAAATTAAATTATTAAAAGAAACAAACAACCCGACTGCGTAAAACAAAAATTAACTGAAAAGAGAAAAACAAGCTCTTTAATCTATAGAATTTGGAATATAACTTGAATGTTGAATGAAGTTGTTGCAGTCGGGGATAAACAAATATTACAAAAAAAACACATACTTAGGTTATTGGTTTGTCCCCGACTGCAAGACCTTATAACATTCAAGTTATATTCCAAATTCTATAGATTAAAGAGCTTGTTTTTCTCTTTTCAGTTAATTTTTGTTTTACGCAGTCGGGTTGTTTGTTTCTTTTATTTTGTGTGTCAAGGCCAAGATAACGTTTGCTTTTTAGGCTGCCTTCCCCATTCATCGCTACAGTATTGTACCGTTATAGGTATACTCGCTAGCAACGTGTCGGTCACCGATATGGACGTATAAATTAAACGTTACAGAATAATGAATATAGGTACCACAGAACTATGTGTTATTCAACGGAACTAAAAGATAATGGCACTGATTTAAAGAGGCAGTTGTAAATAGCGGTTTTGGTAAGTTAAAAATTATAAATGGCACGTTTAATAACTAGTTTAGCAGTTAAAACTAAGCAGTAAGTAAACAAAAATGAGTAATAAAAAATAATGAAATGGATCAGTGTATATATAATTGAGCAGGAAATAATTAAATGGGCGGTAAAAAATATTGAACGAGCGGTTACGTGTGGGCAGTAATAAATCGGAATTTGTCGGTAAGAAATCTCATTCTAAGCAATTCTATAAACAATGAGGTGGTAAAGAAGTTTTCGAGATATAGCGGTGTGACGGACGGACGGACAGACGGACGAAGTCGCACCATAACGGTTCCTTTTTACCTTTTTGGTACGGAACCCTAAAAACAGTACTTAAATAGTACCTAATGAAAAATTTTATTACTTTTGCTTCGACTGAAGGAATTAAATAAAACAAATTGTATAATAATAATAGGAACTAAGGTCGGCAACACATCGGCAAAGGTCGGCAACACATCGGCAATCCCCTTGGTATTGCAAATGTCCATAGGCGGCGGTGACCACTTACCATCAGGTGGACCGTCTGCCTGTTTGTCAACCTATTGACATAAAAAAAAAAAAAAAAAAAGGAACTTTTATTCGTAATTTAAACGATTACGTGATTGGTCGCTTCCGCCACCCGAGCTAATAAGCTCCGCCCAACTATCGAACATTTACCACTCTTTTCAATGAATTTGAGTTCGGGTGTCACCGCTCGCTATGATCTGCCGAACTATTTATCGAACCGCTCATTCCATCATTTTTACCGCTCATTCAGTTATTGGACTGCTCAATTATTTTTAGAATTGACATTGTATGATAAAATAACCGACTAATTGATTTTTTATTACTGTCCATGTTTTACTTATACTTATTGATAATCAATACATGTCATGTTACGTCATCTGTAGGTAAAACGGTGCCGCCCACTGGACACGCTTGAATTTTGAGCAAGAGAAATGCGTTCTGTCCGAGGGGGGCATGTTATTTTTCAATGCTGTGTTGTCACCTACAAAATATTTATAGAAGCGCTTCTGTGATATATGGAGCCACCTCGAGATCTACCATAATACAGTACACTGTGGACATAAAAAAACAGACGCGTCGAAGATTCCTTCACCTCAACCATACCTCAACATTCAACTCCTTTTTATTTAAGTCGGCTAACCTGTCACGTATATTTTTTTTTCCTCATAAGTCATCAACTTTTTCGCGTACCTACCTAAATCTGAAAGCTACTAATCCAAGCAATAAAATCATGATGTAACATTCAACTGCATTTACCCACAGATTACAGAATAATTCAGATGGAGCGCGCGGAACACGAAAGTGAAGCCAAAAAAGCAAATACAAATTGAAAATCTGATACCTGCTATTCGTTTTCCAGTTTGTATTTGCATTATTTAACCACAGTTTATTAATAAAGAAGTGTTTTTTGTTACATAAAGTTTGTTAAACAAAGCAAATACACATTCAAAAGCGAATACCAGGTAGGTACGTGTTTTTCAATTTGTATTTGCTTTTTTGGCCTCACTCCCGTGTTCCGCGCGCTCCATCTGCCTTATTCTGTAATCTGTGCATTTACCCTAGTGAATGATATAACACTCCCAGAGTAGGACAGGTGATTGGTTGATCACCTTCTGATCGTGGATGCCTGTGGTGAATGCAGTGGGTGCAGTGCATGTATGTGGGTGGAGTGAATGTGACATACTGCAACATTATATTAGCCTATACCTATATTAAAGAATCATCGAAGAATCAGTGTAGAGAATATAGGTATTATTATCATCATCATTAGCCTATAATGTCCCACTGCTGAGCACAGGCCTCCTTTCACAAATCAGGGTGAAAGGGAATGGGCAGATACTCCACCACGCGTGCCCACTGCGGATCTGTGGAGGTAGGCTAGTAGTCAACCTACTGTTGGAGTTTTCAAGCCGCCTAGAAGGCTTCCAACTAGCTTAACGACTATCTCAATTAAGTGATAACCGGGACCAACGGCTTTACGTGCCTTCCGAAGCACGGAAACGCTCGATTTGAAATACAAATAGGCGGTCACCCATCCAGGTATCCATGACGGTGGTAGTTTAACTTGCCGATCGATTAAGAACGGCTTATCATGCTACACCACGAGCGCTTCAATATGTATATTTAAAGGTATTATAATACCGCGCAATTTCATTCCGCTAACTAGTAAGTCTTTTTCAACTTATAAATAATATATATTTATCGACCAATTATTCAGAGAGAATTGTCCGAATTGGCAGAATTGATTTCAATATGAGTGTCATTGCACTCTTTGGGTTATTTTTTCGATGGTTATCACTATGCACTAAACTAATTTAGTCTCACTATGGCTCTTTCTAACAAAGAACATAAGAAAAGGATGTAACAAATTTAGTCCTGTCAAATTAGTCCAATGCTTGTTTTCAACGTAAATTAGTCGCCATCTATCGCGGTTACGCCTAAATACCCGCACATGAAGACTGCAAACACTAATTTTGACAGCTTTAAATATGTTCTATCCTTTTTCAATAATGTTTGCAAGAAAGAGATGTGATGTGATTAAAATTAGTTTAGTGCGATTTACAACCGAATCGGCACCATTATTGACCTCGTATTCAGCAGTCTTACACTAAGGTCTTCGTTTTGTGACTGTGATTTTGATTCAATGGTATTTAAATGAAAAAAATGTAACATGCATTATTATCTATGCATCATTATCTATAAACGATATCTTTTATGTCCTCTAATTTGCGACTCGAGATCATTGAGCTATCACCTTACAATCTTTTTTTTTGTTCCAGGTCATGGCAGGTTCAACCACTTAGTGCTATTCACTAGTGGCCTGATTATGCTCAACGTGTCCATGGAGTCAGTGGGCATGAGCTACTCCATCACAGCTGCCGAGTGCGAGCTAAAGCTTAACACAAAGCATAAGGGTCTGCTGAATGCAGCTGCTTTTATAGGTAGGTACGATTTGTTAGTAAGTGCTGATGCTGGTTTTTACACTAAGGCTCCGATTGCATCCGAGCCTGCTAGAAGAGTTTGCTCGGCTTTATTTGTATCTCTAGCCCATCTCCGCTTTGGTTTATTCCTGGTCTTCAACCTGCACCACTTCGCGGATTCCCTTTTAGAGCTGATGGTTCTAGTTAGAATTCTCGACAATGTTTTGTTCTCAAAAATGCTATTTAGTCCAATATTATATCCACAAAGTCAATTAGGTTCATTCCAAAAAGAAACTCCGAAGAGCCCGCTAATCCTACCTATAAAACGACACATTGTAGCTCGTACGTAGCTAGATAACATAGAATCAAATTTCAATTTTTTTTAGACAAGTTTAAAAAAATAAAAAAAAAAAATTATCTTTCATACGAGATTGGAGACGTTCTCTTCTTACTTGATTATTGATAGAAATTAGTAGTTCCTTCCACATATGACACTTCCCTAAGTCTACCCTATTGTATCTTTGACCTTCATTCCAGGACCTAAGGTATATAAATACTGAATTTGCGTGCTCTTTTCAGGTATAATCAGTACTTCATTTTTATGGGGCTACTTAGGAGACAGGATGGGACGCCGAGCAGTCATGTTACCAGCTATCCTGGCTTCAGCTGTCTTCTCCATAGCCTCTTCATTCTCCACGAATGTCTGGATGCTGCTAGTTTTACGGATCCTTACTGGATGTTTGTAAGTTTCTGCTATAATTTTGTTGCAAAGCTTCTTATCGCAATTTCCAGATGAAATCACAAAAACTTTCGGATAATACGCGTCAGGATAGTTTTTTAAGAGTAATTTGGTGATGTGATGATACGTCAAGCATTTTTGTATGACGAGAGTACGAGAACAATGCAGGCGCACGCTGAAACCAATTTCTCTATAAGCAATGGTGGAGATGCCACTAACACAACAAAATATGGAGGATTCCTTTTTCTTTGGTGATGTGGCCCAAGGTGGTAATCACACAAAGCCTAGAAGAAACTGGCTCTCAAGTACAGCTGGATAGGTGCTTGGTGACATACCTAATGGGATTAAAATAATCCTCAACATATGGGATTATTCAAATCTGAACTATACCACAAATCAAACTATCTTCTATTTTTTCAGAATATCAGCGTCGAGTGCAACAGTTTACGCGTATTTAGGTGAAATGCACACAAGCAGTCGACGAGCGGCAGCCATCGCTTGGGGATCTGTATTCATCTCATTCTCATTTATGATCTTACCAGGTAAGCATTATCATTTACTCTTGGTGGTAACTTCAGTAGCTGTGATAATCAAAAGTGCCCTACAAGGGTATAAATTGAATAAATGGCTTTGACTTTCACTAGCTTTCCACTATTTTGCCCATCAGAGGTGCAATTTTAAGAAACCTCTTTCTTTTTTTTAAACTAGTTAAGTGGTCAATAGGCATACGGCCCGCCTGATGGTAAGAGGTTACCGTAGCCTATGGACGCTTGCAGTACCAGGGGTATCACTCGCGCGTTGCTGACCTTGAAGAAAACTCTTCACACCCTTATTGAAAATCCCCATGCTGTTTTCTGACCTGACTGTACTCATCTGAGCGTCCGCGGATGTGGATAGTCCTTAGTGGATGTCTACGTTATTTTATTTTATTTGCTTTTATTATTTCGCTATGGAAACTGTGTGCAAAATTTCAACATTATAAACGAGCTGTGTTTATGTGTAATACTGAAAATCTTCTCTAATGCTTATTGGTTTATGAACGACTGACTAATTAGTCGCGCTTAAGGAGCATTCCAATTAGGGAGGCCCGTAAAAGGTGGAATATACAAGACTGCTTCAAAAAACAGAAAATATGATTGGCGAGAGATACCGTGAATGCTAGGTACCTACTTCACAGGTCGTAGGGGATCGGTTCCTACTCAAAATAAAACTTTGTACTGATAAGACGTCTATTTGTTCTGAATGAAAGTGTAATACAGCATGTAACGGCTGATCTAAAAAAAATCTTCACGTATTTCATTGTAGTTTTTTTGCTAATTTCAAGGGCGAGCTTGTTTTTTTTTGTAGAAAAGTGATTTTCTTATTCTCTGAAATTGTTGAGGGGCTATTTAGTAACTCATACGTTACCCAATATGCTCTGAAAGTATTATCTCGCTCTCTCCCTTTATGCGCGGTATAAGTTTATATTCACAAAGTGCATTAATTAGTTTTATTATTAAATGGTTTTCATAATTACAAACTCAGCTTTGTTTGGGATCTGCAGGGCTATTTTAAAACGCTCGGATTCGATATCAGAAACAGATTCAAAAACTACGGCGATTTTCCGCAAATGCTATTTTAATTTCCGAATCCGAATATTTTTGATGTTTCTTTACGGAAATATCAATTTGATTCGTCGAAAAGTTTTCGGAATTTATAATAGCAATTACTGAAATTCGCCTCAGAAATTTTTGAATCCGTTTCCGATATCGAATCCGACGTTTAAAAATAGCCCTGCAGATCGGCGTGTTTGAAGAATGTATCAGAATATCCTGCTTGTTTTCGATCAGGAAATTGATTATACCATGCATTTAGGACCATATTTGTCGTACTTGCTTTAATAGTAGCGAGGCATTTATTAATATAATAATATAATCGTCATCAGTTCTAAAACTAGGATGAATTACAAAAGATCATTTGGTCATGAAATATTAGACGTCATACATTAATTATAGATAACCTAGACATTGCAATATATTAGATATACTAATTAATAAATTGCGTTTTAGTTGATTTGTCGTAGGTACACGATTGACTGCGAGAACGATGTTTCACTGACGTTTAGCTGGGAAATGCGTCATGAAAATATGCTCTAATATCCTTTACATTATAGACGCGAAAGTTTGTTTGTATGGATGTTTTTTACTGTTTCACGCAAAAAACACTGAACGGCTTTGTATGAAATGTGGCACACAGACAGAATATGTTCTGGATTAACATATAGGATACTTTTTATCCCGGGAAAACATACGAACCCTCGGGAATGCGGGTGAAATTATACTGTTTAAAGGGTCAAATAACGTCACTCTATTGTCATTGTCAAACAATGTGACATTATGGTGATATTATTTACGTGACCATTCAATCAATTTATTAGTTAAATAGCGCTTTATGAGTAAGGGGGTAAGTCTTTAATTACTTTTCGAGATTTGTCACTGAACAAGGATAGGTATCAGAATCATTATCAAAATAACGTTGATTTTTGGGGAACAGGACCCTATTACTAAGCTCCCGCTGTACGTCCGTCCGTCCGACTGTCAGTGGGCTGTAGGTATCTCATGAACTGTAATAGATAGACAGATTGCCGCTATAACAACAAATGAAAGACACGATACAAGAAACTTCACGCAACTCTTCGTGTGTGAGTCCGACTCGAACTTTGGCGGTATTTTTATATCAGTTAAAACAATAATGCACTAAACTATAATAACAGATAATAAAAAATAAAACTAAAACAACAACTGAACTGGAACATCCATAGAGTAGTAATACACAACAACTGTTTTACAAAATACTTAAACCGACTTCAAAGTAGGTACACTAAGAAGTAATCAAATCCTGCAGTGCTATTCTGCGAGTAATCTCGACGCTGAAACCGGCGTGAGATTTCAAATCGGTATTCACAAACATGCAAATGTACATGTGGCGCCCCTCGCGTGATAGTGTCGTCGATGTGAAACTTGCCGGTAGATCGAACAACTCACTCAAGCGAGATTTTTGACATTTCTCTGAGGAAAATTTGTGGTATCGGCATTCTCGTCTAAAAATCCGCGATCACTTCGACGATCACTTACGATTTTATGTGTCAAATTAAAAGTTAGTGTTTTGTAAGTGAGATCATAGTGAAGAAACTAGAAATTGTATTTTACATGGTTAATAATACGGCAAAATGTTTCTACAGTTTTATTAAATTACCTAGATATAGAACATTTATATTGATATACAAAAAAAACATTGAAATCTAAATATATTTTATTTAATTATTATGGTGGGACACACCAACAATAATATTTATAAACAAGAACACTGTTAACTTTGTAAATAATAATCATGGCCCCTTCTGACAGTCCAATCCATATTGATCTGTTATTAAAAAAAAACTATATACCTACCATTTTGGCATTTCTATAAATAATTGATCATACTTTACCAGTGAAGTCTACTTATAATAATACTAGCTGCCCGGGCGCGACTTCTGTGGTTCTACCCTACCCTACCCCACGGGTATGAATAATAGTTTACGCCCTATTCTGACCTACTGATTTTTTTTTACACCTTGGGTTACATTTTTGGAGTTTAAGTAAGGATCCCAAAATTTTATTGAAAATATACTTTAGGTAGCCTGTGCTTCCCAACAGTGAAAGAATTTTTCAAATCAGTTCAGTAGTTTCGGAGCCTATTCAATGCAAACAAACAATCAAATCTTTCCTCTTTATGATATTATTATTAGTATAGAATAGCTGTCCCCTCGGTTTCCGGGATAAAAAGCCTATATATAATACTCGAGAACAATGTAGCTTTCTATAAGTGAAAGAATTTTTCCAATCTGAACGGTAGTTGCAGAGATTAGCCGTTTAAACAAACAAGAACTCTTCTGCTTTATTATATTAGTATATTATAATAAGAGATTAACATTAATCAGGCTTTTAGAAACTGGGGTAAGGTACTAAATCAAAATCAACACATCAAAATAAAAAAAAAAATTATTCAATTTAGGTGATAAGGTACTTATGAACATTAAAAAAATTGACTCTACACTGGTTCAGAATACAACTTGAACTGAGAAGGCTCCGGCAAGAAGAAACCTTTCTTTTATGGGGTCCTAATGTAATTTATTACAAGTCATTTTAATCTCCTAAGTGTGTATTTCTAACTATTCTAACATAACAAGAGAAAACACAACAAATAGGTACTAAAAACAGGTTGGAGATACAGTTCTATACAAAAAATACTTAATTAAACTTTATTTTTATTAACAGCAACCCTTGTCCAATCTTCACCAAGCCTTCACCCAAAGACATCATAGGTTGTGCTGATATTCGGAACTTGGTGCATTTTAGCTAATAATTGTTTCACATAAGTTTATCACAGATGGTTAAATGACAATTTTGCTGTACTTTAGCTTGTTCTATGTTGCTCTTCGATATGCAAAAATCTCTCAGCAACACTTGCAAATTGAGTTCAACATTGAGATGGTGATGAACCCATTGCTGCTATTCTTTGGCGTCTTGGAGCTAGATAATTTATATGTAATGATTATGTACATAACATACAAATGAAAAGTCTACTCTCGTAATGTTTAAAAATAAAAAACTGCACCTTCATCCATGCTTCCAAGTCTTTGTTGTGCTGCCATCAAGAATATGCGTAAAGTGATTTGCTCCCAATCTCTCTGGGCTTTTTCTCTTGCACCCAGGGTCCTAGAAATTCCTTTGGCTAAGACAGGATGCCTTCAAGCTCACAAGATACACACAATATCAACACAGTCACAATATGAATATGAACTTCAAAATACATAACGAAGCAATGCTACTTTTTACTCGTAAAAGATGCTTCCCATTTAAGTTTGCTTGTAGAAAAAATAATATTTGTTTCATCTTGAGGAATTTGTGAAGATTTTTCTCTAAATTAAGCAAATAACACACTAATATCACAAGACTAATATATAAATAAACAACAGTCAATGATTTTTTAATTCCTTGCCGCATCATAGGCATAGGTATTGAACCATTCTGCCTAATGTAGAAATTAATTAATTAATTTTGTACGATATAGAGATATATACACTTTGAAATACATAAATATATAAATAATCAGTAATATCATATATTTTTAATAATGTACAATAGTTACAAATCAAAAGAAATAAAGAAATAATGAAAAACCGATAAATATCGCTTCATAAAGACTGTCATGGCGTCAATCTCTAGTTTATTGCCAACATCACGCTGATGTTTCACACTCACTCCACTTCACTCAGACATATGAGGTGTTCGAGAATACCAAAACCACACCGAAACTCGTTTAGCGAAATGAACGTCGAAGGGAACGCGGTTCACTAGGTGAACCGCGTAGGCGAGTTTATGTTTCGCAGAATAGCATTGCTGTTCCAAACAATTTTTTTTTTTCCAAATCGGGTTATAATGAAAATACGGAGTTATGAGTGAACAAACATAAAAAAATACAACCGAATTGAGAACCTCCTCCTTTTTTTGAAGACGGTTAAAAATAAGCCTTATTTCCCTATAAAAAACATTTGAAACAATTTCAGGTCTAGCCTGGCTTATAATCCCGGGCAAATGGTCATTCACCCTGGGCAGCATGCAGTTTGTCCCGTGGCGAGCATTCGTGTGGTCTTGGTGTGCGCCAGGGTTGGCTGCAGCAGCCATCCTGCTGTTCCTGCCTGAGAGCCCGAGGTACCTGCTCTCTGCTAAAGGACCCGAGGCAGCCCTGCCGGTTCTAGCACAAATGTATGCATGGAACCATGGCACTAGTCCTGAAGCATTTCCTGTGAGTATATCTCTTATGTGGTCTACTGAGAGGTAGATTACATACATTGCGTTTATTTGCTCAAAGCTGCTCGACTTGGGAAGTACCTCCATCTTACAGAATACCGCGGCCGAATAACTTTATAATATTGTGTTTTTGCGCGTGAGTAAGGTCGCCAGAGCACATTGGGGAGAGGGGTAGGATCGGTAACGTGTGAGTAACCTCAGGCTGGTGGGGTCTTGCTTACCGACATAGTAGTATAACAAAAAAACTGTGATTTTGTTTGTTTGTGATGTAAAGTCACCGTTTGCACGAATCCGTGTCTCATGATCATCTCATGATGAAGTGAGTGCACCCTAATATCCACGGTAAATACAACTCTAAGAAACTTAATATAAAGACATCAATCCGACCTCATAGAACCTTCGTTCAATATGGTAAACCGATAACTTTGAGCAATTCGTTTCCTGCTGCTGCCAACCAACTAATACAAATGATAAGTAAAGTTGAAAATAATCGATGGAATGATGTCGCTGGTGACTAAAGCTTTTTTGGAAAACCTTAAAGAAATCAGCACTTCAGATGCAGTCCTGTAAAATGAATGTTCATTTCATACGTAGTCATAATTGTTTAACACAGTTGATGGAAGGATTTTGATAAATGTGTAGTTACATTTTCAGGTAGAAAAGATAACAACAGGCAGTGGTGATACGACCAAGTCTGGAGGCTTCGCTGGTGCTCTGAAGAACATCACATTCATGTTCAAACCTCCTCTACTCAGATGCGTCTTCATTTCGCACATCTCCATGTTTGCTGTGTTTATGTTGTAAGTTTCATTTTCCTTATATCCTTACCTTTTACCTTTTGCTTTGTTATGTCCATTTGCTTGCTCTTCTTCTTCAATCAGACACAGGACTACTTACGCTTATTTTCACCAAATAGTTGTGTAGCAGTGCGGCCTAAAAGGACAAATGAAACCGTATCAGAGCCATGCATATGCATACACGTATATAGTAGGTACGCTGTTTTGAGATCTATGGCCTTCTCATAGCTGTTTTATTTTTCGTAATTTCAGCTCATCATCTTCTATTCTACTCTATTCCCTACCTCTTTCTTGTATCATTTAACTATCATCATCATCAGCCTATAATGTCCCTCTGCTGAGCACAGGTCCTCCTTTCACAAATCTGGGTGAAAGGGAATGGGCAGATACTCTAACTCGCGTGCCCACTGCGGATCAATGGAGGTAGGCTAGTGGTCAACCAGAGTCAACCTACTGTTAGAGCTTTCAAGCCGCCTAGAAGGCCTCCAACTAGCTAAACGACTATCACAATGAAGTGATAACCGGGACCAACGGCTTAACATGCCTTCCGAAGCACGGAAACACTCGATTTGAAATACCACTACCCATCCAGGTACCGATCACGACGGTGGTAGCTTAACTTGCCGATCGATTAAGAAAGGCTTATCATGCTACACCACGAGCGCTTCAAATTTAACTATACGGCCATTACACTCGAAGTTGACGCTTTTAGAAAATGCTTATAATGTTTCTATGGTTTTCGGCTACAGCTTGGTCCATGTTGGTTCTATCTATAGGAAGATGGATGGAAGGACGAGAATAGGATATGGTATTTCGGAAGTGCCTGTAGAAAAGATAAACATGTTAACAATTATTAATAGGCGTGTTTATATCTTTCAGGTCAAGTGGACTTTACGTGTGGGTGCCAGATATCCTCAACAGCATATTGAGGAGCACCAGTCATGAAGGCATTTCAATCTGTCGGATTATTTTGGAGAAGACTTTGAATAAGACTGTGAGTAAGCCCCTTCCGTCAATACAATTAATTTCTCAATCTCTAAAACAATGAAGTCCCAAAACTATTTGTATCAATTCTAATTTACAAAAAAAATACAACATTACTGAGTTTCCTGCTGGTTTTTTCAGTTTCCTAATCTGTGTTTTTTTGAGTAGCTTTGACTTTCATAGTTGTCCACTTACCTCAATTTTTCGAATCCAATTGGTAGCTCCTGAGATAAGCCCGTTTAAATAAAACAAAAAACTTACATATTTCATTACAAAAAAAAAGTTTCATTACATTATGGCTATTATACAAATGTCTGTGACTTTTCCGTTTTTATGTAACTATACTATTTATATTTATTTATTTATTTATTTATTTATTTATGATACACAGGCAGCTAAAAGCTGATTTCGTGTATATCACTGCACTTTAGTCTTTAAGTACTTGTCGAGTCTATTTTTAAAAGAGTTCACTGTTTTTGCACTGATAACTGTCTCTGGTAATTGATTCCACTCGCAAACGACACGGTTAGGCATAAAGTGTTGGCGGGGGTTACTTTTGCTAATTGATCTTGTGATTTTAAGGGAGTGCCCTCTGAGATTGTAATTTTTGTTAATTGTATATAAATTTTCAAGTTCTTGCACATTATAGTGCCCAGTTAGTATCTTATATGTCTCTATGAGGTCTCCGCGTTGTCTTCGTTCCTTCAGGGTCGTTAAACTAAGTTCCTTAAGACGTTGATCATATGGTTTGTCTTTTAAACCAACAACCATTTTGGTAGCCTTCCTTTGAACTTTTTCTAGCATGTTAATGTCCTTTTGAAAGTATGGGCTCCAAATTTGAAAAGCATATTCCAATAGTGGGCGGAGATATGCCTTATAGATTTTCAAAAATAATGGCTTGTCAATGAAGTTGAATGTTTTCCTGATCATGTACGTTATGGAGTTAGCCCTTTTGGTTATTTGCAAAATGTGAACATCCCATTTCAAGTTATTTGTCATTATAACTCCTAGATCTCTCTGTGTTTCAACTGATTTCAGGGGTTCTAAGTCAATTGAATATGACAAATATGGATTGTTTTTCCCAATATGCAAGACAGTGCATTTCCCGGAATTCAAAGTTAATAGCCAGTCTTTTGTCCACTGAGTTATACGGTTCAGGTCATCTTGAATTGTGTTGTGAGAAATAAGTGGGTTCCCCATTATTTTAGTATCATCCGCAAATAAAGACAGTCCTGATTGGACTATATCCTTCAGATCTGTCAAAAAAATACCAAACAAGATTGGGCCTAGTACAGAACCTTGAGGGACTTATATGGAATGGATGATTAATGTTATTACATTAATTTCAGTTATACTCATCAGAAGAGGTTTGCACGCCGGACGTGTCAGTGGTAGTCTTCCCAATATCAATGTCGATGGGTGGAGTGTTTGCTCTCACGTACCTTGCCATCGGCTTTCTGATCAACAAAATCGGAAGAAAGACTTTGTATAGTAAGTACCTACTTAGCATAGGACATGTTTAGAAATCTTCTTTTCCTATTAATAAGTATAGGCCTCCCCAAAATCTTTTTTTTTCCTTCCTTCTTGTTTTTAAGGATGTACATCCGCAGGCGAGCTGCTCTTTGGGGGAAAAACCTCTTCGTCTTGTGATGGTTTGAAGAATAATGTCATGACCTATTGTTTATTTTTCACCAGGTGGAATTATGTTCTTAAGTGGAGTGGCGACGGTAGCTGCAGCATTTGTACCGCAAGGTGGCGCTGCTACCGCCCTGCTAATCATCTCACTGTGCTCAGGATGTGCTGCCTCCATCTTGGCTGCTATATCTGTTGATGTATTCCCAACATGCTTACGGTACGTAGTTTTACTCAGGGACTCTCCCTGCTGAACATAGCCTTTCAGATTTTCAGCGTGAATGCTCTTGATCGAGAGTGACTCTGGCTAGGTCGTCGATTCACTTGTACAATATGTTGAACTTTATAAAGAACTGGGTCAGCATGTGAGTTATAACCCTGGTATCGCTTACCCTCAGGTGGGTAAGCTTGCTTACTAACTGAGTAGTAAAAAAATATACAATAACTGAGTATGAGTACTCACTGAGTACAATAGTAGTCTCTAGTGATTTAACTGGTAGATATCCTATTTCTCCAGGGCAATGGCGATGTGTGTGATGTACATGACCGGGCGAGCTGGTGCGGCTGTCGGGTCCAACATACTCGGAGCCACCTTGGATACCCACTGCCATGAAGCCTTCGCTATTTTCGGAGCTTTTACTGCTGGTTAGTGCTACGCGTTGTATTATGTCTTCTATTCTACTCATCATTAGGGCATTTTCGGGAAAAAGTGTACCTTTGTGAAATTGTAATGTCCCAGATCATTTTTATTTTTTGTGACCTCATCTGTAAACCTATGATTACATCTAAGGATACAAACGTAAACCTTAATAATGTGCCATGTATTTCTAACAAAAATTATAGAGAAATAATACATATTTAAAGCTTTAAATCAAGTTTCAAAACTGAGATATTTTCGTTTTCATAGTGTCCCAAAAACGTTCAACACGTTTAAGAGGCTATTTTTCAATTTTTTCTCATAAGACCTAAGATTGTTTAAATTTTTGTAAGATGAAATGACTTCTTATCTTTCTAAATAATACAACATATATCACTAATAATCGTAATTACCAATTTTTAAATTAATTTGAAATTTATGCTAAATATGAATGAGCCTGACAGGTCAGGGTAAGTTACGCTAATTCCGAGAAACTCAAACATTTTACCGCATAAATTTTTGCACATTCATAAAATGGGCCATATTTTGACCATAAACAAGCAAATGAGAAGTTATTTTGTTGTCAGATATCAGTGTAGTCTACTGAAACTTTCGTGACGAATGTTGCTAACGGTTTTTAGCCAAATTTTAAGTCAGGGTTTTTTACGCTCTTATTCAAAAGTTAAAAGTGATGCGGTGTCGCCTTTCTTCATGAATTTAGTCTATTTTTGGCAGAATACAGGTATGTATAAATTGGAGTGCTAAATGTTAAATTAAAATTCTAAAATATTTTTTTAAATTAAGTAGTGTTATGTTGTTACGTCAGTTACGCTACAATTAGCAGTGTAACTTATACGGCTGACAAAGAATGTAACGTAACTGACAGCTAAAAGTTAGTGGCACACAAAGCTTTTTATAATAATAAATATAATAATTATAATAATACATTTGGAAAAAGGTACAGCAGGTACCTTAATTTTATTATAGATATATTTAAAATAATTCTAAATCTATTAAAGGTTAAAATAATAAATTTAAATAATTATTTTTTATAGTATGCCGCCGAATGAAAAAATACAGGGAACGCTTGAAAAATAATCCAGAGAAGTAGAAGTGAAGAGCACTTAAAAAAAAAATTGGAGAGAGTCAAGTCTAAAAATAAAAAAAATTAAATGAGTGATGATGAAAAACTAAAGCAGAAGAAAATGTAGCTTAAAAACATAAAAAAACACAAGAAAAAAATGTTAAACTTGTTTTTTTGTAATTGTCATTACAAGTTTTTGTGGGTAACGTTTTCGAAATATGTACCTAAAATGTTACCGCCAATAAGTGTAATTTTAGACTAAGTGTGATCTCAACCTTACGAAGTCAGTTATGTTACAAATCTGTCATGCCTCTCCATGTCAATTGTCCCAGATTTTCTTTATGAATATTGATGATTTTAAGAAATTATTGCATGTTAATGTTGTTTTATAGTATATATTTTAACTAACAATATTGATAACATTTTTTGTAATACTAAATTTATATCAGTTAGACAAAACTATAAAAGTTACGCGGAAAATTAACAGTCTGATAAGCTCTTAACGTAACAAAATGCGATAAAATACGCACTATTTTGAATAATTTGTTACAAAACATTATATTTTTTTTGTGTATTTTTTTATATTTACGCAGATTATACTAAATAAATCCGATTTTGAGATATAAATTATTTTATTTACTAAGTAAACATTAAAATTGAGTTTAACTCTCACAAAACTTAATTAAAATACTATTAAAATAAAATAATAACTGAATCTATTGTATTTTCCTTAAAGTTGAATATATTTAGAAGCCAAAACAGCTAAAAATTCCAATAAATTACACAATTTCAAATTGAACTCTTATTTTCATTATTGGTACACTTTTTCGCGAAAATGCCCATTATTGTATTCGTGAAAGAATCGTTAGATTAGAAATTTCTATGAATTGGTTTTACCGTCATCTAGCGGCCAGAACCCCAACTATATTTGCGCTTACATAAAATTATATGTGTATTACCTCAGAGTATATAAATACGTGTATTACGATTTGGAGCTTGCTCTATTATTATCTCGGGTTAGTGAAAAGGCTAAAATACAAGTTTAAAAATAATTTTGATACCTAATTTTTCACTTCTTTTTCAGGGTCAACAATACTCATGATTTTCTGGCCAAAACCTGAAAAAGTGCGCGAAGAAATGGAACAAAGAGGTCTCACATACTGAAGAATCTAAGGGTGGCAAATTTAAATCTAGATTTATTCGAAGTCAAGCCTGGAAGTGTTTTATAATGTAGAGATTGTCTCTAGTGGACAGTTATCGTGCAGGTCGCCCAATATCACAAATTACAATTATAACTAAGGCAGTGAAATTAATTATTTACCTCATGAAAGACTGATGCATTTACAGTTAATGTATATGTAATTTTCGGTGCATTTAAATTATTTTATATTGAATACACTATTTTATGTCACTGACATCTATCCAACAATTATGGAATTAAATACTGTAGCCATTCAACAAAAATGCTACAGCGTATGTTAAGTTTCAAATAAAGTCAATAGATGTCGTTATAAAAAAAAATGTTGTTTTACTTCTAATTGTACGTAGTATTTATCTACTCTGAGGTAGTATCTCAGAGTATATAAATACTACGTACGTAGTATTCTAATAGTAGGAGCTTCTAATTAACCAATGGATCTTCGATTTTTTTAAACCGGGGCAGACACTTGATAGTGGCACCCCCTCTCCAGCGTGTGAGATATTTATGGGTTTTAAAAAGGTTTCGTTACAAAAAAAAAATCGATTCGATTGAGCAACGTGCGCTGGATGCTAGGCGCTTTGTGACACAAGTCTTTAAAAAAAAATCTTTTCAAACTTGATTTTGGCGCCCTCTATAACTGCCGCCGGGGGCATGGGCCCCGGTTTGGCCCCCCTAGATCCGGGCCTGAACGGAAACTGATTTTATTGCAAAGACCACAGATTACAGAATAATTCAGATGGAGCGCGCGGAACACGAAAGTGAAGCCAAAAAAGCAAATACAAATTGAAAATCTGATACCTGGTATTCGTTTTCCAGTTTGTATTTGCATTGTTTAACCACAGTTTCTAAATAAAGGAGTGTTTTTTGTTACATAAAGTTTGTTAGACAAAGCAAATACACATTCAGAAGCGAATACCAGGTACGTGTTTTTCAATTTGTATTTGCTTTTTTGGCCTCACTCCCGTGTTCCGCGCGCTCCATCTGAATTATTCTGTAATCTGTGGCAAAGACTATTAGATCCAAAACACAATCACACACATCGTTAAAGGGAAAAGTATCTCGAAGTAGGTAGTCAACCAGTCACCTAAAAAGCAGTTATTGGCAAGGATATAAAAAAATCTAGTTTAGGGTGGCAAAAGGGTTGAAGGTGACAAATGTTCATGTCATTATTTAGCGATCAAGATAATGTGTATCCGATTGCCCCACTTCATGATTGGGTGACTACCCCGTTATGTTGACACCTTTTTTTGGACCTTGTTATGGATTCGGGACAAAAAATTCTTAGCTATTATTTCTGACTAGTCTCCCGCGGATTTATCCACATTTTCGGGAGAAAAATTAGTCTTAATATCCCTCTCCCAGCCATAGGCTATCTGTGTGCTAAATTTAATTACGATAGGTTATGCAGATTAGGGTGGGTAGGTAGGTATCTACAATATAATATTATATTGAGTACGTAGGTATGCAGGTGAAAATATATTTTATCTCTCAGAAAGAAGATAATTTCTAAGTAGGTACCTATAATTTTCATTCTGTATATAGGTACATTGCAAGTTTGTTTCCCGGTTTCTAACTTTTGATTTCGGCTGTAACAATGAACCGAATTTGAAGTTAGTAATATTGAAAAGAATGACATTTTCCGTCGGACGTATCATTTTCGAGCTACAAGTTGTACGTAGTATTTATATACTCTGAGCTACAAGCAAAAAACTGAAAAAAGAGAAAAAAATTGGGAGTTACTTGGCTCCCAAAATTTATGCACACCTAGAAATGCGCAAATTTGGTGTACTCGTATTTAGGGACAAATTTTAATGAAGGTATTAAAACAGTTGCTGGAAATTAATTCATCGAAAAATTCTAATTTGATAGGCCTAAGTTAATTTATTTAATATAATTGTATTCATTTATAATTTAGCAGATGATTAATCACCCAATTGTTGTACATATGGTTAACATATAATAAATTAAAATACATTAATATTATAAGTTCAACTGACACCGTTGAACTGTATTCTTACGCATTTCAATAAGTATGTAATTAATTAGGTACGAACCCTTGAACCAAAACTGTTAAATCATAGGCACAGAAATAAGAAATTCAAGTTCACGCACCTTTCGAATACGCTCAAATGAATAGAACACTTTTAACCTTTGAATTTGAAACTTTATTTCAGCCTAGATGAAGCACCTAAGCTCAAAGATAGTGTTGTTCGTCAAGTGAAAGCATCGAATAATTAACCCAAAGAAGAACAATGTTTGTTTTTTTAATCTTTTCCGCCATGTTCCGCTAATTCCCCAACACTGACCACGGCTATGTCAACATATTTAGATGCAGTGACTGGTCGGTAGGAACACTTATTAGTTACAGAGTTGGATTACCCAGTATTACTACTCTTAATATTTCAAACTCTTCCAACACGGCAGTTTCTTTGATTTCGTATTTATATGGCTTGTTTTAAACAGAATCTCTAATAAAAATGTCAAATAATCTCGAATAAGCCACAAAACCTACAATGAAACTTCCAAATGAAAGCTACACACCGTGCTTGACAGACAGACAGACAGATTTATAGGGGTGGTAGCCAGTCAGGAGGTACTACAAAGTACCCTCATTGTAATGTTCGAACCCACGACTTTTGCTACAGTCACTGAGCTATTGTCGCCTTAAACGTCGTTAAAAAAATTAATATCATGATCAAAATTCACCAAAAGAATCCACCCCGATCCAAAAAATGTTGTGATAAGTATTTTATGACAAAATAATAGCGGTCGAATATCACTTGAAAAAACGTCAAATTATATGTGAGAAAAAAAGTCATCGGATCCTCGGATTGGGGCAGGTAGTTGTGATGATGGCTTGAGGTCTACCGGCAGACTCGATTACCGAATTTTACGGTTGAGGTTCGTTTTACTTTTAGTGTTTGGTATATTTCAGTTTAATGCACATTGCAATCAGTGTATGTTTTTGACACTTTCTAGGTCAAAAATTTGATGTAAAACTGTTTTTGTTATAACGAGAGGGATGTTCTATTGTCATGTTGTGTATGTTTAATTAATAAATTAAAAAACACCGACCAAGTGCGAGTCGGACTCTAAACGAAGGGTTCGGTAGAAACGTGTATAGCAATCCACTTTATTTTTTATTTCATTTTTATTATTTTTTGTTATAGCGGCAATAGAAATACACATTCTACCAATTACGCTTCATGAGGTAGGTACAGTCCACAGACGGATAGACGGATAGACGAACGGACAGAGAAAGGAGGCTTAGTAATAGGGTCCTGTTGATACCTTGGGGTACAAGTTACAGGTATATAGGGCGTAGCTTAAAGAAGATTGTATTTTTTTTTCTCTTCACACCTGTCTTTAAGAATTCAATGCTGTACTTCCTTGGAAAGCTAAATCTAAATAGATAACGCAAGTCTCTCGAACCGTATGAAAAACAAGAGTGCCACTTTTTCTACCTACCATGATGTCACAAGAGCGCTTTAGTTAGGCTGGCATTAGAGCAGAGCCCCACATCCCTATCTCTTGGGGAATGCGGCCTTATGCGAGTTCCATGTCCGTGCGAAACAGTCGCGTCGGGAGAGCATTGCTCTCCCGACGCGACATCATCGTCATCTATTACCTACTATCGACGCGTCATCTATTTAGATTAAGCTTTATGTTCCAAAACTAAGTCTATTTTAAATTGGAATTAATGTACCTTCATAAAATATCCTGCGAATAAATCGTTAGACCACATTACGGTTACAAAACGATGCCATAAGCCACCATATGTTAACCCCTCGAAATAACGGATGGAGGTCGGTTCAGCTAATTAAAATAACTGTACATGAACTAGGGGCAGTGTTAGTAATCACGAGGACCTTATACACCCCTTTATGTTGAGTTATATAGGAACTAGCTATAGGAAGGAGCTGACTCTTAGTATACAGGCCTTGCCTACCTTAAGTGTCAGAGACTTCAATTTAATTGAGTGTATCTAATGTGGTCTAATAAAAAATATTATTATTTAAAAAAAAACTCAGATAAGGATTAACGCCAAGCATCCCATCAGGTTTGCAGAGTTTTCTCTTAGGACAGCCAAAGCTATGCGTTGGCAGATATAGCTCCCTTATCGCCGGTCTTCGGATGCCTCCAGTTTGGATGATAACGTGCGAACAAATCGGCGAGCTTCAGACGTACCCCTATGGTCCCATGGTCTCGACCACAAAAGGCATACACAGATATGGTAATGGGATCTAGAATGCAGTAAGTATTATTTTCTACACTCTAAATAATCATCTGTGTAACACAGACCCCACAGTAAAGCACCCTGGTCACCCCTCGTAATATTAGCTGCGATGGTATCGAGGGTATGACAGGCCAATAGATTTGACCTTGGTGTCAAATTGTTGACTTTTTATTTTGGTATCTTAAAATGCTAGCAGCGTAAAGCTTCTTCAAAAATTCAATTTTTTTTATGGGTATTATGTTTATTAAGTACTCAATAACCAGTCGAATCCGAAAAATGATTTCACTAACAGGAAGCTACATTATCAATTATCAGAGTATTTTAGCTACTTTTATCCGGAACACGGGTGAAACCGCGGAGACAGTTGATTAAAAATAAGAGACCCATACATTTTCAAATCAGTCTGGTAATGCTTTATATAAGAAAAGCATAAATAAAAATTGGATAATGATTACATTGAAAAAAAAAAACTACATTGTATATCATCATGGTAAATCCAGAAGTCCCAATGAAAACTACAAGCCATCAAAGAAACATAGATCTAATTTAGAAAAAACTGATCTCCGCACGTGTGTTGAGCTCAGGTGCGCATGACACGTGGTAACGGATGCCCCATATGTCACCGGGTCGGGGTTTGAAGCCGGGAGAAATAATATTGGCTGCAATTATTTTTTTCATTGGACCACAAAATGTTGAATCGAGCGAAAGTTTGCAACTAAGGGTTATACCACCTCAGTGGTATAAAAAAAAAAAAAAAAAAAAAAAAAAAATGAGAACATTATTTAAAAAAAAACGGGAAAATAAAACCTTTAATTAAAATCAAGTACCTATTAAAAAAAATAGGAAATTTACGAAAATTACCACCTACGTAGGTATGACCAAGAAGGCTGGCGGCATTGCCACTTTGGATGCTAATTCTGTTTTTACTTTTCCTGCGGATTAAGCTCTTTAGAGCTTTACTTACTGCAGTGTGAACTACTAGCTGTCCCCCATGGTTTCACCCGCGTTTCCGGGACAAAAAGTAGCCTATGTCTATCTCCATACCATAGGCTAACTGTATGCCAAATTTCATGATGATCCGTTGAATAGTTTAAATTCTATGTCCGAGTCGATCGCGCATCTGTTTCTAGATAATAATCTTATAATGAGTATGTAATGGACATCGTACAGTCAGCTATAGTCGCCGCTCCGTGACCATCGCTCTATTAACATATAAACGATATAGCACGCTGACATTACTGTACACACGCAGGACACGTTGGCTTTGTTTATTTCAACAAGCGGTATATGGAAATATAAGAGCGCTTTCGATGCCTTTTTTACCCGACATAATAAAGAGATCAATTGTTAACTTTTTCTTAGCCTTAATTAAGTAAATAAGCTTCGTAAACCAATACTCAACTGAACATGATTCTTTCTTCTTTACGTGTTTTATGTACGGTTTTTATGCAGTCTGGTTTTTTGATTATTTTAGTTTGAAAAACTCCGTCTACGTTTTATTCGAATGTTGAAAAATTACCTCTGTTTTTCAAATTAGGCTCGGGAAAAATTAAAAGAGGTATGAATTTAAATTATTTACAAAGGTTTACTACCTATATACGAGTTGATTAATTTGCATTGCTGGAGAACTCTTTCGCTTAGTAAACAAATAGGCTATTCTTATCTGCAGGATAAAATAAATAAGCTCCCGTTCGTTCTCGCGAGGGACGCGCGTCCTATAATTACAATTTCTTTCATTGTTATTTTTTAACTGCGATCCAAAGTTATATGCAAGTCAATACTTCCTGCCGGTGTACAATAAAGTCAAGTACACACTTACAAGCGCATGATGTAATTGGCTGTATCGTGGGAACCACACCACCTGTCCGTCTGTCTGTCTGTCTTTGCACTAACATCGCCTTTCCCATAAGTCACGGTCACCCACCGTGACCTTACCCTTACAGATGTTTATGGTAATTTAATTATTGTTTAAATTTAAGTTTATGATGCGATCTTGTATAAAGATATTCAGCGTTATCTAAGAGGCTCCTTAGTTGTGTTTTTGCTTTTGAAATGAAGGCTTTTGATTGAAATAAAATGAAGTAGAAAAAAAACAAATTAAAAATAGTAAAAAATTATAAAAGTAAGTAAAATTGCAATCAAAACGGTCCCAACTCAGCGTAATATTGGTTATAAGAAACCAGAGCTGGTCTTCTGTAGGGACCGGTTCGTGACGTGACGTCACAATCAAAGAGAACTTATAAACAATACGTTCATATCATTGGCCTTTGCTGTACTGGTAATGATGCAGTCGAAGATGGACAACGCAAACCATATATGGAAAAATTACAGTTATTAACATTGTGTTCATACTCGTTAACTGCTAGGGTTTACAAAAATAATAATAATTAAAAGCAATTTTTTAATTAAAAATTGGACTCAAAATTACCCACTATTCTATGAACGTATAAAACATTTTGTGAACCTTCCAAAGGAAATAAATTTTTAACAACACAAAATCTTCTCAAAATCAAACACCAATTTCCAATCCAAAAGGTACAAAACACGGCCTCTTGGCGCGATCGTGAACACCATTATCCAGGCTACCGTCATAAAGAGCCCGTCATAAGAGGTAATCGATTAAACAAACATCCGCCGGAATGGACGCCTTAACGCCAAAGTGCACCAACTTCATAAATCATTTATCGGTGATTGGATGCGATGGGCAAAGAGTAGGTGTGATTTGGAATTAAGTTATACCTAGAGGTACAAAGTCTCCCTGAGGTTTCTTGAACATTTGACTTTGATAAAGTATTTATTATACTTAGTAATTATATACAAGTTAAACGGAATGAAAAGTCGTAGGGAACTCCACGTTTCCGCAATGCATTGAATATTAAAAGGTGTCTGAATAAAAAAAAATTACACTGCATATAAAAAAGGCAAAACTACAAGCATCTAACTAATATTATGAATGCGAAAGTGAGTTTGTTTGTTTGTTATGCCTTTACGCCTCAACTACTAAACGGATCATCATGAAATTTGCAGATAGCCTATGGTATGGAGAAGGACATAGGCATTTTATTCCAAAAACAGGACAGCTAGTAAACTTATAAAACAGTAATTTTAAGACGAATACAATAGCAAATGATGCTTATAACATCAGGGGATTACTACTGCAGAAATCCCTTTACACCCTTCTTGAAGAATTCCATGCTGTACCTATTCCCTTTGCAAATCTCAGCTCATTAATCTAGCATAAAACCAAGCACGATACATTTTGTTGATCATTACCACAATTAATATGTAGTAGGTAGGTATATTTTAATAAATTATGGCCTGTCTGTATAATAATGTTATTCTTTGAGTCACGTTTGCGCCTGCGCCTCTCGCGTCGGTTTTGCCAGCCCAATTAAGTGATCCGCACCCATCGATGCTACATTGCTGCTGCCCAGTTTGGTAACACTATCAGATTTGTTTATTTTTTATTGCACAGAGGATGTTGTTTTATATTAGGAAGAAATTAAAGTAGTTTTATTATGTTACTTTGCGTCGTTATGTACACCTTATTCTTTTTAATTTTTATGGATGACGAATTCGAATAAATATTGTTTTTAAAGAACTCAAGTAGGTTACCTAAAATAAATTAATATACGTATATTTTTTCAGTGCAATTATACTGCCACCGACCTCGCTAATATGCAAATAAACCAATTTAGGTTTGCGCTATGTGGTTCTATTCCATTTTTTCTTTTAGAGTGATACTATTTACTAACATCAATGAATTTATAGTTAGGTATTTAAAGTATTCAGATATCTAGTTGTGTTCTAGGGTTTGAATTTTGAGAACCCTTCCTTATTGAGTTCCTACAATAGACCCTCTATCCGTATGAAAACCAAGCGTGCCTCTTTCTACCTACCATGACGACAAGAGCGCTTTAGTTAGGCTGGCATTTTAGAGCTATAACGGGAAATTGCTCTCCTTTTTGGCACGCTAAGTACATACACTCGTGTCATCTATTTAGATTTATATCTGTGGTCCCTACGCTGAAAGCTGTATAGAAAATGTTATGGTGCGTCCATGCAACGCTCGTGCTCGATTCGCGTAGCATGGACGCACCATTAGGTTCTAGATCCTGGGGTTTTTTGAGTAGTGCGCGCATCTCTCAGTAAGACAGCTTCTCCTTCTAATATATAAAAGAATGAAAAAGAAAGAAGATTAAGGATTAACACTATCCAGAGTATAGGTACTTACCTTCTTATTAAGAGTGCGTATAAAGCCAAATAACATATCTTAGAATTGAAATTTACCCAAGTAAATAATATTTAAAAGAAAAAATGTTTTTATACGGGTATTTTCATTATATACGCAACGGTTCAGTCAGAGCAAAAACATAATGGAAGGAAATCCTCGATAGAAAAAAATCACAAAGTTACCTCTAATATTAATGACAAACATTTGATAAATATATTATTTACTTTACGAGTTATTTAGATTAAGTAGAAGGGCTTAGTTCATTTTTGTTCTGCGAAACACGCTGTCGCCGTCTCATGCCACGCGAATATTAGACATAAGTTAGACAAAGAGTTAAGACATCTGCCAGTCGCTATCTTTTCTGGCTTGATGCGCGCTCTTAACATATTTTTTAACTTTCCAAGGTTTAACTTGAGATGAGAACCATTAACAAAACGACCGACACGATGACCTATAATAACTTAATGTTGTTATAATATTAAACAAACGCTTATCGAGGCGGCAAACAATACTTTTTGCCCAAAAACAAACCTCTCACGCCCACTGTTGGTTTTACATTATTACTTAATCATCGCAAGATTGAAAAAACGAATAAAAAATGGCGCCAAGTCTACGGTGAGTTTTTAGGTGAAAAAAATATATTTTATTGGTGATTTTTATTGCTACTTCTCGGCTAAATTTGGACTGCCGTTGGCTTGTAATCATGGGTCTTCTACGAATAGAGGCTGTAAACAATTATGTTTGAAAATTACTAAATAATTCGGACTATATAAAATTATTCGGCTCTACTGTTAAGAATTGATTGGATACTATCAAAAAAACCGCGCTAAAATAAAGGTTGCTTCAGAAATGACTTCAGTTTCGGCAAATAAGCATACGGGTCGCCTGGTGGTAAGCAGTAACCATAAAATGAACGCATGAACGCTTATGATGCCACAGCACAGGTGCTGTATGACAAATTCACGAGAGAAGCTTATAAAAGGGATCATTCCTGGAGAAAAAAAACTACTCTCACGCGCAAGAACCACATTGTTATTTGGCTGCGGTATTCTGTAAGGTACTGAAGCGCTCGTGGTGTATCATGGTAAGCCGTTCTTAATCGATCGGCAAGTTAAGCTACTACCGTCGTGGTCGGTACCTGGATGGGTGACCGCCTACTGGTATTTCAAATCGAGCGTTTTCGTACGTAAAGCCGTTAGTCCCGGTTATCACTTAATGAGGAGGCACACTGACAATTAATCCCGCTAGGTGTCGTATAGTCGCTGGTGCCGTCTATCTGTCAAACACCATACATTTTTTACGTATTCGTTATCAAATAAGTTATTCAATAATTATAATGCCTTTCTGTAGTGAATTTTAATGCAATAATAAAGGTTTACACCAATTTAAAAGAAAAAAGCCGTGGATTATTTAAAAAAAATGGAAACCAAGCTCATAGGAAGATTATGCAGTTATCACTTCAAACCTAACGATTTTATTATAAAAGCCGATTACTGGTTGGTTTAATTAATTGAAATTCATGAAAATCCATCAATTCAATATCAATGACAGTTACCAGTGAGGGTGGCGCCATCTGAGATTAGCTTTGCCTGTCCCTCCCCATTGTGATAGTCGTTAAGCTAGTTGGAGGCCTTCTAGGCGGCTTGAAAACTCCAACAGTAGGTTGACCACTAGCCTACCTCCACCGATCCGCGGGCACATGTGGTGGAGTATCTGCAGATTCCCTTTTACCCTGATTTGTGTGCAGGAGGCATGTGCTCAGCGGTGGGACATTATAGGCTGATGATGATGATTCTGTAAGGTGGAGGTACTTCCCCAGTCGAGCTGCTCTTTAATTAAGCAAAAAAAAAATGCTACGCTCTTACTCTCTTTAGGTGTCAGGAAACATCGCAATTTCCATATTATACAACCATCCGAATCGTTATTAGAGTATTAGAGTCAGACCTTTCTTGAGTACCTGCAAAGGTCTATTTGATGAAATTATTTTGAATTTTATAATTAGGCGTTTTAGGTCTTTTCTAGACATTTAAGTTGGAAGTGATAATATCAATCATTTATTGTCAAACGCAACTGTATATTGGGGTTTAAAATAATGAAAATGGTAGAACCAATCAACGACTCTACATAATGTTCTACTCAGTTATAGCGTGATTTCGAACCCGGTGGTAAATTCTTTATAGCATCATTGTCAAATTCATTTATGCACTTCTAATAGAGTAGGGCATTTATTCAGTTTTGGTCATTAGAAGTATTTTAATTAACAAACCTGAATAAATGCCCTTAACTTGAAAAATTCTATTAATATTATAATTAAATTAAGTATTTAAAAAAAATACACCACAGCAAATTCTTTAACGAACCCATAAAATTATAACGCAAAAGCCACATAATAACAAATAAAGAAAAAAACAAACAGCACCCAAACTATAATTCATTATTACACGCCAAAAAGTAAATTGGGAACCGGCAAATTCTAACCGAAAAATGTCTATAATCGGGATTCGAACCCGCACCCAATAATCAGGGTTAATCACATTGTTTGCTTAGAATGTGTGCACGAAATAGAAAAGTCAAATTGTTAGATGATAAGTCGGCTGTGGTAGATAGTTTTCGTCTGAATAGGTACCAATTGAATAAATTAATTGAATAAATCTCCATCTAAAATGTACATTTTCAGGGTCAAATTAAAATTCCTAGACTGTTGTTATTGACGCGTATTTTTGAAAAGGTTTCAGGGTCAAATTAAAATTCCTAGACTGTTATTGAACGCGTATTTTTGAAAACTGTATACTATATGTTGGTCAATGGTTGGCCATTTTTTAATATTAGTAGTTTTTTATTACCAACTTTTATTAATATTACTAACAGAAGTAGTAGAAATAGGAACTACAAGCAATAGCGTTTTTACATACAAAGACCAAGACAGAAGGGTTAATAAAGAAGAGTTCTAACATTTATACAAAGAATATAAAAATGGCGGTGCCATCACCGAAACCAATAGACGCTTGCACCATCCACCAGGGGAAGGTACTAATGACATGTAATGTTATATCAAAACAATCATCATCATCAGCCTATAATGTCCCACTGCTGAGCACAGGCCTCCTCACGGAAAAGTACATTTCTCTGTGGGCCTCCTGCACACAAATCAGGGTGAAAGGGAAATGGGCAGATACTCCACCACGCGTGCCCACTGCGGATCGGTGGAGGTATGCTAGTGGTTAACCTACTGTTAGAGTTTTCAAGCCGCCTAGACGGTCTCCAACTCGCTTAACGACTATCACAATATGATCACAATTAAGTGATAACCGGGACCAACGGCTTTACGTGCCTTCCGAAGCACGGAAACTCTCGATTTGCAATAACACTAGGCAGTCACCCATCCAGGTACCGACCACTACGGTGGTAGCCGATTATGCTACACCACGAGCGCTTCAATAAAACAAAAGAACCATTCTTTTGTTTTATTGAAGCGCTCGGTTTATTTGATATTAATTTAAATTTGGTACCCATTTGATAATTTTATAATTTGATACCAATTTGATAATTTTTCGACAACAAGTCGGTCCCGACGTGTTGTGTAAAGAATTCAAGCGTCTAAATTTAGGCAATCAAAAGATACGGCAATTTAATATCCCATATTTTGATACAATCAAACACAGTCTACAGGACCTATGGGTATATTACTGATTGATATTAGAAACAGGAAATTTGGCCAAAAGCAAGATCCTCATAAAAAAAGGAAAACAAATTGAATTTGTTAATAATTGCGATTTGCTTACATTGAAGTTGTAGCAATAAGTAGGGAACCCTCAAGACGCGAGCTCTACTTACATTTGTCCCTTTTCTATTCAAAATAAAAGTCATCGCGTATTCTTGTTTATTCAAGCATATCCAATTTTACAGTGTATGGAGTTAGTCCATACAAGTAACAAAATAAAGTCATGTTTCAGTAAAGAAAAATTAACAATACAAAATTTTGCCCGAACTTTCACTATGACAATCTTGAAAAGAGAATTTTTAAAAAACGTTGAGAGAAGCTTTGGTTTAAAAAATCAAATTAAATGGGACAATGTTTTAATATTTTTATTTTATCACGTTTTTGGTCTACTCTGGTGCTATGCATACGCTTTTCCAGTTAAAATACAAACTGTCGTCTTTGGTAAGTACCGTGACATTACTGTTATCTCTAAATTATAGAAAACTTGTTTTCTCCTGGAGTTTTACCAACGTTCCCGTTTGATTCATTGTTTTCCTGGGATAAAAGTATCCTATGTGTTAATCTAGAACATATTCTATCTGTGTAGCACATTAAAATGTATTCTGCGTAAAGAATATCTAACATTCTTCAGATCCATACTGTTCAGAAATACAATATTAGTGGATAGGAGACTAAATCCTTAGTTGGACAGTACGATAGGAATGTAGGAAGTAGCATCTAAGCGTGAGTTCTGGCTGGGGTTCATGAGAGCCAGTTTCAGATACGTGCTCCATCGACATAACCTTGTCTATCTATTTTCACTGAATTTTTATGCAACTTTCGCTATCTGAATCAATAAGAACGAAGATATGTATTTAATCATTATTTTTTGCAGCTTTTGCAATGGTAATAATTTCTGGATTCGGTGTTACTGGTGGCGTTCATCGTTTGTGGACCCATAAGTCGTATAAGGCTAGATTACCACTTAAATGTATTCTCGTCATGTGTTTCAGCTCTGTTGGACAGGTAATTATTTAATCTTTATTTAAAAAAAAACTTTTTTCATGTAATTTACATTGCAAGAAAAAACTTATGGTCGCGACAAATTTGTTTTTTTTTTGGTTACTACTAGTTTTACAGGCGCCATATCTTGATCACGACATATTTGGCATCAAAGTCATCATCTTTTGGGCATGAACTTGGATTCAGCCATTTGACTTATCGTGTACCAAAGGACGATGACCATATCTGCTCTCACCCTGATTAGCATGTCCAGCAAATTCATATTTTGAAGTATTTTGCATTAATTGAGACTAGATTTTTGACGATAATCTAAAAAAAAATAAAGCTGCAGTTAAATATTGAGAAATAAAATGCATTTTATTTGTAATTCCGGTTGCATATCTGGATTAGTATTTTTTTTATTACTTTTTTGCCATCGCTCTGATTAGCATGACTAGCAAATTCCCATTTTAAAGTATCTTACATTAATTGAAACTAGATTTTTGATGATTAATCTAAGATTAATTAAAGCTGCAGTTAAGATTGCGAAATAAAATATATTTTATTTGTTATTTCGGTTGCATATCTGGATTAGATTTTTTTTATTAGCGCCATTGTTTCGAGCCCAAAAGGAAGAAATATGTAACCGTCTCCAAGAGTTACATAATTCCTTCGTTTGAGGCTTTCCGCAGCGTTGGCTGCCGCGCCTACCATCCGAGATTTATTATGGAGGTGAGAGGCCGTCAGGGTGTCAGCACATGTTGCGTCCCAAATCAGCGGCCTCTCACGACTCCATGGAATCACAGTCATACCATCGGGCCTCTCACCATCGTCACGCAAGATACCGTTTGACTCTAGGATAGCCGGCACGTTGATGGTGGCAAGGGCCTGACGGACATCGTTCAGAGTGACGTGGCGCGATAGCCGTCCCGCACCACGGCGACAGGAAAGACCGTGGTGACCCAACCGATCTACCTTGCCACCGCAATGACGCCACCGCATTGTGGGGTTCGATTCTCGAGAACCCAACTGCAACGGAAAAACTTGTATTATCAAGTAAAGTCCTATATTGACCGAAGGTGATGCCTGTAGCCAGAAGCCCGACTCACGTTCGCTAGTAGCAAGGAGTCGAGCCCGATTTCTAATGTCACCACATTCGTCTATTAATGTTTTTTGTTTAATTTTGCAAAGAGGCTCGTCCATTGCTTCTGCGATATGAGGCTTTTTGGGAAACCCATTCGGGCAGGCCATTTTCCATGCGTCTCTGGCCTCTGTCATGTACATTATGGGAATGTCTCGATAATTTTACGCTAAAGCCCATTTATACCATACCATATTTATTATTAACTACTTTTAATTTTGGTGTTCCAGAATTCCATATACGAATGGGTCAGAGACCATAGACTACACCATAAGTTCAGCGACACGGACGCTGACCCCCATAACTCAAACCGTGGTTTGTTTTTTTCACACATCGGCTGGCTGATGATGAAGAAGAACGATCAGGTTATAGAGAATGGAAAGAAGATTAACATGAGTGACATAAAAGCCTATCCGTTGTTGATGTTTCAACACAAGTAAGTGAAATCCAAAAATATCCTAACGTTCCGCAATAGGTACGTCCGACTGAATCGTTTTGTTGACAACTTTTTTTTTTGAGACGATTGGTATTGAAGATATTAGAGTGCATTCCACATTGATGGCGAGTGATGTGATGGTAGAAAGACGATAAGTTCATAAAGGCTGTGTTGTCCAATACTGCTATTATCTTGGTTTTGTGTCACAAATCGAAAAACCTTTTCCATATATTCTGTTAGGAAAATTAATCGTAATACAGTAACTATTTGTTATGCAAGACTGCAAAGTTGTTTATTGGCGCGATAACTTGTATTTAAATGAGAAAGCGAAGGACTCTAGTATTTAATTTGTAATGTAGAATCCTGAGCGAAGCGAGGGTTTCAAAGGAATGAGATGAAAAATAACTGCTGCTACATTACCACTCGTCCATCTTCTAACGAAAGTAAACTTTAAACGCGAAAATTCTCCAAGTAAGGAATATTGGGGCTCTTTAGTTTATAATTCAAATGCTTTATACATTTTTTCTGAATATTTTCTATCTGATTAACATAAAAAGATTAACTAGGGCACCATATTTGAAACGCATATTTCAAAATCCTTCCGACATTATGCTTAATATATATAATATGTAGAATAGTAGAGTAGTAAGAGTAAGAGTGTGTATTTTTAGTGTATCTTTTAGTTTTTTAGGGTTCCGTAGCCAAATGGCAAAAAACGGAACCTTTATAGATTCGTCATGTCTGTCTGTCTGTCTGTCTGTCTGTCTGTCTGTCTGTCTGTCTGTCTGTCCGTGTATGTCACAGCCATTTATTTCCGAAACTATAAGAACTATAATGTTGAAACTTGGTAAGTAGATGTATTCTGTGAACCGCATTAAGATTTTTACACAAAAATAGAAAAAAAACAATAAATTTTGGGGGTTCCCCATACTTAGAACTGACCCTCAAATTTTTTTTTTTCATCAAACCCATAAGTGTGGGGTGTCTATGGATAGGTCTTCAAAAATGATATTGAGGTTTCTAATATCATTTTTTTCTAAACTGAATAGTTTGCGCGAGAGACACTTCCAAAGTGGTAAAATGTGTGTCCCCCCCCCTGTAACTTCTAAAATAAGAGAATGATAAATCTATAAAAAATATATGATGTACATTACGGTGCAAACTTCCACTGAAAATTGGTTTGAACGAGATCTAGTAAGTAGTTTTTTTTTAATAGGTCATAAATTGAAATTAATATCAAATACTCAGGTCTATACTACCATTTACTTATATACCTACAGGTTTGTACGGAACCCTCGGTGCGCGAGTCTGACTCGCACTTGGCCGGTTTTTTGTTTTTGATTTTAATTATGTCTGCGTCGAATGGAGCGCAAAAATAAAATGTTTTTCTTTCTTTCTTTTCTTTCAATAGTAGCTTTACAGACTCTCACAACTGAGCCCAAACGATCTTATTTATGTGGTCAGTAAATTGCACTTTTGAGTCAATCATTACTCCCAGAACACGTACCACCCCGACTCGCTCAATTACAAGGATGCGCGTCGAAAGATTTTATTTTTAGAAGCACAATATTATGAATTTACAGTTATCTAATTAACATTAAATTTACAGGTACTCCACATACTTCAGTGTAACGTTTTGCCACATAATCCCCTTCCTCATCAGTACAATAGTCCTGCAAGAGGAATGGAGATGTGCGGTGGCCTGGCAGAGCTTCATAAGATTCCTATATAGTCTCCATGCTGAACTTTCCGTTAACAGTCTCGCTCATGCATATGGATATAAACCTTATGACAAGTAGGTTCTTTTAACAAATTTACTTATTATACGATTGACTTATTAGGCAATGATAGTAACTTGAGTTTTTGGTGAATGAAACACGATGATGAAACCATAGCATCGGGATATGGTAGGTACTTTGCATTTGCATACTTTGTGTTACTATCCTGGCTAGCACCAGTCTCTTTTAGGCTTTGTGTCATCGTCTTTATCTAGCCAAATAAAAATCATACATTACAATCAGCATCAATTACGTATTATGTTCTTGCAGAAGATTATCCTTACTATAAAGAAGAATATAGTTAAGGTAATGACGATGAAGAATTATTTTCTCATTATTTTTTCCCATGATCAAGATTGTGATTGATCTGAACATAAGCACACAAAGCCTAGACAGGAAGGTGGTTGGCGACAGATTTTTAATCAGAGGGTGATGGCCAGCCAGACCAGTACTACTAATACCTTTCCAACTTTACTATAGTGTCTTTACGTTTTCCTTTCAAACTTACGACGATGATAATGATTACAACTATTTTTCAGGCAAATCTCTCCAGTTGAGAATACCTTCGTCTCTACTTGTACCTTTGGGGAAGGTCATCATAACTACCACCACGTGTTCCCCTATGATTACAAAGCTGCTGAGTATTTTGATATCTTTAACTGGACAACATTCTTTATTAACTGCTATGCTAAGTTAGGCTTGGCCTACGATCTTAGACAGGCATCACCAAAAATGGTGAAGGCAGTAGTAGCTAGATTGAACAGTGATAATAGTAAATTGGAGAGTCCAGACAGGGATCTGGACAGCATGGGCTGTTGAAAGAAAAAGGGAAAGGACGGTGATCGATGAAGTATGGAAGCATGCCTAGGTCAGAAATTGCCGTGACCATGTAGTGTATTATCTATGGTGACGGACGGCTAACAATAAAGTTCGTGAAAAGTGAAAACAATCACCGTGTCCAGATAGCTGTAGATTTTCAATAAGTTCACCCAAAATGTTTCTTAAAATTGGCAATGGAATAAATAATTTTAAATAAATATAAATATCCTGGGACATTCCTCACACACGGTCATCTGATCCCAAACTAAGCAAAGCTTGTACTATGGAAACCAGATAACTGATATAATACATATACTACTTTTTGTTTGTAAATACATACTTAATATACATAATTACACCCAGACACAGGACATACAGACATGTTCATGCACACAAATGCATGTCCTGTGTGGGAATCGAACCCACGACCTGCGGCGCTATAGGTTAAGACCCCACGTCTTAACCAACTGCGCCAAATGGCCCGTCAAATGCAAAGGCATTTAAATTACTTAATTATTTTAATTTTTGGTTAGAGTGGATTACATACATTCCCAAAATCTAGTTTCAATTAATGAATGATACTTAAAAATATGAACTTGCTGGTCATGCCTATCAAGATGAGGGCATACAAGAATATCGTCCTTTGTTTTCTTCAAAAAAATATTAACGATTTCTTAAAAACGTGTCGTTTTAAACTGTCCTTATTTTTAATTTAGGTACTCTTTACGCCAAAAAAAACCTAAATTACTGAAATGTCTTTTGCACTATCTATTGTGATTGGACAATATAATTTCTTACTTAGGTTTGGGGCCTCAGGAAATCTAATTGTTAAAAATGTGTTAATGCTACTTATTTAAGGCAAGCACTCTTTGTAATTTATATGAGGTAGTATTATGAAAAATAAATATTTTTTGATTCCTTCGAATTGTATTTTTTTTATAAATCTTTTATATCGGATGCTCTGATCCCTAACTAAGCAGAGCTTGTTCTATGGAAAACAGATAACTGAAATACTACATAGCGCAAATATTGATTAGTGCTCAAATGGATATACTTCGAAAATATGCCATCTTAAAATCTCCACCAAGTATGAAAGTAACCTTATCTAGCTATCTACTAATTGGTGTTTCTAAAAAAATCAATTTAAACAATAAAACTTTACTGTCATAAAATTGAAGAATGAGGTGAGGATTACATTTAAAACTTCCTGTTTTTTTTATAATTTTTTTTTATTATAATTTTGGGAAATATTTGTCTCGTTTTCATTTCCATGATAGGTATTTGCTCCTGACTAAAATGGTTTTGAAATTTTAAAAACAGATAAATCTATCTGGTTTCATTATTATTTTGCTTTCTTGACTTGCTTTCCGCCTCGCGGTATCAACCGCGCCCCCTACTTTACCCGCTTAGGTATGGAACCAATTAATCAATAATTCCATGAAAAATAAACCAAACTATATACCGGGAGACTTTTTTATCACGAAGGGAGAGAAGGGAAGGGAGGAAGGGGGGAAGGGAGAGCTCGGTGCGTTGTGTGTCCAACGATCAGGACTTTTTTGAGAAAACTTTGTGATGCCTGATCTCGAAATTTTTGATCTAAATAATACTGATAAAAAACACGTATTTGATCATTTTCGTCAAAGATTCAAATATGCAATTTTTACAGATGATAAAAAATTCTCCCTGTATCATCATTATCATTGATTATTTATTAGATATGCCAAAAAGTAAATTGGGAACTGGCAAATTCTAACCGAAAATGTCTATAATAGATAAGAACCCGCACGCTATTCTCAGGGTTAATAAAGATACGATTTAAGAATTATTTAAGATTGAAGATTTAAGAGTAGCTGGACTGGGGAAGTACCTCCACCTTACAGAATACCGCAGCCAAATAACTTTACGTTGTGTAAAGTCGTGTTCCTGCGCGTGAGTAAGGTCGCCAGAGCTCATAGGGGAGGGGGGAATGGTCGCTAACGCGTGAGCGATGCTTTTTGTGTTGCAAGCGTCAATATGGCTACGGGAACCGCTTACCATCAGATGGGCCGTATGCTTGTTAACCGACTAAGTTGTATAAAAAAAAAACACGCTTTTCATAACACAGTACCGCGGGCCAGCTCCATATAAAATAAAGTGTATGGATACCTAGGTACCTATTTTGAATATGGACGAACAATCAGTAAACGAACACACAGCAACTAATGTCTAGACTTGTGGAAAGCAGATTGTTAATTAAAAGGGCTTAATCACGCCGGGCACAGGATTCACCCTGTGGTCGTTGATATGCGCTGATCTCGCGGGATTCGATGTAATTGAGGACTTATAGCTACCACTTACCCAAATTGCGGAGACGTTTGCACTGCACTTAGGTACATCGTAGTTAAAATGTAGTGTAATGTTGTTAAAAATTGTGTTACTGTATGTTATCTGTGTGTAGGTGGTGTTTGGCGATATATTTCTCATGAATTTAAATAAATTTATATTATAAAGCGCGGGATAATTATATAGCGGGACAGGCTCAAGAGCGAAGCGAAAAAGAGAGAAAAAAAACAAAAGAAAATCATCATAAAGAATAAAGTTTGAAAATTCGTTCCAATTAAAACAATAAAATTAAAACTGCCAGCGTTATTGAGAACTTGCGTGAACGGCGCATCTAGGGCTCATAGAATCGTAATATTTTATCAAAAAAAATATTTCTATGGATTTCTACTTAACAGAGACAACTATCATTCAACTTAACGATCATTTTATTATATCAAACAACTACTACGAATCGATCGCAGGGACACAGACTACGTCGGACATATTCTCGCTAACAAAAGAAACTGTGCCTATGAGAGTCGGCCGCCTCTCACGCACACATTAGTTGGCTATTCCGCGGGAATCAAGACTGTCGCCGTTTACACAGAGCCGTTTACCCGCGCCGGACTAATGTGTGAATGTGTGCGTGCCGGCTTGTACTGTACGTACAGCGTGGTGGCCGACTTGAGCAACACAGTTTATTGTTAGCGAGAATATAGCCGATTTTTTTTTTAACCAAGTATGTTAAAAAAAAAATCGGCTATATTCTCAATTCAATCTCTCTCAATCTTCTCTGCAGGCAATATTGTTTATTTTGTTTTGGGTAAGTGTAAAATGAATGACATTCAGTCAGACACCATGTAAATTATAATTGAAAAAAATAATTTAATAATAAATACATTTAAAATGCTAATTTTCACGATCTTATTAGAATTCCTACATTGTTATTGTAGGTATGCGTTTTAGTGCATTTTGGAGTCGGTCATTGTTTCTTTTTTCTTATTTTTAGGGTTCCGTACCCAGCCATAATAAGGGTTTCAACGGGATCCTATGACTAAGTCTCCGCTGTCCGTCCGCATGTCTGTCAGTGGGCCGTATCACATGAACCATAATAGGTGGTCAACTATACAACGTGTAGGTAACAGATTAAGATGCTAAACCGTTGTTCAGAATAGACGGATAGATTAAAAAAAATATTCAAGAATCATAATAAGAAGAGCTTTGGCTGTCTGTCGGTTTTCCTTTGTTGTTTTATATTCGTCAAATTTCTTCGCTGGACGTCTGATAAGGGCGTTAAAAATGGTAAGTTTTTGTGATTTTAGAAGGCTCCTAATTCTGATAATAATTCATTTATTGATAAAAACACAACCGAGGGACATACATTGTTACCCGCAGATTGCATGGTAGAATAATCATTGCTCTAGTCTCATTATCCAGAAAGGAAACTGAGGATTACGTTTGTATGGAACAAACGCCACCAGCATTTCCTCTTAAGATTTAACGGAACCTTCAAGGCGCGAGTCCTTCTCGCACTTTTCCGGTTTCTTAATTATAATAAAACCTAATGCGTCAAATAATTTTCATATCAATTCTTACAGGGTACGTTTAGAAGTAACAAAATAAAGTCATATTACACAAATATTTTTTAAATACAAAGTTTTGCCCAAAGTGTAACTATGACAATCTTATTAAGTGATTTTTTTAAATACATCGAGAAGAGTTTCGATTTCAAAAATAAAATTTATTGGCATCGATTTTTTGTGGTTATATTTTATCACGTTTTTGGTCTAATCTGGTGCTATGCATACGCTTTTCCAGTTAAAATACAAACTGTCGTCTTTGGTAAGTGCCGTGACATTATTGTTATGGTTTACTTGGTTATATTACTCGGTTTCTCTCCGCCTTAACAATCACTCGCGCATTTTAACCGACTTCAAAAAGAGGAGGAGGTTCTCAATTCAGTTGTAAGTTGTAAGTGTAGTAAACCAATCAACGACTACAGAAAGAGCATTGTTCACATCGTCAGAATTAAAATCATGTCTATTCACTTTGTAAAGAAGTGAAGTGTCATCAGCAAACAATACTATCTCATGTTTTTTTTCTACAAGATATGGTAAGTCGTTGATGTAAATGAGAAAAAGAAAAGGTCCAAGGATAGAACCTTGTGGTACACCCATAGTTACTGATGACCCAGGGGATACTTTACCATTAACATCAACCTTTTGAATTCTGTCACATAAGTAAGAAATCAAAAGATCTAGTGCAGTGTCTCTAACGCCGTAGTGATGTAATTTGCTGATCAGTATTTTATAATGGACACAATCAAAAGCCTTGGATAAGTCACAAAAAACACCAATGGTGTCTCGTGAATTTTCCCAGGCGTCAAAAATATGTTGAATAAGCTCAACACCAGCATCGGTTGTTGAGCGACCCCTAGTGAAACCAAATTGTTTACTGTGAAGCAGTCTATTACTATTGAAATGTACCATCAATTGATTAAGTATAATTTTCTCGAATACTTTACTGAATGTCGGTAATATGGAAATCGGTCTAAAATTTGTGGGGTCAGATGTACTACCGGTTTTAAATAAAGGCACTACTTTACTATGTTTCATAAGATCAGGAAACTCACCACAATCAATACATTTATTAAAAATAACAGCTAAATGAGGTGCAATTATAGAATTAATAAGTTTAAATGAAAGCCCCCATAGATCAACAGTGTTTTTCAAATTTAGAGATTTGAACGCTTTAATTATATCGCTAGAAGTAACAGTTGAGAATTTAAAGTCAACAGTACACTCTGTTACATTTTTCCTAAGTAAAGATACAGCGAGGGTGGGAGAAGAATTAAGAGACTTGGTAGTCGAAACTGGAATATTGGTGAAGAAAGTCTCAAAAGCGGCAGCAACATCTTGATCAGATTTTATTGATTTATCATTTATAATAAGTCGAAACTCATGATTACGTACTTTGAACTTTCCAGTTTCACTATTTATAATTTTCCAAGTCATCTTGATCTTATCATGACTATTTTTAATTTTATTTCTTATATGTATTGATTTAGCCGCAGCACAAACGCATTTAAATGTTTTTGAGTAATTCCTTACATAATTTAAAAAAACAAAATCATGATTATACTGTTTTTCCCTATATAATTCATACAATTTTCGCCTACTTATATAAATTCCCACCGTCGCCCAGTCATTGAAGACCGTATTAGATTTCCGATTAACAGTTTTTGAAGAAAAAATTGAATTATACTCATTTTTAGTTAAATTAAAAATTGAGTTATACAGTTCATTAACATTATTATTATCGTAAGGTACGTCTGGTAATTTATTGACAATGTTATTTCTAAATTTTTCAAGGCGACTTATACTCATAGGAAGACACTTAATATCTTTTTTTATCACTTTTTTTCTAGGCATATTAAATGAGACCAACGGGCCACAGTGATCAGAACTTAATTTACTTATTATTGACTTTGTTATTGGCTCTAAGTTAGTAAAAATATTATCAATGCAAGTTGCTGAAGTGGCAGTGATTCTAGTCGGTTCTAAAAAAAGATTTACTAGATTGTAGCATAAAAAAAGTGATTTGAGTTTATTACCTATTGCGTTATCCTCCAACAAGTTTATATTAAAATCTCCACAGATTATTATATTTTTATTCACACTATTTAGTTTACACAAAGCTTCATCCATACATTTTTCAAACAATTTGAATACTGCAGTAGGGGGTCTGTATACGCTCATGGGTTGAAGACTACGTATAGATAGACTATCAGTTAAAAGATTCAGCTCAAAATAAATTACAAAACGGAGTTGCAAAGGGCTGTAAGGGTTCCTTTTTACCTTTTTGGTTCGGAACCCCTATAATAAAATATCCTGGGACATTCCTCACAGACGGTCATCTGATCCCAAACTAAGCTTGTACTATGGAAACCAGATAACTGATATAATACATATACTACTTTTTGTTTGTAAATACATACTTAATATACATAATTACACCCAGACTCAGGACATACAGACATGTTCATGAACACAAATGCAAGTCCTGTGTGGGAATCGAACCCACGACCTGCGGCGCGATAGGCTGGAGTCTTAACCAACTGCGCCAACTGGCCCGTCAAATGTTACAGGTGTTTCCCCAGATGAGTATTTCGTTTAGGCATAAGTGGACAGCACTCACACAAGAGATGTCCGATAGTCCAATTATAAATATTATAAATTATTCCATTTCAATACGAATTTAAACGATATGTCAAAATTGGTTACGTCTATTTACCCGCAAATTAAAACGGCAAAGACTAATTTAACATCTTTAAGTATGTTCTATCCTTTACAATAATGTGTGTTAGAAAGAGATGTGAACGAATCGGTACCAATGTAAATTTAATTGAACTGTATAAATCTGCATCTAAAGTGTAAATGTTGACGTCAATTTAAAATACCTAGATTGTTATTGTACGCGATTTTGTTTGAGTATTGTATACTAAATTTTGGTAAATGGTTGGCCATTTTTAGGGTTCCGTACTCGAAGGGTGCCAAACGGGACCCTATTCATAAGACTCCGCTGTCCGTCCGTTCGTGCGTCGGTCCGTCTATCTGTCAGTGGGCTGTATCTCATGAACCGTAATAGTTAGACACCTGAAATTTTCACAGAATATGTATTTCTATAGGGAATATGCATGTTTTTTTTTTATATTTTTATACGATAGCTTACATCGATATATAACTGTAAAAAAATATTCCGCGCAAAAAAACTACAATTAATAGGACAAAAAAATATTTAAAATTATTAACTGATAAGGGCACTTTTAAACATCCCGCGCGCTTGGCGTGACGTCACAGTCTATAACAACAATTAACTGTCAATGTCAACAACAATCAAATGAACTAATGTAGAACAATTTAGAATGATGTGCGTGTATTATCTTGTATTTAACGACTATTATATGATGGTACAACACAAAAACCGACGTTTAAGTACTGTATTGTACCAAGGTGTAAAAATACCATAAGAAGAAAATGCAACCGATAGTGCGTTTTCACACGAGACGATAACGACACCGTAACCACACAGTAAAAAAACTGTGACGATTTAGCCGACCATACATTTCTATGTACCGTTTTCACACGCAACGATAACGACACAGCACTGCACGACACAGGAACGATAATTCGGCTATGTCGTTGGTTCGGCTAGATCGTGACGATTTTTTTACTGTGCGATTTAGCGGACCTTCGAAATGTATTGAAAAACGTCAGGACTTTCACACGGCGAACAGCACGATAACGATAACGACACTTCTTGTCACCTCGCGTCGCACCTGTCGTTACGGTGCGGTTATCGTTCCTCGTGTGAAAACGAACGACGACATGACCGTTTGCCAATTATCGTCGGTCGTTTATCGTCGCGACAAAAATGTGTCGTTATCGTCTCGTGTGAAAACGCACATAGTGTTTTTTCTTGTTCCGAGAGGTATGTATGGACGTAAGGAGAAAGTGGTCTAAAATCATGAAGAGACATGGTATCTCCATCAACTTGTTTATATTATTGTGAAGATCACTTCAACGTAAGTATATCTTAAACATTTAAACAATTTCAACTTGAGTTTTGTTTTTATGCTCCATTTAACAACCTGTCAATATAACCTAGTTTGACGCCCGGTGGCCCAGACTTTCCTACTAAAACATTCACATTGTTATGTTTTAATCAATAATATTTATATTTTCAGATAGAAGAGGATACAGACAATTTTATTGAGTATAATATCATGACTAAAAGAAAAACAAAAAACTACATTATGATTAAAGTAAGCCTTCCTCATAAAGAGTGTCAAAAAGATACTCAGTTGCATCTATCACCAGAGCGAAAAGGTTTCCGAGAGAAAACATCTAGAAATAATTGAAGGCACTCTCCTCTCCTGGTAAACAGTGTTGGTGGCCTATAAATAACTGGCTACGACTATTTAGAAGCAGGTCACAGTACATCTTCGTCACACATATACACAGAAGATACTTGAAACATAAACATTGGTGAACCTAGTTGCAGCACTTCTTAATCTAATGTAATAAAATAATTATGTATGTTGATAAGGGTGTTCAAGTTAATAGTAAAGCAGGTGAAAAGAATACTACATGCATGTGTTCACCATAATCTTAATCCCTGTAATAGATGAATTTATAGTAGTCGCTTGCGGGTTAATCAATATGCAGGATGTGTTAATAAAGAAATAAGATTATTAAAATTTTGATTTTATTTCTGTTTGTCCTATTTAAATAACACAGGCGAGCTGTATGCTTGTTTGCCACCTTAGTGGTATAAAAAAATAAAGGAAATATTGCATTAAACCAAAATAAAGTACATTTTTCTATAAGATCTTCACAATGCTTCTTATATATGGTCTCCACTTCTATTGTATGTTTTTTTATTCTTCAAAAGCACTATGAGCTACAGAAAATAGTGCTATATTTTTATTTGAAAAATGCATCTGTAACTGAACCAAACTGAACTGTTATTGTTTCTAATGAACTGAATCACAGTTTTCTCCGATGAAGGGCATTTTATTTCAATACTAAAATCAGTAGTTTCAACATCAGGTGATGCACCCATAACGGGATGTAATGGGTTTAATAAAATTCCACATTTGTTTATTTTTATTTTATTCATTTTTTTCACAACCCACTTAACTCTCTAACAATCTCCCTCTTTTTATGGCATCTGTGGCTCAGTTTTGATACTCCCATGAAGGCTTTGTTTAAAGATCCATCAAATACTTTGCAGTGTGCAGCCTCATACGCTTTTGAAGTAGTGATCCTTGCGTAAAGAGCAGTTACATTGGTCTAAAGTTGAAAGGGCAGCTTCTTCACATGCTTTAGTGTGTATTCACATTGCACTGACAAGACATTTTCTTAGGTCTCATTACAGGTAGCTGTTACAGTGTAACACTTCTGGTGGGCATTATGTTCAGTTGTTATGCAAGCCTTTACAGAACATTATATCACCCTCCTGTTTAACTTTGACATATCCAACTGCTGAATCACCATATGATTCTCAGATCTATAAAAAAAAAACACTGAATGTTAATACAATGAAAACGCATCATTTATTAATGTTCTCAATATCCTTTGATTGATAGTTACTTGACTGAAATCTACAATAAAATGTAAACTTTCGATATATTCTAAGCTATGTTCTCTCATTGGTATTTTAGGTTATGCTAATGTTACATGTTACATTTTCTTGCGTACCTATTGTATAATTTTCCAAAAAATGTGTTCAATAATTTATTAACATTATATCTAATATGTAATTACCTTGCAGCTTGCACTCCTTTGATTTCAGATGTAAAATCCGAACATGACGCAAAAAACGTTGTCATCATGAAAACATACATTTTGGGGATATTATCTGATTGCGCCTTTACATAACCGCTATCAGTCATTTTCGTTCGAGGTTTTGTAACGAGACATGTAATATCACTTCTAAATATGCGAAGAACTCACAATAAAACTAACTCCTTGACCAACAATGCACTTCTTGTTGTTTTGTTTTGTTGACATTGACAATATTTGACATTAAAATATTGTAGTGTAGCCTGGGCTTGTCGAAAAAATATCGATACATCGATATTATTTGTTCAACGAGAACTTTTTGAGCGTTATTTAATTTTTGATATATTGATGTATCCATATAAAATTCCAATTATCAAAAAGGTATGCAAATAAAAAAAAAAAACGACCGAAAAATTACCTAATTTTTTATAGCTCATTCAAATAAAGTTTCATCGTAAAGATTGGCATCAGTTGTAAATCTCACAGTACCCAACCAATAACAGAAGTCGGCTTGCAGCATAGCACATAAATCAGAGTTTTTCTTCTCGCAGTGTCAGATAAATATTGGTTTGATTCTTAGTTTATAACCCGACTTCGGCAGAGCATACAGGAAGGGTTATTTTTTTAACAGTCTATATATGTTTGTATTTATTATTTACTTTAGTTTCCTCGTAACTTATGATTATGGTTTGTTAAAAGATATACACTAATTTAAAGCGCGAATATTGTTTTTTTTTACCGATATATATCGATACTTATTTGTATTTCTGACATCCCTATTGTAGACTTTGACGTCACAATTCTCTGACGTTGCGTTTCAACTACTTTGAATTTCCCGCTCGTTTTTTGGACATTTTAATAATTAATTTCATAATTATAAAGAAATAATATCAAAAAATATTGATACAGGAATAATTCTACAGCAATAAAGTTTATGAAAAAAAATATTTGAACCCTATTTGGATCACACGCATATACCCTATTGCCGCTATAATAACAAAAAATAATAATGAAATTATATTAAAAATTAAAGGGGGCGCCCACAGATTACAGAATAATTCAGATGGAGCGCGCGGAACACGAAAGTGAAGCCAAAAAAGCAAATACAAATTGAAAATCTGATACCTGGTATTCGTTTTCCAGTTTGTATTTGCATTGTTTAACCACAGTTTATTAATAAAGAAGTGTTTTGTGTTACATAAAGTTTGTTAAACAAAGCAAATACACATTCAAATGCGAATACCAGGTACGTGTTTTTCAATTTGTATTTGCTTTTTTGGCCTCACTCCCGTGTTCCGCGCGCTCCATCTGAATTATTCTGTAATCTGTGGGGGCGCCCATACAACAAACATAGCATAGTGAGTTAGTTACTATTGTACGAGGAATAATCCCTTTAGAGTAGTAACACCGAGCAATCCGATTCCAAAACTAGTCAGTGATTTGCCACTAATTTTGAACAGTAAAGACTAATCACTGCATCTTGTGTTCTTGTCTTGACCAATCAGAGCGCATGTGTCCTTGAATTAGCCAATCAGAGCGTGCATGTCCATTGTGGGAAATTGGCGAAATAGATTGCAAGCAAAATGAACGTCATTGCGCTTCTTTGGGTTAGTTGTTTGATGTACGGAACCCTCCGTTGCGAGTCCGACTCACACTTTCTTTAACCGGCCGGTTTTATTAGGGTTCCGTAGCCAAATGGCAAAAAACGGAACCCTTATAGATTCGTCATGTCTGTCTGTCCGTGTATGTCACAGCCATTTATTTCCGAAACTATAAGAACTATAATGTTGAAACTTGGTAAGTAGATGTATTCTGTGAACCGCATTAAGATTTTTACACAAAAATAGAAAAAAAACAATTAATTTTGGGGGTTCCCCATACTTAGAACTGAAACTCAAATTTTTTTTTTTCATCAAACCCATAAGTGTGGGGTGTCTATGGATAGGTCTTCAAAAATGATATTGAGGTTTCTAATATCATTTTTTTCTAAACTGAATAGTTTGCGCGAGAGACACTTCCAAAGTGGTAAAATGTGTGTCCCCCCCCCAGTAACTTCTAAAATAAGAGAATGATAAATCTATAAAAAATATATGATGTACATTACGGTGCAAACTTCCACTGAAAATTGGTTTGAACGAGATCTAGTAAGTAGTTTTTTTTTAATAGGTCATAAATTGAAATTAATATCAAATACTCAGGTCTATACTACCATTTACTTATATACCTACAGGTTTGTACGGAACCCTCGGTGCGCGAGTCTGACTCGCACTTGGCCGGTTTTTTTATTTTAATATTTTTAGTTTATACACCTAAGGTGGAAAATAAAAAAAGAAATTCGTCCACATAATGGTGGTGCTGTTACCGAAACCAATATACACTTGCACCACCACTACGAATATCTTTAAATTAATATTGAATACAGTTACCGGCTTATGTTGTAAAAAAAAACAAGATTCTAAATCAGGGCAATACCATATAACACTCAAACACAATCATTAAGACCTATGGCGTAATTCTCGATTCTAGAACTAGTAAAGGCAAAAAGCACACACATAGCGGTTTTTTTATTGATCACAAACATACATTTGCAGTTGCAGCAATACGTAAGGAACCTTAAGTGCTTGAGTCCTACTCGCACTTGTCCATTTTCTATATAAAATAAAACTTATCGCGTGAAAAAATATTCAAAGCATATCAATTCTTACAGAGTACGGAATTAGTCCGTACAAGTAACAAAATAAAGTTATATTTCAGTAATATTTTTAACAACATACAAAGTTTAGCGCGAAGTATAACTATGACAATCTCGATAAGTGATTTTTTAAAAAACATCGAGAAAAGTTTTGGTTTCAAAAATGAAATTTATTGGACGAGAGTTTTTGTAACTATATTTTATCACATTTTTGGTATATTCTGGTGCTATGCATACGCTTTTCCAGTTAAAATACAAACTGTTATCTTTGGTAAGTACCGTGACATTATTGTAATCTTAAAATTACAAAGAACTAGCTGTCCCCCGCGGTTTCCGCGGTAAAAAGTAGCTTATGCCTTTCTCCATACCATAGGCTATCTGTATGCCAAATTTCATGATGATCCGTTGAGAAGTTGAGGCGTGAAGGCGTAACAAACAAACAAACGCACTTTCGCATTAAGTGAGGATTAGGATTAATATGGACTACTTCCTGAGGGATATACCTTATGTTTTACCGGGATAAAGAGTATCCTATATGTTATTACAGGTATAATCTGCATACATTCAAAATTTCATCAGACTGGTTGTGCCTTCCATGCTTGAAGAGGTTACAAACAAACTTACTTTCGCATTTATTACATTAGAAAGAAAGTAATACTAGAAGACAACGTCTTGTTAGGGTAGGAGAGCCAGTTACCATCTATGTCTTCGTCCACATTACCTTATCTATTTGTGTTTTCACTAATAGATAAGGATATAATTACCATAGACATATAAAAGAATTTAGACGGAGTGTCACCTTATAAGAAGTGAACCAAAAAAATTCCTACGTGTGCGTGAGTAAAATCAGTACTGGCCCAAGCAGGCACAAATGGTACTGAGCCTTATTGTCACTGTCAACGTCTCAATACGGAATGACAACCGATCGGCTTCCTATGGTCTATATGTGTGTGTGAGACCATGTATTTACAAGAACGCCGGCATCCCATTGCTTGCGTCAGACCGTTCCGTCTTTAATGTTTTCTTGGTCTGATATAATTAATTGAATAATTATTTTTGCAGCTATTGTAATGTACGTAATTTCTGGATTCGGTATCATTGGTGGCGCTCACCGTTTGTGGACCCATAAGTCATATAAGGCTAGATTGCCTCTTAATTTTTTTCTCGTAATATGTTACTGTTGCGCTGGACAGGTATTTATAATTTTTATTTACATCATCATCATCATCATCAGCCTATAATGTCCCACTGCTGAGCACAGGCCCCCTTTCACCACGCGTGACCACTGCAGATCGGTGGAGGTAGGCTAGTGGTCAACCTACTGTTGGAGTTTTCAAGCCGCCTAGAAGGCCTCCAACTAGCTTAACGACTATATCAAAATTAAGTGATAACCGGGACCAACGGCTTTACGTGCCTTCCGAAGCAAAGGAAACGCTCGATTTGAAATGCCACTAGGCGATCACCCATCCAGGTACCGACCAGAATATACTTGACAAGCCTTTGCTTGTCAAGTTTATTCTAGTATATTATATGAAAGGCCTTTGCCTTTCATATAATATCCCATTGGAACTTGTTTCAATATGAGCCCTACTTTGAAATTTTAATCCATCATTTTGCAAAGTATTATTAATTTATTTTTTGATTTAAGTTTGGGCAAGCTATATTTAAAACTATGCCAAATTTAAAATCAATAGCATTAGTGTTTGCTAAAATATACCGCTGTGACAAACGGATAGACAGACAATCGGAATAGAACCATAAAGGTTTCTTTTTTACCTTTTTGTTTCCGAACCCTAAAAAATAAACATCTTCAGGTGCTGGGTATGAACAACTGTCCCATATTCATTATTATTACCTACAATGGTGTTCCAGAATTCCATATACCACTGGGTCAGAGACCATAGACTACACCATAAGTACACCGACACGGACGCTGACCCCACTAACCCGAAACGTGGTTTGATTTTTTCACACATCGGTTGGCTTTTGATGAAGAAGAATGATCAGGTTATAAAGAATGGAAAGAAGATTGACATGAGTGATATAGAAGGCGATCCGTTGTTGATGATGCAACATAAGTAAGTGAAATGAAGACAATATATCCAAATGGACAATAGGTATAGGTAAAAGGCGTAACTGAATCGTTTTGTGGAATACTGAGGTGGCTCCAGGATATGATGATGCATTCCACACTGATGGCGAGTGGTGTGATGGTAGAAAGATGATGATGATAAGGTCATAAAGGCTGTCGTTCATAGGTCAACAAACAACTTTCCCATAGAAACATTTTTTAAATTTACTTACAACATGAGCCCGTAATAGAAGAATAAGAATACACAATCAGCTTTAATTTAATTTAGTTATTTATACCTATTTGTTTCTTTGGGAAAGTTGTTATCTTTGAAAGTTGTTGTTTTGTTATAATGAGTACAATCATGTGTCTAAGTATCGTTTACTAATTACCAGTCACTCTATATAAGGGCTTATTTTACTACTGGCGATCACATGGGTCCGTCGCGTCGTGGCCCGTACTGAATAATTATTTCTATTGCGCCACGCGGGTCACTTCATTTAACATTCCACATGTTGAATTACGTTTTCGAATATTTTAAATTAGTTTTTATTTCTATGTTAATTTAAAATTACTTATTTTTAGATAGTCATTCAAAACTGTCTCTATTTTACAAACAAGATGATTAGAAAAATAATTTTAAGTTAGGTCTTTAACTTTCCAAATACTAACAAAAGTTAGGTTGACACCTTAGTGGCGTGTCACTCCAAACGTTTAATGTAGCGAAAATGTGACCGACCTCTCTGCAACAGTAAGTTGAAGTAAGGGTTGTTATGTCGGACATCCTTGTCTGACGTGGCCTGAATGAACATTTGCAGTCAGAATCAGAATCAGAATCATTTATTGTCATATAACTTTGTAGTAAAATATAGCCATACACTTGAAAGATTAGACTTGTCAAACAGGTTACAAATAATTTTTAGTAATAATCATTCATATCACTTATTTTCAATAATAATAAAAATAAAAAACAATAATCAAACAATCATATCTCATGCTAGGTACTTAAGTATAAAAATCAAAGTTAAAAATTGCTTCAGCTGAATAATAAATAGAGCAATAACAAATTCATTTCAATATTAATAAAAATAAAATCAATAAAAATAATTTTGAAAACAATAATCATTAATTTAAATAACAACATAGGTTATTCAATGTCAATGCAAACTTTAAAGTGACTGTAGTCATTTGTCAAATATTCCATAACAAACGCTTAACATTGTTCTCAAAAACACCTATATTCGAGATTTCTCTAATACGCTTCGGTAGTTTCATAAATAGTTTTTAACCCATTATTTTTGGCAGCTTTTTGGACAATGCTAGTCTACATGAGATAACTTGTAGGTCATCAGTGTTTCTTACACTTCTGGTCGTAGCATGTCCTCTTGTCATATTTTCAGTGAGGTGCTTTTTAACATACATCACTATTTCCAGTATATAGACAGATACTGACGTAAGAATTTATAGATTCATAAAGAGTTCTCGGCAAGAAGTCCCATATTTAGCATTAACGAGCGTTCTAACAGCTCTCTTCTGTCGGTCACCTTTGTCCGACGTGGCAGCTAACGTGTTATATACATACTGAATACACATAATAACACCTAGACTCAGGATATTACAGATATAGAATTGACATTAAATTTACAGGTACTTCCCATACTTAGGTGTAACGTTCTGCCACATAATCCCCTTCCTCATCAGTACAATGGTGCTGAACGAGGAGTGGAAATGTGCGGTGGCCTGGCAGAGCTTCATAAGATTCTTATTTATGCTCCATGCTGAATTTTCCGGGAACAGTCTTGCTCATGCATATGGATATAAACCTTATAACAAGTAGGTTATTTCGACTATTACCTCATCTTCTTCAGCTCTTGAACTTTCGGTGGAGGAATCCAAAGCATGGTGATAATGGTACTTTGTGGTGTGAGCCAGGATAGCAATCCTGGCTAACATCAATCTCTTCTATTTATCTGTAACCGAATCACACATCACAGTCATCAAAAATTATCATGTTCGATAAGACTATCCATTTAAAAAGGGTCGGCAACGCGAGTGATACCCCTGGTGTTGCAAGCGTCCATAGGCTACGGTAACTGCTTACCATCAGGCGGGCCGTATGCTTGTTTGCCACCTTAGTGGTATAAAAAAAAAAAAGGATGAAAATAGTTAAAGAAATGATGATGAAATACAGAATCTCAAGATTGTAAGTGATCTTGTAGTGAAAGGTGATAAGCAGATGACACCTAGAAGGAAACTAGTTCTCAAGTCCAGCTGCTGCAACTCACTGGTAAGTTGGACATAGATCTTAAAATAAGGGTGGTATAGGCAACCAAGCGAGCTCTACAAAGTACACCACCGTGCTATGTATAACCATAGTATGGTGGTAGGTCTTTACGATGTTTTCCTTTCAAACCCGCGACACTGATGATTTGCCATCATCGGCCATTATTGTCCCACTGCTGGCCTACGTTCACAAATTTGAATGAAAATTTTAGGTAATGGACAATTGGGCATCTGCCTATTTCCTTTCATCTTGCGTGGATGCGTAGAGTTTTTCGGATGCGTCGGGTATACCATACGCATGCCAACTGCAGATTGATGGAGGTAGGTTTATGGCCAACCGACTGTTGGAGTTTTCAAGCCACCTAGCTTAAAGACTATCACTATTAACTGATAACCGGGACCAACGGCTTTACCTGCCTTCTAAAGCTCGGATAAAGCTCGAGATTAAATACCAATACGCAGTCACCATCACCACACACGGCGATTGGAACGGCTGATCAAGCTACACCACGAGCGTATCAATGATATTGATTGCAACTTATTTTTCAGGAAAATCTCTTCAGTGCAGAATACCTTCGTCGCCTTATATACCTTAGGAGAAGGTAACCATAACTACCATCACGTATTCCCCTATGATTACAAATCTGCTGAATACTGGGATATCTTCAACTGGATAACATTCTTCATTAACTGTTTTGCCAAGTTAGGCTTGGCCTACGACCTGAAAGAAGCTTCCCCAGAAATGGTGAAGGCAGTAGTAGCAAGATTGAATAGCGAAAATTATAAATTGGAGAATAGCAGGTTTTTGGAGGGTTACTAACGTGCGAGTGGTACCGCCTGGTGTTCAAAGCTAAACCGCTTATCATCAGGCTAGCCTTATGCTTGGTTGCCATCGTAGTCGTATAAAAAAAACTGTTTTGTTTAATTGACGGGGCAGTTGGCGCTGTTGGTTAAGGGTCATCGCTCACTATGTCAGCACCGCTCCATCGCAGCGGCCCGGCACCGCCTCAACTCAATCCAACCACTAGCTGCCAGCGCGCCGCCTGCGAGGTGGCAGCTCACGGGCGGCGCGATGCAGGTGAAATTGGTGGCGAGGCTTTCGCAAGATACCGCTTGCTGGCGTCACGCAGCAAGGTAGCGGACCGCTCGCTGGAAGCGTGTGGTCAGCAGGACTAGTGGCTTGTAACGGCAAGCGCGCTTGCCGCGAGGCGTCAATTATTTTACCTAGTCATTGTAAAATTTACTTTAACGCATTTAAAGGCCTTACTTGCTTGGCAAGGTAAATGCCGAGGCATAGTCGTGCTGTTATAGTCATTTGTGACCCTTAGATGCCACCTATGGCGCCGCAGTTCGAAACAGTAGCTATATAAAGCTGTTTGGAATTTACTATGTAGTTGGAAATGAGATTGCATTTTTTTTTTAATATCAACCTCATTATCGATTTAACTTTACCTATTTTTTATTCGATGGGCAACCTGGCACGGTTCGTTAAGACTCAGGTTAAGATTCCACATATCGCGCCGCAGGTCGTAGGTTTCATTCCCACACAGGACATGCATTTGTGTACCTGATTTCACCATGTCCTGAATCTGGGTGTAATTTTGTATAAGGTATTTTCATTGCGTTGCGTCATACTCGCCTCTCGAAGAAACCCATAATTGTGAATATTGAGGTAAGACCTCGTCTGAATAAAATAAATTTTGTTAACTACCAGATAACATATAGACAGATACTTCATTAGCGATACAAGGCTTTCTGCTATTTCATTAAATTTTTTGCACTAACTGTACTCCTATAAAATAAAATAATTGGACTGTTTTACAAAAAACTTAAACCGACTTCAATGTACACTAAGAAGTAATCAAATCCTGATCTGATGACAATGGGACCAAACGGTGTACCCTTCTAATCAAAAAAATAATTTTCTAAATCGGTTAATAAATGATGGAGTTATGAGGTAACAAACATAAAAAAAAAAAAAAACATACAACCGAATTGAGAACCTCCTCCTTTTTTTGAAGTCGGTTAAAAAATAAAAAAATACTGTCCTGTATCTCATTAAACTATTCTTATTCTTATATGATTGAAACGTTATTTACACTATCTGTCTATTTGTCATATAAAAATATATATGTACTTAGAAGGTTTTTAAATTAAATTGTATTTTCATAACTTCCTAATTTTTAGTAAAATAAAGTTTTGCGAAATATTTGTGTTTTTAATTCCATGATACTTGCTTCTCTCTCACTTACATATTTTTTTTTTATTAAAAAAGGAATATAGGAAATGACTAAGCCACTCGCTAGGTGACCCGCTAGCCTCTAGGCGCTAAGCAAGCCGCCTGCCTGTGCGTAGGTAGCCTCAAGGTTAATTTAAAATAACAAAACTTAAGTTAAAGTACATAATAATTAGGGCGGTATAAAAGTACCTAAATCTAATTTTATTATTAAAAAAAACCAATACCAATTATACCGTAAAACTGTCAAAGAAAAATATCTGTTATTAAAACTAATATTACAGTAATAATTGCGGTCTCTTAAAGATATTTTTTTTTCTTGTCTATGACAAAACAATATTTGCTTTCTGAAGCGTTTTGTAATTATGTAATAATCACAATTTTATATAAAAGCAATTCAACTGTAGTTAAAACCTTGAATGTATATAAATAAAGATGAAATTCCGTGGATAAGTAATTTCTCATCAGCAAAATCAATTTTGCTTTACTATTTGGAACAAAATCATGGTTTTCATTCAATAACAATAATGTATTCTAAACGCACTCCTATTCCTACAACATAAGAATCAAAATAGTATTTATGAAAATAAAGTTAAGTTTGTTGTCACAATTTCTGCGGTTTGTGACAAAGACATTTTTTTTGGGGCAAACTCGTGCGGTGGCCGGCGTCTGCGCACTGACTTGCAAATATTATTGTTTGCTCATCTATTTGTCATATTAGTTGTGCGGTTTCTTTTGTATTTTTTTCGCAAACACTTTTTGTTTTGGATCATGATCCCACTCAAAATTATGGCGGCTTGTTAACATATTTCTTTGAAAATTTAAGCAACTTTTTGTTTAAGTGATATCTATACGTCTAAGTTAGACAAAATGTTATACTGAATATGTATTTTAATTAATTAATAAATAATCTATATCCTGGGACATACCTCACACACGGTCATCTGATCCCAAACTAAGTAGAGCTTGTACTATGGAAACCAGATAACTGATATAATACATATACTACTTTTTGTTTGTAAATACATACTTAATATACATAATTATACCCAGACTCAGGACATACAGACATTTTTTTTTTAATATTATATAGGTTTGCGCTTGACCGCAATCCCGCCTGATGGTAAGCGAAGATGTAGTCTAGGGTGGACCGCGCGTACCCATAAGATGCCTGTTCACTCTGGCCTTGAATAAACCCATGTTATAAGTGTCTGGAAACACGTTGTCCGGGAGAGCATTCCACAACTTGGCCGTGCGTATAAGGTAAGAGGAAACGAAACGCTTGGTACGGCAAGATGGAATGTCGACGACGAAGCGATGGAGACCCCCCCGACGCCTAGTGGTCCGATAGAAGAACGGGGATGGAGGGACAAGATTATGGAGTTCTTTATCGCATTCTCCGTGGAACAATCTGTAAAATACCGTCAAACTTGCAACCTGACGCCGATGATCCAGGTTTTGCAGTTTCTTGCTCGTTAGGTCGCTATCGTCAATTATCCTTCGAGCGCGCCTATATAACGAGTCCAAAGTTGCCAGTTGATATTTGGCTGAGCCATCCCACAGATGAGAACAGTACTCCATGCAAGGTCGTACTTGAGCTTTGTATAAATGTTCATGCACACAAATGCATGTCCTGTACTCCTGTGCAATCGAACCCACGACCTGAGGCGCGTTAGGTGGGCAGTTGGCCCGTCAAATTTGTATTGTAAAGCAAAATAAACTCGTCCAACTACTGCACTTTTTCCCGGATATATATTTTGTTCTTTACACTACCACGTCATGATTAGTACAATAATCTCCTATGTTTAATCTAAGAAAATAAACATTATCCAAAATCGTAAGTTTAACCACAGAATTTAGTAAAAAACGGTTTTCTCGGCCTAAGTCAATCAGTCAATTTACATTATATTTTTAATTGTGTTGGTGTATGCTTTGTTGGTTGCCCTTAAAATAAATTATTAAGTCCTCCTAAAAACTAGCCTATGTCCTTCATACTATAGGCTATGTGCGTAGCGATAAGTTCAGAGGTTTTTATTCTTATGGTGCGTCCATGCTTGGCGAACCGAGCACGAGCCGAGCCACGAACGAGCACACTACCAGCACGATTCGCGTAGCGTGGATGGGCTTGCGAAAAAAGCTAAAAAAAGACGTTAATGTATGGGCGCTCCCTTTAATTTTATTTCATTTTTATTATTTGTTGTTATAGCGGCAATAGAAATACACGTTCTTTGAAAATCTCAGCTATTTACCTATTACCGTTGATGAGATACAGCCCACTGACAGACAGACGAATGGACGGACGGACAGCGGACCCGTTTGGCACCCTTCGGGTACAGAACCCTAAAAAATATAACGTAACATACAATATATTGCCAAGTTCACCGTTCAAGGATTCCCTTTATTCCCGGGACCATGGTCCATATTTACGAGACGCATAAAAAAAAACTCTTTTAATATATAAAACACAGGGTTTTTTGAGTGAAAAGGATCTTTTATACCGCATCGCGTGATGTTTTATCCTTCGGAGGTAATAAGTGGTCTTTATTCATTGATATTTTTACTTTTACCTGTAGCAAGGGCATGTATTATCTACATTTAAGTTTAGTGTATTGAATATGAGGTCCTTACAAAAATCTCATACGAATATATTTGCAATTGTTATAAACTGGGGGATATTTATACATGTCATTTCTGTCATATTACGGAGATTGATTTCGATCTGACCACCACAAATAAATAATAATAAATATTCTGGGACATTCCTCACACACGGTCATCTGATCCCAAACTAAGCAGAGCTTGTACTATCGAAACCAGATAACTGATATAATACATATACTACTTTTTGTTTGTAAATACATACTTAATATACATAATTACACCCAGACTCAGGACATACAGACATGTTCATGCACACATAAATGCATGTCCTGTGTGGGAATCGAACCCACGACCTGCGGCGCTTTAGGTTAAGACTCCACGTCTTAACCAACTGCGCCAACGGGCCCGTCGAAATATTCATCATCATCATCAAAATCAAAAAGTCATTTATTCAGTTTAGGCCCTGGTAAGGCACTAATGAACATCAGCCTATAATGTCCCACCGCTGAGCACAGGACGGTGGTAGCTTAGCTTTTTTATTTCTCGTATTTAATATTTGTGTGAAGTGCTCGTGGTGTAGCATGATAAGCCGTTCTAAATCGATCGGCAAAGTTAAGCTACGTCTGTCGTGGTCGGTACCTGGATGGGTGACCGCCTAGTGGTATTTCAAATCGAGCGTGAGCGTTTATAGGCTGATGATGATGATGAAATAAAAAAGCCTGGAAATGTCTACAGAGAACTAACTTCCACTGAAGTTATACTTGATAAGGAATAGGTTTATTTCAAAAGGTTATATTTTTTTTTTTTAAAGTAAAGTAAATAGGTTATCTCGAACTTTAAACACGAAAATCAGCAAAATCATTCATATAAATTGATGGTATAATCTGATCGTAATTTGAATTAAAGATATCAGCAACTGTTCCAACCTTGCTAGTCAGTTATCCATTTTTCAGCAGCCAGAGTTTCCGTTTCGTTACCATTTTTTATTAGAAATCCAAACGATAACGTAACGTGAAATGTCGTGTTTGTTGTCGAAGAGGTGTGAATGATGCCTGGAGGGCAAAATCAACACTTTTGCTGTTTAAATAAATATTTAATAGCGGTCAATCGAAGTGTATTTTAATATCATTATAATAATTGATGATCAAACAATTTGATTTGACTGGGATTACCAAGGATTGTATAAAGCGTGTTTAAAAAAAAAACAAAAAACCGGCCAAGTGCGAGTCAGACTCGCGCACCGAGGGTTCCGTACAAACCTGTAGGTATATAAGTAAATGGTAGTATAGACCTGAGTATTTGATATTAATTTCAATTTATGACCTATTAAAAAAAAACTACTTACTAGATCTCGTTCAAACCAATTTTCAGTGGAAGTTTGCACCGTAATGTACATCATATATTTTTTATAGATTTATCATTCTCTTATTTTAGAAGTTACAGGGGGGGGGACACACATTTTACCACTTTGGAAGTGTCTCTCGCGCAAACTATTCAGTTTAGAAAAAAATGATATTAGAAACCTCAATATCATTTTTGAAGACCTATCCATAGACACCCCACACTTATGGGTTTGATGAAAAAAAAATATTTGAGTTTCAGTTCTAAGTATGGGGAACCCCCAAAATTTATTGTTTTTTTTCTATTTTTGTGTAAAAATCTTAATGCGGTTCACAGAATACATCTACTTACCAAGTTTCAACATTATAGTTCTTATAGTTTCGGAAATAAATGGCTGTGACATACACGGACAGACAGACAGACAGACAGACAGACAGACAGACAGACAGACAGACAGACAGACAGACATGACGAATCTATAAGGGTTCCGTTTTTTGCCATTTGGCTACGGAACCCTAAAAATGGAATAAGAAAACCTCAACACACATAATGCAGTGTTAAAAAAAAAATTGAGAAAATATTAAAATCGACAATTTTATTTAAAAAAAATGGCTATGATAATTCATAACTATTCGTAAGACAAACGTGAGTTAGTCCTTATAAATTTCCGGTAAAATAAACTTAAGGATTACTAAAATTATAATAGGGAGTTTTATAAATATTTGTTCAACAACCTGTATATTAACATACTGCTATCTAATTTTGTTAGAAATAAAGCCGGGGCGTAATATGACTAATAGATATTTCATATTTAATTTTAATGTTAGGTTTGCCCGTCAATAGTGGAAAGAGGGATGGGAGGTCTTCACTCAGCAATTCTACTGCTAGTCGTGCTAGTGAGTCATAGGGGAATGAGTTAAAAATCGCAATTTTGGATTTCCAATCGGTATAAACATTCAATTATTATAAACTAGCTGTCCCCCGCGGTTTCACCCGCGTTCCCGGGATAATATAGCTTATGTTCTTCTCCATACCATAGGCTATCTGCACGCCAAATTTCATGACGATCCGTTGAGTAGTTGCGGCGTGAAGGCGTAACAAACAAACAAACTCAATTTCGCATTTATAATATTTAAAACCGCGGGGGACAGGTAGTATTATTTATTATAAATGCGTGTTTTACGACCCGCAAGCATGTTGTTTGTTTGTGACGCCTTCACGCTTCAACTGCTAAACCGATCAAAATGAAATTTGACTCGCAGAAAGCCTATAGTATGGAAGAAATAGGCTACTTTTTAACCCAAATTTAAATGGAGAATAATGATATAAGATAATAATGCGCGGAGTTTTGTTGTTATTTTTAATCGACTTCAAAGGTAATAAATTAAATTATTTTTAGGGACTTGTAAGGTTGAGGTACTTCCCCAGTCGAAGCCGTACCTCTCTTAACAAATGTTAAGAGAGGTACGTACTTCTCTCTTTTGTCATCAACCTTATAAATAAACGAATGGATACCTCTTTTCATCAATATATAATTTATATGTTATAGAACCCATCTGGTGTAAGTTCCGTAGTTTTATACCAACATATTTCTAACTTTCCTCTCTATGTAATTACTTACAAATGTGTTTCATTTTATTTACTGAAAAGAAGTTGGCTTAGCCTGTATTTACACCGTTGGTAAACTTGGTAATTACCACAAAATGAATTAAAACACTTTCTCCAATGGCCGCCATTATTACAATTATCCTTTTCTGGTGTTGCCATTCCTCGATATTCAAATACACAATATCAAAATAAACCGTTTTACACTTTCTAAATAAATAATGCTGACAATTAATTATAATTAATCAATACCTATTCAATGGTATGAAATTGAATAATATTCAAATAATATATGTTAATGCTAACAATTTCTATCAATAAACTTTATGGAAGACTAACTTTCCACTAACAACTAGAGTGCGCATAAAGCCAGAAAGATAGCGAATGGCAGAGGAAACAAACTTATGTCTAATACTCGCGTGGCATGAGACGGAGATAGCGTGTTTCGAGGAACAAAATTTAACTAAGCGCTTCTAATCTAAAATTCAAAATTCAAAATCATTTATTCAAATAGACCTTCGCAGGCACTTATGAAAAGTCTGACTCTAATACTCTAATACCGGTTCGGAAGGTTGCATTTGCTGAGAAGAGCCGGCAATAAACTCAGCAATTACTCTTTTCAAAACAGGCTTAGATTCATTACATAATATTTACATTCTAATCGCACTGAAAACAATTGCGTGCCCCGTCGCGGCGGCAAAATTACAAAGTAGACTGAATAAATATTTAATAAGTAAATCAATAGCAAACTTAAGCAATAATAATAATCAGCCCTAGGTCATACGTTAGTGATATTATTTATCAAATTTTTGTCTTAATTAGGTACTTCTTCTCTGTCGTTTCGCTCTTGGTAGAGCGGTCGTGGTCACGTTGAGGCGTCCACATCGGTGATAGAGGCGGACACGGCTCTCCGCACGATCTCCCGCCATCTTTCTCTGTTAGCAGACTGTCTGGTGCAGTCAGACACGCGGTTTCCCACTGCAGATTTTATTTGGTCAGACCAGCGCATAGGTGACCTGCCGCGCGATCTGGTTCCCTCCACTTTTCCCTGTATGACCAGCCGTTCAATGGAGTCATTATCCCGCCTACAAACATGCCTAAAGTACTGCAGTATGCGCGACTGTACTACGGCCGATAAACGCTGCGTGATGCCTAGCTCCTGGAGTATGGACACGTTGGTCCGAAACTCCGTCCACGATATCCCGAGCATCTTCCTCCAGCACCACATCTCTAGAGCATCTATCTTCCCCTTTTCCAACTCGCGCACCGTCCACGTCTCTGCCCCGTAAAGAAAAATGGGGAATACAAGTGTTCGCACGAGCCTGACTTTGCCTTTGAATTAGGTACACCATGAACGAATAAAAACGAAAATTAATTAATATTAGAGGTAATTTTTGTATTTTTATTCTATTGAGGAATTTTTATTCCTTTATGTTTTTTACACCTTGCGTATATAATGAAAATACCCATATGCGGTACCTACCTACAAAATTTGAAAATGTTTATACCACTAGTTTACGATGTCGCTAGTAGTTGCGTTGTGGTTGCGACGTAGCTGCAGTGTGGTCGGAATTCGGAATCATACACGCGGCCGATAGTGACGGCAAAATGTGGTCCGTGTGAATTCAACTATAATTTTTCATACAAATTAGCGCCCACCCACGTGTTGTGGTTATGATGTGGTTGTGGTTGTGGTGTGGTACAAACGTACCACAACCATAATCCTTATTTCAATAAAAATGACGTAATATTATTTACTTGGGTAAATTTAAATTCTAAGATAATGTTGTTTTGCTTTATACGCACTCTTAAGTTCCAGCTGTAAGCTGATAGCTAAAGCCTACGTCGTCCAACACATATTCAAGTTTCTAGACTCTCATTCAATTTATCCTTTCATATTACATTTGTAGTTTTTTTTTTTTTATACCATTTAGGTGGCAAACAAGCATACGGCCCGCCTGATGCTAAGCGGTTACCGTAGCCTATGGACGCTTGCAACACCAGGGGTATCACGCGCGCGTTGCCGACCCTGCAGAAATCTCTTCACACCCCTTTTGAAGAACCCCATGCTGTACTCCATTGGGAAAACCACGGCGGAAAGCTCATTCCACAGTCTGAGCTTTCGCGGAAGGAAGCTCCTTTGAGCCCGCACAGTACGAAACAATTCAGGTTTCAATATGTGAGGATGGACTCCCCGTCGATGGCGAGAGTTGCGATGGTAGAAAGTAGCCGTGGGCATCATCTTAAACAATTCTTAAGGTACTTCAATGTATTCCGAATGTTCATGAGAACTTGAAAAGGTGCTCACGATTTATTTTCTTTCAAAAAGTACATTGAAAACATGGCAAAACATATGGTCAATTTTGTCTTTATAGGTCACACGTTTAAACACTTATGTGGGTACTTGCTCCCATTTTACAGTTTTGTTACTTAAAAACGCATAATGAAAAGCCTTTTGTAAAGTTTCATACAAAACATTCTACAGCTTTGTTACAAAAATGTTGCTACGTTTGGACAGACAAAGAACAAAGGGTCATTTTATATGAAACGCGTCCCCAGAATGTAGCACTATAAGCTATGGTGGAGAGTGTTGGCCACATCGAGGGCATCATTTCAGATGTGGGTGAAACGGCGAAATTTTACAACAAACATCGAAAAATGTTGGTACGTTTTGTAAAAGCATTTTGTACTTACACTAGCAGACCCCCGCGGTTTCACCCGCGTACGGTTTGAATTTTCTCCTTCGAAAACCAATGCACGCCACTGATTATTAGACACAACAAACAAAACAAAAACAATTATTTTTACAATTAAAACTAAAAACCTATATTATACCTCCACAAAAAAATCGAACTCAAAGAATCTTATTTAATTATTATAACAACAAATGAGAGTACTTCCCCAGTTGAGCTGCTCTTTCAGCGAATAAACGCTATGCTCTACCTCTCTAAATGTCCAACTAGTAAATTCCAAATAGCTATGGCTATCATTACAGCTACTGTTTCTATCCCCACTTTTGTAGCAAGTGGACACAACAATTTATCTAACTGCTACAATTTGAGCAATTTGCCAGGAATGTCATTGTGCTCTAGGTCGGAGAAATTGCTTAACAGTATCGTATATGAAGCGTAGAAAGATTGTCAGGTTACTTTGATTCCACATTGCACAACTAGTTTTTCGTCGGGAATCACTGTAAGCGGCTGAATTTCGAGAACAGATAGGTTTGAGCTATTCCCATAGTTTAATGAGTTGAATATGGTACGTTTTAATTGGGTAGCAAAGAAGCATTCAGATTATTTCACACAGAAGTTCATTCCACTCGAACAAACATTTTGGAAACGTAGTTTGATTTTCGCAATTACAGAGTTTCTCACTTAAATAAATTTTCAACGTGTCTGACCGATTATGGTTTTTGTATATCTACCTTGAATTCTATCAATCTATTTTTGCTCTTTATGTTTTCACTAGCTGTTCCCTGCGGGTTTACCCGCGTTCCCGGGATAAACAGTAGCCTATAATATTTGGGGATAATATAGCTTCCTATTGGTGAAAGATTTTTTTTAATCCGACTTTTTTACGGTCTTTATTCCCTTAAAAAAAACAATTTATATAAAAACCAATACCTCCCAAGCAGACCCACGTCTCAATAAACCACAGGCGTCAAATCTAACGACTACCACCCTGTAATTTTGCTAAACTCTCCGTTAGTATCAACCCTGATGCCTGTATTTATCCTTAATGACTGGAAGCCAATATTGCCCGCTACTTCCGCTTGGATATTGACTTTGATTTCCTGTCTACTTTGTCACCACGTCTTGTGTGGTTTGGGTTTTTACTGGAAAAAATCGCAGGAATCAAATACTGACACTGTATGGATCTCAATGCAAAGTTGAGTAGACGCGTCATTGTCCAAATTTATTATTGCCCCGAGTAAGATTTTTTCACTCTCAGTTGCTGTATAATTATTAGCAACTCTATTACTAATAATAAAGAGCTAATGTTTGTTATTAGATTTGATGTAGGAAGTAATCATCAGAGTATCTTTTTTTTTTTTATACCATGTGGCAAAAAGCGTACGGCCCGCCTGATGGTAAGCAGTTACCAGGGGTATCACTCGCGCGTTGCCGATCCTGAAGAAATGTCTTCACACCCTTTTTGAAAAACCCCATGCTGTACTCCATTGGGAAAACCACGGCGGGGAGCTCATTCCACAGTCCGAGTGTCCGCGGAAGAAAACTCCTTTTAGCCCGCACAGTTCGAAACAAATCTGGTTTCAAAGTGTGAGGATGGATTCCCCGTCGATGGCGAGAGTTGCGATGGTAGAAGGTAGCCGTGGGCATCAAGTTGAACAATTCCTTAGAATACTCTCCGTTGTACAAGCGGTAGAACACACATAAGGAGGCAAAGTCTCTTCTCAGTAAAAGTTTCTCAGTTCTTCTTAGCTACTGATTTGATTCTGGAAATACCTAAACTAATAACACAAGCAAATCTTTGCTTAAAAGGAGTTTCCAAAAATATATTGTAACCTGAGATAAGTTATTGGAAATAAATTTATTTATTTATTATTTATTTATTTATTTAATAAGAAGCTACATTTTCCCCGAGTGAAACTACAGAGACAGCTCGTCGTCTATAAACACAGGCAGGCATTTTTTCCGCAAAAATTTGCAAGAGTTACGCTTGTAAGAGATTTTACAACCGCGACAGTCTAACTAAGTGAATGCCGGGCAATTGCACTGCATCTACTCACATAATATTATATTATTTGTTGAAAATTTTTGCATACACGGGTATGTCCAAATCCCGCCTGATTCCGAACTCCAAACTCTTTAATAAATTAACTGAATTAATATTCGTGTAACAAAACGGATTGACTGCCGATTTACCTTGTTTGTTAATATATTAAGAAATTATGTTAATCGCAACATGATAAACGATTTTTATATGGCCACACACTGAGTTTGATCCTTGATTATATTGTATTGTTTTCTGGCAACATTGAAATTAAGTTGTTTGAATAAATTGTTTCATTGTTCTCTCAAGAATTAATTATGCTGTTATGTTTTTGCGATGTTTCTAATTAATCTAATCACATGATAGTATGATTTATAATATGAAGCTCTCTTGTAAAGAAATGCCCAATAATAATGAATCTTAGAACATTCTTCACACATGGCCTACTTATCTCAGTATACGCTTGTATGTACGATGAAAATCTGATTACTGATATACTACCTACTACTTATTTCATATCTTCTTTTTATCCTAACAAACACGTACAGTTGAATTTTTTTGTATGCGTTTGGGTGACGCCCTGGATCGTTTAGATAGGGTAGGATAGGGTAGGGTTGGGTAGGGTAGGGTAGGGTAGGGTAGGGTAGGGTAGGGTAGAGTAGGGTAAAAACATGTCAGTAGAGATAAGGTGTATCCTGCAATATCTAGCGCTAAGACAAGCATTGTCAATAATCATCCTTCACCTATTAATTGTTAGTCATCCTTCCTGAAACGCTATGTAATGGTGCGTCCATGCTACGCGAATCGAGCACGAGCAGAGCCACGAACGAACCTACAACGAGCACGAAGCGAATCCCTTTGTTCGTGAAAAAACTGAAAATCGCGCTCGTTCGAGGCTCGGAAGCCCTCCACGCTACGCGAATCTTACTCGCAGTGTGCTCGTTCGTGGCTCGGCTCGTGCTCGGTTCGCCAAGCATGGACGCACCATAATATCCTGCAACACATGCTGAGCGGGGGGCCTTTTAGACCCATCTATTATTGTTAGCGACGCGATCTAAATGTCGTCATATATTTTCATTGTTTGAATTTCTTAAAATTAAATGAATTGTATTTTGCCATATTTAAGTATTAATTGTCATTGTATAGAATTGTCTTAAGGTAAATAATGTGTAGGAAATAAAGATTTTGAGATTGTTGTGTAAAATTATTTAGAAAAATAAGACACTGAAACGCGGCATTACCGAGACGTGAGCCGTTTCAGTATTTTGTATTATTACTCCTAAAGTAATAAGAATATCGAGGTAATTATTATTGTATAAAGTATATAATGTCAATACCTAGTCGATAAACAAGTTCTCATTGTAATAGGACAACCATTTCCAAGAAAAACCCAGTAAATAGGCAAACTACGCATTAGAAGAGCTTAGAGTACCGATAGACAGAGATAGCTAGAAAACAAACCGCTAGAAAAGGTCAAGGGTAATTCGGATCACACTATCGACTCTCATTGGTCAATAATAATTAAAACTAGCGATTTGATTGGTCAGGGTACATTGCCAAAAGGTATAAATATAGACGCGGTTTTCTTGGAATGGTATTCCTACGGCAGCAACCTCCGAGAGAACAACCAAGAAGGAAAAAGAAAAGGAATAAAAGGAATAATTGTGAAATAAGGAATAAAGGAATAATTGTGAAAGTAAACTGGTGTTTTCATTGAGAGGATTGAAGATCTGCTGCAGCGAATCAACGGGCAGGCAAGAGCCCCAACGAGTACCAGCAACAGTACTGGGCAACCAAGCGCCCCGCCGACCGGGTACTTCACGTACCCCGCCGAGAGTGCTCGTCTTTCCCCCCCCCCCCGCGCCCTTCGCGCCCCCCCCCCGGCGCCCCGCGCCCTTAGCGGTCCCCCCCCCCCGCGCCCTTCGCGCCCCCCCCCCCGGCGCCCCGCGCCCTTAGCGGTCCCCCGTGTTCCCCCGCGCCCGCGTCGCGCGCCAATCGCGCCCCCCCCCCCCCGCGCCCTCATCGGTCCCCCGTGTCCCCCCGCGCACCGCGCTGCGCGCCAATCGTGTTTCACCGCGCCCCGCGTCGCGCGCCCCTCGCGCCCCCCCCCCCCCCGCGCCCTTTCGCCCTCCGTGTAGCCACGAGTCTCGTGCTCACGTTGGTACCATCGGCGTCGTTCCCCCGCGCCCCGCAACCCGCGCCCTTAGCGCCCCTCCCCACGCCCCGTGTTTTACGGCGCCCGCGCCCCCCCCGTATACCCCCGCTCTTGTTCAGCACCACCCGTGTGCTCGCCCCCCCCCCTCCTTTTTCGTGTCACTGATCCGTCTTTGACTCTTCGGATTTCGCTCGGATCTGGTCGCGTCTTTAGTGACTTCGTCCAGCCGGCATTTTATGGTTTCAACTTGTAATATACAGTCCACTCAAGTCTCGAGCAGGTCGGATCAAGTGTGTTCGTCACATTTTTTGGTCCTTCGAGCCGGATCTGGAGTTGAAGATGTCACGCGTGCCGAGAACCAGATCTACAAGGTCACAAGCGACTGAAGAGACACCGTTGTCATCAGATTGGAGTATGGACACACCTGTTGAATCGTCCAGTTCGGCGGAGAGCCAAGCTACTCTAACGAAGAATAGCCCCCCGCGCCCCGACGGTCTAGAAGGTAGCCCTGCGCATCCCGAAGGCGATCATACCGCCGATGCAGCAGCCGCCGCCGCCGCTCGCACCACAAGAAGTGAAGCCGCGCGCACCGGGGACTCTACGCATGAAGCAACTGGAAGTCGGCGCACCACGGACGCAGAAGTGTTTAAAGCGCCCGCAATACCGAGTCAGGCATTGCGCCGATTCAAGATCAACGAATCATCGAGGGGAATGGATACTCGCTCGGTTCGGTCATCGAAGCGTCGAGCCGAAACCGAAGCTCGTATAGTAGTCGCCAAAAGAGAATTAGATATCGCCGAAGCCAGGTCGAAGTTGGCCTTGGTCGAATTGGAAATGATGCAGTTGGAGTCTGATGAGGAAGATGAAGCAGTCGATGAAGCTGACCGCTCGCACCACGTTGAACAGTGGCTCAACCAGTCCAACCAGCAATCAGTTAAAGCACCAGCTCAAGAAAAGAAGAGTGACTTTCAAGAGCTGGCCATGGCGATCTCCAAGCTCACTGAGAAGAGCTCAACGTCCGGAATGCCGAAGCATATGATCGAGCTTCCGAACTTCAACGGTTCCAGTGAGGAATGGCTTGCCTTCAAGAGAACCTTTGAAGACACAGCACCGACGTTCACTCACGCGCAGAACCTGGCTCGTTTAAGGCGTTCACTGCAAGGAAGGGCGAGAGAGGCAGTGAAGAGCCTACTGTTCACAGCAGAGGAGCCAACCGACGTTCTGAAAGGACTAGAAGCGCGCTTTGGAAGACCCGGAGCATTGGCACTTTCAGAACTCGAGAAGCTGAAGAACATCTCGAGAGTGAACGAGAACCCGAATGAAGTCTGCATCTTCGCAAGCAAAGTGAAGAATGCAGTTGCAACCATCAAGGCACTTGGTAAACCACAGTACCTGAGTTCACCAGAAACCATGAAGGTCATCATTGAAAAGATGCCACCGCAGATGAAATACAGATGGTACGCCTATCATCGGAGTCGTCGTGATGAAGAAGAAATGGAACTGATTCTTATCGACGACTTCTTGGAAATAGAAGCTGACATGTGTGGGGACTTCGCTTCACCTGAAGTGTTACCAGAAGCGAAGAAAACCCGTCAGCAGTTTGCCCCGGCCGAAGCGCCTCGGGGGCAACGATGGAGCGAACCAAGAAGAGCCATTCATACTGCACAAGAAGGTGAAACATATCAAGAGAATAAGAAAATATGTCCTGAATGCCAAGAAGAACATTGGATTTATGAGTGTCCAAAATTCAAGAAGGCTAGCATCGATGCCAAGTGGGAAATGGCCAAGCAGGCGAAGATTTGTTTCAAATGTCTACGATTCCGACATTCAAGATTGAACTGCAAGGCCCCAACCTGCAAGAAGTGCAATAGATGGCATCATGTTATCCTGCATTCTGAAAGACCGCTTCCGTCAGCTGAAGCCAAACCCCAATGCAACGCTGTCCATGAAGATCATGAAGAGGATCCCAAAAGCAAGATATCCTCCGTGCACACCACTGCAACCGAAGGCCAAGCCTATCTGAAGATGCTGCCAGTGGATCTGTACGGACCGAAGGGTTCTAAGCGCGTACTTGCTTTACTGGACGAGGGCTCGACTGTGACGTTGCTGGACTCTGCCATCGCCGATGAGATCGGAGCAAAGAGCAAAGAAGAGGCAATCACAATCGAGACAGTTGGGGGTCAATGCATAAGGAAAAGCAATTCTCAGCGACTTCAACTGAAGATAAGGGGAGTCCATCGAAGAGAAAAGCGACCAATCGAAGTCAGGACAATTGACAATCTGAAGCTGTCAAAACAAGGAGTCAACAAGGAACTTGTCAGCGGATGTAAGCACCTAATAAGAATCGAAGATCAACTTGTCTATGAAAAAGAAGAGCCACAGCTGTTGATCGGGCAAGACAACTGGGGGTTGATAATTTCGAGAAGACTGAAGAAAGGTGGATCATCGGATCCAGTAGCCTCCCTCACAAGTCTTGGTTGGGTACTTCACGGGTGCAATGCAAAGACTCCAGCTCAGATCGTCAACCACAGTAGACTTGCAGAAGTCAAAGAGCTGACAAGACCTCCGGACTTGAAATACGTCCCTACAAAAGAGAAAACACTTGGGCTCAGATGGCTGATAAATGAAGATTCACTGGCATTCAACGTAGGACCACGCAACACATCAGAAGATCTGATCAGCGGCAAGAAGGTTCCTACGAAGAGAGAAGTAACCAGTGCAGTGATGTCAACATTTGACCCAACGGGATTCGCCACACCAATCTTCATTCAAGGAAAGAAGCTTGTCCAGGACATCTGGCGAACGAAGATTGGTTGGGATGAAGAAATCCTAGAAGAGCTTACGAAACCTCAAGACTGGAGATGGGTCCCCACCAAGGAAAATCCTGCCGACGACGCCACGCGGGGAGTGCCTAGGGAATTCAACCATAATTCGAGATGGTTCAACGGTCCCGACTTCCTGCAACAAAGTGAAGAAGATTGGCCAACCAGAAGGTTCGATTTGGAAGAACCAGACACCGGTGAAGAAAGAAACACCCAGAAAATCGCCACAGCAAGGGCTACTGAAGAAAGACCGCCAACCCCGGAGAACTTCTCCACCTGGCCTCGTCTTCTCAGATCTAAGGCACGTGTCTTCCAATTCGTCGATTTCCTGAAGATAAGAGTCGAGGCCAAGAAGCAAATCAGTGTCGCGCGCAAGAAAGAAGAGGATTGGCGGCCACAGAAGCGTCTTCAGAAGAAGCGGCCAGGGACAACCCAGTCACATAGAGAAGAGGTCAAGAATAATTTCATTCAACTAGAAGATGTCCACTTGAAGAAAGCTGAAGAAGCCTTAATAAAAAAGTGTCAAGAAGAAAGCTTCTTCAAAGAAATTGACTGCCTGAAGAATGAAAAATCGATGAAGAAATCAAGCCGATTGAAGAAGATCGACGTGTACTTGAGCAACCAGGGTGTCGTCAAGCTGAGAAGTCGCAAGAAGAGAAGAAAAATTGATACAGTGACAAGAAAGACGAATCCTGCGGTGTTAGATGGAAGACACAAGATCACCAGGCTTCTCATCGAACACTACCACAAGAAGTTTCTCCATGCGAACACAGCTACGGTGATGAAGAAGATCCGGCAGAAATATTGGATCCTGGGTCTACGAGCGACAATCAAGAAGATCATCCACGAATGTCAATGGTGCAGAGTCAAGAAGAGCATACCCCAGACCCCACCTACAGGAGATCTTCCAGTCGAGCGCCTTCATCATCACCAGCATCCGTTTCACTTGCGCAGCTGTGGACTACTTCGGTCCGCTGCAAGTCACCATCGGGAGAAGAGTCAAGAAGCGCTGGGGAGCCCTGTTCACATGTCTCACAACAAGGGCTGTCCACTTGGAACTGGCGTACTCACTCAGCACCAGTTCCATGGTCACAGAAATCAGCGCGGACCCGAGCGACGAAGAAAGCCTGACACCGAACGACTTCCTCAACGGTCGTTCCTGTGGCATGGTGGCGCCAGGCGAGTTCAACAACCAAGAACTCGTCGGCCGAGCAACCTGAAGAACAGCGCAACGAATGGCAGACCACTTCTGGCAAAGATGGCTCAGGGAATACCTACCAACCCTGATGCCAAGAAAAATCAATGGAAGAGATACAACAGACCCCCAAGAAGAAGACATCGTCGTGATCACCGACGCTACGCTGCCCCGCAACACATGGCCGCGTGGGCAGATAATGAAGACGTATCCTGGGCCAGACGGAAGAGTACGAGTCGTGGACGTGCGGACATCGGGAGGCGTGCTACGGCGACCGACGCGCCGCATCATCGTGCTGGTACCTGCGACGTCGCTTCACGAGGATGGAGTGCTTCGCACTGCGGGGGAGACTGTTAGCGACGCGATCTAAATGTCGTCATATATTTTCATTGTTTGAATTTCTTAAAATTAAATGAATTGTATTTTGCCATATTTAAGTATTAATTGTCATTGTATAGAATTGTCTTAAGGTAAATAATGTGTAGGAAATAAAGATTTTGAGATTGTTGTGTAAAATTATTTAGAAAAATAAGACACTGAAACGCGGCATTACCGAGACGTGAGCCGTTTCAGTATTTTGTATTATTACTCCTAAAGTAATAAGAATATCGAGGTAATTATTATTGTATAAAGTATATAATGTCAATACCTAGTCGATAAACAAGTTCTCATTGTAATAGGACAACCATTTCCAAGAAAAACCCAGTAAATAGGCAAACTACGCATTAGAAGAGCTTAGAGTACCGATAGACAGAGATAGCTAGAAAACAAACCGCTAGAAAAGGTCAAGGGTGATTCGGATCACACCATCGACTCTCATTGGTCAATAATAATTAAAACTAGCGATTTGATTGGTCAGGGTACATTGCCAAAAGGTATAAATATAGACGCGGTTTTCTTGGAATGGTATTCCTACGGCAGCAACCTCCGAGAGAACAACCAAGAAGGAAAAAGAAAAGGAATAAAAGGAATAATTGTGAAATAAGGAATAAAGGAATAATTGTGAAAGTAAACTGGTGTTTTCATTGAGAGGATTGAAGATCTGCTGCAGCGAATCAACGGGCAGGCAAGAGCCCCAACGAGTACCAGCAACAGTACTGGGCAACCAAGCGCCCCGCCGACCGGGTACTTCACGTACCCCGCCGAGAGTGCTCGTCTTTCCCCCCCCCCCCCGCGCCCTTCGCGCCCCCCCCCCCCCGGCGCCCCGCGCCCTCATCGGTCCCCCGTGTCCCCCCGCGCACCGCGCTGCGCGCCAATCGTGTTTCACCGCGCCCCGCGTCGCGCGCCCCTCACGCCCCCCCCCCCCCCGCGCCCTTTCGCCCTCCGTGTAGCCACGAGTCTCGTGCTCACGTTGGTACCATCGGCGTCGTTCCCCCGCGCCCCGCAACCCGCGCCCTTAGCGCCCCTCCCCACGCCCCGTGTTTTACGGCGCCCGCGCCCCCCCCGTATACCCCCGCTCTTGTTCAGCACCACCCGTGTGCTCGCCCCCCCCCTCCTTTTTCGTGTCACTGATCCGTCTTTGACTCTTCGGATTTCGCTCGGATCTGGTCGCGTCTTTAGTGACTTCGTCCAGCCGGCATTTTATGGTTTCAACTTGTAATATACAGTCCACTCAAGTCTCGAGCAGGTCGGATCAAGTGTGTTCGTCATCATCATCAATTATTAACAATTTAATTTTAGGTACCTTTTTTTGTGTAATTGTGCAAATGTGCGTCTATTAAATATATATGTCTTTATCTTTGTTACGAAGGCAATTTTTTGTCCATATTTTAGTTATAATATCGGTATCCTATTTACTGTCAAATCAATTCAACATTAACAACGGTTAACTAATCGGAAGTTAACCCCGGAACCGATCCGCATCCCCGTTATCCGTCAACTAACGGTACTAAACCCTTGCCAACCGTATCCTGTTACGGGTTCTTCAGATCCCCATTTTTATGTTTTTTTTTGGTTAAAAAATTCACAGTCAACTTAATATATGGTGTTGTGTTACTGTGTTTTGTTTGGACTAGTTTAAATTAACAAATAGCAAAAGATCGAAACTTTAATTTCGCAGTTGAAACCAATTTCAAAAATAATTTGTTGAAATGTAATTTTAAAAAAAATGTTACAGATCATAAAAAAATATTCATGGGACATTGGATAAAATAATCCTGAATGAAAAATTCATAGCATACTTTCTAGCCTGAGGGACACAGGTAAAACTATAGAATGAATAATAATATTAAAAAGCCTTTATGGAATTATAACTTAGAAGTGAAATTATTGTCAAATTGGTATTAGCGTAGTATTTATATACTCTGAGGTATTAGGTACATAAAAATATGTTAGACAAGTCTCTAGCAGCGGCAGACTCGAAGAAAATTTTCTAAATACATAGATTGTATTTTGTACATATTGTTTGTAAATATGATATGTGTATAATGCTCATAAAATTAATTTACAGTTCCTTATAAAGGTTTGTTTCGCGATGGCTATTAATAAATCACAGGGAAAAACTGATGATATTTGCTAGAGTTTATTTGCGGCAGGACTGTTTCAGTTGTATGTGGCATGCTCGCATTGTAAGCTCTCAATCTACCTGAACTTATGTCAAATATCACACGTAGTGGCGGCACTAGCCATGAACAAAGCTCTATATTGTTACAATGATTCATTTATAGAAAAAAAAACAAACTACGCGGACGATGTCGCGGGCTTAAGCTAGATTTTAATAAAAACGAGTTAAAAGAGGTAGAGCATACTTACCGTTAATTCGCTCAAAGAGCAGCTCGACTGGCGAAGACCACAATACAGAATACTGCAGCCAAATAACTGTATATTGTGTTCCTGCGCGTGAGTAAGGTCGCCAGAGCTCATAGGGGACGTGGGAAGGGTCGGTACCGCGTGACTCACGCGGCACCGACCCTTCCCGAGTGATGCGTGTTGCAAGCATCCATATAGCTATGGTAACCGCTTGCCATCAGGCGGGCCGTATGCTTGTGTACCGACTTCGTCGTATATAACAATAAAAAAATAAACTCTAAGTTTAGACATTAAAACAATAAATACAAACATTTTAATGTACAAAAATAAGGGTGTGTAGACCCGATATAATTTTTTATGGTTCGCGAAATCCGACCCGTGCTCTCGGGTTAATCACGCGGAAAACGATAGTTTAAAAAATAAACAATGTTTTTGACCTCAACTTGGTTTAAGACTAAATAAAGTAAAGCAAGCAAAGCACGATAACGATTAAGTATATGGTGTGACTGGTAATTAGTAAACGATACGTAGACACATGATTGTACTCATGATAACAAACAAATTTCCCAAAGAAACAAAATGGTGATGGTGTATTCTTATTATTTTTAGGTACATAATTGGACTGTTTTACAAAAAACTTAAACCGACTTCAAAGTACACTAAGAAGTAATCAAATCCTGATCTGATGACAATGGGACCAAACGGGAAGGGTACCTTCCAGTCAAAAAAAGAATTTTCCAAATCGGTTAATAAATGACGGAGTTACGAGGTAACAAACATAAAAAAACAAAAAAAAACATACAACCGAATTGAGAACCTCCTCCTTTTTTTGAAGTCGGTTAAAAATATTATGTGCTCATGTGCTAAGTAAATAAAAAAAAATCTTAAGGAAAGTTGTTTGTTATCATGAGTACAATCATGTGTCTAAGTATCGTTTACTAATTACCAGTCACCATATTATATGGATAGGTGGCTTTAAAAAAATCAAAGAGCTTTTCAGCAAGATAGCCAGGAAAGAATATTTAGATTTAAGAAAAAAAAATATCTAAAATAGCTAACATGCGCATGGGGGAAATGTTGATCCGTCTTATATTTAAGCCAGAAAACACCAAACCATTAGAAAATAGAATGTATTACAAGCATTTGTTTCAGTCTAGATTTTAAATGAAACTTAGTAAAGTTTATGACAAAGTAAAATTTTGAAGTTTGGAATTTTTGAATTGTTTAATAAAAGATAAAACCAATTTACATAATCAGATTTTTTTTTATTAATGAGTAAAGTGAATATTGAAACTTCACACGAGATACCAGCGTGAAATATGGACCACCGGCGGAAAGAAGATGTGTTAAACATGCATTTACGAATATAATTACAAGGTTAACTGAAAAATAAATTTAACTTCGTGGAAATCGAACCCACGACCGGCTTTGTAGGCTAACACTGACTCGTCTAACATATCATCATCATCAGCCTATAATATCCCAGTGCTGAGCATACCTCCTTTCACAAATGAGGGTGAAATGGGCAGATACTCCACCACGCGTGCCCACTGCGGATCAGTGGAGGTAGGCTAGTGGTTAAACTACTGTTGGTGTTTTCAAGCCGCCTACGAAGGCCTCCAACTGCTTAACGACTATCTCAATTAAGTGATAACCGGGACCAACGGCTTTACGTGCCTTCCGAAGCACGGAAACGCTCGATTTGAATTACCACTAGGCGGTCACCCATCTAGGTACCGACCACGGCGGTGGTAGCTTAACTTGCCGATCGATTAAGAACGGCTTATCATGCTACGCCACGAGCGCTTCTCACAAATACCTAAATTTTATTACTGCATGTACTTTTGTATTAAAGTGTTTGTGCTTGCGAAGTACTAAATAATCTTATTGCCTATTATAAACAAGAAAAACTATAATTTAAAAATCTATTGCAAAACTATTCTAACCAATGAACAAAATAAGTTTACAAACTTCTTTGCAATAAACACCGCATCCAAACCCCATTGTAGGTTGACGCAACGGCCCACCTACATGAAAGTCTTGAATTTCAACCACCCGGGTACCTAGTGTCCGTATCACCAGGTCCCGCTCTCATCCCAGGTCAAATCGGTGTCGAGTGGTGACTGGTTTACGTCTTAATGTCTTGCCTTGACGGTATTTCATATAACAAGTCATGGGAGCATTGACTGAAGGGGTAATCAGCATTTAGTTAATATTGCTAATTTTCAGTTATTTATCTATAGCGTAACAGATATTTTTCTAAATTTCGAAATGGCGAAAAATATTAATTTATTACTATTTACATTACTCATAAACAAATACCAACTGGAGTGATAACGAATTTTTTTGTTAAAAAATAATTTTATTTTACAAATACAATCTATTTTAATAATTACCTAAAATGTTACTCAATTTAGTATTCAAACTTAAAATTATTGGTATAAATCACAAGTATAAATATTATGACTGTCTTTAAATATTTCCTGCTAAATCCACCTATGCCTTTCACAATTTAGGTGAAATGTTATTAATATATTTATGAAGTTGGAAGCTACAGAAAAAGTAACCATGATTATGAGCTAATTATAACATTGATAAAATAATATTTTGGCGTAAAATATATGTTTGTTTATTTACACGTGTATTTCTTAACATGGGTTTTTGCTCCAGCACGACTTTTGTGTCATTTTCCATTTTATTTTTATTGTTGTAACTTTTGTAACTTGCCATTTTTATTAACAGAACTAAAAAGCTTTGTATAGCGAATAATTATTCAATCGCTTTTTACATTCACCATAACCTATTGTGGTAGGTCTACAAGGTTATCAATACAATGAAACAGAGCCGCAAAACTCCCCATCGAATACAGAGTCGCGAAGTCAAACGCATTCTATCAAACAATACCGTACGGGCACACGCACCGCCCGAGGGAACAAATAATTAATGATGATTGGCCTCAAATTACCCTCTCAATAACTCTACCTGTCTCTCTCCCGCCTACACAACCCAAACCATCGCACCCTATCGCACAACCCGGGAAACTATATAAGAGGAACAGGTAGCCCCTCAGCTTAGACCCCTGTGGGACACCAAACCGCACGCACCTGTTTTTGCAGTTCGCATTCATTTTACTCGCGTTTCGTGATGACGACCGAAACTTACGGACACCGTTTGCTTTACACCGAAAAAGACATGTTCCCATCTGACGTTATGTTGGAATATTCGACGGAGGATTGTTACTTGTCCTGGCCGAGGTCTCCTGATTCAGGGAGGTCGAGTTTGGAGCCTACACCATCAATCGATGGCAGCCAAGATTCACCATCACACATCGCGTACCGTGGCCTATCAGGGGATATGGTTCTGGAAGATAGTGCTGAAGATGCTGAAGTCCTCGATGGTGGAAAGAGACGTGGCAGGGCTACAAGTGCAGCTGTGTTAAGAAGACGTCGTCTGGCAGCTAATGCCAGGGAGAGAAGGCGAATGCAGAACCTGAATAAGGCCTTCGACCGTCTTCGAGGGCACTTACCATCGCTAGGAGCTGATCGTCAATTGTCTAAGTACGAGACCTTACAGATGGCGCAGACGTATATAGCAGCTTTATATGAATTACTGCAGTAAGTGTTTCCGTATTAGAGGACATTGCCAAAATTCGAGTCTATTATATTGTACAGTTGTGTTTAACTACAGGGATATTTATTGTAAAGTTAAGTACCGCCTAATACTCATTATGTTACCATGTAGGAACGTTTAAGCTTCTTTTTGCATTTAAAATTAACTCGTTTTAAGTATTGAGTTACTGTATATCGGATTTCGGTTGAAAATCTTACGCTTACTTTTTTGTGTATCGTTTTACTAAAACCTTTGTTTTAAATTGTGTTCTGTGAATATAGTTCAATGCTATATATCGGCAATTTAAAAGCATTACTACTTTTTAGTAAAAAAATCGATGAAATAGTGAAACATTAATTTTAACTTAGTTTTTAAGCCACTCTCGCCAGTGTAATCCGTCCTGCCGATTTTAGTTTTAGTTAAAATCATCTTGCCAACGAAAGTATTATGAAACATTCCAAAATAGCTCTTAAGTTTATAGCATTAAATGTATAGTTCTAACAGCCAGTATTATGTAAATTATTGTTATACCATTAGTGTAGACTGTTTGTGTATAAACTAATATGTTTTTATTTGTAAATAAACGAATTATGTTTGAAAATTATTTGAAATATTTTTATTTATTACTATTCGCCTATTCATTGAAAATATAATTAATGCAGTACTAACTTTAAAACTCACTACTAAATAGTGCATTAAAAAAAGTTAATAATAATCTTATTAGATTTCATAGCTTTTCCCAGAAAATACATACAATTTAGGCTGAAATGTAAGTATGAAAATGAATGAAATTATACAATGAAAGTATGGCATGTGTTTTTCTTCATCTACAGGCTGATAATGATCATTTGATAGTCATAACTAGGAATACTCCACAACCTTAAATGTAAACTACCATTGTTTGTAGCTATATCTACTGATAGAAGTGGCTTAAAGTATCGTTCAAGTATTTGAACTGAAACTTCTCCCATATCGATATTTTATGTGCTTTAGATTATAAATTCGACAACGATATGTGGGCACCTACCCAGTGTTCAAATAAATATCGTTTTCCCGATCGATAGTACATAAAAGAAATTAAACTAAATAAATCTTAAGACAGTTAATTAACCTAAATTAAATAAGTTTAGTTACTTTAATTATTCTACCGTTGTCTCGCAAATTATTCTACTTATGTGTTGCATTTGACAGACTGTTTCAGGCTTTTAACATTCGACCAACGATAATATGGGTAAATTCAGGTCAAACAGCTTATCATGGCCACATGGTACTGCTTCTGGAGAGTAATTTTATTATGATATAATACTACCATTTCAAATTCTAAGGCGTCGGTAGAAAGAAAGAACGTAGAACTGTGACGGTCGCTGTGTACAGTCGCGGAATGAAAAGGTTCGTCACCTTAGAGTTGGTTTTCGCTTGCACCAGATTGCAAGTATCAATTTTATTATATATACCAACATATTACCAGTGAGGTTCGTAACAGGAAGAAACAGTGCTGCTAACATTTGCATAAATGGGACGTTTGCTATCGAATAAGGTTTTGCTTGTTTTAACATCACGTCAAACACAATTTATGGATTTTGCCATGATTTTGTAGAATAAAATATAAGAATTATGTTTTTCAATGATGACATTGTCCTATTTCAATTTTAATTTGTCATAATAACAGCAGGTTTAACCAACAAGAAGGTTTTAGTTTATCAAAACATAAATAACAATCATTTGACAGGATAAACAGTCGATCAAACTTTGATCTGAATAATTTTAAACTATGATAACGAACAGTTAAATCATTTTTTTCTCTAATTCAGTATATTCTGTCTATTCAGTTTGAAAAGGTAATACGTGCTCGCGATACGTTGAATTAATCAAGTTGAAAACTGACGAACCTTTTCATTCCGCCACTGTACAATGATCAAAAGCGCCGCATAGATTACAGTGAACTTGGAATGCAGATATCTGAAACTCTACAAAACTACTAAACACTCAAAGAAAAGAAATCCATCTTTATAAAAAAAAAAGTATTTATTCAATTTAGGTTAACAAAATGACTCTACGCCGCTGCGCCAGTTCCAAACACAACTTGAACTGAGAAGCCTCCGGCAAGAAACTCAGCAAACTCTCTCACACATCAACTAACTTATAGATACCTATTAAACAGTCGGTACTTATAGTACCTACATAAAAAGCACCACTGCCCTATTTCTTAATAAAACATGTCCACACCGGACATAGGTTGATTTCTGAACCAAACTGTAGCTTTAACCAACTTTACTTTACCATCTAAAAAATTTCCATAACCTTTATCACTTCAACTTTAATACCCATTATTGCTTAGCGACTTATTTAAGTAGTTGGTGGTGTAACTTGGACAGTTTGCGAACATCTGCTCAATTTGCATAGAACTGACTGATTGTTCTGCCACTCTGGGGGACCCACCCTCGTTGAGGGTGTCTTCAGATCAGATTGGAATAGATGAAGCCTTTCCTTGATGTAAATGTATTTAAATAGCTATTGATATTGTTTTGTCTTTTATACCAATTTGTTGAAATGATGTCGCAGGTTATCTTTGTTACCTACTAACATTCCCCAAGGCCTGCCTGATGGTGCTGTTACCGTAGCAACGTCATCATCGTTATCAGCCCACAATGTCCCACTGCTGAGCACGGGAGATCAGTGGAGGTAGTCTAGTGGTCAACCTACTGTAGGCGTTTTCAAGTCACCTAGGAGGCCTCCAACTACCTAAACGACTATCACAAGCCAACCAACGGTGTACATGCCTTCCGAAGAACGGAAAACGCTCGAGCTCAGCCACCCATCCGCATACCGTCCACACCGGTACGATTAAGAAAGGCTATTCAAGCTGCACTTCCCCACGGGTACTTCTCCATTCGAGCTGTTAAGCTCTATGAGCGAATAAACGCTATGCTCTAACTCTGTTCGGTATTCTTTTTTTTTTTTTTTTTTTACTGTGTTTAGGCCTGTGTTTGACCACAATCTCACTATAGTAAGTGATAATGTGGTCGAAGGTGGTAAGCACACAAAGCCTAGAAGGAACTGGCTCTCAAGTGCAGCTGACGGAACACACCGATAGATGCTTGGCGACAGATTTTCAACTTGAGGGTGGTAGCCAGCCAGACGGGTACTACAAAGTACCCTACCACCGTGCTATGGTAAACATCGTGAGGACACGATGTTTTCCTTCACCGAAAACTCAAGCTCATTGTAGGATTCGAACCCGGGACCTTCGTCTCGGTATCCGACGTCACTACCACTGAGCTATCATCGCCTTTATTTTATTCTCTACTTACCTATGCCATGAAAAAGTACGACGATGAGATACTTATCGTTTTTTTTTTTCGCTGGCTTCTAAATAGTATCAGATTATAGAATTCTTACATCTTAACTTCATACTTTTTAGTCGGTAATATTAGTAGGAAATAGTTTGAAGTCGGTTTAATTTTTTATCGTATTATTTTTATCAGATTCCAGGCCCGTACTCAAAAACTTTTTTAATCAGATATAGATTGCGATCCTATATTTTTAACTTTTTTAAATGTCATTATACCATCAACGATTAAAAATTATTATACACTCTCTTTTTAATAACGCCTGCGCTGTATTATTAAAGAACGCAACGTGTGAACTTAATCAGGGGTTCCGTATTCCTTTCTGACAGCGGCTAACGTCTTAATTTCACTGTAACTGTCAAATTTGACAGCTCTGTCGAATTCGCCGCGTCATACGCGATTCCTTGCGAACATCATTTAGTTATTTGATAACTTATTATTAGGGGTGGCACTTTACATTGTTAATGAGGTGACGAGATATATTGCGATGGTTTTTTGCACGAGGTTTTGTGTTTTATTAAAAAAAATGCGTTTAAATATACTACTGTAGGCCTAACATGCGCAACCACGAAATAATTCACGCGAGAGTGACAAGGATTGTCATTGTCGTGTTTTTTGTCATTGACCCTAACATGAGCGCCACGACGACAATCTTTTCATCGTAGACTTCAGTATTTCATGACAGTTTCATGTAGACAAACCGATGTTGCCCTTTGATTACACAGTTTTAGTACACATACATATTTTTTAATAGCAACACTCAGAAATTGGGTAAAATATCACCCAATTTCTAGTTTGAGTAACAAAAATATTACCTCTGATTGGAACAAACGCGAAGAATAACACATACACGAACAAGACATACAAGCAAAATTAATATTTAAAGAGATAATAAAAAAAATAGGTTGTATAGTTAATAACCCAAGCCTGCCATTTAAGATTAAAAAAATATATGATCGATGACATATTGTTTGTTTGACGCTTTTATATCGGAATACCGGAATATTATAATTATTGGAGGCCTTCATAATAATCATAGAAATTCCTACAAAAAATCGTAAGTAAATATAGATTTGATTATACTTTGCGAAACACTTAATTTGAGTTTATTATAGAATCAATCATAACTGCAAAACATTATTTCAGGATACGCAGATATAAGACACAGATCAACTTTCTATGCCAATACCAGCCAAACATGCACGAGCATCAAGCAAGAGTTTGCGGCCGGCGACTATCGCTCGCCTATGAAACCGGGAGTGGGCCAATATAAAGGCCTCATTAGATGAGCTTGGTCCATAACGTTCGTTGAACCAATGGAAAGTCTTATGTGGTTAAACTGTGGTCTTACAGTCGTCAGACGGTCATGAGCCATGGTTCTAGCGGGTAGCCAAAATCACCTGCAACATCAAAAAGTTTGTGGAGCTCTGACAGAATTATAATAATGTGTTTGTTTTTCAAGTGTGACGCCACATAAAATTTGTGGCACAAAGTGTTACTTTTGCATTCGTATTAAATTGTTATTTCAATCTGAAAGTATATTATTTGATTATCAAATGCACATTTATCATGTTGACCATTTTTATGTTGACATACCTATGAGGAAGAGACTTGTACCACAGAATAGATAGTACCTGAAACTCCGCAACTAAGTACCAAATTAAAGGGGACACAGAGGTCTTGTATTCTTTTCCTCTAAAGGACGGATGGGTAAAGATGCTTTAGTCCAAATGTTCACCACCAACGCGACCTTAGTTAGCAAAATATGAGTAGATATATTCTCAATTCGCCGCCGTTAACCTCAAGGCATAAGGGATCTGCAATAATTACGTTGTAATAAGAATATCCAACAGATAGAAATGGGAGGGAAAGCAAGTATGGTAATAATCCTAACTAATGTTATAAATGTGAATATGAGTTTGTTTGTTTGTTACGCTTTCACGCTTAAACCGCTGAAATGATTGCGATGTAATTTAGCACGCCAATGGAGAAGGGCATAGGCTACTTTTATCCTGAGAACGCGGGTGAAACCGCAAGGAACATCTTCATCATCATCGTCAGCCTATAATGTCCAGCTGCTGAGCACAGCCCTCCTTTCACAAATCAGGGTGGAAGGGAATGGGCAGATACTCCACCACGCGTGCCCACTGCGGATCGGTGGAGGTAGGCTAGTGGTCAACCTACTGTTGGAGTTTTCAAGCCGCCTAGAAGGCCTCCAACTAGCTTAACGACTATCACAATTAAGTGATAACCGCGACCAACGGCTTTACGTGCCTTCCGAAACACGGAAACGCTCGATTTGAAATACCACTAGGCGGTCACCCATCCAGGTACCGACCACGACGGTGGTAGCTTAACTTCCGATCGATCGATTAAGAACGGCTTATCATGTTACACCACGAGCGTTGCAACAACCGGGGGACATCTTAGTTATATCCTAATACGGGACCGGTATCGTGTTCGAAGCTAACTATAGGAAAACGCGCCGAATAAGACGATACCAAAATTGCTCGTGCCTTCTCGTCTACCAAAATGTTAGACGATATATATTTCATATTTAACTGTCAAAATTGGATAAAATTAGGCTGGCATGTTACGGTTCATCGACAAAACACAACTGACGGATAGACGTAGACATTTCTTCCACTTTTGACGTCTAGAATCGAGTTTTACGTGCAACCATGTTGCGGTCAGTAGACAAATGAAATAAGTCCAATTTATGACGTAATATCGAGTGGAGATACCGTGAGATACGGTATGTCATGGCAGCCATGTTAGCCCGGCAGTGCGAAGTTTGGTTAAGTTACAACGATTTTATTTGTAAAAATGTATTTGGACTTTCAACAAAAGATTGCCCATGATAAAATGTTCAAGTTTTTCCTCATTAATAAACCAATATGAGCATAATACATATTTAGATACAACAGCTTTTAATAAAGCAAAGGATACATGTAGTAGAATTACTTTAAAAAAACTACCATACACCCATCTTCAAACAACCATTAAAGAAATCCCTACATTAAATACAAAGGGTACAACAAAAAGAAAATACAGTACCCAACCCTACTGCCCTATTTGACATTACTCGCGCATGTGCAGTACGAGTCTATGAATATAAATGACGCGATTGGCCGGGAGGCGACCAATCACCGCGCGGCTCATAGCGCACGCCTTGATTTCAATTGTCGAATAAGTACATAGAGTAAGCGGGCGACAGGAAATGTAGATGCGTCTTAATTTTGTTGACATACTTCATACGTTTGTTGCTTTTGGTAGTTTGCGGACAGCCAGGATCACATCGTGAGGAATGCATAGCTAGGTGGAGGGTATGCATCGAACAATTAACCCAAAGAAGCGTAATGACGTTGATTTTGCTTGCAATCTATTCCGCCAATTTCCCATCCAAAGAATTTAAAACGTCCAGAAGGATAGTCGCCTCTATGGGAACATGAAATAAACAAGCCAGAATTGACAGGATTTGACAGCCGTGCGCAGTACGAACTGAGAGCGATTTGCTCAGGGAGCCCCTCAAGCGGAGTGAAATTAAATGTCATGCTTTAGTAAGGCGGATTATCCATCTGGGTAGAGGCACGATGCCCTATGAAAATCTTTGTTCCCATCATCGACATTGCGCTCTGATTGGCTAAGTAAAGGACTCATGCGCTCTGATTGGCCAAGTCAAGAACACACGATGCAGTGATTCCTTTCCTTACTGTTCAAAATCAGTTTCGGAATCAGATTGCTCGGTATTACTACTCTAAGGGATTGGATCCTCGATAGTATGCAGTATTTGACGGGATAGCTTCCAAAAAGACTACCTTTCGACGTGTCACATCCCGGCAGTTGCCGTTAAAACTTTGAATAGTTTGGCAGCACATAATTATGTAATAAATTAAGTATCAGTCGATACATTTCATTGAGACATTGATCCAATATGTACCTGCATGATATTCTTTCGCGCAGGTTCATGATTAGCCACTTTTCTCGCTACTTTTGTCAGCACACGTACTTAATAGCTATCTTCATTTAGAGTTTTTAAGCTCTCTCCGTTCGTATTTTGGAGAATTTTTGGGAATATAATAAAGTGTTAGTAATAATTAACACGTTCTGGTGTCAAGAGTTGATGAGGAGTTCCTTATTATTACGTTAGGGGTTGAAATAGTATTTAAATATTATTATTCATTGAGATATTGCTGTTAAAAGTATTTTTTTTATTTGGTGCTCGGGTGTAGCGCTCTCTGTTACAAAATGTTGTGTAATAAATCTAATGGTGTTATTCAAATAAAGCTCAGATAAGCTATGCCGATGACAGTCAATGCAAAATTTACATTTATCTGGCCATACATAACTAAGCCCTTAGTAAGTATCAAATCAAAATCAAAAAGTCATTTATTCAGTTTAGGCCCTGGTAAGGCACTTATGAACGTTAAATTGTACATACAGTTGAATTTACCATCAAATATATTTTATGTCAAGAAGAAGAGACATGTAACCATGTAAAAATGAGGGTAAGAGAAGACCCAGTCTGCTTTTTTAAATCAAAAATGACATTCGTACACGACCCCGCACATTACCCCACGGTATTGTACGTTCTCTATTACCTAAATACATAATGGGTTTCAAAGCTATTGAATTTGTAGACTACCAAAACTGACAAATCTATCCACTTTACATCACTGATAGATCTTTGGAACCTGATTGTAATAGCAGACTTAGGCCCGTATCAATTTTAATATAGTAGTTAGTCACGGCACAAGATTCACTCTGTGGCCGTTGAATTGCGCAAAGAATCATCCATACATTGATTTTTACAAAAAAATAAAACATTTTAGAGGGTTTTGAATCACTTCTAATGTTGAGATTATACCAAAACATAACAACATAACGGTTTTGGTCGCGAATAGTCGCGATTCGCCGGCATGCCATAGAAATTAGCATTTCTATCCCGGGGTTCTAAAAATATTTTAAATGGCTCAAGCTCAGGGCTCAAGTTATTCTTTAGGCACCAAGGTCAAGGATCAATTATAACTTGATTTCAACGTGTCTAAAAATCTTTTTGTACAAATCTCGCCATGATTCTTTCGGGAATCGAATAAAAATTTAGGACCTATACCCTATAGCTTCCACATACCCTTGATGCGGAGACGTCTTGAATTGCACTTACAGTGATGTTAATTATGTAAGTAATATTGTAATTAGTGGTATATATTGTATGTCTATTTGTGTGTAGGTGGTGTTTGGAGATTTATTTGTAATGAATTCAAAGGAACATTTTATAGCGGAGGATCAAGAACGAACCTAGTGAAAAAAAACAAAAGACGAACATCATGAAGAGAAATTTGAATTATAAATTCGTTCCAATTAAAAATAAAATCAAACAGCCAGCGCCATCTATTAAAAACTGCGTGAACGGCGCAACTAGTAGTAAGGAGGTAGGTTAAAAAACTCAAGACATTCAAAAACATATATTACCTATACACGTAGCAAATAAAAACCGAAAAAACAAAATTAATCGTCGATTTAATCCAACAATTACGATACCGAAGGTCGATACGAAATTAAAGTTAATCTCAAATCGCGTTCGCGAGTTGATCGCGTACAGACAGACACACAGACAGGACAGGATGTATTGCAATTACGCTGTCGAACAAACTTTACGTGTTGCAAGTAAAAGTTCACAATTAGATCGTAAATTTGCTCAACTGTGAATATTTGTTCGTTAGGTATGTGAGAACACAAAGAATTTTGCATACTTTAAATGAGCATAGCCTGATTTATCTATTTATACATAGGAAAATAATTAGCCTGACTGACTGATCTAGATACAAGGTAGGTAAAGAACGTCGGCATCCACGGAGGAAGAGTTTCTTAATAAACAACCCCTATGGGAATGAAATGATACGGTGAAACCGAGAGTTGGACATAATATCATAATACAGTCCTTCACTGTATAAGCTGAACAATACTTTCCGTTGCGTAACATTATGCAAACTCAGACGATATATTCTTCAAATTGAGTTTTTGCTTTTTCACTACACACACAAGCCCCTTGGTATGAAGAGATTCTTTGCCTATTTATGTACGTTTTATCGCTTGTAAAACGGACATTGTTCTGAAGAATTTTTTGAGTAGCCCACGGCTAACTTTCACCATAGCACTTCTCGCCATCGACGGGGATGTCCATCCACATTGGAACCGAAATGGTCTCGCACTGTGCGGTTCCAAAGGAGCTTCCTACCGTGGATGCTCAGGTTTCAAGAAGGGAGTGAAGAGATTTCAGGGTCGAAAATGCGCTAGTGATACCCCTGGTGTTATATGAATTAGGCACGGTAACTACTTAACATCAGGCGGATTATATACTTGTTAGTGTTTGTGATGAGTTACAATCAATAGATTTTGAGAGAGGTAGAGCACAGCGTTTATTCGCTCAAAGAGCAGCTCGACTGGGGAAGTATTAAGACCGAAGACTGTAAGACCTTACAGAATACCGCAGCCAAATAACTTTATGTTGTGTAAAGTTGTGTTCCTGCGCGTGAGTAAGGTTGCCAGAGCTCATAGGGGAGGGGGGAAAGGTCGGTAACGCGTGATCGATGCTTCTTGTGTAGCAAGCGTCCATATGCCTACGGTAACCGCTTACCATCAGGTGGGCCGAATGCTTTTTTACCGACTAAGTAGTATATAAAAAACTAATAATAATATATAGTCTCTACGAATTGATTTGAATGTATGCGACTGCGTAAAATTATTATAAGTAATTTTTTTTTTTATTTATTTATTCATGTGAAGTAGGTACTAAAATAGTAACATAATCTGCCAAACTGTGGGTTAGATTTTAACCCAGTGTTTGGGTTAAGTTATATAACTTCGTGTTAAATGAAGTAGGTACTAAAATATTAACTTAATCTGCCAAACTGTGGGACTGATTTTAACCCAGCGTTTTGGTTAAGTTATGTAACTTCGTGTTAAATGGTTAAAATTTTATACCAGGTTGACCCAAGTAGTCCTTATAGGTATAATTTCATCCCACCGCGAGTTTCTTGGTATTCATTAGCATGTCTAAGCGCTCCTCTACCTTCTAGCGCAGAATCAAACCCAGAACAATTTTAACCAACATCCTGGTCGATTAAAAAATAAATAATGACGTCAGAACAACACCCATTCAGTAGCAAGAATGAAATATGATAACATTATTAGAATTAATCCTCGAAAAACGGGAAAGGGCGTGGCCACCACCATCAATACAAGAATTAATAAAAACCATCGAGTTTTCGTTGAAAAAACTCGTATTTTTCATTTAAAAAGTGGACCACCTCGCAAAAACAAAGGCAGGTTCGAATAAATAGGGAATGATTGAAGCCTCTTAATTAAGGAAGAATTATTTCCTTTAATCCAATTTGTTTCTTTTATTTGACCGAAGTTTTTGTTTTTTTACCGGAAATAAACATAACGTTCAACATAATTAGTTCTAAATTAATAGCCCATAAGTATAATATATTATAAATCAAAATAATAACAATAGTATAATATAATATAGTATAGAAATAGCTAATAATATGTATCCTGGATAGTATGAATTAACAGAGTATAAATATGTATAAATGTATTAGAATAATTTATTTATTGCGCGGACCAAGCCAAGATGTCCAAATTGTGAAAATGTTAAAGCATAAAATTTGTAAAAAAAATATTATCTAAAAAGAGTACGGACCACGTGTCTGTAGTAAGTAGTTTAAACCAATAAAAAAAAAAAAAAAAACTTTATCGTTTGACCTCGCCATCAGTGAGGATATGGTCGAAGGTGGTAAGGACACCAAGGGCTCTTTTGCTCTCTTACCAAAGTCAAAGTCAAAGTCAAAGCCATTTATTCAATTTAGGCCCTAGAAGGGCACCTATGAAGGTCAAAGCTACTGAAGTTACCGCCAGTTCGTAAGTCGGCCTTCAACTGAGAAGAACAGGCAAGAAACTCGGCAAGGTTACACTTTTTTTTTTTTTTTTTTTTAACAATCTGACTATATATTGGCTATTGGCACCAAAAGCTGAAGTACATTATACCTACATAGCTTTTCACATAACTATTAATCTATCAATCAGCTACCAAATAGCTATCAGTCGGCTACCAATAAGAAATAGTACCTTATTTTAGAACTAAACATAAATGTACAATCTGACTGATAGCTTGCCCAAATAAAAAAGTTACCTTACCGGTACTTTGATGGTTGACTTCGTAACATGATTCAGTAGCATATTGATCTTCATAATCACCTCCTATCCATCCTATAGGATGGATACGAACGACTAAAAGGACTATCTTTGACTTTTTAAGCCTTATGAATATGTCTGGTGTAGAACTGTAGACCTTTGGGTAGCCAAAGTCCCGGGATATTAAATTTGTTAGTAGTCAAATATAGAATTAATCTGTCGATATCATAAAAATTTAATTTATTTATTATAATTTATTTCAAATCGAGCGTTTCCGTGCTTCGGAAGGCACGTAAAGCCGTTGGTCCCGGTTATCACTTTATTGTGATAAGTCGTTAAGCTAGTTGGATGCCTCCTAGGCGGCTTGAAAAATTCCAACAGTAGGTTGACCACTAGCCTACCTCCACCGATCCGCAGTGGGCACGCGTGGTGGAGTATCTGCCCAGTCCCTTTCACCCTGATTTGTGAAAGGAGGCCTGTGCTCAGCAGTGGGACATTATAGGCTGATGATGATGATCATAAAAATATGTTTTACCTTTCTTGGACCTGAGTTCACCTGTCATCGCCACTTCTATACAAATTACCAGAAACTTTATCTTTGAGTTAATCTATTAAACAGTAAGTTATTTATCGTATTTAAAAAATAGCATAAAAATTATCTCGATACGAATCTCCAGCGGGAGTCCAAGTAAAACAAACAATAAAATATAAAAGTCAGTGCGACCGGGACAGAGCATTACACGTGACAGAGAAGACAGCACTCGCGTACTTCTTCCGGTTGCGCCGGCGCAGGTGACAGAAAATTTATTCCGAATTTGAAAACCGAAAGATATTTTATACGAAATGATTCAAACGGCTTTTTAAACATGGACATCCTTTATTCTGCGGCAGCGGTTGACATTTTTATATTTGTCGTCGACAAAACGGCGGTAAAAAAGTTGTTTGATTTATATGGATATAATGTGGTGCCTATCAACGGCCGGGATTTGAGCAAAGATTATTTTACAGATAGAAAAATGGATATTTGCATCAAGAATCTGGATATTTTTTTTGTGAAAAATGAATCAACTGTAATTAAATTTTTATCTATACTAATATTATAAAGAGGAAAGATTTGATTGTTTGTTTGTTTGTTTGTTTGCATTGAATAGGCTCCGAAAGTACTGAACCGATTTGAATAATTCTTTCACTGTTGGGAAGCTACACTATCCCCGGGTGACATAGGCTATATTATATTTTCAAAAAAATTAGGGATCCTTACTAAATCTCCAATAATGTAACCCAAGGTGTAAAAAAAATACCTAAAATATTCATTACATCGCGTGCGCTGCGAAAACTATTGATGATAGAATAAAAAAATGTACTACGACTTTGCAGAGCACATTATTATTTACAAAAAGTGTCGCGATACCATATGTCTAACTATTATAGTTATGCCACAATAAGTGTTTTTCTATTTTAATTTTTTTATTGAAATGCCGCCGCTATAAATGTCTCTCTATTTGTATCTTGGTATTAATCATTATCAAAATAAATTACTTCATATCCAAGACTGCTTCAATACCTTTATATAACTTTTTGAATTCTTCAATTCGGACATTCCATTCAAAAGATATCACGAGTTTAAAAATATAAGTATTAGCAGAAAAATCACGTCACGGGTACGGGCCGTACGGCAGGGAGTCAATCTCTTTGCGTGTGGCTCAGTGTTTGACGGTAGGGTAGGGTAGGGAAGGGGGAAGGGGGAAGGGGGAAGGGGGAAGGGGGAAGGGGGAAGGGCAGGGTAGGGTAGGGTAGGGTAGGGTAGGGTAGGGTAGGGTAGGGCAGGGCAGGGCAGGGCAGGGCAGGGCAGGGCAGGGCAGGGCAGGGCAGGGCAGGGCAGGGCAGGGCAGGGCAGGGCAGGGCAAGGCAGGGCAGGGCAGGGCAGGGCAGGGTTCGATAGGGTAGGGTAGCACAACAGGGTAGAGTAGGATAGGGTAGGGTAGCACCACAGGGTAGGTTAGGGTAGCACCTCAGGGTAGGGTAGGATAGGGTAGGGTAGCACCACAGGGTAGGGTAGCACCACGCGAACGAAGTCGCGCCGGGCAGCTAGTATTAAATAAATGCATTGTCTAAAGTTCGATACAATTTGTCACGTAGCGTGGACGGACTTGCGAGCCTCGAACGAGTGTTCGGCTCGTCGAGCACGAGCCGAACACGCGCTCCGTTCGATTGTCAGTATTTTAACGAACAAGGATTCGCTTCGCGCTCGTTAGGCTCGTTGTAGCGCCCACACCTGACATCACGAGCAACGAAAGAATTCTGTTCGTTCGTGGCTCTGCTTGTTTTGCGTAGCGTGGAAGCACCATAAGATATACAGTATTATACAATTTTAATTAACTATCTTACTATGTATGGACTCTAAGGACATAAGATGTGATGATAGGTAAAAATTTGTCTCATTCATGGCGCATCTGCATTTCAATAAATACTCTATAAATCATCGGTGAGTTATGGTGGGACTTGCGCACGCGGCTTCACCAGAGTCCGCGATCTGTACTCATAAATCTAACATTATTATGAGGTAGATCATTATCGAACTCTTCGTAAAAAACTGATTTGAGTTTGCACTTTTGTTTTCTTACCTGTCATAGTTTTGGCATAAGACTTCTAACTTATTATTTTTTACCATTTTTTTCCTTATCCCAGATTACATCTTGAGTAGTGTTACCTGTTGTTACTAAAATCTAGCCTACATCAATCTACAATATTGGGTCAATAAGTAATTTTAATTTAACTTAAACTTTGTTTTTTACAATTTATTTGACTATAGATATTTTATACTATTCCTTCCTAAACGTGCCCTTTAATCACTATTAATCAAAATAAAAACGTTATTTATTCAGTTTAAGCCCTGAAGCACTAATGAACGTGACAGTTACCTCTACCACCCCCGTTCAGAATAATACACTTAAACTAAGAAAATTATTAGATTTATTTGCTGATTTTTATTATATTACTAGGTGCCCTGTGGTGCTACCCTACCCTACCCTATCTAAACCATCCAGGGAGTTAATTCTACTGCACGTGTCTATGTCACTGAACTCCTCCTAAACGGCTGGACCGATTTGAATGAATTTTTTTGTATGCGTTTGGGTGGCGCCCTGGATAGTTTAGATTCACAAATCAGCCCGGCAGATGGCACTGCAGTCGATAATATAACCTAGATACCGACGGCACAAGACGTTATAACTACATTTTAAAACAGTACCTGGTTGACTGAGCATTGCTAGGTGTACAGAAAATTAAAAAAAAAAAAACGATTTGTCTAAAACGGGGATCGAACACAAATCGCCCAAATACCTACGGCTTGACCTAACGAGATCTGCATGAAACGTGAAAACTCGGAAAAACGCTTTTTCCCAGACGTGAGATGTAGCTAGACTAGGGTTGGGTTTCTTCCCGGGAATAAACCCAACTTCGAGTAAATTTCCAATTTAGTGGGAAAGAACCCGGGTATTTTCCCATTGGGTGGGAAAATACTCAAATGGTCATATTTAGTAGATTTTGCGTATATAGCGAGAAATACCTTTACCAAATCGTTTGAATAACATTTAACATGATTTCTATTAGGGTCATACTCATATCATACAATAAAAAAACAATAAAAAAATGATGTTGCGTTGTCTTTAAAAAAAGCGACGTTTTGGACTGTAAGGGTTGTGGTGGACAGTCGGTGGACAGTCGGACAGACGGTCTCGTGCAGAAAGAGCACGTGTGCACATGTACGACGCTTACATAGCCCGTCCCGGGTCCCGAGGGAGGTGTTGCAAGCGTCCATAGGATACGGTAACCGCTTACCAACAGGCGGGCCGTATGCTTGTTTGCTACCTAGGTAGTATAAAAAAAATGTGTGATAACTTCCTCCAAGGTCCGCGTAGGTCCGCGCGTAGGTGATGTAGGTACATACAACAGCGAGTATGATTAAAATAACAATCAAAAGCATCGACAAATATTTTTTTTGAGGAACATAAAGCCATTTTAGTATTTTCCCGCCGTTTGGGAATTTTCCCGTATTTTTCCATTCTTTTCCGTATTTTCCCGTATTTTTCTTTTCTTCCCAATATTTTTCTTTCCCTGCCCATCCCTAAGCTAGACCGTATTTTCGCCCCCAAAAACCCCCACATAGCATTTCCATCGAAATAGAGCCGTTTTCGAGATCTTATAACATATATTTGTTACTAGCTGTCCCCGCGGTTTGACCCGCGTTCCCGCGGGATAAAAAGTATCCTATGTTCTTCTACATACCATAGGCTATTTTGCGTGCCAAATTTAAATTCAAATTCAAAATATATTTATTCAATTTAGGCCCTGATAAGGCACTTATGAACGTTAACAGATGACTCTACACCGGTTCCAAATACAACTTGAACTGAGAAGACTCTGGCAAGAAACTCAGCAAGACTTTTTTTTTTAAATGTGTACTTATAAGTATTACAATTTACAAAATATATATAAAAATAGCCTGCGCAGCGAACAATTCATTCAAATGCATTCTTGTCATCTACAAAATCAGAAACTTAATAGTACCCTTTCTTGCATAACTTCTGTTTTACTATTTCATAATGATCCGTAGTTGAGCCGTGAAGGCGTAACAAACAAACAAACTCACTTTCGCATTTATAATACTAGTTAGGATTAGGATTATTATAAATAAATATTGCTCGTTTAATAGATAGTATAGGATTTATCGAATATTAATATACAGACAAAAAAGTTGGGACCATGAATATTTTTATCAGGCATAGAACATTTTAATCGTGGTAGCCAACTCAAATAAGATATCCCATGGTGTATAAACTACTTAAAAATGCATAAAAATATCATCGTATTCCTATAGTCAATAGGGATGCTTTTTATAAAGTTTTTTGAAATAATATTATCATATTTATATCGTTTATATTAATTTCGATACGGGTGACAAATTAAAAGCACTTAAAATGATGTAAAATTATTGTATAATAGCATTTTTTGATGATGCGAGAATATTTCACGAATTTTTACCGAAATGAGATAAATAAATCATAATATAAAGCTATTTTAGTAGACTCTACATTTGGTAAATCAAAAGATTTAGGGATATCAAAACGTCTTAGATTCGGTTACAAACCATTTCTAAACTTTTCTAGGTATCCGGGGGCCAAGATAATTTGATTTAATTATTCTAAAAATTTCGTATGTTTGTCGTCAACTAAATTCCATAATGATTTGCGACACTGTTGAATTATTAGCCGCCGATCCCACAGAAAGAGTTCTAGGTTCTAGAGTTCCGCATTCCGAGTTCCGAGTTCCGCGTTCGCTACTGTACACACAGCGGGCGAGCAGTCTAGAGTTCTAAGGGGCAAATTTGTATGGAGCTTGTCCCATTGGCGGCCAGCAATAATTTCTATATTTTCTATTAGGCAATATTTAGGTGGTGTATTTAAAAAAAAAGTTACAGTATTGAAGATTCAATAAATAATTGGAGATATTATGAAATTGCAAGGTAGTTCCATTAAATTTCAAATTTTCAAAATTTGTTCTCCTTAAATCTCAGTTCATTAAGAAAACAAGATTAAAATGCATATAAATGCAAGTCATAAATTTAAATGATACCGGACGCGATATGCTTTCGCTTAATCAACGAAGATATGAGCTAGTTACTGGGTTTATACGCTCTACTCATGCTTCAATATTGGACTATTTAACATTAAGTGCTGATTTTCATTGGCCAGATGATATCTAGCTGTTAAGGTGGATGCACAGGATGAGGCGCGAAATGTGTTTTTTTTCAAGTTTTTATAAATTTTTACCTTCGTATATAAGAATGTAAAACCGTTAAACTGACTATTTTACTGAATGTGCAAAAAAAGTTAATTATAAACAAAAACTATCAATTCCAAAATATGCCCAATGAATTACTACGGTCGCTAAACACTGAAATATTTAGCCATATTGCTCTACGAAGGTAAAAATCAATAAAAACTTAAAAAAAAAAAACACCTCATACTGTGTATCCACCTTAATTTGAATTAAGATTAGTCATTGTATAGATGTATCAGAGGAATTGCCCAAGATTTATCTGGCGATTGTTGCGATAAAAAAATCGGACCTAAAAAGGTGTATTTTGTTTATTGGTTTATTTTTATACCTCTAAGGTAACAAGCATAATACCCGCCTGATGGTAAGCGGTTACCGTAGCCTATGGATGCTTGCTACACACGGGGCACCACTCACGCGTTGCTGACTCTTCCCCCCTCCCCAATGAGCACTGGCGACCACTCACGCGCAGCCAAACAACATAAAGTTATTTGGCTGCGGTATTCTGTAAGGTGGAGGTACTTGTAACATCCAAGTTAACTTTGCCTACTCAAGTTATATTGGACTTAATATCGGGTCGTGAATAGGGGTTTTTATTATAACCGGCGCCGGCGCACCGGACCGGAAGCCGGTTGATCGATGGGCGTAAGCTCAGACAAATTCGCGCTACTTCCGGATAAGACGAATGCAAATTAAGCATTGTGAGAACCTGGAAAGATCGACTGCGACTTTAAAAAATATATTGTAAAGTTATATGTACAAAAAAGCGGCTGCATGGTGTTTTTCTTATGAAACATATTGCTTGATAATAATAATAAATATCCTGGGACATTCTTTACACACGGCCATCCTGAACCCAAGCTTGTACTATGGAAACCAGATAACTAATATACCTACATATACAGCATTTTATTTGTAAATAAATACTTATTATAAATTACACATAGACTCATGACTTGCAGACATATTCATGTTCATGCAAACAAATGCATGTCTGTGTCGGAATCGAACCCACAACCTGCGGCGTGATATTGCGTGGTGGAATTTTAACCAACCATGCCAGCTGAGCTGGTCTTTCAACTAAATGTTTATTCTGTAATAAACAGGCAGCCTGCTGGTAAGCGGTTTCCGTAGTCTATATAGACGCTTGCAACAGGAGCAATGAGTCTGTTTGACTCTTCAAAAAGACTCATTGCTCATTGCTTCTCCAGAAAACGCTTATCCCAGAGCGAGTGGTCCAGCGTTCAGTTCTACGTGCGTTCTCCTTGACCGCTGCGTTCGTTGTGTGCAATTGCAATGATCAAAAGCGCCGCATAGATTACAGTGAACGTGTAACTATGCAGAACTCTCACCGCCCGCTGCGGGATTGGCGCCTTATACTCTTTTAGCTTTCGTGAATCGACAAGATTATTTTATAATTTAGTGCAGAGCAGACTGCTTCCAAAAAATAATAATAGAATACCTACCATAATAGCTTCTCGCTTCCCTGGATATTAAAGGCAACTTAACTATAAATTATAGACCTTTTAAAGATCCAAAATGAGTTCCCTAGATGCTTAGGAACCTAAAGAGGAAAGAAAACAAATCTGTAGCTTTATAAGGCAGATTACACATCATTACCTGATTAGTATATTTAATATCATTTAATTCGACCAACATGTGGTTAATTCGAAATGAAAATAATCAAATTAAACGGTAGCGTGGCGGATACGTATGCGCCGGCCAAGTTTGATATACATAATATTATAATTCGGCTACAAACCATTGGGTGGTCTTCTCAAATTGGCGATGTATGCTTGTCGCTCTGAGGTAGAGATATCGCATTTTATTGGCGACTAATAGTGTAGATAAGTGAACACATTCAGAGAATACACGATAAGGGTCGATGTAAGTGAAAAGTCATAAAAAGTTTTCATTTGTTTCGAAGTTTCTTGCCGGAGTCTTCTCAGTTTAAGTGTATTTCGAACCGGTGGTAAATTCAACAGTATGTAACGTTCATAAGTACCTCACCAGGGCCTAAACTGAATAAATGACTTTTTGATTTTGATTTGATTATATTAAAGATGTTTGAATGAAAACATAAAGAAAAAGTAATAGAAGAATATGATCGATCGAAGAATAAACAGTACCATCAAGTTCATTTAAAAAAAACATGCTTTATCGTAAAGCAAAAACATTAATGATTACCAAAATCAATAAAAATAAATGCGTTTTATTTATGTATTCCCTTGCGAATTTTTTGTTTGATTGATTTGATTTTTTTTTCACCAAAAAAGGTGTCCATAGTTTTTTTTATTGCAAAACATAACGTTTGAATGTAAAAGTATCGGACCACCACCGCTTACATGCGCCCCTTAATAAAGTTCAGTGATTATACTTTCATCTAAATATACTTAAATTGTGCTTACATTAATGGGCATACATTGGAAACAAAACTTCTTAATTTATCTTGCGAACAGCAAAGAAGTGGAACACACTTCCAGTATCTGCGTTTCCTGAGACATACAATTTGGACTCCTTCTAGGAAGGAGTGAATAGGCTTTTTCATGAGCAAGCGTGTGATATACTAAGCTTCGAAATTGATTGTCTTAAAAAAAAAAAAACATTATTACCTCAGGAGGTAACACCGCTACGCCTTGAAATACGAAATGATCAACAAACTGTCTCAGATCTTTGTAAATAAAACGAAAAATAAAATTATCCTTAAAAGTCTCTGTGTTTAAGTTACTCTGCGGCTACTAAGTGGTCAATCGACACGCGCGCTGCCAACTGCGCTATAAACGAGCCCTGCGGCGCCGCTTGCGCGCTTGTAGCACACACGCGCGATTAATTCTATACTTATTGACACGTACGTATTTGTTATAATTATGTCGAAGAGAAATATAACAATGCTGAGTAAATTCTTATATACAATTATAAATATTTTAATTTGATAGACTGAGAGATGAAATTAAAAAAACTGTATGACAGAAAAAGTAGATGTAATGCTTAAACCCTGTTCAGAGCGTTTCATATGACTTATTATAAGCACGATTTATAAGTCTTCATTAAGTGGAAGAAGTATTGTTTAGTTAGATTAAAAAATAAAAAAAGGGATAAAAAAGTATTGTCGTGTCGTATCATAAAATAGAAAAGTGTCTAAAACATAGAGGTTTTTAACCGACTTCTAAAAAGGAGGTTTTCAAGTCAATATTTTTTGGGTTGTTTCTACTGCGTACATAATAAGTGCCATAAAATTTGCTTTACAATGATTAATTTTATATTGTTTAAAAACATTTTTACCTATAATGTACAAAAATAACTTTCTACACTTTGTCGTAATTGAGTGTGGCTATTAAATTAGTTGATTACAAATCAATATTTTACAAACGGTTACAAAATCATCAACTCAAAAGTTACACGAATACTTTAAAAAGAATTAACAAAATGACAAAGTTAAGATTACTGACTGAAATGATTTTTTCTATATTTGTAATTTTTCTATAAATATGAACCCCCTCATTCATAATCGCTTTTTAACTAAATCAGTGTAATATTGACCTCCGTCTCACTCTTTCTATCACCAAATGTCAGATAAAGACTTCAGAATTTTAGCTAATCAACGTTTGATTATGAATAAGGGGGTTTGTGTATAGAAAATATCAGAATCTAATGGAACGTCCATGCTACGCAAACCGAGCACGAGTCAAGCCACGAACGAACAGAATTCGTTCGTTGCTCGCGACGTCAAGTGTGGACGTGGACGTTACAACGAACGCGATGCTAATCTCTGTGTTCGTGAAATAACTCTCGTGAAAGTAATCCGGGCGCAGCGCAGTCGAGACGTAGACTCGTTCGAGGCTCGCAAGTCAGTCCACGCTACGCTAACAACGAACGTATCCTGTTCGTTTATGCTCGGTCCATTACGGACGCATCATAACATAGATATACCCTTCATCATCTGTATGCACGACACATTGCAGCAACATCTAAATTCCTCTTATTTTCTGGCATCTTTTCCAAAGTCCGCCATATTTTTCACCAAATGTTTATGTGACATAGATGTTGAAGATCCAAGAATCCAGGGCGCCGCGAATCTCATGGCCCACCTTCAAAAGAACCGTTTCCAACCGCATCTCTTCCGTGACAGTAATATCTATAATATTATCCCATTAGTGGACAATTACCGACTCAAATCGATATTTTTATTCAAACTCCGATGATTTAAAGAAATTCTCTTCTTTATGAAAATGTATAATTTTATAATACAATAGGAAGGTCTATTACCCTATATCAGTTCAGAATATTTTATATTATTTATAGAAATTGCATTTAGTTGATGGAAGCTAAAAGAATGTTGATATTGGATATTTATTCCGACAGAAACCTGACAAGCAAGCAGTTGGGTCGGTCCACCTTCTTGATAAGTGGGTTATTTGACATTTGGCAATAAATAAATAAAAAGCTTTGATTAAGAATACATCCAGATAGAGTGTCGCAGCTGTGCACGCGTCGATAAAAATACGCTCTAACTGTTAGGGCGTAAATCAAATAAAAATAAATTAAAATGCAAAATAATGATCAATATTTAAATTTCTCCCGATTTTAATTGGAATATTTCAACAACTGCTATCTTTATGAACGTCACTATGACAAGCAGAATGACGCAGAGGGAGCGTAAAACGTAGCTGTTACGCGCGGCAGCCTATAAAAGTTGGCCTGTTTTATATATTCGGGTAGTATGGCGACGTTCTTTCTAGGTATATATTATTTCTATGATAAAAAGAATCGCTTCTGAGTTGCACACATTGTTTTAATATTTTAATTTTCTGATTCTATTAGAGAGTAGCTGTCCCTCGCGGTTTCACTCGCGTTCCCGAGATAAAAAGTACCAATAACACTCGGAGTTAATGTAGAGATTCCTAATAGTTTTAACACAGGTCTATACACAGTAGAAAAATTAAATCATTTTTTCAAGTAATCCTCAAGTTACATTTATCCGACTCTAACACAGTTACAGAAGGCAGATTTTACTGAGATTTAGAAGAAACGCATGTTCAACGTTGCACCTAAACTTGCAAACCAGAATCATGTCAATCAAATCTCATTAATGACAGCGTTTTGACAGGAGCCCATTCAAAGCGCATCCGGCATGGTCATTACGACTCGTGACCAAACAATGAGCATAATAGACGGTTATTGGTTGCTCTCGGTTGCGAAATAGCTTCGGTAGAGATCAATTGATGATAATTGATTGTTGATGCGCGTTCCCTTTCATTTGTAATTTGAACTTTATTGCGGTTTCTGGAAGTATTGTTTACAAATTTTACATGAGCATGAGAGCTTTAGTTTTTTTTTTGTGTGAGTGCACCTTATTTGTTTTTTTTTTCTGTGTATAGGCCTGTGTTTTACCGCAATCTCGCCATTGTAAGTGGTAATGCGGCCGAAGGTGGTAAGCGCATAAAGCCTCGAAGGAACTGGCTCTCAAATGCAACTGTTGGAATATGAATGAATGAATGAATGAAATATTCTTTATTGTATACACTTACATAGAGCACATGATTACAACAACACAAATTAGAGGAAGTTATACAATATAGGCGGCCTTATCGCTTAAGCGATCTCTTCCAGGCAACCTTTGGGTACAGGAAAAACTTCAAAAGGCGGCAGGTTGAGCATCTACTTACAAATAATACAATATATATGAAATAAACTAATACTATTTATACACAAATACTATAATACTTTGAGATATATAAAGTAATATACTAATACTTACATACATACAATAAATAAAGATAAGTAGGTAAATAAACTAAATACTAATATTAAATAATATTAAGGAAAATAAAAGGAATTAAAGAGAGTGATAGTAGGAGAATATTTGAGATTTAAAGGATTCAATAGTCTGAGCTTGTCTGATGGTCTGGGGTAAGGCGTTCCAAAGACGAACAGCTTGAACAGTGAATGATTGAGAAAAAGAGTGAGAAGTGTGTAAAGGGGTTTTTAGGCGAAGTTCAAGAGAGGTACGAAGGGAGTGATGCTGCGAGCTATAGAATTCGAAGTGCTCCTTAAGATAAGAAGGGGATTTGGGATTAAATAGAATAGTATAAAGAAGTGAAAGTATGTGAGTATTCCGGCGAAGGCGAATAGGAAGCCACTTGAGCTGAGTATGAAACTGGGAGACGTGGTCATATTTGCGCAAGCCAAAAATGAACCGTATGCAAAAATTCATGAATATACCGATAGGTGCGACAGATTTTCACCTTGAGGGTGGTAGCTTGCCAGGCTGGTACTACAAAGTACCCTACTATCGTGCTATGGTTTCCTCACGATGTTTTCCTTCACCGAAAGCTCAAGTTCATTGTAAGATTCGAACCCGGGACATTACTCTCGCCATCCGACGTCACTATCACTGAGTTATCATCGTTTTATTTCTATTGAAATATTCAAGCGAGGTTCTTTATGAAATATGTGGAATGGTGCGACTATACGCAACGCGAACCGAGCACGAGCCGAGCACGGATTCGCGAGTGGACGGACCTACGAGTCTCGAAACGGCTCGCGCTCGACTGCCCTCTTTTTGACGAAGACAGGGATTCGCATCGCGCTCGTATTGTAGTCCCGTTGTAAGCTCGATATACATCCACACTTGACATCACGAGCAACGAACGAATAGAGGCTCGGATCGTTCTCGGTTCGCGTAGCATAGACGCACCATTACATTTCACTTTTACGTATCCATAGCATGGTGGTAGTGAGCTTTGTAGTTGTCTACTGAAATTGAAAAACTGTGGTAGTCGAGTGCATATGTTCCAGAGCTTTTTGTGCTTACCACTTTAGGCCACATTATCTTCTTCACTTACCATGGAGAGATGTAGTCAAGCACAAGATGACAATCCCTTTCAACTTAACCCTGTACTCGCTTTGAAAACGAGAACTTGATGTTTGCAAAAACACTGAAACTATACTATAATCTCCCTATGTGACATTCTTCAGTGAAGATGTGGCCAATACATTAAGTTCTTAATTTCTTGTGACTTTTAAAAGTAACCATTTCAGTATTATATAGTGAAATCTCAATTATTATTTTTTACTCTTCTTACAAAATGACAACCTTTCTTTCATACATTATGATCATAATGTATGAAAGCTTGTATGAAGCTTGAATGTACAAAATTTTTTTTTGAGAATTCAGTATTGGTCCCATAATAAAAGTTGTTCAGCAGGACTAATCCAACATAGGTTTCGAAAATATGCCATCTCGAAATCTCCACCCAGTATATGATTCAGTCAGTGTCTGACCAATCATCGTCCTCATATATATGTGAGGCAGTTTCTTCGCAAATCTATTACAGTGAAAATGTAAGATCAAAAATAAACCTGAGTTGGATGGCCTCTCCAGACTTAAAAATAAGTAATAAGTTTAATAAAACTAGACCGAATTGTGATTAGCACAAATCCTAATGATTGTATCTAAGCCCAGGTGTGGGCATCGCGCGATAAGCGACCACCGAGCGGAGCGGAACCGGCACCTGCGCACGCGCCGATGACACGAGTGACGTAGTGATGGGAAAGATGGGTCGATACCGAAAGGTATTCGATATTATATGGTACCTTATCGAAATTAAACTAAATCTAATATAAATTAGAAAGTAGGCTTCAACGCGTTGGCTCGTAGGGGGGCCACATGTCACATAACTGGTCAAGGAACTGCTGTCGACTGGTCGAAAGGGTAAGAAGAAATGGTAGATTAAAGCATTGACTAGGTATCAGTTTTAATGTTGTCTTCATATCATGATGTTTTGTTTTATCAGTATAAGATTATTACATACCTAAGTATCAGGTATCAGGGCCTATATATAATATCATAGTAGCATAAAAATACTGATCATAAATTAGGAATTAATCAACTTACATTATATTATGTTGCTAATATATTAAGGAAACCTAGTATTATTTATATAATTTTATCGATAAATTGTTACATCACTATATCAACCCACGATTGTTAGGGAAGATACCCCAACTCGTCCGTACGACAGGGCGCGTGCCACCTTTTTTCTTCAATTTCACTTGCGTCACTTTTACAACGGCCTGTATTATATCAATGGTAAACTAAATACAACTTTAAACTAGAACTAATAAGATTGAGAATAGTTTGTTTTAATATTGGTCATCACCATAAAAGGGTGTTTTTTTATTGGAACGTGAATAAAATAATTGTTTCGGAATACACAGTAATGCTTTGTTAATTTGAATACTGGGGCTATTTTTTTATTTTCAGTTACAATGGGGTGAGGGTCGTATTTTTAACTTGCGCACGCGTCGATAAGAGGTTAATTACTTAGAACTAATTCAGGGTTGTATGAAAATGCCGTTGTTTTAAGGTATGTGTTTTAAATTTACATTGAATATATACGTTTGTTAGATTCCAGAAGGAGATTGGTGGAGACAAGCCAGGTGAAAACCAACATAACCAATTTTAAACTTAAACCATGAGTTGTTTTTAGGGTTAAAAAAATCTCTAGAAAGTTCTACTACCCGCTAAAAATATAAAATAACTTTTTGCTAAAAATATAAAATAAGTTTTTTTGCCTAAAAACATCGTACTTTTATTAAGAACAAGTAAGTATTTACTTACTACAAGATAAGCTGATTTAGAATACTCTTCCCTTGTTACGACAATTCTGAGCCACCAGTCCCATTAATCCTAACCCATAACTTTGTACCATCATTGTACATAAATTAAAAAGGAATTGAAAGGGCTGTCAACCCCATAGAGCACGCTATGTACACATGGTGCAGCCAATGAGCCGGCACTAATGTGGACACACCCTAGCCGTGGCTAATGTTAACGATGTTGCGATGAAAGTCCTGAACTTTGTTTATGGTGAAAGCTGATGCGTTAAGGATATAAGGTACCTACATGAATAGGTTATTAATCATTTATTAGTTTGTGTAGATGTTATTCTACCTAATTTTGTTGGTAGGTTCGGCCCAACGGGTTTTTTTTTTTATACTACTAAGTCGGTCTTTCGGCCCGCCTGATGGTAAGCGGTTACCGCAGCCATATAGACGCTTGCAACACACGAAGCATCGCTCACGCGTTACCGACCTTTCCCCCTCCCTAATGAGCTCTGGCACCCTTACTCACGCGCAAGAACGCAACTTTACGTAACATAAAGTTATTTGGCTGCGGAATTCTGTAAGGTGGAGGTATTTTCCCAGTCGAGCTGCTCTTTGAGCGAATAAACGCTGTGCTCTACCTCTCTCAAAAGTAGAGAGAGGGCTGGAGAGTATGTCATACTACTTTTGCTAAGGTGCGGTCTCTAGCCTCAAGCTATATTACCCCGGCTTTTGTATCAAACAGTCTACATATTTCCAATCGTCGCAGTCCGACTAATGGGCTGGGGAACGTCCCAGATTACGTTTGCTAAGATGCAGTCTCCAGTATCAGACTTACCTGCTCCTTCGACATTCAGCTCCAACCTACTTTTTCTCGGTCGTCTCGTTCCAACAGATTAGGAAGTGCCTTAAACCACGTTTGCTATGATGCAGTCTCTAGTACTAGACTCACCTGCCCCTTCGACATCTAGCTACCTGGTTCAGGTTATATCGTATCAGTTCAGCGAGCGGAGGATATTTGCACACAATGTATGCTAAAAAGTCCCAAGTTGTTCCTTCAGCAGACAGGTCCATTGACAAATCAGCTTGGTTATTTCAGTTAATTGTCACTAAATAGTAATAGTAATATTAAAATATCATCCCAACCCTTATTATTTAAAATTATTGGCCCCATCAGGGGATGGGGCCTCAGTCAATAGCTCATGAGCTATCTAATAACAGCAACCAATACACAACAGTATTTTAATAATCAATGGCACGCGCATCCCGTGGTCACGCGATCTGTGAGCGAGGGTTGCTTATTGCCAATCAGCTTCCATGTCATATGCCAATAGAGTGAGCCAATTATGGCCAGATGAGCTTTGGAGTTTGAGGGTTAGGAAAGAAAAAAAAAATATACCGAATATGTGTGTTACATTTGGTACTAAAACTGGTATAGTTATAGGATAATGAACTGATTAGTATTTTTTATGGGTAAATATTTGACCATTAATAGCAGCATGGTAAGAGATGATAATTATTGCTGAAGAAGCGAGCTGCTTATTTTAAAAATCTGTTCGCACTCTTCTGGAAGAACACCTTGGGGAAGCCACGCACCGGGAAGGTCATTTCACAACCTGAGCAGTGAGCACCCTCAGTAAGAAGCTCCTTCGAAACATTTTAGTTCCAACTTTGTCATGGGTTTTTTTCTCAAAATATATTCAGCTGGAATAGGTAAACTATAATTAAAGTATTTTTTCGTTCGAAATAATTCAAATTAGATATGTGAGTAACGAGAAGCGCTCGTGGTGTAGCATGATTAGTCGATCGGAAAAGTTAAGCTACAGCTGTCGTGGTCAGTACCTGGATGGGACCGCTTGGTGGTATTTCAAATCAAGCGTTTGCGTACTTCAGAAGGCACATAAAGCCGTTGCTCCCGGTTAGGTATCACTTTGTGATAGTCGTTAAGCTAGTTGGAGGCCTACTAGGTGGCTTGAAAACTCCAACAGTAGGTCGACCACTAGCCTACCTTCAGCGATCCGCAGTGGGCACGCGTGGTGGAGTATCTGCCCATTTCCTTTCACCCTAATTTGTGAAAGGAGGCCTGTGCTCAGCAGTGGGACATTATAGGCTGATATATGATGATGTGACTTACATGGACCTGAAATTATTCCTTTAACTTTCTTTTAATTTTAGTTGTGTATAGTTTCATGCACTGGTATAAGGGTTGGATACGACAATACGACATTAAATGGAACCACGTAAAGTACTCTCCTTCTTCTTAGCGATAAGACCGCCTATTGTACTTTCAGTAATTTTTTAATTTTAAGCATTTATTTTTTATACTTTGTTAAATACTTTTTGTACAATAAAGAGTTATCTATCTATCTATCTATCTATCTCCTTGTAAGTAAAAGGTCTCCTCGGCAAAAATGTATGAAAAGCTGTAATTATTTTTTTGCGACTTCTAACTTGGTCCCGTAGTAAAAGTTGATCGTATACATGAGTTCTTTACGTGGTTTCATTTAATGTCGTATTGTCGTATCCACCCGTATAAGAAACCTTGTTTAAAGTAGCAGAGGTAATTTGAAAGAGTACACATAATGACAATGGTCACTATACTCAACAGTGAATGGATTCATTAATTTCAAAGATTAGTAAAATCACACTGTAGCATGCAGCAACCAATTAGAGACACAATGCCGGTGCAAATGTGATGCGGCTTCACTCCTTGGGTCGACAACATTTGGTGGAACTTTAGCTGGCACTTCTTCTATTTTCCATGGGTTTATGGTTGATGTTAATCTTGCAATAACATGTGATGATGTAGTCGAATGTGTTGTTCTAAAATTGTATTTGTTAAGTATAATTTGTCACTTTGAATGTAGTGGTTATGAGCAATGTAATAAATAATATCTCTGAGGGACAGTTAGACGATGGAGCTTTTCTAGCAAGTTAATTAGAGTTTCAATTTCTTTTTTCAATTTTGAGAGAGGTAGATCATAGCGTTTATTCGCTCAAAGAGCAGCTCAACTGGGAAAGTACCTCCACCTTACAGAATACCGCAGCCAAATAACTTCATGTTGTGTAAAGTTGTGTTCCTGCGCGTAAGTAAGGTCGCCAGAGCTCATAGGGAGGGGGAAAGGTCGGTAGTGTTGCAAGCATCCATATGGCTACGTTAACCGCTTACCATCAGGTGGGCCGTATGCTTGTTTACCGACTAAGTTGTATGAAAAAAAAAGTACAAAAATAAATATGTAAATATATAGCAGACACTAAATGGCAATAATTTTTGATAGACAAGGAAGTTAGATTGACGGGTAAGTAGCTAAAGGTGATGGTTTTGTGGAGCAACGGTAGAGCAATACTCAGATCCACAAATGATAACTGCGGTGTGGATGTACGATAAGAATAAATGCCAAAAACATAAAGTCTCTGCAGTTTTATAAAGACTAGCATACTATTCCGGTCAATCACTATACATGGAGTTTTTTGACTCTATATGTCTATTGTTTTCGTAGGGGTAATGCCATAGGTAATGCTTAGAAATACTGAGCCATAGACATACAATAGGGATGATTCCTGGGTAAAAATATGATAATTATATTATACGTCAGTTAGATTATCAAAAAATAATTGACACGTATTTTTTGCTTTACCAAATCATAACAAATGACAAAGATAAAGCGTGACAAAGTTCGGGAGGGGGGCTCGTCGTAACGTCACTTTAGAGTAAATTCTGTACACTTACCCTCTCCCCTTATTCATAATCGCTTTTTAACTAAATCTGATTCGATCAACAAATGTCACGTGTCAGATAAAGACTTCAGAATTTTAGCTAATCAAGGTTTGATAACTTTAGAATAAGGGGGTAAGAGAAGAGAGTGTTGAAGTTCTGCGTGCCGTAAGTGACGTCATGCAGAACTTCAACACTCGATACCTTCTCATTATTTTGTTTGATTGACAAAAGAAAAAATACGTGTCTAATATTTTTTGATAATGCCAATAACTCACTAAATAGAATTTTTCAGTTATCTAACCTATTGTGTGCCTTTTCTTACTCCAACTTAATTTAATTAAGGTAATTGAGAATCTATATTCAACTCCAAAATGCTAGTGAGTTTAAAAGGTTGCGCTCCGGAGTCCGCGGGTCGCGATAAACAGTACCGGCTCATCAAACATTGTTCCCGGCGCCCTCTGAAAATATAAACAGATGGTTTAAGGGGAATACATCACAGCCAAATATTTTTTTTCAATAACAGTACTTATGGGTACTAACCAAGATGAACATGGACTATTCTTAAATCTTAAAACAAACTAATTTTCCTTTTTCGTTGTTTGCTGCTCTAGTAGTATAAAAATTCAAAGAAGTATGACATTTTTGCGAAGAATTTCTTTTTGTATTTTCAATCCTTCACCGGCTAAAACCCCACGGTGGTCGCTATCTGGGCTGTAGAGGGGGGCGGGCTCTCGTGTTGAACGCGTACCTGCTCACCTCTCCACGAACGGCGCTAAGATAGCTCGTCCCGGGGGAAGTGTGATACCTCCCCCCAGCACCTTCGCTGTGCTATCGCACGATGAGTCGTGACCACATCGACCCATCGTCCTCCTTGGGGTCGCTTCTGGGCACACAGAGCCCCCGCCCTGATTGCCCATGACCCCAAAGGCCTCGTAGTCATCTTTTACGACAGGCAGGGGAACACCGTAGCTGTTATTCTAAGCCCCAGCTACAGGGCAGAAACCTACCGGCGCCGCGCGCCGTTATAATGGACTTGTTGGTTCCCGATGGAAAAAATATCGTGTTGTCACTGTAATATGGCTGTTGTCTGGTGTTACTGGTGTTATGAGTATATTTTTTTTTCAAAAGATTATTACAATCCTACTTATATTATAAACTAGATGTCTCGCGCGGTTTCACCCGCGTTCCCGTGATAAAAAGTAGCCTATAATACTAGGGGATAATGTAGCTTCCTATCAGTGAAAGAAATGTTTGTTGCTCATTCACGTAAAACAGCTGAACGGATTTCAATGAATTTTGTACGAAATTCATTGAAATCCGATATTTCATATAGAAATTCTTTCTATATGAAAGAATATGTTCTGGATTAACAAATAAGATACGTTTTATCCCGAAAAACCAATATATCCTTTGGGAACACGGGTGAAACCGTGGGGCAGAAACAAGTTAATATTTAAAAATGATCTTCCCCTTAACCCGCCATGCGGACGCTTTGCGCAAACAGCCAAAACCGTTTGGACATGATGCGATTTCATTCCACGTCATGACATGTCAGGTCGGGTCATCAGCTAAGCTAACACTGCCATTGTGTGGATATTGCGCTCGCAAATGTTCCACGATATAATATTATTTCAAAGAACCGCTTCCTGGTTTTGTTAATTTAGGGCTGAATTTAAAATGGCCTGATTACGCTTTGGTACCTACTGGTAACGCTTTTTGTATTGACTAATTTATCTGGGGTTTTTTTGGATCAGTAAACTTTATTTACAAATTACAATCAATGTATAGAAATTTTCCTCATGCCTCCTCGGCAAGGTTCCCAGAAAGCTGGCAGCGTTTCCACTTTGGATAGCCATGATGATTGTTGGCGGAAAAAGATCCACGCCCGCTGGTCTCCGTAGGCCTCGATCAATTTTGATGACAATTTCTGCTGTTTATCAAATAATTGAAAAATCAGGCCTCTTATAAGCTGTTATTCTATTAAAATTTTGGTTGTCTGGAAGAAATCGCTTTAGTGATAAGCGATTTCGTATATATCTTCTATTCCTTTTCGTTCTGTGGTCTAAGCTCTGGGTTCCGCGGTCACTGTAATCTATGAGCGCACGTTGGATGATGACCGCAGTCTAGACGGCTCGCCAGATGGGTACTACAAAGTACCCTCCCACCGTGCTATGGTTTCCTCACGATGTATTTCCTTCACCGAAAGCTCAAGCGCCTGATGGGAAGCGGTTGTCGTAGCCATACCGACCCTTGCCACTCCCCAATTAGCTCTGGTGACCTTACTCACGCGCAGAAACATAACACAAAGTAGCTGCGGTATTCGGTGGAAGTACCTAGAGTGAATAAACGCTATGCTCCTCGTGAGAATTTAAAGACAGATAACTCTACTTATCAAGTTATGAATACCCAATAGTGTCAGTAAGTTGTCCTTTACAAGAAATGGCTCCGGCGTCGGTCGTTCTTCACGCTGTAATTTAACAGTCACCGGCAAATAATGCAATAATAACTCTCGACGACGCAAAATCAACACGCTAACGAGGTGTATTCCATTTGTACAGGATGCTCGTTTATTTTTGTCTCTTTTTTATATAGAGATTTGCGTAGGCACTTGATACCGATGTCTGGAAAAGTAAGAATATCTCTGTGACTTGATAGCCTATTGCAAGCATGGGCCTTTTTTAATGAGTCTCACTTATCAGCAATGATTGAGATTGTCATAATTATGATTGTTACCCTATCTAAAGATTAGTTATTATTAGAAGTATGCAAATTATGATATAGGTATATTCTTATATGACGTATAGCCAATCATATTGTGGTATGAAAGGACTTCAACTTAAAACTAAAACCTATTTTTTTGGCTTATTGTAGTAGACAGTAAAAGACAGGTAATGTCTAACTGTTTGCTGTCTAAACTGAGAGCAGAAAAAATACTGCCAGTCAATTTAGCTTGGTTTTTCGAGGTCCAGTAGCTATTACACTGGAGGGGACAGTTACTGTCGGACCGACTAGTCACAATCCGACCCTGTCAAATTTAATGACAGTAAGAGAATGTTGCAAAGACACATTCTGTGTAAAAATTTATCAAATCACCTTCGTAAGGAATAAAATAAAAAAATCATGCGTTAAGAGTGGTATAATACAAATAATTGTTAACAAGTGCGGAAGTCGCGTGCTGGCCGTGATAAATATAGGCTGGGGTTCGATTCCCGCGTTGAAAATTGACCGAAAAGTGTTGGAAATGACGGCTGACGACCTCCATGACAGTGTTATTAAAAATATTAACTAATTTTGAAAAGTGGTGGTGTCTTTAAAAATGACGAGCCATGAAACATATTCACAAATTCACAGTCAATGTTCGAGCTCTGGTCAGTCATTATGAAAACCGTAACTTGTTAAAAATAATGTAATTCTAAATACAGGCTCCGAAAATTGCAGGTGTTTCCTAGTTTGGGTGCTTGTGATCCTTTTACTTTGGTGCGTCCATGCTACGCGAAGCGAGCACGAGCCGAGCCTCCAACGAACAGGTTTCTTTCGTTGCTTGCGATTTCAAGCGTGGACGTACTTAACGAGCCTTCAACGAGCGCGTTGCGGATCCCTGAGTTCGTGAAAAAACTGATGATATAGGTATATTCGGCGGAGCGCAGTCGAGCACGCTACGTATGCTCGTTCGAGGCTCACAAGCCCGTCCACGCTACCATAAGCCAAGCATGAAAATCAAAATCAAAAAGCAATTTATTCAATTTAGGCCCTGATAAGGCACTTATTTACGTTACACACAGTTGAATAGACGCACCAAGTGCTATTTTTGTAACAAATATTCTTTATCATTATTAAATAAATTTTGTATTTTATAAAGATAGGTATAACATTAAGTCTGTGTGCCTTCATTTTTCATTCATTCATCCTTCGTCGTGGTTCTAGGACCAATCAACCTCGTCGCTGCCCCAGCAGAGATCTCGTCAACGAGCTCGGCCACCATGGGGTTTCGTGCTTTCTAAGCGCTGGCCGAGTATCACGATACACAGCTATTAATGAGATTATCCGCAGGAGTCTTGTTGTCGCTAAAGTGCCTTCCGAACTGGACCTAGTCGGTATTGCACGTGGTGACGGCAAGAGACCGGATGATATGTCTTTGACCCCGTAGAGTGCCGGCTGGTCGCTGGTGTAGGATGCCAAGTGTGATGATAAATTCCCGCCATCTCACTTACCGGCGACTTGTAAAGTTGCAGGGGCAACTGTGGCCGCTGCGGAAAATTTAAACTTAAAAAAATAAGCATCTAATACTTTTATGCTTTTTGCACCCTCGTTGTGCTATCGCATGATGAGTCTGACCACATAGACCCATCGTTCTCCTTGGGGTCGCTTCTGGGCGCACAGAGCCCCCGCTCTAATTGCTCGCGACCTACCTGCTCTGATTGCCCGGTACCTAGAGAACAAAAAGGACTCGTGAGAACTAACTTAATTCATGATACATTTTTCGAATCCCCTAAAATGTAGAAATTCCTGTTTGACACATTACACATCCCAATCATTCCACGTACGCATCGAAAATCACCTTTTTTCGGGTTTTTATCATCATTGCGAGTACTTTGCGACACGAATGCCTACGGCTCCGGGTCCCACTTTGTCTTTACTAAATGAAATTATTATGTAACTGAAGCATCGCCTGAAACGACGTTTATGCAAATTTCTGACACCTCGAAAGAATTTTTGCCTCTTTAAAATACCAAACAGCAAATTGGGTGCAATTATAAAACTGTTTAAATTAACATTGTCTTTTTAAAACTGGTCTAAATTCAAGAGACTGGATTTGTCTCTTGCAAAACCTTCTGTTTTACGTTATTGTTACAATTTAAAACGAGAAATATTGTTTATTAAAATAAGTTGCCTGGTAATCCATAGTTGCCCGAAATCAGCCTAAGGCGTTGATCCCACAGCGAGCTGTATAGACTTTGCGATCAGATTTCTATCAATAGCGCCGCATAGATTACCTACAGTGAACGCAGAATACAGAACTTTAGACCGCTCGCTGTGGGATCGGGGAGCCATTTTCACAAATCGGTTACGCTAAATTTGCATCACTTACCCTAGCTTTTGAGAGAGGTAGAGAATAGCGTTTATTCGCTCAAAGAGCAGCTCGACTGGGGAAGTACCTCCACCTTACAGAATACCACAGCCAAATAACTTTATGTTGTGTAAAGTTGTGTTCCTGCGCGTGAGTAAGGTCGCCAGAGCTCATAGGGGAGGGGGGAAAGGTCGGTAACGCGTGAGCGATGCTTCGTGTGTTGCAAGCGTCCATATGGCTACGGTAACCGCTTACCATCAGGTGGGCCGTATGCTTGTCTACCGACTAAGTTGTATAAAAAAAAAAACCTTCTTTTTTGGGAATGTCGATACACCGAAGATCATTCTAAGATTCATTCAGAAGCTTCATCGACTTTTTGATTTTTTCGACAAGTATACGGTCCTGATGATAAGCGACGTAGACTATAGACGCTTGTAGCACTATTTTATGACGCACGCATTTCCTTGTCTTCATTCTCTTATAGAAGAACCCCATGCTATTATCACAGTCTATTAAAGTGCTATTATTCCTTGTGAAAACTATGGTGGTGAGGTCATTCCACAACCTGAGCGTCCACTGTGGAAAGTCCTTAAAAACGCACAGTGCATAACTATTTTCTTATAATATTACTACTTTGGCAATTTTTAGTACCCATTCTTCACCTTTGTTCTTCTTCAAAGTATAAAGATGCTATTATCAAAGCTAAAGCCTTGTAAGGTTCAAACACTAAATAGAGTTTGTGACGTGATAGTAGGTATTCAAAAACTGACACGCTTTTTGGTTTGGTTTAGTGCTTGTGGCGATGGCACAGGGCACGCTTGGTTTTCATACAGATCATGAGACTTGCGTTATCTAGGTGTATCTATATCTGTGAACACATTACTACGCACCATCTATACCCGCCTACAAGAAACCTACCATAGAAAATTTACCGCAAGACCCCGGGAAAAATTTCACCCGTACATTGTTGATATACCGAAAATACAGGCTCTAAGAGAAAGAGTCTAGCAGTTTTTCTCTCTAAGAGCAGCTCGACTGGGGAAGTACTTCCACCTTTAATACTTTTTTTTTTTTTTTAAAGAATACCGCATTCATATAACAATGTTGTGTTACTGGTTGACAAAGCTCTTTGGGGAAGAGGAAGGTTCGCGTGAGCGGTGCCATGGGTCAAGTGTATCTTGTGATGCAACACTCGTGGCACCAAAGGAGCCATAGGGTTGCAGTAATCGTTTACCATCAGGCGGGCCATATGCTTGTTTGTCAAGTAGTATAAAAAAATGAAGGTGGTTTTTAGTGAGTAAACCAGATTTTATTTTGCAGTTTTAATTTACAATATTTTTAACCAGTTTCACAGTGTTTAAGTCAAGTAACCACTAATAAGATAATTCACATTTAAACATCCAAAATATAAGTATTTTCGAACACGTGCTACGTTCCGTCCTGCGACATATGGAGCCGCCATATTTAAAGAAAAAATGGCGTCAGATGGCGGGAAAAAAACACGTAAATGATAGAGGAAGTGATTTTACGCGTACAATAATACAAAACTTTCTTTATATAAAGAGGATGTATTAATTTATGTTATTGTTAACCCTTTTGGAGTATAAACATATGTTTGGATGTAACTTTTGATTAACTACTATTGTTAGGATGGGATCAGTTTAATTTCGAATTTGTTTTGATTGGCCGCTCGTTGTTTATGGATGTGTTTCCGGTGGTTTTGACTTCCGTTCCGAATTATCTAGAAAAAAGAGTCTATGTCTTCATTTTGTTGTTGAGTATTTGGGAGACTATATTGAAGATACCAGCTTGGGCCTTTAGATTCGGTCCAGCGACGTGCCACCAGAATTGTTGACGATCCCGAGCTCACAAGCGGTTTAGAGCCCCTCAGTCTGAGGAGAGACTTTGCCTCCTTATGTGTGTTCTACCGCTTGTACAACGGAGAGTGTTCTAAGGAATTGTTTGACTTGATGCCCACGGCTACCTTCCACCATCGCAACTCTCGCCATCGACGGGGAATCCATCCACACACATTGAAACCAGAACTGTTTCGAACTGTGCGGGCTCAAAGGAGTTTTCTACCGCGGACGCTCGGGCTGTGGAATGAGCTCCCCGCCGTGGTTTTCCAAATGGAGTACAGCATGGGGTTCTTCAAAAAGGGCGTGAAGAGGTGTCTTCAGGGTCGGCAACGCGCGAGTGATACCCCCGGTGTTGCAAGCGTCCATAGGCTACGGTAACTGCTTACCATCAGGCGGGCCGTATGCTTGTTTGACACCTCAGTGGTATAAAAAAAAAAAAAGAAGAGACTCGAGATTGGGTCATAAAGTATAATATCAGGAAGAATCATAGAGATAGAGAATATTAACAGAGCAACTGTTACTGTATGTGTCTATGAGTATGTGTTGTGCAACGCTGCTTTGAAACGAACTGCGCGTTAAAAGTTGGAACCACAAAATTACAAAAAAAGTATGTAGGTAATAATAAATAAACGCCAATATTATCTCGTTTTTTATCGATACCTTTACCGGGAACAAACGAAGATGACATAATCGTACTTTTTTCTGAAATTAAATCAGCTAGTGTACCTACGATAATATCTATGAATGCATTTACATGCAAACTGCTAACACTTTGCACAGGGTGAAGTTGCTAACGCTATCACTATAATATCTTACTCTATGGGAAAAATAAAATTTAAAGACTTTTCAGTTAAGATGCGTAGTGAGGGATTTTATACTTTAATTATAGCTGCGGTGTTAGTTAAGCTAAGTTTAGTTAAAGTCTGAAAATGAAGCGATCTTATTCTTTGAGCTAAACACTTCGCTATGGATCTCTATGATGCCACCAACCACCACCCTTAGTGTATGTAGAACTATACGTTGTGGAAACCTTGGAAAAGTCCTATATTCATTCATCGGACATCTCAGATTCAATATGTGCAAAATTACATCCAAGTTAATAAGTGACAAACATCCAGAACAATTTTAGACCTACACAGACATTCCCATACACAATAATATAGAATTATCCAGCATGACCTAAAACCAAAACGTAGTACGAACTATTTTTACAGAAATAAAAAAAAACTCCTGTTATGACATCATTATAACTTTAAAAATAATAAAATAGATCTCAAACGCAGACCGCACAGCAAGATTCCCATGGTAAAACAATTTCGTATATCATAATACAATTTATGCAAACTGACCCATAATAGTTGCCTTTTGGGCGTTAAATCTATTAAATGGTTCCGTAACAATTGAATAGTCTCAGCGGGTGCCTAAAGAACCCTTGCGCTTTGATTTTTGACAATAAATTTCACGTTTTTATCGCAATCAAGAAATGAGCAAAAAAATATTTCACCGCCACAAAAATGTTAGTAAATAAGGTTGAAAATCCAATAAGCTTTATGAAAAGGTATTTTATCGTTTAATAGACTGCACTATGTCATTTTTGATAGAGATACTTTGTTCGTTGATGTTAGTAAATTAATAAAAGTTTTTTTGGAATGCCAAAGGGTTTTGTTTTGTCATTCTGTTTTTTAATTACAAGAATATTCTTTGTAAATAATTATGTCAATAACTTTGTGATTTAAGGAAATATTAATAATAAATTTCAAATAGATTTTAATTGCGTAATTTTTATAACTTATCATTCTTTTAAATGACAAATAGACATTTAAAAAATATTGTAACTTATTCATATATTCAGTTATTTTTATTTCTTATATACCAATTTACAGAGTATAATAAACGTGCTAAAAAATACACATACAAAATATTGCCAAAGTCCATCCAAAGTCAGACCATACCTACAAAAAACCTACCATATTTCATACAAACCGGAAGAAACAAAAAACCTATCTTTTATTTTTAGCAAAATACTATAAATCAAAATGTTTTGAATAAAAGGACCACCTATCAACGGCTAGGTGAGAACAAAAGTAAACTTTTTGGGGTTAGACTCTTTAGCTCCGCGGGACACTTGACACTAACACATTTTAATTTGTAGTTTTCATGAACCTTATCTACATTAATTTAAAGTTGATTTTGAACAATAAAATTATTTGCATTAATTACATTTTTGTAGCGGTAAAACTGTCTTTTGTATAATTTTAATCGAATTAATATCGTTGTTTATTTTCTTTGTATTTCGAGCAAATTAGTTCTATTGTCGAAAGGATTCAGAATTTGTGTGAAAAAGGCGGATTTTACACGGTTTTATTGTTACGAAATTGATATACTTTTAATTAATAGATTTGGCAATAGTTTTATAATAGGCCACAATGGGTATATTTAAAAAATGCCAGATATACAATGGACTTATAATATGCCTCCAATTTTGTGTGTCTATTTAGTGGTTGCCCTCTTCGCATAAGGTATTTTCTTCTTCGTTCTTCTTCTACTATACTGCCTTCATAACAGTTTCATGTTCCAAGGTAATATTAGGCATTTTTTTTTTCTCCTATAGTTTGGGAGGATGTGTGGTCGGTAGAGACGTGGTATTTTGCTAGTGGCCGTATAAATAAGCTCAGAGTCACTCAGCGAGCTATGGAACCAGCTATGCTCGGAATTTCTCTACGTGACGTGGTCCGAAAAGAGGATATTCGTAGGAGAACGAATACGACGGGCATAGCTCGTAGAGTTAGTAAGCTGAAGTGGCAATGGCAGGCCACATCACTCGACGAACCGATAACCGATGGGGAAGAAAGGTTATCGAGTGGCGGCCACGTACTGGAAAGAGCCGAGTGGGACGACCTTCCACCAGGTGGAGCGACGAACTGGGGCCCAAGTCTGTTATTTCAATTGTGTTCCAATGAACTTTCAGTGGTGTCAAAATTGTGACGTTTTACAGTTTTGGTAGTCTACTAACACAATAGCGTATGACGCTAAAATAGCAGACCTGGGCCAGGTCAGGGTCGCTGGGCGCTGCTGGATGCAAGTGGCCCAAAACCGTTTAATGTGCAAGTCCATGGGGGAGGCCTATGTTCAGCAGTTGACATCTTTAGGCTGATATGATGATGAAGCTTCTATGGCAGCCATAATTGTCAGTGCTGAAATAGTATTATAAGAATAACTAACACGTCAGCAGAAGAGGCCTAGGAGTGAGGAACCAATAGAATTGTGGAAAGGTACTTTCTAGTACCCACCTGACCAGCTTAACGTTGAAGATCTGACGCCAAACAACTGTATGTGTTTCGACGGCTTCACGACCCCATTCTCTTCTTGGTGGCTTACGATCTTCGGCCACATCATCACTAACCATGGCGTGATTATGGAAAACATAAACCATAAAGTGTGCATTTAATATTAAGCCTTTGCAGTATCTAGATAGGTTCTATATTACGTCTTCATTTTTTTAATAAAACTGTACAACTTTTAGCCACATACCCTAACCTAACAAGATAAGAACTGGACACAACGCCCTTCAAATGTTTGACGTTTTGTAAACATAACACTTGATACACAAGTGGCATCAAATGTTTACTTTTGCTACCGTATTTTTTTAAATTGCCACCCCTCTTCTTATTAGTGAGAAATAGTTTGAATGAATTGAAAAAATATTAAATATTATATGAGGAGTTTTTTAAAATGATTATTGGATAAGAAAAAGTTTAAACTACGATCAAGTTTTGATATCAAAAGACTGCTTAAAAAGTTCCAACCAGTAAAACCAGTTATAATTTTTTTTTTTTTTTTATTCATTTTTTAGTATTATGTGGGAAAATATAAAGTGGTTTCATTCAAATTAGTTAAGTCTAAGATAGAAGAAATCTATTAATAATTTATCTTAGTCCTCCAAACTAGATTGGGCTGGTCTGCTTAAGTTTGCTATTTATTTACTTATTATAATTTATTCAGTCTACTTTGTAATTTTGCCGCCGCGCCGGGGCACGCAATTGTTTTCAGTGCGATTAGAATGTAAATATTATGTAATCAATCTAAGCTTGTTTTGAAAAGAGTAATTGCTGAGTTTATTGCCGGCTCTTCTCAGCAAATGCAACCTTCCGAACCGGTATTAGAGAATTAGAGTCAGACTTTTCATAAGTGCCTGCGAAGGTATATTTGAATAAATAAATATATTTTTTTTGGAGATTTCACAACCAATGTTCTTCCATCCAGCAACTCCCAAAGTCAGAGAAGTCATACCGTAAGTAAATTCAGATCAAAATGCTACAATTTTACATAAACCTGTCAATATTAAATTAATTCGTCAGGTAAAGTCGTTAGCCAGACATTCGGTTTCACATAGTCATGGTTCGAGTAGGGTGCCATATATGGTTTTTTATCACCCTTGAGAACTTTTTACGCGAACACAATTGCAAGTCACTGTCGGCTTTTTGGTAAAGAGCGCTTCCTTCCTATGAAGATCTTTTTTTAGGTTCTAAGGTTCTTCAGTGAAATAATAAAACGGTTGTTTAGCATCGAATAAGGTTTGTAATTTCATACAAAATGCTCTGTAATGACAAATAAATTTATTGAATTTTCTTTTAGACTTTTTATTTGTACACTAAAAGTAGAATAAATAAATAAATACCAACGCTCTCAACTAAAAACAATATTTGTAACATAATATAAGACACAAGAAATTATTAAATTAATAACAATGGCAAGCTTTTTCTAGTTGGCCGGATTCAGATTCAAGAAATCTGTATGAATTTTCATGAAATTTAATATTTTTACATAGAAGCTGACTTCAGGCTATTTAATATTAATAATTTCGTTCGGAAACTTTGTTTATAGTACTTATATTATACGGATCCCAAATACATTCCACCGACACACTCTTGCCCTCTTTTTTCTTACACGGTGGCCACTTCTTAATTTCTTACGCGAATAAACGTCGTCTTTTTCATTTCTTCTTTATCAGAAAGAGACAGCAACACAATCTCGTCGTATAGGACTTTCGAAGAGGTTATAACTCAATTTGTTTAATTATTTCTATCAGAACGGGTGTTGAAGAGTTCGGTTATTTTATCAAGTTATTATCGACTGTGACGAAAGAGTAGTGGCCATTTTTGGCGCCTCAAATTAGGGACTCTAAAATGGCTGGCAGCTATGAGCTTTAATTTTGATTTAGGTTAATCAAATTGGGCTTTTTTGCTGTTTGGTAGGTGGTCAGTTTTTGTGGATTTCATGTGTGGTAGTAAATTTCTTTATGCGAAGTCTCACTTATAGAAACTGTACAACGGAACGGTACTGAAACGGATTTGCAAGTGTCAGTTTCTCCAATATAATGGTGCGTCCATTGTATAAAGAGCTTTAGTCCAATTTCTTTGGGTGCATCCATGCTACGCGAATCGAGCACGAACCGAGCCACGAACGAACCTACAACGAGCACGATGCGAGTCCCTTTGTTTGTGAAAAAATCGATAATCGCGCTCGTTCGAGGCTCGCAAGCCCGTCCACGCTACGCGAATCGTGCTCGCAGTGTGCTCGTTCGTGGCTCGTTCCATAAGATTATTCGATTGTGGACATGGTGGTATTAAACTTATTTATATTACTTAGGTAAGTAAGTAATAGGTAGGGTAGGTACCTTACACCATAATTAATAGAAACACGCCAAAAGATACTCAAGTTGGAAAGACGTCCCCTAAATATATTCAAGATAATATTTTTTTATTTATTTTATTTATTTATTTAATTCAGATAATAATCATCCATATATTGTTAGTACGTGCTTAAAAAACTATGTTAGTAGGGAAAATAAACTAAAAACATTATTATTTAAGATTAAGAAGTGCAACCCTGGACCCCATGTGCAAGGTGTTCCACAACTGGACAGTCACATCTGCATAATTTGTTGTTTAGGAGGTCGCTAGTACTGTCCCGCACTCGACGCATCAGGGAGGCCACTCTTTTTCTAAGTAATGCTTGAAAACAATATATATTGGCCTCAGTAAACATCCCCGATGCGCTGCAGTAACAAGGCAACCCTAGCCTTATATTAATGGTACAGAATTACAGAATCGTTATTTGTTAACAAAATATTAAAGATACTAAATAAAAACTGTAGATGAAAAAGCTACAAAATAGCTTCCTAGAAATCTCTGTACGGTCAATATATCTCGGGGAATGAGAATTTTGATACAGGACGTCATTATGTAGACAGGTACAATGATATTAGGTATGTGATACACTGAAGGATTTAAGTTACGTGAAGCTATGAACTGTTTGAATGTTCATTAATTAGGTAAGTTAATATGCTGAAAAAAATGCAAAAAAAAAGGTCATAAAAGGTTGATTGCAAAATATACAACGTGTAACGGAAATCTATCTGAAACCTAAAAAGTTTCAGATCTAAATAAATTACTCAAAAATTCATACCAAATTCTTTCTTCCAAGTTTATTGAATTAAAATCAAAAATAACGTGTCACCGCACCGCTCATTGCGGGTAAATATCTTAAATTTTCAATTTACATTCAATTTACTTCAATTCATCAATTCATTTATTGTGACATAATTACCAATACAGGTGTACACAAAGACAATACATGGAAATTATAAAATTTTATAGAGTAGGTATACAATTATTATAGAGGTATCTGATTATATTATTATATGAACTATAAACTAGATTAAGTATTTTTTTTTAATTAAAAAGGCATTTCAAATTAATTTGTGTTAGTCATTCACATAAAGAAGTAATAATAATTTCAATTGCTAATATTATTATAAAATTTTCTCTTTCGCGATCTGTGCGCCTCCGTTACAGGTTGTTTATAAAAATATGTTTTTTGAGAAAATATTCATTATCTATTCGTCCATGATTATAATATAGTATTATTTATTCAATTTTTTTTGCATACCGTTTTTTTTTTTTAACTATCTTTTTTGTTCTTAATCGTTTATGATGTCAAATAAAGCCAATTAAATAAAATGTATTCTATTCGGGTCCCAATGAGGTTAGCTTCAAAATAAGCGAATATTATTTACGTCAATTCCCAGTGTCCCACTACCTTAAACAACCGGATGCTGGGACGGAACTCTTCCTTACCTTTATATATGGTAATGATTACACGTGTTTTTATGTCCCGGGATGAAAAAAAGGATGAAAAAATCCTTTCCCACAGCCACCGTAGTGTGGGAGTGTAGTAGCCTCTCTTATTAATTACGTTTGTAATTTGTTACTACAACTTTTTAAAAAGCAGTTTATTCATTTAAGGAGTCTAGAAAAGCATTTATGAAGGTGAAAATAAAATCTAGTGAAATTAACATGAGTTTGAAATTCAGTCTTTTGGACTGTCTTTATTATGTCTATTTCAAATCAATAAAACTATATAATAATACCGAAGCGCTCGTGGTGTTTATTAGCCGTTCTTAATCGATCGGCAAAGTTAAGCTACGTCTGTCGTGGTCGGTACCTGGATGGGTGACCGCCTAGTGATATTTCAAATCGAGCGTTTCCGTGCTTCGGAAGGCACGTAAAGCCGTTGGTCCCAGTTCTCACTTAATTGTGATAGTCGTTAAGATAGTTGGATGCCTCCTAGGCGGCTTGAAAAATTCCAACAGTAGGTTGACCACTAGCCTACCTCCACCAATCCGCAGTGGGCACGCGTGGTGGAGTATCGCCCAGTCCCTTTCACCTTCATTTGTGAAAGGAGGCCTGTGCTCAGCAGTGGGACATTATAGGATGATGATGATGATGATGAATAATACATATTAAAATCTGTGTCCCTTTGCATGTTGCGCGCAAGGACAGTGTGAGGTTTGGCATAGTTAAAGTTTGGTGCAGAAAGCTAACTTTTATTTATTATTTCAAACTAAGAATAACAGTCGAATTTAGACCAATGGGTGAACATTAGTTATAGTTAATTGTTAATCTACACTAACATTATAAACAAAGTTTGTTTGTTTGGACGTAGGAGCAATCTTCGGAATTACGACGGATCTGATTCTGAAATTCATTTGGTAACATTATCCCCGACTTCAATAGGCTACTTTTTAACCCGGGAACGCGGGTGAAACCGCGGGTGTCAGCTAGCCATGTTTTCAACAAGCTGCTAAATGAAACTTTTAATTTTCAATGGAATACTTCTTTCGCTGACTTCAAATCAGTGTCAGATTAGAGTTTATTTCATACTTTTTAGTGTAAGTATATTGAAGTCGGTTTTTTTTGTTAAAAAGTTTTTATTTTTCAATTTTGAGTTTCGTATATGTGTTTTCAATACTTCTCTAGATTTTTCACTGACCGAGGATGAATCACAGCCCATCTAGGTGTAAAGTTCTCATCAATACAAATTAATCAAGCCCAAAAACCAGGTAATTGCTGTAAATCGTTGAGGAGTTCCCTCGACTGTCTTTAGGCTCCATCATCAGATCGACTCCAGACCTTCATTAAATAGTAGTGCTTTAAAATACTTAATGAAAAATTTAACAAACACACAAGTCACCACTACGATTTTCGAAGGTTCTCTCGTTTTCTCTGGGATGCCATCATCAGATACTGGTTTCCTTATCATGGTACTACCCTAGGGATATCTCTTTTCCAATAAAAAAAAATCATCAAAATTGATTCATAAACGATGAAGTTATCCGCGAACACACAAAAAAAAAAATATACGGTCGGTCGAATTAAGAAACATCCTCCTTTTTTTGAAGTCGGTTAAAAAGCTATTAATATAACGTGTGTAGGCCAGTAGGTGATGTGACCACCGCGTGCGCATGGCAGCGGTAAGGCTTCGGCCACAGTGCGCGGGCGCCGGCAAATCACACGCCTCATTACCATCGCTTTACTTGTTGTTTTGTCACTTTGTCAACTAAGATCATGTTATAGCTTGAAAAAATGCTGTTTGTCTTAATAAGTATTTAAGGCTGTAGTGACAAATGTTTATTAAATAAATACTTGTTTCTACTTACCTGAATAAAGATAGCACTGTGGATTTTAACATATAAATAATAATAATTATAATAATGAATTTATTTCGCAAAATAATATACAAAAACACTCAATTTTACATTAGAAGAGTTAGGGATTTAACAGTTAACCATATAATTATAAGTGTTTGTTGAAACCTCTGGAATCCATGGTAAGAATTTACTTGTGTTATGGATACCAAAGCTCCCTCCGACCAGGTTTGATAATTTGATTTAATAATTATTAAATTATCCTAACTATTTTTAATAGATATTAAGAATGTTTTCGGTCTCGGAGTAATTATGTTTCAAAAGCCAAATGATTAATTTATTTTTGCATTCAAATTTGTTCTTTGGGATCTATGCTAAAACAAATCGACACATCTACTACTAATATAAAAACGCTGAAAAGTGTATTGTTTGACTATAAACGCGCTAATCTCTGGATCTACCAGTCGGTCTCGAAAAAGAGTAGGGTCTAGGCTACTTCTTATTCCGGGAATGCGGGTGAAACCGTGGGTGACAGCTAGTGAATAGCTAGCAAGGCTAACAACGCAAATCTAAGCCTGACCTACATCTGCCATAAAATTCACACGAAAATACTTCAACTCTTCAAACACTGATTACCTATCTAGTAAGCAATTATCAACTCAACTACCCGATCAGCTGAGATTTCTATAAAAACTGTCACATCTGTCCTAAATACGAACGGGCGCCATATTGTGAAAAATAAGATGGCGGGGAAAATGACAGTTGGTTATGAGAATTGCAAAGGCGTCGTCGTGAGGTTTCAACTCGCGCATGCGTGCTACAGGTGGGATGCAATTGGCCGGAATTTTGTGCAGTTTGCAAAGATATTGTAGCAACTGTCGGTGGCTTTTATAAGACAAAAATGATTTTGTAATATCGTACTCACTAGGTACTTTAGTATGTATGTTTATGTATAGGTCATTCTTAATAAAATGTATGAAAAAATCGCGTAGGAATCCCACAATGTAAAGGTTTGTGTACGGTTACGTTGTACGTGTCAGAGAATTAGAACTGCTCAAGGTTTGCAACATTAAATTTTACTTTGTAACGATGAAGACATGCAACCAAACACAGCATAAGTTTTTTTTTTTTTTTTTTGATTTCACATGAAGGTACGGACCCAAAATTTGGCCTTAGTACCCTTACCCGGACAAGTCGGCGAGCTAGCTCTCAACCGTAGACAGCATAAGTAACTACCATTTTGTTTATATACCCACTGCTGAGCACGGGCCTCCTTTCACAGGGTGAAAGGGAATGGGATACTCCACCACGCGTGCCCACTTGCAGATTAGTGGAGGCAGGCTAGTGGTCAACCTACAGTCGGAGTTTTCAAGCTGGGAGCCCTCCAACTAGCTTAACGACTATCACATTAAGTGATAACTGGGACCTCTGGAAATCCTGTATAATTCTATTCTTCTGTGTAATTTAATTTGTATTTTAACAAAGCCTAGAATTAACTATCTCTTCAGCGTCAGCAGTAAGTTCACCTGGCAAGACAAGCCAATAGAGAAAATCTTGATAGCCAGCTAGCCGGCTTGAAAGTAAACAAATACCGAGATATGGCGATGAAATCTCAGTGGTAGTGACATCGGATGCCGAGACGAAGGTCCCGGGTTCGAATCCTACCATGTTGAGATTTTATATACGGTAAAAAAATGTGTTTTTCACGATTTTATCCATCACTGAATTGTGGGATTCAATCTCATGGCCTTCGTCACGTCATTTACCATAGAATCGAAGTCACTAGAATTATTGAGCTTTAATAATCTTATATTTACCTATTTATTATGAATTCAGTGTAACGTTTTAAGGATAACGAGTATAAGTTTCAAGAGGGCGTATTAAATTGAGGACTTCCCATAATTTCCTGACAAGGTTTCACTGTACCGGAAGTTAGCAGAATTTGTAAGATATCGCGCTTCCGGGTAATAGCCGATATTGTCGCATTGCTAACTACGATTAAACAATTTTGATACTTTACTTTATTAATTTCTTAACATTATGTAGGTAATTTCAAAGAATATCCTTCTTACTCATAAAACGTTACTCAACTAATAAACTGATTAAGTTGTCACTGAAATAACGTAAAATTGTTTGACAATTACAGCAAGGTTATTTATTTGACCATTTAAATTTTTTTCATTTCAAAATTCCAAATAGACTGATTGACTGATAGTCTGACTCTAATACCGGTTCGGAAGTTTGCATATGCTGAGACCGGCAATGATCTCAGCAATTACTCTTTTTAAAACAAGCTTCGATTCATTACATAATATTTACATTCTAATCGCACTGATAACAATTGCGTGCTTCGGCGCGGCGGCAAAACTACAAAGTAGACTAACTCAATATAGCAGACCAGCCAGAATCAGTAGGATTAGTTAAATAGCGTTTATGATTAAGGTCGTACATATATAATTGCCTTCTAGGCTTTCACGGAGCCAGATCATAACTTACCTGGTGACATTGTGGTCAATTACAAGCCTACGCATAATAATAAAAAAGTAGATTAAAAAATTACTTTACTATTTAGATATGATTTCAATTTCCTTGATTTATTTGCATGTCTTCGCTGCGTATATCTTTTTCATTTTAACGTACCTATGCTTCCGTACATGCTGGCAATGCCACTTATTGCACACTTATACTACAGGTATTTAATAATATAATAAAATATCATATATACATTTCTTGCATTTAAAAAAACCGGACCTCACTTACACACAAATTAAATAAATTAAAAGTATCAAAACCCTTCGGAAGGAAAAACAAAACGCATCTCATGCTCATGAAGCGCACGTCCATAGCTGGACATTTTGCACGCGCCACCGAACTGGTACGATTCCCGGAAACACTAGCTAAGACCTTGAATATTCAATAGAAAATACTTTTTTTGATAAATTGGTTATAATTTGATAAGATTTGAGTAAAAAAATCCCTGTTAGTTAATAATCCCATGTTAGTATGAAAAAAAAGTTTTACACTAGAGTGTAGATGTGTACACAGAGTATAAAGAAAAAGTGTATCTCGTTCATTTACCTACGAAAGTAGACAGTTAGTAGAAAGTAGTATCATGAAAAATGTTTGGGATTTCGATCGTGTATGAAATTCTTTACGATATCAGTTGGTTTAAATGAAAATCAATATTTTTTTATTCAAATAGACCTTCGCAGGCTCTTTATGAATAGTTCTCTAATACTCTAATGCCGAATCAGAAGGTTGCATTTGCTGAAAAGAGCCGACAATAAACTCAGCAAATTTTAATACTCTTTTCAAAGCAAGCTTAGATTCTTTACACAACAAGCTTATGGTGCGTCCATGCTACGCGAAGCTAGCACGAGCCGAATTACGAACGATCAGAAATTGTTCGTTGCTCGCGATGTCAAGTGTGGACAACGAGGTTACAACGAGCGCGATGCGAATCCCTGTGTTCGTGAAAAAACTGACAATCGGGCGGAGCGCAGTCGAGCGCGAGACGAATGCTCTATCGAGCCTCGTGAATGAACAACGAACGAATCCTGTTCGTTCGTGGCTCGGCTCGTGCTCGCTTCGCGTAGCATGGACGCACCAGATTTTAGAGAGGTAGAGCATAGAGTTATTCCGCTCAACGAGCAGCTCGAACCAAAACAAAATATCTCAAAAGTAAAAACCTTGACACGCTTTTGATATGGTCGGACATTGAATTATTACAATAATTAAATGTGGTCGTACATTAAAAAATTGCAATACGATTTGAAATTAGGAACATTCCGCTAAAAATTTAATTTAAAAAAATAATGGAGAAACTTTATCCTCAGGTGAAAAAGGAATGAAGTTGAGATATAGATAGAGTTGTAAATATAACATAATGTTACACGGTTTACCGTTTTTGCCTCCAGCTAGTCCCAATACGCAAGGTCTAATGTGCGAACATAATTTTTTAATTTGTTGTAAATTTTGTTTTTACGATTTTACAGTAATTTATCGGGTTGCATTAGAATGTCGGGTTTGTTTTATGATATTATTATGTTATCATTAATAGTTGGTGGTAATAGCTTTTTAAATATTATTTAAAAAGCGTTTTTTTGACGTAATTTGAACATATTTGTTGTAAATAAATATACTTACAGTGACATTTTAATCACTGTTTTGCTAGAACAAACGCTGTTCCATGGTCTAATAACACTTCAAATAAAAATAAAAAAAACAATTTCATACAAACGACTTCAAGGAAATAATTACATGCATTTTTTATTTTTACTATATGGTAAGTAATGTAATGACAGAAGACGGTAAGCTACACTGTACGCTTATGCGTACACTGATACTGCTGGGCGACGGATTCTTAACAGGAGTGTCGTAGGTAGTCAGCCAGGCGGTATAGAAAGTACACTACCTACCACCGTGCCATGAATGCCATAATCCCCTCGCCTCAAATTCAAAAATCATTTATTCAAATAGACCTTCGCAGGCACTTATGAAAAGTCTGACTCTAATACTCTAATACCGGTTCGGAAGGTAGCATTTGTAGAGAAGAGCCGGCAATAAACTCAGCAATTACTCTTTTCAAAACAAGCTTAGATTCATTACATAATATTTACATTCTAATCACACTGAAAACAATTGCGTGCCCCGGCGCGGCGGCAAAATTACAAAGAAGACTGAATAAATATTTAATAAGTAAATAAATAGCAAACTTAAGCAGACCAGCCCCCACAAGCAGCACCTGTTCACAAGTATGACGCGTGTGGCAGCCATCGCCCTCCTCGCCATATTGGAGGCCTCAAACTCAATATCTACATTCTACACACTAAGCCTAACTATATCCACTTTTTGTCCCAGCATCATTATAGTCCATCTAATGCTCATGTCGGAAAGACCACGACATCGACTTTTTGTCAAATTAGCTACTCTAACTGCTACTTAGCAACCACAGGTGTATAATTTACAACTTTGCGGCTTCTCTAATGCTTGCGAATCTTTAATTGAATTAGAGACATAACGAGGTCTGTCCGTTTGTCGACGATTCTTTTGGTAGTTATGGGGGCTTGTCGATATGGCATGAGATAAGGTAAACAGCCGATCCATAATTTTAGTAGCCAGTTGGCTCGCAATTTGTGATGCGCGGCCCATATATACAAATGAGAAAAAAAAACAAATGAATTCAAGTGATTAGGATATTGAAAAAAAAAATCTTGACTACAGTTGACTCTTACAAGAGGGACTGATTTTCAATATGAAATTAGATAATTTTTTGTATGGACCTATTATTTATTTATCCAGCAGTATATTTTCACAATTTTCTATTATTATTGTATGAAGAGGAGTTCTTCATTTAAAACATGAACAAAATGTTATGAATGTATTTTTTAAAAGAAATCATCGATATTATTCGCGACATCCCTAACAGCTAAAGTGCATTGATCGCGATTTGATGACAGCTTCGTTTTTTTGGCAAATCTCCTCGTTTCACTAATAGAATTTAATTTTCTATAATTTTATCGCAAATTATACAGATTAAATGTCAGTCCCTAATAGGGATTTGGTTCATTAGAACTTCCTGTTTTTGAAAAGAAAATATTGTGAATTTAAGGTTTATTATTTAATTTGTGACTTTTTCATTTTCAAAAATACATTTAATGAATATATATTTACTTGCATTCATCACTATCCAAAATTAAAAATAAAGTTTTATTTTGCCTAGTTTTTTTTTTAAATTAAATTGGCTTGCGTTTGGCCACTGACCCGCCCATAAGGGGCGATGACGAAGCCTAAGATGAAACACGCTTATCCAGAAGAAACCTATTCACTCTGGCCTTGAAAGTTCCTAGATTGTAAGCGTCAGGAAACAGACGCCGGAAGCAAGTTCCACTCCCTTGCTGTCCGCATTATAAATGAAAATATAGATTAAAGATATAAATATATATAGATTATAGATTTTTAAATCATAGACACAATAAAGCGAATTCGAAGTTCCCATAACGACATTCCAAATCAAGCTACGATATAAAAAAGCCTCGTCAACCCTTAGCAAGCCAAAGGGTCCGCTTGACCCATCAATTAAGTTTTTGCCACACGCGCGCTCCCAAATAAAATCATAAATTTCACGACGGACACGGTGGCAAAAAATCACACCCTATATCATATTCGTGCGCTCCGGGCGTGGTGTGGTCGATTTATGACTAAATTTTAAGGGTATTTTTGACCATATCGCTGTTACAATGTTGATTATTGAATGTGTATTGGAGGTTTTGGTGTATAAAGTCAATATATTTTTTGAGCGGCGATCAATGTCGACGTTATTGTAGCTTCGGTTTGTCTCAAATATAAATTATTATAGAATATACTATGTACGGGCCTTATAGACTATAAATTTTTATATTCTTCACTTTCTAACTTCATTTAACAAAACGAGCCAAGGCTATAAATATTAAAACCTGGGTTTTCAAAAAAATGCCTAAAGATCTTAAAAATTGTAATATTATTTTTCTTCTTCATAATAAATTAGATAAGAATTTATATGACGATTCCAAACATTTCAGTTTATAATATTGATAGAATTTCATTCAAGTTAAAATTCGCACTTGCAGCCGCCATCGTGTTTACGTACCACTCTTGGTGATGATAAAATATATAAATTATTAGACTGATTTCAAACGAAAGCGACGGGCAACTTAATTACAAAAGATTTAATACGTATAATTATAAGAAAATGGTAGCCATTAAGATCGGATTTGAAATTGAAATAAATTCATAAAAGCTAGGGGAGGGCTGCACCCGCCTCTTCTATATAGCTATTTATTATAAAAAAGTTGCATATTTTGGCGTTTAGCAACCGCATAATAAATGCTTGCATCATAAACCCATAATTAAAAATGTATTTAGCTTCGAAGTTCAATACGTTTAATCGATGATCTTCAGGTTCTATTATGTGTTTTTTTTGTTCTATTGATGTTTTGCCACCAACAGTTTTGTGGGAATGTTTTGAAGAATTTGCAGAAAATGCCTACGTTTAAGATGCCTTGTCAATCAATTTTCAAAATTATTAAATACATGCAATATTTCCAATGATAGACATACATAATAATATATTTATTATCGAACTGGCATCAACACCATGATCTATTGTTTTCCTCAATCGCGCGGATGGATCCACAGCCAACCGAATCAAACGAGAAAAATCCTAAAGGATGATTTAAAGGAATAATGCACAATGATGCACTTACTTATTTCTGACTAACTTAAAATTTTGCTTGCGATATTACATGCGTTCCTGAGAAAACAAATATTATTGGGATTTGTGGAAACCAAAATAATTAAAAACAAGAGCATACAAAGAGTAAAATTTTCAGTTACCCACAGATAAAAACCTGATAGAAGCTTACACATTACAGCCCTATTCAAAAAACATAAGTTTAGTAGCAGAGTATTTAAAAGTCTGACCATTTGGGCATTCAAGTAGGCAATAAAATTAAATTTATTGTGTCCAGAACGATAAATGCTTCAACAGAATGGTCACGGATCCTACTTAGTGACAATAGTAACAAATGTCACATCCCTTTAACCTTCCTATACAACTAAAAACCAATCTAATCGTCATTGGCTTAGAAAGAATTTTAACTTGTACCTTCAGGAATTAGAAGGGTAGTTTAAGTAGCGATACCCTACTTTAGAAGTTAAGTTTTTAATACATGGAAATAGAGTTCTATTTTCCATGTAACAGTGTTGTTACTAATGCTTTTATAGAAGTGAACGAGTGATATCTAGAAGAAATTAACACGTTAGGTGTTAAGTTATTGGTATATCCTTTGGCGACATAACTTGACATCAGACGCTTTGTAAAGCCGATAGTTTTCTACAGAAGTGTGAGATGGATATCTTAATTACCTTAAGATTGGCTTCTTTTAAATATTTTGCGTTATTGAGAGCTTTCTAGTTCCCTGATATGTTTTCTCATGGTATTCTCTAAAATAGACATACAAAATTTCTAAAATTGATTTTACATTTCTTTCGTTCGATAATTAATGAGGAAGCTTGTTTTGTTTATGGGGCTTGCGTTTGAACGTTGGGACTTTTTTAGAAGGAGTAATGGTGAGGTCTAGAATATAGATCCTTTGCCTAGAAAAAGTCATTTCATAATTTTTTGGAGGTTATATGAAATACAGTGTGGTAAAAAGCTAGAATGTGTATTAATACCTGTGAAAAGTTTTGAAGGAAACTGAGATACATATAACTGCATCGCAAAAACTAATGAATGTCCTTTTTCAAAACATTAAATGCACATTAATGCAGCTGATTGCTATTTAGAAGCGTCTGCTCAAGCCCCAGAGGCGCTCATAAAACTTTTTAGCGACGTCTAAAAAAGCGGAACCAAAGACATTTTTTGCCAAATTTTTATGGGTTATTAAAACAAATTAAGGTTTTAGCTGTGAAAAAAGTTGGAGAAATTTATTAGTTTCCTAAACAATAAAATTAGTTACTATCTCTGTATCTAAATGGTGTTAGTGAGTTACTGGCAACTACCGTTCAGCCAGATAAGTCGTTAAGATATTTTGAAGAACTCAGGAGACAAAAGTACATATTTGCAAAATTTTATGGACATTACGGATAAGACTATTAATAAAAAAAAAAAGTTTTCGTTTGTTCATCCGTCTTCTATGTGTTCGCATATCTTTCCAATTGAGTAACATTTTCAATGGTTGTTTTAGTACTTTAATAAACAGGCATTGCAACATTGTAGTAGGGTAAGTAAAGCCCTCTTAGAGCGACTTTGAATATTTTTTACATCTCCAAAGTAAGTTTAAATTCAAATTCAAAAAGTATCTATTCAATCTAGGCCCTGATAAGGCACTTATGAACGTTAACAAATGAATCTACACCGGTTCCAAATACAACTTGAACTGAGAAGACTCCGGCAAGAAAATCAGCAAGTCTTTTTTTTTTTATGTGTACTTATAAGTATTACAATTTACAAAATATGTATAACAATAGCCTGCGAAGCGAACAATTCATTCAAATGCATTCTTATCATCTACAAAATCAGAAACTTTATAGTACTTCCTATCTTTTTGAATCTATGTATAGGTAGCTCTTGGATTTCTTTCTTTTGCTATTTATTTACTTATTAAATATTTTTTCAGTCTACTTTGTAATTTTGCCGCCGCGCCGGGGCACGCAATTGTTTTCAGTGCGATTAGAATGTAAATATTATGTAATTAATCTAAGCCTGTTTTGAAAAGAGTAATTGCTGAGTTTATTGCCGGCTCTTCTCAGCAAATGCAACCTTCCGAACCGGTATTAGAGTATTAGAGTCAGACTTTTCATAAGTGCCTGCGAAGGTCTATTTGAATAAATGATTTTGAATTTTGAATTTTGAATTTTGGGTACTAAACTATTATAGAAACGTATACAATGCCCCTTGAAAGAGTTAAGGATTTTGCTGAGCCGAGTTAAAGGTACAGCAAGTTTGTGCTTATTTCTAGTGTTCAAACTATGAGTGTCGCTATTCTTAGGTAAGTTATTTATGTTTTTCCTCACATGAATAAGATTTTCATGTATGTACTGTGTAAACAAAAGCATCTCATTAATAAACAGTCAAATGAAGAAGTAAAATCCCCTACAATGAAAGAGGCAAGTGCGTCATAAAATTGAATATTGCTTGCAACCACACAAGTTGTTAAGCACGTAGGATCGGGGGGCGGAGCGCCAGGGCTCTGCCCATCGACCAGTTAAAGTGATATACACGTGCCAACGTTGAGGAAAACTGTGGGTATTTTGATTCAATAACCATGATTTGTGAGTCGACCATACTATTTCTTACGGAGAAGCAAATATCCTCCCCTGATGATACATCGTATCTACACTACCCCGGGTACAAGTTGGAGCACAACTATGTGCGCCGTACTGGGGTATGTATGTACGTCAGGGAGGATATTTGCTGTCGCCATCTCCATAGCTATTTTTACTTTGTAAAGTAGAGCAACTGATATTTCATTTAGGAAATTCTAATAGGACGCCTCTATTAGAATTTCCTAAATCTTCATCGTCAGAATGATGTGTCATGTAAACGATGTAGTTGTGGAAAGTACAGCATGGGTGTCTCTGGACTGTCCAACGTCCATAGCTGTGACATTACTAGTAGACTAGATATGACATAAGACGGCAGACACCTTGAAAATAAGTATTACAAAGACATACTACGAAGACAGACCGTTAGACAGCGTTCAGTGTGAAGATATTTTTGCAGGGTCGGTAAACGCGCGACTCCTCTGGTGTTACAAGCTCTAATGCTATGGTATGGTAGCGCGCCGTATTCTTGTTTGCTGCATAGAAGTATTAAGAAATAATACGAATTGGTAGTCTGTGCAGGCCGCTAAATAACTCTGTTGTAGTAGTTACAGTAGGTACCTAAAAGAAAAATATGTTTCAAATAATTAGGTAAGTATGTCTTCATTCAAAAAATTAATAAATAATTATAATAATATACCTACCTCATAGGTAAAATTATGCCTACATAGAATACGACTATAGTACGATGTTCTACGAAGTATTTTTTGTTATTTTTTTAGACAGACTTGTTTTTTTTGGCACTGATTTAAAGAGGCAGTTGTAAATAGCGATTTTGGTAAGTTAAAAATTATAAATGGCACGTTTAATAACTAGTTCAGCAGTTAAAACTAAGCAGTAAAGTATACAAAAATGAGTAATAAAAAATAATGAAATGGATCAGTGAATATATAATTGAGCAGGAAATAATCAAATGGGCGGTAAAAAATATTGAACGAGCGGTTACGTGTGGGCAGTAATAAATCAGAATTTGTCGGTAAGAAATCTCATTCTAAGCAATTCTATAAACAATGAGGTGGTAAAGTAGTTTTCGAGATATAGCGGTGTGATGGACGGACGGACAGATGGACAAAGTCGCACCGTAAGGGTTCCTTTTTACCTTTTTGGTACGGAACCCTAAAAACAGTACTTAAATAGTAATGAAAAATTAAATTACTTTTGCTTTGACTGAAGGAATTCAATAAAACAAATTGTATAATAATAATAGGAACTTTTATTCGTAATTTAAACCATTACGTGATTGGTCGCTTTCGCCACCCGCGCTAATAAGCTCCGCCCAACTAACGAACATTTACCTCACTTTTCAATGAATTTGAGTTCGGGTGTCACTGCTGGCTATGATCTGCCGAACTATTTATCGAACCGCTCATTCCATAATTTTTACTGCTCATTCAGTTATTGGACTGCTCAATTATTTTTAGAATTGACATTGTATGATAAAATAACCGAGTAAATGTTTTTTTTTTTTTTTTTTTAATTAAATGGGCTTGCGTTTGGCCACTGGCCCGCCCAGAAGGGGCGATGACGAAGCCTAAGATGAAACACGCTTACCCAGAAGAAACCTATTCACTCTGGCCTTGAAAGTTCCTAGATTGTAGGCGTCAGGAAACACAGACGCCGGAAGCAAGTTCCATTCCCTTGCTGTCCGCATTATAAATGAGGATGCAAAACGCTGTGTCCGTATTTTCGGTATGTCAACAACGTACGGGTGAAAATTTTCCCGGCGTCTTGTGGTTCGGTGTAAAAATGGGGATGGTGGAATTAGGTTGAACAATTCCTGCGCACACTCTCCAAAATATATCCTGTAGAAAACCGATAAGCAAGCAACCTTTCTTCGATGGTCGAGGCTCGTGAGTTTCGCCTTAATTAAAGACTCATCTCCAATGAGTCTCCTGGCTCGGCGGTCTATTGAGTCGAGGGCCTCAAGCTGGTACTTAGCTGATCCATCCCAAAGATGACAGCAGTACTCCATGCATGACCGGACTTGTGCTTTATAAAGTTGGAGCAACTGCCCAGGCGTGAAGTACCGCTTAACCTTAGAGAGGATACCCAGCTTTCTGGCAGCTGTTTCTGCCTTCGACTCAATAGAACAGCCAAAGTTTATTTTGGCTGTTAATGTTATGCCTAGGAGATCAAGCCGATCGCATATTGGCAAGGATATATTTTGGAAAGTAGGAGCCTGATGGTAAGGACTCCGTTTGGCGGTGAAAAGACATGCCTGTGTCTTGGAGGCGTTAAACGTGACCAGATTGGCTTTGCCCCAATCAGAGACTGCCTGTAAGGTCACGTTCAAACGTTCAATCATGGCCTCTCGAAACAATTGGATCTCGTCACTAGTGGCTCGTGCGCTGGAAATGTATCTCTCTGCAACAGTGCTGTCGTCTTATTATTATTACTTATATTATCTTATTATTAGTCTTATTATTAGTATTTTTTATTACTGTCGCAATAATTAATCAACCGCCATTAAATTAAATAACTGCTCAATATGTTTTTCAACTGATCATAATAACATCTCGAATATTTAAATAACAGCTCAAAAAATTTGTTCCCGTTTTTTTTAACTCTTATTAATTGGATTTTTGGACTTTTTGATTGTTTTAACTGATCTACTCCTATACTTTGTTTTTGGTTGAACTATTTTTATCCAATATTAACGAAACATTAAACTTTGTCCAAACATCCGAATATGAATGTGAAGTTATAACTATAAATAATAAAATCAAATTGAAAAGTGTCTCACATATTCTTTCTTGTACAGAATACGTCTTTAAGGATGATCACATTTTTTCATGACACCCTTACACCCAAAAAGAAATTACACTCGATAAAATTGGTGGAAAAATAAATAAAAACAAACATACGTAGCTCCCTCAGGTGTCCAAGGTCTGGGGTTCGATGCCGGCTCGACAAAGGGATGGGCACGAGTCTGCCATATGTCGTCGGCACCCTTACCGACGACTGCGGGGAGGAAAGTATGGCTATTTATTTTGTTGTAGGTACTTAGGGTAAGTTTGAATAAAATTCTTAGTTGTACTAAAAGCTTGAAAAATTAATTGAAAAAATTACTTCGGGTACAATTTTAAACTGGTTTAAATTGGGCAGTTAAATGGTATTAGGTATATCTGGGTGTTAATTTGAATTTAGTACCTACAGTTTTTGTACAGACTTTTGAGAAGAAAAGCATAACATCAGAGATTTATTAGCGATACAAATATTAGAAATTCTTAAATTCAGTTAAAATTAAAAGCACTTCATTTGTAACCCAAAACCTAACTTAAACAAAACCTAAATTAGCTAAAATACAAGCTCGTGAAAACAATGAATATTATATTCTAAAGTAGACCAAATAGAGCTACTATTCTTAAATATTAGTATCAGAAAATGTATCTGTGCCCAATTAACCCTATACATTTCCTCTAACACTTACACAGTGTAAATATAATATTTTTCCCCAAAATAACCATACAATCTATAACCCTAAAAATGGTTTACAAACTAAAGCCCATAATCCATATGTTGTTTCCTCGAAATCATCGTTTCAATATCCTGTCGGAGGTATTTCTTATTCACGAATCATGTTCAAATTCGCGTCAAAGCCTACCCTACTTCCTGCGCAAGAGCACGTGTCCCCGCGCATGCGCAACAAACAATACACTTTTTTGCGATTCCACATTCAAATGATAGCACCGACTAATGAATCCTATTCCTATCTCTTTCCATCTATATAGTATATAAGTAGGAGAAAAGGGAACAGAAAGCATAACAGTTGGCTGCGTATGGCGTCTGCCGCTACCATATGCTGTTTTGAGGTTTCGAAAATTACCCACCGGTCGTTTTGAAAATGGCGATATTTACGTCAAAGTTTTGTCTATTCATTACGAGAGCACGGCTTGTTTGACACGCAAGCAGACGGGATGACAGAGATCCAAGTCTGTCGCCAAATTGCAAATTGGGTAGACATTTTGGATTTTGCTACCATTATTATCAATCTATCCCGGCTAGGCTTTGTGCAAGGTATGTTTGGCCTAAGCCACCACTTAGGCTGTCTACTAGAAATCTGAAAAAGCTTTGGTAACATCAAAATATAGCAATAGTAAAATTCATTAATTAAAATTTAGGGAAAGTAAAATTCGGAAAAAGTAGGTTTGACTCTTATCCTTTACTAGCTGTCCCCCGCGTTTTCAACCGCGTTCCTGGGATATAAAGTGGCCTATGTCCTATTCCATATCATAGGCTATCTGCATGCCAAATTTCATGATGATAGGTTGATTAGTTGAGGCGTGAATGCGTAAAAAACAAACAAACACTTTCGCATTTATAATAATTAGGATTAGTTTTGCTCTCCTTACATAGATCATTTTACAATGGCACCAATAATACTAGGTATATAATTAAGGACCCTGTTAGGCGCAAAGCAAGAGACGGACTTCAAAGTTCCATTGTTCAACATGAAAAATTTAGGTTTCGAAAAGATACTTATGTCATCTGAAAATATCATGTATTTTAATTATCCCTAAAACGCAGATGTAAAAGAAGTTCAGTCAGATCACTGCCCTTTGCAAACTGAAGCCACTTGTCAATGGATAAATGCGCAGTGTTAGAGCTGAGCCTAGTTTTTATGCATATGTTTGAGTCAATGTGTGATATGTATACGGTAGAAGAGCAGAGTTTTTTGGCTTCGCTTTTATCGCGGGCCGCGTTCTGTCTGAACTTCGTTTTACGTCAGCGCCCTAAAACTATAGATAAAAATATATTTTTAAGTATTTATTTTTTAAGTATGGCCTGAAAAAACATGGTGAAGGCAACCAAGCAACACGCACGAATACAATTAAATAAAAACTTGTGGTTAAATGTTATTGAAATATTAACCCTTATCCAATCCTACAGGGTCATTTTAATCCGTTATTACTTCACCAATGACTGAGTCCAATCGATGTTTTATAAAAAAAAAGCAATAGGATGATTATAATTGACGACTTTTGTTTGTTTTTGTGATTTTCATAATTGACTACCGAAATCGATAGCTTTTTGTTTTAACGGTCGAAAGTTTTTTATGGATTGAAAAAACAATAAATTATTGAATAGGACCCAAGTGGACGTTTTTCGCACACGCAAGTAGAGCTTACTATGGAAACTGTTAACTATTACTATTAAAAATGAGTATGAAAGAAGTGATGGCTTACTTGAAAAATTAATTGAAAAGAAGGGGCGAATAGAAGAAAGCGTACCTAAATATTGAGTTGACCCCGATAACAATAACCACATACAATAATAGGTACAACTTACTATTATAAGTAATGCAATTTTCATTCACACATCTGATTTATCTTTAGTCCAATTTTAGATATAAAATATTAACATTTATTTTGGTTGTAAGAGCATAAAAAGCTATAATAATTTAGAAGATTATATAAAAGAAATCAAGCAAGATAAAAAAGGTCATCAGGTTACATCAAACGTTCCGATTTAACCTAAATAATGTTAATTTCCATAAATCGAAGCGCGAACTAAGTATAGTTTTCTTAAATGGACAGTTAACCCTTCGGAACTTGCTAGTCCGTAACGTCGAAAAGGACAACGTTTGCGTTTTGTCTTCTCTACATTTTCCATGTGAAATAATTATTTATTATTTCTATCATAACACTTTTCCACTCATCTGTACCAAAAATAGGATAGTGTTTTGTTTGTTTTGACAGCGGGCCATAATGACTAATGCAAAATTTGAAAATAAAATAGAATAGGCGCTATGGCCCGCGGGCCATTCGCGAGTGGGACATAATGACTAAAGACCCAATATACGGACCGTATGCTTGCTTGTTTCCTGCTTTGGTAGTATAAAGAGAAAAAAAAAATTACATTTATATATTTTATTTTAAGAAGCTACTTACTTTCACAATAGGTGGAGAATGCAATGTAGTTGTTTTTTTATTTTTTTATTTATCTTTTTCTTCTGTTGCATACGTATACTTATGTGATGTTATTGTGTGTGTTTATCTTTCTATCTTTAATTTTAAAAACAACTACAGCCTCAGAAAAATGATAAATTAACTTGCCACAAAGATGAACCAATATAATATAATAAACAGATATTTGTATTTTGTTAGAAACTTGGTGATGTCCAAGGGAAAACGTAAACGTAAACCCAAACTCATAAAGTTGAACCAGTTCCAGTCATTACTGGGGACCAAAGCCAATGAAGTCATTTGGAGGCAAAAATCCCATGTTTGTTTAGCATTAAATATTATAATAGGGGTCTAAACGATCCGCCGTTGGTAAATAAAGGGTTGACTCCCAATTTATTAAGCTAACATATGGACGTTTTTTTTGGTCAAATATTTGGCTATAATGTTGTTAATTTGGATAAACATTGAGAAGAATAGAATCGTCGAAAGTCATAAAAAATCGAACGACTTTAAAAAAAAAGTTTTCTTTAATTATTATGACATACATTTTACAAATAATATTTACTATTGAATTCTAAGCTAAATTAAATATAACTAAGTTTCTCGCATTTATAACTTTTTCAATTCTTTGACGCTTTATAATTTTAGGAATCAGTGACCTATATCAAAAATGTGATATGTCAAGAAATCGCAGAAATCAATCAAGTCTACTACGGTAGCGCGATGTCCCACTGTGCGACCACTAGCCAACGACTACCGCGGTGCTGTGTCATAAAAAACTGATTGATTCGCAAAAAAAATGGCAGACCTTTTCACTTTCGATGAGCTTTCGATGAATTTTGATTTTGCACGCCCACTCAGTGGTCACGGTGTCGGCAAAGTGCTGACACGTTAAAGATACGTATAAAAAAAAAAGTTTTTTATATTTTGGTGCGATGGAATGTGACAGTATATTTCTGAGGGTGGATATATGCTGAAGATAGTAATATGTTCAGGTCAAATCCTTATTAATATTATAAATGCGAAAGTGAGTTTATTTGTTTGTTTGTTACGCCTTTTCGCCTCAACTTCTCAATGGATCATCATGAAATTTGGCATGCAGATAGCCTATGGTATGGAAAAGGACATACCTAGGCTACTATTTATCCCGGGAACGCGGGTGAAACGTGGGAGACAGCTAGTCGTAAATGTGCTAACTTTGATTTATTTCTGTTGCAGATTGTAATTATCAAAATATCAATTAATTTCAAATATCAGCTATTAAAAATTTTTGATTGATGAAAAGTTGATAATAAAGTTGATATTTTGATTGAAAGATACCAGGGGTTTGCCGACCTTACAAACCTGGATATGAGGACACAATGTTCAAACAAACCAGTAGCCGATTGTCGACAGATTTTCAACTTGAGGTTTGCAGCCAGTATGGCTACCTACCACAAAGTACCCTACCTCCATGCTATGGTTTGGTTCATCATCATCATCGAAAGCTCAAACTTCATCGTCACGATATTACCTCTGAGCTATCATCTCTTCGAATGTTATTGTGTTAGAAGCAGAATATATGATAAGTCTAACTCTGTAAGAAATTATTCTGTACAAATTCTTTACCAGAATTACTCAGATATATATACCCACTTCTTAACAACACCTCGTTTATCCAACAAGGTACCTAATGCAAACATTTCTGCGAACATCAAACGACAGTTTTACGGAGATAATGTCTCTCTTTATTACATTTCCCATGAGATGACAGGATATTCTTGATTAAGTCATCATATCATAATCTGTGGCACACAATCAACACTCATTTCATTGCAATAATGTAAATTACGGTTTGTTTGTGAAACTGTGATTTAATTCAGAGTTCTTTGACATGCAAGGTGTCTTTTTTTACAAGCTTTTTATCAACTTGTAATGGTATGTATGTCGGGTCAAATCTTGCAAGTCGAATTTCACCGGTAGTCTGATTGACTTTATATTTGGTATACATTAATATATTGGAAGACATTGCAAGTAGGTACAGTCAACAAAAAAGCTTGTATTAAAAATGAATTTATTAACAAAAACTTATTAACATTGAATAAGATTATGTTCGATCCAACTCTCACGGTAAATGATGATGATGTAGTAAACTAAATTTGAAAGGAACTGGCTCTTCTGTGACTGCTGGAACTGAACCATTAGATGCCAGTACCAACTTAGGTAGCTTCGTTTATTTATTAATTCAACTGATCCCTAAGACTCACTTGCGTCAACCAGAATTATCTTTTAGCTCAGAGTTGCCTACCTGGTGGGGCAAAATATATAATGATGCCTTCATATTATACAAAGTTAACAAGCTCTGAGTTAGTTAAGATGATCCAGATTAACGCAAGTGTGCCTAAGAGAAAGAGATCATTAATAGCCTACCCTCTCTGTTTTTATTAATGTAGAAGTAATTCATTCTCTAATTCCCTTCCAAACATTAAAGTCATCATCGCAAAGAAACCTATCCTTAGAAATGATTACGTCAATCAACAAAAAAGTTTCCAAATCAATTGTTACTATAAAAACTTTTTCCACGTTGGCAACCGCGAATAATGTAACGGCGGGATATCTACGTTCGAAATTCAAATCGAATTCAAACAATGGCATCCAGCAGTTCGCGCCTTTTTCGACCACACAATGAATGACATTTAGAGAAATGGTGATGATAAAGTAAAAAAGTTGCCTTTTGTACTTATGTACATTCTGACACGGGCTACCGAATTAACAGATTAATTATGTACCTTGGTGGTATTTTTTCTGAAATAATTTCATTAAAATTAAGTCAAGTGTGAACAAGTAATTTGGGTCAAGTCCAGTTCTTTTTTTATTTTAATAGACTTTATTTTCGGGACAAAAATATATTGAAAGAATTCTCAAATCAAAAGTTGTTCATAAAATTTTGGAGATAGCAAATAGGTAATTTTTTTTATCAAACAATACCTTTATGTGACCTTTTTTGTGAACGAAAATCCATCAAAGAATACAAAATGTCAATTCGAGAAGAAAATTTCTCGATATCGACTGTCAAAATAAAATGCAAAGCAACAAAAAGTTATCAGAGAAGATAATGTAAATTTCAGAGGAAATATTCAAAATAAAGATGCCATTTTAATGGTATCATTTATAACATTAAATAATAAGGTCCATGTCCGAAAATATGTCTTCAGATATTGGCAAAGAATTAATACAAAATTCATTGGAAAATCCAAGAGCCAGTCGAGACAATAATGCAGACCGTTCAATTGAAATCATCAACGGGCATCAAAGTTCTCAGGTCTGTTATGTGCTCTTCAAACTAGATTTTTTATCACTAACTTTTTACCAATCACATCAGCGATAATTACTAAAGTTGGTTTTGTTCGTCCGTCCTAGATTCTCAGTCCCATCGGCCCGATGAGATTAAGTCCGGCTAGACAATATCTATCTGTAGATAGACATTGTCATAGATAATGATAATAGTCTTAGAATAGTGAGTTTTTTGCCGGAGTCTTCTCAGTTTAAGTGTATTTCGAAACGGTGTGGTAAATTCAACTGTATGTATCTACTTCTTAAGGTTCATAAGAGCCTTATCAGGGCCTAAACTGAATAAAATACTTTTTGCTTTTGAATAAGTACTTTGGTAAGACCTGGGGAAAAAATGATTGGTGTTGAAATTTTGTTTCAATTTCCAAAGAACCAGCTGATCTCATCATCATACTACACATTGGCCAGTGACCAGAGCCAGTATAGCGGTGACGTAGACCGTTGGATCCACGGAAGCTTCAATAACACTGAAAATAATACTGTACAGAGGAGCAGGTAACATATTTTATGTCCTTTAATGCTCTAAGAGCGTTCCACCATTGGTTTTTAGATACTTAATTTTACTTCACTGGGCTAGATCACAAAAAGATTTGCAGAATATAAAAAGGTGGGTAAAAATAAAAAAGATGGGTGGCCATTAAGGTGTAGGGACTTTGTTCTTCTAATGGCAATCTCGTGCTTAATAGCAATGCAATTTCTAGACGCATAAGTGTTTTCATGATTTTATTTCTGTAAGTCTGGTCTAGATGTATCATGTAAATAGCTCCTGATTTCCTATTTTTTATTTTTTTATACAACTAAGTTGGCAATCACATACGGCCAGCCTGATGGCAAGCGGTTACCGTAGCCTATGGAAGCTTGCAACACCAGGGGTATCACTCGCGCGTTGCCGACCCTGAAGAAATCTCTTCACACCCTTTTTGAAGAACCCCATTCTGTACTCCCTTGAGAAAAACAAGGCGGGGCGCTCATTCCACAATCTGAGCGTCCGCGGAAGAAGCTCCTTTTTGCCCGCACAGTAAGAATCCATTCTGGTTTCAATGTATGAGGATGGACTCCCCGTCGATGGCGAGAGTTGCTATCCTTCTATGACCTTAAAAAGGCTTTCAATTAGTGAAAATGTATATTTGTTTACCGAATTCGTCGTTTAAAAAAAAATTAGCTCTTCATTATTATTTGTAATTAATGTAAATAGTTATTCTTAACTTTATTTAATCATCGAAATCATGCCCTTCTGATTTTTGCGATAAGCATCGTTCAAATAAATAAATTTGACTTCGCATTGATGATAAGAGCAACCACAACGGCTCCGCAAAATATTATGTTAGCTGTATCTCATAATAGTACCTATTATTATCTATGAATGCATTTGGTTAATTATTTCTGTGTTGTCTAGGGTGACAGTGGTTCAAGAATCAATTCCGGCCCAGTCCTCATCTCTGGACTCCACTGGGGTTTGGTATACGTTAGCGATGGTGTTACCATTAATGACCATACAGAACAGTGTTAACTGGAGATGTACTCCAAGGTATGGAAGTTTAAATTGACATAAATTTAACATGCAGATCTGTGATAAATTAAATGGCGTAAATTACAGAATACAGATTAAATATCTGTATCCTGTAATTTACGCCATACAATAAGAAATTCTTAGGTTAAAGAAAAATCAAGTCACCTAACGCCATCTGTTAGATTTTCTCTGTATTTACAATTAAAAATGTCATTGAAGTTCACCTGTGTGAACATTCTGCTAGCGCTAGCTAGGGACAAAACGTCTCGGCGACATTGTCACGCGACAGAACTGATCAGGTGGATCGGACAGCGTCATCTTAAAATATCTCAAAGGTAAGGTCTCAAAAATTCGTTTGAAAGATAATCAAACGAAACTCAAAAAAATAAAACCAGCCCGATACTTTTAAATGGGGTCTCGCCGTCTCCGTTACACAATGCACGGCGACACAGACAAAATGCCTCGGTGACGTTTTGTCACTGGTCAGCGTTAGTAGTTTATTATCTTTACCACTAGATGTCGCTAACAGGCTCAACAATTTGTTATAGAGGCTACATAAAAATATAACAAATCTTTTAGCATGCTCCTGAACACAGCCGAGATATTCCTAGCCCATCTGACCAGAGCTTGCAACAGAATCCGGTCCCAGATGCACCATTTAGCCCAAGACCAAGTGGCAAGAGACATCTTCGCTACAGCCATGGATATTGTCCTCGTCATATACGCCATTGGTTTCCTAGTCCTCTCCATGTACCAAGCATCGATAATCGGCTAATATCAGGACCAAATTAAAAGTGGAGTAACACTGTGCATGTAATACTACTGTAGGTATAATGCCGTTGAATAAATTTAGATTTTCGAATAAAGGTTTATTGTTAATTCATGGATTTATTGTTAGGCACTGATTTAAAGAGGCAGTTTTAAATAGCGGTTTTGGTAAGTTAAAAATTATAAATGACAAGTTTAATAACTAGTTCAGCAGTTAAAACTAAGCAGTAAAGTAAACAAAAATGAGTTTTAAAAAATAATGAAATGGATCAGTGAATATATAATTGAGCAGGAAATAATTAAATGAGCGGTAAAAATTATTGAACGAGCGGTTAGGTGTGGGCAGTAATAAATCGGAATTTGTCGGTAAGAAATCTCATTCTAAGAAATTCTATAAACAATGAGGTGGTAAAGTAGTTTTCGAGATATAGCGGTGTGACGGACGGACGGACAGACGGACGAAGTCGCACCATAAGGGTTCCTTTATAACCGACTTCAAAAAAAGGAGGAGGTTCTCAATTCGGTTGTATGTTTTTAACCGACTTCAAAAAAAGGAGGAGGTTCTCAAATTAGGTTGTTTTTTTTTTATGTTTGTTACCTCATAACTCCGTCATTTATTAACCGATTTGGAAAATTATTTTTTTATCTGGAAGGGTGGGTACACTTCCGGTTTGATCCCATTGTCATCAGATCAGGATTTGATTACTTCTTAGTGTACTTTGAAGTCGGTTTAAGTTTTTTGTAAAACAGTCCAATTATTACTTTTTTGGTACGGAACCCTAAAAACAGTACTTAAATAGTAATGAAAAATTTAATTACTTTTGCTTTGACTGAAGGAATTAAATAAAACAAATTGTATAATAATAATAGGAACTTTTATTCGTAATTTAAACGATTACGTGATTGGTCGCATCCGCCACCCACGCTAATAAGCTCCGCCCAACTAACGAACATTTACCTCTCCTTTCAATGAATTTGAGTTCGAGTGTCACCGCTCGCTATGATCTGCCGAACTATTTATCGAACCGCTCATTCCATCATTTTTACCGCTCATTCAGTTATTGGACTATTCAATTATTTTTAGAATTGACATTGTATGATAAAATAACCGACTAATTGTTTTTTTATTACTGTCCATGTTTTACTGTCACAATAATTAATCAACCGCCATTAAATTAAATAACTGCTCAATATGTTTTTCAACTGATCATAATAACATCTCGAATATTTAAATAACAGCTCAAAAAATTAGTTCCCTTATTGTTATTGAGATTATATCGTATTTTCTACGCGTATGTTTTTTGTTTTTCTTGAATAATATTAGCGTAAGTTCACTCCTTATAACATTAGCTATCTGCCAGTGAAAGTCCAGTCAAAATCGGTCCAGCCGTTTTTATACTACTAAGGTACACAAGCATACGGCACGCCTGCATGGTAAAGTGGTCGCGCGTTGCCGACCCTGTAAATCTCTTCACACTCTTATTGAAGAATGTTGCCATGTTGCCTTGGGAAAACCACGGCGGGGAGCTTATTTCATATCCAGAGGTTCCGCGGTAGGAAGCTCCTCTGAAACCGAAGCTGGAAACTTAGCTGGAACAAATAAAAAAACAGTTTTTATTTATTTGTATAGATATTGTGTTGCTTAAAAACTTTCCATTTTGAAATATTATAACTCGACATCTTTGATTAATAATATATCCAGATTTAGTGTCAAAGAAAAGTTGGTCTGTTTTATATAGTCGTGTAGTATGGTGACGCTCTTTCTAAACATATATATTTTCTAAGTAACTCGTATAGAAAACGCAGTTCAAGTCAATAGTAAATGAAGGTGCATAAACTAAAATTATACCTATACCAAGACACATTACATTACACTGAGACTGATCTACACTTCATACACAAAACAAAACAGATGCTGTCCGTCTGCTACCGAGTACAGACACAATGCCTCATTTCTATTGAGTAATCTGAGCACATGATACCAATGATATAACACATCGTGCGAGTCCTCATTTCAGACTATATAATGATTCTATTAGTGATATTGAACAAGCTATTTTCAGGCTTAGGCTACCTATGAAACTTTGTATCTAAACAATGTTACATTACAATACAGCCTAGCAAGATTTTGAGGTATCGTAAAATAATAAAGATGAGAGAGAATCATTGGTAGTTATTTATTGATACATTATAGTCTTTTTTGTCAAATCCAAAATAGTCTAATACTCTGGTAACTCTCCTTCACCAGCGATGCTTTTCTTGTGGTGCGTCCATGCTTTGCGAAGCGAGCACGAGCCAAGCCTCGAACAAACAGGATTCGTTCGTTGCTCGCGATTTCAAGCGTGGACGTACTTAACGAGCCTACAACGAGCGCGATGTGAATCCCTGTGTTCGTGAAAAAACTGACAATCGGGCGGAGCGCAGTCGAGCGCGCTACGAATGCTTGTTCGAGGCTCGCAAGCCTGTCCGCGCTACGCGAATCGTGCTCGCAGTATGCTCGTTCGTGGCTCGGCTCGTGCTCGGTTAGACAAGCATGGACGCACCATTGGATCCGTACCTCAAAAGAAAAAAAAACCCTATCTATAGGATCACTTTGTTGTCCGTCCGTCTGTCCATTTTTCAACCTTGAACTTGAGAGTGGCACTAGCTAGCACTCAAGTTTAGGATTATTTTCTGATTGTTGATAATATATTTTATCTTATCTATTAATCGACATAATCTAGGCACAATAAAGTACTCGAAGATATTAATTTATTAAATTAAATCATTGTTATTTCTAGTGTGTAATTAATGCATGGTTATTTAAGTGGTCAATAAATTCAATGGAAAAATCCTTAAGTACCAATCTATAATGAAATAATTTAAAATGTCCAGTCGCTTCTATGGGAACATAAAATATAAGGCATGATTGATAGTATGTAGCGTGTAGGGTGGCAGATCATAAAAGTTTCCCATGAATTGGGGAAATTGTAAATTTGAGGTGACCGATTTTTATTAATATTACCTCTGAGTACATAAATAAAAAAATGCCATTTTGAACTATTTCCTTACTGGTACGATTGCTCTCATAATTCAAAAAAGTGGCCACCTTTTTAAGTATTTAGCTATTGGTCCGATTACTCTCTAAATTGATTATTTGAGAGACTCAGCTTGGACCACATAACATGAATCGTTGCTTAAAATTTAGGTAAACCGATTTTTTTTTTACTTACTTGACTGATTGTCCTCAAAATCGATATCTGCGACGAATATTTTGTTGATAAAAAGTGGTCGCCATTTTGAACTATTTAGTTACTGGTCCAATTGCTCTCAAAATGTTACTGATGATGGTTCACTTTGAAATTCTAAAAGTTATTTTGTCTTCATAGTTATTGTTTACTCAAAATACATTTCTTTTGTAATATATTCCATATAATGCAATGATATTCCATTTTTACATTAAAATTTATAAACTTGACATAATATTCAAAATTCAAAAAATATGCATCGATTGGACCCAATTATATTTTTATGCCTAATTATATTTTTGCGGTCGAGACCTTGGGACCATGGGGGTCAGAAGCTCGCCGTTTTGCTCGCACCTTGTCTTCAAAATTGATCGAGACCTCCGGTGACCAGCGGGCGGGGAGCTTTTTCCGCCAACGCGTCAGCTTGGCTATCCAAAGAGGAAACGCTGCCAGCCTTCTGGGAACCTTGCCGTTAATCGGAAGCAGCGGCAGGCTTGAGGAAATTTTCTATATATCGATTATATTTTGTAAATATAGATTGTATTTTGTACATATTTGTTGTTAATAAAGTTACCATGAGTTCATATTCAAAGATATTATTTACCGATACAAATGTCCAGTTTAAAATATGCAGTTTTAAACTTGTAACGTGGTTTAAAATATCCGTGTTATTTATTGCAGAGGAAGTAAAATCAGTTTTCAATAGAAATGATTCATCGCCGCTCGAGTGTGGCAAACAAATAAATTTGTTTACATTATTACGTTGCTGTCTTCTGTTAGTAATACTAAAGGTATTCTTATGTAAACCGTATCGTTCTACTTATGAGATTATCTGAGGGTCACCTGTAGATTCACCGGTTGGGGCATATTTTAATTATGACGGTATTAAGGTGGCTCAGAATCACTTTCTTTTCAGTATATTTTTGATTATGAATAAACCTAGTTTGACTTCAATCTCACATGGTAAGTGATAATGTGGCCGGAGGTGGTAAAGCCTAGAAATGAATTGGCTCTCAAGTGCAGCTGTCGGAACTAACTGGTAGGTGCTTGGCGACAGCCAGGCAGGTGGGTACTATAAAGTACCCTTCCCCCACGTCACGATGATCCGAATGGAGCATTGTAGGAATCGAACCGGGACCTTCGGCACGGTATTCGACATCACTACCACTGAGCTAAGCGAAAGACCACGGAAAAGAGAATACACTGGAAGGGTCGCCATACTCACGCCAATGTCGCCAAACTCACACAAATAAATGTTAAATCAGGACTCTCTATAAAAAGTTTCACCTTTTCCTTATAAAATATCCTTTTCCCTATATATATCAAACAGGCAGACTATTAATCTTCACATTACGTTAAATACAAGTTTTTCTAAAAAAAACATTTATAATACAAGCCTTTTCTGGTTGTACTTTTTGTTGACTGTACTTGCATTGTCATGCCGTATATTAATGTACTCAGCTCAATCAAGACGTGACTCTCAGTCGGGGAACTCTTAGTTAGGTAGGCTTTGCCTACTTTAACTGTCAGAGACTTCAAATTAATTGATTGTATGTAATGTGGTCTAATAAAGATTATTAACTATTTGGACATTATCTTTGAGAGGATATCACTGTTCCGTTTTTTTTTTTTTTTTATACAACTTAGTCGGTAAACAAGCATACGGCCCACCTGATGGTAAGCGGTTACCGTAGCCATATGGACGCTTGCAACACACGAAGCATCGCTCACGCGTTACCGACCTTTCCCCCTCACTATGAGCTCTGGCGACCTTACTCACGCGCAGGAACACAACTTTACACAACAAAGTTATTTGGCTGCGGTATTCTGTAAGGTGGAGGTACTTCCCCAGTCGAGCTGCTCTTTGAGCGAATAAACGCTATGCTCTACCTCTCTTAATAAACGCTATGCTCTACCTCTCTTAAAATCACATTCTACAATTCTAAAATCTCATTATCAACTGAAAATAGTCTTGCAAAACCATAAAGAATACCTTTTACACCGGTAAATCCAAAAGTTTTCTTTCAAACAAGGGAATCCCCTAATAAAACCAACGTTAAACAGTAAAATCCTATCGGTAGAATTATTATCATAAAGCTCTAACGATGCATTTAAATACTGCATAATCGTGACCGTTCAATATTCGACATAATAAAACCACAAATACCAACACGTCTGATACTAAAATAAACAACAAACAAACGTACGTACAGACCGTATTTTTGTGTTATTATGTAATAATGACGAACGAACTAGTTACTCACTGATAAATATGGCAATTTTAAACACGAAAACTAAGGACGTTTCAGCGAGGAAATATCTATTACCTGCTGACCATCTGTTACCTACCTCATGTCTTTTCTGGTATTAATAAACAAGTAAATACCGGCCAAGTGCGAGTCAGACTCACACACGACCATAAGCCCGGAAACTTTCTGACGCCCGCTGGGCGTACATTTTGTTCTAGACCCCGCATAGGTACTATTAGAAAATTCGTACGTAGTCAGACGTACGTCGTAAAATGTATGAGAAAGCGGGCGTCAGAAATTTTCTTATAGTATGCGGCCGGGCTTAAGGTCGTGTGCGAGTCCGACTCGCACTTGGCCAGTATTTACTTGTTTATTAATACCAGAAAAGACATGAGGATGAACATTCTTATAGTATGCGGCCGGTCTAAAGGTCTTTAATTGTATTTCTTCCTTAATCGAAATTAAAAAAAAAGGAGATTATCAATTCGACACGTATGTATGTAATATTATTGGAACTGCAATTTATTCACATATGATAATCTATTAGGGCTTCCAAACAAATATTCAAAATTTCATAGGTGTATGTATGTAAATATGTTTGTATGTATGTATATGTGTTTGTCCACGCATATCTCCGAAGATATTAATCGGATTGTAACCATTCTTTTTTAATGATTTACATTAACTTTAACTTGGGGAACAGTGCAAGTTTCATCGCAATCGGTTCAGTAGTTTTCAAGATATGCACAAATATGTGTGACGGCCTGGCTTATCCTAGAGCATTTAAGAAAAAAATTATCTAATTACTTTTTTTATAAAGTTTTTACAGCGGCGATAGAAATTTGATCTGTCTATTCATTACGGTTCATGAAATACTACTACTACTACTACTACTACCAGACTGCCTACTAACAGATGGATGGTCAGTGGAGCCTTAGTAATAGCCCTTTGGCACCCTTTGAGCACGGAGCCCTAAAAACATAGCGATTGTCTAAAAGAACTGTTACTTTACTGTTGAGCAAAATCACCTTCCAGGGATTAAAAATACACATTTTGTTATCTTTATACTTTTCTTAGACATTTTTGTCATCAAGTCAACTCTTGAAGCATTATGTACGGAATAACCTGCACCTTCAATTTTTCAGGACTAGCAAACAAATCAAAACATTTTCTACACCAACTTTTGCAGCGCAATAATCTCAGCTTACTATAATAATTATCATTATGGGTCAGTGGAATTGACGTCGTAATAAGCATGAGCTATGATTCTATCCCATAATGCGAGGAGTACTTTGATAGGTCGTTCAAAAATATTGTGGGTGCCCCCGGCCGCCATTCCTGTACGGAAAGGTTGATTTTGGTGGCGTTAATTTTTTAGCATTAGTATATTATAACTATAACGAAGTTAAAACGCTGCCAGCCTTCTGGGAACCTTGCCGTTAATCGGAAGCAGCGGCAGGCTTGAGGAAATTTTCTATATATCGATTATATTTTGTAAATATAGATTGTATTTTGTACATATTTGTTGTTAATAAAGTTACCAATGAGTTCATATTCAAAGATATTATTTACCGATACAAATGTCCAGTTTAAAATATGCAGTTTAAAACTTGTAACGTGGTTTAAAATATCCGTGTTATTTATTGCAGAGGAAGTAAAATCAGTTTTCTATAGAAATGATTCATCGCCGCTCGAGTGTGGCAAACAAATAAATTTGTTTACATTATTACGTTGCTGTCTTCTGTTAGTAATACTAAAGGTATTCTTATGTAAACCGTATCGTTCTACTTATGAGATTATCTGAGGGTCACCTGTAGATTCACCGGTTGGGGCATATTTTAATTATGACGGTATTAAGGTGGCTCAGAATCACTTTCTTTTCAGTATATTTTTGATTATGAATAAACCTAGTTTGACTTCAATCTCACATGGTAAGTGATAATGTGGCCGGAGGTGGTAAAGCCTAGAAATGAATTGGCTCTCAAGTGCAGCTGTCGGAACTAACTGGTAGGTGCTTGGCGACAGCCAGGCAGGTGGGTACTATAAAGTACCCTTCCCCCACGTCACGATGATCCGAATGGAGCATTGTAGGAATCGAACCGGGACCTTCGGCACGGTATTCGACATCACTACCACTGAGCTAAGCGAAAGACCACGGAAAAGAGAATACACTGGAAGGGTCGCCATACTCACGCCAATGTCGCCAAACTCACACAAATAAATGTTAAATCAGGACTCTCTATAAAAAGTTTCACCTTTTCCTTATAAAATATCCTTTTCCCTATATATATCAAACAGGCAGACTATTAATCTTCACATTACGTTAAATACAAGTTTTTCTAAAAAAAACATTTATAATACAAGCCTTTTCTGGTTGTACTTTTTGTTGACTGTACTTGCATTGTCATGCCGTATATTAATGTACTCAGCTCAATCAAGACGTGACTCTCAGTCGGGGAACTCTTAGTTAGGTAGGCTTTGCCTACTTTAACTGTCAGAGACTTCAAATTAATTGATTGTATGTAATGTGGTCTAATAAAGATTATTAACTATTTGGACATTATCTTTGAGAGGATATCACTGTTCCGTTTTTTTTTTTTTTTTATACAACTTAGTCGGTAAACAAGCATACGGCCCACCTGATGGTAAGCGGTTACCGTAGCCATATGGACGCTTGCAACACACGAAGCATCGCTCACGCGTTACCGACCTTTCCCCCTCACTATGAGCTCTGGCGACCTTACTCACGCGCAGGAACACAACTTTACACAACAAAGTTATTTGGCTGCGGTATTCTGTAAGGTGGAGGTACTTCCCCAGTCGAGCTGCTCTTTGAGCGAATAAACGCTATGCTCTACCTCTCTTAATAAACGCTATGCTCTACCTCTCTTAAAATCACATTCTACAATTCTAAAATCTCATTATCAACTGAAAATAGTCTTGCAAAACCATAAAGAATACCTTTTACACCGGTAAATCCAAAAGTTTTCTTTCAAACAAGGGAATCCCCTAATAAAACCAACGTTAAACAGTAAAATCCTATCGGTAGAATTATTATCATAAAGCTCTAACGATGCATTTAAATACTGCATAATCGTGACCGTTCAATATTCGACATAATAAAACCACAAATACCAACACGTCTGATACTAAAATAAACAACAAACAAACGTACGTACAGACCGTATTTTTGTGTTATTATGTAATAATGACGAACGAACTAGTTACTCACTGATAAATATGGCAATTTTAAACACGAAAACTAAGGACGTTTCAGCGAGGAAATATCTATTACCTGCTGACCATCTGTTACCTACCTCATGTCTTTTCTGGTATTAATAAACAAGTAAATACCGGCCAAGTGCGAGTCAGACTCACACACGACCATAAGCCCGGAAACTTTCTGACGCCCGCTGGGCGTACATTTTGTTCTAGACCCCGCATAGGTACTATTAGAAAATTCGTACGTAGTCAGACGTACGTCGTAAAATGTATGAGAAAGCGGGCGTCAGAAATTTTCTTATAGTATGCGGCCGGGCTTAAGGTCGTGTGCGAGTCCGACTCGCACTTGGCCAGTATTTACTTGTTTATTAATACCAGAAAAGACATGAGGATGAACATTCTTATAGTATGCGGCCGGTCTAAAGGTCTTTAATTGTATTTCTTCCTTAATCGAAATTAAAAAAAAAGGAGATTATCAATTCGACACGTATGTATGTAATATTATTGGAACTGCAATTTATTCACATATGATAATCTATTAGGGCTTCCAAACAAATATTCAAAATTTCATAGGTGTATGTATGTAAATATGTTTGTATGTATGTATATGTGTTTGTCCACGCATATCTCCGAAGATATTAATCGGATTGTAACCATTCTTTTTTAATGATTTACATTAACTTTAACTTGGGGAACAGTGCAAGTTTCATCGCAATCGGTTCAGTAGTTTTCAAGATATGCACAAATATGTGTGACGGCCTGGCTTATCCTAGAGCATTTAAGAAAAAAATTATCTAATTACTTTTTTTATAAAGTTTTTACAGCGGCGATAGAAATTTGATCTGTCTATTCATTACGGTTCATGAGATACTACTACTACTACCAGACTGCCTACTGACAGATGGATGGTCAGCGGAGCCTTAGTAATAGCCCTTTGGCACCCTTTGAGCACGGAGCCAACTTTAGTTCTCTTGGTAGTTTGTGACGGAGCCCTAAAAACATAGCGATTGTCTAAAAGAACTGTTACTCTTTTGAACATTGAGCAAAATCACCTTCCAGGGATTAAAAATACACATTTTGTTATATTTATACTTTTCTTAGACATTTTTGTCATCAAGTCAACTCTTGAAGCATTATGGATGGACGGGCCAGTTGGCGCAGTTACTCTGGTAATAGATTCCACCTATTGCGCCGCAGGTCGTGGGTTCGATTCCCGCACAGGACATGCATTTGCGTGCATGAACATGTCCGTATGTCCTGAGTCTGGGTGTAATTTTACAAACAAAAAGTAGTATATGTATTATATCAGTTATCTGGTTTCCATAGTACAAGCTCTGCTTAGTTTGGGATCAGATGACCGTGTGTGAGGAATGTCCCAGGCAAAGGATATTTATTTAAAAACATAGCGATTGTCTAAAAGAACTGTCACTCTTTTGAAAATCTTAGACATTTTTGTCATCAAGTCAACTCTTGAAGTATTATGTACGGAATAACCAATTTTGGCACCTTCAATTCAAGATGTCGGCCAACGCTGTCTCCCCTCGAGATGGAAAACTTAATTTTTCATGACTAGCAAACAAATCATAACATTTTCTACTCCAACTTTTGCAGGGCAATAATCTCAGCTTACTGGGGTATAATAATTATCATTATGGGTCAATGGAATTGACTTCGTAATAAGCATGAGCTATGATTGTATCCCATAATGCCAGGAGTACTTAGATAGGTCGTTCAAAAATATTGTGGTTTTTTGACACATTATGCTTTAAGGGGTCCCCCCCGCCGCCATTCCTGTACGGAAAGGTTGATTTTGGACGCGTGAAAAAATCTTGGCATTAGTATATATATTTTTTTTTTTTATATTATAAAGGTTTGCGCTTGACCGCAATCCCGCCTGATGGTAAGCGAAGATGTATTCTAGGGTGGACCGCGCGTACCCGTATAAGATGCCTGTTCACTCTGGCTTTGAATAAACGCATGTTATAATTGTCTGGAAACACGTCGTCCGGGAGAGCATTCCACAACTTGGCCGTGCGTATAAGGTAAGAAGAAGCGAAACGCTTGGTACGGCAAGATGGAATGTCGACGACGAAGCGATGGAGACCCCCCCGACGCCTAGTGGTCTGATAGTAGAACGGGGATGGAGGGACAAGATTATGGAGTTCTTTATCGCATTCTCCGTGGAACAATCTGTAAAATACCGTCAAACTTGCAACCTGACGCCGATGATCCAGGTTTTGCAGTTTCTTGCTCGTTAGGTCGCTATCGTCAATTATCCTTCGAGCGCGCCTATCTAACGAGTCCAATGTTGCCAGTTGATATTTGGCTGAGCCATCCCACAGATGAGAACAGTACTCCATGCAAGGTCGAACTTGAGCTTTGTATAAATTTAGAAGCTGTTCCTTTGTGAAGTACTTACCGTCTCACCTTGTTCAGGATACCAAGTTTTTTGGCAACAGTATTGCCAAAAAACATATATATACTAGCAGACCCCCGCGGTTTCACCCGCGTACGGTTTCAATTTTCCGCTTCGAAAACCAATGCACGCCACTGATTATTAGACACAACAAATCAAACACATATATTTTTACAATTAAAACTAAAAACCTATATTATACCTACACAAAAAAAACGAACTCAAAGAATGTTATTTAATTATTATAACAACAAATGAGCAAGAAATTAAATTAACTACAACCAAAATATTCTAATGAAATAGAGAAAATGAACTTTATTTTTTGGCGTCACACGGGTGTGTATTTTGCCAATTTCCAGTTATATTACATAAGTTCTAGTCACAATAAATCACTTTCACATAGTCCTCATGCAGTCAGTCACCGTCCATAAAAGTCATGTTATACCTACAGTGGTGGTCCATGTACTAAAACTCTTCACGGACTTTTGAAAAGACACGATACACATAATTCATTTCACTTCACTTCACTGGTGCACATGGATTGATCTTTATTGGATAAAATACCACCGATAATATGCAATAAAACTCAAAATACACGAATTTATGAAAATAAAACTGAAAACGCAACGTCACTCTGCAAGTTCCCGCCAAAAAGTCCGAGAAAATGAACTTCCAAACAAATTTCGAATTCTAATCCGATTTAAATATTCTTTTATATTTGACATTCCAATTTTAAAGAGCATTTCAGTTTCCAGAACAAAAGGCAGATAGAGCGCGCGAAACACGGGAGTGAGGCCAAAAAAAGCAATTAGGTACAAATTGAAAAACACCTGGTATTCGCTTTTGAATTTGTATTTGCTATGTTTAAAAGCTGCTGTATGCTAATTTATAAAAAGAAAGTGTTTTTCATTAAATAAGTTTTTTAAACAAAGCAAATACAATTTCAAAAGCGAAAACCAGGTATGTGTTTTTCAATTTGTATTTGCTTTTTTGGCCTCATTCCCGTGTTCCGTTCGCTCCATCTGCCTTATTCTGTAATCTGTGAAAATTGGATTGAGATTTCAAACATGTGTCAAAATAAAAAATGTTATTTAAATCAAAAGTACCTACTAAGGAGTATTGATATCAACTTCGATGCAAATCACCCCTAAAATAACTTTCTACCCCTTTTTGACCCCGTTAGGTGAAGATTTTCAATAAAATACGAAACACGTCTTCCATCAATTCTGTTAAGGAATGTTTATGCAAAATTTTAAGTAGATCGGACCAAGGAATCACCTTGTCCCATACAAACTTTGCCCTCGTTTTTCACCCCCTTAGGGGTAGAATTTCGGAAAATCCTTTCTTATCTGATGCCTACGTTATACAAAGAACACACCCTCCAAGTTTCAGGTCTCTACAATCAGCGGTTTAGGCTGTGCGTTGATTGTCAGTCAGTCATTCAGGACAAAGCATTTTATATGTATAGATAGATTATAACTATAACGAAGTTAAAAGGAAAACTATCACAGCTAAGTAGGCTTTACAAGTTAACGTGTTATATTAGAATAACTATGTAACTAATTATGTGAAACTTTAGGTCTATCTGTTAATATTTTTAATTTTTATTACTTGGGAAATAACAGTCTTAACTGTATGTTTCCCAATAAATATAAAACAAAAAAATTTTCGTACAAATTCCATTAAAAATCTAAGTTCGTACGTGACGGGCAACTAAGGAATCCTACCACCTTTGTATTTCTTTTCTCTGTGAATCCTACACTGCGCCTGCCCCGATATGCACTCTGCCGGTTTTATATTTAATATGGCAGTTTAAGATTAATTTTATGTTTGACCGTAGTCTCACTATGGTACCTAAGTGATAACGTGGCCGAAGGTGGTAACACGTGGCACACGAATCTAAGAAGGAACTGGCTTACAAAGTAAGCTTGCAAGAATCGAACCCACGCCATTGGGCGTCACACAACTGTAACATCGCCTTAAAATCATATTTAATAATAGCTCATGAAATCATTTTGAATACTAGAAATTTATCAATGATACATGGGAAACCTATGCAATGTAACATTCCACCGACTGTACAAACACCTAAACAAAAGCAGGTGCGCGAGCGCAGTGGTTGCAAACAAATCGCAGAGCGCAGTCGCCCGCCGCTCGCTCGCTCGCTCAGTGCAGCATGACCGCTCGAATAGTTGTCGCGCTTTTTGCGCTCGTCGCGTTTTTACACTGCGTGGCGTATGCGCAGGTTTGTTGGTTTTTTCTTTTTTCATTATTGTGATAATTTGGACAGTGTTAATTCTGTTTTGGTTTTGGCATTCACGGCACGGTATAATTAATAAGTTTTGGTGAGAAAATAATTTTTATTTTGACGGTTTTTTTAGGGTTCCGAATCAAAAAGTTAAAAAAGAACCCTTATGGTGCCACTCCGTCCGTCCATCCTTCTGTCCGTCTGTCTAGCACAGCTGCTATATTTCAGTAACCACTGGTGCTATTGATTTTAAACATTAAATTGCTTATCCAATCGTATTGCAAATAATAAAAAAAAGGTTTAAATTTTCTTTGCAAAGGGGCCCAAAAGGGGTCCGAAAGTTTAAATGGGGTATCTCATATGAAAGGGCTTCATGGTACATACCAAAACAGTTATTTCATGATACGTAGCTTTTTACTTATGATGAAATAATACCATCCATCTCCGAAGTTCGCAATGTGAAAAATCTGAAATAATTTGTCAATAAACATTGATGTCAATATTACAGGAAAAATAGAACGATGTTTGTAACTTATAGTTTTAACAAAATGACCAAAATTCCTTCACAAACATACTAACCTGGTTTTTAACTATGTAGTAGGTACATTGATAACCCAAACCCATCGAAATAGTATTACCCTAGAATAAGGGTGACAGCTATAAAAACGGCCGAAGAAATAAGACCACGATGTCGCTATTTCAGTTTCAGTAGGTCCACATTTGACATAATTTTGTTTTATTGAGTTTCCAAGCGGCCACTTTCCCGATGTTGTCTTGTATCGATGCCCAAACCAATATACGTGTAAGGAAGGTCAGACCCTCGGTGCGCATGTCAGACTCACACTTGACCGGCTTTATTTATAGAGTTAGTAATCGAAAATATTTTTGGTATTATACTCATTAGGTATGTACTCTTGTTCCTTGATTATTTATTTTATTACGAATTTAATTTGAACATATGGTTTACCATACATTGGTAAATATTTAATTAATCGATCACAATTGTTTCCATGAACTCTTTTTGTGTTTAATGGAGCACTTGATAAGAACCTCCATAAATAATAATTACCAGTGTGAAATTAATAAATGTGAGTCACTATACTCAAAAAAAATTTTTCGGTAAACTAGGCGGTTACCTTAGCCGTATGGACGTTTTCAATACACGGGGCATCACTCAAGCGTTACCGATCTTTCCCTCCTCCCCAATGAGTTATGGCAACCTTATTCACACACAGTAACACAAAATATAGAAGTTTGGCTGCGGTATTCTGGAAAGTGTAGGTACTTCCCCTGTTGAGCTGCTTATCTTATAGGGGTCCGTTCACATAGACCGGCTTGGAATTTAAAAATAAACCTTTTTTCAATTATCCTAAACTCTTTTTTTAAACGCGTATAAAAATAACCTCTTCTCCGAGTCGGTCTGTGTGAACGGACCCTTACATTACTCTCTTATTACACTGTGCTTCCTCTTCCCTTCCGCTGCCAGCGACTCCTCTGAACCTCTTCGGAGTGCAGAGATACGTTCGCACGGTCAGCAACGCGCGCCCATAGTGTTGCAATCGTATACAGGTCATAGTAACCGCTTACCGTCAGGTGACACTTAATCTTTTTTTTTTTTTTTTAGGTTAGAGTTCTTATATCTCATTAATAACATAAAATGCAGATAACCTGTTTTGTGAATGACTGGTGCATGAGATAGGTTTATGAAAACTTGTATTATAAGTCACCAGTGCCCCACTCCACGGATTGACACTGCCTTAGTGTTTGTACCAAGAACAAAAAAATAACATAATAATATAAGAAATATAAATTAAGCGCTCGTGGTGTAGCACGATAAGCCCTTCTTAATCGATCAGCAAGCGTCGTGGTCGGTACCTGGATGGGTGACCGCTTAGTGGTATTTCAAATCGAGCGTTTCCGTGCTTTGGAAGGCACGTAAAGCCGTTGGTCCCGGTTATCACCTTATTGATATTCGTTAAGCTAGTTGGAGGTCTTCTAGGCGGCTTGAAAACTCCAACAGTAAGTTGACCACTGCCTACCTCCACCGATCCGCAGTGAGCACGCGTGGTGGAGTATCTGCCCATTCCCTTTCACCCTGATTTGTGAAAGGAGGCCTGTGCTCAGCAGTGGGACATTATAGGCTGATGATGAAATATAAATGATACCTTTCTGTAATCAAAATAATATAACAACAATGTTAGATAGGTATTAAACATTCCTAAACCATTTTTCAAGAGCTTTATCAACAGATGTCTGTTGTTATAAGCCACCTACAGCTGTTATCTTCACGCTAAGCCCTTGAAATAACGGTATGAGCTCTGTAGAGGATGTAGAGCCACTTATCTAGATCTTGACACTGATCTTCCGGTTTCCACACCGATTGAGTGTTATTATTTTCGTACAGTATGTTTAATTTAAAACAGAAAAATAAAGTGTTTTTTAAAACAAAATGTAATGGTTTGGTTTTATAGAAACAGGGATAGGAAGGGATTTTAGGGTTGGCAACGCGCGAGTGATATATATATAGCCTGGTGTTGCAAGCGTCCATAGGCTACGGTAACTGCTTTTTTTTTTTTTTTTTTTTTTTTTTTTTTTCGTGGGGAAATCCTCATATGATACCCTACCGCCCCGGGGGTAGCGGACGGGTTATGCCGGACTTTTACCGGCTAAAACCCCACGGTGGTCGCCATCTGCGCTGTAGAGAGGGGGGCGGGCTCTCGTGTTGAACGCGTACCTGCTCACCCCTCCAAGCGCGGCGCTTTGATAGCTCGTCCCGGGGGAAGTCTAACACCTCCCCCCAGCACCCTCGCTGTGCTATCGCACGATGAGTCGTGACCACATCGACCCATCGTTCTCCTTGGGGTCGCTTCTGGGCGCACAGAGCCCCCGCTCTGATTGCCCACGACCCCAAAGGCCCCGTTTAGTCGCCTTTTACGACAGGCAGGGGAACACCGTAGCTGTTATTCTAAGCCCGAGCTACAGGGCAGGGGGGCCGCGACGAGGCACGTTTGCGCCCCGGCGGCTTCGCCTCCGGGTGGGATCGGCTCTCTCCCGATCCCGCTCAGCAGCCTCCTTCTGGACTATTACGGTCTCGCAGAAGGAGGCTACGGCCCTCCACGCTGTATCCCCGCTCAGCATCGCCGACACGACTGCTGGCAGGGAGAGATTCCGCCCGATCTCTTGGACCAGGATCCGCCGCTCAGGTTCCCATGCAGGGCACACCGCGAGCGTGTGCGATGCGGAATCCTGGTCACTTCCACCGCAGTGGAAGCAGGCCGCCGTCGCCTCACGTCCGATCCTATACAGATAATCACCGAAGCACCCATGCCCGGTGATTATCTGTGTAAGTCTGTAGGTGAGTCGTCCACCTTGTCGCTGCATCCAGGCCTCGAAGACCGGCAGGATTGCTTCGACGACGCGTTTGCGTGCAAACCGCTCCTCACGAAGCCTTGCACGCCACGTCGCGAATGCGATAAGTCGCTCCTGCCGTTTGATCGCCTCACGGTAACTGCTTACCATCAGGCGGGCCGTATGCTTATTTGCCACCTTAATGGTATAAAAAAAAGGGTAGATACTTTTTTTAATAACTAGATAAATACCTATAATAGGGCGACCTCGTGTTTCCCTTTTATATACCATAGGCATATAGGGTCAAAAGGTAATCCAGAAGTTAAGTAAGAAAGAATACTATAAAGTATCTAATTTTATACCTACAAGATAAGAATGCATTTATTGTTTGCTTCGCAGGCCACTTTTATATTTAATTTGTTAATTATACTACTTTTAACTATCTGTGTAATTTTTATATAAAACCTAGTAATGAATTCAAGTAGTCCAATTAAAAAAAAATGCCTAGCTAAGTTTCTTGCCGGAATCTTCTCAGTTTAAGTGTATTCCGAAACGGTAGTAGAGTCAACTGCTTTATCAGGCCCTAATTTTAATATGTAAGTTCTGAGTTTACTTTAAGGTTAACTGCATGCCAAATTTTGACACGATCGGTTCTGAGGTTCAGTCTTAAAAACGAAACAAGTTGCTGTGTGTGCAACTTCAAAACCTCTCTTCAACCCCAAAATTTTTAGGAAGAGATTTTTCCTGGTTTGGTACCAATACCTCTGGTGCTTACAAACGTATATAGGCTATATAGGGTTTGTTACCTTAGTGGAATAACAAAAATAAAAAGATATCAAATACATTATTCAAATTACATGTAATTCTTGACGCACGACAAACAAACAAATCGCCTTGAACTAAATACTTGTAATATTTTCACAAATCTTCGCATTCCTCGACTCCCTTTTATAATCTTATGCACATATTGTGTAATTGATAATGTGTAGCCTTGGTACGCAGGTGTAATACGAACCTCACAATAGTAGCTAGATACATACATACTCGTCGTGTGTGTTGTTTTCGATACGAGAGACGATATTATAACAATATCGCTGACCTATGTTTCAGAAACTTATTTTTTTAAAGAAAAGCTGGTTATCCCTATTATACAAGCCAAATATGTTTTTTTTTTTTTTTTATACCACTTAGGTGGCCAACAAGCGTACGGCCCGCCTGATGGTAAGCGGTTACCGTAGCCTATGGACGCTTGCAACACCAAGGGTATCACGCGCGTGTTGCCGACCCTGCAGAAATCTCTTCACACCGCTTTTGAAGAACCCCATGCTGTACTCCATTGGGAAAACCAGCAAATAAATTCGATTCATCGAAAATAAACATTATATCAAAGGTCTAGATTCCAAATTCGTTATCATCATCATCAGCCTTTTTCAGTCCTCTGCTGGATATAGGCTTATCTCAGATCGTGCCACTACATCATTCAGGTTCCAAATTCAAGTGTCCTAAATTCGACTCAAAAACTATCAGCCTATAATGTCCCACTGCTGAGCACAGACTTCCTGAGGGGCTTAACCCAACTGAAGGTAACCTTTATCGAGACTTATTAGGGGTGGACCCCTATGATTTGGGGGGAGGGGTTGAGAGTTATCTACTACAAGAAAACAATTTGTATTGGGTTCGTATGGATTAGCTAAAGTACCAATAACACTTTAACTCTAATGGTGGGTCCATGCTTGGCGAACCGAACACGAGCCGAGCCACGAACGAGCACACTGTGAGCAAGATTCGCGTAGCGTGGACGGGCTTGCGAGGCTCGAACGAGCATTCGTATCGTGCTCGACTGCGCTCCGCCCGATTGTGAGGTTTTCACGAACACCACGCTTGAAATCGCGAGCAACGAACGAATCCTGTTGGTTCGAGGCTCTGCTCGCGTAGCGTGGACGCACCATTATAGTTCAATTTCATAAATAATAATATTCACGAATTTATGATAAATACGCTTGAGAAATACTATAAAATTAAGTGATTCATTAAGTACGTAGAAGCTCCGATAATCGATATAATTGATCGATTGTTTGTTTTGCTTAGATTCTAGATAACGTCATTCATTAATTGGCAATATATTATTATAATTATCAATATCTAAGGAATGCGTTTATTTCTGCATTATTGTGTTATGTAAATATAAATATTATTAGAATCGTAGGTGAAAATGTAAAAGTTTCAATTCAGTAAATTAGTGAACAAAATACATATTATAATAAATTAAATTATTAAAAGAAACAAAAAACCCGACTGCGTAAAACAAATATTAACTGAAAAGACAAAAACAAGCTTTTTAATCTATAGAATTTGGAATATGACTTGAATGTTATAAGGTATTGCAGTCGGGGATAAACAAATATTTAAAAAATTTGGTTTTTTGCAGTTTACATCAAAATGGTAGCACAAAAGTATTACAATATATACATATATGGAATGGGCTTTTCACAAGCTTTCATTTGATACCCATATTGTTATAATAACGTAATTTTGGTTTTTAATACCCCCCCTCTTTTCTTATCCGTAGACGCCATATAAAAATAATATACCCTATGACACTCCCACAGTTCAGACGAATCTAACGACACCTCATATGCTTAAATCCATCAAACCGTTTAGGCTGCAGAGCGTGCCAAAGAAATAGACATACATACATACATACATACATACATACATACATACATACATACATACATACATACATACATACATACACTCGAAAAACATAACCCTCCTTCCGGGTCAGTCGGGTAAAAAAAGGGTGAGTCCAATCGGCCCCGTTGCCTCTGCCCCGTTAAAAAAGTGCCATCGGGCCCGGTAGCATCAGTGTTTTCGTGTACCGGGGCCGATGGATTTTTTCGATCCGCTTCGGTGACTCTGCCCCGATAACGGGGCAGATGGAAAAAAGAGTGCCATCGGCCCCGGTAGCTTCAATGTGTGTGTGTATCGGGGCCGATGTCACTTTTTTCACATCAGCCCCGTTAACGGGGCAGAGGCACCGGGGCTGATGGGACTCAGTCAAAAAAACTAGTTTATTTTTCTCCATAATCTAAATATAATCTGTCAGTCGGTGCTGCCAATAATGCAAGAGGCATTGCTAATTTCCAAAATAAATAAATTCCAAATCGGCGTAACTTACAATCGTCTTTATGCAAATACACCAAGGTCGTGTTTACAATGGCATCACGAGCTGCATTAGATCGCTTGACGTCACGCTGCAGTTACATTACCATATGACAGGCTAATAATACTCTAAATTATAATAGATTTACAGTAACCTTCTAATATTATGAAAGTTAGAGTATACTTTTATGTTTTTACTCAAATATAGGTATTTCTTTTTACTATGAGTAGGTATGAAGCGCTCGTGGTGTAGCATGATTAGCCGTTCTTAATCGATCGGCAAAGTTAAGCTACGTCTGTCGCGATCAGTACCTGGGTGACCACCTAGTGGTATTTCAAATCGAGCGTTTCCTTGCTTCGGAAGGCATGTTAAGCCGTTGGTCCCGGTTATCACTTAATTGTGATAGTCGTTAAGCTAGTTGGATGCCTCCTAGGCGGCTTGAAAAATTCCAACAGTAGGTTGACCACTAGCCAACCTCCACCGATCCGCAGTGGGCACGCGTGGTGGAGTATCGCCCAGTCCCTTTCACCCTCATTTGTGAAAGGAGGCCTGTGCTCAGCAGTGTTACATTATAGGCTGATGATGATGCTGATGACGAGGATAGGACATGTCATAAGAAGTAATGAAAGCCACGTGACTAAAATAGTTATGAATATGAAAGTGGATCCATATGGGAAGAGAAAGATCGAAAAAGCGATGGATGGATTGTGTGAAAGATGATATGCGTAAGAAAGAAGTGAATGCTGCTATGACAGATAGAGGAGACGAATGGAAATACGTACTATTGCGCTGACTCCAAGTGATTGGGACCAGGGCAGGTAGATAATGATAACGCATATATTTGGTCACAATCTCACCATGGCCAGTGATGTGGCCGAAGGTGTAAGCACACATAGACTAGAAGTGAACTGGCTCTCAAGTGCAGCTGTCAGAACACACCGGTGTGCTTGGCGACAGATTTTCAACTTGAAACCACTGAAAGCTCAATCTCATTGTAGGATTCGAACCCGCGACTTTAGACGTCACAAGTACTTAACTATCATCGCCTTACAATACTTACACTGATTTACAAAAAACATAAACCGACTTCAAAGTACACTAAGAAGTATTCAAATCCTGATCTGATTGACAATGGGACCAAACGGGAAGTGTACCCTTCCAGACAAAAAATAATTTACCAAATCGGTTAATAAATGACGGATGAAAATACAACTAAATTGAAAACCTCCTCCTTTTTTGAAGTCGGTTTTACATTGAATAGCAATTCAGCACCTTCATGCTTTACATAAGTTGTAAACATTACATTCGGGTGACGTTGGACTCGAACAGCTAGTTAAAAAAACTCACCAACCAACATCGTTTTACATGTTTACATATACTCTGTCACTTCAACAATTAAAGAAAAAATTTAATTTACATAATAAGAAGCGGTAACGTTTGTGTGTCAAGGGTACCTATTAATTATTCTGTTCTAAGATCTTTTTTTTTTGGGTTCAAAGGCAAACTATTTTTGTTAGAAACGTTTTGAAAAGCGTTTTGGAGCGCTCTTGGTGTAGCATGATAAGCCATTCTTAATCGATCGGCAAGTTAAGCTACTACCCTCGTGGTCGCTACGTGTACGGGTGCCTAGTGGTATTTCAAATCGAGCGTTTCCGTGCTTCGGACGTAAAGCCGTTGGTCCCGGTTATCACTTAATTCAATTAACTTAATTAGCTTAACGACTATCACAATTAACTTAATTATGATAGGCGTTAAGCTAGTTGGAGGCCTTCTAGGCGGCATGTACCTAAGCACCAACAGTAGGCCTACCTCCACCGATCCGCAGTGGGCACTCGTCTTGGAATATCTGCCCATTCCCGCCCCCACCCTCATTAGTGAAAGGAGGCCTGTGCTCAGCAGTGGGATATTATAGGCTGATTGATGATGATGACTGATGAAAAACTTATTTTCGTGATGAAATGAATAATGTGTGGCCGTGACTGGATAATTGTGTTGCAAAGAATGCACACAGCACATGTTATTAAAATGTGTATCTTTTTGAAAATTTAATGCGGTGTTGTGTTCCTGCGGTGAGTAAGGTCGCCAGATCACCACGAGAGGCCAGCCGTGTATTACCTACCAAATGACACTGCATTTCATCCCTTCCGCACTCATGGCACAGCGACTCCTCTGAACTTATCAACCCCTTTTCAAGAATGATATAAAGAAAGAAAACAATTTTATTCTTGACAGCACCACAACACATCTATGACACTACAAAAAATTGATAGAACAATGAAAAACTAAGCAATAAAGTATGAGTATAGAGTCGGCAATGCGCGAGAGATACCCTGTGAGTTGCAATCATCTATAGGCTACGGTAACCGCTTACTACTATCAAGCGATTATTGCACCCGTTGATAATGACTACCAATCACAGAAATCTGAATAATTATGTTAAATACTTGTTTGCATTTACTTGTAAAATTACTGCATTAGTCGACCGTTATATTAGGAACGTACGGTAGTACCCAACTGATAAGGCGCGTCGTGAATCTTCGTTCGCACAGAAAAGAAAGTATGGCCCCGAAAATTTACGAAAGAATGCTTCAACTTAAATTCAACCTTAGATCACTATTATAAGGTTCATAATACAATGCAGCTGGTAGTTCCGTCTCACTTACAAGTCACGCCACTCCGCACGGCGCGCGCTAACATGGCGGCAGCTGCCGAACAATAGCATTTCCCGCCCTTTGAAAATGTATCTTCTGCGCAGGTACATCGGTAAGCCATATCAGTTGGGTACTACTTGTACGTTGAGGAGAAAGATACAGGATGAAGACCATTTATATATACCTTGCTGTCCCCGCGGTTTCACCCGCGTTCCCGGGATAAAAAATAGCTTATTACTGGGGGATAAAGTGGCTTCCTATTACTGAAATTATGTTTCGAATCCCGTTTAAATAAACTCTTCTGCTTTATTATATTAGTATAGATAGATAACTCCAAGAGAATATGCTAATACAAAAAAAAACGATAACTTAAGTATACGCACAAAAGTCGTGACTCCTAGTGGTTAAGATTGTCCGACATGATGGACCGACTTCAAGAGGATAAAGACATTTTAATCCCACTCAAAGTCAAAGTCAAAGCCATTGAATAAAAGTAATATTTCATATGCATGTAAGCAAACAAGTATTTAACATAATTATTCAGATTTCTGTGATTGGTAGTCATTATCAACGGGTGCAATAATCGCTTGATAGTAAGCAGCATTATTTGTACTAACCATTACTATTTTTTTTTTTTATGCCACTTAGGTAGCAAACAAGCATAAGCCCGCCTGATAAGCGGTTACCGTAGCCTATTGACGCTTGCAACACCAGGGGTATCATGCGCGCGTTGCCGACCCTGCTATTGCTATGCTTATAATGGCAACGCTTCAGTATTACGAGTAATGTAAAAACATTTTCACCAGACTCCACGTCAAATGTATCTCTGCCAATATTTTAAGAATAAATACGCGAAGGTTTATGTACTGTTCAAGTTTTATGATTTCCTTTGTGACATCATAATAATAATCATTTCGCAGCCATAACTCTGGTTTACTGGCGACCTTTACTATAACTACTTTGAAACGATCGCAAATGGTTCCAGAAACATAAAACAAATCTGCAATGTTGAAAAAAAAAACCTTGAGTATTTAAAGTTGCAAATTATGAAATGCACTTTGCATCGTAAAGTGACATTTATTGCACCGTTTTTAGTATCTTTTTTTACTTTACATTACCGCACAGTTTTATGATAGGTATAATCCCGATCGAAGCGCTCGTGGTGTAGCATGATTAGCCATTCTTAATCGATCGGCAAAGTTAAGCTACGTCTGTCGTGGTCGGTACCTGGATGGGTGACCGTCTAGTGGTATTTCAAATCGATCGTTTCCGTGCTTCGGAAGGCACGTAAAGCCGTTGGTCCCGGTTATCACTTAATTGTGATAGTCGTAAAGCTAGTTGGATGCCTCCTAGGCGGCTTGAAAAGTTCCAACAGTAGGTTGACCACTAGCCTACCTCCACCAATCCGCAGTGGGCACGCGTGGTGGAGTATCTGCCCATTCCCTTTCACCCTCATTTGTGAAAGGAGGCCTGTTCTCAGCAGTGGGACATTATAGGCTGATTTTGATGATGATAATCCTGATTATGATAAGTTTGTACCTCACTGCAAGTAATGTGTGTAGTAGACCAAGCATTCTTAATTTGAACGGGTAAAATAGTTTGACAGCTCACGGCTGTAAAAAAAAAAATGCGCGCCATATTTGTTGACGTTCTCATTCTGTGGTTGATTATTATCAAAAAATGTACTTTAAAAAAATCAAGTCTGTTTTTTTCCTCGCAAGTGTGTTGAAAAACGTCGTATGACACGCGTGTGCATTGATTATTACACTCTCGACTCACTTATCGGCTTAATACCGCCTCGAGTTTAATAACCAACTTTGCACACATGTATCATAATGTACTATTACTGACCTTTCATGAGGACCCCGTATTCACAGATAGTCATCGGTTCAATTATTCCTACACTACCTTTTTAATGAATTTATGAAAAAACTACGTACTTTTTGTTTGAGTCAGTAAGAAAAATAAAAATGAGTTTTTTAACTTTAAAATTAAACGTCAACTATATTTCTATGTTAAAAAATAACGTAAAAAGTAAGATATTTCCGAGTGATGTAATATATTATAAGTTGTAACGTTACAGTGTTTATTTTTCAGAAATGACTTCACTAGGTATTATGACTGGAACTGTTTAAGTTATTTATAAATATAGACTTTTAAAATTAACTTTGTTTATATAATAATCTTTTCGTTTTGCTATTCTGCACGTCGGAACAGGATTTGATGTATTTTTGGTTTATTGAGATCGTTAAAAGTGAAAATTATGAGAAAGAGAGTAGATTTAATTAATTTTAGTTTTAAGCCCCTAATTTTCTTTACGGCATTTAAATCAAATCTCCACTGTCACCTGCCTTAAATTATTGAGAATAAAATGGAAAAAAACATAAAAATTATTAAATCGATACTAATAATTCCACTAATAGTTTTTAAACTAGAAGAACAACCTTTTAAAAATTAAAATAGTTATAAACTTCCTATGAATCAATACAAATCATTCAACAGAAATCCGTTTCCAATTTTCAGGATGCTGTTGTATACGTCGACGTAGCACATGCCCACTCCAAAGCTGAACTAAACAATGAAATAGAAGAGGTGGAGAAGCGATACACACCAGAACTTGAAGATGAACTGCTTTCAGTACAAGCTGATGTCCTACTCTTGTACACAGAGTACTCCAACTATGTTGGCAATGACATGAAGAAGTTCCTTAAGAATATCACTACGTTCGCTACCGATACGAAGAGATCTATTGATAGAGATCTCTATTATAATTCAGTAAGTATGGATTTTGTCGATTTTCTCCTGCTGTGGATTAAGCTTAACATGCAAAATAACCGCCTTATTAATAAATATAGTGTAAGTCAAGTAGCTATAGTAATACCTAGGTTTTAAATATATCCGTCACTTTCTAATGTCATATAAACAAAAAGGCTGGGGCTATCTTAATAATATAAATATCCTGAGACATTCCTCACACACGGTCATCTGATCCCAAACTAAGCAGAGCGTGTACTATGGAAACCAGATAACTGATATAATACATATACTACTTTTTGTTTGTAAATAAATACTTAATATACATAATTACACCCAGACTCAGGACATGCGGACTTGTTCATGCACACAAATGCATGTCCTGTGCGAGAATCGAACCCACGACCTGCGGCGCAATAGGTGGAATCTTTACCAGACTCTTAACCAACTGCGCCAACTGGCCCGTCTAATACCTGGGTGTTAGAAGACTGACTTACACTGTATTTATTAATAAGGGGGTAAGAGTTTTGCTTAGGACTTGAGATGAGTAGAAAGCTCAAGTTAATTGTAGGAGTTAATCCCGTGACTTTTGCTCAAACTTCCGTGTCTCACAGTTGAATAAGCCAGAGACCTCTTGCACAATATATATCTGTTCTGTATTATTTGCATCTAAATGATATCTCGGATGTTGATCATTAATCCTGTAGACAACATTCACTCTCACATTCTTAACCATCTTCATACATTTTTGGTGCATTTACTATACCTACTTAAAATGTATGATTAATATCTTTACTTTTACTCCCACGTCATTCATATGATCATCATCATCATATCAGCCTAAGGATGCCCCCTGCTGAACATAGGCCTCTCCCATTAACTTCCACTTGGAACGGTTTTGGGTCGCTTGCATCCAACGGAGCCCAGCGACTCTGACCAAGTCATTGGTCCACCTGGTGGGAGGTCGTCCCACACGACGCTTTCCAGTACGTGGTCGCCACTCGAGAACCTTCCGTCCCCATCGGTTATCGGTTCGCCGAGCGATGTGGCCTGCCAATGCTACTTCAGCTTACTAACTCTACGAGCTGTATCGGTAATTTTTGTTCTCCTACGAATGTCCTCGTTTCTGACCATATAATTTCGATTCATATGATAATGCTGTTCATATGCAACTAATTCTTAATCTAAAATGATAACATTCTGATCCAATTGCCATTTACAATTAGCTCGACCTTAGCTAACGTTCTCATATATCCATGACATCACTTCTTCAAACCTGCCAAGTTCTTCCATCTTGAACACAAATAAATTGAATATTAAAAGCCATGCACTCAGGAAAAGCATCGCATAAATGTAGGTTACATACATTCCGACGTGATGGCATTTGGTTCCCATTGCATACATGCATCGATAGACATGCATGTGCACCATGAAATCATCTGTTGCAACTTTGTAGGATGTTTGCCTTTACCTTGTTTTCATTTTACAACAATTTCTCCCATGTTTTGAAACAAATACTCGTGTATCATGTTTAATTTTAGACACTTTTCCCGAAATATTTACTTGTTTGTGCATTTGACTGAAATAGGGTCTAACGGTTTATGTAAGTCGTCGACTTTGGAAAGCAAAAGCATGCACATTGTTATGTTCTCAATGTAGTCTGCATACAAGCTACAATCCATGCTCTTTGTTAGAATTCAACTATTCCTTTGTGGACGAATTTGGTATTTTCCCAACATTAAATTTCAATAATGTTTCCAGATGTTTTCTTGATGAGTCATCACAATTTATTGTTTTTATCTAGAATTACTTTACATACTAATAAACTGAATAAGAAGATCCCAGTCGTCACGGTTTTACATTCTGTGTCTGACAAATAACTTATTTTTGACTAAACTGAATAAAAAAAAACTCATAGAATACGTAACAATTACTTACATTCCAAAGTATATACTAATTTATTTTAATCAGCTATTTACTCAACATTTTATAATGAAGCTTGATTAATTGATTGTTTTGCATTTTTCATTGATTAACTCGTGCATTTTGTATTTATTTATTTACGACACCTGTGCAAGTGCAATAAACACTATGAACAGATTAAGATAATGGACTTAAATAATATAGATGTAGCTGATAATATTATAAATAAATATAAATCACTCCAATAATCTAAAATATAGGCTTCATTATCGATTATGTTCAGGAATCTGCAGTTCAGACTCAAAATGGATGCCCCACATATATATAAGGAATTCAAATAAAAAAAATATTTTTACGAAAATTATCCTCAACGAAGTAATTGATAGTTTGAACAAGAGACCCACGTTTACACGTTACATGTAAAAATTACACCGTCCTCTCGGGCACATTAAGAATATAGCTTTTCATATGTTTTAACAAATTACTAAGCATCAATGTATAACTTACCTGACCCGAGAATCGAACTTTCTCTAACACAGCGTTAACCCGTTCGACCAATGCAGTAATCTTTTTTTCTAGGATACCTAACCTTGGGTTTATGCAGCACTATAAAATAATTCTCTTGAATATATAGAAGAACAGTATACAACATACGCATGAAAGTGAAACTATTAAACAAACTTTCCCTTTAGAATTCCTGGCATTATTCAATATATCTCATATTATAATATCATTAAATCAAAATGTTGTAATTATTACGATCCAGTTGTGCAAAACTGCAATAAACCCGAGAGGGCTCGTCAATCTGGCGTTATCATCATTGGCGCACGCGCAGCCGTTGATCGACTGCCAGGGACCTGCGTCATTCACTACTGATACCACATTATCTCAGCCTTTTAGGATATCTCCTTAAATTGCTACCGGTGAATCTCACGCGTTCCAGATTTTTAAATTGATATTTGATATTTCCGGCAAGATGTATTCTTGAGGAATTACCATCATAAGTAATCATAACCCACTTGTTCAAGAGCTTTCGTCTTGCACATGCGTCAGTTATGTTCATAAAGATCTCAGTATATCACCGTTTTCAAAATTATTTATATATACTCAAAATCCGTGCTAGAAGTCGTTTGTTCGAATCCTACAATAAGTTTGAGCTTTCAGTAAAGGAGGACTGAGTAGTGTAGTACCCGACTGACCACCCTCTACAACCAGAGCATTGGGTAACTCCAAAAAATGCCTAATAACCGCAAAATATGGAAATACATTCCTGCGTAGTATATCCCGCACTCTCTTCCCACTTGGCCACATTACCCGGTTTGTGACTGCATATATAATGTACCTTGACTATGATACCATTCAAGGGTACATGACTAATTATACTAGATGATTTGTTTATCTCATTACATAATTATTGTCAACATGTGTGGTCTGCCAATGATTTCACTGAATTACCAGTAGCTCAGGATTTAATGGTAAACATGCATGTAAGATATAGCTTTTATGGAGAGAAGTATGTCAATGATCGAAAATGGTCCTTCGCATTTCTCAATCGCATTAATACTGCAATAGATGTAGTACAACAAGAAGCACAAACTGCTTTCCTTTGTATTGAACTCACGTCTGAACACTATCGGCCATATTTATAAAACGCTATTTAACTAATACTATATATGTTAGTTATTATTTTAGTTGACAGTAGTCAACTTATTATCAAACATTATGACGTTATTTATTTGACCATTTAAGGTGAACGCATATTTATCCGAGCCGAACGCATCGAACGACACGAATTTTAGAATTATATGAAATCTTATGAAAGTTCGCAGACTGTGCCCGCTTCTAGATTCGGACGATTCGATGCGAGCTTCGATGCGTTCGGCTCGGATAAGTGTGCGTTCACCTTTAAACAGTATTTTAGTTTATGAGTAAGGGGGAAGAACGTCAAACTTAATCTGACGGATGTGGGATATTACTGGGCCTAATTTCATCAACTAGATTGAGTTCTGTACCAGCTACGAAAAGACTTGGGGATTCGTACTTGAGCTTCCTCGTCAATAACGTCGTATTGGTTTTGTGCGATGTGAAGATCAGCTTGTTCTGGCTCCAGAGTTCACTACGGTATCAAAGGTGATGTTGAATACTTGTTCTAGGACATTGACAAAGATTTTAGAGAAGTGTTCTTTTTAGTTCTATGTAAAGGACTAATACCTGAAAGAAATCTAAAAATATAGATGAATCTTGATTTAAGAATGACGTGCCTGGAAACATTTAAATTAACTCTCCTATCAAGAAACCCGTATCAATCAGATAACTCAAGTGGTGGGGAATGCAAGCAACGTGGAAGACATTAGTATGTTGCATATTACTAATTTAAACCATGCTGAGAATGTATGCTAGATTCAGGACCATTATTGGTAGGGTTAGAACCTGTTACCTCGCAATTGCAGTGTTAGTACAATCGATTACACTAGAAAATCTTAATGCGGTTCACAGAATACATCTACTTACCAAGTTTCAACATTATAGTTCTTATAATTTCGGAAATAAATGGCTGTGACATACGGACGGACAGACAGACAGACAGACAGACATGACGAATCTATAAGGGTTCCGTTTTTTGCCATTTGGCTACGGAACCCTAAAAAGCAGAGCCATTCTGTAGCTTTATTCAATCTTTATCATTCTTCCATAAAAAAGTTTTTTTTATGGAAGGAGTAGTTTTTTTTTCTATAATCTTTTCATCATCAGACCCTAGAACCAGAGTCCTTGTCAAGACGAATCAAACGAGCCCAAACTCCATGGGGGTTGGTTGTTGTATTACAGAGTTCCCATGGCTATCTTCTTCATCTTCATCCAGATCAGCTCTATGTCATAATAATATTGAATGGTTGCATTGCATGCAAAATTTCAGCGCAATTTGAAACTGGAAAGATGGTCAAATTTAACTTGCGAGATTTCATTACAGACACAAACGCCGAGACAGGTGAAACTAAATAAGATCTTGTAATAAGGATGACTTTCAAATTAAGATTAAAATAATATATTGAAGTGCTATTGAACTTGGCATTGCTAAGTATTAATTATTTCTACATTTCACCTTCAACCAAAATATTATGATTTCTAACTAGTAGACCGAAATCTAGTTAGCAAATTAACATTTCTTGAGCCTTGGCAGCATTAACAGGCGAACCAAATATATCTATCAACGACTCAGTCTAGTCGCACCGGAAATTCATTTCTGAAATAGACCAGAAAATATTACAGATGTATTAAAGAAATTACTGAACTTAAACGATTTAAAGATCATAATATTTTGAATATTGTAATGCATTCTTTGATAATTTTAGAGATTAACTGCATCATAAAATGTGCATAAACACAATTACACAAGGTTACCTAGCTTCATTACTGTACAGAGTTACATATGTATGTACATTCTTTGTTGTATCCTGGTATTTTTATTTACTTGATACTACAAATGTAACATACCTGTTTTCTTTTAATATAGCTTTTAAACACGATTATCATCTATGGCAATGGTTGAAAAAAGTACAATAGGCTGCAGAACATTTTTTAAGCAGAGATGATGTACCTAATCGAAATATAAAGACAGTTGAATAAGATGAAAATTAAACCAATATTTATCCCTAAGCACATCCCTATCCCTTTTTTACACAGCAATAATACCTTACGACTAGTAAGTAGAGTTTTAATAACAATAAACGTAACGATACATTATCCATTCAATGCGATGAGTTACCGTAACAATGACTGCGTATTGATTGTACAAATGGCTTTAAACTTGCGTCTGTAAAAAGCATAGTTAAATTTATCAAGAAAACTAGTGAGTTGATCTATGTGTCTCCATAGTCTATTATATCACTGTAGCTAGAATTAAATTACTTTAGTGATATCACGAAAGACACGCTTATGTTTTTGTAGTTAAATATCTTCTATGCTTAACTGATACATTCTTTCATTTAGGTAGTTTCTCCTAATAATCATCCCATGAGGAAATGGAGTAATGTTTAATTTTAAAGAATAACTTTGACATCGAAATATAAAAGTTTTACATTGTATTTATTACTTGTCCTATGTCCCTATAACCGTCGTGAGATCATTTATCATCTGGCGCATCTATATTTACTATCTATCTTTCATCGATGGCATCTAAATATATTTAATTTTACACATCACAGCCTGTTTGTAATATTTATTATATTTGCGTCGCGATGAACCTTGCAGCTATTTTGGGGTTTGTTTATATTACCTATGTAATACTAAAATAGTATAGGGTACGGTTTCTATCTTTATAACACCTTATTGGAAATAGTAATCAGTCATCTCATTTTAGAGCTGCTGAACCAGTTTGTTACGTGGGTTTTACCAAAATGCCTTGCAGTACTTACGAAGCGATTTCACACGAATATCTTTGAATATTTATCTTTACTAGCATATAACTTCAATGTAAGACCTGCCATAGCTTGCTGGTAAGAAGAAATTGGATGCGCCGGGGAATCGAAAAAAAGAGTAGCAGTACCTTATAAAAGGCATCTTTAAGAGAACAACAATAGACTAATAATGATAATAGGTAATCGTAATACCCTGTTCCCAATTATGTGTGTTTGCCGCAAAATGTTCTTCTTCCATTCGACTCTTCTATCCATCATAAACTCCTTTCTTACTCATCATTTTCAAACAATATATTATTTCTTTTCCTGTTCTATTCTTTCCGTTTCTCTATGATCTGAGTCTTTGCTTCCAGCCCGATCAATGCCGCCTCGCCTTCGAGTTTCAACTGAGGAAAATCGACAACGATGCTCACCGCTCAGCAACATTCAGTGCTGAGAACCACAACAAGTTCCTGTTGGGCCACATGGTCGTGTTTCGCATGCATCTTACAAAGGTAAGATCAGTTATGGGACAAGAAATATGAGAAATTAGCAATTTGGTTATTGTGGCCAAAAATCTATTCCAGCTTATTTAAATATTGCAGCCTTGATTTTTAAGATGTCCATAATGGTGAAGGTGTCAAAATTGATCCTTACTATTTATATAAGTAACTTTGTATGTCTGTTTGTTACCTCTCAGAATTAAGAACTGGAGTGATTAATTGTATGTTTATTATTTTCAGTGTGAAGATTTGATTCGTAAATGCGCAATCGCTGTAAAGAATTGCGGAGTTCCGTGTGAGGTAAGATTTTTATTGTGTCAATACTATGTTACGTCTCGTTTCCTTTGCGTGTATCATGTATGACCACAACCACACCATGGGAAGTCATGATGTGGTCAAAGATGGAGCACAAAACCCTGCAAGGGAACTGGCTCGCAAGTTCAGCTGCCGGAACAAACCGATAGCTGCTGGTGGCAAATTTTCAATTAGAGGATTGTACCCAGTCAGGCGGGTACCAACAAGTACCCTAGAACTGCGTTTTTTCACGATGACTTCGACGTTATTAACTTGCAGGCTGTTTGATGATGATTATATTCCTCTTCTCTAAAAATATGTTGCGCATCAATTAAACATATATCATTCATTTTAAAGACGGCGCTTCAACTTCTAAACATGGCTCATACATAGCAAAAACTACCGTAATCTTCATAAATAAATACTCAGTTGTTTTTTTACTTCAGATAAACTCACGAGTCAAACGCTGGCGCCGTCAAGCTTTGGAAGAGATTCATCGAATCCGTGATGATTTACAGCACACCAGGAGATCTTACAAAGACCTGGTCACTCATGCGCGTCGGAAACTCATCCATCTGAGGAAACAAGTGTTGCTGAGGACGAGAGAAACCCTTGACAAGTTTAATGAATGTATACGAAATGTATAGATATGTAATTTGAGATTTTAGAAATTATGTTGCCATATCGCACTGAGAACAGCTAGGGAATATAAGGGTACATGGGTCAACACCTATCACGAAGTCTCAAGGCTGTAGCAGACCTGATGGGAAGCGAATTCTGTCGCTAACGGTCACCAGACAATATCAGAGAGTTTACGAAATCGTGAAGGATGATCATAAAATCACCACGGCACTCCACATTGCTTGTGATAAAGAGGACTAATGACCAATATGAACCTAATCATCTTAGTCCTAAGGACTATTACGCACTGTTAATTTCAGGGGACCGCGGTAGGTGATTAATTTCCCATGAATAAAAAGGTCTATAAAGTCGATTTGAAATTAATATTACACTTTAAAAGCCTTTGTATGCTTCTAGATATAATGTTTCTATTGTTGCCATAATAAAAATATTATTATATTTAAACTAGTGTGATATGACGTAAAAATGTGTTACCTATATGACGTATAACTAATAGCATTATTTTGTGCGCAAGAGTTTTGGTGAAATAACAGGTGGAGATTTCAAGACGGTATATTTTCGAAATCTATGTTGGGTTCGTCATGCTGAACAACTTTTACTATGGGACCAACACTGAATTCTCAAAAAAAAAAATACTTTTCATACATTATAATCGAGCAATGTTGACATTTTATAAGAAAAATAAAAAAAAAAAGATAATTCACTATTGGTCCCATAGTAAAAGTTGTTCAGCATGACTGACCCAACATAGGTTTCAAAAATATGCCATCGCGAAGTCTCCACCCAGTATATAATACTGTTTCATCTCTCTTTCTTTTTGATTTGTGAATGGTACCAAATTTTTTACGCACACAATAATTCATTTATTTTTAGAAAGAATTTATTAAATGTTAATTATTAATTATTGTATAAATAAAAGTAATTGTTGCATGTAAATTAAATTTGTATGAATCTGATTGCCATCACATAACTTTTTTTGATGTCTTTTTGTGAAATTTATGTTAAAATTTTAGTATTTAAATTGTAATCAGACTCGCTGTGATAGCCATAACTTAAAGGATTTTTAATTATTTGTAAGGGGTTAGACATAAATTACTTCACACTAATATCTCTGTCTCTTTCTAGATATTTTATTTATGAAATGTTTTATTGATGATTATAGAATGACGTGATTTATGTAACACCCTAACGTGTAGGTAAGAGAAAGTACAATTTTGTTTATTGTATTAAGTTATAAATTAAATACTAATTATTTAAGGGTTGTCAGCCTTTATTTTCTATAGTGATTATTATATATTTTATAAAAATATATATGTTTAATTATTGTATTATTTAGGAATGAAAAAATAGGACTTAACTCAGTGATTCTGGTATAATAGTAATATATTTGTTAACTTTTCAGTTTATAACAAACGAGTTACTTAACCTAATATTTTAACCAATTGACAACCCTTGTAATCTTGGCATTGTTGTTAATATTATTGTAGGTACAATATGCTTGACAATTTATTTTTGTAATAAAAATTTTACGTGATTTTTATTTCTTTTATTTTTTACACAATAATAGTCAAAAATGTATTTCCTTAGAAGTAATGAACTTCACCACAGAGTCTGAACTTTTTTCACCCTAAAAACCACATTGCTTGATCTTGAGATAGTCTTGAGTCTCCCCTAAGAGGGTTATCCTATACATGACCCTCTTCTCATATATACAGAGAAATTTTGCGTTTGGCCACTGACCCGCCCATAAGGGGCGATGACGAAGCCTAAGATGAAACACACTTAACCAGAAGAAACCTATTCACTCTGACCTTGAAAGTTCCTAGATTGTAGGCGTCAGGAAACACAGACGCCGGAAGCAAGTTCCACTCCCTTGCTGTCCGCATTATAAATGAGGTTGCAAAACGCTGTGTCCGTATTTTCGGTATGTCAACAACGTACGGGTGAAAATTTTCCCGGCGTCTTGTGGTTCGGTGTAAAAATGGGGATGGTGGAATTAGGTTGAACAATTCCTGCGCACACTCTCCAAAATATATCCTGTAGAAAACCGATAAGCAAGCAACCTTTCTTCGATGGTCGAGGCTCGTGAGTTTCGCCTTAATTAAAGACTCATCTCCGATGAGTCTCCTGGCTGTTAGCTAGTTAGTCCTGCTTGCTGATAGTTATAGATATAAACCTGAGCTGCAATAGACTTAAAGAGTTGGAGTACCTAATTATCGTAGGTTGTTAATTATTTTGGAGTACAATGTACTAAAGCAGCGAGGGAGTTTTCCCCATATTTTCCACATATATTCCGCATTTTATTTTTACCAAAAACTTCGACTCCAGCACAAAGATTCAATTAAATCGGGTAAACAATGCGCGAAAGCATAGAATATGAACGAGCGAATAAACGAATATTTAGATACAGATAGATAAAAATAAATGTGCACTTTCTTATGGTGCGTCCATGCTACGCGAAGCGTGCACGAGCCGAGCCTCGAACGAACGAGCAATCGTCTCGCGCTGGGGATCGACTGCGCTCCGCACGATTGTCAGTTTTTTCATGAGCACAGGGATTCGAATCGCGCTCGTTGTAGGCTCATTGTAATAGTGTGTCCATGCTACGCGAAGCGAGCACGAGCCGAACCTCGAACGAATAGGATTCGTTCGTTGCTCGAGATTTCAAGCGTGGACGTACTAAAAGAGCCTTCAACGAGCCTGTCTACTTAAGTTTGCTATTTATTTACTTATTAGATATTTTTTCAGTCTACTTTGTAATTTTGCCGCCGCGCCGGGGCACGCAATTGTTTTCAGTGCGATTAGAATGTAAATATTATGTAATTAATTTAGATTAATTACATAATATTAATAGCCTGTTTTGAAAAGAGTAATTGCTGAGTTTATTGCCGGCTCTTCTCAGCAAATGCAACCTTCCGAACCGGTATTAGAGTATTAGAGTCAGACTTTTCATAAGTGCCTGCGAAGGTCTATTTGAATAAATGATTTTGAATTTGAATTTAAATTTGAGCCTACAACGAGCGCGATGCAAATCTCTGTGTTCGTCAAAAAACTGACAATCGGGCGGAGCGCAGTCGAGCACGCTACGAATGCTCGTTCGAGGCTCGCGAGCCCGTTCACGCTACGCGAATCGTGCTAGCAGTGTACTTGTTCGAGGCTCGGCTCGTGCTTGCTTCGCGTAGCATGGACGCACCATAACGTCTACACTTGACATCGCGAGCAATGAAAAAAATCTGTTCGTTCGTGGCTCGGCTCGTGCACGATTCGCGTAGCATGGACGCACCATCACATTATGACAGCGTAAAACTTGACGTGGACAGATTGTTACGTTAATTATATTGTAAACATGTGTCTAGATCACGACCTTGTCGTAAAGATTTAGTTATTATTTGCTAATAAACACGCAGTAAGTAAATCTAGTTGTGATAACATTGCAATGAGGTTATCGATGTGTTTATTCCGCATAACGTAGAGTCAGCAAATTCAGCGCAGTCAGCGCTGGAAATTACCAAGTAAAATTTCGGTAATGATTTTAATTGATAAACTATTATTTCTTCCTAATTCATTTAAAATTGTGGTTACTGATTGTTTCATTATAACAAATATGTTTTTAATTTTCATCAACTATTAATATCACGTTTTTTTTTCTTTTTAATTTTTTTTTTATAATATAATAAATACTAATAAAATAAATGAGGTAGTATCAAATTTTCTTAGAGTTAAAATAGTCTAAATATAGACGATCTAAACATCCATACAACATTATTGTACCTAAAATCACCTATTTTATTCCCTACAATTCGAAATATCCTTTCTCAATACCTTACACTCACTAAACCTGCACTCTTAGAAAGCACACACACACACACTTACAAATTTCATAGTTCTATAGTTCTGTATTAATTTCCCATTATCAATAATATGGGCTTTATATTTTCATATCCCATTTTAATTTAGGCCCCTGAAAAGTATTAATAAATATTTAAGATCTGTGTTCTATTCTATAACATAATTAAATAAGATAATCTTCTTGAAAACGGTACATGCAACGACTGCAGCGTCATAGTCTACGATAAATAATTATGATGTTCAGTATTAATCTAGAGTTCATTTCAAAAATACTTGTAACCAAATAGTGAATTAAAATGTTTTATTTATTAAAACTACTTTTTATGCTACTTGTACTTTCTTGGAAAGCTTCTTGTGAGGTTAGTTTTTTGGGGTTGACTATAAATTGTAAAGCGTAGATATATGCAAAGATAAGAAAACTACTATAAGTAGAAGCTTTGATGTATTTTGTGGTTCATAATCTTGATAGCAATCTCATAGCACGGTGGTGGAGTACTTTGTAGCACTTACGCACGCTCACCCGCTTGGCTAGCTACCGTTTTTTAACGGACTTCAAAAAAAGGAGGAGGGTCTAAATTCGGTTGTATTTTTTTTTTTTTTTATGTTTATTGCCTCATAACTCCGTCATTTATCAACTGATTTGGAAAATTCTTTTTTTGTCTGTCTTCCCGTGTGGGGTCATTGTCATCAGATCAGGATTTGTTGACTTCTTAGTGTACTTTGAAGTCGGTTTAAGTTTTTTGTAAACAGGCAGCTGCACTTGAGAGCCAGTTACCTTCTAGGATTGCTTACCACCTTCGGCCACGTCATAACATGTATTGAATCTACATAAGTAAAAGTAACTGTCTTTCAGGACACAAACAATATAAACCTTCTACTCAAAACATATGAAGATAACCTCAACACATCCATAATTTTGGAGAAGAATGACAAGATGTTGATCAAGTCCTGGATTGTAGACTTCCAGGTGAAGCGCGTGAATGTCACCACCAAGTACAGGATGCAGATGTCGAGGCATAAGGAAAACAGTTTTAGGAAGAACTATTCTGATACTAAAGTAAGTTGTTAATCTGATAAGAAGTTATCCTTATACATTCTTTACAGACGGCATCTTATCTTGAGACAAACAGACGGATATATTTTTAATATAAAATCAAATATGAGTTTTAAGATGTATATTGCTGATTATGTTCTTTACAACTAAACTAATTTAGTCTCACTATGTGTCTTTCTAACATGAAACATAAGAAAAGGATGTAAGAAATTTAGTCCTGTCAAATTAGTCCAATGATTGTTTTCAATATATTCGGGCCAGTTGACGCAGTTGGTTAAGAGTCTGGTAAAGATTCCACCTATTGCGCCGCAGGTCGTGGGTTCGATTCCCACACAGGACATGCATTTGTGTGCATGAATATGTCTGTATGTCCTGAGTCTGGGTGTAATTATGTATATTCAGTATGTATTTACAAACAAAAACTAGTATATGGTATTATATCAGTTATCTGGTTTCCATAGTACAAGCTCTGCTTAGTTTGGGATCAGATGACCTTGTGTGAGGAATGTCCCAGGATATTTATTTATTTAATATAAATTTAGTCGCCATTACCGCGGTTACGTCTAATACCCGCAAATGAAGACGGCAAAGACTAATTTGAAAGCATTAAATATTTTCTATCCTTTTTCAATAATGTTTGTATGAAATACATGTGATGTGATGTGACTAAAATTAGTTTAGTGAGTTTTACAACAGAATTATTGTAGTTAAGCATCATATATTTACTTTAATTCTTAGTAAATTAACGATTGTATGAGAATTGAGAACTAACAAGCTTTTCAATGCCAATAGAAATTACTTTTGGCATTAATCATTAGTTAACACAATATTTCTATCGAAATTCAATAAATGAAAGAAAATAATTTCCTAGAAAATTGAATACTTAGTTAATGTAAATTTACAATTTTAGTGGACTACGTGCATAAATGTACACAAGAAAAATATCAAGAAAACAGAACGTACGTACTACGGAAACGAAAGCAACTGTCTGCAATCTACTACAGATGAAGATATAAATCAAAAACGTACCGTCGAGCAAGTCGGTAAAGAGGTATTTATTAATAACCTATATGTAATAAAGAATAATATCTATAAAATAACTTAGCCACAGACCGTTCTGTGCCGAACAATCAATGGAGCTAAGAAGCTCACCAGTTCAATGTATTGCTGCGGATTACCTTAACACTACCGTCAACCAACAACATTTTCTGTATTTCGGTGGATTCCTCATTTTGACTTTAAATAGATCATCATATTAGACTAAGGATGTCTACTGCTGAACATAGGCCTCTCCCATTAACTTCCACTTGGAACGGTTTTGGGCCGCTTGCATCTAACGGAGCCCAGCAGGTCTGACAAGGTCGTCGGTCCATCTGTTGGGTGGTCGTCCCACACTGTCCAGTACGTGGTCGCCACTCGAGAACCTTCCTTCCCCATCTTTTATCGATTCTTCGAGGCAGGCCACATCGGGCCTGCCCATTTCCGCTTCAGATTACTAACTCTACGAGCTATATCGGTAAATTTTGTTTTCCTACGAATGTCCTCGTTTCGGACCCTGTCTCGTAGAGAAATTCCGAGCATAGCTCGTTCCATAGCTCGCTGAGTGACTCTGAGCTTGCGGCCAACAGTAAGCAGCACTGGGATAAAAATGGATTTAAATGGATATACTTACCTAATTTGCAACGTCTAAAAACTACATAAAATCAGCATCTGTTACTTTAAGGTGCTCTACCTCTGGATTGCTGCTTGTTAATATTTCTTGAAACATTCTGCCTGTCAATGACTGAAAATAAATTTATTACCTCTCTTCTTTCATCCTTAGTATTATATCATATTTAATTCCAGATTCGTAAATGGCGCAAAGGCTATAGATATTTGCTAAATTTATGCAGTGTCGAAAATCCTGATAATAAAGAAAGTGCTGAATCGTGCCTAGTTGAGTATGTAAGTACCTAATTGCTTCTATATTCTACTGTATTCAATTAATTGAAGACCCCTGGTTAACCCCTAAGTGTAAGGACTATCCTACTAAATTATAAACGCGGATGTTTGTTACCCTTTCACACAAAAACGACAGATCAGATTTGCATAAAATTTGGCTCACATAAATCATTTGTTCTGGATTACTACTGGTGAATCTATGAGGCCTATTATTATAAATAATTTTAAATTGCAAAGCTGAAGTGTTTGTATTTTAGAGCAAATCTCAGGCAGAACTGTCGTAAGAAATTAATTTTATTAACCGACTTCAAACTAAGGAGGAGGTCCTCAATTGGGTTGTCTTTTTTTTATGTATTTTTACCTCATGTATTAACCGATTTGAAAAATTATTGTTTCACGATCTGAGGGCCTAGGTAAAAACAAGGTTTGAAGTCGGTTTAAGTTTTTTGTAAAACTTTTTTTTATCATTTCAGATGCAAAAAGATAACTACAACAGAGTGATAGAAAGACTAATTTTATTGAAATTGGACGCCATTAGTGAACCTTACTTGCAAATGAACCACGCTTTGAATCTTCTTGAGGAATGTCTGGAGACTACTCTGTCGGTTTACTTGGAAAGTGTAAGGAATGTCATGGAAATATTAAATAAATGTTATAGTTTGGTAACATAACCACTGAAATGAGTGTGGATATACATTTATTTATTGAGATTATTTTGTTTCTTTTTTGAACATGTATTTGTGTTCTCTTCTTTCTTCTAATTTAAGTGCCTCTCCATCCTAAGGTTGTCTGGAAGAGATCGCTGTTTAGCGATAAGACCGCCCATTGTACTATTATGTTCTATTCTTTCTGTTTTTCTTCTGTACAATAAAGAGTTATTATCTATCCAAGTTCTAGCAAACAAGCATACGGCCCGCCTGATAGGAACCCCATGCTGTACCCTCTGGGGAAATGGCTGGTCTAGGATTATTATTTTTTTACATGTAAAATGTACAAGCCCTAGATTATATACTTGCACAGAAAATGCCGTCATCCTGGCCTTAAATTTAAGATATAGGTTCCTGAAACCTCTAGTTTCAGGAAACGCAAGCCCCGTAAGCGAATATTGTTGACATTGGGACAAGGAATAAAATAAGTAACTCATATTTAAAAATCTCTTTATTGTGTATTTTTTTCGTTGTTAAATAATACTTTAAAGGTGTAGAAATATCAATATTTACAAATAAACATTATCTGATCTTATTTATATCTTTGACTATTCAATTATTTTTAAAACAATATACATTTCATTTGGGACAGTGTCTGTTTATAAAATTCGTATAATAAAAAAAATACTTTTCTTTAAAAAATCATAAGATAAAAACTAGTTATCCACATGTAGTACGTATATGGTACAAATATCTCAAAAATATATCCAAAATACAAAATACGTGGTTTATTTTTTCATTACAACGGAACATGTTTGTAACATTGATAATAATTAAAATGCTATAAAATAATGAAAAAAACCTTTTTTACCTGTAGTTAAAATCACACACATGGTCTATTCTAAAGAAATAAATGTGCAATTCTCAGTAAACTTAAAGATTAGGTACAAATAACTTATATCACAATATAAGTATCTTCATTTGTAAATGGCTCTTAAAAATAATTAAATTTCTACTTAAAATAAAACATACTAAAGTAAAATAATATAAAATTATATTTTTGTACACTATTTGTATATACACACATATGGCATACTTAATGAAAATTGTGAAATAGGAAAAGCAATTCCAAAACTATTCTAAGACAGTATAAAATAATTAAAATAACTATGAGATTGAATATTAAATACAAGAAATATATCACAAAGAAAAATAGTATTAAAAAAAAGATTTTAAAGTTCAATTAGCTATTTTCAGTCGATAGTGAAAAGAAGATATTTCAAGAACATAATTTTAATTTAGGCAAGTAATTTATAATTAAACATGGACGTTGTCAATGTATCATACACGAATAAAAATGGTAACAATAACAATAAATACAGATCTGAAGGCAGTCTTCTTAGAAAGTCTAATCTCAAAATATTCTATAATACATTGCCAACATGCATTTTATGTTTACGACTTTATTTACACTGACTTAAAGTTATATTTTGCTCAAAGAACCCCTAAACCTGCCGAAGGTCTTGGCGGTGGTTCTGGAGTATCAGGCGATGGAGGTTTGAACGTGCTGCCCTGAAAATTAAAATATAATAGGATTTCTATAACCTCTATACAGTATTTTTTGTAGTTCTAATTTGGGAAGCTTTTCTCGTATCTAAAACTCTTATCTTGATCTCTTCGGTTATTAGAAAATCTAGTGAACGAAATTGAGAAAAACATAGCCATTTATTTTAGAGATTAAACCTATAATGTCATATTACAGGAGATGGTTTAAGCAAAGTGTAGTAAAATCCAGGTTTTAAGATAAACCCGTTTCTCCCGGCGAGTTTTGCTAGACTTTAAATCATCTCATGTAATAAGGGAGATATAGTTTAACCACATAAAATGGGTTCATTTATCATTTAGTAAACAGACGAATATACAAATCAGAATGTTATATTTTAAAGATATAAAATTGATTGTCCTTTTAAGATTTTCAAGACTTAATTCAAAGAGGATAATTTCAGTAAAATACACATTAAATCGACTAAAGAGGACAAGGATAGGCTATATCATCATCATCATCAGCCTATAATGTCCCACTGCTGAGCACGGGCCTCCTTTCACAAATGAGGGTGAAAGTGACTGGGCGATACTCCACCACGCGTGCCTACTGCGGATTGTTGGAGGTAGGCTAGTGGTCAACCTACTGTTGGAATTTTTCAAGCCGCCTAGGAGGCATCCAACTAGCTTAACGACTATCACAATTAAGTGATAACCGGGACCAACGGCTTTACGTGCCTTCCGAAGCACGGAAACGCTCGATTTGAAATACCACTAGGCGGTCACCCATCCAGGTACCGACCACGACAGACGTAGCTTAACTTTGCCGATCGATTAAGAACGGCTAATCATGCTACACCACGAGCGCTTCTTAGCTAGGCTATATAGACCAAGTAAAAGCAAAATTAGACGTGTCCTTTAAGGACACGTCTAATTTTGCTCAGATGTAGGAAGTTGCAAACAACAGAGCAGAGTGAAGTAAGCTACACTTAAATATAGAAGAAGAATCGACTTACCTGGAATCCAAGCGCAGCTTCTAAAGGAGTGGGCGAGTCCGAGCCGAGCGTGGCGTAGTCGCCGAAGCGCTCGGTGCCGGCCGTGCCCCGCCCTTGTATAGTCGCGTATGTGTTGTCCGTCTGTACGTTTATATCAAAATTATATCCTGGGACATTCCTCGCACACGGATATCTTATTCCAAACTAAGCAGAAGCTCAACCACGTCTATCATCTGATGAATTTCATCCAATCAGGGTCTACGACCGCTTACGCTTAGCTCCAAGGATACGCTTTACTCCGGCAGATCATGTATTATAGAAACCAGATCGCTGATATACTACTTTTTGTTCAACCAGGCTCAGGAAATGCAGACAAGTTCATGCACACAAATGCATGTCCTTGGTCGGTTTCAAACCCACAACCTGCGGCGTGATAGGTGGAGTCTTAAATAACGACGCCAACTGGCCCATCATAAGGGTCCTATAGTCTCAAGGAAGCCAGTTAATTTTTCTGTACCACTAAGGTGACGAACAAGCATACGGCCCGCCTGATGGTAAGCTGTTACCGTAGCTTATAGAAGCTTGCATCATCAAGGATATATATAATGTCACTCGCTCATTACCGACCCTACAAAAATCTCTTCACTCACTTGAGAGGTTTGAAGAGGGGTAAAGAGGAGTGTCTGTTAACAAAATTATTAATCTCTCAACAAACCTGCGTCTGCTCAGAAGTTTGCTGCTCATTCTGGTCTCCGAAGACGTTCATGGTGAGTTCCTGTTCCTCGTAAGGTCTGAGTTTGGTCTCCAGCCACAGCGGGTTCTCGGTCGTGCTCAGTTCCTCGAGGATCCGCCGACGAGCCAGACTGTCGCCTTTGCTTGATTGAAGTGATGGTGGGGGTATCACCCTGAGGAGAGAGAATGATTAAATAAAGAATATCCTGGAGCACTCTTCACACACGGGTATCTGATCCCAAACAAAGCAGAGCTGGTGCTATAACTTAATATACATAATTACAAACTCAGGATATGCAGACATGTTCATGCACACGAATGCATGTTCTTGAATCGAACTCACCTGCGGTGTGATAGTAATCATTTTAATCAACCACGTCAACTGGCCCGGGAAACTGGACACCGGAACATAATCCCACCATAATCAGTAATGGAAGTAATTACGAAGGTGGTAAGCATAATGGAAGTGCAGTTGTCGAAATATACCGCTAGGGTGGAAGACTTGAGGGTGTTAGATTAGGCGGGCGTTAAAAAGTACCCTACCACCATGCTAAGGTTTCCTCACGGTGTTTTGCTACACTGAAAACTTAAGCTGTTTAATTGTAGGATTCGAACCACGTACCGTCTAGATGGCATTTGAAGTCAATAGTAGCTACTGAGCTATCATCGCTTTGTAAATGTAAATTAGGCTACTTGTATCTATGTCTATTTAAACAAGGTGAAATTTTGAATAACATACCAATGTTTCAGACAAGCGCACACAACTATGAAGGTGACGATGCCAGTGAATAACACTATGAGTAGTGCTATTAAAGCTGCTAAAGCTGGGTCGAAGCTGTCTGGTGCTGAAATAACAATAACACATGTAACTGAAGATACTATTCGAATGAAACAAATATACTAAGCTTATAATAGTAAAAATGGACGTCAACATTTCAAAATAGATACAATTTTAAAAGAAGAAGGATTCAATTTCATTATAGGTTGATATAAAACAAAAATGTGGAACGTAACTAAAATGATTGAAGACTTAAAAACAGCTATGCAAAAATTTTTTATTTGGCCAAGCAATCTGGAGAAATGTTTTTAAATTTTGGTATCATCTTTGCGATTTATTCTTCAAATTACGATCATTTATTAGTATAAATGATCGTAATTTGAAGAATAAATCGCAAAAATATTATTTACAATATTGTTGGTGGGTAGTCCCACCAACAATATTGTAAATAATATTTTTTTTCTAAAATTACCTTTAGAAGTAGCGCTAGCAGCAATAAGCGTTTCCACTCCATACTCCTGGTACACATCCTTCAGCTCATCGTATTTGGAGTCGATGGTTTCGAGGACTTTCTCCACTGGCAGCACTTGGTAAGTTGTAGGGTCTACTGCGTGCAGGTGGATTTCACACCTGGTTAAGAAAGTTATAGAAGTTGTGTAATTTTACGCCAAAATTCATATTCGAACAAGCATTCGAAAACTATTTGGTAAATTATTTGCAAGAAAATCGTTTTTGTGTATCGCTAGTGTTGACGAACCCTACCAGGAGTAGAGGTCTGGACGGGTAGGAACAGCTTGAAATGAAACTCGATTTGTGCGGTGGAACAATCTTGAAACTGGTACTGCAGTATTGCCTCTTTCTGACTTGTTCTTGTAAGGAGAGTGCGTAGAGAAATTAGTGCCGAGCAGGCCTGACTGCGCTGTTTATATTGTAATTTTAGTCTTTGCGCATGCCTATGTCAGATTTACAAATGCGCATTGTGAAATATTATTATTATTATTACTAATATAACAAGATACAAACGGTTGCTATGGCAACGGTTTGATACTGAAAAGTGGCAATACCGTAGGGAGAGCCCTATCCAAATTCTTTATTAAAAATAACTTATTTCTAATCAAATACAATATGAAATAACTATAAAACAATAAAATGCCTACTTATTTACTTACATCTAATAACCTAAACGCCTTAAAGTATTCAATAGCAATAATATTTGTTCGAACTTAGCCTATGTAAAAGTAGGTATATAATAAAAAATCTTTATTTACAATGGAATGGGCAGGCATACATAGCACAATGTGTTATGTGCGGGTTGAGGGACGATTAAGGCATGTTAGTAGGTAGGTATAGTCGTGAACAGTCTCCCCCTCGTGCGAAGATGAGTGTCTGAGCACCAAATACAGAGTTTCACGACGTTATGCTATCTTCACTATGCGGGATGTGGGTCGTCGTATCTCTCCAGCTGTAGTTCTTACATCTACCACTCGAACTTTGCCATCTGGTCCTGGGTAAGTATGGGTAATTTGCCCTCTTGGCCATACTTCTCGAGGTAATGATGAATCGATGATGAACACGATATCTCCGACTTCTGGGTTAGTGAATCCCTTGGAGTTGGAACTATACCTAGGTGTTATAGTAGGTAGGTATTCGTTGAGCCATCGATTCCAAAACAGATCAGTCAATCTTTGTACAGTTTTCCAATTGGCTGTACCTACCTATGTGAGTCAAAGTCAACTAGAAGATCTCAAGAAGGAAGTCTTGATGAACATGAAAATATCCTCTCCACCGTACAATATTAATATGAAAAGAGGAGGATATAGAGAGAGTGGACCTATTGGATTATCACATTTAAATGATTCAATAATGACTGAAAAGTTTGAGAATACTGCGTCTTCACCGTTAGAGCTGAGCGAAAATAGCGTTTGTTTTAGAAGCATTGATAAAAATCAGCTGGAGGGTAGACGCAGTCAGACTGAGAATAAAAACCCGTTAAGTGCACAGAGCGGCGGGCGAGGAGGCGACAATGCGTCGATGACGTCACCTCAGCCGGTAGATAACGGATTATCAATCGGTCAGCTGAGTGATCGGGCGGAACATAAACAATCGTTTGCGAACGTAGCTAAGCCGAGTTCGAACGAAGGAACTGATGAGAAATCCGGGCCGAATGATGGATGGCATTTAATACAGAGACGTAAACAAAAGTTTAAAAATCGTTTCATTGGAAATCTGGGTAAAAACTCTGTTGATCCTAATGAAAAATTCAAAGCGGCTGACAGAAAAGTACCCATTTTCATAACAAATGTGCATAAAAATACAACAGAAAACGATATTACTGACTATATTCGGAATAGAACAAAGGAAATCGTAAAGCTAGAAAAAATTGTCATCAAGAAACAAAGTGACTATGATGCGTATAAATTCTTTGTACCACACTACAAGGTTCATATTTACTTGAATAATGAAATATGGCCAGAGGGTATTATTTTTAGACGTTTCGTGCATTTTAAACCGAAGCCTACGAATAGGCCCACTATTGGGACTAATAACGGCCTTAATGTAAACAAATAATGGATAGTAAGATACACAGATTTGTTAGCTTCAACTGTAAGAACGTGAAGCGCTCTGTTGACAATATACGGGATATGTGTAAATCATGTGACATAATAGCCCTTCAAGAAACGTGGTTGTTGCCGGATGAAATCTCATACTTAAATTCCATAAGTGAAGAGTTTAACTGCACGGGAACGTCCGCCGTGGATACGTCGGCGGGCATGCTGCGGGGACGGCCTTACGGTGGTGTTGCGTTACTGTGGCGGAGTAGTGTCTTTACCGATGTTACCGTTATTAATTGTGCTAATCCGCGTGTATGTGCTATCCAAATTCGCTTTCGCGAAAAGTCTATATTAGTGTTTAGCATATATATGCCTACCGACATGTCTATAAACCTAATGGATTTCACGGACATCCTCAGTGTGGTGAGTGCTATTATTGATAGTTACAGTACAGAGTGTGTTTACATGCTGGGGGATTTTAATGCGCACCCCACAGAGCGTTTCTATGATGAATTATTAAGGTTTAGTAGTGAACAGGAATGGTCTTGTATTGACATTGAACTGTTAGGTGGTTTGTCTAATACCTACACATTTATCAGCGAAGCTCATGGGTCGAAAAGGTGGCTGGACCATTGTGTGGTTACCAAGGCGGCTATACAATCTATTAATAGGGTATTTGTACAATATGATGTGATGTGGTCTGATCACTTTCCGTTAGTAATAGAATGTAACTTAGATGTTGTAATACCCACAAGATGTTCTTTATATTTACGTGTGAATAAGGCTATATGGGGCGAGAGAAGTTCCGTGCAAGTTGAAATGTATAATATTGAATGTCATAAACGCTTGAGACTCATAGACTTCCCGCAGGACTTTCATTATTGTTGTAACCATGTTTGTACAGACTTGAACCATAAACATGTTATTGATACAATGTATAAGGAGATTGTGGCAGCACTGTGTGAGTCGGCAGTTGTGAGTCGAGAAGGCAGTAAACGTAGTAGAAAGAAAGTAGTTACAGGTTGGAATAGGCATGTCAGCGAGGCACACAGGATGGCTAGAGAAAAGTTTATTCTGTGGTCTTGGTACGATAAACCTGCGTCCGGTAAAGTTTATGATGAAATGTATGAATCAAAGCGAATCTTCAAATCACGATTAAAATGGTGTCAGGATCATGAATCTCAGATTAAAATGGATATGCTAGCTTGCAATAATAAGGAGAAGGACTTTCGTAGCTTTTGGAAAAATACAAACAAGTTTAACCACAAGCCAGGCCTTCCTGTGTGCGTCGATGGTGCGGGCGATGCGCGGGAGATTGCAGATCTTTTCAAGGATCACTTTGTTGTTAAGTCCCCCTTGGGTCCCTCGCAGTCGATGATTAATGTTGAGTCTGGTGAAGAACTGGGATTTAAAATTACTGCCAAAGATATAGCTAAGGTTATACAATCCATGTCACGAGGTAAATCCCCCGGTCACGATGGTCTCAGCATTGAGCATCTAAGGCATGCCGGGACCCACTTACCAAGAGTACTGGCTATGTTTTATAGTTTTTGTATGAGTCATGCATATTTACCAAGCGAAATGTTAAAGACGGTGGTAGTGCCTATAGTTAAAAATAAAACCGGTGATCTCACAGATAAGAATAATTATAGGCCTATTTCCTTGGCTACTATAATATCTAAAGTGTTTGATAGCTTGCTTAATACACAACTTAATAAACACATACGTCCGCACGATAACCAGTTCGGTTTTCGGCCGGGACTGTCGACAGAAAGTGCAATATTGTGTGTTAAGCATGCTGTCAAATACTACACGACTCGTAGCACGCCTATATACGCTTGCTTTCTCGACCTCTCGAGGGCTTTTGACCTGGTTTCCTACGACTCCTTATGGAAAAAACTAGAGGACGTTCAAGTGCCTTCTGAACTTATCAATATCCTCAAATATTGGTATGGAAATCAGGTTAACAGTGTTCGTTGGGATGGGGCCTATTCTGGTCCGTACGGGTTGGAGTGCGGGGTAAGGCAGGGGGGTTTAAGCTCTCCTACGCTTTTTAACCTGTATATGGATCAGCTGATCGGTGCGCTGAGTAGCGTCCGAGTCGGTTGCTATGTTGATGGCGTATGTGTCAACAATATTAGCTACGCAGATGACATGGTGCTTCTCAGTGCGTCGGTTTGTGGCCTAAGGAAACTTCTGGCTATTTGTGAGGACTATGCAGGTACTCATGGTTTAGTATATAATATTAAAAAGAGTGTTCTCATGGTTTTTGGGGCTGGAAAGAAATATCCGGAATTAGTGCCGCCAGTTTGGCTGAATGGTGTGCCCTTAGATAGGGTGCACCAATTTAAGTACCTTGGACACCTATTGACTCCAGACCTCAGGGACGATGAGGACATTGAAAGGGAGCGAAGGGCGCTGTCAGTGAGAGCGAATATGATTGCCCGCAGGTTTGCACGTGCCTCGAGGGATGTCAAAAAGACATTATTTAGAGCATACTGCACTTCTTTTTATACAAGCAGCTTGTGGGCTCATTTTACGCAAAAATCTTACAGTGCTCTTCGCGTGCAGTATAATAATGCTTTCAGGGTGCTGATGGGGCTGCCTCGTTTCTGTAGCGCGTCAGGGATGTTTACTGAAGCCCGCGTTGATTGCTTTTATGCTATAATGCGTAAGAAATGCGCATCCCTGGTGCGCAGGGTCCGGGCCAGCGCCAACAGCATCTTGAGCATGATTTCTAGCAGGCTAGACTGCTCTTTTGTGAGTCACTGCTGCAAGGTTTCAGGTGGAGCGGTATCCTTGAAGCAGTGATTCAATAATATACAAATGTTGAAAAATGTAATTATACTAACCTAGTCCTTAAGTCTTTTATAACTAATCAAAATATGAGTCATTGAGCTTGAAATAAATATATTATTATTATTATTATTATTAGGTTTTTGTCGTCGAATGTACCCATTATCACGTTGCCACTCGATCTTCCAATTAAGAAATGATTTGGAGTCAAACTTTCTTCGTCTTCAGGGTCTAAGGAGACGTCGGTAAGTGGGCGTGAGTTTATTAAGTGTTCGGCTTCCAACAGTATTGTATGCAGGACTTCTTCGTGTGGTTGACGAGATTTTAATGTGGCGGTCAGCGCGACCTTGACAGAGCGTACCAAGCGCTCCCAGGCTCCACCCATGTTAGGTGCCCCGGCAGGTATGAACTTCCATTTGATGCCTTTTTGTTGCGCTTTATCAGTCAGTTTTTTCAGTTCTATTTGCATGTCCTTGTTAGCGCCTACAAAGTTGGTTCCGTTATCACTATACATTATAGATGGCGCTCCTCGCCGAGCTATCATTCGACGGAGTGATAAGATCATACTGTCGGCAGACAGAGACGGCACTATCTCTAAGTGCACTGCGCGTGTAGTTAGGCGGGTATAGAGTGCGACCCATCTTTTTTCTTGTTTGCGGCCTACTGTTATGATAAGAGGGCCGAAATAGTCAACTCCAGTGCATGTGAAAGGCGGTTGATGTTGTTGTAGACGTTCCGGTGGTAAGTCGCCTATGGGGGCCGGTATAGGTAGGTATTTGTGCGTTCTGCACCAATCGCATTCTCGCGTTATGGATTTTAGTGTGTTTCGTAGTGAAGTAATGTAGTACTTTTGGCGTATTTCATTCATTACTGTATTATGATTGGCGTGATTATACATGCAGTGATAATGTTGTATAAGCAACTTTGTAATTGGGTGCTTGCCGTCTAGTACTATGGGTTCCTTATACGTGTCACTCACACAGTCAGCTGATGACACACGGGTTTCGATTCTTATTATGTCGTTCCTGAGCATCAATGGTGCCGATTCTGTTGTAAATCGCACTAAACTAATTTTAGTCACATCTCATCTCTTTCTTACGAGCATTATTGAAAAAAGATAGAACATATTTAAAGCTGTCAAATTAATCTTTGCGACATATTTTGCGTGTATTTAGGCGTAACAGCGATAGATGGCGACTAAATTTATATTGAAAACAAGCATTGGACTAATTTGACAGGACTAAATTTCTTACATCCTTTTCTTATGTTCTTTGTTAGAAAGAGACATAGTGAGATTAAAATTAGTTTAGTTGTAAACAACAGAATCGGGGCCAATGTCAGCCTTTTTAGGCGCGAATCTTTTTCGTTAGGTACTTTGTTATTTCGTAGCGATTTTAATTCGCTCGCCCAACTTTCTTGTTGTATGGCTTTGATGAGCAGTGTCTCGGCGTTTTGTAGGTACTCTACGGGTAAAGGTACGGTACGGGTGGTGATCGCCGGCACACGTTCGGTGGGAGTTTGTTTACGTTTGCGTTCGTATTTTCTCCATGACTTGTCTTTGACGGTTTTCTTGATAGCGGCGACGGGTTCCGGTTTTTTCGTAATTTTAGATTTGAATATGTCGACGCAGTGTAATAAGCGTGCCGTGGCTTGTTGTAGGCGTTTCCAGGACGAAAACCGTGATACGTCGGGAATAGGTATTTCGATCCGTCGTATGGTGGCTACGATTTTAGACTTTTCTTCGCCCGTGGTAGGTATTGAGCGGTCGCTCTTGTCTTCGGGCCACTGATTAGGGTTGTGTTGTAGAAATTCAGGGCCGTTGAACCAACGGTGATGAATGGTGAAGTTTCTTGGGGTTGACCTTGTGGCGTCGTCGGCGACGTTTTCGTTGGTCGGTATCCACCGCCATTCTGTTGGTTTGGTTGAGTCCTCGATTTCTGCCAATCTGTGTGCGACGAATGGTTTGAATGTACGCGGATCGGCTTTTATCCATGCTAAAACGGTGCGCGAGTCTGACCAAAAATATCTTCTTGTAACTTTTGTTTGGATTTCTTTTTGAATGTTTGTTGCCAGTCTACAACCTAGGAGCGCTGCTTGCAACTCTAGTCTAGGTATTGACGTGGGTTTCAAGGGTGTTACTTTAGCTTTTGCCGCTAATAATCTCACGCTGGTTTTGTTGTTCTTAGTGGTTTTCCAATATGTAGCTGCTGCGTAGGAGCTCTCGCTCGCGTCTACGAACGTGTGCAGTTCTCCCTCTTCGCACGAGCTAGTGCACCTGGGTATGTCTAGGTGTTGCAGGTGTTCAAGGCTGTCGAGCCATTTCGTCCAGTCTTCTATGAGTGTGTCGGGTATGCTTTCATCCCAGTCGGTTCCAGCTCGCCAGAGTTGTTGTATGAGCTTTTTTCCTTGTATAAGGACGGGCGTGGCTAGTCCTAAGGGGTCGAACACTGACATCACCGCACTGGTGACTTCTCTTTTTGACGGTGGTCTGACTCCCTCCTTCACTTCCTGAGGTGTGTTTCGCAAGTTAAGGGTGTATTGCATTGCATCCTTTTTGACATTCCACAACATACCTAATGTTTTTTCAGTCTGGTCTTGCCCTAATAGAACCTGATCGGTTTGAGAGTTCTTCTCGAAGCTTTCAATTGTTTGTGTGTCGTTCGATGCCCATCCTCGCAGCACGAATCCGCCGGCTTGGTGGATACGATCAACTTGCTGTGCTGTGTGTTTGGCTTCGGTGACAGTTTGAAAACTTTGTAGGTAATCATCCATATAGTGACATTTTTGGATAGCATATAGAGCTTCCGGTTGTTCTTGACCGAATTCCTTGGCATTTCTGTCCTTTACATAGATAGCTGAGCACGGGGACGACGTCGCACCGAAAATTAATGACTTCATTCGGTATTCGCGGGGTTCAGAGTCTGTCTCGTTTTCTCTCCATAGGAAACGCAAGCTATCTCTGTCTTCTTCGCGCATGCCTACTCGCAAGAACATTTCTTTGATATCGGCTGCAAGGGCGATCGGTCCGCCTCGGAAACGTATTAAAACGCCGAATAGCGATTGAAGTAGGTCTGGCCCAGACAATAATGCGTCATTGAGGCTTTTTCCGTTTGTGCGTGCCGCTGCGTCAAATACTAATCGCATTTTTCCCTTCTGCGGGTGTACCACGGCGAAATGGGGTAAATACCATGTACGAGATGATGTCGGTTGACTCGTTGCGGGTTCCGCATATCCGCTAGCTAATAGGTTTTGAATCTGTTCGGTGTACTTTTTCTTGAAGTCTCTATTTTTCGCAATTTTCTTTTCAATACCTATCAATCGTTGCATAGCGTTAGCGCGGTTATTTGGCATCGTTTCATTATCGGTGCGCCATAATAATCCGCATTCGAATCTTCCATTGGGGAGACGTTTCGTTGTCTTATCAAGTATGGCGAGCGCTCGTTGTTCCGGGTCGCTTGCTGGCTTCTTGGGTGTTATACCCAAAGAGTCAAGGTCGAAATGTGACTTGATTAAGCATTCGATGTCCTCGTTTTTCTTTTGTAGGTGACCTACGAATGAAACTGGCTTTGGTGCTTCTGACCGGCATCCATGTAGTATCCAGCCGAGGCTAGTCAACGATGCTACTGGCTGATTGTTGTTTCCCGATTTTAACTCCCTTGAGACAATCAGGTGCCAGTTGTCTTGGCCTATCAAAAGAGCTGGTTTCATCCTTTCGTATTGGATCTGATCTTGGATGTCGTAAAGGTGGACACATCCAGCGATATCGTCTTGTCGCACTGATTGCGATGTAAGGTTGAGTTCGTTGATAGTGCAAGCTCTCAAGTTTTCGTAGTTTCTAGCAAACAGGCCCTTAATACGTAGTTTGAGTTGACGCGAGTTAGCCGTCTTCATTTGCTGTCCACTAATGCCCTCTATCGTCAAAACTTCTGTGGGTCCGTCGGCCCCTATCTCGTCGGCAACCTCGTTCAATAACAACGTTACGGTGGATCCTTCGTCGAGGAGGGCTGCCACGGTTTTAGTACCGGTGGGCCCGCATAGCTCAACAGGAACGATCTTTAGGTATGCCTTTGTTGAGTTTAGGTGGTTCACAGACGCGATTTTTATTTCTTCCTTTTTAGGTAATGTTTCATGAAGTAATGCATGATGTTGCCTTGTGCAATTATTTTCTCCACACGGATTGGCTTTGCATGTTGAGTGTCTGTGGTTTGATTTCAGGCACTTGAAACACACCTTTAGTTTCTTGACAATTTCCCATCGATTTTTCACGGTTTCCTTGAGAAACTGGGGACATTTTACTAGTCTATGTTCTTTTTTACAGACGAGACATGTGATTGGTTGTTGTTTTTCTCCGGTGGTTGCGAGGACAATATCTTCTCTCTCTTTCACCGGTATCTCGTTCAGTGTTGTAGCTCTCTCTCTTTCGAACTCGGAGTCGCTATCGTAGTCATTTTCAGTTTCAGTGTCGCTCTCGCTGTCAGACTGTACAAAGTTGGTGGTGTTGACCTTCTGATTGCGTAGTGGCCGACTGCGGAATGGTAGTTCTCTCTTTTTCTTGACGAACTCCGTGGTGGACACGTCGTACGCTTCGAATTGATCCGCAATGTTGTTGAGAAACTCCGACAGTGAAATCAGTATGGGTTCGTCCTCTTTACTCGATCTGTACTCGTACCATCTGAATTTCACGTTCATGTTCATTTTGTCAATTATTTTTTCTGACAAATCGTTTGAGTATAAGTAATCTTTGCGATTCATTTGCTTGATGACGTTGACACTGTTCGCCACTGCGCTGGCAAATGTGCCTATGCCCTTTATGTCGTTGGACATGGGTGGCAGCTTGTTGATAGCTGCTATCTCACTCTTTATGAGATGTGTGGGCCGACCAAATCTTCTTTCTAATGCTTCCAATATTTCCTTAGGATGCGTGTTGGTATATAGAAGTGACTTGACGGACTCTCTTGCTTGATCTTTGATAGCCCTTCGTAATCTGGCTACGTTCTCGATGTCAGAGAAATATTTTTCGGTATCTCTATAGATAGCCTTGAAAGCTATCCACTCCCTCGGGTTGCCGTCGAAATGATGCAACTCGTTTATGTACTTCGGTGCAGGAGCAGGTTTGCTTTCCTTCACGCTCTTGATCGCGCTCACGATCGCGGATGCAAGGGTAGACACGTCCCCTTTTTCCGGCATCCTATTTTTCTTGAGGTTTGCTTCACGCTGTCGTTGAATGGATTTCTGTCGTGACTTCGCCACCCAATCCGATACGTAATCGCTTTTGTCCACGTCACTCGCATTCGATGAATCTTCCTCGTCCTGAAGTTCGATCAATTCCAGTTTGGTTTTCGCCATCGCAACGGCCGCATCTGCCTTCTCTTTCTGGCTTCGCTCGAGTTCCAATCGTGCTTCTAATGCGGCTCTCCTTTGTACTGAACTTGATGAAATCACCGAATTTGATGCTCTTCGTGGCCCGGTCCGATTTACCACCGTACCTTCCCTTGACACGCGTACCTCCTGGGTTTTGGACATTCTGTCCTTCCGCGACTGCTCGGATTTCTCTGTACTTTCTGTACTCGTTTCCGTGCTGCCTGTGTTCTCGGTGCTTCCACTCTGCACCGTGCTAGGAGTCTCCTTCTGAGAACTCCTCAAACTGCTCTCCGGAGCTGACTCCTCTTCCTCCCTGGACTTCGTCTTGTTTCTTCTTGCTTGACTCCTGGTGCTCATCTTCGCCTGGGGGAGATCTTCCATGCCGTCTTCCCTGTTTTCCTACCTCCCTAACGTCCCTACAACCCTATCAGCCTGTTTGAGTGGTTCTTCGGAACACGCTCTCCCAGGAATGGAAACGTGCGGGATTGGAAAGGTGGGAATCGCCCGGCAGAGGGATATGAATGAAAGTAGCGTGCTCAGGTATGGGGGGATCGTCCACACCCTCAGCCGTGCCCTCAAGAGGCCGTCTACTTCACCCACACCGTACTGGCGCGATCGGACTGTACAGCGCGCCTTGACAAAGGCACCACTGGTAGTGTCGTCCGGTCCACTACTCCCGCCAACAGGCGTTAACTCACTCTACCGTTTGGCACCGTTAGGTGGTAGACCGTGAGCCGCGGGCGCACCGCGTAAGAAACAAAGACGTTTGACTGTGTCCGCCACTCTTCCTCGGTGAATCCGAAGTCTCGACCGGCCGTGTTGTTCACTCGCTGCAGTGGTCACGACGATACCCGCCGTGTCGTTCACACGCTGCAGTGGTCTCGATGATACACGCCGTGTCGTCCACACGCTGCAGTAGTCTCGATGATACCCGCTGTGTAGTCTCGCCGCTGGGCACCGATTTGCGTTCGTGGCTGTAGCTTGCCCCTCGAACCCAACGTTCGTGGCCGTTGCCTGCCCCTCGAACCGCGCCAATCCCAATGCCCTTGAGAACCCACAGCTTGCACAGTCTGCCCCGATCTTCCAATGTTCGCTGCTAACAAGCCCGACGAACCGAAGCGGAAGAATACCGAAGCTTCTTGCACTGATTCTTGATTTTTTCTTCTATCCGACGTCGATGGACCAAACGCTGTTGACGAACCCTACCAGGAGTAGAGGTCTGGACGGGTAGGAACAGCTTGAAATGAAACTCGATTTGTGCGGTGGAACAATCTTGAAACTGGTACTGCAGTATTGCCTCTTTCTGACTTGTTCTTGTAAGGAGAGTGCGTAGAGAAATGAGTGCCGAGCAGGCCTGACTGCGCTGTTTATATTGTAATTTTAGTCTTTGCGCATGCCTATGTCAGATTTACAAATGCGCATTGTGAAATATTATTATTATTATTACTAATATAACAAGATACAAACGGTTGCTATGGCAACGGTTTGATACTGAAAAGTGGCAATACCGTAGGGAGAGCCCTATCCAAATTCTTTATTAAAAATAACTTATTTCTAATCAAATACAATATGAAATAACTATAAAACAATAAAATTCCTACTTATTTACTTACATCTAATAACCTAAACGCCTTAAAGTATTCAATAGCAATAATATTTGTTCGAACTTAGCCTATGTAAAAGTAGGTATATAATAAAAAATCTTTATTTACAATGGAATGGGCAGGCATACATAGCACAATGTGTTATGTGCGGGTTGAAGGACGATTAAGGCATGTTAGTAGGTAGGTATAGTCGTGAACAGCTAGATAATATATTAATAATGGTTTATTAGAACGTATTTAAATAAAGGTAGATGGATGTACAAAAGGTGAAGAAAAAGGATATATCATTCGGGTTCTACTTAGCCGGTTAGTAAAAGATGAATTCAGTAAAGGATTTTAATTAAGAAAATAAATAATGCTATTTTTACCGTTGCAAGCATCTATAAGCTAAGGCCGTTTACCATCAGGCGGACCGTATGCATTGTTACCTAAGTAGTATAAAAATACCGAGATATGGTTAAAAGGGATGAATTGCGAAGATGTTGCTTTAAAAATGATTACGAACAGGACAGAACGCGATAATGATATTTCAGGGATAAGAAATCTTCTTTTGAAATATTTTTTACTTGGTATAGGCCTGTTTTTGACTGCAATGAAACCATGGTAAGTGATGATGTGGTAACACACAAAGCCTAGAATGAACTAGCTCTCAAGTGCAGCTGTCGGAACACACCAGTAGGTTCTTGGCGACAGATTTTCAACGTGAGAGTGGTAGCTAGCCAGGTGAGTACTACAAAGTACCCTACCACCGTGCTATGGTTTTCTCACGATGTTTTCCTTGACCGAAAACTCAAGCTCATTGTAGGATAAGTATAAGTATGAAGCGCTCGTGGTGTAGCATGATTAGCCCGTAAAGTTAAGATACCACCGTAATTTTCGGTACCTGGATGAGTGACCGCCTAGTGGTTTTTCAAATCGAGCGTTCCTTGGCTTCGGAAGGGACGTAAAGCCGTTAGTCCCGGTTATCACTTAATTGTGATAGTCGTTAAGCAGTTGGAGGCCTACTAGGCTGCTTGAAACCGCCAACAGTAGGTTGACCATTGGCCTACCTCCCTGATCCGCAGTGGGTACGCGTGGTGGAGTATTGCCCATTCCCTTTCACCTTTATTGGTGTAAGGAGGTCCGAGCTCAGCATTGGGAACATTATAGGCTGATGATGATGATGATTATAAATAAGAGTATAGAGACCAGTCGTCATATCTGGTGTCCTGCTGCACGAGCGGCAGCCTCCTGCCCGGCACCAACAGCGCGCGGCCCGCGGCCGCCAGGCGCCGCTGCACCGCCGCCACCGGCGCCGAACAACTCCGGGATACCACCATCCGGATTAATGATGAACGGTCTATTATCCACACCTAAGGATTATACAAATTTAAGTATATCTGCAGTCACCTCTGGGATGGATCTGCCAAATACCAGCTGGAGGCCCTTGTCTCAATAGACCGTCGTGCTAGGATATCTATACCTCACCCAAAAAGAGGCACGAATAGCGAGACACGGAGAGACTCTATTATCAGAAGTGGCATCATACGGTGCCGCTAGTTAAGTTCTACTGGTAGAACACTAAGAGCAAGCGCTTTTGCAGTTTTGTTTCGGATAGTTCAACTGTTTAGAACTTTCATTGCCAGTATTTTATGTGGTCTTCCAAATTTTCTTTGCTAATGCGGCAAAATTGCTGTATAGAATATAGGTAATCTCAAAATTATATGCTGTTTATACTACCTGATTATTTAAGCAATAAATACTTACGAATACTTGAGCTTTCGCTTGTCTGTGCGGTGGTGCAACCTCTTGAGCAATGATGTCCAGTACGAACCGATCCTGATTATACTCCGCCATGTAGTGAGCAGTCATCAGAATACCTACATGATATGAAGAATGTAGATTTACAACACCAGAGGGAATGCTTACGTCTTATCAACCTTGAAGAGCTTATAGCACTACGTTAACTCATATTTTAGTTTTTTTAATTACCAGCATAGGTAATAATGATAAATATAATACAGAGATTTATATGTTACACGGTAATTACCATCAAGAAGAAAGATTTTTACCATTTACCTACCTATTTTACAACTCGGATCTTCAAACGCTGTCTTAAAATAATTAGTACATTTAGATTTGTGATTTTTCTAGGTCCAAATAATAAAAATTACTTACCATCCTGGGTAATATTGAAAGGCGACGGCACAACACTCCCACTAGATTGCGAAGCTCCAAACTTGTACAAGTTAGAAGCAGCCACCATGTACACTAGGGTTCCATTCTCTTCAAGATCCGGGTCTTCAGCTATCACTGATAGTATCGGTTCGTTGACGCGGGCTGTGTGTTTAATACCTACAATAATAAACTGTATTAGTAATGAAAATTGAGTGTTACTTTCCTACATGAAATATTATTTTATGATTCATATTACACTAATCAACATTGAGCAGGACTACCTGATTTGGAAAATAGCTATATATAAAAGAACTGGCAATAAACCTTTTCCTCGAGTTATAGTCTAAGCCGTCGATCTTAGAAATCAAAATAACAAAGAAACAATTGTAGATAGAGAACTAAGTAGTATATCTGTTGCCAAATCAAGTAATTTATGCCTACCAATATTGGCAACTCGATCAATCAATACTCAAGACCTAAAGTTAAAAAGAAACAAATTCACCAGCTTATCTTACCAGCATAATAAACCTTCTGCTGAAACTTAGGCTCGTTATCATTCTCATCTAGTATTTTTATTTTAATGACGGCGAAACTTCCATCAGTACCGTCTGTACTATTATCTATGGAGTTGAGTATGGCGGCTGCATGTTCTAAAATGGGGTTGTTGCTCGCGTATATTGTGAGGGTGTAGTCTGATTGTTGCTCCCTGGAATTAAGATATTGTCAAGTTACTTCGAAGTCGGCAACTAAGCATTAATGTAGTGCATTTATTTTCTACTTAATATCTGCTAATACTCATTCTGGTTTTAGATCAGTTGATATTAACGATTTTTGCTGATTATCTGCTAATTTTTGCTGTAGTAATTACCTAATAAGATTTCAAGTAACATAGACTCACCTATCAAATGTAATATTAGCTCTAATAATGCCCTGTGTTCTATCAACAATGAATGCGCCATCTTGGTTCCCTTCCAGAATGTGGTAGTACACTTTTCCATTCTCTCCAGAGTCCTTGTCAATTGCTTTTACTGTACCTGTAAAATTTTTCCGTATTATATTTAGGGGTAAGTTGTTAGATTTTGATATCTTATTCCATTATGTATAACAATTTGGTTGCAAACATATTCTATTATTTCTAAGCAGAAATATTAATAAGAATAATAATGATAATAACAATACAGTAGAGGAGATTTGTGAACTCGTGATGATGATTTTTGTTCTATACGAATTAAAACTAAGAGGGATTCCACATTCACTTCTCAATCTAATAATCTTGCTTTCATGTCAGCTTATAGTATATCCCAGACTCTTACCAACAATAACACCAGCTGGTAAATTTTCCCTGATATTGAACTGATAGTCCAAATTCTGGAACTTCGGTATATTATCATTGTCATCAACTAGTACAACTGATAGTAACCTCAAGCTTTCAAATTGAGCTGGAGTGCCGTTATCTACTGCTGCAATTACCAGCTGAAAAAATAAAGATAACACTGATCATAGCTGTTTCAGAATGTTTATTTGAATCTTCTAGCATGCTTCAATAATTCAAATTTTATAATTCCACTAGCTGGTGTCAGATTAGAGTTATTTCATACTTTTTAGTGTATTTTTAGCCATTCAGCGATTACCGTGGGATTAAGTAAAAAGCAGAATTACTGTCACTTTCATAATACTAGACGTGGTATTTAAACTTACCTGATATTCAGCTTTATGCTCCCTATCAAGGAACGTCTTAGTTCTTAGCTCTCCTGTATCCTTGTCAAGGCTAAACTCTGGTGTTTCTCCTACATTTTGATTATCAACCTTTAAATAGTACGATACTCGGCCATTCTCACCGCTATCTTCATCAGATGCTTTGATTGTTGTTATGAGGAAATCGGCTTGAGCTGCATTCTGAAAATATACAATTATATTGAATTTTAATAAAATTTATTACTTTTTGTGACGTTAGGTCCATTATAAGCAGCATCCAAAGTGTTTGTTCTGTCCCCCATAAAATCAGGTATATCTTAGGGATCTATTCATTACCACTTTTCAGTCTTATAGTAACGATCTATTGAATCATATTTCATACGGTTATATCTCATTGTATTAGGTATCTATGACTATGATACATCCAAGAATACATTCTTTCAATCAAAATAATTTCGGGAAATTAATTGAAATATTAAAAGAACCCTTTCAATCAAAAATATATCTTAGTTCAAGCAAAAGTACCTACTATACTTCTACTATATTATTAAATAAGTATTTACCTCAGGAATCTCCAACTGTCTCTGTTCAGCAGGTGGTTCAATAAATACAGGGCTGTGCCTATTAACACTCAACACTGTAATGTCAACCCTGGCGGTGTCACTGTGTGGTCCATCCCCAGCTTCGTCGGTGGCTTCCACCGTGAGGTAATAGCTGGTGTTGCCACTCACTGGCTTCGCCGGGTATATTATGCCATTTGTTGGATCTACTGAGAATACGCCTGGAAGATTTGATGAATGTATATTTACTGAAATGTTTTAAAATGATGCGCATTGTGCCATCCGCTGCTGGGAGAAGGACTCCTATCAAAGTGTTAAGAGATTTTTGCGGGACCAGAAATGTGCAAGTGATACCCCTGGTGCTCCAAGCACTTATAGGCAACGGGAACCGCTTACCATCAGGCAGTTTTCCATCTTTAGTAAAAAAAAAGGGAAAAAATAGTGGTTATCAAACAAGAGTTAGTTATAGCAGTTAGTTACATAATGTAAATACATATTTTTTTAAACTTTATTGCGAGGTCCAAAAAATTTAATATTGGAGAGCAGAATGCGGCAAGCAGAATAAAATATCTACTTAACTAAACTATTTTTCCTTACCTGGTTCACTCTGTTCTACAATCTTGTACACGACTTTCCCATTAACTCCTTCATCCTTATCTTCAGCCCTTACTTGGAGTATGGCAGCTGGCGGGTTCAACTGAAGATTCTCAGCTATTGTGCTCTTGTATACCTTCTGACTGAATATCGGTGGGTTGTCGTTTATGTCTTGAACTTTTATGTGGATCTATAAAAAGGTAAAAGGGTCAAGTCAACCATAAATGATAACTCTGTAAGCTTGTCATCTCAGTCCAAAACCGTCATTTTACAGGTTAGGCTTAAGTTAATGCAGCGAAATAGCAGAATTCCCGAGATATCTAACAAAAATATGGAAAATTTCGTGATGTTTGACGACGTAAAGTATAAAAAGAAGTTGATTTCTTAGCACAAAATCTTTTGGAGAAGGTATGCCACAAGCAACCAATTTCAAATAGTAGCTAAATATAAATTAAAATACATACAGGCACACTAGTAGACCTTCTAACTGCTGGGGGTGCACCATCACTAGCGACTGCTCTCAGCCAGATATCAGAAGTAACCTCGCGGTCTATATCAGCACCGGGAGCTACTTGCACCACTCCTAATACAGGATCTATGGTGAATAGTGATGATAGATCACCGGTGAGGTTGTAGTGGACTTCTCCGAATTCACCTGAAAATGGACGAAATATTAATTTCAAAGCTTTTAGAGGTAATTGTAGTTAAAACTATTTTACCATTTCTTAAAGCTAGTTCAATGAAGACAGTCTAATCTAATCTAATCTAGTCTAATGAATTAAATAATTGAAATTACTATTAGCATCATGGCAGCCCAAGGGCTATCCTATTGCCAATTATTTGTGGTCAATGCAATATACGCTCCTTGCATCTTATCTTCCTACCGTGATATCGATATTCATTCAATAAACATTATCATAATTAAAATGTCATACCTTCATCCTTATCAACAGCACTGACAGTAACAACTTTAGTACCAGACACAGCATGTTCAGCAACAGTAGCATCATAAGCCTCAGCAGCGAATACCGGTTCTTCATCGTTGGCGTTCACCAACTCTACTGTGACACCAGCTGATGTCGATAACTGTGGCACTCCAGAGTCGAAGGCAATGAGGGTGAAGTTTATAGTATGGACCTTCTCGTAGTCAATGCGTTGGATGGTTTTTACTACACCTGTGTATATTGTAAGGTAATGCATATAATGTTCATGGAATATATAACTTAAAGTTCGCAAAAATACATAGTGAACCTTGAAAACAACTGTCAAAATCATTTAAAAATCTACAGAAAAGAAAGAAGAAGAAGAAGAAGAAGAAGAAAGAAAGAAAAAGATTTTACTTACTCAATTTCTTTATGGGTATAGCTCAAAATTATTGATATTACCTGTAACATTATCAATTTGGAAGTAAGGACTCGGTGGGTGTATTATAATAGCAGCAACAGGAGTCTCCTTATCCATAGCAATGAAAGTATTCAGAACTGAGCCAATTGGTTGTTCTTCCACCATTTGCTCCAAGTATGAGGGTTGATAGAACTGTGGTGCATAACGATTTACGTCCACTATGTTTACTATTAGTTCACCTGAAAGAGATATAAGTAGTTAGATAAGAAGTTTGAAATCAGGGAAACAACTATTATTTCTTGTGAAATTTTCATCGACAAATCTATAAAATGATTCTGTGTATTAGCTTCTGCTGCTAGCCAATGCTCCTAGTTTACTTTACGATTGCTTGTGAAATTTTATAGCTTCTTTCAATGTATAGAGATCTTTCCTCGTCAAAGGCATTTTGCTTTTAGGATCACTTGTGAATAAAAATATTGCTTTTATATTTTACGGACTAGCTAGAAGGTAATCTCAGATGGCTTCAACACCCCCTTAGAAGGAAAAATCGGCAAGCAACGATATCTCTCAACTAGGACCCATGTCGACGACATACATATACTAGGTAACCTTAATAAAAGTTGTTCTTACCATCAGCCTGTTGTAAAGTAGGTGCTGAAGCATCAGTGACTCTGACAGGTAGAGTGAGAACTGCAGCTCTGCTTCGGTCTAGTTTTTGAGATACAGCCACGCTGCCGTTTGGTTGGACAGTGAACCAGGAACCAAATATGCCTTCTTCGGATACCTGTGAGGGAGATTGACTTAGTACTTATTGTAAACTGAAATCAATTAATTTGGCTATTATGGTGTTATTTTGTAAGGTGGAGGTCTCGAAATGTGCAGTCTCCATGTAATATAGCATGAATTACTTACCTCTTTCCCATTCTTATCGACAGCTCTAATAACTCTATCCCCGGACAGCTCATATACCAAATGTCCGTTATCAGTTATATCCGGGTCTACAGCGACCAGGTTATGCACAACCGTGCCCAAGTCAGCATCAGCTGAAACTTCAGCTCTCTGTATACTAGGCGTGAAGTATGGTTTCTTATCGTTTACGTTGATGACATGAACTGTTAACTCTGTTGTGCCTGTTAGACTTGGTATACCTGAAAATGAAATCATAAATATAATATTTTTAACTAGTATAGCATATGCGTCTTCTCTGACTTACAGCACATCAGTCTAATCTCAGAGAACCTTGCTTTTGCAGGTTCAGAAGCTTTTGAAGATAACATTTTTAATAATGTTTTCATCTTGAAATAACATTTTTATTAATGCCAGTTCAAACTCACCAAGATCCGTAGCAGTAATCTGTATCCTGTAAGTGTTCCTCTTATCATAATCTAAGTTGGAAGACACAGTAACAACTCCAGTCACATTATCAATCGCAAATGCATCTAGAGCTCCCTTCTGTATGGCGTATTTGATTTCAGCATTGATACCGCTGTCTAAGTCTGTCGCTCTTACTGCAGCTACTTCCGTACCTAAAAACGAAGAATATATTTGTATATTATGGCCTAATTAAAGTAAAAAAGTTTAATTAGCAAAAACAGTTAAAGTTGAAATTTTCTAGAGGTTTTGGTTTTCTTTAAATTAACTATTTCATTTCCAGTTTTCTTTTTCTTCAATAACGATAAAATATTTCTATCGATATTACTATGGTTGCATATACCTAAAATATTATTAAGTACCTAATTTTGATGAAACTACCAATTAAGCTATATTATAAAATCATGCCAGCAACATGGGTATGCTTGACACTTGTGCACTTATGCTTTTTAATTTGACATTATGAGCTCTAAGTTAGAATTCCTTAAAATAGTATTTACCAATAGGAGCGTCTTCAGATATATCCGCGTCGTATTTATCAGTATCGAAGGCAGGAGCATGATTGTTGACGTCACGAACAGTAATCTCTACTTTGCATGTTGCATTATGTACACCATCTGTTGCCTAAACAATTCCAATTTTATCAGTAGCTTATCAAATACTTATAATAGTTACCAATGGAGGATCATCTCGAATATTTTTGGGTTCTAAAGAATTTCATACTCACAAGTACAGTAAGCTGTATTTTACTATTATCTCCAGGCGGAGATGCAACTCCTCCAGTTTCCGTTCGTACTGATATCTTTCCAGTGACAGGGTCGATGGAGAATGGGTGAGTAGTGGGTTCGATGATCGAGTAACGGATGTCTGATGTCACGTCTACGTCTCGGGCTTGGACCTGATGGGAAAAAATATGATTATAATATAACTTAGAAAAAGAGGAGAAAATGAAGGTAAATCTTGAAAATTAATATTTAGATGGTGGATAGAAAGGAAGGATGAACAAAAATAATGTACTAATTCTAGCGACTTCTTCTAGATTTGGAAAAAAATACTCTTCTTTTTGGTGGATCTATTTGACTTCAAAGAAGAAGAATATGTTAGCCATCTTCCGCTTTACTTCTAATTAGCCTCAATAGCATCAATAGAAGATATACATAATTATTTATATATTCATCATAAAATCATATTCAACTATAAGAGATTGGTGTACATACCTGTAATTCCGGTTCAAATTTAACTGCGTCTTCATCTATAGAGGCCTTGTAAACAGGTGTAATGAATACTGGCGGGTTATCATTGGAATCTGTTAGTGATACCTGTAGAGATACTACTGTGCTTTGACCAGCACCATCGTCATCTGTTGCCTAAATAGTAACAAAAAGAAAATTGTATTATTGCATCTTATTAGTAAAATTCCTAAGTTCACTAAGGTTTATTGGTAGCAGCAATGTATACGAATATTATCATGTTTTTATTTTGTAAGTAGTAAATTTACCTTATACTGCAAAAAATAGTCCTTCCTAGTCTCATAGTCCAAGCAAGGCGGTTGTCCCGGTGTAGGACAAGGAGCTACTGTGATCACCCCACTTCTATTGTCGATGCTGAATAATTCTGCTCCATTACCAGATAGTTTGTATACTATGCCTTCTGTACCAAATCTGTAAGGAAATATGTCTGCTTAATTATTAACATGCAAAAATATTATGCCAATCTCAATTGTAGTTTCTTTTTAGTCAACTTCAAATTGGCTATCTCGCATTGGATTAGCTTTAAATATAAACTGTTTAAATTGTTTTTTAAATTCTATTATTCTATAATCATACAAACGTATAAGTAAATTTTCATTACAAGTTTTATTATCTTTGAGACTGATTTTAATACGATTATTTATCATACGCCACCAAAAATTTCTAAAATATCTGTTTGACGTTCAATAATGCCAAAGAAAATTAACTTTTTTACATTTAATTAAGATCTATCTGTTAAATCAATGGTTAATTTTATTATATTACAAATGAACTTTATTCAATACATAATAAGGTTTATTTTTCTTTAGCATTGTTAATAAAAAAATGACCCACAATATTTATTTATTTTAATTTCCCTTGCTTTTAAAACTAGTCCACGTTACCTGCCAGTATCTCTATCAGTAGCTCTAACAGCAGCGACCCTGGCTCCAGCGGGAGCTCCCTCAGGCACGCTCACTGAGTACGGCTCTTCAGAGAACTGCGGCGCGTTGTCGTTGACGTCCGACAGTGTTATCGTCACACTCGCCTTCGATGATAGCTTCGGGTTTGTGTGGACTTCTTCTGCTATTACCTAGTGAAGTTAAGGAATCAAAATATGATATTATGTTTCTAGAATATTCGAAAAAAAATCTTTTCTGGTGAAAATAGATTGGGAATCACACGTATTTTTTGTTGATTTCATTTTGATTTTAAAGGTCGTGGACGACAGAGACACTGGATGCGAGCGACCCAAAATCGATAGTTGTGAAAATCAATGGTGAAGGCTTATGTCCAGCAGTGCTTTTATAACATTTATGCAACTTTCTGAACCTTATTTAGGATATTTTTAAGTGACTGGCCTTTTATATCCTATTTAAATTAACAGCAATATTAAAGACCCAAAACTTACCTCTAATATAAACTTCCTCTGATTAGGGTCTTCATAATCCAAACTAGAGTTGAGTCGAAGAGTAACAGATGCGCTTCCTGTAGCGATCGCAGGCTCCACTATAAATGCGCCAAATTCATCTGATAGACGTAGGCTGAATACTGAGTTCAGACCCTGTAAAATTTTATAATTATTATTTAAATGTGTTAAAACATGATACATAGGACGAAATTATCAATAAAATTTCATCTAAACTCCAATATGGTACCTGAAAAGCTTTTTATAATGATTATAATTCCGTGGTAATGGCGTCTTATTTCGTGGAATAAAATCCTGAGCTAAATAAAATACAACCTGATAATGATTAATTACCAAGTAATAAAAATTTGTATATATTTCATCCTTTGGCATAATGGAAGGATAAATTGAGAAATTGATAAATCCTTATAACCTCAAATAATTTGCAAATCATTTGTACCAAATTGCATTCGACAACTATAACGCGATAACGCTAGCAACGCCATCTTGCAGGAATTGCCAACAACGTCTAACACACAGATTCGGACCACCTTTCTGTTATGCAATAACGCCATCTAGCAGCTGCCAGAGGAACTACTATTACTAGTATCGAACGTGCAGAGCATTCGCGCGAGAAATAACTGCATACTACAAACAACAGGCTTTTATTTCTGCTGTACCTGTATAGAGGACGCTGTTAAGGAAAAATGGATGAAATTAAAGATATGTTGAGAAATATGCAAGAGGAAATGAGGCAGCAAAAAATGGATATGCTAGATATGAAAGAAGACATCAAAAACACCATTAACAACAACATTAACGAGAAGTTTAAAAACCTAGAAATAAAAAACGAGATTCTCGAGCAAAAATTAGAATCACAAAAAATTTCAATAGACTATTTTGAGAGATTTATGAGAAGGAAAAATTTGTTATTTTTCGGGGTAGAAGAAGACGAACATAGTTACCATGATTTGGAGAAAAAGGTACTCAACATCATAAATAACAATTTAAACATAAAATGTGAGAATAATAGCATTGAATACCTAAGGAGACTTGGTAAAAAGGGCGAGAAAGTCAGGCCCATTGTAATAACGCTGCTAACTATGGGGCTGAAAATACAAATACAGAAAAACAAGAAAAACCTAGAAACAACACCATACTACATAAAAGAGGATTTTCCTCTTGAAGTACTAAAAAAGCGTAAAGAACTCCAAGTTGAATTAGAAAAAGAAAGAGAACAAGGAAAGAGAGCTATTATTAAATACGATAAACTTATTATACTTAGTAACAGAAACGAACATTTAGAGCCGCATAAAACATTTAACAAAAAAAGGAACCTACCAGAATCTCCAGAAACAACAAAAGGATTCGTCAATGAAGGAAAACAAAACAAAAAACAACCCACGAAGATAAACAAAACCAATAGCATGAACAATTTTCTTATGAAGAAACCAACACTCTCATACCCTGAGAAAAATCCTTCTCAAACACATAGCTCTAGCCAAAAATCAGAATAGCAATCAATTCTGGCCCCCTCTCCCTGTCCCCCAACACGGCCTGTCACCGCGGGGGATAACGACTACAACCCTCCAATATGTCAGAACCTGTACATCTGCACATACAACGTTAAATCTCTACTATCACCAAGACGAATGATATTATTAAAACACTCCCTAGCCAATGTTAAATACGATATCATAGGACTAGCGGAAGTAAGAAGAAATGAAAACAACATTATTGAAGACGAAGACCATATATTCTGTCACACAGGAGAAACTAAGGGACACTATGGAGTTGGATTTTTAATAAAAAAAAAGTACAAATATAATATAGAAAATTACATAGGAGTATCGGAAAGAGTCTGTTTGTTAAACCTTAAATTTGGAGAAACTAAATTATCGATTATACAACTTTATGCCCCTACCCTAGAAGCAACAGAAGAAGAGATCAATACCTTCTACAACCAAATAGAAAAAGCTCGAAGCTTTGCCAACGGAAAATTAATATTAATGGGAGATCTAAATGCTAAGATAGGACAAAAAAAACCTGGGGAAAACACAGTTGTTGGCGCATACTGCTACGGAAATAGAAACCATAGAGGCAACAAACTATTACAATATGCATTACAAAACAAATTTACAATAATAAACACAATATTCAAGAAAAATATAAACAACTTATGGACATGGATTACACCCGACAAGCAGAATAAAAATCAAATCGACTACATTTTGAGTGACCATCCAAGACTCTTTACCAACATAGAGATTCTAAACAATAGTATATTTCCAAGCGACCACAGACTTTTGAGAGGAACCATTAAATTGGACAAACAAAAGAAAAGCCGAGCATCTTTCAGTAAAACGCAAACAAATCTATCTAGCGAGCAAAACCAAAAAGCATACCTTACTGCCCTAAAAACTAAAGTAGAAAAAATATCATGGGAAGAAAACGACGACATAGAGTCTTATTACTTCAAAATAGAATCATCCATACAACAAAGCTTGAACACTCTTACTTCTGAGAAATCTAAAAAAGATATACTGTCTGATGAAACTAAACGCTTAATAAAAAAGCGAGTCGAACTGCAAAGCAAAAAATTTAAAAACAAGGACGAAAAAGAAAAACTTACAACGCTATATAAAACCACAAATAAACAACTTAAAAAAGACTATGAATACCACAGGATGCATATAATTGAAAAGAACTTACTTAGCACCGGGAGCCACAAGAGAGCTTATAAACAATTAAATTCGGATAAAAAATGGATACCGACATTGCAGGCACAAAATGAAACAAAGAAATTGCAAACACGAAAAGATTTAGTACATATTGCCTCAGATTTCTACAAGAATCTCTACGATGTTGACAGATACTCAACCAACAAGCAAAAACCATATGAGAAACTGGACCAAAACTGGAAATCAGACCCAAGAGTTCCACCCTTTGATGGCGAAGAAATACTGAAAAAACTAGGAGGTCTGAAAAAAGAAAAAAGCCCAGGCCCAGACAATATCCCTAATGAAGCCTTGAATATTGGAAAGCATTTACTGATCGGCCATCTTATTACTTTATTCAATAAAATACTCGAAACACAAGAAATTCCTAAAAACTGGGCCGAATCAAGAATAATTCTTATATATAAAAAAGGTGACCCAGCAGACATTAACAACTATCGACCAATCAGCCTACTGCCCACAATATACAAGGTGTTTGCAATGTGTCTGGAAAAAAGAATAGAGCCAACAATAGAAAACAGTCAACCAATGGAACAGGCAGGCTTTAGACAAGGATACTCTACCATTGATCATATATACACCCTAGAACAAATAGTGGAAAAATATCAGGAGTTTAAACACCCTCTCTATCTTGCCTATGTTGACTACGCAAAAGCGTTTGACTCTATATCGCATGAGAGTATTTGGCAAGCTCTAAAACATCAGGATATCCCAAATATATATACCAACATAATCAAGGATATATACAGAAAAAGTAAAAGCCGTGTAAAGCTAGACAGACTAGGCCCAAAATTCAACATCCGCAGAGGCGTGAAACAAGGGGACCCACTGTCACCCAAAATTTTCATAGCTGTCTTACAATATATTATGCAAGATCTAAATTGGGATAGAAAAGGAATATACATAGATGGAAAATATCTTAGTAACCTCAGGTTTGCGGACGATATAATTCTTTTTTCAAGAACTTCAAAACAGCTAGAAGAAATGCTAGAAGAACTGAGTACTGTCAGCGGAAATATTGGCTTACTATTGAATACCTCAAAAACGAAAGTAAGTACAAACAGTATACAATACCCTATCATAATCAACCAAAAACCTGTTGAATATGTTGAGAATTATATCTACCTGGGGAAACAAATTTCATTCAAGAACTCAAGGCATACCGACGAATTAGACCGGAGAATTAACATGACATGGAAGAAATACTGGAGTTGTAAAGAAATATTAAAATCGAAACTTCCAGTAAAACTAAAGAAAACAGTCATGGATTCGTGTTTGCTGCCTTGCTTGACATACGGCGCTCAAACATGGATCTATAATAAAAACACCAAAAATAAAATTCGAACGTGTCAGCGCGCTATGGAGAGGAGTATCCTAGGCATCAAGCTTATCGACAGACAAAAGAATATTACAATAAGACAGAAAACTAAAGTAATAGACGCAGAACAACACGCACAGCGCTTGAAATGGAAATGGGCGGGGCATGTCGCCCGCATTTCAGATGGAAGATGGACAAAACATGTCACAACATGGTCAGGTCCAGGAGGGAAAAGAGCAAGAGGCAGACCCAAAGATCGTTGGATTGACGATATCCAAAAAACGGCAGGCAAGGACTGGATGAAGTTAGCCAAAGATAGAGAAAGATGGAGACAGTTGGAGGAGGCCTATACCCAAAGTGGGGCCATGAGATAAATTAGTTTCATAATAAGTGTGCTTTTTTTATATATTGAACCTGTATCTAATATTCATGGATTAAATGGCTTATAAATAAATAAATAAATAAAAATAAAAATTTGTATATATTTCATCCTTTGGCATAATGGAAGGAAAAGCAACAACATAATGATATATAAACATTTCCTAGTATAATACTGTAAACTGTTACAGGTTAATGTATCTTAGCCACATTTGAATTAGGTAGTAATTAAAATGTATCAATTTCATAATTATGTAATACTGTAATTCTTCTAACAAAATTAGTTTTTATTTGAAGTTTTATTAGCTAACCAACACGTTTGACCATTATCCTACTACGTTGAGATTTTTATATTTTAGATTTGTTATAAACAACTACTTATATCGGTTTAATTTCATGATTTCTCAATTAAATTTTATCATTAAAATGTCTTACCACGTCAGTATCAGTAACCACCATATCCAAGTTAGGCAGGGGTGTCCCAATCGGTAGACTCTCCGGTATCTCGACGAAGTATTCTCTTCGGTTGAACCGAGGAGGCTCGTCGTTGACATCCTTGATTGTGATTGTTACTGTTGCTAATGTTGAAGTTATGTGAGATATTAATGGCACGCCATTTACTATTTCTGTTGCCTGTAAAGTATTAGTTTATGAAAAAATTACTGAAATGCAAAAATCTGAAAATAATGCAAGGTTCTTAAAGATTGCAATATTGAATAGTGTCATTTTTTGAAATTTTGCCATTTTTACTGCACATCTTAGGAAAATTAAAATGGCGGCTATTCCAAAAGGAGGGGTATGGACTTTTTTAAAGATGTTTTTTTCGATAAAATGAGTGACACCCATCGAACAATTAACCCAAAGAAGCGCAATGACGTTAATTTTGGTTGAAATATATCCCGCCAATTTCCCACCGCCGACAATGTGCTCTGATTGGTTAAGTCAAGGACGCATGCACACTGATTGGCCAAGTCAAAACCACACGATGCAGTAATTGGTCCTTATCCTTACTGTTTAAATTCAGTGACAAATCACTGACTAGTTTCGGAATTTGATTGTTCAGTATTACTACTCTAAAGGGATTTTTCCTCGATGGTGACACCTTACTATTTCCATTAATTCATGAGGTAGTATTAGTAGCAGATAAGAGTGACAATTTGCAAAACACGCGAAAGTAAGTTAAATCCTACATGGTAGTGGATACTTACTCTAACTGTAAGATTAAGGGGCGATGATGGATCAGCCAACGCTTCTCTATCTAGAGGCTTAGCAGTTCTTAACTCTCCAGTTGTACTATCTAGAAGGAAGAAGTCTAAGGGATCTGAAATATAAAGTAGTTTAAACAAATATAATATTATACATATTTAAAAAACAAGTAACGAAATTGTAGGAATTTCATAGGCCAATAACAACATTTGGATCTTTTTACCCGACTGACCCGGAAGAAAGGTTATGTTTTTCGAGTGTATATATGTAATTATGTATGTATGTTTGTATGTCTATTTCTTTGGCACCCTAAACGGCTTGATGGATTTAAACATATGACATTCTCTTTTCAGTTACTTTTTGTTTTACACAGTCGGGTTTTTTGTTTCTTTTAATTGATGTCCTCCATTTTCACCAATGATAAAAGACTTTCATCATTGATTTCCACTTTTCTGCATTGTTCTAATATTTTACCACTGATTTCTAACGTATTTTAACGCGAATAAACTTACTTGTAACTAGTTGCAATCTAACATCTCTAGGATGTGCTCTATCAGCGTCTCTCGCTACGACAGTTAACGCGAGAGTCCCAACTGGAGCGTCTTCAGGTAATGCAGCTGATAGCGCCCCGCTGAATACTGGGGCTGAGTTCTGCACATCTACTACTTTAACTTCTACATGTGCGCTTGAGTTTAGTGTACCATCCTGAAATAACAAATGCTTAGTTATAAAGACTGCTGAAAAATCTAAAAGAGGATATAAAGAAATCACCTTGCAATTTGAAAAAAACAAAAAGAAATCACTACTGTATGTTTGCTCAAACATTATAATACAGTTAGGGACACACTCGGTCTTATTACAAAACGTGGACTAAATTTCGTACCTGGATTAAACATGGTAATAAACCATGTACTAAAATATTTCGTATTACAAAACGTAGATTATCTCATATTCGTGGATCAATTATGGTACTAAAGATAAACCAACAGCACCCCTAGTTTGTCTTTGGACTATCGCACGACAGAGGACTAAAGTCACTAGCAAACGTCAAATTGCACAGTGAGGTTAAGTTTTATTGTTTTACTTTTGTTTTCTGATTACAAGAAGAATGGATAATATTGATTTAATTTATTGATCTAGAGGATATGGACGATTTAGATTTATTACGGGTGCCCCGGCGACCTTTAAGACTTCGTTATTGGCTGAACCCTTTTGTTGAGTTGTGTGACGAAGAATTTCGATATAAATACACGTTCACGAAGCGTTTCGGCTTAAAAATAGTGGACCTGGTAAAAGCTGAAATATCCCAGGATCCCCGAGGATGCCGAATACCCCCTGAAATTCAAGTGGCTTGCCCATAACGGAGCTGGGCTCGCATTGCTCGCAATGAAGTAAGTGCCTTATAAACCTTGTCTAATAATAGCAAAACAATGTGCAATATAACTTTCTAATGTATTATTATTGTTTTACTCATAGATTCAAGACAACACAGCAGATTTGCACGGTGTCAGCCAGTTGTCAGCCAAATATATGTAAGAAAGTAGCAGGAACCATTGCACAGATGTCACACAGGTTCATCACGCATCAAAAAGATATGTGCTGATGGGGGCAGTTATATATTAACAGAAAAGGATATCCATCCATAAATGTGCAGGTATATAATTTGAAATTTCAACTTTCTTGAATCATTTTGTAATGTGAAATAAAACAAGCATTTGTTTTTAGGTGGTCTGTGATGCTGATCTCAGAATAATGGATGTAGTAACCAGGTGGCATGGCAGTGTATGTACATGATTCCAGAATATTCCGGGAATGTAGACTGAAACAGTGATTTGCAAATAAAAGTAGCGGCTGGTGCTTTCTATGGAATATTACTGGATGACAGTGGCTATCCTTGCACCCCATATTTATTTACACCAGTTCTGAACCCTACAACACCTGCAGAAGAAAGGTATAACCAGTCTCACATGTGTACAAGGAACACAGTGGAGAGATGTTACGGGTTATGGAAACAATGTTTCCGCTGCCTACTAAGAGGCATGTGTTGTGATATTTAAAGTGCCAAAAAAACTATAGTAGCATTTGCAGTTCTTCATAATATAGCCATTGACATGAGAGAGGAGATATTTTCTGGTTAAAATGATAGCAGCCTGACACCATCCGCTAGAGAAACATTTTCACAATCAAGAGTTGAAAACACAGTTCATGGAAGGCAGTTCATTGAAACTTATATTCATTGATTATATTTATTTATTTATAAAGTTTAGTTACAGTACTTAGCACTTTTATTATTTTCAATTTTGAAATTTATATACTAATATAATTTCTAACATTCTCACATTATGTTTTGTAAAATTAAGACATTTCATTGATTATTATTTATTACTGTTGTGGTTGACCTGAAAAAAAAAGAGATATTAGTTTATTTTTATGAAAGCTGCTCTTGTTTTGCATAGGTTTATTTAATTTGGTTTGAATTTGTTTTACTAACATTTTATTCATTAGTGTGTTTCTTGCTTTCTATTTCTAATAAATCTATTTTTAAATCCAGTTTTTTCATTCTTGATTCTGCAATTATATTATAAGAATGTTCAATCTCCAACTTTTGTAAAGTCTCCTATGTTTTATCCATACCATAGGCTGTCTGCATGCCAAATTTCATCGAGATTGGTTCATTACTTTTTGAGAGATGCTTGAACAAACAAACATCATTTTTAAAAGCAAGCTGTCCCCTTCGGTTTCACCCTGAGATTCCATACATAATTATAAACATGAAAGTAACTTGTGTCTGACTGCTGGACAGGTATAGAGAGGGACATGGGCTACTTTTTACCCTAGGACCAGGAGAAACCATGGGGACTAGTAATTATATGTACTTACATGTGTTGAGAACCTTTTTTAGTTTTCTTTGATCGAATTCTATATCAATTTGTTCTGGCCTGCTTGTCACTAAGAATATAATATATCCTAGAATGGTTGAAATTAGAGTTATCATAAAGAATGTTATGTGTATCGCACAGTTTTAACATCAAAACAAACTTTCTCTTCGGCACTCCAATTTTCACCCCTTCCTTTCTTCTGATCATCTATTGTAGAGTTTTTATTATAAAATAAGCACTTTTTATTTAACTTTTTGTTGCTTAATGTTAGTAGTAGCAGTTTCGTATTTATAATACGCGCGAGAACTTCATTTATTCCGTTACGCGCAAGAGTTGTTGCTAATATGTAATATTCACGGGTAATATTACATTATTATACGTGAAAACAACGCCAAAAACAAAATTATAGTTGATAATTTAGTTGCACCAGCAAAATCTTTTCAAAAATCAATATTTGAATTTATATCTTGTTAGTATATACTATTTTAAATTTTAATAATTTATATAATAAATCAGCTATGTAGATAAATGGAACGGTGCGAACGAATGATGTCAGATTCAATGAATGTTTTCTATAGATAATCTGTGGATATTATTTAATCATGGACTAGCTTGTGGTACTAACACATCCTCCGTTAGTCTGCGATTTGTAATAAGAACGAATTTTAGTCATAGGACCAACGTTAGTACCGTAACAATCCAAGACTTGTAAGTTATGGTTTAAACCAGGATGAAGATCGTTTTTTGTAATAAGACCGACTGTGTCTAACTGATGGTAACAAAATCTCGGTCCTAAAAATTAAGATGGTGGAGTTAGCAATCTTTTAAGCAACTAACAATGAACTCTCAAAAACTTGCAGAGCAATAAGTTACAATTCTATCTATAACTATAAAAATTAACCAACACTACCAAGCCAATCTTTAGAGATATGGAGTTCGTTTTTTTTTTTTCGGCAAGGCAATGCCCACAATGGCCGATTAATTTTTTCATGTTTTATCCAAGGCTCCGTCATCCTATTTCAGCAACGTTTTATTATGTAAGAGAATTACCTAACAAAAGATTAAGTACATGTCGATAGCTCATCTTAATTTCAAAATAAAACTTACAGCAGCATACAACTGGAACTGATAAAACTGCTTCTCATTATAATTAAGTGGTTTCTTCAGCACCAAGGCTCCTGTATACTGATGTGCAGTTGAGTTGAGGGTCACCACCTCAAAGATTTCACATGCTTCTGGCCACTGAAAATACAATAGTTCTCTACAATTTATCTTTCTATCATTCACTAAGCACACAAACAAACAGACAGAAATAAAAACTTCGTTATAGTATTTGAGGATATTGTTCTCATAAAGAAAATGTGATACGTCACATTTTACAATAAAACGAATAACAAAAAAAAATGCCACAACTGACTCATTTTTGGTTTCGGCAGCGTTAAAATCAAATCCTGTTTGTACCTGGTCATTAGGAATGCAGCCAACTTCAAGGTTATCACCGACGTAGTCTTTATCCTCCACTTCAATATTGTTCAAGATTGTTGTTCCTATCTGTTCGTCTTCTGGTACATCAACTTCGTAAGGGCTCTGTAAGAGGAATACACCATTTTCAGAAACAATAATTAAATTACATTATAATTCAAAACACTGACTCCCTTACTCATAAAACGTTATTTAACTAATATACTGTTTAAAGGGTCACGTAAATAACGTCACTCTTTTGTCATTGTCAAATAATGTGACATTATTTACGTGACCATTTAATCAGTATATTAGTTAAATAGCGTTTTATGAGTAAGGGGGTTAGATCTTATTTACTTAACAAATTATGCAAATTATACAAAGGTATGCAGATATACAAATACTAAGAAGGATAATAAATAACCAGAAAAATATGGTAATAATAATGATAAGAATCAAGAAGCAGAATTAAGTAAGTCACAATAGCAACTATTGGATTCAAAAATATTTGTAGTTAATTAGCATATAGACAGTAAAGTTAGCATTGACATTCGAACAAAACCAGTTTTATTGGAACCATCGATGAAATGTCGATGAATGGATATTTCTTGTAACCGGTAAATCCGTCCTACTGATACATCTGAGGATTTTATTTAAACATTTTTTAATTCTACAAAACTTTGTACCCTTGGTACACTATTTATAATTTTTTAAGGAGATAGGGAACATTATTGTACGCCTGGCTGATTAACACCCTCGGGTTGAAATTCTATCGCTAAGCATCTGCCAGTGTGTTCCGGAAGTTTCACTTGAGAGCTAGTTGTCTTCTAGACATTGTAAAGGTCGCCAATCATGAATATTATGATTATAGACCAAATATATCTTATTCTGTTATATTATTAATAATATTGCTGGCTACCAGTATATTACTTACATTCTTAAATATAGGCGGATTATCGTTTTCATCGAGCACAATGACTGTGACAGGTTGTGTCTGACCTAGATTTTGTTTCTTCTCCGGGTCTTCAACTTCTATTGATACTAGGAACTTTATAGTGTCTTCCACCTGAAAATGCAATGTCGACATTTTATCATCAGTCTCCTGAGTACCCTAGACGAATTTGAATGTAATTACAAAAGTATCTCTAATTCGTGTTTTGCTTACCTTGAATTATGAATTCCAAACATTTTGAATGCGAATTGATAGATGAGTCAGTCCGTCAGTTAGTCACGGCATACGCAATAGCTAATGGAATGTATTTAACTTGTTATATAAACAAATAGAAAACTCACCTCTCTATCCAAAGGTCGATCTAAAGTAACTTCACCAGTTGTCGGATTCACTGAAAACTTGTCTGTCCCTACCAGACCATATTTTATCTGAAACATTATCCAAATGTATATCTAATCTATAATTTAATATCTAAATTAGTTTTAATATTAGAATTGCTTACAGATTGTCCTTCAGGATCAACCCCTTGTAATGTGTATACCACTTGACCAACTCGTGTGCTTTCTGATAGTGCCAGATTGTTCATATCTTGAGTAAATACTGGCAAATTATTGGCTGATACTGTAAGAAAAGATATTTTTTAAATAATTATGACGAATTCTATTAAATTTTACAAAATAGTATGTAGCCTTTTAGAAACCGATCATTTAAATAGGGTCTGAGGGGAACAAAGATAGAATTTACACCAAAAGGTACTATCACTGACCCAGAACCTTTTCTTGCTAATTGCACAACATTATCATTAAGTGAAACCATACATTTGGAGCATCTTAACCATAACAGAGATACGTTGTTACACTTGCTAATCGTGCTAATTACAAAAACAGTTATGCCTTTTGATGGTTTTGTTACATTTTGATCTACATTGCTTTAACATTACTAAATTTCCTTAAATCAGATGATTTTCGGCTCTACGGCTCTTTTCAAGCTCAAAGTTAGCCCCTTTTGCACTCCTCACCATCACCTCAGAATAAACAACATTCCAAACCAGCACTTTGTTAGAAATGTCAGTTATTCGTCCTTTAAATGAGCTTGGTTTTTGGTATAGATAGAGAATATTCAGACAAAACCAAATTTAGTGTGAAATACATTAGTGTTGGTAAATCTCTGATCCAGTATTTAGTTACCGGTAAATTTCGATAATGCTCTTTTGGTTTTATATTGCTTCGGCTACCATAAATCTATAATATCTTTCATAATGCGATTTTAAAAATATATAATTACCTGTAGTGAAGTAAAGAGCTGCCCACAATATCACGAGTCTCCATCGTGTTTCCATTTTGTATGCTCTGAAACAATGAAAAAGAGTTATAAGGTGTGACCTCGTTTTTTTTTAATTTTCTCGTGGGCTACCTCAAAAGAAATCATTTTTAATTCATTTGCTAATCTATACAGCACCGGAATCTAATAGTACCGGTACTTAAGATTATTCACAGTATAGTGTTTACGTCCTATTGTTTTGAAAAATTCACTAAAAATCTATAATATTAAAGTATCGCAGAATTTTTGGTCTTGAAAATTTCAAAATCGCACGGCAAAATCTCTGGAATAATAAGAAATTCTCCAATTTCAATGGTCTATTTGGTAAGCTTAGGTGCATAGTTCACGCAGTTTCTTTAATTATGAGGTCAAGGTGAACACCTATGTAGTTGCTGTTATCAATTCGATACGATTTATAATTAATTGGACACGAATCGAAAGGTAATATACCCTTGCCATAGAGTAAGTGATTTGCTATAGTTCACAGTCCTCAAACTGATGATTTCTTAACATGTAACAGATAAGAACGAGGTCAGAAATAACATAGACTATCAAATAAAATCCGACATAGGTGGAGCCATAAGCTTCATCAATTCAAGACCAGAAAATGAATATAATGCCCATCCAGAGATTATTTTAACATTTGTCATTCCACCATTCATTGGATTGGTTCCAAAGAATCTTGGCAAATATAAAATTACTGCTCTCATCGATTCCGCATCCGCAATAGTTATAAATTTACAAAGATATACTATGTCTAGGTTATCTTTGTATAGCGTAACTAGATCTGGAATCATCACAGGGTCAATTGGCAGGTCAGGAGCCCTGACCACGGTTACCTTACTTTAATGAATCATTATCTAATTGACCATTAAGGTTCTTAATAGTTAATTATCGTTTCCAATCATACAATTTATTTATCTTTTAATTTCGATCTTTAAGTTTTCACATTGTTTGCTTTTGTACAATGCATTATGATTCAGGACGATTTTGATTATTCTTTTACATGAAATTACTGCCAGACGATGGCTGCCACATGCGTCATACTTGTGAACAGGTGCTGCTTGTGGGGGCTGGTCTGTTGTTACTTATTAAATATAGCTTCAGACCACTTTCTAGTTTTGCCGTGGCCGGGGCACGCAATTGTTGTCAGGGCGATTAGAATAATATTATGTAATAAATCTAAGCTTGTTTTGAAAAGAGTAATTGCCGAGTTTATTGGCGGCTCTTCTCAGCAAATGCAACCTTCCGAACGGGTATTAGAGTACTAGAGTCAGACTTTTCATAAGTGCCTGCGAAGGTATATTTGAATAAATGATTTTAAATTTAATTGAATTTGAAAATCTCATAGCTAATGGCTTTCCATCGTTAACTAAATGTGCAAAGATAATGGTCGGTGGTGTCCCAAGTGTCGTCTATAGTTGGTACAAGTCATTAATGAACTTAATAATAGGTATAATTTAATTTATAGTACCTAAGTAATAGTACTATTTTTAATCGTCATTTTGTTCTTGTTTTTATTTAGCCATTGTATAAATTACCTAAATTGAATTATAGGCTTTCATTTTTCTTCAATCTCATTAAGAATGATAAAATGTATACATGGGTTAGTTAGGTTAGGACACATCCTAACTGATATTATAAATGCGAAAGTGAGTTTGTTTGTTTGTTACGCCTTCACGCCTCAACTACTCAACGGATCATCATGAAATTTGGCATGCAGGTAGCCTATGGTATTGAGAAGGACATAAGCTACTCTTTATCCCGGGAACTTGAAACCGCGAGGGACAGCTAGTCTCATATAAATATCACATTCTCCTCTCAATTCCCATTGAAGTAGGTCAATAGCAAACGGCATCATTATACAATGCTCTTATTACTTCTATCATATAAATACTACATAGGTTACTAATAGTTTATTGAATATTAAATTATTTTAATTATAAAATAACCGAGTAATTGACAATAAAACCCATACAAAAACCGGTTATGAAATGATACAGTCTCACGGCATACTTCGTTAATTTTGCGTGAACAAACGTTATTACGTAACATGTGGCAAAAAGTATTTAAAATATTCTTTAAGAATTATTGTATTTTGTTGAGCTGAGAAATAATAAGAAGCAGCGGCAGACTTGAGGAAATTTTCTATACTCGGTGGAGATTTCAAGCTGGCATATTTTCGAAACCTAATGTTGGATTAGTCATGCTGAACAAATTTTACTATGGGACCAACACTGAATTCTCAATTTTTTTTTTTTAGTTTTCATAGTATTATGATCGAGGAAGGTTGACATTTTGTTAGATAAGATTAAAAAAAGATTTGAGATTTCACTATTAGTCCCATAGTAAAAGTTGTTCAGAATGACTAAGCCAACCAACATAGGTTTCGAAAAATATGCCATCTCTAATGCCCGGTTTCTGTAAACAAAAACGAATCGTTTTGCTTACCAATGGTAGGTTTTTTTATTCCCAAACTAGGCATATAGATCACTTCGTAAGCTAATTTTACCTGTGATACAATACTTCCTTAAATGAGGGTCTGCTATGCAAAGCTTTGTGGTCTTTGCTTCATTATTAGTACAGATATAAGTCTTAATTTTAATAAATCTTAACCGATAACGGTCCGTAAATTATTGAAACCTGGCATAAATCTCCACCTGTTATATAGATTGTATTTTATACATATTTGTTGTAAATAAAGATTATCAATGGACTTCTATTTCTTGTATTAGAAATGTTATTCTTCAACCGTCCAAATGCGAGTCGTGAGTCTGGCTCCAACCTTCCTTGAACGGATATTTATTGGTTTGGGCCACAATTATTGTAAAGAACCAGACCACATATACTAAGTTTGTTTGCTAGTTAGAAGCATTGTTCTATTTTTCCTGTAATATCAATGTTTTTTTTTTATTATTACATAATCAACTTTAACTAACTCAGATTTTCAAATTGCGAACTTCGGAGTTTAAGTAATATGAAAGAATTTTTCGTATACCACTAAGGTAGCAAAGAAGAATACGGCCCGCCTGATGGTATGGTTACCGTAGACCATTACCTACAACACACGGGGCATCACTCACGCGTTAGCAACCCTTCTCCTTTCCCCAATGAACTCTGGCAACCTTACTATACTAGGAGATGACGACAGAAATGGTCACGATAAGGTAAATGGCTAAACTCATGTTCATGGGATAAAGGACACCTCTCTGATGCCAAATATGTCGGTCTGCCTGCGCGAAGTGGTTGCGTTATCTAGATATGGCGCCTGAAAAACTGTTTATCGTGACCGAAAAAAAACGATAAGGTAAATGGCTGAACTCGACGTAGAAAGTAAGTGTTAGTTGTACTGATGTCAATTTAAAAAAAACTGACCAAATAATCGGTTGCGTTATCTAGATATGGTGGCTGAAAAACTGTTTATCGTGACCGAAAAAAAACGATAAGGTAAATGGCTGAGCTCGACGTAGAAAGTAAGTGTTAGTGATACTGATGTCAATTTAAAAAAACTGACCTAATATTCGGTTGCGTTATCTAGATATGGCGCCTGAAAAACTGTTCATCGTGACCGAAAAATAATAATAATAATGGCTGATCTCGACGAATCATGGTCGTCACCATTACTAGCTTATTAATAAAAAAACTGTCAAAAATTTTGGTTGCATTTCCATCTACGTAACATACGTTTATAAGCGATCTACGTAACAATTATCACTATGGATAATTTGAGTGTTTTACGGTTTCGCGGAATTTGGATTATCAAAAATATGAAATGTTATCAGTGCCGCCCCCGTCCCTTTATACCCTCCGCCGCCCCGCCTGCACTGCGCGGCATTCAGAACTCAACAGGCAAACATAGATAAGATTATAACATTGTTATAAATACTAGCCACGCTCTGAAAACAGTGTCTCAATGGTTTGCTGCCAAAAATCTTATGCTAAATTCTAAAAAAAACAAAATGTACAAGATTTTCATTATCAAATAATGTACAATGTTGATACCAATGTTATTGTGGATGGTATTGGTAGTAAACTTAATATAGTAGATAAGACTGTTTTGTTGGTCTGACCATAGTCTGCAGATTTTGGGGTGCTCACCTGGAAACCTTAGGTGGTAAACTGAGCTTCGCTGCTTTTGCAGTCAGCAAAATAAGGCAAATGACGGACATTCATACAGCCAGATTAATTTACTTACGGTCTTTTGCTGTGGAGCTCTACCGCAGACTTGGCATCAATTTTTGTATTACAAAAAAGGGCAATTCGCGCCATCTACTGTTTGGGTTCTCAGGAGTCTCCACGAAATGTATTTCTGGAAATTAATATATTAATTTTGCTGTCTCAGTACATTTTTGAAAATATTATGTATCCAATTTACAATAAAATTCCTCATAGCAGTATGTTTTGCACTGTTTTGTAGTGAGCGAAAGTTTCATATTATACTGAATCATACATACATACATCCGCGTAACCCTTTCGTGTACATGCCTAATTTTAGTGTGACGGGTCGCTCACTTCTCTCCAATATGGCGAGGAGGGCGATGGCTGCCACACGCGTCATACTTGTGAACAGGTGCTGCTTGTGGGGGCTGGTCTGCTTAAGTTTGCTATTGATTTACTTATTAAATATTTATTCAGTCTACTTTGTAATTTTGCCGCCGCGCCGGGGCACGCAATTGTTTTCAGTGCGATTAGAATGTAAATATTATGTAATGAATCTAAGCCTGTTTTGAAAAGAGTAATTGCTGAGTTTATTGCCGGCTCTTCTCAGCAAATGCAACCTTCCGAACCGGTATTAGAGTATTAGAGTCAGACTTTTCATAAGTGCCTGCGAAGGTCTATTTGAATAAATGATTTTGAATTTGAATTTGAATTTGAATTTATTTGGTGTAATTGCGTAAACAATGCATATTTATGAGATAGCAGCAATTGCGGTTGATTTGCTGACATTTTTTTTTAGAGTTCCAAGGTCTGTCTCCGATACTCATCATCAGATCTGTATGAATTTATATGGGACCATTTTGCAATTAATCCAAAAGGGTTAAAGCGAAACAAAAAAGAATTTTGCAAATCAGTCTATACGGGGTGGATACGACAATACGGCGTTAAATAAAACCACGTAAAGTACTCATAAATACGAACAACTTTTAATACGGGACCAACTTCGAAATCGATTTTTTTTTTTACAGCTTCTCATACAAAAGGTACATGTCTCGTCGGCAAATAGTAAAAAATAGATGACGCGAACAATAGAAGGCAAACAGTAGATGGCGCGAATTGCCCTTTTTTGTAATAGAAAAAAAGAAAAATAATACAATAATTGATTCGTAGTCTGCGGCAAAGAATAGAATAGAATAATTGTTAATTTTTAGCATAATTGGAAATACACTTATTTAGATACACATCAAAAATAATAGTTATACTAATTTTAGCAGACGTTAACGTTGTTATTATAATAACAACAAACGATACCAATTTAAGAACAAAAAAAACAAACAATAATAGTAGCATAAAATAAAAGTTAAAAATAAAAACCAAAAATTTGCTTAGGTTTGTGTCATAGTTACATTGATATCATATATGCTACAAAACAAAACTCAGAAACAAACAATCAAACAGAGCTCCACAGCAAAAGACCGTAAGACATAAGACTATGAAAATATGCAAAATAAATTAATCTGGCTGTATGAATGTCCGTCAGTTACTTTATTTTGCTGACTGCAAAAGCAGCGGAGCTCAGTTTACCACCTAAGGCTTCCAGGTGAGCACCCCAAAATCTAAAGTCTATGGTCAGACCAAGAAATCAACTAAAATTGGTATCAACTTAAATTTGATACTGAAAACCTTATACATTTTTTTTTTAAATATTTTTTCATAAGATTTTTGGCAGAAAACCATTGAAACATAGTTTTCAGAGCGTGGCTAGTATTTATAACAATGTTATATTCTTATCTATGTTTGCCTGTTGACTTCTGAATGCCGATCAGTGCAGGCAGGGTGGCGCCGGCACTGATAACATTTAATATTTTTGACAATGCAAAATCCGTGAAACCGTAAAACACTCAAATTATACATAGTAATAATTGTTTCGTAGATCGCTTATAAACGTATGTTACGTAGATAGAAATGCAATCAAAATTTTTGACAGTTTTTTTATTAATAAGCTAGTAATGGTGACGACCATGATTCGTCGAGATCAGCCATTATTATTATTTTTCGGTCACGATGAACAGTTTTTCAGGCGCCATATCTAGATAACGCAACCGAATATTAGGTCAGTTTTTTTTTAATTGACATCAGTACAACTAACACTTACTTTTTACGTCGAGCTCAGCCATTTACCTTATCGTTTTTTTTCGGTCACGATAAACAGTTTTTCAGGCGCCATATCTAGATAACGCAACCGAATATTTGGTCAGTTTTTTTTTAATTGACATCATTACAACTAACACTTACTTTCTACGTCGAGTTCAGCCATTTACCTTATCGTTTTTTTTAGGTCACGATAAACAGTTTTTCAGGCGCCATATCTCGATAACGCAACCACTTGGCGCAGGCAGACCGACATATTTGGCATCAGAGAGGTGTCCTTTATACCATGAACATGAGTTTAGCCATTTACCTTATCGTTACCATTTCTGTCGTGACCTCCTAGTCTATCACACACTTGGCTGCGGTATTCTGTAAGGTACTTCCCAATCAGGCAGCTCTATGAGCAAATTAACGCTATGCCCTACCTCTCTTAAAAAAAATTGGCCCATCCTGATCGTAAATGGCTATCGTAACCTACCTACCGAACTAAACAGGGTGATTTTCGATGCTTCCGGCCTTTGCAAGCCTAGAAGGCATTGCCACGTTAGCCTACCTACTTACTACGATTAAATTCCCCCCAAACCAAAAAGATGGCAATGTATCAAATCATAAAAAAAAAAAATATAGATCGCCAATTCACTCCTGTTTAAATTACAATGAACTCGATAAATCAATTAAATTTCAGCAGTCTTCATTTTTCAATGGAAAGTATTATCCAAACATGGTGGTGATTAATTAAATAATAATGGACGTCTGCCGTTAATCACAATACGGTGACCTGGCCGCAGTGACACCGTTCTGTTTAAGTGCCGTGTAATATGAGACATTGTTATTGGATACGGTGTAAGTTATGAGAGGTGAGTTTGTGGGATATTATAATAAAACACTAGTTTTGCCCCGTGGTTTTCCCTTTTTTGGTGGGATCCAGAATAAGGTCTTATATGATTTTCCAAGGTACATAGTTAGGAGGTTTAAAACAAGGTCTACATTAGACATGATAGGTACTTGACCTTGCTTGCGTGCTATGAGGAGAAACAAAAAGGGTACATATATCCGAAGGGGTTGCAGACTACATCAGGTAAAGAATCTCTATAAGATAAAAAAAAAAAACAAAAATTCATACCAAAAGTTTTGCTTCCAAGTTTATTGAAATAAATCATACCCATCAAGTCACCGCTCAATGAAGGTCATTATCATTGTGTCACTAGCTAATATTAATATAAAAAGCTTCTTCCGCGATCTGTGCGCCTAGTACCAAAACAGTGGATTACTGCTGTCAAAAAAATAAAACTTGCGCGCCATATTTGTTAACGTTCTCATTGTGTGGTTGATTATTATCAAAAAATCATAAAAAAATACAAGTCTGTTTTTTTCCTCGCTACTTGCGAAAATCGTCGTATGACACGCGTGTGCATTGATTATTATACTCTCGGCTCACGCGCTCGAGTGTTAATAACCAACTTTGCACACATGTATCATAATGTTACTACTTATAAATGGCTGGATTTTAAGCTAACAAAGCTAGATTATTTTTACTAGTGGTCCAGTTGGTAAAAATAAAATCTGTATCTCTTAATACTTAAACCAAACGACAATCAGGTCACTTTTAAAAAAGACTTCATCTCAGTTATTCTAGATGCAATATTTTTGTTTTATTAAAATAATATTCAAATTTGTAAGTACTAACGGTTTGTATCCATTTTGTTTTGTAATTGTTATAAAAAGTAACGGTTTCTTTTGTCAATGCTAGTTGCGAAAAGGTGATTTCGTAAATTGTTTTAGTTTTTTATGAAGTGAAATTAATCTAATTTAAATATCAAGCCGTTAAAATTTTACATGATTTGCAATATAGGTAAGGTTATTATACGTTACGACCTTTCCCGGAAGGGGACCCCAATGAGCTCACACAACTTTACACAACAAAGTTATTTGTCTGCGGTAATCTGTAATGTGGAGGGGTTCTTCCCCAGTCGAGCTGCTCTTTGAGCAAATAAACGCTACGCTCTACATCTCTGGTATGTGAATTAAAATGATCCATATAGACTCTACCAGCTTACATATAAGCATTATTCACTTTTTAGACCCCTCGCTCGGTGATGAGCTGTCCTATTTAAACCAAGCACTACAAACACAAAATTGAATATCTCCAGTATCTTTCATTTTTGTATACCTTGGCTCCAACAAACGTATTAGAACCAGATCTGTGAAACAATGCAGAGAACCTTACACAACTATGCGTTTCGCGAGGTTACATCACACCTTGCTTCAACGACACACTTGAGAAGTATTCGCTAACACGAGCGACTTTTAGTCGTGCGATTGCAGAAGTAGACTGCTATAACTTAATCTAGAAAAGTAGCAAAAATTTTAGATAATGGGAATTTCAACGTGCCATCCTAGTACCTTAATTTAGTAAATGGCTACGACTTTATAGACTAGAAATTTTGAAACTAAACACATCCCGAAATTCCACCATAAAATATATTTACTATAACTTGGGAAAGGATTATATTTTAAAACAGAACAATGTATATTAATGTTATCATGTCCCACTGCTGATCACAGGCCTCCTTTCACAAATCAGGGTGAAAGGGAATGGGCAGATACTCCATCACACGTGCCCACTGTGGATCGGTGGAGGTAGGCTAGTGCTCAACCTACTGTTGGAGTTTCCAAGCCGCCTGGGGGGCTTGGAAGCGCTTTACATGCCTTCCGAAGCAAGGAAAAACGCTTGAGTTGAAATACCACCAGTGAGATACCGGTCTCATCAGTGGTAGCTTAGCTTTGCCAATCGATTAAGACGGCTAATCATACTACACCACGAGCGCTTCCCTGTATTTAAGTTATATAAAATAAAAAATATAACTTTTTAATAAAAAAATTAAACCGCCTTCGAAGTGCACTAAAAAGTATGAAATAACTCTTATGTTGTTTCACTGCGTAAACAATGCATATTTAAGCAATAGCAGCAATCGCGGTTGATTTACTATAATTTTTTTAATAGTTCCGTCTGTCTCCGAAACTCATCATCACTATATGAAATTTATATGGAACCATTTCGGAATAAGCCCCTTACTAATAAAAAAAAAGGATTTTGCAAATCCGTTCATAATTTTTTATTAACCTTCCATAGTAAAAGTCATAATGAATGAAAAGTAAAAAAAAATATTTGAGAATTCAGTGTTGGTGGTCCCATAGTAAAAGTTGTTCAGCATGACTAACCCAACATAGGTTTCGAAAATATGCCGTCTCGAAATCTCCACCCAGTATATGAGTGAAGTGAGCCCGAACATACATAAAAAAAAACATATTAACATTTGAATTGATAACGTCCTCCTTTTTGAAGTCGGTTAATAAGCGCATAGGTGCAAAATGTTCGATAACTCGAATAAATGGAAAATAATTGAAATAATTGTAATGTCGAAAGTGTGCATAAACTTTTTCTTAATCGAGTGATTCGAAGGTAATCCCGTGAGAACGTGACTTACGCATTAACTACTGTGTTTTTGTTTAAAAATAATTAATTACTACGTACATGCACTTCGTAAATTTCAAGGATAATGCTTGAAACGTGCTTATTGTTACGGTAATGTGAATAAGTTACTGCTTTATAGCATAATACACTTAATGATAATATTATACAGTCTACTGCTCCGATGAGATAACTACTGTTTCAGTAAAAAAAAAGCTGCTTTATAGCTACATTAAGTATCAAACCGTCTTTTAACGTGTCATAATTCCTCCAAATGTTACCTGGTAGAGTTAGCTACTTAGCGATAAGACCGACAATTGTACAGTAAATCCTTATATTTTTATATTATATTCACTGCTTTTTGACTTACAATAAAGAGTTAAGTACCCTATTTATTTATCTATTATCCCCCTTACTCATAAAACGTTATTTTTAACTAATATACTGTTTAAAGGGTCACGTAAATAACGTCACTCTATTGTCATTGTCAAATAATGTGACATTATTTACGTGACCCTCTAAACAGTATATTAGTTAAATAGCGCTTTATGAGTATGGGGCGTAAATACTTAAGCGATGATATAAAAAGAGTTTAGAGATGATATTTAAACCGGGGGGGGGGGTCCGGAGAATATGCCCCAAGTGAAATTGGACGGCGCGGTGGTTCGGGTTGTGAAGCAGTTCAGGTCTAGGTCATATACTCACATCTGACCTTAAGGATGACCAAGATATCAAGTGACAAAGACGGGTACTCTCGGTTCGATGCAAAATGATAGCGCGAAGATTTGACAAGTGTAGTGATGATGTGAAATGGACTCTTTCCCATTGGAGGTGGTTTTCGCAATGGAGTATTGCATGGGCTTCTAAGAGATTTCTGCAGGTTCACAACGCGCGCGTGATACCCGTTGCAAGCGTCCATAGTCTACGGTAATCGCTTCCCATCAGGCGGGCCGTATGCTTGTTTGTAACCTAAGTGGTATACAAAAAAAAAACTGTTCAGTGCTTACTGCCAGTATTTCTACACTTGTCAACTCTGGACAAAACGCGAAAGTCACACAGTATGTACCATGAGAGTGCAGTTTAATGACGCAATACGAATTCTCATGTGTCTAACGCGATATAGCAGCGCATCTAGCATATTTGCCGAGGCGAGGGTGCCCGACGGGTGATGATGGCCTTTTGGGAGAGATTTCGTTGGTAACAGGTACTCCAAACGGTGAGTGTAGGCTTAGATAGATCTATGCATAGGTATTGGCTGTCTGTGTACCAGCTTGCGAACCGAAAGTGACATGATCTTAGAACTATTTAGATCTATAACTTATTTTATTTTTATATACTTTTTATGTAGGTACTTTTGTAGTTTTAACTGAAAATATGGCTTTTTTTGGCTGAAATGAAGATATTTTATTATTATTTATTTATAACAAAAACTTACAACACCTTTTTCTTTTTTGTGTCTTCAACAAAGTTCCTTAAAACTAGTGTCAGATTAAATCCTTTATATTATTATTTTATGCTATTTATGTTGAAGTCGATAAGGTCGAATTCGGTTTGAACACGATTCAATTTAAAGGCGCGCAAATGTCAATGGGGGACACCCAAAACAGTCACAGTAATTGGCACAACGAATGCATGAATAGAATCAAACAATTGACAGTCAGGTAGGCGCCAAGACATGGCACATAGCTTTCGATACAAGCCGTATTACGATTATGAATGTTGTCATAACATAACTTTTATACCACTTGAGAACCATAAATATTCTATTGAATGTGAGAAGAATAAATTATGCTTTGTTTAATAATAAGGGTTAACATTCCGTTTAGCTAACATAACAAGTCATTTACAGCAGCGATTTGCCATAAATATTGAAACAGCAACCGACATGAATGGAATATTTTATTACCTGGCTGCGCTACAGCAAAGACAGAGTTGTGCTTTTCTTCAAAAGATTGACAAGCATGGAAACAAGTGTGCTCTACTACAAAGCCTGGGGGATTACAGATATGTTGTGGCCGATCTCTATATTTGTCCAAGGAAGGTCATAAAACTCGTGCCAAATGCAATCGGATTAGAGGTTCTGTCGTGAAAAGAAAAAAAATAGACAGACAGTTACTTCCACATTTATAGTATTACTAGCTGTCCCCCGCAGTTTCACTCGCGTTCACGTGATAAACGCCTATGCCCATCTCCATACCATAGGCTATCTGCATACCAAATTTCATGATGATCCGTTGAGTAGTTGAGGCGTGAAGGCGTAACAAACAAACTGACTTTCGACTTTAAAATATTAAGATATTAGGAGATATTTTTTAGGAATTTGATTAGGATACTACGATACCGAAATTTTATCATTACTTACCAAGTCTTTTTTTTTTTACTAGTTTATTTAGTTATTAGTTTTTTTGTATTTTACGAAGTCGGCAATCAAGTTTACGGCCCTTCTGGTGGTAAGGGGTTACCGTAGCCATATAGACGCTTACAATGCAACACACATGACACCCGGTGCATCACTCATACGTTACCTTCCATCCTCTCCAATGAGGTCTGGAGACCTTACTCACGCGCAGGAAGAGAACATAAAGCACAGACAGACATAAAACTAAATAGATAACGCAAGTCCCTCCATCCTTATGAAAACCAAGCGTGTAAGTTTTTGTTTTACCTACCATTATGTGACACGATTTATTTAGTTAGGCTGGCATTAGATTTTTAACGTGAAAATGAAGCTTTCCGTTTTGTCAGCTAAACATATCCCTCTCTACACATCTCTGGTGGACATGCAGCCTTATGCGTGTTCCCTGTCCGCGCGAAACAGTTTCAAAAGAAGAACATTGTGCCATTTTTGCACAGATTTTGACACGCGAAGTACATACACTCGCGGCATCTATTTAGATGTATATCTATGAAATAAAGTTATTTTGTACGAACAAGCACATAATACGACGTACAGCATCAAATATCAGTCATCATCAAAACCAAGCAGGAACTGAATACAATCAGCGATTGAGTGAAGAAATGGAGGCTGAGCGACCACTGGTTACAAATGTCTGGTAAGTACAGTAACAGTAAAATGATCGATGTTGTAACGTAACCTAACGGTGGCAAATTGCCTGTGGAGGTCAACCACAATAATGCACGGTTTTAGTTGAGAAGACTATGCTAGATTCGTTTTTAATGTCTGAAAAAAGACCTTCGAAAATTATAGTCGCTTTTATGTTATTTTTTTAAGACTAACATAATGGAAAAATCTTTAATGGACTTTTGATTAAATGATGTTCATCAAAAAAAAAACAACTAACCATAATTTAATAAGTAAAATACTATACACATGCTCCTACTATTATGATAATTTATCCTCATGAGACATCTTCTCACAGGGTTTGAAACTTGTACATACGGCTACAGATCAAGCTATACATATCTAGTATAAGCTCACCTCCAATTGTACGGAAATCCTACACAATGCGAGATCAGCTTACAGATAACAGATTTTCTATTGGTCTCTATACTATAATTTATATTTATACTAGCTGCCCGGCGCGACTTCGTTCGCGTAATACCCTACCCTACATTTAAACCTTCCCCGGACTTCCACGAATAGTTCAAACCCAAAATTAGCCAAATCGGTCCAGCCATTCTCGAGTTTTAGCGAGACTAACGAACAGCAATTCATTTTTATATATATAGATAGATAGATAGATAGATTAGTCTAGGTTTGACTCGGAATAATAGATAAATACACGCACCCTAGTAATAAACCTGTCTAGCAGTCTAGCAGCCAGTGTTTCCGACCTCCACGTCAACCGGACCGTCCAAGAAATAAAGAAAATACCCGAAATTGATCTCAAATACTCTTCATTTTACATTTAGGAGCATTTTTTTCCTATTTTGTATGCAGCACCACGATCTCAATTGAGATGCGTCACACAGTTTTTGTAGATTTGAAACGGAAATTTCACGTATTTCTTACTTTTAGGCTTATTTTTAAAGAGAAATCAGTGTTTTCTCGTCAGGTAAGGATGCAAGAGAAATTGAAGACTTGGGTAAGGTCGCATGTTATTAAAACCAGAAACAAGAGGTCGAGTCAGACCGACTGACCGTTCTACGTGAATGCAGATATGAAATCCCAACAAATATAATGCTTGACAAACTATTATGATGATGTTGCTTTTCAATTCTAATCTTAGGTTTTCCATTACACGTGAGAATACAATCTCACCATAGTATGTAGTGATGTGGCCAAAAGCATATAAAGCATAAAAAACATATAGCTTTCTAATATCAAGTTAATCTAAAGTTTATTTTATAAAAAAAAAATGATAAAATATGCCAGTCGTAATTATATTACTTTTAAAACATTTTAGTAGCAATTTTAAAATTGAATGTATTCTCGATTGTAATGGATGTATTCTTATAAAACTAAATAAAAGTTAATGTCATCATAATGTAACAGGTTATTTCACATTTTTTACGTGACTAATCGGAAGACGTGATTATTATTCGCTTTAATAAGCAATTACTTCATTTATTTCATAGCTTGATTCTCATTGATGAATTTTGTTTTACAAAATACTTAAACCGACTTCAAAGTACACTAAGAAGTAATCAAATCCTGATCTGATATCAATGGGACCAAACGGGAAGTGTACCCTTCCAAACAAAAAAATAATTTTCCACGGAGTCATGAGAGACACACATTAAAAACATTTAAGAGAGGTAGAGCATAGCGTTTATTCGCTCAAAGAGCAGCTCGACTGGGACTGACCTTACATAATACCGCAGCCAAATAACTTTATGTTGTGTAAAGTTGTGTTCCTGCGCGTGAGTAAGGTTGCCAGAGCTCATAGGGGAGGGGGGATAGGTCGATAACGCGTGAGCGATGCTTCTTGTGTTGCAAGCGTCTATATGGCTGCGGTAACCGCTTACCATCGGGCGGGCCGTATGCTTGTTTGTCGACTAAGTTGTATAAAAAAAAAAAAAAAAAAAAAAAATGCAACCGAATTGAGAACCTCCTACTTTTTTGAAGTCGGTTAATAAATTGAAAATAAAGATCAACAAAAAGATTTAATTGCTGAGTTTTCATGTCTCTTCTTAGTTATGGTGGTAAAGTCAACTGTTTTCTACAATTCTTGAACAAAATAAAATACTGCGTAAGCCGTAAAGATTTTCCACATTGAGATCGCAAAGCCCGTCAACTTTGCAGTTGATTCGTTCGTTGTACATAAACTACTGTTACATAACCAAGTTGGAGGAAATAGTACTGCATACTTAAGTAAACCATTGGGTTGTGAGATTATTTCAACGGAAACACTTTTTCATGTTTGTAATATTTGCAATCAGATCTCAAAGAAACCAAACCTGCGAGCATCGACAAATAAAGTAGACTCTGTGTGCAAAAATGTGTCAGTCAGTCCATTTCTCCTTATATACTTAGATTAATAGGTTAGAGGCTATTTTAGAGCAGGAAGTCTAAAGGTTTTTATCACGACGGTTAGTGATGATGCTGCCGAAAATGGCAAGCAGACAGAGCCCAGAAAGGAACTGGCGCTCAAATTAAGCCAATGACCGATGATTAACTTGAAGATGCTACCCAGACAGTCGTCATCATCAACCCATAATGTCCCTGCCGAGCACGGGCCTCTTCATGAATAAGGATGAAAGGGAATGGGTAGGTACTCCACCACGCGTGCCCACTGCGGATTCGTGGAGGTAGACTGGTGGTCAACCTATTGTTGGAGTATTAAAGCTGCCTAGTAGGCTTCCAACTAGCTTAACGACTATCACAGTTCTATTACTAAGAGTGTAATTATGTATCTTTGTTGGAGTTCCTTAATAAATAAATAAATAAATAAATAAATAAGTGATAACCGGGACCAACGGCTTTACGTGCCTTCCGAAGCCCATCTGAAATCCATCAAACCAGTGATAGCTTAACTTCAGTGAACGGCTAATCACTTTCCACCTTTTTAGAGAGGTAGAGCATAGCGTTTATTCGCTCAATGAGCAGCTCGACTGGGGAAGTACCTCCACCTTACAGAATACCGCAGCCAAATAACTTTATGTTGTGTAAAGTTGTGTTCCTGCGCGTGATTAAGGTCGCCAGAGCTCATGGGGGAGGGGGGAAAGGTCGGTAACGCGTGAGTGATGCTTCTTGTGTTGCAAGCGTCCATATGGCTACGGTAACCGCTTACCATCAGGCGGGCCGTAAGATTGTTTACCGACTTAGTTATATTAAAAAAAAAAAAAACGTGCTACTACTTAACCACCACGCTAGTAATATTATTATTAATTTTATTTTTTTATTTTAGTTCAAATGCTTGCAAAAATTTCAATCGCTCGCGCTGGTTTGACATTAAACTACCAATTTATAAAGAAATAGTTCATTACGTTTCTGACTGCTATCTACAATAATTCACCATAACAACACGCACATATCTAAGCGAAATAACTTAATTAATCGTGTGTTTTTCATATTTTCGCACGGTTTATCTCGATAGTTGCTCAAATAGCGAGAAGTTCTTACAAATGGGTAACCCGATTCTCATCATTGTCTCATTGGATACCACAGTCGTCTCTATACGTACATGTGTTATAATTATAATAAATCAATATGTGTATAATTTGCTGATTCTACTTCTGTATTATCTGTAGTTTTTTTTTTTATTTATTTATGATGCGCTTTTTTTGCTTTTTTTTTAGAGAGGTAGAGCATAGCGTTTATTCGCTCAAAGAGCAGCTCGACTGGGGAAGTACCTCCACCTTACAGAATACCGCAGCCAAATAACTTTATGTTGTGTAAAGTTGTGTTCCTGCGCGTGAGTAAGGTCGCCAGAGCTCATAGGGGAGGGGGGAAAGGTCGGTAACGCATGAGCAATGCTTCGTGTGTTGCAAGCGTCCATATGGCTACGGTAACCGCTTACCATCAGGCGGGCCGTATGCTTGTTTACCGACTTAGTCGTATAAAAAAAAATATGCGCAACTAAATCTAATCTCATTATTATGAGCCAAAAAATTACAGTATTAATATTATAAGTATACTGTAACAACTTTTAGATATTTGATTAACAAACCAATCAATAGAATTTAGTGTTCTATATGTTATTAAAATTTAAACAAGTACCTACCTGTAATTAGTTGATTACTTCGTGATAATAGTAAAACATGAGTGCACATTATGATAGGTAATTATCGTCCATTAAACGTTTTACTTACAGTCGTTTATGTTTCAAACTATTACCTAATACCACGGGGACTGAGAGCATTGGCTTGTTTTATTTTTATTCCAGCGTTATGTTTGCGTGAATTGTAATTTTTTCATGAAAAAACCGTGTTATATTTCTTTATGTAACATTGATTAGATTTCATGGCAAGAAGTCTTCAATATATTTAAAGCAATCATGAGTTTGTGACAGGTCTCTTAACACTTACAGTGTGCATTTTGCATACTTTTATTCAATACTAAATTGCTATCGATAAGGCAAAGACGAAGAGAAAGAAATGGAATAGTTATTATACGTTTCAGCAAGTTCAATCTATGTTTGTGGCAGATTGTTGCGCAGGAGAATAATCTCTCCTTGCCATCCTTGTTGGTGCTGATTCTGTTGTTTACAACTAAACTAATTTAGTCTCACTATATCTCTTTCTAACAAAGAACATAAGAAAAGGATGCAATAAAAGTTCTGTCAAATTAGTCCAATTGCTAGTTTTCAGTGCCGATTGTTGCGCAGGAGCATAATCTCTCCTTGCCAACACACAGGAGTGTGTTACTAGCACATATTGATGCTACTAATTTAGTCGCACTATATCTCTTTCTAGCAAATAACATAAGAAAAGGATGTAAGTAATTTAGTCCTGTCAAATTAGTCTAATTGCTTGTTTTCAAAATAAATTTTGTCGCCATCAAAATTGATTACGTCTATATACCAACAAATGAAAACGGCAAAGACTAATTTGATAGCTATAAATATGTTCTAACCTTCTTTAACGATATTTGTTTGACAGAGATGTCAAGTTTAATGCGCCAATCTGAACTATTCTGAACTGGATCTCGTCTAGGGAACGCTCTTGCTTCTGCAAACCTTTCAAAAAGAACGTCAAAAACATATAAAATCCATCAATATGAAAACTTCTCTTGATCATAAAAGGAGGCTTGCAGACGAGTTAATAGAAAAGTTCACAAATACAGAACCGGTAAAGCGAGTCTTTGTCCGGTATTTGACTCACAATGTATTGTATTGTATTCTATTTCCAACAGCTGTATTCAATGACCATTGGAGAGTTCCTATGTGTTATACGTATCTATTTTGGAAAGGCCAGCTAGTTGTCCGTATAGATAGACGAAGCAACTAAAGTTAAAATGCATTCTGATAAATTGAATTTGGTAACAATGAATGAGGTGCGTCTCGTGGGAAAATGTAGTTTGTGATCCTCAAATTCAGTATTTGGTTGCGCCATAATGCACAAATGTATGTAAGTAGGTACAAATAGTAACAATAAATTACAATACTATAGGCACGCTCCTATTTTTAGTGAATATTAGCGGAGGTAAAATTTCGAATATACTGCCGACCTTAACTGTGTCTTTATTTTGTATTATTACCTAATGTCCTTTCATTCGTCTTAAATAATATCCTATCATCATCATCATCAGCATCACTGCTGAGCACTGGCCTTTCACAAATGAGGGTGAAAGGGCATAGACAAATACTCCACCACGCGTGCCCACTGTGGATCGGTGGAGGAAGGCTAGTGATCAACCTACTGTTGGAGTTTTCAAGCCGCCTAAGAAGCCTCCAACTAGCTTAACGACTATCACAGTTAAATGATACCCGAAAACAACGGCTTTAACAGCTTTTGAAAAGTTATTACTCAGATTTTCAAAATCAAATGCCATTATAGATACAAGATTAACATTCTCAAAATATTCAGAACACAGGCATAAATTTCACTTTAACAAGTTGTATAAGCCAAAAACTCTTTATTTTGCCCATGTCACGGATCACGAAACAGTCGCTTGTATTGTTTGTTTCATAATAGGCAAGTTTAAAAGAAAGCACTCACTTGCGAACAATGGCTTGGGCCATCTGGTACTGAAACTCAACATCAATACTATAAATTAGTTTAGGTAAAAAGGGATAAAGAAAACAAAAGTAGAAAAAAGATTTAGTCGAGAATATTTGCGCATTTTCCAATCGATCCTTCTTCCTCCCATCCTTTCTTACTCTTATCAACATCACACAATCCATCAATCTCTTGTTTTTGGTAGACAATTTTATTATTTAGGCCGGGGAATAGATGAAATTAATATTCGATCTCAAAATCAAGGATAGACGATGCATTTCATATAAATACGTCAAAATATCAATCCATAATCTTTCAGGTGATAACGGTTCTGTATCAAGGTTCACTGCTTCAAGATCGCTAAATGGACTTCTCAGCAGATCTAACTCAACTGGCTGTATCTTGTAGCCCCGTGTTACAATGCAGGTGATCTAAAATGATTAGAAGAGAAGGTCTTCGACTCCAGGGCCCCACGTGTCTTTTCACGTGGAATGTGTAGTGGGAGTAATCAGTCCTAGAACTATTTCGCTACTAACCATATGAGAGTGTGAGACGACTTCTTTTCTATCGCCTTTTTTAAGATAAGTATTTAATTTCAAATAAGTGGCTACTTAATGAGGCATGATTACAAAATGTTGATAAACATCATTTGTCAGGCATGCTACCAGTTCTGGGCTACTGAGGTAAAATCTGTGATGCATAACTTAATACAGTTAAGCACATTAAGTAAATGTGTATGCAGACAACTTCCTTGCGCTACCACATATTATTATAGCATAGTTTACACGGTAAAGCTGACTTGACTGACTTGTCTCATAATCTACCTGCACTGTATTCAGTTATTTGGGGTCGGCGCAATATATACGTTTCTTTCATTCGACCTGTCTATCGAACCCAAGCATTCCTTTCTTAAAAATATTATCTTTCACACAATCTATCCCTCTCTTTTTGGGTCTTCCTCTTCCCGTATAACCACTTTTATATTCATAGCTCTTTTAGTTACAAGGACTGACTTGACTACTGAGTTAAATATCAAAACAAGTTTCTTGGATACAATTTATAGCGTTGCACTAGGAACTTCAGTATTACCCGTTTATTATTTAGAATATAAAGAACTCCATGCATATACTTTAACAGTCAGGCGAAACTTAAAAACATGGCGACATCTGATATGAGAGACATAATCCTCGAACAAGATCATTGAAAGAGATAAACCAGGTGCAGTAAAGAAAGTTGTATCGGAAACTGGAAGTCTGGAACCTGTTTTAAACCAGGATTACAATAAGTAACACTAAATTGAGCTAGTCTACTAACCTATATAATTGAAAATTAAATAGATTAGAATATATAATATTTCAAGCAATATCTGAAGAGATGAGCTACAACTACAACCCGTCAAGTATGCGTTGAAATCGCGCAAGGATACGTCAACGATAAGTCAACGTTACCTATTGTGAATTTATTAGTAGACAAAATGTATGAGGTATCTTATCTTAATATATAAAATGATAAACTGATTGTTGATATATCAGCGCACAGCCCAAACCGCTGGACCTAGAGATTTGAAATTTTGCAAACAGATACCTTATACAGTGGAGGCATCCACTAAGGAAGGATTTTTTGGAAATTCCACCCCTAAGAGGGTAAAATAGGGGATGAAAGTTTGTATGCAAGTCCGTCAGTTTTGAAGTTAGGATCTTCAAATTTTGTGTATAGGCTGACGAATGAAAATGAATGTAAAGTTGTCTCAGCGTTTGTGATAATTCCAGCCCCGAAGAGAGAAAAAGGGAGATGAAGTTGGGTATGCAAGGCCTTCAATTCCACGATAAACTTCACTAATTTTATGATTATACAGTGGAGGTATCCATTAAGGAAGGATTTTTGGAAATTCCACCCCTAAGAGGGTAAAATAGGGGATGCAAGTTTTTATGCAAGTCCGTCAGTTTTGAAGTTAGGATCTTCAAATTTTGTGTATAGGCTGACGAATGAAAATGAATGTAAAGTTGTCTCAGCGTTTGTGATAAATTCAACCCCCGAAAAGGGAAAAGGTGGATGAAGTTAAGATGATAAACTGATTGTTGATATATCAACGCACTGCCCAAACCGCTGGACCTAGAGATTTAAAATGTTGCAAACAGATACCTTATACAGTGGAGGCATCCACTAAGGAAGGATTTTTTGGAAATTCCACCCCTAAGAGGGTAAAATAGGGGATGAAAGTTTGTATGCAAGTCCGTCAGTTTTGAAGTTAGGATCTTCAAATTTTGTGTATAGGCTGACGAATGAAAATGAATGCAAAGTTGTCTCAGCGTTTGTGATAATTCCAGCCCCGAAGAGAGAAAAAGGGAGATTAAGTTGGGTATGCAAGGCCTTCAATTCCACGATAAACTTCACTAATTTTATGATTATACCACAGTCTATTAAACCATACAGTCGGTCGACGAAGCCGTCTAGACAGGGCAATCGTGCGGGGTGTGAGGGGCGAGACGCGGGAAAGCCGTTACCGACCTGCGAACAAAACGATGTTAGTAGCTCGGTAAACAGAATTCAGGGCTAACGCGTGTTTGTGTCTGTAATTATTTTATATTAATTTGTTTATTTAAAATGGTGCAAACGACGTGTGCTGTGAGAGACTACAAGTCTTCATCCTATTTAAATAAAAGTCTGCGTTTTCATCAGCTTCCACACACAGAAGAAAGGTAAATAATGGTTTGTTATCGTAGAGTGCATACAATAATATTTTTTTATTTGTCATGTCATGTCACGTTAATAACGCCAACCAAATGTCCGAATAGCGGACGGTAAAAAATATCTAATAGGTACACAGGTATAGGTAACAGGCACAGGGCATGAGTGTTTGGTTTTTTTTTTTTTTCTATAGTTCTGATGATGGAGTAGGAGGGTAAGCACTGGAACTCCATAGCGGAACTTCGTATTCCAGCTGTGTTTTGGGTTGTTGGAATGGTCGTGAGATGAACTTTGACCATGTATGGTTTCCAGGGTCTGATGATGGAGTAGGAGGGTAAGCACTGGAACTCCATAGCGGAACTTCGTATCCTAGCCGTGTTTGGGGTTGTTGGAATGGTCGTGAGATGAACTTTGACCATGTATGATTTCAGGGTCTGATGATGGAGTAGGAGGGTAAGCACTGGAACTCCATAGTGGAACATCGTATCCTAGCCGTGTTTGAGGTTGTTGGAATTGTTGTGAGATGAACTTTGACCATGTATGGTTTCAGGGTCTGATGATGATGTAGGAGGGTAAGCACTGGAACTCCATAGTGGAACTTCGCATCCTAGCCGTGTTTGGGGTTGTTGGAATTGTCGTGAGACGAACTTTGACCATGTATGGTTTTCAGGGTCTGATCATGGAGTAGGAGGGTAAGCACTAGAACTCCATAGTCGAACATCGTATTCTAGCCATGTTTGGGGTTGTTGGAATTGTCGTGAGATGAACTTTGACCATGTATGGTTTTCATGGAGTAGTTATTATAATATTGTTTAAAATATAATAATGCTAACAATGTTTTATTGTTATCTGCAATAAATAAATAATTTTGTAAATATTGTTTACTTGTGACAATCCTGGCCGTCACGATACTGTCTAGACGTTGTCGGCATTTTTCACAAGATCAAAGGCGTCGGACGACTGTATGGTTATTAGACTGTGATTATACAGTGGAGGCATCCATTAAGGAAGGATTTTTGGAAATTCCACCCCTAAGAGGGTAAAATAGGGGATGAAAGTTTGTATGCAAGTCCGTCAGTTTTGAAGTTAGGATCTTCAAATTTTGTGTATAGGCTGACGAATGAAAATGAATGTAAAGTTGTCTCAGCGTTTGTGATAAATCCAACCCTAAGAGGGAAAAAGGGGGATGAAGTTGGGTATGCAAGTCCTTCAATTCCACAATAACTTCACTAAATTTATTATTATACAGTGTAGGTATCCAGTAAGGAAGATTTTTTGGAAATTCCACCCCTAAACGGGTAAAATAGGGGATGAAAGTTTGTATGCAAGTCCGTCAGTTTTGCAGTTAGGATCTTCAAATTTTGTGTTTAGGCTGACGATTGAAAATTAATGTAAAGTTATCTCAGCGTTTACGATGATTCAACCCCCGAAGGGGGAAAGAGGGGGATGAAGTTAAGATGATAAACTGATTGTTGATATATCAACGCACAGCCCAAACCGCAGGACCTAGAGATTAGAATTTTTGCACACAGATACCTTATATAGTGGAGGCATCCACTAAGGATTTTTGGAAATTCCACCCCTAAGCGGGTAAAATAGGGGATGAAAGTTTGTATGCAAGTCCGTCAGTTTTGAAGTTAGGATCTTCATATTTTGTGTTTAGGCTGATGATTGAAAATTAATGTAAGGTTATCTCAGCGTTTATGATAATTCCACCCCCGAAGTAACAGCTCTCCGCCGCAATGTTATTGAGGCCAAAATATTAACTGGTTCTGCCAGAGGAGAAACTGTCTTCGTGCCGCGTATAACATTGATCCCAAATCACCTTCCGTTTAATTTAAAAGATTAGAGTTCCTTATCAAGGTTTGTTTCGCGATGGCTATTAATAAATCATTTTTTTTTTTTTTATTTCTAAGGCAGACTTAAGTAAGTCATGTTCACTTTAAGGCCTTTGCTTGCGGCGGCGTCGTGTGACGGGTCGCTCACTTCCCTCCAATATGGCGAGGAGGGCGATGGCTGCCACACGCGTCATACTTGTGAACAGGTGCTGCTTGTGGGGGATGGTCTGCTTAAGTTTGCTATTTATTTACTTATTAAATATTTATTCAGTCTACTTTGTAATTTTGCCGCCGCGCCGGGGCACGCAATTGTTTTCAGTGCGATTAGAATGTAAATATTATGTAATGAATCTAAGCCTGTTTTGAAAAGAGTAATTGCTGAGTTTATTGCCGGCTCTTCTCAGCAAATGCAACCTTCCGAACCGGTATTAGAGTATTAGAGTCAGACTTTTCATAAGTGCCTGCGAAGTCTATTTGAATAAATGATTTTGAATTTGAATAGGGAAATACTCTCTGAAATTTGCTAGAGTTTATTTGCGGCAGGACTGGTTCAGTTTTATAAGGCATGCTCGCATGTAAGCTCAATCTACCTAAAATTTTGTCAAATATCACACGTAGTGGCGGGCAATAGCCATGAACAAAGCTCTATATTGTTAAAATAATTCATATCCAGAAAAAAGAAATAATCTACGCGGACGAAGTCGCGGGCTAAAGCTAGTAATATATAAAATGATAAACTGATTGTTGATATATCAACGCACAGCCCAAACCGCTGGACCTAGAGATTTGAAATTTTGCACACAGATACCTTATACAGTGGAGGCATCCACTAAGGAAGGATTTTTGGAAATTCCACCCCTAAGAGGGTAAAATAGGGGATGACAGTTTGTATGCAAGTCCGTCAGTTTTGAAGTTAGGATCTAAAAATTTTGTGTTTAGGCTGACGATTGAAAATTAATGTATAGTTATCTCAGCGTTTGTGATAATTCCAGCCCCGAAGGGAGGAAAAGGGGAATGAAGTTGGGTATGCAAGGCCTTTAATTTCAAAGTAAACTTCATGAAATGTATTATTATACGGTGTAGGCATCTACTATGGAAGGATTTTTGGAAATTCCACCCCTAAGGGGGTAAAATAAGGGATGAAAGTTTGTATGCAAGTCCGTCAGTTTTAAAGTTAGGATCTTCAAATGTTGTGTTTAGGCTGACGATTGAAAATTAATGTATAGTTATCTCAGCGTTTGTGATAATTCCACCACCGAAGGGAGGAAAAGGGGGATGAAGTGGTGTATGCAAGTCCTTCAATTTCAAAGTAAACTTCACTAAATATATTACTATATAGTGTAGTCATCCACAAAAGAAGGATTTTTAAAAATTCCACCCCTAACAGGGTAAAATAAGGGATGAAAGTTTGTATGCAATATATCAACGCATAGCCCAAATCGCTGGACCTAGAGATTTGAAATTTTGCACAAAGATTCCTTATACAGTGTAGGCATTCACTAAGGAAGGATTTTCGGAAATTCCACCCCTAAGGGGGTAAAATAGGGGATGAAAGTTTGTATGCAAGTCCGTCAGTTTTGAAGTTAGGATCTTCAAATTTTGTGTATAGGCTGACGATTGAAAACTAATGTAAAGTTATCTCAGCGTTTATGATAATTCCACTCCTGAAGGTGGAAAAAGGTGGATGAAGTTGGGTATGCAAGGCCTTCAATTTGAAAGTAAACTTCACTAAAATTATTATTGTACAGTATATGTATCCAGTGAGGAAGAGTTTTTGGAAATTCCATCCCTAAGAGGGTAACATAGGGGATGAAAGTTTGTATGCAAGTTTGTCAGTTTTGAGCTTAGGATTTTCAAATTTTGTGTATAGGTAGACGATTAAAAATTAATTTAAAGTTATCTCAGCGTTTATGATAATTCCACCCCCGAAGGTGGAAAAAGGGGGAAGAAGTTGGGTATGCAAGGCCTTCAATTTCACGATAAACTTCACAAAATTTGTTATTACACAGTATAGGTATCCAGAAAAGGTAGGATTTTTGGAAATTCCACTCCTAAGAGGGTAAAATAGGGGATGAATGTTTGTATGCAAGTCCGTCAGTTTTGAAGTTAGGATCTTCAAATTTTGTGTATAGGCTGACGATTGAAAATTAATGTAAATTTATCTCAGCGTTTATGATAATTCCACCCCCGAAGGTGGAAAAAGAGGGATGAAGTTGGGTATGCAAGGCCTTCAATTTCACGATAAACTTCACAAAATTTATTATTATACAGTATTGGTATCCAGTAAGGAAGGATTTTTGGAAATTCCACCCCTAAGAGGGTAAAATAGGGGATGAAACTTTGTATACAAGTCCGTCAGTTTTGAAGTTAGGATCTTCAAATTTTGTGTATAAGCTGACGATTGAAAATGAATGTAAAGTTGTCTCAGCGTTTGTGATAATTCCACGCCCGAAGAGGGAAAAAGGGGGATGAAGTTGGGTATGCAAGGCCTTCAATTTCACGATAAACTTCACAAAATTTATTACTATACAGTGTAGGCATCCAGTAAGGAAGGATTTTTGGAAATTCCACCCCTAAGAGGGTAAAATAGGGGATGGAAGTTTGTATGCAAGTCCGTCAGTTTTGAAGTTAGGATCTTCAAATTTTGTGTTTAGACTGACGATTGAAAATTAATGTAAAGTTGTGCGTTTGTGATAATTCCACCCCCGAAGAAGGAAAAGAGGGATTAAGTTGTATATGATAGTCCTTCATTTCCACAGTAAACATACAGTAACACAAAATTTATTATTATACAGCGTAGGTATCAACTAACGAAGGATTTTTTAATATTCTATGGGGGTAAAATAGGGGATGCAAGTTTGCATGAAAGTCCATACGTTTCGAAGTTAGGGCCTTCAAATTTTGTCTTTATGATGATGATTGAAAATCTTAATCTTAATATATAAAATGATAAACTGATTGTTGATATATCAGCGCACAGCCCAAACCGCTGGACCTAGAGATTTGAAATTTTGCACACAGATACCTTATACAGTGGAGGCATCCACTAAGGAAGGATTTTTGGAAATTCCACCCTTAAGAGGGTAAAATAGGGGATGACAGTTTGTATGCAAGTCCGTCAGTTTTGAAGTTAGGATCTTCAAATTTTGTGTTTAGGCTGACGATTGAAAATTAATGTATAGTTATCTCAGCATTTATGATAATTCCACCCCCGAAGGGAGGAAAAGGGGGATGAAGTTGGGTATGCAAGGCCTTCAATTTCAAAGTAAACTTCATGAAATGTATTATTATATGGTGTAGGCATCCACTATGGAAGGATTTTCGGAAATTCCACCCCTAAGGGAGTAAAATAAGGGATGAAAGTTTGTATGCAAGTCCGTCAGTTTTGAAGTTAGGATCTTAAAATTTTGTGTTTAGGCTGACGATTGAAAATTAATGATTAGTTATCTTAGCGTTTGTGATAATTCCACCACCGAAGGGAGGAAAAGGGGGATGAAGTGGTTTATGCAAGTCCTTCAATTTCAAAGTAAACTTCACTAAATATATTATTATATAGTGTAGGCATCCACAAAAGAAGGATTTTAAAAAATTCCACCCCTAACTGGGTAAAATAAGGGATGAAAGTTTGTAAGCAATATATCAACGCATAGCCCAAATCGCTGGACCTAGAGATTTGAAATTTTGCACAAAGATACCTTATACAGTGTAGGCATCCACTAAGGAAGGATTTTCGGAAATTCTACCCCTAAGGGGGTAAAATAGGGGATGAAAGTTTGTATGCAAGTCCGTCAGTTTTGAAGTTAGGATCTTCAAATTTTGTGTTTAGGCTTACGATTGAAAATTAATGTATAGTTATCTCAGCGTTTGTGATAATTCCACCACCGAAGGAAAGAAAAGGGGGATGAAGTTGTTAATGCAAGTCCTTCAATTTGAAAGTAAACTTCACTAAATGTATTATTATACGGTGTAGGCATCCACTAAGGAAGGTTTTTTTGGAAATTCCACTCCTAAGGGGGTAAAATAAGGGATGAAAGTTTGTACGCAAGTCCGTCAGTTTTGAAGTTAGGATCTTCAAATTTTGTATTTACGCTGACGATTGAAAATTAATGTAAAGTTATCTCAGCATTTATGATAATTCCACCCCCGAAAGGGGAAAAAGGGGAATGAAGTTGCCTTCAATTTCACGATAAACTTCACAATTTTTTTTATTATACAGTGTAGGTATCCAGTAAAGAAGATTTTTGGAAATTCCACCCCTAAGGGGGTAAAATAGGCCATGAAATTTTGTATGGAAGTCCGTCAGTTTTGAAGATAAGATCTTCAAATTTTGTGTTTAGGCTGACGATTGAAAATTAAAGTAAAGTTGTCACAGCGTTTGTGATAATTCCACCCCCGAAGAGGGAAAAGGGGGATTAAGTTGTATACGAAAATCTTTCATTTCCATAGTAAACATCACTAAATTTATAATTATAAAGTGTAGGTATCCACTAACGAAGGATTTTTCAATATTACACCCCTATGGGGGTAAAATAGGGGATGCGAGTTTGTATGAAAGTCCATCAGTTTGGAAGTTAGGACCTTCAAATTTTGTGTTTAGGTTGATGATTGAAAATTAATTTATATGTGCCTCAGCGTTTTCGATAATTCCGACCCCGAAGGGGTAAAAAAGGGATGAAGTTGTGTTTGGAAGTATACTAAATTTATTATATAAGCTTGGAATATAATTAAAATTTGGACACTAACGCAAAGAATATCGGTGTTGTTGGAATTTGATCCATTAATGAGTGAACAGGGGCATTAAATTTTGTATTTAAGCTGTTCATTCACATAATTTTGTATTCAAGTAAAATAATGTACGAAGCCTACTGCCGCCCATCTATCTGTCTGTCTGCCACGAGAAAAATTCTCAGCTGTCTGGTTGAGGAACTTTTGGATAGATGTCCGCCCGTGTCGATCCGTCTGTCTGTCTGTCTTCTACGGGTAATTTTTAAATTATTATTATTATTTAAATTTAATACTAAGGTGTCAAACAAGCATACGGCCGGCCTGATGGTAAGCGGTCACCGTATGTATCACTCGTGCGTTGCCGACCATACAGAAATATCTTCACACCCTGGCGCCATGGCGGGGAGCTCATTCCACAGCCTGATTTTACGCGCTAGAAACCATTTCGGTTCCAATATATGAGTATGGACTCCCCGTCGATGGCGAGAGTTGCGATGGTAGAAGGTATCAAGTCAAACAATTCTTCAGAGAACTGTCCGTTGTACAAGCGGTACACACATAAGGAGGCAAATTCTCTCCTCAGACTGACAGACAGACAGAAACATCTCAGCTGTCTGGAAATTATTGAGGAACTTGTCCGTGTGCCATGAGCAAATATCTCAGCTGTCATGAAATGGTTGAGGAATTTGTGGATAGGTCTCATGGCGTAATTTTAGATAAATAATCCCGATCTCGACACCTCCCAAAAAAAACATATTTCTTCTTCAGCTAATCGGACGAGTGTATGTATGCATATTTCTGCCGGTAGATTTTCAGATCTTCTTCTTCAAATCGGGCAGGACTGTTTCAGTTCTATGTGGCATGTTCGCATGTAAGCTCTCAATCTTCCTGAACTTTTGTCAAATATCACACGTAGTGGCGGGCTATAGCCATGAACAAAGCTCTATATTGTTACAATGATTCATGTCTGTATGAAAAAAGAAATAATCTACGCGGACGAAGTCGCGGGCTAAAGCTAGTTATGTATATTATAGTCAATGGTAATGACCATTTTCATATTTCATTATGGGTACTTATTTGTTGTTTAAGCACAGATATGAATTATATAAGACTAAAATTACAGTTTAGATTAAAGACAAGATAACAATTATGGATACCAGCTAATAGGACAATAAATTCAATAGCATTTGCCGAGAATAAATAAATGCTTTTATTGGTCAATCATTGAATTAATATTCAACTGAGGTATTTGATTAGTCAGTTGTATGTGGCAACTAATAACCACCATTGAGAATCTTGTTGACCTTGACTGGAATCTATAGATTCTATAAAATTTCAATTTTATAAAAGTATTTTCATGAAAACCCAAAATATCTCCGGAAATGTACTTTTAAAATATCAATGGAGTACATCTATTATTTTTAAACTGATCCATGGTATGATGAGTAGAAGTTTTTGCTGGTATAAGGATTTTATGTTCCATATAGAGTATGATAGTGTTACTAAATCAGTAAGCTCTCCGCAGTGAGCCTGGCACTGTTCCTAATCTCATCAGGGTTTATCATCTTTACATTTCAAAGCGATCATCTTAAAGGCGATGATAGCTCAGTGGTAGTGACGTCGGATACCGAGTCGAAGGTTCCGGGTTCGAATCCTACAATGAGCTTGAGCTTTCGGTGAAGGAAAACATCGTGAGGAAACCATAGCACGGTGGTAGGGTACTTTGTATACCCGTCTGGCTGGCTACCACCCTCAAGTTGAAAATCTGTCGCCAAGCACCTATCGGTGTGTTGATGTGTTCCGTCAGCTGCACTTGAGAGCCAGTTCCTTCTAGGCTTTGTGTGCTTACCACCTTCGACCACATCACCACTTACCATAGTGAGATTGTGGTCAAACACAGGCCTATACACAGTAAAAAAAAAAAAAAAAACATTTGTTCCAGTCTTCTCTTTAAATAATACATCCATAATTTCTTCAACTTTTCTCTACCCATAAATCTAGGCTAGATGACTGAAAAACTCTATTTAGTCCATCATGCACATTATAAAAAAATATTAGAGACGTATTTTTTCTTTTGTCAATGAAACAAAAGAATACGAAGATATCGTGTGTTTGAAGTTCCACGGGACGTCACGTTATGGTATAGTTTTTACTCTAAAGTGACGCTACGAGTCAATTTTTAATGAACTGGTAAAGCAAATGCGTTTTCAATATTTTTTGATAATTTATCTGACGGAATAATTAGATATTTTTTTACCCAGGAATCATCCCTATGACCTCTATAGGATCCAAGTAATTTTGCTTAGAATATTTACAATTGCTTATAATATTTTTTCAACACACTCGCTCGTAAAGTGAAATTTAATGCACCGCTTTTAGTATCTTAATGCAGCTCATTACGCACTAGTGCTTTTTACTTTACATTACCGCATAGTTTTATGATAGGTGTAATCCCGATTATGATAAGTTTGTACCTCACTGCAAGTGATATTATGTGTATAGACAAAGCATTCTTAATTTAAACGGGTAAGCCAGTTCGACAGCACATCACTGTAAAAAAAAACCTGCTATTTGTTAACGTTCTCATTGTGTGGTTGATTATTATTATCGCAAAATCCACCTTTAAAAATACAAGTTTGTTTTTTTTTCGCAAGTGTGGTGAAAAACGTCATGATTGTGAGTGTCAACGTATGACACGCGTGTGCATTGATCATTACACCCTCGGCCCTCTTATCAAGTTCGCCTGCGGCTCACGCTCTTAATAGCGCGTCGTCTGTAATTACCAACTTTGCATACATGTATCATAATGTACTATTACCGTCGGCAATATCTCTAAGTGACTGCTCTGATGAAAGTTGAGGTTTTATTGAGTAATAGTACATGAAACATTACGTAAAATAAGAGTCGCTTTCTCAGAAACAACTATTAGACCTAGTCAATAAGCGTAATTGATTTTCTTACTAAATGTTAATGATGTAAGTAGAAATGCATTTGTGGGTGAAAGAGAACTTAATGATACCAGACACAAATTTAGTGGAGGAAAGGAAGATAATATAATGTTTCATATGGCGAGTGGCGAGTCAGCAATAAATTCAACACTACATACTCTAATGAAGTAGATATATTTTTTAACAAATCATGCACTATCAGGCATTACATAAACAAAAAATTCTTTGCCAAATAAACTCATTCTTTGGTAAAATTATTCATCATCCCTAGGCACACCATGAAATCTTGAGACATTCTTCATACACATCCGATCCCATTTTGGGCGGACCTTATGCTATGGTAGCATAGGGTTCGCCCAGCATGAGCTCAAGCTCATGATAGGTACTTTCGTCACCAATAAAATACAGAATGGCTTGATAAGTATTAAATATAAATAAAATTGTAAAAAAAAAAAAAAAACATAAATGTGGATTAAGTACGATAATAGTAAAGGGTTTTATTAACAGCACTAAATAAGTTAAGATAATTAAATGTTTAAAAATATAAAGATTCATTGGTGAAAACTTGTAAATGGCTATTTTTAGTTTTATTGATTTGTATTATTCATAAATTATGTAATAAATAGCTGTAAGCTTTCCAAAAACAAATAAATAAATAAATAATGAAGAAGCTAAGAATAATCGAGTTAATAGTTTGACTACCCCAGAGGGTTTAAGTTAATTACGAAATAGGAAGAAGTTATTTAATGACTTATATGAATGCGAAGTTGTCCTAAATTACTAGATGATCCTTTATCATTAAGGCTTGTTGTTGTCTGTGACTCTTTTGATAATCTAGTTACATCACAATATAAATTTATTCCGAAGAAGCCGGTAAGCTAATTACAATATATCTGTAAATTTTTAAGCCATGGAATTTTTGCTTTATGATTTTGATTCTTCAAATTCAGTTGATAAAGTTCAGTTATTATCCTATGATACGAATTTCTAATATTACAACTTATTATAAATATGATTTACCAATTTCCTCTGATCTTACACCCAATACATTCCTGAGAAATATACATGAGACGTTAACTGTTAGATTTTATTGGCGGAAACTGTCGCTGTGCTGAATATCAACAGTTTTATTAACCGGCTTCGAGAAAATGTTGGTAACTTCGTTGAATGTTTTGGTCTAAGGAAGGTGCAAAATGATTTTGGTCCCTATCAACTAAGAAATCATCTATAGGAGACTAATACCAATTCAAATGTTATGCTTTGTTTGTCAAAAAATGTAACTATTCTTATGCCTTAGAATATCTTCTTTTTATACTTTATTAAATAAAGTAATTAGAACTGTACTTCGTAACTTCAAACAGTACTAACTACTAGGGCCCAATTTGTCAATGGCTTGATCATTCTCAGAAAATGTATTCTTCGAATAAGTCTATACAAAAACTGTTCCTGCTCCTGATATCATGCCATTTAAAAATCAGCTTATGTTTAATTTCTTATCTATATAGCTGTATTACTGAGCTGTTATTGTTACATCTTCTAAATATGTATTATATTCCGTTATACGGTAGGTTGCACCGGAAGCAATAAAATCTGTGTTACCAACAAAAATAGCTTCAATATCTTGCTCTACATAGCATTCATAATGCCTTCCTCGTAAGAACCTATTATAAACTTTTGTACGTATATATTTGTTTTGTTGTCTGGTATTTCGTTTGATAAGAGATAGAAACAACCTTTTGTCAGTAGTTTTAGTAATTAACGTTGGACAGGATATTAGCTATTCATTGCAAATTACTTCATCATTAGGGAAATATCCTATGTTCGAACTTGCAATTAGGTGAGTATACTTTACTCATTCCTAAAGCAACAACATGATGGTAAGCTGGGTCTTTTTGTCTGATAATCAGGCAGAAATTTAGACATTAGCCTAATGGTCTATGCGCATGACAATTGTTAGTAAATATCCTGGAACATTCTTCAAGGCTATGAGATCACTATAAGAAGCGCTCGTGGTGTAGCATGATAAGCCGATAATGATTTCCGTGCTTTGGAAGGCACGTGGTCCCGGTTATCACTTCATTATGATAATCGTTAAGCTAGTTGGAGGCCTTATAGGCGTCTTGAAAACTCCAACAGTAGGTTGACCACTAGCCTACCTCCACCGATCCGCAGAGGGCACGCGTGGAGTATCTACCCATTCCCTTTCACCCTGATTTGTGAAAGAAGGCCTGTGCCAGTGGGACATTATAGGCTGATGATCATGATGAGATCCCAAGTGCCCAAACTAAGAGCTTGTACCATTGGCTTGTACTATAGAAACCAGGTAGCTGATACTACTTTGTATATCTTTTAGGTGTTGGTTTTAGATACCTAGTAAGAGGATAGGATAGACAATATGTTGCCGATCTTTACAAAGCCCAGAAGTCAACTAGCTTTCAAGTGATTACAGCCAAACATACTGGCATCAAGAAGCTTGACGATAAAAATAAGGATCAACTTGAAGGTGATGTCCAGTCAAGCATGTGTTACAAAATACCTACTTTCCTATGGTTTCCTCACGATTTTAAGCCCACATCAATACAACATCGGAATCAAACGAATGATTTCTATTTTACTAGATAAATCATAATAATTGTTTGTAATATGAAATATTTTACATATTCAATAAATATAAATAAATTATAATCTATAATTAATACCACGTGTTCATTCTCTCTCATGCTTGCTCCGAAATTAAGGTCTCAAATATGATTCATACAGTTTAGGCCTTTTCTCTCAACAGAAAGACAGACGTGCGTGACAAACCGGTGGAGAACGGCAAATGCGGACCTTTTGCACAAGGTCGTTTGCTTAACACTCCAAGATTTCAATAACTTATTGTGCATTTGACATATTATATTAAATTATTCGTAGTATATGTATAATGTTTGAGTCAACTTGATTTGTTACCATTTCTATATTTAAATTCTCTTGTAATAAATTCATAAGAAATATTAGCTGTTATTGTTTATGCAGTGTGCCTTTTGAGATCATTGAAACTTATAGTTTTTTTTAATTGATTAAAGCAGAACAACTTACCGATCGATGGCTTGGATCGTTAGAAAATCACACGTTACTACACATTCTGTAGCTGTACAAAAACCAGGTATAAAACTTAGGCGTGTCTTTAAAAATCAGACAAAAACCTGCTAAAGTTCAGAAGACACTAACACAATACCGTTACTTGTTCAAGAACTTCGTGACATCACATAAAATGACAACCCATTTCACTTTATCACTTCATCTTACACTTTACTTGTAATGCCACGTGCTGATAATTGGAATTTAACTTATATTATATACGATTCTTGTAACTTAGCTAAGTATTACATTAAAATCTGTCCTATAACCCGCCACCGTGGAATTTAGCTCACAACTGACAATTTACATGTTTACGTTACGTTACATTAACTCAGTGTTATCTATCTCTTTTTTGCGTACTTTGATATAGCAAGAGTAAAAGAGAAAGGTATTTTATACCGTAATTGCACTTAATGCAACAGCAACGCCAGCGCCGCTGTCGGTAAAATATGGAACTGCTTGGATCAATAGATCTCTTAACTTCAAAGTTATAGATCTTATGTGCTACTTTCAACAGATTTCGCTAGATGTCATTAGCCGTGTCTATATTTTATCCATTCTATATAAATCAATGTAATTTTATCCATGTTGGTTATTAAATCACTATATATATTTATGCAATAAAATATTACTGATTCTGATACTTGAATACCTAGCAAGTTCTTGGAGTTTTTTTTTCTTGTGTTTGGTTTTCAATCAATTTGGCATATGTATGTACCTACTGAAGTGCCTTTTTTGAAAAATCTATTATTGAAATACTTGTAGCATAGCAACGTACGAGATATACATCTATTGGTGCAAAAGTCTTTAGGCATCAGTCCCGTAAACATTTCTGCCAGCTCAGTTGCATAAAAAAATCTCTTTACAATCTATTCTTGGAGATTGAGGTTACCGCATACCTTGACCCTCAGCATGCCCAAGAGGACCTCCGCATGAGTGTGAGCCAGGGGAGGAGTTATATCATATCTTATATTAATGAATTGTGGTATAAGTTTGGTTAAACGATATTTTTCTTTCCATCAAATTTCTGGTAAAATTACATAAGGATTGAATTACTCAATTTATGTTATTATAAAATCAAAGATAGTTTTATTTTTCATGTCAAACAGTGTATTTCTTTTTGAAAATAGATATAACTTAAACACTTTTTCTTGATAAAGCTAAAATATATCAGCTTTTGCAAGTGATCACAAACTTTTTTTGTTGTGTGTACCTTCCTACTATTGCTTAAAAATCATATTGTAATTTCACAATGACTAATACAGGATTCATCTCTTCTTAGTCGTGCACTCTTGGCAGAGTGGTCGTGGTCATGGATTGTCCCTTTCGCGCATGACCGCTGTATTAGCAATGTTCCTCCAGTCTTGCCTATTTGTGGCCTTGTGTTTCGGGAGCATTCGGTTATGGTACATTGGATGGCAGATTTTATGAGGTCAAGCCACCTGGTTGAAGACCGACCACGTGAACGTTTGCCTTCAACTCGACATTAGTGGACCAACCTCTCCATAGAATTAATTATGTTTAAGGGTGACGTGTCCGATTTTTTTTTGGATTCATGTCTGAACAATCGACGAAAATCGTTGTTTAATAGATACTTTTACTTTTTCCTTTAATATGGAGACATTGGTACCATGCGCAGTCCAGCTTATTCACAGCATCCGTCGCCAGCACCACATTTCCAAGGCATCGATTTTTCTTCAGTCTTGCAACTTTAACGTCCACGTCTCAGCTCCATAAAGGAAAATTGGAATGATCAAGCAATTCATCAGACGAACCTTTGTGTTTTTGCTAATTCTGCGATTTTTCCTGTGGGCTTCTAACATCTAGTTACAGCACAGCGTCTCTTTATCTATTCTTGACATCCTCCACTAACACTACAGCCAAGATAAACATAACTTTGACATACTAGGCAGTTGGCAACATTTATGATTTCATGCTTGTTGTTATTACGATCCACTATCATCATTTTGGTCTTCTCGCGGTTTATTGTAAGTCCAAAACATAAACTGGTTGATTCCAAAAGCTGGAGAAGGTATTTTATATCTTCTTCGGTTGTGGCAAGAAGAGTATTATCATCAGCATATCTTATGTTTGATATCAACTGTCAATAGGACAAAGGAGTATCCGTAGGGGGGGCCTACGGATACTCCTTTGTCCTATCTCTCCAGAACAATTCGCATGATGTACTCCGTATAAATATTAAACAATAACGGAGAGAGTATGCATCCTTGCCTGACTCCTGCCTGTTTTAAAACTCCTCCACTCAACTCCGTCCACACTAATACAGGATTACCAAATGTCAATCACAAGCAGAAGCTGTCCACACATAAAGTGCGAAGTTGGTTTACGTAATTATGATGATGTGATGACAAATGAAGCATTTCCACGTGATGGAAGTCGCGTGGTGACTGCGTCGGTGCGCACGCGCTGCCCCGTTCATTTCACTCTCTATGAACAGAGGCTAACAACATTTACGAGATACAGGATGAAATAATTTAGAATTGAGAAGAAAATAATAGTAATTAGAGAATAGGCAAATCAAGTTATTCAAAAAGAAAAAATATCGTTGTAGGTTTATATTAGGGTTTAATCGGAAATTAATTTATATACTATTTATTAACAACAAATATGTACAAAATACAATCTATATTTACAAAATATAATCTATATATAGAAATTAATTAATTTTGAATAGAAAATAAAAATAAATAAGTAGACATATACTTAATTAGTATTGTCTATTAATGAATGGAACGAGATCAAATTTAGGAACTCGATCAAGAGGTTTAGGAAAACCAAGCAAAGTCCTGGCCTAAATATTTAGATACTACTAGCGGCCCGGTACGTGCTTCGCTGCGTATAAAGTGAAATAATAAAAATGTGATAAATGAAGAACCGCTCGACCGATTTTGTGCAAACTTCACATAAACCATCTACTAAATAGTCCGAACCGAACAAAGCCTAAACATTTGGTTTGGATAGGTGAGCCCGTTCTTGAGTTATAAAATTACAACGAAAAGTGGCATTGATTATAAATAAAGAGAAAAGAGATTTAAAACGTATAATATATTATATACCGTAGGATAGCTATTTTCACCATCACATAATGACTTTATTACATGGGCAAAAATGTTGGTATCCCCGCCAAAGCAACCGCAACATTTTCCCAGTGGGGATATTAGGCGCCGGCGCAGAGCACTACGGAAAAAAGTAAAAACATTATACTTAGTCAATAATAACAACGTCGCGCGCCACCAGCTTTTTTCTAACCATTTCTAATTCGGATATCGTTGCTAACGGTCGCTCGCGGGCTGTCAAAAAATATCTAAAAAAATAAACGTCAAATGGATTTCGACGCGTTCGCTTTTACCGATTTTATAGTCCATTAAACAATGAGATATTTTTCAAATTGCTTGTTAATTATATACATGTGTAAGAATTATTAGTGGCGGGATATGATACATTGAATTTGCGTGCAGTGCAGTTACATTTATTATGTCGTTGACAAAGCGTGGTGTTGCCACATGTGGTGTTATTTTTATTGTTTTAGCTATTGTTTTGGACGGCGAAGCTTATAGTCCAAGAGGTAAGCCCAATTTTATAATATGTTTAACCTGTTTTCAGTATTTACTGTTTTTAATTGCATAATTCTTTAGATACAATTTTCAACAATAAAACTTCGATGAAACGATCGTTTCTCAAATAAACTATGAAGCAAAATTTAAAAGAATGCAAACGAAACTGAAAGTTTAGAGTATCCAATATCTAAAAACAACCTTTCAATCAAAACGTTAACGTTAACCAATAAAATATAATCGACAAAAGTGAAATTAATACAAATTCAAATCTTATAGTAATTCAACGAAGATTCATATTGCCTCAGTTACATTTACGACAGTCAATAAACGTAAATAGTTATCAAGAACATGTCCATTTCATCGGTAACTATTGATGTTAACTAACTCAAATAATATTATATCATACCCTTTCTAAGTTTCCCTTTTCTTGTGATAACAGTTGATTTGAGGCTATAGATTATACATTTTCACTAGGTTTGTGCTATGCTGTTGCTTGTTAAATTCTAGTCGTGACGGGATAGCAATTTTGATTGAAGCTGCGACAGACTATACTTTAGTAAAATTGAGTCTGAAGTGTATATAGCTAGCTAGTCTTATAGCTTTCTGCCTTGACTAAAATCCTTTCTTAGTGCTCACCTGCCTTGTAAGAGGAAGTCCTGCTGAAGTTTATACCCAACGGATTAGCATTAGTTTTATTTTTAAAAAGTAGATTATCCTGACGAAGTATCTAATTATACATATATACTTATTTCTGTATAAATTTACCGCAAATAATTAGTAATTTCATACGATTTTTAAAATAATAATTTTCGGATTAATTCCTTCGAATGACAAAAGAACTTTTTGTGCAAAATATCGTTTTTCATGGAGATTGTTTTCAAATTCTGAGAAATGGAGCGTTTATTCACGGATATACAAAATAGTGATCCTATAAAGCTTCCGTTTTACTATACGATAGGGATTGCAATCCGGATACTTCGAAATCCGAAAATGACTGAAAAATCCGGATTTTAGGGTCCTATTATAAATCCGAATATTGAGAATAAAATCCGGTTTTTTCGAATTTTAATCTTAATTGATAATAATTGATGTTTAACTAAAAATTTTCATTAAATATCCAGTACATTTAGGTCAGTATTACTCTGAAATCTATGCACCGCTCGGCTCACACGCGGCTAGCTGCTACCGCTCATCCATCTAGCTAATAGTTAAGTCGGCCAGTGAGTCTTAGATGGAGGCGATGCCCGCGCGGCGCGAGTAACAACTCTTTGCACAACGTAATATCAAGAATGATAGTTCTATAACTTCTATATAGTCGGGTTACCGCTGAAAGCATTTTGTACATCGGCTGATCTCAGATTTTTTTTACTTTTGAAAGGGTCTGACACACCCGCTTTCTAAGCAAGCTTCCTTCATATGAAATCTCTGGTGGTTTGTGCGCTTGGATTTCCAATTTCCTGAGCGAACGGTCTATTCATGTAGTCATAGACGGTTGTTCGTCGGACCTTTTCGCAATCAATTCCACAGAGATCAGATTCAGTTCTCTCTGAAACCTTATTTCTGCTGCATATTAACGATCTGGTGAAGCCCGGTATCTTTGGGTACGTAGACGATAGCACCGTTGTCATAGATCCAATTGTTGCGAGAGACCATGGTAGAGCGTTTGAACGTAACATTACAGGCAGTCTCCAATTGGAGCAATGCCAATCTGGTCACTTTTAATGCCACCATGACGCAGGTGTGTCTTTTCACCACCAAACGGAGCCCATTCCACCAGGCTCTCGCCCTCGACTCAATAAACCGCCGAGCCAGAAGACTCATCGAATATGAGACTAATTATGACGAAACTCACGAGGTTCGACCATCGAAGAAAGGTTGCTTGCCTTATCGGTTTTGTACAGGATATATTTTTGAGAGTGTGTGCAGGAATTGCTCAACCTTATTCCAACCACCATCCCTATTTTTACTCCGAACCACAAGACACGGGGAAATTTTATCTTTTGTATCCTCAATTATAATGCGGACAGCAAGGGAGTGGAACTTGCTTCCGGCTACTGTAGTTCCTGACTCTTAGAATCTAGGGACTTTCACGGCCAGAATGAATAGGTTCCATTTGGGTTAGCGTGCTCCACCTTAGGCTTCGTCATTATCCTTTATGGACGGCTCAGTAGCCAAATACAAGCCCATTTTTTTTAAATATTACTTGCAGTTTAATTGAATTTTTATTCAAAAGCAAGCAATGGAAATACAATAAAATAGAACATCTCTCTTCAAACTACTAATAATTAAGCATAAACTACGCGTACAGTTTAAAATTACAAATTATTGCAAAAAAATACAAAAATCCGAAAAATCCGGATAATCCGGATTTATGTGTGATGATAAACTTTGAATCCGGATTTGATAAAAATCCGGATTTTGCAATCCCTACTATACGACACATAACGATGAGTATTTCAGCTCAGACAAAATCTGTAAAAAACATAACTTACTGTAACTTGATAGAGCATAAAGATTTTACATAAACTCTGTAACCATCCCAATGAGCTCTGGTGACCTTACTCATGCGCAGGAATACAAAATTCAGTTATTTAGCTGCGGTATTCTATAAGGTAGAGGTACTGCCCCAGTCGAGTCGCTATTGAACGATAAAAAGCAATGCTCTCGGTCATTTCAAAACATATTTATCCAATGTTATCTATTCTACAGTTATACTCAAATCTACTCTCCTATCTATAAGTTTAGATTTCCACTGTAAAATAATGCCATAGTAATATAAGGCTCTAGTAATCACAGAAGCAAATGTAGTCTATGATGCGTAGCGTTTTTAATTGAAATTTGACACACATAATGTTGAATAAACACAGAATTTTATAACTTACCGATTCAATTTCATTTAACTAATGCATTTAATTAATATTGAATTAAAATAAGACATTTCAATTTTATAAAAACATTGAATTGGTCTTCTCGTCATATAAAAAAAAAACATTTAAAGTTGCAAGATAAAAAAAGACGATTTTGAATTGGGAACTTATAAGCGGCCAATTATTTTTCATGTTCAAGATTCGAATCAAGTATACTCATTCTTTTTTTCATCTACTTTTCAATAATAAGGTTGTAAAACTACACAGCCAATATTAAAAATTAAAAAAAGTTTTCTAGAAATCGATTGAAAGTTAATCATAACATTAGAGAATTAGTTAATTAATTCAAACTATGTCTTCATAATTATTTTCAAATCGAGGTCGCTACCGATTTTTTTACATTATTATTAATATTCATCTTTGTTGATAAATGATTAGTGAGAGTTGACTCTATCAATATTTTGTGCCTTTCGATTGAGTTTAGATTAAATCGCTTAAGGAACTTAATTTAAAATGATTGACGGATTGCATGTGGAATATCTTTTTGGAACTGACAAATTCAAATTCTAGCAACGATTACATTTCTTTGGTTTGTGAAATGTTGAGTGGGGGTTTTTTTTCTTTTATTAAATGGCTTTGCGTTTGGCCACTCACAACCGATGACGAAGATGGAACACGCTTAACCAGAAGAACCTATTCACTCTGGCCTTGAAAGTTCCTAGATTGTAAGAAAGGTAATTTTAAAAACCCATAAAAACTCAAATAAATGACACGATTTCAAGATGGATTTGCATCAGGAATATTCAAGAATCTTACATAATATTATTTCTTACACCAAAGAACTTGTATGTACGAAACGCGCCGAAAATGAATGTTAGGGATTTGTATGGGAAAAATAAAAACTAGTCTTGTGTTACATACTTATATTTTTAGATATAGATAAACAGATATCCTGTTGTAAAAACTGATTTTGGATGAGGCATTATGAGTATTGACCATGGCTAGTTTGGTACACAGCATGCCATTTATGGAATATATTTTTTTGTGGAATGAGCTCCCCGCCGTGGTTTTCCCAATGGAGTACAGCATTCTTCTACTTCTCACGCGTGTCACTCTTGACATAATGGTCGTGGTCGTCATGACGTCATTAGTGGCGCGCTTCACAACACGCAGCCCGGAGTACAGCATGGGGTTCTTCAAAAATAGTGTGAAGAGATTTCTGCAGGGATGGCAACACGCGAGTGGCCCTGATGTTGCAAGCGTCCATAGACGGGCCGTATGCTTGTTTGCCACCATAGTACCTACTATAAAAAAAAAAGTGTAATTGTAACCGCAAAACACCCAACGTTCGATTTTGGCGGCATAAACTCCAAAAATTTTTTTGTTTATTTACTATAAGGTGCCTTACGTAAGTTACCAAATAGTTATAAAATATTACGAAACAAACTAAAAAATTGTCGGAAGAAAGCTAAAAAGTGCAATAAGTGTGGTCAGCGAGTGACGTGATGATTCAAGAGATAACAACGGTTACCTGACGTCAGAATTTGATCTGTCTTCAGATGGATTTCTCGATTTGAACCGTTCCACTCGGTGGATCTAGAGTTTGTGTTTTTCCTTTTTGTACCATTGGTATTTTTAAACATCGATGTTTATTTTGATTGTTAATGTGATGTATGATTTTAAATGGAAAAGAAGCGCTAGAGGTGTAGTATGATAAGCCGTTCTTAATCGATCGGCAAGTCAAGCTACCACCGTCGTGGTTGGTACCTGGATAGGTGACCGCCTAATGGCATTTCAAATCGAGCGTTTCCGTGCTTCGGAAGGCACGTAAATCTGTTGGTCCCGGTTATCACTTAATTGTGATAGTCGTTAAGCTAGTTGGAGGCCTTGTAGGCGGCTTGAAAACTCCAATAGTAGGTTGACCACTAGCTTACCGAGCACCGATCCGCAGTGGGCACCTATGGTGGAGTATATGCCCATTCCCTTTCACACTGATTTTTGTGCAGGAGGCCTATGTTCAGCAGTGGGACATTATAGGCTGATGATGATGATGATTTATGGAAACCATTAGTTAAGGGGATTTTTAAATATTAATCTATATATTATATAAAATTCAAAGTGCTGACTGACTGACTGATTGACTGATATTATCAACGCACAGCCTAAACCGCTGGTCCTAAAGACATGAAATGTGGAGGGGTGTATTCTTTGTGAAGAGTAGGTATCCACTAAGAAAGGGTTTTTCGAAATTCCACCCCTGAGGGGGTAAAATAGGGGATGAAACTTTGTATGAAAGTCCGTCAGTTTTGAAAATAGGATCTTCAAATTTTGTGTTTAGTTTTGTCTTAGCGTTTTTGATAATCCAGGGTGGATTATCAAGGCCGAACAAACGAACGAAGGGATGAAAAGCAGAATGAAGTTCTGTATGGGAAATCACTGGTTGATATATCAACGCACAGCTTAAGCCGCTGGTCTTAGAGACATGAAATTTGAAGGGTGTGTTCTTTGGGAAGTGGACGTATCAAATATGAAAGGGTTTTTCGAAATTTCACCCCTAAGAGGGAGAAACGGGGGTTGAATTTTCTGTGAAACATATTATTACACGTAAGTTCTTGGTTTTTTCAAGTTATTTTATGATTGACTTGTAAAGTTTTAGGGGCGGCTGCAACGCAGAATAAATAAATAAATAAATATCCTGGGATATTCCTCACACACGGTCTCTCATCTGATCCCAAACTAAGCAGAGCTTGTACTATGGAAACCAGATTACTGATATAATACATATATTACTTTTTGTTTGTAAATACATAATTACACCCAGACTCAGGACATACAGACATGTTCATGCACACAAATGCATGTCCTGTTTGGGAATCGACCCACGACCTGCGGCGCTATAGGTTAAGACTCCACGTCTTAACCAACTGCGCCAACTGGCCCGTCAGGTGTCACGTGAATTCATTTTTTTGGCTCCTCTCCTGTCTGTCTCTTCGTAATTACGTCCTAATGGATTTTCAGTCATTTCTGCGTAGTTTCTTAGATTGTGACGATTTCAACGAAGTGAATTAGTGTCGCTTTCACGCAATTTGATAAGTTAGGCGTATCGGTAAAACAATGATTTATCTCAAGGTTTAGGTTTCTTATTTGGGTAACTTTTTATGAAGATTTACTCACTAGGAGCAAAGTTGAGGTTATGTAAGTTGGGGCTATTAGGTAATTACTTAGACTAGGTATCAAATAATTAGAATGTCTATCCAGTACGTGGATTACGTAACTTTATTTCAATGAAATTCTGATTGAAATAACCTCTGAATCGGTAGAAATATTACAAAATCGGAAATGGTTTCATTTCTAATGAACCACTGTTTGTATATGCAGTAATCAGAACGTAAAAAAGTTATCAGAAAACTGCTATATTGAACCGATTTCAATTCCAAAATTATTGAAATTTTGTTACGTGATCGCCCCCCTCGTCTATCCAATAGCATGTAAAGTTCCGCAGTTTTTTGATTTTTTAGGGCACGTAACATATGAATTTTTTTCGAAAGTTTACGATACAAACTTAAAGAAATATTGCTTTAGCACTAATAAAGCTATAGAAAAAGCATAGTTAAATAAAATAAATCTCAAGCATCGACATCAAAGAAAAAACTTGTCATGTACGTGTCTTTCATGCATATCATAGGGTTCCGTAGCCCTTTTAATTTGATTTATTTTTCGATCGCAAAATTTTATCGTCTATAGTTCGTGAACATAAAGATACTCTCATTGGGCGAAATTGTTTCACTTGTAATTTTATCCTTCGTCTAGCGCAGTAATTTCTTTCAGATTTTTTAAAATTACTTTAATTATCATGGGTATAATTATATAACATAAGTAAGTAACTCATGTAAAACGGCAACTTTAGCTTTATATTTCGTAAAAAGGAAATGATTTAGAAAAAGAAATCCTTTAATACAATTAGGATTAAGATTAATTGTATACTATCAATTATGTACATTGTCTGATATAAATAAATAATTTTTTGTTTATTTATTAAAATGATATTACACAGCATTTAACAAAAACATATAAAAAATATAGAACTTACATTAATAATACATTTGCCAATAATGAATATCTACTCTGTAAAATTATTTAACAAAATTACTGGTGGGTAGGAAACTATATTACTTTAAAGAAACTACAAACTAAAGCAAAAAGTCTTCGCATCATGTGGGGGTGAGTGTGTGTGAGAAGCGTTTGTTCATATTTTTATTGCGGTTACAATACACTTTTGGCAAATTTGAAGAAACAGACATTGTATACACGTAAAACGGATAGACTTGACGAACCATAAGGGTTACTTGTTTGACAACGGGACCTTAAAAAGTAATTAATCACTAAACAAAGCCTATCAACTTTTCCCTCAGTTTTTTACTTTTCGAATTAACATAACACATTTGTTGAACATGTGAAAATGTTATGTGAAACACAATAGTAAGTACTTTGTAATGTGTCATTATACTATAACCATTATTGTTTAATTAATAAATTATCATTTGACACGATCACGTTGGAATAATGGAGCGATTATAATTTATGTGATGTCTTTGATATGTGCTGATGTAAATTTTTAGGGTTCCGTACGCAGAAGGTCCCAATAGGATGCTATGATTAACCCGACGCCACCCATTTGTCTATCTACTACAAAGCCAGTTTAAATTGTCAAATTGTCAGTTGTTATGTCAAAAAACGTCGATTTTTCCTTCCGGCTCTACCTCAAGAACGTTGGGTTTCATATTATGTATACGTATCTTGTACTAGTTCAAAATTCTCAAAATATAGTCGACTATGTTACATTACAAAGTTAATATTTTGTTGTACCAAATAGGAATTTCACAAAAATGCACAGTGAAGTTAAGTTACAGAGCCTGAAAGTTACATTTCAATGTAAATATTTTGTTGGACCAATGTCACAAAATTGCACAGTGAAGTTAAGTTACAGACAGAGCCAGGAAATTAAGTTGGTTTTATTATTATTATACGAAACCAAGAATTATAAAGGCCGTGGAGAGATCGTGCGGAGATACCGCGCTCACCAAACATTATGATATTTTACGCATATGTTAATTTTCGATAATTCTATTGAAAACAGACGGAGATTTGTTACAAAAAACAATGAAATCCAAAAAAGAATATAGAAGAAACGTACTCAAATCTATAAAATCCAGCAATTATTTATAAAATTAGCTTCCCTTTCTTTTTCAAAATTGAACCCATAATCTCAACATCGCAGACCAGTCCTCTTTTACGTTTGCTGTTATTTCTAATACAAATAATAATCAAAACCGATTACAAAACAAATTATAAATGACCACCAGTCTTCTTTGCGCCTGCCAATCAAACCCCCATAGCAATCGGTGACTTGTGTTTGAAACAAAATCGTGTAGAGGCGCACTTCATGCGCATTATACTTCTTGTACCAAACCCTCCGTGCACGGGTTAGACTCGCACTTGGCCAGTTTTTTCAGACATCTATAGCTGATGTAAAGAGTGACAGTGGTAATAAAATGTAGGTGTTGAAAACAGAAATACTATAGAAACCTATAACTACTGTAATTGAGAGCCAGTTCTGACATTTCGAGCCACGAACGAGCATACTGCGAGCACGATTCGCGTAGCGTGGACGGGCTTGCGAGCCTCGAACGAGCGCGATTATCAGTTTCTCACGAACAAAGGGATTCGCATCGTGCTCGTTGTAGGTTCGTTCGTGGCTCGGCTCGTGCTCGATTCGCGTAGCATGGATGCACCATTACGTGTAACGGAAATGGTATTGTCACCGTATTTTTGTGAAAACCGTTTGTAGTTTATAAATTACATAGATTATAAACTCTCCGATATATTGTGAACCATATTGCTTACAATATAACGTATTCATGTTTGTTTGTTTGAACGTGTTATCTCAAGTCTGTTAAATCACGGGTATCCTAGGACCCTAGGACTAACATGTTTTCTTGTAAATGTATCGGACCGTAATGGCTGATAAAGATGCAATTTGGCAGAGGCAAATCAGAATCTGGAATTAAGATAACGCGAGTAAACCGCAGGCGAGATATAACTAATATATTCTTCAGACACAGCTATTAAGTAATAGGTGCATGTTTACACGTTTATAGCATACTTAAGCTGCATTAGTATCGTGACTAAGTAATAGCTACTTCACGCTTTGTTTCTTAATCGGGAAAGGTTACTATTTGTAACACTTAAACATTGAAGTTTTTTAACCATTTATGAAACTTAAACAAGCATACGGCCCGCCTGGATGTAAGCGGTTACCGTAGCCCTATGGACGCTTGCAACACCAGCACTCACGCGTTACCGACCCTTTCCCTGTGAGCTTTGCGACCTTATTCATGTGCAGGATCACAACATTCAGTTATTTGGCTGCGGTATTCTTCAAGGTGGATGTACCTCCCCAGTGGTGCAGCTCTTTGAGCGAACAAAATACTAGAAACATGGTGTTTGACATTGTAATATTTTCATACCGTTTTAAACGTCAAAACGATTCGTAAATAGTGATATACTAAACCTTCTTCTTACAGCAAAAAATCACAAAACAGCTGCAAGTTTGATTAATCATAACTAAATAATAAAAAAGTACCTTTCAGAGTCGAGGCGAGTTATACCACTGGTGTTGCAAGCGTCCATAGGCTACGGTAACTGCTTACCATCTGACTGGCCGTAGGTATGCTTGTTTGCCAACTTCGTGTTATAAAAAAAAACCTATTATGGAAATACAGTAATGTAAAATAACGTAAATCAGCGAAATCGGCAACATTTCGTATATGGCCTTTTAGCATCTCGTAAGATTATCTGTAATCAGATAATGCGGAAAACTGAACAACAAATAATAATTCCCGTGTTGCAAGTAATTCAAGATGGCAATTCTCTCGGCTTTCACTCGCGGGTTCACGGGTTCGATGCCTGCCCTGTGATGACACGATGTTGCTGACAGCTCGATCGGTGGTGCAAATTGCATCGTTTACTGTCTCTGTTAATCTATTAACCTATTACCCCCTTATTTATAAATAAGGTGTAAGTCGGTCTTGTAACACCCAGGTATTAAGATAGCCCCAGCCCTTTTTGTTTATATGACATTAGAAAGTGACGGATATATTTTAAACCTAGGTATTACTATACTTGACTTACACCTTATTTATTAATAAGGGGGTTAGTGTTTAGCCTTAGATCAGGACTTGCCTTTCAATTGAGTAAAGCGATCTTGATCTTTCAATTTAGATATTCCATGTTGGAATTTATCTTATGCAAGTTCATTAGTTGATTGCTCAGATTTTGAATACGAAATATCAATAGGATAAGGTGCATGTACTACCATGTCGTAACATACCATGCTTAGAGCATGGATATATAAAAAACCGGCCAAGTACAAGTCGGACTCGCACACGGAGGGTTCCGTACAATAATAATAATAATGTTACCTTACTCAAATTTACTGTGAAATGAATAGCAGGCGCAACAAAAAAAAAACACCAAAAGAAGACATTTCTTGTATGGGTACCCTTTTATTTTAAATTTATTAAATTTATATTATTTGTTTTTATAGCAGCTATAGAAATACATATTCTGTGAAAATTTTAAGTATCTACCTATTACGGTTTATGAGATACAGCCCACTGAAAAACAGACGGACGGACGGACGGACAGCGTCTTATGAATAAGGTCCAGTTTGGCACCCTTTGGGTATGGCACCCTAAAAATCAGGACGGAGTGTCACCTTATACGAGGTGAACTACCCCAAGTAAGCCAGGCCGTAGCGTAAATACAAGTCTCACACACACATGTATACCATAGTAAGCCGATTGAGACGTCGACGGTGCCAACAAGGCTCAGTATCACTTGTGCCTGCTCGGGCCAGTACTGATTTTACTTACACATACGTAGGAAATATGGTGCTTCACTTTCTTATAAGGTGGTGCTCCGTCCTCATTTATTATACGTCCATGGCTTAGAGGTACTTTTTCTAAATAAGACTGATAGACTGGTTCAACCTGGTTAACCCTATATTCAGTATCTATACTATATAATATAATATAATCTATTTACCTATTCAATAATCTATACCAATATAATAAAGCGGAAGCTTTTTTGTTCGTATAAACGAGCTAATATAACTACAAGTCGGATTCAAAAAATATTTCACTAATAGGAAGCTATTGACGATATATATATACGTACATTGGAAAGCCAATAGAATCTATTATTGTCTTAATTTCGGAAACATTCATTTTGTTAGGCATAGTATGCCTTCAGATTTCGGCACTATAATAAATAAAAACAATCAATTTGAATTTAGAAGAGGACGAGACAAAAAAGTTTAGACCCGTAAATCCAAAGTAGATTCAGTAGTTTTTCTCCGATAACCTCTAATTGGAATCTAAGTACAATGATAAAATTTAAATTGTAAATCAAGTGTTTGTCTATCGAGGGCCTCCACTGCCACTACGACTTCCACTTTCACTTTCTATTCTGATTGTCCATTCATTACGACATTCCCTAGGATACCTATTTGCATACACACCATGCAAGTCCCTACTTCCTGCTTGTTATAAATTCTTGGGCTAAAATTGAATAGATAAGCGAACTTGTTGGGGGTCATGCAATAATAACGTGAGGTTCGAAATGGGTGGAGGGGGTTCGGAAAAAGTCATGAAATATCACGTGTATTTATTTTTTCGTTGAAAATCGGTGTGCGCTAATTTGTGTTCCGAGGACAATATTCATTAAATATATTGACCAGTACTTATATGTGTTTTTCACATGATTACACCTTTCCTTTATTATTTTTATGTCATTCAGAAACAATCTGCAACCTTCTCTGTCTCGACATTTTTGTCAGTCCTTAATTTTCGAGAATTAAATTAGATTGTAACTACATGTATGAAAGATTATTCTCATTCTTTTTAAAATACTGTGTACCAAAAAATACACGTGATTTTGGAGAGGGGTTAGGGGGGTTGGTTTAAAAAATTGCTAAAAAAAACATCACGTGATTATTGCACGACCCCTTGTAAACTTTTTTAGTTATTCTTAATTATACAAGAATTAATTTCATGTCAATTAATGTTCATTAACTTGTCTGGTGTTGAACTATAACTCGAAATTGTCAATCTTTACCAATAGCTCAAGACATTTATTTAGTTTAGGCCCTGAAAAGTCACATAAATACGTTACAACTGACTCTACCACCTGCACCGGTTCGTCATCATCAGCATATAATGTCCCACTGCTGAGCACAGGCCCCTCACAAATTCGGGTGAAAGGGAATAGGCAAATATTCTCCAACACGCGTGCCCACTGTAGATCGGTGGAGGTAGGCTAGTGGTCAACCTACTGTTGGTGCTTTCATGCCGCCTAGGACGCCTCCAACTAAGCTTAACGTCTATCATAATTAAGTGATAGCCGGGACCAACGGCTTTTACGCACCTTCTCAAGCACGGAAGACGTTCGAGTTGAAATACCACTAGGCGGTCACCCATCCAGGTACCAGCTCCACCGATGGTAGCATATCTTTGTCGATCGATGCTACACCACGAGCGCTTCCTATACGAAACCCTTTCACGAGCGTGTCGTACAATAATCGTTAATAGATAATCTTGAATTTAGCAATATATCTATAAGTACTAAAAAATCTCTTGAAACTACGACAATTTATTTTCTAACAGCCCTAGATAAATTCATTTTTTTTTTTTTTTTTTATACAACTTTGTCGATAAACAAGCTTACGGCCCGCCTGATGGTAAGCGGTTACCGTAGCCATATAGACGCTTGCAACACACGAAGCATCGCTCACGCGTTATCGACCTATCCCCCCTCCCCTATGAGCTCTGGCAACCTTACTCACGCGCAGGAACACAACTTTAAACAACATAAAGTTATTTGGCTGCGGTATTCTGTAAGGTGGAGGTACTCCCCCAGTCGAGCTGCTCTTTGAGCGAATAAACGCTATGCTCTACCTCTCTTAGAATTATCTTACCATTATTCTCTATATATTATTATTCTCTCTTATCATTATTTCTAACATAAAATACGTGATACATCCTCACGAGTTACGTGTTAACATTGCGGATACAACACATCTACAACCCCCTTCTATTTGTACCATAGATTACGTAAACCCATAGAGAGGCTTTGTAACGAACGTGTCATGTCATGTAACGCGAGGGAATGCATTTTCACTGCAAGCGACCGTGACTTGTGATTTGTTTTCATTTTAAATGAAGAATCAAGTTGTGACATGAGGCGGGAGCGGTTCAGAAATATAATTTGATGGTTTTCCATTGAAGTGATTATGAGTTTTATGTTAGTTAGCCACTAGTTTAAACTCAATAGAAGAGAACTGTTCTTAATAAGATAAATGTTGAATTAATTAATTAAATATTTAAATAAATGAAAATAATTATCTATTGTGCTGACTTATTTTAACTACCACTTAAGAGCACTCAGCTCACCATACTTTTCATACAAAAGCTCTGTACTTATGATGGCGTTTTTAAACACTTTTCGTTAGATGTTTTAAACAAATTGGTATCTTGTGAACTATATCTAGCAGTATAACTCGAAACTAGAAGAACTTTAGACTCGAAACTTCAATGGGGCAACCAAATATCATGTCTTTCGGGAAAGCTCAGTTCAGCTGCTTATGCAGTTCGAAAAATTAGACAGCTAACAGACGTAGACACAGCTCGATTAGTTTATTTTAGTTATTTCCATAGTGTTATGTCTTATGGCATTTTACTTTGGGGTAAAGCTGCTGATATAGAAACGATTTTTATTTTGCAAAAAAAAGCAGTGCGAGCTATTTATAATATGAGTTCTCGAGCTTCCCTCAGAGATAAGTTTAAACATATAGGTATCCTCACAGTAGCATCGCAGTATATTTATGCAAATATATTATTTGTACATCAGAATATTAATATTTTTGTAAAAAAAAGTGACGTGCACTCTTTTAATACTAGAAATAAGCATAAACTTGTGACCTCTGCTTATAGACTCCAAAAAGTGCAAGGTTCATTTTTAGGACTGAGTATACAATTTTATAATAAAATCCCTAATAAAATTTTGAATTTACCGTCACATAAGTTTAAGGAATGTATTAAGGCCGCTTTAGTACAGAAGGCTTACTACAATATTACCGAATATTTAAATGATAAAAATGCTTGGGTGTAGCGCTCGCTCTACAGGAAACATCTGATGTAATAAATTTAAGTTTGATTTTGAAAAGAGTAATTGCTGAGTTTATTGCCGGCTCTTCTTAGCAAAAGCAACCTTCCGAACCGTGCATTAGAGTATTAGAGTTTGACTATTCATAAGTGCCTGTGAAGGCCTATTTGAATGAATAAATTATTTCATTTCATTTCATTTCATAACTAGGCGAAAATAAAAAAAGTGTGCAACAAATTCAGTAAAAGCCTCCTAAAAACAGCGGTTTCGCACAAATTTTACCTGAACTTTGGCCATATCTAATGTACCTATAAATTGTAAAAGTAAAGAAAACAGCCCTAAACAATGCTTGCAAATGTATTGGAGATTCTAAATAACTAACTTTTTTTTCACAAACTTGTAAGATTACATCACAGGAAGTATGGGCCTGGAACAAGTTTTATGATATGCGAAATCATGAATGACGACCTAGCGAAGCGGCCGCGAGTGATCAGCGGAATTTACCAACTGATAACCGATGGCTCTGATGGTGTCTCTCTTTTTTCGCAGTCAAACATTACGTTGAATGAAAGTACAAGCTTTTAGGCTACGCTTGCGTTGAAATTGCGTTGGCCATGAAGGGCCCCCTTAATACTTATCATCGAGATATTATGGTCAAAAACTGGTCTTCACAGACCGTAATAAAGTGAGCTAAGAACTCTGTTGAAGCTTGTTTTCTAAATGAAAACGATATCCTTATTTCATACGAATAAATAAATTAAACTAGACAAAGAACAGACAGACAAACTTTTATTTCTACCATAATAATAATATCAACTAAATCTTACATTTGGACCACACATAAATTGCATCATACAAATACCATACGTCACTATAAACGTACCTGCATGCGGTACGCCGCAGTAACTCTATGAGCTAAGAGCTTTATCGTCGTTACGTCACACCAAAGTCCGAAGAAAAGTGGACTGTACGTTGCGTAATGTCAAATTAAACGTACAATTTGGATTTATTAGATTTTGTAGGTGTTGTACGTGATTCCGTTGTTATTTCTTTCTATTAACAAAATAGTAGAAATCATGCTTCTTGCAATAGTTGGATAGTAATGGTTTTTGAGCTTGGATTTATGTCATCGATTGAAAGTGTATTATTTTGTTTTTGTATAGAGCTACTGTACTTTAAGTATGTGCCTTGAGCACGGGTATGTGCAACGCTGCCTTGAAACCAACTACGCGTTCATAGTTTTAACGACTAAATAATGAATGCCAATTTCTCGATTTCTATCGATATTTTTACCGAGAACAAATTACAAGGAGCTAATATTTTTTCTGACAGTAAATCAACTAGTGTATGATATATCTATGAATACATCTATTTACAAACTGCTCAAGTTTCGCACAAGGTAATTTTATTAAAGATATCACTATATTAAATGCTTACTCTATGTTTAGCTCCGTAATCCAATAACTACCCCAATTTTTTACGAAATCCTTTTGGAAGTTAGACCGTGAAATCGTAACAAACAGCCAGAGTAAGAATAACGTATTCAGTGAGGGTTTACAAAATAATTATAGTGGCTATCACGGAATTTTCACTATTTTTAGAGGCTAAGCAAGAAAGAAAACGTAATTATTCTGACAATTGTCGAAATGATATACAAATAAACAAATATAAAAGGTAAACGATCAACTTATGCGGTTTAATATAGTAAAGCATCTTCATAGTTATTCATGGTCTTCTATATATTTTGGATATATTACTATATATGCGCGAAAGGGACAATCCATGACCACGACCACTCTGCCAAGAGTGTTAAGTTTAAGTTCAAGTTAAGAAGAATATATTTTGGACAATGTGCTACAGTACTGTTCAATCTAATTCCTCACCCTCACGTTATTGCCACCCCGCTTATTTCTTCCTTAAGCGAACAGCAAAGGAGTGGAACTTGATTCCAAGGTCTTTGTTTCCCGACACCTTTAACGTAGATGTATTCAAGGCCAGAGTGAATAGACATTTTCTGGGTAAGCGAGCTACATCTTTTGCCTCATCATAACTCCTCATGGGGTCAAGCCACCTCAAGACTACTTGTAGATTTTCTAAAGTGGCCAATCTCACCAAACTGCGCGTTCATAAAGTCTGGCAGACTATTTCTGGCAACCCCTCATGAGGTCTGTCGAAGTCCAAAGGCAAGTCATTAAAAAAAGCATCACTTTACAAGTCAAAGTATCTCAGCAAAGCCATTCATGGCATGCCGGTAATATAACAATCTAAACAATTTCCTATCATAAACTACGTCCACAGGCGGTTGTACGCGAACGAAAGTAAAAGGTGTCAATGATACCTGCGCCTGGGCCTGCGCGGAAATACGCCGAGTGAGATAGAAAGCGTATCAGGGGAAGTTTTCCGATCACGCGCGGGCGCTGTTTTGCATGTGCAAGAGTTGATTTTATCGTATCGTGTTGTAATAATTGTGTACGATTGTGTAATAAGGGCTTTGGTTTATGAGGTGCGTTGTTGGGTTTTGTTAGACGGTTACTTTTTTTTTGCTCTGGCTTTGTTTGCTCTCTACTAATTACCATAAGTCTTTCCATGGAAAAATAAAATTTGGAACTCAATAAGAAGTTTTATATTAGCATGAATAGAATACTCAAATTATTTTACTTAGCTTTTAAGTAAATCTTACTGATATTTATCTATATAATTAGATATCTAGATTTTTTTCACAAAACTTACATGTACTCTTTATTGTACAACAAAAGAGGTTACAAAAATGGACGGTCTTATCGCAAAAAATCGAACTTACTGAATTTTCTGATCTCTTGATGATTTATCTTTACTCACATAGTAAGTATCTGACAGATCAGGACAAGCTGGGTTATCGCGTATAGTAAGGGGCACGAGTGTGAGCACAGATTGACACATGCGCAGTAGTTAATTTTTCGGTCTGTTTGGCGGAATGAAGAAGACTGGAGCGCCGAGCAGCACACGATTGGTTCGTCAGTCGATGCTCGTCGTCTATTGGATTCTCGCGTGTCATTTCGCTACTGTGATTTGGCCAAAAGTGCACATGCGCAAGCTTGCCCCCACTACTGCCTATCTGTGCTGACCACTCGTGCCTCATACTGTATCTATGGTGTATTAATGATTTCATCCAATGACGCACTACGACCATGACCAGTCGTGGGCCCTGATTGGATGAACTTCAATAGTATTCATTATGATTACACCAAAGATACGCGGTAACCCGGTGAGCCTCAGGTCAAGGTTTTACCATAGCATACTGTGCCCACGTGTAAGTTCTGAGTGAACAATCTCAAGGAGTACTAAAAGTCATTAGTTTGTTTCTGTCTGCGGTTTGAGAATCACCTTTGTTATAGTTATTTCTTATTCTCCAGTGATTTATGATAGACAATGCGCTAATACCTACTTATTTACGTTCGAAACTCTCTCTTTACTTGCAAATATAAGGCCCACTTGCTTCAACCTGAGTTATCTTAATAACTAAAATTATTTGCTTACCTGGAGTTGATTTGACATTATAATAATGACAGTTATAGAAACTAACTCTGAGCATTGAACAATTAACCAAAAGAAGCGCGTTGATTTCGCTTACAATATATTCCGCCAATTTCCCACCATCGACAATGCGCTCTGATTGGCTAAGTCAAGAACACACGATGCAGTGATTGGTCTTTACTGTTCAAAATCAGTGACAAATCACTGACTAGTTTCGGATTCGGATTGCTCAGTACCTATTACTACTCTAAAGGGTACTTGAAGTAAGTGGGCCTAATAAGTAAGTATATGTAATGTTTTTTTTATGTTCAAAATCTTTTTGTTAGACATTTTGTCATTTTGTGCGTGTTACCAGTGATGATATACGGGACAGAGACGTGGTCTTTCACTGCTGGCCGCATATATAAGCTCAGAGTCACTCAGCGAGCTATGGAACGAGCTATGCTCGGAAATTCTCTATGTGACGGTCCGAAATGAGGACATTCGTAGGAGAACGAAAACGACGGACATAGCTGAAGTGGGATTGGGCGGGCCACATCGCTCGAAGAGCCGATAACCGATGGGGAAGAAAGGTTCTCGAGTGACGACCACGTACTGGAAATCGCCGAGCGGGACGACCTCCCACCAGGTGGACCGACGACCTGTGTAAGAGACGCTGGGCGCCGCTGGCGAGCGGCCCAGAACCGTTCGAAGTGGAAATCAATGGGGGAGGCCTATGTTCTGCAGTGGACATCCATGGGCTGATATGATGATGATGAGACATTTTGAAGAAAAGAAAAGAAACTCAGTAAGGTTACTACATTTCAAATATTTTTGGACAATCTGTTTTATTTTTATGGTCAGCTGGCTGCGGTTGGCTGGCCGTCCTCTCCCATCCCACAGCGTATCATTTCATATATCATGCACTACTTGGCTTATCCATGGTTACTCTGATATAACTATTCAGGTACCAGTCTTTATAAACTAAGTTAGTTGTATGGTGACTGGTTAAATGGTTGTATAGGACATGGGTCGGTCATTGTACTGGAAGCTAAGTAGGACTGGAACTGTAACTGGAAGTAAGAAAGGTCGTTGTGAAGAAGTGCTAATTATAATCATCTGTTTTTTTTCACGCTTTCGGCGTCTTCCTAATTGGCGACGATCGTACGATCAAACGATGCGATTTCGTCGCACGATCGCGCTGATGTTCCTGTGCTCGCGCGATGACTTGCGAGGACACCCTAAAGCGTATTGTGTATTTAATCTCGTTGTGCGACGAAATCGCATCGTTTGATCGTACGATCGTCGCAAATTAGGACGACGCCGTCTACCCCGCAGTTTCATTTGTGATCTCCTATTTGACGCCCTACATTTAGAAAACCCTTTTTCATGATATATACTTCTATCCTTATGATTGAATTGAAGATTACACAAAGACTCTGAACATAATAATATTCATACAATACTTGTCTATGGTATTGAACCTGCAGTCATAGCGAGCCTATCTAACCTCAAACGACCAGCAACAAAGTCAAATTCAATCACTATCAAATTCAAACCATAACCACAACACAACAATACATCATAATTCAGCAAGACACTACAAAATTGGAGTATGCAAATTAAGAGCGGAACCGGACATAAGTGACACATAGCCATAGCAACGATTGTGCAATCACGGTTGCTAATTGCGTAACGGCGACCGCGAACTATGATTGTGACCGCCAAATATTGTTCTATAACCGCTTCTGTTAAGGTGATTGTGCGAAAACTGTGGAGTTGGAATTGAATGTGAAAGTTTTATTGCTACGAGTTGAAGTTTTCTGATCTGTGGAATGTTTAAGGTTACAATGTGTTCAATATTTTCATTCGTAATAGGATAGCAAGTTAGTTTTTATATAAGTTTTAAATTCTTTTTTATTTGTGTTTTTTAAGTAATAAAAAATCGCAAATCGATTTAGTGTTCTACAAAAAAAAAACAAAAAAACATTAAGATATTTTTTTTTATGTTTTTGTTATTTTTATTGATTAATCTATTTATAATGAATATAATACTTGATGACCACTATGACTATGTCATAAAATACTCCAAATAAACAAACGTTTATAAAACAGTGGCTTATTTGCATCGAAATAGTATTACCCTAGAATAAGGGTGACAGCGACAGCTGTAAAAACGGCCGAAGAAATAAGACCACGTTGTCGTTATTTCAGTTTCAGTAGGTCCACGTTTGAACGTAGAACATTCATTCATGAGTGACATAATTATGTTTTATTGAGTTTCCAAGCGGCAACTTTCACGATGTTGTCTTGTACGTAACCCTTAATCTAGACAGATAATATATCGATGCTTATTTGACATAATAGTAAACAACCCTAGTCTCCAAAAGTTTTTTAAGTTCAAAGCTTACACAGCCACCATAACATCCGGTTCAATAGTCATAAAATACAAGTCCAAATAGTTAATGTGTCACGTAACCGACTTTTTGCCGACAATGAAAGCAAAGCTACGTTACGAAACCGCACGGCATCGGCACCGTGCCCGTAATCCACATTATTGCTTGTACACAAAAAAAAGCCTTTTGTTCATAAAGTTTTTCATCTTTTGAGTCTTTGTCCATAGATTTCACTGTCTACTCAATTATTGAGTTATGATTAATGCTTGCCTTATGTGGAATTATTCTTTGTTTTTTTTGGACTGACTGTTTATTTTCATTTAAATAACTTGTACGGTGATGTCATATATATATATAAAAAATGATCGGAATCTTTGTTTTTTTTTTATACGACTAGTTCGGTAAACAAGCATTCGGCCCGCCTGATGGTAAGCGGTTACCGTAGCCATATGGACGCTTGCAACGCACGAAGCATCGCTCACGCGTTACCGATCTTTCCCCCCTCCCCTATGAGCATTGGCGACCTTACTCACGCGCAGGAACACAACTTTACACATCATAAAGTTATTTGGCTGCGGTATTCTGTAAGGTACTTCACCAGTCGAGCTGCTCGTTGAGCGAATAAACGCTATGCTCTACCTCTCTCAAAACTGTTTATTTTCATTTAAATAACTTTTACAGTGATGTCATCTTGGAATCATTGATGTTCAAATCTGAGCTCCTATCGTATTAAAAAGCAGGCAGATAACCTGTAGTACGGAGGAAGGTCGAGTTCACATCCTGCGGGGTTAATTAAGTTTTAAATAACTAGAAAAAAAAACAAATAAAAATTCTGGTGATGTTGAATTTAAACCACTCTTGCCTAAGCTTTTGTACGTTTTAATTTAGTATCAGCCACAGCTTTAGTGGTGTCAGCTCATCATGTTTTATTGAACATGGAAATGTCGGCGAAGGCCAATAAAGTGATGTGGCCTTTGAAGGCCAGTGTCGTAAAATTCAATGATGATGGCCGGATTTGAATGCCACAATAAACTTGAGCTTGCTGTAAAGAAAGACATGTGACAGAGTACTTTGTAGAATTCGCGTCACAAACACCTGCCGCATACCGGTGGAGTCTAATAGTTGTTCCAGGTATTTATGGATGATTTTACATACCTAGTTCCTAATATTTAGAGTAAGGAGTCCATGTATGGACATGTATGGTGACCGGTAATTAGTAAACGATACTTAGATACATAATTGTACTCATGATAACAAACAACCTTCCCAAAGAATCACTCAATCATTTTTAGGGTTCCGTAGCCAAATGGCAAAAAACGGAACCCTTATAGATTCGTCATGTCTGTCTGTCTGTCTGTCTGTCTGTCTGTCTGTCTGTCTGTCTGTCTGTCTGTCTGTCCGTGTATGTCACAGCCATTTATTTCCGAAACTATAAGAACTATAATGTTGAAACTTGGTAAGTAGATGTATTCTGTGAACCGCATTAAGATTTTTACACAAAAATAGAAAAAAAACAATAAATTTTGGGGGTTACCCATACTTAGAACTGAAACTCAATTTTTTTTTTCATCAAACCCATAAGTGTGGGGTGTCTATGGATAGGTCTTCAAAAATGATATTGAGGTTTCTAATATCATTTTTTTCTAAACTGAATAGTTTGCGCGAGAGACACTTCCAAAGTGGTAAAATGTGTGTCCCCCCCCTGTAACTTCTAAAATAAGAGAATGATAAATCTATAAAAAATATATGATGTACATTACGGTGCAAACTTCCACTGAAAATTGGTTTGAACGAGATCTAGTAAGTAGTTTTTTTTTAATAGGTCATAAATTGAAATTAATATCAAATACTCAGGAATATACTACCATTTACTTATATACCTACAGGTTTGTACGGAACCCTCGGTGCGCGAGTCTGACTCGCACTTGGCCGGTTTTTTTTTTTAAATTACCTAGCACCTCATCCCGTAATATTTAGTACCTAATCTACGTAACAAGAATAAGAATACACCATCAGCTTTTATTTCATTTAATTATTTAACCCTATTTTGTTTCATTAGGAAATCATGAGTACATTCATAATATGTCTAAGTAGGTATCGTTTACTAATTACCAGTCACCCTAAATTACAGACTAAAACAACGACAATATTTTTTTGTTCTTGTTTCTTTTTTTTTTTTTTTTTATCTTTTTTTTTTAAGTTTTATTGTTATTGACTTTTTGTGAACGATGTACTTGCCTGTCATAGGTTTATATATCAGGATTTAAATTTTGTGTATTATTATGTTGGCGAATGTGTAAATATGTACACTGTTGGTATGTCAATAAATAGACAATTCTCGTGCTCGTGAATTGTGAAAATCGTATAACCGAGTGCGAGCGCCGTCAGTCTAATATCGACTCTATACCATTTTTTTATTTATTTATTTAATGGTTCACCAACATTTGCTTACACTAAACATATAATTATTTCAACTGCCAAATATAAAGACTATGTGTAACAAACAATTATAGGTAAACACAACATGTAACACGACAAATTTTACTTAGGTATTATCAAATGAACACTAGCACAGTACACGAAAGAAACATGTATAGCAAAAGAGAGAAAAAAAAAAATACAGAAAAATAAATGATAATAATTATGAATACATTTAAACTATTTATGAGACAGATATTTATGCATTGTGGATTTGAACTTAACTAATGAATCCAGGTGAATGTCCACCAAATCACTGCAACCATTCAGTTCTCTACAGAATCTGGCAACCGGCGAGTTAAAACCTAGGACGGTTCTACGGAGAAGCGGACAAAATGGAGTTATCTTGTTACGGGGATATCTGGCAGGAGCTCGGAAGTTAACCTTAGATAATAAGTTGGGACAATCAAGTTTATTTCGAATATGTTTGAAAGTGAAGATAGAATCAATAAGGCTTCTGCGATTTGCCAAAGACATTAAACCAAAACGATCGAGTTTGATATCATAAGGATCTTTCCTACTACCCTGACCATGACCAAATGTCAAATGCCATAAGAATCTTTTTTGAATTCTCTCCAAACGAAGAGAGTGCACTGCATAATGCGGCCTCCAAACTACGCTGCCATATTCGACAATATTCCGTACTAGGCTATTATATATTAGGATCTTGGGTCTGCTCTTTCGAAGGATTTTAACATTTCTGATTACAAATCCCAACATTCTAGAAGCCCTGTTAATAACGTTCTCAATATGAGGTACAAACGTGACTTTCCTGTCAAATATCACTCCCAAGTCACTTATGCGATCCACTTCTTCTATTTTTTCATTGCCAATATAATAGTCATGACTTAACGTACCATAGCACTATGTGTCAACAACACTAAATGGTAAGACATTATGTATCATCTGATGGTAAAACGGTGCCGCCCACTGGCACGCTTGAATATTAGGAATTAGACGGGCCAGTTGGCGCAGTTGGTTAAGGTTCACCTTACGCGCCGCAGGTCGTGGGTTCGATTCCCACACAGGACATGCATTTGGGTGCATGAACACGTCTGTATGTCCTGAGTTTGGGTGTAATTATGTATATTAAGTATGTATTTACAAACAAAAAGTATGTATATGTATTATATCAGTTATCTGGTTTCCATAGTACAAGCTCTGCTTAGTTTGGGATCAGATGACCGTGTGTGAGAAATGTCCCAGGATATTTATTTATTTATTTATTTATTTATTTATTTATTTATTTATTAGGAATCTGTTGAAAAAGCCGTCTCTAAGACGGGGCGAGTTATTTTTTTCAATGATCTTTGGTCAGTTTAGACATACACCACAAATTAGCTGGTCCATTGCCCTTTAACTCCGGCTCTTGCTAGTTAGTTAGCTTTTATCTGGTATACTATAATTATTTAAAAGTAAAGTAGGTATTATCACAAGTACTTTAGTCTAACGATAAACAATTTGTCAAACAATACCAACATTATATGACATGCGTTCACGACCTGCCTCCCAGCGACATCTCAAGTGAAAGCAGATCGGGATCTAGTGATGACCCCTGATACCATGTCACCGATGCTCACTGTTGATTCAATTTATTTAGCTATCTTTTATAATATCGGTTCCGTAGGTATATCCTTATTGAATATGAGAGTTGAGGTAATATGGCTACCTTGGTCAATAATTGTGTTTATTTAGGTTATTATTTTTTATTTATTTTATTGTTCTTTTTTCGTCTGTATCTATGCTTAGATAAATGCTTTCTTTTTTATTGTTATTCATAAGTGCCCTTCTGGGGCCTACATTTAATAAATGGCTTTGACTTTACCAATTGTTTGTTATTAGGCAGGGTGTAAAACATTAAAATTTAGTTATTTATTCAGTTATACCTTCGCAAGAACGTATGAATAGTCTGACTCTAATACTATAATACCGGTTCAGAAGGTTGTATTTGCTGAGAAGAGCCGCCATAAACTCAGCAATTACTCTTTTCATAACAATCTTATGGTGAATCCATGCTACGCGAAGCGAGCACGAGTCGAGCCTCGAACGAACAAGATTCGATCGTTGCTTGCGAAATCAAGCATGGACGTACTTAACGATCCGTCAACGAGCCTACAATGAGCGCGATGCGAATCCCTGTGTTCGTGAAAAAACTGACAATCGGGCGGAGCGCAGTCGAGCATGCTACGAATGCTCGTTTGAGGCTCGCAAGCCCGTCCACGCTACGCGAATCGTGCTCGCAGTGTGCTTGTTCGTGGCTCGGCTCGTGCTCGGTTCGCCAAACATGGACGCACCATTAGATTCATTACATAACATTTAGATCCTTATATCACTGACATAAATTACGTGTTCCTGTGGCAAAAACTTCAATCAATCAGGATAGACCTCTAAAAATTTTAACAGTTTATTGTCATAGTTAAAAGATAAAAATTGGAATTGGTTTTATCTTCTTTATGAGTGATCCCTAATCAAAGAACAATATTAATTAAGGTATCATTGTTGTTGTGAAGTAATAGAAATACCTTTCCGCTGAACGTTAGACGATAAATCTGTCGATATACCAATTTAGATGCATACGATAAATCTGTCAATTGTCAGATCTCTATAATGATAATAATCTATGCTGGGGGAATTATTTGTGTCATTCATTATATTTGAAGATTGGTGACGTAATAAAAGATGTACGATCGTTTTTTTCTGGATTATATAGTATTATTTATCCTAATATTGGAAATATAATTACAGTGTCGGACGCGAACGACGAACGCGAAAGTCGAATCGTGTACGAACCGCCAAAAATGGAGAAGCATTGCAAAAGCAGTAACCCTAGTCAAGGAGAAACGACCACTCGGACAAGAGTGCCCGACTGTGAAGAATTACAGTGTTGAACTTTATGGCGTAGGTCAATAAGATTGTAAATAAGACCATCCAAAGTGATTAAAAAGTACATTTTCAATTTCATAGGGAGCATTTTTTGTACCCGTTGGTTCTCGCGAGGGACGCGCGTCCTATAATAACAATTGATGTCATGTTATTTTTTTAACCACATGCCAAAGTATTAAAAACTACCTTATACATAATAATCTCCAATATTATTCTAAACACGGTAGTGACCTAAAATCCTTGGTGGAAACCACTCATCATCCAGGTCGCGATATGTCGATGTGATAGTGAGATAAGCCAGTGGACAGAAGCTAGGAATGTTCGTCGACTAATTGCTTGTAAGATTAGGGAGATATGGCGTGCTGAGGTTGTATTACTTAGAAATGAACTGTTCGAAAACTTGGAATGATTATTTTTAATAGACTTTAAAAATGGAGATAATCAATTTTATTCGACATGTCTATAATATTGGAACTCCAATATATGCACATAATGATGATAAAATCTATTAAGGCTTCCAAACAAATATTCATTATTTTTTATGGTGTATTTCCAAGAATTTCTCCGAAATTATTAATCGGATTGTGACCATTCTTTTTGTATTGGCTTACATTTACTTCAACTTAGGTTCCAGTCCAAGTTTCATCATTCATCAAGATTATGGACTAATAAAACGTGTGACGCGTGACGGTCTGGCTTATTGTTACGAGCTACGCGTGTGGTATCAAAGGGAAAACATCTCAAAACCTTGGTCAAATTTTAATGCATATAAGAAAAACAAAAAAAAAATATTTTTAATACTTTTTCCAATTTCCTACTGGTATGTACCAGTATAGCACTTGAAAAGCAGTTACCTTCCGTTTAAGGCTTTGTGTGGTTTACCACTTACAAATACTTAAACGTTCTCATTCGGAAAAGCTCAACTCAGGCACTACTTCCACAATTCATTAGATTGCGGCCAAATAAACCGCTGCCGGGACAGCGACTCCTCTCATGTCATTTTCAAGAAGATTTTGAAGAAATTAATTTTGCAGGGTCGGCAATGCGCGAACGATACCTCTGCTGCGGTATTCGCTTACTATCAGGAGACTCGTATACTGCGTCATCATCATCATCATCAGCCGATAATGTCGCACTGCTGAGCACAGGCATCCTTTCACAAATCAGGGTGAAACGGAATGGGCAGATACTCCACCACGCATGCCCACTGCGGATCGGTGGAGATAGGCTAGTGGTCAACCTACTGTTGGAGTTTTCAAGTCGCCTAGAAGGCCTACAACTAGCTAAACGACTATCACAATTAAGTGATAACCGGGACCAACGGCTTTACGTGCCTTCCGAAGCACGAAACGCTCGATTTGAAATACCACTAGGCGTTCACCCATCCAGGTACCGACCACGACAGTAGTAGCTTAACTTGCCGATCAATTAAGAACCGCTTAGCTTAATTTTGCGTCAAATCTCTAAAATCGAATAATAAGCAAAGTCAAACATTGTCACGTCTTTACTAACGAGACACATCTCATATTGAACTCATTACCCAACCGATACCGATCAAATAATCATTAACCGATGACGGATGGGTACAGCATGCGGCTGCACATGCAGTCAGTGACCTCATCATCGATAGATCAGTGTAATGACGCACTTTCACTTTGAAGTTATCTCTCACTTTGTGGAAGTCAAACGTTGCATAATACGCAGTTTGAAGGAGTCTGGTGCCTGTTGTGTAAGATAAGAAAGGGTTCAAAAGTGGCTCCAAATGGTCCGTGTAATATTACACACGGTGCTGCTTGCCAGTTCTCTTTTTTTGTCTTGAACTTGGCTTGTCTAGATGAGCTTGGGTTATATGTGCGGCGACAAAGTCAAGAGAGAGGCCATAGCGTTTATTCGCTCGAAGAGCAGCTCGACTGGGAAAGTATCACCACCTTACAGAATACCGCACCCTTTATGTTGTGTTCCTGCGCGTGAGCAAGTGTTGGTAACGCGTGAGTGATGTCCCGTGTATTGCAAGCGTCCATATTGCTACGGTAACCCCTTCCATTAGGCTTACACTTTTTTAACGAAATCGTATGATAACAGGTGGAGATTTCGAGATGGCATATTTTCAAAACCTATGTTAGGTTAGTCATGCTGACAAACTTTTACTATGGCACCAACACTGAAATCTTAAAAAACTTTTTTAACTTTTCTTCAAAATGTCAACCTTGCTCGATCATAATGTATGTTTTTTTTTTTTTTTTACATTTCACTGTTGTTCCCATAGTAAAAGTTGTTCAGCATGACTAATCCAACATAGGTTTCGAAAATATGCCATCTGATCTCGAAATCTCCGGCCAGTATAAAAGTGCTCAAAAAAAGCTTGCGCTCTAGCCTCTATATACAAACTCAGGGGGCTATTACGTCCTTCTTTGTCTACCGATGTCCAAAAAGGACAGAAGATAAGTAAGTTATAATATCATTGATGGTGATTGGCCCTGAAGGAAGTTTACATGCACAAACGTAAAAGTTTCTAAAGAACTGTGATTTGAATATGAGGGGCTATGGTAACCAATGTACTCTCCATGATTCCTCATTATGTTTTCCGTGGAACTGATGTATATTATGGTGCCATATATATTCGCCAAGCATGGACGCACCATTATAGTTTTTAAGTGCACTACGCCATGGCGTCCGATATCACTATAACTGTAATATCCTCGGTTTTATTATAATCAAGTCAAGGTTCTTTCTTCCGAGTTCATAGAAAAATATACCATTAGAATAGGCATTATTTTTAGTTTACGGTAAGCTATACCTAGACGAGATCTTGCTTTCCTAATCTCCATCAATAAAACGGCGAAGAAAATATAGTCTATCCTAATATAATAAAGCTTTTTGAGTTTTTTGTATGATGGTTTTTTTAGGGTGCCGGACCTTAAGAGGAAAATTTTAACCCCTATAAGATTATTTCGGTGTCCGTCCGGCCGTCTGTCACGGGTGTTTTACTGGAAGAACAAGCAACGTAGAAACATGAAATTTGGCATAGTGATAGATCTTGACGACGCGTACATACGTCTATACTAATATAATAAAGCGGAAGTTTTTATTTGTTTGTTTAAACGGGTTAATCTCCGGAACTACCAGTCGGATTTGAAAAATTCTTTCACTAATAGGAAGCTACATCACCCCTGAGTATTATAGGCTACTTTTTATCCCGGGAACGCGGGTGAAACCGCGCGAGACAGCTAGTATTATAATATACGGAATCTTAGCTAAATTAAAACTACACAGTAAACTCGATACTTACAATGATTATATAGACGAGCGGTCGGAAAGTGAAACCGTCTGACGATATTTTAGTTTCAATTTGCTTTTCAATAAAGCTGAGTGGGCAAGTAGGTACTTGCACACCCATCTACTTGTTGCGCGTGGGCATAGAGTACTTGTTTACAAGTCACTTGTGATGTAATAAAGTGACAAGTTGTTATGACTTCATTGACTAAATTCACTAGGAAATTTAAATTTCGACGGGCAGTTTGTTAAGATTCCACCTATCGCGCCGCAGGTTGTGGGTTCGATTCCCACACAGGACATGCATTTGTGTGCATGAACATGTCTGTATGTCCTGAGTCTTGATGTAATTATGTATGTAACAAAAAAGTTGTATATGTATTATATCAGTTATCTGGTTTCCATCTTATCTTATCTTGTGCAGGGGCCGAGAAATAACTCGGACACTTCGACCCATTGGGATCTATTGTGGTCCCCTAGATAAATTACTCCTACCCAGTCTCGTAGAAAACTCCTTTCATGAGTTTTACAACGAGGCTAGGAGATATGAGCCTATAGTCTTCTGGTTTTGGATATCCGATCCCTAGGAGACTCATTCGCTTACCAGCCAGTGCATCGCATGTGCACAGAAGGTGCTCCATGCGTTCCGTATGCTCCCCACACAACCTGCACATGGGTGTCGCGGTTAGACCCATCTTCATGAGCATGTCGTTGGTTCCAAAGTGCCCAGTAAAGGCCCCAAGCAGGTAGCGGATTTGCCCCCTGCTCATATTCCAAATATATTCCCGGGCTTTGAACGTAGAGCCTAGAAACTTCTTGGAGTGTTGTAGACCGGTGTTAGACAGCCAATGTGTTTGTTGTCTGTGATCAGCAAACTCCCTAAATGCGGCTTTTACGACACACGTCGAAATGCCTACACATGGTTCTGGACCCACAAAATCATTTGCTGAGCCCTCTCTTGCCAGTTCATCTGCCACTTCGTTACCATGGATTCCTTTGTGCCCAGGGACCCACATCAGTCTTACTCTGTTATGCTTCCCAAGCCTGTTTAGGGTTTGGACAGCATCCAGAACAAGTCCGGAGTCCACTTTGTAGGATGCCATGGCTTTGATTGCAGCCTGACTGTCACTAAGATTATATATGGATTTACCTCTGGTTCCTCTATCTATATTCTCCTGAGCACAGGTTATTATGGCATATGTTTCTGCTTGAAATACAGTTGCCATCTTCCCTAAGCTTTTGCTACATTTGTAACCTTTTGCGTATATTCCCGCTCCTGTACCTGATTCCATTTTGGATCCATCAGTGTACCAAACCAGACTTTCTTGTTCTGGTGGATCGAGTCCCTTCGTCCTCTATTGTAGGGATTTGGACCTTGAAAGACCTTTCAAACACAAACATAGTTTGCATTTTGTCGGATATCATGCTTGTTACCCGATCCAGGCCTTCATTTTCATCGAACCTTGTATGGTTTGTCTTTGGCTTGGAGGGATCCCATAGTCCAGCAACAGCAAGACGATGTAATGCCTTCCTTGCCTCCAATTCAACCATCATATGCAGAGGAGGGATATTTAGGTATCTCTCAATCGCTGCCGTGGGTGTTGTCCTGAAAGCACCCGTGATTCCAAGACACACGGTTCTTTGTATCCTAGTGAGTGGCGCTTTGCACGAGGCAAGCTTTGTTCTTGGCCACCACACTATGCTGCCGTATGTGATAATAGGTATTATCATTGTCCGGTACAGCCATCGTAAAACTTTGGGCTTTAGCCCCCAAGTTTTACCGTAGGTGGAACGACACATGCCGAACACTCGTAGGGCCTTTGTCGTAATATTTTCCACGTGAGTTTTCCACCTGAGTTCTTTATCAAGCGTTACACCCAAATATTTAACTTCAGTGGACCAGGGCAGCTTTATTCCATTGAGGGAGGGCTCTCCTAGGTTACCTAGTTGTCTCTTCCTCGTGAATGGAATAATGACCGCTTTGCTTGGGTTGATAGAGAGGTGGTTCTTTGTACACCATTGCTCTGTCATCCTCAATGCCTGTTGTAATAATCCAGAGACTATGTTCGGGAATTTACCATTAACCATTATAGCTATATCATCTGCATAGCCTACTGTGTAGAATGGTCCGTTATTGAGTTTGGTGAGTAGCGAGTCTACTACCAAGCACCACAATAATGGTGACAGCACTCCGCCTTGCGGACAACCTCTTGTTGTTTTTGCACTAAGTCTGTCTCCCATCAGTTCCGATCTGACTGTCCTGCTTCTCAGCATATAGTCAATCCAGTTGCACGTGGTATCATTGATGCCATGTTCCTTTGCAGCAATGCGTATGGACTCAAATGTTGTCTTGTCGAAGGCTCCCTCTATGTCGAGAAACGCCCCGACGCAGATCTCTTGTCCCTCTAGCGCAGCCTCGGCTCGACTCGCAACATAGTGCAATGCCGTTTTCGTAGATTTGCCAGGGCTGTAGGCGCACTGTAGTTTATGTAGAGGGAATACCTTAAGTGGTCCCTCTCTTAGGTACCTGTCTACCAGTTTCTCCAGAGCTTTTAAGAGAAAAGATGATAGACTGATGGGCCTGTAAGCTTTAGCTTCTTCGTAAGTCGGTCTACCCACCTTCGGTATAAAGGTGACTTTGACCTCCCTCCATGCCTTGGGTACGTACCCAAAGGCAATGCAGGCTCTGTAGAGCTTGCTTAAATGGGGTATCAAAATAGATGCCCCTTCTTGCAATAGTATTGGGTAGATGCCATCTGGTCCAGGGGATTTGAGAGGCTGGAAGCCCGCTATGGCAAGCTTCAGTTTGTTCTCATCTACCACTTTCTTTGCCGTGAGCCAGTTATCTTTGGACGTGTGCCTTTTGAGCTCGTCACTTGTAACTGGTTCCTCTTCATCGCTTTCGCGCAGTATACATTCCGGGAAGTGAGTCCTAAACATCACGCCCAGAGTGTCCTGTCCAGTTTCCGTGACATGCCCATTTTCATCCTTTACAGATGATAGTGGGTTTGTCTTAGTCATGGACATTGCTTTGCACAACCTCATTCCACTCGGTAGAGCTTCGATAGAGGAGCAGTGCTGTCGCCAATTGGCTCTTTTGGCCTTGCGTACCGCCGTGCTATACCTTGTCAGCATGCTAGAATAGCCAGAAAAATCTTCCCTGGCTTTTGCATCATTGAAGGCCTGTCGTGTTTCCTGACGTATTTTAGATAGTTCAGGAGTCCACCATGGTACCTTTTCTGGTACTGTCCGTCTTCCATAGTATCTGTAATCCATAGTAAATGTAATCCATGTAATCTGGTTTCCATAGTATAAGCTCTGCTTAGTTTGGGATCAGATGACGAGTGTGAAAAAATAATTTAGTAATTATTTTGATCTATGGTACGACGGCTTAGAATTTCGGGAATCCAACACAAAATAAACGGTAAATGAAATCCCACCAAAAACTGTAAAATGTTCCCAAGACGAGACCATATGGCTCGCACTGTTCTACAAGCCCTAACTTCACAAACTCTACACCTCACTCAAAATATGTGGCTTGGCCGTTTCGCTACCGTCACACCGGCGTAAGGTGAAAAAATGTATTCACTGTTCATTACTTTTCTGTAGTACAATAGTTCTTATAGTAGCGAAACGGCCAAGCCACATATTTTGACTACGGTCCAACACAAAATAAGCGGTAAACGAAATGAAATAATGAAATGACAGGCGCTTATGAATAGTTAGTCTAATATTCTGATGCACGGTTCGGAAGGTATCTTTTCTTAACCTGAAAAATCATCAAGCGTAGACAGTTACTTTGTTTATTTAGTTTTAATTTATTGACGATGAATAATGACGTACATAAACATAATTAGCAGAAAATTCATATTTTATATTCGAAAACTAAAATAATTCTCGACAAATTAAACATATTTAAGACTAGAAAGGTTACATTATAGGCAACCAAAGCAACCATTAATTTTGCTAAATCGAACTTCAATATACAAAGAAACAACAGTGAACAACTTGATTGTTATTGTTGACCAAACGTCCAACTTACAAACGATAATACTAACGTTATTTAACTTTAGTTAGGTAATGAATGGGCGCGCGCGTGATAGATTTATGGGCCGATCATCATTAAGAAAGTGCTGATCATCTCATTTAGAAAGATTATAAATATCGACTAAAAATAAATAAATTAATATATCATCTGAATATATCGATTTGCTAAATTTTAACCCTGAGTTGCCAAGTTGTCTAAACTGTTTCTAGTTATGTAATTACTATTTACTTAAAGTTCCACATTATAGAATGAAGAAACATCGGAATTAAAGTAGGGTAGGTATTAATAAATAAATCACAAGACCACAATTTTTAACTGATTTTACTCCCTTTAAATTCTAGTATAATTGTCAATAAATTAATCAATTCAGATAATGGACAATAAGTATCAGATTACGTGATTCAAACGTTAGGATGGTTATTCTAATAGAATTATATAGCATATTTCAAAATCAGGTATACTTAACTATATCAGAGTACTTTATATTAGGTCGGAATAATAAATAATCATTTAGGCCAGACTTTAGAAAGTATTTATTCAAACATATCCATGGCCACAACTATGAATTTACTCTCAAATCTACTTCCGGTTCGGATGGCCGACCATATTGAGAAGATACCGGTAAGAAACTCAATATTAAGGTCTTATGTATGGCCACTACACATAAAGAGTTATTCTCAGTATATAACAGAAATACACAGAACACACATTATAAAATTATCAATTGTTACAGTTGACAATATCAAATATACTTATCTTTATATCGACGGGCAGTATCACGATTATAATAAGCAACCACTTCCAAAATACACAAGACTGAACTGAGACCAGACCCTCCCGCCAATTTTATATCTTACAAGTACACAGTATTCTTCAAGAATACAGACGGAAGTATCAACCAATCACAGAGACGGAAGTCTCAATAAATCATAACCGGATACATTTTATCAGGAAGTGTCACTAATCTCATAATAACAAATTTAGTAAACCATTATCACAAAATTACAACATTCGTTGTTAATTATTGGAATAATTACTATCGAATTTAGGTATGATTAATTATATGATTTATCAAAGCCATTACATTGTTCAATTAAAATATCAATCGGAAGTCTATTGAAATCTCCTTACATTACAATAAAATGTTTATCAACAATTAAATTATCGCAGTAGTGATTTGATGACTTTGTAATTATTCCAATCCAATTATCATAAACATTACAATTTAAAATAACATTAAGTTACACCGGAAGTTTAATTTAATTATTGCACCGGAAGTTTAAATAATAATCAAACCTTCAGTTCAACAGTGTTGCCATTGCAAATAATAAATTTACCAAAAACTTATTTCAATAGTGTTGCCACTGCAAATAATACATCTTTGAAGTACTTATTTAACTCAGATATTTGACTCAGATTTAACCAAATATCTAACACGGCCAGACTGACATGTACTTCGTTCTCGAAGTACCAACAGTACAACAACATTTATTTACGACACCTGCTGTATTTCTGGCGTCTAGGCACAACCACAAGGTAAACCACAGGTACAGCCACAGGCTTAAGCATAGCCAGAAGTACAGCAAAGCTAAGATTTAATTACAGACAACCCCCAGTATAACAGCGAGTAAAGTCACAAGTAAGGCCATTGTTACAATCATAGATATACAATATTTCTAATTACAATTTATCTTCATTTTCGAAGTACTAAACGTACAAAAAAAACATTTATCCATGATAAAAGGAAAATCAGAGATATAGCCATAGGTACAACAAAGCCAAGTTCCATTTACAGACATAACCATAGGTATAGCAGCGAGTACAGTCACAGGTATGGCCTTTGGCACAATGATAGAAATAAAATATTATAAAATATAAATTATGTAAACATATGATAAAACTGTAAAACCAGTAGGTCTCTCCATTGAAATATATTTACCAAAAACTGATTGAACGATGAAGGAAGACTATCAGACTAAAATTGAATACAAATCCTTAAAACTACTGAATACATGTACATAGTTTTTTACAGATTAATTAAATTCAGCTTGGCACCTCATCGAAATCGGCTGACGGTAAAAAGTTAATGAAATTCAATGAAATCTGCGTGAGCGAACCTCGGGCAAAAACAAATAAATCATAATTACTTAGTTCAAGCCATAACCAAAGCAACAGTCCGGGAACACATTGTCTATCCACAATTACATACAAAAATACATTTCAAAGTACATCTTATATCACCTCAGTATCCCAAAAAAGTACCATGAATTAATAAAATTATATATTTGATTGAATCAATGAAATATTTTTCATTGTAACATAAGAGAAGGGAATTGATTTTAGCACAATAATAATTAGAATAATTATGTCAGAATTTCTACTTGTTCGACAAAAATTATAAACATATTATTCATTAATTCAATCAATAAATCATTGGTGCCGTGAATGACCCTAGATTAATTAATTAATCACCACAACACACTATCCCAATCTATATGAAATCTAGCATTTGGCACCAAGATTATATCATTGTACATAAATAAAATAATAGCTACAAATGTGGTAATACATGTGCTGTTAATGTACCTTTTTATAAATAAATTGTATCCTATGGATATTTTCAAATAATTTTGCATATTTATGAATATGTCTAATCTATCAAATACTCTAGTAACATCTTAAAATACGAATCTGAAATACATTTTGATTTTATTTTATGTAGGTACTTACGTAAAATAATTTACAACCGCTCGGTCACACTGACAATTGCAAAGAATATCTCGAAGCAATTTTTATATTCAGAGCTGTTACAAACAGAATATCAGCATAATAAGTGTTATAAATATTAATAGAACATAGACAAAAATAGATACAATTATTTTAATGCTTAATGTAGAAATTTTATAAATATGACTATATCGGGTAATGTGATAGGTCCCACCACGGGCTGCCTCCGGGTGTGTAGACATTTTCACCAACCGATTATGTCGCAGCTTTTTTTTTTTTTTTTTTCTTGTAACCAATTGCCTCGCAATACCAACCCCATTCACCCGCTGCCGGTGAGAAAAGTCAGTAGCAAACAATCAGTCGACCAGCGACATACAATTACCAATTGCCTCGCAATACCAACCCCATTCACCCGCTGCCGGTGAGAAAAGTCAGTAGCAAGCAATCAGTAGACCAGCGTTTTTTTTTTTTTTTTGTTTCTTTTTTTTTTCAATATTCTTTTTTTTTTTTTTATATATATCGCCTGACATATACATAATATATATTTAATATATGTAAAGTAATATTTTCCAAAATACATGATCATTTCATATATACGAACAGACTTTTTTTTTTTTTTTTTTATAAGCAATAATATAATTCTTACATTTCTTAATACCCCTTAGAGCAAGGCTATCGCTCAGGAGAAAGGACAAAATTTCCTTCCAAAAGATCCCTTACAACTGGCATTTAATTTCTCGTAACGCCGATGGTCTCGACTAACATACCAAATCACCTACCTACTAAAAAAAAACTATTGTTACGAAAAATATTATTGCGATGCGAAGTTTGCCATCAAACCGAGATCTCAATTGTATTGCCAAAAATGAAAACAACGCCGCACAATAGAAACAGTTATCCAATGGCCATAAAAATTTACAATAAGCTCCCATAGGACCAAATAAATAAAAGTGTACCCTCATATTTATTTAAAAGCAAATTAAAGAAATTACTTGTTCAACAATGCTTCTATTCCTATCTTCTATCTTATTGACATACCGAAAATAATTTTAATTATTGGCAATTATCTGAAATGTTGGAATTAACCTAACAGATTTTTGGATAGATTCATTAATCGATTTTTGGACCAAATATAATTCGCTCGGCCTACCTGAAGTTATATTGCAAATTAATTTGAAGTGTGTCAGTTACCGTATACATTTATCGCTCTACTTGACTATTACTTATATACCTACCACCATCTAGAATAAAAATACTCAATTGAGTTTCGTATTACATGGCATTAAAAATTTACAACAAGTTACCTCCAGACATCAAAACCGAAACAAAATTAACCTATTTAATAAAAAGTTAAGTTTTTAATTAATAACTGTTTTTATACGATTGAAGAATATTTTAATAATTAGTCAAATATTTATGCTATGTAATGATATTAATTTAAGACTAGAAATCGATTGCTTTAAAATTGTATAGTACCTAGGGATCATTATATGACATGATTAAGCTTTATTTATATGACTAGAAATACTATTTATTTAAAAACTGTTTAAATTTGAGTATGAACAATCTTAAGGGTCCCCGTGGCAATCAAAAGATTGCTGAATTATATAATTCTCTAAACAAAGACAACTTCATTTGAACCAAAATGTGTACCACTGTCGGTAACTAAAGAATGAACTATATGACTAATGAAAGGGAAACATTAATATTTTCAGGTATAACTGGTACTAATTCCTCAAAATATCGTTTCTGTATTACTTTTTTTTTGAGATAATCTTTACTAGCATAAAAATAAAAAGCCCTTGCAAGGCCTTACCAGACCAAATAACCAGCTTCATCATCTGCTGCTCCTATCGTCGATGGATCTTCTTTCAGACAGGATGTAGAATAATTTTTCAAGAGTAATCCAACGGCTTATCGTCAGTCAAACAAAACTCGCACGATTTCTGGAAAAAACCAAGTACAACATTTTAGTTTAAGGGCACAGATTTTGCGTATCCCACTTCTGATGATAGATTTATGGGCCGATCATCATTAAGAAAGTGCTGATCATCTCATTTAGAAAAATTATAAATATCGACTAAAAATAAATAAATTAATATATCATCTGAATATATCGATTTGCTAAATTTTAACCCTGAGTTGCCAAGTTGTCTAAACTGTTTCTAGTTATGTAATTACTATTTACTTAAAGTTCCACATTATAGAATGAAGAAACATCGGAATTAAAGTAGGGTAGGTATTAATAAATAAATCACAAGACCACAATTTTTAACTGATTTTACTCCCTTTAAATTCTAGTATAATTGTCAATAAATTAATCAATTCAGATAATGGACAATAAGTATCAGATTACGTGATTCAAACGTTAGGATGGTTATTCTAATAGAATTATATAGCATATTTCAAAATCAGGTATACTTAACTATATCAGAGTACTTTATATTAGGTCGGAATAATAAATAATCATTTAGGCCAGACTTTAGAAAGTATTTATTCAAACATATCCATGGCCACAACTATGAATTTACTCTCAAATCTACTTCCGGTTCGGATGGCCGACCATATTGAGAAGATACCGGTAAGAAACTCAATATTAAGGTCTTATGTATGGCCACTACACATAAAGAGTTATTCTCAGTATATAACAGAAATACACAGAACACACATTATAAAATTATCAATTGTTACAGTTGACAATATCAAATATACTTATCTTTATATCGACGGGCAGTATCACGATTATAATAAGCAACCACTTCCAAAATACACAAGACTGAACTGAGACCAGACCCTCCCGCCAATTTTATACCTTACAAGTACACAGTATTCTTCAAGAATACAGACGGAAGTATCAACCAATCACAGAGACGGAAGTCTCAATAAATCATAACCGGATACATTTTATCAGGAAGTGTCACTAATCTCATAATAACAAATTTAGTAAACCATTATCACAAAATTACAACATTCGTTGTTAATTATTGGAATAATTACTATCGAATTTAGGTATGATTAATTATATGATTTATCAAAGCCATTACATTGTTCAATTAAAATATCAATCGGAAGTCTATTGAAATCTCCTTACATTACAATAAAATGTTTATCAACAATTAAATTATCGCAGTAGTGATTTGATGACTTTGTAATTATTCCAATCCAATTATCATAAACATTACAATTTAAAATAACATTAAGTTACACCGGAAGTTTAATTTAATTATTGCACCGGAAGTTTAAATAATAATCAAACCTTCAGTTCAACAGTGTTGCCATTGCAAATAATAAATTTACCAAAAACTTATTTCAATAGTGTTGCCACTGCAAATAATACATCTTTGAAGTACTTATTTAACTCAGATATTTGACTCAGATTTAACCAAATATCTAACACGCGCATACATAATTAAACGAATATCACAGTTTGTTGTATATATTGTATAATTTATGCAATTGTCACGTTTCTTTTTGTTGTTGCGCTGTGCTACTACGGAACTTGTTGTTTTTAATGTAATTAATCGCTTCCATATACATTGCGTGATAGTATTATGATACCTACTATATATTATGGCTATGGAAAATATTTTCGCAAAATACTGGTGAATACGGAAAATTCTTCGGATGTTTTCGTGCAATAATTTCTTTAACTTAATAGACGTACCTTTGAAATAAGTGATGATGAGGCCGATAATAAAAGCTCGAGACATAAAAAGCTTCGGCCGCAGGTAGTTGTACTGTGCTTTGCCTCTATAGAGCTTCTGCCGGAACGCAAAGACAAAACATGGCGATTTTAATATTACATTTTGTTCGTTTCTAGTTTTAAAGATGTCTAGTCTTTAGAGTCTAATCATTTCCTATGTTCCTCACACCGATCGAACAATTATTAACCTAAAGAAAGGCAATGATGTTATTTTTTATTCATTAAACAAGCAGATATGGCTCGACTTTTTATCGACAGAATTCATATGTATTATTTTATTTTTTGCAGAATGTGGTGTGCCACTTCGAAGACATACGAGACAGCCGCGAGACAGGACAGCGGGTCAGCTCCGCATCATCAAAGGCAGGGAGTCCAAGCGTGGAGCATGGCCTTGGCAGGTAAGACCCAAGGACTATGTCATATTTTTTTTTATACGACCAGGTCGGTAAACAAGCTTACGGCCCGCCTGATGGTAAGCGGTTCCCGTAGCCATATTGACGCTTGCAACACACGAAGTATCGCTCACGCGTTACCGACCTTTCCCCCCTCCCCAATGAGCTCTGGCGACCTTACTCACATTAACATAAAGTTATTTGGCTGCGGTATTCTGTAACGTGGAGTACTCCCCCAGTCGAGCTGCTCTTTGAGCGAATAAATGCTACGCTCTACCTCTCTCAAAACTCAAATCTCAAAATCTTCTGAAGAATGCGAGAAAGAACTTTACCTTTCTATTTTCAACTGTTGTCCTATTGCGGTTCATGAGATACAACCCACTGACATATAGACGGACGGACAGTGGAGACTTAATAGGGACCCGTTGATCTAAGGTTGATTGTAAGTTTTAAGCATTCTTTCGTTAATCTTCCGGGCCATACATTCTTTTCTGTGCGAACGAAGATTCACGACGCGCCTTATTAGTTGCGTTATACTGTAAGGCACTATAATAACTGGCTCTCTAGTGCAATTTACTCACGTCGTATCATTATAGGTTAAAAAATTTGAAGTTTAAATTTTTCCCATTCCAGGTGTCTCTACAACTGCTGCATCCAAACTACGGGCTCATCGGACACTGGTGCGGCGGAGTGCTGGTCCATCCTCTATGGCTGCTCACCACTGCGCACTGTATACATAAGTAATACTGTCTTGTTATCATCTCTTAGCGTCATCATCATCATCATCAGCCCATAATATCCCACTGCTGAGCACGGGCCTCCTTTCACAAATGAGGATGAATGGGCAGATACTTCACCACGCATGCCCACTGCAGATCGGTGGAGGTAGGCTAGTAGTTAACCAACTATTGGAGTTTACAAGCCGCTTTTAAGATCTCGAACTAGCTTAATAACAATCACAATAAAGGGATAGCCGGGACCAAAGGCTTTACGAGCCTTTCGAAGTATGGAAAACATAATCCGGATACCGTCCACACCGGTGATAGCTTAACCTTGTTGATCAAACTACACCAGGATCACTTTTAATTATTTTCTAAAACAGCTCATTTTTAGTAGAGGCAACACATCGGCAGTCCTCGTGTATTGCAAATGTCCGTAGACGGCGGTCAGCATTTTTACATACAAGGACTTCTTATATCTTCCTGGTATTGCAAAAAAATACAGGCGTTGCTGACCACTTACCTAAAGGTCTACCATCTGGCATTCTGGCTACTTGTCAACCTATCAACATAAAAAATATACATTATACAGCGTAGGTACTATAAAAATAAATTAATTAGTACTAGACATTCTTTTGTAGCTCTACTTGAGAATTCTGAGAATCCTTTCTAAAAGCTATTTAATTTTGTATAGTGATTCACTTTATTATTAGTTTAAATAAAGTTGTTTCATAAACTAGTACTAATGACTTACACTAAAAAGTCGATGAGTTATTGCATGACTTTGCTTTCCGTATATTGCGGTACAATCTTCACCAATATCCAATTAAGTTGGTGTAAAAACTGCAAACAGAGTCTGACTACTTAGATTGAATCATCAGCTTTTAAAAAAGCTTTTTCACGTTCAATGAGAGAATAAATCTATCAACCGCAATATTCGATATTTTTTATGATTTTAATAATAATCCTTGCATCTAACATTGGGCAGACTTTGGAAAACAGTAATGATCCATTGGTATCTCCGATGTTTTTTTTTTCGAAGATTGGTGTTGTTAATGTCGTTAGGTGATGTGATGATATCATGATAAGATCCGATATACGATTGAAAAAAAACCCTATTAATTGTATAAATAGACTTCGCTCAATCATACCGTAACAGCTAAATGAACTTGGATGTTTGGCATTTAAATTTTAAAATCGAATAAAGGGTTTTAACATACATAAGTTCCTTAGATAACGCGCATACACACGGTAAAAACTAGATACTTACGCACAATTTATCAACTTACAGTGAACTGTTCAACCTGCCAGTACCAGCTCTCTGGACAGCCGTCCTTGGTGAATGGGATCGAGCTGAGCAGAAAGGGTCTTACGTACCCATCGAGAGGATTGTACTCCATCATCGGTTCCACAATTATCAGCATGATATCGGTAAGATTGTAACTTTCTTAAAAAAAACAATCGAATGCTTGACCATTAATCGGAAAGTTATTGAAAAGCAAATGCCATTGATTTAATTAGAGGTCCAGAGAGGGCGATCTTCCCCACACTGCCGCACTGATAGTCAAAAAGCTCCTTTTTCAGTTCTCTCTTTCATTTGCTATCAAGTAATCCTTCTTTTAGGAGTCCAACTCATCTAGCTATTTCCGCCTAGGTTTGAGCTCAGCAGAAAACATTCGCAGTCTTGAAATGGTTTCGATAGAGTCCTAGAGCCAATCGAACTCATATTTTGAAATTTTATTCATCTTATTTCTAGCTCTAATGAAGTTAACGAGACCTGCTGACGTCAGTGCAGGAAGCCGAATACGCACCATCTGTTTACCACCATTCGAACCACCGCTAACAAACTTCAATGGTGAAAAGAGTTCATCGTTCTACCTTCGACCAGAATCGAACCCCGAACCAGTGAGAAAGAAGCCAGCCAAACCACCGAAACCAAATCCCGATACCGCTGTTAAATATTTAGAGAAATTGAACAACTTAACCAAATCAATATTCTCAGGTTTTGTAAATAAGAAACACAAAAACTTGAGATATAATGTAAGAGTTTCTAATGATTCAAATAGACAAGCAGACAAGAAAACAGAAGAAATAAGAACACCTGAAATTGAGAAAAGAAACAGTGATATTATGTATGATAGTGCAACATTGGATAGCGTAGTTAAAATAATCAAAACCAAAGTAATTAGAGAGAATCAAAGGGTTAACAGCAATGCTAGAAGTGATAAGAAGCTACTTTTTGGTGAAGAAATAGATCCTTTTATCGATGATAATAATGGATTGGACTTCAAAGATGAGTGCTACACTACTGGATGGGGTAGGGAGCAAACTAATGGGACTCTGACTGATGTTTTGTTGGAGGCAGAAGTACCAGTTTTACCACTACAGCTTTGTAGAGAGAGGTATTCCCTGACGTTACCTCTGAACGATGGTCATTTGTGTGCAGGGAGTACAGATGGTAGCACCGGAGCTTGTGTGGTTAGTATTAGAATATCCAAAACACCTTCTTATATAATTATATTAAATGTTACTAATGATCGAAATGTTATGTACCGTATAAAGAAATCGTGAATGCATTGCTAACATAATATAAGCTGCGAAGATATTTGGAAGCTCTTCATTAAACCAAATGCCAATGACTAATGACATGTACTTATTGTCTCTGACTTAACTTAAAAGATACAAAGCTTTCGGTTAATAGTTTTACCAACAGTTATGTTGATACATCAAAAGTGATACTTGAAACTTTCTATTTCAGTGATTGGACTTTCAAATGGCTTAATCACTGTACAAATTATTATAGAGAGCAATTAGAATTTAACAAATCAACAACCTAGAGGTATTTTATCTATAATCAAATATTACCGACAGCATTAGACGGCATCTGATAAAGTGCGGATTGAATTTGATGTAGCAATTTATATTGTCTGAAGTAGCTGTAGCTACTATAAGACAAAAAAATGGCGTCACTTTTTGTCTCGAAACAGTTCTTTTTATTTTTGTATAAAACTAATGATGTGTATCTTAATTATTTTATTATACAATTAGGTATGTGCTTAAAGTTACAATTTAATAACTTCTTAATTATTTATTTAAAACAAAATTTTATTTTATAAATAGTCTTTGTTCAATCACTTATTAGTATTCTCTTGTAGCTGTAATTTAGGAGCCGTTTCTTCGTGATGTTTTGCCATGATAAGATTTGCAATAAGCAAAGTGGCCCAACATTACTATTTAATATCATTTATACCTTTTCTAGGGTGATAGCGGCGGGCCTCTCCAATGCCGCTCGAGAGGCCGATGGGAGCTCAGAGGCCTCACGTCCTTCGGCTCAGGATGTGCTCGACGAGGAGTCCCTGATGTCTACACCAACGTTATCCACTATGTCTCCTGGATTTACGCACATATTTATGCTACTTAGTGTTTTTTGTGATTTTTAAATGGAAATGATTTTTCGTGGATGGAAAGAGGTTGAGACAAAGACTTTGAACCACACGTGTGGATTTTTATATGAGCATAAAGATTGGACAATAGGGCCTTGGCATCTCGTTCAGATCCTACATTATGTTGTGTTGCTCTCATGGTATAACGAATTTATAGGATTAATCCAATGACTTTTATGTAAATATTTCTATCTCTAGTCTGTAATTTAAAATTAATAATTTATTGGAAAAACGAGATACTTTACTATTTATTTTATCAAAATACATTGGCAAATAGGAACGGCCTCCAAAATAAAATATTATGAATTGTACAAAATTCATATTTTATTTTTTGAATTTTTATTTTTTATGAACTGATTAATGTTTATCAAGATATTTTATAGGCAAATAACTACAAAATGATTAGAGCAGTAAACAATGATTAATCATAGAATGGGTGAACTCAAACGCTTTCGATTCTTCAAAAGGCATGTAAAGCCGTCAAACTATTTGTATTGTGATTTGAAAACTCCAACAGTAGGTTGACCACTCCAATCCGGAGTAGACATGCCCGTTGGAGTATCTGCCCATTCCCTTTCAACCTCATTTGTGAAAGGAGGCCCGTGCTCAGCAGTGGGACATTATGGACTGATGATGATGAATCATAAAATATTTGATATTAAATTAATGTTTAATTATAAGTTTTATAGCAAAAGTATACTACGTCGGTACGTATATATTAATAACAATAAATACCTTCGTTTAAGTTACCTTTATCTACATCATATACTGTAGTTTTGATGTATATTTTTAACGACCACTCATAAATCTGTGATTGTATTAATCCCGTAGATTAATCCCTTGACTATTGATTTCTATGTTTTTCCTCGCCCGCGCTGATCACGAACCAGTCGAAGGATTAATTTTCTATAGATGTGAAATATATTATTAATTTACAATAAATATGTACAAAATAAAATCTCATTATACACCGTGACTTTTTATTCGTCTTACAAACGCAGCACACTTAATGTACCTAATGAATAGGTACTTAATAATCATTCCTAAAAAAAAAAGAATATTTGTTTAATAAAAAAAAAAAAAGTTCATTATGACGCATGACGTCGTTTGAAACAACCTGTAACGAGAGCAGACTACTAGACTCGTGCGCTGGGTTGGTATTTTATTTATTTTATTTTATTTATTAAGAAAACCAACAGCGTAATCTACACATTTTAGTAAATAATACAGAACCAATAAAGTAAGGCTAATAATAGGTTTCCCTTAAACTAACAGTTAGTAAGGCATAACACATGAGCCGACAAGAAAAAAAAAAGAATAAAAATATCATATAAAATTGACCTTTAAAAAAAAAGTACAAAGAAATTATACAATCTACTTAGCAAAAATCCACTTTGTAAACACACTTTAAAAATTTACCAAAAATTCAAAAATTCAGGAAAAAAAAAAACAAATTATAATGATATATATTTCTAAAAATATTTATATAAATATCTTATGCTTGACGCAAGACCACACATGTTGATGAAAAGTAAAAGAATAAAAAAGAGAAAAAGAACAATAAGTACGTAATGTGCAAATTCTTAAACGCGAATTGTTAAACGCGTACCTGCTTCAGTATTTTTATAATGTGATTCCTAAACGTATGTTTTGAGTGTAAAAAGAGATCGATGTTACTAAATTCGGTATTGTACTTATGTGCAATACGTGTGAGAACAGAGTTGCTGGCGTAATTGGTTGAGCAGCGCGGAACTTGCAACAGATTTGTGTGGCGCGTTCGGCGTCCCGGGGTACAGAATGCAACTCCCGCCAACAGCTCCGGGCTGTCTACGCGTCCATTTAATATATCATAAAGAAAGCACATGTCTAAGACACTGCGTCTCTCCTCAAGAGTCAAGAGGCAGTGACGATTGCAGCTTTCAGAATACGATTCAGAAGATATACGAAGGCGGAAATTTAGATGGTTGACAAATTTTCTTTGAATACGTTCTAGACGTTCACTATAAATTTTGTATTGACTCGACCATACTGGGCACGCGTATTCTAGTATACTGCGTACGTACGAATTATAAACAGCTTTAATTACGCTAATATTACTGAAAGGTTTACATATACGCAAAACAAACCCCAAGCTTTTATATGCTTTATCAGTAATATAGTCTGTATGATCCGATAATAAAAGCTTATGATGGCCTTAAGGATGGTATTTTCTATCATTATACGTAAAGAATCATGGCGAGCTCCATACATTGATTTGTACAAAAAAGTAAAACATTTTAGAGGGTATTGAATCACTTCCAATGTTGAGATTACATTACCAGCAACATATTAATACACTTGAAATATTTTATAAACTCCGCAAAACATAACAACAACATAATGGTTTTGGTCGCGAATAGTCGCGATTCGCCGGCATACCATAGAAATTCTCATTTTTATCCCGGGGTTCTAAAAATATTTTAAATGGCTCAAGTTGTTCCTTAGGCACCAAGAATCAATAATAACGTCATTCCAACGTCTCTAAAAATCTTTAGTTTTTTGTACAAATCTCGCCATGATCCTTTTAATCATAAACACGATTTTTCATAATGCGAATGCAATTTTTGTTTTTTCTTTATTATGATGACGAATAAAAAGTCACGGAGTATAGATCATTTCCTCAAGTCTGCCGCTGCTACAGATTAACGGCAAGGTTCCCATCAGGCTGGCAGCGATTCCTCTTTGGATAGCTAAGCTGATGCGTTGGCGGAAAAAGCTCCCCGCCCACTGGTCTCCGGGGGCCTCGATAAATGATGACAAAAATGATGACAGCCAACGGAAGGAATTTGAAAACCATCAATAAACCTGGGGAGTATTGTGATAATAAGTCTTAATTTATACTTATACTATCAATAGTAGCTAAAACGTTCGAACCCTAATCATATATTTATGATTCCTTGTCAATTTGAGTAATATCATACAGTTGTTCAGGCAAATGCACCAGCAGGGATTTTCACAACTTATTTTGTTTGCCAAATTGTGTTAAGAGTTAAAAACTTAACATACTGAACACTGCAGTAACCTTGATGATATATAAACTCAATATTTTGGCAATCCCCTCACCTTCAACTTTTAATGCTTAACACTTGTGATATTCCATTAGAAACCAATCCCAAGTACTTATTACCTACAGTAATCTTGTAAGAGAAACACTAAAATAATCATTATAATTTATTATATAGATATACCAACAGTTCACAAGAACATAAGTAATACTAATAATTAGATATTTACACAATCTACTACCTTATCTTGTATTATTTGTGAATAATTATCTTAATTACAACTCAATTTATATTGTATAGGCTGTGGTGTAGGTTTTCAAATATTAATCCTTATCTTCCCACTTGCTTAACTATCCTGTGTGTATTCCAGGTCCACTCCAATTAAGATGACGACTCGCAGAGCCACCGCTCGTGACATGGAGGAAAAACTTAAGAAGGCCTTACAAGAACTCAAGGTCTCCCAGGATGACTGCACTAAGTTGCTGCAGGAGCGAGAGGAAAGTGAGGAGGAAATAAAGAAAATTATAGACAAAAATAGTCAGTTGAAAAGTGAAATGGCTGAACTTCACCAACATTGTACGGAGGCTAATGATCGGCAAAAAAAATTGCAGGAGCTATTACAGTTCCAAGAATGTAGTGACAACCATGAAATGGCCTTGACTCGCATTTCTGAACTTGAACTCAGCTTGAACCGGGCCAATGGCATTATATCTAAGTATGAACTTGAAAAAAGTTGTCTTCAGGAAAAAAGCACACTTAGCCTGTTTGATGAACTTGTTGTGAGTTGTCCTGGTAATTTACCTACTTCTAGGCTTATTGAGACCATTGACTTGACAAAAGATGTATCAAGTACTAATGAACCCATTTTGATGAATAGTCATAATAGAATTAAAAAGTACATCAAAATAAATAAAATCATTACCAAAACCAGGAAACTCATAAAATGTAAACAAAGTTTCTCTAAAAATGTAAAACTTAGGAAAGAACGTGTAGGACTAATTACTCAATTAAAAACATGTAATAGTAGTTTGCAAAATATGAGGTTATTATATGACACTGATATGCTGCAGTTACAAGCAGATCTGAAGCACAAGGAGGACTTAATTAATGGTTTAGCATGCAGATATAACAGTGCTAAGAAGGAGATCAGCGAGCACATAGTTGCAGTCACAAACCTGGTGGACATGTGCAAAAATCATGAAGAACGGTTTGATTCCCTAACGTTGAAAAAGATATGCCATTGTCATAATATTACTAATGTTGATCCTTGTGTTGATGTCTCTTCTCCGGGCACTCCGAGTGCGCTGGGCGCTCCGAGTACTTCGGGTGCTCCTGGCGCTTCGGGTGCTCCGGCTGCTCTGGGTGCTCCGGGCGCTCCGAGTGCTTCGGCTGCTCTGGGTGCTCCGGGCGCTCCGAGTGCTTCGGCTGCTCTGGGTGCTCCGGGCGCTCCGGGTGCTTCGGCTGCTCTGGGTGCTCCGGGCGCTCCGGGTGCTTCGGCTGCTCTGGGTGCTCCGGGCGCTCCGGGTGCTTCGGCTGCTCTGGGTGCTCCGGGCGCTCCGAGTGCTTCGGCTGCTCTGGGTGCTCCGGGCGCTCCGGGTGCTTCGGCTGCTCTGGGTGCTCCGGGCGCTCCGAGTGCTTCGGCTGCTCTGGGTGCTCCGGGCGCTCCGAGTGCTTCGGCTGCTCTGGGTGGTCCGGGCGCTCCGAGTGCTCCGAGCGCTGAGCCACATGTCAGTGTCAATATTTCTGTGGGGAGCTCTGAGGGATCGATAATGAAAACTGTTGTTTTTTCTGACCAAATTGGGGTCAATTTTGGACCAATATTAAATAATCGTATGGATCAGCCAGTTATTAATTATTGTATGCCGGGAGCTTCCTATACAGATATAATAAATAAAATTGTAAGTACTAAGCTTGACAAACAAACCACAGTTGTGATACTCATAGGAAATGGTTTGAATGTGAAATTTAAAGAATTAATTAATAGTTTTGAAACATTCCTCAAACTAAAGGTGATGAATGTTTTTCTATGTGCTTTGCCATACTCCGTCAACTATACGGACAAACAAAATAGATATATATTGTTTTTGAACAATTTTATATATAGATTGACATGTCGTCATAGTGACGTTTTTTCTTATTTTGACACTAATAAATTTGTTAGTGGACTAAAATTTACTGGGGACTCATTGTTTATGCCCAAAAAATGTAAAATATTGATTGCTACACTGATAGCTTATAATATTAACATGGTTATAGCTAATATAACTGCCAGTAGCTTAAGTGACAGAGCGGTATCGTCTAGTATTACTAACAATACTGTGATTAGTTGTTTAAACTTATAACTCCGACAACAGAGAAGCACACTAATAGCATAACTATACTACACCAGAATATAAATCGCTTCTCTGGCAAAATACTTGACGTTGAATTATTATGTGATGAAATGATAATTGATATATTATGTTTTACGGAAACATGGCTCAAACCAGATACAATGCTTTTTAATGTTAATAACTTTACTGTTGCCAGCGCGTTCAACAGAGTGACTGCTCAGGGTGGCGGCACCCTCATTTTGCTAAATAATAATATTAAATTTTAGAATCGTTCTGATATTACTTGTCACTCTGTGGAACGCGTATGCGAGGTGGCTTGTGCAGAGATTGAAAGCTCCATCATTATATGTGTGTATAGGCCTCCCGCGTCTAATTTTTCGTTGTTTTGTTCTATAATGGAACAAATACTTAGTAAATTATCTAGGTGTAATAAGTCAGTAATTATTTGTGGTGACTTTAATATTGACATCCTGATACCCTCATTAGATAGAAATAACTTTATTACTTTATTTAAATCATTTAATATGTCTCTTCTATTTAATGAGCCCACGAGAGTAACGGCTACTAGTTCGTCTTGTATTGATAACATAATTACTAACGGTAACGTTTTAGAGAAGTCCATAATAGATGGCGTCCGTTCGGATCATTTGGCACAATTGGTAAAATTACCGTGTAAAAAACTTAGGTCATCCATAACGAAAACATTTAGGTCAGTTAATGAAACAAGATTAAATAATTTCAGCGTTAATATGGATTATAAAATTAGTAACACTATGTATATTTCTGATGATCCAAATGTAAACTATGACAAAATATTTAGAGATATTTGCAACGAATTTAATGTATCTTGTCCAATCAAAACTAAAAAGGTAAATAATAAACTTCAATTCTGTAACTGGGCAACTAAAGGAATCAGGAAGAGTAGGGATAACATGTATGATCTTTACCATCAGAGATCTTACAATAGTAATGAAAACTTTCATACATATGTTAGGAACTATTCCAAGTTATTTAAACAGGTATGCATTCGAGCTAAGGCCATCTACATAGGCAATAGGGTAAATAATTCTAATAATAAAATTAAAACAGTGTGGCAGATTATTAATACAGAGACTGGTAAAAATAAAATCAAAGATAATACTTTTTGTCTTAAAATTAATGATAAACTAATATCAGATAAATTAGAAGTAGCATCTGCTTTTGAAACTTTTTTCTCAAATATACCTATGGAGGCTACTAAAAATCTTGCTTCGTCTTCCACGTTAGCAGAATCTATTTTACAGAAGACTTTTCAACGAAACATTCCAGACTTCGCATTCACCCAGGTTAGTGACTATGACATTATCACGGCTTTCAAGTCACTAAATATGAAAAATACAGAAGACTTATGGGGTTTGTCAGTTAAAGTTATACAGTCAATTATTTTTAATATTGCCCCTATTTTAGCCCTAATTTTTAACCAATGTCTCGAACAGGGCAACTTTCCTGATTTAATGAAATACAGCAAAATTGTTCCAATTTTTAAATCGGGATGTAAAAACAATCCCTCAGATTACAGACCGGTCTCAGTACTTCCTGCATTAAGTAAGATTTTTGAAAAGATTGTGCTAAACCAAATGTTAAGGCATTTTAATAACCACAAGATACTCCATGATGATCAGTTCGGTTTTACGAGAGGTAAGTCCACTACGGATGCGGGAGCTAAACTTATTAAGCATATTTTTCAGGCCTGGGAGTGCTCACACGATGCTATTGGTATCTTTTGTGATCTCTCCAAGGCATTTGATTGCGTAGATCACCAAACGCTAGCTCTTAAACTTAAGTTATACGGAATTCGCGGAGTGGCTCTCGATCTTGTGGTTTCCTATCTTTCAGGGCGCCAACAAAAAGTAGGAATCAATGGTAGTGTGTCATCGGGCTCCTTAGTCAAATTAGGCGTACCTCAAGGCTCGATTTTAGGCCCATTTCTGTTTCTAGTTTATATAAATGACCTACCTTATATGGTGAAAGAACTATCAGATGTCGTTTTGTTTGCAGATGATACGTCTCTGATATTTAAAGTAGATAGAAAAGACAAAGATCTTTTAAAAGTTAACTACGCTCTGAAGACTGTGTCTCAATGGTTTGCTGCCAACAATCTTATGTTAAACTCAAAAAAAACAAAATGTATAAGATTTTCATTACCAAATGTACCAAAAGTTGATACCAGTGTTATTGTGGATGGTAATAAACTTAATGTAGTAGATAAGACTGTTTTTCTTGGTCTGACTATAGACTGTAGATTGCAGTGGGGTGCTCACCTGGAAGCCTTAGGTGGTAAACTGAGCTCCGCTGCGTTTGCAGTCAGCAAAATAAGGCAACTGACAGACATTAATACAGCCAGATTAATTTATTTTGCATATTTTCATAGTCTTATGTCTTACGGCCTTTTGCTGTGGGGCTCTGCCGCAGACTTGGAATCAATTTTTGTATTACAAAAAAGGGCAATTCGCGCCATCTACTGTTTGGGTTCTCGCGAGTCTCTACGAAATATATTTCCGGATATTAATATACTAACTTTGCCCTCTCAGTACATTTTTGAAAATATTATGTATGTCCGCAAGAACATTAATTTGTTTCCAGTCAATAGTGACTATCATGATAGAAACACTAGAAACAAAGACAAAATAACTGTACCTAGATTTAGATTAGCTAAAGTAAATAAGTCCTTTCTTGGGAATTGTATCAAATTTTACAATAAAATTCCTCATAGCGTGACCAGTATGTCCTTTTTTAAATTTAAGGAACATATCAAAAAGCGGCTGTTGAGTAGGGCTTATTATAAAGTGTCTCATTATATTGACGACAAGGATGTATGGAAGTAGCTTCTCTCTGCACCTGCCTCACTGAGCAGCTAGTTCAAGGTCCATTTTAATTCAAAGTATGCTATTATTATTATAAGTTATATTTTTAGGTTACAGATTATATTACCTATTGTAATTAAATTAATTCAATTCAATGTTCTTCATTTATTTAGTTTGATATAAATGCATCGATTTATTATGTCTGTCTAATTGTTATATTTTTTTTTATTTTGTGATATTTAGTCTAAACTTGTCAGTAGTCACAGTGATAACAAATTGTGTGTTTAGTGTTTCCCTTTAGTTATTTTTTATTTCTAAGGCAGACTTAAGTAAGTCATGCTCACTTTAAGGCCTTTGCTTGCGGCGGCGTCGTGTGACGGGTCGCTCACTTCCCTCCAATATGGCGAGGAGGGCGATGGCTGCCACACGCGTCATACTTGTGAACAGGTGCTGCTTGTGGGGGCTGGTCTGCTTAAGTTTGCTATTTATTTACTTATTAAATATTTTTTCAGTCTACTTTGTAATTTTGCCGCCGCGCCGGGGCACGCAATTGTTTTCAGTGCGATTAGAATGTAAATATTATGTAATTAATCTAAGCCTGTTTTGAAAAGAGTAATTGCTGAGTTTATTGCCGGCTCTTCTCAGCAAATGCAACCTTCCGAACCGGTATTAGAGTATTAGAGTCAGACTTTTCATAAGTGCCTGCGAAGGTCTATTTGAATAAATGATTTTGAATTTTGAAAAAAGTGCGAGCAAAATGGCGATTTTCAGGCCCCCACGGTCCCATGGCACATGGTCTGAACCGTAAAAGGCATAAAAAGATAATTTGGTCTAATCGATTCGAATTTTCCGCACCGGCCGCAGCTGCACCGTCAACTTAGAAAAAGTAGATTATGGTAAAAAGATTTTCTCGTACCAGCCTGCCAAGAATGGATCGTCGGTATGTTTAAACCGGGTTTTTATTAATATCAAATGTAATTTTCATTGAGATATTTCAGATTTGTCGAAAAAATAATATTCCATGCTCGCAGCGGTTGGTCGAAATGCTTTTTAAACTATAATATATATAGATACAAAATGTGTTTTTTTTGATAATTTCAGAGATTCGTATAGCAATTGTTTTCAGTGCGATTAGAATGTAAATATTATGTAATGAATCTAAGCTTGTTTTGAAAAGAGTAATTGCTGAGTTTATTGCCGGCTCTACTCAGCAAATGCAACCTTCCGAACCGGTATTAGAGTATTAGAGTCAGACTTTTCATAAGTGACTGCGAAGGTCTATTTGAATAAATAATTTTGAATTTGAATATATTTATTAAATCTCATTTCGTACATTTGTGGTAAAATACCAGTTGTTTTAATTATTTTAAAAATATAAACATAAAAATAGAATTTTGACGAACTTCAAACCTACCTCTGAATTTTATTTCCATCTACGGTCTATATTACCTAATTCATCAAAAACCAAGTGATGCATTCATTATTCACACAAAAATTTATTAATATGCATATCATTATAATACATACTCTTTATTTGTCTATAGTCATAAAATTATAATTTTTTATAACAATATAATTATTTATAATATAAATAGTTTATTTTCTTTCGCAAAGGTAGATAGGCCATGAAACAATTTTTTTATACAACTTAGGTAGCAAAAAAGCATACGGTCCGCCTGATGGTAAGCGGTTACCGTAGCCTATGGACGCTTGCAACACTAGGTGTTACTTGCGCGTTGCCGACCCTGCAGAAATCTCTTCACACCCTTTTTGAAGAACCCCATGCTGTACTCCATTGGGAAAACCACGGTGGGGAGCTCATTCCACAATCTGAGCGTCCGCTGAAGGAAGCTCCTTTGAAACCGCACAGTTCGAAACAATTCTGATTTCAATGTGTGAGGATGGACTCCCCGTCGATGTCGAGAGTTGCGATGGTGGAAGGTAGCCGTGGGCATCATCTTAAACAATTCTTCAGAACACTGTCCGTTGTACAAGCGGTAGAACACATATGAGGAGGCAAAGTCTCTCCTCAGACTAAGGGGCTCTAAAGGGTTTGTGAGCTCGGGATCGTGGATAATTCTAATTAAATTACTAACAATCCCAAAAGTTATCCCAAACTCACAAGTGTTTGTTTTTATAAGTGGGTTAAAATGAAGCCAGCTAATTCCTAGGCCATGCCCAGTATTGCCCAGGAGTTAGCTAACCTGGCAAGCAGTTACTTACTATAAAGAAAAAAAAAACAATTATGACAAAATTAGAACAGTAATATTTATTACAAAAACAGTTCACCGTAATCAGTCAAATAATTATTTACAACTAATTATAAACTAATTAACTATTATCACAATTTACTAATTACAGGTCAACAATGTCCAACATAAGAATTAATTACTCTTTACCGCTTAATTTAATTTAATACCTATACATTTATATTGAAGTAGTTTCTACCCCGTAGATTGAGCCGCGTTTCAGGCGAATTTTATGGTTTCCCGGAATAAAACGTAATTTATATTTTAATCCAAAGTATGATCTATATCTGTGCCAAGTTTTATCGAAATCTGCTTAGGAATTACGATGTAATTGTAAACAAAAAGTCATGAAAACTTTCGATTTTATTTTAATTATCCCTGTGATTTCACCCGCCGCAAATAGTGACAATCATCACGATCGATTGATCGGTGAGGCGTCACAAACAAACAAACACACCCTCGCATTTATAAGTATATTATAATACATCAATATCAGAATCCATTTATTTTTCTGTAACTTTAAATATCTTAGAATAATCACAAAAACAAATCATATAATAATTTACCAAAGTATTTAAGCAGATACGCCAGAAATAATTGACTTGACCTTTAAACTCATACTGCTATATGCTACATTATTGTCTTTGAAAAGTATTAACAATATTTTATTCCCATTGTCATATTGTTTTAGGTATTCACCTTGTCAAATATATTTGCCACTTTTTCCTAAAGTTTTGATTTATTAACAAACTAATCACAAATCAACGAATCATCTAACCTCATAATAAACTAATTATAATTTAATAAAGAAATAATTTCCCTTGAACTTTCCGCATCAACTTTAAAAGAAGTATTTTCAGATATATTTGAGACGACTACAGGCCTTTCATCTCTTCTGTTTTTGTCTTTTCTTCTTTCGACGATTCTATACCTTGGTTTCAAAATTCTGTAGAAGCCTTGGACTCCAAGAAGGCAGCCGATGATAAAGAGTAGTATCTCAATAGTGATGACTAAAGGCGGTGCAATGACAATTCTAAGTCGTAATAATGATAGAACTTCAGGTGGAGGTTGCTTGCAGTGCTGAAATAAATACATTGTGCTATTAGAGGGACGTTAATTACTAGGTAATGATTCGTTAGTTGAGGCAATAATTCCTAAAGCTGCCTCTGATGCATAGAATAGTTCATACATCTAAAAATTCTCAGTGAATTATGCTCGTGTTTATTTTGTCGGACATGCGGTGGGTTGGTCCCACCGCATTTTCCTAGTACTTTGATCCATGTTGAAGCTGGCAAAGGAGCAGAATATTATTAAGTGTAGACCGCTTCTTTACAATCTTAGAGTGGGACGCCTCCCATGAAGACTTCAAAAAGCCAGACTAGCCTGGATGCGGATAACGAGAGGAATCGCTATAGAACTGGCTTTCACCTGTCCAGCGGTGGACTATAAAATTAAAAACTTATGATGATGACTCCTTTAAAATAAGGTGTTCTAGTCCGAAAAACGATACATCGTAGTTCGACATTGAACTATTATTAATGATAGCTCAAATGTAAAGAAAGAAAGAAAATACATTTATTTGACGTATGTAGTTAGATCGCTTTGAAATTCTTGCCCAGAGAATCGCACACAGTGTAATCTCGCAACTTTTTCCTTCATAGCTTATTAAATCAACAAAAACCTAAGCTATCATCAATTATAAGGAAGGTGCAAACGTTTTGTAAATAAAAGAATATCTGACAGTGACCTTTGAGACAGACATGTCTTAGATAAAGATTTGGAGACAATAGATCTTGTCAACCTGTATTTACATAAATCTACACTTTTTTTAGTTTTAAAGATTATATTTATCGAAGATCGACTAGCAGTTAAAAAAATCGACCTATTGAGTGTCTGACTTATGCGGCCAGGGTTCCTTACCTAGATTGAAAGTATATTTCTTTCTTTTTTGGCCAAATATGTATTTGCTTTCGACCCCTTCGCCACTTATCATGGTGATGTTGTGATCTAACATAAACTACTAGCTAAATTAAAGTATTATGCATTCTTTCAGGCCTTAAAGGATCTAATTGAACTCACCAGTAGACTGGTAGACAGTACTTGGAACACTTATAGCAAAATCTTCATCACCGTTATATCGACTTAGGGTCCACTAGCCGCTTACATACAGCAGAGTCTTACTGCCGCACTCATAGCTTAGAATAATGATTGATCATTTCTAGGCCTACCATTTTCTATAGCTATTCAAAAAGATTTTAAAGACTTTAAATTCTATTTTACATCTCCGAGTACGGCAGTTAGTTTATTAAAATTAAAATGAAATTTACCAAAGAAAGCCATAGTATTGGCATCACTTTATCCTTCAAGGGTCTAGTGATGGGGTTCCCGGCAGACATCCTCACGGCTACATTCACTTGTATGTTTATTGTTAGTGCTAATGGTATTCCTAAGTTCTGAAAGAGAGATAAATCATTTAAATGAAATACTATAGGATTTAGGAAATTAGGTAAAACGAATGTCATGGTTTCAGCTTTCGGGAAGATTTCCCTCACTGAAATCTCAACCTCTTTCATTTATAGATAATTCTTTTCATTCGGAAAATATTGCGAGATAACCATAGCACAGTGGTAGGGTAATTTCTACTACTTGAATTTGAGAGTCTGTCTTTTTTTTATACCACTAAGGTGGCAAACAAGCATACGGCCCGCCTGATGGTAAACAGTTACCGTAGCCTATGGACGCTTGCAACACTAGGGGTATCAATCGCGCGTTATCGACCCTGAACAAATCTCTTCACACCCTTTTTGAAGAACCCCATGCTTTACTTCAAGCCAGTTCCTTTGTGGGCTTTGTGTGCTTTATGTTACCATCTTTATCACTTACCATGGAGAGTTTATTAATCTTTTTATAGTAAGAATTTAAATCTGCTCAAAAATTATGAAGAATCTGGATTTTAGACATTATATTCTGCGAAGTTGATTACTTACTGGTTGTAAATGCAAGTATGAACAATGTTTCTGTCGATCAGGCTTCATGCCTTCAAAGAAAGAACTTTGTTCTGGATCCGCGTCGAGGAAGTGTGGTTTTGACAACGTGATGGGAAAACCTATAACAAAAAGAGCTTGATTTCGCACATCACTTTGTAAATTTGGGAATTTGATACTCTGGCTAAAAGCTTGTATTCAAATTCAAAATCATTTATTCAAATAGACCTTCGCAGGCACTCTAATACCGGTTCGGAAGGTTGCATTTGCTGAGATATTAGTCTTTACAAAAACAAGCTTATATTGATTACATAATATTTACAGCCTAATCGCACTGAAAACAATTGCGTGCCCTGGCGAGGCGGCAAAAGTACAAGTAGACTGAATCAATATTTAATAAGTAAATAAATAGCAAACTTAAGCAGACCAGCCCCCACAAGCTGAACCTGTTCACAAGTATGACGCGTGTGGCAGCCATCGCCCTCCTCGCCATTTGGAGGGAAGTGAGCGACCCGTCACACGACGCCGCCGCAAGCAAAGGCCTTAAAGTGAGCATAACTTACTTAGGTATACCTTAGGAATAAAAAATTAAACTAAACGGAAACTACTGTATTTACCATAGTAACATTGATTAACATCGACGAATCCTTCAGGAACACAATTTTCAGTACAATTACACGCATATGGGGATTCTCTACTGAAAGCAGAGTCCGACAGTGTATATCTGTAACAAGAAATCATATTTTGGTGAAGACCAACGTAGCATCGGTATTATCATAGCATAAAGGAATAGACCATGATTACACACTAAATCAAATAAAATGCTAGCTGCATTATCTAGCAATCATACAAAATAACTTACTACAATATATTTTATATAATCAGTTTATTTTATAAGAAGCATCCAACCATCACAAAGGCTAGTGGAAACAAAATGTTAATGTTTCTATTTACTTGTGATAATTCAGGCCGTGATACCCAGTCCTCTCCTCGTGAAACTCGAAAGGATAAATCCTACAAGCTTGCTTCCTGAAGATTGGAATTTCTTTATCCTTTGGGTAGTTGGCTGGCAGCATCAGACCCTCAAAAGAACCTTGGATGCGATTGCATGGTGTACTGAAAATAAAATAATGTTATAAGTAAAACTATACATTTTGGGAAACCTTGCAATAATACCACAAAAAATACGGGCTTCTATCAAGCCCAAAGCGAAAGAAAGAAAAAAAAAATACTCTAGTGTGAGTATTATCATTATCAACCCTTTCACTCTCTCTTCCAAAGTGCGCCACTTCTTCCAATTCCTTACTATCAGCATCGTGCCATCCACGTGACCCCAGTCCAGGCACTTTTTAGGGTTCCGTAGCCAAATGGCAAAAAACGGAACCCTTATAGATTCGTCATGTCTGTCTGTCTGTCTGTCTGTCCGTCCGTATGTCACAGCCATTTATTTCCGAAACTATAAGAACTATAATGTTGAAACTTGGTAAGTAAATGTATTCTGTGAACCGCATTAAGATTTTCACACAAAAATAGAAAAAAAACAATAAATTTTGGGGGTTCCCCATACTTAGAACTGAAACTCAAATTTTTTTTTCATCAAACCCATAAGTGTGGGGTGTCTATGGATAGGTCTTCAAAAATGATATTGAGGTTTCTAATATCATTTTTTTTCTAAACTGAATAGTTTGCGCGAGAGACACTTCCAAAGTGGTAAAATGTGTGTCCCCCCCCTGTAACTTCTAAAATAAGAGAATGATAAATCTATAAAAAATATCTGATGTACATTACGGTGCAAACTTCCACCGAAAATTGGTTTGAACGAGATCTAGTAAGTAGTTTTTTTTAATACGTCATAAATTGAAATTAATATCAAATACTCAGGTCTATACTACCATTTACTTATATACCTACAGGTTTGTACGGAACCCTCGGTGCGCGAGTCTGACTCGCACTTGGCCGGTTTTTTAAGGTCATCAGTCAATTAAACTGGGGCATCCACTCTTAAACTCGCGTCCCGAGTGTCAATTGTCCTCTACCAGGAAAAGGAAAATGTCTATTTGTTCTAACCTAGAGTTCCAGTCAGTAAATCCCTGTTCAACGAGTCCCGGGGAGTCATTCCAGGTGTTGAGTGAGTATCTTCTACTTAAGTTCTTAAGTTCCACTTCAGCTGTGTCATCTCTTTGAGCGTAGAACTGAAACCAATATCTAATTCAATAATATGAGCAAGTCTTGACTATTAAAAATATCTGGATACTTAGAATGATCAATGTTTCAAAGCGTAAGATGATCATTTGAACTTAGCAAAACTATATTATTATCTTCTCCACCGTAGTTTGTCTTGACAATTGTATTATGATTACATTGATTCTCTTTAATATAGGTGCGATTTGTTATATCGACTGGGGAAGTACCTCCACAGAATACTGCAGCCAAATAACTTTATGTTGTGTAAATTTGTGTTCCTGCGCGTGAGTAAGGTTGCCAGAGCTCATAGGGGAGAGGGGAAAGGTCGGTAACGCGTGTGCGATGCTTCGTGTGTTGCAAGCGTCCATATGGCTACGGTAACCGCTTGCCATCTGGCGGGCCGTATACTTGCCAAGCACTTCATCTCAAGATCTAATACCATAAAGATACTAACCCGATCCAAAATTCCAATCTTGCTAAAATCGATCCAATTTGGTAAAAGCTGATTGGATATTGTAACAATGGGATCTTCGTAACCCCAGAACACCTCGTCAACCGTTAGGTTTCTGAAGAGCTTGGACCCTAGAGCTGTTATTGAGTAATAGGCACCAGCATTGGCGATGTATCCAAGCTTGTCTGCCGCTAATGTGCTGATGGCCTGGAAGAAACATCTGTGTTTTAAAGGGAGAATTGATGGGGCTCATGGGTTCATAAATTAAAATGAGACAATTGCAAACGACGCGGCGATGTTCTTCTATTTATAAATCCTTAGTCCAGTATTAGTCATGCATGTCATGTGTGCAGGACTACGAGAAACGGTGTCAAGGAAATAGAAATACAAGATACGCTTGTAAACAGTGACTTTGCATAAAAACACTTTCATTCATCAAACCTATTCCTATCTTATGTGCGTTTTTGAAAAGCCTGCCAATGATCATGTTGCTGCTGAAATGTAGTATTTGTAGTTGGCCTGATAGTCACTCAGCGGGCAATGAAAAGGGCAACACTCTAGATTGCCCTTTAGGACAGAGCTCGTAATGACGAGATCTGATGAAGAGCAAAATTAATGAAACAACTTCTTCTGCTAATAGCAGTAGACAAAAATTGTTGTCAAATATTATTAAGTACTAGCTTCTGCTCGCGGCTTCGTGGCCTCGAGCCCGTGGCCTACAAGAAACAAATGACTTATTTTTCTATAACAATAAAACTAAACAAAACAACTTCATCCCGTATAAAATAATTTTCAATTTTCAGCCCAAACACAAAATTTGAAGGACCTAACTGATGGACTTTCATACAAAAAACTTTCATCCCCTATTTGACCCTTTCTTAGTGGATACCTACTCTTCAGGAAGAATATACCCTCTAAATTTTATGTCTCTAGGACCACTGGTTTAGGCTCTGCGTTGATATATTAGTCAGTCAGTCAGTCAGTCAGGACTTCGAATTTAATATGTATAGATTGTTAACATCTCGTCAGAATCCCTAGGTTCAAAAGCTATCACAAATTGGGACAAATGCGATAACTATTTGAAATTATTTGTAGTAGTCACATTTAGAAGACCTTTTATTTTATTTTATTAATGTCCACAGTTCACTAACACTTGTTCAAGATAACATTTTTATTTTATATTATTGTAACAATTACGAGCATCTCTACAGTTTTAATCACTTGGCGATGCTTAGTTTCTTGACCCATAGCTTGTGAAATAGCATCTGATTGTGAAATAGATACCTAAATAAATAGCTTGTGACATTCTTCATACACGTGTTTAGTATCAAAAATTGTTTCATTATAATATTTATGTTTGTAAGGTATTATTTATCCATGGGCTACAAGTAGCTAGAAAATAAAGATTTATTATTATATATGCGTAGTCTTTTATACAAAGAATTGGAACAAATAGATGATGTTTCATTCACAGAAGAACATTTGAAGATTCATTGCACGCGGTAAGTTAGCTTAGTCTAATCTAATGGATCTCGAATTCCTTACATATTGTATTTACTTACAATAAGTGCAATATTAGGCATAAAAACGGTAACATCTTTGGTGTCTGCTACAGATTGGTCTCTCAGGAAGTTCAGCTCAATTCTTGGCTTCATGGTCATCATACCACGTTCTCTATCTATTGTTAGGTTTTCATTCGTTCTGAATTCCCTGAAAATGAAAATCTATTGTAAAAAACCGATTTGAGAGAGGTAGAGCATAGTGTATATTCGCTAAAAGAGCAGCTCGACTGGGGACGTACCTACACCTTACAGAATACCGCAGCCAAATAACTTTATGTTGTGTAAAGTTGTGTTCCTGCGCGTGAGTAAGGTCGCCAGAGCTCATAGGGGAGGGGGGAAAGGTCGGTAACGCGTGAGCGATACTTTTTATGTTGCAAGCGTCCATATGGCTACGGTAACCGCTTACCATCAGGCGGGCCGTATGCTTGTTTACCGACTTAGTTGTATAAAAAAAAAAACCGTCGGTTATATAAAGCTGGCACGTTCACAGTACTCACACTTATACAAATTCACGATACGATGTTTTATTACATTATTGCTTCTAATCAGTTAGTAAATTCTAACTAGGGTTTCGTTCCCGGGTCCCGGGAATCGGAAATTCCCGGGAAATACGTCAGCCCCGAAGTCGGGTTTTTTTTTGCGATTTCCCGGGAATTCCCGGGAATTTCTTTATGAGATTGAATGCTCTCTTCTTAGTCGTGCACTCTTGGCAGAGTGGTCGTGGTCATGGATTGTCCCTTTCGCGCATGACCGCTACATTAGCAATGTTCCTCCATTTTTGCCTATTTGTGGCGTTTCGGGAACATTCGGTTATGGTACATTGCGTGGCAGATTTTATGAGGTCAAGCCACCTGGTTGGAGACCGACCACGTGAACGTTTGCCTTCAACTCGACCTTGGATGACCAACCTCTCCTCTAGAATGCTCTAAAACACTGCAAATATTGGTCAAAATTAACGAAAAACCTTTGAAACACAAAGATGTTGCATACTTTCTTAAAACAAATGTCGATATCCACCGAAATCGAACGAACTGAACTACAAGCTTATGAGAAATCGCTGAATGGAACTGTAAGAAGTGTGTATTTGTGAAGATAGCGTTTTTTTCTTACATGTTTGTTTGTAACCTATCAAAAGTCAAGTAAAATACGTAATTTAATTATATTACCTATTTGTGTCTCACACACAAACATAAGTAGAAAATTAAAAATAATCATATCAAACTGTAGTTTGTAGTTAGTTAGTTTTAGTATGACCTGTATGTCATACATAGTTACTATGGGTAGTTTCTAAACTGCCGATTTTAGAGAAAATCGAAAATCGTAATTTCGAAGAAAATAAAAGTTACATTAATATTTTTGGAGATAAAGCTTATCAGCGTTTTTGTATTGAAAAATTTCAATATTGCCGAAAATTCATATTTTTTAAATAATAAGTACTATTATTTTTACCGACCAAAAGTCAAGTAAAACACATCATCATCGTCATATCAGCCTAAGGATGTCCGCTGCTGAACAAAGACCTCCCCCATTAACTTCCACTTCGAACGATTTTGGGCCGCTTGCATCCAGCGGCGCCCAGCGACTCTGACCAGGTCGTCGATCCGCCTGGTAGGAGGTCGTCCCTAACGGCGCTTTCCTGTACGAGGTCCCCACTCGCGTCTTCTTCAAGCGATGTGGCCTGCCCATTGCTATCACATCAGCTTACTATCTCTAAGAGCTATATCGGTAATTTTTGTTCTCCTACGAATGTCGTCGTTTCCCTGTCTCATAGAGAAATTCCGAGCATAGTTGGTTCCTTGTGAATTAGCAAATTTATTTTTCAACACTTGCTTGTAATTTGACATTTATTGCACCATTTTATCGCATAGTTTTATGATAGGTATAATCCCGATTATGTTAAGTTTGAAACTCAATGCAATTGATATGTGCGTAGACGAAGCATTCTTAATTTAAAGGATTAAAACAGTTTTGCTGCCAAAAAAAAATTTGCGCGCCAAATTTGTTGACATTCTCATTGGCTACTATCAAAAAATCTAGTTAAAAAAATACAAGTTTGTTTTTTTCCTGACAAGTGTGTTGAAAAACGTCTTATGACACGCGTGTGCATTGATCATTACACTCTCGGGTTCCTTTGCTTAATAGGTACCGTCTCGTGTGTGACTACCAACTCGGCACACGTCTCATAATGCACTATTATATAATTCTGAGACAAATAAATTGATAATTTAATTAAATTACGTGTTTTACTTGACTTTATATACGTTAAAATAACAAAACTAACAACTTTTCAAAATTTCCCGGGAATCGGGAATTCCCGGGAAGTCATTTTTTTCATTCTCGGGTCCCGGGAATGGAAAATGGTCGGGAAAAACGAAACCCTAATTCTAACGGACGAATGCAAATAAATACCACTCTGTATTTATGAGACGTAGCAAACTGTCTCGTTCATACTCATTAGCTTGACCGCGCGCGATAGAGACGGGTGGACTTTTAAAAGAATGCGAATGCAGATCGATGCACTCCGCGCGCTTATTCACAGACACTACACAAGCGCAACGTGTAATTGTGTTGAACGTGCCAGCTTTCGGTAATCGACCGGCTACGTTATTGCAATTATTCGAGAATAAAATAAACATTGGAAAAATAAAATGCCTATTAATTTTTCATTTCTTTTTAATACATTAAGTTGGCAAACAAGCATACGGCCCGCCTGATGGTAAGCAGTTACCGTAGCCTATGGACGCTTGCAAAACCAATGGTTTAACTCGCGCGTTGCTGACCCTGAAGAAATCTCTTCAGACCCTTTTTGAAGAACCCCATGCATGCATCATTACAAAAGTTACTTAAAAATGTATCCTTGCTGAGTTTTTGGTAATTCTTTACAGTTGAAGACTTCCAAACCGGAGCTAACTTCAGAAGGGTTGAAATTGAATAAAATTCCTTGATTCGGAACACTTTCTATTTCGGTAAAAAAAAACCGTCTGGAACGCAGCGAACTCAGATACATCCGCTGAGCAGAAACATTTTTTTAGTACATACATCATAGCTCAAGTAAATCTCTACTCAACATAACAATTGAACTTGAAACCTTGACCACCGCGGTTGCTATGGGCAATGATTAAAAGCCCCCTATATAGATTACAGTGACCACAGATGTCTAGCCCGCTAACTGTGGGATCGGCGCCTTAATAGAGGTTTAATTTTTACGACTTACTGAAAGATAAAGGGTCCAATTTCCTGCAGCTTCAGGACATTATCTTCGCCACTCAGGTACTGTGGTACGTTCGTGTAGTTGTATACCCACACCTCGGAGAACAGCTCGTACGTTGGGTTCGACCACATGTTGAAGATAAATGAACCCTCTGTGATTTCCATGTACTGTCGACAAATAACTTAAATTTATTTTTAAAAAGAAACGAGTAAGAAACTAGCCCCCTTACTCATAGCGCTATTTAACTAATATACTGTATAGAGGGTCACGTTAATAACGTCACTCTATTGTCATTGTCAAATTATTTACGTGACCATTTAATCAGGGGCCTACCACAAGCTTCAAATAATCTTATTTGTCTTTTGTCCCTCTTTGACACCCGGCGTCAAAACAGGACAAAAGACAAATAAGGTTATAATAATATTGTTTTAAGAGCTTGGCCCCCATTATATTAGTTAAAAAGCGCTTTATGAGTAACGGGTAAGTGATTGTCAGACAGCTTAAAGTGGAATTATATCAACTGGAAATTTTGGACACAAGGTCCACACCATGCTGTGGTTTCCTTCACCGAAACCTGAACAAATGTAAGCAACCTAAAAAAAATACTAACGGGTTCGAATCCTACTTTTAAGCTTTCGGTGAATTACATAATACCGCAAACAAATAAAAAGGCCAAAGGAAAACATCGCATGGTGGTAGGGTATTATGTAGTACCCACCTAGCTGGCTACTACCCTCAAGTTGATACAACAACAGTAACAAGTACCTAAGTAAGTACAAGTAACAAGCTAATAGAGTAATAACTTTATTGCCGTTAAAAAGGCAATTTATTATTACTAAACTTTGTCATTTAAACCTTTGACTGTTTGGCGATCCGCGCGGGCTAATAAAACAATAGAAATCAATTGTTATTTTTAACCGACTTCAAAAAAAAGGAGGAGGTTCACAATTCGGCTGTATTTTTTTTTTATTTTTTTTTATGTTTGTTACCTCATAACTCCGTCATTTGTTAACCGATTTGGAAAATTATTTTTTTGTCTGGAAGGGTACACTTCCCGTTTGGTCCCATTGTCATCAGATCAGGATTTGATTACTTCTTAGTGTACTTTGAAGTCGGTTTAAGTTTTTTGTAAAACAGTCCAATTATTTAACCGCAAGTCAAGGGATATATAGAATGTATAGAATAATTTTATGCCACCGAGTTGACACGTGTTTTGGGAAATCATACATTATAATGTGCATGACCCGGCGACCTTATATGAAAAAAAACAATTTATCATTAATAATAATAATAATATTTATTTGTTTATTTCAGTATAATTGTAGTATAAATGTACATTATGATATAAAAAGCCATGTGTATGTGTATGCGTAAATCCCCATCTATAACTACCGTTACCATTTTGATTTCCTCTTACCAAATGTTAGCTAGTGATATCTATATTGGTCGCCCAATGTGACAACAGCTTAATTAAGGTTAAAAAATAATTAATTATTGTTATTATATATAATATACTTTTTATAATACACCTGTTTACTAAGATGGGGAATATTAATAATCATGGATAGATAATTTTTATCTGTTCAGCAACTTATATTGCTGACTGTACCAATAAAGGGTTGCCAATCCATGTTTTTTTTTCTTAATCAGTTGAGTTTTAGACAATGCGTTGATTGTAGAAGAAAAGTTTTAAGATAGTATTTTAAAATGATAATAATATTTGTGAAAATATTGGCAATAACCGAGCCAAATTAACAGTTGGTATATGTTACTTATACTTACGAACAACTTTTACTATGGGACCAACTTTGAAATTGCAAAGTAAAAATAACAGCTTTTCATACAAAAGGTCAATGTTTCCTCGGCTAAAATGTATGAAAAGGTGTATAATTTGCTATTTCCAAGTTGGTCCTGTAGTAAAAGTTGTTCGTACTTATGAGTACTTTTAATGTTGTAAACACCCTGTATATTTTTTGATTCAATACTAGTATTCTCTTTTCTTTACAGGCTTTTTATTAACTTGCAATGTATGTTCGGGTCAAATCTTGCAAGTCGAATTTCACGCACTTCCAGTGGTCCGATTGACTCGATATTTTGTATACATTAGTACCTATATTGGAAAATTATGCAAAATAGTCAACAAAAAGTACAGTCACCAAAAAAAACTTGTATTTTATTAATGTTTAACTGCTATATAAAATTGTTCTAATTAATAAGAATTATAATTATTTTCTAATTCATTCATTATGTAACGAAGGCATATAATTAAATACTTATCAATAAAATAATTAAATGTTAATTTATTATTAAAAATACTTTATACATATTAAAGATATATGAATGTTATTTCAGTGTTTTATCAACTTAAATAAAGGGTCATAGGGTAAGAGACACACAGTAAAATCATTAAATTACGTTTCTTAAGTTGTTTTGTTCAGTTATCATAAGTGTCTTGACATATCAGGTTTAGCACCTATTATTAATAAATATAAATTAGTTTTTATCATGTATTAAAACATTATATGATTATTACAATTATTAATAAACAATACAACAGTACAATATCGTTCCCTGAATGTAAAGAATAATAAGCGACTACAATCGCGTTTGGATTTACGACAAGGAATTGACTATGTAATTACTCTCAGACAAAAGAAGTTGTAAACACAACTGCGATCGTATATTCTTTACATTTATTTTACAGACGTCACACAGAATAAAAATAAGATTCAATCATGGCTAGTCTCGTATAGTGACTAAGCTTTCCAGATTGATTAAACCAAGAAACATAGTAATCTCGCACTGCGCGGTTCCAAAGGATCTTTCTACCGCGGACTCTCAGGTTGTGGAATGAGCTCTTCGCCTTGGTTTTCCCAAGAAAATACAGCATGAGGTTCTTCAAGAAGGGAGTGACCTGCTACGGTGACTAAGCGTCAAGTGAGTCGTACCCTTGTCTGCTACCTTAGTGGGAATACCAGGGAGTAGGTAAGTAGTCAACTGCCAGACACAATGCTATTAGGGGCTTAGCACCAGTCGATTAGTATAACGCACCCAACTACAGTAGTACCCAACTAATATGGCTTACCGATGTACCTGCGCAGAAGATACATTTTCAAAGTGCGGGACATTGTATTGGTCGGCAGCTGCCGCCATGTGTGCGGAGGGGCGTGACTTGCGAGTGAGACGGAACTAGCAGCTGCAGTGTATTATGAATCTTATAGTAGTGATCTAAGGTTGATTGAAAGTTTTAAGCATTCTTTCGTTAATCTTCGGGCCATACTTTCTTTTCTGTGCGAACGAAGATTCACGACGCGCCTTATCAGTTAGGTTACTGTACTGTACCGTGCTATGGTTTGCTCACGAAATTTTCCTTCACAGAAAAGTTAATAGCTTTTTTATACGTCGGTAAACGTACGGTCCGCCTGATGCTAAGTGGTTACCTTAGCCATATGGACGCTTGCAACACGAGGCATTCACTCCCATGTTTCCGACCCTTTCCCCGTCCCGAATGAGCTCTGGCGACCTTCGAGCTGCTCTTTGAGCGAATACCAGATATACTCTACCTCTCTTTAAGCTGTTCTTAGATTGATTAAGATTACGATTACTGTATAGTTACTACACAGTAGCACCTGTTCTTTCATTATATTTCGTATTCCACACACTGACTAGCAAATCGTTTACGACTATAAAGGTGTTCAACATTACCGCAGAATACTAAAGACCATCGACGTAAACTATATAGTTTTGAATTCTAACTGTGTATTTGGGAAGGTCGATGTTTCATTGTACCATTTTCTTTGCTCTTCATTCTGATGTGTCTTACTATCTAATATGTTGCAATTTTTTGCCCCATCACCCGTGTACCCAAGGTTATTAATCTACTATATAAAAATAAGTCGGGTTTTCCTTCCTGACGCTATAACTCCAGAACGCACGAACCGATTTCCACGGTTTTGCATTCGTTGGAAAGGTCTCGGGCTCCATGAGGTTTATAGCAAAGAAAATTCAGGTAGGGTAGGGTAGGGTAGCACCATAGGGTAAGGTAGCACCACGCGAACGAAGTCGCGCCGAGCAGCTAGTCCCTAAATAAAATTATTCTATTATGTTATTCGCTGATATGCTATTTTTATAAATATTTAAATTATACGATTTTAAATAATTACATATTAGAATATTCGTAATTTATAATATTTTTACCGACTTCAAAAAAGGCGGAGGTTTTCAAATCGTTGAAATCTTACTATCTACTTACCTCCTTACTCATAAAGCGCTATTTAACTAATATACTGATTTAATTATCTTATTATTATTATTATATTATATACTAGCAGACCCCCCGCGGTTTCACCCGCGTACGGTTTGAATTTTCTCCTTCGAAAACCAATGCACGCCACTGATTATTAGACACAACAAATCAAACTATTTTTACAATTAAAACTAAAAACCTATATCGAATTCAAAGAATCATATTTAATTATTATAACATCAAATGAGAAAGAAATTAAATTAGCTACAATCAAAATATTCTAATGAAATAGAGAAAACGAACTTGGCGTCACACGGGGTATGTATTTTGCCAATTTTCAAAGTCACAATAAATCACTTTCACATAGTCCTCATGCAGTCAGTCACCGTCCAAAACTCAAAATACACGAATTTATGAAAATAAAAATGAAAACGCAACGTCACTCTGCAAGTTCCCGCCAAAACGTCCGAGAAAATGAACATCCAAACAAATTTCGAATCCTAATCCGATTTAAATATTCTTTAATATATGACATTCCAATTTTAAAGAGCATTTCAGTTTCCAGAACAAAAGGCAGATAGAGCGCGCGAAACACGGGAGTGAGGCCAAAAAAAGCAATTAGGTACAAATTGAAAAACATATTCAAAAACAAAGCAAATACAAATTCAAAAGCGAATACGTGGATTACGTAACTTTATTGCAATGAAATTCCGATACAAATAACCTCTGAATCGGTAGAAATATTACAAAATCGGAAATGGTTCCATTTCTAATGAACCACTGTTTGTATTTGCTGTTATCAGAATGTAAAAAAGATATCAGAAAACCGCTATATTGAACCGATTTCAATTCGAAAATGATTGAAATTTGGTTACGTAATCGCCCCCTGGTATGTGTTTTTTAATTTGTATTTGCTTTTTTGGCCTAACTCCCGTGTTCCTTTCGCTCTATCTGCCTTATTCTGTAATCTGTGAAAATCTAATTGAGATTTCAAACATGTGTCAAAATAAAAAATGTAATTTAAATCAAAAGTACTAAGGAGTATTGATATCAACTTCGATGCAAATCACCCTTAAAATAACTTTCTACCCCTTTTTGACCCCGTTAGGCGATGATTTTCAATAAAATACGAAACACGTCTTCCATCAATTCTGTTAAGGAATGTTTATGCAAAATTTTAAGTAGATCGGACCAAGGAATCACGTTGTCCCATACAAACTTTGCCCCCGTTTTTCACCCCCTTAGGGGTAGAATTTCGGAAAATCCTTTCTTATCGGATGCCTACGTCATACAAAGAACACACCCTCCAAGTTTCAGGTCTCTACGATCAGCGGTTTAGGCTGTGCGTTGATTCTCAGTCATTCAGGACAAAGCATTTTATATATATAGATAATTTACTAACTTACCCAGTTCGTGAATACTTGTATTGGATTTATAGCCGCCATTATTGTAGCGATGGTCACCAGCAATGTACCATAGATTATTTTGAACACAGACTCTGCAAAAAAATACAAAATTTTAGTAAAGTAGGTATAACCTATTCACTCTTGTTATAAGTGGCGAATCTTTGTGGCAACTATCAATACTTACGTCGTTTTTGCACTGTATAATTTTGGATTTTCATAATGGAAATCCTGCCCTTGCTTGGCACTTGCTGTATCGTCATTTTAGCTCCCACCACCATTTCAGATTCTGTAACAATGGTTCTTTTTATTTTGTTAACTTATATAAAAAGTTTCCTTTCCGATTTCTACCTTCCAAAGGTTAAAAAAGCTCTCAATAATGTCATGTTTATATTCCAAGCGAATGTAGGTTCAAAATTCAAAATTTAAAAATCATTTATTCAAATAGACCTTCGCAGGTACTTATGAAAAGTCTGACTCTAATACTCTAATACCGGTTCGGAAGGTTGCATTTGCTGGGAAGAGCCGGCAATAAACTCAGCAATTACTCTTTTCAAAACAAGCTTAGATTAATTACATAATATTTACATTCTAATCGCACTAAAAACAATTGCGTGCCGCCGCACAAAATTACAAAATTGCAAAATTACAAAGTAGACTGAATAAATATTGAATAAGTAAATAAATAGCAAACTTAAGCAGACCAGCCCCCACCAGCAGCACCTAAGATACTTAAGATATACTCCTAACGTCTTTGAGTGAAGAGTTCTCCTTCTACATCAGTCAAATCGTGATGTGCCCTGATAGGCCCTGGACATTGTGACTACACTTTACTTACTCTGTGAGAATATCATCATCATCATCATATCAACCCATTGCTGCTGAACATAGGCCTCCCCCATTGATTTCCACTTCGAACGGTTCTGCGCCACTTGCATCCAGCGGTGCCCAGCGACTCTGACCAGGTCGTCAGTCCACCTGGTGGGAGGTCGTCCAGCTCGGCACTTTCCAGTACGTGATCGCCACTCGAGAACCTTTCTTCCCCATCGGATATCGGCTCTTCGAGCGATGTGGCCAGCCCATTGCCACTTCAGCTTACTAACTCTACGAGCTATATCCGTCGTTTTCGTTCTCCTACGAATGTCTTCATTTGCGGTCCTGTCACGTAGAGAAATTCCGTGTTCGTTCTTTTCAATTCGTTCCATAGCTCGCTGAGTAACTCTGAGCTCATTTATGCGGCCAGAATGAGCTTATTCATGTGAGAATATATTTTATGAAAATATATTCGTATTTCTTTTTTACAATTACTTGTGAGTGAACAGGTGTTGCTTGTGGGGGCTGGTCTACTTAAGTTTGCTAGATACTTATTAAATCCCGTCCGGCCGCCGCGCCGGGGCATGCAATTGTTATCAGTGCGATGGAATGTGAATATTATGTAATGAATCTAAGCTTTTTGCGAAAAGAGTTTATTGCCGGCTCTTCTCAGCAAATGCAACCTTCCGAACCGGTATTAGAGTATTAGAGTCGGTCTTTTCATTAGTATCTGCGATGGTCTATTAGAATAAATGATTTTGATTTTGAATTTGAACAATATGGCCTCCTTCAATAACTTCCTTTATAACATATTTACCTATAACAAATAATATGTACAAAATACAATCTAAACATATACATATAAAAAAAACCCAAATCTACGGCGCTGCTGCCGAAGGCAGACAGCGTTTCCTCATTGGATAGCCAAGCTGATGTTTTGGCGGAAAAAGCTCCCCGCCCACCGCCGCGGCGCGGCCGCTGGTCTCCAGAGGTTTTATTTTTATTTTTATGTCAATAGGTTGACAAGCAGGCAGACGGGCCACCTGATGGTAAGTGGTCACCGCCGCCTATGGACATTTGCAATACCAGGGGGATCGCCAATGTGTTGCCGACCTTGTAGAGCTCTTTTTACGCCTTTTTTGAAGAACCCCATATCGTAGCGCTGAGGGAAAACCGTAACGGGGAGCTCATTCCACATCCTAATGGTCCGCAATAAGAACGTCCGACTAAAACGTTGTGTGGACGATCGAGGCGGCTCGAGGATGTGAGGATGAACTCCACATCGCCGGCGAGCGGTGCGATGGTAGAAATGTGATGATGGCACCAGGTCAAAAAGTTCTTGCGAACACTCCCCATTATACAGACGGAGGAACACACAGAGCGAGCCTATATCTCTCCGAAGGCTGAGAGGTTCTAAACCGCCAGTGAGTATGGGATCGTCAACGATACGAATGGCCCGCCTTTGCACCGAGGCAAGTGGATCAAGCTGATAAGCGGTTGCGCCTGCCCAGAGGTGCGAACAGTACTCCATATGCGGTCTTACTTGCGCTTTATAAAGCTGTAGCCGCTGGAGTGTCGTGAAGTACCACTTAGCCTTATTCAGCACACCCAACTTTTTTGAAGCCAGTTTGGCTTTGCTCTCCAAATGACTTCGGAACTGGACATCACTCGCAATATCGACACCAAGGATCCCGATACTCTGTGCGATGTTGAGAGGAGTGTCTTCGAATTTTGGTGCTAGTACGAATGGGGTTTTTTTTGGGGTCTCGATCAATTTTGTTATAAAGTGCGAGCAAATCGGCAAGCCTTAAGTTTCGATTATTTACTTTGTATAAGACATATGGGAACATCAAAGCCGAAGTACCCGCCAAATATAGCTAAAGCATTTGTATTCACTTATTGTTTTTATTTTGGGTTTATTACTGAGATTTAAATTTCAGGTGATAATAGCTCAGTGTTAGTTGTACTTAGTATTTATATACTCTGAGGTGTTAGTGACATCGGCTACCGAGACGAAGGTCCCGGGTTCGGATCCTACGATGAGCTTAAGCTTTCGGTGAAGGAAATCATCGTGAGGAAGCTATAGCACGGTGGTAGGGTGGTGGTTTGTAGTACCCATCTGGCTGGTTACCACCCTCAAGTTAAAAACTGTCGCTAAGCACCTATCGACAGTGAGCTGTCATTATACGAATACGAAGTAATTGCAGCTCACTGCCTATCGGTGTGTTCCGACAGCTGCACTTGAGAGCCAGTTCCTTCTAGGCTTTGTGTGGCCCCTTCGGCCACATCATCACTGACCATGGTGAGATTGTGGTCATAAAAAGCAACAAACCTAGAAACAAAGCAAGAGTAATGATGCTACATCAGGAAATCTAGTTCTACTCAACTATCACAATGCTTTGACGCGAGTGGAATAAATTGCGTGGGTACAAAGACTTGAACGCATAAGTCATTTTATAAATGTACCTATAGCATATCCTTAGGTATATTCCAATATTTCTCATACAGACATTTTATTGTGTACGTATTGTTTACTTATCTTTGTCAGGCCCCGATATAGTGGTCCACAAGATACAGGTTATCCTAGTTTGTGGACCAACAAAGTATGTAAAATATTTTTAGAACTGCACAATAAATATTATTATTATTATATTTTAATCATATTTTTTATTGTTTATCTCTAGGCCTGTCATCACCATCATCAGCCTATAATGTCCCACTGATGAGCACAGGCTTTCACAAATGAGGGTGAAAGGTACTGGGTGATACTCAACCACGCGTGCCCACTGCGGAGCGGTGGAGGTAGGCTAGTAGTCAACCTACTGTTTGAATTTTTCAAGCCGCCTAGGTGGCATCGAACTAGCTTAACGACTATCACAATTAAGTGATAACCGGGACCAGCGGCTTTAAATCCCTTGCGAAGCACGGAAACGCTCGATTATAAATACTAGGCGGTCACCCATCCTGGTACCGACCACGACAGAGGTAGCTTAACTTCGCCGATCGATTAAGAACGGCTAATAAGGCTAAGCCTTTACTGAAAGACATTAAGACTATGGCCAGTGAAGACGAAGAACAACAAGGCTTAGTCGAGAACTGGCTCCCAAGTGCAGCTGTTGGACACAGCAGGTACTTGAACGGATTTTCAACTCGAGGGTTATAGCGAGACACGTAGTCTGGCAAGCAAACTAATTTAATCTGCTAAGTATATAATCGGTAGCAGACAGTCGCGAGGATTGTCTCTATATACTGGGTGGAGATTTCGAGATAGTATATTTTCGAAATCTATGTTGGATTAGTCATGCTGAACAACTTTTACTATGAGACCAACACCGAAACTCACTTTTAGGGTCGGCAACGCGCGCGTGATACCCCTGGTGTTGCAAGCGTCCATAGGCTACGGTAACCGCTTAGCATCAAGCGGGCCGTAAGCTCGTTTGCCAACTATGTGCAAATCGAGCAAGATTGACATTTTGTAAGAAAAGTAATTTTTTTTTGAGAATTCACTATTGATCCCATAGTAAAAGTTAAACTAACCCAACATAAGTTTCGAAAATATGCCATCTCCAAATCTCCACCTACTGTTATACCTACCTAAGCAGTATTTTGCACATATTTGTTCTAAATAAATATACTTTTTTACCGACTTAGTCAGAACAGACTTGCTCAGAAGTTCTGCCACGTAAAAGAATGAATTTAATTCAAAATTCAAAATCATTTATTCAAATAGCAATTCGCAGGCACTTATGAAATGTCTGACTCTAATACCGGTTTGGAAGGTTGCATTTGCTGAGAAGAGCCGGCAATAAACTCAGCAATTGCTCTTACCAAAACAAGCTTTAGATTCATTACATAATATTTACATTCTAATCGCACTGACAACATTTGCGAATTGAATTTAGCTTCCTTTTTATTAGAATAATATTTTTATAAGACAAGTTTAGATTCATTCATCGAAACAAAAAAATATACGCAGTAATTGAAATATCATAAACAAAGCTTGATTAGTATGTTTATTTACTAAATGTGGGTTATTATTAGTATGTTTATTTACTAAATGTAGGTTATTATTGTCATTAGACAAAATGGATTTCAAAGAATTAATCATACGAACAAATTATTCTTTATATAAAAAACTTCGGAAATGTATGTAATCCGTCATTTTATTCAATTCCTAGGAAATTTTACTATGTAAGAAAATCGGCAGGAAATGTGTGAAATAAATCCTAACTTCATAGTGAGTTTGTTTGTTTATTGGTTACGCCTTCACGCCTCAACTGCTCAACAGATCATCATGATATTTGGCATGCAGATAGCCTATGGTATGGAGAAGGACATGGGCTCCCGGGAACGCGGGATAAACCGCGGGGGACAGCTAGTTTTATTATAAACTTATCCTAGGAATACGTGTTCTCAGCAGCAATTGGAAAAGTGTTACATTCGAGATTTGGTAGATCTTGAACAATTTTGGAATGTTTTTTTTTTTTTTTTGTTATACCACTTAGGTGGCAAACAAGCATACGGTCCGTCTGATGGTAAGCGGTTACCGTAGCCTATGGACGCTTGCAACACCAGGGGTATCACTCGCGCGTTGCCGACCCTGCAGAAATCTCTTCACACCCCTTTTGAAGAACCCCATGCTGTACTCCATTGGGAAAACCACGGCGGGGAGCTCATTCCACAGTCTGAGCGTCCGCGGAAGGAAGCTCCTTTGAGCCCGCACAGTACGAAACAATTCAGGTTTCAATATGTGAGGATGGACTCCCCATGGGTTTTTTTTAATGTAAATTGATTATAATTAACAGATAGCTTGTATTAGAGCAATATTTTTTCTGGTTAAGAGGGCGTATAAAGCCAGAAAAATAAGGCAATTGCAGATTCATGAAACAAACTTATGACTTATACTAATATTCGCGTGGCATGAGACAGAGATAGCGTGTTTCGCGGAACAAAAATGAACTAAGCGCTTCTAATCTAAGTAACTCGTAAAGTATAGAATATTTTAAAAAATCGTTAGTATCAGCCCTAGGTCATACGTTAGTGATATTATTTATCGATTTGTTGTCTTAATTAGATACACCATGAACGAATAAAAACGAAAATTCATTATTATTAGAGGTATATTTGTGATTTTTTTCGATCGAGGAATTTTCATTCCATTATATTTTTGCTCTGATAGAACCCTCGCGTATATAATGAAAATACCCATATAAAAATATTTTGTCATTTAAATATTATTTACTTGGGTAAATTTCAATTCTAAGATTATGTTATTTTCCTTTTTACGCACTCTTAAATAACTCTATTTTAAACATTTCTAATACACGGACCAGCCCCCCTAGACAAGATGGCTGTCAACAATCGTCATCGTTAGTAAACGATCAACCTTTGTATGGGATTGTCTTGTCTACAGGTTCAGATCGGTAAGGTTAGAAAACCACGTACTTATCTCCATATTTATGCACAATAAAAATGATAATTTAAGTTGAATTGTACACATTTCCTAGCACCATTCAGTATTCGCATATAAAACCTAGGAAAACGTATACATTATACGTGGTTTCCTATATGTGTTTTAAATAAATTTCGACAAATCGTTTTACACATTTCCAAACTGGGTCGTTATTGTATAAAGATAAAGATTATCCCCCTTACTCATAAAGCGCTATTTAACTAATATACTGATTAAATGGTCACGTAAATAATGTCACATTGTCATGTGACCATTTATTACAGTATATTAGTTAAATTACGTTTTATGAGTAAGGGGGTATATGCTCAAAGTATGGTTATATAAAGTTTTTTACAAATAATCTTATTGCACCTTATTACATGGTTTAAAGGAAAACATGGTAAACATGGTTTAAAGGAAAACCAGGTTTTAAAATAGCCTCGTCCCTTTTTATTATATGACGTTAGAAAGTGACCAAATGACAGTAAAACCTGGCTTTACTTTAAACCATGTTTTGTAATAAGGGGGATTGTGTATATATCATCATCATCAGCCTATAATGTCCCACTGATGAGCACAGGCCTCCTTTCACAATTGAAGGTGAAAGGGAATGGGCGATACTCCACCACGCATGCCCACTGCGGATCGGTGGAGGTAGGCTAGTGGTCAACCTACTGTTGAATTTTTCAAGCCGCCTAGAAGGCATCCAACTAGCTTAACGACTATCACAATTAAGTGATAACCGGGACCAACGGCTTTACGTGCCTTCCGAAGCACGGAAACGCTCGATTTGAAATACCACTAGGCGGTCACCCATCCAAGTACCGACCACGACAGAGGGAGCTTAACTTTGCCGATCGATTAAGAACGGCTAATCATGCTACACCACGAGCGCTTCAATTTGTGTATATATACTTTGCCATATAATAGGCATGCAAATATTTATAACTTTAACGATTTAACCTCTGAATCGTTCAAGAATTAAAATTAAACTACATATCCTAGGTTTCATACATTTCCGGTAGGTAACACCTATATATAAATAAAATTCAACTGCCATTGTCAGGATTATAGGTATAAAGATTATTTTGGGAAAATGCACTGGATAATTCAGAAAGTAGACGCTGGACACGAACAGCTAGTTCCGCCCCACTGTTGGGGTTGAATTTGAATATCCCTAGAAGCAATTTTTAACCGACTTAAAAAAAAGGAGGTTCTCAATTCGGCAGTTTTTTTTTTTTTTTAATGTTTTTTACCTCATAACTCCGTCATTTATTAACCGATTTGGAAAATTTTTTTTTTTCTGGAAGGTTTGGTCCCATTGTCATCAGATCAGGATTTGATTACTTTTTAGTGTAGTTTGAAGGCGGTTTAAGTTTTTTGTAAAACAGTCCAATTATATACTATGCAGTGTGTTAACAAGCATACGACCCGCCCGATGGTAAGCGGTTACCGTAGCTATATGGATACCTGCAACACACGAGGCATCACTCACGCGCTTGGAGAGGCCTCCCCAAAGAGCTCTGGCGACCTCACACACGCGCAGAAACACATTGTTATTTGGCTGCGGTATGCTTTAACAAATTAAAGCTTTATACTTATTTCGCAAATATTACTCCAACTTTATAAGTCCGGTCATGCATGGAGTACTGCTGCCATCTTTGGGATGGATCAGCTAAGTACCAGCTTGAGGCCCTCGAATCCATAGACCGCCGAGCCAGGAGACATCGGAGATGAGTCCTTAATTAAGGCGAAACTCACGAGCCTCGACCATCGAAGATAGGTTGCTTGCTTATCGGTTTTCTACAGGATATATTTTGGAGAGTGTGCGCAGGAATTGTTCAACCTTATTCCACCTTCTCCATTTTTACACCAAACCACAAGGCGCCGGGAAAATTTTCACCCGTACGTTGTTGACATACCAAAAATACGGACACAGCGTTTTGCATCCTCATTTATAATGCGGACAGCAAGGGAGTGGAACTTGCTTCCGGCGTCTGTGTTTCCTGACGTTTACAATCTAGGAACTTTCAAGGCCAGAGTGAATAGGTTTCTTCTGGGTAAGCGTGTTTCATATTAGGCCATCGCCGACGAGTGAAAAAGAAAGACTTTTTTACCACTGTCGGCTTAATAAATAATGTATGTATTGTATTGTATATCCATGCTAAATTACTATCAATTAGTAGATACTAAGAGTCTCCGAGTTGAGCTGCGGTCAGTCAGACAGATGGACATGGTGAAACTATAAGGGTTCCTGGTTGACTACGAAACCCTAAAAAGATTGTTGTTAGATTAAAGCTTCTAACTGACTGACCGCGGGGGGCAGCTAATAATATGATATACTAATAAATTAAATAAAATCTATGCTTCTATATTACACAGCGGAAGAGCTTTTTTGTTTGTAATCTCTGGAACTAACAGTTGGATTAGATATTTTTTTCACTTATCACTAATAGAAAGCTACCCCCGAATATTATAGGCTACTTTTTATACCGGGGACGCGAGTGAAACCGAAGGGGACAGCTAGTAATCCAATATTTACCAAAGCTATTAATTAAAGCTTTTTATATTCTCCAATGCTGTTAATTCTTCGCGTTTGGTAATTAGTTGTTAATATAGATAAGCATAACATAACTAAATAAAATTTCTTTCTTTCTTACCTTTATTTTTAAACTTTCACAGATCTATTAAACACAAAATGCACAAAAGTTACGCCGCGAACTTCTATATTCAAACTGTGATCGCGCAGACGTCGAGTGCGTACGCGCTTATCTTGTTGTACTGAGCTGTCTTGGACATAGAATTATAAATACTTGGGTGTTTTAATCATATTTAAATAGTGATTTGCTGTCATTAACATTAACATACCGTGGGAGCCGACGATAGTTTTGATTGGTTATAGTAGAAATATTCAATTCAATTTTAAAATGGTGTGTTATATTTATGTTTTCACAAATAATATAAGCTATCGTTGTTAGTACTATAATAATTAAAATAATTTAATAATTATGGATTTTTTTTCCATTATTAGTAAATGTGACGGTCCTTCGCAGATGAAGACTGACTTCTGAGCCGTTGGTAACTTCGGCAACTTTAACCTTCATAAGTGTCCTCAGAGCCTGGCTGAATAAATGGCTGTGCTTGTGTTTATTTTCCATAATTAAAAAAAACATAACTCTTTGTAACCATACTGGTAAAATACGTGAAAGATTATTTAAATATAATGGTGCGTCCATGCTTGGCGAACCGAGCACGAGCCGAGCCACGAGCACACTGCGAGCACGATTCGCGTAGCGTGGACTGGCTTGCGAGCCTCGAACGAGCGCGATTGTCAGTTTTTTCACGAACAAAAGGATTCGCATCGTGCTCGTTGTAGTTCGCCAAGCATGGACGCACCATTATAACCGCGCGTTGATAACATTGTTTGAAGTACCGTCTTGTTTTGGTAAAAATTAGATATCCAGAGATATGGTTGGTCCATGCGGAAGAAACGAAGGGTTAAACCCTGACCCCTTATTTTATGTACACGTGACCTATATTTAATATTATACATTGTATTTAAATCATTACTTTAGATATCTTAATAAATATATCTGAAGAGTTATTATAGAAGTAAATACCAAACTAAGCGGAGCTTCTACCGTGGATGCCAGATAACGGTATTTTTATATCTATATACATTCAGATTAAATACTAACAGATGTATGTTTGTACACACGGCTACCGATCAAGCTATACATTTCTAGTACGGACCTCCCATAGTACGGAAATCCTATACAATGCGAGATCAGCTTATACTGGAAATGTATAGTATCACATATATTTTACATGCTTTGGACTTGAACTCACTATTATTGGCGTATGGCAGTCAGAGTATCTAACCCCGGCGGGGTCGATTCTCGTAATAAAACGTCAGCGACATCAACTATTTAAATTGTGTTTCGAGAAATATTTTGAATAAAAAACATTCAAACGTGACGCCTCAACAATTTGTATATAGGGTCATTTTTCAATCGTTAATTTGACATTATAATAGTAAAAACACAGTTTAAACGTTGAAGTCGCTACGATATCGTTGAAGTTTTGTTACGAGAATCGAGCCTCTGGCAAATCACAATAAAGGAGCCCACACACGAGCTACTTTGTGTATCTGCGATAATCGCGGCTACAAAAAATAGAATGAGTTTCTTGCCGGAGTCTTCTCAGTTTAAGTGTATTCCGAACCGGTGGTAAATTCAACTGTATGTAACGTTCATAAGTCCCTTACCAGGGCCTAAACTGAATAAATGGCTTTTTGATTTTGATTAGAATGGTGTTTATGAGCGAATTTTCGTGTGCGCTCTATCTAAAAAAATCGCTCAGCGATTATCGCTCATGTGTCGAACTTTTTTTGCTGTTGTGTTATATTTTATGAGTGTTGTTTACTAATTTGACGTGGCTGATTTCTTATCTATCGTCAGACCACAGAGTCAAGGGGACAGAGACCAAGCTTCATACAACCGGGCTACGGTAGGTACACTACTAAAAGATTGAGGCGCGCGTGTCCGTGAGCACTGGCGCGGGCGGTTCGTCACGTACGAGGGGAAACCGGTTTATACTGGCTCGGCCTGTGCTCAAACTCAGGGCAGTCGCGCATCGTGTTTGTTTACGTTTAGATTTTAATATATGTACCGTTTTAAAAACAATTGATAAAGGTAACATTTATACTGATGTCGTTGTCAAATAACGACTCAAACAAATGTCGTTTATTTATGATGACGCTGATATCGAACGTGAGAGGAGGGCACTTTCTGTACGGTGCAACATGCTGGCGCGAAGGTTTGCCAGGTGTAGCAAAGAGGTAAAATTGACACTCTTCAATGCTTTTTGTCAATGCTTCTACACCTGCCAACTCTGGGTTAAATACCGTCGAAAAGTATATAATACCATGAGGGTGCAATACAATGATTGTTTTCGCATACTCATGCGTCGGCCGCGGTACTGCAGCGCGTCTGGTATGTTCGCTGAGATGGGGGTGCCTGACTTCTTTGCCGTAATTAGAACGCGAGTGGCGTCATTTTGGGGTAGAGTGCAGAGATCACAGAATGCGATCCTGAGGGCTGTGTGTCACGATTTTAATAGTCCAATCTTCAGACATTGGCTTTCTCTTCATATGGATGAGAACCGAAAATAGTCGGTTTTAAACGTGTTTTTATTGCTATTTTTTAAATTACTGTTTTATTTATACATGTCTATTGACCTTTACACTATTGTGTAGTTTTACTAAGTAAGTCTATTGACTTCAACACTATTGTGTATTGTGTTTTAGCTTTAATTTTACATTTACTGTTATAAGTAGTAAGCACCATTATGGGTACCTCTGCCTGCAAATAAAGAATTTTATTATTATTCACTTTATTTATTTTTCTTCTTAAAATTATTTTTTTATAACATTAATAAAAATAAAATTCAAAAATATTATAAAAAACCTAAACCTATGTATATATGATTATTTTTTTTACAATATCTTTACAAAATCTAAAAATGTTATAAAAAACCTAATTCTAGAGTCCCGCCGGTAGCGGGGTAGGTCCCAAGCTACCGGTGGTTAGGGCCGCAGAGAGAGGAACCTCCTGACGATGGGTGCCGTGTCCAGAAGTACCGCTTTCTGTATCTGACCCTTGACCCAGCCATCTAGCGAGAGACTCTCAAGGTGTTGGTCGAGACTCTTCGCTATGAGACCGTTCGCCGAAACAACTATAGGAACAATGATCGTCGAATCAACATCCCACATGGCGGTTACCTCGTGAGCCAAGTCAAGGTACTTGCTGAGCTTGTCCTTCTCGGCCTTCACGAGGTTCTCGTCATGGGGGATGGTGATGTCGACGAGCACTGCCCGGCGCTTCAATCGATCTGTCAGCACGATATCAGGCTTATTGGCTACAATAGTCCTGTCCGTGATGACAGATCGATCCCAATAGAGCGTGGCACGACAATTTTCGAGAACTGGCGCAGGTGCGTACTTATAGTACGGTATTTCGGACTCTACAAGGCCGTATTGAAGAGCAAGTTGCTGGTGAATGATTCTGGCTACTAGGTTATGTCTGTGCAAGTACTCGCCGTTAGCAAGATGAAAACAACCGGAGATAATATGCCTGAGTGACTCTCCGGGACGGCGGCATGCTCGACAGATGTCGACCGTACCGTCCCTCAGGATATATTTCCGGTAGTTATTCGTCTTGATAACTTAACTTTATAGAAAACATTGTTATTTGGCTCTGTAAAAGTGTGGAAGTCATAACAACCTAAGGTCAAGTTGGGTCACATTGATATTTATATTATTGTTTACTAGCTGTCCCCCGCGATTTTGCCCGCATTCCCGGGATAAAAAGCCTATGTGCTTCTCCATACCATGGGCTATATGCATGCCAAATTTTATGAGAATCCGTTGTGTAGTTGGGGCGTGAAACAAACAAACAAACTCACTTTCGCATTTATAATATTAGTTAGGATGATGTTTAACACCCTGTAGGGTCCGGGAAATATGGATGAAACGAGGAGAGGCGAGGAGAGATCATTACCACATTTTATAAGTATTTCTCCTAAATGTTTTGTTTATCCCTTCGTCGCTCAATACCGTAAAAACCTTATGATACAAGCTTTTATTATTTTAACATTGAAAAACCACTTATATTTATATTTTTATTCATAAATTGGTATAAAAATATCACATAACAATTGGACTTAGTACTTAAAATTATCTTACTGAATCAGTAATGGAATACTTCGAGTAGACGTTTGAGAACAAGAAGTTCATTTAAATAGTTATGTACATACAATATTTGAAGCAGAAAAATAACTATCTTTAATAACATAAAGTTAGTACTTAATTGCAATACAATATTATTATTTACTATAAAATTACTCGAATTGACTTACCCTGGGCTTCCCCATACAAAAGTTATGAACTATTATGAATTCTGATAGCATAATACGAAAAACGATACACGGCAGTCCGATCATCGCTGTCAGCCAATAAGCCAATATTGCACAAAATACACGTCTCGTAAGCTTTGCGGCAATTCTATTGGTTAAAATTTTGACAACTATGATCGGACTATTGTTTAACGTTTTACGGAGTAGGCTCTATGCCTATGCGAACAGCCTATCAGCCTAATCTATCCCACGTACTTATATATATCTAAATTACCATATAGAAGAAGATACATATTTAGCCGTCAAAACAGGAGCAGACACATATTTTGTGACCACCGGAGTCGACACATATTTCGCTGCGTAGACAGGTGCGGAAACATATTTGGCAGTCAATACTGGAGCCGAGACATATTTCGATATAATTGGACTGGACACATACTTCGCAGTCAAAATTGGACTGGACACATACTTCGCAGTCAGAACCGGACTGGAAACGATATTCGTAGTAACAATTGAAGTCGCAGGAGCCGCGTAGCGCTCTACAACAGGAGCGGCTACGAACCGGGCAGACTCTACGAAGGGCAGTGCTACGGCGTGGTTGATCGCTTGGGCAGTTGCGAAGCTGCCGTAGGGAGCTATGTAGGATGATGGGGCAATATATGCTCCTACCCCACTTGCCTTTGCAGCGGAAGCGATGGTGACAATGACCTGGAAAAAATAAGTAAGAAGTTACATTGAGAAAATATTTTTGTACATGTAGTTAAAGTTTTTTACTTTTGTGTGTTTTATCTGTAAATTAATAAGTCTTTTACTTTATTAAAAACATATTTTTTTATTTTGTTAATTAAACAAAAAAATACGAAGATATCGTGAGTTGGTTCAACTTTGACTCGCTTTATCTTTGTCAATTTTTATGATATATTTTAAAGTTTTTGATTATGTGGCCAATATGTTTTTTAAATCTAACTGTCGAACTAATTAGAATTATTGTTCGTTTACCCAGGAATCATCCCTATTAATCCATTTTAAATATTTAATTCAGTGAATCAGTATAACACAAAACATGTTTGAACCATAAACAAATCTAATATTAATTTTTAAAACTGATTTATCTTTTCAAATGTTAAACTAGTTTTTTGTAAAAAACTAACTTACAAAAAGTTTGGCGAACATTTTGATGAGATATGTTGGTGATAAAAGTGAGATATATTTTCAACTGTGTGTAAAACAGGTCTCTGCGTCGTTATATAGTATAGAATTTAGCAACAATACGGACGGCGCATGCGCTTAAACGAAATAAGCAATACCGTTTGTTCCGAGATTTCAAACACTACGGTGTCCTGTGATGCATTCTAATAAGACTTTGCCAGATGTGTTACCCCATATCTTTATTCTACAAAAGGAAATGGGGTAATGGACTCCTCCAAAAAATTGTCCTCCACAGTTAATTTTAATCTGGAAATTATTAACAGACGAATAGACAAGCTTTTATTTTATAAAATAAAATATCTTTATTTCAGATATACACATCCATATTGATATACATCCATATTGGCACATAAGAATAAAGCTAACAATAACAAAATGACTTACATTCTATCTCAGGTGGCAATGTCCACCCATCGTCCGTACATTGACGTCTGTATCAGTCTTTCCGACAGACTCGCTAGGTATGATAGAATTTTTACACCTGTGAACTTATTACTAGCTTTTCATTCCGCGGGTCTAACTAAGACTATTTTACCCTCTTGAGGGTAGAATTTCGGTAAAATTTCAGGTGGATCTAGTTCCACCGGTTTGCTATGCGCTGTCAGTCGGTCAGTGTCGTATTATTAAGTAGATCAACAAGACTAACTTTACTCCAAATAAATGGCTTCTACGTCATAAGAAAAAAAAAAACGTTGATGGAAAGTCCACTGTCCAGCTTATATTTATAGATACCTGGTTTGAACGTTAAATCTCCGCTTAGTTCAGGATCAGATAACCTTGTGTATGGAAAATATGACCCCAAAATATAAAAAAGAAACAAAGCTATGTTTACCTAATGCTACTTGATTTAATTATACACAACTTTGCTACTCTGCTATTATGATTGAGCTAGGCGCAATATCTAGAAGGAACCTTATGTCTGTACTAATAAGCTTTTGAATACAGAAAAAACATCTAGGTGCATATTTTTTTTTTATTTATTGCAAGATTCAAACGGTTTTTTACAAATTTTATATATAAACATGTTAAACAAACAAACCTGGAGATCTCTTAAAGATTTACAAATGAGCTATATAGACATCACAGAAACCTACGGTCTACAATACACATAACAAACAAACAAACAACACAAAAACCACATTACTACAACAGATACTATAAACAATACATAGAAATTGAAATTATCTTATTATATAAAAAAGATGTGATATATAAAAAATGTACCTTTGTTGTGTCGTTGTTAGCACTTACGTTAATGTTTTTCTCATTTTTGTATGAAAATACATTAAAGGCATTGTGCAAAGTATCAAAATAACAAATTATCAAAACACTGCAAGATTAGGTACTTATGCAAAATATATGAGATAATGCTTACTTGAGAATTAGCGCCTACACAAAGAATGCGTGAAAATTATTTATGTAGGCGCTTTAATTATAAACTACTAGCTGTCCCCCGCGGTTTCACCCGCGTTCCCGGGATAAAAAGTAGCCTATGTCCTTCTCCATACCATAGGCTATCTGAATACCAAATTTCATGGTGATCTGTTTAATAGTTGAGGCGTGAAGGCGTAACAAACAAACAAACAAACTCACTTTCGCATTTATTATATTACTAGCTGTCCCGCGCGGTTTCACCCGCGTTCCCGGGATAAAAAGTAGCCTATGTCCTTCTCCATACCATAGGCTATCTGAATACCAAATTTCATGGTGATCTGTTTAGTAGTTGAGGCGTGAAGGCGTAACAAACAAACAAACAAACTCACTTTCGCATTTATTATAATACTAGCTGTCCCGCGCGGTTTCACCCGCGTTCCCGGGATAAAAAGTAGCCTATGTCCTTCTCCATACCATAGGCTATCTGAATACCAAATTTCATGGTGATCTGTTTAGTAGTTGAGGCGTGAAGGCGTAACAAACACACAAACAAACTCACTTTCGCATTTATTATATTACTAGCTGTCCCGCGCGGTTTCACCCGCGTTCCCGGGATAAAAAGTAGCCTATGTCCTTCTCCATACCATAGGCTATCTGAATACCAAATTTCATGGTGATCTGTTTAGTAGTTGAGGTGTGAAGGCGTAACAAACAAACAAACAAACTCACTTTCGCATTTATAATATTATATTATAGTTAGGATTATTACTTAGAGGCTGCGCAAACGTGTGTCCTGTAGCGGCGATCGGACACAGTCGCCGGTCGCTACTTCTGGTCACTGGTAAAATTCGTTGCTTTTCTTCAACTGACAACTTTTAGTTTCCAGTTACCGACACCGAACACTTTTTTGTAGATATTTTTAAGATAAAAAATTCCGTAGTACATAATTTTGATATACCTCGTAAAGTTTAGTCAGCGTTAGCAGAGAAAGCGTAATTAATTCGATGTGTTTACAAAACATTGACTTTTTTATTTGTTCTGTATATAGGTATAACGACGAGATACTAAAAGCTACAGGACTAGACTGGATGGAATTGGCGAAGGATAGAACCATTTGGAGAAAATTTTAGGAGGCCTTTATTCGTTGAGAGGTCCTTATTAGCACTTAACTACAAAAAAGAAACATATATTACAGATTGAAGAAAGTATTAAAAGAAAAAAATGCATGTTAGTATTAAAAAGAACTTATTTGTTATTAAAACTAGATTAAATTTATAAAACTAGCATATTAGAAAAACTATTTGTTATTATTAAGGAATAAAGAAGGCTTTATTATTATTATTATATAGATATAACATAGATGTATTACTATATATAAACCTTCCTGGTAAAATTATCTAACTCATAGTGAAAACCGCATCCAAATCCGTTGCGTGGTTTAGAAGGAGTTAGCGGACAAACAGACAGACAGACGCGGAAAGCGGCTTCATTTTATTCTATGTAGTGATTAAACAAAATCAAATGTACCTACATTATAATTCAAAATAGGCTAGATTCCTGAAAACTTCTAATTAGTCCATCATTTAAATTATCAAAAAATATGAGACACTTATTTTTTCTTTTGTCAATCAAACAAAAAATTACAAAGATTATGGTGTGTTGAAGTTCCGCGTGACGTCACGCCATGATACACTTTTCACAAACAAGTGACGTCACGAGCCCCACTTCGAACTTTGACGCATATTATTATCTAGCTAATTTTGATTGATTTGATAAATTAACTATGATAATCTAACTGATGGACTAATTAGCATTATATTTATTTATCCTGACCACATCCCTATTAAATAGACAAACTAATTAATGCAAACAGACAATGATAGACCATTGTTCATTTCAAAATAGAAACAGTAATTTGAAATTGTAATTAATTACCTAGCTCTAATTAAAATTACAGGTTGTTGACCCGTCAAATAAAAAATAAACCTAGGATATTCCACAAGTATTATTAAATTTTAGAAGTTTAAGATTAACTTCAAGATAAACCTTTGGAAAACCTGGTATGAGATAAAGAAAAAAAAACATCGATGAAAATTATACGTATAATTCTGTTTTGAAACTGACTCAGAGGGCCCTTTGAATAAGATCAATTGATTAGGAACTCTAAGCTAACAACCTCAGAGTTCACACCTTCTTATACATAATATTGTGTTAATTACTTCATACGTCCAGCATACCTCACAGTCTTCAAGACAAAGGTCTTCAATCAGTGCGTTTTACCTGTGATGACATACGGGACAGAGACGTGGTCTTTCACTGCTGGCCGCATAAATAAGCTCAGAGTCACTCAGCGAGCTATGGAATTTCTCGGAATTTCTCTACGTGACAGTGTCTGCAATTAGGACATTCGTAGGAGAACGAAAACGACGGACATAGCTCGTAGAGTTAGTAAGTTGAAGTGGCAATGGGCAGGCCACATCGCTCGAAGAGCCGATAACTTAGGAAGAAAGTTTCTCGAGTGGCGACTACGTACTGGAAAGCGCCGAGTGGGACGCCCTCCCATGAGGTGGACCGACGACCTGGTCAGAGTCTCTTGACACCGATGGATGCAAGCGGCCCAAAACCGTTCGAAGTGGAAGTCAATGGGGGAGGCCTATGTTCAGCAGTGGACATCCATAGGCTAATTATGATACTTATTTATTTATTTATTTAACATGATATTACACAGCATTTAACAAAAAAATATAAAAAATAGAACTTACATTACTAATACATTTGCCAATAATGAATATCTACTCTGTAAAATTATTTAACAAAATTACTGGTGGGTAGGAAACTATATTACTTTAAAGAAACTACAAACTAAAGCAAACGGTGGTCGTCGCATCATGTGGGGGTGTGTGTGTGAGAAGCGTTGAGTGAAGAGTAGCTGCCTGAGCACGACATAGTAGGTTCTTTGGTTCTTTCATACACATTTTATCTAGGTAAACGGGCATAACCAAAGCAAGAAAGCAAATTAGTAACTGTGTCTTTAAAAATCCAGCCATCATAATAATCATGGCATTTACTTAAACTATTCAAATTATAGGTCGTAAAAGTTGTAGTAACCATATAAAACCTAATCTAATAGGTTTTGCAAAGGACCACTCAGAAATTCCTTGGCCTACATGCTCCCGACATTAATTTGCATTATTTCAACACACTACCTGATCAGTTTGCTGAGAACATGCCATGTTTTATAAGTTTTAGCGGTTTCAAGGTAACTAACGCCTTAATATGTATAAAAAAATTGATTTCAAGGTATATTCAATTCATGCCGATTATCTCTGAAGATGTAAGCAGGACATTCTTATACGCAAATGATATGGAAAAGAAACACCTTCATAGTCAATGATCAAGGCAATAAAAATAATATCCTGGGACATTCCTCGCACACGGTCATCCGATCCCAAAATAAGCAGAGCTTGTACCATTGAAACCAGATAACTGATATAATACATATACTTCTTTTTGTTTGTAAATACATAAGTACATAATATACATAATTACACCCAGACTCGGGACATACAGACATGTTCATGCATACAAATGCATGTCCTGTGCGGGAATCGAACTCACGACGACTCCACCACAACTGCGCCAACTGGCTCGTCACATGACTCATTACATGACAATTGAATAAAAATGTGGGTACCAACTTAGTATGCATTCGGCATCAAACTGCTTTGTTAGTCTACCAAATTCTCATTGAAAGTCAAACTTACTTTTTGGCGTTTTTTTTTAAGTAGCACGAACAGTAGCTCGTACACATTTTCGTCGGAGGAGCACAACCTTCACCTAATAACAAGGAGGTTTAAATCATAATCCACCAATCAAGCTTAGTTAGGTACTCATGTCAGTTTTTAGGGATCCGTACCCAAGAGTTTCGCCCATCCGTCCGTGCATCTGTCTATCAGTGGGCTGAATCTCATAACCCGTAATGTAGACAGTTGAAATTTTCACAGCATATGTATTTCTATAGCCGCTATAACAACGGGCATACATGAAAAGTCTGTACGGGGTCTGGCAATATATCCGACTCGCACTTGGCCGGTTTTTTTAATACTTATCAATTATCATAAAGGCGCCTCAGGGTATAGGTAGACACCTATACCCTGAGTGTAACGCTTCCAAAGAACTAACGTAACTAACGCGTTTGCGTATTTCTAAGAGAACTTGTACTAAAAACGCAAACGCGTTAGTTACCTACGTTAATTCTATGCAAGCTTTACACTCGGGGTACTGACTAGTCACCAAATTTTTTAATGAAAATAACAATAAGTGTAATACTACTTAGAGCCTTAATACTCCCGATCTTCCTCTATGGAGTGGAGAGGAGACGTGGACAATCCGAGCAAGAGAGAGACAGAGAATAGATGCATTCGAAATGTGCTGCTGGAGGCGAATGCTACGAATATCATGGATGGCCAAACGCACAAATGTATCTATTCTCTCCCAACTTGGCATTAAGACCCGACTGTCCACCACATGTCTGCAACGCGTGCTTTCATATTTCGGCCATATAATGAGAAGAGGGGATGACAGCCTTGAAAAGCTGGTCATTGTTGGCAATACCGAAGGCAAGAGAACACGAGGCCGCTCGCCAACACGATCGTCGGACCAAGTGAAAGAAGCCACCTCCTCTTCTAAATTCTACCAAGTGGTGAGGGCTACTTCGGACCGGAATCGATGGAGGCAGATTGTCCGTTTAAGGTATTCCAGTGACCACGATCCTCAGAAATGAGGGACCGACTGAAGAAGAAGAAGTAATACCACTTACATAGTAACAACTTAAAACAATTATGTATAAACTTACCTACCTACAATTAAGATTTGCAATAATGATGTTTTGCTCCGAGTTTAATTGGTTTTTTACTGTTGAGGCTTGTGCGTGCATCCCATCATGTGGCCGAAGGTGGTAAGCACACAAAGCCTAGAAGGAACTGGCTATCAATTTTATTATTATAATTGTAGAAACTCGTCGTTTTTGACCCTTTATTTTTAAGGTTTAGAATGCCGGACGAATTTATAAATTAATGTCTTTTTTAATACACTTCAAAATAAAAAAGTAATAAAAAAAAAAACGATTTCAAATTAGACTAAAAAGTATGAAATAACTCTAATCTGACACTGATTTGAAGTCAACGAAAGAGCATGACGTATTCCATTGAAAATATTTTGTTACCTATGTGTTTTTATTATGAGAATCAAGAGTTTTTCTTTTTTATGTAGATGTAAGGAACTGGAAATAAAACACGTATGTTAAATCTAAGAAGTCGATTAAAAACACTGTACCTACGTGTATCTAAATAGATGGCGAGTCACCTTCATGGTATACCTTTTTTTCTCGCAAAAACTCGACTAAAATATAGTTAGGTACTATACCTACATAGTAATTTAAGATTATTTGCTTAAATTGTCAACCCGATTAAACCTGAAGTCTGGAAGTTAATCATTTTATATTAGTTACATCCTCTCTTGTTGCATGAAACTACTAGATTAGGTTTGAAAAATATTGTTTTATACTACGAAGTCGGTGAACAAGCATACGGCCCGCTTGATAGTAAGCGGTTACCGTTGCCATATGGACGCTTGCAAGCTAAAACACACGATCACCCACGCGTTACCGACCTATCCCCCTCCCCAATGAGCTAAGCTCTGGCGATCTTACTCACGCGCAGGAACACAACAAAGGTATATAAGTCACGGTATTCTGTAAGGTACTTACCCCGGTCGAGCTGCTCTTTGAGCGAGTAAACGCTATGCTCTACCTCTCAAATAGTATTTATGTAAGAAAGAAGGAAACAATATTTAAAGATCTGTCTAATGCATAAATACATGTATCTAAAAAATGTATTGCGCGAGGTTGTAAGGAACCTACCTCATCATAAAGTCACTGCACCAAAAGTTCCTTTGTATTTTGGTAGAGCTTTTCAACTCCGTAAAACGATTCACGATAGACCGATCACTGTTGTCAATGTCATATATTAACCCTCTTAATAGTACGAGTGTTAGGGTGGTGGTTAGTGGTGAGATGAGATTTGTAGCTAGGTATGTGTTTCAACCCGCCAATATGATCGTATGAAGCGATCCTATTTGTCAGCTATACAACATCCCTAGCTAAACATCTTAAATTAGACCTTATTACCGCCTCATTACAAGCTTTTATTTAGTGTCACCTGTCATGTTATTTGTGTCTGTACTAAAATCTTGCTAAATTGGATCCAGTTCCCGGTTTTCGATTGAGCAAAAATGTTTTATGCATTATGTATATCGGATAGCAATACAATATTATTACGACATGGAGCTGATCTGATGATGGAGCCAGAAGGTGGCCATGGGAACTCTGTAATGGAACGACGCAACCCCATCAAGTTTTGACTCGTTTGATTCATCTTGGTCTGATGATTAATTTCGTCAACTATTAAATTAAAAAGCTTGTTTAAAAAAAAACGATAACTCTTGGATTATCACAACGAACCATATTTGGGTCATCGGTCCACCTAGTGGGAGCCCGTCTTTCTTGGCTATCTTTTTGTTCAAACCGTGTTGTCTGTCTATAAATACCCACAGAATAAAATTCGGATTCATGAATTTTATATCTGTCTGTAAAACGTCGGCGCTTTCTGGTGTTTGTTTTAAATCTAGTTATTTTAAGATATCTGACAAAATGTGTTAAATAACTTGTTTCTAGTCAGATATTACGGTCTACAAGGTGTTTTGTTGGATCTGAGGGTCTACTACGAAAAACGATATCCGATAGTCCGATCATCTTTATCCATTAGAATTGCAGCAAAACTGACGAGACGTAAATTTTGTGCAATTCTATTGGCTAATTGATTGACTACGATGACCGGATTATCGTGTATCGTTTTTCGTAGTATAGGCCCTGTTCAGATACTTTTGCTGACTGTACTAACCAACGAGATTATTATATCCATGAAAAGTCGTCTCGACTGTGAGGTATAGATTGCATAAACATAAAATGGTATGCAAAATTATTGTAATCACAACTTATGAAGAAAATGCTTTATAAAACGTAGAAACTACTCAACGAAAGTTAGCCTTGATTCTTATTTTTTTAATGTAATTACGATGCATGCTTATTAAAATTAACGAATATTAATAAGCGCATAAATGGCCGCGTAGTATAGATTAGTTTTTTGTTTGTATCTCAACAAATGACAAACTAACCTCCTAACTTTATATTTGGATTTGTCAGTGACAAATTCTGCGCAAGAAAATATTATTTAATGTGTCATGGCTAAAACACACACTTGAATATTATGTGACAAAAGGTCGCATATATTAGTAAAATATTGATTTACATTTTTCTTTTATGCCTACTTAACTGATTCAAATCGATCGGAAAATGTGTCCGATTTTGTAACGACTCAACTCACACGTCTAGCCTTCGTGTGTTCAGTACCCTTCCTAATTACGTAGTAACTATTTAGTAATCTGTGCAAATATTATAATTGTGTATGTAAGTTTGTTTGTTTGTTACGCTGTGACGCCTCAACTACTCAACCGAACATCATTAAATTAGGCATGTAGCTGGCATATATGTCCTATAGGCTTTTTATCCCGGGAACGTGGCTGAAACCGCGGGGGACAGCTAGTCTGTCATAAGGCTTCATAAAGAAGCCCTAGATTAAGAGGAAATGCTGGTGGCGTTTGTTCCATACAAACGTAATCCTCAGTTTCCTTTCTGGATAATGACACTGGAGCAATGATTATTCTACCATGCAATCTGCGGGTAACAATGTATGTCCCTCGGTTGAATTTTCTCCATAAATTAATTATAAGAATTAGGAGCCTTCTAAAATCACAAAAACATACCATTTTTAACGCCCTTATCACACGTCCAGCGAACTAATTTGAGGAATATAAAACAACAAAGGAAAACCGACAGACATAGCCAAAGCTCTCCTTATTATGATTCTTGAATATTTTTTTAAATCGATCCATTTTGGACGAGAAAACCGGGTATTACGAAATAGCTACTTCGTCTAATTTAAATAGGTATAATCCACGGAAAAGAGAATACACTTCTTTTCTCTGTGGTATAATCGGTCCAAGCTGTAGTTGTCTCTCGCCCTCGGGTGGGATAGCTCGGGCACAGCGCGACAGCAATAGATAGATATGCTAAAAATGTATTTTTCAAATTTCTTGCAGCTCTCGAGTCGGTCCCTAAGCAAAAATCATAAGATAAATATTCTTTATTTGTACACCACATAGAACAGACGAAACATAACAATAAAATACAATAAGAAGGAATACAAAAAAGGCAGCCTTATCGCTTAAGCGATTTCTTCCAGACAACCTTTGGGTAACAGGATATATGACAATATGGCAGGTGTAACACATATGAATACACTTAAATAAATAAAAATATTAAAAACGAATACATAAAATAGATACTAGATCCTAATACTTACATAACCAACGTAATAAACTAAAACATACTAATATATAATAAGATAAATAGTCATACACATGAAATAACAGCTCTAGGAAAAAGAAAAAAATTAAAATAAAATGAAAGAAATGAGGAAGTTTATAGCGTGTGATAGTATGAAGTAACAAGGGTTTTAAATGAGTCTAACGTCTGGGCCCGTTTTATAGGCTGAGGGAGAGAGTTCCAGAGACCTACAGCTTTGATACTGAAAGATTCGGAATAAGAGTGAGAAGTGTGACTGGGAGTTTGAAGGTTAAGTTCCATGGAACTACGAAGAAGATGATGTTGAGAGGTGGCTTTAGGATTTAATAAAACAGTGTATAAGAGTGATAATATGTGTGTATTCCGACGAAGGCGGATCGGAAGCCACTTGTGTTGATTACGAAATTGAGAGACGTGGTCATATTTACGTAAGCCAAATATAAACCTTATACAGAAATTTTGGAGGCGCTCAAGTTTATTAAATTGATCTTCAGTAAGATCAAGATAGCTAGCGTCAGCATAATCAAGAATAGGAAGAAGAAGAGACTTAGCTAGCGCGACCTTGGTGACAAAGGGAAGGAAATTACGTAAGCGCCTTAAAGAACCAGCCGCTGCAAACACCTTTCTGCTTACCTCCGCTACTTGTGGGGCCCAGGATAAGGTACTGTCTATCAAAACACGCAGATTTTTTACAACATTACTGTAAGTTCATCAGTATGAACTTCATTCAAGATGCCAACTTTGCCTATGAAAATATACTGCTGATACCCAAATGCTGATGATATCTCTATGAGGCCATGTTTATGTAATAAAGTTAATAACAGGGTGACTAACACCTGTACAATCGCTTGTTTTAAGAAGCTAGTAGGAATTTGTCTATGTTTGTTACGTATGCGTTATTTATTACCATAAACTTTAAGCGATATTTTACCTATAGTGCGATGGCCAAGGAATAGTAGAAAAAAATGGCGCTGCGAAGTTACCCACGCCGAACTTAACTACTTATAAATATAACTTTTTTTTTTTGTTATTTCAAAGAGTTAACAAACAGATGGTCTACCTACCTGATTGTAAGCTGTCACTGCCTATGGGTTTCTGTAATATGGATTGGAATATATTGTGTTGACACAATATTGATATAAGGCGTACACAGTGTTACTATTGAACTAAAGTTACTGATAGTACTAAAATATTAATAATCAAATACGCCCCTTTCCTGTATTGTATTACCTACTCCCCATATCAGTAACACTGGGTGGATTTATACATAAATAAAATATGTTTTTGTTAAAAATTTAATTTTTAGTTCAACCTTTTTTTTGGTGACTGTACTTGCATTGTCTTCCAATACACGTATATGTACCAAATATCAAGTCAATCCGACCACTGGAAGTGGGTGAAATTCGACTTGCAAGATACCACCCGAACGAACAAACATACATACATACATACATGGCAAGTTAAATAAAAGCTTGTAAAATAGTAATTTCGTAAAAAATGGATTACTAAATCTTTCAGCTGCAAAACATTACAAAAAATGATGAAGTAAATAAACTAATTACCTATGTTATACATAATTATCTAGGCCTATTTACCTATTATATAGGAAGTTATATTTCCGTTTACATCAACATTACCATTTACCACTTTTCGATTATGATTCGTAGGATTACACTAAGTAAAACACTGGAAAAATAAAGTGGCGCAAAAAATTTTAAACAATTAATAGTTCCTTCAAAACGCGCGATAACTGTTGATAATAATTTGGTAAACCGGACATGCAGTCTACATAAATAATGATTTGGACACAGTATTTACAACTGTGATGAACTTGGATAAGCGTAATAGATCATCATCATCATCAGCCTATAATGTCACACTCCCACTGCTGAGCTCAGGCTTCCTTTCACAAATCAGGGTAAAAAGGAATGGGCAGATACTCCACCACGCGTGCCCAGTGGGATCGGTGAAGGTAGGTAAGCTAGTGGTCAACCTACTGTTGTAGTTTTCAAGCCGCCTAATAGGCCTCCAACGTGTCTTCCGAAGCACGGAAACGCTCGATTTTAAATACCAGTAGGCGGTCACCCATCCAGGTACCGACCACGACGGTGGTAGCTTAACTTGCCGATCGATTAAGAACGGCTTATCATGCTATACCACGAGCACGTAATCGTAATTCGAGCGGAATAGATATCGATAAAAAATACAACCCGATACAAAAGTATTATTTATATAATCAGCAAAAAATATCAGGGCCACATGTTTGTTCTTGGCAGAAAGAAGCTATGCTATGCCAATAAATATGTATTATACCGTAACATTTACGATATATCACTCTTATAGCAACGTAATAGAGGTTTAAATCGATCGTATATAGCATTTCAGGCTGCAAATAGCCTTGCAGATGCATTCATAAATTGACAACAGAAATCAGTTGTGCGTGTGCCGTCGGCGAGAGTACACGTTATATTAATTAAATAAACTTTATAATGAACATAATATCATTAATTGTGTGGACATTAGAGCACAATTGTTTTACAGTTTACACAGTGTTGATAGTGTGTTTTGTTGTTTTCACATTGTTTCATAAAAACCAGTTGGAATCTCACCACGAAAGAATTGCTTTGAAAAAAGAGAGATTGGCGCGAACCGGGACCAGTGGGAGAGGTTAGTTTTTTTTTTGTTATTCATAGGCACTGGATACATGTCATTTGGCCGTTGAATATAGCGTATTTAACGCGATTCTATTTTAGTTCTGTTTAATTTAATTTGGTCATAAATGTTTAACGTGGTTTAGATTTCAGGAAACTATGAAAAAAACTGGCCAAGTGCGAGTCGGACCCGAACACGAAAGGTTTCTTAAAAACGTTTGTTTATGTATTTTATTTATTATTTGTTGTTAAAGCAATATAAATACATAATATAGTCTGTGGAAATGTCAACCGTCTAGCTATAGCGGTTCATGAGATACAGCCCACCGACAGAGAGACGGATGGATAGCGAAGCCTTAGTAACACGGGTACGGAATTTAAAAAAGTGTAAATTTATATATATCTTTTAAATGTATATTCACTATTGTTTATTATATTAATGCCTCCATTAGGATTTAAATTTATTTCGAAGATATTACAAAAATATTCTATATTAACTATATTTATTTATTTATTAATCAAATAAAATCCACAGCTCTTAGTATAATTTTTATAATTATATATTTCATACAAATGCTAGACCATACAAAGTAAACTCAGCTTGCATTTAAAATAAGCAAATAGAAGGCTTCAATATAATTCTGTGAATAATACAAGGACCTGCAAGTTGAATATTAACTCATGCATACATCGAGGCAACTAACATTATACTGGTCTTTATTTATTATCTATGCAAATGTTATCAACATCAGTACCGAAGCGGGAAATTTGATTTTTTTCGAGTAGTGAAACATGAGTGAAACCGCAGTTGACAGCTAGTAGTATGAAGTAAAATAAACAGTTTATGAAATGAAATAATTTTATTTACAAGAATATGTTATTCAAATAAACAAACACATATGCTTACATTGTCTATTGTTCAAATTTTAAATGGCGTATGAGTAAATATAAGAAAACAAAATCTATTTAATAACTATTAACTAATAATTATTTACTAGGTATAATAGGAGAAAATGCCTGACTGACATATATCACGACTTATATTATTATTTTTCATTTTATTCTGGCATTTCACCCAAATCTGTTCAGCTACTGCAATCGTGATTGAGTAACAAACAATTAAAACATGAAAATCCAAAAAAATGCCATTCATAATAATAGTAGGTGCCTAGGATGTTTATGGACGTGGCCTTGTACCTATTTGACCTCAGACTCGCATCCTAAACTAAGATTATGCTAAATGTTGAAAAACCAACTAATTTGGTTGTATCCAAAGGTTAAACAACAGAATAAAAACCTAATAGAGAAAAATATCCTATCGTCAAATAAGGCTACAGTGCCGCGGCCGAGAGAATTCGTTTCTTGCTCGATAGTGGCTAATCCTATGAGGATGGAACTTTCACAGAAGGGTTCAGTATTTTTCTCAGGCATAGTTTAATGAAAGAACTAAGGCTATCTTGCACCAGCCCCAGATTTTTGTCAACCGATGCCTTCGCCAAATCCTCGTTATCCACTGGCCCGAGAAAATCGAGTACCAGGGGCGAGTACTCTGGCGGCGTGACCTACCGCAGAGGGTCTCGTAAGGGGTTGCCAGGTATAGTGTGCCGTCTTTTATGACCTAGCGGTTGGTAGAGGTGGCCACTATAGAAAATCTCAGTAGATTGATAAGGGGTTTGGCCCGAGAAAATCTCGAACGTAGAGCTCCGAGGACGCTACCACGAAACACCGATCGACCAACACATCAAGCGTCGCAAATGGAACTGGATTGACCACACTCTCCGAAGGGACCCCGACCATATACCCAAGCAGGCAATGAACTGGAATCGGGGGAAACGAAAGCGTGGCCGTCTCAAACAAACCTGGCGACGCACTGTGCTTGACGAAGCGAAGAATATCGGGAAGTCTTGGAGTGACATCAAGCGCGAAGCTCAGACCGATCGGGATGGAGAGTTTCTGTGGACGCCCTCTGCCCCATCTAGGGGGGATAAAAGATAGTCAAGTTTAATGAAAGACCCACCTTAAACAGAGCATGATGAAGACCAAAGGCTAAGCAATTTAGTAATGCAATATCATTTAACGATGGGGTATTAAGATAGTTAGAAAAGATTTCGTTACCGTGTTTGGCACTGTAAGTACTAACCTTCGGGTGAACAACCAGTTGAAAAAATAACTTGATACTTTTTTGGTTGTAATTTGAAGCATAAGAGTAATAAAAGGATATACAAAACATCAAGACCTTGGGATTGGCCATTTTTTTCCTTATACCTAACATAACAAAGGTTTGAACGTATAGAAATATATTGACCCCTTAGTCATGCCTGGGTCATCCCAGAAGAAAACATAAACATACGACAATCAAAAAGGGCATTCGTGGGATGGCATTCTACATAATCCAATAGTGAACTAAAAACTAATGATGATGTCAATCATCATCATTAGCCTATAATGTCCCACTGCTGAGCACAGGCCTCCTTTCATAATGAAAGGGAATGGGAGTATCTACTCCACCACGCGTGCCCACTGCGGATCGGTGGAGGTAGGCTAGTGGACAACCTACTGTTGGAGATTTCAAGCCGCCTAGAAGGCCTCCAACTAGCTTCAACACACAATTAAGAAAACCAACGGCTTTACGTGCCTTCCGAAGCACGGAAAACGCTCAAAATGTCCAATATACTTTTCAACAATCTAAAAATTAAATCAATTAGTTTTAAAATTCTTTATTTTAACTTAAAAGTAACCTTACAGTTAAATTACGTATGGCTCTGTACAATTCCTTCCTTAAAAACAGGTTATAAATTGTAAGTATTACAATTTAATGAACTTATATCGTATAATTTTAACTTAAGAAATCAATATTGTGATAGCATAGATTTCAATATAATAAACCAGTCAAAGTCAAAGCCATTTATTTAATTTACGCCGCAAAAGAGCATTATGAAGGTCACATTTACTGAAGTTACTACCGGTTCGGAACTCGGTCTTCAACTGAGAAGAATCCGGCAAGAAACTCAGCAAGGTTACATTTTTTAAATAATTCTTGGATAGTCTGACGTGCTTGGGTTTTGGCATAAAGCAGCGAGTACCCCAAATTTTCGTGCCCTCAACGTAGCAATACGCCTACTAGTACACATAACGTGTGCTATTGTAGTAGTATATTAACCATCCCTTATTTACTGAAAAGAAGTTGGCTTAAACAAGCTAAATCTGTATTTACACCGTTGGTAAATACCACAAAATGCATTAAAACACTTTCTCCAATGGCCGCCATTGTTACGATTATACTTTTTCTGGTGTTGCCATTCCTCGATATTCAAATACACAATATCAAAATAAACCGTTTTACACTTTCATAATAAATAATGCTGACAATTAATTATAATTAATCAATATTCAATGGTATGAAATTAAATAATATAATGTTAATGCTAACAAGTAGAAGATGAGTGGTAAGAATCAAAGTTGTAGACTCTATTACTTGAGATACCCGTTGAATCTCGCGAGGGACGCGCGTCCTATTATAACAATTGATGTCATTGTTAGTTAAACCAAGTCTAATAAACCCAGGTTTAAAATATTATATCCATGGAGGGGCTTGATTTTTCAAACAAAAGGACGTGTAGTACTGAATATAAATAATTTCTTTTGAGCCACTACTAACGCGGTAACATTAAACTTGTTTCTATACCACGGTCGTGATCCTAATTAGATAAAGTTATTCGCTATGCATTTAAATGCATGATTCTTGGGTATTGCCATGGGTATTACTTATATTAGAACTATCGTTTTAAGTTTTCCACTACAATGCTGCTGATTTTTTTGTTTACAACGAAACTAATTTAGTCTCACTATATCTCTTTCTAACAAAGAACATATAGGATGTACGAAATTTAGTTCTTTCCAATTAATCCAATGCTCGTTTTCAACGTTTTAGTCGCCGTCTATCGCGGTTACGGCAAATGAAGGCGGCAAAGACGTTTGACAGCTTTAAATATTTCTATCCTTTTTCTATAATGTTTGTAAGAAAGAGATGTAATGTGACTAAAATTAGTTTAGTGCTATTTACAACAGAATCGGCACCAATTTTTGATTTTTCAAACGATTTAGGTTCTACGTCACCTGTTTATATGATTTTTGTTATAATGCCGTGTGTTTTTAGGGTTCCTTTCCCTAAGGGTGCCAACGGGACCCTATTACTTAACCTCCGCTACCGTCCGTCCGTCTGTCTGTCAGTGGGCTGTATCTCATGAATCATAATAGGGACGTTTGAAATTTTCAAATAAATAAGTTAATAAAATTAAAGGGACCATACACGCAACGTCTTTACGGGACCCTTTGTGTGCGATTCCGACTCGCACTTTGCCGGTTTTTATAGTAGTAAGGTAGCAAACAAACTTACGGCTCGCCTGATTGTAAGCGGTTACACGATGCATTTCGCCACCCTGCAAACATTAATTCAACACACTTCTTGTTGGACCGCAATAATTCTGTCTCCCTCTCTCGATAATTTATAATGAGGTAAAATATCCTTATAGGTACTCGTGCAAACTGTTTTTCAAAGCAAATTGAATCAGCAGGATAATACCTGTTAGTAATAATATTTCATTAAATAATAGTTAGTTACGGAAACAACTTCTTGGAAGCACGAGCTAATTGCATACAAGGTAGCACATAATATTGAAGAAAAATATGTCGGGAAGTAACATTACTCTGCGCAAGTGCACACAGTACATAAATTATTATGAACTTTTTTAGGTTATTGTTTTTATTAAAATATTTAAATAATAAAATCCTGGGACATTCCTCACACACGGTCATCTGATCCCAAACTAAGCAGAGCTTGTACTATGGAAACCAGATATACTACTTTTAGTTTGTACCCAAAAAATTGATTTCAAGGTATATTCAATTCATGCCGATTATCTCTGAAGATGTAAGCAGGACATTCTTATACGCAAATGATATGGAAAAGAAACACCTTCATAGTCAATGATCAAGGCAATAAAAATAATATCCTGGGACATTCCTCGCACACGGTCATCTGATCCCAAACTAAGCAGAGCTTACCATTGAAACCAGATAACTGATATAATACATATACTACTTTTTGTTTGTAAATACATACTTAATATACATAATTACACCTAGACTCAGGACATACAGACATGTTCATGCACACAAATGTATGTCCTGTGTGGGAATCGAACCCACGACCAGCGGCGCAATAGGTGGAATCTTAACCACTCTAAACCAACTACGCCAACTGGCCTGTCTTATTTGCGATTTAATTGGTATTTTTTTTTGTTTTATTTTTATCATAAACATAGCTTGCGGCGGCGTCGTGAGACGGGTCGCTCACTTCCCTCCGCGCCGGGGCACGCAATTGTTGTCAGTGCGATTAGAATGTAAATATTATGTTAATGAATCTAAGCTTAATCTTAAGCTTTTTGAAAAGAGTAATTGCTGAGTTTATTGCCGGCTCTTCTCAGCAATTGCAACCTTCCGAACAGGTATTAGAGTCAGACTTTTCATAAGTGCCTGCGAAGGTATATTTGAATAAATGATTTTGAATTTTTTGAACTTCCGAACTGGTGGTAACTTCAGTAGATTTGACCTTCATAAGTGCCTAAATTGAATAAATGACTTTGACTTTAACTGAAAATAAACATTTGCCGTTTCCCTATATCACAACATAACATTGTATACTACGTGTACAACCTATATTTATTTATTTGGATATCCAACAAACAATAAACTTTACATTCAAAACAATTACAATTCTTCTCAGTCGGGCACTCTTGCCAGAGTGGTCGCAGTTGCAAAAGATCGTGTACATGGAGGGTCTTCAACGCCAATGTTCTCCTGGACTAGGGTTACTGCTTTTGCAATGCTTCTCCACTTTTGGCGGTTCGTAGCGCTGCGAGTACACTGTATCATGGTAGATTGGGTTACAGTCTTGATAAGATCCGTCCAAAGAGTGGGTGATCGGCCACGAGATCGTTTGCCTTCAACCTGACCCTGGACAACAAGTCTATCCATCGAGTGTTCGTTTCTGGAGATGTGACCAAAGAACTTGAGAATTCGAAGCTGCACAGTCGACGAAAACCTATCTGTTATTACAATTACAGTGGCGTCTATACACCTAGTGCCTCTTCAATTACAGGACATCACAGAAAGTACATACAGATAACACAAAAAATAAACAAATACTAAAAAAACCTTTTTAACCGACTTCAAAAAAGGAGGAGGTTCTCAATTCGGTTATATGTTTTTTTTTATTTTATTTATGTTTGTAACCTCATAACTCCGTCATTTATGAACCGATTTGGAAAATTCTTTTTTGGCTGGAAGGGTACACATCCCGTTTGGTCCCATTGTCATCAGATCAGGATTTGATAACTTCTTAGTGTACTTTGATTGAAGTCGGTTTAAGTTTTTTGTAAAACAGTCCAATTATTTTTAAACTAGTTGTCCCCGCGGTTTCAACCGATTATAATGTAGCCCTTTTACATCATTTTCTGAATCGGATCTTTTACCTCTTTATAACAGTAAAGATTATTATTATATAAGTGTTGATGAATACATTTTGTTATACCTATTAATATTTTAGACCAAACTGATAACAAAAGTCAACAACCGATAAAGTAACGCTGCTTTCTTATCTATATTTACAGTCAAAACACTCGGTTTGGTTTTAAACAATATAATTGGGTCACGCACTACTGTATACAACATCTAACGTTGTTTTCTATATAAAATTTTGTGAATATAAATATTTTAAATAATACTAGTAGTGCCCCGCGCAACCAAAGAAATAACCAAACTCAACCCAAGAACTAAATACCAAAGAGAAGACAACATACACCAACGCTCACCCTCTCTATGATACCCGTCTTCCCACTTTCCAATATTGGCTATAGGCTGAACAGTCGGTCGATTGTGGTCAGCTGGCTGCGGTTGGCTGGCCGTCCTCTCCCATCCCAGAGCGTGTCACTCCTATATACCACGCACTCTTCGGTTTATCCGTGGTTACTCCGATACAACTATTCAGGTACCAGTCATTATAAACTAAGTTAGTTACATGGTGGTTGATGCTTGAATGGTTGTATAGGACATGGGTCGGTCTTGTACTGGCTGAGAGCAGTGCTAATCATCATCATCATCATCATACTAGTAGTGCCCCGCGCCTTTATCCGGGTTTTTATTAAGTTAATCCATTGTTCGAATCATAAATTCATACAAAAATGCCACGGAAGTAAGCATGCTCAGATTTTTTCCAAATTTTCCAGGTATCTTTTCCATGTTTAGGGTTTCGAACCTCAAAAGAAAACAGAACCCTTCTAAGATCACTTTATTGTCCGACCGTCTGTCAAGACCCTTTCTCTTAGGAACACGTGGAGGTATCAAGCTGAAATTAATATCAACTACTGTCATATGTAAATCCCCTAGAGCACTGAAGAAATCAAACTTCTAATGCCCGCTTTCTATAAACAAAAACGTATCGTTTTACTTACCAATGGTAGGTCTTTTTATTGCCAAACTGGGCATATAGATCAGATGCCTATAATTTACGGACCGTTATCGGTTAAAATTAAGACTCTTATATCTTTACTAGTAATGAAGCAAAGACCTCAATGCTTTGCATAGCAGACCCTCCCATATGGAAGTAGCTATCACAAATAAAATTAGCTTAGAAATGATCGATGATAGACATTGGTAAGCAAAACGATTCGTTTTTTTATAGAAACCGGGAACTCGACTCTGTCTACATTTATAAATATTTGTCGTTTAAGTCTTTTATTAGCAATATTTGTACCTTTCAAAATATTCTTGTTAAAAATATACCTTTTAGATAAAAGTATTTTTATTAGTATATCAATCAGTCTATTATTACCAACTATCTAACCGCCCTAGAACCCTTATATTAGCCTATAGAAAAGCCTTTATATTAAGCGTTGTATTAAAAAGGAATGGTCTTAATAATATTAACATGTTTTTGTAACTTTAATAACTTAACTCTAAGAACTTTCAAACTTTATGTTCAAAAGTGCTCACTACTCGTGCCCCGTACTATAGGAGCTTCCTAAGCTAGGCATTGGTTAGTAAATAAATTGGACTGTTTTACAAAAAATAATTGGACTGTTTTACAAAAAACTTAAACCGACTTCAAAGTACACTAAGAAGTAATCAAATCCTGATCTGATGACAATGGGACCAAACGGGAAGTGTACCCTTCCAGACAAAAAAATAATTTTCCATCGGTTAATAAATGACGGAGTTATTAGGTAACAAACATAAAAAAAAAAAAACATACAACCGAATTGAGAACCTCCTCCTTTTTTTGAAGTCGGTTAAAAAGGTCAATAAAACCCTTTCGTAACGTATTAACATCTTTTGACAGTGTGAAAACTGAATAGCGTAATGTGATACGGTACTGTATTGATCAGCTATTTTCGACGCTGACTGTACATACGTAAACATTGCAATTGTTGTAACATTAAAATATTGTTGTTATCAGATAATTTCCGGTCTCATCAACTGTTATTGTTGGCTACTGTTGTTCAAAAGTACGATTATAAAATCATCGTAATGTCACTTGAAATACGAGAATCCCTATTGAAATGTATAAATTCGAATTGTGTTTGTTTGTCGGTTTGTATTTCGTTCACGCAGTGGATAGTTTTTGAGCCGGAGAGATTTTGAGCCGGCTGGAGATCTCAGGGCCACCAGACCTTCCTTATTTTCTGACGGACAAAATCTAATTGAAAAGTTACATTTGGGGTTTCATTTGTAAGAGGCGCAATTTTATTTTTTAGATATTTTATAATTAAATCCAAGTTTGTGAGGTTGCAAATCTTGTCCCACGGCCGCCATCTTGATGGTCCAAATGGTTTTTATGGTTTATCTGACGAACTATAGGTCACACAAATAAAAATTACAACATTTTTTGTTGTAAATAATTAACATTTAGTGGTAGAACCAAAAATAAAATATAAAAGAAGATGTGTTAAGCTGGTTGATCACTAGCCTACCTCCACCAATCCGCAGTAGGCCTTTCACCCTCATTTGTAAAATAAGGCCTGTGCTCAGCAGTGGGACACTATGGGCTGATGATGATGATTCTATTATATTTACTAGGTGGCCCCCGCGGTTCACCCATGTTTTCGGGATAAAAAGTAGCCGTATGTCCTTCTCCATACCATAGGCTATCTGCATGCCAAATTTCATTTTATTCCAGTGGTTAAGCCTTGGGAATACACAGACTGATAGCCACTAAAATCGCTGTAACTTCTTCATTTTTGATTCGATTCAAATATTTTTTTCACAGTATTTATAGGTTTTTATTCCGCTACAAATCTGCATAACAAAAAACGTGAATGATCCTCATTGTCAGTTTTTTTACGAACACAGGGTTTCGAATCGCGTTCGTGTTGTAGGCTCGTTGCACGTCCACACTTGACATCGCGAGAGACGAGCGAAGAGCGGCTCGGCTCGTGCTCATAAGTGCATATCAGGTCCTGAACTTAATAAATTACCTTTTTAAATTTTGCATACAATGTTGCAATGCTAATTAAATTCTATCTGTCACAAGCTATAATCAAATTGGTCTAACTCTAAAGTCACATTGATGACCTTTGGTCATGGTTTATATACTTATCAGTATTTTATTTTGTCTGTCTACATAATCTATCTATACTAATTTACTAATATAATAAAGTTGAAGAGATTTGTGTTTGATTGTTCGTTTGTTTAAATGCGCTAATCTCTGGAACTAAGTGGAGTTGGATTTGAAACATTATTTCACTAATAGGAAGCTACATTATCCCCGAGTATTATAGGCTAATTTTTATCCCGGGAACGGATTCGGGTATCTATCTATATACATAAAATTCAAAATCCTGACTGACTGACTGTTATATCAACGCACATCCTAAACCACTGGTCCTAGAGACATGAAATTTAGAGGGTGTATTCTTTGTGAAGAGTAGGTATCCACTAAGAAAGGGTTTTTCGAATTTCCACCCCTGACGGGGTAAAATAGGGGATGACAGTTTGTATGAAAGTCCGTCAGTTCGAAGTTAGGATCTTCAAATTTTGTGTTTAGGCTGAAGATTGAAAATTAATTTATACTTGTCAGCGTTTTTAATAATTCCACACTCGAAGCGGAGTGAAGTTGTTTTGATTATTGTTGTAAAAAAATACGTCATTTGTTTGCTGTAGGCCGCGCGGTCGAAGCCGTGAGCAGAAGCTAGTAAAAATATATAAATTAATGTATAAAAATATATTTAATTTATTCAGACATTTATTTAATAAGTTTATTTAAATGACAGAACATTACCATCTATTTCATAACAGCAAGGATAATTTAAAATGTTTCATTTACTTTTTATAGCATTTGCAGAGTGTACCGGCTGGTCTTGACCAATAAACCTTCAATTTTGGAGGTTAAACATACATTGCCTGTAAAAACCTATTTAAATATAACTATTCTATATTTGTGTGGGTTTGTTAAAATCATCCCATACAAAATAAACAGAGACAATTCGAAATGTGTAAAAAATTAAATTTAAAGCATATACTAGCTCTCACCGCGGTTTCACCCGCGTTCTCGAGATAAAAACTATCCTATAGCACTCAGGGATAATGTTCCCTGTATCAGTGTAATAATTTCCAAAATCGGATCAGTACTTCCGGAGATCCGGTACCTCATACATCCAAACTTACAAACTTTACTTCTTTATAATATTAGTGTACTAGCTGTCCCCCGCGGTTTCCCCCGCGTTCCCGGGATAAAAATAGCCTATGTCCTTCTCCATACCATAGGTTACCTGCATGCCAAATTTCATGATGATTTGTTGAGTAGTTGAGGCGTGAAGGCGTAACAAACAAACAAACAAACTCACTTTTGAATTTATAATATTAAATTAAATAAATATCCTGAGACATTCCTCACACACGGTCATCTGATCCTAAACTAAGCAGAGCTTGTACTATGGAAACCAGATAACCGATATACTACATAATACTACTTTTTGTTTGTAAATACATACTTAATATACATAATTACACCCAGACTCAGGACATAGAAACATGTTCATGTACACAAATGCACGTCCTGTGTGGGAATCGAGACCACAACCTCCACTCCCTAACTGACTGAACATGACATCATACATACATCATACTTAGAAGCGAAAAAGTGTCGGCAAAGAATTAATTATTTTAACCACTGTGATAGTAAGCACTATCTTAAGTATAACTTATCGTACTATTTTAAGCAGCTATTTTTACTTTTTTTTTTTTACTTTTGTATTATAAGTAGATATTTTTTTATTCATGTTACACTCATTTTAGTACATATTTCATAATCTAGCAATAAAAACGCACACAGGGTTCCGTAAATAATAATAACGATGGGCACTAGAATCTAAAAAAAAATGCGCTTTAAAGCTTTACGTGTAAATATATTTTTCATTATTTTTATTTTACCACTTTGTCCCATGCCAAATTACAGCTTTCTAGTACTTAGTCTCTAAGTGAAGCCGCAGACAGACAGACAGACAAACAGACGGGTGGACATGGCGAAACAGTTCTTTGTTGAAAAGGGGTTTGCATTTGCATATTTAAAAAATGTTACCTTGCTGAGTTTCTTGCCTGTTCTTCTCAGTTGAAGGCCGACTTACAAACTGGCGGTAACTTCAGTAGCTTTGACGTTCATAGGTGCCCTTCTAGGGCCTAAATTGAATAAATGGCTTAGACTTTGACATGTAAGGTCCATTCATATGATTGTATTATTTGCCGTCGAAACCACACAAACAGCTGAATTATTTAACTTATACAGTAAGCTCGAGTGAGTGTGAAGTAGGAGAGTGAAGGAAAACATCGTGAGGAAACCATAGCACGGTGGTAGGGTACTTTGTAGTACCCACCTGGCTGGCTACCACCCTCAAGCTAAAAATCTGTCACCAAGCACCTATCGGTGTGTTCCGACAGCTGCACTTGAGAGCCAGTTCCTTCTAGGCTTTGTGTGCACCACCTTCGGCCACATCATCACTTACTTTATATGGTGAGATTGTTGTCAAACACAGGCATACACAGTAAAAAAAAAGATACATTCTCCACCTATTTTTCACCTAATTGTTAAAAAAACAATTTTATTTTTCCAGAACGTGACTTCCCAGACGATGGAGACGATGACCCTGAACTCCTTGTACCTGCATTACCTGAAGACACTCCTCACATTCCCTATAAACCCGTCAAGAGGACGAATGATGAGATCCTGCAGAGGTCCAGGGAGTACTACGAGCTGATGGCTAAGAGGAGGACCGTGAGGTCTTTCAGCCAGGAACCGATTCCTCAGGAGGTTTTGGATAATATTATTAGAACTGCTGGTAGGTAACCTATTCATTTATTTTGTAATATTTTAGACTTGTTCCCTATTTTAGATAGTTAAGCCTTATAGTAATTTGGACCTCTAAAACTTGACAATTTCAAATGAGGTATTATTGGTTACTTAATAGTGTTATTAATTAATAACTCAAAATATTTAAATACTAAAGGATAGATATAATTCAATATATAGTAATTTATCTTTCTCTATTTTCATGAACCATGAAATAATTTTAAATTGTACCGTTATTTTCTAAAATGCATCGTTATAAGTTTAGATGTATCATGTTATGGAGATTAAGTCCATGGATATTGGATACATGGGAAGAGGATGGATGGATTGTGTGAAAGAAAGAAGTGAATGCTGGGTTGACGGATAGAAGAGCCGAATCGGAGAAGAATATATTATGTTTGGAAACAGGACAGGAAGATAACAATGACCGTTATTTACTAAAGTTATCATAAAATTATCTTATCAAACATTATCAACGATTCGTTGATATTATTATAAAAAAACCGGCCAAGTGCGAGTCAGACTCGCGCACCGAGGGTTCCATACAAACCTGTAGGTATATAAGTAAATGGTAGTATAGACCTGAGTATTTGATATTAATTTCAATTTATGACGTATTAAAAAAATACCTACTTACTAGATCTCGTTCAAACCAATTTTCGGTGGAAGTTTGCATCGTAATGTACATCATATATTTTTTATAGATTTATCATTCTCTTATTTTAGAAATTACAGGGGGGGGGCACACACATTTTACCACTTTGGAAGTGTCTCTCGCGCAAACTATTCAGTTTAGAAAAAAATGATATTAGAAACCTCAATATCATTTTTGAAGACCTGTCCATAGACAACCCACACTTATGGATTTGATGAAAAAAAAAATTTCGAGTTTCAGTTCTAAGTATGGGGAACCCCCAAAATTTATTGTTTTTCTTCTTTTTTTGTGTGAAAATCTTAATGCGGTTCACAGACCTTAACATTATAGTTCTTATAGTTTCGGAAATAAATGGCTGTGACATACGGATGGACAGACAGACAGACAGACATGACGAATCTATAAGGGTTCCGTTTTTTGCCATTTGGCTACGGAACCCTAAAAACACGAAAAAAGTGAAGTTACTTGCCGAAAGCAGATGTTATATTGTACTAGTTTTCCGCCGGCGGTTTTACTTACGATCCCATCTTTTGTAAAGAGCCCAATCTTTTTTATATTTAGACAATAAAAAAACACAATACAGTAGTATTATTTAATTTACAAACAATAGCTACTCCAAAAGTACGCACAATAAATTATTCTACTCGCATACTCCTAATAATTATAAGTCCTGAGTCACATGATCAAATTATTTATTTCTTTACTTACGTACAAACAAATTTCGCGATCTCTCACGTCAGTAAAATCACCGACTTCAGTAATATTGTTAGCAACATCATTTATATCTTTTAATATAAGACTACTAGGATACAATCCTCTTTTAATCCGCCTCATGAATGACTTCACTTTTCGGACCTCAGTCTCCATAACACACATGCCAAAACTATTGCATTCAGCAATTTCAAAAACTCGCGCACCTTTAATCGCTAACATTAAAAATTTACCTCTAGGAGTTAAAGTTGTGGCGTATTTCAAAGAATTTTCCCATCGATAGTCATTAAAATAACAGAAGTTATCGCTGTGGCTTTTGATTATTTCCCAAACTGTTCTATTAAATACAATTCCTATATCTCTTACCTCAGAATTCCAGGTTTCGATTGAATAGAAACTCTCATTTTCATGATATTGAGATACGGAAGGTAGATAAGCTCCCAGGCTGATTAATTCACATTCAGGATATGTTTTAGTCTTCACATGTTCCAACATCAGTAGCACGTGTAGTAAATCTTCAGCGAGTAGTTGATTTTCTTTGAGAAAGATGAAGTCATTAATATACAGCTGCGTTGCTTTTAAATGATCAAAGACTTGGTTGGCTTGCCACCACCAATGCTGTTTCTTCTGAACTAAAGTAGGGTCTCTTTCACCATTAGCTTTTTCACATTTAAAACCGTCGGTGCAAAAATTTTCATCTTCTCCTGGGAACATTTTTGGATGCAGCTGGTACGTGTACGGAAAGAAAATTTGCATGTAAGATGTAAAATTGATACTCCTTACATGTTCATTGATGTCATCATCAAAATGATCATGGGAGAATATTAGCAGACATTTGTTAATTTCAAAAACATGACGTAGTGACCCTATAAGGTTATCTAAATAAATTATATTATCATGTACTTGTATGACTATCACAAAGGTATATTTGCCAGCTGGTCCAAAGAGTGCTTCGTTATAAACCTTCTGGTTCTCATTGATTTGTCTTATTCGTTGCTTCATGCTCAAGATTGTGTCAATGGTCACTAAGTGAGCTTTAAATTTCATATCGAAATAGAAATCATACGAGACATTATTTTCATTCTCATCGTAGAATGTTCTTATCATTTTCTTATGCTCTTCTATGCGCATGGATCTTAGCTGAATGAGAAATAATATAATACACGTAACAAAAATTATTACAAAAATATGTATACGATTGAAGAATGCAGAATTGAGAATCATTTTGGATACGAATTTATTAAAGAAAACAATAATTTGGTTGTTTGATAAATCACTGTTATAACTTTTGTCACTCTGACGTTCATTATACATACGATTGCAGACGATGACAACCAATGCTAAGAAAAACATAGATATTATTATATAAAACCTAGAAAGTCAAAACCAGTATAATTCTGTATTATAGAATATTCTTACAATAGCAAACAGACACACGGGATAATCATAAGCTAGGCAATATTTGGACAACTGTAATATGCTCTTCGATTATGGAACTGTCTTTAAAATGAGATAAAAATAATCACACCTCTATGGAATTTCAGACAGATCACACGATTTGAACATTCACAAAAATTGTTTTAACCTTTTGACCGCCACAGTCATCCAGTCGTGACAGCCAACATCATCAATACCTACATGACCAACAATCAAATTGAAATAAATCTTACTACAATATAATTATGGTCGTTTTTCTGATTAGATTAGCTTGTTCCGTGGCGTGTAGAGTCTGCCATTTCATGAATATGATGGCAGTAAAAAGGACACACTACACACTAGCAAAATAAAGATTTGTTAATTCAACATTTCCAGGTACATCACCATCAGGAGCACATACAGAGCCATGGACATTTGTGGTGGTCCAGGATCCAGAAACGAAAGCAGCTATCAGAGATATAGTTGAGGAGGAAGAAGAACTTAACTATAACAAAAGAATGTCTCGACAATGGGTCACGGACTTGAAGCCTTTTGCTACCAAACCAGTCAAACCTTATTTGTCAGAAGCACCAGCTCTTCTCTTAGTCTTCAGGCAGGCGTATTCTTGGAGATCAGATGGAAAGAAGAAGATGCATTACTACAGTGAAATCAGTACAGCGATTGCAGCTGGGATACTTCTGGCAGCTATTCAGGTAAATTCTTTGCTTTTGTATTTGTTTGGTTTATTTTTTGGAAATATTTGTATAAGGTGTCACATTATTTAATAAGTGTTGTTGCCCATAAAACTTATAATGGCGTTATATCCCGAGAAAATTAATAAGATACTAGCTGCCCGGCACGACTTCGTTCGCGTGGTGTCCTACTAACCTATACCTGAGCCTATACCCTAACCTACCCTACCCGTTCAAGACCCTACCCTACCCTCGAAACTTTCTTATTTTTTTTCTTTCATAAGAATCTTCTCCTGACAATAACAAACAACAAAAAAAGAATTAGCGATATCGGTCCAACCGTTCACGCGTGATGGCGTTACCAAGGGAAATAGGGATTCATTTTTATATTTATAGATACTTAGATAGAAAAATATGTTATAGTTGTTTAGTTGTGTAACATAATATGAAAGTATCACGTACACATGTATATTATTAATTATACAGGACACAAAAAAGAAAAGGCGATAACAGAGATACTGGTACCGATTCTGTTGTATATCGCACTAATTTTAGTCACATGAAATCACACATGAAATCACGAGACATCTCTCTCGTACAAACATTATTAAAAAAGGATAGAACATATTTAAATCTGTCAAATTTGTTTTGCCGTCTTCATCTGCGGGTATTTAGACGTAACCGCGATAGATGGCGACTCAAATATTGAAAACCATTTGAAAACAAACATTGGACTAATTTGACAGGACTAAATTTCTTACATCCTTTTCTTATATTCTTTGTTAAGACTAAATTAGTTTAGTTGTAAACAATAGAACCAGCACCACTGACAAATATTAAATTCTTTCATTTTACAAGCACTATAGGAGCATAATATATGCAACCACAGATTACAGAATAAGGCAGATGGAGCGCGCGGAACACGGGAGTGAGGCCAAAAAAGCAATAACAAATTGAAAAACACGTACCTGGTATTCGCTTTTGAATGTGTATTTGCTTTGTTTAACAAACTTTATGTAACAAAAAACACTCCTTTATTAAGAAACTGTGGTTAAACAATGCAAATACAAACTGGAAAACGAATACCAGGTATCAGATTTTCAATTTGTATTTGCTTTTTTGGCTTCACTTTCGTGTTCCGCGCGCTCCATCTGAATTATTCTGTAATCTGTGTATGCAACTTTAAATCACTGTTATCGCCACTAAGAACGATTGCGCTAATGTAAAGCACCTTCACTAGGTTTATTACGCTGCTTATCAGGTGCTCCTTCTATCTACTATATAATACTACTATACTATATAATATAATCTATACTAATATAATAAAGCGGATGAGTTTCTTGTTTGTTGGTTTGTTTAAACGGGCTGATCACTGGAACTACCAGATTGATTCTAAAAATTCTTTCAATAATAGGAAGCTACATTATCCCCGAGTATTATAGGCTACTTTTTATCACGGGAACGCGGGTGAAATCGCGCCGGACAGCTAGTACAAGAATATGAAACTATGTAGGTTCTATAACTCTCTAATACCTGTTCGGGATTGCTTTAAGAAAACATGTATTTACTTTGTAATTATACATGTTTTTATGTCTCCTAAAAATCTGAATCTTGTTGCACTTTCTGAAGTGGTTGTCGATATAAGTTGAATACATTTTGAACGCAGGCTCAACGACGCGTTTGTTTACTTTCCATAGGAGTATGAGACCAACCCGTATGTCTTGCCTTCAACATAAAGTTTATGGTAGTCAGATAACTATTCAATGTGCACGCACAGCGTTATCTATTGTCGATCGTGATCTGACTGTGTACTGCTGGTGAAATTTACGACCAAGGTTGCATTTACATAAACTCCTCTGTTGAATATCAACGTCTTCTTTAATTAGAATAGACCTTTAAGATAAACACTGTTGATTTGTATTTATAGTAAGGGGCACGAGTCTTGAGAACAGATTTACACTGCGCAGTAGTTAATTTTTCAGTCACTTGGCGGAATGAAGAAGGGGGAGCGCCGAGCTGCACACGATTGGTTCGTCAGTCGATGCTCGTCGTCTATTGGATTCTCGCGTATCATTTGGCACCTGTGATTTGGCCAAAAGTGCACATGCGCGAGCTAGCTTGCTCCCACTACTGCCTATCTGTGCTCACTATTCGTGCCTCATACTATACTATTTATAAGCTTAATTTACTTACTATTTATAGTTTTTTTATGTTGTGTTCTTAGAAATGACCTGTCTTGCGCAATGCCAAGGCATCGAACAATTAACCCGAAAAAGCGCAATTACATATATTTTGGTTGAAATATATTCCGCCAATTTCCCAACACCAACAATACGCTCTCATTGGCCAAGTCAAAAACACACAATGCAGTCATTGGTCCTTAGTATTCAAAATTAGTGACAAATCACGAACTAGTTTTGGAATTTGATTAATCAGGATTTTCTCTCGATGTGCCGAAGACTTGGTACCAGTGTTCAGTTGAGGGTGGTAGCGCAGGCAGGTATACAAAGTAAACTTACAACATGCTGTGGTTTCTTTACAATATTTTCCTTCACGAGCTCTAACTCATTGTGAGATTCAACGTCATGTCTTTCACAACTGCAATCGATATAATTGTCTAACACAATAACGACGACGCATTTGTCGACAACGACGATCATTGCAGCTTGTACATGTGATAATCATCTTTGAGTCTATCAGATCGATCCACCAAAGCATGTTTCCATGAACTAATACAACCGCGATATTCACAATTCAAAATAATTTATTCAAATAGACCTTCGCAGGCACTTATGAAATGTCTGACTCTAATACTCCATAATGTCATAATCTAATGACCAGTTCGGAAGGTTGCATTTGCTGAGAAGAGCCGGCAATAAACTCAGCAATTACTCTTTTCAAAACAAGCTTAGATTCATTACATAATATTTACATTCTAATCGCACTGAAAACAATTGCGTGCCCCGGCGCGGCGGCAAAATTACAAAGTAGACTGAATAAAATTAAATATTTAATAAGTAAATAAATAGCAAACTTAAGCAGACCAGCCCCCACAAGCAGCACCTGTTCACAAGTATGACGCGTGTGGCAGCCATCGACCCGTCACACGACGCCGATATAGCAGATCAGCTTATACACGACGAGGTCGCGCAACGATCAGCGACACAAGGCCACAACACTTAGTTAACTTTTGATAGCATTAGAGATGAAATCGCCAACCTTGTGATATTTATCTCACATAATCACATCCAAGCAAACATTCTTCTACATGCATTTTTATAATTTTATATTTTTTTCCTAGTACTGCGGTCTTGTGGCTCTCACGTCTACTCCACTCAATTGCAACGCTCGTCTCCGAGACCTTCTGTCCAGGCCTGTTAACGAACGCCTGGAGTTGCTCCTTCCAGTTGGAAGGCCACACGAAGACACTACTGTCCCAGATCTTCAGAGGAAGTCGTTGGATGAAATTATGGTTAAAATCTGATAGGTTGTGAATACTACGCCTTTCAAACTTGGGCTTGGGGAGAACTTTGCCAGCGTTTTATTGTGACCAAAAGAAAGAAATTTCTCGAGGAATGTGTCAATATAGGAGGAATCATTGTTTTCTCTGCGTACTATATAAGAGATTAAAGGTGCTACCTAACACACGGTAGAAGTTTAAAAGAAGTTGGACAAATGTTGCCTTACCATAACATACCTTGGTGTTTTTCAATTATTTTCTTGTTCATTATGTAAGCAATTAAAATAAGTGTCAAAATGACACAAAAAATTATATTACATTAATTACATGGGGGCTCATATATGGATATCATTGCTGGTAATGTAACTTCTACATTTACCCCCTTACTCAAAGCGCTATTTTTTTATTTATTTTTTATACCACTGAGGTGGCAAACAAGCATACGGCCCGCCTGATGGTAAGCAGTTACCGTAGCCTATGGACGCTTGCAACACCAGGGGTATCACTCGCGCGTTACCCAAACTAATTAATATACTCTTTTAAATGGTTACGTAAATAATGTCACATTATTTGACAATGACAATAGAGTGGCGTTATTTACGTGACCCTTTAAACAGGTATATTAGTTTAAATAACGTTTTATGAGTAAGGGGGTTAATGTAGAAATTACATTACCGAACCTGGGGTTAAATATCATGTCAAGTCAGCAACTAAGACTATATTCACACGTACCACAACCACATCACAACCGCAACCACATCACAACCACACCGTGGGCGGGCGCTAATTTGTATGAACATTTTATTGAATTCACACGGACCACATTTTGCCGTCGCTATCGACCGCGTTGTGATACCAACCACACCGCAGCCACGTTGCAAACAACGCAACGCAAGGGGTACAAACATTTATATATTTTGTGGCTACCGCAACGCAACCGCAAAAAGCTGCAGCGACACTATTCACACGTAACCACAGCAAATTGATCACACACTTGACCACATTTTGTCGCAACGCTGTGGTGTTGTTGCGGTACGTGTGAATAGATGCTTATTTAAGATACCCCGTAACCCCCTGTTACCTCAAATCAAAGACTTATTTTGAGTAAAAAAAAATGTTTTTATATGAAAATGTATAAAATATTCAAAACAAATACATGTTTTAATTTCGCATAACCACAATCACAAAAATGTACACAATTTGCAAAAAAACGGGCGAAAGGGAACTAACTACATTGCAATGATGAAAAGCGAGATAAAGCTTCACGTAGTAGTAAATTACTGTGAAACCAAAGGTTCTGGTTGCCATGTTAAAGTTACTAAAGACAGACAAGCAATAAATAGTACAACAGTGGAAAAATCTACACAAAAAACTTGACACTGTCCAGAACAAGGCAACAGAGTCTATCTCGCGTCCACAATGCAATAGAGTTAGATGGTGTTGGGAGGGCAGCGTCGCTTAGCGACGACGGCGGCGACGACAGCGCCTCCTCCTGCGCCTGCGGCAGCTGCGGCGTCGCCGCCGGCGGCTGCAGCTACGGCGGCGACGGCGGCGGCGGCGGCAACTACGACGACGACGACGCTACCACACAATGAATACATTATGTTTCAAGTTGACATGTGATTTCACATTCTAAGGCGATAATAGCTCAGCGGTACAGTAGAGTGAGTCCCATCGGGCCCGGTGCCTCTGCCCCGGTAACGGGTCCGATGGGAAAAAAAGTGCTATCGGACCCGGTACACGCACACATTGAAGCTACCGGGTCCGATGGCACTCTTTTTCCCATCTACCCCGTTAACGGGACAGAGTCATCGAGGCCGATGGAAAAAAGAGTGCCATCGGGCCCGGTACACGCACACATTGAAGCTACCGGGTCCGATGGCACTCTTTTTCCCATCTACCCCGTTAACGGGGCAGGGAGGGGGGCACTGAGGTCGATCAGAAAAAGATTGCCATCGGCCCCGGTAGCTCCGGTGTCTGTGTGTAACGGGGCCGATGGCACGACTTGCTCCCATCCGCTCCGGTAGGCTTGACCCACACACACGGGGTAGACACAAAATATAAAATAAACCGGCGTCGCTGATTTAAAGGGAAGGATGGCACGGATCAAGTTTCAATTGCCAGTTACAGTACTACCCAACTGATATGGCGCGTCGTGAATCTTCGTTCGCACAGAAAATAAAGTATGGCCCGAGGATTAACGAAATAATGCTTAAAACTTACAATCAACCTTAGATCACTACTATAAGGTTCATAATACAGTGCAACTGTTAGTTCCGTCAGTTCCGGGCTTACACTGCAGACAGCTGCATTTGAGAGCCAGTTCCTTCTAGGCTTTGTGTGCTTACCACCTTCGGCCACATAACTTACCACGGTGAGATTGTGGTCCAACATAGGTCAGACAACATTCGTGTATCCACCGAGAAGGTACAATGCTCAAGGTATGGCAGGATTTCAATCAGGCGATAGATGACAGGATCAGAATGGCTGCCTTTCTTGGGCAGTTTGCACATTAGCGAGCTTCTAGGCCTTAAAACTTGAGGACTGCTACATCCTTTATGTAAATTATGCATTAATTTTAAATAAAAACCATCACCGTGTTACCAGCATACGAGGAATGCGTGCGCTTTGTATCCTATACAATCCAATTTCCTTAAAACCTTATAAATAGAGATGGAACGGATACCGGATATTCGGACAGCCTAGTTAGCCCGCCGGATACCGGATAGTTACCGGATATCCTTTTCATCTCTACTTATAAACATTTGTTTTATACGACTAAGTCGGTAAACAAGCGTACAGCCCGCCTGATGGTAAGCGGTTACTGCAGCCATACGACGCTTGCAACGCACGAAGCATCGCTCACGCGTTACCGACCTTTCCCCCCTCGCCTATGAGCTCTGGCGACCTTACTCACACAACTTTACACAACATAAAGTTATTTGGCTGCGGTATTCTGTAAGGTGGAGGTACTTCCACAGTCGAGCTGCTCTTTGAGCGAATAAACGCTACGCTCTACCTCTCTTAAAACGTTAAACAAATCTCTTTAAACATTCAAATATGATAGTAACTCACACGACAAGAACGGCGGCGGCGGCGTCGTCTCCGACAACAGCGGTCAGACGGCTCGTGAGATCGTGACCTGGAAAAAGAACCAGAGGGGTTAGTTGTTGCACCTGCAGGGCTATTTTAAAACGTCCGATTCGATTCGTCGGAAACGGATTCAAAAATGCCCCGCGGCAATTCGAATTTCAGCAATTGCTATTTTAATTAAATTAAAGGCTCTCGGCTTCTACGGCTCACGCGCTTAATACCGCCTCGTCTGTAACGATCAACTTTGCACACATGTATCACAATGTACTATTATGAAAACTAAGAGAAAAATCGAAGTTTAAATAAAAAATTCATACCTTTTGCTCATTTGGTCATCCTCGCCTCCAGGATGCTCACTAAAACAATCAAAATTGACAATTATTTCAAAGTGATTAAGGTAAAATCTATATAAATATAAAATTCAAAGTCCTGCCTGACTGATATAACAACGCACAGCCTAAACCGCTGGTCCTAGAGACATAAATTTTAGAAGGTATATTCTTTGTGAAAATTAGGTATCCACTAAGAAAGGGTTTTTCAAAATTTCACCCCTAAGGGGGTAAAACAGGGGATGAAAGTTTGTATGAAAGTCAGTCAGTTTTGAAGTTAGTTTATACGTGTCAGTGTTTTTAATAATTCCACTTTCGAAGCGGGATGAATTTGTTTTGTTTTATTGTTGTAGCAAAATATGTCATTTGTTTCCTGTAGGCCGCGCGGGCGAGGCCGCGAGCAAAAGCTAGTATTACATAAGGGCTTTTATCTAAATTAAATGGAACATATCTAAGGGCTTGAATACTGACCGAGATAGTCCATAGTTAGATCTGCGCTTAGTTGACCGATTATGTTCATTCCATGAAAATATAGAAATACCATTTTACTATCACCCTTCAATAATAATCAAATATGAGAAATCCCTGACTACCATGCTACATGTCGTGGGATCGATTCCCATCCAGTACAAACGTATGTGTACATGAACAAGTTAGTTCGCTCAAAATCTTGAGTGTAAATAGTATTTCAGTTATCTATTATTATTAAAAAATATTCTTTGAATACTACATTATGATACATGTGTGCAAAGTTGGTAATTATAGACGAGGCAGTATTAAGCGATTAGGGAGCCGAGAGTGTAATGACCAATGCTCCCGTTAAAACGCATAGACTAAATTCAAAGAAAATTCTTTTCAAATCAAAATCAAAAAGTTTTTTATTCAATTTCGGCCCTGGTAAGGCGCTTATGAACGTTAAATTGGTACATACAGTTGAATTTACCACCGGTTCGAAATACACTTTTGCTGGAAGAACCTTAGTATTTTGATTATCTATGAGTGTGTCAATGACAAAATTAAAGAACATCGACTGGCGATACTTAGTAAACGTGAGGTGAAATATTAGGGGAATATATCTAGTTATAGTAGGTCCTCTTGGTCACTGTTTAAAGAGAGGTAGAGCATAGCGTTTATTCGCTCTAAGAGCAGCTCGACTGGGGAAGTACCTCCACCTGACAGAATACCGCCGCCAAATAACTTTATGTTGTTTAAAGTTGTGTTCCTGCGCGTGAGTAAGGTCGCCAGAGCTCATAGGGGAGGGGGGATAGTTCGATAACGCGTGAGCGATGATTCGTGTGTTGCAAACGTCTATATGGCTACGGTAACCGCTTACCATCAGTCGGGCCGTAAGCTTGTTTATCGTCTCCGTTGTATTAAAAAAAAAAAAAAAAAAAAAAAAACTGAAAAATCAGGCTTCCAGCTTTATCCAACGAATTTACAGGGAACCGTGAGTGGCTTCAAGAAAAGATTTACGGATTTGCTTACTGCCGACTTGGCGGGGCTCTACCATGCATCAGTTTCTTGGATTCAGCAATAGGATGGTAGGTATACCCCTTTATTTAGCTCTTATAAGCAATTTGAACAAGGAAACTTAGTTTTAAGATTTTATAATTAAAATATAATTGATCAAAACAAAACGAAGAATTGAAGGACCTGATAGAAATAATAGAGTATCTTATGAATCTGTCCTAAAATGACCAAACGAAATTGACTCACGTATTCTCAATAGCATTCTCCTTCTTCTCGGAGTCTCCTTTCTTCCTGGAGCTGGAGAAGGAGCTCTTCTTATCGCGGTGTTCATGCTGGGAGTGGCGACGTGCTGCGGCCGCGCGGCGGCGCCTGTAGATAGTGTCAGAGCAAAGTTACATGTTTGTTATTATAGCACTATTCTTATTAGGCACTTGAGAACTGATAAATTATATAATACATAATAATGAATAACTAATAATAGTAAATAAATAAATATTCTAGGTCATTCCTTACTAAGCAGAGCACCCAAATTCAGGACAAGCAGACATGTTCATGCTCACAAAAGATTGTCCTGTACGGGAATCGAATCCACGACTTGCGGTGTGATATAGTCTACTACCAAGTATATTAAAATTAAGAACATTTCTTCGTAGATATAATTTGCACGATGGTAGGATAAGGCGATGATAGCTTAGTGGTATTGACATCGAATGTCGCGACGAAGGTCCTGGGTTCGAATCCTACAATGAGCTTGAGCTTTCTGTAAAGGAAACCATAGGACGGTTGTAGCTAGGGTAGATAATTTATATTATCCAACTGGCTGACTACCACCACAAGTTCAGAAGCACCTATCGGTGTTTTCCGAAAGCTGCACTTGAGAGCATGTGCCTTCCAGGCTTTGTGTCCTTGTAAATAATGTCGCTTTGGATTCTTGATAAAAGTATCGATAATAAACGAGAAATTCGCATTCATTATATTTATGTACTAGCTGTCCCCCGCGGTTTTACCCGCGTTCCCGAGATATAAAGCCTATGTCCTTCTCCATACCATAGGCTATCTGCATGCCAAATTTTATGATGATCCGTTGAGTAGATGAGGCGTGAAGGCATAACAAACAAACTCACTTTCGCATTTATAATATTAGCTAGGATTTTAATTGTTGACACTATGTGCGCGCACTTCGTTTCATGGCATTTAGACCGTACCCGTGCTTACGGACCGTACTCTCGTACAGTCACTCTTTTAACATTCTATCTCTATAGGTGACACAAACATTGTTAAGCTGAACCCCAACGAAACATGCATGAAAAGGCAGCATTGCTTTAGAGAGCTAGAGCGTAGCGTTTATTCGCTCAAAGAGCAGCTCGACTGGGGAAGTACCTCCACCTTACAGAATACCGCAGCTAAATAACTTTATGTTGTGTAAAGTTGTGTTCCTGCGCGTCAGTAAAGTCGCCAGAGCTCATTGGGGAGGGGGAAAGGTCGGTAACGCGCGAGTGATGCTTCGTATGTTGCAAGCGTCCATATGGCTATGGTAATGCTTACCATCAGGCGGACCGTATGCTTGTTTACCGACTTAGTAGTATAAAAAAAAACTCATTAAAATAGCGCTTACTTTTGATGTACGTCCGCGTAAGACTTCAAACGTGCGGCGTATCGTGGCGCCTCGTTGTCACTGCACTTGCGCATGAACACCACCACATCATCGTTCAGCTTATTAATTTTCTCATCATCCGCCTCCATAGCGCCACTGCAGCCCGTCGGCAATCACCTGCTAACCTGTTTCACCTTACCATCCAAATAAAACCCAATTACCCCGCGATCCCATGTTAAGAGCGCGCATAAAGCCAGAAAAAAATGCCAACGGCAGATGAAACAAACTTATGTCTAATATTCACGTGGCATGAGACGGAGATAGCGTCTTTCGCGGAACAAAAATTAACTAAGCGCTTCTAATCTAAGTAACTCGTAAAGTATAGAATATTTTAAAAAGTCGTTAGTATCAGCCCTAGGTCATACGTTAGTGATATTATTTATTGAGTTTTTTTCTTAATTAGATTAAACCATGAACGAATAAAAACGAAAATGAATCAATATTAGAGGTACCTTTGTGATTTTTTTCTATCGAGGAATTTTCATCCATTATGTTTTTGCTCAGAGTGAACGCTTGCATACATAATGAAAATACCCATGTAAAAATATTTTTTCATTTAAATAGTATTTACTTGGGTAAAGAATCATGGCGAGATCCATAGATTGATTTGTACAAAAAAAATAAACATTTTAGAAGGTTTTGAATCACTTCCAATGTAGAGATTACATTACCAGCAACATATTAATAATATAGGTACATGGAATATTTTATAAACCCCGCAAAACAGAACAACAACATAACGGTTTTGGTCTCGAATAGTCGCGATTCGCCGGCATGCCATAGAAATTCGCATTTTTATCCCGGTGTTCTAAACATATTTTAAATGGCTCAAATTATTCCTTAGGCACCAAGGATCAATTATAACTTCATTGTAACGTCTCTAAAAATCTTTATTTTTTGTACAAATCTCGCCATGATCCTTTCAATTCTAATATGTTATTTTGCTTTATACGCACTCTTAAGTAATGCGAAATCGACGTCGTAAGCAAGCAAGTCGTTAGGATAATATATGGCAAATATCTTCAGCAGTGGACCTAACAGTACATTATGATAATTTTGAATTACAATATATGGAACACAGACTTATAAAAAAATCAAGACGGAGTGTCAAGCGAAAAGTGATGCCGAAAATTTCCTACGTGACTAAAATAATTACTGGCCCAAGCAGGCACAAATGATACTGAGCCTTAATGTCACTGTCAAGTCAACGTCTCAATGTGGAATGACAACCGATCGGCTTCCTATGGTGTATATGTGTGTGTGAGGCCATGTATTTACGAGAACGCCGGCCTCCTTTTGGTGCTTCACTCGTTTATAGGGCGACACTACGTCCTGATTTTTTTATACGTCCATGATAAGGAAATTAAAATATAAAGGCTATTTTATATCATGGCCAAACCATTATCTTGGTAAGTACTTCCTTTAGATTATTAGCCAGTCCTCTGTCCACCATGTATTTGGACCATTAATGCTTTGGACTTCACGATTTTTTATACAACCCTCGCGCGTAAGTTGAGATCTGTTGCGGTGAAGTTACAGTTGCGTGCTTCTATACTACAAGTCATTCATGGCTCCCGTATTGTACGTGTACCGGAATTATTGCTTCATGATGTATGTACAATACGGGCGCCATCAGAGTAGTACTGGGGAAACGGGTAGCAGCACTCGGGTCTCAACTTATCGCGCACAGGTAGTACGTCCATGGACTTGGCTTAGATCGGTCAAGTTTAACATTTGATAAAAACTAAAAATACACTCACTACTTTAGCGTTGCCGTCCGCCAGAACATTATTTTTGCACTTAAAGCGAAATTTTGTAAAAATAGAAAAAATTAAAATAATTCAAGCGACATATCAAAAATTTCTTTGTTTCTGAAAGAAGAAAAAATCTTCTGCATATGAAAACGTGTCAAAAACAATGTTTTTTTTTATTGCCACCCAAAACTAACTGCCAGCCAGTACAATTTAAAAACGTATTTTACAACGAGGTGTAATTTTTAACAGAATTAAAAAAAAGGAGGATTTTCTCAATTCCGTTGTATGTTTTCTTTTTTTTTGGGTTTGTTACCTCATAACTCCGTCATTTATTAACCGATTTGGAAAATTCTTTTTTTGTTTGGAAGGGTACACTTCCCGGTTGGTCCCATTGTTATCAGGTCAGGATTTCATTACTTTTTAGTGTACTTTGAACTACTTTGAAGTTAGTTAAAGTTTTTTCAACTACCTAAATAAAATTATTGAGTTGTTTATTTTTCTAGCCAGTTTGGATAGGTTCTTGGTAGGTTCTGAACACGCCTTCTTGTGACTAGTATTGTCATGCATGATTTTGAAAGTATTGTGAAGTAGAAGCAAAATTTTAGAACAAAAAATAAAAAAATTCTACATTTTCAAAAACACAAAAAAAAATCTTATTTCTTATATTATATTTTTTTGAAGGGCAGCTGGCGTGGTTGGTTAAGACTGGTTAAGGTTCTAACTTGTTCTTTCTGTTCTGTGGTTCTACCTATCACGCCGCAGGTCGTGGGTTCGATTCCCACACAGGACATGCATTTCTGTGGATGAACATGTCTGTATGTCCTGAGTCTGGGTGTAATTATGTATATTAAGAATTTATTTACAAACAAAAACTGGTATATGTATTATATCAGTTATCTGGTTTCCATAGATAGATAGATAGCTCTGCTTAGTTTGGGATCAGATGACCGTGTGTGAGGAAGGTCCTAGGATATTTATTTATTTTCTTCATTTAGCTCATGGATCCTTTCAGCGTTTTTCTCTAAGACCGGCAGTTAGTTCAGAACACTCTGCATATAATTTGTGCCTGTATGGCGGAGATAAAATTAAGTAATTAAGAGTAAAAACTTTACCTCCAAAAAAAAACAACTAAGTAAATGAATTGTTTCATCAATACTGGCATTCTTTTCCAAGTTCTGCGGACTGTGCGGGCTCAAAGGAGTTTTCTTCTGCGGTCGCTCAGATTGTGGAATGAGCTCCCCGCCGGGATTGTCCCATTGGAGTACAGCATGGGAGTTCTTCAACAAGGGTGTGAAGAGATTTCAGAGAGGCAACGCGCGAGTGATACCCCTGGTGTTGCAAGTGTCCATAGGCTACGGTAACTGCTTACCATCAGGCGGACCGTATGCTTGTTTGCCACCTTGGTGGTATTCAAAAAAATATGTAAAATTCAATACATTTACCTAATCAAATTAAATTGGTGGATATTTCAAATGAACACTAAGTAGAAATCATTCGTTTTCTTCTTGGAATTTGAGATCCGTGATTGTTTTTTTTTACAACACGATATAGTTTCAATAGCATGAATAGAATTCCCGACCGGTGACCAGAATGATCAAATTGTGGTTATATAACAAAATATAGAACATGTCATTCAAAGCGGAACTTAAAAGTATTACTCCCTTTTTCAAAAATGGGTTAATGGGTTCCCAGTTCGGAAGCTATGTCTTCGCATTAAGAAAGTATTAGCATAACAAACTTATTATTTACCTTAATTTACAACTCTAATGCACCGGTCATAGAAGCTGTTTTTCTAAAAATCTATTGTGTGGAATGTTTGAGTTAAAAATACACCTTCGGAAATCTTCGGCAGTTTCCGTCGCAGTTTAAGAAATCTCGGCAGTGCGCGGCCGCCCGCCCGCCTTACCGTACGATCTGCGCATACGCATTGGGCGGCACCATTTATCTATATCAAAAGTATTATTATTAATGGTTTTAAACCACAATACGTTTAAATGAGTATAACTGTTTCATAAAAGATTTCAATGAAATAAATTGTCCATTTCAAAATCTCATCTATTTATATTAAAACTCGGATGAAATAAATACGTTAAAAGCTTTAAAATAGTTTATAGTATGTGCAACAGTGTTCGAGTGATTGCAATTTGCGTGCATTTTGTATAAAGTGTAAACACAAAGTGTGTAACGGATATTTCGGGGTGATTTCAACAAGTTATAGTTCAATTTCCTGATTACATATAAGTATATAGTGCATACAGAACAACACTATACATACGTTATGTTTTACAGATGTATTTATGACGATATTAAATTTACTAACGAATATTATTATTAAATATGCATTCCGTAACAATTTGCGGTGTCGTAGGCAGCGACACACGTGCGTTTATTTTCATTTATAAATAGTCCAGACACAAGCTTACTCTCCCCAGCTGTACCATGGCGTCAATGAAGGAAAGCAGTGACGTCATCGACCCCAGCCACACAGAAGATGAGAAATCTAAGCAAGAGCGAAAAGAACTTGCAGAATTACCACCAAGTGGCACTTCACTTCATAAAAGACGGAGAGGAGAAGCCCCAGCGTCTCTATCTGTCAAGCCCCAAACTCCTTCAGATGCTGAAGGTTCTTCACCATGCACTGCTGGTCCCACTCCTGATGAATACTGGAGTTTAAACGATGGAGATACGGACGCTGAAGCGTTTTGTGAAAGCATGCTGCAGCGGCTGAAAGATAGAGAAGATGTGATATCCAAACGAGGAAAAGAAGTTGCGATACAAACAAAAGAAACGTTTGAAGCAATGGATCAATTGGAAAAAATGCTAGAATTATTAGATCAGTTTGTAAAATTAAAGGAACGTAACGAAGGCTTACTAAGAAAATTGAAGGATATAAGCCATTTTAAAAGATTACACAGCGCTTATAAGAAAATAGATTCTGAGAATGAAAGATTGAAAAGTGAGGGTAAAGAATTAGAGCTGCTTAATGAAGCGCTGGATGCTGAATTAGAATGCGAGTATGGTCAAGTTATATTTGATACCATGATGTCTACAAGAAGTATGAAAAGGTCAGGGTCTAAATGGAAAGGTCACGCTCGTTTTGGAGGATCTTTGTTGAGGAAGCAAAGGTCAAGGTCTGCTGGTGGTGAAGAGAGTGACGCTTCTCCTGGAACTCCTTTGAGGAGGAGGTCTGAGGGAGTGTTCTTGAAGGAGGTTGAAAAATCGAAGGTGTCGAAGTGGACAAGAGTGAAAGCAGCTTTTAGGTGAGGTTTTTGCAAATAAGCAGTCGGGAATTGTATTTCATCAATAAAGCTTACTAGCGTTTGAATATCCTTATCTCTTTTGAAATAATGACTGCAAATGGCATGCGAGGGTCCTGAGTTTGAACCCTGCAATGAGCTTTTGTTGAAGGTTATCGTGGCAAAGAGCTCTATCGGAGTCCGACCATCATCAAATAATTCATTAAATTTGTTTCATGATGGATTTTACCTTATTTTATCAAATACTAGCGGCCCGGTACGTGCTTCGCTACGTATAAATTGAAATAATAAAAATGTGATAAATGAAGAACCGCTCGACCGATTTTGTGCAAACTTCATATAAACCATCTACTAAATAGTCCGATCAAAGCCTAAACATTTGGTTTGGATAGGTGAGCCCGTTCTTAAGTTATAAAATTACAACGAAAAGTGGCATTGATTTTTATATACATCAAATATGTAAAATATGAATTTGAAATTTGAATTTGAATATGTTTTCGGAAATTAACATAAAAATATGAATGCCAGTTTTTGTTGAAGAAAACGAAGATTTAATTATTATAAAATCAAAATTGGGACACCAAACGTAAATCGTGAGGGAACCATAGCTTGGTAGGGTTCTTTGTAGTACCACATAAATTTTGGAAAGAAATTAGTTCTTGTAGTTGCTTGAGAATGTTTCTTCGAAGATAGAGAGAGAGAGAGGAAAAGATCATAACCGATAAAATTCAGAGATTACGCAATATAAATTAGTGCTATTAAATGCTTTTTGATTAATTCCTAAGAGATACATGAACACGATCCAAATTAAAAGAGATTAGCCAACCACATTGCATAGCAGTTTCCAGCCACAAGGAATATCGAAGGAAACTGATTGCGTCTAAATATTTAAAACACGCTGTAACCTAAATAAAATCTATCACTAGCACAAGATATTTAATTTTCCACGTTCCGAAAGAATTCGGTTTGTTTTACCACTCGTTAGCAAGAGCCAAACACATTGCATGGTAGTGATGCTACTATGCATTATATTAATTAAAACTAACTTTATATGTATGTTTTTTTTTTATTATGTATAGGCCTGTGTTTGACCACAATCTCACCATGGTAAGTGATGATGTGGCCGAAGGTGGTAAGCACACAAAGCCTAGAAGGAACTGGCTCTCAAGTGCAGCTGTCGGAACACACCGATAGGTGCTTGGCGACAGATTTTCAACTTGAGGGTGGTAGCCAGCAAGATGGGTACTCCAAAGTACCCTACCACCGTGCTATGGTTTCCTCACGATGTTGTCCTTCACCGAAAGCTCAAGCTCATTGTAGGATTCGAACCCGGGACCCTCGTCTCGGTATCCGACGTCACTATCACTGAGCTATCATCGCCTTAAATGTATCGACTGTTTAATCTATATATATATATATAAATATATATATATATATTTATACAACTAAGGTGGCAAACAAACATACGCCTGATGGTAAGCAGTTACCGTAGCCTATGGACGCTAGCAACACCAGGGGTATCAGCGCGTTGCCGACCCTAAAGAAAATATATAAAAGAAAGTCGTGTTAGTTACACTATTTATAACTCAACGGCTGAACCGAGTTGGCTGAAAATAGGTTAGGATAAGGTAGGGTAGGGTAGGGTAGGGTAGGGTAGGGTAGGGTAGGGTAGGGTAGGGTAGGGTAGGGTAGGGGGTAAAGAAGGGGGCGCGGGTAAAACAGCGGGCGGAAAGCTAGTTAATGATAAAAGAATGATCTGGAGTCTGCACAGTTTAAGTGTATTACACAGCAGTAGTAGAGTCAACTGTAACGTTCATAAGTGCATTAACTAGGGCTTTAACAGGATAATGTTTTTTTTAAATGTAAGTCTTCACATTGGCTCCCATTGGTGTCGATAGAAACTATAGATTTGTAACAAGATTTTCCATGATAAACGTGGAAAAACTTGTCTTCTCGAAAATCATGGCAGGGTCCCTGTGTGTACCAATTGGATACTTAATGGTCCATGCTACGCGAATCGAGCACGAGCCGAGCCACGAACGAACCTACAACGAGCACGATGCGAATCCCTTTGTTCGTGAAAAAACTGATAATCGCGCTCGTTCGAGGCTCGCAAGCCCTTCCACGCTACGCGAATCGTGCTTGCAGTGTGCTCGTTAGAGGCTCGGCTCGTGCTCAGTTCGCCAAGTATGGACGCACCATACAAATTACCTGTGTTCCTAAAAAAAAACATCGGTTTACAAATTAGCCGACACGAGAATCAAACCCAGAACCTCGGAAATCGAGCCGTTTGGAGATTATTGTACATCGTGTGCCATAAAATAAAAAAATAGTGTGGCAATGACACTAAACCCTTTTATTAAATATTAGCTTTTACCCGCGACTTCGTCCGCGTAGAGAACTTATTTTTTTCTAGATATGAATGATTGTAACAATGTAGAGTTTTGTTCTTGGCTATTGCCCACCACGACGATTACGATATATTTGACAAAGTTCACGTACATTGAGAGCTCACACGTGAGTATTAGGGCATGTAATATCGGAATATTTTTCAATTCCGATATTGATTTCCGATATTGGATCTCAATATCGGAATTCCGATATTAATATCGGAATTAGACATTTTTATTAAAAATTGCAAATATTCCTTATAAATAGCACATATTCCTTATAAACTTCACATAATTATCTATCTACACTAACATTATAAAGGGGAAGAGTTTTTTGTTTGGTTGAACTGGCTAATCTGTGGAACTGCCGGTCAGATTTGTTTTTTTTTCTCACTTATAGGAAGCTACATTCTCCCCGAGTATTATAGGCTACTTTTGATCCCGGGAACGCGGGTGAAACCTCGGGGACAAAAAATCTTCAGTTCATTATATTAAAACTAGCTGTCCTCCGCGGTTTCGCCGTTTAAACAAACAAAAACCCTTTATTATATTAGCATCATCATATCAGCCCATGGATGTCCACTCGTCGGTCCACCTGATGGGAGGTCGTCCCACTCGGCGCTTTCCAGTACGCGGTCGCCACTCGAGAACCTTCCTTCCCCATCGGTTATCGGCTCTTCGAGCGATGTGGCCTGCCCATTACCACTTCAGCCTTCTAACTCTACGAGCTATGTCTGTCGTTTTTGTTCTCCTACGAATGTCCTCATTTCGGACCATGTCACGTAGAGAAATTCCGAGCATAGCTCGTTCCATAGCTCGCTGAGTGACTCTTAGCTTATTTATGCGGCCAGCAGTGAAAGACCACGTCTCTGTCCCGTATGTCATCACTGGTAACACGCACTGATTGAAGACCTTTGTCTTCAGACTGAGGTATCTTGGACGTGAAGATATGGCGCAGCTTCCCGAATGCTGCCCAGCCGAGTTGGATTCTTCGATTGACCTCTTTGTCGAAGTTGGACCTACCTAATTGGAAAACTTGTCCTAGGTAAACATACTCGTCTACAACTTCGAGAACAGTGCTCCCAACAATCACTGGCATTGGCGGAATATGAACATTAGGCATAATTTTTGTCTTGTCCATATTCATTTTAGGCCTACCTGTTGGGATACTCTGTTGAGGTCATTGAGCATGATGTTCAAAGCTTCCAGCTATTCCGTCATTATGACTATATCGTCGGAAAATCGAAGGTGAGTGATATGTTCGCCATTGATGTCGATGCCTTCCAGTCCAAGAGCTTGAATACATCCTCTATTACAGTGGTGAAGAGTTTCGGGGAAATTACGTCACCCTGTCTTACAACTGGATTGGTACCGTACTCTCGTCCTGGACTCGGATTGACATGGTGGCTTTGGTGTACAAATACTTTAACACTTCGATATAGCGATAGTCAATTTGGCATCGCTGTAGACTCTGTAACACCGCCCATGTCTCGACTGAATCAAAGGCTTTCTCATAGTCCACATACGCCAGGCATAATGGCCGATTATACTCCTCAGTCTTCTGTATAATCTGGCGGAGTGTATGTATGTGGTCTATGGTACTAAAGCCTTTACGGAAACCGGCTTGTTCGGGAGGCTGGAAGTCGTCAAACCTACGTGCGAGACGATTCGTATATCGATATTAGCATAGATGTTAATATATTTAGTATAATTAATATTATATTAGTATAGAAAAAGATAATGGTGCCGATTTTATTGTAAATCGCACTAAATAGATTTTAGTAAAATCACATCTCTTTCTTACAAACATTATTAAAGGATAGAACATATTTAAAGCTATGAAATTAGTATTTACCGTCTTCATTTGCGTGTATTTAGACGTAAGACGTAACCGGTAGATGGCGATTAATTTGTGTTGATAACAAGCATTGGATTAATTTGACAGGACTAAATTTCTTACATAATTTTGTTATGCTTGTTAGAAAGCGATATAGTGAGACTAAATTATTTTAGTTGTAAACAACAGAATCAGCACCATTTTATGTTTATTTTTTAAACGTTCATTTTTCTTGCTAATATTTTCCTAAAAACAAAGCGTCAAGCATTTTCATGGATAATGAACATCGTATTTTGTTGAAAAAATACGCTCACTTGCAACACTGGTAGGCAAAATTGATGTACGATACGTTAATTTTATAGCTCTAGGTGACCATACCTTGTGGCGCGCTTAAAAGCTTTATTTAAAAACTCAAATAGAAAAAATATCTGATTCCGATATTACGATAGTGGATCACTCAATTCCGATATTACGAGATTCCGAGATTCCGAGATTCATGCCCTAGTGAGTATGTCACATAGAACTGGCCATGGGAGAAACAGTCCTGCCGCAAATCAACTCTATCATATTTCAGAGTTAGTCGCTGGGATTTATTAATAGTCATCGCGAAACTTAAAATTTCAACCCCCTTTTCACACCCGTAGGTTGAAATTCAAAAATCAATTATATCGTTGCGTAACGACAACGAATATACGTTGCGTGAGTTTCCAACCATAATCCGAAATAATAAATCTAATGATTTTTTACATTGAAAATGAAGAACTTCAAATACGAAAAATCCCCATTCCAACAACGCCAATATACGTTTACCAACGTTCCTAAACTATCGTTTATGTGATGTTTAATTTGAAAATGAAGGACTTCCATACACAACTTCATCCCCCTTTTCACCACATCGGGGGTGGAATTATCAAATACGGAGAGACACCTATAAATTTTCTATTTTAACCCCTTTGAAAATGGGTGAAATTTCCAAAAATCCTTCCATAGTAGATGCCTACGTCATTATAACTATCTGCATGCCAAATTTCAGACCAATCCGTTCAGTAGTTTGAGCTATGCGTTGATAGATTAGTCAGTCACGGTTTCCTTTAATACACGGTGACTTTTTAATCGTTTTAACGCTAGACCAACCGTTGTTCAGACCATGGTCTACATTTTATAACATCAAATAAAACAAAAAGTCATAGGTTTTTGAAAAAACACAAAACAGTACAGATGACTTCTTAGCGTGGCTAGTCTTGGCTTTCACCGGAATTCATGAATTCGTCACTTTCATAAACTTTGTTGTATAGTACTCGTATTATGTCTTCCTTTCTTTCTATTGGATACGCGTATTGAAAGTCTGATTGAAGCGCTCGTGGTGTAGCATGATTAGCCGTTCTTAATCGATCGGCAAAGTTAAGCTACGTCTGTCTTGGTCGGTACCTGGATGGGTGACCGCCTAGTGGTATTTCAAATCGAGCGTTTCCGTGCTTCGGAAGGCACGTAAAGCCGTTGGTCCCGGTTATCACTTAATTGTGATAGTCGTTAAGCTAGTTGGATGCCTGCTAGGCGGCTTGAAAAATTCTAACAGTAGGTTGACCACTAGCCTACCTCCACCGATCCGCAGTGGGCACGCGTGGTGGAGTATCTGCCCATTCCCTTTCACCCTGATTTGTGAAAGGAGGCCTGTGCTCAGCAGTGGGACATTATAGGCTGATGATGATGATGATGATGATGATTGAAAGTCTAATGGTGCGTCCATGCTACGCGAAGCGAGCACGAGGCTAGCCACGGTCGACCAAGAATTCGTTCGTTGTTCGCGTATCTTAGACTAGGACTTGCGACCCTCGAACGAGCATTCGTCTTGCGCTCTACTGCGCTCCGCCCGATTGTCACTTTTTTCACGAACACAGGGATTCGCATCGTGCTCATTGTAGGCTCGTTGTAACGTCCACACTTTATGGTGTGTCCATGCTACGCAAAGCGAGCACGAGCCGAGCCACGAATGAACAGGATTCGTTCGTTGTTCGCATAGCGTGGACGGCCTTGCGAGCCTCGAACGAGCATTAGTCTCGCGGTCGTCCGCACTGCGCCCGATTGTCAGTTTTTTACGAATACAGGGATTCGCATCGCGCTCGTTTTAGCCTCGTTGATAGCTCGTTAAGTACGTCCACATTTGACAACGCGAGAAACGAACGAAGTCTGTTTTTTCGTAGCTCGGCTCGTGCTCGGTTCGCATAGTATGGATGCACCATGACATCGCGAGCAACGAATGAATTCTGATCGTTCGTGGCTCGGCTGGTGCTAGCATGAATCCAAAAAGAGTAAATAGTTGATTTATTTTTCAATTTTGAGTTCCATATAAGTTCTACTCAAGATTTGTCACTGACCAAGGATGTGTATATCATTGATAAATTGTCGACAATATTCAAAAAAATGCTTCAATTCCGAAGTTTGTGCTCTTATCCGTTGAGGAATTCCATATTATCTTCAATGTCCATGGTCAGATCATGATAAAATTTATATGAGATCACCTTGGGATCTACCTTTCATATTACAGTTTAAACCATCATCAATCGCATTAGCCGTTTAACTGCGATCTATAGACGCTTCAAGAATGTTATTTTCTTCCAGATGGGAGAAAGCTCAATGGCCACCGTCAGCAATGGGCGGCGCCGCAGGAGCCGTTGCTGCCGGCGCGATGGTCGGCGCTGTTGCCCTTGCGGGGTCTACTCCAGCAACTGCGACGCTGTCCAACCCTGAGCCACGGGACTCTGCCAGCTTAACTCCTGGTAGTGCAATCTCGTTGACTCCTAACTCTTCGTGTGAGGAGTTGAGGATGGATGCAGGTATACTATTTCCGTTATAAAAAAAAGATAGGTAAATTCAAGGTGTTGATAGCACAGTAGGTAGTGACGTCGACAGTGGTGAGGATCGTAGGTTCGAATACTACAATAAGCATGAGTTTTTAGTGAAGGATAACATCGGAAGGATAGTATAGCATGTTGATAGAGTACTTTGTAACCTCCTGGCTGGCTACCACCCTCAATAGCACTTGAGAGCCAGTTCCCTACAACTCTTATTGCTATGCATTTTAACCTGAACTGAATTTTGTATCAAAGGAAATCAGGATGTAGGTATGGAAAAGGTTACATTTGACGGATATGTGGCATGGTTGGTAAGATACGTTAATTATCACACCGCAGCTCATGAGCAGGCTTCCCAGATTTGTATCCATGAACGCTGTCCTGAACCAGAGTGTAAAACTATATATTTAAAAGAAGTATTTTATCTAGTAGGTATATCAGTTATCGGGTTCCAATAGTCAAGCTTAGTTTGGGATCAGAAGGCAGTGTTTTTTTTTATTTTTTTTATACCACTTAGGTGGCAAACAAGCATACGGCCCGCCTGATGGTAAGCGGTTACCGTAGCCTATGGACGCTTGCAACACCAGGGATATCACGCGCGCGTTGCCGACCCTGCAGAAATCTCTTCACACCCCTTTTGAAGAACCCCATGCTGTACTCCATTGGGAAAACCACGGTGGGGAGGTCATTCCACAGTCTGAGCGTCCGCGGATGGAATCTGTGTCAGTGTCTGAAGAATCATCCAGGATATCTTCATGAATCATTATAATGTTGATGAGCATACAATACTCAATTGTCAAAATCTAAAATCTTAGTTATTAATCGATACAACTCCTATAATAACAAGAGAAAATCACCAAACGTATCCGTCAATAGTTTTAATAGAAGAAGCAAGACAACCAAATTCTTCGGCCTTTTCAATAAATTTAATGATCTTTCGTAATAAATTGGCGAACTCGCACATCACTATTCAATCATCGAAAACGGATTTGTTTAGATTATCAATGGGATCAAAGCGTGTGCGATACGTTACAGTAAACTGTTACACGATGGTCAATTATTCTTTGGTGTTGAGTTTACTATATGACAGAATAGAGACACGAAAATTATGGCGATGAATCCCATCTAAGCTTTATGCAAAAATTATGATCTTTGGCCAAATTATAACTATATAGTAGCCAAATATAAGCCTACCATTTAAAGTCTTTTCTTGGTGTGAATTTTCACTCCTCTATAAACATACCCTCAAAATATGAAGTCTCTACGTCCAGCTGTTCCAGCTATTGGTTGTATATCAGACAGTCGGTCTATAAGCACAAATCCATTCATTCAAATATTTGTGGTATCGTGATAAAAACATGACTCCCTTGCGAAACAAACTTGAGATTTTAAAAATTTTTAGTGTCTTCAAACAAATTATTAAAATATCAATAGCTATTCCATTAGGAATATCTTGGAGTCATCAAATCCAAATTACTATGAATAAGTATCGAGGCATCCGCAATATGACAACCAGTAACTAAGTATCCAATTTGACAAAATCAAAAGTATTTCAATTGTTCCAGGTATTTGCCGCAAAAGCACCGTGCGATGCGACGAGAACGACAACACATTCCTCCATGCGCCCACGCAGGTGATTACGTTACGCACTATATCAGCTATAAAACGAAAATACTCTATTGAATGATCTTATTATAAACAGCGTTTGTTTGTTCTGATCTAGTTCCTATCATTGTTTTTACATTGATTTAAAATTTTGATGCAAAAATCGATGGTTCAGCGAGACATCAATTTTACGGTACGAAACACTATGATCCTTATTACCCTGCAATTCAGCTGTCCATGTAGGTACAATTTCTTGAGAAGTTAATGATGAATGCACATTGCATAAGTACCTACGGTAGACATTTGCTCATATTCGTCTAGTGTTATATACTGAATAAGTATATCTCTAATCTTTAAGACCACAACTTCACATGTCTTTCAGCTTCAGCAGCTCTGAGTGACCCTGATCTTTAATAAAACCTAATTAATCTTCACCTTAAAAAAATCTTACTGAACAGGACGACAGCTCAACCTCCCCTTCACCGAACAAGCTCCATAAGAGCCCGTGGGGAAAGATGAGGGATATCATCCAAACTCACCGGGAGTCGGTCAAGAAGAAATCCAACCGAGGGTCTAAGAGCTCACCAGATGTGGTGCCGATGAGAAGAAGGTCATTCAGTGATGGTGGTGATAGCGATGCTCCACCTGCCTTGACCTTGACTATACCATCTTCTGAGGAACTTGGTACGTATTAAATCTTTTAGGGATTATACTGGAACATCTATGTAAGCGTTATAGAACTAAGGGTATGGTTGCCTCACCAAGAGAGGAAGTAAAAAAATTAGAATCTTCTACATCTACACAATTTTATCATGTCATCTATCAGTTGGTTCGAAACTGCTCCATCTATCCTCTACATCAAATTATAAAGCATCAGCACTAGCTGAGGATACTGATCCTCAATCATCATTTTTAACAATAGATCTTCATCTCTCATTCTTCTTCTGCAGGATATTTCTACACATGTAGAAAATCATTGTACTCCATCATAGATGCTTTTGATGGTTCAATCTCTATTTCCATAGATCGCTTAAAATCATCAAGGCCTTCTTCTCCAGAATCTGAGCCCTCGCACCCAGTCCTCCGCAAGCAACATTCTCTAGAACTGGGAGCGAGGCCACCTCAGAATCGGCCTCCTCGAGCATCCAAATGGACCAAAGTGAAGAGGGCCTTCCTAACATCTGCTTCGGCCTCTGTTCCATCCAGCCCTAATAGACATTCAGCCTTCTTTACTGATGCAGGTCAGTTTTAATCATAAGTAATAGTTTAAACTGATTCTGCTCTAACATTATTTTCTCCTCATTGTCTATTGCTTTGTCCTAAATATTTATTCTATCATACAATATAGGTATGTACCTACATTGAAAACCGTGCCGACTATTTAGTGAAGTAAACTAATCATTATTTTAAGGTGCCGGAACGGACCTAGTGTGAATATTTGCTACTGCATGTTATTCTTATAAACAAAACTTGAGCCCACTTAACGATGCTGTCGAAAGCAGTATTCTCAATTTCTCACCTGTTTAGTAGTTTATTAAGGAATCTGAGAATAGTGGTAGTTTGGTAGTGCAAATTAATCTTTGAATCATTTGAGTGCTACTAACGGAATCAGGGAATTTGAAGATTTTGGTAGATATGACGCCATTTAGTTTTTTTTTAAAAAAAAACTAAATGGCGATCAGAAGATCAGATCCCTATGGATACGAACAAAAAAATAATATGATGTCTGCCTATGTCCTCAAAGGTCACGTTATAGAGTTACTTGCAAAAAAGGATATTTGACAACTTCATTAACCATGGAAAATTACTCATTAAGTCCCTCGGCTACGCAGGTGAAACCGCGGGGCACAACTTACATAATATTATAATGGATTTAAAGAGTTGTTACCTTTTTGAGCTTTATTTAGGTACAACGTTAGATTCGATCGTTAAAAACACAGGATTCTTTCATCTCGATAAATTTTAAACCTGCTAAGAAAGTTATCGTATATCCCCAGCTTCAAATAAAAACTGCCATAAATCATATTGCACTCTTCCAAACTTGCACTTTTGACATGGCTCTCTGTGCGGCAATAAAAGATGTATCAATAGATGTTACCGTGCCAACAACTGCAGCTCTTGGATGCACATGAAATAGTTCAATAAAACATGAAGATCAACCGCTAGGTACATGTTTAATGAATTCAGGATAAGAGATGTAATTAAATTCTTCAACCAGTAGGTACCTATTACATGATGTAGGATGTAGCTCTAAAAAGCTATACTTGATAGAGAGTGGATATTAATGTTGTATTAATAAATGAATGTTCTAAGATAAACAGACTTAAGTGACTATAATTATAAGTGTGCAAATTGGAATTATGAAATCGTTTTTGGTTAATGGAAAATATAGAGAAGAATCTGCTCTCTCGAGTACTCAAATTAAAAGTCGCGTCGAATTCGCCAATTCGTATTTGCACTAATCATCTTCTTAGTGTAGTATCCCCCAACAGGTGGGATAATTATTTCATTCTTGAGAATCAAACAGTGAGTCTAAGAGCGACATCAGAAATTCAGCCAAACTCTACAAATGTGAGTATCTGTATTTTGGCAAAATCAAGAAAATGATTAGTCTTTTGAAATTTGCATGTCCGTGGATCTATCTCATTTCAGTTACGTTTCAAAAAATCAATAACGATATTAAAAATATTGAATCAAACTAAATTCTCTTCACAAACAGATATGCCACTAAATATCGCCACTAATGTTTTCCCCGATACCGTTATTCATCTATGCCAAGGCTCAGTATGACGTAGTTTCGTAAACCCATAATATCGACAGAAGAACTTGCTCTAAACGCTGTGAGTAATGTTGCTAAAACTGCACTCGAATAAATACAAAATGTTATTGTTTGACTATTATAAGCTAGTATTATTTTCAAGGGTAATTTATCGAGAGGATATTTGGTACTAATGGTCGTCGACATAACCAGGTTTTGAATCATGTTGAGCTAGTTTGTATCGCATGCTTACCAGGTACTGGAGAAGAATATTTAGAATATCTTGAACAGAATTCCATACTATAGGAACTCGGAATTAAACAGCGTCTATCCTCCGTAGTGCAGTCTCGCATTCGTACTTTCTTTGGACACGCGTCGCGGTGCGTAGATGTTTCTACAGAGCGATTGGTAGTACAGAGTTAACAAGAGGGTACCAGAGCGCGTGGTAGATCACCCATGCAACTGACCGATTATTGGCGGTCCCATCAACGACTATGTAAAAAGGGTAGCAGTTAGGTAAGAATAGGGGATAGTTGTGAAGCGAGCTACAATGCCTACAATCTACGACACACCACGACCACTCTGTCAAGAGTGAAATACTAGGTAAGATAATTAATAACATTTAATAGTCTTCGCATAACATAAAATGGGTGGATACAGCGTCACAAAAACTCTCAAGACATATTTATCAATTCTGGATATGGAGCAAGTAAATAATAAAATTGGAACACTCATTTTTCTTCCCCGTATAATCGATTTTCAACTGTATTTTTCCTTATCTGAATTTGTATATGATGCATTTGCAATTAATGTTTTACATTCAGTTCCTAGAATCGTAAGATTTGTTGGAATTTTCGTCTGTCTGGCTGAATACAAATTTCGAGTATAAATAATAAATTGTATTTACTAAATGCTACTCGTGGTCGTTTCTGGTATCCATCATACTAATATTATAAAATACGAAAGCAAATATGTGTATATCTTCTTTATCTGTCTATTTGTAACCTTTCACGCCTAACCTCCTTACCGATTGCGTTGAAATTTAGATGAGAGGCGTAGATATGTAGATATGGTATGGAGAGGCTATTTTTAATCTGGGAAATGCGAGTAAAACCGCTGGGCGGCTAATATCTTGAATGTGAATTAAGGGTACCTACCTCTACCAAAGGTTTTTCCATTTTATAAAGATAATCATCAAATCTCAGATTGTTCTGTAATCTGTGCATCAAATATATTAACTTTGTTTTACGATACGACTTCAATCTCTTTCCATTTTCTTTTTTTTTTAATTATTAAGAAACATTTCTTTGTATTTCATAATGTATTGCAATTCAGACATAACGACAGTTTTTAATGAATACATTAATTTAATTGAATACTAAAATAGTAGTGCCATATTTTAAACTTTTTTTTTATAAATAGTTCTTACAACGACATTGTAAACAAACCAATCTATATAGCAACAACAAATCCACTCTCCACATGCAAAAATTATACATAAAAAATAATCTGTACAACACTTACGAACTGACATCCGTCTGCCCGTCTGTATGTCCATCCATTAAAGTTGGGCAGCTTGCCAAATAATAATAATTAAAAGGAAATGTGAGGTTAGGGTATTCACCTGTCTAATGGTGTCGTTATGGTTATGATTATAATAAGTAGGTTATAAGAATTAAATAAGTCAAAATCAATATTTTAGATTTTAACTGAAATAATTTCTATTTTGTATGTATTTTGACACAGTGCAGTCGTATAAATTAACAGTCAGGGAATGCGTTTCTGACACTGCTATTCTCGAAAACCGCGTATCCTGTAGCGATGGGACTTCCATAGGAAGATTCAGTATTTTCACAGGCCCTTAGTGAAAGCCTAATTATAATTAGATTCGCCGTTTGACCGCACTTTACTAAAGCCGATTCAAGTCGAACTGTATCTTTAGATTTAGGTTACCTTCAATTAGGACAGTTTGCTTCTAGGTTTTATATGCTATCTAACCTTTGACCAGCATCACTTACCCTAATGAGATTGTGGACATACTTAAACCTTTTCATAAGTGCAAGGCCTCATCTGAATAAATGAGTTTAAATACCGAGTGGGACCACTGTAATAAATGTGTGCCGAAGCAGTGCTTTCCTACGTATGTATGCAACATATTTACGATTGAGTAAACAGAAAGAGTAATGTAAACACGCGAATGTTATCTCTCTCATCGTTTACACTTTGGTATTTCGTAAATCTGGCCTATTTTTAATACGTAAATAGTACAATACAAGTTATGGGATGTACCCACTTTTATAAATCAAGAAATTAGGTAGCTTTATGTGAAGTATTAACGATACTGAGAATCAGTTCATTTTTGTATTATATCTAGTGCTTTCACGGTTCTATTTACAGAGATTTTCACGTCAAAATGGCAAAGCAAGGATAAGGTTCACTTATTGGTAAAAAGTCTCCGTTGCCCATGGATATTAGCAATATCAGAGACAGAGGTCACTAATAATTTTGACCATTAAAAATGTCTAAAAGGCATTTGGGTCTCGGAGCACACCCGGTGAACAGTTACGATGTGTTCAACCACCGAGCTTTGGTCACTGTATTAAATTAGCATCAATAAATATTTGACACAAGAGACGATAGACAATTTTATTAGCAACTTTTGTTTAATAATATTAATCCTTTTTTTCAGTTTCATTATGAATATTATTCGAGTCGGCTAAACTCAATTTGTCTTTCAGTTTCAATAGCTTCTTCTTAAATGATTTATCTATATCCACGCCCTTATTATCCATTAGCATTCTTCTGATTAGAGTCGTCATTTCATCTTTGTCCTCTTCTTTTTTATTTTCACCTTCTAAATCTTTCTTATTTTCTATGTTAAGTACTGTTGCATTATTTTCATTCAAATATTCACTTACTACTTGTTCTATAGTTTCATTACCGTAAGCACATTGTTTGATCTTTTTCACAAGTGAAAACGCTTCGTCTTCTGTGGTTCTAATTACTTCTATAAGACAAGCTTCATGCATAGCGCCGTGAGCCATCTGCTTTGTCAAAGTAACTACCCCTTCTATTAGTTTTCCTGTTATGTCCATCATAGCTGATTTTATTAAAGGAGACTGAAATATAAATATTTTATATCATTGGCTTTTCGTACAATATCAAACAAACTAAAGAGGCATTAATAATTCATATTAATATTATATTAGGGTTTATCAGTCTATCTGTTGGCTTCGGAAAAGGGGTAACCCCGAAAGCTGGAGGTATACTATTCGTGGATGAAACCACAAACGGGGCTAGTATTGAGTAAATAGAAGCGACTGTCGCACTCTACACCTCCGCTTAGTATACCTTTCATTAAAGAAAACACACGAATCAGGTTAGTTCATATTATGTTTACCAAAATTCATCTAGCAGAAGTTGAGTAATGAGTGAAGAGATGAGCAGAAATTCTGACAAACATACGGACAGACATTGTTTTACAAACAGTTTTATAAACAGAGTGATTTAGCTAACATTACTACATTCGGATGAAAAAATATTCTGGCTTTTGTAGCTGAAGATATTACCCAGAAACATAATTTACTAAGTATCGGAAAACACGTTTCTGTCTGTAGGTATACCAGCACGCATTATACCGGATGTGAGTAATGGTTTCTGAAGTTTTCGAATACTTTTGTATTGACCTGAATATAGTTTTATGGTAGTTGTAGTTATTATTTTTGTATTCCGTCAACAGAACCAATGATTTACACGACAGCTTACAATATTTGGCGAGAATTCAACATGCGATTTGTGGCTCATTTCATAAATTAAGCACAAATGTTTTCTATTTAAATTTCAATTGTATCAAATGAACTTATTATTAGTCCCTGATGTTCGTGCGTTTAAGGCGCTGTGCGAAGACACTTTTCGCACATTTGAGGGGGTGAAGCAGCGGTGAAGACGGCGCTCAATTCGGGGCGCCCCGCGTACTACCCGCGCAGTCCGCCGGCGTCCGTATTCTGTCGGAATCCTTATTCTGGTTGTTATAGATTCCGGAAATTTCAATTTATGCTTTTGATTGTCTAAATACTTATAGTCCTATTACGCATTATAAGAACGATACCTGTGTCTTATTTATAAGAAAGGTCCTACATTTTATGTCTTGTGTCTAGGTTTGAATAAAATAAGTAGGTACTTAGTATAAAATAGTATCACTTCGCAATGCAAAAATCTACTTACATAAATAATTGCAAAATAGGTACATAATATTCGTTTGCACAACAAAGTCATAAAATGACATTTATGTTGTTCGAAATAGGGCATGCAATATCGGAAAGTTTTCAATTCCGGAAATGAGTTCTGATACCAGAGAACTAGTTTCGGAATTAGCACCTTGTGTATGTATCTCAACAATATTGCAATGGTTTTAAACCCCGGTTGTGAAATTCAATATTGGGCTATGCGTTCATTCCGGAACCAATTTCAGAATTAGTTACGGAATTGAGTTACCGGTTAAAATACAACACCTTTATTCAATAAACTTGTTATAATCATCAAGAAATTACAGATGTATATCTTTACTTATCCCCATATTTTGTAAAAATTAAGAAAAAATTTTGAAATTAACCTAAAAAGCCTCCTGCGAAAAGGCACCGAAGAAGGCGCGTTTCAACCATGTTGGCCGGATCGGAAAAAAGCTATCATGTTACCCCTCTGGGAGTAAAGCTTTCTGGTCCCTTGCCAAATCGGTCGCGACCAATTTCTGCCGCCCGTCGCTGCCGCCATTGCTGAAGCCTGATGGATCACTAGCTTACACTGCTGTGATAAGGCCAATTTGCTCGCCTCTCTATTCGCGAAGAATTAATGTCTAGACGCTGGTTTACAAACACCACCCCCACTACCTACTTGCAACTGCCAAATGCCGGACATCCGTATCCGACAAAAGGAGGTTGTAAAGGTACTACGCGCTCTAGACGTGAATAAAGCCAGTGGTCCCGACGGCATTCCAGCCATTGTCATGCGCAATTGTGCGCCCGAATTGTCTCCTGTCTTGACACGCCTGTTTCGCCTCTCACTTCGAATGGGTTATATTCCGAAAGTCTGGAAGCTTGCTAACGTGCAACCTGTGCCTAAGAAGGGCAGCCGTGCCGATCCTACAAACTATCGACCGATTACGATCACCTCCATACTCTGCAAGACTATGGAGCGTGTATTGAATCGGAGGCTCCTGGCATACCTTGAAGATAACGAACTCCTCAGCGACCGACAGTATAGTTTCCGCCAAAAACGGTCTACTGGGGATCTTCTTGTATATGCCACACATCTTTGAAGAGAAGCCATTGAGAGACACGGGGAAGCAATTGCCGTTTCCCTCGATATTTCTAAGGCTTTCGATAGGGTCTGGCACACCAGCCTTCTAAGCAAACTTCCTTCATATGGAAATCCTGATGGCCTGTGCGCTTGGATTTCCGATTTCCTGAGTGAACGGTCTATACGAGTGGTCATAGACGGGTGCTCGTCGGACCTCTTGGCAATCAATGCCGGAGTTCCTCAGGGATCAGTTCTCTCTGCAAACTTATTTCTGCTGCATATCAACGATCTGTTAAAACCCGGTATCGTTGGGTACGCAGACGACAGCACTGTTGCAGAGAGATACATGTCCAGCGCACGAGCCACTAGTGACGAGATCCAATTGTTTCGAGAGGCCATGGTTGAGCGTTTGAACGTGACCTTACAGGCAGTCTCTGATTGGGGCAGAGCCAATCTGGTCAAGTTTAACGCCTCCAAGACACAGGCGTGTCTTTTCACTGCCAAACGGAGTCCTTCCTTACCATCAGGCTCCTACTTTCCAAAATATATCCTTGCCAATATGCGATCGGCTTGATCTCCTAGGCATAACATTAACAGCCAAAATAAACTTTGGCTGTTCTATTGAGTCGAAGGCAGAAACAGCTGCCAGAAAGCTGGGTATCCTCTCTAAGGTTAAGCGGTACGTCACGCCTGGGCAGTTGCTCCAACTTTATAAAGCACAAGTCCGGCCATGCATGGAGTACTGCCGCCATCTTTGGGATGGATCAGCTAAGTACCAGCTTGAGGCCCTCGACTCAATAGACCGCCGAGCCAGGAGACTCATCGGGAGAAAGACAGCTCAGGAGAATCATCAAATGGAAAAGCATTGCGAAAGCTGTAACCCTCGTCAAGAAGAACATTGGCGTTGAAGACTCACCATGTACAGTATCTATTATTGCTACCACGACTACTCTGACAATCGTGCTAGACTGAGCAGATAATATTTTCAATCCAACTTTATAACGAACTAGTTGCCCCCCGAGGTTACACCCGCGTTCCCGCGATCAAAAGTAGCCTATAATAATCGGGGATAATGTAGCTTCCTATAAGTGAAATAAAAAAATAATCCGACCGGTAGTTCCATAGATTAGCCAGTTTAACAAAACAATAAAAACTCTTCCAATGTATAATATTAGTATAGATAGATTATGTGCATTTTATAAGGCTTATGTGCAATTTATAATAGAAATATCTAATTCCAATATTGAAATTCAATATCGGAAATCAATATAGGAATTGAAAACCTTCCGATATTACATGCCCTCATAGATAGATATGTGCAGTTTATAAGGAATATTTGCAATAATAAAATAAATGTTTTTTTCTTTCTTTCTTTCTTTCTTTCTTTCAATGAAAATTCCGATAAAATTAATTCGGAAATCAATATCGGAATTGAAAACCTTCTGATATTACATGCCCTAAAGTATATACACTTCTTTGTGCCTTTATAATTTTTTCTGATTTATTTTCAAGTCACAAAAATATAATTCCTAGCGGTATTTTTGTAAAATAAAGGAAATTAGAAAACTACACGGAAGTAATACATAGAACGAATTTTCGGTATTTATCCAATTCCAGAATTAAAAAAAATACAAAAAAAAAAAGTATTGATACAAAGAAATGAATGAGTTACTAATTTTCTGATAACATTTATAATAAAACGTAGGTACTACCCGTTCGCGTTGAGGCCCACGTTCATCTGCCCGCTTCCCCTGTACTTCCCCGATAGCGCTCGTTTTGTACGCGTGGCTACAGATCAAGCTATATATTTCCAATATAAGCTGAACTCTTATTGTACGGAATTCCTATACAATGCGAGATCAGCTTATACTGGAAATGTATCGCTTGATATGTAGCCGTGTGTACTACAAGTCTACAACACGTGCGCTACAGCGCGACTGTGACTGTGACTCGAGTCTCAATTTATCGCGCACTGGTAGTACGTAACCTAAAAGCTATTTTAATTATTTTAAAAGCACCTACTCTAATCTTTGATAAATCATAATATTATTTTTATTTTTCACACAACACTTTTAACAACATAATTTAATTAAAAAGTTGTTTTCTCTTCTTATTTATCTTATTGCCCATATTGAATCACACACAATTTAACTATATAGCTATACAATAAAGCGGTTCACACGGAACCCTAATTGGTCATAATTTTTTTGACGGATCCCCAATTTGAAAAATAACAAAAGTGATTGTACCTTCTCATTTGAATATTTTCATGTTTCAATTGAAAAGAAAGATCAAATTATAAATAAATAATAATATTACCTACTTATAATAATTTATAAGTACTATAAAACATTTATATTTTAGTTACGACTTTTTTCTACGAATGTTTTAACTCTCGGACGAAACGCGGCAATAAAAAATCAAATATCTATAATGATTACTATCAATACGCACAAAAATGGTGTATCGAAGTGTTATGAAAGCAAGTTCAACCGCTCGGCGAGAAATCTGGCATAGGTCCGACCTCCACAAGCGCTCCAGCGCGACTGAGTGGGCCACCGCTGACCGCGAGACGATGAATTTTATAGGTATTTTGGATTTGTGTAAAAGTAAAGAAATAAAATAAAAAAAACAAAACGTAGGGCGATAGATCATATTATGACTATTATTTTAGTATAATTTTCTTCTGAAAATTCTGATTATTATAGCCATAAAACGCAATAAAAGTAATAAAAAGGGGTAACTTTACGATTTTTTTCTATCTAGTAAAATTATTGCAATCGTGTTTTGGAGCTCGCTGGACCTTAGGAAATATTGTCAACTTTCACATATATTTTTTCCGAACTAGAACTATTGCATTTTCTTTACGTAAAACCGAATCAAACAAACGCATTTTTGCTAATCTATGAACACACGGCGCCTTAAATGAATCTAAGGGCTACAAATGTAACTCAAATACCGGTTCGGAAAGTTGCATTTGCTGAAAAGAGTCGGCAAGACACTCGGCAATTATTATTTTCAAAATAAGATTATATTCATTTTCAAAATATTTAATTCACGAATAGTAATACCTTATCTCTTTCAAATCACAACCATTCCTATATTTAGATTCATGATGATTAATACTGCAGTTGATAGATTAGCAATAACAGCACTTCCAGCGTGGACAAACAGAAATGATCCGCTTTTTTATTTAAGATTCCAACCAGATTTGTGGATTTTCTTTCAAGGTATTTCAAACATACTCAATCTCTCAATTAAGCTTTATTCGGTCTTAGACACACAAAGTTGTTCTATTAAAACTGATATAATTGGTATAATCCAACAGTTTATCAAATCGGTGAATGCAAAAAATCTCTATAATTCATTCGTATTCCTTATAAGTTTGCTTACATTATTTCAAATTTATGACCTGAAAGCTTGGTTTAAAATTAACTATTGTTATTCTCGTCTCGCGTATAGATGTACTCACATTCACAATAGTCTTAGTAATAGCTGAGTATAGAGTTTATGATTTACGGCTTACTAAAGCGCTATTTAACTATTATAATGATTAAATAGTCACGTAAATGTCACATGTTTGAAGAAGACTGTTTAGGGACATTATTTCAAAATTTTACTCTAACACTCTTATGTTAGGGTTTAATTTGGAAATTAACCATATCACACATAAAAATCACTCACGTATATCATCCACAATTAGCGCTTACCTTCGATATGACGCATTTAATGACCTTCTTCAATGATTCGTGGTCGTGTCCGCACACTTTTATTAAACTGTAAACCTCTTTCTTTTGCTCGTACAGCTGCGAAATTTTAATGATATTTCATCCACCTGGATTGATGTTTTTCTATAGGACTATTTTTGACTCGTTTTGTGTTACAAGGCCTTTAGTTTCTTTTTTTTATTAGGCTTGTTTTATCACAGTCTTATCATTGTAAATGACATTGAGGCTGAAGGTGGAATACATAAAGCCTCGCAGGGAGATGGTCCTCAAGTGCAGCTTCAGCCCCAACACACCGATAGTTATTTGGTAACAGGTTTATGTTAGACAATCAAAGTACCTTTCCACCCTGCTGTGGTTTCTTAACAATATCTTCCTTCACCGAAATCTTATAGATCACAACTCACGTTTTTTGCCACAGCATTCAATATTACTATGGTTTGTAAAATATAGCTAATCTTATTGTAAAGCTATAAGGATAATTTTCATATGACTCAAACAACTGTCGCAGAGCTCAAACTATCTATTTTTGGGTGTAAGCTATCATAAAATTGTGTAAAATATCAAAATGGTAATCATTAACAAATTGAGAAAATCCATCCCTAATGGAAGAAACTATATGTGATTATCACGATCTGGGTATATATTTCCCACTATCATGAAATAGTAACTGCGATATGATAATGCATTTGGTAGTTATGTAACTATTTGCTTTAGTTTCCTGTGATTAACTGAGATTGCGTGCACGTAGAACACTTAATACTAACTGGCTTCAATTCGTCCTTGATCATACTCTTCAGTGCCAGGACACTATTAACCGCCTGCGCAGGGTCGTGGCCTATCAGCGCATACCCACACACCACCATTTGATGTAGAGCCTTCTCTGCTAAAGCTGCCGTCTCATTCTGATTCTTCATTAGACAGTCGTCTACCTGATGAAATGGAATGTTTAGTTTAAATTGTCAGGAATTAAGAATTTTAGTGTTTATTGTGTCATTTTTATTCGTATCATCATGGTTTCCAAAGTGCAATTTTAGAAGTAAATTGTGTTTTTTTTTATTATAGTTCAATTCTATTAAAATAACTCTTTCTCACCTCTTTCTCTCCATGTTCCTTTACAACCTGAAGAGAATCCTGGAGCTCTACTAATTTATCCTGTATATGTGTGGTTCCATTTTGTAGTAAAAGTTTAATCTTCACTAGCACCATATCTATTGACCTGGATTACACTTAAAGTCAGAAGAGGCATTGGAGAATAGAGATCTATGAGGACGCGCTGTGCTAGCAGTCTACAGGGAGGGACCAGCAGTGTAGTACCAAATGCAGTATGCAATAGGATTTTTCTGCCAGCACAGCATACTCTTAAAACCTTTTTCACGGGGGTCAACTCCTCTCGGGGCTTAAAGAGGGGTTGAAAGAGAATTTTGCAAGCGTCTATAGGCTATGGTAACTACTTGCTATCTTGCATTTCGTATGCTGGTTTACTACATTAGTAGTATAAAAAACAAAACAAGAAATTAGAAAAGAACATATTGCACTTCTAACAATTGGTAAAAATGTAAGTAAACAATCTTACTTCTCCAAATCAACTTGAAATTTTCTTTCAATACTTTGCAGCAGATCTCCGCTTAATTTGTGTGTTATTTCTTCTTCTATGACATTATCTACTTCTTCTCTTGCTAATTCTATTGCATCTACAAACTGACGAAAATTTAAAGATTTAAGTTTTACTTTAATCGAAATTGTGTGAAACTCCATCGAATTAGGTTGTTTTATTTTTTTTATTTTTTATTTAAGTAATCTATGAGTCTTGTGAGACTCTAACGCAAGGTTCTGAAGGTTAAAGTTAATATATCTAGAGATACTCACCATTATCGTCATCATAACATAAAACGAGTATTTACTGACATCCCTCATGTTAAACATCTGAATTTGAATTAAATAAATATCGTACAAAAATAGTTGTGCGCCACCAGAAATACAACTTTTTCAATATATTCGCCGTTTCAAATAAACCACCAAAGTGTTTACGATAAAAATTGCCGTAAAATCATTTTATAGCTATCGGAGTGAGTTTCGCATGTTTTTCTCTTGTAACTATTTTAACTACATCTTTATGTTAGTCACTTACGGGACTTTTCCGGTTATCTTATTTAAATTGGATGGAGATAGAACATATTTATAGTTCAATCCTTAACAACGCAAAACGTAAATCTAACAAACTTACTGTCATCGATGCAAGCTTTATTTATACGGGAAGAGGAAGACCGAAAAGAAGATGGATGGATTGTGTGAAAGATGAAATGAGTAAGAAAGGAGTGATTGCTGATATGATGGATAGAAAGAACGAATGGAAAAAGCGTGCATATTGCGCAGACACCAAATAATTGGGAACGATCTGGAGGATTATGATGATGTTATCACGCTCTGGAATCTGGAATATCTGGAAGATCATGTTGATAAGATATGACAAGATATTCAGTCTAGCATTATTTTCCATCATATGGAATCATCTATACTACAAATTAAGCCACTCGATTCATGAATATGCTATCCTACTCGCATTCTCTGGATGAAAAGTAGATGGTACTTAGGGATAATGTGAGCACAGGCCTCCTTTCACAAATGAGGCTGAAAGAGAATTGGGAAATACTCCATCACGTGTGCTCACTGCGGATCGATGCTCGGTAGGCAAGACAACAACCTACGGTTGGAGTTTTCAAGCCACCTAGGAGGCCTCCAACTAGCTTAACGACTATCACAGAAAATGTAAGCGACTTTACGCGCCTTTCGGAAGGCATGGGAAACGCTCGAGTGGAAATACCACTATTCTCTATTCGGTCACCCATCCGAATACCGTCCACACCGGTGATTGCATACTTTACCTCTTTGTAATATAAGTACCTACCTATAGATAACTAATAAAGAATAATTGTCCATGTCTGTACATGTGGGAAATATATTAAAGCATCACAAAGCAGTGTCATAAAGTAACATTGTTCAATATTTGACATTCCTACAGCAGTTCTTTCTTAGACATTTGCATACATTTCGGTAACATCGATCACTGTCCGCTTCTCTTGATTTTACAATTTCGTTCTGTAATAAAATAAAACTTTTTTAATCAGTGATTTAAAAAAAAAAACAATAACCTAAATATGTGTTTTTTTTGTAATATTTGCTGACTGCAATACCTTATAAAATTCAGGTTTTATTCAAAATTCTATAGATTAAACAGCTTGTTTTTCTCTTTTCAGTAAATTTTTGTTTTACGCAGTCGGGTTTTTTGTTTCTTTTTTTGGCCTTTAATTTTGAGACAAATGTATGGCGCTCTATGTAACAAGCTCTGTGAAATTTTGACAACCGCGTAGTCTGCCCGCTTCATCTAACATCAGCTTTTAATCTTTAGTCGGGAAACAATATAAAATAGCAAAGATATAACGCTTTAATAAAACGTACCACATTTTCTGGACTGCAGATAGAACGACACAAGTCAAGTCCGTCTATTTTTGACAACAATGAATAAAACTGTAAGAAAAGAAACATATAAAAGTTCGAAAATACTAGGCCAATGGAATTCAATTTTCCCAACGCTTTTAAAATAAAGATTGCATAAGGATTTCTCGTTCAGAATCATTATCAAAGGTTATTTTTCCGTAAACACTGGCCCTGATCCTGTTGATCTCACTATTTCTCTTTCTTACAAAGAACATAAGAAAAGGTTGTAAGAAATTTAGTCCTGTCAAATTAGTCGAATGCTTGTTTTCAATATAAATTCAGTCGCCGTCTATCGCGGTTACGCCTAAATACACGCATAATAAAACGGCAAAGATTAATTTGACAGCTTTAAATATGTTCTATCCTTTTTCGAGAATGTTCGTAAGAAAGAGATGAGATGTGACTAAAATTAGTTTAGTGCGATTTACAGCAGAATCGGCACTAATATCATTATTATCAACTGCCTGGCCCCTGGGCTAAAAAGGATGCTAAAGCAATATTGCCACGCAATTTATTTTTCGAATTCTTGGCAGGTCCAAAGTGATTCCAATATTTTTTGGTAAAATAGTTACTCATTATATACAATTCAATTCATTAAAAGATTTGGAATTGATGAATTGCATGAGATCTGCTTTAAATTCGACAAAATGAATTGCGTTAGCAATATTGCTTAGCTTGCTTTTTAGGGGGCCTGTTCCCAATAATTTGGGGCCGGCGCAATATGTATCTTCGATTCGCCTTTTGTATCAGTCATATTCACTGTAAAATTAAGATATTAAATAAAATAAATCTATCTATTATTATATATTTATTATATTATAAAGAGAATCAACTCGTGCGTAAGCGTATTCTCATTACCCATTACCTATTTATTCCGATATCTGTGCCAAGCACTCAGTGTTATATTTTTGCTTCAAATGAGTTGTAAAACAGAAAAAAAAACTATAATTTTGACAATACCTTTAATTTAGTTTCGTGAATTATTTCCCCGAAGATACACGTGATTGTGCGCATGATGTCTCCTGTTTTATGCGTTGCGCTGTCAAATAATAATAAAACAAAATTATTTATACAAACAGACATATCGTCTCACTTTCCCGTGTGGCAACTGGAAATCTGAGGATCTCGCACATTTATTTATGATCGTTTTGGGTGCTCTTAACCAAACTTGACTCATGACTACTATTTTTAATCAGATAACCAATAAAATCATATTCCATTTTGCAATGGTAAAGGCAATAACAACTATGCAACTTAACATTAAATTCAATTGTTTAGGTGGTAAAAAATTTAATTTTTGTGTGCCTATATCTTAATTTATTAATACATGGTTTGGGGACACGAGTTTTTAATAATATTTTTGAGATATTGAGTATCATAATGAAAGAGTTTCATATGAACGTTTGATGGACATTTTCTCGGTAAAGTTATATTCCAAAGAATCCTCTAAATAAAAATATTTTTCATTGTAATTCTGTTGTGCAGGCGAAGTTTACAATGAAATTTAATGCAAATAACTGGTAATTTATTTTTATTTCTTCTTATAATGTGTTGAACATTATTGTTAATATGTTATGTTATTTTAAAAACAAATTATATTTGGTTTGGTACTTTCGCCGTTTAGGCCAAGCTGTCGCTTGCCTGAGAGCACTCTACGCATCTCATTCTTACATATACGAAATCTCGGTGAACGACTGAACGCATTTATTTAGTAGTACTCCTGCGTCGGTAGATTTAGTCCGTAGCTTTTGTCGATTTATTATCAAGGTAGGTCTGGGGAGAGATTTTGCCTCCCAATGTATGTTCTACTGCTTGTACAACGGACAGTGTGCTGTAGAATTGTGTGACCTGATGCCCACGGCTACCTTCCACCATCGCAACTCTCGCCATCGACGAGGAGTCCATCCTCACACATGGTTTCGTAGTGTGCGGGCTCAACGGAACTTCCTTCCGCAGACGCTCAGACTATGGAGCTCCCCGCCGTGGTTTTCCCAATGGAGTACAAAATGGGTTCTTCAAAAAGGGTGCGACAAAAAATCTGCAGCTTCGATAACGCGTGTGTTGCAAGCCTCTATAGGCTAACCGCTTACCATCAGGCGGGTCGTATGCTTGTTTGCTACCTAAGTTGTATAAAAAAAAGGTAGCGTCCTAAGTAAAAATGCAAGTGAAGTTAACCAAACCGCACTGTGCTCGCAATTTGGACTAGTTTTGATTCTCCTTGTTTTAAGGTGACAGTGAGCTGATAATGATATTATTTGAGGTGAATATGATCGATATGGTCAGGATTTACCTATCCATTAATTCGTAGAAAGAACAGATGAAACAGAATGCACAGTTTTTTTCTTCATTCGGTGCCATTGCAAACTCACTGCAGCGCAAGCGCGGGTCTCCCAGCGGTAGATACTGAAATAGTAGAGTCAAATTCAATTCAGGCCCTAGGAAAGGCCAGATTCTATATTATTAATAATTCAACCGAGGCTACTACACTACTAGTTCAATTTTTCCGAAATTAAAAAGTGCTCTATGTTGAATTCCGAGCTATTCATTCAATGTCCATTCAAGACGATTAGGTAATAATAGTAGGTATAAGAGAGGTGGAGCATAGCGTTTATTAAGAGAGGAGAGCATAGCGTTTATTAAGACAGGTAGAGCATAGCGTTTATTAAGACTGGTAGAGCATAGGGTTTATTAAGATAGGAAGAGCTTAGCGTTTATTAAGACAGGTAGAGCATAGCGTTTATTAAGAGAGGTAGAGCATAGCGTTTATTAAGAGAAGAAGAGCTTAGCGTTTATTAAGACAGGTAGAGCATAGCGTTTATTAACAGAGGAAGAGCTTAGCGTTTATTAAGAGAGGTAGAGCATAGCGTTTATTAAGAGAGGTAGAGAATAGCGTTTATTAATTAGAATCATCATATCATTGGCTCATTGGAAAGCGAGGAAGGGTCGGTAAAGCGTGAGTGGTGCCTAGTGTGTTACAAGCGTTTTGTGGCTACGGTAACCGCTTACCATCCGGCGGACGTCTTATAGGCTTACTGACTCCGTCCTATGAAAAACTGTTATTTAGTTCTGAAAATGTAATGCATTGACAGATAAACTAGCAGACTGAAAAACATCACTTTCGTTTTTGTAAGCAGATTAGTTGCATTTATAAAAGCTAGCTCGCTCCCTTTTACACTGATTTCCGGAAAAGATAATACTCTGTCCATCTTCGAAGTTTAAATTCAGTTTATGTGGCCTACACGTGATAATTAAAGATTAAATAATAATACTTACCAAAACAAATATAGAAATTATGACAAATAAAGCTGCTTTAGTGATAGATAATAACGGGCAAACATTCTCATCTGAAATCAAAAGAGCTGATCAGTTTTAAGTGATTTCAGATTTAACCATATTATAAGTAGAGAGGTAGACATGGCACACATATCGTGTCGTTGACGCTCTGACGGGACTCATAGCTAAAGTAATCTAACTAGCACAGTTTTAACATACCACTTTCGGAGCGTTTATAACCTATCTACCTCTTTTATTTATAAAATCATTGTCTAAGACTGTCCTTATGTGTTTTATAGGCGCATACTCACTTCACAGGCAGTTATGGACTGTCAGACATTATAGCACGGTTCGGAAGATGGCTATTGCTGAGAAGAGCCGGCAAAACACTCCCCAATAGCAATATATGGAAAAAACTATTCAAAACTATTTTTGTATAAAGATACTTAATCAAAAATTTTACGAATATTAATAGGTAGATTCTCAGGTAAATTGTTTATCTATATATATAAAAATCAATGCCACTTTTCGTTGTAATTTTATAATTCATGAACGGGCTCACCTATCCAAACCAAATGTTTAGGCTTTGTTCGGACTATTTAGTAGATGGTTTATGTGAAGTTTGCACAAAATCGGTCGAGCGGTTCTTCATTTATAACATTTTTATTATTTCACGTATTATTTATACGTAGCAAAGCACGTACCGGGCCGCTAGTATATGTATAATAATTAAAAAAGGTATATTTATTTACCACCCTGAGAACTTGCCCTACAGTTATCCATTCCCAATCATCTCTCAATAGTGAAAATATTTACTATTGAATTATAATTTACGAATAAACAAGGACTGTGTACTTGTAATTTATAAATAATTACAAAAAAAATAATTCCATGTGAAAAGCACACTCCACAAAATGTCACGTTTGATGACTGTTGATGACTCAGTCAATTGGCGTAGCATGTAGCGAAGTCTATGATTCTTTTAGATTTTATCAAAGAAATTGGACTAAGATTTTATACTCTTCTGTACATTTTTTAGTAAAAAAAAGTTTTAAATGAATGCAAATCCTTTATAACCGATTTACATGCTTTCATTACTATTACTTGTACGTAGTATTTATATACTCTGAGCTATTACCATGTTTGTGCTATTACCCTATTACGTTTGCTTATCCCTATGTTTTTCTTTGTTCTGACTTCACCAATTTTATAGATAGGTAATTCGTTAATTTTCAACATAATTTAATGAATATTAATCCCTGAAAAAAAAAACATACGTTGAATCGAAGCGAGTCGAGTGGTCAGAGGAATCAAATCCTTCATCGAAATAGGTGGTATTTGCGAGATGAAAAAATATTTTTGATGAATAATAGGAGAAAAAAAGCTGCGTACTCCAAAATACTGGGTACACAACATAAATATAAAAAGAAATAACTACGGCGAATTTCTTAATTTATATAATCCAGTCTTAAATATATATCTATTATATTATATATTATATTCTATATATATATATATAGAAGGCTTTCTACACTTCGATTCGACTCGACTAGGCGAGCCTTGTGGACGCGAGACTTGTGGCCGTCGTCTAGTCGGCAGGGCTCGATTATCGCGTCTCCGACATTAATGTCGTATAGACATTTCCCAAAAAAAATGGATCCTAGAAATTCTATACATTTTGACAGAAAACTGCCATGATTTTCGCCAAATAGCTATTAGGCCTAGAACGCAATCTCGAGTGCAACTGTCGGCACACTGGTATGTACTTAGGCTAATTTCTAGAACAATAAATAGTAGATCGTTCACCAAGGGCACCAATTCCACACGAGATGTTTTGGCATTCGAACGAAGTGAGAGCGCCAATAGTTTGAGTGTGAAATTTGACCTTTCACCCGAGTTAAACAAGTTATTTTCGGGGAATAGGTAAAAAGAGAATATAATCAAAGTTGTATACTGGAAAGCGACGTGCGGGACGCCCTCCCACCAGGTGGACCGACGACCTGGTCAGAGTCGCTGGGTATAGCTGGATGCAAGCGGCCTAAGACCGTTCGAAGTGGAAGTCAATGGGGGAGGCCTATGTTCAGCAGTGGACATCCATAGGCTGATGTGATGATGATGAATCAAAGTTGTAGAAAATTGTATCAGCTATCATAATGCCCTATAACAAAATTTCTTATGACGCATCGTATTCGAGATGTAAACATAAAACCAAAAAACGGGACCTTCTTTGCGCCCCTCCCCTCTAGGGCTTACCCCCGAGGGGTGGGGACTTTTAGCCTATTTATCTCCTAACTAGTTCAAACAAAGTTCCATAGTTAAACTTTCGGCTACCGACCTTTCCATCCACACCCCCTTGTGAGCACACGCCAAGCTAATGGTCTACTTTCAGAGTATGAAGGATAAAAAGAATGTTTTGGATTCAAATTTCTTCATATTTTAATCAAAGCTTACAAAATATAAGTTAATAATTTGTACAAGGAAGATTAAGAAATTAAAATATTTTACAGAACAAGCTTCATGCTTGCATTCACAATGCTTCCATCACAAACTATGATTGTTTATTTGTAGTCTTCTTTTGTCTTGGACAGTTTGGCATACAAATATTTCCTTTTATGCGGCATTTTGAACAAGACTTAATGATTGTGATCACAGCTTCGCTGGACTTTGTGGGCGTGGGAGGTTCTTCAGTTTTGTTAATTTTGCTGGGCCCTTCAACTATAGGTACAGAATCTTTAGTAGATATTTTAGATTTCGTGCTAACTGCCGAGCTTGCTTCGGATTTGATTTCCTGCACTGTAGCCTTCTCTGTGGATGCACTCTCCTCAAGATCTTTCATAATGCTACGGTTAAATCGAAACGGTGTCTGAAATTAAAAAAAAAAATAACATACCTGTCATAATATTATTAAAATATTTTTATATATGTTTGGAGATGTCGAAAACGGCTCTAACGATTTCGATGATATTTTTTTTATGGGAGTTTTTGGAGCCGAAATTCGATCGAGCTAGGTCTCATCTCTAGGAAAACGTGTCATTCCAAGATTTCGAGCAAAGCTCGGTGCCCCGGGTAAGTACAAGTGTGATCGGTAATTCATTCGATAACCAAGTAGTCAAAGCGCTAGAATTCCTTAAAACTTTACTGACTCAGCAAACATCTAATTGTGCGTTTATGCTACGCGAAGCGAGCACTTGCCGAGAACACGTGGAGCACGGATTCGCGTAGCGTGGACAGACTTGCGAGCCTCAAACGAACATTCGTCTCGCGCTCGACTCCGCTCCGCCGATAATCAGTTTTTTTCACGAACATAGAGATTCACATCGCGCTCGTGTTCTTATCTTGTTGTAAGTCCACACTTGACATCGCGGGCAACGTTCGTGGCTCGGCTCATGCTCAGATCACGTAGCGTGGACGCACCATTCGATAGAGATATAAAACAAAAGAGGCATTACAAAGCATCAGCTATAAGAATATAAACACACACGATGTTACCTGAGCATCATGTCGGCACGAGGCCCTGCACTGGAACAGTCTCCCAATACTCGTCAACGTTTCTGAAACCTAAAAAAAAAACAATATTCTAATTAAGTTTAATTACTAAAACAGATGTTGCCAAAAATAAAAATAAATAGACATTTCTCAAAATTACCTCCTTGATTTACAATTTTGGAAACAGTCCAGACTTGTCAGATTTTTTGCGTTTAGGTATAATCTAACTGATCTATCTACTATCTAATAAAGCTTACTGTGGCAGAACAGTAGTTTTAATTACAGGCATCGTCCTGATTCTATTGTTTACAAACATAAGCAATAGGCTAGAGGCCTGAATTTTTTTTTTATTTTTTTTCAATCTGTACAATATTCTTGAGTTAGATTAACTGATGGACTAATTCGGATTTTAATTTTGTTATTAATTAGCATCCGCCGCATTTCTATATATTAAATAACGGCTTGGGTGACAAAATACTTTATCTCTTTCTAACAAAGAACATAAGAAAAAGATATAAGGAATTTAGGTTTTCAACGAGACTTTATCCGTCATAAAAATTTGTCACGTCTATTTACATGAATAATAATATTCTCTATAATTTTTATATTTTATTTTAAGAAAGAAATGTGTTCAATTTTATCCACCATATGGGACCTTTTTGTAAATATCTTTAATGTAGAGACAGTTCTGTTAGTTTCATAATAGCAAATATTATTATATGATAGGAATATGGGATATAATTATAATGTGGTGTTTTCAAGTCTTTCTTTCGAGGGAACCAGCTAACCGATCCATCCATACACTTACCAATCTCATGACGTCATAGACGAAGTTTGAAACTATTTCTATTATATCTGAGTACAGCTGGGCAACTGGACTACAGGTTCTGAAAGTTGAAGAACATGAGTGACAATGAGTTACCTTATGAGCACCGTACCTACACCGAGTATCATTAAAGGTCTGATCACTGCGACTGAATCAGAAGGAGGAAAGGTTGGCAGTAGTGCAGCACGCAACTGCATTGCTGCAAAAGATTGTGATGGGCGTAGTCCCTAATTTCCCATAGCTAAATCATAGTTTTTGGGCACTCCGAGCTTTTTTGGCTGCCAGCTTAATACAGAACGTCACAAGAAATGTTGTAATCAAGTATCGAGAAGCTTTTACTGATGTTCAGGGACGTGTTTGGAATAGTCAAGCCACAGCAAATGGGGTTTTACTATCGGCGTACGCGCAGCTTTGTATCTTAGTGGGGTTGAAATGGACTAGGCATAATCAATACAAGATGTCAAGACAAGAAAATATTTGATTGAAGTGCTCGCTCCACAGACTATTTTCACTTTAAATTCCTCGTACAAATGCCTCACATTTCTTACCGATATAATTTCACAACGAATCAGTGTAGAGTCAATTGAAAACTTTCACAAATTAATCAGGGTCTGAACTGAATAAATAATGTTTGAGTTTCGCTAATAAAATCTAGCTCGACAAAAAAAAACTCACCGATAGACACTCTCAATAAGAGCACAAGGGCAGGCCTCGCAGATGCAATCACTACTGGGGCCGGCGTGGCTGTTGTCGACCCTGTGGGCCTGAAATAGGCCTCCTATAGCGTTTGGTCCACCGTAGTGGCCCTGCCGACACGCTAGCCGACACCTGCCGGACCATATTTGTTGGATGGCCGATTTTGTTGCTGAAAATTGGGAGTCTTCGGTAACCTGGAAGAATGTTAGCCATCTTTAGGGGATGTCGGGAGATTTGTACTTGAATGAACTTTATTTCACTATGTTAGGCTTTTTTTAGCCACCATGGTGATTATTTGTCTATACCCTTAGGTTTTTTTTTAAACTATTTTTTGGGGCACCTTGCATGTCCCCATTGAAGGGGCTCATAGTCCCGGGCTCAACGAGCATCGGGAGAACCACAACCTGAAGTTTCTATTGCATTTTAATCTTACTCTGAGAATGTTGGCATGAAATTAATATAATTAATACTCACATACCCATAAACTATTGCTAGTAATATAATGAAAACGAAACTGGATACCATTTGTATAGACCTATCTGCCACCTGAAAATTGTACACATGTTTTTATAAGTCTTTTACTACAATAAATGACAGCTCTGTTGCATCGACGTACAAAAAAATTATGACGGTACAGTAGTACTGTTAGCGACGCGATCTAAATGTCGTCCTATATTTTCATTGTTTGAATTTATTAAAATTAAATGAATTGTATTTTGCCATATTTAAGTATTAATTGTCATTATATTGAATTGTCTTAAGGTAAATAATGTGTAGAAAATAAAGATTTTGCGATTTTGTGTAAAATTATTTAGAAAAATAAGACACTGAAACGCGGCATTACCGAGACGTGAGCCGTTTCAGTATTTTGTATTATTACTCCTAAAGTAATAGGAATATCTAGGTAATTATTATTGTATAAAGTATATAATGTCAATACCTAGTCGATAAACAAGTTCTCATTGTAATAGGACAGCCATTTCCAAGAAAAACCCAGTAAATAGGCAAACTACGCATTAGAAGAGCTTAGAGTACCGATAGACAGAGATAGCTAGAAAACAAACCGCTAGAAAAGGTCAAGGGTGATTCGGATCACACCATCGACTCTCATGCGATTCGATTGGTCAGGGAACATTGCCAAAAGGTATAAATATAGACGCGGTTTTCTTGGAATGGCATTCCTACGGCAGCAACCTCCGAGAGAACAACCAAGAAGGAAAAAGAAAAGGAATAAAGGAATAATTGTGAAAGTAAACTGGTGTTTTCATTGAGAGGATTGAAGATCTGCTGCAGCGAATCAACGGGCAAGCAAGAGCCCCAACGAGTACCAGCAACAGTACTGGGCAACCAAGCGCCCCGCCGACCGGGTACTTCACGTACCCCGCCGAGAGTGCTCGTCTTCCCCCCCCCGCGCCCTTCGCGCCCCCCCCCACCCCCCGGCGCCCCGCGCCCTTAGCGGTCCCCCGTGTTCCCCCGCGCCCGCGTCGCGCGCCCCTCGCTCCCCCCCCCCCGCGCCCTCATCGGTCCCCCGTGTCCCCCCGCGCACCGCGCTGCGCGCCAATCGTGTTTCACCGCGCCCCGCGTCGCGCGCCCCTCGCGCCCCCCCCCCCCCCCGTGCCCTTTCGCCCTCCGTGTAGCCACGAGTCTCGTGCTCACGTTGGTACCATCGGCGTCGTTCCCCCGCGCCCCGCAACCCGCGCCCTTAGCGCCCCTCCCCGCGCCCCGTGTTTTACGGCGCCCGCGCCCCCCCCGTATACCTCCGCTCTTGTTCAGCACCACCCGTGTGCTCGCCCCCCCCCTCCTTTTTCGTGTCACTGATCCGTCTTTGACTCTTCGGATTTCGCTCGGATCTGGTCGCGTCTTTAGTGACTTCGTCCAGCCGGCATTTTATGGTTTCAACTTGTAATATACAGTCCACTCAAGTCTCGAGCAGGTCGGATCAAGTGTGTTCGTCACATTTTTTGGTCCTTCGAGCCGGATCTGGAGTTGAAGATGTCACGCGTGCCGAGAACCAGATCTACAAGGTCACAAGCGACTGAAGAGACACCGTTGTCATCAGATTGGAGTATGGACACACCTGTTGAATCGTCCAGTTCGGCGGAGAGCCAAGCTACTCTAACGAAGAATAGCCCCCCGCGCCCCGACGGTCTAGAAGGTAGCCCTGCGCATCCCGAAGGCGATCATACCGCCGATGCAGCAGCCGCCGCCGCCGCTCGCACCACAAGAAGTGAAGCTGTGCGCACCGGGGACTCTACGCATGAAGCAACTGGAAGTCGGCGCACCACGGACGCAGAAGTGTTTAAAGCGCCCGCAATACCGAGTCAGGCATTGCGCCGATTCAAGATCAACGAATCATCGAGGGGAATGGATACTCGCTCGGTCCGGTCATCGAAGCGTCGAGCCGAAACCGAAGCTCATATAGTAGTTGCGAAAAGAGAATTAGATATCGCCGAAGCCAGGTCGAAGTTGGCCTTGGTCGAATTAGAAATGATGCAGTTGGAGTCTGATGAGGAAGATGAAGCAGTCGATGAAGCTGACCGCTCGCACCACGTTGAACAGTGGCTCAACCAGTCCAACCAGCAATCAGTTAAAGCACCAGCTCAAGAAAAGAAGAGTGACTTTCAAGAGCTGGCCATGGCGATCTCCAAGCTCACTGAGAAGAGCTCAACGTCCGGAATGCCGAAGCATATGATCGAGCTTCCGAACTTCAACGGTTCCAGTGAGGAATGGCTTGCCTTCAAGAGAACCTTTGAAGACACAGCACCGACGTTCACTCACGCGCAGAACCTGGCTCGTTTAAGGCGTTCACTGCAAGGAAGGGCGAGAGAGGCAGTGAAGAGCCTACTGTTCACAGCAGAGGAGCCAACCGAAGTTCTGAAAGGACTAGAAGCGCGCTTTGGAAGACCCGGAGCATTGGCACTTTCAGAACTCGAGAAGCTAAAGAACATTTCGAGAGTGAACGAGAACCCGAATGAAGTCTGCATCTTCGCAAGCAAAGTGAAGAATGCAGTTGCAACCATCAAGGCACTTGGTAAACCACAGTACCTGAGTTCACCAGAAACCATGAAGGTCATCATTGAAAAGATGCCACCGCAGATGAAATACAGATGGTACGCCTATCATCGGAGTCGTCGTGATGAAGAACAAATGGAACTGATTCTTATCGCCGACTTCTTGGAAATAGAAGCTGACATGTGTGGGGACTTCGCTTCACCTGAAGTGTTACCAGAAGCGAAGAAAACCCGTCAGCAGTTTGCCCCGGCCGAAGCGCCTCGGGGGCAACGATGGAGCGAACCAAGAAGAGCCATTCATACTGCACAAGAAGGTGAAACATATCAAGAGAATAAGAAAATATGTCCTGAATGCCAAGAAGAACATTGGATTTATGAATGTCCAAAATTCAAGACGGCTAACATCGATGCCAAGTGGGAAATGGCCAAGCAGACGAAGATTTGTTTCAAATGTCTACGATTCCGACATTCAAGATTGAACTGCAAGGCCCCAACCTGCAAGAAGTGCAATAGATGGCATCATGTTATCCTGCATTCTGACAGACCGTTTCTGTCAGCTGAAGCCAAACCCCAATGCAACGCTGTCCATGAAGATGATCCCAAAAGCAAGATATCCTCCGTGCACACCACTGCAACCGAAGGCCAAGCCTATCTGAAGATGCTGCCAGTGGACCTGTACGGACCGAAGGGTTCTAAGCGCGTACTTGCTTTACTGGATGAGGGATCGACTGTGACGTTGCTGGACTCTGCCATCGCCGAAAAGATCGGAGCAAAGGGCAAAGAAGAGGCAATCGCAATAGAGACAGTTGGGGGTCAAGGCATAAGGAAGAGCAATTCTCAGCGTCTTCAACTGAAGATAAGGGGAGTCCATCGAAGAGAAAAGCGACCAATTGAAGTCAAGACAATTGACAATCTGAAGCTGTCAAAACAAGGAGTCAACAAAGAACTTGTCAGCGGATGCAAGCACTTAAAAAGAATCGAAAATCAACTCGTCTATGAAAAGGAAGAGCCACAGCTGTTGATCGGACAAGACAACTGGGGATTGATAATTTCGAGAAGACTGCAGAAAGGCAGGTCATCGGATCCAGTGGCTTCCTTTACAAGTCTTGGCTGGGTTCTTCACGGGTGCGACGCAAGACACAAAGATTCAGTACAATTCGTCAACCACAGCAGATGCATAGAAAAAGAAGAAGATGCGGTAGAGTCACTGGTCCGGAAGCACTTCGAGATCGACTCTATTGGTGTACAGCCACGTCGACCAAGCAATGACGCAGATCAGAAGGCTTTAGAAATCTTGGAGAAGACCACGCAGCAATTGCCATCAGGTCAATTCGAGTCCGGTCTGCTGTGGAAGAACGAAGAGGAAGTTCTGCCTGACAACTATTCTCAAGCTCACCGACGTCTCATCAATTTGGAAAGAAAGTTAGATAAGGATGAAGACCTCAAGAAAACGTACGAAGAGCAAATGGAAAGCCTCATCCAAAACGGTTACGCAGAAGAAGCGCCGCGTAAACCATTCAAGAAGAAATGGTACCTTCCTCACTTCGCAGTCACACATCCAACGAAGAAAAAGAAACGATTGGTGTTCGATGCTGCTGCCAAGCATAATGGGAAGAGCTTGAACGATGCGCTCCTGCCGGGACCAGACATGCTTCAATCCCTCTTCGGGGTCCTGGTACGGTTCCGTCAGCAGCCAATAGCAGTGGTGGCAGACATCAAAGAGATGTTCCTAAGAATTAAGATAAGGCCTCAAGACCGCGACTGCTTAAGATTCCTGTGGAGAGGCAGCCGACGCACTGGGGCACCGAAGGAATACAGGATGTCATCAGTCATCTTCGGCGCAGCATGTTCCCCTAGCATTGCGATCTATGTGATGAACAAGAACGCCGAGAACTTCAAGGAAGAGTATCCAGCAGCAGTAGAAGCCATTAACAGGAATCACTACATGGATGATTATCTTCAAAGCTTTGCAACTGAAGATGATGCAAAGAAGACAGCAAGAGAAGTGAAGACAATCCATGTAAGTGCTGGCTTCCACTTAAGAGGATGGGGTAGCAACAGTACAGAGGTTCTTCAAGAGGTCGGAGAACAATTGAGCAAAGAAGAAATAGAATTGTCAAAGGAGGAGAAAACACTTGGGCTCAGATGGTTGATCAAAGAAGATTCACTGGCATTCAACGTAGGACTACGCAACACATCAGAAGATCTGATCAGCGGCAAGAAAGTTCCTACGAAGAGAGAAGTAACTAGCGCAGTGATGTCAACATTTGACCCAATGGGATTCGCCACACCAGTCCTCATTCAAGGGAAGAAGCTCGTCCAGGACATCTGGCGAACGAGGATTGGTTGGGATGAAGAAATCCTAGAAGAACAAAAGACAGCCTGGCTAACATATTTGGAAGAAGTTGCCACTCTTATACATCTGAAGATACCAAGATGCATCTCACCAAGACAGAAAGAAGGTCAACTCCATATGTTTAGCGATGCAAGTCAAGAAGCCTACGCCGCAGTAGTCTACTGGAGAACCATTGATCCGGATGGAAGAGTCCATGTGTCGCTGATCGCAGGAAAAGCGAGAGTGACACCGTCAAAACCAGTCTCAATTCCTCGGCTAGAATTGCAAGCAGCTTTATTGGGAAGCAGATTGGCAACCACCATCCAAGAAGAGATCAGTCTACAAGTGACAAAGAAAGTATTCTGGACTGATTCAAGCACAGTTCTTCAATGGATAAAAGCAGATCCAAGAAAATTTAAGACTTTTGTAGCGCACAGACTTGCGGAAATAGAAGAGCTTACGAAACCTCAGGACTGGAGATGGGTTCCAACCAAGGAAAATCCCGCCGACGACGCCACGCGGGGAGTGCCTAGGGAGTTCGACCATACTTCGAGATGGTTCAACGGTCCCGACTTCCTGCAACAAAGTGAAGAAGATTGGCCAACCAGAAGGTTCGATTTGGAAGAATCAGACACCGGTGAAGAAAGAAACACCCAGAAAATCGCCACAGCAAGGGCTACTGAAGAAAGACCGCCAACCCCGGAGAACTTCTCCACCTGGCCTCGTCTTCTCAGAACTATGGCACGTGTCTTCCAATTCGTCGATTTCCTGAAGATAAGAGTCGAGGCCAAGAAGCAAATCAGTGTCGCGCGCAAGAAAGAAGAGGATTGGCGGCCACAGAAGCGTCTTCAGAAGAAGCGGCCAGGGACAAACCAGTCACATAAAGAAGAGGTCAAGAAGAATTTCATTCAACTAAAAGATGTCCACTTGAAGAAAGCTGAAGAAGTCTTAATAAAGAAGTGTCAAGAAGAAAGCTTCTTCAAGGATATCGACTGCCTGAAGAATGAAAAATCGATGAAGAATTCAAGCCGATTGAAGAAGATCGACGTGTACTTGAGCAACCAGGGTGTCAAGCTGAGAAGTCGCACAAGAAAAATTGATACAGTGACAAGAAAGATGAATCCTGCCGTATTAGATGGAAGACACAAGATCACCAGGCTTCTCATCGAACACTACCACAAGAAGTTTCTCCATGCAAACACAGCTACGGTGATGAAGAAGATCCGGCAGAAATATTGGATCCTGGGTCTACGAGCGACAATCAAGAAGATCATCCACGAATGTCAATGGTGCAGAGTCAAGAAGAGCATACCCCAGACAGCACCTACAGGAGATCTTCCCGTCGAGCGCCTTCATCATCACCAGCATCCGTTTCACGTGCGCGGCTGTGGACTACCACGGGCCGTTGCAAGTCACCATCGGGAGAAGAGTCAAGAAGCGCTGGGGAGACCTGTTCACATGTCTCACAACAAGGGCTTTCCACTTGGAACTGGCGTACTCACTCAGCACCAGTTCCATGATCACAGTAAGCGCGAACCCGAGCGAAGAAGAAAGCCTAACCCCGAACCACTTCCTCATCGGTGGTTCCTGTGGCATAATGGCGCCAGGCGAGTTCAACAACCAAGAACTCGTCGGCCGAGCAAACTGAAGAACAGCGCAACGAATGGCAGACCACTTCTGGTAAAGATGGCTCAGGGAATACCTACCAACCCTGATGCCAAGAAAAATCAATGGAAGAGATACAACAGACCCCCAAGAAGAAGACATCGTCGTGATCACCGACGCTACGCTGCCCCGCAACACATGGCCGCGTGGGCAGATAATGAAGACGTATCCTGGGCCAGACGGAAAAGTACGAGTCGTGGACGTGCGGACATCGGGAGGCGTGCTACGGCGACCGACGCGCCGCATCATCGTGCTGGTACCTGCGACGTCGCTTCACGAGGATGGAGTGCTTCGCACTGCGGGGGAGACTGTTAGCGACGCGATCTAAATGTCGTCCTATATTTTCATTGTTTGAATTTATTAAAATTAAATGAATTTTATTTTGCCATATTTAAGTATTAATTGTCATTATATTGAATTGTCTTAAGGTAAATAATGTGTAGAAAATAAAGATTTTGCGATTTTGTGTAAAATTATTTAGAAAAATAAGACATTGGCCCTGATTCTGTTGTGTACAACTAAACTAATTTTAATCTCACTATGTCTCTTTCTAACAAAGAACACAAGAAAAAGATGTAAGAAATTTAGTCCTGTCAAATTAGTCCAATGCTTGTTTTCAATATAAATTTAGTCGCCATCTATCGTGGTTACGCCTAAATACACGCAAAATATGGACGGCGAAGATTAATTTGACAGCTTTAAATATATTCTATCCTTTTTCAATAATGTTCGTAAGAAAGAGATGAGATGTGACTAAAATTAGTTTAGTGCGATTTACAACAGAATCAGCACCACTGAAACGCGGCATTACCGAGACGTGAGCCGTTTCAGTATTTTGTATTATTACTCCTAAAGTAATAGGAATATCTAGGTAACTATTATTGTATAAAGTATATAATGTCAATACCTAGTCGATAAACAAGTTCTCATTGTAATAGGACAGCCATTTCCAAGAAAAACCCAGTAAATAGGCAAACTACGCATTAGAAGAGCTTAGAGTACCGATAGACAGAGATAGCTAAAAAACAAACCGCTAGAAAAGGTCAAGAGTGATTCGGATTACACCATCGACTCTCATTGGTCAATAATAATTAAAACTAGCGATTTGATTGGTCAGGGAACATTGCCAAAAGGTATAAATATAGACGCGGTTTTCTTGGAATGGCATTCCTACGGCAGCAACCTCCGAGAGAACAACCAAGAAGGAAAAAGAAAAGGAATAAAGGAATAATTGTGAAAGTAAACTTGTGTTTTCATTGAGAGGATTGAAGATCTGCTGCAGCGAATCAACGGGCAAGCAAGAGCCCCAACGAGTACCAGCAACAGTACTGGGCAACCAAGCGCCCCGCCGACCGGGTACTTCACGTACCCCGCCGAGAGTGCTCGTCTTCCCCCCCCCGCGCCCTTCGCGCCCCCCCCCACCCCCCGGCGCCCCGCGCCCTTAGCGGTCCCCCGTGTTCCCCCGCGCCCGCGTCGCGCGCCCCTCGCGCCCCCCCCCCCCCGCGCCCTCATCGGTCCCCCGTGTCCCCCCGCGCACCGCGCTGCGCGCCAATCGTGTTTCACCGCGCCCCGCGTCGCGCGCCCCTCGCGCCCCCCCCCCCCCCCCCCGCGCCCTTTCGCCCTCCGTGTAGCCACGAGTCTCGTGCTCACGTTGGTACCATCGGCGTCGTTCCCCCGCGCCCCGCAACCCGCGCCCTTAGCGCCCCTCCCCGCGCCCCGTGTTTTACGGCGCCCGCGCCCCCCCCGTATACCTCCGCTCTTGTTCAGCACCACCCGTGTGCTCGCCCCCCCCCTCCTTTTTCGTGTCACTGATCCGTCTTTGACTCTTCGGATTTCGCTCGGATCTGGTCGCGTCTTTAGTGACTTCGTCCAGCCGGCATTTTATGGTTTCAACTTGTAATATACAGTCCACTCAAGTCTCGAGCAGGTCGGATCAAGTGTGTTCGTCACAAGTACCCAACTGATAAGGCGCGTCGTGAATCTTCGTTCGCACAGAAAAGAAAGTATGGCTCGAAGATTAACGAAATAATGCTTAAAACTTACAATCAACCTTAGATCACTACTATAAGGTTCATAATACACTCGCAAGTCACACCCCTCCGCACACATGGTGGCAGCTGCAGACCAATAGCATTCCCCGCGCTTTGAAAATGTATCTTCTGCGCAGGTAAGTACATCGGTGAGCCATATTAGTTGGGTACTACTTTACGTCGCCTTATACGATATGAAGCACCCAAACTATCGCAAGTATCATGGGCTGACGTGTAGGTAAAGCCTCACGCATCGGATCGGTTGTCAATGAATCCTCTGGAGAAGGTTCTTACGGGAAAAAGTTAGAAAATTTAAGAAATCTTAACGGTAGGATATCCCTCGAGTACGCGGGTGAAACCGCGGGGCGCAACTAGTAATAAATAAATATCCTGGGACATTCGTTACACCCCGCTATCTGATCCAAAACTAAAATAACGATATACTACATATTTTTTATTTTTTTTATCTACAACTTAGTCGGTAAACAAGCATACGGCCCACCTGATGGTAAGCGGTTACCGTAGCCATATGGACGCTTGCAACACAAGAAGCATCGCTCACGCGTTACCGACCTCTCCCCCCACCCCTATGTGCTCTGGTGACCTTACTCACGCGCAGGAACACAAATTTACACAACATAAAGTTATTTGGCTGCGGTATTCTGTAAGGTGGAGGTACTTCCCCAGTCGAGCTGCTCTTTGAGCGAATAAACGCTATGCTCTAAATCTGTTAATGCTACTTTTTGTAGCACGTCTGTTCTGTGTGGGTGTAATAAAACACATAATATTTACACCCATGCAGACGTGGTCATGGAGACACATGCATGTCCTGCGTGGAATAGGTGGAATCCTAACCAACCACGCAAACTGGCCCGTCAAATAGTTTAAGCCGTAGAAATCTGTGACGAAGGTTCGAATCCTATCCGCTTACGATGAAAGAATACATCGTGAGAAAACCGAAATTGGACAAAAAATATGTTTTTTTTAACTATTTATAGGCCTGTTTTTGACCACAATCTCACCATGGTAAGTGAAGATGTGGCCGAAGGTGGTAAGCGCACAAAGCCCAGAAGGAACAGGCTCTCAAGTGTAGCTGTCGGAACACACCGATAGCTAGGTACTTGGCGACAGATTTTCAACTTGAGGGTGGTAGCCAGCCAGATGGGTACTACAAAGTACCCTTCCACCGTGCTATGGTTTCCTCACGATGTTTTCCTTCACCGAAAGCTCAAGCTCATTGTAGGATTCCAACCCGGGACCTTTTTCTCGGTATGCGACGTCACTACCACTGAGCTATCATCGCCTTAAAATTACTGTACTTATTGTACATCTCCTTGCTAAAATACGAATATCTTTGAATGATTATTCCTGAAAATTATCCTCGTAACTATTATCTGCAACCAATTTCATGAGTTGTTATATAAAATTACATAATTGGCTCCGAGGGAAGATCAGCTCTGGTAAGATAATCATAGATAATTTTTCATTTATATGTAGTCACTCACATTTTTTCAAATCTTTTTTATTTGGTCAACAACGTATGAAGGAAATGTAGGTATATTTACATTTTCATTATTTTTACACTTTGATAAATAATGTTTATATTATTTTACTTCATAATTTTATTTGGTGGTAATTTGACAAGCTATTTGACAGTATATTTTTTTCAAACTACTTGGTCGTGTGTTTTCTTCAGTTTTCTTAAGGTTTTCTTTTTGGTTTTCTTGGATCATGGGTCGTGCCGTGCGCAAGAATCTTATTGGTCGTGCGTGGTCATGATACATTCATAGACAGTATTGTATGGCTGTCATTCTTTTTGCACAATATATATTTACTAACATTCTGTAACAAAAAAATTGAACTTTTTGATGATACTTAACTGGATTCCAGTTCCTAATCTACGTCCAGATACATCACATTCCTTAGCATAGATTTCTAAAATATAATTCAACAACAATGAAAAAGACAGATTTTGTGTAAATGACTAACCCCTTATTAAAGCGAAGGTCTGAGATGATGAAAATCTGGGTAAAGTGCCAAATGTACTTCACCCTAATTTTGGGAATTTCTTAACAAAAACATTACTTATTATCCGGATATTACCTATTTAAGATATTTCAACATGTCCACAGAAACAGAAGGACTCAGCAGTGGATGTGAAGCTAGTGGCGTGAGAGAAGAGATAGCAAGAGATTATGCAGCACTACAGTCTCGTCTGCGTAGGGAGTTCTCTGATAGGAGAGGCAAGCTCTATGCCTGTAAGTAGCCTCTATGCCTATTTCATTATCACACGATTATCATCAACACAAAAAAATATTTGTAACGTTTTCTTCCTTTAATCTAAAGTAAGGAGTTCTTATACATACAGGTGGAGATTTCGAGATGGGATATTTTCGAAATCTATTTTTGGTTAGTCATGTCTCAGAGTATATAAATACTACGTACATGTCATGTTAAACTAAGTACAGTAACCAAAAAAAGCTTCTATTAAAAATGATATTTTTAACAAAAAACTTATTTTAAAAGACATTCTTGTATTGTTTCAAATAATACAAATGCAAGAAAGTAGTGACTTGTATAACTATTATTTATTTGTACAAACCCATGATCGTGATCAGATTTCTTTATAATTTCTATTTATGATATTGCAGCATCACGACCCGTAGCTACTGAAGAACAACTTTCTGCAGACTTCCGCAAAAAGTTGACAGAATGGCAGAGAATGAAAGGCGTAAAGCAGCCACCACCAGTACCGGCCAGGCAAGATTTAAGTGAAGAATTTCTCAAGAAATGGGGTAATAATAAATTATCTTTAATATCAAAACAGCCTTTTTTGGTGACACAGAGATGACTTAGGCCTTGCTTCAGTCAAATCTTTTGGTCCACGTGACTAAATTAATAAAAACGTCGGTTATATTGATTTTACAGATAACTGGAATCGTATGAAGGAAACTAATTCAGTACCTGCATGGGAAGAAGAGGCTAAGCCTGATGAAGTACTGGTACAAACATCAACCGGACTCTTTAAATTTCAAGGTACCTAATTACATATTAGTGCCTTATCAGGACCTAAACTGATTAAAGGCTTCTTGGATTTATGCTAATACTCACTTGCTTTTCATATCTATGATAAATTGTGCACACTTCTTACTACGAAAAGTCAGCAAATGCATCTAGACGATGTTATTGAATAGCAAAAAATTCTAGGCATATCCCGCTCCTTTACCCGCAAACTCCATGAATGGGAAAAATCTCGTGGCATAGCTCCAGAAGCCTCCACATCAGCATTGCTCCGAGCTGCCCGAGCTCGAGGCAAGATGCCTCAGGCTCCGCTCACCAGGACCCAGTCTGATGGTAGCGTAGCTCCATCGGGAGCGTCCGGTCGTCGCCACGCTTCAAGTCTCAGTGTCAACGATGCTGATGATTTTGACTCGGAATATGAGAGAGAACAATATGTAAGTTAGAAACTTGATAGAATATAAAATTGAATTTTTTCAATCAAAATTAACTGTAAGCATCACCAAATAACCGATAAAAAATACCATTAAATGTAACTTTTGTTTCCTATTTCTAGCTTGATGGTGCAGACGAATGCGATAGTCCAAACGCCCGTGGAGCTGTCATAGTCGAGGTTGAAGATGAGGAGGTCTGCACAGCAGCGCCACTTATGGCTGTTTCTCCTCGACATCAGCCACAAAAGCCAATTTATACATATGGACAAGCAGAAGCCAGGCTTCTATGTGAGACCAGCTCAGCTATTACTGGCACCGCTGTTCTGCAACCTAATGGTGCTGGTGAGGATATTAATCTAGCTATATAATAGTTGTCTGGTAAATTTTGCATGTTTAAAATAGCATGATAAAAAGCTTAATTTACAATTCCTACAGTTGTTGTTACAGATACACGTGGAGTCAAATCCAAAGCTACTTCATTCACCTCAGTTACTTCATATGCATCATCATCAGTAACTAAAACTAAATCAAGTCGTGAGCTGGTAGGTTATTCAAATTCTTGTTATTTTGGACAACGTTTATAATTAATCCTTGAATTTAGTACCAACTTACTTATGATTTATTTTAGATAAAACAATCAGAAAAAAGCAATAGAAGAAAGATCAGTCGACAGCCAAGTATTGAAGAAGATGCTTTATTTATAAGAAAAACTATTGAGGAAATTGAAAGAGGAAGTTCCAGTCGCTTTAGAGAAGATATAGAATCGAATAATGAAGAATTAGCTGAAAATGAAGCAAGTAAAGACATGCCGTCGACTAGTAAGAGCTTATGCCCCGTGATTGCAAAACAAACTTATAATTTTAAAGATGTTAATAAAGATGATGATTTGCGAGATGACAGTCGACGTAAAGATGTAGATAAAACTAATGGTAAAAAGAAATCAAAATCTAGAGCGAGACTAGAGCGAGAACAATCAAAGCCATCTGAAAGCGATACGGAACCGGAGGTAGATACCGTAACAGTTGAGATACCTAGAAGAAGAAAGAGACCAAGACGTTCCTCCGAAAAGCCGAGAACGCCCCCGACATCACTGCATTCGGATTCTGAAGGAGAAGTGAGTTTTAAGTCTTTAATTATAAAATAATTACATATTTAAATTAATATTATATATTATCATTTGTCAATTTCAGATTTTTGTCCTCAAACTAAAAGCACCTGAACAGCGCGATAATTCTCCAGAGATAATTGTCAAAACAACAAGAAAAATATTTTCTCCCGTCATGCGAAGTGGTGAAACAATACCCAGAGCAGTCATACCAGTAGACGTTGAAGAACTTGTTGAAGTAAGACCGTTGACTGATTATAGCCATCGTAATGAGAAAAAGAAAGACGAAAAAACTGAAAAAACCAAACAAGATAAAACAGCTCACTCTAAAAGTTCTGGAGATCTTCAAGATGGAGACGAACTTAAGAAAAGGACCAGACCACCATTGCCGTTGTCACCATCATCACAAAGAAAGCCACAACCTAAAGAAACAGCACCATCCATTCGTATTATGATACAACGGTATAATAAGAAGATAAACGAAGAGGGACCTACTTCTGGAGCCAGTAGCGGTGCATCTTCTCCTGCTTGGAGATCACCATCCTCTGAAAGGCGGAGACCTCCTGATATGCCTGTTGGGGTTAACATTAGGTAAGCTTTAACTCTTTCCACCCTTCATCAAATTCTTCATCATTCATCAAACACCATGGGCGAAAATAATTAATAACATGTAACATAATCTGTGAGGTATTTAAAATTAATATAAAATATTAATTCATTTTTATATTGATTTTAGAAACAATCCATTTCTGGAAAGGGAAGTTCAAAAATCTGCAAGTGCATGTCAACTGTCCAGGCGCGATCAATCCTCAGGTGAAAAGCGTCTCACTCCAATTGCAGTAGTAGATGGAGTATTGAAATCCCACAGTGCAAATGCATTACACCCTGAACAATGTAAAAGCTTACCGATACAAAAAAAAATAGAAGATAGCCTTGAAACCATTACGGGAACCACAGCAAGCATTGATACTATAGTACCAGATTTAACAAGGAACCTACCTGAATTCCAGACATCTAACAAGAATAATGGAGTCCAATCATTACCAGCCTTACGTCAAATGTCTGAAACTATAATGCCTAGCCTGACAAGACTTGTGTCTGAGAACTCTGGGTTTTATGCGAGGTCTGTGTCAACGGTTGAGTCTCCAGTTTTTATGATGGAGGCAGATACATCTGATTCTAAGCTTTCGGAGAGAGCAGCGAGGATAAAAGCTGCTAGAGAAAGGTTTTTATCATCGACTGTGCCTCTGAGACGGGAAGGAACTAGTTCTGCTAGTGATTTACGACCAGGAGATAGGTAAATTATTTCTTCCAGATAACGTCTTTCATAAACATTACAACACAAACTTTACTTTTAATATTATACTCGTAACTATCGTATAGTTGGTTTTGCAAGTAGTTAGTTGATTTTTTAATATCAGTCTAAATCAGAAAACCTGCCTATATCACTAATAGCTGTCATTACTTATATCACGAAGAGAAAGATGTATTTTTTTGCGATATTAGATTTGTTTCCATGGAGTAGGTAAGTTATTCATGTTCGCAAGTCCAGAACCTTTGCTGCTTTTTCCCTTCTTTAATAAAAGACCAATTATAATATTTCGGAGATTTGCAATCCACAGTAAAAGAAATCAGCACCTCAAATTACAGAACAAGCAGAATCAGTTGTGAGAGCGACGTGACGGAATCCCAAGGGTCTAACAGCCAGGAGTCAGCATTAGGAAGAAGTGCTTCGACTGGCATGGTAAATGTGGACCAAGAAGCTTGGCAAAGGGTTGCCACCGGTAAGTAAAAAGCGAGAATATATAATCATATCGTGCGGTTTGCCAAGATTTGGAATAAGCTGATTAAATGACGATCAACGTAAATTCATACTTTTGAACATCATACCATAATTACCAATGCAATGAATGAACATTCCCAATGTCACTTCTTCAGGAATAGTTCTAATTATGACTTGCATTATTAGGACCAGATTTTCAACCGAGGGCATGCCATCTTGGTGTGTGCTACAAAGTCTCCTATCACTATGCCAGCGTTTCCCATTAGCCGAGTCGTTAAATGTGTATTATTTTACCTAATGAAACCAGCTTGGGTTTAAAAGTATTAAGTGGGTCACGAAGGGGCAGTGTGAAATTTACCGGGCCATGGCAGTATAATGTTTGGGAAACACTGCACTATGCTATGATCTGTTCACAACAATGTTTTCCTTCACCAAAAGCTTAAGCAGACTGCAGTATTTAAAGACAACCCGGGCGATGTTACTGTTACTAGTAGTTCCAGGATTGAAAATTCCTCATTTAATTGTTTACATTACAGGTGGGCAAAAGGAGTCTCGTTCTAGGCACAGATTCAGTCTGGCTAGACTAGCAGCGAAGTGGCGCCGGAAAGACGAGGGTGCTGTCTCCCGGCTGTGTCGACAGAGTCTCTTAGTGCAGTTATTGAATAAACAATAATAAACTTATACGTATTTATATTATCTTTCATTTTATAATGTTCTGGACCTTTGAACTAGTAGATATTAGAACAAATGTAGAGTATATGGAATCCTCGGAGAACTTTAAGATTACGCCCTTCTGCCCTACAAGCCATTTAGTACCTATTCCTTTTATTTCCGACTAATCCGTCAGTCATCGCTGTAATATTTTGAAGAACGCAATCGCAGTGTATCTACTTTCTTTGAGCTACAAATTAACATAAGTAAAAAGAAAGAAAAGAAAGAAAGAAAATTATTTTATTTCTACCAAAACACAACGCACAAAATACAAATAGGTACATAAAAAGGAACACAATAATACAATAAAGAAATAAGTAATGAAACTACATCAACAAAAAATAATAATAAAAAATAAATAAACTGTGCGTCGCGTAGTAGAAATAAGGCCCCGACTCAGTATAAAGTTGTGGGAGCTACCCACAACACTGATATTCTGCCGGCACCTTGTATGATGTGAGTGAGTGTGTAATACAAAAAATGCTAATAGAAAAAGTCCAAGTTGTCAAACAATAAAACAAACATTACAATTTATTTTTCAAATTTAATTTCGTTTCGAACTTGACAATACCATATGAACACTTCCATCGACCACATTCAATATGTTTGGTAACAATAATTACCATATCAAAAGGGGATGTTGGAACTAATAATAGTTTTATTATCAAAACACTACATTTCAGTTTATTAGTACATAATAATAAGACTCAAAAGAACACTTACAAACAACATTAATGGGTAATTTGGTTGAGGTAGATTCAATTATATTTTAATAACTAATTTTATTTATGTTTTGTGGGAACATGAAAATTATAAACGACTAAGCTATGCAATTCTTGCAATTTAACTATAATATCTGCATTTTTACTGAAACTATTTCTTGAAAACATCTCTCTTACTAAATTGTGAAATACTAATAATTTTTTACAAAGCTTTTTTCATGAAACGAAGCATTATCTGTTCCTTCTCTAAATCCATCATGTCCCCACAACAGTTTTTTTTAGTAAATCCTTACATTATAGATTTGCATGAAATTGGAATATTTTATTATAACCGTTATAATATAATATAACGTTATTTAATTTAACAGTTATTTACTGTGATAGATTTTTAACGGGATATAGTACAATATTCCGATCCCAGTGGTGCAATACACAAATATATCTCTTAAAAGCATGGGTTGTGGCTATAAAGAAGTACCTTACAATCGAAATTGAGCCACCACACTGGTCGTTTTTTTTTTTTTACTATTGTATATTTATTTTTACACACCAACTTCTTAACATACATCAGTGATACTATTGGTTCTTTGCGACGTATTAATTCAGTTGAAAATACAATTTTTTTCATAGTAATATTTAATGTAATTAACCTTTTTTTTATAAATAACGAAAATAGTCACTGTTATTTTAACTATTGTTATTTGTTCATAGCATGTTGTAAAAAAAAAGTTGCGGTAAAATCTATTATAAAAATAACAAAAGAAGTCATAAATTTAGTTTGAATATATACGAAGCTATTACGCGACAGCCACAATAGTCGCAAAGCGAACCAATAGCACTAAACCTGTATCATATTGAATAAAAGTGAACAATGAATAAAATATCAAAGCGCTGTTACAAAAAACATAAACAAAACTCATGTTAGAATTTGTACAAACTATGTTATAAGTCGGTATTTATTTTGGACGCTTTTTCTTCTAAGTACACGCTACTAAATTACTGTCACATGAAATTGAGTCTAAATACATATAGTTTTGTGGCTTAATGTTATTATTCAGATATTTTATTTAAAGACAAACACAGACCAGGCGATTGTATGCTGTCGACTTATTGAAGACAAGTTTTAGTATAAAAAGCTATCTTAATGCAGAAACATTATAATTATTTCAGAGTAAAATACTAGTAAATGTTTTTTTAGAACAATCTAAAACAAAATGACGAACATAATAACAGAGTTAATTCATTATATTAAAATACAATCAACATGATATTAATGATACGACAAATATAACTATTCTATTGCTTTGTAATTACAAGTGTATCGCGAGATACAATAAGACTAATCATGCACTTGGCAACTTTAGTTGCGCAACTGTTACCCACTTTCATGTAGAAATCTATATCAAAATATTTTATAATTATTTTTTCAAAAGATATATTTTGTCTTTTTAAAGTGAAATGAACCTAATCAGTCTAATTTGTTTACTGTTTAGGTTAGAACAACAGAACTTCAGATTAGTACCTAGTATCTATATAATACCAGAGGGAAAATTATGTGAAATCAAGTTAATTATTTGAGATATATGGTATACAATTGTAGGTAAACTCGTTACGTATCTAAAATTGCCATACCAACACACTTTCAGCCTAAAAAGTCATATAATATTTAAGTATGAAAAGTGAAAAAACTATAACACTGTATTTACATTAAAAATATTGTGATTGGTATGTATGAAAACTATTGCAGCCGATTACGGAATGTGAGAGTTAATATAAAAAACTGCTATTGTATAAATATAGTGGAATGGTTTACCCGCTTCAGTATATATATATAAAAAAGGTCAATAATATTTCCTAAACGGGATGACTACAGAATGATAGCAGTACAAATAATAACCTCAAAAATGTATCAGAAACTCATAAAAAAAAATTAAGACAAAAATTAAATGTTATATTATAACCATTCAGTAGTCATCTCAAATTTAAAGTATTTTAACTCTTTAAAACTAATAATATTGCGAAATGAGATTCGAAATCATCAGAGGCACGATATCAGGCTTTTAATTTTTTTACTTTTTTTTTCACTTCAAGGACGGACAAAGCCAATGTATTTAGTTTAATGATAATAAAAATACAAAATTAAACAGGTATCATCAAAATTATGTATGAAACAATTGTATTTATCTTATTTCTATTCAAAGATTATTATTTAATTTGATTCATATTTTGGCCAACACTGTAAGATATTTTTTTCGCAGAGTACGTTCTCAAAAATGTTTTACATTAATATAAATGTAACCTTTATGTATTTATTAAAGTACTTCGCAATTTTTATATTTTATTTGTTAGGTTATTTTACGTATATATTTCTACCAATATATGAATCAATTAATATTAATAATGCATTTCATTCAATGCAAGGATTAAATACAGGATGTATAACTAAGTTACAAAAACATTGTACAATATTCAGGTATCAGTTATTGCGATGACGAATATCAATATTTTGGTTTATATTTTAGATGATAAATAAATTACTATTATAATACCGTTACTGCTGTTAGAAAATGGGTTCATTTTTTTTATTATAACACAACCTCGAGTGAACTCGTGACATTGCATATTTAATTATAACAATAAGAGAAAATAAAAATAAATTATAATAAAAACAAACTAAACGTATCCTATGGTAATAAAATAATATTCCTTATTTTTGAATCTACTTTATAATATTTTGAACATTTTTGCTAATTGTATTGTATAAAAGTATGTACTATTTTAATTTGCATTCATCGCTATTACACTTCGAGTGTCAAAATCATCAGTTAAATGAGTCTTTTCTAATTCAACATTTTTAAATTTGTAGAATTTAGCTATTGTACAACTGACAATATGGAACGGGTACAATACTCTTGATTATACATGAAACTTTTGGCTGAAATAAGTCTTGAGATATGATTTATTTGAAAAGACATCAGCAGTTATGGTAATAAACAAGAAAGACAACAGCAAAATTCGCACACGCAAGCAATACGGTGGAAAGAAATGATAAAATAATATACTAACAAAGCGAAAGGGAGTAGTCAACCACAAGGTGAATCAATGAATTAAGCCCATTATTTAAAAAAAGCCCTTAATTTCCGTTATTTTCGGTGAAATAATTGCTCTTATTTTCAATTCAGAATAGTAGACTTATGGTCTTATGGAGCTTATGGTCTCAATTTTCACACCGTCCCCTAAACCTTGCATGATAAAACATAAATATAATTATAACACCAGCTTATCTCGTCGAGCTCTAGGTGTCTTACCAGAAATATATTTTATTTTTTCTTCCTTTGAATGGTTCTTTTTTTATTTCTGGCAAGGTTAGAAGTCAGAATCGATGCTTAGACCCTGTGACAAAAACCTAGCGTCAAAGATAAAGTTCTAGACTTTAAAGGACCTAACACTACACCTAAGTCTATATAACGTAGTGTAATTGAAGTTTCAGGTACATAGTCGGCGTTATATCCCTTTCAATTTAAAATTTAAACTGAGTTTTACTTCATATTTTGTTTTTATATAATATTTACAATGACAGCTGACTGTGGTTTAGAAAGTCAAAAATGGTGTTATAATTTATCTCAATAATACACATATATTTCACGACATTCAAATATTTAGAGCCCAAATTTACAATTTAATAATTTATTTTTTGAAAATCATTTTGACTTTATAAAGCACTCAGCTGATCCCAAAGAAACCTATTATTATATAAATTGTACCTAGGTGCTTTAATATAAATTAATGATACCAAACATCAACACTTCAAAAATAAAAAAATAACCTCCTTTTGATGCACGAGATCTCAAATCCACATAATTGTAACCGAAAGAAACAAAACGGTAATTAATCATGATAAATTATATAAAATAATCATCATAAAAGTGCAATATAAGCTGTTAAATAAACAAAATCAGATGCGATATGAATGCTTAAAACATCTCTTAAAAGAAATGGAATTACTTAACAACTAAACCTGATCTTTAGGAAATATTTACACCATCTTTTTAGCACATTTATTATTCTATTGCTTTTTTACTAAATTCGAATCAATTGTTGCAAAATTATAATACTGTGGGATAGAAAGTATCTAAAATATGCCCATTCCTATACCACCATTCACCACGTAAAATGCTTTGTTAGAATGTAGTTTTACTTTTTATCGGATTGTAGATTTACGACAACATTCCAAAATTGGACTTTTTGTAAAGTTTTTATGCAGTTAATGAAAAAAGTGCAACTTACCAATTACTATATTATGATAATTGATAAGCTATGAAAATTGAAACATTCAGCAAATTAAACTATTAAGAACTGTGCTTTAAACTTAATAACTGTAATACTTAAATAGATATTAAAACATATTATTAATCAAAATATTACCTACATACATAGAAAAGAAAATACTTGAATTTAAGAAGTGTAAATATTGCCAAAGAATTAAATTCATAGTTATATTTTATTTTATATTTTTAATTTAGGCGGAATCATATGGGTCGTTAACATCACCAATAACCCAAGTTTTTCTATATTCATGAAAATATTATTTAATATTTTTCATCAAAGAAATCTTATTTTAATAAAAACCTCGAAAGTGTTTTTTTTTTGTTAAAATAATTTAAATTATTAAAATGATCAGGTTTAGCTATGAAAAATGATCGGAGATAAATACATAATAATAAAAGGCTTACTTTTCTAACAATAAAATAAATAAAAACACAGTACCAATAAACCAGTAGGTGCCGTATTATTTGTAGGTATCATCCATAACCACAGGTCGTTGGGCAAAATTACAGAAAAAAAACTTAATCGTTTTAACATTAAAAATTTTAACATCTAAAAAGAATCTTACTAACGAAGAAAATGAGGTAGATATACATTGTGATATGGAATAAAGATTAACGAACATTGATTTTTAATATAATAAAAAAAACAGGCTGAATAAACAAGATGCCTTTGCAGTGGGAAAAGTGCATTCATAAATAACGTTCAGTAATTATTTTTATTTAATAACGATAACGCGTGTATTAGTAATAAACTATTTTTTTCAATCTATAAATATCAGTAGTTCGTTGTAATAAATTATTATTATTTTTATAATATCTTTAATTATTTTTACAATTACTTTTTATACTATCTACTTGATTTCTCTTAGGTTTTTAAGTATCTAAAAAGAACCATTATGTGTGTAGTGTTAAAATACTGGAATAAAATATAACAGTAAATATAAAATAATGTGCGTTTTATGGTAGGTACTTGGTAGGTACATACAGTCTGAGGTGTCACAATAATATATAAAAAAAAAAACTGGAATGTAAATGTTGAAGGTCGATAGCTTCTTAGGCTTTGTCTAGTATCTGTCAGAAAAAAACACTTGAAAAAGAAATTAATTTGTTTTTTATATTTTATTTTATTTTAACATGGATAAATATTTTCATGCTATTTACATATCGAGTGATTTAAAATTGGGTGTTTGGATTACATTTTGGTCTATACTTTGTACGATTACGTTGCACTAAGAGTACTATTTTGTATTTAAAGGATTTTTATGGTGTGTACTTAATAGAGGCACTATTATTTCAATGTAGAGACAAGTATCGCATGTAGTGTGAAGTTAGCTACATTAATCATAAAATGATTAAACACAGAACCAAATCATAAAGCTTGCTTTATCTACCAGTATTTTTGTTATTACATGACCGTTATCTACAACGTTTGCTGCATAAGATTTGTCCAATATTTTTGAAAGTCACTAATGAAATCCGTCGCTAACTTCACATCGACACAAAGAACTGATGTTGTAGGTAATATTCCGCGTCATTTCTACATTATTGTCGTGACGCGTAGGTAATCTCAGGCCGTATTGTAGTTTATTGTATTGTATAACGCTATATACAAAGGTGCATTTTACGCCTAAACTTGGCAATAAAAACGCATATTTACAATAAGTTTAACAATAATAGGGGGATGCTATTTTAACTATTGCAATACGAGAAGCGATGAAGTTCATGCGAGAATAACTTCACGTGATTCAACATTGTTGTGTCCGACCTGATTTGCTATTATTCCATCACTTAAATTATCGTGTACCCGTACTATTGTTTACCAAAAATCAGCCTTAAGTTATTTAAAATAAAGTCTATTATTAGGAACAAAACACGCCAAGCTATCCTCGCGCAAACCCGTATCGTAAACCAGACTATATCAAGCCTCATTTATATTAACTATTAAACAACGTTTAAGTATTACCCTTCTTATTTTAGTCGTATAACCATTTTAACTCCGTCTAACGAACTACTAAGATAGAGAAAATAAATGTTTGTTGTCTGTACAAAATCTCAATCTGTTCAGTACTTATTAATAAAACACCACCGTGAAAAATTGACGATAAAATCGGGTAACTTTACGCGATTGGAGGGGCCGCCCACCCCTTGTGTAATTCTTGTTACATGGGGAGTGAAACGTATCTCAACCATTTGGTTGGAGCGTGACTTGAATTTTGCTGTTATCCAATTCAAAATCTGTACTCCTAGTTAACTCAGAGTTCATATTATCGTCAGGTAGTTTATTGAAGGAGTTGTTGGCACTCACGTCGCGGGAGGACCTGGATACTTCATATTCAGGTCTTCTGGATGTATCTAGAAGGTTATAGGTGGTTGATGTGGAGGTATCTGCCTCTAAAACTGTCTCGAGGGTGGCATCGGGGTCTTCATGTCGGGACACGTCGAACGCAGGTTCGTAGGGACGATTCTTCCTCATCCTGCCGTTTGGAGTCTTCGTTTGAACCTAGATACAAAATTATTTTTATTTAGACCATATCTTTATTCTAAGCTATCTACCATGATTGTCTCATTAAAAATATATAAAATGTCTGTAACTAGAATGTAAGACTGAAGCAAACTTTAGATGAGTAATAATTTGAATGGTATTTCCTCATAAATAGTTATAATCATATTTTTTTTACCAGAAAATAGACTTCATCATTTTTGGTTTTGATAAAACTTCGCAACTAATCGTTTGTTGAATAATACCTTCTTGGTATGACATAATAATTCCACATAAGTTTTTTTAACTAAAACCTTTAAATATTTCATAAGTGAATTTCTCATCCAAAATAATGTCTCAACACACAGAATCCAAAATCTTAGCCATTTTTTCTACACAGCCAACATTGCACCCAATGTGTGGAGCCAGTTCAGAAAAATGTGATACTCACAGTGGGGTTCTCTGTAATATGGACATGGCCGTTTAGCAGCGGTTCACCAGCATCTTTAGACCCGCCACCGTTCGCCAACCGTCCTCCAACGTTCTGAGGGCGTTACAACATCTTTGTGAATGTTACAAAACAACATCTGGGTTATTATTAAAAAAAGAAGCCCAAATTCTTTATTTTTATAGGCCTTTTTAGTATAAAAGTTATCCCGGTTAGAATATTACTGGTGGACTGTACGTACCTACATTACGAAGCAAACTGTAAGTGGCAGTCATTGCGATACTGATAGGTGAAGCTAAATATGGAATGGGAAGATCGTAGAGTCAGGAAAAAGCAAATATACTGCAAATGCTTTGATAAATTACGAGAAAAATTATAATCATTGAAGACGTTCCGAACTGTTTTAAAAAAACCGGACCGCATAGCTAAGTTTGTTTGAATTTAATGAATCACAATATAAGGGTTTTAATAATCAATATATAATATTATTTAAAGGTTTAAATAATAATAATTTTGACGGGCCAGTTGGCGCAGTTGGTTAAGATTCACCTTACGCGCCGCAGGTCGTGGGTTCGATTCCCACACAGGACATGCATTTGTGTGCATGAACATGTCTGTATGTCCTGAGTCTGGGTGTAATTATGTATATTAAGTATGTATTTACGAACAAAAAGTAGTATAATGTATTATATCAGTTATCTGGTTTCCATAGCACAAGCTCTGCTTAGTTTGGGATCAGATGACCGTGTGTGAGGAATGTCCAAGGATATTTATTTATTTAATTAATTGAAAATTGTAGAAATCGCTTCATTAGTGTTGTATGAGACATTCATTGATAGATAGCTAAGATTTGTTTTAAACTACTATAATAGGAAACAAGCTTACGGACCGCCTGATGGTAAGCGGTTACCGTAGCCTATGGACCCTTGCATCACCAGGGGTTGCTGACAAAAACCTCTTCACAACATTCTTAGAGAACCAAATGCTACTCAAGGGGAAAACAATGATGGGGCGTTACACCTCATATACAACTAGGTATACAGCTAAATAAGCGTTTCTACCTTCTTTAATTATTCTAAGGTTGAAACTTTACCTTTTTAAACGTGCTTTAAACATCATAATCAGCCTAATGTCCCACTGCTGAGCACAGGCCTCCTACACACAAATTTGGATGATAGTAAATGGACTCCAAGCGTGCCCACTGCGGATCGGTGGAGGCAGGCTAGTGGTCAACCTACTGTTGGAGTTGTCAACCCGCTTAGAAAGCCTCCAACTAGATTAACGACTATTAAGTGATAACCGGGACCAATGGCTTTTCGTGCCTTCCAAAGCATATATTCTTTAAACAGGACTACGCCTTATTGTTAGATCCCGCATATAAAATTCAATAACTTACCTGCATTTCAGATATCTCTTCTTCAGTGCCCTCATTGGGAGAAAGATTCCGTCGACGCAAACTGCCAAAGAAATGGTTTATATAGAACAGGTTTTATTACTTTTATGCTATTTTATTATTTAGCCTGAGACAGTGAAGATAACCTTCGTGAGGAAACCATATAAATGCTTGCAGATGGGTTTTGGACTACTTAGTTAACAAACAAGCATACGGCCCACCTAATAGAAAGTGGACTTTGAACTTTGCATCCTTATGTGTGTTCTACCAGCTGTACAACGGAGAGTGTTCTAAGGAATTGTTCGACTTGATGCCCACGGCTAACTTCCATCATCGTAACTCTCGCTATCAACATGGGAGTCCATCCTCACACATTGAAACCAGAATTGTTTCGAACTGTGTGGGCTAAAAGGAATTTTCTTCCGCGGACGCTCGGACTGTGGAATGAGCTCCCCGCCGTGGTTTTCCCAATGAAGTACCGCATGGGGTTCTTCAAAAAGGGTGTGAAGCGGTTGCTTCAACGCGCGATTGATACCCCTGGTACTGCTTACCATCAGGCGGCCCGTAAGCTTGTTTGCCACATATGTGGTATAAAAAAAAAGCGGTTACCGTAGCCTATAGACGCTTGCAACACCAACCAGAAGGGGTTAAGAAGAATCAAACAGGGGGCCAAATCAGGGGTCAAGTTACAACGCCATTGCCATTGAGCTAATGTGTGTTGTCTACTCAATTCATAATGGTTTTCGACGCTATTGACAATTTTTACACCACTGATAGTTCATTTAAACACAATTGTAATAGCAGACTTGTGCTCCAGGTTATAAGGGCTTGTGCCCCAGGTCATAAGGGTTTCTGCCCCAGTTTGTAAGGGCTTGTGCCCCAGATTATAAGGGCTTTGTTAATAATTACGGGGTAACAGTTGAACGTATAATAGTATTAAGTAAAATATACCTGATAGGGGAGCGAGTTCGTTTCCGTCGCCTCCAGATGCAGACGGCCGCCACCGCGATCAGACACAGCACGATAATGCCGATAAACGTACCGACACCTACAACAATATAATTATATTATTGTCATCTAATCTATACATATAAAAAGCTTTGTCCTGAATGACTGAGAATCAACGCACAGCCTAAACCACTGATCGTAGAGACCTACAACTCAATCCGATTTTCACAGATTACAGAATAAGGTGGATGGAGTGCGCGGAACACGGGAGTGAGGCCAAAAAAGCAAATACAAATAGAAAAACACATACCTGGTATTTGCTTTTGAATTTGTATTTGTAATTCAAACCGTACGCGGGTGAAACCGCGGGGTTCTGCTAGTCATCAATATAATAAATAAATATCCTGGGACATTGTTCACACACGGCTATTCACAAACAACGCAGAGCTTGTACCACTTGTACTATGGAAACCAGATAACTGATATACTACATACACTACTTTTTATTGGTAAATACATACATAATCACACCTGACTCAGGACATGCAGACATATTCATGCGCACAAATGCATGTCCTGGGTGGGAATCGAACCCACAACTGCGACTGCGACGTCACAGAAAGAAATTTAAACAACCGCACCAACTGTCCCGTACAAATTTTATTCAGTACAAAAAACGTAGTATTTTCCATACAGTACAGATCCCTAGAATAGAATAGAATAATCTCTAGATTATTTTCAGGCAATAATAGTGGCGACAAGTGAGCACATGAGAGTGCAAAGGAGCGCACATTCTCACATCAAGTGTCTAAATCAAGACAACAGTGGTTAACTTATTTGAAACTGGCATTACTGACTGACCAATTTATTTATTTTTAGTTTTCAAATTAATGTTGTGCACTTTGATAAACAGACTGCCTAGATTATATTAAAAAAAGGTGATGAAGATTTACTTTACGCGGGATCAGTTATTGTAACTGTACAAAGCACAAGTCCGCTCGTGCATCGAGTACTGCTGTCACCTCTAGGACGGATCTGCCAAATACCAGCTGGAGGCCCTTGACTCAATAGACCGTCGTGCTAGGAGACTAGTCGGCGATGTTTCGCTAACTGAGGCGAAATTAACGAGCCTTGAACATCGGCGTAAGGTATAGTGTGTTGTCGGTCTTCTATAGGATATATTTTGGAGAGTGTGCTACAGTATTGTTCAATCTTATTCCTCCATCCCCATTTTTTCACCGAAACACAAGACGCCGGGAGAATTTCCACCCATACGTTGTCGACATCCCGCGTACCCGGACACAACGCTTCGCTTCATCGTTTCTTATTCGAACAGCAAAGGAGTGGAACTCCCTTCCAGGGTCTGTGTTTCCTGACACCTACAACCTAGATGCATTCAAGGTCAGAGTGAATAGGCTTTTTCTGGGTAAGCGTGCTACATCCTCGGCCTCGTCATAACTCCTCATGGAGTCAGTCGAAGGTCAATCGCATTTTTAAAGATAGAGTTATATTTTTTATAAAATCATGCACTTGACAAACAACATACACATCATCATATCAGCCCATGGATGTCCACTGCTGAACATAGGCCTCCCCCATTGATTTCCACTTCGAACGGTTCTGGGCCGCTTGCATCCAGCGGCGCCCAGCGACTTTGACCAGGTCGTCGGTCCACCTGGTGGGAGGTCGTCCCGCTCGGCGCTTTCCAGTACGTGGTCGTCACTCGAGAACCTTCCTTCCCCATCGGTTATCGGCTCTTTGAGCGATGTGGCCTGCCCATTGCCACTTCAGCTTACTAACTCTACGAGCTATGTCCGTCGTTTTTGTTCTCCTACGTGAAGATATGCCGTAGCTTCCCGAACGCTGCCCAGCCGAGTTGGATTCTTCGATTGACCTCTTTGTCGAAATTGGACCTACCTAATTGGACAATTTGTCCTAGGTAAACATACTGTGCTACAACTTCGAGAACAGTGCTCCCAACAATCACCCACATTGGCGGAGTATGAACATTAGACATAATTTTTGTCTTGTCCATATTCATTTTAGGCCTACCTGTTGGAAAACTCTGTTGAGGTCATTGAGCATGATGTTCAAAGCTTCCAGCGAATCCGCCATTATGACTATATCGTCGGCAAATCGAAGGTGAGTGATATGTTCGCGATTGATGTTGATGCCATATCCCTTCCAGTCCAAGAGCTTGAATACATCTTCCATCACAGTGGTGAAGAGTTTCGGGGAAATAAGTCACCCTGTCTTACACCCTTCTGCAACTGGATTGGTACCGTACTCTCGTCCTGGACTCGGATTGACATGGTGGCTTTGCTGTACAAACACTTCAACACTTCGATATAGCGATAGTCAATTTGGCATCGCTGTAGACTCCGTAACACCGCCCATGTCTCGACTGAATCAAAGGCTTTCTCATAGTCCACATACGCCAGGCATAATGGCCGATTATACTCCTCAGTCTTCTGTATAATCTGGCGGAGTGTATGTATGTGGTCTATGGTACTAAAGCCTTTACGGAAACCGGCTTGTTCGGGAGGCTGGAAGTCGTCAAACCTACGTGCGAGACGGTTCGTAATGACTCTCGAAATAGCTTATAAACGTGGCTTAGGAGGGAGATCGGGCGGTAATTCTTCAATAGGGCCTTATCGCCTTTCTTGAAGAAGAGCACCACCACGCTTCCACTCCATACTTCTGGCGTTGTACCTTCGTGTATGACGGAATTAAATAGCTTCTGAAGGACTACAAGTACCGGTTTACCACCCGCTTTCAGAAGCTCTGTTGTATATCCGTCTTCACCCGCCGCCTTGTTGTTTTTAAACTCAAGATTGTTAGCTTTTAATGTAATGAAAACATTTGTTGTAAAAATTCTATCTATTCTTAATACTGTGATTAGGTATATTTTATTCCATTAATAAAAATATATGCAGAATAATTTGTTTTATTTTAAAGGCTATTTTGAAATTACATTCAGCGGCATCGACTTTATATTTGCTATCTACTCAACATTGAAAGATTTTTTATTAAATGCAGTTGTTGTAATTATTACAATACCTTATTAGTTTGTACTATATACCTACCTACTCTTTTTATCTCACTATTAACCACTTATCTCTATACTGTATTGTATCTATATACTATACTGTATTGTATCTATATACTACACTATATTGCCCCCTTTTCATCCCGAGAATCCATACCTATGGTTGAAGCCGCGAGGGATAGCTAGTATACCTAGTTATTATTCCATGTGAATAAAAAATAAGTAAGGAAAATAAAATACGCACAATACTTTTATTTTTTATAGTTTTATTTAAATAGAGGTAAAGATAGATATTATTAAACTTTACAAACGGTAAGAACCAACTATTCCGACACGTTCAGTGAAACTATCACTTCGTCACTCACTGAGGCCCATAAACAGAGAGTTTATACAATGAATGTTGGTAACAAATATTCTTTGGAATACCTAGAGGTTGGTTTTGGTAGTCTTCAACAGCATGAGGTTAATTGTGATATCGAAAGTTTGTCACGAAGTTATTCTCTGACAATTCCTAGTCCTCAGGCTGTGAGTAGATAAGTTTGAATTAATTCACTTTCTCGGGAAGGCCAGCACCAAATAAGTACTTACTTATCCACGAGCATACAGTACAGTTTCTGTACATTTCTAAAACACAGGAAAAAACTACAATTAATAAAGGTAGTCTTCTTTAACCGATTATTACGCAATTACTTTAGTAATAGAGGACAATTAGATGAATAAGAAAACATTTGCTTCCGACATACAGTGATTCCGGAGCCAGTTTTTTTTTTTTTTTTTTTTTTTTCAGAAACAAACGGTCTTACACAAAATTAAATATATTTCATAGTATTAAATATAAATAGACCTATAGTTTCATTACTTTACATTTTACATACCTACTCAAAATAGTCGTCGGCTTCATTTGATATTAGGTAATTGTTATCGTTTTCAATTTTGCCGTTTTAACAAATGTACTTATGAGTTTCCTTCGGTCATTTAAAAACGATACACGGATTAATTGTAATGAAGTTACACGATACGAAAAGCTTCATTTCAAACCGAACCTCGATTTCAACTGTCAAATTTTCAACCGATAACGATTCCATTTCACAATCGACCGGTCGCTGGGCACCGCTGGATGCAAGCGGCTCAAAATCGTTGGAAGTGTAAGTCAATGGGGGACGCCTTTGTTCAACAGTCGACTTTATTTGCTAATATGATGATGATGACAACACGTACGGGTCGACTGATGAAGAAATCGCGCGCCACCCCACCATCAAAGATAGGTTTCCACAGTATAAGCTCTGCTTAGTTTGGGATCAGTTAGCCGTATGTGAGGAATGTCCCAGGATATTTAATGTCAACGGGTAGCAACCGTTGGAATGATTTGTATATTGTATTTGCTCTGCGGTACGTAAGCTACAAGGCGGATGTAGTATTGACCTTAGAGTAGTGTTTATTAATGTTTTTTTTTTTTTTTACTGTTTATATGCCTGTGTTTGACCACAATCTCACTATGGTAAGTGATGATGTGGTCGAAGGTGGTGCACACACAAAGCCTAGAAGGAACTGGCTCTCAAGTGCAGCTGTCGGAACACACCGATAGGTGCTTGGCAAAAGATTTTCAACTTGAGGGTGGCAGCCAGCCAGACGGGTATTACAAAGTACCCTACCACCGTGCAATGGTTTCCGCACGATGTTTTCCTTCACTGCTCAAGCACATTGTAGGATTCGAACCCGGGACCTTCGTCTCGGTATCCGACGTCACGTACCACTGAGCTATCATCGCCTTAATAAAAATGTTAGTTACCTATATAAAGGGTGTTGCTGTCGTGTGGCGGCGGCGGCGGCGGCGGCGGCACGGTGAGCACCTGCGTGCGCGCGCTGGGCCCGGGCGCCGCCACCATCACGTACGTCGTGTTCCACACCGACAGACCACGGATCTGGAAACATTGTCATACGTTACACTACATTTAATTTTGAAGCGCTCGTGGTGTAGCATTATTAGCCGTTCTTAATCGATCAGCAAATTTAAGCTACGTCTGTCGTGGTCAGTACCTGGATGGGTGACCGCCTAGTGGTATTTCAAATCGAGCGTTTCCGTGCTTCGGAAGGCACGTAAAGCCGTTGGTCCCGGTTATGGCGGCTTGATAACTCCAACAGTAGGTTGACCACTAGCCTACCCCGACCAATCCGCAGTGGGCACACGTGGTGGAGTATTGCCTATTCCCTTTCACCCTCTTTTTTTTGTGTTATTGTTGCCTGTGCTGAGCAGTGGGACACTATAGGCTGATGATGATGCATCGTACTTTATTCACCTACGCAGCTCATCAATGATTGGCAAGTGCTGCACTACTTGCCGCTCTTCTACTTTAGTTTACTACTTGAATTTAATTGCACCAGAGGATTAGTATCGTTGGAAAGTTTAGAATGATGAATTCGTATCAATGGAGATGTCACATTTTGTCGTGTACTTATGTCTGTAGGAAAAAATGGCAGAGGTCCAAGAGAGCCAATTCTAAACACTTACTTCGACGGAACTACCGTTGACGTCGATGCTGGCCCACTTCTCGAGAGATTGCGTGATGTTCTGCGAGTACCTCACGATGCGAGGCCCCGGACCTTTCCACGTCACAAACACGCCTGAATTCGTGTACGAGTACTGCAGGTCTTTCGCTTCTAGGAAATAAAGAAAAATATTCTTGTATAAATGTCTCGTCTAATTTTGACGGGCCAGCTGGCGCGGTTGGTTAAGACTCTGGTTAAGTACCTATCGCGCCGCCAGGTCGTGGGTTCGATTCCCACCCAGGACATACATTTGTGTGCATGAACATGTCTGTATGTCCTCAGTCTGGGTGTAATTATGTATATTAAGTATGTATTTACAAACAAAAAGTAGTTTATGTACTATGGAAACCAGACAACTGATATACAGTTGTCTGGTTTCCATAGTACAAGCTCTGCTTAGTTTGGAATCAGATGACGGTGTGTGAGGAATGTCCCAGGATATTTATTTAACTACAATACACTTTCTCTCTTCCGCTCCAGAGCTATCACGGTTACTTATATCCTGGGAACACGTTGAATTCACAGGGGATAACTACTAAGGAATTAAAACGAATATCATCAACTGACCTGGCACCTGCACAGGTATATGCATGATGGAGCTTTTCCCGAGAGGTTCATACCCTTCCACCATCACATGTAGTTCCCTCGTTAGATCCACGCCCGATATCTGTAACAATATCGACCATGTTAAACCAAATAACAAGAAGCTAAGGAATGTGTGATTAATGCGGACTGGAAGGGAGTGGAACTTTCTTCCGGCGTCTGTGTTTCCTGACTCTTACAATCTAGGGACTTTCAAGGCTAGAGTGAACAGGTTTCTTCTGGGCAAGCGTGGTCCATCTCACTTCGTCATCATCTCATATGGGCGGGTCAGAAGTCAAACACAAGCCCATTTAATAACAAAAAAAATGATTTTGATTTTGAAAAAATGTTTTATTGATAAAAAATTATAAAAATATGTAGCCTTGCTGGGTTTCTTGCTGGTAGCTTTGACCTTCAAAACGATCTATGTGTAGGACCACGGTGGGGTCTCATTTCACACCAAGACCGTCGGCGGCAGGAAGCTCCTCTGTTTACTCGTTTTGGTTCCAATGTGTGAGGATGGACTCCCCGTCGAAGGCGAGAGGTGCGATCCGTGGGTGCGATGGTTCAAGGTAACCGTGGGCATCAAGCCAAACAATTCTTCAGAACACTGTCATTTGTACAAGCGGGTGGGGAGAACACACATGGAGTCATAAGTATCTTCTTAGACTAAAGGACACTTAACCGCTTGTGAGCTCGTGATCTTCGTCAATTCTAATGACACTGGATTGAGTCACATAGCTGACTCACTCCGTATCCGTATAGCTTAACGAATAACTTGTTATCTGTAAGGCTATTCTATCCATAAACTTATAACATATGTAAAAGAAGATGTACTCACCAGTACAGTGTTCCCAAATGTTTCGACGAAGGCCCACTGAACGATAGGTAGTTTGAGTTCGTTAGTGTAACGCACTGTGTACTTGTCCGGTTTACTGTTCCACGACACACGCACTGTCGATGCGTTGATGAACTTGTACGTTAGCTCTGAGAAGCGTTGTGAACCTGAAATAACAGTCAGCTTAACATAATGTAGCAAGTTTTCCATTCCATTGAAAATGGCGGCTTGTAGGTGATAGAGGAACCTTTTGAAACGCGAAGTGCACACACATACACTCGGGTCCTCTATTCGATTTATGTGTTACAAAATGTCAATAATAAATTAACTTTTTAACAAAAAAAAAAACCGCCTTCAAAGTACACTGAAAATTAAGAAATAACTCTTATCTGACACTGTTTTGAAGTGAGCGAAATCGCATGACGTATTCTGTAGAAAATATTTCGCTGACTTCAAAACAGTGTGTTCGAATTGAGAACCTCCTCCTCCTTTTTTGAAGTCGGTTAAAAATACAAGCCGCCATTTTCAAAACTTTTTTGTAATGGAACGGGTTAAGACAACATGTGTGATACTGAGTTGGTCCCGGGTACTACACTGCCAGCACTGCCTCACGGCAGGAACACACCTCAACAAATTAATATAATTTGATGAATCTTAACACAAAGTAATATGGTTTATTTTCATCACTCCGAATCTGTATAACTCCTTTATTTCTCGTGTGTGGAAGGAAGCAAGGTATAGTATATGTAGGTGACTGACCCTCTTGGGGAGTGCTAATATGCATGGGCGCGCTGAACTCGCCGCCGAGCGTGCGGCCGGGCACGCGCGCCTGCACGCGCACCACGTACTCCGTGCTCGGCTGCAGGTTCCTTACGGTCACCGAGTACGATGAACTGGGGACAAAGTATCTATATCACTTTCAATACTCAATCATTTATTGCAACATATGATATTTATAATCTTATACATAATTACCCTATAATAGGGTGTAGCAATTCAATACAATACAATAGGTAGGTACAATATTATTCTCCCAGAAAGGAAGGGCGGAGGACTTTCGTCGTTTTTTTATGCAACTATGTCGGAGCGTCTGCTGGAGCGGATACCGTAACCCAATGGACGCTTGTGATGTCACGCGTGTTGCATCACAAGAGACGCTTCGAACACCCGGGGGATCACTCACGCGATACCGACTCTTCACTCCTCCCCAATGCGACATTGTTATTTTGGCTGCGATATTCTGTAAGGCAGAGGTACATCCCCAGACGAGCGAGTCTTTGAGCAATATAAATGCTATGCTCTACCTCTCTTACTAGATCTGACTTTGACGGACCAGCTGGCGCGGTTGGTTAAGACTCTGGTCAAGAATCCACCTATCGCGCCGCTGGTCGTGGGTTCGATTTTCACACAGGACATGTATTTGTGTGCATGGACATGTCTGTATGTCCTGAGACTGGGTGTAATTGTGTATATTAAGTATGTATTTACAAACAAAAAGTAGTATATGTACTCCTTACTCACGCGCAGGAACACAATAGTAGTAGTGCAAAGTTGGTTGGTCCTCTCAGTTCCGGTAGAAGAGTCAACTATAACTTTCATAAGTGCCTTATCAGGGCCTAAATGATATTTCGATTATTCGTCTTAAATAATTAATGCTCACCTATCAACACACTCCTCATCTCCATCCACTTTCCTGGTGCAGACCATGTAGGTGTAAGTCTCCGGGGAGCTGTCGGCCTCCTCGCAGCGCCACCTCACGGTGAACTCGCGAGGACTGATCTCTGTCACTTCCACGTCTTCTGGAACTGCTGTCACCTCACTGAAAGATCTGTTAGCTTTAGTTGGGATATTTAAGGGATATGAATATGCGGGATGGCAGGTGGATTTGGATGTATGATATTGCAGCTTTTTTTGTCGTACAGTCAGCAACGTAAGTAGCTGAACAGATCTAACTTTACCTACTCCTGTGCAGTAAAACTATCCTATATTTTAGGTCTATATTATAGAATAAGAATCAAAACTTAAGTAAAGTCTCAAGAAAAGATTGTGTTAATCGAAAATAAACCCTATGTAAAAGGTGTAGATCGCCTATCGACTCAAAATTTGACTTTTAAGCTTGATGTTCTATAATACGAACTTCAGATAGTATGTAAGTTTTTGTAGACACAGGTATAATACATCAGTTTACTTTATCTTTCCATATAAGGATATTTATTATAGTGTACTGATTATTTGTAGGTTTGTTACATAAATTACTGATTTATGTTGCTGACTGTACATGGTACAAAAAAAGATGTGGTCACACTTGCCCGACATCACTCTCTAAAAAAGCAGCGAAGATACGCTCTTCTTCCACATTTCGGCTCCCTATCGTAACGTTGTTGGGCCAAAATGTGTAGTAGACATATAAACAATATATTAATAATCCAAAAACTACACAAGAACAACTAACAAATAAAAAACAACACGATTTGTCAAAGAAGTTAAAATCTTAAAAGTCACGTTAAAGATAATCATGCGTATTTTTTACTCTGCCGTTGTTATATTTCAAAATTGGTGGCACCCACCTTAGCAACACGGTCACCTGAGTGACAAGTGAGATTATCGAAACGCTCGGCGCCAGATTCGCGTAAATAAAAAAGATACAGCAATAATTCGATCGCGCATGCGTATTTTTTACGCAGATTATCTTTCTTTTTTTTTTTTTTTTATACAACTTAGTCGTTTACAAGCATACGGCCCGCCTGATGGTAAGCGGTTACCGTAGCCATATAGACGCTTGCAACACACGAAGCATCGCTCACGCGTTATCGACCCATCCCCCCTCCCCTATGAGCTCTGGCAACCTTACTCACGCGCAGGAACACAACTTTACACAACAATAGGGTTAAAGTAGTTGTTAATGCGTTATTTAAGCTCATGTATGTAGATGTACAAATTCAGTTGCCAATAAACCCTGCTAAAGCAAGACGTGTATTTAATTCAACATCGAAACAGTGATCTCAAAGGAAATTCAACCTTATCCACGCAACATATGGTCCTTCGAGCCGGATTGAACCAGCGACCTATGGATAGCACCTTGCATTGTAATGGCGAAGATTCTGATTCAACAGTTATGGTTGGAGAAAGTTGACTGGGACGAATCACTAAGCCCAACATTGACAACGATCTGACTTAGAAAATGTAAATTCCATTTACATTTTCTAAGTCAGATCGTATTGTTAACCATTTCTCTGTCAATGTTGGGCTTAGTGATTCGTCCCAGTCAACTTTCTCCAACCATAACTGTTGAATCAGAATCTTCGCCATTACAATGCAAGGTGCTATCCATCCGAGCGGGTCATATAACTTTTGGATGTCGGAGAGGATGCTTCGCTTCGTGGTCACATCGCCGATGAGAGGTAAGTTCAGATTGTATTCAAATTGATCTTTTCCTAAATTCCAATGAATACCCAATGCTTTGATTGTTCCATCCACATTCAATTCTAGATGCGCCTTAGATGATCGCTCGCTTGGTTCGATTGTCTCCATGAAATCACGATTGTTAGAGGACCATTTTTTAAGCTCAAACCCACCTAGGCGGAGTAGCTGTTTTAAGTCTTGACTGATTTTTACTGCTTGTTTCAGATCGTCACATCCGGACATGACGTCATCAACGTATAGATCTTCGCGCAACACCCTGGCAGCTTCCGGATACTTGTCACCTTCGTCATCCGCCAATTGCATGAGTGTCTTTACTGCGAGATAGGGCGCGGACGCCGTCCCAAAAGTCACAGTTAGGAGTCTATAGTCTGTAATCTCTTCCGATGGATCATTTCTCCACAGTATTCTTTGGTAGTCTACGTCTTCTTTATTAATCCAGATCATTCTGTACATTTTCTCAATGTCAGAAACGAAACAAACAGCATGTTGTCGCCACTTTACAATTAGGCTTCTCAGGTCATCTTGAAGTGTTGGACCCAGTAAGAGTTCATCGTTCAACGAAGTGCTGTTAGAACCCTTGCACGAGGCGTTGAAAACGACACGAGTCTTCGTAGTCTCCTTGTCGGTGCGGATTACTGCGTGGTGGGGTAAGTATACCGATTTATTTTTAAATTCTTCTTTAGGTATCTCTTCTATGTGTTTAAGTTCTTTATATTCTTCGATTACCCTTTTGTATTCTTGTTTTAAATCTGTATTTTGATTAAAACTTCTTTCTAGTTGCATGAATCTTCTCATAGCTATTTGTCGCGTATTTCCTTCTGTTGATTTTGGTTCGTTAGTGTTGAACGGTAGTTTAACTATGTATCTTCCATATTTGTCTCGCTTGTGTGTCTTCTTAAATATGTCTTCACATAGTTGTTCCTTTTGTGTAAGTTTTCTCTTTGTTTCCGTATCAACTTCCCATATTGTTTTCAGTAAATCTTCTATGTCAACTTCTTGTTTCATGGCCGTTAAGGACTTTTCACGCGCATTGAGTTTCATTGTTATTCCACCCATTAAGATCCAGCCCAGGTAGGTATTTTGAGCACATGGTGTACCTGGTGAACCTTTGATTAGTCCTTCTTTCAGAATTGCTGCATATTCGTCTACACCCAATAACAGATCAATGGTTCCTGATGCATAATAATTTTGATCTGCCAATGGAATGCCTGCTAGATGCGGCCAATCAGTCCCTAGATTGGTGCTTGTGGGTATGTTGGAGGTCAAGTGCTTGGACATCACGTAGGCTCGGATAGGTAAGTTGAAATTGGTTTCCCATCGTGATAATACTTGTAACTTGACCTCATGCTTGACTCTTACTTTCATGGATTCCATTCCAGAGACGATTAGATTTACTGGTGTTCTATCTAGTTTCAGGATCTGAGTTGCCTTCTCGCTTATGAAACATGCTTGAGATCCTGAATCTATCAGCGCCTTCAGCACAGTAGTGTGTCCATGTTCACTCTTCAAAATAACTACTGCGGTGGCTAATAGTGATATTTTCTGCCCTTCGTTGTAATGTGATGCAACCACAGTTAAAGTTTTCTTCTCTTCTACATTTGCTTGGCTGGATGTCGCCGATTGCTGAGATTCTACTTGGGGAACCGACGCATCCGTATTCTCGGATTGATGTAAAAGTGTGTGGTGGCGACGCTTGCAGATGCGACAAGACATTGGCATACGACACTTAAATACCAAATGTCCCGCTCCAAGGCAGTTAAAACACAGTTTGTTTGCTTTGACGTGAGCTCCTCGTTCATTAATTGTCATATTATTGAACGAATCACAACGAGACAGTGTGTGCACATCCTTACATAAAGCACATGATTTTTGCTTGGACAGATTCTTCCATTGTCATCTCCTGGTTATTTGGAGATCCGAACAAATGGAAACCGTTTGTGGCTAACCGTGTTGTTGAAATTACAACTAACGTAAACTGCAGTCAGTGGCATCACGTCCAATCGCAAGATAATCCTGCTGATATTGCGTCGAGGGGAATGTTTGTAGCAAATCTTAAGAAGAGCAACTTGTGGTGGAACGGACCACAATGGTTAGTACAACAGAAGATACAGTTCACTAGACCAAACATAATACCTACAGATCTAGAAAGGAAGAAAAATACCGTACAAGTTATGAAATTAGGAAAAAATGAACATGAGGAAGAAACGAAATTATGTACACAGTTTAATGATTTTAACAAATTGATAGTACTACTAAGGACAATCACTTACTGCCGAAGATTCCTGAAACAAAAAACATTAAAGGAAAAAATAGATAAGATACTTACAACTGAAGAACTCGAACTCTCCTTACAAATCTGTATTAAAAAAGCACAAGAAGAAGAGTTTATGGAAGACATAGAATCACTGAAAATAAAGAAAGGAGTGAAAAAATCAAGTAAATTAAAAACATTAGATCCTTACCTGGATGAGTATGGTATCCTCAAGGTGGGCGGCCGACTCAGAAATGCAGACTTAAGTGATGAGAGCAAGCATCCAATTATCTTGGGTCACAATAGCAAACTTACCTCTCTTATAATCGTAGAAGCTCACTCAAAGACGTTGCATGGAGGTGTGCAATTGATGTTAACTTACCTGAGATCCAAGTATTGGATACTGCGAGCAAAGGCGCTGGTCAAGCAAAACATTCACCGCTGTTTGACATGTGCTAAACTTAATGCTAAAGCGAGAACGCAAGTAATGGGTGACTTACCTAGTGTGCGTGTGAAACCTGCAAGAGCATTCCTTAATTCAGGCGTCGATTTTGCTGGACCATTCCAAATACTGTTGACTAAGGGCAGAGGAGCTAAGTCCTGCAAGGCATACATAGCCATTTTCATATGCATGTCAACGAAAGCAATCCATTTGGAATTGGTTGGCGACTTAACTTCTGCAGCGTTCATAGGCGCATTTAAAAGGTTTTGTGCACGAAGAGGAAAATGCACAAATATCTGGAGTGACCAAGGCCGAAACTTCGTTGGCGCCAACAAAGATCTTTCTGAAGCCTGGAAAGAAGCGCGCTTGCAATTTGATGGCGATATATCCGAATTACTTGCCAACGACGGAACACAGTGGCACTTTATACCGGCATATTCACCTACGTTTGGAGGACTATGGGAAGCCGGTGTCAAGTCCATAAAGTTTCACCTGAAGAGAATTCTCAATACCAACTTGACGTTTGAAGAAATGACGACGGTTCTCTGTGAAATTGAGGCTTGCCTAAACTCTCGTCCACTGTGCCCAATCGACGACGATACCATACAGCCACTAACTCCTGGGCACTTTTTGATAAACGAAGCACCTGTCGTCGTACCAGACATCAACACGAAGGATGCCAAAATGAGTAATCTAACACGCTGGCAATACACTCAGAAATTACTAAATGACTTCTGGTCGAGATGGCAAAAGGAGTACTTGACAAGACTTCAACAGAGACCAAAGTGGTTGAAACGTGAAGATGAGTTTAAGATTGGAGAAATAGTACTCATCAAACAAGATAATCTGCCACCGGGAAAATGGTCAATGGGACGCATTACAGATAAACATCCCGGCGCCGACGGTTTGACCAGAGTGTATAGCGTTAAAAGTGGTGAAAATATAACCAAACGATGTGTTACAAAATTATGTGCATTACCAATCGATATTGTCACAGATTAATGAAATGCTAATGTTGATTTTTATTGTCATAAAGCCCATGAGTATGTTATTATTTATTTAGGGAGTTATAACGTAATGAAGTTATCTGATATAACTTAGCATGCAATTGTAAGTGAACCTAACTTAAAGTTTAAATTAATTTGTATCTTTGAAAGGACTATCATAGTCCTTTGGTGGGCGGCTTATGTTAATGCGTTATTTAAGCTCATGTATGTAGATGTACAAATTCAGTTGCCAATAAACCCTGCTAAAGCAAGACGTGTATTTAATTCAACATCGAAACAGTGATCTCAAAGGAAATTCAACCTTATCCACGCAACAGTAGTAATACCGAGCAATGCGATTCCGAATCTAACTGATTTGTCACTGATTTTGAACTGTAAGGACCAATCACTGCATCGTGTGTTCTTGACTTGGCCAATCAGACTGTTGCCAAAAAGCTTGGAATCCTGAACAAGGTGAGACGGTACTTCACAAAGGAACAGCTTCTAAATATATACAAAGCTCAAGTTCGACCTTGCATGGAGTACTGTTCTCATCTGTGGGATGGCTCAGCCAAATATCAACTTGCAACTTTGGACTCGTTAGATAGACGCGCTCGAAGGATAATTGACGATAGCGACCTAACGAGCATAAAACTGCAAAACCTGGATCATCGGCGTCAGGTTGCAAGTTTGACGGTTTTCTACAGATTGTTCCACGGAGAATGCGATTAAGAACTCCATAATCTTGTCCGTCCATCCCCGTTCTTCTATCAGACCACTAGGCGTCGGGGTGGTCTCCACCGCTTCGTCGTCGACATTCCGTCTTTACCAAGCGCTTCGCTTGGAAAAGACGAAGTTCCTTATACGCACGGCCAAGTTGTGGAATGCTATCCCGGACAACGTGTTTCCAGACAATTATAACATGGATCTATTCAAGGCCAGAGTGAACAGGCATCTTATGGGTACGCGCGGTCCACCCTAGACTACATCTTCGCTTACCATCAGGCGGGATTGCGGTCAAGAGCAAACCCATTCAATATTTATAAAAAAAAAAAAAAAAAAAGCGCATGTGTCCTTGTCTTTGCCAATCAGAGCGCATTGTCGATAGTGGCAAATTGGTGGAATAGATTGCAAGCCAAATCAACGTCATTACGCTTCTTTGGGTTAATTGTTCGATGAGGAGGGTAGACCTATGTCCTGCAGCAGATAGGCTTATTATCTTAATATAATAATTAAATATCATCTCGGTATTTATCCAACAAAGAGAATAAAAACTTCTGACAGGTGAAACTAAATAAAAGCACATTTATTGAACAACACAAACTATGAAGTGATAGATACCGCAGTAAGTGCAATGACAAACATCCTCAGGTATTAATAAATGATCAGCCGTCATGGAGACCAACAGAACCTCACCCGTCGAGATGGTGGCTGGCGATGGAGGTGGAGGTCCACGGGACCAGCGACAGGTTCTGGTGCAGCCACTCGGAGGTTCGAGACCCGAGGACGCGGACTTGTAGGGGTTGCAGGGGCGACACTGAAATTAAGAAGCTGTTAATGCTATGTTCTAGAATGTAATCTTGGAGAAAATCATGCCATTATCAAGAGTGTACATAGAATTTGCTTTAAAAGTACAGAATTTGCATTACATTGAATGTCTAACAGGTTTTTGCTTATGTAGAATCTAAAAATAAAGTTACTAGATCTTCAGTCTTTTTGCTAATAAATAATGCTGTGCCAAAGTCTGAGAAGACTCGCCCAAAAGCGACTATAGAGCCGAGAGTGTAGCCTCGCTCATAAAATCCGATCATTTTTTTTTTTTGCTGTCCACGGCTACCTTCTCAACTCGCAATCGACTGGGAGTCCATCCACACACATTGAAACCAGAACTGTTTCGAACTGTGCGGGCTAAAAGGAGTTTTCTTCCGCGGACGCTCGGACTGTGGAATGAGCTCCCCGCCGTGGTTTTCCCAATGGAGTATAGCATGGGGTTCTTCAAAAAGGGTCGGCAACGCGCGAGTGATACCCCTGGTGTTGCAAGCGTCCATAGGCTACGGTAACTGCTTACCATTAGGCGGGCCGTGTGCTTGTTTGCCACCTCAGTGGTATAAAACAAAAAAAAAACATTTTTTATTTATTTTAACTTTTTATAAATTATACATTTTCGCCAAACTGCACAACACAGTTTGTTGGCGAAAGAGGCCACTTTTCGCCTACATTTTCACTTTTTTTTATTTGGATCCACTTTTCGCTGTCCAGGCATATGGTTTTCCACTATGTGTGATGATATGGCAGATCAGATGTCATTAAGCTCGCAAAGCCTTGACAGTAACTGGCAGAAGCACTGCGGAACATACCGATAGGTGCTTGGCTACAGATGATCAACTTGAGAGTGGTAGATAGCCAAGCGGGTAGTACAAAGTACCCTTCCAGCATGCGCATATGATAATGAGACTGACCTTTCAAGGTACTATTATAGACAGGTCCATCGAGCGTGACGTTGTGCTCCTCACTGCTGTTCTCAGCCTTGTACTGCAGGATCCACTGCACCACGCCAGGGTTTTGGGTTACGAACTGCTTCCAGGAAACCAGCACAGAGTCATCGCCAAATTTCGCCAGTTTTATCGGAACTGCATAAGGGAAAAGAATATTTAAACGATTGATATAAGACTCTTTATTGTTTGCAACAATAAACTTTGCTCACTTCAAAGGTAAAGCCTCTATATATAACCTTATTAAATAAACAATAAAGTGACTCCTTATAATACACAGGACAAAAATAGCTTAAAGATATTCAGAGTAAATCACATTTTATCCCTTAATCTGTTCTAGATAGAATTGAATCTTTAACATACCTCCCTGTCCTTGGCAGATTACACTCTCCGACATATCACTTGCAACTGTTCTGTTGTTCACAGATGAATGGATGTATGCACGCACCTGCAAATATTTATTGACTTTCAAAATATCCTGGACCATTCTACAACTCAATAAGTAAAATCTAGGTAATATCTTTGATCGGAGATAATTCAATGGAGGATGTCTGTGTATTCTAGAAATATTGTTGACTTACTTGGAACATGTAAGGAGTAAGTGGCTCATTCACTGTTATTTTGTCCTCAGTGCTTAGGATTGGTTGTCCGGGTAAGGACATGCCACCTGAAAATAATAACATTTCGAATTCGTACCAATGATGGGGCAGCATATTCTTATATCATCATATACTTAACAAAATTGAATAAATTAGAAAAAAATTAAGGAATTTTTATAGCAATGGATGAAAGAGAGTAAAATAGTTTTATCAATTTAAAGATATAAGAATGACGGCTATTTTTTGTAAAAAAAAATATATATGTTTGTGTACAATTGAAAAAAAAAACAACTTTGCATGAAAAATTTGCCATTGGTTCCTGAAGGTATATTTTATATTTGGACCTATCACTATTAGTCATTATCACCATCAACCTGCTCTGTTCCCAATCACTTAGGGTCGGTGTAATGTACGCTTCTTCCATTCCCATTAGTCACATGGTTTCCATTCCTCCTCATAACATGTCCATACCACGATAAACTGTTCCTTCTCTACTTTTCAGTCACTGGCACTTTTTTTTTTTATTGGTTTAAACTACTTACTACAGACTCGTGGTCCGGTCCATACTCTTTTTAGATAATATGTTTTTTACAAATTTTATGTTTTATAATTTTCACAATTTGGACATCTTGGTCCGCGCAATAAATAAATTATTCTAATACATTTATACATATCTATACATATTATTAGCTATTACTATACTATATTACATATATTATACTATTGTTATTATTTTGATATATAATATATTATACTTATGGGCGATTAAATATTACAAAAATTTTCGGTTTTCATTTTACAGTCTAGTTTGCTTGCCTGTTTGCCCCGGAGGAAATCCCCGCGCGTATTTGAGCTTCCACGACATTATAGTCTCTATTTTTCATGGCCATTTTTAGGTTTTGAGTGAGGATTTGTTCTGTTGTTGCTGCCATCGCCCGTTTTGCGAACCTGCCTATGGCGTCATCACTGTCATCTGTGTAATATACACAGCTGAGAGTGTGACGCGACACTGCTACGACCGCATGCGGTACACTCTCGTGGATTTGCAACCTTTTTGTTCTTGTTTGGAGAATGATTACCGACTCGTACGTTGAACCCTGAGCTTCATGTATGGTAAGGACGCGTGATCCCATGGCAGCCCCGTATCCCTGGTTGGTAAGAGATGCCTTTTCTTCCTGGGTGTGAACCAGGAATAAGGTGTTCGGGAGGGTGCTAGGTATTTGCGCGTCTGTGTACCTCTTCAGCTTCAGGGAGTGTACGTGGTGTTTTGAAGAGTATATACCTGAGTATATCTCATTTAGGGCATACGCTACATCCATTGGGTTCCGATGCGTGCATAACAACTCCTGGCTGATGTTGGCTACCAGGTTTGGTCTGTTGTACTGAATATTGAACAGATTGTCTCTGTCAATATAGGGTAGTTGGTTGATATCTCCGATGAGGACAACTTCGCTAGCACCAGACAGCCGGCTCACTGGCACTTTCAAGCTTCCTCTTATGTTATATTATTATTCATCATCAAATACATTCTACGCACGCCCGACCGTGAGACTGGTGTTGTTAGTACCTGGCTTAGTAGTCTGCACGTTGTAAGCGATGACGGTGGCGGGCACGGGCGCCCAGCGCAGCGTGAGCGCGCGCGCGCCGGCCGGCCAGCACCGCACGCCGCGCGGCGCCGCCGCCTCCGCGCCCACCACCTCCACGCTGGCCCACGCCGACGACACGCCGTGCCCGTTCTGCGCGAAGCACTGGTATACGCCTGGAAGGTACCTAGCTATGTAGATGCCGTTGTCCCAACTGACTACAACATGGGGTTCTTCAATAAGCGTGTGACATTTCTGCAACATCGGCAACTCGCGTGTTGTTTGACTACACACCATGGTCAGTGATGGCCGAAGGTTGTTAAGCACACAAAGCTCTAGGCTAGGTTGGCCGTGTGCTTGTTTGCTACCTTACTACAATAAAAAATTTGGAAAACATGACGGGTTATCCCGTTCTAAATTCGAAGCACTAGAGAAGTACTGAACATCGCAGCCATAACATTACTTGTGTTCTTGCGGTGAAAGTCGTCTGAAATTCCTATCAATTTGTCAATCAAAAAATCAAAACACGCTGTTTCTACAGTTTTATTAGTAGTTTAGAATATAATTTATTCTTGGATTCTATTTTATGATTGGAATGAATACCGAAAATAGACTCGGAGAAAAGACGCCACCTTGAGGAACACCGGCGTTTGTGTCACACAATGAAGTTAGGATTATCTTGCAAAAACTTAACGGGCGTCAATACAAGTTACTACGAAACCAGTCGATGTTGGAGCTATTATCCTAAGACAGCACAATGTAGCAAGTAAAATATCATAGTCATCTGTGTCAAATGCATTGCTAAAGTCTAGCAATGTTTGAACAGTGAGTTCCTTTCGACCCCACGATAAATATCATCCGTAATTTTGACAAGCTCTGTCACGGTACTAGGAAGATGAAAACGAGACTGGAAAGGAATAAGAAGGCATTAACTGGAGAGAAAAAAAGGTTAGCTAATACTTTAGAATGGAAATAAAATATTGAAATAATATTTTAAATTGAAAAAGTGACAATGTTGTATGTACCTCCGTCACCCGATGTAACACTTCTGATGAGTAACTCATTTCGTTTGGTTTCAGAAGAGGTCATCACGGCCATCTGAAAAATATATATTTTTTAAATGTCTGCTAGAAATCGCGGAGCAAATATTAGTCAAACTGTCATATCCTAGTTCGATTCGAACTAATATTGTGAATGTGAAAATCATATATTTGAATCATACTGGCTGAAGGTGGTAACGGATGAGATAATACAATACTTTCTTTATTGACCCTGGATAATGTTTAAAACTGGGAATATAAGAGAAGCTAGAAAATTTGAATAATAAATTCTTACTCGTCCAGACAATACCAGAGGCACTCCATTCCTGTACCAAGTGATAGTGGGAGTTGGTTTTCCGATAGCTGTACAGTTGAACCTGATGGTGGTAGCACGGACCGTCTGCTTCGAGGTGGGAGGAACTGTGATCACTACTGGTTCTGTCATAGTAACTTTGAAGGTCTGGAAAGAGAAAGTGATTGTGAAGTTGATTGTCTTTTGACCTATCTTTTTCGGTCGGAGACTTTCGAACCGGTGCCGGTGGTAACTTCAGATTCGACCTTTATAAGTAGAATTCCTTGACCCTCAACTGAAGAAAAATTTTGAATAATGTCTTTGACTTTGACCACAATTTATTTGTCAAAGCAAATCCAATTTTCAACCACCGCATTCTTCGCCATAATATAGCGAAGTGAGTGCAGTGACGTCACCAAATCTTCTACACAAACAGAAATGATGTCGATGATTAATTAGTAATAGTCTTCTATTAGTAACTTCAAGTTACGCATGGAAGAATCAAAAGTGTTTTAATAAGAATATTGTTTAAGTAACATTTTCGTAATAAAATAATGGTAGTTCTGAAGCAAATATCATAGTTTGTGGTCAGTCTCAAGTGGAAGCGCGTTAGAAGTGAATAATAAATTGCGCAAGTCAAAAGCTTGTGGCGATGTTCGCTCGGGTTAAGAAAGATAGAGCAAAGGGTTTTTCCACTCAAGGAGCAACTCAACTGGGGAAGCAGCAAAATATTGCGCGTGAGTAAGGAAGCACTCGTGGTGTAGCATGATTAGCCGTTCTTAATCGATCGGCAAAGTTAAGCTACGCCTGTCGTGGTCGGTACCTGGCTGGGTGACTGCCTAGTGGTATTTCAAATCGAGCGTTTCCGGAAGGCACGTAAAGCCGTTGGTCCCGGTTATCACTTAATTGTGATAGTCGTTAAGCTAGTTGGAAGCCTTCTAGGCGGCTAAAAAAATTCCTACAGTAGGTTGACCACTAGCCTACCTCCACCAATCCGCAGTGGGCACGCGTGGTAGAGTATGGCCCACTCCCTTTTACCCTCATTTATGAAAGGAGGCCTGTGCTCAGCAGTGGGACATTATAGGCTGATGATGATGAAGGTCGCCAGAGTGAAGGCGGAAGGGTCTGTATCGAGTGATCTTACCCCCGGGGAAACCATACTCTTGTTTGTAGACTTAGTTGCATAAAAAATTATACGACGACATCAGGTCTCAAAGAAAAAATGGGCCTTTGATTTTCTTACTACTTTTTAACGGACTTCAAAAAAAGGAGGAGGTTCTCAATTCGGTTGTATTTTTTTTTTTATGTTTGATATCTCATAACTCCGCCATCTATCAACCGATTTGGAAAATTCTTTTTTTGTCTGGAAGGGTACACGTTTGGTCCCATTGTCATCAGATCGGGATTTGATTACTTCTTAGTGTGCTTTGAAGTCGGTTTAAGTTTTTTGAAAAACAGTCCAATTATATCATTCTATGGTCTAAATTCAATTCATAACGCTTCAGCTTATTACAACAACGAAAGTCAAGAAGATGTAAATAATGTTTCTGTGATGAAAATAGACGTAATTTACATTGTTGATTGCCACCCCACGCGAACATTGTAACATGTATTTTAATTACATACCCATTTAAATATGTAATAAGTATGCTGGTTAACAATTATTATTTTATTTCTATTCATTTTCATGTAGAAAGTCAGTTGATTATTTAAAGTTTTTGCAAGTGGATATACTGGCGTACCTATATTCCTGAAACTTATAAGACGCATAAGTTAACGATTTTGTATAGAAAGAAATGACGAGAGAGCACGTGTTCCATACAAAATATCAAATTCTACCAACATATAACGTAGGCACCGCAGATTCTTTCAGTGTAGTCAGATTATTGTTCCTACATCTTTATTTCATACTTCTATATGTCAATGTTATGTAATGTATCTAAGCTTGTTTTAAAGAGTAATTGCCGAGTTTGTCATCGGCTCTTCTCAGCTTTCAAAAGCATCTTCTCATTTTAAAAGCTACTCTGTTCAACTACATATTTTCTTAAATATTGGCGAAAAATTAAATAAAATAAATTTTAAAAAATGCAATCAAAACCGGTTTTAGAGACTATTCATTAGGTATAATTTTGAAATTTAAAGCCACTTTGACACTTCCTTACCTTAACCAAGTCACTATTTCCCTCAACAGTGCACGTGTAGGTGCCTTCCTGGTCAATCTCGAGGCTTGGTAGCACGAGGACCTCATCTTCATCTTCAAGCTCACTAATCCTGCCGACTGGTGGAGTCAGCTCCCATATCAGCTGGAAGTAATTGTTGTAGGTTAGTCACGAATTAAACTTAAAACACTTTGTTTGTGATGTTTTGTGAAGGGAAACAAAGCACAGAGGAAGGGAGTAATCGCCTGAGTGACTTGCACTCTGAAGTTGAAAATCTGTCGCCAAGAAGCTACTGGTGTGTTCTGCCACTTGTACTTAAGTGACAGATGCCTTCTCGGCTTGGTTTGGCACTATTTTCATTGCGTGTTCGAAATGAAGTTAGCCGTACGCTCCTATAGAACTAAACAGCAATGTATGCGCTTCATGTTCTTTGTTCAAGTTGTACCTTGGTGATGACCTAGCTAAAATCATTAAGGTAATTTTAAAATAATAAATTTAAAATTAAATATGTGAATTTGATACTTAAAGGTGATAAGTGACATCATTATTCTTCACGATGTTCGACGTCACTACCAATAAGCTATCATCAGTCCTTACCTTAGGTCTCGGCCATCCAACAAGAGGGCAAGGCAGCACAACCCTGCTGCCCCTTGCTGCATAGATATCAGTCTCCACCTGCAGAGGCAGCATGGAGACATCAAGATCTTCAGTGTGTTCTTCCACTTGGAGCTGACCCATGTGACTCATGCGGGTTTTGGCTGCGTGATTGTTTACTGCTTTACATCTGTAAAAAAATGGCATTTAGAACCTGTTTATCAAGATGTTTTTTTTTTATACTACTAAGTCGGTAAACAAGCATACGGCCCGCCTGTTGGTAAGCGGTTACAGTAGCCATATGGACGCTTGCAACACAAGAAGCATCGCTCACGTGTTACCGATCTTTCCCCCCTCCCATATGAGCTCTGGCGACCTTACTTACGCGCAGGAACACAACTTTACACAACATAAAGTTATTTGGCTGCGGTATTCCGTAAGGTGGACCTCCACCTCAGCAGTGGAGCAGCTCGACTGGGGAAGTACCTACTTCCCCAGTGGAGCTGCTCTTGGAGCGAATAAACGCTATGCTCTACCTCTCTCCCAATTATTTAGGGTTAGGGTAGCGCAATATGAACCCTTTTCCATACGACCCTTATAGCCGTCATATAAGCATGCACTCCTTTCTCACTCATAGAATGTTTCAATTATCCTCTATTTAGATACCGCAACGCGGCAAGTTGGTGACTGTCTGTGGAAACCTTTTATTTCAAGTTTTCCGTTTAGGTAAATATTCTGCTAGACCTAGACCAACATTTCAAGAATTCGTCCAGATATGGGACCAATTGCGAAAGTATTGGTCATGCTGCTCTTTAGAAAACCCTTTATTGTATGGCCAAAAGTTCACATATAGTTGTAGAGGGTATCACCCACACCCACCTGTAAAGACCAGCGTCTTCTTTCTGAACGTCTGTAATAAGTAGTTGACTGTTCATGTTGTGATATCTGAAACAACGACAATATTGGATTTAATCTAACAGGATTCATAATGGCGTCGAGTTTCCGAACGATAAAGGAGTTACGCTTGTTAAACTTTTCAGCTTCGCATGACTTCATAAACTTTTCCAAGTTCCACGATGCATGGGTTCAAGTTCCTTCCCCGAATTAAGATATGGATTCCTTGATATCGCTTTGTTGTGAAAGTATCGCGAGAGGTACTACATGGTTGAAAAGTTAGAAGCATGTGATGTGTGCCAGCCCGAGTGGAAGTCTAAAAGACCACATTTTAGGGAGACTTGTGATTTAATGTGGGGACTAATTAATGATCATCATTTGACGCGTGCAGCACCAGGAGTATTATTTCTTTACCCTACCTCCATGCTATGCTCAGAGCTCAAGCTCTGTATAGGATTCGAACCCGGGACCTTCATCTCGGCATTCAACGACCCTAAAATAGAGCTATCATCGCCTTAAAAAAACCCTTGCGAAAACCTTACAATCCTTGCATTAAAAAAAATGTCGGTCCCTTTTTGATTGTGGCTTCTAGTAATTGTAATGAGTTTCCCGGTAATGTTGAGTAAGAGAACCTCAAAGAGAGTTGATGTTATTGTAATTCTACGGAACCCTCAATGCTTGAGTGTGCCTTACACTTTCTGGTTTTGAGTTGGGGAGGGAAGAGTCGATAACGCGTGCGTGACACCAGGCGGGCTGCAATCTTAAAATACAAACAATAATTCAGGTACTGGGCCTACTAGACAATCTCATAGTTAATTCACCCTCACCTCTTATCATCAGGTAAGGGTTCGCCATCTCGCAGCCAGGTGATGGCTGCGGGAGGGCCCGAGCTGATGTTGCATGTAAGAACGCAGGGCTGACCAGCCCTGATCGTTGCATTCTCAGGGTGCGTTAAGAACTGCTTGTCAAGGTCTGGAACAAGGGAGATGATTATGAGTATACATTTATTATAGTTTGAATTGAAGCAATTTTTTGTATTTGTTTGTTGAACTCAAATTATTATTAAATATGAGTTTCAAATTTGGGACTATTCTGATAGTAACTAAAGACGTAAAATACAAGTGTTCTTTGTATTCTCGCATTTTCTGTTAAAAATATAAAATCACTTATATAAATGGGAAAGAAGCTCTGTATGTCTGTAACCTTTCACGACTAAAACCTTAAACGATTGTAACCTCCATAATCCAGAAGAAAAGTAATGCATCAAACAAATGACCCTATGAAAACTTAAATGGCACTGCCTCGTCGCAAAGGCCAGCGAAGGTCAAACTTCAGTCAGGGCTGCAAAGTTCACGGCAGGGGCTACAAATCTTACGAACGCTTACCGCTAGAGTGACATTATTCCGGATGACACTTCTTTCGGTCCCTAATGACAGTTTATTCTTCGCAAGTGACGCAATCTTAGCAATGTGTTGCTGGGTATACAAAAAGGGCCACAAGGGGCGTTAGGGGCGTTTCTTAACACAATTTATTTTCAAGATTGATCTGCTGATTAGATTTGAATTTCAAATTGGAAACAGGTGATGTTCACTGGTTTGCTTTTTATAATAAAACGTTGCGTCTATTTGTGGTTCACGCGCTAAGCTACAGAAACAGAAGTGATTTTTCTTGGTTGAATCCCGGTGGGCTAAAGAAAATAAACAATAAAAAAATTACTTATAATCTGCCAAAGTAACCTTTATAATGTTTCACCAAAACACAAGTCAAGTCAATCCACGGTAAACTTACCGAAGTATCCTTATCCCAAAATAAGAATCAAAAGTTTATAGACGTCTTTAAACCACCTTTGAGTCTACCTCGAATATTTAGCTAAGAAGAACACTTAAAATAATAAATAAATATGCTGGGACATTCCTCACACACGGTCATCTGATCCCTTGTACTATGGAAACCAGATAACTGATATAATACATATACTACTTTTTGTTTGTAAATACATACTTAATATACATAATTACACCCAGACTCAGGACATACAGACATGTTCATGCACACAAATGCATGTCCTGTGCGGGAATCGAACCCACGACCTGCGGCGCAATAGGTGGAATCTTTACCAGACTCTTAACCAACTGCGCCAACTGGCCCGTCGGGCCTTATAATTCCTTTGCTAGTTTTACCGTAACCATTTTCGATGAGTTTTTTTTTTTATACCACTAAGTTGGCAAACAAGCATACGGCCCGCCTGATGGTAAGCAGTAACCGTAGCCTATGGACGCTTGCAACACCGGTACAGCTTGCAACAAGCGTATTACTCGCGCGTTGCTGACCCTGAAGAAATTTCTTCACGCCCTTTTTGTAGAACCCCATGCTGTACTCCATTGAGAAAACCACGGCGGGGAGCTCATTCCACAATCTGAGCGTCCGCGGAAGATTGCTTCTTTGAGGCCGCACAGTTCTATTTGTACGTAGTATTTATATACTCTGAAGTTCTATACAATTCTGGTTTCAATGTGTGAGAATGGACTCCCCGTTCGATGGCGAGATTCTTTTAATAATATCACAAAGAGGTTTTAGTCAAGTCAATTTAATCAAATGGGAATGCATCAACAGGACGTGTACCGGTACCGGTACAGTACGTGAGGGTACGGGAAATAGGGACATAATATTTTGACAACATGTCCCGCGACACTAATCACATTTTTAGTTGAACATATTTTTTTACAAGATATACATTCAACTCTACGGTAGTCGAAAATTCTAAATCTATGCATTCAACACACATGCCTAAAAATGAAAGCGTAAATGCGGCGACGAAGGTCCCGGGTTCGAATCCTACAATGAGGTTAGGCAGTTCCACAGTTCAATGTCAATGCCAGTTAGGCAATAAAAAAACCACAGACATAAAAAAAACAACCATTGGTAACATAGAAATAAAATAAGTACAGTACGTAGTATTTATATACTCTGATTCGTTTTTGTTTATAGAAACCGGGCATCAGTCTACGGACATTTCAAACCGGCGTCGTTAGTTCCTCTTTTGGCCACCGGGCCAGATAAGTTTGTGGGACTTTAAGCCCTGCGGTATGTTGGTACAGGTCGGTTAACGAAAGCTGGCACGTTCACAGTACTCATAAATTTGCAATCAGTCAAGTCTAATGGACGAATGCAAAAATAGACCACTCTATATTTATGAGCAGTAGCAAAAGCAAAACAATAACTGTCTCCTTCATACTCATAAGCTTGACTTTGCGCGAGAGAGACGGTGTAAATGTGTTGAAACGTGCCAGCTTTAGTTAACCGACCTGTATGTCAGTGCCATGTCAGGTCGCGTATTTCACCTGTCATTTTGCTCTGTATCCTATTAGTATCGATAAGACCGCCTGTGTTGTTATAATTTCTTCAATTAACACTAAGGGCGACAGCTGAAAATCAACGCTGCTGACAGTAGACAGTAGCACTATGCTGAGCTGTACTGGTCTATTTTTAATTTAAATATTGTTATGTTAATGTGTTCGTCAAATAAATGTTTCTTTCTTTCTTCTTTCTTTCAATTTATTATTACCTACTTATTTACGTATATTATTATGTGTATTAGTATGTTTACAAAACTTATTTTATTTCATTACTCAAGTCAACGTCAAGAAACTTCGCCAATCAGTCACACACACGGTGTAGGTGTAGGCAAATGCTCGCCCGCCCGCGCGCCGTACCGTTACGGCTAGAGGTATTACTTTTTCATGTCTTTAGAACTACAATTTTCTTGACGGCATAAGATGGCTTACACAAAATCTTTCATCCTCAGTAAAAAATATCATAAATCTAGGATGTGATCTATTTATGTGCCTAGTTTAATCCAAATATTTTTGTCATAATCCAAACAAATATACACGCAAGCATCCAATGGATTCCAACTTACTTTCTTTACTGTAACGAAAATGTTACCAAAGTCCTTGGTACCAAGTAGTCAGTATCAAGAAATATTCGCAAATAAGATTCGCAATTGTGTTCTCAATCAATCACAGGGTGTAGTTATTTATTATCGACACAATACAGAATGATGTGGGCCGGGCCCTGATACCGAATACAATCGCAACAAATAATCGATTTGTAATGACGAATCTCGGTTACGTGCCAAGGGGCATGTAACTAACTGTTTGTGATCGATAATAATATCTCAATATCTTACCGTTGAATTTATGGAGATTATAGCACGTACCAAACTAAGCTATCACTTAAATATTCTTTTTAAATTAGTTTCTGCCCCGTGAGATAACGTTAATAAAAATTTTACTGTTTTATAAAAAAACTTAAACCGACTTCAAAGTACACTAAGTAGTAATCAAATCCTGATCTGATGACAATGGGACCAACCCGGAAGTGTACCCTTCCAAACAAAAAAAGAATTTTCCAAATCGGTTAATAAATGACAGAGTTATGAGGTAACAAACATAAAAAAAAAAAACAACCGACTTGAGAACCTCCTCCTTTTTTTGAAGTCGGTTAAATATGTCGATGATGGAGCAGTGGAGTGTGTATAAAGCTGTTCCCCAGGACTCATAGAGATAAGTACTATGAACACCGAAATAAGTACTTTTAGGCCTACCTAAAGTGAATTGATCATTCTTGAATGATCATTTAATAACCCAAAGAAAAATAAACCTTCAAGTGAGTTGTTAAAGTCTAACTGACAGTGGGACACCTTGGGCTAAGCTGACAATAATCATAACGTAACATTAAAACTTTATTACCATGTACCTCCTAGAGCAGGGCCGTCTTAGGTCATGCTGGGGCCCTCGAGCACATAGAGTTTGAGGCCCAAAAAACAATTGTATACGGGGTCGATACGACAATAAATGAAACCACGTAAGTAAAGTACTAAATAATAAATACGTTCAACTCTTACTATGGGACCTACTTCATACAAAAGGTACACGCAAGGTACTCCTCGCGAAAAATATATGAAAAACTGTAAAAAAATGCGATTTCGAAGTTGGTCCCATTGGATTTTACTGATGTATCAGGTTGGTAGGGGCCAGGGGCCCTGGCTTCGTGCCCCACTGGCGTTATGGAAATGTCGGAACACTACACATCAGGGCCAGTTCTTCAAAGTTTGTCCTGAAGACCTTCGGCGAGTGATTATGTCTATAAACAAGCCCATTAATGATTTAAAAAACTTTCTTATATAAAACCTCATAAAAATTAAAATGTCAATGGGACCGTTCTAGTATTACGTAAGCACCGATGACATGGCGACCTTATTTTGATGATATGGGGGGGGGTGGAGGGTCTAGATGGTGATTACGTCAGCAGTCATTATTTACTTTTTCAAACATATGGCAACCCACACATTATCTATGCTCGAAAACGAAACGCATATTCGGGGATTCCCATAAATAATTATGACTGCTGCACAGAATACTTACAATGCATATACCAATGTTTAAGTAAGCATGGGAGGGAGGGGGGTTTGCTTACTTTTGCTGACAAGGGAGAGAAGGGGGTAAATAATTGTAATAAATCTGCTTACGTAATACTTGAACTGCCCCAATGAAGCTAAATAAAAAAATTGTAGACAACTCGGCACCAAAGCCGAATATTGTACCACTCGGGAAATCACCCAAACATTTTGGCACCTCATTCATCAAACCCGGTACATATTACATAACATAACCTTTCATGGCCACAGTTGGTTAAGCGTACAAAACTTTATATTGATTTACTAAGGTTGCCGCGAGTCAAGGGCGGGCAACATTGCAATATAAATCGAATATAAAGACGTCCTTGCAAAGTCACTTAACGCTGAAAAAAAAAAAAAAAAAAAAAAAAAAATACATTTTTTACCTTATGCCCATGTGACGGTATCGAAACGGCCAATCCACATATTTTTACTACGGTATGTAGAGTTTGTGATGTTAAGGCTTGTAAAGTTAGGGCGTGTAGAGTTAAAGCTTGGCTCTATACGAGATCTGATAACTTTTTGACAGTGCGAGCCATATAGCCTCGTCTTGGCAACATTTTACATGAAAATGTTTCTTGTGGGATCAATTTTACTGTGTACAAAAGTTGAGTGAAATACGTATATTAATCAAAAGTATCTGACCTTTGCAACAATTATAGCGAAATAACTTTAATATAAATGTTTATTTTAATTACTTGAGATTTCGATTGGATAACAAGGAAGTGCTCTTAAAATAAATATTTTTTTTTGCAAAGTAAGAAAATTATCGTTATATTTATAAGAAAGATGAATACCATTTAGACTAAATCAATGAATTATTCATGTAAGGGTATCACAAGGAATCTGGGGCATGTCGTATACTGAAAGTTCAACTTGCCGCAACAACAAACACCAATTCAATGAAAAAATAGGAAGCCAAAGTTTTCCCTATCTATTATACTTACCTATATGTATTGATAGTTTCTTGTTTCTGTTATTACATGTCTGCCCGAAGAAAAAAGTAATGTTATAAGATTTCTTGTTATGTATTGTTATCTTATACAGAAGTATGTGGTATTTTTTGAAGTGAAAACTTCTTTAGCGGCTTCGTGCACTTTTTTTGTGATGGGTAAAAAAAATTAAACTCGCATCAGGACACGTGACCTGATCGAAAATTCGTAAGATGCTCGCGTCAGGACACGTGACCAGAGCCAGTAGACAAGATGGCTGTCGACAATCGTCATCGTTAGTAAACGATCAACCTTTGTATGGGATTGACATTTCAAATCGAAATATCACGTGATTTTTAACAATCTCTTATGTCAATTCCATACAAAGGATGACGATTGTCGACAGCCATCTTGACGGGCCAGTTGGCGCAGTTGGTTAAGACGGAGTCTTAACCTATAGCGCCGCAGGTCGTGGGTTCGATTCCCACACAGGACATGCATTTGTGTGCATGAACATGTCTGTATGTCCCGAGTCTGGGTGTAATTATGTATATTAAGTATATATTTACGAACAAAAAGTAGTATATGTATTATATCAGTTATCTGGTTTCCATAGTACAAGCTCTGCTTAGTTTGGGATCAGATGACCGTGTGTGAGGAATGTCCCAGGATATTTATTTATTTATTTATCTTGTCTAGGGGGGCTGGTCGCAAATTCGTAAGACGGAGGGAGAGTAGACCGCCGGTAGAGAGGAAGTATCCCCCTCTCTTTGTACCGTGCGGTGAAAATGTATGCCTGCGCCTGCTGTTACGTTTAGGCGGCGCAGGGCGCTTGCGCGAATGTTCGTGTGTGTTTGTGTTACAGCGTGCCAAATAGTTCTGAAGTGTTAATTTTTTAATGTAATATAAACTGTCATGTTTGTGTTCGATAGCGCAATATATGAATATTGTATTTTACCACATAAATGACTCAGACCAAGAAAAAATGAAAGACGGAACGGTCTGTGTTCTAAAGTGACGAAAGTAATAGGAAGCCGGCGGTCTTGTAAATACATGGCCTCACACACACATATACATTACATACACCATAGGAAGCCGATCGGTTGTCATTCCGTATTGAGACGTTGACAGTGACAATAAGGCTCAGTACCATTTGTGCCTGCTTGGGCCAGTACTCATTTTACTCACGCACACGTAGGAATTTTTTTGCTTCACTTTCTTATAAGGTGATAGTCCGTCTTGATTTTTTAATGTCTATGATAAATGATAGTACTTTTATACTGATAATTATAGCAATTCGTGCAAAATTATTCCCTAACCATTCCAAAATGTCAAAAATACACAACGTTAATATTCAAGTTTTCACTTCTGCCGGCACTCCCGGAGTGCAACCCATTGTTTTTTTTAGGATCATTTTGTCTTAGTACTTTTTAAGTTTGTACTTAACCTTATATCGTCCGCGCCGTTGCAAAAATACGAAGGGATGATTCAAAGGTAAAAAAAAGTACTAATGATTCCGTCAGTTAGATAATCAAAAAATATTGGACACGTATTTTTGGCTTCCAAATCATTAACAATTGACGAAGATAAAGCGAGTCAAAGTTCGGCAGTGGCGGCTCGTGACGTCACTTAAGGGTAAAAAGTGTGCTCTAAGCAGAACTTCAACACACGATATCCTAATCCTAACTAATATTATAAATGTGAAAGTGAGTTTGTTTATTTGTTACGCCTTCACGTCTCACCTACAAAACGGATCATCATGAAATTTGGCATGCAAATAGCCTATGGTGTGGAGAAGGACATAGGCTACATTTTATCCCTGGAACGCTGGTGAAACAGCTAGTCTTTGATAAAAGAAAAAATACGTGTCTGAAATTTTTTGATAATGTAAAAAGACTGACTTTTTTAGTCATCTATCCCATTGTAATGATCTCAATTGGATATCATTTTACAAATAATTATAACTATCCGCCCGCAGATATTTGCGATCTCCTATTTTACCACATGGAAACTCTTATAGCCATATAGCTATGTCATTTGAGTAGTAGAGCTAAAAGTAATAGACAGTTTTAAAGGCTATATTTTCAGCGATAAGATACTATATTGACTGCAGTCACCACCTGAGCACTGATAAGTCAGTGGATACCGAATCCAATTGTCCATGTGCATTTGGAGCAAAGTCCATGAAGGTAGCTAAGTAATCTTCTAGAACTTCAACAAAAACGTTCATCAGAAGTTAAAACTCGTCTAATACCCGCAAACATTGTGCCAATGAGTATACCGATTAAACACAGTGCTTGAGCCGTTTTGAGACATCTTGAGCCATCTAGTAATTTACGCAAATTACCCATTTGACTAAACGACTGCGACGTAACTAATGTACGCCACTCCGTTGAGATGTAAGGTACGTAGCGTACATTATTATTCCAGTCATATGACGTGCCAAAGGAAAATATGGGAAGCATGTGTGTTTCCTGAAGAATATTTTGTTATATTGAAATTTTTCTGTGACTTCCTCTGTGAATAATTTGGTTTACGCAACAGAAAATATCTAGTTGATTTTTTCAGATGATATATTTATTACTGAATTATTTGCTTACAAGCATAGAACGATGCATAAAATATCAAATATAATTTAAGGTTGTATTGTATACATAGAGAGATGTAATATATAACTTACAAAAAGAAATGAAATCCCAACAAAAACATTTTCATGTAAAATTTTACCAAGACGAGACCATATGGCTCGCACCAATAGATATAAAATAATGATTTCATTCCTTTTTTTTCTGAATAATATAATTTTTTACTTGTTTTTATTAACCACTAAAGTGGCAAACAAACATACGGTCCGCCTGATGGTAAGCAGTTACCGTAGCCTATGGACGCTTGCAACACCAAGGGTATCACTCGCGAGTTGCCGACCCTGAAGAGATCTCTTCACACACTTTTTGAAGAACCCCTTGCTGTAGGTACTCCATTGGGAAAACCACGGCGGGGAGCTCATTCCACAATCTGAGCGTCCGCGGAAGAAACAATTCTGGTTTCAATGTGTGATGATGGACTCCCCGTCAATGGCGAGAGTTGCAATGGTGGAAGGTAGCCGTGGGAATCAAGTCGAACAATTCTTTAGAACACTCTCCGTTGTACAGGCGGTAGAACTCACATAAGGAGGCAAAGTCTCTCCCCAGACTAAGGGGCTCTACATCGCTTGTGAGCTCTGGATCGTCAACAATTCTGATGACACGTCGCTGAACCGAGTCTAAAGGCCCAAGCTGGTATCCAGGTGCTCCCGCCCATATATGACAGCGGTACTCCATATGAGGCCGGACCTGCGACTTATAAAGTTGAAGCCTTTGCCCCGATGTGAAGTACTGCCTCGCTCTGTTGAGCACTCCAGCTTTTTAGATGCCAGCTTAACCTTGTCTTCCAAGTGACTACGGAACAAAACGTCGCTAGAAATGTTAAATTGCTTATGTTTGTTCAGTTTACACATATAAAGGTTACCACTAGTATGGAAGTCAACTGATAAGAATCGGCAAGAAACTGAGCAAGTAATTTTTTTACAATTTCGACACATACATAGACCGTAAGCATGATAAATACATAGTACAATACCAACAACAAAATAAAAAAAAAACATAAACCAGTTCATAGTTAAAGCGAATAAATATCATAAAATAATGGTTGTTTTTAATATTTATCACCGATAAATACCATACGCAATTATTAATTGTTATTAAACGTCAAACCATGTAGGGTAATGTTTATCAAAGAGCCGCAAGAAAATTTATCGCTATATTTGCATTTTTTTATTTATTTCTATGCAAATAAAAAGATGTTTTAGTTTCATAATATTTATGACGCATATTCCATGAATAAAAATAACTGGACTAAAATAATTTGTTTAACGTTGATTAATATCAATGTCTTTCTTTCGATTGATGTAATTAAACCAATTTATTGGTCGTTCGTGTAATTGGCGGTTTTAATTGAGTGTCCACAACATGTGGTAATAATTTTTCGATAATATCGGCTATCGGTACGGCTATCTGATCCAAACCCAGCAGAGCTTGTACTATATAAACCAGATAACTGAGATACTATATAAATACTACTTGTAAATATAAAGTAAACAGCCATGTTTATGCACACAAATATTTGTCCTAGGTGGGAAGCGAACCCAGTCAAGGTATCTGACTGACCGCATCGCCAACCGGCCCGTTATATTCATAGTCTAAGTGTATCAGAGATTAAGAGGAAGGGATGGCTGCAAGTAATTTGGAAAAAGGGTCGGCAACGCGTGAGTGATACCCCTGGTGTTGCAAGCGTCCATAGGCTACGGTAACTGCTTACCATCAGGTGGGCCGTATGCTTGTTTGCCACCTTAGTGGTATAAAAATGGTTTTTAACATATCTGTTGCTGTCGCACTGTGCCCGAGCTATCCCGCACGAGGGCGATAGAGACAACTGCAGCTTGGACCGATTATACTTATTTAAATTAGACGAAATCGCTATTATAATCCCCGGTTTTCTTCTACAAAACTGGATCGATTAAAAAAAAAAAAAACAAGAATCGTAATAAGAAGGGCTTTGGCTATGTCTGTCGGTTTTCCTTTGTGTTTTTATATTCGTCAAATTTGTTCGCGGGACGTCTGATAAGGGCGTTAAAAATGGTAAGTTTTTGTGATTTTAGAAGGCTCCTAATTCTTATAATAATTAATTTATGGAGAAAAACGAGGGACCTACAGTGGTACCTACAGATTGCATGGTAGAATAGTCATTACTCTAGTGTCATTATCCAGAGAGGAAACTGAGGATAACGTTTGTATGGAATAAACGCCACAAGCATTTCCTCTTAACGGTCTTGCCTTCTTTCACATAAACATTTGAATTACGTCACGACGTTGCCTTTTTCGTCATGATATTTTTAACGATCATACCAATTCTTCGAACGTATGATGATAAATAAGTATTGCTAGAATAAGCTCATCTCTAGGTAACTAATATAATTACGTTTCAGAAGTTATGTAGGTAAGTAATTTCATTAACACCTTTCAAGACAATTTACTTTACCGTAACTCTCTTTCTTCTTTTATCTTATTTGACAATAATTATTATTGGAATAATATTGTATACGTAATTACCGTACCTGTGTAGTCATGACTGAAATTGAATCCACTACCTAACATTACAATATCTGCCTTTGATGTCATTTATATGGAAGCGCCTACCATTAATGTTACAGCAAAACTTGAAACAGAAATTCTTGCTCTTCCTTTTTTATAGGCGCGTGTAATTTTAGTAAATAATAATATAGTAGGTACTTTATTTATGCATTCTGCACATAAAAATTTATATATTCACTGTTTTTCTAATTTTCTTAGTGTGTTTGCGGAGTGTATAGATAAGGTTGTTTATCTAAAACGACTTTAATGTGCGCGCGAAACCATGATGGACGATGGACGGACTTCGTAAGATAGAATATCTTAACTAACTAATATACTAGAATTATAAACCTAACTTGTTATAGTAGCTAGCACCTACTCAAATTGTTTAAGCTGAACAATGTTAAAAGATCCAAGTAGACAAAATGAGGTCTTGTGTTCCTACAAAACAAGCCCGAGGGTGAATTCCAGTAGACACCTGTCCGATTAGAATAAATTCCCTTTGAGCGAATTGGGGATAATAGGGCTGGCACACACCAAAAAATAATTAACCAGAGCTCATTGGGGAGGGGGGAAGGCTTGGTACTATTATATAAAATCCTTTGTTATTCATAAATATTGTTAATTTAACTGGATATTAAGACATGGGTAAATTATAAAAATAGTATGAAGGCCACCTATCTATTCTGGCTTCCCTCTGAAGCCGAAAATCTGTCGCCAAGCAACTACCGATGTATACAGAGTCGGACTGGCCATATAGTCGAGGTGGCGTTTGCCAGCCGGGCCCTAGCCTGCGGGGGTCCCACGGTCCTTGGGACACGGCCGCACGGTAGGCAGAGTAAGCAGGGGCCTCGCTGGCTAAGGCCCGGCTTTTGCAACCTACATATTTCATATACAGTAAATTACAGTAGGTATATAGTTTATACATACGTACTAAGAGGGAAAATAACAGAACAAAAATTAAAAATGGTGGACCCTGAACTTATCCCGTTATTAATATAGGCTTCGACTGTGAAGACGTTCATAATTAATAGAAGCTATCCCTAAAACTTGTTTTTTACTTGTGGGCCCTTCCGGCCCAGTCCGACCCTGAATGTGTACCGACAGATGCACTTGAGGGCTTTAACTTCTACACTTTGTAAAGGTGACCACTTATCATAATCTTCCAATCAGCATTCGAGTCAAACTTTTGATTTTAAATTTGAACAAAATCTAAATCTGTAAATGTCTTCTGAGACCATTTTCGCGTGGCTTCAACCCTTAAGCCGGCTTTTCACTATGGGATATAATATTATATAAATAACATGTTTTTTGTATATTACATCCCAAACTATAAATATTTTTTGACGAAATGTATGACGAGCGATAAAATATTATATCTCAAGATGCCTAGAGCCAAGAGAAGATATATACCTATATTATATTATATCCCATAGTGAAAAGCCGGCTTCAAGGTAGTTTTCCCTTACGACCCGTCTATTTCCACCCTGTATATCCTTAAACAATTCGTAATATCACAACAGTTGGATAATATTTAATATTATTCATGAATCTCTTCCAATTCAAGATCTTATGTAAGACAGTTATGAATTTGTAATATAACCTGCCACTGTCTGCCATCTTCATTTACACCATCCCTTGGATACGTAATTAATTTGATGTACATAGAATATTATTATTACCTAGATACTCTTTACACATTGTATTTATATAGGTAGGTCTAAAAATTTTGCAGACCTTGTTCTTTAGAACCACATTTAGAACAATGAATTAATTGAATAAGGAAGAGTTGTTCAAAACATAACGGGATTGGCTAAAACAATGGAGTGGGCAGCTATAATTTAAGTAATGTTGATATTACAAACGGAATTGAACCGGAAACATCACAAACAATTTAGAATAATATTATACAAGCATTGTTTTACGAATAATTTCGTTAAAGGTAAAGTATAAATAAATTACCGAGATAGCTGAGCCTAGAATCATACGATGAGAAAATCAAAAACTGTAATAATAACATACGATTTAACATTTCTTCTCGCTGTGATACGAAAACATAATAAAATAATACAGCTATTAGAAAATAATATAAAGCACATATTAATTTCTTTAGAACATTACGAAACATGCTAAAACAACAAAGATAACAAACAATTTAGAAACACGAAAATTGTTTTTTTTTATTATGTATAGGCCTGTGTTTGACCACAATCTCACCATGGTAAGTGATGATGTGGCCGAAGGTGGTAAGCACACAAAGCCTATAAGGAACTGGCTCTCAAGTGCAGCTGTCGGAACACACCGATAGGTGTTTGGCGACAGATTTTCAACTTGAGGGTGGTAGCCAGCCAGATGGGTACCACAAAGTACCCTACCACCGTACTATGGTTTCCTCACGATGTTTTCCTTCACCGAAAGCTCAAGCTCATTGTAGGATTCGAACCCGGGACCTTCGTCTCGGTATCCGACGTCACTACCACTGAGCTATCATCGCCTTAAAAACAAGCAAACTCAAGTGTTCAAGAAAACTCCAGGTAATCTTTAGTTTATCAATCGGGTACATTGATAGAGACACTTGTGCGTTACCAGGGTCTAATCGAGTACTATATTTGACCAAAAACATATAGACGTCATAGAAAATCAGTGTGGCAATACTCACAAGCAAACTTCAAATTAATTGGGTAGCCCAGCACGAGGCTACCGTGGTGTCTGACTGCGCACTGGTAGATATCCTCGCCATTTCTGCGGGACACTTCCAGGGTGCCATTTGATGCTCTGCAATAAGTAACAGGAGTTACACATGTGAGTACTGAGAGGACATGTGAGGACACAAATGTTTTGTAAAAAATAGCCAATATATAGTCAGATTGTAAAAAAAAAAAGAAAATATTTAAAAAATGTAACCTTGCTGAGTTTCTTGCCTGTTCTTTTCAGTTAAAGGCCGACTTACGAACTGGCGGTAACTTCAGTAGCTTTGACCTTCATAGGTGCCCTTCTAGGGCCTAAATTGAATAAATGGCTTTGACTTTGACTTGACTTTGACTTTGAGGCCACAGAGCAAGGAATCACGCTCGGTTGGGTGCGCACAAAGCCTGGAAAGAACTGTCTCGTAATTGCTGATTGGAAACACACACTGGTGCATGGTGACATGGCAACAGATCCGTTGGTAGCCGGCCGATCTGCTATACATTACCCTTTCACCGTGCTATTGCTTCCTCATGATGTTTTCCTTCACCAAAAACTGAAGCTCATTGTGGGGAGAAATTTAATTATCGAATGTACAACTACAGGCTTACTCTTGAAACTCAACTTCCAATGTAAATTTTAAAGAAACGCTGTGTTGAAATCGACACCGGCACCACATTGGATTAAAATTGAGTTATCATTCAGATCCTTTTGTGAATTCAGAAAATATCAATCGGCTTGTGGATATGACGATGTGCCAGCTATTGGAAAAGGCTTATGCTCAGAGGATATTAAAAGATAGATGATGACATAGCTTACCGTTTGAACTCCTCATCTCCCCGCCGCCACAGATAGGGCTTCGGTCTGGATCGCTCGCCGATGTCGAGCGGCGGCGGCGGCCGACGAGACTGCACCCTCTCGGCGTCGGGCACCTCGCACTGCAGCAGCGCCGGCGGTGATCGCCACCAGGTTATGGGGACATCTGGGTATTCAGAGAGGTTGGATTAGATTTATTTAATGGTCATAATAGCTACCAAGAAGACCGACGATCTGGAGTCACAAGGACTTACTAAGTAGCAGGCAATCTGGTAGGGGCGGTCTATATTCTTGAGTGGATAATCTTTGGCTAAATATGATGAATGTCGACAAGTAAAGAAAATTATACGCAACATAGCGCAGTGATTATATTTCGATCGTTGTAGCTGAATTTTCATAAAATTAAAACTAATTGAATAAATTTTATCAGAAATGCGCAGACAATATACAAAGGAATTCAAATAAGTATCATAGCAACTGAAATATGATGGCACCAATAAAATAAATTCGCAGATACCAATAACCGGGATCATTGATATAGGAAAATTTATTCATCCAGTATCATAGATTGATGAAATCGCTGCCTTTTTGGCAACGAAATTCACAGCAGCCACTTTTCCTTCTGAATATAAAAAAGCCAAACAAAAGATTGATTGATGATATAAAACGAAAACAAGTCAAACAAATCTTAAAATTAAACATCAAGTTATATTTAAAAGAAAAATACCAACCTTATTTCGGAGCGGAGAGGTCAATCCTCTGCAAACTTTGACATAGTCTAAGATTAAAATAAACTTACTTGAAATGATGAAGTCTCGTGAATTACTCCATTATGTAATGGGCAAAATATCAGCCGACAAGTTGAACAAGAAAAGTAAAGAAAACGCGAGCGCATGTAAGAGAAAGGAACAAAGGAGACTGCTAACTCACATAAAATGCCGTCGAATACACAATTCCAAACATTTCGGCGTAAAGTTATTTTCTTACACAAAAAGGAAGAAACGACTGTAATTTGGGCAGGCTTATAACACTGTATGACAGGTATCTTGTTTGAATAATCTTCACAGAGACAACATAACTTAGTAATAATACAATTGGTTTAGAGAATGACTAAAACATGAGTAAAATATGTGTCAAGGATGGGCTATAGAACAGCTATCCATTTTCTTTCTTTAGTCCTTATGGCTTAAAACAAATCATACATAGTTATTGATTGTCGCTCGTGAATCATATTGTAAAAAGAAATAAGCAAAGTAATTATTAGTATCTTTAATTGCTGAAGTAAATTTCCAGCGTTTAAATAGCCTAGATAGAGACAAACATAGTGCGGCAAAGAGAGACACCTGCCTGTCAAATGTGGCTGTTTAGCTCCGCCTTATTTATGAGTTTATTCTAATAGTGATCATGTTCCTTCATCATCGACGAGACCTTTTGACATCGAGGCGTCTTCCAGCAGTTCTGCTCGATGAAGAGAAATATGAAAATAGCTGAAAGATGCCTATGTATCAGAAATGATAGCGCTCATCCCATAATGATTAACCTGCCCATAAGAAGACCATTGTTTTCTAATATATAAGTAATAACAAAATGAATTATATACTCACAATCCCAAATAGATTACCAAAAAAGTTTACAAACACAACACGAATTTCCACAAATTCTGTTAGAAAAGGTTCTGCGAGTTAAAATAATAAGCCGTCGGAGTTTGGACCAAAAAGGAAATTGAGCGTTTACCCTACAGCATTTTGTAGAAAAAACTGTTACTTTGTAGTCTTCCAACTCCAACCTACGCAGTTGTAAAAAAAGGTATTTTATATCCCCTAGTAATTCTATGTATAATTGTTGATGTATAAGGATAATATGGACTTAGTTGCATGTTATAATGAAATAACATAAATACCTACGTAGAAATATAATATGTGTACACCGTTCTTGATGGTATGATCCTAAAATGGTCTGCAATAGGAACGTCCGACTGAATCTTTGCGTCAACTACTGAGACGGATAATTCAATAGCCTTGTTGACAGAAAATGAGATCTTTTGCTGTAAGGCACCGAGGATATGGAAACTTAAGAGATCTCTTATGTTAGCAATATTGATTGAAGCGCTCGTGGTGTAGCATGATTAGCCGTTCTTAATCGATCGGCAAAGTTAAGCTACGTCTGTCTTGGTCGGTACCTGGATGGGTGACCGCCTAGTGGTATTTCAAATCGAGCGTTTCCGTGCTTCGGAAGGCACGTAAAGCCGTTGGTCCCGGTTATCACTTAATTGTGATAGTCGTTAAGCTAGTTGGATGCCTCATAGGCGGCTTGAAAAATTCCAACAGTAGGTTGGCCACTAGCCTACCTCCACCGATCCGCAGTGGGCACGCGTGGTGGAGTATCTGCCCAACCCCTTTCACCCTGATTTGTGAAAGGAGGCATGTGCTCAGCAGTGGGACATTATAGGCTGATGATGATGATATTAGCGGGAAGGTAAATGGAAATTCGGTGATGCCTCAATTTTGTCGGAATATGCCAGAATAACATTAACAATTGTTATACTGTGCCTTTTGATTCACTAGGTACCAAGAATTTAGTATGCCTGGTACCTAAATATCTTATAGTCTTCAAGAATCAAGGCCTATGTACCTATATGTCAGACTAAATTAATATTGTTTCATAGTTCGGTACCGAATAATAGAAAATTGATGGGTATCAAGTCACTGGGTGAGTACGGTATAATAGGGAAACTAGTCCCTGGCACCCTGGGACATTCCTCAGACACGGTCACCTAATCCCAAACTAAGCAGAGTTTGCACTATGGAAACCAGATAACTGATATAATACATATTACTACTTTTTGTTTGTAAATTCATACTATAACTCAGCAGTTGATATGTGTAGTTTAAAGCTATATTAAAGTATTTAATAGTCTAAAGAAAATAAAAAAATATTTGACAGGGATAATGGTAGAATAGAAAATAGAGAAGAGATTGATATCTTTGAGATCGGATATGAAGACGCTGTTGCGTATTCGATTATAGGCAATTGCTCGTAGTACTGCTGTCTCAATCCTCAGTATTAGGTACTCGGTGTAAATTCAAAGATTTCTACCATCTGCCTCCAACGGTCTACCTACGGCCAGTTCTCAAAACCACGATAAGACCTAAAAGAAATAATTGCGTGAATCCACACTAGACCCGACATTAATTACTGAAAATACTTGGAAAATTAAAAAAACATACGATAACGTCGTTACATCAAGGACTTTGTGGTTCAGCCATAATAAGTAAGTACCTAACTCTATATAAAATGTGCGCATCATTAAAGCTCAGCCGGAAACTTAGCTATACCTACATTATTTTTAAACCAAATAAACTACGCAGTGTGTCGACTGACATACATTTTGGGAGTCCGTGTTCCACGCCATTTATTATTCAATCGTTAGTTCTAAATCCCACCGCAGTACCGCGGTGGCGCTGTACGCATCTACTGCGCAGGTCAAGGTTACATACATCCATCTCGCTTACGTCATCTTCTGTCCTCTTCAAACGTAGTAGCCCACGTGATGTGCACGTCCGTTTTCCAATAACCGTGACACTGTGTCAATCCGATAGTCTACGGTCAGTCGGTTAAGCGCAAGCTATTTTACTGCCTACCACCTTGTTTTAAAGCTCATTATCATTAGGTATCTGGTGTTATGAAAAAGCAAACACGCATGCACGTTTGTAATAATGACGACAGGTTTTTTTAGGTGTCTGTAGATTTTGTCTGTAGTATCACAAACTAAGACACGTATGCAGTACCTGGTATTACAGCGGAATGCGGAAGGATGAACATTTTAAGCAAATCTATTGTGTTTAAGTGTTTACTACTTCTTGCAATGATCAAAACATTCGTCAGTTAAAAATAATACAAATTATTTGTAAATTCTACGCTCATTTCAAATAAGTTTTTCATTTACTTATATTGGGCGATGATAGCTCAGTGGTAGTGACGTCGGATACCGAGACGAAGGTCCCGGGTTCGAATCCTACAATGAGCTTGAGCTTTCGGTGAAGGAAAACATCGTGAGGAAACCATAGCACGGTGGTAGGGTACTTTGTAGTACCCTGTTCTCCGTGGTAGTACCCGTCTGGTTGGCTACCACCCTCAAGTTGAAAATCTGTCGCCAAGCACCTATCGGTGTGTTCCGTCAGCTGCACTTGAGAGCCAGTTCCTTCTAGGCTTTGTGTGCTTACTACCTTCGACCGACATCACTTACCATAGTGAGATTGTGGTCAAACACAGGGCCTATACACAGTAAAAAAAAAAAAAAAAAAAATATTGTAACTTTTGTACCACTGTCACACAAATAAATACTGCTGTGTGGCTGAACTTGTCACAGTAAATAAGGTCAATGCCATTGGGGTACTCAGTTTTACGAGCCAATACCCATGTAGGTAAATTTGTCGTTACATAAATACTACTTTCTGGACTTCATATGTTTGGCGTGCAAACTTTCCCAAGATACTTTTGTTAGTCCAATAATGTGTCTAAAATCTAGACCATTACAAGCCAAAATGTGTAGTATGACAGATTCAAGCTGCTCAAAGTTAACAAAGAGTTCCTCACCTATGCTGTCTCATTGATTTAAGTCTTCATAAAATTCCTGCTAATACCTACAATAATTTAAATCATTTAAACTCCTGATTGACTTTTCCAAAGTTTCCTCAATTAATCTAAGCCGTGAATCTATTAAAAGGGATTATTTGTTTAACTTCGCCCTTCGTAAGCCCTTGTGTAAACAGTCTTTTCGAAATCGCTGAGTTTATTAATAATGTAACAGGTACCTTTAAAACTTGTAGCGAAATTAGCGAAATAGTATAAGTAGTACAAGGAACAACCATTACATTGCTGTTTATAATTAAACTTATAAATTATTCAAAGCTGAAGCTAAACTGCTTGATGAAATTACGATCCTCACTCCTGTCCACAAACTTGGAGGAAGATTGAGATTACATTTGGAATTACAATTTATTTTGGTGTAAAGCTAAGCTTAGTAGGCGAAGAAGACAATTTTGATGCCATGTTAAATTCTTTATTGAACCTAAATCTACTGAATGTTGCATGCCTAAATTAAACAACGACACAAGAACATTTTCTGGGTTGAAATTTATTATTGACAGTATTTCTAATGCAAAGACAATATTAATAAACGAAATTGCGTTCCATAAAAACAAGAAAACAGAAGGAGTATGTACTTAAGTAGTTCTCTCACAACCCTCTAACCAAATTCGTACGGATTCCAAATACAAGTACATATAACAACTACAAAGGACAATAAGTGTTGACTTCGGTGAAATTACAATAACTTTTTTACCAAAGCTCCTGCTTACTATATTCCCAGCACGATCTCTTCCAGAAACGTTATTGCCGTTTGGCCGAAAGTTGGGCCAACGTACGTGGGCCAAAGTTCCTGAGGAATTTGGCTCAATTTGCCAAAAGTTCGGAAGACGTGCCTTAGAGTTACCAAACATTTGTGAATAAGTTGGTCACCCTTTACAATTTTGAGAGTACCGACCAAGGTTGCTGACCGGTTTTTTTGTTGGGGGACCGAAATTTCTCTAAGGTCACATGCGATGCAGCCATTTTGGATCCATTCGTGTAGTATTGTATATATTGACGGCCGTTATCTCTTACTCGACAACAATAATGGCTTATTACGTAATAATGTATCCTGTAATGAATGAGTAATTGAAAGCACGTGTCGGCTGATACCATCTGTTGGAGTTCAAATGATAACGAGGAACGAAGATCGAGGTATCTCATAAAATATTTCTTTTAAGATATAATCATGTAGGTAGTTAATCGGATACTTCTTATAAGCTAACATCTGGTTTATAGTCCTCTGAAACTTATCAATCATGAGCATTTTTATTTTATTTTTCCAGCTTCTCCACTGGTCCTTTGGTCAATCTCTTTGTTATTCGTCGAACTCGACTTTTCAGCTACAGGCCTACAGCTACGTTTATTTCTATCGTGACTACATTTTGCATTTTGTGACTGGAACGTAGAATTTCTACATTTATAATAATCGTACTCTTTAAATTGATTGTTATCCAGTGAACGTTGACTTTCATAAATCCATCTATCTAGAGCCTAAATTGAATAAATGGCTTCGGACTTTAGCTCTATTAGCCTGTAGGATCTGATAAACTATCGAAAGATATGTGTGGGTTCTCGACAAAACTGTAGGCACTGTAAGTATCAGTAGGTAGAAAAAATGTGTAGCAAAAGTATTATGTACGTAAACCATTCAGAATGTTTTTTTTTTTTTTTTATCATGTATATGCCTGTGTTTGACCACAATCTCACCATGGTAAGTGATGATGTGGCCGAAGGTGGTAAGCACACAAAGCCTAGAAGGAACTGGCTCTCAAGTGCAGCTGTCGGAACACACCGATAGGTGCTTGGCGACAGATTTTCAACTTGAGGGTGGTAGCCAGCCAGATGGGTACTACAAAGTACCCTACCACCGTGCTATGGTTTCCTCACGATGTTTTCCTTCACCGAAAGCTCAAGCTCATTCTAACAATAAAGACAGTATCCATTTTTAGCTCCTTGAAGTGCACATATCATGCAATCATGTCTATTAAAGCTGCATGCACAATACATTGAGAATGCTAGATAGAACCGCTATGCCTACATTCCACGACCACTCTCATGCAACTCACACTCACACAAACAAAACAACTGCAACATTCTTCCGCTCCGCGCAAAATGTCCACTTATTGATGTAGGTCAGTTCGTCTGTACTGCTCACACGTATACGATTGTTATTTCCATCTTTCTCGCACCGGGACCAAGTGGCAAAGGAATTTATTGAACAAGTTGGCTTGTTAGGTTCCTTGCATTGCACTCAGTGGGAATATTTATTGCGTAGTTTATCTAAACTCTCGTTGCTATGGGTGTTGCGAATGATAATTGAGGATCTTTCTTGGAATTGGTGTTAGGCAGTCATAGCTTTTATTTTATATATATTTAAGAATGCAAATCTATTAATAGATGATAAACTATCTAGTTATTCATGCTGAGCTAGATGATGTCACTCTAACCGCATGAAATGGATGAGTAAACAATGCATTGTCACAGTATTTGTATTCATTTTTATACATTAGCTATTACCTACTTCTACATATAAGTCCTTGGGTTCCAGATGTGATTTCTGCATCTTTAGTTCTCCACAAGCTCAGTAATTTTCAGGAGCTTTTGGGACCACTTGGAGGATACAAATCTTTTGACCTGACACTGACTTTCACAAAATTCATTTTGAATCGAAAGTTCCCGCAATTTGAAACCTTTCGCTATTTGGCCTAAAGTGTAAGGCAATGATCACGGAATAAAGAATAGAGGATTCGCAGAACCAACTGTGAATTTGCGAGCTTTCACTACTCATTGGTTTTCAACTGTTTTTTTTTTTGGGCTTGTGTTGGATCTCAATTCCACCATGGTAAGGGATGATGTGGCCTACGGTGGTAAGCACACAAAGGGGCTTTAGAATTAATTAAAAGTATAAACAGTTAAACCTAAATTATGGTTTTGAATCTAATTTAAATTGCATGGGAATCTATTATAGCCATAACAAAAAACTAAGGAGTAGGTAAATCAACTGAGCTTTGCTCTCAAATACGTTGGTTCTTGAGAATTTCACGAGAAACAATGCGGTGATAATTTTAAAAATTAAATCTAGATAACTTATATAATTTAGTACCTATGAACAGCGTGGGACGACCTCCCACTAAGGGAACCGAGTGACGTACTGGTCAAAGTTGCTGGGAACTAGTGGATGTGACCCAAGACCGGTTTTTGGAAATCCATAATCCATCCATCCTATGTTCAGTGGACATCCTTATATTGATTATGATGATGATTACAAGTCAAGAACAGGTATAGAAGTTGCCGTTTCATAAACGGAGACAATATAATAAAGGAATAGATCTAATTGGTAATCAAAAAAGATTCTCAGTAAACTTATATAGGTCTTATGATGAAATGCGAGGGAGGGGCTGACGGGCACAACTCCTCGAATCATTGAAGTCGCTCTACGGCGTGTACATTACATTAGTTCTATATAAAGCAGGCGAGGATATAAATGTAGCCAGCATACTTCAGGCAAAAAAATCCCACAAAAACATCTACCTACCTTATAAGACATCCGAACTGGCTGAACTTCAGTAGCTTTAATCTTCATAAATGCTTCTAGGCTTTAAACAGCTTTGTCTTTAACGGGTCAATAACAGGGTTCAAAACATGGAGCAACAAAATGAGTTTGATAAACAGAATGTTTCATGACCAAAGCATGTCGTAAAAATCAGTGAGCATGCATAAACATGCAATCAAGACAACAAGTTGCACGGTGCATCGCGTCGCGCGAACCAATCAGATGACGCGGTTGCGTCGCGGTGACGTAATGCATGCGCCGGCGCACGGTGCAATGATCTAATATAACATGCACTAAATGTATGTGCGACATTAAATGTACTTAGTTGTTTCGAGGCATATTTTTGTTATTTGTTATTTATATCGTACATAGATGAAAACTTATAAATGAAATTTTTTTAAAGCATCAAGAAATCGTTGTTTTTTTATAACACTAAGGTAGCAAATAAGCATACGGACCGCTTAATGCTAAGCGGTTACCGTAGCCTATGGACGCTTGAAACACCAGGGTTTCCATCATGCGTTGCCGACTCTGCAGAAATGTCTTCACACCCTTTTTGATGACCCCTATGCTGTACTCCATTGGGAAAACCACGGCGGGGAACTCATTCCACAGTCTGAGCGTCCGCGGAAGGAAGCTCCTTTGAGACAACATAGTTCGAAACCATATTCGTTCCAACGTGTGAGGATGGACTCCCCGTCGATGGCGAGAGTTGCGATGGTAGTAGGTAGCCGTGGGCATCAAGTCAAACAATTCTTCAGAACACTGTCCGTTGTACAAGCGGTATAACACACATAAGGAGGCAAGTCTAACCTCAGACTAAGTTCCAGTACACTGCCAGCATAGCACCTCCTAATGGAGCTCTGGCGACCTTCCTCAAAATTATATGATGAAAGCATGTGTCGAAAGCATGTGGAAAAGAACCTCAAAACATCTCACAAAATGTTACACCTACATTTAACGCATGGACGCATCTCATAATTCAGGGAGCGTACAACAAATATGCATATTTCATATATTTAGCTCAGGAACATATTACAGGATACCATTTCGCTGTATGACGTCACACACAAACTCCGTGACTCGGAAGTGGATATGACGTCATTGCTACTGAATTATTAATTCTTATTGTGCGGAAATGCTTGGAATTATCCTGGTGCTTATGAACTTATGAGTATAACAGGCAATGATGTATGAGGGAGACTTCATACATGTTTTGGGAACTTGATTATTGATGACTCTATGTCGATGTGAGTGGAGTGGTCAAACCTCAACCTGTAATATATTGTCGATATTTATTAAGTTTTATTATGGTGGAAATTGATCTCAAAAACTGGAGTTTTTTTTCCATAAAAATATAATTTAGGTTTTATGCATAGAAATAAATATACCTAGAAAGAACGTCGCCATACTACACGAATATATAAAACAGGCCAACTTTTATGGGCTGCTGTGCGTAACAGCTACGTTTTACGCTCCCTCTGCGTCATTCTGCTTGTCATAGTGACGTTCATAATGATAGCAGTTGTTGAAATATTCCAATTAAAATCGGTGGAAATTTAAATATTAAACATTATTTTACAATTTTATTTATTTTTATTTGATTTATCCCCTAACAGTTAGGGGCTATTTTCCACGCGTGCACAGTTTCGACGCTCAATCTGGATGTATCCTTAATCAAAGGTTTTATGTTTTGATAATGTGGAGATCTGAGGAGGTGAGAATGTGTCATGTAGTTTGTTGTATAATATTTCGAGTTATATTAAAACAAATCAAAAGTTATTGTCAAAGATTTTAAAAATAGTCAAAGGGCTAGCAAAGAATTTCAAGTCAATCCCATCGTTTAACAGGGCTTGAAATTGATCAAACACGAACCTCTTTAGTAAACAAAAAAGATATAACAAAAACTAAATAATGTATATAACCGACATCTGGACTTCAGAATATAAAAATAGCAGTAAATAATATTTAGTTTCTTGATAAATCTATCAATTTGAATCTTCTATCTTACATTTTACGTAGTACATGTTAACCTACCGTTATAATATTGTTATTTTTAGTAAAAAAAAACAGGTTTCCATGCCTAGAGACAAAACAGTGCCCTCTGTCACTGCAGTCTCGTCGCAAGTCTCAATTTTTTTTCAAAACATCTATTTCAATTAGACCTTTGGAGGCACTTATAAATAGTCAAATTTTTATAGTCTAATGCACGGTTCGGAAGGTTGCTTTTACTGAGAAGAGCCGGCAATAAACTCAGCAATTACTCTTTAAAAAAACAAACTTTTTATTACATCAGATGTTTCCTGGAGAGCGAGCGCTACACCCAAGCTTATTGTAGTAATAGTAAGCCTTCTATACTAAAGCGGCCTTCATAAGTTCCTTAACATTTTGTGACAGTAAATTTAAAATTGCATTAGGGATCTTATTTCTCAGCAAATGCAACCTTCCGAACCGGTATTAGAGTATTAGAGTCAGACTTTTCATAAGTGCCTGCGAAGGTCTATTTGAATAAATAATTTTGAATTTTGAATTTTGTTATAAAATTGTATACTCACTAAAGAGTTTATCTTGCTTAGACAAACACGTTGCGTAACGGCACCCGAATGTCGCGAAAACTGTATTGTCGGCGCCGACGCATGTATTAAACCGCGTGAATAGCCTCGCCCAAGGCTGTCTGATACTAATGCAGTTCAATCAGATTTTCGATTTGGACATGTAGCCTACATGTAGACTCTAGGGTGAGATTCCTGAAGAGTGAGTCACGTAGAAGTTATTTTAATTGTAGGTAGGTAAATAACGGCCTAACCATGAAACCAGCTAACTGATTATCCTACTAATAATAATCTCCATAGTACAAGCATTTGTTTGTTGTAGTTTGGGATCAAAAGCCGAGTGTAAAGAATTGACGTTTGTAAACGCAAACTAATTAGTTTCCTATTACGACACTTCTCTATAGGAATTGGCACAGCACCTCTAGCGGAATACTCATGGTACTAATTTCTCCCATACAAATTTATAGTTAACGCAAACGAATTAGTAAGCGTTTATTAACGTCAATTCTTTACACTCGGGGTACTGTATATTATTTATCTATATATTCAATTTTTAATTATTAAAACCTCAAATGGCAAAACGCTTTTTGTACGGAAACCTCAGGTCACGAGTCTTACTTGCATTTGTCTGTTAATATTCCATCACTTATTTAACATAACAATTCAATGACACATTAGTTTTTAAATAACAAAGGAAATGCACCATCGTTCTCAGAACTAGACCTATCGTAGAACTAGTCATGTCAAGAATAACAATCTAGAATTTCTTCAAAAAGAGGAACTACCCTAGACTTCCGGACGTTAACAATAGTGCGCGTGATGTGAATCTTTATGACATACCTATTTTGGACGTAAAATACAATGTAATAAGTTATATAATGAGTTTTGATTATGTTATTAAACGCCATATTTGGTTTTTACTTCTTTATGTACACCGCTATCGAGGTTCGTGAACACTTTATTTGCCGGTTACACATTTAAATACGTTTTTTATTATCTTTACGTGACTTGAGGCCGGTTTTTTTATTATCGGCTAATATTTATACATTTTATTACAAATGTTTTTCTTACTCTCATTAAATTCAAATTCAAAATCATTTATTCAAATAGACCTTCGCAGGCACTTATGAAAAGACTGACTCTAATACTCTCTCGGCTCTTCTCAGCAAATGCAACATTCCGAACCGGTATCCCTTTCCATTTCACCCTGATTTGTGAAAGGAGGTTGATGATGATGATGAACACCATATTATTTATTAGTAGGGTCTATTTTGGTATAATCCATCGACTCTCTCATAAATGGTATCAATTTCAATCACATACAATTATGTTAATAAAACTAAACTCCAGACTGCACTCGGAAGTTTAGCAAGGAACGCTTTACGAATTTCATTACAAGTTTCAGCACTGGACGCGAATTTGAACTTGCATACATTTCACAGAACCCATGTTGTTAAACAGTGTCAATTGAAAACAACTTCTAACTTCTGAGTAATAGAGAACAGTGTGGGAACGTGACCGTATTTACGATTGATGACATAACCCGACGATTCACTCGTTTCCCGAAACAACGAGTAAAATGCGAACAAATTATATGGTCGGTCACGGAAGAACGAAAGGCCATATCGCAGTAGCTGATATTGTTCTTCATCATCATCATCAGCCTATAATGTCCCACTGCTGAGCACAGGCCTCCTTTCACAAATCAGGGTGAAAGGGAAATGGGCAGATACTCCACCACGCGTGCCCACTGCGGATCGGTGGAGGTAGGCTAGTGGCCAACCTACTGTTGGAATTTTTCAAGCCGCCTCGTATTGCCCGCCGCATATTGTTCTTATCAAAACACATTTGGGGAAAGTACCTTTTGATTCCACCTGTAGCACCGCATGTTGTATCGATTCCCACACAGGACATGCATTTGTGTGCATGAACATGTCTGTATGCCCTGAGTCTTGTTGTAATTATGTATGTATTTACAAACAAAAAGTAGTATATGTATTGTAATCAGTTATGGTTTCCATAGTACAAGATCTACTTAGATTGGGATCAGATGACCGTGTGTGAGGAATGTCCGAGTCGAGATCTATGGTGCAAGGATAATTTTATAAGTGTATTCCGAACCGGTGGTAAATTCAACTGTATGTACCAAATTAACGTTTATAAGTGCCTTACCAGGGCCTAAACTGAATAAATGACTTTTTGATTTTGATTTATTTATTTATATAGAGTGCAAGTGCAAGCAATCAAATAGTTTTTTTTATACAACTAAGGTTGCCACCGTGGTAACAAGCATACGGCCCGCCTGATGGTAAGCGGTTACCGTAGCCTATGGACACTTGCAACACCAGGGGTATCCTCGCGCGTTTCCGACCCTAAATTATAGTCATGCTCAATAAAAAATAAGAAAGAAGCAAAAAAATACTTTTTTTTAATTTGGACTCAACAAAAGAAAGGCACAATTAAGATCTGTATGACCAAATTTCAGGCACCTAAAAATGTGCAAGCATGCAAGTACCCGCCAAAAAGCCTTTACTGATGTTAGTTGACATATAAAACTATTTTTTATACCGTGTACTTGGCAATGGTTTAACTACATACAGCCTTTAACATTGTAATGCAATAAAATGTGAAATAGCGATGTACAGCAACGTAAGGGCAGGTTCTTTGCTTTAATGCCCGTGTGATTTGCATTTACGACGCAAACAGCCTGTTTAGGGTATCACGAAGGTACCTTGGACATATAGAATTTCCTCGTACCACTTTGAATTATTAATGTTGCAGTCAAAAGTCGTAGAATTGTAGTATATACTGATCCACATAATATGTACCATGTAGAGTACAAGCTCTGTCTTGTTTAGAATCAGATGGCCGTGTGCGAAGAATGTTTTTTTTATACCAGGAAAGTTGGCAAACAAGCATACTACCTTATGGTAAGCGGTTACCGTAGTCACATAGACACATGCATCACCCGGGGCACCCAAGGGCATTACTCGCGCATTACCGCCCACCCCTATGAATTCAGCAGGGCTATTTTAAAACGTCGGATTCGACATCGGAATCGGATTTTAAAAAATCCCAGATGAATTTCAGCAATTGCTATTTTAATTTCCGAAAACTTTCCGATGAATCGAATTAATATTTCCGTAAAGAAACATCAAAAATATTCGAAATCGGAAATTAAAAAAGGAATTGCGGAATATCGCCTCGGTAGTTTTTGAATCCGTTTCCGATATCGAATCCGAGCGTTTTAAAATAGCCCTGCTGGTGACCTTACTCACGCCACAGAATATTCAATAGTGCTCACGCGCAGATTCACAACATTGGCTGCGGTATTCTGTATGGAAGCGGTACTTCCCCAGTCGAGCTGCTCATTGAGCGAAAGATCGCTATGCTCTCTCTTTTTTTTTGTTTACCTTTCATAATATTGACATCCTAAATAAAAAATCAAAATGCCCTGGTACGGCCTGGCTGGCTGGTATTCAGTGCCTCATCACATCACACAACGCCAAAAAACTGTGTAACTACCGTAAACTCGGCTCGTTTGTTTCTTCTCTCGTTTTACTGCACTTTTAGTCCTTTTCTTTTTATTATGATCTCGATTTTATTGGCTCAGTTTTATTTGTTATTTAGTTTTATTGTAGCGGGTCAATGACTGTGGGTTTTTCTACGACTGATCTGAAACAACTACGCGAAAAAAAACTTAGTTTGTTTTAGTATTATGTATTATTCTATCAAGCGTTTTAGAGCCCCTCAGTCTGAGGAGAGACTTTGCCTCCTTATGTGTGTTCTACGGCTTGTACAACGGACAGTGTTCTGAGATGATGCCTACGGCTATCTTGTACCATCGCAACTCTCGCCATCGACGGGGAGTCCATCCTCACATATTGAAACCAGAATTGTTTCGAACTGTGCGGTCTCAAAGGAGCTTCCTCCCGCGGACGCTCAGATTGTGGAATGAGCTTCCCGCCGTGGTTTTCCGAATGGAGTATGGGGTTTTTCAAAAAGGGTTTAAATTGATTTCTGCAGGGTCGGCAAAGCGCGAGTAACACCCCTGGTGTTGCAAGCGTCCAGAGGCTGCGGTAAACACTACCCAAGCAGCACGCAAGCATATTCTACATCAATAAACCAGCCCATTTAGAACTTAGAGTTCTTTTAGAGACTTACAAGAGTGTAAAGAACAGTTTTAATACTTATAAGAGTGATTTATGAGATATTATACAGCTCTAGCTGTATAAAATTCTTAGTAAGGGATCCGCGTCAGCTTAGGGTTCTTAAACAGAATACCAAAACTCTACTATACAGCGTTAAGAATTTAATAACACTCCAAGCTGGTTTTATCTTTAAAGCTGTATATAGGCTGTATAAAGGGATCCGCGTCAGCTTAGGGTTCCGAAACAGATATTATAACTCTATAATACAGCGTTAATCTTTTTCTGACACTTCAAACTGGTTTTATCGTTAAAGCTGTATACAGGCTGTATAAAGGGATCCGCGTCAGCTTAGGGTTCTGAAACAGATATTATAACTCTATAATACAGCGTTAAGTGTTTTCTGACACTTCAAGCTGGTTTTATCGTCGAAGCTGTATACAGGCTGTATTAAGCATGTGTTCACTTACTTAATACAGCAATAAACGTTCATAACTTACTTAGTACAGCTACTAAGACTTATAACACACTCCAAGTATAGTTTAGGCTGTATAGCAAATTGTCGACATTTTTACATTTACAATAACAACATTTAAATTACAATTAAAGGAATATTTCATAATAACTATAGCCGTATCATGGTTATCAGCTTGAATAATGATCTTGTATACTCATATCTATTATTTATAAATATATTTTTAACTTCCTAACCTTAAAAACAAACACTTATTTACTGTATTTAGTATAATTTCTTTATTTTGGCTTGATTATTTTGTTGGCGCGTGAATATTTTGACGGAAAACATACACAGGTTCACAATAAATTAAAATTTGCACATTGAATTCATCAATAAACAGCATTAGATATCCATGTCCAAGATTTTATCCTTTCCATTTTAATAACAATATTATGTCGCCATTCAATATGGCATCGTAAATAGTTTTATTTATTTTATTCTCACATAATTCTCTTCGACAACCTATTTAGAACTATTATTCTTACAAGATACTTATTAGAGGATATCCGTAGAGTATAGGCTGCTCTATACACCTAATAACAGCCCTAATACAGCTTTTATACTTGTCTTTTGTTTATACAGCCTCTATACAGCTCCAATAACGAAATAAGCTGTGTAATGTGGGCCCTTTTTACACTTATAAGGCCTGTATAAGCGCTTATACAGCCTTTTTACAGCCTGAATATTCAGCTTTTAGTATAAGAACGAACTTTAATACAGCCTTTAAACAGCTTGTTATGCTACTTGGGTAGTAACTAACCTAAGTAGTATAAAAACCTACATTGTATTGCAATACCTAATCAGTGTATAGGTACCTATTCAAAGAGTCAATATCATGTACCTTATAGAAACTACGGTCAAACAAAATTTTATTTACGACGGGCCAGTTGGCGCAGTTGGTTAAGACGTGGGGTCTTAACCTTTAGCGCCGCAGGTCGTGGGTTCGATTCCCACACAGGACATGCATTTGTGTGCATGAACATGTCTGTATGTCCTGAGTCTGGGTGTAATTATGTATATTAAGTATGTATTTACAAACAAAAAGTAGTATATGTATTATATCAGTTATCTGGTTTCCATAGTACAAGCTTTGCTTAGTTTGGGATCAGATGACCGTGTGTGAGGAATGTCCCAGGATATTTATTATTATTATTTATTATTTATTTATAAAAAAATCGAATATTAGTCTGAGGATTTTTTTCATTCTCTGATTTCGTGACTCTATCACTCATCCAGATAACGTCCAAAATACAAGTTACAAATCTAACAAGTGTTAACGACCTTTTTAACTAATAAGTCTTACATTTGAGGAAATTACCTTTCTGAGAAATCTATTTATTTCCTTTGATGTTTCTATGACAAGATTCCAAGAGAACTCAATCAGACGATCGGGATCGAATCATTTCTATATAGATGTTACTTAGTTTATGGAACCTTGCCGTTAATCGGAAGCAGCGGCAGACTCGAGGAAATTTTCCATATAGTTTTTTTTTTTACATAATTCGTTTTTAGGGTTCCGTAGCCAAATGGCAAAAAATGGAACCCTTATAGATTCGTCATGTCTGTCTGTCTGTCTGTCTGTCTGTCTGTCTGTCTGTCTGTCCGTGTATGTCACAGCCATTTATTTCCGAAACTATAAGAACTATAATGTTGAAACTTGGTAAGTAGATGTATTCTGTGAACCGCATTAAGATTTTTACACAAAAATAGAAAAAAAAACAATAAATTTTGGGGGTTCCCCATACTTAGAACTGAAACTCAAATTTTTTTTTTCATCAAACCCATAAGTGTGGGGTGTCTATGGATAGGTCTTCAAAAATAATATTGAGGTTTCTAATATCATTTTTTTCTAAACTGAATAGTTTGCGCGAGAGACACTTCCAAAGTGGTAAAATGTGTGTCCCCCCCCTGTAACTTCTAAAATAAGAGAATGATAAATCTATAAAAAATATATGATGTACATTACGGTGCAAACTTCCACTGAAAATTGGTTTGAACGAGATCTAGTAAGTAGTTTTTTTTTAATAGGTCATAAATTGAAATTAATATCAAATACTCAGGTCTATACTACCATTTACTTATATACCTACAGGTTTGTACGGAACCCTCGGTGCGCGAGTCTGACTCGCACTTGGCCGGTTTTTATTAAAGATATATATTGTAAGCGTTTACTCATAGAGCACCGTTCCACGAGTGTAAAGAAAAGCATACTATCCAATATATAAAATGTACTTTGTGATACTATATGGCATTAGAGTTAACTATAATGAGTATAGGAGAAATTAGTACCATGAGTATTCCGCTAGAGGCGCTGTGCCAATTCCTATAGAAAAAAGTTGTAAGCGTTCCGACGTCAATTCTTTACACTCGGTGTACCGGGCACAGATCAAGAAATAAGAACCAAGCTTTCTTAAAATGTAAGAATACTTGAGGGTGGTGGCCAGCTACTTAAAGTACCTACTCTACAACCATGCTGTGGCTCTATCACTCAGTTATCATCGCTTTATCTATACATATAAAATGCTTTGTCCTGAACGACAAACTGATGGATCAATGCACAGCCTAAACCGCTGATCGTAGAGACCTGAAACTTGTAGTGTATGTTCTTTGTATGAAATAGGCATCCGAAAAGAAAAGAAATTCCGAAATTCTACCCCTAAGGGGAGCAAAGTTTGTATGGGACAACGTGATTCATTGGTCCGATCTACTTCAAATTTTGCATAAACATTCCTTAACAGAATTGATGGAAGACGTGTTTCGTATTTTATTGAAGCTTATCGCCTAACTGGGTCAAAAAGGGGTAGCAAGTTATTTTAGGGATTATTTACATCGAAGATATATAAGTAGATAAATAAGAGAAGTAAATAAAAGAGATATCAATACTCCTTAGTACTTTTGATTTAAATATCATTTTATATTTGACATTCCAATTTTAAAGAGTATTGCATTGCACCAAGGCTTTTATGTGAGTTCAACTTTTTTTTAATAAAATGTTTGAGTTTTTAAACATTTTTGTCTGTCTGTTCCGGTTCATAGATGATGTCATAGATGATGTTGACACTAATTATTTTTCAAAAATAAAAGTACCTATTTACAAGGAGTAAATAGGTACTTTTATTAATCAAACACTCTCATACATTCAAACACTCTCATACATTCAAACACTTTCATACACTCAAACACTCAATATCTTCATGCTACCTCGTGGATCTTCTAAACTTCATATTTTACATAAATTTGGCGATTATAATCTCTATAAAAGTATGTTTTACGCAACTTACACGATTATTCCTCTCTCATATAATAAATTCGAGCCTTTGTTTTTCTTTTACATTTATAATGGACTAGCTTTTTGCCCGCGGCTTCGCTCGCGTAGACTATAAGATTTGTTCACCTTTACAACCGTAAAAGTAAAAAAATATATATTTGCAATAAGGTTGGGTATGCAATATTTAAAACTATTCCAAATTTTAAATCAACAGCATTACTGGTTGTTGAAATATACCTACCGCTGTAACAGTCGAACAGACAGACTAACTGGCACCATAAGGGTTTCATTATTAGCTTTTTAGTTCGGAACCCAAATAAAAACGAAATACCAGTCACTAATAACGATATCCCAAGCACTATACTAAAAATTAGTGGCAAAGTAGATGCCGATAGAGTAGGTATAGGCTACACGTTAAGAAAGGATTTCCCGAAACGTAACCACTTGAAAGAGAAATTGAGGAGCAGCCCGAGCAGGGAGGTTCCTCCCCCTTACATCGCAGTTGTTTTCCTGCGGTGAGTAAGGTCGCCAGAGCTGGGTGTAGGGGACCAGTATGTAGTAGGCACCAAATAATACCTACCGCTGCCGGCACAGCGACTCCTCTCAACCTTCAAACACTTTTTCAAGAAGGGTGTAGAGAGAGATTCGGTAAAGCGTGAGTGATACCCCTGGTGTTGCAAGCGTCAATAGGCAACGTTAACTGCTTGCCATCAGACGTACAGCAAGTTTTTTATTTGTCCTGTCTTCGTCGTAAGTTTAACTATTTATATGCCCTATATATGCCTATGGCTACCAGTATGGTACTTTTGTCGATCAGGCTGGCCACCATACATACTATGGTGCGTAAAAAGCACAGGCAGGATTCCGCTCCACTCTGACTTTAATGACATCATTCATAGGGCTCTTGCCAGAGGTCTTGTGTCGGCTATTCGTGTATCGAGTGGCTTGAAGCGTAACGATGATAAGAGGTCCATCTGACATTAATGTCCTGGAGCTCATTGTATTTTTCGCGACATATCGAGGCGTCTGATTGACGGTTCCTATAGCCAAAGGGCTGACGAATACTCCAGCTAGAAGATAAGCATCACCATACAAAGTTGCCGCCGCCTGCAAAGTTTGGGCACACTACCAACTGGCAGCAAATTAGATCAGCTATATTCTCTTTGTGAACTGCTGGTCTCTTTTTTTTTTATTTGTGTTCTGTTTGTTTTCTATTTCCCACTTAGTCTGTCAAGCAATTTCATCATATCTGAATTGTTCATGGTCGTTTTTGAGAAATCGATGAACATACATGAAAAAAGAACATACGCGTCCAACTTACAGTTTCCTCCTTCTTTTTTGAGTCGGTTAAAAATAGGATGCCTTTTATCACGGGAGAGTTCCTGCGAGGGTGGTACAGTGGGAATAGTTACTCGACCCAGAGCTATGCCATATGTAGGCAAAGAACTTTAAATGAGAACACATCGTGAAGTTGGTAGTGAACAAAACTAAATGGTCCAACGGGAGAGCGTTGATGGCTCTCATCAACCAAAAATTAATATCAAAATCATTGATCCTGTCATAAAATTGTGAGAACGAAACCATAGTGCGATTCAGGAAAAAGACAACGCCATCTAGAAGTTCTCTCCCTCTGTGTCTGTGCCGTGAGACGGCCTGTAAATAAATATATTGAGATATCTTTTTTTCCCGTGAGCCGATTTTGATGAAACAAAGCCTAGTTGAAGCGCCAAGCAACGCTCAATCACTCTGTGGAAACAGCATGCAAATCCGTTCAGTGGATTCGAAGATTATCCTGTTCAAACAGACAAACAGACAGACAGAAAGACAGACAGACAGTTTTTTTTTTTTTAAATTGTATTTATGTATTGTGTTAGTCATTCTACTTCACCCCCAATCAGTTTTTGGTAAATATATTCAATGTACAGACACGACTTTTCTACAGTTTTATTATATGTATAGATGATCTTAACCTTGTTAATAATGACATTGAACAAATTTCTGTATCAGAATCGGTTATTTGCTCTCCAGAAGAAGTATCTAAATATATTTGTGACAATAGCGTGGGCTTGAAAAATTTTCACGCAAATATACGAAGTATAGGATGTAATTTCAACCACTTACTTATTCTTTTGCGTAGAATAAAACTTAGTCTCGATGTGATCGTTCTCTCAGAATGCTGGTTGAGTAAATGTCCCTACATTCCAACGCTTCCAGACTTTGATCATTATGAATCCACCTCTAAAAACCAGAATGATGGTGTGGTTGCATATGTCAGAAGCTCACTCAAATGCAATGTTGAAATGCCTGATTTTAATGACGCTAATTGCTTAACTCTCATATTTTCTAATAATACTGCAATAATAGCCTTATACAGATCTCCGTCCTATAAAAATTTAACCCCTTTTTTCCAAAGTCTTGACAATACGTTAAATACATTAAAACAATTTCAAACGGCCATTATTGTAGGCGATATAAACATCAACCTTATACCTAGTAGTAATGACTATAGTACTGCAGTAACTGATGAATACTTAAATCTCGTAGTTTCGCATGCTATGCTTCCTGCCCATACATTGCCAACTAGAGAAAAGAACTGTCTCGATCACATTATACTTAGGACCCCTAATTACGCATCTACTGTTGTCCTTGATACCCCATTTACCGATCATGCACCCCTAGTATTATATTGTAGTACTAAGGTTAGGGTAGAAGTCTCAAAGCATCTTATACAACGTAGTAATATCCCTGCTATTGTGAATGATTTACAAAATACAGACTTCTCCCCCATTCTCCTATCAAGTGACCCCAATGAAGTCACCAACACCTTAGTAAGTGTTGTTTCCACGATAATAAAGAAACATAGTAATAACGTACCTATATCAAGCCGCAAACGTATTATCAAGCCTTGGATCACCCCTGGTCTTCTGAAGTGTATCCGTCATAGAGATAAATTATACCGTAAATTTAAAAATAACCTTGAAAATGAGACTCACAAAATTATTTACTTTCGTTACCGTAAATACTGTAACAATCTCTTAAAAAAAGTTAAACAAGAATATCAACAGGGAGAAATCCAGAAAGCCAAGAAAAACCCAAAAGCAACCTGGAAAATTATCAAACAAATTGCAAATCTTCAAAAAAGTAAACCTGCCGCGTCGCATCTTTTAAAACTTCACGACAACTCTCTAACTGCTATTAACTCTGTAAACTCTTATTTTGCTAATGTTGGAAAAACCCTTGCTTCAAAAATAGAAAACAACTCGGGCTCAAAAACATCAAATGTTCTATTGCCTTCCCAATCGGTCCAAGACTTCGGTCCTCCTTCACGAAACTCGATGGTCCTTTTCGGTGTGGACAACATAGAGATTGAAAACATAATTTTAAATCTTAAAGACAAGTGTGCGGTTGGCTGGGACGGCATCTCTACTACTGTTATTAAATCTGCCAGACATATTCTTATCCCCATTCTAAAACATGTTTTTAATGTTGCACTCTCTTCAGGTATTTTTCCCAGTGCTTTTAAAACAGCCGTTGTGCATCCAATTTACAAAAATGGAGACCGAGACAGAGTTACTAACTATAGACCTATCTCAGTACTTACTGCTTTATCGAAGATCTTTGAAAAGATCTTGAATAAGAGATTAATGAATTTTATCAACAAATACAGTGTTCTGTCTTCAAATCAATTTGGTTTCAGGAGTGGAAGATCCACAGAGGATGCTGTACTGGAACTGACGGACACAGTTGTAAAAAATCTCGATAAAAAACTTAAAACCATAGGTATTTTCCTGGATCTTTCCAAAGCTTTCGACACTGTATCGGTCCCTATTCTCCTAAGCAAGCTGGAACATATAGGTATTCGAGGTGTTGCACTCAATATGTTCAGAAGCTATCTTGAAAATCGTTCCCAGTTCGTTGTGGTAGATAATCTAAAAAGTAGTGTAGAATCTGTAGGTTTCGGTGTTCCCCAGGGTAGCGTCCTCGGGCCTACCCTATTTTTAATCTACATAAATCAACTATGTAACCTACGTCTCCCAAATTGTAAGATTATAACCTACGCCGATGACACAGCTCTTTTGGTTCATGGCCGGAACTGGCAAGAGGCTCGTGACCACTCCGAATATGTACTAAAAACTGTAATGACTTGGTTACGATTGAACCTCCTAACTCTTAACCTATCAAAAAGTAAATTCATCCCTTTCACATCTAATCCTTCTTCTCAGCCTGCCTCTAACTTCTCAGTCTGTGCACACTCCTGTGGCAATGATGTTGTCCCAGTCTCCTGCAATTGCTTGAATATAGAACGGGCCTCTTCTATCAAATATCTTGGTGTGATGGTAGACAGTACACTCACTTGGAAAGAGCATATAGATTCCATGGTTTGTCGCCTAAGAAAGCTGATTTTCGTCTTCAAAAACCTAAGAGCAGTTATTAGTTTTAATCTCTTAAAAACCATCTACTATGCTTTAGCACAGTCTATTATAACCTACTGCATCCCCGTCTGGGGAGGTTCAGTCAAAACTACGATGCTAAGACTTGAACGGGCTCAGAGGGCTGTCCTTAAGGTGTTGACCGGAAGCCTATCTGGTTTCCCACAAACGAACTATACTCGCTCTGTCTGGTTCCTACGGTTCGGCAAATTTTTATCTTGCAAACCATTCTACGAAAACATTCTGTGCTTAACTATGATCCTAATATAAAAAAAACAAAACGTAGATCAGATAAAATTTGCAGAATAGAACGGCGCCGTACTGCATTAGCTAGCAGGCATTTCTATTACATTAGCTCTACTCTATACAACAGAGTTAACAAACAAATTAATATTTACCCTTTACCGAACTATAAGTGTAAAATAAAATGTCGGAAGTGGTTACAAACACTTTCCTATGAAGATACTGAGGATCTACTTGCATGTGAATAATTATGTACATTAACCTACATACACACTTACACACACAACACTTACACCTCTCACACTCACACACATACTCAACATTTTAAACACACACATCCACACACATACCCACACATACACAAACACGCATTTTTCTTTTGTTTAAATTTTACCCTTTATTATTTTTATATTCCTATTGTTTGTTTGGAACCTAATAGATGTATGTAACGGAGGAGGGCGTTGGTGTCTGCGACACAGTTTTTCAAACTTCTGCAGACACCATCGTTGTTGTTTAATTATTGTACCTTTTGTGTTGTTCCAAATAAATATATTTTTTGATTTTTTGAATTAATGTCCCGCGCTAAAAAATTAAAACCGTACGCGGGTGAAACCGCGGGGGTCTGCTAGTCACCATATAAAAAGATTTACTCTCTATAGAAAAGCCTACAGACCAAAATACCACCACGAATCCTCTAACAGGGTGTCCAGACATAGGTGCGCTGAGTGCAACGCGCTGGGTGAGGTCTATCCGGTGCATCGACCCCCAACCCCCTACCCTACAGCTTGGTTGCACGCAACCTGGTAACGACCGCCTTATTTTTAACGGCAACTTAAACTTAAATGTCAAAGTAGAGGTATTTCCGTTTAAAGTAACTTTGTGTTGTTTCTAGTTACTTTATGAGATAGGTACTACATAGTTCAACGCCTCGTGGTTTCACCCGTGAACCCCTCTTGGGGGTGAATGTTGAAAAGCTCTACAAGGTCAACACCCTGAATGAACACGAAGATTTTTAATTAAAACAGTTGTAGTCGAGGCCTTTCTTAAGATCAATATGGCTGTGAAGAAATTTCAACCCTTCCATGCTACCGTAGTCCAGATACCGTAAGTGAGATAATAAACCTAGTTCACTGTCGTAGTTAGTTATAAAGGGAAAAACGCAATTCAAAGTGATAAGTTGGGTCGCTGGGTCGGCAGTAAGTAAGGGACGGCAACGCGCGGTGTTGCAAGTGTCATTAGGCTACGGTAACCGCTTACCATCAGGCGGGCCATATGCTTGTTCGCCACCTTAGTGGTACAAAAAAAAGTTTATTATGTATTTTGTATCTTCAATTGTCAATTTAAAAACTATATTTTCATTCAAACCAAATTTTAAAAAATATCAGGATATCTCTTTGATCTATACCTATTATTTTTGAACTTCCCTTAGATATTTTTTATGTAAGAACAACTGAAATAAAGGTCCTCAAATTCTCATGTATTACAGTGATACATTATAATCTAAACTGAATAAGTAATTTAGTGATGACTTCAACAAATTGAGTACCTGCATAAGAAACTATTTATCATTTGTTATCAATTGATATGATTGGCTGATCAAGCAATAAATTGATTAATGGATTGTTAACTTATTGATATTTATTGCGAAAAAATTGAACGGCCTTGGCAAGGCTTCTACGCAATATTAAGTGCGTAGACTCATAGATGACATTGGTGCCGATTCTGTTTTAAATCGCAGGATATTTTATATAAATTAGACAGTATCATAAGGCAAACACTCATATCCATTCTAAATATTGATTTTGATGATCGTACATGGACTCAGGCTTCTCTACCAATCCGGTTTGGAGGCCTGGGTATCCGCAAAATTTCAAGTATTGCATTACCAGCGTTTCTGTCCTCAGTTCATAGCACAAGGGACCTCATTGGAAAAATCCTTAATCCGTCACTCCGTGACTTTGAGGTCTCGTGGCTGGCTGAGGCCAGAAACGCTTGGATCTTGGCCTGTCCCAATACAGATGCTCCAGCCACACCGGTGTCACAGAAGCGATGGGACGAGCCACTCTGCAGACTTACTCAAAATTACCTAATTGATTCATCTAGCAATGTTGCTGAGCGAGCTCGTCTCTTCGCTTCCACAAAATGGGAGTCAGGGCTCTGGCTTCAATGCCTTCCATCCCCTAATACGGGCACGTTACTGGACAACACTTGCTTCAAAATCGGTTGTTGTCTTCGTTTAGGGGCGAAATGTATTGTCCCCCATCGCTGCCTTTGTGGTGACAGTGTTGAGCGTCTTGGCCATCACGGGCTTTCGTGTAACAGGAGTGCTGGGCGGATGTCGCGGCATGCGGCTATCAACGACCTCATCCGTCGGGCTCTTGTCACTTCCGGTGTGCCAGCCGTATTGGAACCAAACGGTTTGGTGCGGGAAGATGGCAAGAGACCGGACGGAATGACTCTGGTACCCTGGAAGGTGGGACGACCATTGGTGTGGGATGCTACATGCGTCGACACCTTGGCTCCGTCTCACCTTCCGGTTACCTCAGTCACGGCCGGTGACGCCGCCGCCCAGCAAGAAGGTCTCAAGCGCCGCAAATATGCTACCCTTGGTGATGGGTACATATTTGCGGCGTTCGGGGTTGAAACGCTGGGGCCGTGGGGGCCGGATGCTCACCATTTGTTCAACGAGGTCTCACATCGTCTAGTTGAGACCTCACGTGACAAGAGGGCTGGCGTTTATCTAGGTCAACGAATAAGCATTGCCATCCAACGTGGCAATGCCGCCAGCCTTCTTGGTACGTTTGCACAGGGCAGCGATTTGGGACAAGTTTTCTATTTGTAATTTGTAATTTTTAATTTTAGTTAATTTTTAATTTAGATTTAAGTTGTTTCTTGTTTTTTACCAATAAATATTCCCCTAATCGCACTAAAATAATTTTAATCACATCCCATATATCACATCACATCTTTTTCTTCAAAACATTATTAAAAAAGGATAGAACATATTTAAAGCTGTCAAATTAGTCATTGCCTTTATTTACGGGTAAATAGACGTAACCAATTTAGATGGCAACTTTTATGTTGAAAACAAGCAATTGGACTAATTTGCCAGGACTACATTTCTTACATCCTTTTCTTCTGTTATTTGTTAGAAAGAGATATATTGAGACTAAATTAGTCTAGTTGTAAACAACAGAATCAGCACAGCACCATTCAAACCAAAATGAAACCAGAATTGTTTCGAACTGTGCGGGCTCAACGGAGCTTCCTTCCGCGAACGCTCAAACTGTGGAATGAGCTCCCATGCCGTGGGTTTTCCAATGGAGTACAGCATGGGGTTCTTCAAAAAGGGTTTGAAGAGATTTCTGCAGGGTCGGCAACGCGCGAATGATACCCCTGGTGTTGCAAGTGTCCATAGGCTACGGTAACCGCTTACCATCAGGCGGGCCATATGCTATGCTACCTTAGTGGTATAATTTAAAAAAAAGCACCATTGTACAAAGAATACACATTACTTGGAACTGGTATAAGAGGCTGGAAGCAAGCGGTTTCGCCCATTTCTTATGGAAATCTGTAATCGAGGCAAGTTCTCTGGGGCCCAAGTCTGCTATTTAAATAAGAAAGAAATATTTACTATTGATAGTATTGATCATAACCTTACAAAGATCAGCGATGATGCAGCTGAAGGTGGTAAGCAAAGAATACGAAACTCAGAAGAAAAATGGAAATAATTATAGTCATTTATTCAGTTTAAACCTTGATACGGCACTTAAGAACGTTACAGTTGAATGTACCATCGGTTCAGAGTACACTTAAACTGAGATGATTCCGTAAAGAAACTCAGCAAGGCATTTTTTGTAGATCGATCTAGAAACTAGCCTTCAAGTGCAGTTACAATACGGTAGGTACGGTGTACGGTAGGTTGCTATTAGGGTTTCGTTTTTCCCGACCTTTTTCCATTCCCGGGACCCGGGAATGAAAAAAATGACTTCCCGGGAATACCCGATTCCCGGGAAATTTTAAAAGTTGTTAGTTTTGTTATTTTAACGTATATGAAGTCAAGTAAACCACGTAATTTAATTAAATTAGCAATTTATTTGTCTCAGAATTAAATAATAGTACATTATGAGACGTGTGCAAAGTTGGTTATCACACGAGACGGTACCTATTAAGCAAAGGAACCCGAGAGTGTAATGATCAATGCACACGCGTGTCATACGACGTTTTTCAACACACTTGTGAGGAAAAAAACAAACTTGTATTTTTTTCACTAGATTTTTTGATAATAGTCAATAAGAACGTCAACAAATATGGCGCGCAAGTTCTTTTTTGACAGCAAAACTGTTTTAACCGTTTAAATTAAGAATGCTTCGTCTAGGCACATATCAATAGCATTGATTTACGAACTTACATAATCGGGATTATACCTATCATAAAACTGTGCGGTAATATAAATTAAAAAGCACTAGTGCGTCAGAAGCTACATTATGATACTAAAAACGGTGCAATAAATGTCAAATTACGAGCATGTGTTGAAAAAAAATTGAATAATTCACAAGGAACGAACTATGCTCGGAATTTCTCTACGAGACAGGGAAACGACGACATTCGTAGGAGAACAAAAATTACCGATATAGCTCTTAGTGATAGTAAGCTGATGTGATAGCAATGGGCAGGCCACATCGCTCGAAGACAACGCGAGTGGCGACCACGTACTCCTGTACTGTACAGTAGTACTGGGACGACCTCCCACCAGACGTATCGACGACCTGGTCAGAGTCGCTGGGCGCCGCTGGATGCAAGCGGCCCAAAATCGTTCGAAGTGGAAGTTAATGGGGGAGGTCTATGTTAAGCAGCGGACATCCTTAGGCTGATATGATGCTGATGCTGTGCTTTACTTGACTTTGACAAAAACGCTGATAAGCTTTATCTCCAAAAATATATATTTAAAAAAAATATTAATTAAACTTTCATTTTCTTCAAAATTACGCGCATTCAGAGACTATCTCTAAAATCGGCAGTTTAGAAACTACCCATAGTAACTATGTATGACCTATAGTTTAATATGATTATTTATAATTTTCTACTTATGTTTGTGTGTGAGACACAAATAGGTAATTAAATTAAATTACGTATTTTACTTGACTTTTGATAGGTTACAAAAAACATGTTTTTATGGGTATTTTCGGAGAACTTGAAATTTTTCTCAGAAAAAAACGATATCTCCACAAATACACACTTCCTACAGTTCCTTTCAGCGATTTCTCATAAGCTTGTAGTTCAGTTCGTTCGATTTCGGTGGATATCGACGTTTGTTTTAATATCGTATGCAACATCTTTGTGTTTCAAAGGTTTTTCGTTAATTTTGACCAATATTTGCAGTGATTTAGAGCATTCAATCTCATAAAGAAATTCCCGGGAATTCCCGGGAAATCGCAAAAAAAAACCCGACTTCGGGAACGACGTATTTCCCGGGAATTCCCGATTCCCGGGACCCGGGAACGAAACCCTAGTTGCTATACTAGAGTTATGAATATGAAAGTGGATGGATATTCGGGAAGAGGAAGACTGGAGATGAGATGGATGGATAGTGTGAAAGATGATATGCATAAGAAAGGAGTGAATACTGTTATGACGGATAGAAAAGCCGAATCGAAGAAGCGTTCATATTGCGCTGACGATAAGTGATTGAGAACAGGGAAGGTGGATGATGAAACATGACAATGAAGATTCCACAAATGCTTCAAAGGATTGTACTAGAAGGTAGAAAAAGTATGGATACCTAAACATGAGCTGTAATTTCATGGGCGATTGACCAGTACCGCGTACCGATTCAATAACAGTTTAATACCGGTACAAAAGGTAGGTCTGTGGTGGACGAAGAAACGGTTAGCGGAAAGCTATAGATATCCTGGGGTTGTGTAATCTTACCTTTTTTACACAAAGGTAGCAAACATTTAGGTTAGTTAATGAAAGGATTTTTCAAATGAAATCACTAACGGCGTTAAATAAGAAATTGTGAGTGAAAGTGAAGGCGAAAAGCTAGTTTTTGAATACTCATCAAAAAGGCATAAAGGCCCATTTTATATGAATAAGTAATAGTTGTAATATTATTGATTTACAGCCTTGGTCATAAATTTGTCGACCTATCAGCCATTGTCAAACAATGTCACGTTATTTACGAGACCATAATATATAAACTATATTTAAATAGCGAGTTGAAGCGATGATAGCTATCGTTGAAAATATCATGATAATACGGTGGAAGGGTACGCTGTAGTACCCAGCTGTGATTTATGATCAAAAACAGCCATTATGAACCTGTTTATTTTTGGATTTTTATTTAGTAGTTTAGGAAATGTCTCATATTACAAGTAATCTTCAGTTGTTTAGAAAATTAAGTGGTACGAAATTGTGCGGTTCGGAATCGTAGTTTACTGGAAGAAGACACCGTTGACACCAGTTGGCGACAGATATTCAGCTTGAACGTGGTTGCCAACCCTGTTATCATATTATTTCCGAAACCAGTATAAATTCGAATAATCAAAAGATAATCGCGAAAATTCTGCAAGAGTGTTCGCCATCAGCCATAACTGCCCACAGCTAATCTTTTAACGGTATTTTAACCATTTAATAATATTATACAGTTATTGAATTTTTAATAAAATGTGGAGAGAAATAATTGGGGTATTTAGAGCAATTCCAAAAAATCAAACTAATGAGTATTTTCGTCAACATTATTTACAACAAATATACAATATATTTCCTCGGGGTCACCCAAAATGGAGTTTTCTACCAGCAAACCTTTAGAAAAGAGAACTTCTAAAGTCATGATTATATTTAAAACAGCTTTTTTAATGGTTTTCTTATATCGTGAATCATTTTTCATAGATATAAGATGTAATATGTACCTATATGGTTACAAAAATATTAAACCCATGACGTCAACACTCGCAAAATAGAATAAAACTTCATAGAAACAATTACTAGCAGGACTCAATTAGGTATTAACTTCTATAATAATTTATATATGTATACTGATAATTGAAACAAAGGTTTCCTGTGGCAACAGTTTTACTAAGAATCGAAGGTATCAACATCAACAGCCCATAGACTTATTATCCTGAGGCCTTAGCACGAAAATCTATCGCAAGCGTAACGTATTCGTATCGAGAGAGTTAACTCAAATTTGTATGGGAATGTGTCATTCGAATGCTGTCAAACGTTTAAATCGGTAGCACGAACAACTACGTTAACCTCACGTCACGCTACGTAAACGTGGTTTGGTATATAATTTGAAATTGGAACGTATTGTATCGTCTACTCGCAAGCCAGCTAACGTAAACCTTCTCACCGTATTTTTTTCAGTGAGAGCCCACGTAAAGTGTTTTTTTTTTTTTTTCTAATATGTTGTTTTTTTTTAAGCATTAAGATTTTTAGTTTGTATTTCTTTATTTATAATCTCATAACTAAACATGGTGAATCATTAATTAAGTAGGTATTTAAGTTATTCAAATTTAAAACATTCAATTGGGGTGCCTTATGTTTTATTTGACTAAGTAGTATCCGAAAATTTATAATTTCCTAGCCGAGAATCGAACCCATTGATTCCGAAAAAATCACATCCTGTATTATAGGGCCATCCCATAGTGTCACTTAAAAGTATCAAATTCTGGGAAGTAATGTTAAATGGTAAACTAAAGAGAAGTTCAAATATTTAAGAAAACCCATTTTATTTTGCTTACATTTAAATTTTGATAATTATGTAAATTGTTCGAAATTACCTATACCAATTATTTACAATATTAAACTACTACGACGTGTCAAGAATTCTACATTCTCTAAAGTTCGTGCTATTGAAATGAATGACTAAGTACTCTAATAATCTTTCGAAAATATTCCATCGGAATTAATAATCTTGTAATGCAAAATCATGATTTAATTGATTTCGAACATCCTATATATACTTAATTATAATAAGCGTTTAAATGGAATTTCGATAGTTCAAGTTCAGCCGCTCTTTAAATGAAATCCCGTAAAACTGCTAAACACAAATCTAGAATTGAAAATCGACGAATTTATTTCTATCGGAGTCACAAGACTCCATCTTCTTGTAGTATTGTTCTAAATTCAAACCTTAATATTCATGAACTCTTTGCTGAAATAAAAAAAAAACTACCTACGCGCGGTTTTTGGTTTGACAGTTAAGAATGGTTTTCGTTCAAAAATATTTTCACATTCATCATATTTAAATAGTGAATAAGGAAACATTCACATGGGAATCATAATATAATACCTTATTTCGTTAGCTAATAATATAAGATAAGCCGATTATTTAATTTAGTTTATGTTATTAGGAATAAATATTGTATAATTGTGTACCAATAAAATCAGAAATATATGAATCAAAATTCTGGACGAATTTAACGTAGCTCGCAAGCTAGGTATCGAGTAGACGATAGAACTTCTGTCAAAAATGACATCTACTCGATACGACGACGCTACGAAGGCGATACGAAAGTGGTTCGTGCTAAGGCCTCTGTTCATATAATACTAGTTACCGTCCCGCGGTTAAACACGTATAATCAAAAGATTTTATGCTTTCCCGGTTTCCATCTATCGATGTCAAAAAATTCATTAAAATCCGTTCAGCCATTATTCTGCATGATTGACTGAAAAGCTTTTGCATTCATGATATTACAGCAACTTCACTTGCTTCGACAAGGATCAAGCTGAATAAATTACTTTGACTTTCACTCTGACTTCTACTTTGATTACCAGCTGTCCCTTCTCCATGCAATAGGCTAACTTCACGATTCTTTAGCAAGATGTCACAAACACACATTCTCATTTATAATTTTAAGAGAGGTTGAGCATAGCGTTTATTCGCTCAAAGAGCAGCTCGACTGGGGAAATACCTCCACCATACAGAATACCGCAGCCAAATAACTTTATGTTGTGTAAAGTTGTGTTCCTGCGCGTGAGTAAGGTCGCCAGAGCTCATAGGGGAGGGGGGAAAGGTCGGTAACGCGTGAGCAATGCTTCGTGTGTTGCAAGCGTCCATATGGCTACGGTAACCGCTTACCATCAGGTGGGCCGTATGCTTTTTACCGACTAAGTTGTATAAAAAAAAAAGTTTGGATTTTAGGTTTTTAAGAGAGGAGCACAGCATAATATATTTCAGAGAGCAGCTCGACTGGGAAAGTTCCTCCACCTTACTGAATACCGCAGCAACTGTGTTGTTCCTGCGCGTGAGTAAGGTCGCCAGACCTCATTGGGGAGGGGGGGAAGGATCGGTATCGCGTGAGTGAAGCTCTTACTCTGGTGGGGCAAGCATCGGACTACCAGGGCGGGACCGACTTAGGATTAAATGCCCTGTAGCTGGGGCTTAGAATCACAGCTACGATGCTCCCCTGCCTGTCGTAAAAGGCGACTAAACGGGGACCTTCGGGGTCGTGGGCAAATGGCCGAGGGGCCCAGACCACCCAGAAGCGGCCCTGAGATGGGTCGTTGTGGTCACGACTCATCGTGCGATAGCACAGCGAGGCTGCTGGGGGGAGGTACCGATCAAACTTCCCCCGGGACGGGCTATCTCAGCTTTGCGCACGAGAACTAAACAACTTTCCATATCATATAACAACAGATAAGTACCTATGTATGGGTTAACAAACAAGCCGCACAATCGACGTCGCCCACGACGTCACATCTCAAGTATAAAGTTACCGATTGTTACACTATATTCATTAGAACGTGAGAACAAACGTCTGTTATTACATTTGTTGAACTAGAATTTGATCTTGTCTTTGACGTTGAGAAGACTATATCTGTACCTACATTAAAGTTTTAGTATCTACAATTTTAAAATGTATTTTTTTACGTTGTATACTATCGACGTGTGACAGTACTCTTGATAGTATTGCCCCGCTCATCCATATCCTTCTTTCTAGCGTATAATTCTTCTTAGCTATTTCATCCAAATATGTTTGTTAGTGGCATTTTGATAACTATCCTTGATAAAGCTTCTGTACCTACCCTATGAATGAAATAAATAACTACCCGATAACAGTTGCACGCGAGCTCATTATTACAAAAAAAAAAAGTTCTTTTTTTGAAATTCAATTAAGATTTCGATTTTTTGTCGTTCAAGGTTTCGTTAATCAAGTTCTTGGCTCTGAAAATAATGTAACTACCTGGATAATTGATGAAATGTTTGGTATTGATTGACCTCTCCCGTGCAACTCTTCGATTTGATCCACGCTCCAGGGACAGTATGTGGACCATCAATAAACTTTTAACCGACTTCAAAAAAGGAGGTTATATGTTCGAGCGTACTTACTAACTTACTTTTTATAAAAAGTATAAGCAAGAATTAGAACGAACACTTTAAATTAAATTACTTAATAACTGAATTATGTAGAGTACATTGTAGACAAAAGGAAATTACAAACCGTTTAGAATTTCCAAAGGGATTACTAACACCCTTTATTAATTCAGCTCAAAGCCTTTTTAATCTAGATATAACTTGACAAATTCGAGGATTAACTGAAAAATCTTTTAATTCCAACGAAATATGGTTTAAAATATAAAACACCAATACAAGGTAACAAAAAAATATGTTCTCTTAATACCTACGATACGATAATCTATATATATAAAAATGAATTGCTGTTCGTTAGTCTCGCTAAAACTCGAGAATGGCTGGACCGATTTGGCTAATTTTGGGTTTGAACTATTCGTGGAAGTCCGGGGAAGGTTTAAATGAAGGGGAGGGTAGGGTATTACGCGAACGAAGTCGCGCCGGGCAGCTAGTTTATAATAATAATTTGAGAGATGCTTGTATAATAATTTTCAACATAACTTAATTAACTTTCAGAATAATTTTCTTGAATCAAATTCAGTCTTTTATTCAGCACCTACTTGTACTAGCTGCCGGGCGCGACTCCGTTTGCGTTGTGTCCTACCCTATACCCTACCCTACCATACCAAATTTCTTATTTTTATTCTCGTAAGAAACTTCTACGAAGTGTTAAAAAACATAAAAAAAAGATGGATGAAATAGGTAAAGTCAAAGACCAAGGGAAATAGGGATTCATTTTTATATATACACTTATAGATAACACCCTAGGACAGCACTTATGTAAGTTAAAGCTACTGAAGTTTACCACCGCACCGGTAAGGAAATCAGTATTTTTTTTAAGCAAGAAACTCAGCAAATACTCTTTTTTTGTTGAATTGACAAGAAGATTAAAGAGAGGTAGAGCGTAGCGTTAATTCGCTCAAAGAGCAGCTCGATTGGGGAAGTACCCTCCACCTTACAGAATACCGCAGCCAAATAACTTTATGTTGTGTAAAGTTGTGTTCCTGTGCGTGAGTAAGGTCGCCAGAGCTCATTGGGGAGGGGGGAAAGGTCGGCAACGCGTGAGCGATGCTTCATGTGTTGCAAGCGTCCATATGGCTACGGTAACCGCTTACCATCAGGTGGGCCGTAGGCTTGTTTGCCGACTTAGTCGCATAAAAAAAAAAAAAAAAAATGTTCCGGCCCAAAAATTTGGCCTTAGCTAGCACCCTGTGATTAGCACCTGTGATTAGCACCCTATGATTAGCACCCTTACGCGGACGAATCGGCGAGCGAGCTCTCAACCGGGGATCAGCAAAAAGACTTAGACTAGACTAGGTATATCTACTTATTCCAAACATTAGGGTACGTTATCATCATAAGGGGCCATATTATTAAAAATTGTTACTGAGATCAAAACAATACCAGTAAGAATTTGCCAAAACAATCTAAAATCTGCCAAGTGACAAATCCCGTTTATTTCGTCCTACAATCAAAACAAGGTCAGATCCGTTACCTTACATACCGATGCATGTATTGACCAGCATTCCTAAGCCAAGGCTCTCCCACGATACCCCTTCCCGCGCGTGCCGCCCCCGCTCCGCCCCTCCGGAAATACCTGCGCCCGCGCCGCGCACAGAGCATGCAAAAGCCTAGCTGTAGGGTGAATGCACTTAAAACTGACCATTTGTACCTATCGATTCGGAAATTGCTCGCATGCCACAAGAATGTGGCTATTATTACTTTTCTCTCCAATTTATATGTAAAGTATAAATTTTTATATCCTGCAGCGAATTACATTAATATTCACATTTGTCATGCAATATTTTATGAATTGTGTAGTGTTTTTGATATCGTTAACTGTTTTTTTTAATCTTTACGATCACAACGGCCGTTTTGATGGGAAATTTTGTAACGTTCGATCTAGGTATTTATGTCTTTTATAGGATCACTATAATGGATCCTACTACGTTATCATAATATGATATATGGTCTTAGTTTATTTACAAAGTTGAATCATTGATATATGTGTAGTTAAAATCAAAGGAATATTTGCCTATTTGAAATATGTAGCTATAATGATTCATTTTTCCTATTTATTTATTAGTACCCATAGACATATCAAAAATCAAGACGAAGTGTCACCTTATAAGAAAGTGAAGCCGAAAATTTCCTACGTGTGCGTGAGTAAAATCAGTACTGGCCTAAGCAGGTACAAGTGATACTGAGCCTTATTGTCACTGTCAACGTTTCAATGCGGAATGACAACCGATCGGCTTCCTATGTTGTATATGTGTGTGTGAGGTCATGTATTTACAGGAACGCTGGCTTCCTTTTGTGGCTTCACTCGTTTATTAGGCGATCCTCAGTCTTAGTTTTTTTATAAGTCTATGTTAGTACCTAAACATTATGTTATTTTACACCTTGAGTTTCTATCAGGGAAAAATTACCTGTTTCAACTATTTGTTTGTAGCTTTCGCTTCAGTTAAGATCGCATGATTAATTAATCATATTAATTGAATATTTGTAACCACAATGAGTAACGAATCCGGTGAGTATATCTATCTATAGACATCAATGTTAGTAAGACGGTTTATCCATTTGTAAATTTCCTATAGATATCATTCAATCGATTGCGATTGTTTGATCGTTTGATGAGTAAGTTGTACTAGAATCCTCTGTGGTTTTCCGCAGACCGGGTAGGCTTAAACCGGCCAAGTGCGATACTCGCATACGAAGGGTTCCGTAAATAAGTTTCTAGAAAGAGGGCCGTTTAATTTTATTTTAAATTTGTTATTTGTTGTTAGGTTGGCAATAGAAATACACATTCTGTGAAGACATTAACTGTCTACCTATTACGCTTCATTAGATTCAGCACACAGACTGACAGTGGGACAGCTAAGACTTAGTAATAAGGCTTAGTTAGTAGTTAGGGCCTTTTCAAAGCACGCTGGTTAATAAGTTAATAAGTTTGCTCAGTCGTATGAAGTCGGTAAATAAGTATACGTTCCGCCTGATGGTAAGCGGTTACAGTAGCCATATAGACGCTTGTAGCACACGAGACTTCATTCACGCGTTACTACCGACCTTTCCCACCGCACCAATTATCTCTGGCGACCTTACTCACGCGCAGGAACACAACATAAAGTTATTTGGCTGCAGTATTCTGTAAGGTCTTCCTTTGTCGAGCTGCTATTTGAGAGAATAAGCTCTACCTCTCTTTATTAGACTCTTCTCTTTGTTAGAGCCATCATCCATACTAATTTTATAAATGCGAAAGTATCTGTCTGTAACCGTAAAAGTAGCTGTGATGAAATTTGACACACAGATAGCCTATAGTATGGAGAAGGACATAGGCTACTTTTTATCCAGGGAACGCACTGGTGAAACCGCGAGGGACAGCAAGTATCTTGTAAAGCAATTTTATAGCTTCAAGTATAAAACAACCCGTATTGGGTTAATATAGCATTATAATAGTGTTACAACCCGTCGTTCCACAACGTTAACATTTGTGTCGTGAAAGGAGAATAGCTTATTAAAGGTTTTTTTGTGAGAAGATGTCGCGATTGAGGCGTTAAAATGCTAATACTTTTTATTTTCTTGGAATAGGGGAGCGTACATGGTTGGTTGAACGAGCGAATGTGTGCTAGCTGGTGCTAACATACTGCTGTTTGATGACGGTTTCGATTTAAGGTTTACATTATGATAATTTATTGCGTTTCTTACAAAACATATTATCCTATTTAATCAAAACCCTCATATTTTTTTTAAACAAATACATTAATCGGGCGCATTACATTAATTAGTGTTGGATTGCTATTTTAATCGATATGAGCAGTAGAGCAAAATTTTTTTTTTTTTTACTTTAGATTTTTTATTTTTTTTTTATTTCTTTTTTATTGAAAATAAATGATAAGTACATAAATGACTATTACATACACTACTCGCCAAACTATTAAGTTTGATGGCGAGACACGCTCTTTACAGATTATTATACCTACCATTATTAAAAAATACATACAAGAAAAGCATTTACCTGCAAAATATAATAACATGTATATAACTAAAATTACCCTAAGAACAGTCCCCCCCCCCTTGTTGGTTAATAATATGACGAAACAAACATTTATTTTTGTTGTTCCTTGGATTTCACACACGGCTTTCTTGTCCGTAAGCATCCGGTAAGAAAGGATTCTTCGAAAGTTTTTTTTTTATCTTTAATACAGAGCTTTATCAAAATTTGATAATGTCGCTCTCGTAAATTATACACAAAATAAAAGTGAAATAGGGAAAATTCGGGGCGAAAAGCTTTGAGTGTAAGTGTAATTTTTATATATTATCAAAATTATGATAAATTCTGAGCTTATGATTATTCGAAGCTCAACCACACGACCGCACCCTAAATGTGCCGTATTATTACAAGCAATCGCGATAGCAATAAAATTTTATATCAAAATTACACACTGTCATTCTTTTGTTATATTTTAATGATATCGCTGAGTCATTCATTCACTCCCTCACACGGTCCTCAGTTCATTCACAGTTCTGGTGTGTGCACAGCATAATGCCACTATCCGATAATTTAGCTTTCAAGCGCTTTTGTGAAGCCTTTAATATGCTTGCATGCTGCAATATTATCAGGACTTCCTCGTTTGTTTGAGCGCTGTTTTGTTGAATCAACATTTCTTTATTTCACAGCAAAACCTAATAAACTCTTACGGTAAGTCCATCCAATCACAAATTTAACATTCAGGCTACTTATCCGAGCTTCATGAAATCGTAATTTGAATATCTAGAAGATCTACAAATCGAATCCCAAATAACGTCATAAGCAGCATTTAATGCTATTAATATCACCTCTATAAATCTCATTTAAATCCCCAATTACTTAATATTTTTGCTATTTTATAGTAACACTAGCTGTCCTCCGCGGTTTCACCCGCGTTTCCGGGATAAAAGTGGCCTTCTTTTGCAAATTTTGCATGCAGATATGTCCTTTTCCATACCATAGGCTATCTGCATGCAAAATTTCATGATGATCCGTCGAGTAGTTGAGGCGTGAAGGTGTAACAAACAAACAAACTCACTTTCGCATTTATAATATTAGTAAGGATGTCCACTATTGATCTATGATTACAACTGCGCGTGCGATTCAATGAAATGGAGATAGGTACATTAGTAAATAGACTCCACACAATCTATCATAATATCCTGTGACATTCCTTACACACGGCTATCTGATCTTAAACTACGCAGAGCTTGTACTATGGTAACCAGATAACTGATATACTACATAATTATGCTATTGCATTACATTACGCAAGACATAGAAGCCAGAGATACATTGACATTATCCTTACATACTCTATCCGTCTGTCCGTATATGTGCTTATGACTCCGATCAGAACCACAGCATGAATTTTGTTTGATACGTGTTCACAGCTAACTAAGCTGTTTGTTGATAAAGGTTTTAGGCTGTGTGACACAAATACGCGTGGATCCTCGGGCATAGACCATTAGCAAAACATAATAAGTGGCCGAGAAATATTGAAAGAATATAAATACACGTAAAGAATGCCGCTACGTTTAATACATTATAACCGTATCAATATAAAGTTTAATGGTCGAAGCCATATCTGTAATGCTTTACGATCAGTGAATCAGTCGTTAAAATTACCAAGTCAAGGTCTAAAACGTTAATTCACAATACAATTTTCATCTTTATCCGTTGGCATGAAAGCAACGTATGAAATACAGTTGTTTGTTGAATAGAAATGTTAGAGGATAATGACAGTGAAGCCTGACGCGTATAAATTATTACAGTTTCCAATATAATTGGTAATTCAGTCAAAAGACTTGTAATTGAATAAGCTCACAATGGTTAGTGATGATGTAATCGAAGGTGATTGCCAGCCATACAAAGTTCCCAAGGTATGGTTTCCTAACGATGTTTTTCTTCACCGAAAGCTCGAGCTGTAGGATTTATTCCCGCGATCCATAACGCCTATTTCTTTATTTGATGTTATCTAGTCCTGTTATGCAAAACAGAGTAACAAACATAACCAAAATCCTCGCAAATACGAGGTTATTACATTCATTCAAAAGATTGAGCCGGAAAGCAAAGACTGCCCGTAAAAAACATAAATAAAAAACCAAATTACGGCATCAAATCGGACGCGCAATAAATTAACACGATGTAAAAATGTAGATGGCGCCACATCGACTAACAATGTTAAAAATAACTTGAATTACAATTAATTACATGTTAATTTAAATTGTTAACTCATCTACCGACAAGTGCGTTTTTTACTTGCCTTTTTTGGTACAATAGGAGGCTCAAGTTAAGTCTCGATGCTTAACATAATATTAGTATGTTTCACTGACTAGTTTTGAAAGCTGTACCTGGGTGGCAAGGTGAATGCACCCGTAATAACTGCGCCCGAGCCGAAGGCATGATCGTTATATTATAAGAGAAATAACTATTACGCTGTATAAAGCAGTCATCATAATTGACTTTGGATTTATAAAGGGTCTTATTAAAAGGTTACTTTGAAAATGCTTTCCTCATTTTGCTTTATTTGAGACGCTTTATCTGCGATGCTTTTACGTGGTTCTTATTAGTGTTAGAGGTGGTGCTTACAGTTTATAATAGTGTAGCTTTATTGAAAAACGCAAGTTAATTAATAGAATTTAAGGTTTCAAATCGTTTCTAGGTATTTGCTATAAATTTTAGTACTGTAGCGTCCACGCACTGACACCACTGCACAGATTAGTGACTAGTTACTCCGTAGCACTGGCTCACCACTACACCAGGTCCGAGCGCAAGCGCACGTCCAACCCGCACCGCGTCTAATGTCAGACTGGCCGGTTGACAGCTACCCCCCTCTACTGGTGTACATGAGACAGTGTATTATATCTACTGTATAGATACAAACACTACATCCCTTCCCTTTTAACAAATTTTAATTATTTCAAATGTAGGTAATCAATACTAGAGATAATTATTATTTACTGATGCAAATTACACTTTTGATATTTGTGGCTTTCACCCAGTGTCGCGACAGACACGTCTTTAATTTTAATACTGATTCTAACCAACACCGGTGTACATGAGACAATGTATTATATCTACTGTATAGATACAAACACTGCATCCCTTCCCTTTTACCAAAATTTTATTATTTCCTTAGATGGTACTCGCGGTCCTTTACATGAGTGCTTGAACCATTCACGTAAACTTGGAAGATATCGGTTACAAAACCATCTTTGGAACATCCCTCGCATCTCGCAAACCATCCACTTGTAAAATTCTCTAACTATGGATCCAATTCAGGGATGAACCCGCATTTATTTTTTTCTTTAGCAAATAAGTTTTTGTTAAAATGTTTGCCATGAGTTTGTGATGTAAAGCATTGTCTGAAGTAATAGGACTGGGTATTCTTTTCGTAGATATTATTCTTTTTAGAGCTAATAGACCTTTGTCGACTGATTAATCTTGTACTACTTGTAAATGTATAGCTCTAATCTTGCTCTAACTGCTAAACAAGTAAATAAACATATCCACAATTTAAGTTTTTTCCGTTATCCAATTTAAGTCAATAACTAATAACTATTTCAACGCAATGGGAACCTGTACCTTAGTACCGTATTAGGAACCTACGCAATATATTAGCAAATAACGTGAAATCGACTCACCAGATACTGCTTTCAAAGCTATCCCAAGCACCACCATGTGTCCATGTGTCCATGTACACCAAATAGAAAGTAAGTGCTCACATGAGACCCCCGGCACCAACTGGAGATGACAGCTTCAGGCCGCTATCAATATGATGCTGCCAGCATAGAATCACCACCATCGAACTGCAAATAATTCCAATTGAATGGAATTCTAACAAATTAATTCCAATTGTATATAATTTAAACAAAGTAATTCCAATTGAATGGAATTCAAACAAAGTTATTCTAATTGAATGTAATTCAAACAAAGTAATCCTAATTGAATGGAATTCAAATAAAGTAATTCCAATTGAATGGAATTCAAGTAACTCCAATCGAATGGAATTCAAGTAATTCCAATTGAATGTAATTCAAGTAATTCCAATCGAATGGAATTCAAGCAATTCCAATTGAATGTAATTCAAGTAATTCAAATTGAATGGAATTCGAACAAAGTAATACTAATTGAATGGAATTCAAATAAAGTAATTCCAATTGAATGGAATTCAAGTAATTCAAATTGAATGGAATTCGAACAAAGTAATTCTAATCGAATGGCATTCAAGTAATTCCAATTGAATGTAATTCAATTAATGCCAATCGAATGTAATTCAAGTAATTCCAATTGAATGTAATTCAAGTAATTCCAATTGAATGTAATTCAAGTAATTCTATTTGAATGTAATTCAAGCATTCAATTCATATTGAATTGAATTCGAACAAAGTAATTCTAATTGAATGGAATTCAAGTAATTCAAATTGAATGGAATTCTAACAAAGTAATTCTAATTGAATGGAATTCAAGTAATTCTAATTGAATGGAATTCAAGTAATTCCAATTGAATGGAATTCAAGTAATTCAAATTGAATGGAATTCAAACAAAGTAATTCTAATTGAATGGAATTCAAGTAATTCCAATTGAATGGAATTCAAGTTCCAATTGAATGGAATTCAAGTAATTCCAATTGAATGAAATTCAAGTAATTCCAATTGAATGGAATTCTATTTTGTGGGTGTTTGCATTATTCTTTCCTTACATTTCTTTTATGTCATTTAATTCCAAATTTCAATTTTTATGTATGCCTTGTCAATGACATTTCAATTTTAATGTATGCTGGTCCACATCTTGCTTAACATCGTTCCATATACTACTTAAAACTGTATACTACTGTAAAGCTGGTCGTATCCATGTTATTTCTTTCTTGAACCATCCATCTTATTTGCATCTTCCATTTCTGTTATTATTATCTCTAACTGCTTGCTTATTTCTTCACTAACTCTCTCTTTTTTTTTTTTTTTTTTTCTAGAATGTGTACTTTATTGCCCAATTCCGACAATTTCCAATTTAATGAAGGTATTAATTTAAAATACCAGACGATTTCCAATTTAATGGAGGTATTAATTTGAACTTCCCGACAATTTCCAATTCAATGGTACCACTTTTAATTCGTCTTTATCTGATTATTTTCAATTTGATAGAGCGTTTCCTTTCGTTTCTTGTCGTTTCCTTTGCGTTTCGTTTCTTTGCCTTTCTCATTTCATTTCTTTGCCTTTCTCATTTCATTTCTTTGCCTTTCTCATTTCATTTCTTTGCCTTTCTCATTTCATTTCATTTCATTTCATTTCATTTCATTTCATTTCATTTCATTTCATTTCATTTCATTTCATTTCATTTCATTTCATTTCATTTCATTTCATTTCATTTCATTTCATTTCATTTCATTTCATTTCATTTCATTTCATTTCATTTCATTTCATTTCATTTCATTTCATTTCATTTCATTTCATTTCATTTCATTTCATTTCATTTCATTTCATTTCATTTCATTTCATTTCATTTCATTTCATTTCATTTCATTTCATTTCATTTCATTTCATTTCATTTCATTTCATTTCATTTCATTTCATTTCATTTCATTTCATTTCATTTCATTTCATTTCATTTCATTTCATTTCATTTCATTTCATTTCATTTCATTTCATTTCATTTCATTTCATTTCATTTCATTTCATTTCATTTCATTTCATTTCATTTCATTTCATTTCATTTCATTTCATTTCATTTCATTTCATTTCATTTCATTTCATTTCATTTCATTTCATTTCATTTCATTTCATTTCATTTCATTTCATTTCATTTCATTTCATTTCATTTCATTTCATTTCATTTCATTTCATTTCATTTCATTTCATTTCATTTCATTTCATTTCATTTCATTTCATTTCATTTCATTTCATTTCATTTCATTTCATTTCATTTCATTTCATTTCATTTCATTTCATTTCATTTCATTTCATTTCATTTCATTTCATTTCATTTCATTTCATTTCATTTCATTTCATTTCATTTCATTTCATTTCATTTCATTTCATTTCATTTCATTTCATTTCATTTCATTTCATTTCATTTCATTTCATTTCATTTCATTTCATTTCATTTCATTTCATTTCATTTCATTTCATTTCATTTCATTTCATTTCATTTCATTTCATTTCATTTCATTTCATTTCATTTCATTTCATTTCATTTCATTTCATTTCATTTCATTTCATTTCATTTCATTTCATTTCATTTCATTTCATTTCATTTCATTTCATTTCATTTCATTTCATTTCATTTCATTTCATTTCATTTCATTTCAGGTGGTGGTACCTCTTATTTAAAAGAAGTCTGAAGCCTCAATTTCAATTTAATGAATTACTTATTGTCTTAATTTACTTATATAACGACAATTCCCAATTCCAATTTTATGAGACAATTTACAGGTGCTCAAACACGTTCATCTTTCTCACATCCTGAAGAACACTACCCTGCCACATCCAAAACTAACAATGTTTAGTTCAGTATCATATTATGTTAGTGCAATAATAATATATCTTAATCTTCCTAAACTGATACTGGAAGAAAATAAGTTGATATACTTTATTATTTATATCCAAATTAGAAAGACTTTCTTATAAAAATACTTTTATAATCTGCAGGAATTCTTCAAAGCTACCACAGATAAATATGCCTGACATGTAACTCATATAATCAATATACTGTATTACTATTCTAATAATACTCATTCCTTATTTTTGTTGAATTTAATTGGATTTATGTATTTAATTATTACTTAATATTCTTGTAATGTTGCAATGCCCTTGCAGGGCTTATGTATTATACCACTTTATTCTTTGTAACATCTTTAACATGCTAGGTACCTATGTACCTAAAATGTATGTGTAGGTGTGCTTCATGTGAAGCAGCAAATAAATAAATTGAAATATACCTGCATAGTTTATTACATATATACAGTCATGTTCATGCACACAAATGCATGTCCTGTGTGGGAATCGAACCCATGACCTGCGGCACAACAGGTGGAATCTTCCAACTGCGCACACAGGCCCGTCACTATATTTACTATAGGTAATTAAGCGCTTCCTTTAAGTATGAAACAAATAGGTACAATAAAGCCTATAGAAAATACAATATTACCGAAAACAACCTGCGAATGAGAGTTCAAAGCAACCTTTATATGCTGGTATAAAGGTATTAGTGACATCTTTTTAATTAGGAAGATTTGTAGCTCAATGCAATCTCCTTGTACCTTTTTTGAATAAACAATAATCATTTATTCGACAACACATTTATTTTGTTACCTTTGCGGAATAATTTTGGACATAAGTAGCATTTTTCATTCTATTAATCTTGTTAAAAGATAAGGAAGGTAGGTACCCAAGCATCTTATAGTTTTTCTTACATTATAATTTATTCTCTCATCAATCCATTATACCACTGACGAAATCGTCACTTCACTTAAATAAGTGGAATGAAATGTTTTACATTGGGATTATTTTGCGTAAACAACATTCCATGACGATCCAACTGATTATTCTTACTATTGTACTACTGGGTTCGTCTACTTAGGAAATGTTATAAATATGGTATAATATTTAGTACGCATTGCATAAAACTCACACACTTTTTATTGTCACCTTCCTTCCCTTTTAATAATAATTGAATTTTATTTACTGGCCTTTTACACACGTTTCTCGTACTTTACCTCGTCGCCACTTGTAGCGTCCACGCACTGACACCACTGCACAGATTAGTGACTAGTTACTCCGTAGCACTGGCTCACCACTACACCAGGTCCGAGCGCAAGCGCACGTCCAACCCGCACCGCGTCTAATGTCAGACTGGCCGGTTGACAGCTACCCCCCTCTACTGGTGTACATGAGACAGTGTATTATATCTACTGTATAGATACAAACACTACAAGTACCTTGATGAGTTTCCATAAGTATAATACCATTAATTCTGAAACTATAACATGGAAATTATGCTTTAACGATATATGTGCAAATCACATTCCCTAATATTATCTATACAATGGTGCCGATTCTGTTGTAAATCGGACTAAACTAATTTTAGTCACATCACATATATTTCTTACAAACATTTATGAAAAAGGATAGGTCATATTTAAAGCTGTCAAAATAGTCTTTGCCGTCTTCATTTGCGGGTATAAGAAAACAAGCATTAGTGTAATTTGACAGGACTAAATTTCTTACATCCTTTTCTTATGTTCTTTGTTAGAAAGAGACATAGTGAGACTAAATTAGTTTAGTTGAAAACAACAGAATCAGTACCATTGTATAGATATTAGGAAATATTATTTGCACATCTATACATATAAAATGCTTTGTCCTGAATGACTGACTGACAATCAACGCACAGCCTAAACCGCTGATCGTAGAGACCTGAAACTTGGAGGGTGTGTTCTTTGTATGACGTAGGCATCAGATAAGAAGGGATTTTCCGAAATTCTACCCCTAAGGGGGTGAAAAATGGGGGCAAAGTTTGTATGGGACAACGTGATTCCTTGATCCGATCTACTTCAAATTTTGCATAAACATTCTTTAACATAATTGATGGAAGTGTTGTTTCATATTTTATTGAAACTCATCGCCAAACGGGGTTAAAAAGGGGTAGAAAGTTATTTTAGGGGTGATTTGCATCGAAGTTGATATCAATACTCCTTAGTACTTTTGATTTAAATAACTTTTTTTATTTTGACATGTTTCAAATCTCAATCCGATTTTCACAGATTACAGAATGAGGCAGATGGAGCGAACGGAACGCGGGAGTATACCAGGGGGGCGATTAAGTAACTAAATTTCAATCATTTTCGAATTGAAAAAAATATTGCGGTTTTCTGATATCTTTTTTACGTTCTGATAACCGCAAATACAAACAGTGGTTCATTAGAAATGGAACCATTTCCGATTTTATAATATTTCTACCGATTCAGAGGTTATTTCAATCGGAATTTCATTGCAATAAAGTTACGTAATCCACGTACTGGTATTCGCTTTTGAATTTGTATTTGCTTTGTTTAAAAATCTTTAATTAACGAAAATACTTTCTTTTTAATAAATTAGCACACAGCAGCTTTTAAAAATAGCAAATAAAAATTCAAAAGCGAATACCAGGTATATGTTTTTCAATTTGTTCCGTGTTTCGCGCGCTCTATCTACCTTTTGTTATGGAAACTGAAATGCTCTTTAAAATTGGAATGTCAAATATTAAAGAATATTTAAATCGGATTAGGATTCGAAATTTGTTTGGAAGTTCATTTTCTCGGACTTTTTGGCGGGAACTTGCAGAGTGACGTTGCGTTTTCATTTTTATTTTCATTAATTCGTGTATTTTGATTTTTGGACGGTGACTGGCTGCATGAGTGATGACTCATATAATATAACTGGAAATTGGCAAAATACACACACCGTGTGACGCCAATGAAAAAAAAAAGTTCATTTTCTCTATTTCATTAGAATATTTTGATTGTAGTTAATTTAATTTCTTTCTCTTTTGTTGTTATAATAATTAAATTAGATTCTTTGAGTTCGATTTTTTAGTGTAGGTATAATATAGGTTTTTAGTTAATTGTAAAAATATCTGTGTTCGATTTGTTGTGTCTAATCACGGAACACTAATAATCAGTGGCGTGCATTGATTTTCGAAGGAGAAAATTCAAACCGTACGCGGGTGAAACCGCGGGGGTCTGCTAGTCATTCTATATCGATAAAGCATAAATTCCAAGTTAGCGAAGCAATACAGAGATTGTGGGCGGAACACAAAGTTTTAGTACAGGAAAAGTATAATAAACTAGCTGCCCGGTGCGACTTCGTTCGCGTGGTGCTACCCTACCCTGTGGTGCTACCCTACCCTATCCTACCCTACCCTACCCTACCCTACCCTACCCTACGGGTATGAAAAATAGTTTACGTCCTATTCTCAGACCTATATACACAACATTTCATAAGAATCGGCCAAGCCGTTTTTTACGAACACTGAGCCACACGCAAAGAGATTGACGCCCGTACGGCCCGTACCCCAGTGACGTGATTTTTCTGCTAATACTTATATTTTTAAACTCGTGATATCTTTTGAATGGAATGTCCGAATTGAATAATTCAAAAAGTTATATAAAGGTATTGAAGCAATCTTGAATATGAAGTAATTTATTTTGATAAGGATTAATACCAAGATACAAATAGAGAGCCATTTCTGGCGGCGGCATTTCAATAAAAAATTTAAAATAGAAAAACACTTATTGTGGCATAACTATAATAGTTAGACATATGGTATCGCGACACTTTTTGTAAATAATAAAGTGTTCTACAAAGTCGTAGTACATTATTTTATTCTATCATCAATAGTTTACGCAGCGCACGCGATGTAATGAATATTTTAGGATTTTTTTTACACCTTGGGTTACAATATTGGAGTTTTAGTAAGGATCCCTAATTTTTTGGAAATATAATATAGCCTATGTCAACCGGGGATAGTGTAGCTTGCCAACAGTGAAAGAATTTTTCAAATCGGTTCAGTACTTTCGGAGCCTATTCAATGCAAACAAACAAACAAACAAACAAACAATCAAATCTTTCCTCTTTATAATATTAGTATAGATAGATAATAAGTATACACTATGGACTCCGTAATACTTGACTATTGGATAATAATGATATTTAGATGCAACTACGTCAAGTAGTTTCTGTTTTAAGAAAAATTACAGGCATCGGAATATGGATGAAAAAGACTCAGAATGCAGTAGAGCATAGCGTTTATTCGCTCAAAGAGCAGCTCGACTCGAACCTTACAGAATACCGCAGCCAAATAACTTTATGTTGTGTAAAGTTGTGTTCCTGCGCGTGAGTAAGGTCGCCAGAGCTCATTGGGGAGGGGGGAAAGGTCGGTTTTTTTTTTTTTTTTTTTGTTTTTTTACTGTGTATAGGCCTTTGTTTGACCCCAATCTCACTATGGTAAGTGATGATGTGGTCGAAGGTGGTAAGCACACAAAGCCTAGAAGGAACTGGCTCTCAAGTGCAGCTGACGGAACACACCGATAGGTGCTTGGCGACAGCTTTTCAACTTGAGGGTGGTAGCCAGCCAGACGGGTACTACAAAGTACCCTACCATCGTGCTATGGTTTCCTTCACCGAAAGCTCAAGCTCATTGTAGGATTCGAACCCGGGACCTTCGTCTCGGTATCCGACGTCACTACCACTGAGCTATCATCGCCTTGAAAAAAAAAAAAAACTCTACTCTATTTGGCAGCAACATTCCTAACAGAACCTCCACAATACCACGGACTATTGCGCTTACAGTAAACTCTTTGAGCCACTAAACCTATCGAGTAACTGTATCCGAATTCCTGCCAATAAGTTTTTGTAACGGAAACCTGCAAAATATACAATTGAGTGGAGAACTTTTTTAATAGCATCAGTTGTTCGATTAGTCTCGGTTACATGGATAGCCCAGAATGAGAGCGTAAGTAATCTGTGAACACAAAAAGCGGAGTACAAATTGCCTAATAGGAAAACTGCTTCGGTAAGTGCTTTCACATTACAAGTATTACAACCGCTCTATGCCGCCTGTTATGAATAACTTGGTATATGACCTTTTATTAAGCTGTGGTTGAGATTATAATTGAGTTTTCTTTCTAGATATATTTAGTTTATTTGTCTGTTTTAACCAGTTAGAATATTAGTTTTTACCATAGACATCTGTTTTAAATGGACACAGATTGAAGAATACTCAAGCCTCGAAGTAGCAAACAACGGATTATGCTTATTATCGATTATTATGATACTTATGACTTTTCAAAGTCTCAAGACGAAGGTGTACAACCAGTGCGTCCTGCCTGTCATGACCTACGGAGCCGAGACATGGACACTGACGCATAGACTGGTCCAAAAATTTTAAGTCACTCAGCGAGCTATGGAAAGAGCTATGCTCGGAGTTTCTTTGAAGGATAGAATCCGCAACGAAGTCATCCGAAAAAAACCAAAGCAACCGACATAGCTCAACGAATTAGCAAGCTGAAGTGGCAATGGGCCGGTCACATCTGCCGCAGAACCGACGGTCGATGGAGCAGACGAGTCTTAGAGTGGAGACCGCGTCTTGGCAAACGTAGTGTGGGGCACCCGCCAGCCCGATGGACTGACGACCTCAAAAAAGTGGCCGGACTGGGCTGGATGCGGGTGGCAAGAAACCGGAATAAGTGGCGCGCTCTGGGAGAGGCCTATGTCCAGCAGTGGACTTAAAAAAGGCTGATGATGATGATGATGACTTTTCATGTTTTTATTTCAGTTATAGGGTAAGTTCCGAACAGTTGGTAACGTCAGTAGCTTAGTTAGACCATCATAACAGACTTAGGCTTCAAAAAAAAAAGGCTTTGATAAGGAAAACCTAAACATAGACATATTTCCTTGAAATAAATTCTTGATAAAGAAAAAAAGACCCCTAATACTTATCTAACAAGGATAAACTAAAATAAGAGCCTACGATAGTTCCGGCCGCCTCTATACACTCAGGTATGCGCGGGAGTCACGAAGCGCGCAATTTATCGACCACCAATAAATGCCTTCGCTGTGAAAGGCACACTTAACGGTCTGGGAACCGAACTGCACACCGACTCAGATGCATTCTTAGGCTCAGATCTAGGTGAAAATCACCTAGTTCAATAAATAGTTGGTGATTTAGGATCTGGGGTTCTACCGCGTAACTTTGGTGGTAATCGTAACGAACACCATTAATGAATTTCATCCAATCAGGGCCCACGAATGGTCATCGTCGCGTCATACCGCGAGCGCGTAATTGGATGAAATAATTAATGGTGTTCGTTACGATTACCACCAAAGTTACGCGGTAGAGCCCCTGGTGCTGCTGAGCCTATTTCATTATTTAGAATTAGTTCAAAAAAATGAAGTTTTCTTATAGAATTTCGACTTTGAAAGGATTTCCACTAACTGTAGTAAAAACCGTAAGACGAGTGACAAAAGTCGTATCGTATCGCACTTGTATGGAATTTGATGGGATGGAAAAGGAATTTTTTAACAGAAAAATAAAGAGTCGGTTATTATATTTAAGGGAATTTTTCATCACTACTAAACGTCACGCACAATAAGTCTGCTAGAATTGATGAACGGTGATTGGATGTCACTATCAGAATCCCGTCGATATAAAAACTAGAATTTTAATTGAAAACTAAATGTCAATTTCACATTTTAATAGACATTATAATTTCATTGCGGAGAAACGTCGACAACATAGAAAATGCGAGAAAATTAATATACTTTAGAAAAACAATTTAATTAACACAACATAATCCTGAGCGAAAAAAGAAAATAATTCATGATCGTGCTCTCTTTTAGTTAAAACTGTGTATAATTTAAGTACGCTTAAACTTATTAAATCAAGTTTAAAAAAAAACTAGCGACTTATCAGGTCTAGAAAATCAAGATAGTCCCAGAGAAAGTATTTAATAACAAGCTGCGGTGAATGACCGCTATTATACATGCTGTCAGCCGTATTGTAAGTATATCACAATTTTAATTAATAGGATTATCATCATCCTGTAGACAGACACTTCCGCTTCACATGTGATCTTTTTTTGCACAAAATAGATAAGTATGCAAAAATACAGTTATTGTTCTAATTTATATTTTTGTGTTTAGAAGATGCCAATATAATTTTAATTTTATAGTTATAATAAACTCTAGACATACGAAATAGGTATGTGTGTACTTATAACATTATTTTTTTTGCGGTAAATAAATTACCGGTAAATGTGTAAGGGCAATGTATTTGATTTACTGTTATTATTTAAATTAGAAAGTAATATATGAAATTCACAAATGGACAACATGATTTATTAGGTAGAGCCTTTACCTTTAGCTACATATCCGGCTAAGCCTCACTACGATTTTACTACGATTAGATTGTACATAGCCAGATGGATGGTGTTTTCGTTAACATGATTTTTTAAAAATATCACAATATCTAGCCTAGCATGACACCACAACGACTTTTTGCAACCCCACAGCGATGCATTACTTCTACCGTTCCTACACAAAACGTACTACAACTACTACTATTACGTAGTACTATTAAATATTCTGTGCTACTATGAAGATTTTGTGACAAAACGCGCGGCTACAAGGCGGCGAAAATCCGCGGTGGTCTGCCTTCAAGCGGTAACATTATCGCTTCAAAAGCTGACTAAACATTTGCACAAGTTACACAAGCAATGAATCACGGCACATAACAACCTCCATTAAAATGGCAGGTAATACCTACACTTATTTCAGTGAATGAATAATTAGTTTGATATTTATAAAAGCTGCCAGTAACATTTTATCGTAACACAACCACGTTAACTTCTTTTATTTGTTGTATATGAATGATTTTTGAAAACAGAATAAAAATCCATCACGGGGTACATTGAACTTTTGACGTTTGTCACATCATGGCCGCCGCACGGGAAACCCAAGAGCACTTATTACGATTGCCTCTTCACATTTTTTTTTTACATTAGCTTGTGGTTTTTAATATTTTTCTTGCTTCTCAGTAGGTATTCTTTGATATTACCGAACGGGAAAATATTTTTCATTAATAATAGAATTAAGGTAGCATTGAATGTGATTTACTTACATGTACACCTACTTGCTTACTACAAGCACAAACTAGATGGTACATAGATCGTTTCTTTAAGGCTTTCCGCAATAAATGGGGATTTCTCTAAGCTTTTGGGAAAACCCAACCAATAAAATAACGTGTCTTCATTTTAATTGTGTTTTCGATTTGATCAATGAGATAAACCTTCCCACAAATCCTGTAACGAATATAGCTGGAGAAGTCCGTCTAGATGACCCAAATCTATAACAATTAACTGTTAAAAAAGCTTAAGTAATTTTTGTCTCAGAAATAATAATACTTAGACTTTAGGATAACTCTACTACGACCTCTGTTCCCACCTATGCAATTTTTATTATCTACTTAATAAAACTAATAAGTACTGAGTGACTTATAAACAAAGCACAGCATTAACTGGTGGGTCTAGAACTATGAATTTTTGCATAGGATTTCCTTAATATGTCGTATTTATGTAGGTAATAATAAAAGATTTGACGGGCGCTGTTGGTTAAGATTCCACCTATCGCGTTGCAGGTCATGGGCTCGATTCCCACACAGGAGATGCATTTATGTGCATGAACATGTCTCTATGTCCTGAGTCTGGGCGTAATTATGTATATTAAGTATGTATCAAGGTATGTATTTACAAACAAAAAGTAGTATTATGTATTATATCAGTTATCTTATTTCTATAGTACAAGCTCTGCTTAGTTTGTGATCAGATGACCGTGTGTGAGGAATGTCCCACGATGTCCCGGGTCTCAGGATTCCCAAAAAAGTTTAAAAAAGAATACCCTGTAGGACAACTGTAGGAATAAAATAGAGAATGACGGGGCGGTAAGATAGTCCTCATAGCCAAACCATGGTGACCTTCATACGTCCGAAGCTACCTACAAATGAAATGTAGACAAACTATATATTTATGGCTATGATTATTAGAGAAAATGAAAATAAAGCAGCTCAAATACTGGCGAGTCGGCGTTCGCCGGGTTATCGCCCACACGCCGCCCACTCGCTAACTACCTTTAAATAGGGCATAGGGTATATTAGTACGCAATAAACATGTTTTAGCTATCCATGAGTGCTAAGGGAATTAGCGATGACTAGAAAATTAACTTTTTATAGTATTTTAACTGAATATTAGACACCATTGATGTGCTTAGCTTGTTTTTAATAATACCACTAAGCTAGTAAACAAGCAGACGGCCCGCCTGATGGGAAGCGGTTACCGACCCTGAAGAAATCTCCCTTTGGAAAACCACAGCGGAGCTCATTCCGCAGCCTGAGCGTCCGCGATAGGAAGCTCCTTTGAAACCACACAGTACGAGACCATTTTGGTCCCAATTTGTGAGGATGGACTCCCCGTCGATGGCGAGAGTTGCGATGGTAGTCTAAAAAAGACTAGGTTTTGCTTGTAATTTGTAGATGCTTTAAGGCTTTGTATACGTTGGCAGCACAATGGCAATCCGGTCCGCCTTCTGACATTAGAAACCTAGATCGTCTACAAAAATTGTTGAGTACCTACCAAATTGTTGAGTATAATTTTCATGACGGGATTCAGAACGACTACTAATTAAAATCAGTGATTAAAAAAGTAAATGTAGGCTTAACCGAAAATTTGCCTAAATTATTCTTCTTCCTATCATTCCTTCCAACGAGCTATGCTCGGAATTTCTCTGCGAGACAGGGTCCCAAACAAGGACATTCGTAGGAGAACAAAAATTACCGATATAGCTCGTAGAGTTAGTAAGCTGAAGTGGCAATGGGTATAGGCCACATCGCTCGGCGAACCGATAACCGATGGGGAAGGAAGGTGCTCGAGTGGCGACCACGTACTGGAAAGCGCCGTGTGGGACGACCTCCCACCAGGTGGATCGATGACTTGGTCAGAGTCGCTGGGCTCCGTTGGATGCAAGCGGCCCAAAACCGTTCCAAGTGGAAGTTAATGGGAGAGGCCTATGTTCAGCAGTGGACATCCTTAGGCTGATATGATGATTCTTCTTCCAAAAAAATGAAAACGTCATCTAGAATCAAGCTAGATCTATGTAAGCCCGATTTAGAGCGATGATACTTTGATAGCTCAGTGGTAGGGTAGTGACGTCGTATGCCGAGACGAAAATCCCGGGTTCGAATACTACAATAAGCTTGAGCTTTCGGTGAAGGAAAACATCGTGAGGAAACCATAGCACGGTGGTAGGTTACTTTGTAGTACCAAGTTGAAAGTTGTCGCCAAGCATCTATCGATGTGTTCCGACAGCTGCACTTGAGACCAGTTCCTTCTAGGCTTTGTGTGCTTACCACCTTCGGCCACATCATCACTTACCATGGTGAGATTGTGGTACTACACACATTAAAAGTCGGTATCTGGCTCTTTTAACTATTAAAAATCGGACCATGGGGATATAAACTATATTCTTGAAGAATTAAAATCGATGGTGGCTCTGGTGGATTTTTGGCAGCGAAATATGAAACAGCGCGCTGGTGTCACGAATCGAAGAGTCATGTAAATCGGATAATTAGTTCTCAAGTTGTTAGTACACTAACGGACAAACACACAGGTATGTTGCCTTTTAATTATCATGTAATCTTTTAGCCCGTCTCACTCCCGTAGGATCTTAGTATTTTTGGAATAAAAAGTAACCTATCGTCTGTGGCAAGTTTCCCCCGTTCATACGATTTTGAGTCACTTTGTAAAAAACTTTCATATTTATAGTATAAGATCAGTATTATTTGTTTTTCATCCGAAGGTAGCGAACCAATTTACTAATATGTACATCAAAAATTTATACAACGAGAATAGACATCATGGGAAGGTCATTTGAGGGCTGAGCCTCTTCTATATTTCCTCTCACGTCTTTATAGCTACTACAATTGCTTAGTTACGAGCCAATTCGCACTAATGTGTTATAACCTCAACCTTTTCCGCGGACCCTCGGCCCTCGCCCCTTGAAATTACGTAATGTATAGTAGATACAACTTATTTAACATCACTAACTATAAATGTGAAAGCCTTTTTTTCTTGGTCTGAGTGTGAAAGTTTACTTATGTTTGTAACTCAATCTTCTGTATATTATAATAGAAATACTGGCTGATAGACAGATGCAAGCACAGCTTGCTTGTAGAGGTTCTAGAAATATGAGATTTTGCACACAGGTCCCATTATGTTTTTTTTTTTTTTTTTTTATACCACTTAGGTGGCAATCAAGCATACGGCCCGCCTGATATGCGGTTACCGTAGCCTATGGACGCCTGCAACACCAGGGGTATCACGCGCGCGTTGATGCGCGTTTATGTTCTACAGGCTTATGCGAAAGTAAATATTTTTAGGTTATTATTTTTAATGTATTCTTGATCTTTTTTCGTCTGTAGTTATGCTTAGGTCTTTGATTAAGGATACATCCAGATAGAGTGTCGCAGCTGAGCACGCGTCGATAAAAATACGCTCTAACTGTTAGGGGCTAAATCAAATAAAAATAAATAAAAATGCAAAATAATGATCAATATTTAAATTTCTCCCGATTTTAATTGGAATATTTTAACAACTACTAACATTATGAACGTCATTATGACAAGCAGAATGACGCAGAGGGAGCGTAAAACGTAGCTGTTACGCGCAGCAGCCTATAAAAGTTGGCCTGTTTTGTATATTCGTGTAGTATGGCGACGTTCTTTCTAGGTATATTTATTTATATGGCTTAGGTATCTGTTTATTTTTATTATTGATATTCAAAAAGAAACAATATTAGTCAGATTGTCCAAAAAATATTTAAAAATGTAACCTTGCTGGGTTTCTTGCCAGATTTTTCTCAGTTGAAGGCTTATTTCCGAACTGGTGGTAACTTCAGTCTTTTCATTACTTTTACAACACTTACTTTTCATTTCGGAAAAAGTAATATATAAGTAAAACCGTGGAACGTAAGCTAGTATTCATACAAATCTGTTATTTTAACATAAATGCTTCCACTTCTTTGAGAAATCTCTTCGGGTTAGTAGAGCTGTTAAAAAAGTGGTGTTTAAAAGAGTTTTTGATCGTTAACGTTAAAACAATGAAGAATTAAAAAAGCTTTAGGCGCTGAAATTGTAGAGGATTTAAACTTTTGCGATATGAAAATTGGTAGACTCCAAAACGAAGATAAAAGAGTTTTATAAAAGAGTCATTTATTTGTTTTGTTATCAGTTACTACAGGAATGTTACACGACGGTTGGGGTGTAAGAGCCACGGCACTGGTCGTTAGTTTGATTCCTGTCCAGGAAAAATATATGGGATCGAATTTTTTTATCACGCGGCACTGTACAACGCACTTCATTGGCTGGCGCAGCCATTCGTTTCACACATTTCTATTATTTACAAACACTTACACCGATAAATCTATCCCAATAAAACGTCAAAGCAATAAGCCCATGATTTAACATAAACCCCACTAAAACCCAAACTGTTTTGTCGACAATCTCAGCAGAGATTACCATTTAATAGATCCTGTTTTTGGGAAGGTCCGGAGATTACCTCGGATTTCCTTTGGCCTATAGCTTTAGCTGCAAGTGGTATTATTGTGAAATAGGCCAATAATATTCTTCGTGTTACCGTTGGGTGAATGTTTACTTCGATATCTCGCGAGGGGCCCCTCGAAACCTTTCCAACTAGAAGCGATTACGGTAGAATAATAATCTCAAACTTTTTTCTGCGTCCCCCTTTCGTTTGTTCGGGAGAATTTGTTATGTTGTTGTAACTTGTATGAAAGGTACGAATAAAAGTATTTTGGAATGATTTTAATCATTAGGAATTTTTTGGGAAATCGTGTATAGCTCGCACGTATAAACAACCTACTAACTGATTGCGTGTTTTTTTATTATTTAATGAAAAAGTAGGTATAGGTAGTAGTATTCTCATTAAAATAAATGGTAAAAAAATTACTTATCACATGGTACAATGACATGCAATATAAAAAAGCTACTCGCAAAGTGCGTTATTTCTTCTTATTCGTTCTTTTCATTTACACATTAAATAATATAATTTGTTTGTACATTTGAATGTTGCTATTCATTACAAGAAACTATCTTGCGTGGTTTTTGAAAATATTTCATGATAAGTTAGTGACTTATCAATATTGCTCGTCAGGATATTTACATTAAGTTGAAAAATAATATGTTATATGTTTTAAACTTTGACAGACATGCTTACTTAGGTACTCTACGTAAAAAAATCACTCAATTTATGAAATTTTTTACGCATTTTTAATCCATGAACATGGTTACATAAAGTGTACTTGAGTGCGAGAAAAAGCTTGAGCTAGACCACAATAAACGCAGCGAAGTATACTTTATAACATGATTTTATAAGTAAAATACCGTGAATTTACCTTAAAAGCAAGGTAAATGTAGGATGGAAAAAAAATATTTGAAAAAGGTAACGAGATATTATCAGTATCTCACTTCTACCTACCTACCTCGTATCTACGTTTTTCAAACTAAATAATCTGATTAGCCTCAAAGAAGTGTACCTAAGTGTTAGTATAAAATAATATCATTAATTTAGATATATAATATTTGATAGTTATTTACTGATGTAAATTACAAGGAGTATTTTTTTAAGTGACTTGTTTATAAAATTGTTCATGAACCAGAGACAACTGCAATGTAACAAATACTTCACAACTAAAGCCAGTAGTTGAACCATCATATTTTTCGGTCCTCACGGAAATCAATCATGTGATGTCCTTGAACTGTATCCCTCCCCATGGTAATATTTAAACCACCCACCATCGAACCACCCAATTGCCCAATGTTCCATTGACACGCGACAAATGTTCCATAAACAAAAAAGGAACGTCAAATGAAAAGCTTCCTGTAGAGTTATTTTTTCTGATGTTATTTTCTATTTTTTCGCCAAAACCTTTTACGTGTTGAATTATGGCTTCAACGGCTTCGGAGTGACACATGTTTCGGGGATTTGGGTTGTATCATCAGTATGTTCAATTAATTAATGTAGGTTTTGTTACATACTGGGGGACGGTCTAAAATATTATTGCCATTCAAGAACATGATAGGATTTTTGGATTAGAAGTTTCGAACGTATTTCCAAATAGTGTAGTTTTGATTGTAACAATTAATTAATTGTTATAGGTTTTATTAAAAGATCCAACGTATATTTTGAAACATAAATATAAATTGTCGATTACATTGCAAAAACATCGCCATTCCCAAGGCTTTCGACTGCCAGTTCTGTCATTAAAACTACTAATCAAATGCGCCAACGAAACATCAATGTCAAACGATTAATAAATTGATGGTAGCCTTGAATATAATCGGATTCCCACTTAGGCCTTGATAAGTATGGGCAATCAACCAACAATAAACAAATGGTTGTAGCGCGTGAAACTGGGGCCTCAGTGACGCATGCGCAACTCTTATAGCTCGTAGGTACCTATGACACGCCATGGCATGGCGAAATCCTTAAATAACGCGCAAAAGATATCGTACAATTTAAAATTAGTAACACCATGACTTCATTTTTAAACAGAAACATTGTAGAAAGAATCATGGACCTGCCTACCCTTTCGGTGTAGTGTAAATAAAGAGTTCATATAGTATTATTTTATTGGCCGCATATTGCTTTAAAGCAATAGATATTTTTTTAGAATAGAAACAAAACTATTAAAAATCTGTTTCGCTCTGCTCGGTCTTTTACATTATGATAATATTAAAAAAATAGCCTAGAAAGTTAGAACATAGGTAGTCTACATTGTCTATTTGTTCGAGTATCACTACATCACTATTGATTTTGGTACCTTTTTCACTAAACAAAGCAATTTAAAATAAAATGTGTGTGTTTATTTTGACACGTCTGCATTTAATTATTGATTATTTTCAAGACAATTAAAATAGATACAAGTTATAAATACGCAAAAAATCCGTCTTAATTGTCAATTACACGAACATTTTTCGAGGAAGTAAATAAAAGGGGTTAAAAAAACAAGTTTGAGAAACATTGATTTGTTTTACAGGATGTTTTATTTAAATACAAAAATACAACGTAACATTTTCTAGACGAGTGCTACATTGACCTCATCACATAGCTAAATTCCAATGTTCCATTCCAATATTTTGACCACTCGAAATGGAAACCTCCAGGCTCGACCCAAGCCAACTTGAGAAGTTCGAGGACCTATCCAATTAATAAAGATACGCGGTCAGCTTTGTTTAGAGTTAATTGGTAGGAATTTAGGATTTGTGCTATGACTACGAGACAATGATATTTGAGTCATCTACAAATTGAAAACAAGTAGGTACTTTATTATTGTTACGTCAGATCATAGACATTACGACGAATTTAAGACTGGATTTTTATGTAATAAATAAATAATGTTGAATTTTAATATTGTTTTTTGTAAAATGGTAGGTACTAAGTTTTACACAGCAACAATAAGCTTTGTGATTGCACAATTTTGAAGCATTGGTTTATTTTATCAAATTACTCCTACATTTTATAATAATAACTGTGAATTTTCTTTCATAACAGACCAAAGTAAAAATACCTTGACACAACAACCGGTAAATGGGGTCTCCATTTAATGGGAAAAAGGGTTGAACATTAAATATACAGAAGCGTCAAGGCTCACAAAAACAATTATCAGCCTATTCAAAGACAACCGTCGTCGCGTAGAATTATGCCCTACACCCTTCAGAGCCTCGTTACACTGCCGAATTAAAAATATACCGGCCACGTTACGATTCTACGTTGTTTTGCAACGTCTAAATTCGTGTAGGCTGCTTTGTACAAGGTTATTTCGTCTAGCACACTCGTGTATGCGTAAGACACCAGAAAAAAATTGCTTCATTAACGACCGCTCGTGTGACGTATCAGTCAAAGATCAGTTTGTAGAACTGACATTGTATGTTAGGGTTCAAAAGTTATCGGAGTGTTATCGCAGGGGTTATTTTATGGATGTGTTTTAACGGGTTTTAAAGAGTCGTTAAACTTGGCTTATATAATTTTAGTGGTCAATGATAATAAAAATACTGATGACTGAGGACTGTTTTATTTTGTTACTAAATAACAAGAAATTAGTTATTAAATAATATTTTGATTTTCGATACATAAGCTTTGCGAGATCTTTCAAACCTATCAATTAATTTGGTTTTACAATAGCTTTAAACTATCGATAAGGAATGATGAATAATACCTACCTATCACATAAAACGATAAAATTACGACAAAGAATATTTAAAGAATTTAAGAAAATCTATGTTCAAGGAAAGCCCAAACGCGATCCTATTTTACAAAACAAAAATGCATTTCATTTAAAATTATAACACATCCCATAAGTGAAATTGGCATAGAAAATATTTTTTATACCACGTTATGCATTTATATAATGATAATGCCTCTCGAACAATCTCAATATAAATTCAAAACATGTCTAAATCTAGGCCACACGGGGGCTGAATAGGTACCATTCTTCAGTTCACTGCTTTCCAACTGACATGTTTAGACATTTGGCACAAATTAAGACGCAACAATTTTCCATGGACACAAATGATGAGAAAAAATGGAGTCAAATTCATAATAAAACCGCCTTCAAAATAAACAAAAAATAAGAAATAAATCTAATCTCTGACACAAAAAAAAAACATCAAAATCGGTTCATAAACGACGAAGTTATCCGCGAACACACATAAAAAAATTTGAAACCTTCTTTTTTGAAGTCTATTAAAAATAGATATTTCTACCATATAGAAAAAAAAATACCACCTATATAGGATGATCGTATCTTGAATGAATGATCATCATTATTCACGGACTTTCGGAAATCATTACTCAAAAAATGTTTACTTTCAAATAAAAAAGTCGAAACCTGCTTTTTGAAAAATTTCTTTATCCAATCTGCAGTGGGCACGCGTGGTGGAGTATCTTCCCAATCCCTTTCACCCTGATTTGTGAAAGGAGGCCTGTGCTCAGCAGTGGGACATTATAGGTTGATGATGATGACCTTTGTCAGGCGGTTGCACTTCTTCTCTAATTAAGTATTGAAATTTGTTGTGAAATTGTTCTAAATGTCTTCCAGTGTTAAAGATTTCATTACAATACATTAAATTTAATATGTTGATAACCTGCAGGGCTATTTAATGATAAAAATAATATTAACTAACTTTTGACCGTCGCATTACACCTACATAGAATGAAAAGAAATATTTCATAGGTTTATAAATTTTTCCATGTAGGTAATTACTAAGTTAGCAAACTAGCAAGGCCCGCCTGATGGTGAACAATCTCTTCACACCCTTCTTGAAGAACCCCATGCTTTACTTCATTGGGAAAACCACAGCGGGGAGCTCATTCCACAATCTGAGCGACCACGGCACGTAGTTCCTTTGAAATCATTTTGGCAGGCATTTCTTAGGCACCAAAGATGAAAGAAAAGATTTTTTTTTATTTAAAAATTTTGCAACACCTTTTTTCCAAAGCAATAAGCTTTAACAGCGTTATTTTACTAAAAACATTAATACACTTTATTTATTATTTATTTCAGGATTTTTTTCCTTATAGCCAGAACCTTGACATAATTAAAATAATACCACAGATAAGCTTTAAATTAATGCTTTTAATCAACACATCCATAGGGAACGCATTAAACAGTCGATCAATTAAAAGAAATACATCGCTAATTTATCAATATAGGTATATGCCTATTTGCATAACTGGATATCTGTAATCTATGTCTCACGGTTCAACGGCCGGGGCCTCGCCGCGCTTTGGGTTCCGAAAACAACGTAAAATAAGTCCTATAGTATTGATAGAGATAGCTATTTAGAATGTGGCAATACGTTACACGTTACAATAACAAGACGTAGCCGAATAAGAATAGCCTTTGGGACGCGACGCACAGAGTAGCATTTCTTATTTATATAATCACGTGATCACAGTTTTTACGTGCAGTGACAGTTTGTTAAAATAATAACATGATGTATATCATACTTTAGGGTTATGTTAGAAAAATAAAATTGTATTAGATTGTTTTAATAACTTGCTGTAACCGTTATGGCACGCATTATTAATTTGAAATTTATTCTATTTTATTATAGAATAAAGTCGGTGTAGAGTCATTTGTTAACGTTCATAAGTGCCTTATCAGGGCCTAAATTGAATAAATGATTTTTGAATTTTGAATAGAATAAATTAATATATATAACAATAGTAATAACTATAATATCGAAAAAAAAACAGGAACTGCAATTCATCTGTTTTTTTTTAATAAGTGCCACCTATACGGAGCTATGTGATTATAAACAAACGAACATAAACTTTCGTATTTTTACTTTTATACATAAGTCTTTTAAATATCAATACCTACAGGTAAATTTAAAATCAGCAATTTTCCAAAAAATCCCTGAAGGAAGTATGTAATTTACTGATTGTTTACATATTTTTTAGAAGACAAGAAAAAGTAAGGATCCTGATATTTACGAAAGAATGCACCTTGTACACTATGTGCAGGGTTTTCAAAGATAAATTCTGGGACATTGTTCACACTCGCGATCCCAAACTACACAGCCAAATCAGGTAAACGATATCCTACATATAATTTTTAAAACGTAAACGTAAAACAAGTTTTAACGTGTTAATTAACGTTAACCCCCTAACTCTAGCCTTTACCAAAAACATCGAGGAACAATCCCTTAGAGTAGTAATACCGAGCAATCCGATTCCGAAACTAGTCAGTGATTTGTCACTGATTTTGAACAGTAAGGACCAATCACTGCATCGTGTGTTCTTGACTTGACCAATCAGAGCGCATGTGTCCTTGTCTTAGCCAATCAGAGCTAATTTTCGATGGTGGCAAATTGGCGGAATAGTTTGCAAGCAAAATTAACGTCATTACGCTTCTTTGGGTTAATTGTTCGATGACCAAAAATAAATAATTAGTAGGTATATAGGTCCTCGTTCTTTCATTCTATAGAGCATAGAAACTATAGAATTTACAATACACGAAAAGAAGAAGAGATAATTGCAGTGTTGACAGTGAGATCTAGAAAAAATCCCTACTTTTTTTTGTTTTTGTATAGTACCTACGGTATTTTTATTGTAAAAAAACAAGAAACAACTTAAATATAACTTAAAAATTAACTAAAATTAAAAACTAAATACCGGACGTCAAAATGGAAAAACTGAATATCCATCCGTCCGTCTGTCACAGACATAGAGGGATCTATAGTCACAGACATAAAAAAAATTATTAATCCTAATCCTAATGTTTACAGGTACACCGTTGACCGTAGTATTTAATCAAATTCTTCAGGTATAAAATCCTCCAATCCTAGATTCCTACAAAGAACACGCGTACGTCCTAATGGACAAACTTACAAACATTACAAGCTACCATTACGTACCTACATTGTTTACTTCGCGTAAATGGCAAATAAATATATTTTCTTTGTACTCTACTATATGCTTTTTCGTGCTAAGCTTCCCTTTTTGTCTTGTTCCAGAATTCTTTTGTAATTCAGGTTATTTTAGTTTTCGGTGAAGAAAACGTCTCGAGGAAACCATAGCACGGTGGTAGGTACTTTGTAGTACCCGATTGGTTGGCTACCAAGCGGAAACTGATAGAACAATGCTAAAATTATTATAATGTCTTTTTTCTTTTCGGTAAACAAGCATTCGTCCCGCCTGATGGTAAGCGGTTACCGTAGCCATCTGGACGCTTGCAACACAAGAAGCATCGCTGACGCGTTACCGACCTTTCCCCCCTCCCCTATGAGCTCTGGCGACTTTGCTCACGCGCAGAAACACAACTTTACACAACATAAAGTTATTTGGCTGCGGTGTATTCTGTAAGGTGGAGGTACTTCCCCAGTCGAGCTGCTCATTGAGCGAAAAACGCTATGCTCTACCTCTCTCAATGTCTATTTATTTATTGAGTCTATACAACTGAAACAGATTCGTGTTGACCCAAAAGATAAATGAAGATTCTTAAGTAAACTAAACGTTATTATGTGAGGTTAAGATTTCATTTAAAATATGTAATATGAAAAGATCTTCCACAAAAAAAAAAGCCTTGCTGAGTTTCTTACCGGAGTCTTCTCAGTTTAAGTGTATTCCGAACCGGTGGTAAATTCAACTGTATGTACCAATTTAACGTTCATAAGTGCCTTACCAGGGCCTAACCTCGCCTTCATTATCGTATAAATGGTATAGGAACGCAAACGTTACAAAATACTAACACTGTTTTATATGGATAGTTCAATTTGTCAAATTGCCAACATCCCTTACCCTAGTTTCAGAAACTTCCGACTCAATATACCAACATGTGTAGTCAGCTCTATATCCAGGCAGTACTTGGGAATTTATCCAAGCCCCCAACAGATGTTACAATAATTTTCAGCTCAAGTTTCAGCCCTTCGTTATGCTGAAATAAATACCTTACTTTTTATCTTCATTGTTAACATGCAACACAGATATTAGTAACAAGCCCCCCTAGACAAGATGGTTGTCGACAATCGTCATCATTATTAAACGATCAACCTTTGTATGGGATTGACATAAGAGATTGTTAAAAATCACTTGACATTTCAATCCTACACAAAGGTTGATCGTTTAATAACGATGACGATTATCGATAACCATCTTGTCTACTGGCCAAGATTATGAGGTGAAAATTCTATACAATTTGCGCACGGATAGAATACAGTTCTTGATTGACACATGGGATACCTATCCCGAGAAACCATTCGAGAACACGGGTGAAACCGCGGAGTCTAGTATACAAAACTTTATGGTGGTCCGTAAGCGTTTAAGTGGACTGTATTTAGCGGCCCAAAGTATAATACAAGGCTGGCTGGCACTTCTTATGTGGACCGAAACAAATAATTAACTTATACCTCAAATCCAGTATAAAATTATTCAGTATTTTGACATTTACGTACAAAACATACCGAGGAAAAATCCCTTTGGCAACTACAACTACTTTTGACAGTAGACCGTCACTGTATCGTGTGTTCTTAACTTGGCCAATCAGAGCGCATGGCGATGACGTAACATGAGTTCGGAACTAATAAGTCTGATAAAATATCAGTTCCGACCAATCACAACATCTAAATATTTAGTGTGTCCTTGACATAGCCAATCAGAGCGCATTATCCGTGCTTTAGAATTAGAGGAATAGATTTCAAACAAAATAAACGTCATTGAGTTTCTTTGGGTTAATTGTTCGATGGTTTCTAGATAGGCCATGACTATTCTAACGAACAAGATTCCCACATTTCTTATGTACTTCTTGATATTATTCTTTTTTCGTACATTGAAAGGGAGAAAAAACTCTTTAGGACTATTCTAACTCGAATTCGTTAACAAAACCGACCCGCTGTGTTATAGCCGTTCATCTGTTCAATTAGAGCTTACATAATATCGAGAGAGAATTATCGATACACAGGGCGGATACATCCAGATAGAGTGTCGCAGTTGTGCACGCGTCGATAAAAATAGCCTCTAACTGTTAGAGGCTAAATTAAATAAAAATAAATAAAAATGCAAAATAATGTTCAATATTTAAATTTCTCCCGATTTTAATTGTAATATTTCAACAACTGCTATCATTATGAACGTCACTATGACAAGCAGAATGACGCAGAGGGAGCGTAAAACGTAGCTGTTACGCGCAGCAGCCTGTAAAAGTTGGCCTGTTTTATATATTCGTTTAGTATGGCGACGTTCTTTCTAGGTATATTTATTTCTATAATTATTGCATTGTTCTATCTATAAACACATTTAAACTCTGTATTTCTTTGTACCTAACGCCTCTTGTTGTGCACGGTCTGTCACTCAGTAGAGTTAGTAACATTTAGAGTGAATTTGAATATTTTTAATTTTCTATGAGTCTGATGAATTATTAAAAGTCATAGAACAAAAATAGTTTTTTGTTTTTATGGCGTGACCCGGCTTGTTTATTTTGCCAATTACCAGTTATATTATAAGTTTTAGTCACAATAAATCACTTTCATATAGTCCTCAGTCAGTCACCGTCCATAAAAGTCATGTTTCAGTACAATGGTGGTCATTGTACTAAAAAAAATTACGGACTTCTTGAGACAACTTGAAAAGTCACAATATACATAAGTCATTTCATTTCACTTCACTTGTGCACATGGATTGATCTTTATTGGATAAAATACCACCGATAATATGCAATAGAACTCAAAATACACGAATTTATGAAAATAAAAATGAAAACGCAGCGTCACTCTGCGAGTTCCCGCCAAAAAGTCACAAAAGTAGTTGTTTATGATGTTAATAATAGTCGTAACATAACAACCCTGTAAATGATTACTTATGTGAAAAAAAAAACGAAATAGACCAGCCATACAAAAAAAGTGAAATCTTTAAATTATAAAGTATCGAACGTGAGATAAAAATCTTGTTATTAAATTGGTAGGTAAAGTAAACGCAACAAAGCATATTATTTATAAAAAATAATATTTCTCATAATTTATATAATTAGAAATAATAAATAAACATTATTGCTTGTTTTGTTTTTCAACTCTTACTTAAACATTAAAGCCAGGATGTCATAAAACATTCTTAAAGTCATAAAATGTGAGTCAAACATTTATTATTTTTAATTGTACAATAGTCAAACGGATGTTCGGTAGTAGTTTTATTCATTAATTACAAAAAAGCTTGCATTCGTTATTATCTGCTTATTTTTTGCAATTCGTGTTTTTTATGATATTGCTCATTAAGTTATATTTACTGTATTTGACTTAAAACCGAGATTTTTTTTAATGCTTTTTTTAATAACGCTAACAGAAAGCTAACGCTTTAGGGTCGGCAACGCGCGCGTGATACCCCTGGTGTTGCAAGCGTCCATAGGCTACGGTAACCGCTTACCATCAGGCGGGCCGTATGCTTGTTTGCCACCTAAGTGGAATAAAAAAAAAAAAAAAAAAAAGAAGTAATATCTTTTTTTTTATTGAAACATACTAAATACTCAAAGTATTGAAATAAAGAGTGATATCGACGCAAAAGCCTCTCTGTCTGTCTGTTATTGCGCGTCTGTGGTGAATCATTGCGAGATTTTCTTCGGGTAAGTTTATGTTTCCTACCCAGGCGAAACCAGGTGTGCGTCTAGTATTTAATGTACTAAGTAACTAAATTATGAGGACATTCGTAGGAGAACGTAAACGACGGACATATTGTCTAGAGGTAGTAAGCTGAAGTGGCAATGGGCAGGCCACAGCACTCGAAGAACCGATAACCGATGGGGAAGGACCATCATCTCATGGCGACCACGTACTGGAAAGCGCCGAGCTGAACGACCTCCCACCAGGTGGACTGACGACCAGGTATCGCGTATCTTTGGTTTTAATCGTAACCAACACCAGCGAAGACCATTAGCCCTGATTTGATGAAATTCATTAAGAGGATGGCTGCAAGAAATTTGAAAAATAGCTTTTTAACATATCTATTGCTGTCGCGCTGTGCCCGAGCTATCCCGCCCGACGGCGATAAAGACAACTACAGCTTGGACCGATTATACCTATTTAAATTAGACGAAATCGCTATTTCGTAATCCCCGGTTTTTAGAAGGCTCCTAATTCTCTTAATAATTACTTAATTTATGGAGAAAAACACAACCGAGGGACATACAGTGGTACTTACGGATTGCATGGTAGAATAATCATTGCTCTAGTGTCATTATCCAGAAAGGAAACCTGTGGAGGAAACTGAGGATTACGTTTGTATGGAAACCACCCGTATTTCCTCTTAATTGTGTTCGTCAAATGATACGCGGTAAAGCCCCTGGTCAGATTCGCTGCTGGATGCAAGCAGGCCAAAATCGTTCAATTTGGAAGTCAATGGGGGAGGCAGCATTTATTTGTTCAGCATTTATTAATATTAATATATTAAAAATACTTAAGTATAAAGTAAGTAGGCAAGCCTATTATTATTATGTTAATACACAAATGTACAAAAACAGTCAACAAAAGTACTGTTTGATTTTCAATTAAATTTGTTTTACAGTGTAACTCACACAAAAAAATAGCCACGTGTTTTTGTTTTAGCGTGAATCTTTTTTTGCTGTTATGAAGGTTTTATGAATGAAATAAAAGAAATATTACGCATATTAAATGGTGTTAAGTGTATAAAGTGTATCTTACATTCCTTTGTTGAGATTTCGTACATGCGTAGATGTCAATCATTATTATGAGCTTACGATAAAAACGTAACTTATCGATGTTTAAATAGACTTCCCTAAACAATGAGCTCGTAAAAGCAATCCTGAATGGAAGTGTGCCACACAAGAAATCCTTGGACATTACCATTTATTTGTGATCAAAAACGTCGTCGAATATCCGTCTCGAATTACACTTTTTTTTTTACAATGTAAAATAGTGATATAATAATTGGACTGTTTTACAAAAAACTTAAACCGACTTCAAAGTACACTAAGAAGTTATCAAATCCTGATCTGACAATGGGACCAGACGGGAAGTGCACCCTTCCAGACAAAAAAAGAATTTTCCAAATCGGTTAAAAAATAACAAACATAAAAAAAAAATACAACCGAATTGAGAACCTCCTCCTTTTTTTTAAGTTGGTTAAAAATAGTTTAAGAGAGGTAGAGTATAGCGTTTATTCGCTTAAAGAGCAGCTCGACTGGGGAAGTACAGTCGAGGACATAAATATGTATACACTTTTTGAAATTAAAAAGCGATTTTCTCGCATGTTTAACATTTAAGTGTTAAGCTATTACACAAATCATAATAGTATATGTTAGAAGATTCTGCCTTTATAATATCTCATAATTTCAATCAGTAGTTTAAGAGGAAACCGTTGTTGAATTTTACTAATTGTATACATATTTATGTCCTCGACTGTACCTCCACCTTACAGAATACCTCTGCTGTGCTCTTGCGCATTAGATAATTAGGTCGCCACAAGTCCAGAACCCATTAGGGAGGGGAGAAGGGTCGATGCCCCGTGTGTTGCTGGCGTCCATATGGCTACGGTAACCGCTTACCATCAGGCGGCCCGGACACTTGTGTAGAAACGTTATCGTATAAAAATAGTTTATGCCCAGCGTGTTTTACACCGCCACTTTTTTTTCAATGACGTTTGCCCCATAAGAAGGCGTAAACCCCATAGAACCTTCCTCGAGGCTTCCCCTATGTAACTAAGAAAACTACATCAAAATCAGCGCAGTGGTATTCGAGTTATACACAAACACTAAAGAACATACATTTCAACGCGTTTTATAATGTAAGGATAAAGATAAGGACAAATTGTGAAGCAAAACAAGAATAGAATATGTTAGAGGTCGCTTTGTAGCGAACAGTACCCCCTGCTCTAAGTCCTCGGGACAATAATCTCCTGTGAAGGGAAACTCCAGTAAGGTAAGGTCAGTTTTGATACGATGGACATCTTAGTTCATCCTGTTTTCCAGTTAGAAAGCGATGATGTAGCGACTTATGAGCGATAGTCACTTATTTATTAGATACACGAAAGGATGTGATGTGTGTGAGGATGGATATTTGTTACTAAATCAAGTACAAAACGATTTCTTTTTTATTAAGAATAGACTATGATTACAATCTCAGTCTCACTATTATGCAACCGAAGGCGGTAAGCACATAAAGCCTAAAAAGGAACTGGCTCTCAAGTGCAGCTGTCAGAACACACCGCTAGGTGCTTGGCGATAGATTTTCAACTTGAGGGTGGTAGCCAGACAGGCGGGTATATCTGACTTTCCACAGGTTTAGATAATAGTGTACAATTTCATTGAAGTTTTATTCGTTGACCCAACATAACAATATTCTTCGTTTTGTATGAGCCTTTTCTTTTCCTCATTAGTTTGCCTAGCACAAACTAAAATATGCCTTAGCTACTAAAAGAAATCTTTTTCTGAAGTTTTTCTTTACAAATTAAAGAAATTAATAGTTACGAAGTTTCTTGGAAATGAGTCTGTCTCGCTTCCTTTCGCTACAACAATTGTATTGTTAAAATTAATTAACTTTGTATAAATGTTTTTATTTATTTTACCAACCATATTTAACCTACTAAATTTAACCTGATTAGTTTTTCCGACAATCGCTTTTTCCATATTATACGCAAGGAAATTTTTATCAAATAGAATTTGCTCCTGATTTATGTCACGTATATTTTTGTAACTATTTAAATTTTCCTGTCTCAGCCCCGCACAAACGACCTTAAGAGTAGGCCAGGGGGCCTGATAATTTATTACAATTTTATTCTCATCCGACGAAAACATCGTGAGGTGACGAAGGAAAACATCGTGAGGAAACCATACCACAGTGGTGGGGCACTTTTTAGTACCAATCTAGCTGGCTACCACACTCATGTTGAAAATCTGTCGCCAAGCACCTATCGCTGTGTTCCAACGGCTGCACTTGAGAGCCAGTTCCTTCCAGGCTTTGTGTGCTTACCACCTTCGGCCACAGCATCACCTACCGTGGTGAGATTGTGGTCAAACACAGGCCTATAAACAGTAAAGAAAAAAAATATATCTTTCACTCGCATCGCTTTCAATGTAGCTCAAACTTAACATAACCCTTTAATCCGTATTCAGAGGGGCCACGAAGGGACCTGTTCATTTATGTACATACTGACCTGTTTCAGAACAACAATCATGTTTGACCTCATTGAGAAATGAATATACGTATTTTATTTAAAGTTGTACACATGGCCGAGGGTCAATGCAGCTGTCGGAACACACCTTGGTGTTTGGCGACAGATTTACACCTTGATGATGACCAGGCGGGTACTACAGAATATATGTTATCCGATGTTTATTCCGAATGATCAAATTCATAGGCTTCGAACCCATTTATCGCTAACCGCGGAAACTTCGAAAGGGTGAGACATTTTAGAATATTATAATAACCATAGACTTAGAATATTAGAGCGATTGTACGAGTGGACGGTCTGTGAGCACCATCACGGGTCGGTCTAAGTGCCTTAAAACGAAGTGCGCGTACATAGTTTGAACGACTAAAATACGTGTAATAAATGCCAATTTCACGTTTTTTATCGGTACTTTTACCAAGAACTGACTGTAAATCAACAAGAGTACGATATATATGTGAATGCATCTATATACACTGCTCACACTTCGCGCTAGGTAACTCTATGATAATAATCAATTTGTACCAAAGGATATCATGGACAAGTAAGGACGTTAACGTTCTTGCGTTAAATAAAATGTCTACTAAATACAGACTATTTTAATAAACTCATTGCCTGCCACCTGTCAGGTGAAGTAAATAAATAGGTGAGGTTAGTTAACTTTTGTTTGCATTAAAAGTGTACTTAAGTTATTTGATTCCCTGCAGCCTCGCAGTGCAGATACTTTGAAGTCATCGAAAAATGCCGTATTAAAAGTGCTCCAATTTTGTAATCGCTTAATATGTCAACGTCACGTGACCCAACTGAATAGGTTTTTAAAAAAAATACTTCGTTACGTTTTTACCCCAGTAATATATGCTAAAGATAATGATTTTATTACTGAAAGGATAAACGGCCCCTAAAAAGGATTTCGGGGTCCAGACCGTATTTGTCCCGTTGAATATATATCGCGTTTTTAATTAATTTCGACCCATATTAACTTACTCGTTCAGTTTTATCTGCGTTGAGGTTTTACATTCAAAATTCCATATAGGTATAATGTGGACATACCTCAATAATAATATGCTTTTCAGACGGTGATATGATAGCTAGTGACATACCGAGACGAAGGTCCCGGGTTCGAATCCTACAATGAGCTTGAGCTTTCGATGAAGGAAACCATAGCACGGTGGTAGGGTACTTTGTAGTACCCATCTGGCTGGCTACCACCCTCAAGTTGAAAATCTATCGCCAAGCACCTAGCGGTATGTTCCGAAAGCTGCACTTGAGAGCCTTCGGCCACATCATCACGTTCAAACAGCAATAAATGCCAAGTTCACATAGAGGCTTGTCCCACGCTCTCTGAGTGACTCAAGGACGAAATATTTGTGCCTGGACAAGCTGCTTGCCAGGCTTTTCTCCTACTAGCATCGGACAGGTAAGAAACCTTTTTTTTTAAATTAAATGGGCTTGCGTTTGGCCACTGACCCGCCCATAAGGGGCGATGACGAAGCCTAAGATGAAACACGATTACCCAGAAGAAACCTATTCACTCTGGCCTTGAAAGTTCCTAGATTGTAGGCGTCAGGAAACACAGACGCCGGAAGCAAGTTCCACTCCCTTGCTGTCCGCATTATAAATGAGGATGCAAAACGCTGTGTCCGTATTTTCGGTATGTCAACAACGTACGGGTGAAAATTTTCCCGGCGTCTTGTGGTTCGGTGTAAAAATGGGGATGGTGGAAACCTCAATGGATCCAATGGAAGGGTCCAAAACAGATCTAACGAGGTTACCTGCGCTGTATACCGAAGACAGAGGGTCTATTACGAAAAACTATACACGATAGGCCGATCATCGCCTATTAAATAAAAAAGCCTTGCTGAGTTTCTCGCCGTAGTCTTCTCAGTTTAAGAAAAGTCTATAAAACCATACAGTCGTTCGACGAAGACGTCTAGACCGGGCAATCGTGCGGGGTGTGAGGGGAGAGACGCGGCCCGACCTGCGAACAAAACGATGTTAGTAGCTCGGGACACAGCATACACTATATGGCAGTCGCGATAGTGTCTAGACGTTGTCGGCATTTTCTACAAGATCAAAGGCGTCGGACGACTGTATGGTTTAATAGACTGTGGTTTAAGTGTATTCCTAACCGGTGGTAAATTCAATTGTATGTACACACGGCTACAGATCAAGCTGTGCATTTCCGGTGGAGGCTGATCTCATTGTATAGGATTTCCGTACAATGGGAGGTCGGCTTGTGCTGGAAATGTGTGGCTTGATCTGTAGTCGTGTGTACCAATTTAACGTTCATAAGTGCCTTACCAGAACCTAAACTGAATTAATGACTTTTTGATTTGATTTTGATTTGTTTTGATCAAATATTAGTGACGAGGCGTAAATTTTGTGCAATTCTGTTGGCTAATTGATTGACTACGATGATCGGACTTTCGTGTATCCTTTTTCGAAGAAGGCCCTCTGAAACGCCGGTACTGATATAAAGAGACCGGATTAAAATCATGTGGTCTTTAAAAAAATTATACACTTATTTCTGTCTCTTAGTTTTACCCCATTCCCGGGCAACCTACTGTTTTCCCGGTATTAAAAGTTGTCATGTTAGTTATCAAATTCATTCAAATCCATTCATTATAGTTCACGTGATCGAGCAACACACATGCACAAACTTTCACATGACTTAGTGGAATAATTAAAATAAATACTGTCATAGATAAAAAACCGGTCAAGTACGAGTCGCACTCGCACACTGACTGAAGGTTCCGTAGAATTTTATCTAACTAAATATTACTATAAAAAATGACAAAAGACGTTTCTTGTATGGAGGTTCCCTTTAATTTTTAATTTTATTATTTGTTGTTATAGCAGCAATATTACGGTTCATGAGATACAGCCAACTGAACGACAGACGGACGGGCGGACGGACGAAAAGTGGAGGCTTATGAATAGGGCCCCGTTGGGCACCCTTCGCGTATACGAAGGGTGCCCTGAAAAGGTTTGTAACCTAATTGATTAGAAAACCAAAACAACAAAGTTTATCTGAACAATAAAAATGAATGTTTTAAATTCTCTCTTATCATACGCTTGTTACGAAATACAATGTTGTAATATGGTTGTAAATATTATTTGATAACAACCTCGTGAGAAGTCATGCATAAATAAATCGTAAATGGCCAAATTTGGCGCCAGTATTCTTATCTAGTTGAATTATGGAAAACAAGTAAATTTTACACATCGAGGAGGAATCCCATAGAGTAGTAATATCGAGCAATCCAATTCCGCAACTAGTCAGTGTTTTTGCACTGATTAATAATAGTACCGACCAATCACGGCATCAAAATGTTAAGTTTGCCCTCGAATTAGCCAATCAGAGCGCATTGTCGGCGGGGTAAAATTTAAGATGATTGTACATCATATTGTAATATTATAAGGTTTTTTTAGAACTTTCAGCGTCAAATGTTCACCTTAATCTTGGTTATCACACTTAGGTGAGCCATAATTAGTTACTCTTTGTCTTAGTTAAGTCAGTTATAAACTTCAAACGTGTGTCCGCTTCAAATTTAAATCCTAAATTACTTTCCACGATGAACGCGTGTCCGATAATACACGAAAATTATGAGTTTGACAAGCGACATACTTTGAGGTAAATGTTCTCACATTTACCTCAAAGTAATATTATAAGTATATTAACACGAACCAAACCTGCCCAAGTTAATAAAAGATATATTTATCGTCCACAAGAAATGGACGATCGTATTTCGACCAATGTTGGCTATAATGCTATCTTTAACGCACCGTTCCAAAATCCGTATCCGTATCCAAAGCTCTAATTAATCCCTAAACTCAAGCAAAGGCATTGAATTTCTAAAGGGATTCTCTAAGGGATGGATAACAGCACACTGACAAGGTCTAATGTATGTGACACATTTTGGGATCAGGTCTTCGCTGGGTGCTCTATTTCTTGAGATCTAGAGGTGGAGGCCAGGAAGTATCCACCAAAATCATTGCGAATACCAACCCGATTACAAAACCTTAAAAATACACTCGCACGTATTACGCATATTTCCGAAACACCAAATATCAAAACCAGAAACGATGACTGAATAAACAAACAAAGCTTCCAAATTGACACTACAAACGCAGAAAAAAAGAGATGTAACCAAAACACTCTGCCTTACTGATTCAGACATGTTTGCAAATACTAATTAACCGACGTTCACACGCCGAATGCTATTTCATCATCGTTTTTTACAGTTTTTTGTCGATCAACGAACTAGACGCGTTGGAACCCGATGTGTTATGAAACGAAACGCATTTAAGAAGTTTTAGGAGTCAATAATGTTACAGATTACATTCACAGAATTCAATAGTTGAAATCTAGTGTCTTCTGGATAAGGGATCTCTATTCAAGTAAATATAATCAAAAGTATCCAACGCTTCCATAAAGTCGGGAGATCCTATCTATATTCATTAGGACGCATTAAGATCATCTAAATTGTGTTAAAGAGTCTATTATTATCCTACAGAAGTAGCAGACGATGATGTTATTTGTTTCAGATTGCTTTTATGATAATGTCTCTAATCGGTTCTAATCAATTGCATCTCATAATTATCTGCATTTTAAAAAGGTAGTATATAGATCTTACATCACACAACTACTCACCCAAATATCATTTAAAAGCAGCTACTTTTGGTAATGATATCCTGCCTGCCTGTTAACTAAAAACAAGTCTGAACGAGTATGCAGATTTGATTCAAATACGTTTTTATAGACACTAAATAAAAGAACTGCGTAATGGCAGACACTGTCTGAGACATCATGCAGTGTTTCCGAGTATCCTAGGCTGTGCTGGCAGAAACTGCAAGGACACCTAATACCCTGCGAACTGACTGTAGGACCTTTCTACTTCTGCTATATATTTTTATTCAACTAACCCTTCGTACATAACTTAATTTTCCTCACTTGAATGACATCTTGGACCTATCTATGTTTACGGCAATAAGTGAAACGTGTCGTGTGGTTTATCTAAGACTTTAATCTATCTAGAAACCACATAAATGCTAATACAATGCAAACATTTGTATTCAATAGGTGAATTTGTAAAATCCATGGCATTAAACTTTGACAAATTAGATTTTCCCACATAGGTATCGCTAGGTCACTCACACTGCATGGATATTGTAGAATGGACTTTCCAGATACCAAACAAATTAGCACCAGATTCCACATACCGCCAACATTGGTCACAAGCAATATTTGAGCCAACATTTTCAAGTCATCAGATCACGTTCTAACTCTAACAAACACGGAGATAATATCATCAGCTCAAATCCGTTAGTGCCACATTTGGGTGATAAACAAACGAATCAGCGGGCGGTGAGTTGTATGAAGAATTGTGGTACAAATGTACAATGCGTCCGCGCAGGGGCCCCTGACCTTGCTCGCCGACGCCCCCCTCTACCTCTCCCCCCTAACACCGCCGCGCCCCCTCGCGAAGAACACGCCACTTTGATTTCCACGTTTATGTAATCGATAATATAAATTGATTTGGGAAATCATCTCGCCTGAAATGTCACTGAAATTTCAGAACCAGTATGGACGATAGGATTCCTTCTACGCTTACATACTAGCTGTTACTAATGACAACCTATCGATTATTGACTTTGAATTAGTTTAAGGCTCCGACAAATGTGTGCTGCTTGCTGAGAGTGGTGTTGTGTTCTAAGTAATGTGGTTAATAAATTTATATTTACCGGTAGTATTTCTTCGGTTTCTTCCGCATGTAAGAAGCGAAGATGATTTATTTAGTATGTTAATTACATGCGCTTAGGATAATAAGAAATACGTTCCTAAGCATGTATTAGGTTGGGTAAGGTTAGGTTAACTCATCCATTTTCCAACTCTGGCCCGGGCGATGTCGTCATTTTAGACACAAACGTATTCGTAGACATTCTTCAAACGTAATCTTAGATGCGATGTCATACTTACCCTAAAACTGAGTAACTTGGCTCCGTGCCTACTCTATTAACAGTAAGCTTATGCTTAGTATGGAAATACTGATTAAGTATGTGCTTTTGTTGACTGTAACTTGAAGAAAAGACAATTCAATAGGTATCTAAATAATAAGTAGACGAAGATATACCCCTGTAACTTCTTTTCACGTGTTACTTCGGTTGATTATAGATAGATATGGAATTTTTTCTTCCTTCTTTATCGACGACAAAAAATTAATTTCTAAGAATTGTAATAGGCCCAGCTAATAAAGGGATGATCATAACATGAAAGAAATCATACTGTTATGTATATTTAACTTTTATGGGATAAAACAACCAATACAAATCCTAATAACTAAAAGGAATATATCCAAATCTTCAACAATTTATTAGCCAAGCCATTTGGCCTTGGTTGCTATAATTACAGTAACGCAACAAACTTTTTGTGGTACACGGGTTCCAAAAAAATATACGGCCTCTTTTGAGCATTCCAAATGGAAATTGTAATGTAGATACGATACGATTTAAGTTAAGCATTTGTAGTTTGTAAATAGTTTACGAATTCTATACTACCACTCAGCCCGATTGATGGTAAGCAGTTACCGTAGCTCATACTGCTGCTTAAATCCATCAACCCGATGCTTGCAACACCAGAGAAATTGCGCATTACCGACCCCGCAAGAATTCTTTCACACCTTTCTTGAAAAACCCCATGGATAAGTCGAGTTCTTAAATATAAACTGATGGATGTTTTTGAAATGGAAATTAACAAGTAAAGCTTCAACGTTCAGAATGTTCAGTGTTTTAAGGGCCTCAACTGAATAAATGATGAAATGAATAATGAAAATGATGATGAATAAATGACTACATTCGATGGCGATTTCATGAGTATAGTCGCCATCGCCACCACTTTCAGCTTATGCGTTGTTCAGATAAAGAGTTCAGTTTATTATCTTGTTTAGAAAAAGAAAGTATAGGTAATTTATTTTGAAAGCATACGGTGGAAACAGAGTTCCATATATCGCTAAACATTACAGATTATTTAGGAAAAATTTCTTCCACCGTACAGGATCTTGTATCCAGGATTTTGGTTCCTCAGTCACTTCAAGTGGCTTCAAAAGTTGTAGCAGATTCCAATCTTCGCACTGTAAATGCACAGGCTTATAGATGAGTATCTAAATTACGTCGTTGCCTTTAGAATTATGAGACCAGACAAAAATTACCTATTTATGGGAATAAATAGACCTTTTACGTATTTATCTTGACCTTGTCGTGCCCTAATTATGTTTATGCGAGCAGCTGAATCCAATTTGTCTGGATATTTACTATGACAACAGCTGTTTGAATTTATGAAATCAGTGGGAACATACTTAGTTGAGACAATCTACGAAATTTTACTAAAACTTGATAATTCCTGTCGATAAATTGCATCTAGAGCTGCATCTTTAGAAAATAGAACTATTTCAGTAACTATCATAATGAGTTTATGTCACTAAATCAGAGACGGTACGTCTAAAGTTCACAGAGTGGGTGTTATAAATCGAGTAATAGTTCAAACAATTTATATGTTCACTCCAACTCTGAAGTTTATTATTTTATTTCCCCGACCGATTCTCTTAAGAAACTATATTCTTTTGTAGTTGTGGTAGGATTTGGTGGTTACTTTAGAAGCGTTGTAAATGCCCCGAAGATTTTCTATTAGATCCATCGATCACCAACTTCAAAACTTTAGTTTACAAACAAGTCAGTTATATCGATACCTTATCTATGCTATGATTATTGTTTTATTACAAAAATGTATCTGAATTATAACACTTTATAGTCTATGCATCACAAAAGCTTAATTTATTTCCAAATACATTCAATAAATATTTATGAAAATTATGATCGATCTTATGAAAACAACACAATCAGTGTCAACAATGATCCATTTGAATTGTTCATTCATATTTATTGAACGTTTATCTTTTACTATCATTCGTGAGTGGTCCAATCTGCAAAATGGGTTACATTATTGATGTATAAGATTAATAATACAAAAGCCTCTTGTCACCCGGTGGATAAAATCCAGCTTATGAGGACAGATAGGACAGAAACAATTAGGAGTAGATAAACCGAGGTCAAATTCCCGTCGACTGTGAGCAAAGACCTTTCCTAAATCCATGTCACATTTCTTCGAAAGATCATTTTATAAAGACCTTGTCTCATTAATGTTTTACATAGCTACGAAGTTTCCGAAATTTCTTTGTAGTAGTTCAATCATTTAATATTTAAGTAATGAAGATTTTTTATGTAATTCGGAATTGTAAATTTGTCTGTAATTATTTCTACAATCATGAGTAATTTTCATGAAATTAATGAAATGGTTTTCTAAAAGTTTCACAAACTCCTTTCATATTGTTTGCCTCAGAAATGATCATGATAATTATTTCATATTTTACAACCCAGATATCGATTAAGTTTTCCAATATAATGATAATATCACAAATCCTGCTCCATCTGCACCGTATAAGGATATACACCACAGACATCCCAAACAATAGATACATAACTTACCTATTCTTTAACAAAAGAATAGTGACAACGTCCCCACACATTAGTTGTCAATAGCATTGACATGTTTGCACTAAGAAGCCCTATTGAATAACCGACCGACATTACATGACCTTAAGTTTCCCAGTTGAATGTCAAGGCGAGAATTGACGTATCAGCAATGAAAAGGTTCAGCGTTACAGGCTATGTTACAGCAAATTCAATATACGTTTCCTTTTCTTCAAAGATGCTGGGAACCTTCGCGTGATTGAGTTAGAATCTGAACTTGAAGGTCAAGAAAGTTACACCCTTTGTCGATATTTTTGAGGTTGTAATGTGATTTTACGTAAGCTGATGTGAAGCGCTCGTGTTGTAGCATGATAAGCCGTTCTTAATCGATCGGCAAGTTAAGCTACAAACGTCGTGGTCGGTACCGGGATGGGTAAGCGCCTAGTGGTTTCAAATCGAGCGTTTCCGTGCTTCGGAAGGCACGTAAAGCCGTTGGTCCCGGTTATCACTTAATTGTGATAGTCGTTAAGCTAGTTGAAGGCCTTCTAGGCGGTTTGACAATTCCAACAGTAGGTTGACCACTAGCCTACATCCACCGATCTGCAGTGGGCACACGTGGTGGAGTATCTGCCCATTCCCTTTGACCCGATTTGTGAAAGGAGGCCTGCGCTCTGCAGTGGGACATTATAGGCTGATGATGATGATGAAGCTGATTTTAAATTGTTTTTCTTTTACGAACTATACTGGTTATCACTACAGTTAATCTGTTACTTTAGCTCAATTTACTAGTTCTTACTATAATGTACGAGTGACATAATAAAAATATCATAAAATATCGAATTAATGATATAACATTCTGGTAATTTCTACTTCTATATAATTTAAGACTAAAAATCTTAGTGTTTGAAAATATTCTACTATGCAAACAAAGTCAATAACGAAGCAATTTGTGGAATCTATATTGAACCGCTAACCTATATTACATTTGAGGTGCGAAATTAAAAAAGCAGACTTGTTATTGTAGAAACTCCAATGGATAAAACCTCTTCCAATAAAACAATCCTGGCGATGCTGATTTATAAGACACTGCACTTAATTAAATATCTAGAGAAGGTAGGTCATGATCTTTTTCTAATTATATAACATTGTGTTTAATATCTTCAACGACTTTAATCTTTAGGGGCTAAGAGAAAATACAGTGAATTTTAAAATTTTCAATCTGCTCAGAGTATTTTAACTGCGTGATACCAAAAGGGTGTGGTTTGTGGTTTCCATATGACCGAAATTCATCTAATTTATCATATTAAAGGGTTCTCTTTCATACGTTTCTTACCCTATTAATCATCGGCTTAACAATATTACTATTGTCTACTTAAGCAGATCTTTACAGATTCTACATACAATAATTCTTTTCCTAATTAATTTGTTATTTTTCATGTTGTCTCTATATAATAAGCGTCATACATCTAAAATCCAATAACAGCTCTTAATCGCCAAAATCGTCGATAAAACTTACAAAATTTGATTAGTTTTTGACTCACTTAACTATAAATTCTTATTAAGTATGCTTAATACGAATGAGTGATTATTATCAGATATCTAACCACATTATTAATACCATTTATCTTTAATCTTTAGTAATTTCTCAAGCTTCATAATCTTTCTTGGAGCTTTTAGCTCAACCAGATATGCCAGTCTTTTTAATTTTTAGTGAATTATTTATCAATTGCAAAGGGTCGAGTATATAATTTTCTTAGACACCTTTATTATTGCGAGTTTTTGTGAGCAAGCGTTTTCTGGAGCTACAGTAAGAATGCTTTGATAAATCTTTGTGTTCTCTGATCTCGAAGTCTAGATACATTTGTTTACAAAACATTACAACTTTTCCACTTTTTTTGCTTCGAGTTCATAATTCAGTTGTCAGTTAGCAATTCTGTTAGTGATCTTTATTTACTTTGTTATTTGTTTTCTTTTTTGAATGATCTTTAAGTTGAGTTTAAGCTAGGTTTACGTTATTTTCTTCAAATTCTTCTTCTTAAAAGTCTTTTTTATGTTCGTTTAAATAGAGGTTTTGGGTGTTTTACGACGTAAATTAAATTTATACATGCAAATAGCACCATTTTGAGGATTTCAAGGCTCTTTACAGATAGAAAAATCATACTCTTTGTAAAGATCATATTAGTTCTAAATATGGACTGGATTTTTTCATCTCATCTATCTCCAAATTCTTTCAGTTATATCCTTAAGCAACAGTAATATATTATTGACGATTAGATGCTGAGTTTCTTCCAAACCGTTAGTAACTTCAGTAAATTGGACCTTAATATGTGCCCTTCTGGGGCCTAAATTGAATAAACGGCTCTGACTTTGACTAATTCTAATGAATGAGCAATTTGTAAAAGAAAATATCGTGACTAAATCATAGCACGATAGGAATCTTTGTAGAACCTGGTACCTGACTAGCCTCAGCTTCAAAATCAATCAACAAGCCGCCACATATCATCGCTGACTATGGTGAGTGGTCAAAAACAAGTCTATCAATAGTAAGTATTAACAAAGAAGAAGCTTATGTTTTTTTTTATTATATCCCTCAAGGAGGTCAAATGGCCTTATGTATTTTTAGCCATTTTAATTTCAATATGGTCGCAGGTATATTCAACAACTTGCCGAAAATCCAAAAACTTTATTGTTACTACATCTCTTACATGGGTATTAGAAACAAAATTACTTAATACTTTCAGAATAATCATAGTCAATTTGGAAACCTTAATTTCATTTCCCAGAGACATAATGTAAAAAAAAACATCTGTGAAGTAGAAAATTAATTATCCGCTAATTAGCATGTGGCGCCCAACGAGGACTTCCTTGTTCATTAAAATGTTTGACTCTGCTCCAAATTAAACATCCCAAACATGTATTGTTCAGATCTTCATCATTAAATCTTCGGGCTTGAGTTACTAAATTAAAATGAAGTATTTTCTTCGATGTTTTTTTAAAGTAGCTAGTTATTAGCCAACAGATAATGATTGCAAGCTGTAAAGTGATGGTAGTGTAATACAAGCAAATAACAAAAGCAATAACACTAATACTACAAATAGCTACGCTAAAACCTGTATGCTAATGAATAACTGTTATTTAAATAAACAACAAAAATTTCGAAGGCTACAACATAATAGATTCAACGGCGACCGCGAGAACACTCCGTCTGTAGGTACCTACCGAAACTAGGACAGAGCAGGACCAATAATGGATGACTCTACTACGTCTCACAGATCGCTAAACGAATAGCCCAGATAGTATCTAAATGCTCGTAAAACAACAAAACGTAAAGCCAAATGTTACGAAGCTTGTATCGATTACCTTCGCTCACAGTTGTTTATCGGTGGCCACATCTCCTGATCTATATCTAGACTTACTTGACGGACCAAAAACATGTATATGAAGGCTTTAGGTTAGGCCGGTGACCCGGTGTTATACGACGCAAACAAGCGAGGCGCATGCGTCGGCCGCCGTAAACATCGCCGCTCCCGGGCCCGTAGCACGTGGACTACGTATCTAAACGAACACTTGAACAATAACACAATTAACAAACGAACCGTCGGCAGCCGCCGCGATAGCACCCAACAACAACACTCGTAGTAATGTGACCGCCATAAAAACACAAGCATTTGCACTACACTCGGAATTGTTCGATTAGCGGGCTGCGTGCGTACGTTCGGCGCAGCCCGCTGCCTCCGGCGCACTGAGACGGCTCAGGCCGCTTGCCCGCCCCGTACCGCCCCCCGCCGCCCGCGGAAAGAGCCTTGTCCATTCAACGCATTTCTGTCATAAGCAAATCGATAATGGCATTATACTTCCGCTTTCAAGCACGCGCGCTGCATCCAAACTATGTCACGAGTTACATGGAATGTTTTGCAGCTTGTTTGTGTGTGCTCCGCTTCAGTCGGCGAGCGTTGGACGCTCGGCCACCCAGTCACCCTGTAGCCTCACGAAAGCGAACCTGTTTACAAACTTCCCGGCTGAAATTTTATTTTACTGTTTACGCTTTTGCTATTTAACTGGATAGATTGTGTAAGCTTGTGTGTTGAGTGCAAGCTGTTATTTTTGCCTTCTGAATACCTACGTCCTGAATACCTTAAAACACGCTTAAATTGAAACTTACTTAAATGTATCCACTTCTTGTGATGTAGGTATGCTCGATAAACTGGGTGGAAAGAAAGGACAGGACCTTGAGGGAAAGTACCCTAAATACCTGTCGGAGTAGGACGGACTACTCCGAGAATACCTACATTCCTTTATTTTTGAAAGTAAATAAAATTGCTTCCGTCCAATATTTGAAAAGTCACTTATCTCTGCCGGGTATCTAACTGATACAAATACCTAATACCTTTCTTGTAAAGGTACCAATCGAAAAAACTGTGATACCAAAATATCCTTATGATTGACTCTATCAATTGGTGCCATATAAATATTGTTTTGGTATTATTTATAGCATTGTTGATCGAGTTAGGTATTTATAGTGATTTGATTTACCGCTAGGACAAGCTTTAGTTAGGTTTCAGGTAGGTACACCCTTATGTATCTAAGTGTATATTATATAGCTCGCATTAAATACACTACACGAAAAATACTTTTAACAGGGGGAGCTTAAAAGCAAGCTAAGCAAATATTGCAAATCTTACTTTTAAAAATATATTTTTTTGAATTCTCGGCAGATCTTACATAAATCCAATAAGTATTTTTTTGGTAAAAAGTCACTCATTATTATATCCAGTTCAAATCATTAAAAGATACGGAATTGATGAATTGCGTAGATCTGCATTGAATTCGAAAAAAACAACCATTAGCTTTATAGTTTCCTTTTTAGCCCCCAACTAGAAGTTCAACCTAATGGTGCGACCATGCTACGCGAAGCGAGCACGATACGAGCCTCGAAAAACAGGATACGTTCATTGCTAGCGATTTCAAACGTGGACGTACTAACGAGCCTACAACGAGAGGGATGCGAATCCATGTGTTCGTGAAAAAACTGAAAATCGGGCGCAGCGCAGTAGTGCGCGAGACGAATGCTCGTTCGAGGCTCGCAAGCCCGTCCACGCTACGCGAATCGTGCTCGCAGTGTTTTTTTTTTTTTTTTTTTTTTGTTTTACTGTGTATAGGCCTGTGTTTGACCACAATCTCACTATGGTAAGTGATGATGTGGTCGAAGGTGGTAAGCACACAAAGCCTAGAAGGAACTGGCTCTCAAGTGCAGCTGTCGGAACACACCGATAGGTGCTTGGCGACAGATTTTCAACTTGAGGGTGGTAGCCAGCCAGACGGGTACTACAAAGTACCCTACCACCGTGCTATGGTTTCCTCACGATGTTTTCCTTCACCGAAAGCTCTAGCTCATTGTAGGATTCGAACCCGGGGCCTTCGTCTCGGTATCCGACGTCACTACCACTGAGCTATCATCGCCTTCAGTGTGCTCGTTCGTGGCTCGGCTCGTGCTCGGTTTGCCAAGCATGAACGCACCATTAAATTGGCCCTTACGCGGGCAAATCGACGAGGGCGGATGGCTCTCAACCGGTTGATGACAAATTCATTTTAAAGTACCTCGGGATGCACTTCCAAACCTCCATACCACGGATAGGACTGATGTGTCTCTTTTACTATCTACCTTATCCAAGCTAAGCTTTGTGTGTTGGCTGTGGATTTCAAGTCAAAATAATAAATTTTGAATATTCTAGGCATTGAGCTTTTGGTGATGGACAAGTCATGAGAAAACCTTAGCATGTTGTAAGGGGAGTACCCTTGTGGTTATCGCATGAAAATGTTCAAACAATAACATGGTCCTTCGAGCCGCATTCTCATCAACTTTTCTTCGGAATACTTTGGATCAATAAAGTGTACATGTCCAATATTTATTTTTATCAACTACTAGCTAATGCCTAATGATATTTGCATAAAATCTCCGGACTGCAAGTTATAAAAAGCAAAATGTATCTTTATATATATATGTCTAAACCTAACTACCTAACAAACCTACATACTCTCAAAAGTGAATCTTATGTGCTTGTTTACCCAGCAGTCGGTGTCAAGGGCATGCATGTGACCTCAATGCAGATTGCTGCAAAAATTGAGTCAGCGAAAAGTAACTAATACGAACTGGAGAAGTACTCATTTTTGCTGAATCAAAGTGACACAACCATAGCTGCATCGAAAAAATCTTTCAGTTATTAATCTAGTAGGAGCTTTTATCAATATTTGGAAGGAAAGTTTTACTCGTAGGTATACGATAATACGAGAGGATTCTAATGGTGCGTCCATGCTTGGCGAACCGAGCACGAGCCGAGCCACGAACGAGCACACTGCAAACACGATTCGCGTAACGTGGACGGGCTTGCGAGCCTCGAACGAGCATTCGTAGCGTGCTCGACTGCGCTCCGCCCGATTGTCAGTCTTTTCACGAACATTGGGATTCGCATCGCGCTCGTTGTAGGCTCGTTGAATGCTCTTTAAGTACGTCCACGCTTGAAATCGCGAGCAACGAACGAATCCTGTTCGTTCGAGGCTAGGCTCGTGCTCCCTTCGCTTAGCATGGACGCATCATAGCATTTTCCCCGGTATGAAATCTAGGTAGGTATGTTACAAGAAAAATAGCACATTGTGATACATGTGTGCCAAGTTGGTCATTACAGACGAGGCGGTACTAAGCGATAACGTGTCATACGACGTTTCTCAACACACTTGTGAGGAAAAAAACATAGAGTTTGTATTTCTTGGAGTAGATTTTTTGATAATAATCAACCACACAATGAAAACGTTGAAAAATATGGCGCGCAGGTTTTTGTTTTTTGACAGCTACCTATGCTGTTCTTAGCACAAAATGAAACAACTTTGATGAAATTGATGTCAGAACAACAACGAGATTGTGGGTGTAGGTGAGGCGTTTCGAATTGAGAATAATATCCAACATTTTGGAAGTCACATAGGTACACAATGTTTTCCTCAGCAAAAGCTCTTTCTAAAATCCACTTGACATCTGAGGGCCTTCTCCGAAAAACGATATAGGTACGATAGTCCGATCATTGTTGTAAAAATTGCAATTGCAGCAAAACTGACGAGAAAATGTTTGTGCAATTCTATTGGTAACTAAATTAAATCTCGTATTTTAGAGTCGCCAAAGGCCTTCTTCCAATGTCCTCTGTATAGTTCAGCCCTTTTACAGAAGGGTACTGCTGTCAGTTTGATCTCATCTCACCATGTAACCGGTACCTACTACCCTACTTCTTTTCTCGACTCTACGCCTCTAGGGTACCAAATTATAACAGGCTCTATTTTTCCTATTGCCCCTGGATACGATCTCATAACATCAAAAGTCCTTAAAGAACTATCTAATTCAGGTATAGTTTTCTCACCTCGCTATATAATGCATTAGTAAGTAAACTATGTTCCGCATTGGTGCAAGGTAGCGTAAATTCTAATGGTTCCCAAACCAAATAAACATCAACACATTGATAGTCTGTCATGAAGGACTCATGTACAAAATTAAAGTAAACCAATGAAGTAAACCTCCCTCGCTTCTTTGATGTAGGTACTAAAGTCCGCAATCAAATAATAAGTCTGCAATCGAAATTTCTTTGTGAAATCTAGAGACGCTACAACAAATCTTTACCCTATCAAACACCCATGGAGTACCCCAGGGTGGTATCCTCGGACCTATCCTGTATCTTATCAATAATACCATGGACTTACCTGGATACCATTGTCATAGGAACCTTCGCTGACGATACTGCTGTTTTAGCTTCCCATAGGAACCCAAAGGCAGCCACTGACCTTTAAATTCCAACTTAAATAATATACTATATAGCTTAAATCCTTATTTTCACATTAAATATATATTAAATTCTTACCAAAGATTTGTACGTCACATAACATTTTAATTATGTCAGTAACGTAGTTGGCTACTTGACAGTTTTCGGAAACATATTTTACAATTATCTTTTTATCAAAAAAATGTTATTTACAAGGAAAAAAAAAAATATTTTTTAACATTTCATTTGAAATTCGCGCAAAAACACCCGGTCACGTGACATTTGTCAGGTGTGACGTCACGTCTCTATAAACAAAACTATGTGTGTAACTAAACAAAAATACGCGAGCTGCATAATCGCTCACGGCTCAGGTGTGTGAGCCGGTTCAATGACTCAGTTCGCAGATCAGCTCAATTTGTACCTATAGTCCTATAGTACCTATAGTATATGTTAATTAGTAAACGATGATTGTACTCATGATAACAAACATCTTTCCCAAAGATTTTTTTTTAAATGTGCTTAGCACATTAGCCCATAATATTTAGTAGGTACCTAACAAGAATAAGAATAGTAATATGCAATAAAACTCAAAATCCATTTCATTTTGCAAGTTCCTGTGCCAAAAAATCTGTCATTCATTTAATTATAGTATTCGATTCGAATGATCAAAATGTACTAAAACATGACTTTCATGGACTGTGAGACTGTGACTGACAGTGCGGACAATATAAAGTGATTTATTTTGTGACTATAATAATAAACTCGAGAAAACTCAAATAAGATATGGCTCTATCAATATGGCGAGGAGGGCGATGGCTGCCACACGCGTCATACTTGTGAACAGGTGCTGCTTGTGGGGTCTGGTCTGCTTAAGTTTGCTATTTATTTACTTATTAAATATTTTTTCAGTCTACTTTGTAATTTTGCCGCCGCGCCGGGGCACGCAATTGTTTTCAGTGCGATTAGAATGTAAATATTATGTAATTAATCTAAGCCTGTTTTGAAAAGAGTAATTGCTGAGTTTATTGCCGGCTCTTCTCAGCAAATGCAACCTTCCGAACCGGTATTAGAGTATTAGAGTCAGACTTTTCATAAGTGCCTGCGAAGGTCTATTTGAATAAATGATTTTGAATTTGAATTTGAATTTGAATCTATGGCTCAGACCTTTGCCTGCCTTTTGGTGAATATGAGAAACAACAACAACGGCAATGACATTGACATTTGATTGTACGCCATTACGCATAGAGATGCAGGTTTTCAAAAATATTCATATTTCGATATCGATATATATCGAATTAAGTCGATATTGATAATCGGTTTAGTAGGCCGATTTATCGATATCTATACTTTTTCTTTCAAGTTAAAAAATCTAATGTATTTTTAGTTATATCATACGTTTATCGATTATGTATGTATATATGTATAAGTATAAAACATATGATTTACACTTAGGTACCTATGTGAATAGAGGTGTGTAACTCATCAAAAATACGCGAGCTGCATAACAAACAGCTCACGGCTCAAGTGTGTGAGCCGGTTCAATGACTCAGCTCGCAGATCAGCTCAATTTGTACCTATAGTCCACGATACGCACGCACGCTCACTGCGTTGCGTACCGCGTCGAATCGAGCCGACTAAGCTGCCGCGATTCGTTCGACTCCGCCGAGCGACTCTTCTCGTACTTTAAATATATTTTTTAAATATTATCTAGTTATGTTACATATTTTATTTATTGAATTAAATTATTATTTAAATGTTGAGAACGAAATAATAATCCGTAGATTAGAATCACAAGAATAATCTATGGAGGGAGTAGCAGATACAATAGGAGATAGATTGAGCCGTGAGCTAGTCATTTTGTTTTTGAGCTGTAGCTCAACGGCTGAAACCCGTGTGCAGGGTTGGATTATGTACTATAATTATAGTATTTATACTATAATTTCGCCCTTTGTACTATATACTATCCACATCTAAGGATAGTACACTAAAATACTATAATTTAAAGTTTGCTCCCGAATGCTTATGGGGCGATTACATTGGCCAACCTGCAGGGGCCGATTTGGCATACATTGTTGGTTATCTGAGTACATTGTAATAAAATACTCAAGATAACCAGCAATGTATGTCAAATCGGACCCTGCAAGTTGGTCAGTGTAATCAGCCCTTTAGTTTTACGTTAAATGAATATTTCGACCGTGCGTGTATCCGACCGAATTCTGATCTTGCGATGTTTTCTGTGTTGATGTAGAGATGGGTAGCTATTCATATAACTAGCCAAAAAACGGCTATACACAAAATAGCCACGGCTACGTTATCTGTCAACACGATAATTAGCTACTGGCTACTGGATGGCTACTGGCTATGGCTAGCTAAAATGAGGAGTTTTCTTAAGATACCTCTATGCTGAAAATACCTGTGTAACTATTGATAATTCGAACCAATTTGAACCTTAAGTGCACGATTTTCAGGTATTTTAACCTTTTGTAACATAAACAATCCTCCTCATTACGAGAAGTTAACGTCACACACAGCGGGTAGCCGCCTAGCCGCCAAAGGTTAATAGCCACTGTAGCCGCCACTAGCCGGTAGCTGGCCGGCTAGCCAAAGCCATTCTAGCCGAGTAGCCGAGTAGCCGCGTAGCCGCGTAGCCGCGTAGCCGCGTAACCGCGTAGCCGATAGCTGTGTGTGCGTGCGTTCACTGCGAAACTGAGTTGTGTAAGTTCCGAAAGAGTGAAATTCGAGTGCATTTCGTTATTATTAATTAGAATTTGAAAGGTACTAATTATACGAATTTAAACCTATTGTTTTTTAATTAAATTAAATTATTCTGTAATATTATTATTTATTAAATAAATCGTTAAAATCATCTGAAGTAGCGCGACATCTATGGTTTACTTGCCTACAACTAACGACTGAGTTGATGTACTGTGAAAGCTTTCAGTTCATATCCATAAATAGAGATGACGTTATTGTTGATTTTCGATGTTTTTTTTAGTAATACGTACGACCTATGAGGGAAAGTCATTTATTTTCAAAAAGTATACAACAAAATAAAAAGTAAATGAAAAACAAAATCATTACATTAATTTATTACATTATCATCTAGACTAGACTTGTTGCAGCGGCGAGGATCGAACTCAGATCACAGTTGAACGTTATTCATCAAGCTGCGCCGCCGCTCAAGCCTAATAGCCAAATAGCCAAAATAGCTGACTAGCTAGCTGGCTTTTAGACCACATATAGCTGGCTAGTTACGCTATTGAAATTTCGGCTAGTTACCCATCGCTATGTTGATGGCCGGGGATTCCCCGATTATCCTCCGCAGTACACTTCTATCTTTCCACTAATCTCGTTCCTTCCATTAGTCTTGCGCGTAATAGTTCCGGACCGGGAGCGCTCCGTTTAGTTCGCATCTCCTTAGTGAACTAGTTCGCTCTTTTAGTTCCTCAGCTCCTTTCAAGTCCCGACTCGAACTAGATAAAGACAGATCGTTCGCTCGCTTTACTACTGCTCCTGCACGCATATTACCTTATGTATTTTACGTTGTGTATGTTACATTGTCCTCGTAATATTTTCATTTTTAAATGATTTATTTTTATTTATTATTTCAATATAGAAATATTCTATGTTTATTTATTATAAGTGTGTAAATAATCTCTATAATAATCTCTAAGTATATACTGTAGTCTTTGACTCACTAGCCATAGATAGATAATACACACCCACCACTGTCTGACCGAACGATGAGCGAGAAGGAGAAGCGCACGTGAGTGAGTGAGTAAGCGAGCGGTAGTAGTGAACTAGTGACTGACGACGCGACTAGCTCGGGGCGCGCCGTGCCGCGCTCTCTCGCATACAACCGAACTAACGAACTAAGGAGCGAGGTTATCTGGGAACTAGTTCCCGTAGTTCCTCTGTGGGAGCGCTCTTTGGAACTAGTTCGTTCGCGAACTACACAAGACTACCTTCCATTCCATTCGAAATTCAATCAAAGTTTTTCTTCAATTCAATCGAAATTCAAAAAAAAATATTATCTTGTGACGCTATCAAAAGCGGTAGTAAAAGTGGGAATTGTACTGATTTTATTCCTACTGAGGATATGTTGATGAGATTAAATGCCAAAGATGAAGATATAACTAATAGTAATATTCAAGAACTGATAAACTTAGAAGAGGAGTAAATTTTGCCATAATTGGTGTTGATTTTAATGACTAATAAGTGAAATTAAAAATAATGAAAGTGTACTATAATTTTTTATAAATACTATCCTTTTAATTTTTTTGTGCTATCTTTTTCAACGTACCTAAATCCAACCCTGCCCGTGTGATCTGATTCATAGAGCTGGTTCAGTGATGAGTTACACACCTATGTGTGTATATGTGAATAATCACAAAATTTGGATAGGTATTTAAAATTTGTTTTTTTTTTCATAAACTAAATTTAAAACCCAAAACAGTATTTTGTATCAGCTTTCGAACTTAAAAATAATAACTTTGACAGTCTGCTTCCTTGTAGCGGGTATCTGCTTTTTTAATTATAGTGAAATTAGCCTTTGAAAAAAGACGTTCAAAAGGAACAATTGTTGCTACGATATATTGAGATTTTCGATATCGATATTTTATCAGATTTCCGATATATCGTTGCAACCCTAATATCATATCGAACCAGTGCTGCCAACTAGCGCTTTTTTTTGTGTTCAGCTCGTTTTAGCGCCTAGCGCTAAAAGGCTAAATATAGCGCTTTTTCCGCAATCCAAAATTGTGTCGTAAACATACTTAGTATCCCTTTAGTAGTTTGTGTCGTAAACTGACGCAGTCCGACTATCTGCTATATTTGGAGCAAATGAAATCGTATCACAGGCTACTGAAGAAGTTCCAAGAATCAGATGGTGATGAAATTACGAATACATAACTAGCTCTTCTGATATAAAAAAAAAAAGGTTTTTTACTTTGTTATTTTTTTATCTCAGTTGTGCACTTCAATTTATTGGGTGCTAAGTTTGAATTTGGTGCTAAATTTAGGGTTTTCCCAACTGCTGTCTACTGTTGTCATAATGTCATATATTTCTCGTCTAAACAGTATTTAGCTCGATCTAGCGCTTTTTCGAGGGACTGGCAGCTCCTTTTTGGTTAGATTAGAAGAGTCGGCAGCACTGTATCGAACTTTTATTTATACAGCGTAGCGTTATATTCTCTTTGATTTATACCTTACCCTTTGACCTTACCTGATGAATAGCATAGCAATTTACTCCTTGAAAGAAAATCGGCGGAATAATGATTTACTCGCGGATAAGGATTTTAAATCTCAGATTAAGTAATGGTGAAACGCATAAATAGTTTATGCTTGGAATAACTGTTAATTTACTCTCAAGTAAGTTTTATTCCATCATGGTGAAATTGTGCCTAAATAAAATTGCTTATACGTCCTTCGTGTTGTTATGCGTATTGTGCGTTAACAAATAACAATTTTGTTCATTTTAGATTTTAGTAAAGCTATACATACCTGTATCAAGTTTTTTAAACGTAACAACTTCTTGTTGAGAGAGTAGGTTTTTTTTTTTTTTTTTATACAACTTAGTCGGTATACAAGCATACGGCCCTCCTGATGGTAAGCGGTTACCGTAGCCATATGGACGCTTGCAACACACTAAGCATCGCTCACGCGTTACCGACCTTTCCCCCCTCCCCTATGAGCTCTGGCGACCTTACTCACGCGCAGGAACACAACTTTACACAACATAAAGTTATTTGGCTGCGGTATTCTGTAAGGTGGAGGTAATTCCCCAGTCGAGCTGCTCTTTGAGCGAATAAACGCTATGCTCTACCTCTCTTGAAGTAGGTGCCTATAGATAGTCGTAAGTCTTATATTTATTATCATTAATCTGTGAGTTTGCAAAATAAATATGGCCGAAAAGAGGAAGCGAAGCCCCAACTGGTTGGCTTCAGAAAAAAATCTATTAATAGACATTGTGCAACAGCATTTATCAATCATTGAAAATAAAAGAACGGATGGAGCAGCAATTCAACGGAGAACTGCAGAGTGGCAAATCATGAGTTAGGAGTATAATTCGTAAACAAGACATACCCACAGAACTGCAGAAAACCTTAAGGCTCAGTGGGACAGCACGAAGAAGGCAGTGAAGAAGGTGTCATCTAACAAAAGGATGCAATTTATTCAAGCAGGTATCTTAGGTACCATATACCTATAGATACTGGCAAACTCGCGTCGATGCTGGACGCATATTGCACACGGCACCAACGGCGGCACACCTTCTCCCCGCACTCTCCTCTATCCCCGCGCACCTCACCGCTACCCGCGCGCACCTCTCGGAAGCCCGCGCTCACGCACCCCGCTCGCGGAACCAGTGTTGCCAACTTAGCTACTTTATAGTTAGATCTAGCTATTTTTTGGTGTTAGGCAGCTACAATTTTATGAAACTTGTAGCTAAATTTATTTAGCTACTTTTTCTAGCTAATTTTTAATACTTTCGAGAGTTCGTAATAGGGCACTGTATCTCGAACGAAGAATACTAAACGCGACTCTATGATTCTGGGTGAGGGTATAGGTCGATGGCCGGGTATTCTCAGTTTCATTTCTTCATTCAAATTGTATATTACTCCTATAAAAGTCTGTGCTACTTGTGTTCTCCTATCAATTTAAAACTTATGCTCGCTGTTTTAATATATATATTATTGTGAAAATTGAACTAACCTGTGAAAAAAAGAAAGTAGAATATTTTTTAATACTCTCGTGTTTGATTTAATAAAAATGATTTTTTATTGTTATTTACCTACTAAGTAACATTTAGCTACTTCTAGCTACTTTTTTGGGTAACAAAATCTGGCAATCTAGCTACTTTTTGCAAGATGTCTAGCTACTGGCCAAAGCTAGCAGTTGGCAACACTGCGCGGACCACATCGCCTGGACGCCTTCCCCGCGATAACTCACGTTTCTTGTACGCGTGCGAGCTCTCATCCGAAGCGGCGTGGTCACGGTCGTGTTCGAGTACCTAACTTGTAATTATTTACGGCTCTAAAATAAATGACATTGTGAAGTGATTCGGTGTTTTAATACGACCTCGAGTACCTACGCAATATCACATTTGGTGATGTAACTCAATACAAAAAATGTACCTACTGTTAAAAACCATAACGTAAACAAAATTACCTCTTACAGATGGGGAACCTCCGAGACCAGAGAACAAAGATTCATTTTATAAGCGTGTCCTTGGTCTAATACAACGTGGTGCAGTTACATGATCCACTTGACAATGATGTTCCAGATACCAGAGCTGAGAATCATGTTGAAGTGAATAATACACTGGAATCCCAGGATGTGACACATATAATTGAACCGTTTACACTTCTCAGCACTCCAGTACCAGAACATTCTTCATCTTCATTTGAATTTCTTCACCGTAAAAATGAGGCTATTGAGTGTCGAAAAGAGCATGATAACGAGAGACGACAAGCACAACATCTTCATGATATCAACATGCAAATAAAACAAGAAGAGCTAAAAATAAAAAAAGAAGAACTAAAACAAAGTAAAATAAAATCTAGATTACTTTTATTAGAATTGAGATTAAAAAGAAAGAATGCAGGCCATACTTTTCCAGGTGATTGACAGTGGGGATTTAAAGAAAAAGCTATTTAAGTAATTCATATTTATTCAGAAGTGTCACATTTGCATTCATCATGAAGACAATCGTCAAGGTACTGAAATCAAATTACAAAATAGCAAACTTAAGATTTAACTAATCCAAATATAAATCTGATCATCAAGCAGAATTAGAAACACACATAATAAAGAACTCAAATTATAGTAACAGTTGATCTCAATTATAGCTCATTCAGAAAAATATGTGAAAAGCTGTATTTACTAACAATAATTGAAAACTGTATTACAAAACCTTTAACTGACTTCAAAGTACACTAAAAAGTAATCAAACCCTGATCTGATGACAATGGGACCAAACGTGAGTGTACCCTTCCAAATCGGGTAATAAATGACGGAGTTCTGAGGTAACAAACATAAAAAAACGACCAAATTAAGAACCTCCTTTTTATAAGTCGGTTATAAAGTACTTACGTGACAACTTACAAATCGCGTATTTTTTATCATAAACAAATAAGTACAAAATAATATTCTAAGTAGGTAATTTAAAGTGTATCTTTGTCGGTATTAATTTGTTTCTCAAAAGCTTCGAAACTCATAAATCAATGAATTTCGTTATTTATATAAAAAGTTCATTATTTATGAATTTACAATCCAGTGATTCTGTTTGCCCAGAACTCTTCCAGTCAACTACACTAAAGGATTGGAATCTTTTGAGAGAAAAGTGAATAATAAACCTTATGCCTTTTGCTTAACCTCCATTTTGACTCAAGTTACATGATGTTAATTTGACAATAGAACAATTTCATAATATTAACACATTACTATGAACTAAATGTATTTAGTCAAATTTAAAATTATGGGAACCCCTTACCTTAGGAATTAAATTAATATTTAAAAAATCTTTGACACTACAAACAGGTTTCACAAAATGAAAACGAGAAAAATATGGCCACATTGAAAACTGTTTTTCAAAAAACTTAAACCGCTTTTAAAGTACATAATAAAGTAATCAAATCCTGAACTGAAGTCAATGGGACCAAACGGGAAGTGTACCCTTCCAAACAAAAAAATAATATTCCAAATGACGGAGTTATGAGGTAACAAACATACAACTGAATTGAGAACCTCCTCCTTTTTTTTGAAGTCGGTTAAAATAGTCTCGAAATACGCACGTCTAAGGATTGAAAATGAATATTTAACAGTCTAGCGTAAACTCGGAAGTTCCTACATAGAAAGCGATTCAGAGATTATTGTCTGGATCAACAAGTATCAATATTGAACTCTATTAGTAGGTCTTGCAATATTTTTCACAGAACAATGGATAATATGCCTTATGCCTTTGGCTTAGTCTCCATTTCACCTCACATTACATTGTGTATATGATGGTAATTTAATCGGAGCTATAGTGAACTTTTCCATGCTTTGGAAGGCACGAAGGACCAACGGCATTACGTTGGTCCCCGGCTATCATTTTATTGCGATAATCTTTAAACGTTAGTTGGAGGCCTACTAGCCTACCTCCACCGATCCGCAGTGGGCACGCGCGGTGGAGTATCTGCCCACTCCCTTTCACCTTCATTTGTGAATGGAGGTCTGTGCTCAGCAGTGGGTATCACTCATAAGGCCTATGATTCAAATGTAAGGTGACCATATTATTCTTGTTTTATTTTTTCGTAATTGATTGACTTCAGTAGTATGCAAACAAGTTAATATTAACGTGATGAAGATGATCGTTTCCTGTCGCGTCTGTCGTCGCGACGTCGAGGGGAGTGTCGCGGCGAGTGTCGCGGCGAGTGTCGCGGTGAGGGGCGCAGGGAGGGGCGCGGGCTGCGCGAGCGCCGCCGCCGGGACCGACGCTCCGAGCTTGAGGGGCGTCTGCGTTCACAAAACATCAATAAATTAAAAAAAAACGTGGATGGCTAACAACACTGTACTCTTTTATCTCAAAATCCGTAGACCTTTAAAAAAAACATAGCAAGTAAATATGTAGATCTTAAAGCGAGGCCACAAGTCCCGAAAATACTTCTTGAGATCAATCCACTGCTGAACGTAAAGGTCATCACTCACTATAGCAGCACCACTCCGACTCGGAGATACTTGCTACCTGAGTGAGGCCTTAAATCATGTGCGTTAAAGTAAGTTTTATATTCTATACTAATATTATAAAGCTGAAGAGTTTGTTTGTTTGAACGCGCTAATCTCAGGAACTACTGGTTCGAATTGAAAAAATATTTTTGCGTTGGATTGTTGGATAGTCCATTTATCGAGGAAGGCTTTAGGCTATATAACATCACTACGACTAATAGGAGCGAAGCATCAGTGAAAAATGTTGCAAAAACGGGGAAAATTATTCATATAGGGTAGGGTAGCACCACACGAACGAAGTCGCGCCGGGCAGCTATGACAAGATAAAACAACCAGTTGCAGTGATGTTATAATATAGTGAGTGATGACCTTTATTTAGCCTCCCTAGCTTGCGTTCAGCAATGAGAGAAAGAAATTAAGTTTATTTTGAAGATTAGACATCCTTGGACAAAAAAAATATATGTAGAAATATCGACTCTAAATCAATGTAGTAAAGTAACTGTTAATAAAATCAAAACACTTACCTAGGACTATTGCTGCGCTTCCTATGATCTCTGTCGGAAGAACGACGACGCTTCGATTTTTCCTCGTCTGAAGAATGCTCAGGAGAGTCATCCTTCTTTTTTGTTTCTGTAATTATTTAATCTATCCAAATACTAGCTCAAACCCGTGGTTTCACCCGCATTCTTGGGATGAAAGTACCCTATGTCCTACTATAGGACCTATGTATTTTTTTTTTATTCCCTATTCCAACCAAACTTGACAATTCCACTTAACAATAGCACCAATATTTTGTCCAGTTTATATAAGTATTTTATTGAAGTATTAAAGTACCCGAAAGTATAAAATATATTCCTTCCATAGTTGTCTTAAATATGGGTACAGTAACCGCTTACCATCAGAAAGGCCGTCTGCCCATCTGACACCTTGGTGGTATAAACAAAATGTCGATTTACCTGAAACTTTGGTCTGCTCCCTGTTCCGTTGCCTGGACTTGATGAGGCGAACTATTTCCATGAGCTCTTTACGAGCTTCGTTCCTTTCCTCCTCCTTGAACAAGATTACATACAATTTTCATCTTTAAATTTCAGATGATAAAGTTTAATTATATATATCTGCACGCCCAGGAGGCAGGGAGAGGTCATCCTGTATTGTTATGATATCGATCGATGGGATCAACCATAATGATGAATTCCTTCTAAATAACACTTTTGGCCAAATCACAGTAGCCAAATGACACGCGAGAATCCAATAGACGTCGAGCATCGACTGACGAACCAATCGTGTGCAGCTCGGCGCTCCTCCCTTCTTCATTCCGCCAAACAGACCGAAAAATTAACTACTGCGCAAGTGTTATGTCTGTTATCACCACTCGTGCCCCTTACTATACCACTTAACCTGGTGAAATTGTTGTAAGTAATAGCATCCCGGTAGCATTGGTTATAAAACCTTAAAAGCTCTATTCGCATCCTGTAAGTATCTAATCGCAATACGTCAAGTATTTCTAGTAGTAATCCTACCTTTTTCTTTTCTTCTTCTGGTGGTGTTTTGTCGCGACTCCTTTCCCTGCTACGTGATGACGCACGTTTGTTTTCACGCGATCTCGACGACTTTCTGCACAGAACAATATTATACTAACTAATATAAGGAAAGCCAGAACTTGGGCATATAAAATTTTACTTTCAAATAAAAACAAAATAAAACTGGCACCTCTGGTGTCGGTATTTATTTCCGTTTGTGGGTTTGCACACAAAAAAACGATGTAATAAAGACTCTAATCTGATTGTCACTACATTCATTTTCCTTCGCGAAGATATAAATACATAGAAATTAAGCAAAACTCCCGATAAGTCTTTTCAAATCTGATATTCTTCATAATAATCCCTAAAACAACAATTATTCCATGCTTATGTGTAACATACCTGTGCCTAGAAGCCGATCGTGACTGTCTCTTCTTCCTATCTCTATCACCATCTCTGGTCTTACTTCTTTCCTTATCATCTCTATTCCTACTCCTCTCTTTTTCATCTCTATTCTTACTTCTGTCATCTCTAGACTTACTTCTCTCAACGTCTCTACGTTTCTCACTCTCCTTGTATCTATCTGTACCCCGAGATCGTTCTCTTCTATCGGATTTGCCATCCTTGTCGTTCCTATGTTCGGAGTGTTTGCGCTCCCAATCATCCCTCTCGCTTCTGTGCTTGTCGCGTCTTTCTTCTTTATCTTTGGTATCCTTGTCCTTTTCTCTCTGTCTGTCCCTTTCTTTCTCACGTCGGTCGCCGCGTTCGGGACGGTCGTCTTTTCTTGGATCCTCTTTCCTTCTCAGATCGATAGTATCTTCCTTTCTGGGTTCTTCTTTTCTATGTTGATAAAAAGTCTATTAGTTATAATATAAAACAAAGATTTGAGATTCTGATGAACCATCATTCAACTTAGTAATTACAGCACTTAATTAAAACTTTTCAATATGTTTAGGCGTGTATTTGACAATAATCTTCATGGTCTAAGATGTGGCTGGAGGTGGCATTGGAATTTCAATGAAGACCATTATGAATGTCTTTCGCGATAACCCTACAGTATAGGTGCTTGGTGACAGATAGTCAAATTAAGGATCATCAGCAGCCATTTTACTACTTTTACTTTTACTTTTTACATTTTTCATACTTTTTAGTACCAGCCTGCCCATCAGGCAGGTACTAAAAAGTACCACTAGAACTACCACCATACTCTAGTTTTCTTATAATATTTTCCTTAGCTATGTAACCATTTCCGTATCTGATTGAAATATAGTTGATTTTAGAACAACTTGAGAAATGTGGCTTAAACAGCTGGAACTTTTATGTTCTCGTACAGGTCGTTTAACTAAAGCTGGCACGCTCTACACATGTACACGTTGCGCTTGTGTAGTGTCTGTGAATGAGGGCGCGGCGTCACGTCGCACTGCATGCGTATCGTGACAAGTCTGTCCCTCTCTCTCGCACTTGGTCATGTTTATGAGTATGAAGGAGACACTTATTGTATTGCCTTTGCTACTGCTCAAATATAGAAGAGAGGTTTTCTTTTGCATTCGTCCATTAGAATTGACTGACTGATTAGAAGCAATAATCTAATAAAAAATACTGTACTAGCTTCTGCTCGCGACTTCGACCGCGCGGCCTACAGGAAACAAATAACATATTTTTCTACAACAATAAAACAAAACAACTTCATCCCGCTTCGAGGGTGGAATAATTAAAAACGCTGATACTTATAAATTAATTTTCAATCTTCAGCCTAAACACAAAATTTGAAGATCCTAACTTCGAAATTGACGGACTTTCATACAAACTTTCATCTCCTATAAAAATATTGCCAAATATTAACCCCTTAGGGAGGGAATTTCGAAAATAAGGGGTATTAAAACAGGAATGTGGGTTTTTGGGTAATAAATAGAATGGGTGATAATAGTATCACATGAGGGTTTTAATTCCTAATTATGTACAGTTGCATACAAGTCTTTATCTGCACCCATGATCACTTTTGTAAACAACCAAGTAATAAATTTCTGCAATTCTAATATCGAACCAAAATGGCGGGATACGACGTGAATTCGAATAACCTCTAAGTTTTTAACGCGCCTGCCTGAAAATGTTCTTTTTTTAAAAAAAAAAAGGAGTTGCATAATGAAATTCAGTACAACATTAACACTGTTTTGGAAGATATAATGGTTACTATGACAACCAGTGTTTTAATGTTGGCAATAAGCTACCTGTTTCAGGAACTTTTATAGAGGATTTATAGCATGGGTGTAGATAATAATAATTAATCTCACTCACCTGATCTCCCGTCCTTGTCCCTGCTTATCTCTATTGAAGGTGCTCCTCAAGAGAGTGAAGGGGTCGTATCCATCTTTGGAGACAGGGTGTTGATGGTGCGTGTTGGCGCCGAGGCCCTCGCCGAGGGTGGTGACCGCGGAGGCGAGCCTGGGGCCCGGCCCCGCCGCCGAGAGGGGCCCCTCGCGCCGGCCCCCGCGCTCGCCCCCGCGCCCCCCGCCCTGTGCCCCAAGGGAGAACTGACCCTCTCTGTATCAAAACGAGATATTCGATATTTTTAACAACGGAGGAGGTTTACTAGTAGACGCGCATTTTTTTTTTATGTTGATCATACATAAAAAAATAGACTGCCAAACCGAATAAAATTCAAGTTATATTCAAAATTCTATATATTTAAAAGTTTTATTATTTTTTGCTTTTCAGTTATTTCGGTGGTTTAATTTTTTTGTTATAAAGATTTTATAGTGTGTTTACTTATGGAGTTGAGTTCGGTGAGTTTAGTTTTGAATCGAGATTAAAACTTCGTTAAGCTAGTTGGAGGCCTCTTACTAGTTTAACGACTATAATAATTAAGTGAAGCGCTCGTGGTGTAGCATAATTAGCCGTTCTTAATCGATCGGCAAGTTACGCTACCACCATCGTGGTCGGTACCTGGATGGGTGACCGCCTAGTGCTATTTAAAATCTAACGTTTCCGTGCTTCGGAAGGCACGTTAAGCCGTTGGTCCCGGTTATCACTTAATTGTGATGCTACCTCCACCCATCCGCAGTGGGCACTCGTGGTGGAGTCTGCCCATTCCCGCCCACACACATTTGTATGCAGAAGGCCTGTGCTCAGCAGTGGGACATTATAGGCTGATGATGATGAATAATTAAGTGATAGCCAAAGGCCAAGTGAGACCAAAGGCTTAACGGGCCTTCCGAAGAACCGAGACACTTATTTTTGATGACCACTTACTAACAGAACATAACCAGTATAACTGACCTCTGCTGATCATGTTTGGGGTTGACCCCGAACGCTAGAGCGAGCATGTTGGCTCTGTTCTCGGGCTGGTCGCGGCGAGGGTCACGCCGACCTCTCTCCTGCTTTTCCAACGGTTTCCGCTTGTGATGCAAATCTGGGTCTTCTGCAGTCAAGGTTAAAGCCATTTATTCAATGTAGGCTCTAGCAGGGCACTTATGAAGGTAAAAGCTACTGAAGTTACCACCAGTTCGGAAATCCGCCTCCAATTGAGAAGAACAAGCTAGAAACTCAGCAAGGTAACATTTTTGAAATATTTTTGGCAATATTTTTCAAAACATTTTTTATTTTCTCTCTCACAATAAAGTAAAACTGATTCCTTTGCAAGAAATATAGATTTTAAATGGAATATGTTGCATCTCTTTTCCAACATCTTGACGCACATTCGGATTGAGGAACATCGCATACTATAAAATGTGTATCGAACGCGGCTATGCAGCCAAGCCAGCCAAGTCCGAATGGGTTTCTTATGGACGCTTTGTTAGCAAACATTCCATATCTTATTTGGTTTTTAAATAAAATTATATTTATAAATAAATAAATAAATCCTGGGACATTCCTCACACACGGTCATCTGATCCCAAACTAAGCAGAGCTTGTACTATGGAAACCAAATAACTGATATAATACATATACTACTTTTTGTTTTGTAAATACATACATAATTACAACCAGACTCAGGACATACAGACATGTTCATGCACACAAATGCATGTCATGTGCGGGAATCGAACCCACGACCTGCTTATAATATTTATATCTGAGAATAATCGTTGCTGCACTGTTAAGTTTTGTCAAATAAAAATAAATGGAGTCTAGGGGACTTACCATCGTGTTCTATATCTTCTTCGAAGTCCAAAGCATTGTAATCGATTCTCTCATGACGCGATCGCTCTGTAAGATCAAACATTTTCATACATAATTGGACTGTTTTACAAAAAACTTAAACCGACTTCAAAGTACACTAAGAAGTAATCAAATCCTGATCTGATGACAATGGGACCAAACGGGAAGTGTACCCTTCCAGACAAAAAGAAGAATTTTCCAAATCGGTTCATAAATGACGGAGTTATGAGGTAACAAACATAAAAAAAAAAAAAAAACATACATACATACACTCGAAAAACATAACCCTCCTTCCGGGTCAGTCGGGTAAAAAACCTCCTCCTTTTTTTGAAGTCGGTTAAAAATTACTGTACATTGATAACTAAAAACAATTAACTAGTTCTACCTTCTACCCCGCGGTTTCAACGAAAGTTATAGTTTTACTGGGATAGCGTTTTATATTTCTTTATTCGAAAGTATCTAGGTACATCAGATATTATATTTATCAGAGTATCTTTCTATGGGCCAATTTTCACTTAAATCACATATGGTTAAAGTAACTAAAATTCTTGGCACAAAACGAGGGTCTACTACGAAAAACGATATACGATAGTCCGATCATCGTTGTCAAACATTAACCAATAGAATTGCTGCAAAACTGACGAGACGTAAATTTTGTGCAATTCTATTGGCTAATTGATTGACAACGATGATCGGACTATCGTGTATTGTTTTTCGTAGTATAGGCCCTGAAGCCTTTAAGGTCGTTTTGATGGTGCTGTGCGGGGACCAGAAAGGGGCGGGCGCGAGACAATCAATTAAAATAATCTTACGAGTACATTAATGTTGCTCGCCAGTGTACCTGCCCAAACCATTCCCCACTAAGCCCAAATTGAGCCAAGAAGTTTGCCGGGATCTGTATTAGTATAATTATTTATGTATGTATCAGGTATTTTTCTGTGGGACATAATAACGTCTCAAAATGATTTACAAAATCAAAAGAGACCTAGGCAAAGATTGCTGAATTAGCTAGACAACTTTTTAAAGGTTTAGTCCATTACAACCGTAGTTAGTTGTTAGTTGAAGCGCTCGTGGTGTAGCATGATTAGCTGTTCTTAATCGATCGGCAAAGTTAAGCTATGTCTGTCTTGGTCGGTACCTGGATGGGTGACCGCTTAGTGGTATTTCAAATCGAGCGTTTCCGTGTTTCGGAAGGCACGTAAAGCCGTTGGTCCCGGTTATCACTTAATTGTGATAGTCGTTAAGCTAGTTGGGGGCCTTCTAGGCGGCTTGAAAAACACAGTAGGTTGACCACTAGCCTACCTCCACCGATCCACAGTGGGCACGCGTGGTGGAGTATCTGCCCATTCCCTTTCACCCTGATTTGTGAAAGGAGGCCTGTGCTCAGCAGTGGGACATTATAGGCTGATGATGATGATGATGAACCGTAGTTAGAAGTTATAATAGACAAATAGCGTAACAAGATTAATCGTAGAATAAAACATGTTTTCCCTGAGACAACAACGTAAGATAAGCCCGGCTTGACTCAGTCCTGATTTAATCTGTCTGCCAGAGATATAATTCATTATATCTCTGTCAGATTTCTATCTTTTCTTTCTATCTCTGTCTTGATAAATATAACAGATTTCTTTGTAAAACCTGCGGGCGAAAACTAGAGCTAATATAACATATCCAACCTATTGTCGTGTCACATTCGCCCTCTTCTTTCTCCCTCGGCTGTTCTGGGGTGCCGCCTTCTGCATCACCTAAACATTACGGAAATATTAGTTTAGTCAAAAAAACGATCGGTTGCATATCGTTTGAGGAAATAAAAAAAATAAGACCACAGAAATATTGAATAGTCTTTTTATGAACAACAAACGTTTAGTTGATTATCTGCTGCTCATAAGTTAGCAATAGAAGTTTCAGAATACGAAAGGAAAACTTTATTACATTTCATAGGAATAAGGTTCATTTTTCTTGGAACGAGTATAGTTACATTACATTCAATACATACCTAAATAAACCATAGAGATACAATATAAATAGAGCGAGTGTATGTGCAACGCTGCCTCGAAAATAACTGTGCGGTCATAGTTTGAACGACTAAATAATATTAATTTTTAATTAATGAATAAAATAATATTCTAAATGATGTATAGTAAAAAAAGTTTTGTATCACATACTGTTTAATGAAATAAAGTCATACATATACATTATATGGAACTAAAGCCCAACGAAAAAAAAAGAAGAGAAAAAGAAAAACACTTTTTTCATCAGTTCATAATTATGTCAACAAAACTGTTTTACAAGAAACTTTAATCAACTTCAAAGTAAACTAAAACGTAATCATACCCTGACCTGATGACAATGGGACCAAACGGGAACACTTCCAAACAAAAAAAGAATTTTCCAAATCGGTTAATAAATGACGAAGATCAGAGGTATATAATAATAAAAAAACTGAATTGAGAACCTCCTCCTTTTTTTGAAGTCGGTTAAAAATTAAATTGAAGCATGTTTCATAGAAATATCTTTATGTTTCACGGAGATTCTGCCCACCACCATATAACAGGTGGAGATTTCGAGTTGGCATATTTTCGAAACCTATGTTGGGTTAGTCATTCTGAACAACTTTTACTATGGGAACAATAGTGAATTCTCAAATAATATAATTGAACTGTTTTACAAAAAACTTAAACCGACTTCAAAATACACTAAGAAGTAAACAAATCCTGATCTGATGACAATGGGACCAAACAGGAAGTGTAATTCCAAACAAAAAAAATATTTTCCAAATCGGTTAATAAATGGCGGAGTTACAAACATAAAACAGCCGAATTGAGAACCTCCTTTTTTGAAGTCGCTTAATTTTTTTTTTAACTTTTGTTACAAAATGTCAACCTTGCTCGATCATAATGTATGAAAAGTAAAAATTTTTTTTTGAGAATTCAGTGTTGGTCCCATAGTAAATATTGTTAAAGATGACTTATCCAACATAGGTTTCGAAAGTATGCCATCTCGAAATCTCCACCCAGTATATAGATCTGTAATTATGAAGATTATTCAACTCTGTGATCTAGTACATGTAATTCAATATATAACATTACCTGATGATGCGTTGATACCTGTGTTCTCAGAAGTTTATGAAAAATTAAATTATATGTAGAAAAATAAGGTTCAAATTAATATACCATATGGTGATTACTTAGAATTAGCCTTTGCCTTCAACCTGACCCTGGACAAAATCTCTCCATCGAGTGTAACACCTGTTAATATTAGCCAAATCAAGGGAACTGCTGATCTGATTAAGATGAGACGTTTATTAAGAAAATACTGAACCATCAAGTGAAATTCCCATCGCAATAAGATTAGCCGTTGCCGAGATCTCAAACAACACGTTGGCGATTCTCAAGCTACCGTTTCACCTGTCCGGAAGTCTGTCTGTTTGTCAGCCTATTGACTTATGGAGTGTTTGTTTTTGTATCGTACTCACGGCTTGTATTTTCCGTCGGTTTATTCTTTGGTGGTTCTTGCTGCTCCCTCTCCGAACGTTCTTGCTCGGCGCGCTGTAAATGTTATTTTTTGTATACAGCTACATCAATATGAGTTATCGAAATGATTGATCTATCTATCTTTACTTCTATGCTACAATATAATAAAGAGGAAGATCGGGCCTCTAGAACTTTCTACTAACTCTTTCAGTAATAGGAAGCTACATTATTCCAAGTATTATAGGCCTATTTTTATCCCGGGAACGCGGGGGACAGCTACTACTAATATAATAAAGCTGAAGAGTTGTTAGTTTAAGCGCGCTAATCTCTGGAACTACTAGTCAGATTCGGAAAATTTCTTTTACTAATACAGTAGAATCTCACTTATCCGGCACTATTAAAAACTAGAGGGTGCCGGATTATTGGAATTTTCGGATTAGCGGATTGTATAGAAAAATTCATAATAAATAAAATAAAGCACTTGAAAACAGCAGGTAAATATGTAAAGTCGGGCACGTGATAAGTTTTGAGGTTAGAGTGCTTGATGGACGACGCGACGGAGCGAATGCTTCATGGTCCTCAGCCTTGAAGAGGGTCGAGGGAGGTGCGGCCGGAGGAGCCGGATTATTGGACGTGTCGGTCTATTGAAGTGCCGGATTAGTGAGATTATTATCCCGGGACTAATTAATTATCCCGGGACATTCCTCACACACGGTCATCTGATCCCAAACTAAGCAGAGCTTGTACTATGGAAACCAGATAACTGATATAATACATATACATACTTTTTGTTTGTAAATACATACTTAATATACTCGACATACAGACATGTTCATGCACACAAATGCATGTCCTGTGTGGGAATCGAAGCCACGACCTGCGGCGCGTAAGGTGAACCTTAACCAACTGCGCCAACTGGCCCGTCAATTCTACTGTAGTTACATTATCCCCGAGTATTTTTTCCCCTGTTGCGGCCTCCTGTGTGTGATATAAGTTAAGGTAAGGCGCACGAGTGGTGAGCAGAAATTGACACCTGCACAGCAGTTAATTTTTCGGTCTGATTGGCGGAATGAAGAAGGGGGGAGCGCCGAGCTGCACACGATTGGTTCGTCAGTCGATGCTCGTCGTCTATTGGATTCTCGCGTGTCATTTGGCTACTGTGAGTTGGAGTGTAGATGCGCGAGCTTGCCACTAGTGCCTATCTGTGCTGACCACTCGTGCCTCATACTGTACTGACCTCGAACTCGGACAGTTTGATGATCCTGCGCTGCGCCTGGCGCCAGTGCGGCGGCGTCACGGACCGCGACCGGGACCGCGACCGCGACGGGGTGCGGTATCGCTGCATTACATACAACACATACATCACTTACCATTTTTAATCGACTTAAAAAAAGGAGAGTATCAATTCGACACATATGTATGTTATATTATTGGAACTGCAATATATTCAAATATGACAATCTATTAGGCTTCCAAACAATACAAAATTTCATAGGTGTATGTTTGTTTGTCCACGCATATCGCCGAAGATATTAATCGGATTGTAAACATTCTTTTTTTATTGGTTTACATTTACATCAACTTCAACAGTGCAAGTTTCATCGTAATCGGTTCAGTAGTTTTCAAGATATGGACAAATATGTGTGACGGCCTGGCTTAATGATACGAGCTATGGGTGTGGTGTCAAAGGAAAAACATCTCAAAACCTTGTTCAAAAAATAGTGCATTTGACAAAACTAAAAATGACGAAATATAAAAGTAATTTAAAAAAAACATCTTCAAAATACACTAAAAAGTGTGAAATAACTCTAAAAAATAATTGTTTTTATTATAAATTACTTTTTTATTTATTACTGTGGATAGGTCTGTGTTTGACCACAATCTCACCATGGTAAGTGATGATGTGGCCGAAGGTGGTGCACACACAAAGCCTAGAAGGAACTGGCTCTCAAGTGCAGCTGTCGGAACACACCGATAGGTGCTTGGCGACAGACTTTCAACTTGAGGGTGGTAGCCAGCCAGCTGGGTACTACAAATTAGCCTACCATCGTGCTATGGTCTCCTCACGATGTTTTCCTACAACGAAAGCTCAAGCTCATCGTAGGAATCGAAACCAGGATCTTCGTCTCAGTATCCAACATAACTACCACTGAGCTATCATCGCCTTAAACTGAACCATTCTCACAAGCAGTCCCTCGTGGACAATGTTAATTATCGAAATGATTATCTGTGGGAATGTTCACTCAACATTATAGTAGATTATGCACCAAGGGGATAAAGCAGTGTCTTACGTCTCGGGCGGCATATTGACCCAGGAGCGTAACGAGGGACTGTAGGAGTTAAATTAAAAGCTATGTAGAGTCCTGAAGTGAAGCGAGGAGTTCAAGCCGCCCAAGACGAAGACAGACTTTATCCTCGAGGTGAATACTCTACTTTTCATAGCCTCTGTGAGACAATTTATATTTTTGTTCGTCAATCTATTCAAAACCGAATATGAAGTCAGAACTCCATGGCCGAGCTTAAAAAAAATCCGTCAAACTATTTAGTTTCCATAATAAAATCATATGACCCGCTGGTACATAATGAAATTCAGAACAATATTATTGTATTGCATACTAGTCCACAGGGCTCTTACAATACTAATAGTTAGATTAAGCCAGCTAAGTGCATGTAAGACTGTACATACAATAAGTTTAGTACTTTTTAATTCGAAAATTAATTTTCGATGAGAAATTTAAATCTAACAATGTTTTTTTAAAAATAAATACATACTCCCAAATAAAATACTTACAAATACACCTCTCCCTTTGATGATTCTGCCACTGCGAGTGTAAGAGTTACGGTCCCTCTCGCGGTACCTCATCCTGTAAAACATTGCACCAATTAATCGTGGTGATCCCTGCAATGTAACATCCTAAGACACGCGAGAACATTGCACCTGTCTTACTTATAGTAGCATCGATTATCGAAACTATAACGGCTGGAGATTTCTAGATAGTATATTTTCGAAATCGGGTTTATTTATTTTGGGTTAGTGATGCTGAATTTATTGAAACTTTTATCATGGGCCAAAAACGGAATTCTCAAAAAAAAACTTTTCATACTAATGAACAACATACTCAACATTGCTCGACCAAAATGTATGAACAAACAAATTTCTTTTCAAGATTTCTGTTTGTCCCATAATAAACTTTGTTCAGCATGACTAACTCATTACACAAAATCTTCGCCCGGTAACATGTATTGCAAATCCTACTAACTAATATTATAAATGCGAAAGTGAGTTTGTTTGTTTGTTTATTACGCCATCACACCTCAACAACTCATCGGATCATCATGATATTTGGCATGCAGATAGCCTATGGTATGGAGAAGGACATAGGCTACTTTTTATCCCGGGAATGCGGGTGAAACCGCGGGGGACAGCTAGTATAGTTCATATTTGCATCTAATGCAGAAATTAATGTAGGAATTTAAAGTTATTGAATGACTAATAACAATACACTTTAATTATTTTTTTAATTTATTTTACAGCATTTAAAATGTGGTCCTACTAGCTCCACTCAGTGCGAATTAAACTCTTTAACAGTGTACATCATGCCCTTTATCACTTGAATAGCGGTTCCTTTTTCAACCGACTTCAAAAAAAGGAGGAGGTTCTCAATTCGCTTGTATTTTCTATGTTACCTCATAACTCCGTCATTTATTAACCGATATGGAAAATTATTTTTTGTCTGGAAGGGTACACTTCCCGTTTGGTCCCATTGTCATCAGATCAGGATTTGATTACTTCTTAGTGTACTTTGAAGTTGATTTAAGTTTTTTGTAAAACAGTTCAATTATTATTTTTAATAATGTAGTCAAAGGACGCGCGTCCCAATCGCGAACGGGTTAAAACTTATTTGAAGAAAATATTTAACAGTATACAAGTGACTTACGTAAGGAATCGACAGAAACTGCAAAATAAGTCATAATTGTGTTATTGATAGGCGGAATAGTCACGTTCGCATAAAAATCTTAATAGCGTTACATTTGACAGCGGAATCCTTGTCTTTTTCACCCAATCCTTTGAAATTTCAGCTCTAACTGTATGCATTTTAAGTTTAAACTCCATCAGCGTGGCATGCCATTGCTTACATACATTTTAATTTGATCGAAAAAGATCCATCTAGATACTGTTTCTTCAAGGATAAATAAAAAATATCAATGGATTTTAAATGGCTACGGGCGGAACACAATGAATGTTCTATATTAAAAAGATTAATCTACATGGGTGTTGATTCTGTTCTTTACAACTAAACTTATTTAATCTCACTATGTCTCTTTCTAAAAAAGATCATAAGAAAAGGATGTATCAAAATCAAAATTCATTTATTCAATTTTGGCCCTTATAGGGCACTTGTGAAGGTTAACAAATGACTCTACACCGGTTCCAAATACAACTTGAACTGAGAAGACTCCTGTAACAAATTTAGTCCTGTCAAATTAGTCCAATGCTTGATATCAATATAAATTTAGTCGCCATCTATCACGGTTACGCCTAAATACCCACCAATGAAGACGGCAAAGACTAATTTGACAGTTTAAAATATGTTCTATCCTTTATCAATAAGGTTCGCAAGAGATGTGACATACCTTTCTCTATCCCTCCTAGGGTCATTCCTATTGTTCTCCTGGTCCCTCCCCCCTCTCATGAGGAACCTATTGGTGGGCACGTCGGGGATCTCTTTCGGGTCTATTTTGGAGGTCGTCACGAGCGGGTGAGACGCTCCTTCGGGAGCCTCCTCATCTTCTGCCGATACGCCTGAGGTATGTCTGTGGACAATAGTGGTTACATTAATATATTGCTAGCAAAAATAAAAAATAAAACAAAAAGTCATTTATTCAATTTAGGCCCTGGTAAGGCACTTATGAACGTTACACACAGTTGAATTTACCATACCGTAGCTTTCGTACTACGGCTTTACCCGCGTTTCTGACGATCCATGTGTGCCAAGTCTTATTCAAATCCTAAATAGACCTCCAATTACTGTGCAAAACACAAAAAAAGATAAGGGTACTCTTCACGTCTACTCTATTTCAATGTGATAAAGCTGATTTTTGCAAAATTTGGAAAAATATCAAGTTTGCCCGAAAATTATGGCTATTGTTATCAGGGTAGAGTTGTTATATAAATCACCTCTTCTTCTTCTTCTCTTTCTTATCTTTCTTCTTCTTCTTGTCCTTTTTCTCTGACTTGACAGATTCTGCGTCACTTTCATCTTTCCCCTTTTCCTGCTTGCGCTTTTTAGCTGAAATAATAACATATAAATGAACTCTGCAGAGTTTTCTAGCAAAACTAAGTTAGAAGTAACCAATATTTGTTTTCAAGAAACTTTAGTTGTGAAGGTAAACATCAAAAGCTGCTCTTAGTGGCGATCCATAAATGACGTCACACGTAAAGGGGGGAGGCGGTCGATGAAGTGTGACATCGTGTGAAAAAGAAGTCCTAAGTTTTGTGACGTCACATTTCAAAATCTTATATATCTAAATATTAAACCGCGTTTGAACTGTTAACGAAAACCTCAAAAATATATCCAACTTTATCTATATAAACATAAGTCTTAAATTGTTTTTTTTTGGATGAGCTAACACTCGCTCTAAGAAGTGTCACGCGCCAATTGCTAGACGAAAAATTGCAAATATGTGACGTCACACTGAAGGGGAATCTCATAAAACTGACCAGCTGTGACAAGAACGGCGGTCAAAAATCTTGAAATTTGTGACATTGCGTCCAGCTGCCGCACCAGCGTCGCGCCGCCCCCTCCGCCCGCTCCACCACTCACACTTATATACATACCATGCTTGAGCTTGATGAGTTGTCCACAGTTGGTGACGGTGACGTCCTGCAGCGGGCGCGCGTTCCGGTCCACCGGCAGCGCCTCCAGCTGCCGCACCAGCGTCGCGCCGCCCCCTCCGCCCGCTCCACCACTCACACTTATATACATACCATGCTTGAGCTTGATGAGTTGTCCACAGTTGGTGACGGTGACGTCCTGCAGCGGGCGCGCGTTCCGGTCCACTGGCAGCGCCTCCAGCTGCCGCACCAGCGTCGCGCCGCCCCCTCCGCCCGCTCCACCACTCACACTTATATACATACCATGCTTGAGCTTGATGAGTTGTCCACAGTTGGTGACGGTGACGTCCTGCAGCGGGCGCGCGTTCCGGTCCACCGGCAGCGCCTCCAGCTGCCGCACCAGCGTCGCGCCGCCCCCTCCGCCCGCTCCACCACTCACACTTATATACATACCATGCTTGAGCTTGATGAGTTGTCCACAGTTGGTGACGGTGACGTCCTGCAGCGGGCGCGCGTTCCGGTCCACCGGCAGCGCCTCCAGCTGCCGCACCAGCGTCGCGCCGCCCCCTCCGCCCGCTCCACCACTCACCTGCCCGAACACTACGTGCACACTGCACACAAACAACACATACTACTTTAATATCTTCAACACAACCACAAATACCCTAGCTTAAAGAGCAACTCTCGCCATCGACGGGGACTAAATACTCACAAATTGGTACCAAAACGGTCTCACACTGTGCGGTTTCAAAGGAGCTTCCTGCCGCGGACGCTCAGTTTATTGATGATGTGAAGACATTTTTGTAGGGTCGGCAATGCGCGAGTGATAGCCCTAGCGTTGCAAGCTTCTATAGGCTATGGGAACCGCTTACCATCAGGCGAGTCGTATGCTTGTTTGCCGCCTTGCTTGTATAAAAAAACCGACTAAAATCAGTGAGAAGAAAACTATTAAAGTCCGTCAGAATATTTGAAAACATTGCAATACCACTATCATATCTAATTGGTAACTAGAAGTTCGTCGTAAGTTGATCACTGAATAAATTTGCCCGATTGAAATTATCTGCAAATGGCCTCCGCCTTATTACCACTTTATTGTAAAGATTTTGGGAGCTAATACTCACAATATCTATAGCTTTAAAATACAAGTTTTCATAGCTCAATTTCAGAGTGATAAATGTACATAAGTAACCGTATTAATATAAATACTAACTTGTCGAGATGCGGCGCCGGCTGTGTTGTTCTACAACACACAGAACAGAACAAATGATAGCGCGCGAGCTGCGCGGGCGTCGCCAAGCCCTCCGACGGCGCCCTCTACACACATACATTACTGTTAACATTGCTCACAACACCATAGACTACATACAGGTCAGGTATACATGTAGCTGCTGTCTTATTTTTATTAAAAGATACTACAGCATACACAGATTTTTGGGAAGAAAATTATATGAATCTAAAATGTACAAATATTGTAGTATGCAGTATATAGAATGGAAATAACTTTAAAGAATAATTACAAAGGCTAACTGCGAGTCGGACTCGCAAACGAAGGGTTCCTTGTATGCCAGACCCCTTCATTCCAGACCCATTCATTTATTATTTGTTGTTATAGCGGCAATAGTATTTCTACTACCGCTATAACTATATTCACATTCTGTGAAAATTGCAACTGTCCACTTTTTACGGTTTATAAGATACAGCCCACTGACAGTCAGAGACAGACGGACGGACAGCGGTGGCTCAGTAATAGGGTCCCGTTGGCACTCTTTGGGTACGGATCCCCAGATACTGGCCAAGTACCGACTTTAGCTCGTTTACTAGAAGACTCTGGGCTTGATAGTTGTCCTTGTAACTTCATTGTCATTGATCTAGTGCATTTATTCTTATCAAATCTTTCAGAACGACTGTTTAAGCTGTAAGGGGTTGCACATAACTCATGTAAAATGGACACTTTAGCCCTTTATGTTTCTTAAAAAGTAAATGATATCGGTCTTTTAAGACCTATTCAAAGATACTCGAATTGAGGTACCTAAAAATTTAAACAGTTAAATGATTGGCTATAAGCAAAATAATATTCGTTAATGAATTGTTGTGATTACAACAATGATAATATAAGAAAAAGGGAAACTTTTATTCATCATCCTCAGCCTATTTTAGTTCACTGCTGGGCATAGACTTCTCCCAGAGCGCGCGACTCCTTCCGATTTCTTGCCACCCGCTTCTAACCCAGTCTCTCAGACTGTGGGGCGTGCCACAGTATGTTTGCCAAGTCGCAATCTTCACACCCTTGTCTGCTCCATCGACGTCACAACACGTCAATTCTTCGGCAGACGTGATCGGCCCAATGCCACTTCTGCTTGCTAATTCGTTGAGCTATGTTGGTTACTTTGGTTCTTTTTCGGATGATGAGCATAACTCATTATGAGTGTCAATAAATTACTGTGACATATAGACCGACGGGCGATTGGATGGGCAGACAGACTGACAGCCGTACAGAAGGGCGGATATGAACATCAAAGCAATAGTGATAACTACACCTAAATAAAACACACCAAGTATTAACTACTAGCTGTACCCCGCGGTTTCACCCACATTCCCATGATAAAATATAGCTTATGTCCTTCTCCATACCATAGGCTATCTGCAATCGTAATTTCATGATGATCCGTTGAGTAGTTGAGGCGTGAAGGCATAACAAATAAACTCACTTTCGCATTTATAATATTAGTTAGGATAAGGAGTAACTTATGTCTTGAACAACATAATAAAATGGAAAAAATCAAAGTTACCTTTTTCAAAAATACACACAGTATTTCTTTTGAAATAAATTCCACCTTACCCATATACTTACTGTACAACTTACATAAAGAATTGTGAGCCGTTAGTGTTTTTGCCCCTATTTGCCATGGATAGCAAGTATGGTCTGTCATGTTGTAATTCAAATGTTTCATCTGAAACAAAATAGTTTTAAAATAATGATATCTTCATTGCCTGTATGCAAAGACTGCAACATTAAGGTGTGTCTACGCTAGGTGAGCCGAGCACTTGCCGAGCCGCTATGCGCGTGATCGCTCGCGGCGTCAAGTGTAGACTTACAACGCGCAGGACGGCTTGGCTTGTGCTCGGCTCGTCTAGCATATACCCACCTTTATAAGCCCCAATTTCGGCAGGACCTAGATACCAGCTACGACTTCTTTTTCTCGGTTTGATATATTTGCAAAGTATGGCACAGTGGCGACATTGAAGGTGTGATATCACAGCTTGAGCTCTTGATAAAAATAATGATACCATAATCAGGGTCAACACACTTAAGGTGATGCTTTACTTCTAGGCTTTGTATGCCTACCACCTTCGGCCACATCATCACTTCCCATGGTAAGATTGTGCACGCACAAGCATTTCCATCTTGACAAAAACATTTTGTCAACCATTGAAAGGCATTTCCTTTTCTACAGTTTAAAATCCTACAGATGATAAAATAGGTGTTCTTACCATCAAATGTTCCACCATAGATGGACTCCCCTCCAGTACCATTAGCATTAGTAAAGTCCCCACCTTGTATCATGAAATCCTTTACCACTCGGTGGAAAACCATGCCCTGAAACAAACAGTGAAGAATTTTACTTATGAGCACATCCACTAACCCATACAAACAAAGTTTCCAGTATTTGTTGCAAGTGACTAGCTTTTTTTTTTCAGCCTGTGTTTAACTACAAATACAAAGACTTACAGTCAGTTGCAGAAACGTTCTTTAAATTTTAAAGTCGGCTTTAAACACTAATCTTCCATTAAACTGTTGCATAAACAGTCATTTGACTAATATTAAATGCCTCCTTTATATTTAACTAATGAAGTGTCAAACGATCCTTTAAACCCTCATTTACGTAGTTTTATGTTGCACAAAGCGACATTAGTAACTAAAGTTCCATTAAAATGACAGTTCTTTAGATTACATTTAATAGGTCAAGAAGCACCCATTAAAAACATTTTAGCTCAAAAATAGAGCTTATTTTTTTGTAATAAGTGTTTAATATGTGTCTATAAAATATTTCATCATTGTCGGACATCACTGGGTTGCAGAAAGATCGCCATTATAGCTTCTTTACAAAATGTAGAAATTAACACTAATGAGTTCATTAGTTTAAAGTTGTTGCAAAAAACTACTTCATGCCTAACTAAAGGTTCATTAGCTTAAACGTCAAAAGGATTGTTGTTGTCGTTTGCCCAAAGGCAGGCAAAGGTCGGAGCCATACAGCCTTGTCTTATTTCAATTTTCTCGAGTTGTATTAATATAGTCACAAAATAAATCACTTACATACACGGACTTCTTGAGACAACTTGAAAAGTCACGATAAATATAATTCATTTCATTTCACTTCACTGGTGCACATGGATGATCTTTATTGGGTAAAATACCACCAAAAATACAAAATAAAACTTCAAATACACAAATTTTTGAAAATAAAAATGAAAACGCTCACTTTGCAAGTTCCCGCCAAAAATCCAACGTCAAAAGGAAATATGACTTAGATTTATCAATATCCATCATGTGGTATATTCATAAATTTATTAAATTCTATTTTATCTGATTCATTAACTTATTTGTCACACAAACGATACAAACGTATTTAATGACAACTCAACTGATATAGTGCGCGGGAAAATAATTTAGTCACCAACAATTGGGGTCCATTTTTTTCACCGCGTTTAATGCTTAGATACATTTAAATAATCTATACACTTACATAATCAATGGTCAGAAATATCAATGTAGAGAAATCATTCATTCCATTCGTTCAATGTTGCCATTTTACTGCGATTTGTAACTGAGAACATACTTTTTGACATCTTTAGCTAATGAACCTTTAATTATGCCTAAAGTGGTTTTGTGCAACATCTTTAAACTTACGGATTCATTAGCGTTAATAGCTCATTAGGTAATGAAGCTTTAATGGTGATCTTTGTGCAACCGACTGTTAGACTGGCTCTCAAGTGCAGCTGTCAGAGCACACTGGTAGGTGCTTGGTGACAAGATTTTCTACTTGAGGGCAGCCAGTCACGTGGGTACTATAAGTACCCTACCACTACAGGCATAGCGCATAACTGATTAGGTTCCTGCTGTAGTGGAGTGGTGCAGAAGGGGGATGATATGTGACGTATCAGAACTGTCTTGCTATACAATTGAGTTAATCTTAGGTCTCTTTTGTCATTTGATTTAATGAAATCACCCCCTCCCACACCGCTCCACTACTGCAGGAACCTACTCAGTTCTATGCTATGCCTATAGTTCTCAGATTTTTACAATTTCAAAAATCAAAAGATGAGTTTTTTTTAGTATTAACATAAAATTAAATAATTTTCAATCAATTAATAAATGTGATGAACACAGATAAAATTCAAAAATCGTTTATTCAATTTAGGTCCTAATAAGGCACTTACAAATGACATTCAAATACTGTTAATAATATTAATCCGAACCAAACTTAATGGTGGCTGTGAAGTGCGCTGCGAGCCAGCTTTGCGCAGGTTCAGTCCACTCAAATGCACATACCTTCGTATTTTGCTACTGAGCAGCGTTCCGCGCCTAATATCACAGCCGCCAATGAGTTTGACTCAGTCTGTATATATTACAAAAATATGAAATATAGCATACAGGTTTCACCACATAGGCATTGTCACTACACTACAGGTGCGGATTTCCAAATTCATACCCAAAGGTGGTGAAAAACAGGGGATTGTGATTAATACTGTGATTCCAATAAATGAAGAAGCACTGTATTGTTTTTTTTTTTTTTTTATACAACTTAGTCGGTAAACAAGCATACCCAGGCCCACCTGATGGTAAGCGGTTACCATAGCCATATGGACGCTTGCAACACGCGAAGCATCGCTCACGCGTTACCGACCTTTCCCCTCTCCCCTATGAGCTCTGGCGACCTTACTCATGCGCAGGAACACAACTTTACACAACAAAGTTATTTGGCTGCGGTATTCTGTAAGGTGGAGGTACTTCCCCAGTCGAGCTGCTCTTTGAGCGAATAAACGCTATGCTCTTCCTCTCGTGTGTGTGTGTATTACCAAAGTCATACTAGTGAGACTGTATACTCGTTGAGAGTGGCCCAAAACTAAACAAGTACAAGTATTATGGTAGCTGCAAAGAGCCAATTCTCTTGTAGGCTTTTTTATAATAAATATCAGCCCTATTATAAACATCAATATTAACGAATTATCTAATGCAAAATTTACTTTTTTGAGCATCTACAAACCTTGTATGTCAACGGTTTCCCTGTCACCTTACCGACTCCCATGTCTCCAGCACATAGGGCACGAAAATTCTCCGCAGTTTTAGGCGCAATATCATTGAATAACTCGAAAACCAGACGACCAGAAGGCATGCCCCCAATAGAAATGTCCATGAAAACACGATCTCTAGGGGGTTTTTCATCGCCGTCCACAGTCATTTTTACAACTTGCTTAGGTACCAAAGTACCAAATAAATCCACAACAGAACTGTATAGATTGAAATAACAATAAAACGTAAAGAGCAAAATTCGTAATCGAAAATTATATCAGCTACAGCCAGCACGCAGAATAACCAGCGTTGCCAGAGTGACTTGACGATAGGATACGCACAGCACCTAAAAATAGTACGAAATTTAACTTTTGAGTACGCAGTGAATTGTATTTTTTAAGTGCCGTTTGCGCACTGAAACCGAAGGAAACACGAAAGAACAAACCCAAACCAGTGAAACCACAAACAGCAACACAGAATGATAAACTTAAATGATAGAAAGAAGAGACATCTTGGCGGGAACGTTTTTATTTTCATAAATTCGTGTATTTTGGATTTTATTGCATATTATCGGTGGTATTTTATCCAATAAAGATCAATCCATGTGCACCAGTGAAATGAAATTATCGTGACTTTTCAAATTGTCGCCAAAAAGCCTGTGAAGAGTTTTAGTACAATGACCACCATTGTAGTAAAATATGACTTTTATTGACGGTGACTGACTGAGAACTAAATAATAAAGTGATTGATTGTGAGTGAATAGAAATTATAATATAACTTGACACTGGCCTAAGTCCTAATTTGGATTTGGTTCCCAAACTTAAAAATAAGAAGAAGAATCTTGGAATTGGAACAAGGAATAAAAAACACCTGGGTCGCTACTGCGAACTGAAACTTGCTTGACAGAAATTAAAACTTTTTTATTTTTATTTAGTTTTTTTTTTTTTTGGCTTGATAATAAAATAAGCAAATTGGCGAGAGAGTACCTGAGAACGCTACCTTACGAAATAGTACGCAATGCGTACAAGTGCGTACCCTAATGGCAACGCTGAGAATAACAGGCAGATAGATAGGCTACATTCCGAATTGATTAATATCGCTCACAGTGCTCACAGCAATAATTTGCGTACCGAGTTAGATATCACGATATTGACAGCTGAGAACTGTCAATAATTCGGAACGCCCGATAACGCGCTCACAGTATTCAAAACAGAACATTTGAGAATTTAATTAAAATCTGAATTAATAATGCGCTAGGACTCCTTATATATTTTATAATTTAACCCGCAAAAAGGAATATTCACGTCTTTTATTATTTTTCTCTCATAAAATCATAAAAAGTATCTTTGCCAAATAGAAAACCAAGAATCTTATTATACTTTTTGCCGAAAACAAAACCGTCACTTTTGACAGCGCTCACGGTGATATCAGTTTAGGACATGGTCAGTGTGAGCGCAATAAGGCGGATATCATGACGTCATCTATGACGTTTCACGAGACATCGTAATCTGTCATTATTCAATTCGGTACGGGTTCGAGCACGCTCAATGTGATTGTATTGTATTGTATTGTAAAATAGATAATTGTGAATATATAATTAAACAAACATAAAAAAAAAACAATCTACAGTAATAGATTAGATGATAAATAATATCATTTTTTGATTTTGTTATACTAATAATGTGGAATTTTAATTTTCCGAAATAACACCTTTAAGTTTTTTGTATTCTTTTAATAATTATATAAAAAAAGCTTATCTGGCAACACTGTTTAAAAAAAGAAATAGGGTTGGCGGGAATGAAAAAAAATATCGGTTTATCGATATTTATTAAAATATCAATATCGACGTCAATATATCGATTTTTTTCAAAAGATTTTGCGTTTTTAAAATAATAGTGTATTTAGCTCAATATGTTAATACCAATTATAATTTTTATACAAAATGTATAAAAATCTTGGCAATAATTATAATAATGGTGAGGCAGCAAGAATATTAGTTATCAGAAATACTTATGCAAGGACGATAGATTTGTAAGCTATTAATAGTTATAATTTTAACCGCCAGATGTTATGACCCAATGAGACGGTTGAAAATACCTGTCAAATCGTGTAGTTAAGGTTCAAATTAGTTCGAATTATCAACAGTTTGACAGGTATTTTCAACTAAACTTTATATAAAACCCTATGGAAAGAAATCGTCTCATTGGTCAGTTCCCAATACAGTTATTTTTTTTCTGTTCGTTTTGTATCCATTACGGTTTTAGATTCTAGTGACTTTAGTTAGATATACAAAAAAAAAACTATTTTGATAAAATTTTCGATATTGGATTTCGTATCGATATTATGGATACTATATCGATACTTTTTCAACCAAAAAAGAAAGAAACAAAACGGGAGCGGTGAGAATTGTGAGAAATGGCCGTCAGGCGATTATAATAAATTTTATCTCTACTCTAATCTAATCATTGAAGAATAGACGAGGAAACAGTTAAAAACGATTTGTGACATTTTGTGATCGTAGTAAACAGTAAAATGTTGGGGTCTGGAGACAGCAGCAGTTTCATCGTAAAGCTACGCGGACTGCCTTTCTCCACAACTGTTGAAGATGTCCTAGATTTCTTGACTGGTGTCAACGTGGTAAACGAGAAAGAGGGTACGTATAATGCTTAAATATTAGGAGCCTTTCTGCATCCTAAACTAATCGAATATAAGGTTATTTTTTGGCGTCACCTTGCAAGACAAAATGGCAGCATTCGGCAGCAATTTTGTTATATTTTTGTTCCATTACGCATTTTCATTTAGTTTTACCGATATCAGTTACTGTTTACTACCTACACCTTGTAAAGTACAGAATTTGGAGCCTTTGCCAATTTTCATAGGTTGTAATCTGATTTGAATTCTCATAAATAGTGCTATACCTTACAGGAGTTCATTTAACCGAAGTACGGCCGGGCAGACCGTCAGGAGAATGTTTTGTGGAAGTGGAAAGTCAGGAGGATGTGGACGAAGCCCTGAAAAAGGATAAGGAGAATATGGGCAAGCGATACATTGAAGGTAAACAAGACTTGTGTCTCATTAGTAGTATCTTGCACAGAGAGAAGAATATTCATTGTTGTGGGGCGATTCGCATCAGTTCAGGTACAAGTTACCTCTTTTTGCCAAACTGTGCAATAACTAAACTACTAGAGACTGTGATAAGTGCTGCTTCAGTGTGCATACATATTTATAAATAGGCATAATCATGATCTTAATGCAGTGCATGCATTGAGGTCAGCTTCAAAACATTAGCTAATAATAAATGTATTAACACACAACCAAAAAAAATATGAAATTAAAGCGATATAGGTGTTTGAAGAATGTTGAATTTTACCGTTTGTATAATGTATTCTTACATATTTTCTTAACAATTTTAAACACCATCAAAGAAGATATATATTCTATGATAAAAAAAACTGTTGTAATTGACATATTTTGTCATGAAATTTACCCACATTTTTATTTATAAATATCTGGTGTCTGGCGGTGCCAAAATACATTTTAAATATGGTTGGGGAGGTGACTGGTGCCCCCTGGTGTCTAACGTGTTAAACTTTTTCTGATTTAATTTGTTATAATCATTCCAGTCTTCTCTACGGACCGGCAAGACATGGAGTGGGCACTTAATGCCATGCGCCAAAGTGAGAATGGCTTTGATGGCATTCCCAATGTCACGGATGACATGGGAATCGTCAAGCTAAGGGGCCTGCCATTTGGGTGCTCAAAAGAAGAGATTGTTCAATTCTTTGACGGTAAGAAACTTAATATATTTTAATATAACCTATCATTTGTTACGTAAGAAAATGTTACATCTTGGGGATATAGGATTGTGTAGCTGTGCTGTGGTTATAAGATATGCTAATTTTTATGATAAATTCATATTCACGTAGTTCACTTTTTTGTTGCTAATACTTTATTTATTGCTTACCATTAGGTGGACCATGAGTCTCATATAAAAATAATAGGATTAATCAAAATTGCCTACAGCAAAAAGAATTAATTTCATATTAAATTTTCTCAATTAGATTTTTGTGGCTATAACATATCACCATAATATCTGGAGATGACCACAGCCTGCTCACAACACCCGCAACAAACGTATATAACATGACATCTTTATTTGCACGTCGGGGGGCAGGGCTCACCGTCGCACCGGACGGGGTCCACTTGCTCTCGGACTACTCGGGGCGGGCGTCGGGCGAGGCCTTCGTACACTTCCTTGACAAGGATAGCGCACAAGAGGCTCTCAACAGGGACAGGGAGAAAATAGGACACAGGTGGGGGGAAACGTTACTTTACAAATACTGCCTGTGGTTTGTAAGTGCGCGCTGCGGTAGGGATGTTTTGTGATGGGATAAGAAAAGTTGCTTTAAATTTAAAATTTGCAACTTTTGGTTTATAGGTAACATTTGTGGGAGTGCTTTCATGGATAATAGTGTGTTTAGTTTATTTTATGTTACGTTTTTCCTTTAATAATTTGTGTACATATGTAGATATCTGACAAGTTGAATGAATAGCGACGTAGATAGGTGGCATTACTTAACATCCCCACTTTAGTGTAGAACAAATCACGGCAGGAATATTATATTTGGTGTAGTGGGTTTATCTTGGGACCTCCTATGTTATTGGGTCTATTCACATGATTTTTAGAATGAAATAAATCATTTACATTACAGCAAAATTTCATTCTTTAAATCATGAAAAAGAGTATCTTTCTGGGATTGCCTTGACGATTATGGGCGAATGTTAATTAAATAAAAAAGGTATGGATACATTGCTGCATTTCATAATGCTATCTTTGACACTTCCATGTTTAGATTAGTGGCATAATATAACATTACAATTAGCGCTATGGCTACATCTTGAAAATCGGTGATTCAATTTAAAATTATGCTATTATTATGTTATTATTGCTTAGCATCTTTAAGTCAAACTCAAAAGGTGTAGCCATGCCCATCCAAGAATGTTCTAAAAAGCATACATGAAAGTGTCACCAAAGCATTGCAAAGTGCAAATGTGATTGGTTATTGAGTTGTCGAAGGTTTGGGCGTGCGAGGGGCGAGGGGCGCGGGGCTGAGGGAGAGCACTGGGAGAGGAAGCGGGAACAAGATGGAGCAAGTGGAGTAATAAATGATATATTGTTGCGTAATGTTTACATTAAGATTCTTTCAGGGAATATTGTTTTGTATGTAATTTGTCCATTTTAGTGTATGTAACGGTGCCGATTCTGTTGTAAATCGCACTAAACTAATTTTAGTCACATCTCATCTTATAGGATTGAAAATATTTGTTAAAGCTGTCAAATTAATCTTTGCGGTCTTATTTTGCGTGTATTTAGGCGTAACCGCGATAGATGGCGACTAAAGGAGACGTCCAAAAAATTTATGGGGCTTGGTACTAAAATAATTAATAATTTGAACCACAATCTGAGCTATATAGGCAGAAAGGACGTAATTTTGTAGATTTTTTTGAGTAGTTAAAAAAATTTTAGAGCCCTCCGTTTTTTTAAAAACTGAAACTGAAAATCGAGTGTAAGAAAAAAAAACAGATGAGTTGGCAACACTACAAACATTATGTAAGGGTTGGTAGCTCAGAGTAAGTTTGGTTGGTAGCCATGTGGCGTGTATGTAGGTTGCAAAGTAAATGAGAGTTCATACAAACGTCATGTCATGATGTCTGTCATTATGACATTACAGACTTATTTGACTGACCTTATAACGACACGTTTTGATATTGCAATGCATTTAAATTATTCAATAGCTTTCGATTTAATTACATGGAGCTGTATGCAGGTGAAATTAAAATAAAAACTCAAAGCCCTCAATAGAAACGGCAATTTTAGCTACATCTATATATATAAAAATGAATTGCTGTTCGTTAGTCTCGCTAAAATTCGAGAATGGCTGGACCGATTTGAATTATTTTGATTTTAAAATATTTGTTGAATTCCAGGGAAAGTTTAAATGGTGAGAAGTAGAGTAGGGACACCACACGAACGAAGTCGCGCCGGGCAGCTAGTTATAATATATATATTGCTCGGGAAACGAATAACAAAAGTTACTTTACGTTTTATTTTTCCTGAAACATTTTTCACTTTTTTACAAAAACGGAGGGCTTAAAAAAATATTTTTATCATAATCTAGTAGCTTTATCAATAACCTTTCTAATAAGGTATATCACATTGCTGTTCAAATTTCTTCAGAATATTATACAACTATTATCCGTCTCCTTTATATTGAAAAAAACCATTGGGCTAATTTGACAAGACTAAATTGTTTACATCCTTTTCTTATGTTCTTTGTTAGAAAGAGACATAGTGAGATTAAAATTAGTTTAGTTGTAAACAAAATAATCAGGGCCAATAGCTCATTTATCCGCGTCCGCGCCGTGTGGAATACCATCAAATGCGTATACAGTGCGGGTTGTATATTCCTATAAAATGGAATATACAAAACAAAATATTTAGGTGACGTGGGACATTCAATAGAAGCGAAGAGTACGTAAAGTCGAATAAAAATCTCAGTATAACTCGGCAAAACTTTGCCATCCAAGTGAGAGCCTTTAAATCATGTGCATTAAAGTAAATTTTATAATGACAAGATGAAATAGGATGCTTGCCGCGAGCCGTCAACTATTTTATGTTGTCATTATAATAACTTGCTTTACTTTATACGGCGGAGCGGTGCTGGTATAGTGAGTGATGACCTGTGGGTGTGGTGAGTGGGTTTTTATAACAATAGAAATCAATTGTTATTTTTTAACTGTTCCTCAAAGGGCACTACATACATAATTACACCCAGACTCAGGAGTATTCAGAACGTCCTTGGGTGGGAATTGAACCCACGACCTGTGGCAACTAAGCCAACTGGCACGTCAACATAAATCAGTGTCAATCGATTTCATAAATAAGTCTGAAGTTTTGTATATTTCTGTATATTGAATACCACAAAATGTACCTTATATAATAATAATTAATAATAATATAAATAATAATATATAATAGTTTGTTTGTTTGTTACGCCTTCACGCTTCAACTACTCTGGCATGCAGATAGCCTATGGTATAGAGAAGGACATAGATTACTGTTTATCCCGGGAACGTGGGTGAAACCGCGTGGGACAGCTAGTATTACAATAACATTGAAACAACGAATTGTAGATACAACCTGTTTATGACGTATAAGAAATTACTAAAGGTATACTGCTTAACTAAGCTGGTACGATAGTCTTAAACACATTTAGCGGCATTGTGGAGGATGGGGTCCCATTGAAAATCCATAAAAAAACATCATCATCATCGGCCTATAATGTCCCACTGCTGAGCACAGGCCTCCTTTCACAAAAATGAAGGTGAAAGGGACTGGGCGATAATCCACGATGCGTGCCCACTGCGGATTGGTGGAGGTAGGCTAGTGGTCAACCTACTGTTGGAATTTTTCAAGCCGCCTAGGAGGCATCCAACTAACTTAACGAATATCACAATTAAGTGATAACCGGGACCAACGGCTTTGGGTGCCTTCCGAAGAACAGAAACGCTCGATTTGAAATACCACTAGGCCGGCCACCCATCCAGGTACCGACCACAACAAACGGGACTTAACTTTGCCGATCGATTAAGAACCATGCTACACCGAGCGCTTCATAAAAATTTGTTTATCTCAATTATGGTTTCAGTATTTGGTTGTAACACAGATTAAATTTTAGTATTCAAACATAACATTCAGTTAAGTTAAGCGGTATACCAAATTTGTCCATATCAGGCCATAACACTCCATATTCCATCTATCCGCAGATACATAGAAGTGTTTCTAAGTTCTCCGGATGAAGTACGCGCGTACGGTGCGCGGATGGAGGGCGGCGGGTTCCGGTCGACGCGCGGCTACCGGCCCACGCCCTACGAGAGGAACGATCGCTTCTCTGGTGGAAGGTTCGGAGCTAGAGGCAGAGGGGGCGGCTTTGGAAGAGGTAACATACTTGAGATACTGTACAGTAAGCCCCTTCGTACACAAGGCTACTCAAATCTTAGATACTCAACGATTTTTGTCTTCAAGCGACTGCCGCCATACAAATCCATTGAAGTTATAACACGAGTCGCGTCGCCTACATTCGTCCCGCGACTCGCCTCGTGCTTGTCGCGCACTACTTGCCGGACGAGATCGTCGCTACATAAGTATTTAGCAATTATTGAATATCAAATTTGTTGTAATTCTTTTGCAGCTACAAACAGTCTACACTTTATGTTTCTCTCTATATACGGATGAACCCAGTATCTTCAGTTACGACGATTTCTTTGTTTCCGATAAAGATAGTACAAAATTATAGTTTCATCATCACTTGGGTCAGACATTTTGGGAGAAGTGTGATCAATTCAATTCAATTCAAAATCATTTATTCAAATAGACCTTCGCAGGTACTTATGAAAAGTCTGACTCTAATACTCTATACCGGTTCGGAAGGTTGCATTTGCTGAGAAGAGCCGGCAATAAACTCAGCAAATACTCTTTTCTAAACAAGCTGAATAGAATGTAAATATTATGTAATGAATCTATCATTACTGAAAACTGAAAACATTAATCGCACTGAAAACAATTGCGTGCCCCGGCGCGGCGGCAAAATTACAAAGTATACTGAATAAATATTTAATAAGTGGTATAAAAAAAAAAAAAAAAAAATAAAAAAAAATAAATAGCAAACTTAAGCAGACCAGCCCCCACAAGCAGCACCTGTTCACAAGTATGACGCGTGTGGCAGCCATCGCCCTCCTCGCCATATTGGAGGGAAGTGAGCGACCCGTCACACGACGCCGCCGCAAGCAAAGGCCTTAAAGTGAGCATGACTTACTTAAGATCTGTTTAGCCGCTACGCCTATAGTGACTGAATAGGCAATTCGCGTCTTGCGATTCAATTTCGTGTGTACGGACCGTGCGCTACTTGATACTCGCGACTTGATGCTAATGTGGTATACAACATTAGTATCGAAGATTTGCGTAGCCTTGTGTAAGAAGGGGCTAAGAGGCACGAGTTTTGAGCACATTGACACCTGCGCAGTAGTTAATTTTTCGGTCTGTTTGGCGAAATTAAGAACGCCGAGTTGCACACGATTGGTTCGTCAGTCGATGCTCGTCGTCTATTGGATTCTCGCGTGTCATTTGGCCAAAAGTGTAGATGCTCGAGTTTGCCACTACTGCATATCTGTGCTCACCACTCATACTGTACTAGGTGGAATTATTACTTGGGCAGATTTGTTGGAAACCATCCAAGTTCCGACCACGACGGTAGTAGCCTTTTTTTGTCGATCGATTAAGAACGGCTAATCACGAGTGATTCAGGTCTAAGAATGTCAAAGCAAAATTATCCTTATTATATACGTGTCACAGTAAGGTATATCTCATCAAATTTCATAAGTCTGTTTTTTTATTCTAATCCTGATCCTATCAAATATTATAAATGCGAAAGTGAGTTTGTTTGTTAAACCTTCACGCAAAATGTCTCTAACCTATGTCCTTCTCCATACCATAGGCTATCAGCATGCCAAATTTCATGATGATCCGAAGAGTAGATAAGTCGTGAAGGTCTAACAAACAAACAAATAAAGTCACTTTCGCATTTATAATATTAGCTAGGATGGCTCAATTGGCTAACGATGGCTGAAAATCGGGCATGATTTATGGTCGGGACCTAAAGAGTGTATGTGTAAGGTGGTGGTGGCGGCGGCAGTTTCGGCGGCGCGCGCGGCGGGTTCCGGCGCGGCGGCGGCGGGCTGGGCGGCGGGCTGGGCGGCGGCGGCGGGGGCTGCCACTGCGTGCACATGCGGGGACTACCCTTCAAAGCTTCACCACAGGATATTGCATATGTAAGTATATACTGCTGCCGATCCTATGGGAGGATAAGGTTGCTCGCGTCCGTACGTTATACCTAATTGCCGTACACGTGTTCTCCGTTTGGTGCGAAAATAGCAACAGCCCGTATCTGTAGATACCCGGACTGATGGGGTTCGCAGCTGGAACTATGGGTCCGGCTGTTTGACGAGGGTACGTGGGGCCGCCTTGAAAAAGGCGGCACCTGACATTGGAGAAGGTCTCGCGGTGGTCTATGTGGTGGTTGCAGGGGAGTGGCATGTTGTCTGCTCGGCTGTGTGGGTCGAACGTCATTCCCCGCACGCAACAAGTGTGAAGTTACCGGCCTAAGGCAAAGGGCCACCTGGTGGTCAGACGCGGGGTTAGTGAGTAACCCTCAAGCAAGTGAGCTCCTGTGAGTGAACTACATCTCCGGCACTTTCCTGGATAGAAAGTAGAGGACTACCCGTTGGATTACTTATCCGGCAACCCAGCTGTAGGCATTGGGTAGATACGTGGATACGTATTGGAAAGTGAACGCGTATAACAGCTCCGGTACCATTCATGGAGAAATGGGAGCCAGCTTCTCTGGCATCCCCAGCGGGGATTGAATCCATGAGCACTCTAGGGTGTGTTTGTGCTAGTGCTTGCGCTTGTGTAAGTACTGGCACTGACGCATCTAGTGGGGTGCGCGTGGTGAGTGACTTTTAACAGCTCCGGTACCATTCTGGCTTGAGCTAAGCTGAGCTTGTATGGTCAGTGTCAAAAGTAGATTGGTATTTTCGTACCGTTTCAAAATAATCTATTGACATTCTCTGGTCTGTTTGTATGAAAACGTTGAATTGCACGTGACACCGTACTAAAGTGATCAGCTTATTTTGACGCTGACTGTACCATGGAAACCACATTATGATATACCTCTCTTACATAATATGTTAGGTTTTCTCTAAATAATACATTCTTTTTATCAAGTGATTGACTATATGATTGTATATGCAGTTCTTCAAGCCGATCCGGCCTGTGAACATCAACATATTATACGACAACAGCGGCCGGCCCTCCGGTGAAGCTGACGTCGAGTTTGAATGCCACGAAGACGCCATGAGGGTAAGTCAATACATCATCATCATCATCATCCTATAATGTCCCACTGCTGATCACAGGCCTCCTGCACACAAATGAGGGTGGGCGGGAATGGGCAGATACTCCACCACGCGTGCCCACTGCGGATCGGTGGAGGCAGGCTAGTGGTCAACCTACTGTTGGGAGTTTTCAAGCCGCCTAGAAGACCTCCAACTAGCTTAACGATTATCACAATTAAGTGATAACCGGGACCAACGGCTTTACGTGCCTTCCGAAGCACGGAAACGCTCGATTTGAAATACCACTAGGCGGTCACCCATCCAAGTACCGACCACGACGGTGGTAGCTTAACTTGCCGATCGATTAAGAACGGCTTATCATAATACACCACGAGCGCTTCATTCATTCATTATTATTCATCCTTATATTACCACACAGACTTAAGAATATACTAAGTGCAACAGAGGGTCAAGTTATCGCAGTAACTCTATCTCTTTTTGTTTCCAGGCAATGAGGAGAGACAAAAACAACATGGACCATCGTTATATTGAACTGTTCCTGAACTCTGCGCAAGGCGGCGGCGGACTGGGCGGCGGTCCCTTCAAACAAAATAGAGATTTTAGAGACTATTGATCTAACCATATTCAACCTTAGAGTTAAGTCGGTAGGGTTGAAAATGCCGCCATGTTTGATTAGCATTGAGTGATGCCTATTTGTTTCATTTTTGTACTTAGGTGTTTGATAAAAATGAAGTGTTTTTTTCACTAAGATTTTGGTAACTTTTTAAGTTAATGATTGAGTAGAATCTCTGTTTTATCTTAACACTATGATGATATACTCTTTAAAAAATATTTATTAGTGTATAGTGAATTGATAAATTCCTTAGTTGATCGATATGTGATTTTCTAAAATTATATTGTTTTCAGTTTTATTTACAGCTCAACAAATCTACCTCCATTTTTGTTTATACAAAAATATAATGCAAAATATATCAAGATGATAATGTTTTCGTTTATATTTGCGGCATTTTTGACCCGTGTTTGGAAGAAACTGATATCGTGTTACTTATGAATATTTTTGGTCAACATTCTTTACGTAGCCTATCGTGCGATTTGTTCAATTAATTGTACTTACATCGTTTAATATGTAAGAAAATGTTGCCCGAGACGATAAATCGCCCATGACACGAAAAGAGCGCTAGGTTAAGAAATACTCTAAATATATTTAATTATAATTTCTCGACAGCCACCTTGAAAGTACATACGTATTAAGTAACTACATAGTATTTGTATACATATTACCGAAGCGCCATTATTTTCTATTAATTGTGGCCAACATTTAATAAAAGAGACTTATTATTAATTTTATAAAATATAGTAATAAACTTAAACGTTTTTTATTTGTCATAAATTATGCTTTATGCATGGTCCACACCACAATATCAAATAACAGATATCCCTAATGCCAGGCGTAATAGCGGCAAATAATCACAACACATTTTACGGCGATTATAGTGATGACGTCGGATACCGCCACGAAGGTCCTGGGTTCGAATCCTACAATGAGCTTCAGCTTATGGTGAAGGAAAACATCATGAGGAAACCATAGCACGGTTGTAGGGTACTTTGTAGTACCCATCTGGCTGGCTACCACCCTAAAGTTGAAAATCTGTCGCCAATCACCTATCGGTGTGTTCCGACAGCTGCACTTGAGAGCCAGTTCCTTCTAGGCTTTGTGTGCACCACCTTCGGCCACATTATCACTTGCCATGGTGAGATTGTGGTCAAAAGGCCTATACATAAAAAAAAAACGTAATAAATCATGCACTAAATGGGTGTCCACACTATCATTTGATTTGAGCTAACGACATCGATAATGCAAATTAAAATTAGCGCGCTAACATCTGGCCATATCTGCGTTCAATTTCAAATAACGCGCAAGTGATGCCCTAGGCTAATATTGAACATTTTTTTATTAAGATTCGAAGCGGTAGTTATCTAGTTGAAACTTTTCCAATCGCAGTTTTTTCCCTCTAAAACGTCAATCAATGCTAGCCATGTTTTGAGTCGAGTTTTTTTATATTTTTTTATTTGAATCCTATACCAATGACATTAGGTTTATTTGTTCAAATCAAGTCAATCTCCTTTTTCCTTTTTTGGGTTTCGTATCCAAAGGGTGTCAACGGGACCAAATTACTAAGCCTCCGCTGTCGATCCGTCCGTCTGTCTGTCTGTCGGCTGTATGGATGTATCTGATGAACCGTAATAGGTAGACAGATGAAATTTTCACAGAACGTGTAGGTATTTCTATTGCCGCTATAACAAGAAATAATAAAATTAAAGGGGATTCAAGAAACGGCTTTAGCAGGCGATGTTAGGGGACGTTACTGAGTGCGTGGCGAAGATCGTGGGTTAGATATAATCAGCGAGTATTCGGTGAAGGGAAATACCATGAAGAACCAAAGCGGGCACTATGGCGCCCGGCTGGCTACCATCATGTAAGAAATTTGTCTTCAGGCACCGGTTGTACCTGAGTGTGGGCCTGGCCCCTAAAAAGCGATGGCCGATGTGTCGATGCTGTTGGAAACCTAACATCCTGAGGCAGACCCTCCCCCTATATACCTACGCCAGTTTTACACTTTGAAAGCTGAGGCGGTCAGGCCACATCATCATCATCAGCCTATAACTGCTGAGCACAGGCCTCCTTTCACAAAATGAGGGTGAAAGGGAACGGGCAGATACTCCACCACGCGTGCCCACTGCGGATTGGTGGAGGTAGGCTGGTAGTCAACCTACTGTTGGAGTTGGTAGGCCTCCAACTAGCTTAACGACTATCACAACGTGTCTTCCGAAGCACGGAAACACTCTATTTGAAATATCACTAGGCGGTCGCCCATCAAAGTACCGACCACGACGGTGGTAGCTTCACTTTGCCGATCGATTAAGTTAAGACGGGCTCATGCTACACCACGAGTGCTTCTTCAGGCCACATCTTCACCACCTAATTATCATAACAGATTGCGGTTAAAAGGAAGCCAAGCCAATCTTGTTAACAGAATAACTAGGTAGGTACTTCAATGAATTGGGTAGGTACCTACATAGGTACCATAAATAAAACATTTGATGCACTTCCTTGATAGTCATTTAGTCATAGGTACATACGAGCATTTTTTTTAGAATAAAAACATCGTTCCGCTAAGGTGCACTGCACAATACACATTACTTCACATGCACACAAGAGGAGTCATGAGATCTTTTAAATACCTACACAAAATTTGGCAGAGTCCAGACAAATAGTTCGTACTTTATATCCCCGACAGTTTCTGCCCATTATTTTCGTACAAAAACGAAAAGTATATCTAAAATTACAATACAAATGTTGTCCTGTCGTACACCTTTCATCATTTCGACCCCTAGAATCAGCCGGCAATAAAAATAAGCTCTCCAAATAAATCATGAGCAATCATTAGTGGGGCACTTGCAGATGAATGTTTGTGACGAGCGGAGCGATAAGCGTTAGCGTGAAATATTCAATACTTATTGCAATTGCTTTAAAAAGTTTTATTTTGTACTACATAATGCAAATGGCATGCAAAAATGTATTTAATTTTGTTCACAATGTCAGAATATTTTACCTCAGTGCAAACATCAACTGTATAATAATTTTAATTCATTCAGATTAACAATGATTAATAGCGATAATTAAGTACCTACCTCTTACTTCCTAACTATCTATAACTATATATATATATAAAAGCGAGAAAGATTAAATAAACATAAAATAAGAATGTGAAGATCTTATTATTTCGAAGTTATGTAAAGGAATCATTCATTATTCAGTACCAATCAGTAAACAATTTTGAAACAGACACCAAATTATGATAAATTTTCAACCTTATCTTATTTTCATCACATACGTACGTGCTAATAATCCCGATCATTCACCCCGCTACAGTCCCTCCACTATCGCCTCACCGCAACATTCGTGCGGACCGCAGGGCGCCGGCGGCGGCGGCGGCGGCCCGGCGCGGCATCGCGGCACCCGCCCGCGAGACTATCACAAATAAGTAGGCGCCACTGCCCTGCTCATCTTGCAATCACATAGGTAAACTACAACTACCTACCTCACCCTACCTAAGCTTTGTTCTACTTGTCTTACTAAACATCGTACGTTTAATTACATAGGTACTGGCTACAGATTCAGATTGGTTTTATTACTTTGGTAAAGATTTTATATGAGTATGAGTCATTTTATTTCTGTGTGATACTGGTACTATCTTGCAAAACTTTAATGTTACAATTGAAGCAATATAAAAGTTGCTTTATTGGGTACCTAAAACTGAAACACCGAAAGCTCAAGCTCATTGTAGGATTCGAACCCGGGACCTTCGTCTCGGTATCCGACGTCACTACCACTGAGCTATCATCGCCTTAAATATAAGGAAAACTAGGAAGATCCCAATGTGTTCACAAAGGTCGCTACTTTTGGCTGCGGTATTCTGTAAGGTAGAGGTACTTCCCCAGTCGAGCTGCTCTTTGAGTGAATAAACGCTACGCTCTACCTCTCTTATACTGTGCTATATATATATTGAGCCGATGTATATATATATATTGCTTCCTCAATATTCTTTCCATCAGCGAAAACTCAAGGCATACATTGAGATATTGAGAAACGGGCTGTATCTTTAGACTTCAGAAGAATGAGAAGAGTTATAAGCCATTTCTAAGCCTCCAAGCTTTACTTAGAAGAGCTCAATTAAGTATTAGTTATTATGATGAAACTAAAAACTAATTTATTCAGTGTACAGAATAAATAATAGTGCTAACATAGTGTAGGTCCTAAGGCACTCATGAACGTTACAGTACAGTTGACTCTACCACACCGGTTCGTAATAAACTTTATTAATTCACTAGCTTTCCCCGCGGTTTCACCCGCGTTCTCTGATAAAAACCTATAATACTTGGGGATTGTAGCTTCCTATTAGAGAAAGATTTTTTCAAATCTGACTGGTAGTTCCAGAGATTTGCCCGTTTAAACAAACAATCATCGTTATTAAGGTCGGCAACGTGCGAGTAATACCCCTGGTGTAGCAAGAGTCAATAGGCTACGGTGACCGCTTACCATTAGGTGGGCCGTATGCTTGTTTGCTACCATGGTAACATTATACCAATACAAATAAAAAACACTTCCGCTTGGGGCTAAACTATACGGACTATTTTTATTTTTATTCTATCCATCTCTTCTATCCCAGGAATCATCGCTATACCAACATTTAAATGTCACAATTGGCTTTAACTGAAGCCAACTGATAAAAATAAACGATGCACCAGACTGTTTACCGAAATACAAAGTATCTTTTGTCCCCCATAATGTATTCCCATCACAAATCATCGAAATGTGACCTTGGTTGAGGAGAGAGGATGCGATCGGCGCGGCGCGGCTCCGCGGCGTCACTGGTAGGCGCCGGCGCTACGGATGCAACTATCTGTCGCTATCTACACCTAGGGTTGCCAGTTCAAATATCAGGATATGAAAGAAAGGTCTAAGTTTATGACACATAAACATGGATCTAATTAGAGCAGTCGCATTGATCTTAGGTCAATAAAAGTAATAAAAAAATCTATGTTTATTTTAAAAATGCTAAAAATACTTTCACATTGTGATTGTGTTAAAAGTAAAGCGGTTGCCGTATTTTCAACCTTTTTGGAGTTCTTGTATTCCCAAATATACATGAGATTACAAATAAAAAAAATCTAAAATTCAAAATCATTTATTCAAATAGACCTTCGCAGGCACTTATGAAAATTAACTCTAATACTCTAAAAGCGGTTCGGAAGCTTGCATTTGCTGCGAAGAGCCGGCAATAAACTCAGAAATTACTCTTTTCAAAACAAGCTTAGATTCATTACATAATATTTACATTCTAATCGCACTGACAACAATTGCGTGCCCCGGCGCGGCGGCAAAACTACAAAGTAGACTGAATCTATATTATGTCAATAAATGGCTAACCAGCCCCCACAAGCAGCACTATATTCGCAATGTAGGTAATTTAAAAGTAGTTTATAAATAATTAATTTCACAATTTCTTTCCAAATTACATACTAAAAAGAAATCACAACTAGTTTAAATAAACACCAAAAAGCTACTAAAGACAGTCCAGGGAACTATTTACAAATATAAACAGGAGTCCTGTCTGGGAAACAGAAAAATTGGCAACCCTAACCTCGGCATTCTACAGGCGAAGCTGTCATTGTATGGGGAACTTACGATACCATCTTTATGGTTTAATTAAATTATTACATGGAGGACACCATGCATGATATTTTTAGTTGGTCGGTACGTAGAGTCGGATGCTGATAATTATGTTATTAAATGATTAAACCTTTATTAAGAACACTTACGCAATTAAATTAGTTACTAAATTAGAGCTATTTTAAAAGGTAAGGTAAAAGGTAAGGAACTCTACATAGAGCTGGTAGAGCAAAGCATATTTTTCAGGTATTTTAAAGTTACTAGTTTACATTTGGAAATAAATTGCTAATACAGTCACATAGGTAGTACAAAAAAACTGCTCAGTTCCTTGCCAGTTCTTCTCAGTCGAACAGACTTCCAAATAACTTTATGTGTTGTAAAGTTGTGTTTCTGCGCGTGAGTAAGGTCGCCAGAGCTCATAGGGGAGGGGGGAAAGGTCGGTAACGCATGAGCGATGCTTCGTGTGTTGCAAGCGTCCATATGGCTACGGTAAACGCTTACCATCAGGCGGGCCGTATGCTTGTTTACCGACCAAGTTTATGCTCGTTGCGCGGGTTTAGTTTTTATACATAGATTTAGAAGGCTGAGATCATTCGCATTGAACTATTAAAACATAATTAATTCTGTTACATTTATAATGTATAGAAATAAAACTAAATAATTAAAAATAACTCATTAAAACGTGATTGGTATAATAAACTGTGTTTATAACTTGAATAAATTTAACAATCTTGATTATCGTTTGTCACGTCCAATGTCCAGTCCTCTGACTCACTTACTGACTCATCACGCAAAAAATACTAAATTAGATATTAAAAAACCCGGTAATATAATATTGGCACTCCTTTTGACTGTTATTTTCCACTGCCTATGTTAGGAAATAAATGGACGCATTATTATTGTGAGATTTGAGTTTTATTAGTTACGGTGACCATAATCTGCCTCAGCAGCATCCTTGTCCGTGGACCAACATACTCGTACTTACCAAGCCTAAGCACGTGCATATCTATCGCAAAAGAATTATATATACTCAAAGTCTACTGTCGGAATTCACTGATAGATAGGATAGCTCTAGGTGACTCTACATGAAAATAGTAAAAGTTTGTAGCACTTTGCCAGGCTGGCTACCAAGTACCCTACGACCGAGCTATGGTTTCTTCACGTTTTTTTACAGCTCAAGCTGATGTTCTTAGTGGTAGTGATGTCAAAAGCCATGACAAAGGACACTTGTTCGAATACTACAATCAGTTAGAACATCGGTGAAGGAAACCACGTGATGAAATCATAGCTCTGCTGGTAACCATTCTAAAGTTGAAAATATACCGGGGTGTTCTGAGTTAAACAAACATTAAATACCTTCAACCACTGGTCATGGTAAGGTTGTGACTATACACTGTCATAACAAAAAAAGCCCTATTTTTAAGTACCTACTTTTTATTCTCAAACAAATCGTAATTTTGTCAAACTTCAAACGTTTAAGCACCCCACGTGACTAATCCTAATTTTATAAAGTCCACATGTGACGTGTGTTGTTGGTTGGTTGTAAAAATAAATCAATATTAGGATAAAGTTGTTTATAATAAAGGTTGTAGATGCAATGCGATGGGAGCGTCGCGGCGGCGCCGGCGGCGGGCGCCGGCTGCGCTGCCGCGGAGCCGCACCGCGGCGCTTTGTGGGGCACCCACTAACGTAGCGGGTGGGGAACTTGCACACTGTCTTAACACTGTATCTGACAATGATATTCGTAAAATAATCTTTTTCTCATCTATTTCAACGAATGTCCATCGACTATGGTTTCGCGCTACCAGTTAACTAAAAAAATAATACAAACATCTGCTGCTTCGTGCTTGCGTGCAAACGTAGAGGCCTAATTTTGATTTTTTTTTCCAAAGACATTTTATAAAAATTTTATAGCTATTGAGAAAGTGGCCCTGAAAAAGTATTACATATGTATTTTACTTATCCATACTTATAAATGTGAAAGTAGGTAACTCTGTTTATTTGTTACCCTTTCACGCCTCAACTAACCAACGGATCATCATGAAATTTGGCATGCAGATAGCCTAATATGTATAGATAGTATGAAGAAGGTAAATACTTTGTATCCCGGGACCGCGTGTGGAACCGCGGGAGACAGCTAGTACCTATAATATAATTGATGTAACCACGCAGAACGTGTACCATTTTACCTTCCTAGAATAAAGACGAATGAAAGATATAGGTAATAAAATTTGAATACCTACTACCCTTACCATTTTTTCAACTCAGCCTTCAAAATACACAAACACGCCACTGTTTTGTGTACTCAGCGTTTGTCCATCGCAAACTTAATGGCCACACACAGAATGTCCGACAGTTTTTGAGTGTTTGCATTGCATAGTATTGTGACACTATTATATAAATTAGGGGGAGACAGCGATTTATTGATTCCATGACATAATGCTACTGGGGGCTCGGCACACCCCCTAATGGGGTCCGGGATCATCTGATAAATGTATCGTGAACGACAGTCTTAAGTTTTGGGAAGACAATTTGCTATCGTAGATTGGATTTCAAATGATTCTCGTACTTATGGTATGGATAATTAGTTAGTAAATTTTATAATTTTTCAATAAAGAAAAGTTTATAACTGATAAAGTTTTTATAAGAGACTTTTCTTATATTATAATCATCTTTTGTTTGTGTGTCTCATGTAAATTTAACAAAGTTCAATAATTTGAAACTAACTTTTAAACTTTTTTGAAACTTTCAGCTTTCGTAGATTTACGAAGAAAAGTTTGTAATAGGTAGCCTATATAATAATATCTAATTCCTACTACTCTGAATCTGAGGCCTTAACCATAATTTACATTAGCTTAACCAAAGCATAAAACAGTTTAACTATCTAACTAGTACAGCCGAATTCTACACATAACTTTTTCAACTATGGCAACATTGGCAACACAGAAGCAAATACGGAGTGTCCAGCAAACAACTTATTAAATATCAATGAGAACACATAACTGATCCAAATTATTTTTATTATCAAGAATCATGTGAATGTGACAAGATGGCGTCGGGAATTTGGCGCCAAAAAGTAGCGTCGGTTCGGCGCGGCGTCGTGTCGTCGCATAGTAGAACTACGGCGCCTTGGCCGCCACTAGACGTAAACAATTCCATCTTTTTGCTTATATTTCTTTTGTATTTTCACGATTGATTGACTATTGTATAACTGTGCCAAATTAAGTACTTACCTTTGAGTAAATTGATAATTTACTTTTAGTACCAAAAAATCTTAAATATTTTTTTTTTAAATATGCCGCGTTTTTTCTTTCTACCCAGACTTCAACGCTTTGATCCAATCCAAGTGATTTACTAGGCACCTTTACTTTACTAAATCGCAAAGGTACCTTTGCAACAATTAATAAATCAAAAACAAGTTTTGAGAAGAGTGACTCGACTTTAGAAGTAGGGTAAGCTGTACTATTGTTGGCATCCCATTAGTCATTGGCACTTTGGATTTCAAACAAAAATATTAAGGATTGCAGTAGTAAAAATCATGTAAAAGTATATTTTTTTAAATCTACGATGGCTAAATTTTTCAAATACATCGGTAGCTTTTCTGACATGGTTACCTGGCATTACTAGTTAAAAAATCTAATGGCAGTGTGAAGTGGCCGTGTCAGTTGATTGGATTTTTTAACAGATTCAACAAGGTACAAGGTAAGACAAATCGATTCTTATTTTGAATTATTCTTGAAGTGAAGGTAGATTATTATGTTTTCATGCTTGGTTATGCAATAATGAATTATTTTCAGTAGTTTTTTGCATCATTTTTCCGTTATAAATTGAAAATAATATGGTGCCAACTACTAGTCTAAATTTTAATCAATAATACAATTAATTGGCACCTGTGCCAATCACTGAATTCCATTTATAGTATATTTCTTTTAATATGAAAATGTTAAATTTTATATGTTTGTGTCTAGGGTCATAAAACGTTTTGATATTTTACAAAACTTGCTGGGTATTAGTTCTTGGCACTGCCAATCACTATACAAATAATGTGTGCCAATCATTAATAGTTCGTGGATAATTCATTGTTACCAAGTGGTCACCGCCGCCTATGGACATTTGCAAGGTATTCCTCTGGTAAGGGGGATTGCCGATGTGTTGCCGGCCTTGAACAGCTCTTTTCACACCCATTTTGAAGAACCCCATATCGTAGCGCTGGGGGAAACCGTAATGGGGAGCTCATTCTACATCCTAATGGTCCGCAGTAGGAACGTCCGACAGAACCGTTGTGTGGACGATCGAGGCGGCTCGAGAATATGAGGATGAACTCCACATCGCTGGCGAGCAGTGCGGTGGAAGAAGGGTGATGACGGCACCAGGTCGAAAAATTCTTTAGAACACTCCTCATTACATAGGCGATAGAACACACAAAGAGAGCCTATATCCCTCCAAATGCTGAGAGGTTCCAAACCGCCAGTGCGTTCAGGATCGCCAACAATACGAGTGGCTCGCCTTTGCACCGAGGCAAGTGGATCCAGCTGGTAAGCGGGTGCGCCTGCCCAGAGGGTTGAGCAGTACTCCATATGCGGGCTAACCTGTGCTTTATATAGCTGCAAGTATCACATAGACCTATTAAGCACACCCAGCTTGGCTTTACTCTCCAAATGACCTCGACACTGGACATCACTCGCAATGTCGACACCGAGGATCCCGATACGCTTTGAGATGATGCGGGGAGTATCTTCGAACTGGTGCAACTACAAAAGGGGTTTTTTTCGTAGAGAAAGCACAGACCGCCTTTCGAAAGGTTAAATTGAAGTAAATTAAGTCTTCTCCATTCCGAGACCCGCGCCAAGGAAGTCTCAACTTCAGACACAAGTTGCATTTGGCTTTCCTCCACCGTGGACCGAGGGATGTTAGAACGGCCAGTATATTGGCATCACCGGTGCTGCCATCCGCATAGCAGTGAATGCTGGTAATTTCCATCATATCATTGATATGCAGGATGAACAGTGTGGGCGATAGCAAACAGCCTTGTGGTACGCCAGCATTAATATTCTTGATGTCGGAGCAGCATCCGTCAACAGCGACTTTGATGCTCCGATCAGCAAGAAACCTGGTCACCCAAGTGCACAAACCCTCGGGAATTCCATAAGACGGTAGCTTTCTCTATGGCTTCAGCCTATCGTTGCGCCAGGTAAACGAGAAGGTAACCAGCTGAACGACCATGACGAAAGCCGTACTGGCGGTCGCTTATCAGCTGGTGCTCCTTTAGGTACCTGAGCAGCTGAGTGTTGATGACCCGCTCCATCACCTTAGAGAGAAGGGAGGTTATCGCTATAGGCCTGTAGTTGGTCGGATCTGTTCTGTCCCCCTTTTTGGGAATCTGATGTACTAAGGCAGTCTTCCACGAAGAAGGAACACGTCCGGCGGTCAACACTGGAGGCAACTCTGGAGTACACGTCCTTAGTACAATGGCGGGGATGCCGTCTGGCCCAATCGATTTGCAATAAGCGAACTTCTGGCATCGAGCTGTCGCACCACGGGATAGTAGGCGGTGAGGCTCCCCCGTCGTCAAGTATCGAGTTCGATGCAAAGATAGCAGCCAGAAGGTCGGCTTTCTCCTTTGCAGTGTGAGCAAGATAGTCATCGGAAGCGTGCAGTGGTGGAAAAGACGACCGACAGAAATTACCCTCGACAGCTTTGGTAAGTGACCAGAATGCTCGGCTCCCTGAAGGGAAACCAACAAGTCAATAATTAACAACAATAATGTATGGAAAAATGTTAATTAGTACTTAGTGCCAATGACTGGTTCTTAAGTGATAATCATTGTACCGGTGGTGCCAATGATGGTACTTTGGGGCCGATTTATAGATTTTCTTTAATTTTTATTAAAGCTTTATAATAACTAAAATAAATTCCTTTTTATATAAGAACATATAGACCAAAGAAACGTTTAGTACTGCTCAATAGAATGTATTCATCGTACCAAATTACAAGGAAATAGTTGAAGATCAAAGAATCCTTAAAGTGCCAATCATTATATAGTTTACCCTACTTGTAGTTTCAGTTTTGTTTGTACTGTTGCCGAGCACGTAGCGGTGTGTCCCTGCATTTGCTCTTGAGAGTCTTCTGGGCTCTTTTAAGATCGGCAACACATTGGCCCCTGGGACTGCCTCTCCATCCAGTGGGACAGTAGTCACATACCATCAAATTGAGCGCGTGCTTGCTTTTCAATCTGATGACATAGAACTATTTAATGCAAATTTTAGGAGGGAGCTACTGTTGAGCGAGTTCAACATAAACAAATATGATGTCGGCAGGTTTATTAAAATTTTATCAGAGCCTCAAACAGAAAGTGCAAAATATTTATTTGATATGGTTAGTGCAGCAGTAGCTCAATCTTCTCAGTAGGTGTAAGTTAGTCATAAGAGTGAGCTATATTGATTTTGCTGTGTAATAGGTTAGTTTAGGGTACGATGAGGCTGACATACCCTTGTAGGGTAAAAGCCTCTAAAAATAGATTTAAAAAAAATAAAATAGGAAAACTATCAAGTTGACAAGGGCGAACATAGCTCAGTGATATCTTTAGTGGTAAGGGAATCTTACAGTGTGCTTCAGCTTAAGGAAAACATTTTGAGGTAATCGTGGTAGAGTACTTTCTTGTACCAGCCTGACTGGGAACCACCGCCACGTTAAAAATCTATCACAAAGCATTACCGGTATGTTCTTAAGTTCCTACTGCTGCCGTGATGAAATAAGCTATTGGCCTGAAAAATTCAACTTGTCCGACACGTATTTTTAACCGACTTCAAAAAAAGAAGGAGGTTCTCAATTCGGTTGTATGTTTTTTTTTTTTTTTTTATCTTTGTTACCTCATAACTCCGTCATATATGAACCGATTTGGAAAATTAATTTTTTGTCTGGAAGGGTACACTTCCCGTTTGGTCCCATTGTAATCAGATCAGGATTTGATTACTTCTTAGTGTACTTTGAAGTCGGTTTAAGTTTTTTGTAAAACAGTCCAATTATTTCTTTTAAGTTATGGTGTGTTGAAATTCCATGTGACCACACGCAATGGTACACTTTTTACAAACAAGTGACGTCAAGAGCCGCCACTCCCGAACTTTGCCGCGCTTTATATTTGTAAGTTGTTAATTCGATAAAGCAAAAACTACGTGACCAATGTTTTTTGAAAATCCCTTTTGTAGTCTTTGCTTTTACTATTTGCCTACATTGTCATAAGCTTAAATGTACGATTTCCAACAAATCCATGCAAAAATCTATCCTTACCTCCATTATAAAAACAGTATGGGATACCTACTGTTAACCCAACCCGAGTGATAAACGAGTGGAGTTCTAATGATTGATCTGGGCACCGGAAGGCGGCTGGGAGGCGTCCATGCGTGCTCATTACCAAGTCCGATTGGCGATGTTACGTGATTCATGCGATACTGTAACCACTGAAACTTTTCCATTTCTGTTTTCTGAATATAGTAGTTGTGATGAAATATTAGGGGCATCACGTTATACATCAAGTTTTACAAGAGAGGTAGAGCATAGCGTTTATTCGCTCAAAGAGTAGCTCGACTGGGGAAGTATACAGTACCTCTACCATGAGTTTTCTACACTAACGTAATCTACACACGCTAGCGACTACGGTGAATATTTTGTAGCGCGAGCACCGCCTCTAGTGGACACTTTTGGAAGCATTTCATACAAATTGTGGCACCGTAGTGGATAGCGAGGTACAGGGTATTTTTTTTCTAGTCAGTGCGTGAGTGCAACTTCTGAACTACAGGTCTTAGAGAAAATCGCTGAAAGGAACCCCGAGCTGAATTTTGAAGAAAATAAAAATGCCATTGGCTTGATAACTCCAACAGTAGGTTGAGCACTAGCCTACCTCCACCGATACGTTTTTTTTTATACCACTGAGTTGTCAAACAAGTCGTAGTGGGCACGAGTTGTGGATGGAGTATTTGCCAATTCCCTTTCACTCTAATTTGTGAAAGGAGGCCTGTGCTCAGCAGTAGGACATATAGGCTCTGCCCTGTAGCTCGGGCTTAGAATAACAGCTACGGTGTTCCCCTGCCTGTCGTAAAAGGCGACTAAACGGGGCCTTTGGGGTCGTGGGCAATCAGAGCGGGGGCTCTGTGCGCCCAGAAGCGACCCCAAAGAGGACGATGGGTCGATGTGGTCACGAGTCATCGTGCGATAGCACAGCGAGGGTGCTGGGGGGAGGTGTCAGGCTGGTCGGGTATAATATGAGGATTTCCCCACGCTAATAAAAAAAAAAAAAAAAAAGGACCTATAGGCTGATGATGATGAACTAAATTGGTTCAAAGTCAAAGTCAAAGCCATTTCAATTCAGGCCCCAGAAGGGCACTTATGGTTAACAAGTATTATGGCCGCTTACATCATACGCTTGCAAAAAAAAAATATCTTTGTGAAAGTTGTTTGTTATCATGAGTAAAATCATGTGTGTCGTTTACTAATTACCAGTCACCCTATAAAGTAGGGTGACTGCACCCTATAAAGTATAAACAGTTCTTAGCCATTTTCAGACTTACTGAACACGCATTTAACTAAGAAATGGTCTGTTAAAGCTGCCGATTGATGTATGATCCGTGACTGACTACCAGTCGCTCATAAATCAAATAAAACCGAATATTTATGGAGTTTTGAATAATATCAATAATTCATATGAATAAATGCCGCGGTTTGCTACAGCACTGATTTTCAGTTATTTCACACCTTTTTTTTTAAACATGCTATTCCTGCGAATTTACCCGCGTAGGTACCTGAGAGTTCTAATGCTTTTGTGTTATAAAAGCATAGAGTCCTAATATTAATAGAGTGACTTTACTAAAGTACGGTACGGCCCCTAACTGTTAGGGGCTAAATCAAATAAAAATAATTAAAATTGCAAAATAATGATTAATATTAAAATTTCTCCCAATTTTAATTGGAATATTTCAAAAACTGCTATCGTCGTCACTATGACAAGCAGAATGACGCAGAGTGTGCGTAAAACGTAGCTGTTACGCGCAGCAGCCTATAAAAGTTGGCCTGTTTTATATATTCGTGTAGTATGGCGACGTTCTTTCTAGGTATATTTATTTCTATGGTTTTATCATTATGTACGAGTTCGATGGGTTTTATGAAAAAACTTTTAAAGTGTTTGTTTTTTTTTTTTATACATCTTAGTCGATAAACAAGCATACGGCCCGCCTGATGGTAAGCGGTTACCGTAGCCATATAGACGCTTGCAACACACGAAGCATCGCTCACGCGTTATCGACCTATCCCCCCTCCCCTATGAGCTCTGGCAACCTTACTCACGCGCAGGAACACAACTTTACACAACATAAAGTTATTTGGCTGCGGTATTCTGTAAGGTGGAGGTACTTCCCCAGTCGAGCTGCTCTTTGAGCGAATAAACGCTATGCTCTACCTCTCTTAAAATATTGTTTGATTTATGTTTGTACTCTTAACGTGCTGAACTCACGTTTGCCGGTATAACTACAAACAATGTTTTAGAGCGTGCGTTCATGACAAGACAATTAGTGCTTTGGCGCCACGGTTCGAACCTGCGACATTCCAGTGGAGTCAAGCACTTATAGTCTATGAGTGACCTATATGACGTGGCTTAAGTGTCTGTTTGCATATTGTAAACATATCGGTAGAGAACTATGAAGATTGTTTGACATACAAACTCTGATATGGATGACGTTGTTTTTAAAATATTCAAGAAATTTTACTTGTTTGTGTTCTATGGTTTAGTTTGTTAGGGTTCCGTACCCGAAGGGCGCTAAACGAGACCCTATTACTAAGACACCGCTGTCCGTCCGTCCGTCCGTCCGTATATCTGTCAGTGGGCTGTATCTCATGAACGGTAATAGGTAGACAGCTTAAATTTTCAGAGAATATGTATTTCTATTGCCACTATAACAAAACAACAAATAATAAAAATGAAATAATATTTAAATTTAAGGGGGCGCCCATACAACAAACTTATTTTTTTGGTATTTTGTGTTCATAGCATAATATATTAGTTAATATTGTACGTAAGCCTCCGTTTGCGATTCGGACTCGCACTGTAGCTGGCCGAAGGTGGTAAGCACACAAAGCCTAGAAGGAACTGGCTCTCAAGTGCAGCTGACGGAACACACCGAAAGATACTTGGCGACAGATTTTCAACTTGAGGGTGGTAGCCAGCCGGATGGTTACTACAAACTACTTAAAGCTCATTGTAGGATTTGAACCCGCGATTCTCTTCACGGCATTCGATGTAACTGCCACTGAGCTATCGTCGTCGCTAGAAAAGTAAAAAGTAATATAGTTTTTTGTGCCATATTTTGTCCAAATATGTTCAGACAGGTTCAGACTGTCTATCTATATCTGAGGTTCAGATATTACGGAATGATTGTGTAGGTAATAAACATAATACCTACACAATTTTTCACACTTAAAATAGGTATATGTACTATTGGTTATCTACCGATTGAAAGATCGAGCCCTAGTCATACAAAACAGAGAAGAAAATTCACCATAATAAAGCTAATTAAATTTAGCGATGATTTAGCGCCTCGGTCATTATTTATTCTATTTTGAATTTAGAATTCGAAAGGGAAATAATAAGGACATTTGATTTTTTTAAATGGCCAGTACTAGTACTTTTACAGTTATGGTAATAAACTTGAAATATCCATAAACAGAATTGATATTTGTGCTGAGTATTTGTTTATATACATGTAAAGATACACATTCTGGTGATATCCCTTGTATCATTGACCCTAACAGAGTCGGACGTGAAACATTTAATAAAACCAATAATTTTGGACTTTCTGGCGGGAACTTGCAGAGTGACGTTGCGTTTTCCCCAGTCGAGCTGCTCTTTCAGCAAAAAATGCTACGCTCTACCACTCTTAATTTTTATATTACTCATTTGTACAATAAATTTAGATTTAGCACAGAGTACCTATGTCTTTATTATCTGTATCTGACGTGTATCATAGATTATAATATGATAACGCAGCAGCTATAGAATGCTCTGTAAATACAGTGTAATGAGTTCGGAACAGTGCAAACACCTTTTCCAGCCATGCAGCTATTGTTCGGGAGAAGCTTTACTCAGGTCTGTGATTCCACGAACATGCACTATTGTAGACTTATCTCAGGCTGTAGACATATATGTATATAGCTCAGTTATCAGAATAATATAATACTATGTGTACGGGCAAATGCATATCATCAGCATTTTATCGAACTTGGACTGAGACACTACCTAATCTAAGACTAGATCAGTAGACTTAACCTCCGTCAAAGTTGTAAGAAAACTAACTTTGTTTGAAGTAGATTCACATTTATTCTTGATAATAAATTATTACATACAAGTTTTCTATTTTAATCAGTCGTGTCTCCATTCGTCACAGAGAGCATAGATCTACTACACGACCATAGATATAATCAACATAGATAATAAATTCGGATACATTCCTAAGTTATAATTTATATTCCGAAACATCCCCTTTTCAATCAAGCTACGAAATCCCTCAAATAGCCGGGTGTTGCCCTAACGCGAGCACTGCGTCTTGGGCCTACATCTGGTTCTGGCTCTATAGAGCTTTGCAAGCCCTCATGGCTGACATATTCTGATGGTGGTGTTGGTGTATGATTTTCTAAGGTGAAACCTGGTGACTCAGTATGATTATCTTGAATGTGCACCAGTGGTAGCAGGCTAGAATCTGTACGGCTTGAGGTCCTTTCTGATTTGTGTTCGATATCTGAAGACATTCCCGAAGATGACCTGATATGAACTCTATTTCTTCTATATTCTTTATCTCCCACTCTGACCATAAATGATCTTTCATCTAAGCATTTAGTAACTCTGCCATAACTCCATTTGCTATTTATTTCAGGATGCAGTTGAACCAGTACCTTCTGACCCACACACAATACAGGCTTGTCTTTGGAACTTCTATCATATCTTTCCTTCACCTTTTCCTTCCTTACTTTAATTTTAGCTGGAACATTACGAACAACCGTTGGCTTTAGATGCTTTAATAAGCAGGGCAGACCAGACCTGGTACGTCTGGAAAACAATTTCTGGACAGGACTTGTATCATCCATCTGAATTGGTATATTACGATGATGTAACAAACAAAACCACAAGTCCTGTTTGGTTTCCAGGCCTTGAATAACCAATCTCTTCGCTGTTTTCACTGCTGCCTCAGCCTTTCCATTAGAAACTGGATGGTGAGGAGAAGAAGTGACATGCATAAAATTCCATTGCACAGAAAATGACTTAAAATGCTCATTAACAAAATTTGTTGCATTATCAGTACATATTTTTTGTGGGATCCCATGACGAGCAAAGTTCTTTTTACATATCAGTATTAACTCATACGCTGTGAGGCTTGAAAGGCGATCTAACTCAAAATAGTCTGAGTAATGGTCTACTGTAACTAGAAATTTCAATTCTCCCACAGAGAATACATCCATTGAAACATACTGAAAAGGATATTTAGGCACTTCATGACATATCAATGGCAGTTTTTGCTGTGATGGAGCATGTACTGCACAGAATAAACATTTTTCCAAATAGTTCTTTAAGTCTTCAGACATACCGGGCCAAAAAATATTTTCTCTTGCTAGACGTAATGTGCTGGCAAAACCATTATGACTAACATGTACTTTCTGTAGCATCTCTGATCTTAGAGTTTCTGGAATAAGCACCTGATTGTTCCTGCATATTAATCCTTCAAATGTTGATAATTCATGTCTAAATTTATGAAATACTTTTAGTTGTTGAGGTAAGTCTGTTATGTACTTAGGAAATCCATTATATATATAAATAATTAATTTTTGTAGGTTGCTATCTTCTTCAGTGGCTTTCTTGATTCTCTCAATGAGTTTATCTGATATTTTTAAATACCTTACTGGGGAAACTTTACTTATTAGCTTGTAAACTTTTCTCTCTGATAATTTACTTTCTAAATCATAACTTTCTGTGCCTTCAGCAACAGGGGCTCTAGATAAAGTGTCTGCCACATGGTTGTTCTTCCCTTGGATGAATTCTAGCTGAACATTATACTTTTGAAGAGTCAATAACATCATTTGCAATCTTTTAGGTGCCTCAACAAGTGGTTTATTAGCAATATTAATTATAGGTCTATGATCTGTTTTAATAACAGTCTTACAACTGCCAGCGACATACTGATTAAATCTCTTACATGCAAATACAACTGCAAGCATTTCTTTTTCAATCTGGGCATATTTCTTTTCAGTTGCCGACAAACATCTTGATGCAAAACATATTACATTATTGTTCTGATAGAGAGCGGCACCAAGACCAAATTCACTTGCATCACAATCAATAACTACCTCTTTGTTAACATCAAAATATTTTAACGTTGGTAGACTACTTACAACATTTTTTAAATGCTGAAACTCCTCTTCTTCTTTTCTTTTCCAGATAAAGTCTACATCTTTTCTTGTTAGCCTTCTGAGATTGGCTGCTTTGGCACTAAGATTATCAATAAACTTGCTGAGATAGCCAATCATGCCCAAGAATCTAAGTACATCTTTAGCACAAGTAGGAGTTGGCATGTTTTTTATAGCCTCCACCTTTGATTCATCTACTTTTAAACCTTCATTTGTTAGGATGTGGCCGTAAAACTTTGCTGAGGTCTGTAATAGATTTACTTTATCTTTGTTTAACTTACAATTTACTTCCCGGAGCCTCTGAAGAAGTTTTTCAAATTTTATATTATGATCTTTAACAGCTTCCTCAATGGTATCACCAACCCCATATATTAAAATGTCATCAGCTATTACCTCTATTCCATTTAGGTCTTTTATCAAACTAGTGAGCCTTTGTTGAAAAATTTCGGGGGAGGAGCTGAGCCCGAACGGGAGACGCAGCCATCTGTAACGACCAAAAGGTGTCCAAAATGTAGTAAGTTTACTGCTTCTTTCAGAAAGGCAGCATTGCCAAAACCCCTTTTTGGCATCTACGGTACTAAATACTTTGGCTTTACTCAACTCTGGTAACATTTCATCTAGTGTAGTGAACTGAAAATTAGGTCTTTTAAGAGCTTTATTTAATGGAATAGGGTCTAGGCATATTCTAAATTTATGATCACGGTTGACTATCAAAATATTATTTACCCATTCTGTATGCTGTATTTCTTTCGCAACAATTCCATCCCGTTCTAAGTTGTTCAACTCCTCTCGCAACTTTTCTCTTACACAAACAGGTATACGACGTGCTGGCTGTATGCGTGGTACAACTGTTTCATCTATTTCTAGGTTAACCTCTCCAGGCAAGCTTCCATAACCCTCAAACACATCGGTGTACTTTTGCATGATCCTTAGTGTTTCCTTTCGGTCCAAATGATCTGAGACATTCACTTTGCTACAATACTTAATAAACCCTAATGCCACACATGCTTTTTCTGACAACAGAGGGTCATGATCAATGTCGACAATAAAGAACTTAATTTTAAATTCCTTCTTGTCATGGATGCTTTTTGTTTTGCATATGAAAACTGCAGTACCTAAATTAGGTATGACAGATCCATTAAAACATTTCAATTTCTGATAAGCAGGGGTTAATGACCTAAAGTCATCTTTTCCAGTGATTTTTTTAAAACATTTTGCCCCCATTACAGATACCTGTGCTCCTGTGTCCAGAGTGCAATATATCTTACTCCATTCATCACGGAAAAGAGAATACACTGGAAGGGTGATGCGTTAGAATTTGTATCGGAACCAGTGTAGCCAAACTCACACAAATAAATGTTAAATCATATATTGTACTACAAATAAACAATCCTTTTGATTGGTCGTTTCTATTTTACTCAAAAATAGCTTTAATCACACAGGTCATACATATGAAAATATACCTTTTTACGTTAACATAAAATTTATTTTTCAATAGCGTACAAAGTATTTACGTCGTTTTGTAATCTACAAACTAACTAGATTCAATCGAAGAAAAAGTTCTGCCACTCGGCACTAGATGGCCTTATTTTCATGGAACGCAATTTTGAACTCAAACGCATTAGACATAATGTTGATAATTGCGTAATAGCTGCGTCGACTGGCGTCGAGTAGCAACACTTATTGCTATTCGCTTAGTGCAGCGAAAGTAATCGATAAAATATCAATAAAATTATCGATATTTTAATTTCGTCGATATATTTTTAGAAATTCCGTAAGAAAATTCACGTTCGATAAGAATAATTGTGCAAAGAATACTGAATTGTAAAAAAAAACGTTTAACATGATGAAGTAAATTCAAAAAAAGTTATTTTTACACGGTTTATTGCCCTTGAAATAAAATTTATTTGTTTCGAAATTCTCGTTTTGAAAGCTTAATTTTAACAGATGAATGCGGATATTGATATAACTTTCAACTATTGCCTTAATCAAATCAGTGATAAAAAGATGTATTTTATCGATATTGATCGAACAAAACTATCGATGCACGTGTTTTGGGGTCACGACAGGTCACGACTCACGACCAATGTGAAAGAACGCAATACATTACGTGCGGAGTTGCGCTCGCTACCTTGCGTACAAATAAAGTGAGTACATTGCCTTCAATGTATAATTTTGCAGTAGTATCCGAGTTTATCGTTTACACCTAAAATTATCATAATCTCGAATACATTTTTATAAATATCACAATTAAATAAAGGTTTGTAGACTCATCGATGAAAGGAAATCCCTCCTTGAGTTACACTCCGACTCCTCACTTCGTTTCCTACAGGAAATAATAGCGCATCACGACATAATTAATATTTTTCGCGGAGCTACGCACCTCTGCTAAGTATGGCGGATACTACGAAGCGTTGACGCGTGTTTTGGTTGATATATGCCCATTTGATGTTATGTGTGGCGCGCGGGCTCCGCTAGCATAGCGTCTCTATTTATATTTCTTTTCTCTGTGCCATTCATCATTGGTCTTAAAATACAGAGGTGCTTCTTTGTGCCCGCAAGAGTTCATGCGTATCTCTGATATAATGATGTCATCACCTGAGGATTCATCTTCGGCTTCAATTGCTTTTACCGATTGTTGTTTTTTCTTACAGACATTTTTAAAATGATTTTTTCCACCACATTCCTCGCACCTTTTTCCCCAAGCTGGGCAGAGTTTTTTATTAAAAATGTGTATCTGTGCACAAAATTTACATTTATTAGGTTCCTTTGCTTTAATACTGATCTTATTCACCTCATCAACTTTTTGTACACTTGAAACATGTATTGATGCTCTTTCAGCAGTTCTGCATAGATTTATGGCTAATTCTAATGTCAAACTTTCTTGGCGAAGAAGTTCTTTCATGATGTTTTTCTCTCTAATGCCGACCACAACTCTGTCCCGTAGCAATTCATCACATATAGATTCCGGATAATTACAGGGCTTGATCAATTTTTTTAGCACTAGCAGGTAATCATCAAAAGACTCCTCAACTAATTGACACCTTATGTTGAAAACATAACGAGAATAAATAACATTGGTTTTTTTTATAATCTCTGTTTCAATTTTTTTTTAAATAGAGTCCTCACTCCTTTTATCCTCATCCGCTAAGTTGAAATCTATGTATTTTTTCATAGCGGCATTGCCAATAGCGTTTAAGAGAATCCCAGCTTTGATTTCTTCCTTCTCTGGGCCCCATTTGTTCATACCCGTAGCCATAGCATAATTCTTCCAACTTGTCTTGAAACGCTCCATGTTTTCAAAAGGATCTCCGGACTCCACTAAAAGGGGCTGCGGCCATGGGACGTTGACGCTACTTTTTATTTCGGAAGACACAGACGGCGTGGCTTGTTGTTGAAGTTGTTGTTGCGTCAGGCCCATTTGTTTTTGCATCACTGCTAATAGCTGGGCCTGTTGTTCAAAGAGCTTCTTGAACGACTCGTCCGCCATATTCTGACACCATGTAAGAAAACTAACTTTGTTTGAAGTAGATTCACATTTATTCTTGATAATAAATTATTACATACAAGTTTTCTATTTTAATCAGTCGTGTCTCCATTCGTCACAGAGAGCATAGATCTACTACACGACCATAGATATAATCAACATAGATAATAAATTCGGATACATTCCTAAGTTATAATTTATATTCCGAAACAAAAGTCAAAGCTATTTATTTAATTTAGGCCCTAGTAGGGCACTTATGAAGTTCATAGCTACTGAAGTTACCACCAGTTCGTAAGTCGGCCTCCAACTGAGAAGAACGGCAAGAAACTCAGCAAGGTTAACTATAAATATTTTTTGGAGAATTGACTATATTGGCTATTTTTTTCCAAATGTTTTACAAAGTAAAATACGCAAGCATAAAAACTAATAAAAAAGTAATTAATTTTTTTTTAATTTACTTCAAAATACAGTATAAAGTATATTTGAGGTCAGCGAAAGAGCACGACGTATTCCATTGAAAATATTACGCTGACTTCACATCAGTGTCAGATTAGGGTTATTTCTTACTTTTTAGTATATTTTGAAGATGATTTAATTTGCTTAAATTACTATTTTATTTTGAAGTCGATTAAATTAAGAAATCTAAAACTGACTGAGTGACTCTACAACATTAAAGCCAGTGCTCAATATAGGTCACAATAAAAGATATCACGTTTAAAATCAACTTCATAATTCCGCAAGAATTGAACCAATTTTAGTATCTCTATCAAATAAAAATCCTGCCAAATTCTAGAGCTCTGAAATTCATTGACTTCATCGATGCTCCTAATTCCTCACATCTTTAGATACATAACAGTGTGCAACGACTCTCTGTCCATCCGTTAGTGTGCTACAACTCGAAAATCATGGATTTGCCTTGCTGAGTTTGGTGTATGCCGAACCAGTGGTAGAGTCAACTGTGACGTTCATAAGTGCTTTATTAACGCCTAAAATATGACTTCTTGTTTTTTTTTTTACACAACTAAGTCAGTAAATAAGCATACGGCCTGCCTAGTGGTAAGCGTTTACTACATGAACGCTTGCAAGTCTTTCAACACACGAGGCATCACTCACGCGTTACAGACACTTCCCTCCTCTCTGATGAGCTCTGGCGACCTTACTCACGCGCAGGAACACAACAAAGTTATTTGGCTGCAGTATTCTGTAAGGTGGAGGTACTTCCCTAGTCGAGCTGCTTTTTAAGCGAAATAATGCTCTGCCTCTCTTAAATATCTCAGCAGTGACCGTTCTGCCAAAATTAAACTAACAAGCGTGTGAAGCCATGGTCATAGGCTAGTTTGATTATTAAGATGATGAAACTTCCTTGTTTACTCTTGCACTATTAAGGAACTACCTTCTAGGCTTTGTGTGCTTACCACCTTCGACCACATCATCACTTACCATAGTGAGATTGTGGTCAAACACAGGCCTATAAGTACACAGTAAAAAAAAAAAAAAAAACCCCACAGTGATGAGATGATAATTTTTCATGCGTGGCACCGAATCGGCGGATGCAGTCCTTAATTTCGTTCGGATATTTGTACTAGAGAAACTAGTCATGTAATTTTAGTATTTTTTTAAGGATTTCCAATTTTTCTACCGCCATGTCGCATGCTACTACGACATGCTACGCGAAGCGAGCACGAGCCGAGCCTCGAACAAACAGGATTCGTTCGTTGCTCGCGATTTCAAGCGTGGACGTCAAGTGAACGTAATTAACGAGCCTTCAACGAGCCTACAACAAGTGCGATGCGAATCCCTGTGTTCGTGAAAAAAAAGACAAAAAAGTGCTCGGTTCGCCCAGCATGAACGCACCATAACATTACATATTACATTCAATTTATTATGCAGAGGCCTTGGAGAGTATATATTAGTTAAGTAGGTAAGAAGTCATTGTATATATAACCTAGATTTTGTTATTAATAAAGTTTAGTAGGTATATTTCCATTTATTAGGCAACATATAAATTCTCAAAATCATAACAATTTTCTCTTACGGGAAAGTCCTTTGGTGCATGTATCCAAACAGGAGGTAAGTGTGTAAGCCGCCGTGCGGGCGCCCAGCCGCGCCGGCGGCGGCGGTGGCGGCGCGGGCCGGCCGCGGCAGCACGGCGGCGCGCGGCGGGACGACCGACGACGACGACGCCGACGCGCGACGCCCGGCCCGCCGCCGCCCGCCTGTAGGAACACCATTATGTGTGTTCTGTCCTGCTTTCAATTATTGAATTTGGAATGACCTTTTTTAAAACACTCAACATTTAGGTTATTGATGCTGTTATTATTGACTTTTATTTTTACAAGCTTTTATATGTATACTATGTATGTTTGTTCGGTTGGAATCTTGCAAGTCAAATTTCACCCACTTCCAGTGGTCGGATTGACTTGATATTTGGTACACATAAGTGTATTGGAAGACAATGCAAGTACAGTCAACAAAAAGTACAGTCACCAAAAAATGCTTGTAGTAAAAAATAATTTTTTAACAAAAACTTATTGGAGTCTTGCTTGTTTTTCATATTTTGAATTGGTTAGCGTATAACCACAACCTCACCATGATACGTGATAATACCTTAATCATCACATCACATCAGTGGCCGAGGGTGGTGAACATACTTCTAATTTTTTTTTTATGAAGACTGTGACAATAAAGATGCTGCGAACGCACCACGCTGCGCTTTTTAGTCTGTGAAAATAGAATTCAAAGCAGTAACGCACACGACGTTCTAAAAGTCCAGCAAAGCGCACAAAATGTCTGTATGAAACAAAGGGTTGTCCCCTTTATTTCATACAGACTTTTTGTGCGCCGCATACTCCTTCGTAAAAAAAGTGTATTACTAATTTGAACTATCATTGCCTACACACTAGTCACTGGGAAACTATTTTTTTTTTTTTAATCAAAATGGGAAGACTATACCTGTCTTTTTCATAAGACTCTACCAGTCGAACGTGAACCACTTAAATTAGCTTTTATCATCACCATTGATTTAATAGATAAGCCTTATTGTTATGAAATAAAAAAACTGTTTAACAAAAAACTTTAACCGACTTAGTAATTAAATCCTGATCTGATGACAATGGGACCAAACGGAAAGTCTATCGATCGATACGCATTAAAATCTGTGATTTGTGAACAGTTTGCCTATCACTGTGCTGGATTGCCATAGGAGTTCCTGGTAAGTCCTAGGTGGCTCCTCATATTCCAAATTGATATTTTTACCCAAAAACCAACCATTAATCTGGTTCCCTTCCAAACAAAAAAAAGATTTTCCACATCGGTTAATAAATGACGGAATTATGAAGTACTTAACAAACATAAAAAAAAGAAAAAACATACAACTGAATTGAGAACCTCCTTCTTTTTGAAGTCGGTTAAAAAGTTACAGAAAATTATATTGGAAGAGCAATAAAATACTATCTTCCTTTCTGGTTGCTACTAAGACCTAAACAATGTCAAATTCAAATTCAAAAAGCATTTATACAATTTAGGCCCTGATAAGGCACTTATAAACGTTAACAAATGACTCTACACCGGTTCCAAATACAACTTGAACTGAGAAGACTCCGGCAAGAAACTCAAGAAGCTGTATATAAAAAAAAGAAAAAACATACAACTGAATTGAGAACCTCATTCTTTTTTGAAGTCGGTTAAAAAGCTACCGAAAATGTTATTGGAAGAGCAATAAGATACTATCTTCCTTTCTGGTTGCTACTAAGACCTAAACAATGTCAAATTCAAATTCAAAAAGCATTTATACAATTTAGGCCCTGATAAGGCACTTATAAACGTTAACAAATGACTCTACACCGGTTCCAAATACAACTTGAACTGAGAAGACTCCGGCAAGAAACTCAAGAAACTGTATCTAATAATCAATCTGTATCTGTTATATCTACAATCTGTATCTGTAATCATGGTAACCCTACGCATGCCGGTCACCTAGCCGAATGCTGCCAATCCAGTGTTTGTTAGTTTATTATTCTCTTGTAGATAATGCTCATATTGTTTACTACACGTAGCTGTAGGTACGAATTTATCAGGTATGTTTTGATTCTTTTAAGTTCGCCGAGGTCAGTGACCGTACCCCGTGATAATGAACGAGTATAGATTACGTTTCTGACAATGCATGGGATTTTTTTTAAGAGTTTGAATTTGACAATAAGTAAGAAACAAATAAGTAAATTAAAAAATATTAATTTAATCCATTCAGTAATATTGTGTGATGTCGAAAAAGGATGTGAAAAATGGGAATAAATTTAATTAAAAAAAAATTTATTCAAGTATAATAGGAAAGGACAAGTAATTAGGTATGTGTAAAAAAAGTTATGAAGTTCCACTGAAAATCAAACCATAAATACCCGATATTTTTTATTTTGTATGTTGACTTACAAAATGTACGCAACATGGGACTGTACTTATTTCAGAACTTCGAAATTTAAAACATCTAATGGTGCGTCACGAACGAGCACACTGCAAGCCCTCGCGCAAACGCGCTCGTTCGAGGCTCGCAAACCCGTCCACGCTACGCGAATCGTGCTCGCTATGTGCTCGTTCGTGACTCGGTTCGCCAAGCATGGACGCACTATAATACCTTAAATAAAGTAAAGCAATACAAAAAAGAAACTAAAATTCTAAACCAATTTTGAATTCTACGCACGCTAGTGCTACGAAAGTCTACGACCGGCTACGAAAATGTTGAACGATCCCTGACAGTGTAAATACGCTTCTGCGCGCTCCATCTTCGGTTTCTTAATCATTTTTTAGTGTCTATGGTGCTATAGTCTTTAGGCTTTTTTAGGGACGCGCTGTATTCAGACTGCAAGCCAGCTATAAAACTAGTGGTTATTGAATAAATGACGAAACTGCATCAAAACTGCCGATTGACTGCGTTAGAACTGCACGTAGTCTGCATGGTATACTTTAAGTATACGGCCCGCTTGATGCTAAGCGGTTACCGAAGCCTATTTCAGCATCACTGGTGAAGATCAAAAGTCTCTACATACCCTTTTTGTTGACAATTTATATGCTGTTAGGAAAACCACGGCGGAGAGCTCATTCTAGAACTCGAGTAGCCGTGGTGGGAATCTCCTATTATACCGCACAGAGCGAGGTTAATTTGGGGGAATTTGAATTTGGAAAAATGTTATCGAGGCGTAAAAAGTAAACTGTTTCATTATTTTAGTTATAATCTACTATTGTGTTTTTATTCAATGAAGGTACTTCTCCTTTCGACCTGCAAATAAGCTCTATGCTCTACCTCTCTCAAAATATGTGCTAAAGAACCATGGCGAGTTCCATACATTGATTTCTACAAAAAATAAAACATTTTAGAGAGTTTTGAATCATTTCCGATGTTGAGATTACATACCAGCAACATATTAATATACTTGAAATCTGAAACATATATTTTTTTATACTAAACTAAACCTCCATTAAAATTATAAAGGCAATATATACTTGAAATATTTTAAAACCCCGCAAAACATAACAACAACATAATAGTTTTTAAAAATATTTTAAATGCCTCAAGTTATTCCTTGGGCACGAAGGACCAATAATAACGTAATTTCGACGTCTCTAAACAACTTTATTTTTTTATACAAATCTCGCCATGTTTCTTATACCTCATCGATTAGGTCGTGTTTCAGTAATAAACTTACAAAAGTCGCATTGTAATAACTAAAAGTACCTACCTACGTAAAAGTTTAAAAATCTAAAAGTTGACATCAAACAAGAAGTTCTTTGTCACTGAATAAGGTCACAGTCAAGTCACTCATCTCGTTCATTTTCATTCTCAGTCCCCGATCCGGCTCACATAAATACGGAGGTTTTCCCGCTTTTCGCGCCATTCGCGCGCCGCTCGGCAAACATGACGCGCGATGCGAAAACTACGAATTTTCTCACGACAATATTTTGTGAAACTTTTAATGTTGTATAAATTAAATATTTACGCGGTTATAGACTTGTGCAGTTGATGTGTTCTGTTTGCTGTTTGAAAATGAGTTCTATGGATTTTGGAGAGAGTTGATGTTTGGGTAAGTTATTTTGAAAAAAAATAAGGTTGTGCAAAGGATTTTATTAATGGTAATCGAAGCATGAAATGCTCCAATATACGTTATGGGTACAAAATGGGAGATTTAACATAGTAAAAAAAAAATAACCACATCGCCAGAAATGATCACTTAGGTTATTTACTTACATAAAATGCCTTGATACGAAGACCATACGAAGATACAGACTACACCATTTTTTTTATCGCGGTATTTTATAACATTTTCTGAAATATCTTCATGGCCATTAATCGGAAAGGTGCGTGCAGATAAAATATCCTCTGACTGTGTTTATTTATTTCTATGCCACTGACATTTTTCACATTGCACCCAGAAAATTATGAAAATTATTATTACTAAATTTCAATTTTTATTTATAAAAATCGAAGTAGTAATACTTCGATTTTACACTAATGGACTAATGGAATAAAATGGTAGATTATTAAACAATGTGAAAATAAATAACCAAAATCGCCAAAAAATATAAAATACCTAGTTATTTATTAAGTTAACTAAAAATTCAACACAGGCCACAGTCACCTATAAAAAGTTTTATTTTTAAATCGCGCAATTTTTTAAGGGTTTCTTATATATCTTCATGGCCATTAAACAAAAAGGTGCAGATAAAAAAAATCTCGCATCCAGACATGGTCCTAAGCTAAGCAGAGCTTGTACTATGGAAACCATTTCTTTGATAAAGGTTTGTTTTGGCCGTACTTCCATTGTAACTACCACCTTTGACCACATTATCACATACTGTGAGATTGAGGTCAAACATCCCATAGTAAAAAAAAAACCTATTCAAAATTCGTCTCTAGGTTAATGATTATAAAGTATCATATCTTATGTCAAATCAAAATGTATTTAGTCAATTAAGGCCCTAATGGTGCGTCCATGCTATGCGAAGCGAGCACGAGCCGAGCCTCGAACGAACAGGATTCGTTCGTTGTCGCGATTTCAAGCGTGGACTTACTTAACGAGCCTCCAACGAGCCTACAACGAGCGCGATGCAAATCCCTGTGTTCGTGAAAAAACTGACAATCGGGCGGAGCGCAGTCGAGCACGCTACGAATGCTCGTTCGAGGCTCGCAAGCCCGTCCATGCTACGCGAATCTTGCTCGCAGTATGCTCGTTCGTGGCTCGGCTCGTGCTCGGTTCGCCAAGCATGGACGCACCATTATAAGGCACTTATGCACGTTAACAGAAATTAATCTACACGGGTTCTAAATACAACTTAAACTGAGAAGAATCCGGAGAGAAATTCAGCAAGCTTTTTTTTTAACATTTGGGTAGGTTAACTTGAACGATTTTAACCTCTTTGAATGTATATAAATAATGTTTCACAGATTTTCTCAGAATCTACGTACCTAATATATAATAGTGATAATGCTATTTAAATGCGTGACATCGTGACATCAATATGTGAATACTTGTCGCTAACTTTTCTGCTATGAGTGAGTGACTGATGCTACTGAGTTTTCGTAGAATATTATGATTTCATTGTTTATTTATTTATTTATATATTTGCACCACTAACATTACACTTAAATGGGTTGATAAAGTAACAGAAATGGTAAACATAACAGCTTGTTGACAGCAATGAAAAAGTATACTCAAAATAAATAGCATAAATTCAAGGGGCATCAATTCATATTAATTCTAGTGCTGATGAAAGGATTTTTTGAAAAATGGTGGACATCGTTTTAGTTGTTTATATCATGTTGGTTTTTTGTTATTATACACGAAACGGTTAACTCTCACATACGTAATACTAACAATCAAAACAAAAGTTTAAGATCAAACAAAGGCCATCGCAATTTCAGGGATCCAAGAGGGATCCATCAACGTAAAAAGTAATTATTTTAAGAAAAATATAACAAAAAATTGGAGACGGCTTCTTATTAGACGGGAGTTTAAAAACGCTGCAATTTTTAGACGGCGACTGTCGGGCGCGGGGCGAGACTGCGCCGGCGACATGACATTATAAGCGAGGTAATGCCGAATGGTCCGATGTAGTATTTAATAAAACTAATGTAACATTATGTAAAAAAATATAATATTGCAGTAAATATGTACAAAATACAATCTATATTTACAAAATATAATCTATATATAGAAAATTTCCTCAAGCCTGCCGCTGCTTCCGATTAACGGCAAGGTTCTCAGAAGGCTGGCAGCGTTTCCTCTTTGGATAGCCAAGCTGACGCGTTGGCGGAAAAAGCTCCCCGCCCGCTGGTCTCCGGAGGTCTCGATCAATTTTGAAGACAAGGTGCGAGCAAAACGGCGAGCTTCTGACCCCCATGGTCCCAAGGTCTCGACCGCAAAAGGCATAAAAATATAATTGGGTCCAATTGGGTAAATAGGTATTATATTGTAAATAGAAAACAATAATTCATGATGCAAAAGCACTTAACATCATTATAGTGTCGAATTTTTTTAAATCTGATTATTAAATTTTTTTTAAACAATTGCTCTCTTTTGCTCCGGTATTAATTTCAAAATTAATTAGCCATGTCAAGGTGATAGTCCATTTGTAGTAATCTCGAAGTTTTGAAGAAGAAGACGGAAAGCATCTCAAAGCATCTATAAGCCCATAAGGTACTGCCATTACCGCCATCAAATTTCAAATAACCTATCGGTATGTTTTAAAAGCTACATGTGCTGAGTTTCTTGCCTGTTCTTCTCAGTTGAAGGCATCTTCCGAACTGGTGGTAACTACAGCTTTGACCTACATAAGTGCCATAACAGATCCTAAATTGAATAAACGGCTTTGACTTTGACTTTAAGCAGGAATTTATGTCTTTACCACCTTTAGTCACATCTCTACTTATTAAAGTGACATTGGTCAATCACAACGACAAACAATCATAAGACTGATTACAACCAATTCTCCTGATTTAATCAAAATCTAACATAACAATGAAGTAATAAATAATACCAATAATGATGACCCTAGTGCAAATGCAAAATCAAAAAATATACATATCGTAGACAATAAATAGATCAATGCAGATATAGATAGAGAAGTAATAGCTAATCGAGACACCAAGACAAGGTAAGAATCGTGAAATGTGGCGTTATGCAAAAGTCGCAAAAGGCTGCAATAAGTGACTGTTAAGCTGTTAAGTAAATTGTGTCTATCTAACAGTGGGTGGATAAAGCTGTCTAAACTGTGTTGTTTATTAATTTTAGATAACCAATAATATAAGCAGAATGTTAGGGCAGAGTCGCAATATAAAAAGATTATACAGAAATGAAAAGTCGTGAAGAAATAGATTAGGTTTCCATGCAATGGTAGTTTTGAACAATATTTCAAGTGCCACAGATAATGTAATAGGTTAGTTTGTAAGTATTTAGTTATTGTTTAGTGGCGTAGTGTTAAGATGTAAAGATTCGGCCGCGCTATCTCGCAGGAGCTGTGTAATTTATTAACTTGTGTCTCTTAGCTCCACGCATTCCGAACGATGAACGGACAGAGAATGTAGAATTTACAGATACGTCGACGATATTCTGGAGTTTGTTACTACAATTTCTATAGAAGATTGAATGTTGATTTCATTGAAGCATTTGACAATGTTGTCATCCTTTTAATTAATAAGAATTCTTAAACAATAAAGAAATCTCTTTGTTTTGATGCTTGCTAATCATTGATTTGATGAAATAATTAAGTTGTTTTTTGACCAAAAAAATTAAGGAAATTAATTGGGTATCCTACAGGGTACATTTTCGGACCACATTTATTTATTTTATACAGTAATGTACTGACTTTTCAGATATACTTAATTATTTTGTTTTTTAAGTAGTTCTCTTTGATTTTTGGTGTTAGGATTTACTAAGCTGGATGTACGTAACTACGTACTTATTATTTGTTACAAAAAATCTGTAATTAACACGGATTATTTTCATGTTTATAAATTAATCGTTTATTTATCACGTTTTAACTGTTGAGGGGAAGAAAACCTAGCACAGTTCATTTTAGCACCGAATCTTAAAAATAGCCCCTCAACGTAAGGATGAGGAAAAGGCCATGGTGATTAAAATTCTGATTCATCACAGTGAAAGTAATTAGTCTCACCGATGCTTACAACAAGTATGCAACTCATCCGGGTGTGAATGTCACGTCTGCGTGTTGTTGTATGTGTTGCGGGCGGGTGGCGCCGCACGCACACACGCTAGCGCACCTGACGCCGCCGGTGGCGCCAGCTGACCCCCGCGCCCTCCGCCTCGCGCCTTCACCCGTCTCTGGGTTACCAGCCCTAACTATTCTACTATTTCCTCGGGTAATATTCAATTTTCGAGTTTCAACTCCAATCATCGCAAGTACATTATGAGTTTTAGTTTTTGTGGTGTTAATGTATGTCAGTGTTTCAGCTTCTTTTAGGATTGCGATGTTTTCTTCATTCTCATCTATCTTGTTCTCTTTAAAGCCTTCTTCTGCCTATGTGGTATCTAGGAATAAGAAACCTAGAAGGCTCTTTTGATTTTCACCTTATACAGGTTGGATACGACAATAAAACCACTTACAATACTCATAAATACGAACATCTTTTACTATGGGACCAACTTCAAAATCGCAAAATAAAAATATAACGTATACTCAATATAACAGGAGGATTTTTTTACTAATTGTAAACATAAAAGTATTTTTTCTGGTGATTCTGATGTGATTGATTACTATAATGTATTCTGTCTGTGTGATTCTTTAATGAAGTGGTGACAAAGAAAATTATCTCGTTTATCTATTTATTTCCAGTTGTTAACGTTTTATTTTGGTACACTTTTAGCAGCAATTTGTGATATTTTGTTTTGTTGTCTTTGTTGATTACGGTAGATATCATAAGTTATTCACAGCAAAAATATTTATGGTCATCGTATATGTATATTGAGAATTTTGGTCCGACTGCTATTGTACAACTGTTACCGTGTTATCTAGTTGATTGTAAATTAAACTTTTTTTATCTGCATTGCCGTCAGCAATCAAGTTTTTATCTGCTTCATTATCAAAACTTTTATCTTTGATTAAATTAATGCTATTAAATACTACTAAACTCAAATTATTTCTGGCACTAGACTGTGGATAGACTCTGACCTTCAGAATCTATCCACAAAAATTTGAACACTATCAAAAAAGGGAAAAAGACAATGAGCAGGTGTCGCTACTGAGGCCGCGTCACTGCACTGGCGGTCCGAGCCGTCTGTCCGTCAGTCGAGTGCCAGCACGCGGCGAGTGATGATGTGCCGTCAGCGTGTGTGTGTCGCGTGGCGCGAGCGGCCGCGCGACTTGTGACGCCGTCGTCGGCATGTGATGTTCCGGAGACGCGCGCTGCGGCGGCGGCTGGCGTCGGCCGGCGCGCCTTCCTTACCCGACGACCAGCTGCGGCGGCTCGCCCGAGCCCTCGATGCGGGCGCCACCGGCGGCGAGTGCGTGCCGGCCGGTCACGCCGCTTCACAACTCCGCCTTGCAGTCACCCGAGCCTTCAGATTCCCCGATCTCCGAGACCTGAGCGAGCTCCGAAGAATGCCGCTCTGCTCGGACCAGCAGTGCTGCAACCCCTACCACTGGAGCCGCCTCTGCAAGCCCGGTACGTGGTGTGCAGGACGTTGACCCGAGCAACAAGTGCATGAAGTAAACATGAGTGTCGAATCCAATCTCGGACTCAGTGCGCTCGTATATCGGTGTATTTTGAAAATAGAATGTGTTTTAACGTTATCGAGTTTTTGTGAATGATCGTTGCTGGAATGAATGGTTTTCGAAGCTATATCCATGTGATTTGAAATGTTTTTGACGACTCGTACGGCAGAATGTACAATTTTGTCAGCTAATTAGGTGATTTGTATGCAAACCCAACCTAACCTCATCTAACCTAACCTATTTTTCTTTGATTCCCCAACAGTTGGACCACTTTCAAAGTTTCATGTGTGTTTTGCTGTTCTTACTTCTGACACATTTCTAATTTGATTTTCGTTTCTCCAAATTCCCGTATCATAAGTGAAAACCGGTGTAATTTTGTCTTATTCTATAGCTAACTGTACACTAGTTGCATCAAGTTATCAGTGCTAATCGTTATCAGTGTATTTATCGCTACTGTTTGTTTCTGTATCTGTTGTTACGTTAGCCGTGACGTCATGATATGGTGAACCCGAACGTTTGGGCACATACACCAAACATTTTAAAACTCTATTCTGCTTTGATAAGTTGTCGTGTAACAAGTTTGTTACTTAGATATGTTTTCCATCCCTGCACTAGATTGTGATGTGTAAACACTACCATTCGACTTCGACTGGCTATTAATAGATACTGACATCAGCGGTAGTTCCATAGTTTGAAATATTAAAGGTCGCACTTTCTTTCTAAATTTTAGTATTACCACAGTCGTTTCTACTATACTGACTGTTAGTCTTCTGTTACTCTCTTTCATCAAAACAGTAAAGGTTGCAGAAATAATTAGCTCGGAATTGCTATTCCGCACAATTACAATGTTGCAACGTCGGTCGGGGTGTTGGAAAAGTAGTACCTATCACCTAATCTGCCGTTGCGAGGGTCACTCGTTCGCGATAACTAGACAAGGTCACGGCGCTGGCGCCGGCCTGCCGCGACACTCGGCGCGCGCAGCCCGTTAACTTTTTAATTCGTCAGGCAATGGCGCTACCGCCACCGTCAGCCTTTGTTAGGTAAGTAAGAATATAGCTACATTCCGCCTCCGTGCGTTTCCTCACGACATGACCCTTGTATGATATCGTAAATCATTTTATAATTAAATTAAAATATACATTCATTAACGCTTTACCTTGTAACCTAACATTACAGATGTTTTAACAAGTCTATTTGTGTTTTCTATTCTGTTGCCATTTATGTGGTAATTTTTATAAACTTTTTATAAACTTCAATGCCAAATTCTTGTACTTTTGTCGCCGTGATGTGTTTTAGTGTGTAATTTTTCATAATTGCATCATCTATCATTATCGGATCGATTTATTGGGAATTCAAAAGAATGAGACGTTTTGCAGCAATCAACAGTTAACTCGGTAATTTTTATGGCTGCTTAACTATAGGTAGGTACTTTACACATAAATACACATAAATGTTGTTGAATCAGCTAAGTGCAACTTCTTAATCAAGATAAACGTGATTAAATTACTCATTTCAATTGGAAACACACCTAAAGAATTCCATGCGATCATTAATAAAAAATATTAAATGGACTTCACGAAATAAATTTTATTAATTCTTCCAAAACTGGTAATTATTATGTAATTATATGACTTAAGTTAATCGTTAAAAGGGTCTCCGAGATAAATCCAAAGTATCCGAAGTAATGAATGGCCGTGACATCGACTCACGCGCAGTTCAAATCGCCTACAAACCTCCGCCCACACGATTTGTAGTAATATTACTTAGGAACTTGTACGTAGGTGTATTGACAATGCCTGTTAGCATATTAATTAAGAAGAAAGCTGAGAAAAATATGAATATTAATGTCTCCTTAAGAGGTGCCTTAAGGTTACAGCGTCTCTGAGTTTGGTCACCGAACTTGTTGTTCATCTGACCCATTATGGAACAACAGCATCTACTGTGTTTTTCTGTAGTACCAACATTACTTCCTGTTTTACTAATACTGGTTGTTGATAATTCTTCAATGCCATATTAATATAGTCGGAAAAATTATGGATTCTCTTTACAAACAAGTTAGCACCATCAGTATTTCTGTTACTGAGAATCCAGAAAAAGTTCTCGTCGTAGCTACTCTATTTGTCAACAAATAATAGCTGGGTACCAATAGATGGATTACTTTTTCCTTTATTATCATCATCATTGGTCGGCATTTCCCAGTCATTATTGAGAGTCGAATATTCCACCTACTTGGTAAAATTTAAAGTTTCCATTACCGATACGTTGAATAACAAATTGTTATCACTGGAAAGTGCATATAAAATACTGGGTTTCCCAGTTGTTTGCTGTGTTCCATTCCATTAGAAGCAGAATGTATTATTTATTGTTCTTACTACTCATCCAGGATCTACCCATTATCATAATGTTGAAACGGCGACATTCTACGAATGGGCATCAGGTTTTTGTAAATTACTTTCGCTTTGGAGCCATCTTAAATGAATTGGTCAAATCAATTAACACGCATTGTGCAATAATTATAATTGACGTGAGTGTTGTTAAACCTTTTCTTTTTTCGTTTATGTTAACTGATTCATGTTTTGCTTAAATGAAGTGGTAAAAATTTTGCAAAATGCATGATATTGATTTTGCTCATGGCTAGTTCAGATCTAATATAAAAAAATTATAGATTATAGTTAATAATTAATGTAAAAGTTAGTTTCTCGCAATAAATGTTTGGGAAAACAGTGATCTTGATTTTTCTGCTTCGCAAACTAAGCAATTCTTCATTAGGTATCTGATATTATATTTATTGATTCGTTCATGTTTGGTTTGGTTACAAAACCAGCAGTTTTTTTTTATTTCTTGCTATTAAAACTAATTTGCTCAAAAATTATGAAAATGTTAACAAATGAAATAAGAGACCAGAAAATAACAAAAGATTCAACGACAGATACTTCCTTTGGAAACGGTACACCTGGATCCGATTTGGTAATAAAATTCCCAATGTAAGGAATGGACTTCACCTGTGCAGTTTTTGTGCGGCCCGGCGTCAGCGGTCTCGACAAGTTCATGTCGCCACTGTTTTTGTCAACTTTCGCGGCGGTTCCCACACGTCGAAAAGCTAAAATTAAATGTGGTCTGCTACGGCTATTATGTCTCATTTGGCAATTATATTTGCTGTCGTAGCTGCATCTTCTCGGTAATTAGTTTCTAATACTTCACTTACCGCTCTAATGATTGCTTTGGTTTCGGTTTCATTGGTTAGTACTCATTTTAAGATCTCTACACTCGTCCTCATCATAAATTTAATCAAAGATACTTGTTTATTCTGTTATGTTTATTCATCACTACTTTTGGAAGCGTTAATCAATATTTTAATATTGACTTAATCAATACTTCCTTGTAATTTTATTTACTGACAGACCTTGAAAAGCTCGTGTTAATGTTAATATTGAAAGAATTTTATCGATAGAACCAAAATAATTCATGCACATCAATCTTTAGATCATAGTGGGTACGTGCCCAAGGCGCGTTTGCGATTCGGCGCCAATCACTTCGGCGCGGCCTTTATTTGTGAATGTTTTTATGCGAGCCGGCGCTTTACGAAGCGGGTGGGAAGAGGAGGGGATCCTTATCTTATCGAGCGAGCGCAGGCGTCGACGTGCCCCGCGCCGCCGACTCATTCGAATCAGGATCAAAGATTGCCATGAACCTTGCGCACCCGGAGTGCGGGTATCGCCTTTAGTCAGAGGGTGTCACTCACTCGCATTGTCATCACCGTCATCTCCTACCCGTTACGGAAATCATTCACCCACTTCCGGCAATTAAGCCCACATCAGCGTCGGACTTACATTATTAAAGAATTCTAACAACCATTTACGTGTGTTTCGGTGCCCACACGCCATTCCATCGATTACAAGTGGGGTCTAAAAATTTAATGATGTCGTCTAGATATACCCGTATAAGAATCCATCTGTTGATGTTAGCGACGCGTCGGAGGCGGCGGCGGGCGGCGGCATGGCCGATATTTATTTAGCCATAATTGCTTGTCGGCTGACTGGCGCCGGCGCCGTGTCGCGACGCGCGGGGGCCTGCACGGGGCCGAGGGGAGGGGGCCTGTACCTGCGCTTGCGCAGCTACACCCGCCACACTGCGTAAGCTCAACTCGATTTTCGTGATCGGTATTTTTTTTCGTTTTATTGTAGTCTGGTCATGTTTTTGGGTTGCTTTGTTGAATTTGTGAATGGTTCTCTTAATATGTCCGGCGGAGAATAGGCTTGCATTAAAATGAGTTGTTTGCTGCGAACGGTTTTGTGTGTCTGCTTATTGATTAGCATGTCTACTACATTTTCTAGTTTCCAAGTATTTGCTAACTTTATTGAAGCAAATTGTTTGCTCTTTGAATATTTTTTTTTCAAACTCGTTTTTTTGGCAGGGTTTCTCCTCCAATTATATTTGAATTTGTATCCAATTACATATTATCCATTTAATATCTATTCGCAAAGCAGTGTGTCACGAAATAGCCCATTGACTGGCGGCACCTGTGACAGAACCGGTTGCTCCCGACGGTGGTTCTTGCGAAACTGGAAAAATTGTCGTCTTTTATTACCTACACCTACCAGACCAAGCCGACGTGTTGGCGATCGTTAATTTAGCTTCTCGTTAGGAGGTCTTTTGAGCAAGTAACTAGTTTTAATGAAGATTTCTATTATATCTACGTCTATCCTAGCTTCCAAGGGATCCTTTGGTTATATTCTTAAATTACCTACTATTAAATGTTAGTTGGAAGTCTAGCCAATTTATCATTTCTATGACGCTAATGTTTAATTTCCGTAGAGGGATATAATTCGTCATATATTATTATAATGCAAGAATCATTCCTTAAAAAAATAAAATATTCAAACCAGACTTGACTCACACACACTATTAATGCTTTCGTAATGTAAGAATTTCGTTAGACCAGCAAGAAGCTATTGCTCACTTGTGGCCTCTCGGGATTTAGATGATCCGTTACCAATTAAGTATACAATTTATTGATACATAAAAAAACTTGTTAAAAAACGTCTAGTAGTTCTCTTGTCAAGTATTAAGATTGGTTTCACTCAGCGTAATGAAAATATACCCATTGCAATAAGAATCTGCAAGTTTACGATGAGGTCTATGGGAAATATTAAATGCACATATTACCATTCTGAAATAAATGTCTCGGTTTAAGTTACATTTAATGCTTCACTAATGAGCGTTAATTAATTCCTCTGATGTGCCGATATATTAATATGTTAAATTCTGAAGCAGATGTTTGTCGTTTCAATGTGGCCCAATCGTCATAATTGGCTATAATTCGTTTTTTAACCGTCCAATCTCGAAGCCTTTTGAACTAGAAAATTAAGTTTTATATGCATATTGATTTCATGCAGATACATAATAAATAGTTTAACTATGTTGCTTCGGCTTAATGTTGTGTAATTGTTTATATATTTAATTTTTTCTTTCTCACTGATCAATCATCGAGTTAAATTATCATAGGTATTTGCATCGTCTAAATTCTTGTTCCGTATTGTAAGTACGTCATGGCCGCCTTCCGGTAAGCCACGGCCTAGCGTCGACAAGCAAGGTCCGCGCGCGTACGCAACACTTGACATCTTTCTACGTCAATGTACAATTTGCGAGTTAAAGTTTGTTATCTAGCTTTATCATGTCAAAGATAAACATGCTAACGTTTATTATGCCTGTATTTTTTATAATGGCTCTGTTGATATCATAGATATCATTTGCATTTTACACTAGATTAACTGTGACTGCCATAGCTGGTTTATTTCCAAACAAAACGTCACCTGAGTTGACAGCGGCGATAAATAACGTACTCTAATTAATATTTAAGCAATTAGTAGGATATAAATCATACAGATAGATCTGTTTATGTGGTAAGTTCGCATCGGCAAACGACAAAACGTGTCGTAGCCAGTGGGCCCGTGGAGACGGGCGCGTGGGTGCGCGCGCTACGCGGCCGCCCGGCGCCGCTGCTGGCGCCATCCGACATGTTATAATTCGGGCGGGCTATTTCTGTCGATTCACACGCGCGCGCGCAACGCTCCGTGCGTATAACGATTTTTTTGAATTTTAGAACTGTTTGTTATGGCCCATTGGCTGAATTTACCATTATCTATGCGATGGGAAACTTGCAAGCCCGATGAGTAATTCGAAGGAATGTGAAATAAACCAGTAAGCACTTGGCTTGCCTGTTGGTCTTGCACTGATCGCTCAAAACAATAAAAATTCACAAATTTGTAATACTAGATTTAGTGATTTGGCTTTAATATGAAAAGAGTGGAACGTCAACTCTGGCTACTCACAAATGCAGACTGCAAACTGTCCAAGTGTAAATTTAATTAAAGGATACTATCAAATCGAATTGGTTTTTTTTTTCAAATAATTATTAAATAATTACTATGAATTATTTATAACGATATACTAAACTTAATTATGATCGTTCAATGATAGGTAAAAGTACTGAAACATGGAGTTTTAAATCGCTAAATCATATTGCTGATATCGATGATATTTTGACACCCATTGACCTAAATTCATCTTTGAAAACACAAAAATAGATGTTTATTATAGAAAAACTGCTTTAGCAGATTAATTAATTAAACTTAATAATTCAAGTTTTCTTAAATTACCCTAAATTTTCTTAAATCAATGGCTAATTCGTATTAATTCCTAAATCATTGAATGGATCACGTACACATTGAATGAGTAACAAAGTAGTACTTGTATCATTGGAAATAAGGGTTAAAATTTAATGTAACTTTTACTAGAGATGGTGTTTGACGTATATCTAGTCTTCTGACAGATTTACAGTGTGTTAAATGCGATTTATTGTTTGTGTAACATAATGGGTTTAGATATATTTTACGTATCTAAATTAATAGATTGTTGTGTTTATTCTAATAAAATTTAATATTTCCGTGATCTGTATTGAGTATTTATCTATTTTATCATTTTAATTAAGACTTAAGATAAGTCTAAAATTAATTTTGTCTTTATAAGATTTACAATACCTTCATAATAGATACTGTTTAATTTAGCAAATCTTTTAATCTTATCCGCTTATCGACGTTTTTGAATTGAAGATTGGTGAGTGTGACTGAACTTTTTGAATATTATACCTTCATTTTCTTAAGCATTTGTAGTACAGTAGGTTACAAGTGTTACAACATTGAAACAATTACTTCTTATTCTATTTGAAATACTACTAACTTAGGTAATTGCGAATAAATATCCAATAGAAATATCATTGCAAGCAAGGCTAGCAAGGCTACCGACTACCGAGGCTTATCTTGGTTGGCAACTTCTTGTTTTTATCATTCACTTTAAAATCACTGGTGAGCAATAACATTCCACAATGTATATGCCTCCAAAACACCTCTTATTCTTCGGCCAATAAAAAAAGACTACGTAATACAAACTCAGCCAAACCCAACCGTAGTGCATCGTAATTATGTACGTTTTACGTGAGCAAATAACGTCATATGATACCTAAAATATCGTTAGAAATATGTCGCCAATGCTGAAACGTGTTTTGATTGTCTGAGTGGTGCACAAGTCATAATAATTAATGCAACTCATATTTCATAGAATCTTTGGGAGATGGGATGGTAAGCACTTTGATAACAGTGGGGCTACTAATGATTGATAGAGTATACTATTGCACGGTTACAAAATATAAAGATACGTTCAACTATTTCCAGTTCTGAAATATGAAGATGTCGTTATTCATGATCACGATCCGCAACTTGAGGTGTCATGCTGCTTCTTGATTTATTGTTATGTTAGTATCTTTGTATCATTTATAATTGCAAATGTCACTGCTTCTTCACTATTGCAAATTATTACCAAAATAGTTGCAAAACTCCAAGATTTCTCTCATTTATCTTGTCTTGTCTTCACCTTCAATAATTCCATAGTAGTATCAGAGAACCAATACTTCTAAACATAACTATGAATCACTCGGTATATTTGCCACTATATGCTGCGCCGGCGCCGTCTGTATCCTCGTATTACTGCTATCTACGTTTGTTGACTGTACGACATTGCTATAAATTTCTCCTCTATTTCCACTTCGCATTACAGTTGGGAATTAAATAAAACTGTTGCTTCATTTTAATTAATGTTTTAGTTTGTTTACGTCCACATTTAGGGTCTTACTCGTATCGTTGTCAAAATTATGATCATTGTCATCAAGTATTTAACTACAGCTGAGTTATTGCTATTTCTGAGTACCTTTGCCATTTATAAACAATATTACGTCCCGTTTTTTGTAGGTTTCGATTTCTGTAATTATGTACCTAACCTACCAAGATATTGTTATTAAAGACTAATGTAATTTCGACTATAAATTTACTACAAGCTGAGTCGAAAGTTGTAAACATAAATATTATGAAAATGTGCTCCTTATCAGTGATTGATCTTATGTTGTGAAGATATTTATCATATCGAATGAGGTGTATCCATACAAATTTGTACGATAACATCGATTTTCATATATATGTCCAAGCTCAAATAAGTAGGTACCTAATGATCTTATGTTTCTTAATATCTAATCAATAAAGTTAGCATATTTCTGCGAAGCCATAATTCGATGTTTATATGTCTTTTATATATCCAACCTGGTTTCGTAACAAACTATATCTAGAATATTCGATCGATAGGCCTTCATAAAAAGGTTCTGACTATTGAATTTTGAGTTATTTATCAAAGCTATGCTCGGCTCAAACTGGCAGTACCGCACGCATAATACTTTCCACCGATAGAGTAATTAAATGTAGCTGGCCAGACTGGTTCACTAGTTACATAGTAATTGAAGGACAAACTGACTGACAACATACGGTATTTATTGCTATAGATCGAATACTGAGATTAATTACATATGCTGGCTCTCCATACTCGCCTACCGTAGTCTCCGAGCTATCTACATCATCGGACGGCATTCCTTAACACGCCCATCTAATTTAAACCCTATCTAAATTTATACACAGACCATTATTCATTGACTGATTCCTTCAATAATTGAAACAAGATATAGTACTACGGACGTATTGAAATCTAAACTCTCCCACTCGCGCGATTCGACACATTTTAATTTGCACTCAATGCTCGGTTTAACCATCGAAGCAAATGAACTAATGATTTCTAATTAAAACAGTTTTAATAGTGTTCTTTATTGTAATCGAGACAGAGTCTTTTTTTGCATAAACGTCGAGGGTTTATATGACGTAATACGTTTAAAGAAATTTCAGTCACGCCACTCTACATATATTTATATGAGTAACTTTCTTGCTAGGTATATAAAGGCAAGATATCGTCAATGATGGACATGCAAATAAGAATTTTATCGGCAATAGATTAAGGTCGATTTTAGCCAGGTCGTCGACAAGGTTGTGGTTGTTACACACGCGGACATAAAAGTCAACAACTGATATTATTTATATCTGCTAGATGCTACGCTAGGCGTTTAGGGTCATTTACTTTTGTATTGCTCAGCCTATTTTTCAGTTGCACTGTTGAAAGATATCTTATTGCAAACATGTTTAACTTTTGTTTGATACTTCGTTGCTGAATGTTTATAACTCATCCCACATCACTTTGTCATCAAAGTTATATCTCTGAGCAATAAAAGTTTTACGCGTACTTAACTATAAAGTGTCACGTAATAAAAATCCAATAAAATCCCCGAGTTGATTTATATCACCATCTACCAAATTCCAAGCTTCCATTCAATATGCAGGTGCATGCACTTGCGATTGTTTTGACATTTCTTGCGTAAACGCCGTTAAACTCTTCTTGGAACGTCGGCCAAGGCGCACAACTATACATCATAAAATCTTATTGCATATACTATACAGTATGTATAGTAATGGGCCTATAATTTGTATTCAAAATGTCTATCGCCATACAAATATAATGTTGACACGTCCGCCGCCACCCAGCGCCGAATTGCAAATGACAATTGCACAATTTACATTCGGAATTTGAAAATTCGAGAGGCGTTCGAATCGAAATTCAAAATGACCAATAGCGCGTGCCTGTTTCTGCGTTAATGGGAATAATTCGCGTTCCGGATTCAAACGACATTGTTTAACTTAGTTTCGTTATTTAGTATGTTGTTAATGATTCTATTCTGATGCTCACTTCTTGGTACTTGTTAGCACACGCCACAGGGGGCCTGTCAATGAGTTGGAACTACATAGATAAGTATTCATCTCATCTCATCTTACAAATTTAAATGTCATAGTTCTTTAGTCTATTAAATTATACATTAATGATCTTGCTTAGTTTTAAATACCTAAAATAAACGTGATTCTTCTTTATTTTCTTAAATTTAGTGAATTTATTTAAATTAAGCCTTTAATTGCTTTAATATCACGGTCGATCTGTAATCTTAAGTGTAATCTAAAGCTGATAATATTTCGCCCTTGCTATTTTCTGGCAAAAAGCAGAAATTATTCCTTAGTAGTCCTTTACAGTTGTTATAGCGTCTCTAGACACGTTTGTAAGTGTCTGCATCTTATTTGTGGTTCAATGATAATGTACTGCTCTCAAAGCGGATACACATTTTAGAGCATCTTTGTTCTATTCTATAGGATTTGTTCAGTTTAATTCAATCTTGAATAACGCAATTTCGTAATACAGACCAGTGTTATTATAGGAACGTTTTTTTTTTTATTCTTTATTGTAGGAACGTTGATGTCCCGTATCATTAACATTAAGAATTAGGACTTTATGCAGTACAATTTGACCATCTAAATCGTTTGTTGATCACACAAAATTACACATTTGATCTGATGTAAATGACAAGTTAGAATTTCCTAAATGCAATAAAAATGTCGTTATACCAGGTCAAAATATAGGTTAGTCAGCAGACGATCAAGTTTCGGCTCCCCGCCTGTAATTGCGGGCGGTCGAAGGATCTGTCTACCTGATCCGGTTTTGTGTTTGTTTTAGTATTCCTTTCTTTTTATGGTTAAAAAGAGTAATGTAGTCGACGATTTTGGGAATTGAAAAAGTCAATTAGGGATTATTTTTGAATTATTCATCCGTGCGAGTTATGATTGACAGGGCTCTTGTAAAAATGCATATGCAAGAATGTTCTCTTTGCTGACGAAAAAAGGAAAATTAATTCCTTTGACTGAACTGAGACAGAAAATACACATTTATTGAAAAAAATTGCAATGCTACTACTTTGTACATATACTACTACCGATACATCAATTGCTATGTGAAATTAACGGTTTTTTTAAATTTTTTTTTTCTCTTTCCTTTACAGAAACCCCACCTCCACCATATAGTCGGTACGCGATGGAAGACCTCAAAACTAAAGGTAAGGGTACAAAAGTATTCACACACAATTCTTTACGAAAGAAAACGGACCAATAGCTCCTAATAGCAGAAAAGTTTTTGCCAATGCATCTTACTTTCTAGAAGACTTTTTCTTCAAATGAAAACCAAAATGTCATTTAAGTTTAGGCCCTAGTAAGGCGTTAAATTGTACATACAGTTGAATTTACCACCGGTGCCACCGGTGCCGGTGAAACTCAGCATATGCTTAAATGTGCTCTTAATTCAATCAACTAACAACAAAAGCTTAAACGAGGAGTTAAAATGGAATTATTTTAATGTTATAAGTAAAACTGTTGTACAAGATAAAGCAAAAGATCGCGTCTATCGAGATCGACAGCGGCAAACGCGTCATTTACGAAAAGGCGGGAGATCGAGGAATCCGACCGCAGACCGGCGCCCGCGCAGCTTCCTGGAAATTAGGGAAGGATAGTGAGGTTACCGTGTTCACTGCTGTCGTCTGTCGATAGTTTATCATTATTTTACGCAAAAGCCACTTCCACATTATTGTTAATCCTTAGGTTCTTCTCAAAGAAAATTAATGCCTTAATTATGTTATTGTTATTCTCACTCAACTCTGAAGATTTCTGCATCCCAATACTACATGTGTTACAAAAATATCGATTAGAGCTTTATTTCTGGAAAGATCTCAGAGCAATTAACGGCCAGTCTAAACAAACTCTAAAATCCATTCATTAAACGAACTTATACAAACCGGAGATGGTACACGAAAAAAATCACATGTTTACGCCATTTGTGCTTTAGAATAGATAATATTAGAGATAAACGTGCGGTGTTTAGTTCGCAAACAGTGTTATCGGCATTAATTAAATAGTGACATAGAGTGAGAGATCGCGACCGATCGTGCGCCGGCGCTGCCTTCAACATCAGCACAAGAATTTACCGCGACTCAAGTTAGCTGAAAAACATCTTGAGTGGTTGGAACTTAAACATGTGTTTACATTTTTTAAATCACCACAATTAGCATCATATTTAATCGATAAACATAAATCGGTAGTTGAATCGACTCACGCGCCGCTCTATGCCGCAGAGAGCTGGTCCCTCAGCCTGCGCGCGCATTCCAAACCGCCCGCCATCTTTAAACTACATTATTAATGCTTACGACGGCACGGCAAACATTACACTGGATTTTTTCTCTTTTCCTTTGAACTGCGGCACCATGCCGCGGGGTGGATTTATTTGTTTTTAATAAAGACCCTTGTGGTGAAATTCTCGTATTAGCTCCAAACGTCGAACGCTTCATCGATTGGATGTTTTATAATGAGATGCTTAAAAAAGGGCGCGTGCGAGTTCTGTTTGTGACTTATTTCTAAAATCATCTATCATGTTATCTTTAATTTATTATTATTATGTTTCATGTAACTGTTAAAGATGAGGATTATTTAAGTCCTTATAACGTTAAGGATATGAAATAATGCATGTGTTTAAAAGGTATATCTAAAAATAAGGTATATACCTACTTTTTAATACATAACTTACTTTGATAATAGTAATCAGCCAAAAAAGTATATTGGACATGGTTTAATTACACGAATTTTATTTACCTATTCGCAATGAATTATGATCATTCCACACGTCACAGGAAATACCCCTGTTACAATCAATGCTAGGTGGGGTGCAAAATTCACTCTTTATTGCTTCGGGATTCCCTTTCAGCTTTCATCATAGGATTTCCCAGGAGTCCCGCTCCAGACATTTCACCCCTAACATTTTCATTGCTTTTTGGCGCCTGTCTGCTTATTACCACATTTTATTGTCTTACTCCCCTTTTATTCACCAACAATTAGGCTTCTTTACACACAAGTAAATTTGAATTTTGCCAATTCTTCATTCAAGGCCGTCCATTTGCAAACTTAATGGATCCTAAATTTTTATTTGTTAATCTTTTATTAAATTCATATCCTGTTTCGTTGCTGAATGGATGGACTCAATTTGGACCTGACATTCCGATAGGGTCCATTACGGTGTTCCCACGTGCTTCCCCGAACCCATTCATTCCATTTGCACCATAACAAAGTTACTGCTGCTGTATATTTTGAGTTTGCTCATCGGAATTTGGATCTTAAAGGAGAGTGTTAAGTTGTTTCTTGAAATTTCAACGCACATTTTGTTTCTTGTGATCAGGTCCCTTCTCTTGAGTTTCCGTTCGGAGTGTCGCGATAACGACGGTATCCATTAACGTTATCGTTACGTTATCGTGGCGCCGGCGCCGCTTGGCTGACACAAATATAGCTGGCCAGCGTTTGTCTTTGTCCTCTCGTTAGGTGGGTGTTTAGTCCCTTTATAAACCTACTGTACTATTGTCGTAGCACCAACACTATTCACAATTTTAAAGATATCGTTTATAAGCAATCACGACTCAATACAACTTGCTCTACTATAATTAAGGCGTATATTGTCTTTGGATCCTTTGAAAACTTATGAACGAAATAGGTTGACGAAATATTTATATTTTTAAGTAATTTTTTGTGCTTTTGGTTAGTAATTAATTACTTTCAATGATGTTTTGAAATATTGGGAATCCAAATGGAATTCTAAACATTCAAAAATAATTTGTCTTCTGTATACACATAAAATAGTAATATCATCCATATATCCATACATCTAAAAATTGGTTATCTGCTGTGAATAATTAACAAAATAGGTAGGTATTTTCAGACTTGTCGGACTCGAAAGATTGTATTTTAACCGCCTACATTTACTAAAGCCTTCACATTGTAAGATAAACGTTAATGCGGCGTTTTTAAAGTAAATTGTCGTTTGATAATATCCCGTCGCCGTACCTTACGGAACTTTATCGAAGTTTTAAAGTGCTTTTCGGCTTCTAATAATTTTGTATACATTTGGTAGGCTCGTGGCATGTTTATAGTAGTTCTGCCTTCTATTCTACACGTCATCGCTTGATTTATTACCGTTTTATGTACGTAGACGATTTTATTGTTACGACATATCTATTTGGGTGACTAATACCACTTTGATGTTTTGGTGTTATAGACTTCATAATAATGTTGTTTTTAAGGATTATATTATTATTCAAGGTTGATTGTATGTTTATAATTGGACAAATGTCTTCCTACATGTATGAAACTTACAATACCATATTAAATTTATATTTATTTAAATGTCTCGATGGAAATGATTCCTAACACAGCCATTTTGAGAAAAATAATTTTGTGTTCATCTAAAAATGCCTCTACTATAGAGTCATTTTGGTCTTAATCTATTGATTCATGAATGTATCAAGGGCAGAAAACCCTTTAAAAGTCAATTTGTTATCAGAAATAGTTTTAACAATGGAAGCTCCATTGTTAAAACTATTTCTGCCACGATCATGCAAGTATTCCAAACATGCAATTTGTTAAGAGTCAAGTTCTAAAGTTGTTTCAGTGGACTCTCAGCTATTTTCATCTGTTTGTTTGTGTTTGTTACGAATAATTCCAAATCAGTACAACGTGGTTGGTTGTTAAATAAGCCGCGGTAGAAAATGCAGCGATAGTATGTCAGCTCGTTAGTTTACTTTACACGATACGACATGGTTGAATTTTTTTACTATTATTTTCAATCACGTTGATTAATTGAAATTGTTCTGTGTTTAATTAATGATGTAGAAGGTGGTACGTTATTGAGTTTGCCTTTAATTAATATAACTTCAAATTATTAAGATAATCATGGATTACCGACTATATACCTTTGCGACAATAGCTAATAATATTATAATTATTTCTGTCTTTCCTGTTGGATTTCACGGCCCAAGAACCTGTCCTTTGGAAGACACGTCTGCCTCCCTAGACAAGATGGATTCTATAATGTCAATCCCATACAAAGGTTGATCGTTTACTAACGATGACGATTGTCGATAACCATCTTGTCTACAGGCCCTGGGGATATATGTTCAAAATGTGTAGATCCTTAGAGATAAGGACTAGTGACTAGGGTAAAAACAGCATCCTCTCAGTGCACGGGCAATTTCTGGGTCTATGAGGGAAACATAGTGGACTGGTTGCTGGGCTATTGATTGACAATGAGACTCGCGGCTAACTAAATAACCCCCTAAAATATTATTATCATTATAATTATCAGCTATGATTACAGTTTCTAAAAATTCATATCTCCAAGGCCCTAGAACTCTACAATACGTCAGAGCTTCCTTTAAAGCAATACTATTATTTTCAGTTCTACGAAACCCTTATCATTCGATATGGTCAAGTACTTTGATCTACGCTAATACTCGGAATTTCGTACCAAATTTAAGGTTATCGCGTTTTTTAAGACGCAATGCATTTCCTATTGATAGTATATTATAATATTAATAAGGTTGGGCAGGATGTACCTTGCCTACTCGAATATAAACTAGAGGTTCCTATAATAGACTTACGCACTTTAATTTTGATGTAAATCCAATAAATTTAGCTATAAGTCTTACACGCAGGATGTTGCTTTGTTTATCAATAGATGGAGTTTAACCACAATCGTACCCCCTTAAATGTTGATGTGGCCTAAAGTGGTAAGCACACAAAGTTGGTGCTTGGCGATATTTCAACTTGAACCTTTTTTTTATTCCATTTTTAGAGGCTTTTGCCCTACAAAGGTATGTCAGCCTCATCGTATAATCGCTAACCCTGTAATTGATATACTCAATTAGTCAAAGCTATGAGTTGAATTTAACCCTTGTAATTCTTTCATATCAAAATGATCATCAAAGACAATTCAAGTCATCTCTATAACATTTTTCGTATGTCGTGTGTTGTAAATTGCCTCGAGGCGGTGTCATTGAGCTTTCAACTATTTGGTCGGGCTGGGTTCGTGTGAATGCATACGGTGTGTATCTGTGCCTCATGTTACACTACACTATGCCACATATCACCGCTGTTCTCCTATTTTGACCTACAGCATGACTACGGCTTTGTTTGTCTCTTTGATGGATCTTTAACCTATTTGTGCTTTGAAATTCTTTAGGGTTTATTATAACGTGGATATGTAGTTTGGGACGTTTGCAAGCGGCCATCTGATCCCTAACTTAGCAGTTTCTAGGGAAACCAGATACATAACTAGTATATTTGTCTACAGTACTCATTCTTTATACCTACTCGTAAGAAACTGAAATGCCATACAAATTCATGTTTTTCTTTGGTGGGAAACATACCCATAAAATTTGGCATGGTGTTCAGGGTCTAGCCTCCATGATAACCAGTTAGCCTGTACCAAACTATATTATTATTAAGTTACAGCAAAAATCTATTGCAAATGTTTCCAAAGAAAATGTAGTCGTTAGGTTAGGACCGTTATAATTTCCCATGCGAAAAATATCCGAAACTTGTTTACTCCCCAGATGTTTGGAATGCTTAATTGTTATTTCATAAATAATAATTTTACAAATAAAACAATTCATATTGGAACAGCCTTGCCCCGGAACGAATTTCAATAATATTGTGAGATTATATTATTGTTCTCAACGAGCACATTTTGTATGTAAACTTTCCTACACGTGGAGATTCCTGGAATGGCATAACATTCAATAGCTTATTATAAAATTTAAAATACGTCATTACCTTAAGAATTGAGACCACATTGAGACAGTTTAAGCACAGTAGATAATATATCTACTGTTTAAGCCTGGAGAAACATAATATGGCCTCTACATTATAATGGAATTTGAATACGGAATCAAAATTCGAAACACAAAGTTTTTTAAATATTGATCTAGCTGATTTGACAATGGCCAGATAGCTAATTTGAAATTAGAACAATTTTTGTGAAGGCTGATTAGAGCAATAGCTAATTCGAAGTTTATGTAGTGATATACTAATATATTGAAGGAGGTTGGATATTAAATGTTTAGGAAATAATCGAGGTGATTTCTGGTATGTAGGTATGTTAAGTATATCTTAAGAAAAAGTCATAAAATTATAATAGTTTTCATCAACAAATCACAACCAACACCAAAAACGCGCAAGCCAATAACGTGCGAGACATTATCACATAAAATTACTAAAAAGGTATAAAAAACTGAAATGGTGGAATTTAATCAAATAAATCTTGCTGCCTTTTTTGCTTCTTACTACTTTATATGTGAAATGTATCGGATTTCACATAATAATTTTTAAGTGTGCTATTCACAGGTATACCTAAACTAGATTTTGACGCGGCTTCACTTGTTATTTTTGCACCGTATGAACTATCATCGATATAAAAAAAGTTTGATATGTATAAATAAGTAGGTACTATACTTAAAAAAAATTGCGTGACAAAAAGCATTTAGGTATTTGGTAAAAGCTATTTTTTTTCTTTTCATCCCACAATCCCCACGGGTAATTTTCTGAAACAAATAAGTACGTCGTGAATATATTATATATATCTCCATATTAAAATAAACATGTAACATACCCATATGTAAGTTTATTATATGTTAGGTACACACGGCTACAGATCAAGCTATAAATTTCCAGTATAAGCTGATCTCGCACTGTATAGGATTTCCGTACAATGGGAGTTCAGCATAAACTAGAAATGTATAGTTTGATCTATAGCCGTGTGTACAACCCATACAATCTCAGATTACAGAACAAATGCAGATAGAGCGCGCGGAACACGGGACTCAGGCCAAAAAAGCAAAGATCTGAAACGAAAAACACTTTCTTTTTAATAAACTTTATTTAAACAAAGCAAATACAAATTCAAAAGCGAATACCAGCTATGTGTTTTTCAATTTGTATTTGCTTTTTTGACCTCACTCCCGTGTTCCGCGCGCTCCTTCTGCCTTATTCTGTAATCTGTGGGTACAACCTTGATTTGATCGCTAAAATGCTAATGAACTATTATTATGTACACAGGCACAATTTATGTAGGTATATTAAAGATATATGTATAAATGCTGTAAACCTTAATTATTATGTACTGATCCAGTGTGTCTCTTTGATTTCTGAATCCAGTTATTCCCATACCCGTGATAAACTTCATTGATACCAGTAATAAAAAATATAAAATAAAAAAAATATACTTACGCGTCGACTTGTAAACCTCCTCCGTTTTTTCGTCGGTTAAAAAGTTTTTTAAAGAAAATGGCGACAGTCAACTAACCAAATTAACAAATCGATGTGACATTGACTCATTTTCCATTGACTCATTTTCATTCATAAGTATATCTATATGATAACACAACATACTTGTTACCTACCTAATATATTAACAGACACACCTATTATTTATCTGTATATATATATATAATTTATATGTATATAATAAACTGCTAATATGTAAACACGTCGGTCGGTATGTGCCGGCGCAGGTGTCCTAACGTGATGTCATATAATCTCGACAGACCTGTCCTTACAAGATCTCCGTTTCACTGTTTTTTTTTTCGTCCGATATTAGATTGATTTGGCGTCTTTTATCTTAACTTGTTTTTGGATAGTCTATGGCTTTATTTAATTTTTGGATTGAGACAAATGTATGATGTTCGCCGCGATGATGATTGGAGAGTTTGTTGATCTGTCGCCAATCACGTGCCGCCATGCACTTGAAAGCCACTTTCTAAGATTGGTAACAAAGATAATGAACAGAAGGGTGATAATCATGCCTCTGATGTTCTTTTATGCAGCATATTAAAACCTGGTTTCCATTGAATTGTTCACAGAGCATGGAGAAAGTACAGAGGACGCTAGGAGGACGGACCATGAGCGGCTTGGGACTGGCTCTCTCGCCACTGATGGCGAAGGTATGTGCCATCTTTTTAAGTTGTATTATATAGTATCTGCTGTAACTCTGTTACATTAAAAGTTATTATCTGTTTATTAAGAGAGGTAGAGCGTAGCGTTTATTCGCTCAAAGAGCAGCTCAACTGGGGAAGTAGGTACCTCCACCTTACAGAATACCGCAGCCAAATAACTTTATGTTGTGTAAAGTTGTGTTCCTGCGCGTGAGTAAGGTCGCCAGAGCTCATTGGGGAGGGGGGAAAGGTCGGTAACGCGTGAGCGATGCTTCGTGTGTTGCAAGCGTCCATATGGCTATGGTAACCGCTTACCATCAGGTGGACCGTATGCTTGTTTGCCGACTTAGTCGTTAATTTTTTTCATTAACTTATCAGCCCAGAGCTATCTCTCACGCTAATCTTACCAGTATCATCGATATTTCTATTGCCTTTAGGACTTTAATCTTCTATCGGTGTTGTAGTCCTCTTCATTACTCTTTAAATACCTGTTTCATTGTAAAATGAAGTCAAATCTTCACAGCTTAGGCACCTGAAAATAAGGTTAAATCGTAACCTACGAATTGAGAAATTTCAAAAATACTAGATCACTTTTAAGATATTACTTAATCAACTTTCAAACAGAGGTGTATCCCTACAATAACTTGAAGTTAACATAACTGCAGGTCAACGCACTGCGATCAAGGCTTTCATGAAAAGCCTTTGATGGAGTCCGCCGTTTCAGCAACAAGTCAATATTTTTTATCACCTTTTCATTGTTTCATAGAATTATTTATATTGAAAAATGTTATTAGAAATCGTTTCGTTTAATAGCTGATTTTATTGCTAGGCTTTGTTATGCATTTTTGACTAGCTTAGCGTTCGTATCAAGGTTTATCTTATGTCTAGTTTTGTTGAATTGTCGTTAAACTTCTTTAGTTACTTCTTAATTGGCAGATATTTATAATCTTGTTATTAGTTTGTTATTATAATTATATTCAGTAATTTAAGAGTTTGTAAACTGAATTATCAAAACTAGAACATTATAGTTTTTAGTCGTCACTTTATGCTGTATATGTTGCAATTTTTGAATAAACCATATTATATTCTATTCTAATCGAGTAATATTTCATACTAGTTGCGCGCCGCGGAATCACCCGCGTACCAAAGGGATATATTGCTTTCCCGGGATAAAAAGTATGTGTTAATCCAGGATATATTCTATTAGCGTGCCAAATTTCATGAAAATCCGGTCAGTTGTTGAACCGTGATTGAGTAACAAACATACATCCAAACTTTCGTACTTATAATATTAGTGAGATAGAGGATTATAAAAATTGTTACATCTACCAATAAATATTTTCCATAAAATCCAGTGAGTGAAACTAATTTTCGGAATGGAAGTAAATAATAAAGATAGTCAAATCCAGGATGATATTTATCTACAGATACGCAAGATTTCATAGAAAATTTACGAGTACTATCAGAAGCTTAATCATGAATAGATATGTCGATGAACTTTCTGAGCATGATAGGGTCCTTCATATAAAAAATAAAAAACGAATTTCTAAAGATGACTTCACCAATATATCCACCAATATAAAAACCTTGACACCCCAAAACAGTTTCAAAAGTAGAACACCAATAATCCCATCACCACGACAACATAGTGGTGGTATCCCCACGTGTCTGGTGGCGCTGTAACCTTGACGATCGATTGCCGACCCGCCAGTCCGGCGCCACACCGCGCCACACTATTTTCCATGGGATTTTGTTGGACCTGATGGTATTGTCAGTCTAAGCATTCATAAAACCTGGTTAATATTGGATTCTATAAAGATTTTGGCAACAAATTTCATTCTGTCAATATAATGATCCTTTTTGTTAACACCACGCTATTTTTGACAGGTAAATCCTAGAAATATTATGGTGCGCGAGCACGATTCGCGTAGCGTGGACGGGCTTGCGAGCCTCGAACGAGCGCGATTGTCAGTTTTTTCACGAACAAAAGGATTCGCATCGTGCTCGTTGTAGGCTCGCAGTGTGCTCGTTCGTGGCTCGGCTCGTGCTCGGTTCGCCAAGCGTGGACGCACCATTAGAAATTATTTTACTACTAGCTGCCCGGCGCGACTTTGTTCGCGTAATACTCTACCCTACATTTAAACCTTCCCCGGACTTTCACGAATATTTAAAACCCAAAATTAGCCAAATCGGTCCAGCCGTTCTCGAGTTTTAGCGAGACTAACGAACAGCAATTCATTTTTATATATATAGATAGAAGAAGAAGATAACCTAAGACTTCTTGGATATTTTGAAACAAACGGGCTTTTAAGGCTTAGCATCAATTTGAAGGTTGTTGACAATCCCCGAATAACCGTGACGAGAACTCCCAAAGGCTTCTAGAAAAATCTTACAACTTTGGCAAACACTTTGATTGAGCATTACACACTGAAAACTAGCTTCTTTCATCGTTCAGATCAGATTACACTGAAGACAAAGAGACTGTTAAACGGTTGAACCATCCCGATATACCCGGTGACATGTATTTACTTGGCATCGAAGTTAATGTTGATTGTTTGACGGTCCGTCAGTAGCACCGCCTTTGAGCCAAGTATTATCTGGAACCATGATGTAATACAGTTGAAATATAAACACAAATATGATTATAATGTAGACGATAAACTGTCAGAAGCTGATGCACTTACAGCCTTTATTTGAGAATCGGTACTTATACATATTAAAGTATTCGCTTATATTGCGATTGATACTCCAAAGGTCAAAGATATAATCGAAATTAGAACAAGGATCACTGGGATTACTGTATAGTATTACAACATTACAAATGGTCTTAACGAATTAAAAAATGAGGATTATATATAAAGATACAAACAAATAACAGTTATGTGAGTGATAAAGGTATTTTTTTAAAGATAATAACACGAGTTAGGATTAGGAACCAAAAGACTCATTATCAACATCAATGCTAAGGATAAAAATTGGGGAATCCCATAAGCAATAGCTAATATTTTCCGTTATTTGTTACAGAGAAACAGAGCTGGGAGTCCGAATGGTGCAGGCTAGCTTACTGGGAACTGACCCAGCGCGTTGGCCGGCAGTTCGGAGTGAGGGTCCGGGCTGTGGACGTGTTCGGCGGGGGAGGGGGCGCGTGCGGCTCGGGGAGGCACGGCTTGTGTCTGGATGCTCTGGACCAGCGGGGAGACGCGCCGCAAGTTGAACAGGTGACGATCTTATCACCATCATCCTTTAATGTCCCACTGCTGAGCACAGGCCTCCTTTCACAAATCAGGGTGAAAGGGAATGGGTAGATACTCCACCACGCGTGCCCACTGCGGATCGGTGCTCGGTTTTCTAGCCGCCTAGAAGTCCTCCAACTACCTTAACGATTATCACAATTAAGTGATAACCGGGACCAACGGCTTTACGTGCCTTCCGAAGCACGGAAACGCTCGATTTGAAATACCACTAGGTGGTCACCCATCCAGGCGGCAAGTTAAGAACGGCTTATCATGTCACACCACGAGCGCTTCTCTTCTTACCATCTTATACACTGACCAAACAGAAGCTAATACTAAAGGGAATGCTGCTGGTTACTGAGCCTAGTAGAGAATCAGCTCTCAAATACTGCAACCAAAACACACCAGCTTGTACTTGGTGATATTTTTTTCTAATGGAGGGAACCACTTACCGTTCGTGTTATGGTTTCCTCAGGCTCATAAGTTCTCATAATCCCTGGTAAGATGCGCCCTGATACATGACAAGAACTAATGAATATTATCATGTCTAAATATGTTACAAAACGATGACATTATTGTTTAGCTAATTAAATCGCAATGTCGCGATAAGAACGATAATTTAAGCCTATCGGTGAATTATTTACAAATGGCCCTGTTGAACCATCTCGATCACTATCTAGGGAAGTTCCATGTTCAGCAATATATCGTATATATAAGAAGGGTTCAAACGAACCCCTTTTGAACCTTCTGAATATATTTCAAGTGATTATGTAGTAAATAGCTCGTGATTGCGAAGTATATTGATTCAGTGGAAGGCGGTCTCTCTGGGGCTAACACTGATAACCCCGCCGATAACAGTTCAGATAGTGGTTCACAAAACTGACGATAATATATACATTCGCACACTTTATGCCAATTTGGTGTTTTAAATCTTGTTTTAATCTCATTAATGTAATAGAAACTTACAGTAATGTTTGTTGAGGTATGATCACCAAATACCTCTATAGGAAGTTAGAATAAAAAATATGAAATATATTTGTCAGTTTAATTGTTCTGAGTTTTGACCTGCCGTGTAATGCCGCGTAGTTTTGGTGATAGTCGTAACGAACACCATTAATAATTTCATCCAATGACGTGGTACGACGAAGACCATGGCTGGGCTCTGATTGGATGAAATTAATTTATGGTGCGGTAGTGCTACAGAGTAAAGGGGAGTGCCCCCGGTGTGGTAGAGTTTACTGTAACGTTCATAAGTACCTTATGCCTTAATTGAATAACCGAGTTTTTGATTCAGATGTTTGATTTGAATCCTCTCTTTGTTGCAGGTGCGAAAAACGCGAGCGAAAATCGGTCTCGGAGTAACCCTGTCCCTCGAAGCAGATGGCGTGTGGCTGTACAACCGAAGCCAAGAGCCCGTGTTCGTGAGCTCGCCCGCGCTGGACGCGGCGGCCGCCAAGGCTCTGCTCGTGTGGCGCGTGGCCCCGGGACACTGCCTCTGCATCTTCGATCCCGCTTGCCCGCCGCCTGCCGTCTCCCTCCCGCACATAGGCCCGGTGGACCCTCGCTCGGTGAGGATATCGTTCGCCAAGGGCTGGGGCCCCAAGTACTCTCGGCGCGATGTGACGGCGTGCCCTTGTTGGTTGGAGGTCTTGTTGGCGCCTCCGAGCTGACGCGACAACTAGACTCTTGTGATTTTGCTTGTTTCAGGAGATGTGGAAGTGATTTTTGTCACCCAAAACAGTAAAAAAAAGTGATAGACAGTGATGCAAAGACATTTATGTGAAAAAACTGAATTTTTGTTTATTGGACTTATTTACTTTAATATGCTTACAACCGTGAAAAATTATACAACTTTTTTTCATTTTATTATTAACTCATTATTTTTAATGAAGCTGTTATTTTTTCATGATTACGAGTATATATTGAAATGTATTGTAGTCATGTGCATTCAATTCGTTGCACAATAAGAAATCGTCGATTTTACCCATTATTTGGGTAAATGGTACATTACCTTTGAATTTTTGAAACAAGTTACTTAACAATGGCTTTAGTGTACGATGGGTCATAATGTGACCATTACCATAATGTAAATATTCCACTTTTAATGAGATATGTATGAGATGATAATAATTGAGAAGCCTTGGAATACATTATTAGGGTTCAAATAAACAGGGCTACTTTTCAAACAGTAGCCAAATTTTGAGTGTAGGACCAACCCTGAAATCGCATAAAAAACTACTGTGTCCTACAAAAATATGAATTTTATTTTAGTTAATGCATGGAACAGCAATTTCAGGTATTGTAATAAAAGTTGTTCATAAAATGAGTAAAATAACCCTTGAAAATTTGGAAACCCTTTGAAAAGTGGCGCTGTATATTGTCAAAGTAAAACACACTTAAAATAACAGAGAATTGAAAGGTATCATTATATTGGTTATACCACTAACACATCATTATTGTCATCTGTCATTATGTTAGCAACTCGCTCAAATTGGAGCTAGCCAATTTAGTCGTGGAGTGCATTCATTTATTTTCTTTCCCGCCTCTGTTAGTTTTAATTGTTTTTTAATTTTCCTGTAGAACCCCGATTTTTTATTTGACATCTAAAGATGACTGGCGATCCAAGGGTGATGCCAGCGAAATCATGAGGCCTTAAGCTGTTTGTACATTGTATATTTAAATATACAATTTATTTAAAATTGTGTATAACTTTGTATAAAAAGTCTGCTTTAAGACAACGCGAGACTGTATATATGAAAATGTTATTTGTATTATACAAATATGTAATTAATTATTTATAATTTAAAATATGCCTTATTTGTTAGTAATTATTTAAGAATTATAGTGTAGATGTAATCATTTGGTTTTTTTGTACAAATATTATTATAAAAAATTATTTGTGACACAATTTTGTATTTTGCGAGTTTTCAAAATGTGAAAGGCTGTGTGTAAAGCATTTTAACCGATTTCAGATAATGTGGGTAATATGTATCTCAGGTTTTGTGTGTAATGAGTGAAACCGGAGTCAGAAACTATAGATAACGATCTTTCTTTAACTCAAAGATCTGCCAATATTACTGGTCTCTTTGTATGTAGAAAATATGCAATCTTCATTGATTTTAAATACATAGGTAAGTATTTAACACATTGTGCCTTCAGTTGTATTCAAATATTATATACTGAATGAATATTTTAAGCTATCATTAGCCTGGACTCTGCTATCTGTAAGCTTTCGCAATGTCTTCAAAATATATTTGCTATAATATACCTACAAAACATAAATTATATAAAATACAGATTATATACAATTTCCCTTTTGATACACACTTGATAATAATTCGATAGCTTCAAATACTTATTCTGTATACAAAAGAGAATAATCCATTTGTTATTAATATAAGGTAAATGCAGTCAATTTCACTGGCCTATATAATTACGAATAGTATACAATTTATATACAAAAAAATAATATGTATAAAAACCTCGAATTTAAGAGTGTAATCGCTTGTCTATGGTCGAAGATAATTTTAAGAAGACAGTGCATATTTTTTCTTAAAATAATCTTCGTTTTTAGTCAGTGTGTTTGACAATAAGATATTCAATCTAGTCTAATAATGGGAAATCTTGCTTTATCTTAATCCAGTAGAGATAACTTATAGGTGACAGGTACATTTTTGTTTTCAGGGCAAAATTATATTGAATCTGAATGTTTTTTATTCTGCAGTTTGAAAGTGGAAGCATACTGTCAACTTATACAATACAATTCCAGTTTTTCATTTTTATTTCAATTCAGTTTTGAAAACAGAACCAAATTCAAAGAAGTTTTCCAACAATAGTAACCTACCTAAAGTAAATTGTTATTTCTGTAAATATGCATAATGGCAGCTTGATAATAATTGAATTGAAAGAAATAATCATTTCCATTGCAACAAACTGAATTTCAGTTACTTTTGGGGTTGATTTATGTTGGCCAAAATATTTTGCAAAGCCTTCACCAATCATGATAAATTTTTGATTCTCCCTATATGCTGTCACAATAACCAGCATAATTCCGTTATTAATTAAAATGTGTTTATTTATTATTGGAAATAACATCAGCTGTTTAGTCATTGCATAGACTGATGTATAGCGCCTTAAAGGATGATTTTACACATATTTTTGACAATAATTAAAGTTAGTTTGTTGTTAAAACTATGCGTAAATAAAGCTATAAATAATAATATAAAATAAAATGTAGATAGTTATTTGTTCTCCCCGATTCGCCGGCATATTGAGATGAGTCTGACTGAAGATGGATGAGATTAGGATACGATAAATTATAAATAAAGAAAGAGAAATATTTTTAAAACGTCTGCCGTTTCATTTCAAGACCTTGGTTAGCCCTTTTATTAGAAAAAAAAAAACCTATTTCGAAGAAGTACAATAAATAGACGGACAACCTTATTTTAATAGTCAATATGAGAATAAAATTATTCTAATTTCTTCAACGTAGTGTTTGGTAAAAGACAACAAGCAAAACCGCATACTGAAAAGAAAAAAGGCATCATTATTAAAATTCTAAAACAGCGCAATCTATGAATATCTGATTGTACTAACATTAAAATTTTACTATTCTGTCACACATAATCTTCACTAGATGGATAATACTTGACCAATACAACGCCATCTATTGATGAAACTGAATACTAAACTATAACATTGTCGGATTATAAGTATAGCAACACCAAGCTAGATGGCACTATAAAACAAATTTAAAATTGTTGTTTTACCGGCTAAAACTGCAGCAATGGTGATGAAAGGCGGAAGGCAGCCATAGTCGATGAGTGCTGGGAAGATCACCGTGCCAGTTATAGTACCAAGACGACCACACATCAAAAAGGTAGCCATGGCCATAACTCTGAAAGTATCATAACAAATTCTTCAGACAAAGAAGTTAGTAGATGGACCGGATAGTCTTTAGAAATTATTTTTATAAATTACTTGTTGAAATTAATCCTGGAATCTGGTAAATTATGATGATATAGATAGGAATCTTGCTGCGATCATGCTGGAAGCACCTGTGGGCCAGATATGCTTGTTGGATACTCTTTGCTTACCTGAGTGACGTAGGGAACAAGTCTACAGTAATGCTAGACAGCGAAGCGCCTAATAACGATGTAAAGGCCAGTGCCGTCGTTACCATGGCAACCACAGAAATGGCACTCGTGCCCAAGAACGGCATCATCACAATCATCGCCGCAGCTGCCACGCCGCAAAAGCCGGCGACAATCTTCTTACCACATCTAAAAAAATAAGTGATGATTATAGTTAGTCAAGCTAAGACGTCAGACTGTTTATTTAAATTCAGTTATCAGGATTATTTCAAATTATAGTATACTAGCTGTCCTACGCGGTTTCACCCGTGTTCCCAGGATAAAAAGTATATGTCGTAGACTATCTGCATGCCGAATTTCATGATGATCCGTTGAGTAGTTGAGGCGTGAAGGAGTAACAAACAAATAAACTCACTCTTACATTTATAATAGTTAGGATTAGAGTCAAGACTGGTAGTTGTAATCTATTGCGAATGCATAGAGCAACTAATGATCGAAAACTATAACTTCAAACTGTATTCAACTTTAATCTTCCAGAAGTGTATTCAAGATTTAATTTAATCTTTAAAATTATTATTTTTATTCTTTAAACTAACGTAGGGAATAATATATAGATTATGCACCAAGGGGGTAATTATTTATGCGCCTTAAATGTCTTGGTCAGTGTGGAACTTCCTCTGGTCTTAAAATAATAAAATACCTGTTAACCAGCGCTCCACCAACCCCATAAGTCAAGACAGAGCCAGCTCCGACAACTGCGCTCTGCAGATACGTCAGCATGTCCGTCTCGATGGGCACGCAGGCCGCGCGGGCCACGGGCGGCGCGGGCGCCGGCGCGAGGGCGGAGCACAGGCTTTCGCTGCCGTCAGCGCCTATCATCGCTGCCAGTTGCGGGTACCACAGGCGGAGGGTATTGGAACTGCAGTTCAAAATTTTTACTCCACTACTCGTTTGCCGTCTCAGAGATTTAGAGCTGGTTAAATACCACAAGCCATCTGCGTCTACTTTAGTTTGCGACTTGAATGTAGACGCGAGTCGTGTCGTGATAAATTGTGGCATTATCAACTTTAGAGTGAGGCGGTTTTTCATTTCACCGATGATAGGAAAAAATTACACGCCCCTCTAAACTTGCAGAATCTAATATAGAGTAAGAATATTAATCTGGCTTAGGTACTCTGTCTGTGTATGAACAATCTTATGACGTTTCAGCGTTCTTGTAAATAAGGCCTTTTAATACATTCTTGATGCCAGCTAACTCATTCTTGATTTGAGCAACACATTAGCAAGCCCCTTGGTGTTAATTCTGTATCTGGCGACGGTTACCACTTACCATCAGGTAGAGCGACAGATTTATTGGCTTTCTGACATTACCAGGAAGCCTATCGGTCGGTCATACACAGAAGTAGACATGATAATGATCATATAAAGTGATCAAATAACCTAAACCAATACACGTACCCAAACATGCAGCCCGCATGTATAACACACATGAGCAGCAGCCACTTGGCGTGAGGAGGTCGGAACAGCGGCGTGAGCTGACTCCATCCTCCTCTGAGGGCTGCCACTCCTCGGGCCTGCTCTGAGCTTTTCTCCTCCACGAGAGTTTTCACCTGGAATCAGAGATTTGAGTTGAATAAATAGTATATTTCTAGTCACGCAACAATGATCTTATGGTAAGATCTGTGCCTTATTTATGAATGCACAGGTTATTGATTGGCCTTTTTCAGTCCATCGGGCTATGAAGCTTCTCATACTACGCTTACCAAAACGCGGTCTCCACTCTAACACTCATCTGCTCCGTCGACCGTTCGTTTGTCTACAGACGTGACCATCCCGCTTTTTGGGATATGATAAACAGATGGGTCAGGTATGATCTAGTTTTAACTGCAGAGATACGCTTGTTAACGATGACTTTATCACCCATTACAATGAAATTTTAATAGAACATTTTCTCTATTTTCCTCAAAGAAGCTGAAGAAGTACCTCAACCTCACATAATACTGCAGCCCAATAAGCTATGCACCTGAATAAGGTCGCAAGAGCTTATCGGAGAGAAGGCAAGCCTCGCAGACTAAGATAAAAATAACCGAACCGTTGGTCAGTAATCATCATGGAATATTCTTACCGAATAATCTTCCTCAGGTTTCCCAGTGTTCATGGAAAATATCTTCCGAAATACCGCCATAGCTTCCTCGTTCCTGCCTCTCGACATGAGGAATTTAGGGCTCTCGGGCAGGCTGAGGAACGCCAGTCCAGTCAGTAGGGGGACCAATGCCGTAGCCAGGAGGAACAGGTTCCAGGAGTGGATAACTATAAAAATTATCTCAAATGATTATAAAATACATGATATTTATGTAACTGGCAGATACGGGCGGTAGCTTAGCTACGCCACTGCAAGTACAGTCACCAAAAAAAACTTGTATTAAAATTCAATATTTTAACTATTTATTTGTTTGCAAAAAAAGCATATTAATTTGCGTTATTATTTCAATTTTTCTTATGCTAAGCACATAACTTACCAAACATGTTTCCAAATATATAAAAGTGCCAATCCTTAGTGAGAATTGCCCATGCGAGGAGTGGCAGCGTGGTATTGGCTATCGTGTAGAACAGGCTGGTGAGTAGAATCACCCTGGCACGGAGCTCTGTGCGGTGCAGTTCTGCTATGTACGAGATGAGAACTGCGAAGGGGCCGTTGAAACTAGAAGAATTTCAGATATTTAGTCTGAGAAGCTGGTATTTGGTCAACCTTATGGTAAGTGACTTCTGTTGCATATGGATAGTAGCAATATCATATGCTATTGGTATTGTAAATTGCTCTTTTTGCACTCCTTTTAAAAAACCTACATATAGCATGTTTGTAGGACTCCTACACTTAAAAGGGAAGATCTTCCGCGAGGCTTCCGCAGATCATCGTTACTGGGGACCGTGGTCTAACTGTATACGTTGGACAGTTATATAATACAGATGCTATCGGCACTTCGATAGCACGATGTAGGATCTTGTGGCGACATCTATCCACATGTGAGTGAACTTCTTTATGTAGGTGGTCGCTACAAACTCCAAGTCATAGCGCAGAGGTAAAACCGTTGTGGTGAACTCTTATGGGGTTCTTCAAAAGAGGCGTAAAAAGAGCTCTTCAAGGTCGGCAACACTTTGGCAATCCCCCTGGTATTGCAAATGTCTATTGGCGACGGTGACCACTTTCCATCAGGAGGCCCGTCTGCCTGTTTGTCAACCTCTTGACATAAAAAAAAAAAAAAGAGAAGCGCAGCTCGTCTGGGGAAGTGCCTCCACCTTACAGAATACCGCAGCCAAATAACTTAATACTGTGTGTGTTCCTGCACGTGAGTTGGGTCGCTGGAGCTCATCGGGGCGGGGATAAGAGTTGGTAACGCGCGAGTGCCCTGGGGTGCCCTGGGTATTGTATGCGTCAATATGGTTATGGTAACCGCTTACCACCAAGTGGTATGCCAACATTCGTTGTATACAAAAAAATTACATAATTAAATATGACTCACAGGAATCCACTACCAAATCTCGTGATAAGCAGCATAGCGAAGTTCTGGCTCATGGCAGCAGCTGCTTCCACTAACCCTGAGCAGAAGAAACCCCACACCATAATCCTCCGCCTGCCGAGGGTGTCTGATAAAAATCCCCAGACCATGGCCGATGAGATCATTCCTGGAATAAGGAGTGGATTTAGACTTTATTTGCAATCATCGGGTACTGGTGTATAGGGAGAAAAGAAAAAATTGCCACCTTGAAAAAATATTGATGATCCTTACTAATATTATTAATAATTTAATTAGCCTATTTCCTTCTCCATACCATAAAGAAGACGAGTGAGTCCCATCGGACCCGGTGCCTCTGCCCCGTTAACGGGTCCGTTGGGAAAAAAAGTGCCATCGGACCCGGTACACGCACACATTGAAGCTACCGGGTCCGATGGTACTCTTTTTCCCATCGACCCCGTTAACGGGGCAGAGTCATCGAGGCCGATGGAAAAAAGAGTGCCATCGTGCCGCGGAAGGAAGCTCCTTTGAGCCCGCACAGTACGAAACAATTCAGGTTTCAATATGTGAGGATGGACTCCCCGTCGATGGCGAGAGTTGCGATGGTAGTAAGTAGCCGTGGGCATCATCTTAAACAATTCTTCAGAACACCGTCCGTTGTACAAGCGGTAGAACACACATAAGGAGGCAAAGTCTCTCCTCAGACTGACTGCACTTTGTCAAAGTCTAGGGCCATGCCATTTAAACGAAGTACGTCACTAGGATTCATGTGTGACGAGCCTTATCTCGTCTCGTGTACCAAACTGTTTGCCGAAGGATTCTAGTATCACTTCAGTAGTTGTGATAGTCACTGGTGGTTTTATGGTACTTCTGGTCACGCGAGTACTATATCAGATTATTTATAGAAAATTGAGGTGTGGTAATCAAATACAGACAGTACGGAGACAGTGTTTCGTTTAGGAGGCATATTATTATTGGAATTGTTTGAGTGAGTCATGACTTACTATGAGTACTAACCTCTTGTTTCCCTTATCTGGATATGCTCAAATGAAAAATGAAATTGTTTTTTAGATTGCAAATCTTCTAGGCTTAAGGGCACGCAATTGTTTTCAGTGCGATTAGAATGTAAATATTTCGAATGAATCTAAGCTTGTTTTGAAAAGAGTAATTGCTGAGTTTATTGCCGGCTCTTCTCGGCAAATGCAACCTTCCGAACCGGTATTAGAGTATTAGAGCCAGACTTTTCATAAGTGCCTGCGAAGGTCTATTTGAATAAATGATTTTGAATTTTGAATCACATTTCTGATCACCAGTGCACTGAGTTGGTTAAGATTCCACCTATCACGCTGCGGGCCGTCAATTCCCTCCCAGGACATGAATTTGAGTGCATGTCCTGAGTCTGGATGTAATGTACATTAAGTATATATTTACAAACGAAAAGTTGTATAAATAAATAAATAGTAGTATATCAGTTATCTGGTTTTATAGTAAAGCTCTGCTTAGTCTGGGATCAGATAACCGTGTGTGAAGAATGTTTTACTTTTGTGTTAAAAAGTTGATACATTGACAATGTTCTATCCATTGCTAAAATAAGTGCTAACCTCCATAAGTCATAGCAGTAACAGTGCCCATATCCAACAGACTGAGCTGCATATCACACTGTGCCCTCGTGAAGATGTATGATGTGCCGCTGGTGACTGACACAGCGCTCCAGAAGGCAGGAAGAGTGCACAGCATCAGGGTGATGTTGAACCTTCCGTAGCCTGTCGCTGCGATTGCCTCTTCGAAGTCTGAATGTTCTACTTCTGCAGCTGATCAAGATTAATGTGAGTTTGGAGTGCGAAGATCGAAGATTATGTATACACAGAATTTTGAGAGAGTACACAATACCATGAAAAATCCTTGAGAATACTATGACGTAGCTACACTCTCAATACAGTAAATTATAATAAACAGCAGATACAAATAGCAATAATGACCGACAGTAAAGTCTCAACGGTGACATTTTAGTGTATATCCACTCTGGATACTTTAAGGTAATAAAATTTTGGCTGTTATCCAAAAGTTCGGATAAAACCAGACCTGTTTGAGACGATGTTTTGTTATAAATGTTACTTATGATCGTATTAATTTTAGAACTTAATTTTTTGGAGTTGGGGTCACAATTGATACTTGGATTCGAAACAAATTTCTCCGAAATTTGAAAATTTTGTTTGATGCCGCCTTATCTTTATGATCTATTGAATTATATACTCTGAATCAATAGTGTACATACCTTGGGCCATAATCTCCAAATTAGTCGATGATAATCCTGTTACTTTGAAGAGATGATCGTGAGGAATATCCTCAGTTGCTCTGGGAGACTCCGCATCATTGCCTATCGCCATTTTTGAAATCCAAAAGTTTTAACACTATGCAATCTAATTGGTTGATACTAATTTCACACTCTGCTAGCATTCTCGAACCTCAGTTTGATACTCATGAGATAAAATATGGTGATACAATTTTATACATAGTGCGGTATCAAAGTTTGCAATAGGATTTGCGTGTGTGACATACAAACAGTTTTTCAGTTTTCCACTAGCTATTATATCTGAATGTACACATCTCTTTGTAAAATTAAGTACATAACATAATGCACAGTGTGTAACTGATTTTGTGCCAATATTGATATTGCTGTAACATATTATGATTGGGGATTTTGTTTGTTCATTTCTATTGTTCTTAAAGGAAATATAAAGATGACGATGAAGATGAAGAAGACACTAACCTTCCAACTGAAAAGGTCACGAAGGCTAAGATGAGATAATATGTGTATAAATGATTTTGTGACAGGTATCCAAATGTTAAAATCAAGACAACTGCTAGTTGAGATAAAGAAATACGTAAAGAATCTAATTCCGCAACTCCTGCGCAACAAAAATAAATAAATATCATACAAACTGTTACACATTCGATTCTCCCGAAAATATCTTTGATATTCAACAAATAATTACACTGTAAATAGATTTCAATTGTTTGCGATGTAAAAATAGAAGAGACATACATCATTTCACAAATACTTCGTAGTAGGTATCACATTGCTCCATGTAGTGATAAATTTGTGGTGTGATACCTGATTACTTAACCTTCATATTGTTGTATGATGTAATAAGTTAAATATTCCATATAAGGCAAAAACAAGTTCTTAACATTGTTGTTCATGTAAATATTGAAAATTACAATAGCCTGGGAGAGATTGTTTAACAGGTCATCAAGAATGAGCAAGAAGAATTAATGAGGACTCTGGGAAACAAAAATTTGGTACAGAGTATTGGTTCTTAAAAGAAAGTCGTTTTGATATTTCTGATTTTGACCTGGGGCTCTACCGAGTAACTGTGGTGGTAATCGTAACGAACATCATTAATTATTTCATCCAATACGCGCACGCGGTATGACGCGACGATGACCATTCGTGGGCCCTGATTGGATGAAATTCATTAATGGTGTTCGTTACGATTACCACCAAAGTTACGCGGTAGAGACCCTGAGTGGGTCTATCGCTCTCGTTTAAAAAAGTATCGCATCAAAAACATTTTCATGTAAAATTTTGCCAAGATGAAACCATAATAATATGGCTCGCACTGTCAAAACGTTATCAGATCTTATACAGAGCTAAGCTTGTCACTCTAGACTCCCTTCGCTAATGCTACATGGGCGTAAGGTGAAAAATGTATTCACTTTTCTGTAATACTATAGTTCTTATAGTAGCTATGCGGCCAAGCCACATATTTTGACTAAGGTGTAGAGTTTGTGAGTTAGGGCGTGTAGAGTTATAAGCCTGGCTGGTTGGCAGAAATTCGCAGGTTCGATATTTCAAGACACCCACGCTAGAGACTACACTAGCGCCTCTCGCGGATAATTCATGCGCGTTAACCCCCATTTGTAGACTACCAAAACAGCCAAAGATGTATTGATTGCTTCTCAGTCTATCGATATAAAAACAAAACGGAAGAAAAACATTCATAATTATTGCGTATCAACTACATTATCAATTGCGCAAGAGTGAGTCAATGAGATAAGAGAATAATGACCGAGAATAAAATGAAAGAGTAAAGTGACCTTGCGTCGGCGTTCGTCGGCCTTTTACTAGAGTTTAAAAAAAGGTTATAGGATAAGCCATTCTTCTAGATGGGTTTCTAGCATGCGCAGTATTGGGATGCTCGGCTAGATGGTCCGAGGACCAAAGAGGATGCGAAATGGTTGCATAGACTTCATAGTGCCCTTCTAATTGAATAAATGGCGTACATTTATTCAATTAAGGCCCTAGAAGGGCACTAATGAAAGTCAAAGCTATTGGTATTACCACCAGTTTGGAAGTCGACCTTCAACTGAGAAAAACCGGGAAACTCGACAACTTAAAAAATAAAAATAAAAATTGGATAAAAAAAAATCCAAATGTTAAAGTAAAATACGCAATATTCTTTTAATTATATTAATATTTTTAAGTATAATATTCTTTTTCTGTTTATGCAAGCATGAAAAGAAAAAATCAGCTAACAAAATAAATAATAACCTAAACTACTCTTGCTTTTGTACAATGAGGACTATGCAGAGTGCAGCCACATCCAGAAATCTAAAAATTAAAAATTCATAATCATTTATTCAAATAAACCTTCGCAGGCACTTATGAAAAGTGTAACTCTAATACTCTAATACCGGTTCGGAAGGTTGCATTTGCTGAGAAGAGCCGGCAATAAACTCAGCAATTACTCTTTTAAAAACAATATAATATAATGTGCTACCTTATAATAAGCTCTTGCTTACAAGACTTTCATTTAAAATCAGTCATTTGGTTACCGAAAGTGGTATTTTGTTATAACAAAAGTACACTATTTATAGCCTTATATCTATCGCCTATAACCTCAAGTTGAAAATCTGAAGCCAAGCACATTCCAGTGTGATCCGAAACCTACACTTGAGAGGGATTCTCCTTCTAGGAACTGTATGCTAAGGCAGGCCACGATAAGGCAGTTTTTTTCTATCATTCTTACGCTGAATCAAAAGAAGCTGGAAAAGTTTTCACCCGTACGTTGTTGACATACCGAAAATACGGATACGTTTTGTATCATCATTTATATTGCTAACGGTGGCAACGTCTGTCTTTCCTATCCCTAAGATTATCTTCACAGGAAAGACTTCAAAGACAGAGTGAATAGGCTCCATCTTCGACCTCGTCATAGACCTTTCTATATACTATGTTAGTGGCCAAATGCCATAAATGGCCACTAACATAGTAAAAATCGGGTTATGCATAGTTAATCGAACTACTACTACTCGTATTTTCCGTTGAAACTGAAAATAGCCTCAAGTCCATCTGTATATGGAAGTATTTGTATCTAAGTACAGTGAAAAGGAAACTTTGGACTTGTGACCGAAGTCCATTATAGGGTTGTCAATCTATTAAAGTGTTAATGATTCTTACTAAAGATTAGTTCAAAATGTAGCCCCTACACTTCATAGGGGATTAAGAAGAGGTTGTGAGGAGAGCTTTGCCGCTGGACCCCAAAGACTGCCAGCACAGCGCCTGCTAATCGAGCTCTGGGATTCTTTCTCAATACAGGAATACAACACCACATTAAATTTATGTTATTTGCGATTTTCTGGGAGGTATATGTAAGGTAGAGATACTTCCCCAGTCAGGCTGCTCTGATTCTGAAAGAAGAAACCGTTATTCCTCTTTTGAATGAGAATTATTTTTCATCCGTCGAGCTGCTCCATATTCAAAAGAAGAGCGGAAGAGCTCTATTAAATATATTAACGTTATTAAATGTATTAACGTTTTTAGAAGCAATCTTAAAAAAATTCTTTACCAGCACCAACACAATGAGGAAACTCAAAAACATGATACAAGTGCCATATAGTGAAAAGTAGTCTCCAATAACACCAGCATTATTATATTTATTAGGTAGTTATGTACTCACCTATTCGTTTCGTTTCCATGCCGTTCCTTGTAATGTAATATCTTAGTGTTTTTTGTGCTTTTTGTAGTTGTCGTTAATTGTCATTTCTATCTGTATTGTCGTGTCAGCTGTGCATGCTGCGTTAATATTAGTATTGTTTAGTATTTTTGTTTTTAATGTTCCGTGATTTTACCTTTTGTTTTTAAATTTTTTTTTTTTTTGTTGCCGTTCGTATATTTGTGATTTGAACGTATTGTTTATAAGTTCTTTTTGTTCTTTGATTGTGACGTCACAAACCGGTCCCTACGGAAGACCAGCTCTGGTTTCTTATTAACCAGTATTACGCTGAGTTGGGGCCGTTTTATGGCAATTTTACTTACATTTATAATTTTATACAATTTTTTTTTTAATTTGTTTATTTTAAGTTGTAGTTTTCAGTATTAATTAAGGTCTAACTTGCCATGAATAAATTTATTTTCATTTCATTTCATTTCATTTCTATTATGCTCTAGAAAAACTTGTTAATCGCTTAAAATAAATAAAAAATGAACTGACAACCTTCTCCGTACTTTATCTTTTACCGAGCAGAAACTTTTGTTGTCAACCCTATGAAAGTAAATATAAACCAGGGAAGCCGAACAATGTCTGATTGAAGAATCGGTCACGGTATCATCACGTGCTGGAAAAAATGCCGCTGCATGGAAACTAGACATCAGGCATTTTGTGAAATTCAGAAAATATTAATTTTCAATCCGTTGCGGAGCTAACTGGATCCGGTAGCCCCACATAAGTTCAAATTCAAAATCAATTTTTTCAAATAGACCTTCGCAGGCACCCTATAATGTCCCACTGCTGAACACAGGCCTCCTTTCACAAAACAGGGTGAAAGGGAATGGGCAGATACTCCACCACACGTGCCCACTGCGGCTAGTGCCTACCTCCACCGATCCGCAGTCACAAATTGTGTGACAATTGACCACTAGGTCAACCTACTGTTGGAGTTTTCAAGCCGCCTAGAAGGCCTCCAACTAGCTTAACGACTATCACAATTAAGTGATAACCGGGACCAACGGCTTTACGTGCCTTCCGAAGCACGGAAACGCTCGATTTGAAATACCACTAGGCGGTCACCCATCCAGGTACCGACCACGACGGTAGTAGCTTAACTTGCCGATCCATTAAGAACGGCTTATCATGCTACAACACGAGTGCTTAAGTAAAAAATATCTACTGAGAAATAAAAGGGTACATTATAATAATGCTAGTAGGTACATGTCTGAAGTTACTCATGAGTATCAAATAACACAGTATTGTGTCAAGCAGACTGTTTTAATGGACAAACCAGCGGGCAGCCATTATACTGCGTCATCGCTAGTGATGTATCTGTCTTTTACATGATACCAGAGTCAGGGTTATATTGTCTTTATGACCGAATATAGTCTTCTATAGTATCTTTTGCTTTTTCCCTATTTTTCTATTCTATGACATATAGCCCGCCTGATGGTAAGCGGTCCGTAGTCTATAGACGCTTGCAATATCAAGGATATAGCCATAGTTGAACTGCTGGCGTGTATAAACTTCTTGATTCAATTTAACTGCATACAGGTGAATTGTAAATTATTGCCATCGAATTTACGTCAGGAGTGTAAAATTTACTTTTATACATAATGAGCAATTAGTATCTCAGGATCACTTTACAGTAGGAATCATCGTGCAAAATTATGATTATCTACCGAAAATTTTCAAATCAGCAGAAGAAAGGAACCTAAAGCTGGATTCACAATCACACGGCGACCGTTTATCAAGATATTTTTTTAATGCACCACGTTTTTTTTCAGTTCAGGCGGCTGATTATCCGCAGTTGAAGTTGTAAAAAGTTTCATGTCAGGAACACAGCTGAAACCAGTATTACTATTTCTAACCCCGGGATTCCTGAAACTAGTTTCTCGTGAAATTATCCCAGAGTGACATTCTCTAGTGACCGCCAGCTATAACGTTCTCAAGTTACTTGATTTTATAAAACAAATAACTACGAGCTATTTAAGAATAATAAATAGAAATGGGAACTACTACTATTTTACAGTGTGATAGAATAAAAAGAATAGGGTAAAATTAAAAAACCTCTACTGGTAATTTGAGTTTGTAGTACTAAGTTTATAGGTTGGTTTGTTTTGTTATTTTCTAGATTAATTATTTGAATAAATATGAGTTTTATTTTTTATTTTTATACCACTATGGTGGCAAACAAGCATACGGCCCGCTTGATGTTGCAGTTAACGTAGCCTATGGACGCTTGCAACACAAGGGGTATCACACGCGCGTTGCCAATCCTGAAGAAATCTATTTACGCCCTTTTTGGAGAAATGTTATAATTTTTTTTGTATGTATGTTCGGGCATAACTCCATCATGTATGGATGGATTTTCCAAATTTCTTTTTTTGTTTGAAAGGGGTTTATTCCGAAATGGTCCCATATCAATTTCATATAGATCTGATGATGAGTTTCGGAAACAGACAACGGAACTCTTAAAAAACCGGCCAAGTGCGAGTCAGACTCGCGCACCGAGGGTTCCGTACAAACCTGTAGGTATATAAGTAAATGGTAGTATAGACCTGAGTATATGATATGAATTTCAATTTATGTCGTATTAAAAAAAACTTACTAGATCTCGTTCAAACCAATTTTCGGTGGAAGTTTGCATCGTAATGTACATCATATCTTTTTTAAAGATTTATCATTCTCTTATTTTAGAAGTTACAGGGGGAGGGGGACACACATTTTACCACTTTGGAAGTGTCTCTCGCGGCAACTATACAGTTTAGAAAAAATATATATTAGAAACCTCAATATCATTTTTGAAGACCTACCCATAGATACATCACACTTATGGGTTTTATTAAAAAAAAAATGAGTTTCAGTTCTTTTTTTTTTTTTTTTTTTTTACTGTGTATAGGCCTGTGTTTAACCACAATCTCACTATGGTAAGTGATGATGTGGTCGAAGGTGGTAAGCACACAAAGCCTAGAAGGAACTGGCTCTCAAGTGCAGCTGACGGAACACACCGATAGGTGCTTGGCGACAGATTTTCAACTTGAGGGTGGTAGCCAGCCAGACGGGTACTACAAAGTACCCTACCACCGTGCTATGGTTTCCTCACGATGTTTTCCTTCACCGAAAACTCAAGCTCGAATTCGAACCCGGGACCTTCGTCTCGGTATCCGACGTCACTACCACTGAGCTATCATCGCCTTATAAACGAATCGCCTTATAAAGTTCTAAGTATGGGGAACCCCAAAATTTATTGTTTTTTTTCTATTTTTGTGTGAAAATCTTAATGATGTTCACAGAATACATCTACTTACCAAGTTTCAACATTATAGTTCTTATAGTTTCGGAAAATAATGGCTGTGACATACGGACGGACAGACAGACAGACAGACAGACATGACGAATCTATAAGGGTTCCATTTTTTGCCATTTGGCTACGGAACCCTAAAAATACAGGCTGGTTCACAGTTAGGAATGTCATTATATAGACAGCATCAATTACATACCCAGAAGTGAAGCGCGTAGTAACGAGAACCAAATAAAGTACATAAGGTAAACAAAGGTACGACGTGAGGGGTTGGGGGAGGGTCATAATGACGGGTACACACTCGCAGTGTTTGTTCTAAGTGACAGCTGAGACGGGCCCGTCGATAGTGTGGCCTTGGCTTTACCCTGTTTGTGTTGCATGCCAGTATACTATTGTAGTCTTTGGTTGCATGGGTAGGAGCTTCATGATGAGATGTGTTTTTTAATCTATTTTAAAAATATAATATCGTAGGCAGCTTCTTCGCACAACGCATCAGCATTGCGATACAGCGAGGAAATGCTGCCAGCATCTTCGGAACAATGCCGAGGGGGCCTAATTTTATAAATTTATTTTAAACTTTTTTGTAATTTCAACTTATAAAATTAATTGATGATTTCTAAATAAACACTAGATATATATCGTAGGTCAATAATTTAGTTAAGAAAGTTGTGCCAATTGGTGCAGTTGGTTAAGACAACCTATCGCGCCACAGGTCGTGGGTTCGATTCCCGTACAGGACATACATTTGTGTGCATGAACACGTCTGTATGTCCTGAATCTGGGTGTAATTATGTATATTAATGTATTTGCAAAAAACAAGTAGTATACAGGGTGATTGGAAGATGGGTGCAAAGCTGTAAGGCGATGATAGTATAGATCATTTAGACCCTTTTTAGCCATGGTTGTCTAAGACGAAGCGTGAAAATTTTTTTTTACCAATCTTTACTGTAACTAAAAACTGATGACACACATGTTTAGTACATGTTTGTTTGAATTGCTTACAGATTATTTTAAATAAATAATATGAAAAAGAATTCACACATCATCCAAACTGGCTATAATTATTGTTACGACATCGCGACATCAGGAATAAATTGCTACCAGTAACGCCATCTGTTATTGAATAGCGGTACTATCAGTAACGCTGTTATTGTATAGGAGTAAACATCTATCAAGCAACGCCATCTATCGCCGAATAGCTACCGGCTTCTGGAATATTCCCGATAGCACTGTAGGCATGTAGAATACGCGGGTAAATTGTGGAATGTTCCAGATGCCGTTTATGAAGTATAAATACGGGACAATGCACAGAGGAGTTTGAGTTTGGTTTTGTATAACAGTGAGTAAACATCGAAGTGAAATACAGTTAAGTGCTAGTGAACTATTTAATTTCTGAGTGTTTTAATTAGAGTTTTAATAAAAGTGTGACCAGTGTTTTGGTAAATTCGTGTACCATTATTTATCCTGAACCCCAGCTCGTAACAATTGGTGTCAGAAGTAGTAGGATAAATAATGCCGGTTATGCCAAAGGAAGTCACTGAGGGTGTCCGTACAAGGGGCCAGCGGCAGCAGGAGATGGATGAAAGGAGGTTTGGAGGTTCTCCGTCGCAGACTTCGGGTGGCCAGCAGCCAACTGGCTCTTTGCCAGTTGCCGACCCACCTGAAGTCAGAGCAGTACCTGCAACCCCAGATCTTGGCGCTTTGATGGTAATGCTACAGGAGCAGGCTCGCCGACAAGAGGAGCAGGCTCGCCGACTGGAGGAACAGCTACAGCGGGATAAGGAGGAGCAGGCTCGCCGTCAGGAGGAGCAGGCTCGCCGTCAGGAGGAGCAGGCTCACCGTCAGGAGGAGCAGGCTCGCCGACTGGAGGAACAGCTACAGCGGGATAAGGAGGAGCAGGCTCGCCGTCAGGAAGAGCAGGCTCGCCGACTGGAGGAACAGCTACAGCGGGATAAGGAGGAGCAGGCTCGCCGCCAAGAGAAACAGATGGTTTTATTAGAAAATTTACAAGTAACTCTTGGCAAGGATCTCAAGGTGGTGAAGGAACAGCTTCAGCATCATGAGTCCCGTATCTCGGAATCCGAAAATCGTATGTCCAAGGCCGAAGTACAGATAGAAGACGTGAAGAAGGCCCTCGTTGGACTCAAGGTTGGAACTGCTACTTCTTTACCTGTGGCTTCTTCACGTGGTTTCAAGGTACCGCCATTTGATGGCACCTCGTCATGGTCAGCCTATAGAATCCAGTTCGAAGCTGTCATGAAGGCGAATGGTTGGACTAGTGCACAGGCGATGACAGCACTCACTTTGGGTCTTCGCGACCAGGCCCTCACTATACTGGAGGCCCTCGGGAAGGACGTGACGTATGAGCAACTGTTGGAAGCTCTAGAATCTAGATACGGGGACGCACACCTGGAACACGTATTCCGTGCCCAACTCAAGGACCGTGTGCAACGGAGCGCTGAAACTATACAACAGTGGGCTCTAGAGATAGAAAAGCTGGTCCGTAAAGCATACCAGTCTGCACCAGCGATGATCAACGGTAACCAGTGCAAGCGTTCGTGGATGGTATACGCGACTTGGAAGTTAGAGCTGCCGTGAGATTAGGGCACCACGAGTCGCTGAAAGACGCTTTAGCCCATGCCTTAGAAGTGGAGGCTGTGCGACGCGATGACCGACCTCACCGCATCAGGGAAGTGGCCTCGCCCCGTTGCTACAACTGTGGAGAAAAGGGCCACCTTCGGATGAGTTGCCCGAAGTGGAGAAACTATAGAAAAGAAGAAAATCGACCCCGGGAAGAAAATGCAGCGGTGACTGGTGGCACTGCTCAGCAACAGGGAAACGAGTAAACGCCAGGACCGCGGGGCGGGTGCTGGCTGGTGTTCGAAGAGCCCCAAGGATCTCGATCTCACAAGCCCATAACGGGAACAGTCTGATCATTATAGGTGAAATTAATGGCAAGCCATGTAACGTAACGTTGGATACTGGAGCATCTCGCACGATCGTCAGTTCCCAACTAGCAAGTCGGTTTCTTGGGGACTACTTCAAAGACTACAAGCAAATTGAATTGGTAACAGCTACCGGCCAGCAGATAACCGTCGAAGGCGAGAAGGAGGTAGAATTAAAATTGGGCAACCAAAGCTACCGTCACAAAGTAATCGTGGCCGACATTATGGATGACTGTATCCTGGGATTAGACTTCATGAGGAAACATCACTGTGAGATCGACGTCAATCACGGAGTATTAAAATGTGCTTCGGAAGAAGTCTTCATAGAAGGCGCATCGTCGGGCCAAGTGTATTGCTTGAAGAAGAGTGTTCTCTCTCCCATGTCTGAAACAATCGTGCCAGTAATCTTACCAGAAAATTCAGGTCATAGAAATTGTTGCATCCTTATAGAGAAACTGGACAGTGATCTTCCATGGAAGATGGCACGAACTTTAGTTAAAGCTAACAACGTCTCGGCAGTACGTGTACTAAATTTAAGTGAGCATGAACAAGTACTCAAGAAGGGGACATTGATGGGCACTTGTGAAGAAGTTGCTTGGATGCGTAGATGTCAAGACCAGCCTACGGGGTCTGTTGGGGGAAATGTTCAGTTCAACGTGACAACGCTATTGGAAGACTGTAGTGATAATCTGTCGAAGGAAGAGATGGATAAGGCTAAGAAGATGTTGCTCCGTTACGCTGATATTTTCTCAGTTGGTGATACTGACATAGGGAAGACTGGATTAGTTCAGCACAAAATAAATACGGGTGATGAGTTACCAATCCGCCAACGACCAAGAAGGTTACCCATAGCACGGGAACAGGAAGTAGATGCCATGATTCAGGGAATGGTAAAAGGTGGTGTTATAGAGCCCTCATCTAGTCCATGGTGTTCTCCCGTGGTATTGGTGAAAAAGAAGGATGGTAGCATGCGCTTTTGTGTTGACTATCGTCGGTTGAATGACATTACGAAGAAGGACAGTTACCCACTACCAAGGATTGACGACACGCTAGATACGCTGACAAGAACGAAGTGGTTTACCACGCTGGACCTGAAAAGTGGCTACTGGCAAGTTGAAATAGACCCAAAGGACAAGGAAAAGACTGCATTCTCTACAGGAAAAGGACTATGGCAATTTAACGTCATGCCATTTGGACTATGCAATGCGCCTGCTACTTTTGAACGACTAATGGAGCTAGTACTAAGTGGCTTAATTGGAGACGCCTGCCTTGTTTATTTGGATGACATCATTATCGTGGGACGAACATTCGAAAATCATCTCCAAAACTTGGAACAAGTACTCGCGAAAATACGTGGAGCCAACCTTAAATTGAGCCCAAAGAAGTGCTCATTTTTTAGACGACAAGCAAACTTTTTAGGACACATAGTCTCAGAAGAAGGAGTTCAGACAGATCCTGAGAAAATAGCTGCTGTCAACGATTGGCCAGTTCCAAGAGATAAAACGCAGGTCAGGGCATTCTTGGGCTTGTGCTCCTATTATCGACGTTTTGTGAAAAATTTTGCTGACCTTGCTAGACCTCTACATAAGTTGACAGAGGAAAAATCACAATTCTTTTGGGACAAAGCATGTGATGTGGCATTCCAAGAATTAAAGAAACGGCTGTGTAGCTCACCTATTTTGGGTTATCCTGATACTGAAAAAGAATTCATAGTAGATACTGATGCGAGTAATAATGGAATTGGTGGCGTGTTATCGCAAAGAAAAGGAGATCAAGAGGTTGTGATAGCTTATTTTAGCAAGTCCTTGTCGAAACCGGAGAGAAATTACTGTGTTACAAGAAAAGAATTACTTGCTGTTGTGAAAACGTTGCAGCATTTTAGCAAGTATTTGATAGGGAGGAAATTTCATCTCCGCACTGACCATGCCGCATTAAAGTGGCTATTGCAATTCAAAAATCCAGAAGGACAAGTCGCTAGATGGATTGAACTGTTACAAGAGTTTGACTTTGTAACTGAACATCGCAGTGGGAGGTTGCATGGCAACGCAGATGCCTTATCAAGAAGACCTTGTCCTGAAAATTGTAAGCACTGTGTTAGGCAAGAAGATAAGGAAGTAATAACCGTAAAGATGCTAAGGACTGACCTAAGTGAAGAGTGGATAGAAACCCTAAAGCAGGCTCAGCAAGATGACACGGACATCAAGCCGATTCGCGACTGGATTCAGGCTAGTGCCACTAAACCTAAGTGGTGTGACGTGGCAACGACGAGTTCAGTCACAAAAAGTTATTGGGCACAGTGGGAGAGTCTAGCTATACAGGATAGAATTTTATGCCGTAAATGGGAAAATGCCCGAGGGGACAGCTCTCACCTACAAATGGTTGTTCCGAAGGCAAGGATACCAGATATCTTGAAATTCTATCACAATGGATGTTCAGGAGGTCACATGGGAGTAAAACGAACCCTTTTAAAGATTCGTGAGCGATTTTACTGGATCCACTGCAGGGACGATGTGGAAGACTGGATACGAAAGTGCGTCAGTTGCGCAGCTGTAAAAGGACCACAAACACGCAGTAGAGGTGCGCTGAAGCTGTACAATGTTGGAGCTCCCTGGGAACGGATAGCGTTGGATGTCGCGGGGCCGTTTCCTGAAAGTGATAGTGGAAACAAGTACTTCCTGGTCGTCATGGACTACTTCACAAAGTGGCCAGAGGTCTTCGCGATACCGAATCAGGAAGCTTCTACTGTGGCAGATAAATTAGTCCATGAAGTCTTCTGTCGGTTTGGTGTACCACTAGAAATTCACAGCGATCAAGGAAGAAATTTCGAGTCTCAAATATTTCAGGAGGCATGTCGAGTAATGGGTATACACAAAACCAGGACCACATCTTATCACCCGCAATCGGACGGAATGGTTGAACGGTTCAACCAAACGTTGGAGAGATATCTGGCAAAAGTTGTGGACAGCCGGCAGAAGGATTGGGACAAACACATACAACCCCTTCTCCTGTCATATCGAAGTGCAACTCATGAAAGTACGACGGTGACGCCTGCTTTTGCAAACTTCGGTAGAGAATTGCGATTGCCTGCAGATTTGCTCACCGGTATTCCGCCTGACGATCCACGTAGTGTTACAGATTATGCGAACGACTTACGAAACAAAATGAATGACGTATATGAGCACGTCAGGCAGTATGGCCAACAAATGTCTGAACGAATGAAGACCCGTTACGATCGGAAAGCGAACAATAGAGTATTCGAGATGGGGTCCCTAGTATGGCTACATAACCCAGTGCGCAGGAAAGGAAAGTCCCCGAAACTGCAAGCAAAATGGGATGGACCATATCGTGTTGTTACGAAAATCAATGATGTCACCTACCGTATCCAGAAGGGGGCTCGAGGTAAACCGAAGATTGTCCATATAGACCGTTTGGCGCAATACCATGGAACTCACATTGCTCGGGACGAGCATGTCTAAGGAGGGGGTAGTGTTACGACATCGCGACATCAGGAATAAATTGCTACCAGTAACGCCATCTGTTATTGAATAGCGGTACTATCAGTAACGCTGTTATTGTATAGGAGTAAACATCTATCAAGCAACGCCATCTATCGCCGAATAGCTACCGGCTTCTGGAATATTCCCGATAGCACTGTAGGCATGTAGAATACGCGGGTAAATTGTGGAATGTTCCAGATGCCGTTTATGAAGTATAAATACGGGACAATGCACAGAGGAGTTTGAGTTTGGTTTTGTATAACAGTGAGTAAACATCGAAGTGAAATACAGTTAAGTGCTAGTGAACTATTTAATTTCTGAGTGTTTTAATTAGAGTTTTAATAAAAGTGTGACCAGTGTTTTGGTAAATTCGTGTACCATTATTTATCCTGAACCCCAGCTCGTAACATTATCAATTAACGGATAAGTTTCGGAGTTTTGAGCCAAAAACCAGAAAAGATTGGTAAAAAAAAAATTTCACACTTCGTCTTAGACAACCATGGCTAAAAAGGGTCTAAATGATCTATACTATCATCGCCTTACAGCTTTGCACCCATCTTCCCATCACCCTATATGTCTTATATCAGTTATCTGGTTTCCATAGCATTGCTTAGTTTGGAAACAGATTACCATGTGTGAGTAATGTCCCAGGATATTTATTTATTATTTATATTTAATTCAAAAATATATTCAAAATTGTACTAGTAAGGTAGCAAAAACGCTTATGCCCCGCCTGATGGTAAGCGGTTATCGTAGCATATTGTCAATTGCAACACAAGGGGCTCACACATTGCCGACTCTGCAATAATATCTTCACAGCCATCTTGATGAAGACAATGCTGTACTCCCTTTGGAAAACCACGACAGGGAGCTGATTCTACGACCTTTACGTGAAATTATTACCTATCTGTTTTCAAGTATGTATATATTTCAATGTTAACGGAACCGGAAACCCAGAGACGTTTAGAGATAAGAATTTTTCCTCGCCAAAAATAGAAGTGCTAAGTAACCGTTCAGCTACTCGTTAACATTTAAATATGTACATGTTAACTTATATACAAACACTGTGGTGCATAGAACCAAATATCTTAACAAAGACGTAATTATGTGTTGAATACTTGTTGATTTCCTATGAGATACTTCTATGGAAAAAAATCGCTGCATCACGCAATTGTTGTCAGTGAGAACAGAATGTAAGGTTGTGAAAAGAGTAATTGCTGAGTTCATTGCCGGCTCTTCTCAGCAAATGAAACCTTCCAAACCAGTATTAAAGTATTAGAGTCATACTATTCATCATCATCATCATCATCATATCAGCTTATAGATGTCCACTGCTGAACATAGGCCTCCGCCACCCTCCACCATTGAGTTAGGTAAGTAACGCAACCGTTAATGATGCCTTGTGTGTTGCAAGCATATAGATAGCGTAACCGCTTACCATTAGGCGGGCTGTATGCTACTTATGGTACTTCCCCAGTCGAGCTGCTCTTTGAGCGAATAAACGCTATGCTCTACCTCTCTAAAATTGCTTGTAGGTAATGGTCCAACCAAATCTTACAGAGTCTGGAATGGACTTGAACTACTTTTAGATCCACCCATTTTGCCTAAGGTGCTATGTAGTAGATAGTTTACATGCGACAGAGTATGACATTCATACTATACTATCGCTACAGTACGTGTAATTAATCTAAGCTTGTTTTGAAAAGAGATATTATTGCTGATTTATTGTCGGCTCTTCTCAGCAAATGCAACCGTCTGAATCGGTATTAGAGTATATAGTCAGACTATTGGGAGTGTCTGCGAATGTCTTTTAGTAGAATTTGAAGTATTCATAAAGAAAAGCTTTTGTGTGTGTTAAATTGTATATTTTTTTGTGAAATTTAAAAAGTATGTATGTATTTTTCAATTTCAACTACTAAAGCTGTTTACAGTTTTTATTCGTATATTTAATATGTGTAGTTTAAATTCTATATTTAAAAATTCTAATAAAGAAAAAGAAGATATTATTAATTAAGATCCCAACAAAAACATATTTAAAGACAAATTAGTAATAGCTTTCAAAGTGTCCGATCGAAGTCGACTAACAAACTTCATACAGTGTATCAGTCTTCAGTTAGCTCATGCGTGTCTGTACTGTACTGTGTAGACAGTTGAGTAACGCAAGCCGCCCGCAACACACGCCCGCCCTTGCCAAATGCCGCCTAGATTCCGCACCCGCGTCAAATTAAAGTGAACTATATATATACTGTATAAAAGTAACAAATGGGATAAAAAGGACGGCCTGTTTCAATTGTGATTTAATTGTTATTGTTATTTTTTTGTATATAAATATCGAAAAGACATTATTTTCGTGTGATATTAGCTTGTAAGTTAGGTAAGGACGCGTTAATTGGTTTAATTTGTGTTGTGACTTTTTGTGTTGTGTGGTGGAAGATGGAAGAGCAAGGAGGTAATGTGGAAATAAAACCTTTTATGAATATTTTTCTATTTTTTTATAATTAATTTGGAAAAACAACGTCACATTATAATAGTTTATTTTGAATATTCATTCCATATTAAATAATTTATTTAATAGGTAATTAAGACGTTTCCCCTGTGTCCAATTTTTGGGGAGGAATATGACAACTTATGGACAACATATTATTATTGTCATAGCAAAGTCTTTGAGATCTCTTACCTACTCTAATCCTCCCTCAAACTCTGAACTATGGATCCAGATTTGAACAGGTACTATAAACGAGAGTGCATTTTTAAACATATCGTACTTACTGAGTAGGCAAATTATTCTCAAAACCCAAAGTCTTGGGGCCCAAGTCTGTTATTACAATTGTATTCCAATGAACTATCAGAGGTGTCAACATTTACAGATTTGACAGTTTTGGTATACTACTAATGCTATCATCGAAAACCATTATGAATTTAGCAGATAACGCACATTGGCTCATTGGAGTTCTAATGGAATCGTTTTAGAATATAATTTTAATTAAAATTGCAGGCTTGGCCCCTGCATGTTTAAAAAGGCCATGGAATTCATATTCCAAATTCATAGGATTCAATTAAATTAAATTCAAAAATCGTTTTATTCAATATAGGCCCTAATAAGACACTTACGAACGTTACAACTGATTTTACCACCGGTTCGTAATCCTTTGCAATCCATAAAATCTGTGAATTGCATTATATAAAAAAAAGTGATAATTTTACCTCAACTTGGAGTCATGTAGGGTCTGCTGTAAATTCGAGAATTTTTATCCAGTGGCCTTTTGGGCAACTTGGTTACTGTGTGGGAATACATAATCCTATGCATCAATAAACAGCAGTGATTATCCTGGGTTAGAGGGCCAGTAGCCTGCCTTTGTAGCGGCTTTGTGTAGGTCGGCAACAATATCCCTCTGGCAGTGCTAATGTCCCTACGTGACGGTGAGAACTTACCTTTGCTGAGTTTCTTGCCAAGTCTTCTCATTTGAAGTGTATCCTGGTGGTAGAGTGAACTGTAACGTTCATAACAGCTTTATCAGGGTCTGAACTGAAGAAATTGATTTTTGAAATAAATAATATCGGCCAAGTGCGAGGCTGAGTATGTCTTGAGGGACCTTCCTTGGACGTATATTTTTGTTTTGGGCTACGACTTGTAAAAACCCCGGGCCATATAACTAATCAATTTACGCATTTTAATGCTTTCGAAGAAATTGTGCTAGTTAGAAACGTTCTATTTTTTCCGACATATTTACTTACATGTCTATCAACTGTAATTATTTCAGATTTTTCGCTTTGCAAACTTCGGAGATAAGAGGGGGAATGGTGTTTTTTGTAAATTTTCTTCATTAGTCTAAATATAATCAATATACAGAAAAATAAAAACCTGTTTTGGAATGTACCCCTTCAAATGAAACCAAAATTTAAACTTTTTCCACTAAACCGGTCCCCTGGGCCCCTTTGGCAAAGAAATAAAAATATATAAAAAAAAGTTTGCAATAAAGTATTCTAAATTTCGCAAAGCATCAGTAATTGCTAAACTATACCTTCCGTTCGTTCCGTTCTTTTTTTATCTTTTTGGTTCGGGAGTTCGGAACCCTAAAAACAACGTGGTAATACCTAACTATAAAGTGGTTTTGTGTAAAAAAAAAAAACTATTAATGTATCTTAGATATAGGTCATTTCCTGGGTCAACTCTTCTGATTACTTTGCATCCACCATAAGCATTATATAAGTAATATATTTCAATTAATTATTACTTTTTAATAAAGACCTGGAAGTAATGTATCATTATTTCATATTAATTATTAATAATGAGTAGAAAGCGCACATCAATTCTTGAGAACTGATAATATATATTGATAATTAATTTTATAAATAGTATAAAAATGCAATAAGCACGAGCTGTGCCAATTTTTCAGATTGATTCTGTATGTTATTTGTTTTGTCTCATTTACATTCGGTATTCGTTGTTTCTCCTGCCATAAACTTTCACGTAATTGACCATAACTTTACAAAGTTTAAACTCTATCGCATAGAACTAAGACGAGCGAATAAAACAGTTTTTTTTTAATAATACCTGTCTATCTAATAAAGCACATAATAGATAATAGTACTGACGTAACTAAAGTAAGTAGCTAGTGTAAACTTAGCCGATATAATTTTTTTTTATTTATTTAAAACTGTGAAAAATCTTTAGTCTTTACCTTATCTGTACAACTGTTCGATTTGATTGTACAGGGACAGAACACTTCAATATTTTTTTATTTTTTCTTTGTTTTGAATTGACTTTGACTCATTGGCACATTGACTCTAAAAAAGTCCGCAAGGGATATGACCTTAAACTTTCTTAATAATGGACTGATAATGTGAATATAATATGAATTAATTAGGAGCTAAGATTAATATTATAGGTATTTTTTTACTGCTTGCAATGTTTGTTTTAATAAATCTCCTTATGCATACTCAATGTTTGTATGTTTGTATATACATTACTATATTATTCATCAGACTGCGATGAACAACCTCTTTTTTAAAAGTCGGTTAAAAAGGCGTATCACGTAGGGCAGGACCTAGTAAGTAAATAATACAAATAACAGCATTCAATGGCTGGTTGGCGTAGAGACATAGAGAGTATAGATATTCAGACTGCCACACCACAGGTCGTTGGTTCAATTCCCACCTAAAACAAACACGGCTGTTCTACAGGCCCGCCTGATGGTAAGCGGTCACCGTAGCTAAGCGGTCACCGTAGCCCTATGGACGCTTGCACCACATGAGGAATCACACACATAAAGAACTCAAGCGATCATACTCACGCGCAGGAACGCAACATAAAGTTATTTGTCTGCGGAATTCTGTTAGGTGGAGGGACTTCCCCAGACGAGCTGCTCTTTCAGCTAATAAACGCTATATGCTCCACCTCCCGTGTGATATTATTGACAAATTATGTATCAGTGATATGGGTTCAAAGCTCAGCTTATTTTTTGATCCGAAGACCGTGTGTGACGAATATCACAATTCAAAGGGAAAGTCAAAGCCACTGAACACAGATACTGAAGTTACCACCGACTTGGTATATTACGAGAATGGGTCTACATCGTAGCCTGCTACGAATAGCCTTATTACGGCTACGAAGCTACGTGCTACGAAGGTCGTGTAGTCACACCTTATTTTCCTAGCCACGCTATGTCTAGAGACAATGTCTCTATTAATAATTATTAATTCATGCTATTAATGTAGTCTTTTAAGGGTATTACGAAGTCAATAAACAGAAACACAAATTATTATTATTTCATTACATATTTCTTATTGACACTAGTCGATTAAGCAACAACAACATTGACTTTTTGAATATTATTTATTATAATAACTATAATAGTCAAAATAATATTGATAGCAGTTCAATCACCGAGTTATAGATAACTAAAATGTCATACATAAAACATATGGTACAGTCGACCACACAGATTCATTCAATGTTTCTCTTACGTATAAAAACTGTGCAATCTGTGTGGATCGTGTACAATCTATCATTTGTTTACATAAATTATATTATAATGTTATGAATATAATAAAAGTTGATTCACCGATTCACTTTCACAATTTAATATAGATAAGCATTGCATTTGCGTTTTAATATAAGGAAATAGCAATTTTGTAAGTAATCAGGTTATTTTAAAAAATCATTAAATAAACTATGAATGAATTTACCTTTAATAATAAGGGTACTATTGAAGAGATACGAAAAACTTCAGCAAAAGACTGGACAGAGATAGCGAAGGATAGAACCATGTGGAGAAAGATCGAGGAGACCTTTACTCGTTCTTCATCATCTGCCTGCCCTGTTACCAATCACTTGGGGTCGGCGCAATATTTCCGCTTCTTCCTTTCGTCTCTTCTATCCGTCATACCAGCATCGACTCCGTTCTTACCCATATTGGTGCGTACATGCTTGGCGAACCGAGCATGAGCCGAGGGACGAACGAGCACACTGCGAGCACGATTTGCGTAGCGTGGACGGGCTTGCGAGCCTCGAACGAGCATTCGTAGCGTGCTTGACTGCCCGCCCGATTGTCACGAACACAGAGATTCGCATCGCGCTCGTTGTTGGCTCGTTGAAAGCTCGTTAATTACGTCCAAGCCTGAAATTGCGAGCAACGAACGAATCCTGTTCGTTCGAGGCTTGGCTGGTCCTCGCTTCGCGTAGCATGGACGCACCATATTATCTTTCACACAATCCATTCATCTCTTTTCGGTCTTCTTCTTCTTGTTATTCTGTGGCCTAAAGTAAGAAATCTACCTCTCAAGTTTCAACAGCGGCACTTTAGAGCACAGTTAAATGATAGAAAAATGTTTACTCGGTATGGTAGAGTAGATAATGAATTAGTTTGGTTATGTATAGTGAGGTCATGCGCCGGCGCATGGCTTTATCGTGTTTATGCAAAATAACTCGTTCATCTCATACATAGAACAATGGAACGAACGCTGTAGTTTTAGAACGTTTTAATTTTTGCCATTTTAAGATTTATGGACGATAATTTTGAGTCCACTTTCAAGTGTACGAATTATGGAATAAGATTTTCATCAAGGTTTGTTGAAATTAAAACTTTTATTGACATTTTTGAGTTTCATATGCGTTTTCAATATATATCAAGTTTTGTCATTGACCGAGGATGTGCATATCCTACCTAATATTATAAATGCGAAAGTAAGTTTGTTTGTTTGTTTGTTACGCCTCAACTACACAACGGATCATCATGAAATTTGGCATGCAGATAAGCTATAGTATGGAGAAGGACATAGGCTACTTTTTAGCCCGGGGACACGGGTGAAACAGCGGGGGACAGCTAGTCATTGATAAATCCGCGATCACAGCGAAACAGCGATCGTGGGTCATTTGCTGTTTGTTACGAAAGAGTCTATCTCCGAAGATCTTCATCAGATTCTAGTAAATTATACACTAAAATCTCTTCCCTAAAAAATATGCATAACGGAAACCCCATCTAAATCGGATTAGTAGTTTTTGAGAAAATCGTGAACATACATACATGGGCCTCCGATTTTTAACCGACTTCAAAAAAAGGAGGAGGTTCTCAATTCGGCTGTATGTTTACCTCATAACTCCGTCATTTATGAACAGATTTGGAAAATTCATTTTTTGTCTGGAAGGGTACACTTCCCGTTTGGTCCCATTGTCATCAGATCAGGATTTGATTACTTCTTCGTGTACTTTGAAGTCGGTTTAAGTTTTTTTGTAAAACAGTCCAATTATTTGAATTCGGTTAAATTATGAACATCTATGTTTTTGTGTTTGTTACTCAATAGACTGTAATAGCCGTTCAGATTTGGATCAAACTTATCATATATACTATATTTTGGATTAAAGTATGCTCTTTATAACATGAGACATGTTTTTTTTTTATTTCTACTACTTTATCTCTTTGATTAATTTGCACTTGCTATTGTTATTAAAAAAACATATTTTTTTGTTATCTACTTGTAGAACTTCTTCATAATTGTTTATGAGACTTTAAACTGTAATTATCGACTCAACTTTACTGACAATAATGAAGTTTCTTCGCTAAAATCCTACTTTATGCACAACACGTATATTAATGGTAGGTACTTACGTGTAAAGTTAAATACAATTGTTAATAAAATAAATAAAAATAAATAAATAAATATCCTGGGACATTCCTCACACACGGTCATCTGATCCCAAACTAAGCATAGCTTGTACTATGGAAACCAGATAACTGATATAATACATATACTACGTTTTTATTTGTAAATACGTACTTAATATACATAATTACACCCAGACTAAGAACATACAGACATGTTCGTTCATGCAAAAAACAAATGCATGTCCTGTGCGGGAATCGAACCCACGACCTGCGGCGCAATTGGTGGAATCTTTACCAGACTCTTTACCAACTGCGCCAACTGGACCGTCAAAATTTGTGTTGTATTGAAATTAAACAAACATAATGATATTAGAAGAGTAGCGAACATTCAAGGTCATTTTGCTTTATTGTTGTTATATTTTAATAATTTCACCATATTTACCTGATTAAATCTGACCTAAAAGGTTTTTGTTGGTAAGCGCATCATTTGAGAACAGCCTGGACTCTGAGGGCCTACTACGAAAAACGATACACGATAGTTCGATCAATTAACCAATAGACTTGCAAAATATTACGTCTCGTTAGTTTTGCTGCAATTCCATTGGTTAATAATTGACAATAATGACGGACTATCGTGTATCGTTTTTCGTAGTAGACCCTCAGACGATTTGGAATTTTGGATTTATTCATTTGTAATTTTTTTCCTGTACTGCTGAACAGAAATTCATATAAACATTATAAGAAGAGAGATAATATATGTTTTATAAACTACACTTAATTGAAACCGATTGGTAAAGTTTCCTGCGGAAGCTCTTCTTTTTACGAATTATTAAAATAATAAGCAGTGGCAGTAAACAACGCAAAATATAGCTTCAGTATAGATAAGTCATTCATTAATAACATCTTCAATCAATAAGTATAATATAATGCAGACAAATATCATATGGTAGGTATATACAGGATGGTAGATTCACAAAATAGATAAGATTTTTTTAGGTATTAACAATTAATATAAAAATATATTTACAGTGCGAATAACAAAATAAATAGTTAAATATGGTGAAAGTGAAAAAAAAACAGAAAGTGCTATAATAGTACATTATGATACATGAGTGCAAAGTTGGTTATTAACACTCGAGGCGGTATTAAGCGCGTGAGCCGAGAGTGTAATAATCAATGAACACGCGTGTCATACGATGTTTTTCAACACACTTGCGAGGAAAAAAACAGTCTTGTATTTTTTTAAGAAGATTGTTTGATATTTATCAGCCAAATATGGCGCGCACTTGCAGTGAGGTACAAACTTATCATAATAGGGATTATAACTATCATAAAACTGTGCGGTAATGTAAAGTAAAAAGCACTAGTGCGTAATAAGCTGCATTAAGATACTAAAAACGGTGCACTGATTGTCACTTTACGAGCGAGTGTGTTGAAAAATAATTCTAAGATGGGTGATAAAAAATACTTTAAAAACTTCTCAGTTGCAAGCCGACTTTCCAACCGGGTGGTAATATCAGTAGACCTTCATAAAGCCCAAAGACCTAAATAGAGAAGGCTTTGAATTCAACATAATAAATGCTTATAGTGGCGAAAAAAGTAAAAACGCAAAGTACATTCCAAAAGTAAAATTTTTCAATGCGCAATAGTTTAACGATTATGTGAGCTCTAATTGTTTGGTAGACAGTCAAGTGGCGCTGTTATTACATAGATAAAGGGCGAGTGAAGGATCTAGATATGATCTATGGTACCTCCGTACACGCATCAAATGGCATTCACCTTGTATTATCGAGCTTTGCGCCGATTACTCCGATAATAGCTAGGGCTTCCTCAGTTACCGCTGGTTCTCAATTCAATGATCTTTAATTGAATAGTTTTTCTACTTTTATTATTTAATTTTAACAATTTTTTCGACCGTAGATGTGAAGTGTAGGAAAAAGTTATTAAATTAAATATTTTTTATTAAAGAAAAACAAGAAAAACCGGCCAAGTGCGAGTCAGACTCGCGCACCGAGGGTTCCGTACAAACCTGTAGGTATATAAGTAAATGGTAGGATAGACCTGAGTATTTGATATTAATTTCAATTTATGACCTATTAAAAAAAAACTACTTACTAGATCTCGTTCAAACCAATTTTCAGTGGAAGTTTGCACCGTAATGTACATCATATATTTTTTATAGATTTATCATTCTCTTATTTTAGAAGTTACAGGGGGGGGGACACACATTTTACCACTTTGGAAGTGTCTCTCGCGCAAACTATTCAGTTTAGAAAAAAATGATATTAGAAACCTCAATATCATTTTTGAAGACCTATCCATAGACACCCCACACTTATGGGTTTGATGAAAAAAAAAAATTTGAGTTTCAGTTCTAAGTATGGGGAACCCCCAAAATTTATTGTTTTTTTTCTATTTTTGTGTAAAAATCTTAATGCGGTTCACAGAATACATCTACTTACCAAGTTTCAACATTATAGTTCTTATAGTTTCGGAAATAAATGGCTGTGACATACACGGACAGACAGACATGACGAATCTATAAGGGTTCCGTTTTTTGCCATTTGGCTACGGAACCCTAAAAAGGGTGATAGTTTTTTTTTTTTACATTTTTTTATATCCCGGGAATTCCTCACACACAGTTATCTGATCCCAAATTAAGCAGAGCTCGTACTATAGTAACCAGATAACTGATATACTACATCTTACAATTTTTTGTTTGTAATTTTACTCAGACTCAGGACATACTGACATGTTCATGCACAAAAATGCATGTCCTGCGTGGGAATCGATCCCTCGACCTGTGGCGTGGTAGGTGGAATCTTAATCAACTACGCCAACTGGCCCGTCATAATACATAATATGCCTACTCACAATATTATATAATAAAAATATTTTGTGATAATTGAGTGAGTTTCATGAGTATCGATCGTAGTACTAGATATAAAAAAAATGCGCTTCCTAATCAGTTGTTACATAAAACTTTAAATCCTATTATACTTAATTCTTAAATCCTTATCAAATGTATGTTTTATTTCACTAACTAAGCGAGTACGTACAGTGGCGAAAATTCTAGAACGTTGAATGGCAAAACAGAGGGGTGTCAAGTTATTTAACAAACAAGCAGCTAAATTAACCGTTGACCCAAATAAAACAATTTCCACCAGCTCACACCCGATATAAAATCCAAAACAAACCAGAACACACTGTACATCAACTTTTACCAATAAGTACCTACCGAAACAATAAATACCAATGTTATCCTAATAGACATTCAGAAAAAACCGGTCCGCGTCGGTTATTTCTGGATATTTTTTGTTGTCAACATGTTGCATGCGTTTGCGCAGATCTGTTACAATTAATGTTGATTGGTGTTGATGTTGTTGTGAGGATTAATTTAAGATTAAAGAGCCGACGATGCCAATGGTTGCATGTGCATTCTCATGAATGTTTGTAAGATACAGTTTCAGGGATGGATCATGTTTTAACGCAATTGAATGATGTCTGCGAGTATGATAAACAAACATAAGATCTTATGCTTCTTGAGGGTTGGATGAAAGATGTAGGGACGATAGAAGATTGTGAATATAATAATGATTTAACATAGAAAGATATCTTTATTGATAGTGCTTCCCGAGGAGAGTTACCGAAGATCATATGTTTTTCCGGGATTAAAAGTAACCTATGTGTTAATCCATATAATCTATACATGCGCCAAATTCCATCTCGAGTGGTTATTCCGTTGAGGTGACAAGAGGTAACAAACAGAGAAAGAAGAAAAGGCAATGAAAAGAGGCAAGAAAATCAGCAGTAATTTTTTTGTTTTAGTGGCGAAAGTAGGTGTAGTTCGTTGCATGCTAAATAATTGGGGAAGAAAGGGTCAGAGGGGCAGGTCTAGAGTATTTTCGAAATCGCGAAAAATCGTAAAGCATAGAAAACATATGAAAAATAAAATCTCATTATAATCTAAAAAGTTACTTTTACGGGCCTTAAGTTTGAGATTAAGAGAGATTTGGGCCTTATTATCATATACGCACTTACTGATAGCTTATACCCCTGCTACCCCCCTGAACGGTCTTGGACGTCTTTCAAGGTCTGTGCTCTTATATTGTCGTCGTTACCCTTCAGGGTCTGGTTTCCGTCTGTCAAGTCCCTCATGTTATATTGTTTTTTCTTCAATGTCAGTCTTATTCAAGTCTCGGTATTTTTTGTCTAATCAACCAGTCAGTTATGTCACGGCCATAGAGTTTGGACAGCCCCAACACCCCCACTTGGACTTCGAGCCCATGGTTTCCGAGCTATTCGTTTTTTTTTATTAGATTGGCTTGCGTTTTGCCACTGATCCGCCCATAAGGGACGAAGACGATTAGACAAAAATGTTTCTGTATGAAACTAGATTCTGCCCCGGTTGTGTTCTCGTTCTCTTCAATCTAATGAATTAGCATATATCTGATGAATTAAAATCGTTCCTACAGATCGGAATGAAAATTTTAAATTACTTGAAAACTTCTAAAGAACGCAATGCATTAAAAAACAAAAATTACATGCAGTCTGGCCGATTACAAAAGATAAATTAGAAAACAGCCTCATATTCTAGACATAACATTTCACCCACGTCAACTCGAATGTTGTGTAAACAGACCTGACAGTTGGCTTGTGGTTAAAAAACAATGGACTACAAATAATCTAGAATATTCGAGATAACCGTTCGCTTGATTTGTTTGGAACTATATTGTTTTCCTTTAAAAGTAGTAATGCATTAACTGGAAAGGTATTTACACGCGTCATTGCATTAAAGATGGTGTCGACTAACGTCTTGCATGCGGGATATTTCAAGTAAAATTTGTTATGTCTGGGCTTCATTTTGAATGTCACGAGAAGCTAATAGCTAGATGTTTTATTATGTTTTCGAGGAAGGTCTTACAGGCGGTCTCCGATTGAGGCAAAGCCAATCAAGTCACGTTTAATGCCACCAAGACGCAGGCGTGTCTTTTCACTGCCAAACGTAGTCCTTTCCACCAGGCTCCTACTTTTCAAAATGTATCCTTGCCAGTATGCGACTGGCTTGATCTCCTCGGCATGCACGTAACAGCTAAAATAAACTTTGGCTGTTCTATTGAGTCAAAGGCAGAAACAGCTGCTAGAAAGCTGGGTATCCTCTCTAAGTTTAAGCGGAACGTCACGCATGAACAGTTGGTTCAACTTTATAAAGTACAAGTCCGATCATGCATAGAGTACTTCTGCCATCTCTGGGATGGATCCGCTAACCCTCGACTGAATAGACCACCGAGCCAGGAAACTCATTGGAGATGAGTCTTTAATTTAGGCGACACTCACGAGCCTCGACCATCGAAGAAAGGTTGCTTGCCTATCGGTTTTCTACAGGATATATTTTTGAAAGTGTGCGTAGAAATTGTTCAACTTATTCCACTATCCCTAATTTCCACCAACCACAAGACGCCGGGAAAATTTTCAGCTGTGCGTTGTTGATATACCGAAAATACGGAGAGCGTTTTGCATCATTTATAATGTGGATAGCAAGGGAGTGGAATTTGCTTCGGGCGTGTGTTTCCAGAATCTTATAATCTAGGGACTTTCAAGGCCTGAGTGAATAGGTTTCTTCTGGTAAGCGTGTTCCATCTTAGGCTTCGTAATCGTCCCTTCATATCACAGGTTCAGAATTCAAATTAAATTATGTGTAACTGGAATAAAAACTTGATTTATCTGGTTCACGATCAATTAACGAGCTAGTTTACAAACATTAACAAATTACAAAATAAGAAAGTTCTAAAAAGTATCATCACAAACAAGTGTCATAATAAATGAGAACGGGACGCGATTGCTCTGTAGGCCAACTATTTTGGAACGAGCTCTGTCAATGACAATACTTCTAGGTCGCCATTAGGTAAATATTCCACAGGTCATTGTGCCTTATTGAAATGTGGCTGAATTTTTTGCTGAAATGTTTAAAGGCAGAACCGTATGATATAAAGGTTGTCTGGATAAGATCATCGCTTCTTAGCGATAAGACCGCCCATACATTGTACAGTAATTTATATGAAGTACTCTTTTTTTTTTGTTTTTTCGTGTCCTTAAAGAGTTATCTATCTATGTCATATACATTATGTGGCATGTATCCCATATTTTACACTAGATTCTGTTAAGCGATTTTGGAGGGATGTGAGTTACAAAAGACTCTAAGTTTAGTTATGTTAGTACTGTTATTTATTCTGTGGTTTAGTCTAAAATCTGCGCAATTTAGGAATTAGAAAACCGTACACATACATTTTTTAAAACAAAAATGCTTGTGATTAACAACAATATTATCACGGTATGCGAAGATTTGGCCGAAGATGGTAAGCCAAAGGCTAGAATCTGGCAGTCAAATGTCGGAACACAATTGCTTCTTGGCGACAAATTTAGGGTGGGTACTGTACGTACAACATACACATGGGCGACGTCACACACAATTATTGTGCTATCATAGTCTGAGTAGCCCTATGACACTGTCAGATAATCTTTTCATACAATTATTAAACCCGCCTGGGTTATGGGCCGCCATGATAAACTCTAAAACTAACATGTTTCGTTTAGTTAGATAAAGAAACAAAAAAGATCCTCCAATGATGTCCCAACATATTCAGTATAGAAACATAATAATCAACAATATTAATCAGCACTTATGTGATCAAAACATCACGCATCATACGGCAAAATTACCATCGGATTTGAGCGTGAATTTTGGCACCAAAACGATTTTACTGATATCTATTTTTAATTTGTTGGCAGAGACCAAAGAGCGGCTACAGCGGGCGCCCTTCGAGACGGCACTGCATCATGCCGGTAAGTACATACTTATTTCTGGTCTTTATATAGTTTACTAGCGTCCTGCCTTATAGTTTTTTATCGTCTTTGGGCTGGAATTGAAGTCACCTGTACGCATTATTTCAAGTGTCTATACCTTGTTCTTTGAGCTATGCGTGCAACTATAAATCTATCAGTTCCACTTTTTATACTGGGTGGAAATTTCGAGATGGCATATTTTCGAAACTTATGTTGGTCCATGCTGAGCAACTATTACTATGGGACCACCAGTGAATTCTCAATTTTTTTTAAACCTTTTCTTACAACTTTTCAACCTTGCTCGATCATAATGTATGAAAAGTAAAAAAAAAAAATTGAGAATTCTATGTTGGTCCCATAGTAAAAGTTGTTCAACATGACTAAACCAACATAGGTTTCGAAAATATGCCATCTCGAAATCTCAACCCTGTATACAGGGTTAAAACACTAACAACTATATCACTTAAATCAAGAACAACTTTTGTTCTATGACTTTAAATCATTCATCAGACTTTCATACAAGAAATGTTTATTATGCATGCTCTAAATGCTACGAACTCTACGAGTAGTATAACACACAAAAGTTGTTGTTTATGATTTTAGAAATCAGTCCCGCAAGGATGTTTTTTTTTTTTTTTTATACCACTGAGATGCCAAACAAGCATACGGCCCGCCTGATGGTAAGCAGTTACCGTAGCCTATGGACGCTTGCAACACCGGGGGTATCACTCGCGCGTTGCCGACCCTGAAGAAACCTCTTATGTTAGAGCTTTACTAATAAACCTGTATACAAGACGTAGCAGATAGGGTGTTACCTATCTAAATAAATTTACTAGGTTATAAAGCCTACTTAGGTTCTACTACTAGGTTAGAAGCGCTCGTGGTGTAGCATGATAAGTCGTTCTTTATCGATCGGCAAGTTAAGCTACCACTGTCGTGGTCGGTTCCTGGATTGGTGACCGCCTAGTGGTATTTCAAATCGAGCGTTTCCGTGCTTCGGAAGGCACGTAAAGCCGTTGGTCCCGGTTATCACTTAATTGTGATAGTCGTTAAGCTAGTTGGAGGCCTTCTATGCTGCTTGAAAATTCCAACAGTAGGTTGACCACTAGCCTACCTCCACCCATCCGCAGTGGCACCCGTGGTGGAGTATCCGCCCATTCCCCTTCACCCTGATTTCTGAAAGGAGGCCTGTGCTCAGCTGTGGGACATTATAGGCTGATGATGATGATGAGCCTACTTTAATCTGTTGTCATGGTTTATTTCGTCAGCTGCAGTTCCCTCTGCTGCATATGTAACACCCTCGCCCACATTATCACTGACCATGATAAGATTGTTATCAAACACAACCCGAAAAATTACGAAAACGAGTGTTCTTAGAATAAAATTTCTGGAAGCAACCACCTACTTATTTGACCTGTAATTAATTTTAAGGCGCGGTTTGGTAAGGTCAAAAGTATTTCGAGAGTATAATTCACGTAATCCACGCGCTGAAATCAAGTACCATTTCAAGCCACTCCCTGAAGGACAGGGATCGGTAGGTCATCACTTGATAAATGGATGGCAAAGATAACGTTTCGGCTAAGCTATCTTTAGCATGAATCGGACATAACACGGAAGCCGGCGATTAAGTTAGTTTCGACATGGCACAAGTTGTCGACTTTGTGGGCTTCACGAAGCCATTAAATTACTTTGTTATATATTCTTGTTATATAATTAAACGATAGAATTGACCTTTATATTTGGACTTTCAAACGCCCACTGGTTGCAAAATTGATGCTTACAATTAATTATAACTATGAAAATTAATTATGGTTTCGAATTGGCATTTGACGATGAAAGAAGTTGAGTCATAGCTTTTTAATTAGCTTCTACTCTTGTATTTTCTTGGGTTCCTGAAGGTTTTTTTTCAAGGTAGACTTTGTAAGTAAATATACGTTATAGAAAGAAACAATGCTTGAATTCTTTGCTTCTGCGGTGATCTCTCATTCTCGATCAATCAGACCTTGTACTTTCATTTATAGATAGGAATATGAAATCTATACATAATTATACCTAGACTCAGGATATGTTTATGCACTTGTATATCCTATGTGGGATATGCGGCGCGAAAGGTGGCCCGCCTGGCTATACATTGTTTCTATCAGAACCTACTAATGTACATTGTTGCCTGCATAAATCACCTGAGAGCGCAATAACCGGGATTTACCTACATTTTACAGTTATTTATAGAACCAGCTAGCTAATTGTTTTCGTCAATTTTATACAAGATCTGCTTATTTCCATCAGCAGTTGTGTTTTTCTTTGAAAAAAAAAGATTGTTTTTCCGTATGTGAGTCAAGAATAAAATATGTACGAAAACATGATTTTCACCTGCATTTGTAAATATTTTTGCAATTGATTTTTAGTACCAAATGAAAGAAGAACAACGAATACTCATCATGCTTGCTGCGGCATTTCGTAATAAGCCTTATTTGTTAAGCTTGACGTGCGTGTATTATTTGTCAGAGTTTTCAGTGAAGGGAAGCGAGTGTTACCACCTAACTATATGGTTACTATAGATAGGTGAATATTTTTCACAAAATTAAAAAATCGTTTATTAAATTTTAGGCCCTAATAAGGCACATACGAAAGTTACAAATTGATTGTACGACAAACACTTATAGTACTAGTACTTTCTGGTTGCTGCCAGCTTGAAATTTATTGCCAGGCTGTGCTTGTTTCGATGACATCAGCACTGATCTAATTGATTTTATGCAAACCGAAAAAAAATCCTCACTAACTATGCAGTGTAGGACAAAGTGTCAAAAAAAATCTTAGTTAACTTTGTGTTTTTTAAACTAGCATACAAAATACGCCCCGTCTGATGGTAAGCGGTTAGCCTTGCAACACCAGTGGCATCAATCACGCGTTGCCAACCTTTTAAAAATCTCTTCACTTTTTCTTCTTGAAGAACCATGCTGTACTTCCTTGAGGAAAGAGAGAGGAGGAGAGAGGTAGAGCATAGCGTTTATTCGCTCAAAGAGCAGCTCGATTGGCGAAGTACCTCCACCTTACAGAATACCGCAGCCAAATAACTTTATGTTGTGTTCCTGCGCGTGAGTAAGGTCGCCATAGCTCATAGGGGAGGGAAAGGTCAGTAACGCGTGAGCAATGCTTTTTGTGTTGCAAGCGTCCTTATGGCTACGGTAACCGCTTACCATCGGCGGGCCGTATGCTTGTTTACCGACTTAGTTGTATAAAAATAAAGGAAAACACTGCGGGGAGCTCAATCCACAACCTGAGCGCCCTCGGCAGGAAGATCCTCCACACATTTTAACTAACAAAAGTCTATGACGATAATGATTTTAAATTTTATTATGAGTCTTCATCTACGCAGCAGTCGGTTAAAAACAAGCGTAGACAGCGTCGCATGGTATTCGTCTAGTCGACTACAAAAGCTACGGGATAAGATAAAAATAAGCACAATTTCGTGTGTTGTTAGTCGTCATCGGCCGTAAACACAGTAACGGCGCACAGTTTACGTAAACCTGAGCCAGTAATTCAACATGGTTTTTAATAGAAATTGGTGAAATTAAAATTTCGAATTGTTCATTTTCGACTAGCTTTCCGCTTTGAAATTTCAGCACGAATTACCTAATTTACCCACCCCTTAGCATTTTGAAAAACCCATTAAAATACAATTAGGTCTCTCGAAATGACGCCTCTCTTTCGTGAGCTGAGACTCCGTGATCTAACTGGCTTGGTATTTCCACATTTGCATATTTAACAGGACACGATCGTCTAAAGATTACCAAGTGACACACAAACTTTTTCAAAAACCCTCCCTTTCGAAACAACTTGCCAGACATGTTTTTATTTTGTGTTCTTTAATAAACTTCAGGATGTTAGCTCCAAGTTTTTTTTTTTTTATACAACTAAGTTGGTAAACAAGCTACGGACCGCTTGATGGTAAGCGCTTACCGTAGCCATATGGACGCTTGCAAAACAAAAAGCATTGCTCACGCGTTACCGACCTTTCCCCCCTCCCCTATGAGCTCTGGCGACCTTACTCACGCGCAGGAACACAACTTTATACAACATAAAGTTATTTGGCTGCGGTATTCTGTAAGGTGGAGGTACTTCCCCAGTCGAGCTGCTCTTTGAGCGAATAAATGCTATCCTCTAACTCTCTCAAAACTAAGATGAGCTACTGCAATAGTAATTATAACAACTGTGACATTGGGAACTGGGTCGTCCACATTGACATCAATGTGCCGCCGTTAAGGGTAACTTTCCATTCGCCTAATACTGTCAGATGGCGTTTAATTAATTTTTACGGCACACCTAACCTTTTCAGGACATCATATTTTCGTAGACATTCTTAGAAGTATGCCTTAAATATATTTTAATAGTTACCACGTAAATGCTAGTACTATGAAGTGAAAAAAAATGCTACTAAATACATAGCAAATAATAAAAATGAAATTTATTCAGTTTATGCTCAGATAAGGCACATATAAATAATAAATATCCTGGGACATTCCTCACACACAGTCATCTGATCCCAAACTAAGCAGAGCTTGTACTATGGAAACCAGATAATTGATATAATACATATACTACTCTTTGTTTGTAAATACATACTTAATATACATAATTACACCCAGACTCAGGACATACAGACATGTTCATGCACACAAATGCATGTCCTGTGCGGGAATCGAACCCACGACGCGGGGCACCAACTGCGCCAACTGGCCCGTCAAACCGTTACAATTATTATGAACCGTTACAGTTCGGAATTCACTTAAACTGAGAAGACTCCGGCAAGAATCTTAGCAAGGCGTGTTTTTTAGTAGATCTTTCTTTTAATATTACAGTTATTGTTCTAAATAATTATACAATTGTCAATACCTATAATAAAAAACTCAAGTAGGTGTTCTCAGTTGCCGGCCCGTAGCTTGGCCAGAAGACAGCGCCGAAGGGTGTACTATTCATATTATATTTATCCAGGAAATTATTATGTCAATTAAAACCTGATACACATAAAACGTAACATGTAAATAGAAAGTCACAATCTTAAGCAATACTTAAAGTTGATCAGATAAAGCCACTTCCACATCAATCAATCAGTGCATCTGCGTTTACAAAATAACAAATAATGTGCGAACAACGTCTGTCTATTTGTAATAAAATGGCGGGTGTTATTCCTACTGCACGTGTGAGTTTACGTTTAGATACCTAGTTTCTATCAATAAGGTTAATAGGTTTAAAGACGACGATGAGAAATACTTTTTTATATAATTACAAAAATAAAACACATTCATAAAATGAAAGTCAGACTTGAACTTGACTTACTTTTCCCACCGTGGTTTTCTCAAGGGAGTACAGCATGGGGTTCTTCAAAAAAGGGTGTGAAGAGATTTCTGCAGGGTCGGCGACGCGCGAGTGATACCCCAGGTTTTGCAAGCGTCCATCGAAAACCGAGGACTTTGCTAGTTAATAGAGTTAATTACTTACATAATCAAGAAATGGAACACGTTTATGTATTTACTAGCTGTTTCCCACGGTTTCACTCACGTTCTCGGGGATAATGAAGCTTCCTATTCTCTATCCTTCCTGGTGAAGTGTCAAATGTTTTTTTTTTTTTTTTTATTGAAGTAAAGATAAAATATGCCTGGAGCCCAAGTCTGCTATTACAATTGTTTTCCAATGAACTTTCAGTGAACACAACTTGAAAAGTTGTGACATTTTACAGGTTTGGTAATCAACTAACACACCATAACGCGTCATAATGGAGTAAAAATTTCAATCCACGATCTCTAAATAAAGGATAGATCAAATATTAATTTCGAGCGAAAAACAGTTTCGAGTATAAATATTTTTTTTAATGATTTATGCCTAACATGAAATAAATCTATCAACGCTACCGTATTCTGAAACCTACGTCTTTTGAAACAAAAAAGTTTTTGAAATTAGAATCGAGAATTCAAAATGGCCGTGAAACCTCACAAAAATAAACGGTGTCACTGCGATCAAAGAACGCTCCGAAATTTTCTTTGTTTAATACTTTATTGTTTCTTTTGATGTAAACCGGTACGTGCGTAATAATCATGTAATGATGGATGATGTAATTATCAAATGATTTATTATGTTTAGAATACACTTATGACTATTTTGCTTAGTCGATGGTATCGACCATAAGGTGTTATGTGAATGTCCAAACCTATATCTGAAATCGACTCCAAGTAATAGCTATAGTCACTTCCCTGCAGTACATTAGATTATCCGAATTAACGCGAAAGGTAAGGATGTAGGCTTGCCTGTTTGTTACTCTGGCATCTGGCACGTAAAAACTATTGAACGGATTGGGATGAGATTTGACACACAGATAGAATATGTCCCGAATTAATATATAGAGTACATTTTATCCCGGAAAAACATGAGATGCCTCGGGAAAGCGGTTGAAACTGCGGGATTAAAACTATATATGTATTAAGAGGTATGAAAGGAGAATATGAAAGATGGATATACAAGAGGAAGTATTAATCTATTCGTCCATGGTATCATATTATTATACCATTGCGAAATGTAACACTTAAAATTGGAAAACATTTTAAAGTTGGTACCCATGAGACAAGCTTGCTTAGTTTGGAGCCACAGGATACCTAATAATTGAAAAATGTTTTCTTATGCTACTAATTGAAGTCAAGCTCTGTTATTATTATGTATTTAAAGTAGTAGTAGTATTTTTGATAAATAAATAATTTTGTTTTTTTTTTTTTATTTGGAGTCCGGAAAATAGATGGATGGTGTCTAAGATGACATGAGTGAGAAAAGAGTGAATGTTGATTTGAAGGATAAAATATATATCACTCCCGTCTCTTACTTTCCCTAAGCAAGATTTCCAAGCGAATCTCCCGGCCTTGCTTAGCAACCTTCATGGAGTGACGTCATAGACACCGCCCTTCGTTAGCTAAAAGGCCCATCAGGGTATTACTGTTAATGGCATTGACAACAACGCTCTTATTGTGCGCGATTTAATCGAGTCACGGTAGATGTTGGTCTGGGAAGGCCAATTATGTCTTGGAGTTATTTTAAGGCCCATACACGAGCTCCGTAAAGTAAAAGGTATAACGGTACAAGTATATACCAATATATGATTGTCCTATCAAAATATCTTAAAATTTATTGTAAAATTTATTATTGCCAAATAAATGTAAATAAATTTTTGAGCTTTTGCTGAGTGAAAGAAGAACATATCAACATATTCATTGGTGTAAGATGGGTGTAAGCTCTATTTCTTTCTAGTATCTAAATACTTGTCGATTATACTAAATAGTACTTAAATTATACTCTGGCTAATTTTTATTAAAAACAAAACTTTCTAATTCTAATTTTCTTTCAACTGTTATAGTTTCATTATACGCTTTTAATGAATAGTAAAACCAGTTCAATTAATGGCAACATCTCTAAACGTGACTTTTTATACTATGTATAATAGTATAAAAAGGAACTAGGAAGAAAATAAGCAAATAAATTAATACCAATGAATCGTCCAAAAACACATTTTCCGAAAACGTTTTCGCACCTTTTCTGTTTTCCCATAGAAATAAATATGTTTTTCCCAAAGTTCTATGGAAACTTCTATGGAAACATAGAATGAAATTGTCATAAGCCCTTAAATTTGCTTTTGCCCTTTGCTCCCGGGATTTTGTGGGTAATAAGTTTTGTACGACGTTGTTAGCTTCTATAGTTATTGTTTCAGGAGTTAATGCATTGTCACTCTCATAACTAGACGTAGAACTCATTATTTTTGCAAAATACAATAAAATATGTATTGATTACAAGAACAGAGACGTAATTCGCGTGCTTTTGTTTTTTTTTAGTATGCCTTGCAGCCATCACGTACCAGCCTGTAATTCAAACAATTTGCGTTCAATTTTTCTATGAAAGATATATGTTCCAAATTCAAATCTCATTTCCGCCCGCTAAAAAGTTCCTATCGGAAAAATTTATCGGCTATTTTGCTCCCACTTATAGCAGAACAAAGCGACAATTTTCGAATAGAAGGGATGAAAAAGCATTGGTCCATAATACCCTGTCGGGCATAGCAATTTTTTTAACCGACTTCAAAAAGGAGGAGGTTCTCAATTCGGTTTTTATGTTTGTTACCTCATAACTCCGTCATTTATGAACCGATTTGGAAAAATCTTTTTTTATCTGGAAGGGTACACTTCCCGTTTGGTCCCATTGTCATCAGATCAGGATTTGATTACTTCTTAGTGTACTTTGAAGTCGGTTTAAGTTTTTTGTAAAACAGTCCAATTATTTTCATTTTAACTCGGGCCACGACAAAAACTAAGCAAAAAACAAAATTTCATTTCAAATCCACCTTCCATTTCAACGTACAGTTTAAGTATTCTATTCAGTATTGAACCAAAGCCAAGTGCGTTGCGAATGGATTTCCCGACACGTGGAAAATCCCAGTTTCACGCGTGTCAATCGTTACTTACTTAGCTTGAACTCCATTTACTTTAACAATCTGTTTTGCCACAACAAGTTATAGTAGTAATGTTAGTATTTTGTGTATTGTTGTTGTGTTTGGTGTTCAAAGGTTTATTTGTGGGAGGGAAGAATATTTTTGTGTAAATACGTTGTTTGGAACATTGAGCTATTATTACTAGGTATAGAGAAGACGCCACACATCACAACTATGTTCCTTTCATGTGAGGCCATCCGGCCACAATTTAAAGAATTCTTGGCCGATGAACGAAACGCGTAAGCTCCGTGAAAATCACGGTGTTTGCGAGAAAATACTCCTAAAAGCGTTCTGATAGCGCTAGGTGTTTCTATTGTCTGCTAATTATTGTGTAGCGACATCTATCAGCCATCTATCAGTAACACTGAGATAGTTCACACACGAAAAGATAGACGGCGTGGCGCCACATTATCGTGCATCGCGCGCCTACATCCTGCATCGCGCTTGCGAAGTTTTCCCGAGAATCTGCATATATACAACTGTCCGACATGTACAGTTGGACCGCGGTCCCCAGGCACGATGACCCAGCCTGGCGGAACATCTTCCCTTTTAAATGGAGGTGTCATCCACCTTGCACCTCCATAATTGTTTCAGCGCTAAAGAGAAATTTGGTTGAATCTAAACAAATGGGACATACCTTTGCTTATGATAGCTTCTCTATACGTAGTAATAATAGCTCAATGGTTTGGAAGATCATTCGGTGAATCTGTATTATTAATTATTTTCACAAAAATATGTAATAATGTTTCGTTTTGCACAAATAACACCCTTAACAACCACTCAAATTGATAACCTCCTTTTTGTTAGTCTGTTAAAAAACACCATAATTTATTACATAAAAGAACGAATATGAAAGCAATGTAGGATTTTTTTATAAAAATAGTTTGGGTTTATTTGAATAAAAATAAACATATTTCACACGGTCGTTATTTCGAATGATAATTGACAAATAAATGGTTAGCGTCTGTAGGGTGCTGTAGGTTTCTAGAAACAAAAGAAAGTAAACAAAAACATGCGCACACGACGGATGAGTGGTAGCTCTGCTCATTTTCAATCTGGAAATAACTGACTTTAGAGTAAACAGATTTAGGGTTCATTGGATGTTTCATATGCTTAAAGAATTATTGTATTTATTTTAGTATATCACTATTAAGTTTTTTTATAATTGAACTATAAAATCTTTTGACACAAGGTTTCACCAAATTCTTATTTCTGCCAGCGCACTATCACTCACCGTCCATAAAAGTCAGGTTTTAGTAAAATGGTGGCCTTGTACTAAACCTTTTCACGGACATTTTGAGACAGCTTGAAAAGTCACGATACATGTAATTAATTTCATTTCACTTGACTGGTCTTTTTTTTGTAATTTCCTTCATACTTCAAAAACTATACAACATAAAATAAAGATATTTGGAATGAGCAAATAAAGATAATTTTAAATTTGTATTTCGGTTAGCCCTACTTTAAAATTTCGGTCGTCCATTTCTTTTGCAAAGTTATATTTTTATTCGCAATAAGTTTGGGTTAGCAATATACATATAACAATAATTCCAATTAATAGAATTAATTGTTGCTGAAATATACCGCGGTGACACACGAACAAAGTCACACAATAAAGTCCCCTTCTTTACCTTTTTAGTTCGGAACCCTAACAAACAAACCGAATAGTTTACTAAAAACATTTCGGACTTGACTATTATTTTTATTACAATCATTACAATGGTCTGCGCATACGCAACCATTAAAACGTATCCCTGACAGAGATTAGTTTACATTAGTACGAAAACAAGGACGGTGAATTATTTGTATACATAGTTAAATTATAATTACTTGATTACATGTAAAAATAAACTGTTTACTGCCTTTGCTATGGGAACTTTTAAAAGTTGATGATTATTAATTATACTCTTATTATAAAAGGTGAGAAGCTCTCGAGGAGTAGCATGATCAGCCGTTTTTAGTCGATTAGCCGATTTAGTGGTCGGTACCTGGATGGGTGACCGCCTAGTGATATTTCAAATCGAGCGTTTCCGTGCTTTGGAAGGCACGTAAAGCCGTTGGTCCCGGTTATCACTTAATTGTGATAGTCGTTAAGCTAGTTGGAGGCCTACTAGGCGGCTTCAAAACTCCAACAGTTGGTTGACCACTAGTCTACCTCCACCGCAGTGTGTAGAGTGTGTAGAGTATCTGCCTATTCCCTTTTGTGAAAGGAGGGTTGAGCTCAACAATAGGACATTATAGGCTGATGATGATAAAGAGGTATAGTTTGTTTTTTAGGAGTTAATCTTGGAAACTTCTGATACGATTTTGAAACTCTCTTAGTCTTCTCTTCTTATGCATTGCATTCTTGGCAAAATGGTCGTGGTCGTCATGACGTGTGATCTGTGGTGAGCTTCACAACACGCCACCATTCTTCTTTAACCTTCTTTAAACGAATAAGTCGGTAAACAAGCGTACGGCCTGCCTGATGGTAAGCGGTTATCGCAGCCGGACGCTTGCAACACACGAAGCATCGCTCACGTGTTACCGACCTTTCCCCCCTACACTATGAGCTCTGGCGATCTTACTCACGCGCAGGAACACAACATAAAGTTATTTGGCTGCGGTATTCTGTGAGGTGGAGGTACTTCCCCAGTCGAGCTGCTCCTTGAGCGAATAAACGCTACGCTCTACCTCTCTTACTCTGTATTGCGGTGAGGATCTTCCACGGGCTATGGTGCCTCCACTTTACCCCGCACCACCAATCGCACTATGGAACTCACTAATAGAGAGCTACATTATCCCTGACTGCAGCTGTAGGCTACTTTTTATGCGTGTGAAACAGCGGGGAAGGCATATATTTCTGTAGAAACACTTTTGTTTGATATTTTGTGTTGAGTATTGATGAGAATGAAACTGCAGTCTTTCAACTAGTATGATCACTTTATAGTTATAATGAAAAAACTCGTTTAGCAGACAAAAAGCAAAACCCGGTACACGCGATGACATCTGAAGTAAGAGCGAGAGCAAGAGTTGCCAGTCACATTTCTATCGTACATTTTAGTTGTAAAATGTTGCTATTTAATATTATATTAAACAACTTTGATTATTACACTTTTAATTGCGTGTCAGTAGCTTCCATGGGGATGCATTATTACTGGCATAGACTTAGTGTAAAATATATAGGAAATTAAAGCCTTTGCTGTATACTACGACACTTTCCATCAGCGCATGGGGATTCTTCAAGGTCGGGAATATATTTGAAATCCCCCCTGGTATATGTGCTGGTGATCACTTACCGGCTATGCGTTGCGTGTTTGTGGTTTGGAATAAATATTTTTAACAGCAGATTCGGTATTTTCCTAGCGAAAGTGTTCTATTGCGAAAAACTTTAGTTCGAATGATTTCCATTGCGACGTGTCTGTGATTTTAAATAATTATTAAACAATGGAAGATTTGAAACTTGAATTACATATGCGTACACCGGGACTTGAGTATGAGAAACTGTTGTTGCTATTTTTTATTTGGCCGTCGCTTATTTCTATCTTATACGTCGCGATGAAAAACATTCGAACTAAAGTTTTTTGCAATGGCATAGGTACTTTCGAAAAAACAGACTTTGTGACGAAAAATATTCGAGCAAAAGCATACAATCGAATAAATGTATTTCGAACTCATGAACATTGGCACTACAGTCAATCGGTGTTTCGAAGATCCGAAATACAGTCGAAAAGAAGAGATCGATGGATCGTGTAATGACGGGTATTAGATCCGGAACAGGGCAGGTAGAAAACAATAATATCTATTCTACAATAAAGGCGTAGGTTTACATAAAAAAATATTTACAAACATCAGTGTCGATTATTTATGAACACATTTTTCTAGGGGATAGACACGAATTTCTGGAAAAAATATAATTGAGTATGTAATGAGGTCAATTGCAGAATGATATATTGCCGACCTGAAATAGCCTGGCTGCGACTGGCTAGCGATAGTTAGCCCAATTCAAGTCTACGAGATCTCTTGCGCATTTGACGCACATGTCAAATTATAGAGATTCTTACTTACATTCCAGAAGAATAGTAAAACTGTAAAATGTTATTTTATTATTGTATAAAATTATAACTATAATATATAATATAATTTCCTAACTATCTTAACTAATATTATAAATGCGAAAGTGAGTTTTTTTGTTTGTAACGCCGTCACGCCTCAACTACTGAACGGATCATCATGAAATTTGGCATACAGATAGCCTGTGGTATGGAGAAGGACATTCTTTTTATCCCGGGAACGCTGGTTAAACCGCAGGGGACAGCTAGTATACAATAATCACAATAAAAAAAGGTTTTCATGGCTACCATATTAAACAGATTTTCATAAAAATTAGTACAGTTGTAGCTTGGACCATGGAGTTATATACCATTGGTGACTTAAGGTGATAAATAATAATTCAGTCTAATCTAACACAAAATAACTAAGTTTATTATGTCCACAGAGGATATTTATTTTAAACTAGTTGCGCCCCGCGGTTTATACGCGTTCCCAAGGAAATATTACTTTTCCGTGATGTGTTAATCCAGAACATATTCTATCATCCTGCTTAATTTCATCCAAATCCGTGCAGTTGTTGAAGCGTGATTGAGTAACAAACATACATCCAAACACTCTTAATTCTTTAACATTATGGGAATTAAATTAAATGAACCTACATAAATCTTTGTTCCTCAATCTACGGAATCCTTTCGTCTCTCAGGCGCGTACTTGACATGTTTTCCCCTGGCATTGCACTGAATACATTTTATTTACCTACATACGTATAATTTGTCGCCGAAGCGTGGGCTCTACGGTCGTTGACCCGTTATTTTCAGTAGCTGATGAAAATATTTACAAGTCGTTATGACGTCTGAAATATTGACTGTAAACGTTATTTGGAATAACATAATGTGTTTCCGTGAATATTTTTTTTCTAGCTTTTGAATGTGTTTTCGCCATTTGGAGCATGTCACCTTATAAGAAAGTGAAGCAAAATTTCCTACGTGAGAAGGAGAAAATTTCCTACCTAATTAAGAAGTAAAGAACCTTGGGAACGTGGGGGTCCAAAGTTCGCCGTTTTGCACGCACCTTGTCTTCAAAATAGATCGAGACCTCCGAAGACCAGCGGGCGGGGAGCTTTTTCCGCCAACGCGTCAGCTTGGCTATCCAAAGAGGAAACGCTGCCAGCCTTCTGGGAACCTTGCCGTTAATCGGAAGCAGCGGCAGGCTTGAGGAAATTTTCTATATATACATTGTATATTGTACATATTTGTTGTAAATAAAATAGTAATATAAAAAAAGAAGAAAGGAAAATGGTGAATATTATGAGCAAGGAAGAAGTAGTTATATTTCGCGTACCTCTGTGGAATTATAAATTTATGCGTGGAGTATGATCTAATATCAAGCAATAAAATCGACAAGCGTCACAAAAATGACCATCAAACGAACATAAAACCCATAATGAGCCCATAAAGTGAACAGTTTATGACTATATACACAAACATACAGTGGAATGATATGGCATTTAATTTGTTTATTAGTACATATTCATTGCCAAAGATTGGGGCTGGTGCTTAAGGCATTACCAGATTACCAAACCTGGTGCGGCCGACTCTTCAAACAGAGGGAGACAGCGCTATACGTTAGAAAGATAATGTGACGCCTAGCTGTCCTCCTCTTTTAGAGCCCATGGTAATACAATTTTAAACCTAATTTAAAAAAAATATGGATGGGGAACAAAAGCTCTTCATTGCCTTACAGATAACCGCAGCGAAATAACGTGGTGGGTGGGAAGGTGGGTGATGCCCCTGGTGTTGCAAACGTCTATAGGCCACGGTAACCGCTTACCAGCGGGCCGTATACTTACCGACATCCTAACCAATATGATAAATGCGAAAGTGAGTTTGTTTGTTTGTTACGCCTTCAAGTCTCAACTACTCAACCAACGGATCATCATGAAAGACATTCAGATAGCCTATGGTATGGAGAAGGGCATAGGCTGTTTTATATCCCGGGAACGCGGGTGAAACCGCGGGGGACGGCTAGTACTTCTATAAAAAAGGCATCGCGCGGGATCCATATGCGAAAATAGATACGTCATATATTATGTCCGAAGTTATTTCATAATTACCAGAGGTCTTAGACCAAAATGTCAGTTACTCCTCACGAGACTCATATATTGCGATATTATTATTGAAATGATACGTTAGTGAAATATGTAATGAATGCAAGTGCATTTGCTTGGTATACCCACCTGCAGTTTTTCCCAAGTTCCCGGGATAAATGGTAAAAAATATCAGCATACATTAGTATAATAGTTGCGCACCGCGGTTCCTCCTTGTTATCCACTGGCCCGGGAAAATCTCGAACGTAGAGCTCCGAGAACGCTGCCACGAAACACCGATCGACCAACAGATCAAGCGTCGCAAATGGTCCTGGATTGGCCACACTCTCCGAAGGGACCCCGACTATATACCCAAGCAGGCAATGGACTGGAATCCGCAGGGGAAACGAAAGCGTGGCAGTCCCAAACAAACCTGGCGACGCACTGTGCTTGACGAAGCGAAGAAGATCGAGAAGTCTTGGAGTGAGATCAAGCGCGAAGCTCAAGACCGATCGGGTTGGAGAGTTTCTGTGGACGCCCTCTGCCCCATCTAGGGGACACAGGATCATAAGTCAAGACCGCGGTTCCACCCGCGTACCCGGGGGAGATATTGCTTTCCCGGGATAAAAAGAACCCCATGTGTTAATCCAGAATACATTCTATTAGCGTGCCAAATTTCATTAAAATCCATTCAGTAGTTTTTGCGTGAAAGAGTAATAAACATCCATACATACGAACTTTCGCGTTTATAATGTTAGTAAGGATATCACACATGGAAGTAAATACCTAGCCTAGTCTAGGTCACACACTCACGCGTGATATAGCGCTTGATTGCGCTCAGAAACTAACTTAGACTTAAATAATTCTTTTCGCGTTAGATGACCTCTTTAATGAGGGATTAAAGGCTGAATTAGATTTTAACGCGGGTGACACCGCGGTCCACATAATTATAGTTATAACAGGTGGAGATCTCGAGATGGCATATTTTCGACTCCTATGTTGGGTTAGTCATGCCGAACGACATTTACTATGGGACCCATAGTGAATTATCAAATATTTTTTTTGACTTTCCTTACAAAATGTCAATCTTGCTCGATCATAAATAATCAATTTTAAGAAAAGAAAGAAAAGCAATTTTTTTTTTTTAGTTTTGAGTATTGGTCCCAAAGTAAAATTTGTTCAGCATGACTAATCCAACATAGGTTTCGAAAATATGCCATCTCGAAATCTCCACCCAGTATACAACTAGTTTTTCCTCGCCGTTTCACCCGCGTTCGTGGCATAAAAAGTACCATAGTCTTTCTGCATGCCAAATTTCATGATGATCCGTTGAGTAGTTGAAGCGTGAAGGCGTGACAAACAAACTCACTTTCGCATTTATAATATTAGTTAGGATAATATATGTGACTATATCCAAAGTACATGTTTTTTGCACTGGTATCTTTCGTCAATGTTACGCCAATAAAATGTCACATAAAACCTTCAAAGCAACAATGTTAGCAAACAGCTGATTTGTTACTACTCTATAAAGATGACAATGATTACTAACTCGATCATTAAAATACAAAGAAATGTATGAAACATTGTTCAAACTAGTGTGACTGCATGAAATCTAAAGATAAATAGTTTTTAAAAGTGTTTCTTGTACTGTATTAAGAGCGCACATAAAGCCAGAAAAGATAGCGACTGGAAGATGAAACAAACTTATGTCTAATATTCGCGTGGCATGAGACGGCGATAGCGTGTTTCGCGGAACAAAAATGAACAAAGCACTTTTAATCTAAATAACTCGTAAAGTATAGAATATTTAAAAAAATCGTTAGTATCAGCCCTAGGTCATACGGTAGTGATATTATTTATCGAATTTTAAGATACACCATAAAATAATAAAAACGAAAGTTAATTATTATTAGAGGTATGGGAATAATATTATTGTGATTTTTCCGAGTTTTATAATTCGGATTTGAATTGTAATTAGAATTTTTATTTTGGCTTCTAAATTGAAGCCGATTTCGCCGAAGTGGGAAAGCAGCCACCGTTGGTCTGGTGCCGGTTCGGGAAACATAAAACCAGTTTTTATTTTTCCCATACGAATTCATTTTTATCGAGTTTCAATCCTTGTCAGTTGGACTTACAAGATCTTTGGGGAATTACTTCGTCTAGCCGACGCATTTTTTTCAAGCATACGCCCCGCCTGATGGTAAGCGGTTACCGTAGCCTATGGACACTTACAACACCAGGGGCCATCAATATTTATTATATTTATAGAGGTATCATTTACGCGTTGCCGCCCTGCAGAAATCTCTTCACACACTTTTCGAAGAACCCCATGCTATACTCCATTGGGAAAACCATGGCGGGGAGCTTATTCCACAGTATGAGCGTCTGCGGAAGGAAGCTCCGTTTAGCCCGCACAGTTCGAACCAATTCTGGTTTCAATGTGTGAGGATGGATGATACCCACGGCTACCTCGCCATCGATAAGGAGTCGATGGCAAGTTAAACAATTCTTTAGAACACTCTCCGTTGTACAAGCGGTAGAACACACATAAGGATGCAAAGTCTCTCCTCAGACGGAGGAGCTCTTAACTGCTTGTGAGCTCGGGGTCGTCACACGTCGCTGAACCGAGTCTAAAGGCCCAAGTTACAAACAAACATGTCATGAGAAGATTGATACAGTCGTCAATTTTTTGACGAAAGTTGTGCCTGAGACACCACGTCTTACCTGATGACAGCTCAATCTTGGACGAGTATATATGCATCAGAAAGACGTAGTTGTTTGATGTCCTATGTTATTTGGCTGGATATCCCTCTAACAGATAATCTTATGCATTTATCTATTCTTCGTAAACGTGACCATGAAACAATACAATCTATCTAAGTTAGTAACAATACATCTTACAGTAATTTTCTCTCACTGTGACAATGAGAAATAACATATAATGCATTGTAAAAAGTTACGGCTTTACACTTCCCTAGCGTACGTTGTTAGAAGGATTGAAAACTCTTATGACATGTATGTGTTCTACTTATATAGGTACATACTACTACTCTACTCTACTCTACTATAGGTACTATTGTAACTAGAGAGGCCATAATCAGCATTTCCTACTAGATAGATATATTTAACATGTCTATTCATAATTTTAGAAAAACTATCTTCAAAATTTTGTAATCTTTATCAATGTTATTTTTATTATAATTAAATTCAAACACACATCTATTGTAATCATTTAGGAAATAAATATCAAATAGTTATTATCATTCATAATTTTAAGCATGCTTTAAAATAACAGTACATTTAGTTTTAGTTCAGCATAAGTTTGTATTTTTTTTAATGTATTGTTGCTAGCAAAATAAATAAAAATAAAAGGGAAATTATCTGATAAGTCACCAGTGGTAAAAATTCGGCCGTAATTCATAATTAGGTTTGAAAAATAAATAAAAAATTGCGTGCGCCGATTCTCCATATAAACTTTACCAATGCCAAATGTCACCCTCTTAAGTGCGCGTAATATGCACGGGGTACAAAGTTTTTTCTTGTATTTTGTATGTATAAATATAGATACAAAAACAACCGTACAAAGTGCAATTTCCCAAGTCCAATAATGCGTTTTTAAAACACTAGCGTGTGTTTACATCATGTGACATTAGAATTCGACTATTTATATCTGAACCCGTGTTGTTGTTGACACATACGCATAGAAATTGGACTTTGAATTTTCGTAGGTATCTATTTTGATACAATTATGCAATTACGTGTAGTGCGTCACGACACAGTTTTAAATTATAATTTTAATGAAACAGAAGCACTGATTTCATTCTTTATTTTGGAATTTATTTATCATCTTAAAAATAAACAACACAGTTTTGTGTTAGTTTAAAAACTTCAGTCTATATCATAGTGCGATCGTGTAACACACCACGCCCTGCGGCCAACAATCCAACATATTGGTAATCGCCCTGATGCTGACGTTACGTTTCGATTCCAGCAGCTTTACTCATGTACTTGGTCCTCTGTCGCACTTACTCAACAATGTACACTGAAATGAAATAACAATGTGTTTAATTGTAGCAATAGCAACCACCCAAGTGCGAGTCAAACTCGTGCATGGTTTCTGGCCCCCAATTCTCGCGATTTCGACATTGATGTCGATAATAGTTCACAGAAATGTTAAACGCAATCGAGCTTCATCTAAATCTTCTCTTAGGCTAGAAATCATCATCATCATCATCTACTTACTGTCTGGTTCTCAATAACTTGGGATCGGCGTAATAAATATGTACCTAAGTATCTTCGATTCGGCTCTTCTATTTGCATACCAGCAGTTACTTTCTTACCCATCCATATATTTTTCGGTCTTCTCTTTCCGTATATCCATCCACTTTCATTTTCATAACTCTTTTAGACTCCGCTTGGACCATAATTCCACCATGGTACCGAAATGCCAGTCAGGTCCCCGTATTTTTATACATCTAAGTTGGCAAACGAGCAAACGGCCCGCCTGATGTTAATCGGTTACCGTAGCCTATGGATGCTTACAACACCAGGGGTATCACTTGCGCGTGCCGAACCTGCAGAAATCTCTTCACACCCTTTTTGGAGAACCCCATGCTGATATCAAAATGCTAAAAAGGATACCAAAATACCATTCTAGCTACTGATATCCCATTTTTACAATCTTAATAACTGAATTGTCTCATAAATCATGACAACGATGACACAACGGTTTCACTAATTCGATCTAACTTAACCTCGATACATTGTCATATACATTTAGGTATATACGTACATATGAGTGAACCAAACCTCATCCAATTAATTGTCGAAGGCGCCGGGGGGACGTCATAGCATACATACACCATTGTTGTATGTATGTATGTGTGGTTATATTGAACCACAGATTTATAGTAGCTAGATACTGAGACTTGAATTTAGGCTTACAAGTGGAATGGAGTGGCATAGCTATCGGAGGCTAGGCGGTGCCGTACAGCAAACCTCAATCAAACTGAACTACAGACCGTTTACAGTTATTTTATCTCTAGCCATAAGGTTGGCTGTGAAAATGTGCGTTAAATGCCGTGTTTGTGCATTCACACATTCACAAAGTTCTGGCATTCTCATTATCCAATTGAGTCTGACCAACGATCCAACTCTCTTGTATTTTATTTAAGTATATTTTTATTTGATAAAACCTAACATTCGGCTCCAATTATTTTCGCACCAATAATTGTGTTACATAGCGACGCCATAAGTGGAATGTCGTGTCGTGTCGTTGAAAACATAGACAACACCAAATTGTGCCATTATCAACAGTACAAATACAAGGGTAGTTAGCGGAGTCATTAGGGATGATTCATTTGATGGTAGTTAGGAAAAATGGCACGCTTGGTTTTATACTATCTAATAAACGAGGGGTATCTAGCGTATTCTAAATCTTTGTACTCGTATTGAACGATTGTATGATGTTTCAGCGCCCTTCTAAATGCCATGTACCTAGTACATTATTGGTTCTTTTTTCCTGGATGTACTTGCGTTGGGTTTGACCAGCGCACATCCCACTCGCTGTTGGACCGGCGGCACTGCGTGTACATTCACTAAGGAAACAACTTGTAGATGATTTTATGAGGTCTCTCCATCTTGTGGGTGAACGGCCGCGGGAACGCTGACCTTCTACTCTTCCTTGTAGCACTAATCGTTCCAATGAGCTTTCGTTGTGGATAAGATGTCCAAACATCTTAACATACGACCGCCCATAAAGGAAGATGATGAAGCCTAAGATAGAGCTCGCCTACTCAGAAGACACCTATTCAATGTGGCCTTGAAAGTCGCTAGATTGTAAGGGAAACACAGACGCCGGAAGCAAGTTCCAATCCTTTGCTGTCCGCATTTAAAATTATACTGAAAATGAACACAGCACCGCAACCTGAACGTCATATCTTTCTCCTTCCTTTGCTCTTTTATAAAGATGAATCCAAATAATTCCACTAGTATTAATAAATGCGTATGTAAATAGTCACCGTGACACCATCAAGGCTAGCACCATACATTTAATTGTCCGTTTTAAAATCGATTGTGTCGATCAATATGGAATTGAGTCGATATTGAGAGCACTTGAACTAATAGAACTCAATAGTCACACACACAGTATATAAAATTCACACTGCACTGTTTGCAACTACTTTTATGTTGATGGCTCGATGATTATCCTAATGTTTAATAAATCAAAGACTGAGTGTTGAACTGTTGACGAACATTGATCACGTTTGCGTTTACAAACATTTTGTATGAGAGAAAATAGTTCCATTAGAAGGCGCGAGAGCTGAGCTAATTCCTATACAGCATCGTTTCTCAATCTAGATCTCGCGGGGTATCAATCGACCGTTGCTGTCCAAATCTCCTCACACGTTTACTGAAGAACCCTATGCTGAGACATCTACCCTATGAAAAAATACTTATTAGCCCTTTGAAAAACACTAATCCCTATACAGCTGTCTAGTAAAAAATAAAAAGATTTCACCGTAGCTCATGACTACACCAACTAATTTCAATATATTTTTCCAGGTTACGGCTGCTTCCAATGGCTGCTGCTTATGTCCTGTGGGGCAGTGTACGCGGTATGTGCGCTCAGCACCACCACCCTCAGCTTTGTGCTGCCGGCTGCAGAGAACGACTTCCACCTCTCCTCCAGTGATAAAGGCAGACTTACTGCTACACCACTTATTGGTAAGTTAGACAACCCTAGATTGAGCTATATTGAACCAGGCTTAACGAATTAGCAAACTGAACAACGGATGGAGCATCAAATTCTTTGAGAAGAGACTGTGTTTCCGCAAGTGTTGTTTTGTGTAGAAGAACATTCAGCCTGTTGGACTAATGCCCTCAAAAAGAGATGCTAAATTAGGTATTTAGCAGTAAGGAATATGGACTGCAAAGAAGCTGATAGTAATGATGATATTTTAAAACTTACACACAATTGACATCTATTTACTTCTGCTGCTTCTATCTGCTTCTGCGGTTTCATTCAACAACTATTCAGAGGGAACTATTTTCCTGGGATGCAAAGTTCCCTAATGTTTTCATGAAAGATACGGTCTATCTACTGAGAAAATTGAATAATTATCCACTCTGCCAAAGCGGCGTGATTAAGTCACGATCATTCACACAAGCCTAAACCATTGGAGCCTGTGACAATATAAGATGTTTTTATGTACACTAATAGTACACACAAGAACATTTAATAAAACTCGCTCTCTTCAGTCTAAAGTTAAATTTTGATACCTTCCCCAGGGATGTGTGTGGGCTCGTACTTCTGGGGAAACCTGGCAGACGCCCGCGGGCGCAAGAAGGCGATCATTGGCGCCCTGCTCCTCGACGCGTTGGCCGCTTTCCTCTCCAGTCTCGTACAGTCATTCCCCGCCTTCTTGGCTTGCAGGTATCTTGAGATATTTAAATATCAACATAATGAAGATATCTCCTGCCTAGTGGACTGATGACCTAATGTTTCTGCCTCTTAATGATGATTAACTAGGAAACAATCCTATTATACTAAAACTCTGTAATAATCTAGATCGTGAATTTCTTAGCTTAGGTAACAAAATAGTTTCTTTTATAAATCAGATTCCATTTAATTTCTTGTCATCTTGACGTAACTATTCGTTGTAGACTTGTGATGTTTACAGGTTTTTCTCTGGGTTCGGCATCATCGGTGCCACCGGTCTAATCTTTCCATACTTCGGGGACTTTCTCTCCCTGAGACACCGTGACGTCATGCTGTGCAGGCTTGAAGTATTCTGGACTTTTGGCACCATATTGTTGCCAGGTAAGAAAGAAGATAATTTTACGTTTAATAGAAAATAAAGAAAGAATAGAATATATATTTGTTTTGGACTAACAAAAACAAGAGCATGATATTCTCGCAATTAAGATTTGTGTGAGGTCAGAAAGGCACCTGTCTTAGCTTATGGTAAAGCGTCAGATGCTGCAGCACTTGATTTTCGGATAGGACCAAAAGCTAGGCCACGGTCTATCGCGGCAAGAATGTAAATAATAAATCAGATCTTAACGTTAAGGGGGCCCTTCATGGCCAACGCAACTTCAACGAAAGCGTAGCCTAAAAGCTTGTACTTTCATCCAACGTAATGTTTGACTGCGAAAAAAGAGAGACACCATCAGAGCCATCGGTTATCAGTTGGTAAATTCCGCTGATCACTCGCGGCCGCTTCGCTAGGTCGTCATTCATGATTTCGCATATCATAAAACTTGTTCCAGGCCCATACTTCCTGTGATGTAATCTTACAAGTTTGTGAAAAAAAAGTTAGTTATTTAGAATCTCCAATACTGCATAATATTTGCAAGCATTGTTTAGAGCTGTTTTCTTTACTTTTACAATTTATAGGTACATTAGATATGGCCAAAGTTCAGGTAAAATTTGTGCAAAACCGCTGTTTTTCGGAGGCTTTTACTGAATTTGTTTCACACTTTTTTTATTTTCGCCTAGTTATACTGCTAGATATAGTTCACATGATACCAATTTGTTTAAAACATCTAACGAAAAGTGTTTAAAAACGCCATCATAAGTACAGAGCTTTTGTATGAAAAGTATGGCGAGCTGAGTGCTCTTAAAGGACAATAGTACAATATTTGAACAAAATAATAGCTTCGATTAAAAGAGTAAATATAAAAGATACCGAAAAACGATAGGAATATTACCAATTGGCATAACATTTTACTAGCATTCAAATAGATAGAGGAGTGCTAATAAAGTCCGATATACTAATTAATCTCGAATGGCTGTAAGTTCCCGCCCACCGACGCGAGGTATCAGGTTCATGTCGTGTGCCAATTTCGTTTCAGTATTATCTGTGACCTTTTCAATGTCGATGGCATTCCTAGTTTTATATCGAGCTTCTTATTTGATTATTTACGAAATTATGAAAACAACTTCGGGTGTTTGGTGGCATTTACGTCACCTAGGTAGACGTAGGTTTTCAAGGTGTTCCTTATCATGCTCGCATTTTATTATAATATTGAGATCTCAAGTATTATCTATCTTATTATACTGAGTGTAACGGAAACGGTATATCTATTACAGTAATCCACTTCTTTGGTACTAGGCGCACAGAGGGCCAACCACAAGCTCTTAAAACAATATTATTATAACCTTATTTGTCTTTTGTCCTGTTTTGCCGCCGGATGTCAAAGAGGGACAAAAGACAAATAAGGTTATTTTAACCTTGTTTTAAGATCTTGTGGTAGGCCCCCAGAGCGCGGAAGAGAAAATTTTATACAAGGGACGCAAAATGATAAAGACCCTCTTGACGGGTAAAATATTGGTTATGAGTTTAATTCAATAAACTTGGTTGCACAAAGGTATGAATTTTTTTGTAACTTATTTGGAGCTGAAACTTTTTATACAGAGTCTGTACCTGATGTAGTCTTTATCTTCGTTCCATTCGGATGTATTATACCCTTTTCTTTACACCCAGTATAAAAGGAGAAACTTACTGACTGACGGATTAAACCACAGTTCAAACCTAAAACGCAGAATCTAAAAACATGAAATTTTGCATAACGGTTAATTAAATAACGTAGGCTGGAAGTGATTTTCAAACTAACCCCTATGGGGGTAAAGAAGGGATTAAATATACTACGGTGCGAAAAGCTAGTCAAGTATATTTATTCCTTCCACCATAATTAAACCTAAAGTTGCAGGTAACCAAAACATTGCTTCATCATCTTTTCAGGCATAGCCTTCCTGATCATCCCAGACAACACCTTCAATCTGACGGCCGTTGGGGCTGACTTCCAGTACACGTCATGGCGAGTGTTTGTCGCTGCCTGTGGGATCCCTAGTCTCCTGGTCGTGATGCTGCTTTTCCCATTCCCTGAGAGTCCAAGATATCTGCTGTATGCAAATAAAGCTGATCAGGCGCTGACAGTTCTTCAAAGGATATTTGTTGTTAATACCAAGCTTCATGCGAAGGATTTTCCGGTAAGTTTATTTAGTTATAGATTGGCCATTGAATGAAATCATTGAAAAATTTAGAAAAATCATATCTCACAATACATATAAGTAAACTAGAAAAATATTGTCTTTTAGGAGTTCTGTCTGTCTAACTGAGTAATCAAGCTGTCTATCTTATAAAATTAAAAAATTCTTTTAAGTAAAGTAAGACTTGATATAAGGCATTTTTATTAAGTTTAAATTATATGTATTGGTTTTATGATTTCATAGGGTGACATAATCGTCTATACGATTAAACCCTTCAATAAATAAAACAACTTTTGCGAAGAAAATTTTATTTTTTATACAAATAAGTCGGTAAACTAGGATACGGCCCGCCTGATGGTAAGCGGTTACCGTAGCCATATGGACGCTTGCAACACAAGAAGCATCGCTCACGCGTTACCGACCTTTTTTGACCCTCCCCTATAAGCTCTGGCGACCTTACTCACGCGCAGGAACACAACTTTATTTATTTTTATTTGGCTGCGGTCTTCTGTAAGGTACTTACCCAGTCGATTTGCTCTTTGAGCGAATAAACGCTATGCTCTACCTCTCTCATTCATTCATTTCATGAAGTTTGATAGTAATCTGTGCTCTTTTATTTTTCTACAATCACAATCTTTTAAAAAGTAAATGAAATCTTTTTTTTACTAAATAAAGTCCTAATAAATTAGTCATTCAAACTCCAGGTAGAATCAATGATCAGCGCTGGTGAAGGTGATGAAGAGGAGGTTGTATCAGCAGACACCAACGGCAACGAGACGAAGGCTGCGATGACCTGGAGGCAGCGGTGGGACGCCTTCTGGGTCAGGAAGAAGATGCTCGTCATGCCGCCTTATATTGGGTTGCTGGTGCTGTGCTGTTTCGTTGATTTTGGACTTATGTTTAGGTGAGTACTCTCTACTTTAGTCCATAGTCATCTTCTGCAAGCTCAAGATCCTTTTGTAATAGGAAAGCTTTCTAGAACAAATCGATTTACCGATAAGGCCACCTATATTGTTGCCACAATATTTGTAGGATTCTGTCCATCCGATGGATAAAAGTAACCCTTATGGGATTACACCCATGTCTGTCTGTCCTGTCTCTGTTTATTTTTTCCGTATGTACTGATATGATTAAAGGCAGAGTCTCAATCAAAGGAATTCGCGTAGCGTAGACGGACTTGCGAGCCTTGAACGAGCGTTCGGCTCGCGCTTGACTGCGCTCCGCCAATTGTAAATATTTATACGAACAGACGACGAGTGATTCGTGCTCAGAGTTCGGCGCTATAGCGCTTCCTATCTAACAAGGGCTGTAGTATGAGATGCTAAGTTGTATAATGTTTCCAGTTACTACACTCTGATGATGTGGTTCCCGGACCTGTTCGAGAGGTTCAGTCAGTTCAGCTCGCTGTACCCGGACCGGTCCGCTGGTGTGTGCGAGGTCTCACTCGCGCTGGCCAATGATACAGCTGAAATATCTGTGAGTATTTCACGGGAGATCGAAAAAATAATAATGATAAAATTCTAATATACGTTTGTCCGTTTCTTTATTTTATCATAGCCAATGTAGAGCTACAACAGTACAAATTAAAAGAACATGGCAAACATAATTGTAATTTTATGCATAAAGTTTCAACCTTGATCCCCTATTTTACCCCTTGGCCTTTGGGAATGGAATATCCAAAAAATACCTGTTTGATTGAATGCCTACGCTATATAAGAAAACTGTACACAATTTTAAGTTCCGTGGTTTGGTGTGTGCATCAGTCAGTGAGGACAAGTCTTTTTATTTATATTTATAGATTTTATGATACTATTTATATTGTGATACAGACAATAGTGCAGCCAATGGATGAGAGGGTGTACCAGCACACGCTGGTGGTGGCGCTGAGCTGCGTGCCCACCGCGCTCTTCGTCGGCCTCACCATCAACATTATTGGAAAGAAACCTATGTTAGGTCAGTTGAATTAAGTATAGAACTCTTGTAGTCTATTACCACTGGGTAGTGATGGTGAATGAAAAGAGCGTCGCCAGCCGATGGCCTGGCAAGGGGGGGGGGGCAAGTTGATATTGATGGTGGATTTCTAGGTACCTATAGTCAAGAGCACTATAATTTTTAATCTCTGGGGGAAGGGGTTAGCTTCTCCTACTATCTCCCCTTGGCGACCCCCATGGTGAATGTTGTTTTTGGTGTAGGAAACACATATCATCGATATGCATCACTGGGGTAGGGTAGTTTGTAGTACCCGTCTGGTAAAGTACCTCCCGGTAGCTGCTTTTGAGGGTCAGTCATGATAGAAGAAAAATATCACTTCATCATCTAAGGAAATCTCCTAAAACTAGATCGCTTTAGAAAAATCATTATAAATCATAATTACTTTTAGTGATGATGCTGATCAGCTCCGGCTTGGCTGCACTGGGACTGAACCTGGTGCGTTCCTCGCTGGAGAACCTGATCCTGTCGTGTGTGTTTGAAGCGATCGTGAGCTGTACAGAAGCTGTGCTCTTCTGCGTCATTTGTGAAATATTCCCCACTAAAGTTGCGTAAGTATTAAAAACTTGTTAATTTTTAGGGTTACTTGCAAAAAAATCCTCATTAATAATCCATGTCATCCGTCCGTTTCTCTGTCACAAAGCTGTACCTTATTAGCCAGCGACATTTTCAAAGAATATGTATGTATTGTATTTATCATGTCAAATGAAAATTGAATGAAATGTTTGAATAGAGATCATAATTTGCCGATTTTACATTTTTAAAATACTATATTTCTATAAGTTTTATGAAAGATCATGTCAATTATGATGATAAATGAGCTTCTTTTTTATTTTATGCGCGATTTAGGTTGTTTTAAAATATTTTTAAAACATTATTATGCCGTTATTCCATACTTTTTAAACCCACTTTGAAGGCGGTATAAGCTTTTTATAAATAGTTTCTTATTTTTAAATTTTGAGTTTCATATGCATTTTCAAATGCCTCTCAAGGTTTGTCTGACCGAGGATATGCAAACAATTGATACATTGTCGACAATATTGAATAAAATACTTCAATCGCGATGTTTGTGCTCTATTTTGTTGAGGAATTCCATCATATCTTCATAGTCCATGGTCAGATCATGATAAAATTTATATGAGACCACCTCTGAAGTATGACCTACAAAACAAAAAATAGTCATCAAACTCAATTTTAAGAGAGGTAGAGCATAGCTTACAGAATACCGCAGCCAAATAACTTTATGTTGTTTAAAGTTGTGTTCCTGCGCGTGAGTAAGGTCGCCAGAGCTCATTAGGGAGGGTGGAAAGGTCGGTAACGCGTGAGCGTGAGTGATGCTTTTTCTTTTTTTTTTTTTTACTGTGTATAGGCCTGTGTTTGACCACAATCTCACCATGATAAGTGATGATGTGATCGAAGGTGGTAAGCACACAAAGCCTAGAAGGAACTGGCTCTCAAGTGCAGCTGACGGAACACACCGATAGGTGCTTGGCGACAGATTTTCAACTTGAGGGTGGTAGCCAGCCAGACGGGTACTACAAAGTACCCTACCACCGTGCTATGGTTTCCTCACGATGTTTTCCTTCACCGAAAGCTCAAGCTCATTGTAGGATTCGAACCCGGGACCTTCGTCTCGGTATCCGACGTCACTACCACTGAGCTATCATCGCCTTAAAATCGAATCGAATCGATTCGAAATCGAAAACATCGCTTCGTGTGTTGCAAGCGTCCATATGGCTACGGTAACCGCTTACCATCAGGCGGGCCGGGCAGGCCGTATGCTTGTTTACCGACATAGTAGTTTAAATCAGTTAAAAACTCAAGATATAATGCGTGTATTGTATAGCCAATAAGACGATATTCAATGTACCTATTCTTATCTTCTTCGGAAGTGGTACACACGGCTACAGATCAAGCTATACATTTCCAGTATAAGCTGATCTCGCATTGTATAGGATTTCCGTACTATGTGAGGTCAGCTTATACTAGAAATGTATAGCTTGATCGGTAGCCGTGTGTACTAATCTTAAAGTGTATAGACATTAGCATCACAAATAAAGTAATCATATATGTGTTTATCAAACAGTGCTACTGCGATGGCCGTGACGGTGATGTGTGGCCGAGTGGGCGCCATTGTGGGTAACGTGGTGTTCGGAGCCCTCGTCGACGAACATTGCGTGGTGCCCATATATATGTTTGGAACGCTTCTAATATGTACGTATGATGTCTTATTGTAAACAAGCGAGTTTTGCCTCATAAGGAGTGGAGTTTTGAAAAGCTCTTCTTTCGTGTCTAAGTTATGACAAAATTTCACGAAACCCGGTTGTTACAGCTGTGTGTGCATCTGTCAGTATCTTCGTCTTATCTAGAGATAAATAGATTCTTTGTAATACGTCTGTTATGTGAATTTAGTTAGGTAATAGTACATTATGATACATGTGTGCAAAGTTGGTAATTACAGATGAGGCGGTATTAGGCGATTAGAGAGCCGAGAGTGTAATGATCAATGCACGCACACGCGTGTCATACGTTTTTCAACACACATGCGAGGAAAAAAACAGACATATTCTTTAAGTAGATTTTTTGATAATCATCAACCACACAATGAGAACGTTAACAAATATGGCGCGCAAGTTTTTTTTTGACAGCGATTCTGTGTCAAACTGTTTTAGCCGTTTAAATTAAGAATACTTTGCTTACGCACATATCAATTGCATTGTACAAACTTAACATAATCGGGATTATACCTGTCATAAAACTGTGCGGTAATGTAAAATAAAAAGCACTAGTGCGTAATAAGCTACAAAATGATATTAAAAACGGTGCAATAAATGTCACTTTACGAGCAAATGTGTTGAAAATATTATTATTCGTCAAGTAATAATCGTCAGTCCCATCAACTCCCATCAAAACTTATTTTCATTGTCATTCCGTGATAATATATCGAATAAGTTCTAATTTATTCAGTGGAATGTAAGAACAGACTTAGAAGGTTTTAGCTACTCGAGTTACTTCGGTTCAAGTTACTTCAGCCTTTCACTTGGTATAGTAGTACCCAACTGATATGGCTTACCGATGTACCTGCGCAGAATATACATTTTCAAAGCGCGGGAAATGCTATACGTCAGCAGCTGCCGCCATGTGTGCGGAGGGGCGTGACTTGCGAGCGAGACGGAACTAACAGCTGCACTGTATTATGAACCTTATAGTAGTGATCTAAAGTTGATTGTAAGTTTAAGAATTATTTCGTTAATCGTCGGGGCCATACTGTCTTTTCTGTGCGAACGAAGATTCACGACGCGCCTTATCAGTTAGGTACTACTGTACTAACTTCCAAGTTACTACTAGCTTGTATATGTAATGGTGCGTCCATGCTTGGCGAACCAAGCACGAGCCGAGCCTCGAACGAGCACACTGCGAGCACGATTCGCGTAGCGTGGACGTGCTCGCGAGCCTCGAACGAGCGCGATTGTCAGTTTTTTCACGTACAAAGGGATTCGCATCGTGCTCGTTGTAAGCTCGTTCGTAGCTCGGCTCGTGCTCGATACGCGTAGCATGGACGCACCATAACATCTCTTGTAATTGTTCCAGCGAGCGGGTTGCTGTGTATAATACTCCCGAAGAGCACTCGACCAGAGCGGCCGCAGTGACACCTCACCTACGCCTATAATTATTATTTTTATAATGAATAAACTAATTATATTGTACACAATATAATGACTTTTATTATTTTCCTGTTTCTCAACTTTAGGGTAAAATCATCTTGTCTTGATTGATCTTGTTTTGATTGTGTTAATTGTTAATATCAATTCTATTAATTCGCAAGTAAGATTTAAATTGTGTTATGGGGTGAATGATGGTAAAAACCGATCAAAGAGCGATAGAACAAAGTATACTATTTTAAGGCGATGATAGCTCAGTGGTAGTGACGTCGGATACCGAGACGAAGGTCCCGGGTTCGAATCCTACAATGAGCTTGAGCTTTCGGTGAAGGAAAACATCGTGAGGAAACCATAGCACGGTGGTAGGGTACTTTGTAGTACCCATCTGGCTGGCTACCACCCTCAAGTTGAAAATCTGTCGCCAAGCACCTATCGGTGTGTTCTGTCAGCTGCACTTGAGAGCCAGTTCCTTCTAGGCTTTGTGTGCTTACCACCTTCGACCACATCATCACTTACTATAGTGAGATTGTGGTCAAACACAGGCCTATACACAGTAAAAAAAAAAAAAAAAAAAAATACTAAACTTAAAAAAACGCCTAAGAACATTGCAAGAATGATAAATGTAACGTGTTCTTGATCGGAGTCTATAGATACTAATAAAAAATCTGGCAAAGTATAAATACAAATATTAAAAACGCGATAGTTTGTAAGGATGATTATAATGGATGTTAGTTACTCTTTCACGCATATTTTAAAAATATGTCTTGCGGGTACGGGTTCAACGGTAAACATCTACGGCCTTACACATAAACGCTATTTTTACCCGACTGACCCGGAAGGAGGGATATGTTTTTCGAGTGTATGTATGTATGTATGTATGTATGTATGTATGTCTATTTCTTTGGCACGCCCTGCAGCCTAAACGGCTTGATGGATTTAAACATATGAGGTGTCGTTAGATTCGTCTTAACTGTGTGAGTGTCATAGGGTATATTATTTTTATATGGCGTCTACGAATAAAAAAAGAGGGGGGGTATTAAAAACAAAAATGTCTGTATTATAACAATATGGGTATCAAATGAAAGCTTGTGAATAGCCCATTCCATATATGTATATATTGTAATACCTTTATGCTACTATTTTGACGTAAACTGCAAAAAACCACGTTTAATGCAAGGAGAGTAGGACCGGCGTGAAGTTAGCGGCCAAAAGTTAGCAGCCAATATAATCCGACCAAATCAAGAAGAATCCAAAAAATTGCTTTATTTACCTTATTAACAATAGGAAATTGTTCAAAATATAAGGAAATGATAAAAATATTTGAAAAAAAGCCTCACAGGCGTGAAAATATCCAAAAAAGACATGAATTCAGAATTAACAAAATACCAAAGTATTTAATAAATTAATCGGTTACAAGGGTTCAAATCAAAGAAAATTTTACAAATTACAAAAGACCATACAAAACCTTTGTATAAAACTGAGTTTGAATAATCTCATGAAAGTTTCAGAGCCATAAATCGAACAAAAACAAACGTAATGCCATAATCATACGTTTTCGTTTCTTAAGAATGAGTATAAGATATAAAAAAGTCATGGTGTCACTCTAGAAATGAATTTATTTTAAAGATATATTAGTATACTAAGTAAATAATAGCATTCTATGTACTTACCGAGGGGTTACATAGGTTTGTTAGCCATCGGCGAAAACAATATCGACAAAAATACCTACTTGATTTTGGTGGTAGATTTAACTCTCAAGACTTGCCCGTGTCACTCCAAATATGTAATTAATTTATAGGTACATAAGTCTTCTAAGAAAATAATATCATTCTATGTACTTGCCGAGGGAACATGACAGGTTTGTAAGGCAGCAAAACAAATTTTATCAACAAAAATCTTTCCTTTGATTTTGATTGTAGATTAACCTCTCAAGACTTGCTCGTGTCACTCCAGACTTGTATTTAAACTATAGGTACATGAGTCTTCTAAGTAAATAATATCATTCTATGTACTTGCCGAGGGGATACGATAGGTTTGTGAGTCAGCAATGTAAATTTTATCGATAAAAATCTTTCATTTGATTTTGATGGTAGATTAACCTCTCAAGTCTAGCCGGTGTCACTCCAGATATAGATTTAAAACATAGGTACATAAGTCTACTAAGTAAATAATATCATTCTATGGACTTGCCGAGGGGATATGATAGGTTTATGAGTCAGCGGCGAAAATAATAAAGACAAAAATCTTTCATTTGACTTTGATGTAAGATTAACCTCTCAAGATTTGCTCGTGTCACTCCAGATATGAATTTAAAATATAGGTACATAAGTCTACTAAGTAAATAATATCATTCTATGTACTTGCCGAGGGGATATGATAGGTTTGTGAGTCAGCAGCGTCAATTTTATCGAAAAAAATATTTCCTTTGATTTTGATAGTAGATTAACTGCTGAAGACTTGCCCGTGTCACTCCAGATATGGATTTAAAATATAGGTACATAAGTCTACTAAGTAAATAATATCATTCTATGTACTTGCCGAGGGGATATGATAGGTTTATGAGTCAGCGGCGAAAAATATAAAGACAAAAATCTTTCAATTGAATTTGATGAAAGATAAACCTCTCAAGTCTTGCCGGTGTCACTCCAAATATGTATTTAAATTATAGGTACATAAGTCTTCTAAGTAAATAATACCATTCTATGTACTTGCCGAGGGGATATGATAGGTTTGTGAGTCAGCAGCGTCAATTTTATCGAAAAAAATCTTTCGTTTGATTTTGATGGTAGATTAACTGCTCAAGACTTGCCCGTGTCACTCCAAATATAGATTTAAAATATAGGTACATAAGTCTACTAAGTAAATAATATCATTATATGTACTTGCCGAGGGGATATGATAGGTTTGTGATTCAGCAGCGTCAATTTTATCGAAAAAAATCTTTCTTTTGATTTTGATGGTAGATTAACTGATCATGCCATGCCCGTGTCACTCCAGATATGGATTTAAAATGTAGGTATATAGGTCTTCTAAGTAAATAATATCGTTCTATGTACTTGCCGAGGGGATATGATAGGTTTATGATTCAGCGGCGAAAATAATTAACAAAAAATGTCTCTAATTTGTTTTCGATGGTAGAACAACCTCTCAAGATTTGCCCCTGTCACTCCAAATATGGATTTAAATTATAGGTACATAAGTCTTCTAAGTAAATAATATCATTCTATATACTTGCCGAGGGGATATGATAGGTTTGTGAGTCAGCAGCGTCAATTTTATCGAAAAAAATCTTTCCTTTTATTTTGATGGTAGATTAACTGCTCATGCCATGCCCGTGTCACTCCAGATATGGATTTAAAATGTAGGTATATAGGTCTTCTAAGTAAATAATATAATTCTATGTACTTGCCGAGGGGATTTGATAGGTTTGTGAGTCAGCAGCGTCAATTTTATCGAAAAAAATCTTTCCTTTGATTTTGATGGTAGATTAACTGCTCAAGACTTGCCCGTGTCACTCCAGATATAGATTTAAAACATAGGCACATAAGTTTACTAAGTAAATAATATCATTCTATGGACTTGCCGAGGGGATATGATAGGTTTATGAGTCAGCGGCGAAAATAATAGAGACAAAAATCTTTCATTTGACATTGATGTAAGATTAACCTCTCAAGATTTGCTCGTGTCACTCCAGATATGAATTTAAAATATAGGTACATAAGTCTACTAAGTAAATAATATCATTCTATGTACTTGCCGAGGGGATATGATAGGTTTGTGAGTCAGCAGCGTCAATTTTATCGAAAAAAATCTTTCCTTTTGATTTTGATGGTAGATTAACTGCTCATGCCATGCCCGTGTCACTCCAGATATGGATTTAAAATGTAGGTATATAGGTCTTCTAAGTAAATAATATCGTTCTATGTACTTGCCGAGGGGAAATGATAGGTTTATGATTCAGCGGCGAAAATAATAAACAAAAAATGTCTCTACTTTGTTTTCGATGGTAGAACAACCTCTCAAGATTTGCCCCTGTCACTCCAAATATGGATTTAAATTATAGGTACATAAGTCTTCTAAGTAAATAATATCATTCTATATACTTGCCGAGGGGATATGATAGGTTTGTGAGTCAGCAGCGTCAATTTTATCGAAAAAAATCTTTCCTTTTATTTTGATGGTAGATTAACTGCTCATGACATGCCCGTGTCACTCCAGATATGGATTTAAAATGTAGGTATATAGGTCTTCTAAGTAAATAATATAATTCTATGTACTTGCCGAGGGGATTTGATAGGTTTGTGAGTCAGCAGCGTCAATTTTATCGAAAAAAATCTTTCTTTTGATTTTGATGGTAGATTAACTGCTCAAGACTTGCCCGTGTCACTCCAGATATAGATTTAAAACATAGGTACATAAGTTTACTAAGTAAATAATATCATTCTATGGACTTGCCGAGGGGATATGATAGGTTTATGAGTCAGCGGCGAAAATAATAGAGACAAAAATCATTCATTTGACATTGATGTAAGATTAACCTCTCAAGATTTGCTCGTGTCACTCCAGATATGAATTTAAAATATAGGTACATAAGTCTACTAAGTAAATAATATCATTCTATGTACTTGCCGAGGGGATATGATAGGTTTGTGAGTCAGCAGCGTCAATTTTATCGAAAAAAATCTTTCTTTTGATTTTGATGGTAGATTAACTGCTCATGCCATGCCCGTGTCACTCCAGATATGGATTTAAAATGTAGGTATATAGGTCTTCTAAGTAAATAATATCGTTCTATGTACTTGCCGAGGGGATATGATAGGTTTATGATTCAGCGGCGAAAATAATAAACAAAAAATGTCTCTACTTTGTTTGCGGTGGTAGAACAACCTCTCAAGATTTGCCCCTGTCACTCCAGATATGGATTTAAAATGTAGGTATATAGGTCTTCTAAGTAAATAATATAATTATATGTATTTGCCGAGGGGATATGATAGGTTTGTGAGTCAGCAGCGTCAATTTTATCGAAAAAAATCTTTCCTTTTATTTTGATGGTAGATTAACTGCTCATGCCATGCCCGTGTCACTCCAGATATAGATTTAAAACATAGGTACATAAGTTTACTAATTAAATAATATCATTCTATGGACTTGCCGAGGGGATATGATAGGTTTATGAGTCAGCGGCGAAAATAATAGAGACAAAAATCTTTCATTTGACATTGATGTAAGATTAACCTCTCAAGATTTGCTCGTGTCACTCCAGATATGAATTTAAAATATAGGTACATAAGTCTACTAAGTAAATAATATCATTCTATGTACTTGCCGAGGGGATATGATAGGTTTGTGAGTCAGCAGCGTCAATTTTATCGAAAAAAATCTTTCTTTTGATTTTGATGGTAGATTAACTGCTCATGCCATGCCCGTGTCACTCCAGATATGGATTTAAAATGTAGGTATATAGGTCTTCTAAGTAAATAATATCGTTCTATGTACTTGCCGAGGGGAAATGATAGGTTTATGATTCAGCGGCGAAAATAATAAACAAAAAATGTCTCTACTTTGTTTTCGATGGTAGAACAACCTCTCAAGATTTGCCCCTGTCACTCCAAATATGGATTTAAATTATAGGTACATAAGTCTTCTAAGTAAATAATATCATTCTATATACTTGCCGAGGGGATATGATAGGTTTGTGAGTCAGCAGCGTCAATTTTATCGAAAAAAATCTTTCCTTTTATTTTGATGGTAGATTAACTGCTCATGACATGCCCGTGTCACTCCAGATATGGATTTAAAATGTAGGTATATAGGTCTTCTAAGTAAATAATATAATTCTATGTACTTGCCGAGGGGATTTGATAGGTTTGTGAGTCAGCAGCGTCAATTTTATCGAAAAAAATCTTTCTTTTGATTTTGATGGTAGATTAACTGCTCAAGACTTGCCCGTGTCACTCCAGATATAGATTTAAAACATAGGTACATAAGTTTACTAAGTAAATAATATCATTCTATGGACTTGCCGAGGGGATATGATAGGTTTATGAGTCAGCGGCGAAAATAATAGAGACAAAAATCATTCATTTGACATTGATGTAAGATTAACCTCTCAAGATTTGCTCGTGTCACTCCAGATATGAATTTAAAATATAGGTACATAAGTCTACTAAGTAAATAATATCATTCTATGTACTTGCCGAGGGGATATGATAGGTTTGTGAGTCAGCAGCGTCAATTTTATCGAAAAAAATCTTTCTTTTGATTTTGATGGTAGATTAACTGCTCATGCCATGCCCGTGTCACTCCAGATATGGATTTAAAATGTAGGTATATAGGTCTTCTAAGTAAATAATATCGTTCTATGTACTTGCCGAGGGGATATGATAGGTTTATGATTCAGCGGCGAAAATAATAAACAAAAAATGTCTCTACTTTGTTTTCGGTGGTAGAACAACCTCTCAAGATTTGCCCCTGTCACTCCAGATATGGATTTAAAATGTAGGTATATAGGTCTTCTAAGTAAATAATATAATTATATGTATTTGCCGAGGGGATATGATAGGTTTGTGAGTCAGCAGCGTCAATTTTATCGAAAAAAATCTTTCCTTTTATTTTGATGGTAGATTAACTGCTCATGCCATGCCCGTGTCACTCCAGATATAGATTTAAAACATAGGTACATAAGTTTACTAATTAAATAATATCATTCTATGGACTTGCCGAGGGGATATGATAGGTTTATGAGTCAGCGGCGAAAATAATAGAGACAAAAATCTTTCATTTGACATTGATGTAAGATTAACCTCTCAAGATTTGCTCGTGTCACTCCAGATATGAATTTAAAATATAGGTACATAAGTCTACTAAGTAAATAATATCATTCTATGTACTTGCCGAGGGGATATGATAGGTTTGTGAGTCAGCAGCGTCAATTTTATCGAAAAAAATCTTTCTTTTGATTTTGATGGTAGATTAACTGCTCATGCCATGCCCGTGTCACTCCAGATATGGATTTAAAATGTAGGTATATAGGTCTTCTAAGTAAATAATATCGTTCTATGTACTTGCCGAGGGGATATGATAGGTTTATGATTCAGCGGCGAAAATAATAAACAAAAAATGTCTCTACTTTGTTTTCGGTGGTAGAACAACCTCTCAAGATTTGCCCCTGTCACTCCAAATATGGATTTAAATTATAGGTACATAAGTCTTCTAAGTAAATAATATCATTCTATATACTTGCCGAGGGGATATGATAGGTTTGTGAGTCAGCAGCGTCAATTTTATCGAAAAAAATCTTTCCTTTTATTTTGATGGTAGATTAACTGCTCATGCCATGCCCGTGTCACTCCAGATATGGATTTAAAATGTAGGTATATAGGTCTTCTAAGTAAATAATATAATTCTATGTACTTGCCGAGGGGATTTGATAGGTTTGTGAGTCAGCAGCGTCAATTTTATCGAAAAAAATCTTTCCTTTGATTTTGATGGTAGATTAACTGCTCAAGACTTGCCCGTGTCACTCCAGATATAGATTTAAAACATAGGTACATAAGTTTACTAAGTACATAATATCATTCTATGGACTTGCCGAGGGGATATGATAGGTTTATGAGTCAGCGGCGAAAATAATAGAGACAAAAATCTTTCATTTGACATTGATGTAAGATTAACCTCTCAAGATTTGCTCGTGTCACTCCAGATATGAATTTAAAATATAGGTACATAAGTCTACTAAGTAAATAATATCATTCTATGTACTTGCCGAGGGGATATGATAGGTTTGTGAGTCAGCAGCGTCAATTTTATCGAAAAAATCTTTCCTTTTGATTTTGATGGTAGATTAACTGCTCATGCCATGCCCGTTTCACTCCAGATATGGATTTAAAATGTAGGTATATAGGTCTTCTAAGTAAATAATATCGTTCTATGTACTTGCCGAGGGGATATGATAGGTTTATGATTCAGCGGCGAAAATAATAAACAAAAAATGTCTCTACTTTGTGTTCGATGGTAGAACAACCTCTCAAGATTTGCCTCATTCACTCCAAATATGAATTTAAATTATAGGTACATACGTCTTCTAAGTACATAATATCATTTTATGTACTTGCCAAGGGGATATGACAGGTTTGTGAGTCAGCAGCGTCAATTTTATCGAAAAAAATCTTTCCTTTTATTTTGATGGTAGATTAACTGCTCATGCCTTGCCCGTGTCACTCCAGATATGGGTTTTAAATATAGGTACATAAGTCTACTAAGTAAATAATATCATTCTATGTACTTGCCGAGGGGATATGACAGGTTTGTGAGACATCAAAACAACTTTTATCCAAAAAAATCTTTCCCTTGATTTTGATGGTAGATTAACCTCTCAAGTCTTACCGGGGTCACTCCAAATATAGATTTAAATTATAGGTACATAAGTCTTCTAAGTAAATAATATCATTCTATATACTTGCCGAGGGGATATGATACGTTGGTGAGTCAGCAGCACAAATTTTATCAAAAATTGTCTCTACTTTGTTGGTGATGGTAGAACAACCTCTCAAGATTTGCCCCTGTCACTCCAAATATGAATTTAAATTATGGGTACATACGTCATCTAAGTAAATTATATCATTTTATGTACTTGCCAAGGGGATATGACAGGTTTGTGAGTCAGCAGCGTCAATTTTATCGAAAAAAATCTTTCCTTTGATTTTGATTGTAGATTAACCTCTCAAGACTTGCTCGTGTCACTCCAGACTTGTATTTAAACTATAGGTACATGAGTCTTCTAAGTAAATAATATCATTCTATGTACTTGCCGAGGGGATACGATAGGTTTGTGAGTCAGCAATGTAAATTTTATCGATAAAAATCTTTCATTTGATTTTGATGGTAGATTAACCTCTCAAGTCTAGCCGGTGTCACTCCAGATATAGATTTAAAACATAGGTACATAAGTCTACTAAGTAAATAATATCATTCTATGGACTTGCCGAGGGGATATGATAGGTTTATGAGTCAGCGGCGAAAATAAAAAGACAAAAATCTTTCATTTGACATTGATGTAAGATTGACCTCTCAAGATTTGCTCGTGTCACTCCAGATATGAATTTAAAATATAGGTACATAAGTCTACTAAGTAAATAATATCATTCTATGTACTTGCCGTGGGGATTTGATAGGTTTGTGATTCAGCAGCGTCAATTTTATCGAAAAAAATCTTTCCTAAGGTTTTGATGGTAGAATAACTGCTCAAGACTTGCCCGTGTCACTCCAGATATAGATTTAAAATTTAGGTATATAAGTCTTCTAAGTAAATAATACCATTATATGTACTTGCCGAGGGGATATGATAGGTTTGTGAGTCAGCAGCGTCAATTTTATCAAAAAAAATCTTTTCTATTATTTTGATGGTAGATTAACTGCTCATGCCATGCCCGTGTCACTCCAGATATGGATTAAAAATGTAGGTACATAAGTCTTCTATGTAAATAATATCATTCTATGTACTTGCCAAGGGGATATGATAGGTTTGTGAGTAAACAGCGTAAATTTTATCGATTAAAATCTTTCATTTGACATTGATGTAAGATTAACCTCTCAAGATTTGCTCGTGTCACTCCAGATATGAATTTAAAATATAGGTACATAACTCTTCTAAGTAAATAATACCATTCTATGTACTTTTCGAGGGGATATGATAGGTTTGTGAGTCAGCAGCGTCAATTTTATCGAAAAAAATCTTTCCTTTTATTTTGATGGTAGATTAACTGCTCATGCCTTGCCCGTGTCACTCCAGATATAAATAAATAAATAAATATCCTGGGACATTCCTCACACACGGTCATCTGATCCCAAACTAAGCAGAGCTTGTACTATGGAAACCAGATAACTGATATAATACATATACATACTTTTTGTTTGTAAATACATACTTAATATACATAATATGGGTTTAAAATATTGGTACATAAGTCTTCTTTGTAAATAATATCATTCTATGTACTTGCCGATAGGTTTATGAGTAAACAGCGTAAATGTTATCCAAAAAAATCTTTCCCTTGATTTTGATGGTAGATTAACTGCTCAAGACTTGCCCGTGTCACTCCAGATATAGATTTAAAACATAGGTACATAAGTCTACTAAGTAAATAATATCATTCTATGGACTTGCCGAGGGGATATGATAGGTTTATGAGTCAGCGGCGAAAATAATAAAGACAAAAATCTTTCATTTGACTTTGATGTAAGATTAACCTCTCAAGATTTGCTCGTGTCACTCTAGATATGAATTTAAAACATAGGTACATAAGTCTACTAAGTAAATAATATCATTCTATGTACTTGCCGAGGGGATATGATAGGTTTGTGAGTCAGCAGCGTCAATTTTATCGAAAAAAATATTTCCTTTGATTTTGATAGTAGATTAACTGCTGAAGACTTGCCCGTGTCACTCCAGATATGGATTTAAAATATAGGTACATAAGTCTACTAAGTAAATAATATCATTCTATATACTTGCCGAGGGGATATGATACGTTGGTGAGTCAGCAGCGCAAATTTTATCAAAAATTGTCTCTACTTTGTTGTTGATGGTAGAACAACCTCTCAAGATTTGCCCCTGTCACTCCAAATATGAATTTAAATTATAGGTACATACGTCTTCTAAGTAAATAATATCATTTTATGTACTTGCTGAGGGGATATGACAGGTTTGTGAGACATCAAAACAACTTTTATCCAAAAAAATCTTTCCTTTGATTTTGATGGTAGATTAACTGCTCAAGACTTGCCCGTGTCACTCCAGACATAGATTTAAAACATAGGTACATAAGTCTACTAAGTAAATAATATCATTCTATGGACTTGCCGAGGGGATATGATAGGTTTATGATTCAGCGGCGAAATCAAAGGAAAGATTTTTTTCGATAAAATTGAAGCTGCTGACTCACAAACCTATCATATCCCCTCGGCAAGTACATATAATGGTATTATTTACTTAGAAGACTTATGAAATTATAATTTAAATACATACTTGGAGTGACACCGGCAAGACTTGAGAGGTTAATCTTTCATCAAATTCAATTGAAAGATTTTTGTCTTTATATTTTCGCCGCTGACTCATAAACCTATCATATCCCCTCGGCAAGTACATAGAATAATATTATTTACTTAGTAGACTTATGTACCTATATTTTAAATCCATATCTGGAGTGACACGGGCAAGTCTTGAGCAGTTAATCTACCATCAAAACCTTAGGAAAGATTTTTTCGTTAAAATTGACGCTGCTGACTGACAAACCTATCATATCCCCTCGGCAAGTACATAGAATGGTATTATTTACTTAGAAGAGTTATGTACCTATATTTTAAATTCATATCTGGAGTGACACGAGCAAATCTTGAGAGGTCAATCTTACATCAATTTCAAATGAAAGATCTTTGTCTTTATTATTTTCGCCGCTGACTCATAAATCTATCATATCCCCTCGGCAAGTATATAGAATGATATTATTTACTTAGAAGACTTATGTACCTATAATTTAAATCCATATTTGGAGTGACAGGGGCAAATATTGAGAGGTTTTTCTACCATCGAAAACAAAGTAGAGACATTTTTTGTTTATTATTTTCGCCGCTGAATCATAAACTTATCATATCCCCTCGGCAAGTACATAGAATGATATTATTTACATAGAAGACTTATGTACCTATAATTTAAATACATATTTGGAGTGACACCGGCAAGACTTGAGAGGTTAATCTTTCATCAAATTCAATTGAAAGATTTTTGTCTTTATATTTTTCGCCGCTGACTCATAAACCTATCATATCCCCTCGGCAAGTACATAGAATGATATTATTTACTTAGTAGACTTATGTACCTATATTTTAAATCCATATCTGGAGTGACACGGGCAAGTCTTCAGCAGTTAATCTACTATCAAAATCAAAGGAAATATTTTTTTCGATAAAATTGACGCTGCTGTCTCACAAACCTATCATATCCCCTCGGCAAGTACATAGAATGATATTATTTACTTAGTAGACTTATGTACCTATATTTTAAATTCATATCTGGAGTGACACGAGCAAATCTTGAGAGGTTAATCTTACATCAAAGTCAAATGAAAGATTTTTGTCTTTATTATTTTCGCCGCTGACTCATAAACCTATCATTTCCCCTCGGCAAGTCCATAGAATGATATTATTTACTTAGTAGACTTATGTACCTATGTTTTAAATCTATATCTGGAGTGACACGGGCAAGTCTTGAGCAGTTAATCTACCATCAAAATCAAGGGAAAGATTTTTTTGGATAACATTTACGCTGTTTACTCATAAACCTATAATATCCCCTCGGCAAGTACATAGAATGATATTATTTACAAAGAAGACTTATGTACCTATATTTTAAAGCCATATCTGGAGTGACACGGGCAAGGCATGAGCAGTTAATCTACCATCAAAATAAAAGGAAAGATTTTTTCGATAAAATTGACGCTGCTGACTCACAAACCTATCATATCCCCTCGGCAAGTACATAGAATGGTATTATTTACTTAGAAGAGTTATGTACCTATATTTTAAATTCATATCTGGAGTGACACGAGCAAATCTTGAGAGGTTAATCTTACATCAATGTCAAATGAAAGATTTTAATCGATAAAATTTACGCTGTTTACTCACATACCTATCATATCCCCTTGGCAAGTACATAGAATGATATTATTTACATAGAAGACTTATGTACCTACATTTTTAATCCATATCTGGAGTGACACGGGCATGGCATGAGCAGTTAATCTACCATCAAAATAATAGAAAAGATTTTTTTTGATAAAATTGACGCTGCTGACTCACAAACCTATCATATCCCCTCGGCAAGTACATAGAATGGTATTATTTACTTAGAAGACTTATATACCTAAATTTTAAATCTATATCTGGAGTGACACGGGCAAGTCTTGAGCAGTTATTCTACCATCAAAATCTTAGGAAAGATTTTTTTCGATAAAATTGACGCTGCTGAATCACAAACCTATCAAATCCCCACGGCAAGTACATAGAATGATATTATTTACTTAGTAGACTTATGTACCTATATTTTAAATTCATATCTGGAGTGACACGAGCAAATCTTGAGAGGTCAATCTTACATCAATGTCAAATGAAAGATTTTTGTCTTTGTTATTTTCGCTGCTGACTCACAAACCTGTCATATCCCCTTGGCAAGTACATAAAATGATATTATGTACTTAGAAGACGTATGTACCTATAATTTAAATTCATATTTGGAGTGAATGAGGCAAATCTTGAGAGGTTGTTCTACCATCGAAAACAAAGTAGAGACATTTTTTGTTTATTATTTTCGCCGCTGAATCATAAACCTATCATATCCCCTCGGCAAGTACATAGAACGATATTATTTACTTAGAAGACCTATATACCTACATTTTAAATCCATATCTGGAGTGAAACGGGCATGGCATGAGCAGTTAATCTACCATCAAAATCAAAAGGAAAGATTTTTTCGATAAAATTGACGCTGCTGACTCACAAACCTATCATATCCCCTCGGCAAGTACATAGAATGATATTATTTACTTAGTTGACTTATGTACCTATATTTTAAATTCATATCTGGAGTGACACGAGCAAATCTTGAGAGGTTAATCTTACATCAATGTCAAATGAAAGATTTTTGTCTCTATTATTTTCGCCGCTGACTCATAAACCTATCATATCCCCTCGGCAAGTCCATAGAATGATATTATGTACTTAGTAAACTTATGTACCTATGTTTTAAATCTATATCTGGAGTGACACGGGCAAGTCTTGAGCAGTTAATCTACCATCAAAATCAAAGGAAAGATTTTTTTCGATAAAATTGACGCTGCTGACTCATAAACCTATCATATCCCCTCGGCAAGTATATAGAATGATATTATTTACTTAGAAGACTTATGTACCTATAATTTAAATCCATATTTGGAGTGACAGGGGCAAATCTTGAGAGGTTGTTCTACCACCGAAAACAAAGTAGAGACATTTTTTGTTTATTATTTTCGCCGCTGAATCATATACCTATCATATCCCCTCGGCAAGTACATAGAACGATATTATTTACTTAGAAGACCTATATACCTACATTTTAAATCCATATTTGGAGTGACACGGGCATGGCATGAGCAGTTAATCTACCATCAAAATCAAAAGAAAGATTTTTTTGGATAAAAGTTGTTTTGATGTCTCACAAACCTGTCATATCCCCTCGGCAAGTACATAGAATGATATTATTTACTTAGTAGACTTATGTACCTATATTTTAAACCCATATCTGGAGTGACACGGGCAAGGCATGAGCAGTTAATCTACCATCAAAATAAAAGGAAAGATTTTTTTCGATAAAATTGACGCTGCTGACTCACAAACCTGTCATATCCCCTTGGCAAGTACATAAAATGATATTATGTACTTAGAAGACGTATGTACCTATAATTTAAATTCATATTTGGAGTGAATGAGGCAAATCTTGAGAGGTTGTTCTACCATCGAAAACAAAGTAGAGACATTTTTTGTTTATTATTTTCGCCGCTGAATCATAAACCTATCATATCCCCTCGGCAAGTACATAGAATGATATTATTTACTTAGTAGACTTATGTACCTATATTTTAAACCCATATCTGGAGTGACACGGGCAAGGCATGAGCAGTTAATCTACCATCAAAATAAAAGGAAAGATTTTTTTCGATAAAATTGACGCTGCTGACTCACAAACCTGTCATATCCCCTTGGCAAGTACATAAAATGATATTATGTACTTAGAAGACGTATGTACCTATAATTTAAATTCATATTTGGAGTGAATGAGGCAAATCTTGAGAGGTTGTTCTACCATCGAAAACAAAGTAGAGACATTTTTTGTTTATTATTTTCGCCGCTGAATCATAAACCTATCATATCCCCTCGGCAAGTACATAGAACGATATTATTTACTTAGAAGACCTATATACCTACATTTTAAATCCATATCTGGAGTGAAACGGGCATGGCATGAGCAGTTAATCTACCATCAAAATCAAAAGGAAAGATTTTTTCGATAAAATTGACGCTGCTGACTCACAAACCTATCATATCCCCTCGGCAAGTACATAGAATGATATTATTTACTTAGTTGACTTATGTACCTATATTTTAAATTCATATCTGGAGTGACACGAGCAAATCTTGAGAGGTTAATCTTACATCAATGTCAAATGAAAGATTTTTGTCTCTATTATTTTCGCCGCTGACTCATAAACCTATCATATCCCCTCGGCAAGTCCATAGAATGATATTATGTACTTAGTAAACTTATGTACCTATGTTTTAAATCTATATCTGGAGTGACACGGGCAAGTCTTGAGCAGTTAATCTACCATCAAAATCAAAGGAAAGATTTTTTTCGATAAAATTGACGCTGCTGACTCACAAACCTATCAAATCCCCTCGGCAAGTACATAGAATTATATTATTTACTTAGAAGACCTATATACCTACATTTTAAATCCATATCTGGAGTGACACGGGCATGGCATGAGCAGTTAATCTACCATCAAAATAAAAGGAAAGATTTTTTTCGATAAAATTGACGCTGCTGACTCACAAACCTATCATATCCCCTCGGCAAGTATATAGAATGATATTATTTACTTAGAAGACTTATGTACCTATAATTTAAATCCATATTTGGAGTGACAGGGGCAAATCTTGAGAGGTTGTTCTACCACCGAAAACAAAGTAGAGACATTTTTTGTTTATTATTTTCGCCGCTGAATCATAAACCTATCATATCTCCTCGGCAAGTACATAGAACGATATTATTTACTTAGAAGACCTATATACCTACATTTAAAATCCATATCTGGAGTGACACGGGCATGGCATGAGCAGTTAATCTACCATCAAAATCAAAAGAAAGATTTTTTTCGATAAAATTGACGCTGCTGACTCACAAACCTATCATATCCCCTCGGCAAGTACATAGAATGATATTATTTACTTAGTAGACTTATGTACCTATATTTTAAATTCATATCTGGAGTGACACGAGCAAATCTTGAGAGGTTAATCTTACATCAATGTCAAATGAAAGATTTTTGTCTCTATTATTTTCGCCGCTGACTCATAAACCTATCATATCCCCTCGGCAAGTCCATAGAATGATATTATGTACTTAGTAAACTTATGTACCTATGTTTTAAATCTATATCTGGAGTGACACGGGCAAGGCATGAGCAGTTAATCTACCATCAAAATAAAAGGAAAGATTTTTGTCTCTATTATTTTCGCCGCTGACTCATAAACCTATCATATCCCCTCGGCAAGTCCATAGAATGATATTATGTACTTAGTAAACTTATGTACCTATGTTTTAAATCTATATCTGGAGTGACACGGGCAAGTCTTGAGCAGTTAATCTACCATCAAAATCAAAGGAAAGATTTTTTTCGATAAAATTGACGCTGCTGACTCACAAACCTATCAAATCCCCTCGGCAAGTACATAGAATTATATTATTTACTTAGAAGACCTATATACCTACATTTTAAATCCATATCTGGAGTGACACGGGCATGGCATGAGCAGTTAATCTACCATCAAAATAAAAGGAAAGATTTTTTTCGATAAAATTGACGCTGCTGACTCACAAACCTATCATATCCCCTCGGCAAGTATATAGAATGATATTATTTACTTAGAAGACTTATGTACCTATAATTTAAATCCATATTTGGAGTGACAGGGGCAAATCTTGAGAGGTTGTTCTACCACCGAAAACAAAGTAGAGACATTTTTTGTTTATTATTTTCGCCGCTGAATCATAAACCTATCATATCCCCTCGGCAAGTACATAGAACGATATTATTTACTTAGAAGACCTATATACCTACATTTAAAATCCATATCTGGAGTGACACGGGCATGGCATGAGCAGTTAATCTACCATCAAAATCAAAAGAAAGATTTTTTTCGATAAAATTGACGCTGCTGACTCACAAACCTATCAAATCCCCTCGGCAAGTACATAGAATTATATTATTTACTTAGTAGACTTATGTACCTATATTTTAAATTCATATCTGGAGTGACACGAGCAAATCTTGAGAGGTCAATCTTACATCAATGTCAAATGAAAGATTTTTGTCTTTGTTATTTTCGCCGCTGACTCATAAACCTATCATATCCCCTCGGCAAGTCCATAGAATGATATTATTTACTTAGTAGACTTATGTACCTATGTTTTAAATCTATATCTGGAGTGACACCGGCTAGACTTGAGAGGTTAATCTACCATCAAAATCAAATGAAAGATTTTTATCGATAAAATTTACATTGCTGACTCACAAACCTATCGTATCCCCTCGGCAAGTACATAGAATGATATTATTTACTTAGAAGACTCATGTACCTATAGTTTAAATACAAGTCTGGAGTGACACGAGCAAGTCTTGAGAGGTTAATCTACAATCAAAATCAAAGGAAAGATTTTTTTCGATAAAATTGACGCTGCTGACTCACAAACCTGTCATATCCCCTTGGCAAGTACATAAAATGATATAATTTACTTAGATGACGTATGTACCCATAATTTAAATTCATATTTGGAGTGACAGGGGCAAATCTTGAGAGGTTGTTCTACCATCACCAACAAAGTAGAGACAATTTTTGATAAAATTTGCGCTGCTGACTCACCAACGTATCATATCCCCTCGGCAAGTATATAGAATGATATTATTTACTTAGAAGACTTATGTACCTATAATTTAAATCTATATTTGGAGTGACCCCGGTAAGACTTGAGAGGTTAATCTACCATCAAAATCAAGGGAAAGATTTTTTTGGATAAAAGTTGTTTTGATGTCTCACAAACCTGTCATATCCCCTCGGCAAGTACATAGAATGATATTATTTACTTAGTAGACTTATGTACCTATATTTAAAACCCATATCTGGAGTGACACGGGCAAGGCATGAGCAGTTAATCTACCATCAAAATAAAAGGAAAGATTTTTTTCGATAAAATTGACGCTGCTGACTCACAAACCTATCATATCCCCTCGGCAAGTACATAGAATGATATTATTTACTTAGCAGACTTATGTACCTATATTTTAAATTCATATCTGGAGTGACACGAGCAAATCTTGAGAGGTTAATCTTACATCAATATCAAATGAAAGATTTTTGTCTCTATTATTTTCGCCGCTGACTCATAAACCTATCATATCCCCTCGGCAAGTCCATAGAATGATATTATTTACTTAGTAAACTAATGTGCCTATGTTTTAAATCTATATCTGGAGTGACACGGGCAAGTCTTGAGCAGTTAATCTACCATCAAAATCAAAGGAAAGATTTTTTTCGATAAAATTGACGCTGCTGACTCACAAACCTATCAAATCCCCTCGGCAAGTACATAGAATTATTTTATTTACTTAGAAGACCTATATACCTACATTTAAAATCCATATCTGGAGTGACACGGGCATGGCATGAGCAGTTAATCTACCATCAAAATAAAAGGAAAGATTTTTTTCGATAAAATTGACGCTGCTGACTCACAAACCTATCATATCCCCTCGGCAAGTATATAGAATGATATTATTTACTTAGAAGACTTATGTACCTATAATTTAAATCCATATTTGGAGTGACAGGGGCAAATCTTGAGAGGTTGTTCTACCACCGAAAACAAAGTAGAGACATTTTTTGTTTATTATTTTCGCCGCTGAATCATAAACCTATCATATCCCCTCGGCAAGTACATAGAACGATATTATTTACTTAGAAGACCTATATACCTACATTTAAAATCCATATCTGGAGTGACACGGGCATGGCATGAGCAGTTAATCTACCATCAAAATCAAAAGAAAGATTTTTTTCGATAAAATTGACGCTGCTGACTCACAAACCTATCAAATCCCCTCGGCAAGTACATAGAATTATATTATTTACTTAGTAGACTTATGTACCTATATTTTAAATTCATATCTGGAGTGACACGAGCAAATCTTGAGAGGTCAATCTTACATCAATGTCAAATGAAAGATTTTTGTCTTTGTTATTTTCGCCGCTGACTCATAAACCTATCATATCCCCTCGGCAAGTCCATAGAATGATATTATTTACTTAGTAGACTTATGTACCTATGTTTTAAATCTATATCTGGAGTGACACCGGCTAGACTTGAGAGGTTAATCTACCATCAAAATCAAATGAAAGATTTTTATCGATAAAATTTACATTGCTGACTCACAAACCTATCGTATCCCCTCGGCAAGTACATAGAATGATATTATTTACTTAGAAGACTCATGTACCTATAGTTTAAATACAAGTCTGGAGTGACACGAGCAAGTCTTGAGAGGTTAATCTACAATCAAAATCAAAGGAAAGATTTTTTTCGATAAAATTGACGCTGCTGACTCACAAACCTGTCATATCCCCTTGGCAAGTACATAAAATGATATAATTTACTTAGATGACGTATGTACCCATAATTTAAATTCATATTTGGAGTGACAGGGGCAAATCTTGAGAGGTTGTTCTACCATCACCAACAAAGTAGAGACAATTTTTGATAAAATTTGCGCTGCTGACTCACCAACGTATCATATCCCCTCGGCAAGTATATAGAATGATATTATTTACTTAGAAGACTTATGTACCTATAATTTAAATCTATATTTGGAGTGACCCCGGTAAGACTTGAGAGGTTAATCTACCATCAAAATCAAGGGAAAGATTTTTTTGGATAAAAGTTGTTTTGATGTCTCACAAACCTGTCATATCCCCTCGGCAAGTACATAGAATGATATTATTTACTTAGTAGACTTATGTACCTATATTTAAAACCCATATCTGGAGTGACACGGGCAAGGCATGAGCAGTTAATCTACCATCAAAATAAAAGGAAAGATTTTTTTCGATAAAATTGACGCTGCTGACTCACAAACCTATCATATCCCCTCGGCAAGTACATAGAATGATATTATTTACTTAGCAGACTTATGTACCTATATTTTAAATTCATATCTGGAGTGACACGAGCAAATCTTGAGAGGTTAATCTTACATCAATATCAAATGAAAGATTTTTGTCTCTATTATTTTCGCCGCTGACTCATAAACCTATCATATCCCCTCGGCAAGTCCATAGAATGATATTATTTACTTAGTAAACTAATGTGCCTATGTTTTAAATCTATATCTGGAGTGACACGGGCAAGTCTTGAGCAGTTAATCTACCATCAAAATCAAAGGAAAGATTTTTTTCGATAAAATTGACGCTGCTGACTCACAAACCTATCAAATCCCCTCGGCAAGTACATAGAATTATTTTATTTACTTAGAAGACCTATATACCTACATTTAAAATCCATATCTGGAGTGACACGGGCATGGCATGAGCAGTTAATCTACCATCAAAATAAAAGGAAAGATTTTTTTCGATAAAATTGACGCTGCTGACTCACAAACCTATCATATCCCCTCGGCAAGTATATAGAATGATATTATTTTCTTAGAAGACTTATGTACCTATAATTTAAATCCATATTTGGAGTGACAGGGGCAAATCTTGAGAGGTTGTTCTACCACCGAAAACAAAGTAGAGACATTTTTTGTTTATTATTTTCGCCGCTGAATCATAAACCTATCATATCCCCTCGGCAAGTACATAGAACGATATTATTTACTTAGAAGACCTATATACCTACATTTTAAATCCATATCTGGAGTGACACGGGCATGGCATGAGCAGTTAATCTACCATCAAAATCAAAAGAAAGATTTTTTTCGATAAAATTGACGCTGCTGACTCACAAACCTATCATATCCCCTCGGCAAGTACATAGAATGATATTATTTACTTAGTAGACTTATGTACCTATATTTTAAATTCATATCTGGAGTGACACGAGCAAATCTTGAGAGGTTAATCTTACATCAATGTCAAATGAATGATTTTTGTCTCTATTATTTTCGCCGCTGACTCATAAACCTATCATATCCCCTCGGCAAGTCCATAGAATGATATTATTTACTTAGTAAACTTATGTACCTATGTTTTAAATCTATATCTGGAGTGACACGGGCAAGTCTTGAGCAGTTAATCTACCATCAAAATCAAAAGAAAGATTTTTTTCGATAAAATTGACGCTGCTGACTCACAAACCTATCAAATCCCCTCGGCAAGTACATAGAATTATATTATTTACTTAGAAGACCTATATACCTACATTTTAAATCCATATCTGGAGTGACACGGGCATGTCATGAGCAGTTAATCTACCATCAAAATAAAAGGAAAGATTTTTTTCGATAAAATTGACGCTGCTGACTCACAAACCTATCATATCCCCTCGGCAAGTATATAGAATGATATTATTTACTTAGAAGACTTATGTACCTATAATTTAAATCCATATTTGGAGTGACAGGGGCAAATCTTGAGAGGTTGTTCTACCATCGAAAACAAAGTAGAGACATTTTTTGTTTATTATTTTCGCCGCTGAATCATAAACCTATCATTTCCCCTCGGCAAGTACATAGAACGATATTATTTACTTAGAAGACCTATATACCTACATTTTAAATCCATATCTGGAGTGACACGGGCATGGCATGAGCAGTTAATCTACCATCAAAATCAAAAGGAAAGATTTTTTTCGATAAAATTGACGCTGCTGACTCACCAACGTATCATATCCCCTCGGCAAGTATATAGAATGATATTATTTACTTAGAAGACTTATGTACCTATAATTTAAATCTATATTTGGAGTGACTTGAGAGGTTAATCTACCATCAAAATCAAGGGAAAGATTTTTTTGGATAAAAGTTGTTTTGATGTCTCACAAACCTGTCATATCCCCTCGGCAAGTACATAGAATGATATTATTTACTTAGTAGACTTATGTGCCTATATTTTAAACCCATATCTGGAGTGACACGGGCAAGGCATGAGCAGTTAATCTACCATCAAAATAAAAGGAAAGATTTTTTTCGATAAAATTGACGCTGCTGACTCACAAACCTGTCATATCCCCTTGGCAAGTACATAAAATGATATTATGTACTTAAAAGACGTATGTACCTATAATTTAAATTCATATTTGGAGTGAATAAGGCAAATCTTGAGAGGTTGTTCTACCATCGAAAACAAAGTAGAGACATTTTTTGTTTATTATTTTCGCCGCTGAATCATAAACCTATCATATCCCCTCGGCAAGTACATAGAATGATATTATTTACTTAGTAGACTTATGTACCTATATTTTAAACCCATATCTGGAGTGACACGGGCAAGGCATGAGCAGTTAATCTACCATCAAAATAAAAGGAAAGATTTTTTTCGATAAAATTGACGCTGCTGACTCACAAACCTGTCATATCCCCTTGGCAAGTACATAAAATGATATTATGTACTTAGAAGACGTATGTACCTATAATTTAAATTCATATTTGGAGTGAATGAGGCAAATCTTGAGAGGTTGTTCTACCATCGAAAACAAAGTAGAGACATTTTTTGTTTATTTTTTTCGCCGCTGAATCATAAACCTATCATATCCCCTCGGCAAGTACATAGAACGATATTATTTACTTAGAAGACCTATATACCTACATTTTAAATCCATATCTGGAGTGAAACGGGCATGGCATGAGCAGTTAATCTACCATCAAAATCAAAAGGAAAGATTTTTTCGATAAAATTGACGCTGCTGACTCACAAACCTATCATATCCCCTCGGCAAGTACATAGAATGATATTATTTACTTAGTTGACTTATGTACCTATATTTTAAATTCATATCTGGAGTGACACGAGCAAATCTTGAGAGGTTAATCTTACATCAATGTCAAATGAAAGATTTTTGTCTCTATTATTTTCGCCGCTGACTCATAAACCTATCATATCCCCTCGGCAAGTCCATAGAATGATATTATGTACTTAGTAAACTTATGTACCTATGTTTTAAATCTATATCTGGAGTGACACGGGCAAGTCTTGAGCAGTTAATCTACCATCAAAATCAAAGGAAAGATTTTTTTCGATAAAATTGACGCTGCTGACTCACAAACCTATCAAATCCCCTCGGCAAGTACATAGAATTATATTATTTACTTAGAAGACCTATATACCTACATTTTAAATCCATATCTGGAGTGACACGGGCATGGCATGAGCAGTTAATCTACCATCAAAATAAAAGGAAAGATTTTTTTCGATAAAATTGACGCTGCTGACTCACAAACCTATCATATCCCCTCGGCAAGTATATAGAATGATATTATTTACTTAGAAGACTTATGTACCTATAATTTAAATCCATATTTGGAGTGACAGGGGCAAATCTTGAGAGGTTGTTCTACCACCGAAAACAAAGTAGAGACATTTTTTGTTTATTATTTTCGCCGCTGAATCATAAACCTATCATATCCCCTCGGCAAGTACATAGAACGATATTATTTACTTAGAAGACCTATATACCTACATTTTAAATCCATATCTGGAGTGACACGGGCATGGCATGAGCAGTTAATCTACCATCAAAATCAAAAGAAAGATTTTTTTCGATAAAATTGACGCTGCTGACTCACAAACCTATCATATCCCCTCGGCAAGTACATAGAATGATATTATTTACTTAGTAGACTTATGTACCTATATTTTAAATTCATATCTGGAGTGACACGAGCAAATCTTGAGAGGTTAATCTTACATCAATGTCAAATGAAAGATTTTTGTCTCTATTATTTTCGCCGCTGACTCATAAACCTATCATATCCCCTCGGCAAGTCCATAGAATGATATTATGTACTTAGTAAACTTATGTACCTATGTTTTAAATCTATATCTGGAGTGACACGGGCAAGTCTTGAGCAGTTAATCTACCATCAAAATCAAAGGAAAGATTTTTTTCGATAAAATTGAGGCTGCTGACTCACAAACCTATCAAATCCCCTCGGCAAGTACATAGAATTATATTATTTACTTAGAAGACCTATATACCTACATTTTAAATCCATATCTGGAGTGACACGGGCATGGCATGAGCAGTTAATCTACCATCAAAATAAAAGGAAAGATTTTTTTCGATAAAATTGACGCTGCTGACTCACAAACCTATCATATCCCCTCGGCAAGTATATAGAATGATATTATTTACTTAGAAGACTTATGTACCTATAATTTAAATCCATATTTGGAGTGACAGGGGCAAATCTTGAGAGGTTGTTCTACCACCGAAAACAAAGTAGAGACATTTTTTGTTTATTATTTTCGCCGCTGAATCATAAACCTATCATATCCCCTCGGCAAGTACATAGAACGATATTATTTACTTAGAAGACCTATATACCTACATTTAAAATCCATATCTGGAGTGACACGGGCATGGCATGAGCAGTTAATCTACCATCAAAATCAAAAGAAAGATTTTTTTCGATAAAATTGACGCTGCTGACTCACAAACCTATCATATCCCCTCGGCAAGTACATAGAATGATATTATTTACTTAGTAGACTTATGTACCTATATTTTAAATTCATATCTGGAGTGACACGAGCAAATCTTGAGAGGTTAATCTTACATCAATGTCAAATGAAAGATTTTTGTCTCTATTATTTTCGCCGCTGACTCATAAACCTATCATATCCCCTCGGCAAGTCCATAGAATGATATTATTTAATTAGTAAACTTATGTACCTATGTTTTAAATCTATATCTGGAGTGACACGGGCATGGCATGAGCAGTTAATCTACCATCAAAATAAAAGGAAAGATTTTTTTCGATAAAATTGACGCTGCTGACTCACAAACCTATCATATCCCCTCGGCAAATACATATAATTATATTATTTACTTAGAAGACCTATATACCTACATTTTAAATCCATATCTGGAGTGACAGGGGCAAATCTTGAGAGGTTGTTCTACCACCGAAAACAAAGTAGAGACATTTTTTGTTTATTATTTTCGCCGCTGAATCATAAACCTATCATATCCCCTCGGCAAGTACATAGAACGATATTATTTACTTAGAAGACCTATATACCTACATTTTAAATCCATATCTGGAGTGACACGGGCATGGCATGAGCAGTTAATCTACCATCAAAATCAAAAGAAAGATTTTTTTCGATAAAATTGACGCTGCTGACTCACAAACCTATCATATCCCCTCGGCAAGTACATAGAATGATATTATTTACTTAGTAGACTTATGTACCTATATTTTAAATTCATATCTGGAGTGACACGAGCAAATCTTGAGAGGTTAATCTTACATCAATGTCAAATGAATGATTTTTGTCTCTATTATTTTCGCCGCTGACTCATAAACCTATCATATCCCCTCGGCAAGTCCATAGAATGATATTATTTACTTAGTAAACTTATGTACCTATGTTTTAAATCTATATCTGGAGTGACACGGGCATGTCATGAGCAGTTAATCTACCATCAAAATCAAAAGAAAGATTTTTTTCGATAAAATTGACGCTGCTGACTCACAAACCTATCAAATCCCCTCGGCAAGTACATAGAATTATATTATTTACTTAGTAGACTTATGTACCTATATTTTAAATTCATATCTGGAGTGACACGAGCAAATCTTGAGAGGTTAATCTTACATCAATGTCAAATGAATGATTTTTGTCTCTATTATTTTCGCCGCTGACTCATAAACCTATCATATCCCCTCGGCAAGTCCATAGAATGATATTATTTACTTAGTAAACTTATGTACCTATGTTTTAAATCTATATCTGGAGTGACACGGGCAAGTCTTGAGCAGTTAATCTACCATCAAAATCAAAAGAAAGATTTTTTTCGATAAAATTGACGCTGCTGACTCACAAACCTATCAAATCCCCTCGGCAAGTACATAGAATTATATTATTTACTTAGAAGACCTATATACCTACATTTTAAATCCATATCTGGAGTGACACGGGCATGTCATGAGCAGTTAATCTACCATCAAAATAAAAGGAAAGATTTTTTTCGATAAAATTGACGCTGCTGACTCACAAACCTATCATATCCCCTCGGCAAGTATATAGAATGATATTATTTACTTAGAAGACTTATGTACCTATAATTTAAATCCATATTTGGAGTGACAGGGGCAAATCTTGAGAGGTTGTTCTACCATCGAAAACAAAGTAGAGACATTTTTTGTTTATTATTTTCGCCGCTGAATCATAAACCTATCATTTCCCCTCGGCAAGTACATAGAACGATATTATTTACTTAGAAGACCTATATACCTACATTTTAAATCCATATCTGGAGTGACATGGGCATGGCATGAGCAGTTAATCTACCATCAAAATCAAAAGGAAAGATTTTTTTCGATAAAATTGACGCTGCTGACTCACAAACCTATCATATCCCCTCGGCAAGTACATAGAATGATATTATTTACTTATTAGACTTATGTACCTATATTTTAAATTCATATCTGGAGTGACACGAGCAAATCTTGAGAGGTTAATCTTACATCAATATCAAATGAAAGATTTTTGTCTCTATTATTTTCGCCGCTGACTCATAAACCTATCATATCCCCTCGGCAAGTCCATAGAATGATATTATTTACTTAGTAAACTTATGTGCCTATGTTTTAAATCTATATCTGGAGTGACACGGGCAAGTCTTGAGCAGTTAATCTACCATCAAAATCAAAGGAAAGATTTTTTTCGATAAAATTGACGCTGCTGACTCACAAACCTATCAAATCCCCTCGGCAAGTACATAGAATTATATTATTTACTTAGAAGACCTATATACCTACATTTTAAATCCATATCTGGAGTGACACGGGCATGGCATGAGCAGTTAATCTACCATCAAAATAAAAGGAAAGATTTTTTTCGATAAAATTGACGCTGCTGACTCACAAACCTATCATATCCCCTCGGCAAGTATATAGAATGATATTATTTACTTAGAAGACTTATGTACCTATAATTTAAATCCATATTTGGAGTGACAGGGGCAAATCTTGAGAGGTTGTTCTACCACCGAAAACAAAGTAGAGACATTTTTTGTTTATTATTTTCGCCGCTGAATCATAAACCTATCATATCCCCTCGGCAAGTACATAGAACGATATTATTTACTTAGAAGACCTATAAACCTACATTTTAAATCCATATCTGGAGTGACACGGGCATGGCATGAGCAGTTAATCTACCATCAAAATCAAAAGAAAGATTTTTTTCGATAAAATTGACGCTGCTGACTCACAAACCTATCATATCCCCTCGGCAAGTACATATAATGATATTATTTACTTAGTACACTTATGTACCTATATTTTAAATTCATATCTGGAGTGACACGAGCAAATCTTGAGAGGTTAATCTTACATCAATGTCAAATGAATGATTTTTGTCTCTATTATTTTCGCCGCTGACTCATAAACCTATCATATCCCCTCGGCAAGTCCATAGAATGATATTATTTACTTAGTAAACTTATGTACCTATGTTTTAAATCTATATCTGGAGTGACACGGGCAAGTCTTGAGCAGTTAATCTACCATCAAAATCAAAAGAAAGATTTTTTTCGATAAAATTGACGCTGCTGACTCACAAACCTATCAAATCCCCTCGGCAAGTACATAGAATTATATTATTTACTTAGAAGACCTATATACCTACATTTTAAATCCATATCTGGAGTGACACGGGCATGTCATGAGCAGTTAATCTACCATCAAAATAAAAGGAAAGATTTTTTTCGATAAAATTGACGCTGCTGACTCACAAACCTATCATATCCCCTCGGCAAGTATATAGAATGATATTATTTACTTAGAAGACTTATGTACCTATAATTTAAATCCATATTTGGAGTGACAGGGGCAAATCTTGAGAGGTTGTTCTACCATCGAAAACAAAGTAGAGACATTTTTTGTTTATTATTTTCGCCGCTGAATCATAAACCTATCATTTCCCCTCGGCAAGTACATAGAACGATATTATTTACTTAGAAGACCTATATATCTACATTTTAAATCCATATCTGGAGTGACACGGGCATGGCATGAGCAGTTAATCTACCATCAAAATCAAAAGGAAAGATTTTTTTCGATAAAATTGACGCTGCTGACTCACAAACCTATCATATCCCCTCGGCAAGTACATAGAATGATATTATTTACTTAGTAGACTTATGTACCTATATTTTAAATTCATATCTGGAGTGACACGAGCAAATCTTGAGAGGTTAATCTTACATCAATGTCAAATGAAAGATTTTTGTCTCTATTATTTTCGCCGCTGACTCATAAACCTATCATATCCCCTCGGCAAGTCCATAGAATGATATTATTTACTTAGTAAACTTATGTGCCTATGTTTTAAATCTATATCTGGAGTGACACGGGCAAGTCTTGAGCAGTTAATCTACCATCAAAATCAAAGGAAAGATTTTTTTCGATAAAATTGACGCTGCTGACTCACAAACCTATCATATCCCCTCGGCAAGTACATAGAATGATATTATTTACTTAGTAGACTTATGTACCTATATTTTAAATTCATATCTGGAGTGACACGAGCAAATCTTGAGAGGTTAATCTTACATCAATATCAAATGAAAGATTTTTGTCTCTATTATTTTCGCCGCTGACTCATAAACCTATCATATCCCCTCGGCAAGTCCATAGAATGATATTATTTACTTAGTAAACTTATGTGCCTATGTTTTAAATCTATATCTGGAGTGACACGGGCAAGTCTTGAGCAGTTAATCTACCATCAAAATCAAAGGAAAGATTTTTTTCGATAAAATTGACGCTGCTGACTCACAAACCTATCAAATCCCCTCGGCAAGTACATAGAATTATATTATTTACTTAGAAGACCTATATATACCTACATTTTAAATCCATATCTGGAGTGACATGGGCATGGCATGAGCAGTTAATCTACCATCAAAATAAAAGGAAAGATTTTTTTCGATAAAATTGACGCTGCTGACTCACAAACCTATCATATCCCCTCGGCAAGTATATAGAATGATATTATTTACTTAGAAGACTTATGTACCTATAATTTAAATCCATATTTGGAGTGACAGGGGCAAATCTTGAGAGGTTGTTCTACCACCGAAAACAAAGTAGAGACATTTTTTGTTTATTATTTTCGCCGCTGAATCATAAACCTATCATATCCCCTCGGCAAGTACATAGAACGATATTATTTACTTAGAAGACCTATAAACCTACATTTTAAATCCATATCTGGAGTGACACGGGCATGGCATGAGCAGTTAATCTACCATCAAAATCAAAAGAAAGATTTTTTTCGATAAAATTGACGCTGCTGACTCACAAACCTATCATATCCCCTCGGCAAGTACATAGAATGATATTATTTACTTAGTAGACTTATGTACCTATATTTTAAATTCATATCTGGAGTGACACGAGCAAATCTTGAGAGGTTAATCTTACATCAATGTCAAATGAATGATTTTTGTCTCTATTATTTTCGCCGCTGACTCATAAACCTATCATATCCCCTCGGCAAGTCCATAGAATGATATTATTTACTTAGTAAACTTATGTACCTATGTTTTAAATCTATATCTGGAGTGACACGGGCAAGTCTTGAGCAGTTAATCTACCATCAAAATCAAAAGAAAGATTTTTTTCGATAAAATTGACGCTGCTGACTCACAAACCTATCAAATCCCCTCGGCAAGTACATAGAATTATATTATTTACTTAGAAGACCTATATACCTACATTTTAAATCCATATCTGGAGTGACACGGGCATGTCATGAGCAGTTAATCTACCATCAAAATAAAAGGAAAGATTTTTTTCGATAAAATTGACGCTGCTGACTCACAAACCTATCATATCCCCTCGGCAAGTATATAGAATGATATTATTTACTTAGAAGACTTATGTACCTATAATTTAAATCCATATTTGGAGTGACAGGGGCAAATCTTGAGAGGTTGTTCTACCATCGAAAACAAAGTAGAGACATTTTTTGTTTATTATTTTCGCCGCTGAATCATAAACCTATCATTTCCCCTCGGCAAGTACATAGAACGATATTATTTACTTAGAAGACCTATATATCTACATTTTAAATCCATATCTGGAGTGACACGGGCATGGCATGAGCAGTTAATCTACCATCAAAATCAAAAGGAAAGATTTTTTTCGATAAAATTGACGCTGCTGACTCACAAACCTATCATATCCCCTCGGCAAGTACATAGAATGATATTATTTACTTAGTAGACTTATGTACCTATATTTTAAATTCATATCTGGAGTGACACGAGCAAATCTTGAGAGGTTAATCTTACATCAATGTCAAATGAAAGATTTTTGTCTCTATTATTTTCGCCGCTGACTCATAAACCTATCATATCCCCTCGGCAAGTCCATAGAATGATATTATTTACTTAGTAAACTTATGTGCCTATGTTTTAAATCTATATCTGGAGTGACACGGGCAAGTCTTGAGCAGTTAATCTACCATCAAAATCAAAGGAAAGATTTTTTTCGATAAAATTGACGCTGCTGACTCACAAACCTATCAAATCCCCTCGGCAAGTACATAGAATTATATTATTTACTTAGAAGACCTATATACCTACATTTTAAATCCATATCTGGAGTGACACGGGCATGGCATGAGCAGTTAATCTACCATCAAAATAAAAGGAAAGATTTTTTTCGATAAAATTGACGCTGCTGACTCACAAACCTATCATATCCCCTCGGCAAGTATATAGAATGATATTATTTACTTAGAAGACTTATGTACCTATAATTTAAATCCATATTTGGAGTGACAGGGGCAAATCTTGAGAGGTTGTTCTACCATCGAAAACAAATTAGAGACATTTTTTGTTAATTATTTTCGCCGCTGAATCATAAACCTATCATATCCCCTCGGCAAGTACATAGAACGATATTATTTACTTAGAAGACCTATATACCTACATTTTAAATCCATATCTGGAGTGACACGGGCATGGCATGATCAGTTAATCTACCATCAAAATCAAAAGAAAGATTTTTTTCGATAAAATTGACGCTGCTGAATCACAAACCTATCATATCCCCTCGGCAAGTACATATAATGATATTATTTACTTAGTAGACTTATGTACCTATATTTTAAATCTATATTTGGAGTGACACGGGCAAGTCTTGAGCAGTTAATCTACCATCAAAATCAAACGAAAGATTTTTTTCGATAAAATTGACGCTGCTGACTCACAAACCTATCATATCCCCTCGGCAAGTACATAGAATGGTATTATTTACTTAGAAGACTTATGTACCTATAATTTAAATACATATTTGGAGTGACACCGGCAAGACTTGAGAGGTTTATCTTTCATCAAATTCAATTGAAAGATTTTTGTCTTTATATTTTTCGCCGCTGACTCATAAACCTATCATATCCCCTCGGCAAGTACATAGAATGATATTATTTACTTAGTAGACTTATGTACCTATATTTTAAATCCATATCTGGAGTGACACGGGCAAGTCTTCAGCAGTTAATCTACTATCAAAATCAAAGGAAATATTTTTTTCGATAAAATTGACGCTGCTGACTCACAAACCTATCATATCCCCTCGGCAAGTACATAGAATGATATTATTTACTTAGTAGACTTATGTACCTATATTTTAATTTCATATCTGGAGTGACACGAGCAAATCTTGAGAGGTTAATCTTACATCAAAGTCAAATGAAAGATTTTTGTCTTTATTATTTTCGCCGCTGACTCATAAACCTATCATATCCCCTCGGCAAGTCCATAGAATGATATTATTTACTTAGTAGACTTATGTACCTATGTTTTAAATCTATATCTGGAGTGACACCGGCTAGACTTGAGAGGTTAATCTACCATCAAAATCAAATGAAAGATTTTTATCGATAAAATTTACATTGCTGACTCACAAACCTATCGTATCCCCTCGGCAAGTACATAGAATGATATTATTTACTTAGTAGACTTATGTACCTATATTTTAAACCCATATCTGGAGTGACACGGGCAAGGCATGAGCAGTTAATCTACCATCAAAATAAAAGGAAAGATTTTTGTTGATAAAATTTGTTTTGCTGCCTTACAAACCTGTCATGTTCCCTCGGCAAGTACATAGAATGATATTATTTACTTAGAAGACTTATGTACCTATAAATTAATTACATATTTGGAGTGACACGGGCAAGTCTTGAGAGTTAAATCTACCACCAAAATCAAGTAGGTATTTTTGTCGATATTGTTTTCGCCGATGGCTAACAAACCTATGTAACCCCTCGGTAAGTACATAGAATGCTATTATTTACTTAGTATACTAATATATCTTTAAAATAAATTCATTTCTAGAGTGACACCATGACTTTTTTATATCTTATACTCATTCTTAAGAAACGAAAACGTATGATTATGGCATTACGTTTGTTTTTGTTCGATTTATGGCTCTGAAACTTTCATGAGATTATTCAAACTCAGTTTTATACAAAGGTTTTGTATGGTCTTTTGTAATTTGTAAAATTTTCTTTGATTTGAACCCTTGTAACCGATTAATTTATTAAATACTTTGGTATTTTGTTAATTCTGAATTCATGTCTTTTTTTGATATTTTCACGCCTGTGAGGCTTTTTTTCAAATATTTTTATCATTTCCTTATATTTTGAACAATTTCCTATTGTTAATAAGGTAAATAAAGCAATTTTTTGGATTCTTCTTGATTTGGTCGGATTATATTGGCTGCTAACTTTTGGCCGCTAACTTCACGCCGGTGAGAGTAGGTAAGTACTGAGACTGAGCGGTTACCGTACGTAACTCACAGAGTTGCGATGGTGGTTAGCCTTACTTTACCTTACCGCTCATTTACTTACACACTAACACATACAACTCATTCTATATAAAACTAAAAAGTCTGAAATAAATTAAATTATTAAAAAAACAAAAAACCCGACTGCGAAAAACAAAAAATAACTGAAAAGAAAAAAACAAGTTCTTTAATCTATAGAATTTTGAATATAACTTGAATGCTATAAGGTATTGCAGTCGGGGATAAATAAATATTACAAAAAAAAAACATACTTAGGTTATTGGTTTGTCTCCGACTACAATACCTTATAGCATTCAAGTTATATTCAAAATTCTATAGATTAAAGAACTTGTTTTTTTCTTTTCAGTTATTTTTTGTTTTACGCAGTCGGGTTTTTTGTTTCTTTTAATAATTTAATTTATTTATTAGTTAAATAAGTATTATGGGTAAGGGGGCGAGTTAAAAGCAAAACTGATAAAATTATATCATTGACTGTAATCGACGGGCCAGTTGGCGACGTGGGGTCTTAACCTATAGCGCCGCAGGCCGTGGGTTCGATTCCCACACAGGACATGCATTTTGTGTGCATGAACATGTCTGTATGTCCTGAGTCTGGGTGTAATTATGTATATTAAGTATGTATTTACAAACAAAAAGTAGTACATGTATTATATCAGTTATCTGGTTTCCATAGTACAAGCTTTGCTTAGTTTGGGATCAGAATTGACCGTGTGTGAGGAATGTCCCGGGATATTTATTTATTTATTAATTTTGTAACCTCTAGATAAAAAAATGGCATCAAATGAAGCTTACAGTGAAAGTGAAGGAAATTTTGAAGAGAACAGCAAAAGTAAATAACGATGAAAAAGTGACTTCGTGGATAAACGTGTTCCAAAACGACTGAATCTTATAGTTATTTAAGTTATATAAGAAATATGTGTGTAAACTTCCAAACCTGCACCTGCACCTACGCTTAACTGTGCGTTGATAGATCAGACAGTAACATTCTCCTTTGAAAATGATAACAATAAATTTATATATCAAGGTAGCATAGAATTCAATAGTTACTTAGATCGTATACTAAGTTAGTTGGAGAAGTAAGTACATCCATACTTATATTGTAAATACGAAAGTAACGGTCTATTTCGTTGAGCCCTATGGTATGGAGAAGGACAGAGGCTTATTTTCATTTCGGGTCAGCCAGTAAAATACATATAAAACGGGACAATCCACTTTATTTTATTTGACGGGCCAGCTGGCGTTGTTGGTTAAGACTCTGGTTAAGATTCCACCTATCACGCCGCAGGTCGTGGGTTCGATTCCCACACAGGACATGCATTTGTGTGCATGAACATGTCAGGACATATCCTGAGTGTGGGTGTAATTATGTATATTAAGTATGTATTTACAAACAAAAAGTAGTATATGTATTATATCAGTTATCTGGCTTCCAAGCTCTGCTTAGTTTGGGATCAGATGACCGTGTGTGAGGAATGTCCCAGGATATTTATTTATTTATTTGGTATTCCCAAGGACTCTTCTTAATAGGGAGGCTGTTTTCTTGCGCCGGAAAGCATCAAACCCATTCGTCCCACCGGTGAACATTAGTGACGTGCTACAGAATCATTTATACATATAGATTATGTTATAATGTGAAATTGTAAACATGGCTAATTAAATGTTAAAGATAAGTTTTTATCAAATGTTGACTGAGAAGTCTGAAACATTTCCTCGCATATTGTTTCCACAAATCTATTAATTAAAGCAGCTGTAACAACTTTTATGGACGGTTATATAATATTATTTCTGGAGTATTTTAGAGAATGTGAATTTAATAATTGTTGATATATTGTATAATTTTCTATAATTTTATCACGCCGTTGTTGTGGAAAGATTCCAGCACAAATAACTTGGCCGCAGTAAGTATTTTGATCATTTTAATAATACACTGATGAGGAATATAAGAAAGCCACAAATTTATCATGAAATACATATTTCTGAAACGACGCAAGATATTTATTTATTGATATTTATTTATAATGAGAAGGGAAACACCAACTAGGACTAATAATACAATTAACTCTTAAAGTGGGTTTACGATTTTTTATTAATCATCATCATCATGGCCTATGGATGTCTAATGCTGAACATAGGCCTCCCCCATTTTTAACCGACTTCAAAAAAGGAGGAGGTTCTCAATTCGAATGTTTATATTTATTTATTTTCACAACTTCGTCATATGTAGACGGATTTTCAAAATTCTGTTTTTGTTCGTAAGGGGTTTATCCCGAAATGGTCCCATATAAATTTCATATAGATCTGATGATGAGTTTCGGAGACCGACAACGGAACTCTTATAAAATGACAGCAAATCAACCGCAATTGTTGCTATCGCGCAGGCCTTTACACGCGAAAGTATTTCAGTATATATGAAACAAAAAATTCAAAAATTATTAATTTTTAATCATTCAATACCTAATATTTTTATTAACAACAAATATGTACAAAATACAATCTATATTTACAAAATACAATCTATATATAGAAAATTTCCTCAAGCCTGCCGCTGCTTTCGATTAACGGCAATGTTCCCAGAAAACTGGCAGCGTTCCTCTTTGGATAGCCATGCTGACGCGTTGGCGGAAAAAGGTCTCCGGAGGTCTCGAATAATAATATTATTTTATTATTATTTTGTCGTAAACCTACTTGATTTGTTATCTAAATGTCCTTTTTTTTATTTATCCTTCTTTAACACATTAAATTATTTATTGCGTGGTTTCTAACATATTTCACTATGTTAGTGACTTTTAATATATTGCTCGTCAGTGTTTTTAGTTCACACTAAAACTTATTACTCACTAATTCAGTTTAGGCTCTGATAAAGCCATAATTAGTATTTTAATTTACTCTACCACCGCGAACCGATTTGGAAAATAATATTGAGTTGGTATCAGCAAATATTTCTAACTAAGAAATCAGCACCATCTTCTTAAAACTCTTAAAAGAGTCTGCTACTGATTTATCCACATAAAAACAGTCAATATTCTTCCAAGATCCTCATCTTGGAGAACTGTTTTTATATCAATGAAGCCTGGTGAGGACCAGGCTTCATGAAGAAACACTAATAACTAAATTAAAAAAAAACAAAATTGTAGGTAAGTACTTGAAAGTTTAGAGTTTTTTTTTGGTAACAATAAAATACAAGAAGAACTTAAAGAACAAGCTCAGTACAAACACCTTTTTTTTTTTTTTTTTTTTTTTTTTTTTTTTTATTAGCGTGGGGAAATCCTCATAGGATACCCGACCGCCCTGGGGGGGAGCGGCCAGGTTATGCCGGACTTTTACCGGCTAAAACCCCACGGTGGTCGCCACCTGCGCTATAGAGAGGGGGGCGGGCTCTCGTGTTGAACGCGTACCTGCTCACCCCTCCAAGCGCGGCGCTTTGATAGCTCGTCCCGGGGGAAGTCTGACACCTCCCCCCAGCACCCTCGCTGTGCTATCGCACGATGAGTCGAGACCACGTCGACCCATCGTCCTCCTTGGGGTCGCTTCTGGACGCACAGAGCCCCCGCTCTGATTGCCCACAACCCCAAAGGCCCCGTTTAGTCGCCTTTTACGACAGGCAGGGGAACACCGTAGCTGTTATTCTAAGCCCGAGCTACAGGGCAGGGGGGCCGCTACGAGGCACGTTTGTGCCCCGGCGGCTTCGCCTCCGGGTGGGATCGGCCCTCTCCCGATCCCGCTCGGCAGCCTCCTTCTGGACCATTACAGTCTCACAGAAGGAGGCTACGGCCCTCCACGCCGTATCCCCGCTCAGCATCGCCGACACGACTGCTGGCAGGGAGAGATTCCGTCCGATCTCTTGGACCAGGATCCGCCGCTCGGGTTCCCACGCAGGGCACACCGCGAGCGTGTGCGATGCGGAGTCCTGGTCGCTCCCATCGCAGTGGAAGCAAGCCGCCGTCGCCTCACGACCGATCCTACACAAATAATCACCGAAGCACCCGTGCCCGGTGATTATCTGTGTAAGTCTGTAGGTGAGTCGTCCACCTTCTCGCTGCATCCAGGCCTCGAAGACCGGCAGGACTGCTTCGACTACGCGTTTGCGCGCAAACCTTTCATCTCGAAGCCTTGCGCGCCACGTTGCGAATGCGATAAGTCGCTCCTGCCGTCTGATCGCCTCTCAGTACAAACACCTACTTAGAAGCAAAACTGATAAAGCTAGATCATTTACAGTAGTTTTGTTACCTCTAGATAAAAAAATGGCTTCCAATGATCCCTATAATATAAGTAAAGGAAATTTTGAAGAGAACAGCAAAAGTAATAACGACGAAAAAGTAACTTCGTGGATAGTAACGTGCTCCAAAACGACTGAATCTTATAGTTATGATGAAGCTATCAGTTTAGCAGGTAAGCAATTTTCTATATGCAATATAGAGTAGCAGAATAATAAAATAAATAAATATCCTGGGACAATCCTCACACACGGTCATCTGATCCCAAACTAAGCAGAGCTTGTAATATGGAAACCAGATAACAGATATAATACATATACTACTTTTTGTTTGTAAATACATAGGTACATAATTACATACAGACATGTTCATGCACACAAATGCTAACCAGAGTCTTAACCAACCACGCCTGCTGGCCCGTCAAAAGATTCGTATCATAAATCATAGACTTATAAATATTTTAATGGACTTAAAAAGAGTAAGAAAGGTGTGAACGTTGATATGACGGATAGAAGGGTCGAATGAAAGAAGCGTAAATTTTTCGCCGACCCGAAAACAAAATATAACAAATTATTGATTAATGGATAACTTTTATAATCCTCAATAGCTTATTTTTAATCAATTATTGTGTGAATTACCCTGCGGGACATTGGGAAGTGGGCCATAATGACTAAAGACCCAATATAATAACTCAATTAGATTTTTACACCATCTGTCTGTAGCAACCTGCTTTATGTCCAGTTAATTATCTAGTTAATTCTTAATTTTGGTTTCCTGTGATGATTTTTTCAAACCCAAATTCTTTGCCTCTTCCTTCTTTTGATGAGTACAATATATTGATTGATTTTGGCCTATAATATTGTGGAATGCATCACGACTAGATTTTGAACCTAAAGCAGCTTATAAAAGATTATTTTTAGGAAATGGCCGATACAATATTAGTCTCCTAGCAACTGTAAGTGTGGCTACTATTGCCATGGGCCTCGATATGTTTGGATTCGCAGTTGTCGTGAATGGTAGCACCTGTGAGTTTAATCTAGATTTGAAACAGAAGAGTATTATTTTGTCTATGCCTTTTCTTGGTAAGTATCTTATACACTTTTTTTGTATACTACTTAGTTAGCTACCGCCTGATGGTACGCGGTTACCGTAGCCTATGGACGCTTGCAACACCAGGGGTATCACTGACGCGTTACCCACCCTGCAGAAATCTCTTCACACCCTTTTGAAGAACCCCATGCTGTACTCCAAAACCACGGCGGGGAGCTCATTCCACAATCTGAGCGTTCGCGGAAGGAAGCTCCTTTGAGACCGCAAAGTTTGAAACAATTTTGGTTTCAATATGTGAGGATGGACTCCCCGTCGATGTTAGACCTTTTATATTAATCTTAATCTTTAGCAGGACAGATCATCTTAAACTGGATACTCACTTAAAGATCTAGCATGCAATGAATCAAGTGAGTACATTAGCTGCGTCGCCAGTTGCAAAAGATCCGTGTCCGCAGGGGTTTTCGGCGAGTACAAAGGTGTTCGCTTGAAGGTTCATAGCTGGACACGCGGTGACAATGGACGAGGTGTATTTACGTTGTAGGTTGTTATTGTATAAGAAACATTACATAGTACCTACACCTCTAAGTTAGCAACGGGCTATACAAGGAACGGTAACCTGAACATTTATATATATTGTAAGCAATTTTCCGTATGATTTTTCGTCTTTTCAGGCCCAGTCTTTATGGCGTATCCATGGGGCTATATATCTGATACTCGAGGACGAAAGCTAAGTCTCCATATTGCTTATTGGGGAAGCTTTATAGTATCAACCATCAGTGCCTTCTCTCCCAACTGGATTGTGCTGGCTGTACTTAGGTTTATTAGTACCAGTTTGTAAGTATTACAACAAAATAATTTGTTTCTTAAGAAATTGATCAAATTTAAACATTGACGGACCTGTTGGCGCAGTTTGAAAGACCCCTGCCCATCACGCTGCGGTTTGTGGGTTTGATTCTCACCCAGGACATATTTTTGTTGCATGAACATATCTGCATTATCCTGAGTCTGAAGATCAGTTATTTGGTCTCCATAGTACAAGCTCTGCTTAGTTTGGAATCAGATAGCCATGCAGAATATTTATATAATATTGCTAGATAAAAATCGACTACTGATTCCGTACAGTCTAGATTCTGATGAGGTAATGCATAAAATTTATCTAAAGCTATTTCAAATTCTTATCTCCAACATAATGCCAACTTATACAAATACACAATAGATACATTTTATATGTACATTAACCTTGTTATAAATTATCTTAGTTTTGCAAAGTGACATTTCTTTACTAATTATAAATGTCATGCTTACATATAATTTCTATATGAACCTACCGTGATATTTGTTTATTTAATCTTTGCCACGCTCATAAGGTTAAGGTACGTCGAGAATTAAAGTGACAGCAACATAGGTAAGGTACCTTAAAGTTTCTTAACTAAAATAAATAACAATATAAATTGCAGATGCAGCTGTGGTCAGTCATCTACATATACTCTTCTTGGAGAATCATGTGGAGCAAAAGTAAGAGGAGCATACATGCTCATCATGACTAGTGTTCTGAACTTTGGATTTGCAACTTATATGAGTAAGTTAAGCTCATTATTCTTGGAGAAACGCAAACGATGTAACATCCAAGGTTCTACATCCACTACTTGGCCTGGTCCAGTGTGTTCATCTATACCAGAGCCATCGAGTGGAGATAAAAAGAATGCAAACACAGCTGCTTTACCGACCGCCTTCATTACCATGAATCAGATAACGACAGCTGTCGTTGACCAACTGACGTCATTATTGCATGCGAGAGATAATTATCGCTCGCTATCGTAATGTAACTCAGTAGAGGTCGGTTGTTTACATATTTTATCTCCACTCAATGGCTCTGGTATAGACAGTTCTCTTACTGGTTTTTCATCTTTATAAAGGAGGTTTATAAGATTTTGTTCAACTTAAAATGATACCAGTGGGCTTCGAACAACAATCTTAATTTTATGAGTAATTTTTGGAACGATTATTCCAATCAAAAGCTCTTAAATTGTCTTCTCTTTTCCAGCTACCGCATTTGTCGTCCTCAATTTAGATATATCCTTAGATTTGGGCTTTATCACATTCACTCAATGGAGACTTCTGGCAATCGTACTTGCAATGCCTCTTGGTATCACAGCAGTAGCACTACATTTTTTTTACGAAAGTCCCAAATTCCTCATCAACGCTGGTCATGAAGATCTTGCTCTGAATATCCTTAGAAAGATATGGTGCAGGAACGGTGGTGAAGTGGATAAGTATCCGGTATGTATATTATATTTTATACTTTTCTGTCAGCTTGAGTCATTTGATATGGTGAACGTCTATCGGTGATTACTTACTGGTAATAATTGATGTCTAAAATGATGATGTTTAGAAGTAGCTGCACTCTGCACAAGTGCACATTGTTCGAAAGCCTGTTATTATAAACTTGTTAGGTTATTTATTTTGTAAGTTGTTATTTGAGAATAAATAGTCAATGTGGTCAGATTGTCAAAAAATATATAAAAAACGTAACCTTGTTGAGTTTCTTACCGAACTGGTGGTAACTTCAGTAGCTATGACTTTCATAACTTACCTATTGCCCTAATAGGGCTTTAATTTAATAAATGGCTTTGACTTTGAAAAAATCTTCACCATACTCGTAGAATTTAACATTTTATTATTTCAAAATTCTTTTAGTATTCAATATTACTAAGATATTAGTGATATTTAGTACAATAAAAAATTTGGGAAACATGATTGATATTTTAAATAATTTCCATTACAGGTTGAAAAGGTGCTACTAAATGAAAAGGGTAATATCAGAAACAAAGATGTCCCACTTCTAAAGTCACTGTGGAATCAAACAGTCCCACTTTTCAAGCCGCCATTGCTCCTGAGAACGTTGCAGCTGTTTTATTTAACCACGGTTGTATACGCCATGTTTGTATAAGAATTGATAATGTTCCTTATCCGTTTTAGAATGTAGATGACATTAAATTTGGGAAGTTAGTGCACGTATACTCAAATTAATTAGCTATTGAGTAGCTATTGATAATGATAGCTAGTTGTTAGCACTATTGGGGTAGCTATTGATAATGATAGCTAACCAGGCGTTTTTAACACCAGTAATATGTGATCACGCACAAATCCCTGGTCTAAACCTGGACTAAAATATCCAATTGAGATGAAGGCGGACATGTCATGAAATCTTTAAAAGTTATACATTTTAAGAGAGACTGAAATAAAAAACGGTTAATTAATAAAGTAAATATAACTATAGCAAAACATAAGGTAAGCAATGTAAAAGATAATCAAAATTTTCGTTATATCTTACAGAAGCAGTAGTTTCTTCATCTGGTTTCCATTCTTGATCCAGTCTTTAGTGGAAGCACTTAGCTTGCCTGACAATGTAGAACAAGTGCAAGGCTTATGCAATATGATCACGAACCCATATACAACTAACCTGACATATACTAGTGATATTGAGGTAAGTTTTTCTTTTCAACTATGTCGTCGGAGCATACGGCCTACCTAGTGGGAAGCAGTTACCGGGGCCCTATCGATACTTGCAACACTCGGGGCCTTACTCAAGCGTTACCGTCTCTTCACTCCTTCCCGATGAGCTCTGGTGACCTTACTCACACGCAGGAACACAATATTAAGTCATTTGGCTACGGTATTATTATAAGGTGGTACCCAGTCGAACTGGTCTTTGAGCGAATCAACACTGGGCTCTACTCAAAGTCAAAGTCAAAGCCATTTATTCAATTTAGGCCCTAGAAGGGCACCTATGAAGGTCAAAGCTACTGAAGTTACCGCCAGTTCGTAAGTCGGCCTTCAACTGAGAAGAACAGGCAAGAAACTCAGCAAGGTTACATTTTTTAAATATTTTCTTTTTTTTTTTTTACAATCTGACTATATATTGGCTATTTTTTATTGGTTACTCTTAAAGTACTTACTTATACTCATCTGAAATTACGAGCACCTATACCTAAGATCTAATTGCGAAGCATATATGCGATCAGAAAAAAGTGCAGCTGAGAATATTGAAAAAGCAAATGTCCAAATATCTTCTAGAGACCGAATTTGATAATGTTTTTTTATTAGATTTTTTTCTGCTGATGTATGCAGTATTTGTAAGTAATATGGCATTGCTTTACAGAATGTATGCTCCACAAAAATGGAACCAATAGTAGTCTATTCAGCATTAGCTGAAGGGTTCATATTCATTTCCACAAATCTTGCGATCTCGAAGCTGTCCTCGAGGAAAAAAGTCCTAATGATTGGCATCTTGTTGACATCTGGTGTAACGAGTCTCGGAGCTGTGGCTGTTAGCAATAATATTGTCAGCTTTATTCTGTTCTTTGGATTGCTCTTCAACGCATTGGCTATGGGGGTTCTTTCCTCTTATTACGTTGATCTCTATCCTACTTCCTATCGGTGAGTGTTTTGGATTCTTACAATTTCGAGACTGAAGTAGACAGATTTACGGATATTTTTTCTAAATCAAAATCAAAGAGTCATTTATTCAGTTTAAGCCCTGGATGCCTAACCAGGGCTTAAACTGAATAAATGACTTATGAACGTTAAATTGGTACATACAGCTGTTGAATTTACCACCGGTTCTAGCTTTTGATTATCACTTTCTACTTTTGTCATTGGATTATTGTTGATTCATATCTCCTCTTGTCTCCCTATTGAAACTAAATAGTTCTCATTTAGTTAAAACTTTGTATTTTTTTAAGTTATCCATTAATACAATAATTATCATTACAGTGGAATGGCTTCATGCCTGGGGGTAATGATAGCCCGAATCAGCGGCTTGGCTGGCGTCAATATAGTTGGGTCCAGCATCATCTCCAATTGTATCGCCACATTTTACACATGCACTGCTTATGTTATGAGTATGTACCTAGGTTATATCAGTATACCTTAATTTAGTGATAAAAAAAGCTTTAGGAAACAAGTACGTATAGGTACCTATAATTTATGAACATGACGTTTGTAGTATATCAGTTCAGCCTAGCTTGCGATCTGATGGCCGTGCGTGAAGAAAGTCTTGGAAAAAGAATTAAAGTTATTAGTGTTTTTCTTCACACTGTGGCCACTGTTCCTTATCCCCATCACCGCGAGGGAAAGTTGTGTTACGAGTATACTAGATGAATAGTGGCTCAAGAGAGAATAACAGATTGCCCCCCAAGCAGCACCTTTTCACAAGTATGACGCGTGTGGCAGCCATCGCCATCTTCACCATTTTCGAGGGAAGTAGTTAATCCTTCATACGACGCCGCGACGCTGCAAGCAAAGGCTATATAGCTACTAAGCTATGAATCTTAACCTAAAATTAAGATTCTTCTATCTGAATACATATTTCTTTGAAAATCTCGGTACAAAAGCTACTTCAATTACATTTGATATTCTGTTACAGGTGGAGTGATTGTAGCCTGCTTCCTGCCTCCAGACAAACCGAAGAAATTAATTTAAATTAAGTAATAAATAAACACACATTATGCCCTTATTTAATATCATTTATTTCCCTTTGTCTTATTAGTAAGTTTCCAGTTTCTTTGTCCATGTCAAGACCTTTTTTGAGCGGGAATTCAGAAACAAGGAATACTGATTCATTGGTTTATATCAAAATTATTGTTATTAATAATAAATAAATACAATTAAAATAACCGTGAAGTTCATAAATCAATTACCTGATAAGCTGCACCGTACAACCGAATATAAAATATTTTCTTGTAAATGAAACATATTGCGTTATCGATAGGAATGCAATATACGTATTTAGTTCTGTAATGGAATTATTTGAAAAAGTTAATGACGTGTTAAAATATTTAAATAAACAGATTATTATAAGAAAAATAGATTTCGTGGGCTTTATAATGTGTAATATACTCTCCGAATGGAAGTGAAGAGATATTTGCACGGTCGGCAACGCAAGAGTCGTCTGGTATTGCAAGCGTCTATCTATGGTACCTACGGTTATCACGATTATAACAGTCCATGATGACCTAAAATATACACAGCTGCCCCACAACGACAAGTGTGGGGGATGATGTTAGAGGCACTAAGTCGCGGACCTCAGATCAAGTAAAAATGATCGCGGACATGTAACAATACGAGAAATTGCGTTGTCCAGAAGCGTCCCAGTGTTCCCAGATGGAAGTGCCTGTAGCCATAAACCAGATACTCATTTTCCTGCAACTAGGAGGCGAGCACGCTCTGAAGTAGAGCTGGACGTTTCAAGTAAATTATTTCATACTTGTCTGCAGAGCGGCTCGCCCTAAGCCTTTGAGAACAAAGGCTTTCTAATTATAACCTGTGCCGTAGCAGTCAGGGTATCTAACTTACAACCCAACCAGCCCATGATTAGGAAGTATAATGGACATTCATTTAGTAAATGTGTTATTAATAACCGAGGTATTCAAATTAAGTTAAACAATTAGTCAATCTTGACGACCACAGGAACACTTGAAACAATAGTGATGTTAATTAAACAAATTTTAAAGGCATTTGCACATTACGTAATTCTTAATGACTTTAATTGTACGTTCGAATTCGCAGTGTTAGTAAGAGTCTATCTATGCAGTTGGTCTGAATTTGAATTGAAAATCGAGATGCAGGCGTTTTAGATGCAGTTGACGTGTCTGCATCAAAATTGATGATCGACTGCGTATTCTGTCAGACATGCTGTCAGTCATTACTAATTTACTAGACAATTATAATGTTGGACGAATTTAAGACTCAAATGCCGAGAATTTTGATAAGCCTTGACCTAGTGTTTGATATAGAAAATGTTTTAATATTTAGCTTACATGATCTAACATGTAGCGTCTCAGTAGTTAATAAAGAAATATATCCTCAAAAGAGGAAAAACTAAATATCAGCTTCAATCCGTTAAAATTCTTAATAAATATAAAAGTTTATCCAATCAAATCCAATGCGATGATTCCGCCATAATGACTAATTTTGGCTCAAAGTTTAGAATTCATAATGATAAGTATCATTAGTTTTCCATAATAAAATTACTGCCCGAGCATTTGACAAGATCGACCGAGTCTACGGGCACCTTTAATCGATAGGTATAGTTTAGTAACAGTGTTTTATATTTCTCTTTAGTCGTCTATTTTGTTACGGAATATTTCAGTTTAATCAATGAAATAGAAACGACTCTCGTATTCAAGCTTTAGAAGTAATTAGTTTATGGCAATGTAGAGATATTTAAATGTGGTAATTGTGGCATAAGTTTTCTTGGTTACTCAGATAAAATTTAAGTAACATTGCTAGGTAGTTTTTTGCAATAAGTGCTGCTATTTCATGTATTGTTTATATATGTGTTTTATTATGTAAATCTAATATTCTTTTCAATGTAGAACCCTGGAGGGTATCATTCATACCAGAAACGATAACGAATTCTCTTATACGTGCTATATTATTTCATTATTCATGTATATTTATACCGAAAGCATCAGTGTTGTTAATTTTTGGCAGAATACAAGCTGCTCTCTTAAACGATGCTCCTTTAGATAAAAATAATTCGTTTCAAACAAAATGGTGTCAAACCAAGCGTACTGTACGACGGAATGTGACTTACAAGACAAAGGGGACGATGAACATAAGAGTGACTGGACGATCAGCGGTAATAGTAGAGATGAGAGAGTTTATACTTATGATGAAGCTATCAATTTAGCAGGTAAGAAATACGTTGATTACGATAATAACAAAGTACTGTGAATTCGTCAGGAATTTCATTCCTTTATGATGGTGAGGTTGAAGACAAAAGGGTAATTTTCTAAATATTTCAAAATATTTAAGTATGTCCGAATGTCGAAAAAATTCAAACGATATACTCCTTTTTAATACACCACTGACTCTTTAACATTTAACATAGCCCTTATAGGATCACTAAGTAGTCCGTCAAATAATTGGACCGTTTTACAAAAAACTTAAACCGACTTCAAAGTACACTAAGAAGTAATCAAATCCTGACAATGGGACCCAACGGGAAGTATACCCTTCCAGTAAAAAAAAAGAAGAAGAAAAAAAAAAAAAAAAAACATACTACCGAATTGAGAACCTCCTCCTTTTTTTGAAGTCGGTTAAAAAGTTACTTATAAAAATGCGGTAACAAACATACTTCCAGTTGAAGCATTTAATTTGTACGGTACCCTCAGGGTGAAAGTTCTACTGGTATTTTTCCGGGTTATTTTTTACGATTGGATGTCTATGCTAAATTGGAAGGTGTTTGGTGATAGATTATCAATTTAATATGTAATACAGTACCCCTACCATAATGTTTTCCTTCACTTTTAATGCTGATTGTAATCATTTCCAGGCAATGGCTGGTACAGCATATGTCTACTAATAACCTTGAGCTTGGCGACACTCGCTATGGCGGTGGACATGTTCGGCTTCTCCGTCGTAGTGAGCGGCTGCGAGTGTGAGTTCCAGCTGGACCTTAGTCAGAAGAGCATATTGCTCTCTATGCCCTTTATTGGTAGGTTTGTATTATTTGTATGCCTTACGTGCATAGCAAGATATTTTTTTACTAGTTTCTGCCCCCTGGTTACACCCAAGATCCCGATCACATCGTATTATATCTAGCTATCCTCATATATCAACTCATATGCAATCTTCCGAATCGGTATTAGAATATTAAAGACAGACTTTACATAAGTGCCTGCGAAGGTCTATTTGAATAAATGATTTTGAATTTTATCTATCTTAGTAGTTGTTTCTGGGTGAAAGATTAAAAACTACTGAATGGATTTGGATGCAATTTGGCACATACATAGATAGAATATGTTCTGAATTTTATTATTACTAAAATATAGAGATTATTTACATAAGAATCAATTAGTTTTTAAACTATAATTTCAATAGATATTCATTTTTTTATTACCACTAATGTGGCATACAAGCATACGCCCCGTCTGATAGTAAGCAGTTACCGTAACTTACCGACGCTTGCAACACCAAGGGTATCGCGCGCTGCCGACCCTGAAGACATCTCTTCACGCCCTTTTTGAAGAACCCCATGCTGTACTCCTTTGGGAAAACCACGGCGGGGAGCTCATTCCACAATCTGAGCGTTCGCGTAAGAAAGCTCCTTTGATAGTAATTACCTACTGACAAAAGCTGGTTTCATAACTTCCAGGTCCTATAGTAATGGCGTACCCTTGGGGCTATCTCTCAGACACCCAGGGTCGGAAGAAAAGCCTGTTAATCGCCATGTGGGGAAGTTTCATAGTGTCTGCTATCAGTGCCTTCTCTACGAATTGGATCTGGCTTGCAGTCTTCAAATGTATCAGTACAAGCTTGTGAGTTAGTTGGAAACTCCATTCTTTATATTATCAAGGGTAAAATCTTTGATTCTCAGATATTTTCTTAGTGTTGAGGTTCAAGTTCATAAATATTATGATACCTACAGTTCTTATACTTACTGGGTGGAGATTTCGAGATGGCATATTTTCGAAACCTATGTTGGATTAGTCATGCTTAATAACTTTTAGGTAGATAGATAGATAGATAACTCTTTATTGTACACCAGAAAAACAGTTAACAAAACAGAAAGAAAAGAACATAATATTAATAACTGTACAATGGGACTTTTACTATGGGACCAATACTGAATTCTCAAAAATCTTTGTTTACTTTTCGTACTTACTTACTTTTCATATGTTTTAGCAAGCTTGACATGTTGTAAGAAAAGTAAAAAAAAAAATAATTGAGAATTCACTATTGGTCCCATAGTAAAAGTTGTTCAGAATGACTAAACCAACATAGGTTTCGAAAATATGCCATCTCGAAATCTCCACCTGTTATATTCCCTAAATTCTTGATACAATTAAAATTCTTACCAAGCTACTTGATATTTTTCACTATATTTTAACAATATAAACATCAGAGGACGTCTAAAAAATGAAGAAATAAGTGAAAAGTTTTTTTTTTAAATGTAAATTTACCTTACAGCTGCAGTTGTGCCCAGTCGGTGACATATGCTCTCCTCGGCGAGTCATGTTCGACAAAAATGAGGGACACTTACATGCTCATCATGACCAGTGTCTTGGATTTCAGTCTAGCTTTTTATGTCGGTTAGTATTATGTATTAAATATAAACAGAAAATATTAGCTGAGAATAATAAGGCGGTGATAGTCTTGAATCCTACAATGATGCTTCTGCACTTGTGGACCATCTACTTCTAACCTTCGTGTGCTTACCAAATTCAGCAAAATTATCACTTAATACCGTGTAATTGAAGCGCTCGTGGTGTAGCATGATTAGCCGTTCTTAATCGATCGGCAAAGTTAAGCTACGTCTATCGTGGTCGGTACCTGGATGGGTGACCGCCTAGTGGTATTTCAAATCGAGCGTTTCTGTGCTTCGGAAGGCATGTAAAGCCGTTGGTCCCGGTTATCACATCATCATTTCATTTGTGAAAGGAGGCCTGTGCTCAGCAGTGGGACATTATAGGCTAATGATGATGATGACCGTGTAATTATGCTCAAACACAAGCAAATACACAGTAAAAAGCAATGATTTTTAGCAACAAATAATAATGTTAGTATCTTTCCAGTGATAGCATACTTCATCCTAAACATGGAGTTCTCGTTGAATATGGGCTTCATAAGCTTTACACCCTGGAGATACCTGACTATAGCCCTAGCCTTGCCCTTGGGCATCAGCGCCATCTGTCTTCATTTCCACTACGAGAGCCCGAAGTTCCTAGTCAACATTGATCGAGAAGAAGACGCATTGGAAGAGCTACAGAAAATATGGAAAAGAAATGGCAGTAAATTGGCGAGTTATCCGGTTCGTATGGCTGATAAAGCTACTTTTTTAACGCGGTTGACTTCTGGCATGCAAAAAAAAATAAGGCTAGCTACTTTAAGCATGGGTTATCGGGGATTTAGTCGCTTTTCGGAAGCTCGTTGGCGGGTTCGAACAGAACAAACTCCAGTTCCGGTGATCATGTCGCTTTTTGGAAGCAACTCAAAACGTGTCTGACTTTGACACCGCGATCAAACGAAGTTGTTCAAAACGCGATGCAACATCGATGTCGCAGCAAAATTGCTGATCGCTGATGTAGAAGTTTCAAATGTGCTATGATCCTAAAATGACAGATATATCAAAATCGAAAACATTAGATCATACAATCGCTGATGAATATTTTATATGTTTCAGGTAAAAAAGCTGGTCCTCAATGAAGATGGTAACTACAGCAGACGCACTGATGTTTCATTCTTGAAATCTTTATGGGAACAAGTGGTGCCACTTTTCAAGCCTCCATTGCTATTACGAACGCTGCAACTTTATTACATGACAGCAGTAGGCTATGGCACGTACGTATCTTCTCTCTACTGCATATTGATAGATACTACTTATTCTTACTCTTATGCAATTGGTTTATTTATTTCAGAAACAACAGTTTCTATATTTGGTTTCCGTTCTTGACCAAACTGTTCACCATGGGATTGAGCTCTTCATCTGATCATAACAATAAAGAAGATGGTCTATGCAATATGATTGGGACCATAGATAGTAGCAATATGACAATTAATGCGGTAAGATTTATTTTTTAATTCTATCACTATCCGATTTATAGCTTTTTGCGACATGAGGATATTCAAAATCATATTACTAACCTATAAATATTATAATCATAACTTTATTGGTTGTAAAATTGAGGAATCTATTGTTTCAGAACACCTGCTCGTCTAGCATGGAAGTTGAGCTAGTCTGGGTGAGCTTAGCTCAAGGCGCATCATTTGTCCTAATGATGCTTGGTGTTACCAAGCTGGCATCAAAGAAACGAGCTCTCATGATCTCTATATCCGTAATATCCAGTATATCTGCTGCGTTAGCTGTTGTTATAAATAACAATATCATCAGCTTCATCTTCTTCTTTGGTTTGCTTCTCAACGAGTTGTGCACTGGACTTATTTATTCATATATTGTTGATTTGTACCCGACATCTTACCGGTAAGTTAATCTTACTGCTAAATAAATATTAGCAATTATTTTTAAGATTAGTAACCATTAGTAGCTAGAAGCTATTCGTTTTAAATGGGAGAAACAAGCTACTGAATGCGGTTATACTAGTGAAATGAATAAGCAGCCATATTGGAGGGAAGTATATCATCTGTAACAACCTCTCCTAGACTATATGAAATATTCTTAATGATACATTATTTCTTCAGTGGCATGGCAGCGTGTCTCACAGTGATGGTGGCTCGAGCCAGCGCCCTGGCTGGAGTCAATCTGGTGGGGTTCTACATCACCACACACTGCGCTGCTACCTTCTACGTGTGCAGCGCTTATATATTCAGTAAGTTGATTTTCATAACTAAGTCCACTAACTAGACTATTAATATTGTTAAAAGGAATTGATTTCCCTAATTGACAGCAGATCCTATGTAATTTTAAGGGCAGCCATCCCGCTATACTTTTCATACAAAAACTCTGTTATTACAAACTCTGTTAGTAAACTCTGTTGTAATTATTATGGCGTTGTTAAACTGTTTTAGTTAGATGTTTTAAACAAATAGGTATATTGTGCAGTATATCTAAGCCTGTATGTAGTGTTAAATCTACAATCTAGAAAAGGACGTTACGGGTGTGCTTAATGCTCGCACTCCCGCGTGCCCCCAGATATTGCCGTCATACATTTTTCAAAATGATTTCACAATCAAAACACAAAAAATAATCACACAAACTAAAATGTTAACTACTCACAGAGAGTTCTATTTTTAAGTGGCTATGTCTAGAAAATTTTAGAATGTCTCAAGTTTTTTTTTTTTGTTACAGCGGTAGTTATAGCAGCCTGGTTCCTGCCTCCAGATAAATCAAAAAGGTGATCCTATCACCTAAAACACATCTATACATACGCTTTATATACATAATTTTAAATTTTGTTACTCTGTAAATAAATGTTGATAAAAAAAAATACTTTACTAGCATTTACTCCACGGTTTTACCCGGGTTCTGGGGAGATTCAATGTTGGAATGTTCGTCTCGATCAATCTTCGTATTGAATTCGCCAACTAAGTATTTTATTCGCCTGCTTCTGAATTTAATTCGGTCACTTAGAATTTGAATCACCAGTTTAATTATTTCCCACTTTTAGCAACCCATTATATTTCAAATTCAAGTTTTCCTCATGAATGTTTTGGTATGTACAAACGAAGTTCTTTCATATGATATTGTTATTTAAACTTTGAAATGTCGCTCCCGGGTTTCGGCTATTTTTGCAAAGAAACCAAAAATATTACAAGAAACATTTGCAATAAGATTGGGGAAGCAAAATTTACAACTATTCCAAATTTCAAAAAGACAGCACCAATGGTTGCTAAAATATAGCGCTGTAACAGACGGACAGACAAACGAAGAGGCACCTTTTTAATTCGGAACCCTACTAAGAAAGCGACGTGACGATAGAAATGTTTCTCGCTGAACAGCGTGGCGCCGCGAAACGCACCTCGATGGCTCTGTGTCGATGGTGCGTGCTTGGCGCATCGTGAAACCGTGTACATTTTGCTAGTAGCGCAGCGCAGCTAACGATAACGATGGCGCATAGGCAACAGAGGATTGAAGGGAACCTAATATGGTCACGCACGAGTACCGTCGAAGCCGTCACGGCAGATTCGCGCAGCGGCGCGTCGAGATGCTTTTCGCGAAGCTGCGAGGCGTATAAGAGAGGTAGAGTATAGCGTTTATTCGCTCAAAGAGCAGCTCGACTGGGAAAGTACGTCCACCTTACAGAATACGGCAGCCAATAAAAAACTTTATGTTGTGTTCCTGCATGAGAGTAAGGTCGCCAGAGCTCATATGGGAGGGGGGAAAGGTCGGTAGCATGTGAGCGATGCTTCGTGTGTGTTGCAAACGTCCATGCTACGGTAACCGCTTACCTTCAAGCAGGCCGTATGCTTGTTTACCGATTTAGTCGTATAAAAACAGTTATCGAATTCGCTCATTGAAATGTGGTAGTTACCTTTTTGTGAAGTAAATAAAGTTCTATATTGTATCGCGATTTAAAAAAATACGCGACTCTATTTATAAAATTCGAAAAAAAAAAAAAACCTGAGTGACTTATTTAAAGACTGGTCTGTTCTGGCGAGTCTTGACCTTTAAGTACCTAATTGTTTTGAGTTCCTATTGTACTATACTCAAAACAATTACATGTACATTTAAGCCTGTTTGAAACGCAAATCAAAACTACATAATAATGCCACAAGAATAGATTGTGTCAATCGGAAATAAACCTTGTATCTTATATCAAGTATTTTTTTCAATATTACTATACATAATTGGACTGTTTTACAAATAATTGGACTGTTTTACAAAAAACTTAAACCGACTTCAAAGTACACTAACAAGTAATGAAATCCTGATCTGATGACAATGGGACCAAACGGGAAGTGTACCCTTCCAGAGGCAAAAAAAATAATTTCCAAATCGGTTAATAAATGACGGAGTTATGAGGTAACAAACATAAAAAAAAAAACTCCCAAATTGAGAACCTCCTCCTTTTTTTTTAAGTCGTTTAAAATACTTACCATTGGATTTTCATCCCATATACCTAATATGTTTATTATTTCTAATTAAATAAATTAAATACGTATTTGAAGAAATGACATCGCTCTCAAAAATTAAACTAGTTTTTGACTTAGAAATTAGATACGCATTTTATAAATAGTTAACTTTCCGGTTATGCTAAATACATTACAATACAGAATTAGGTAGGTACCTATTTTATTCTGCAAACTTATTTATCTCATGTCGATGGCAAAGAATACTAACTAATACTACTTTTAGAAGGGACACTTACACCCGGGATTGCTGATGGTTTGTTGCAATGTAGCCGGAGTGATCTGGAAGAAGTGGCGTGCCCGAGGAAAGGAAAATTTACTCAGTAGTGGCCTGCAGTCTATAGAAACTCTGTACAAGTGTAAAAATGTTTAAAGCGGATTTCAAGCTATTACCAAAATATAGAAAAAAATTTAAATCTATAAAAAATATATGATGTACATTACCATGCAAACTTCCACCGAAAATTGGTTTGAAAGAGATCTTCGAGGTCATAAATTGAAATTCATATCAAATAATATATCTATACTACCATTTACTTATATACCTACAGGTTTGTACGGAATCCTCGGTGCGTATGTCTGACTCGCACTTGGCCGGTTTTTTGTTTACTAAATATATGTAGTATATTATATTCTTATTTTAAAAAGTGCTCGTCGCGTCGCGTCTCGCCTCGGTGTGAGCTAACCCTAAGCCACTCTATAAGATGTATCGCCTTCTATAGATTTTATTAATGAGATACTTTAAATGTACGACATTATCGTAGAGAGCGGACGTGAACAATCACATGGAATAAAAAAAAAAAAAAAAAAAAAAAAATTACAACAAAAAAATTGAATTTAGAATTTAAAATGGTGTCTAATACAGGAAGACAAATTGTGACAAGTACTGAGAAACCAGTTTGGACAGTCAGTTCTGAAAGTAGAGACGAGCATGTGTATAGTTATGAGGAGGCAATTAACCTAACAGGTATGTTTTTTTGCTACAGGTACATTTTACCCCTAAGGGATATACAAGATTGCGAGAGAAAACGCGGAGCAGAAAGCTAGTATTATAATAGCAGATAAGAATTATATTACAGGTTATATCGAGGATGTTTTATAAACTACATCATCATCATCATCAGCCTATAATGTCCCACTGCTGAGCACAGGCCTCCTTTCACAAATCAGGGTGAAAGGGAATGGGCAGATACTCCACCACGCGTGCCCACTGCGGATCGGTGGAGGTAGGCTAGTGGTCAACCTACTGTTGGAATTTTTCAAGCCGCCTAGGAGGCATCCAACTAGCTTAACGACTATCACAATTAAGTGATAACCGGGACCAACGGCTTTACGTGCCTTCCGAAGCACGGAAACGCTCGATTTGAAATACCACTAGGCGGTCACCCATCCAGGTACCGACCAAGACAGACGTAGCTTAACTTTGCCGATCGATTAAGAACGGCTAATCATGCTACACCACGAGCGCTTCATAAACTACAATAAATATAAATAAAATTATTATCACGACTAAGGGTTGATTCGACCAAATATCGTGTGATACCAGGGGCCCAAGTCTGCTATTTCAATTGTGTTCCAATGAACTTTCAGTGGTGTCAAAATTGTAAAGTTTTACCGTTTTAGTAGTCTACTTACTAACAGAATAGTGTCATTATGGCACACCACTGAAAGATCATTGGAACACAATTGAAATAGCAGACTTGGGCCCCAGAATAACTGGAATATTTGACTCTTTTAACTTATTCCTCTTATAATTTCGTTAGTCTTTCTATCGGCTATAGCTATACTATACTGCGTTTGGTTACTCAAGAGTAAACGAATGGATAATTATGGAACTCAGCGACACTCAAAACACTGTTTTTGCAGTCATAATCTCTTAACATAATTAATATTATGATTTGTGTAATATTTCAACATTTGAATCAATACAGTGCGAGTAAATTGCTTGTAAAGTGTATGTACACATATTAATGTCCTCGAATTTACATAAGTGTGAAATTAGTATATTCTACACACGCACACGGAGGCAACTGTTCTCAGTTACTTCAAACCCTTTAAACCAAAGCTAAAAACAACATGTTTGAAACAAAACACGTTTCAAATATTTTATAGGATGTTTTGATTGTTTTTATTCAAATAGGACTTAAGAAACACTATAAATATAAATAAATAAATAAATAAATATCCTGGGACATTCCTCACATACGGTCATCTGATCCCAAACTAAGCAGAGCTTGTACTATGGAAACCAGATACCTGATATAATACATATACTACTTTTTGTTTGTAAATACATACTTAATATGCATAATTACACCCAGACTCAGGATATACAGACATGTTCATGCACACAAATGTATGTCCTGTGTGGGAATCGAACCCACGACCTGCGGCGCTATAGGTTAAGACTCCACGTCGCGCCAACGGGCCCGTCAACGTCACTATGCATAGTGGTTTTCTGTAATTATGCGTATGACAGTTTAACTACACATTATACATTTGAGATCCAAGTGAAGCGTGAAAATTTTATTTGTACAGCGGTCGTGGTGAAGCTTGAGTTTAATTTATTTTAATTTAATGTTCTTAATCGATCGGAAAAGTTAAGGAATCACCAGTAAGGACGGTATCCAGATGGGTGACCGCCTACTGGTATTTTAACTCGAGCGTTTACCACGCTTCAGAAGGCACGTATAGCCGTTGGTCCCGGACATCACTAAATTGTGATAGTTGGAGGCCTCCTTGGCGGCTTGAAAACTCCAACGCTAGGTAAGGTTGATCACTAATTGCCGGAGTCTTCTCAGTTTAAGTGTATTTCGAACAGGTGGTAAATTCAACTGTATGTACCACCTTAACATTCTATAACATCAAAATGAAAACATTTACAACATTGGTTTTTGAAAAAAACCACCAAACAGAAAAAAAACAAAAAATCAGGCAGCCGCGGATTCCCACACCTGCTACAAAACTGGCGTGCCGCCGTGCCACAACTACTTTGAAGTGCAAGCGAGGTGTCTGTGTTGTTAGGAGTAACGATAATCCCGTCTTTTTTAACGCTCTTTTTGTGCTTTGTGTTTTTTCAAAAACCAATGTCGTATTTTTTCATTTGATGTTATAGAATGTTAGTAGACCATGGTCTGAACAACGTTTGTTCTAGCGAAAAAACGATTAACATGAAACTTTAAGACAGCTCGACCAATCATGACCATCATCATCATTCCAAATAATTTATAAAAATAGACCTTCGCAGGCACTTATGAAAAGCCCGACTCCAAAATACTCTAATACCGTTTCGGAAGATTGCATTTGGTTTATGATTACTACCCCCATTCTACATTCTAGCGGTTCAAGATTTATAAACGCGGCTATGCAAGAATCCGGATAAACTATCACACGAATTGAAGTTACCAGCTTCACCGGATGCCGTTATATTATTATCACCAATGTTACCTAGTTTTATTGATATAACGTCATGTTCTGTAAAATTTAAGCACACTCAATCAATTTTCGCTTTTGTTCGAAAAAGAAATCATATAACGACTGATTTTCCATAGGTTTCCGATCAACTATTTCTCAATAACTCAAATATATGTATTTCTTTAAACTTCAATCTTTCAGCTTATTTAATGCCCGATATCGTATCATACTGTCTGCCCAATAAAAACCTTGATGCATATGATTCGATTACGTTAAGCTGTTATATAATATTATTATTCAAAGAGTCAAAATCGGGATCCATACCGTAAACTATTGCACTATTATTAATAGTAGGTAGTACTCACAGTGCGGGTATCATTATTTTTTTGATACCTTTAACCTCTTCGGAGCCTGAGTATCCAGTGGGGCGTCTTCGAGCCACTGCTGCTACTACTGGTACTCGTGCTGCTGCTTGATGAAGATCGAGAGCGCTTTCACCCGTTTTTGAGTTTATTTTTACGTTATTTTTCTTTATTCGCTTATTTCAATACCTGGGGCGTGAGAAAATGCTATGCGCACTTCTGATGTGAGGGTAACCTACAGGACGGTAATATAAACACAAGTAGGTTCAACACGTTATTAATAAAATAATCAAAATGATTTTAACAAATTGCAAATGGCGGTCAATTACTTACTTACATCTACTTTTACAGGGATACCCTAATACAGTAGTGTAGAACTAACTTCACAATTTATTAAATTATATTTCCGTGTAGCACAAAATTTGGATTGCTATCCTTGTGAATTCACTCAGAGCACAGTGGAATATGTCGGTTTCCGCAGCAATGAGATTGAGGGTGCGAAGAGCGCGCGTCAGCGGCGCCTCTTTCAGTGTGTTGGTACGCGCGCGGGGCACGGCCACCAGCTGCGGTCGCCGTCGCCGCCACACGTACTTGTCCGGGACACATAATCCTATCTGCCCTAATATGTCACCGTTATCTACCCTGCCTATCAACACCTTAAATAAATATGACACGAGTGCCAGCTCCCTCCTAACCATTAACTCGTTGTATCCGACCATACCCAAAATGAATAAGTTCGGATACATAAGTGGATAAAAAGGATATACCCCATAGTATGCAAGATAATTAGCACAAGATGAAGCGCCCTCGATCGCTGGAGCAAAAGTGTCGGCTCGCGGCTAGTCCCTGCTCCATGACAGCTACCCGTCAATGTTGCCACTCGCCGAGAGACGACACCCGAACAGTGTTGCTAACAATAGACAGTCTGTAATGAAGCACACGCTCCAAAATATGCATATCAATGACATGCTGTCGTAGCCGCCATTCATTGCAATGCAACGCTCATTACACGGGACTTGCAAAGTGGAATAAAGCCGTGAACGACTTGTGTTTTAAATCGAGAGTACACTAACTATCGTCTCCAATTGGGGTTGACTAAATCTAACCCATTTAAACCCTAAACTTTAGGGGCGGCAACGTGCGAGTGATAACCCTGGTGTTGCAGGCGTCCATAGGCTACGGTAGCTGCTTACCATGAGGCGGGCCGTATGCTTGTTTGCCACCTCAGATGTATAAAAAAAAAAAAAAATACTAAAACAAGCCTGCGTGTTCACCGCTAATTCCAGAACATGTCCCTCAACATAACAAAAAGCATCGGGTTTCTTGGCGTCGATATTTCTAGTGACGTTCTGTTTTTTAGTCATCTAGAAGTTCAAAAAGGCATGAATCGAATCAGGGCAATGTCTGCACAGCAACTTTTAAGTGACAAGTCCAACACCAATGGAGTACTGCTGTTATCTGTGCGCGGGAGCACCTATATACTACTTTGGGCCTTTAGACTAGGTAGGGTAGAATTGTTAACGATCCCGAGCTCTGCTCATAAGTGGTTTAGAACTCCTTAGTCTAAGGAGAGACTTTGCCTCCTTTGTATGTTCTACCGCTTGTTCAACGGACAATGTTCTGAATTATTTTTAATCTGATGCCCACAGCTACTTTTTTTACCATTGCAACTCTTGCCATCAATTTCGTACTGTGCGGTTTCAAAAGAACTTCCAATCGTGGACGCTCTGGCTTTGGAATGAGCTCCCTGCCGGGGTTTTCCTAAGAGTGTACAGCATGATGTTCTTAAATAAGGGTACGAAGAGATTTTTACCATGGTCTATTGAGTCAAGGGCCTCAAGCTGGTATTTGGAAGATCCATCCTAGAGATGACAGCAATACTCCATGCACAAACTTGTGCTTTAAACAGTTGCAGCAATTTTTTAGCAGTGCCTTTGACTTGATAGAAGTAGCAAAATTTATTTCGATAGTTAAGGTAGTGCCCAGTTCAAGTTAGTTGGCAATCAGAAAGTATATATTCTGAAAAGAATGAATCAGATTGACAGGACTACTTTTGGTGCTGAACAGGCTCCTGTGTTTCGGATGTATTAAATTTGACCTGATTAGCTTTACCCCTATCAGAGACTGCTTGCAGAGTCAGGTTAATATACTCGACCATGAGTTCAAATGTCAAGGTTTCGTCACTGGTAACTTTTGCCCTGGAAAAATTACTTTCCACAACAGTGCTGTTGTCTGCGTACCCAAAGATGCCGGGCACATCAATCAACAATTCATTCTTAATCCATCGGCAAGTAAAGCTACTACCGTCGTGGTCGGTACCTGGATGGGTGACCGCCGAGTGGTATTTCAAATCGAGCGTTTCCGTGTTCCGGAAGGCACGTAAAGGTGTTGGTCCCGGTTATCACTTTATTTTGATAGTCGTTAAGCTATTTCGAGGCCTTCTAGGCGGCTTGAAAACTCCTACAGTAGGTTGACCACTAGCCTACTTCCACCTATCCGCAGTGGGCATGCGTGGTGGAGTATCTGCCCATTCCCTTTCACCCTGATTTGTGAAAGGAGGCCTGTGCTCAGCAGCGGGACATTATAGGCTGATGATGATGAATCAACAGATATTTCGTGCAAAGGAAGCTTGCTTAAGAGGCTGTCATACCAGACATCGAAAGCCGGATCTATTTCTGAATAGCCTTATAATTTATTTAACTTTTGAAGATACTTAATTCCTGGCTTTTTTCATTCAGGCAATGGCCCATACAGCATTGGGTTGCTGACAGTACTCAGCATCGCTACCCTGGGCATGGGCATCGACATGTTCGGCTTCTCAGTCGTTGTGAATGGCTGCGAGTGTGAGTTCAACCTGGACCTTAGTCAGGAGAGTATCCTCCTGTCTATGCCTTTCATTGGTAAGATTTTGTGGATTTTATGGCTTAAGTTGTTTATCGTCGCTTAGTAGCTGACCTTTTTTTTAATACTTTTAAGGTAATAATCATACGGCCCCCATGGTGGTAAAAGTTTGCCGTATTTTATAGACGCTTGCACTTGAACATCACGCTTGGTGCTACAAGCTGTTCTCCGCCCACTGTCAGTACAGGAACTCTTCAGAGAGCTCTGGTTTAATAAACATATTCACTTTATCAGGTCCTATAGTAATGTCATATCCGTGGGGATATATCTCTGACACAATGGGGCGGAAGAAATGTCTTTATATCTCTATGTGGGGAAGCTTCCTGGTTTCTTTCCTCAGTGCCTTTTCACCTAATTGGTACTGGCTTGCGGTTCTTAAGTTCATCAGCACGAGTTTGTAAGTATTTTGTATTTTGTATATCAGTCCATAATTTCCCACTGTTGAGCACAGGCCTCCTCTCACAAATGACGTGCCCACTGATCGGTGGAGGTAGGCTAGTGGTCAACCTACTTTTAGAGTTTTCAAGCTGTCCAGGCCTCAACTAGCTTAGCGAATATCACAATAAAAATTACGTGTCGTGTGGAAGGACATATGAAAGTAAGGATCCCCTAAATATTTCTTTTACAATTTGATGTTCATGTGTTTCATGTTGTGTTTACGAGAGACTTATGCCCAGCGGTGGACAAACGAAGGCTTATAATGAAGTCTCCATATCCATTTAATTGAATACCCTGATAAATGTTTTTCTTTGAACAGTTGTAGCTGCGCACAGTCAGCTACCTACACCCTGCTTGGTGAAAGTTGTGCCACACGGATAAGAGATCCCTACATCTTGATTATGACAGCTATACTGGACTTGAGTCTCGCTGCTTATGTTGGTATGTTACATTATTAAAACACTAGCTGTCCCCCGCAGTTTTATCCACGTTCCTGGAATTAAAAGTAGCCTATATCTCTCGGGGATAATATAGATTACTATTAGCTCAGAGTATATAAATACTACGTACAACTATTAGTAAAAGAATTTTCTAAATTGGATCAGCTTGCAAATATCACCTCGTTATAATAAGAAGTTGATATCAAACCAAATGTCACTTTCAGGTGTCGCCTACATAATCTTAAATATGGAGTTCTCCTATGACCTGGGTTTCATAACCTTTACGCCTTGGAGACTACTAGCCATGACCCTGGCTTTGCCGCTGGGCATCAGCGCTTTCTTCATACACTTCCACTACGAGAGCCCCAAGTTTCTTGTTAATGATGGTCGAGAAAACGAGGCTTTGGATGCCTTGAGGAACATTTGGAGGCGAAATGGCGGTGCCCTTGATGACTATCCGGTTTGTTTATTCACAGAATAAATACCAAGTTAGTTGTGTCCTTTTGGCATGAAATTGCTATGGACCGTTGCTAATATATAAATGCGAAATGGGTTTGTTTGTTATTAGTTGTAGCTTCACGGGAACAACCAATCGGTGTCAAAATTGTCACGCTGGAGAGGGTTTCCTCCTAATGTTCTCCTTCACTGAAAGCACAAATTCATCGTAAGTTTTGAACTCACGACCCTCACTACATGTTATGTCATATACCAGTGAGTTATCATTGCCTTAGTATAGAAGTTGGAAAGAAAGTATTAAAGTATTCATATTTTAGGTACCTTTCCTTCCACTGCCCACTATTTTCCATTCTATATAATACAATACATAGATATAAATCTAAATAGATGATGCGAGTGTATGTATTTCTCGTGTCAAAATCTGTGCAAAAAGGGAGAACAATGTTCTTCTTTTGAAACGGATTCTTGAGGACAGGGAACTCGCAGAGGGCTGCATGTCCACCAGAGATGTGTAGTGTAGCGAGGGATATGTTTAGCTGACAAATAGGATAGTCTCATTTTTCACGTTAAAAATCAAATGCCAACAATCAATCTTTTGACATTATGGTAGGTACAAAAAAAGTAACACGGTTTTCATACGTATGAAGGGACTTGCGTTATTTTTTGAGATTTATGTCTGTGATTCAATATGATGATCATAAGAAAATTATATTTTATTCTATTTTCTTCAGGTAAAGAAACTGATACTTAATGAAGAAGGTAATAACAGGCAGAAAGATATTCCGTTGCTCCGATCTCTTTGGGAGCAGATAGTACCGCTTTTTAAACCTCCTCTTCTCCTGCGGACCCTACAATTATATTATTTAACTGCTGCTATTTACAGCACGTAAGTATTGTCCTCAATTTCTTTATAGAGGTCACAGAACCGGTAAACAAATCGACTTCCGAGCGTAAAGGGTTTGATGATGAACACATACGATAAATGGACCAATGTTGAACAAGAACAGTCTACCAGAATGGAAGTTTAAAGATAGTGCGATTCTGGATTATAGGATAAGATACTTGTTATAATAATAATATCGCAGGTCGCTAGAAATGCATGACTTTTTACAAATAACGAAACTCAAGATTTCGTTGTTCTAAACATTTTTCAATCCTGTATTTTGTTGCACCTACGCTTCCCGGTCACTCATGTCTTTTGCTACGCGCAGAGTTCGTAACATTTAGAGTGTTATTTTTATTTTTGTATGAAAGTCTGATGAATTATTAAAAGACGATGTACAAGGGTTGTTGTTTATGATGTCAATAATATATATAGTCCCGAGAGGAATGTAGGTACTTAATGTAGGAAAGAAGCCTACAAGACCATTGTGATATTGTCGATATTTTGCAGGAACAACAGTTTCTTCATTTGGTTCCCTTACTTAGCTGACATCATCGCTTCAGGAATCACCAAAACTAGAGATGAGAACCAGGTGCAAGGGTTCTGTAGCATGCTTGATGGCTTCGAGAAAAACTCTACAAGTGTTGTAAGTAACTAAACTAAAAGTAACCAACTCAATTATTAAGCTATGTAAACCTGCCATATCGTGAAGCCTGTCTTCTATAGAAGCACAAAAAAAAGAACAAAAATCAAGACAGAAAAAAAAGCACTTTCCAAAAAATAATTAAAGACATGGTTTGATTTGGTCGGTGATGTTAATGGGGGGAGCTCATCCCACATGGCCATGGTCCGCAGTTGGAATGTCCGACTGAATCAATGTGACGATCAAGGTGGCTTGAGGATATGAGGATGAACATAGAAAAGTTATGATCGCACCTATTGAGAGTACTTAATTTTTTTTTTTTGGTAAATACTAATTATTGTCCATATTTTTTTTAACTACTATATACTGTTCACATATCAAATTCATATAATCTTGTTGCAGATGCCTTGCAGTTCTAAAATAGAAGTCAGACTAGTGTGGGCAAGTGTCATACAGGGATTAACGTTCGTCATCATCATGTTTATTGTGACCAAGCTGGCATCCAGGAAAAGAATGCTGATGATCGTCATACTTCTGGTCGCAAGCGTCTGCTCTGCGGGAGCTGTCTTCATCAACGATAATGTTGCCAGCTCTATAATGTTCTTAGGTCTACTTGCCAATGAACTGTGTATTGGGATTCTCTTCTCTTACTTTGTCGATTTGTATCCTACTTCATATCGGTAAGTGGAATAAACTACCTTGTTTTATCTCCATTCAAATTAGCACTAATCCTTTAACATTTATCAGAATTGAACCGGTTTATTTGAGAATTCTAGTGTTCAGTGTTTTATTTAGTAATTATCATACAACATTGGTTGTCATTAGCTTACTTTTGAAACGTGTAGGTGTTTAGTAGTTACCTAATTGCCTATAACCATGAAGTTGAAAGTCTACTGTCGCAAAGCACTTACCGGTGTAATCTTGTAGCTCCATTTTGCAAGGCCAGTCCTTTCTAGACTTAGTAGCTTATCACCTCAGCCACATCATCACTGGTAGTCGGCAACATAATATATCTATAATAAAACGATTTAAAAGAGTAGAACATTCAAGCCTTCGTAAATTTTTGCGTCTTTTTTATAGTACCGGCTAAGAGATTCTTTAGATTTATTAGATGTCTTTTTGAACAATCTATATCTTTGATTATGATAGGTACGAAAGTTGTAGGGTCATTCTGTCACTTGTTAAAAGGGATTGTCTTAAAATCTTCATTTTCGTACATTTGGTGTGTATTTTGATACTCGAGGGTAAACTAATGAATATGAAAACCAGGCTAAGCTCTAAACACTCTTGGTTCTAAAACAAAGTGAAATCTTAATTCAACTCTGCATTGTAGTTGCCATTAAAATACTGGCATAACATTTTGGCACATATAACGAATTTAATCTGAAGTAGATAGTTATTCTTGGGAAAAGACTTGTTAAAACGTTCAATAACTCTAGAGCAGTTTGCAATTTAATCTCTATATAAGACTTGGTCGAATCCAATGGCCAACACAAACATACGGCCCACTCGATGATAAGCGGTTACATGGTAGTTTATGGCTATTATAACTAATTGAAACCACACGACCATTTTGATTGTAATCTGTGAGGATTGACTCCCCGTCGGTGGCGAGAGGTGTGTTAGTAAAAGGCAGGTGTCAAATCAAACAATTCCTGAGAATAATGTCCATTGTATAAGCGGTAGAACCCACATAAATAGGTACAGTCTTTAAAAGATTTAGGTGCTCTAAACTGTTTTTGAGCTCGGGATCTTCAACGTTTGATGTCGCTTAACCGAGTCTAAAGTCCCCAGCTAGCAGGTATCTCCTGCCCAAAGATGACAGCAGTACTACATACGTGGCTGCGACTAACAAATTGCAGACTTTTCCCCGATGTGGACTACTGCTACACTCTATTCAAAATCAAAAAGTCATTTATTCAGTTTAGGCCCTGGTAACGCACTTATGAACGTAAAATTATTGAGTAGTACGCCTAGTTTTTTGGATGCCAGCTAAAACTTGTTTCATAAGTGACTACAGAACAAAACACCACTAGAACCGTCAACGCCAAAGATTCCGAGTCTGTTCGTAATGTAGAGGATGTTCTGGAATTATGGAGCCAAATTAAATGGGGTTTCATTTGTGGTGAACGCATAAGCTTGCTTAGTGGGATTGAAATGAAAATGACCCTACAACTTTCGTGTCATAACAATAATTGCTCAAAATGATCTAACAATATCTAGCAAAATTTTCTTCTGGCCCAAATTGAATGATGTCTTTTGGTGCCAAAATAAAAATAGAGGATCTACCAGCTGAGTACCAACCTGTCTTCCTCACATCAATTTTGTGTGAGCATTATCTAAAAGTTTTAATATTATTCATAAATTCCAGTGGCATGGCAGCGTGTCTTGCTGTGATGGTGGCAAGGAGCAGTGCCTTAGCTGGCGTCAACCTAGTGGGTGCTTTCATTACCTCTCACTGCGGCATGGCTTTCTACTTCTGCAGCGCATATCTATTCAGTATGTAGCTTTTCGACGTATTCAATTGGCACAATTTTTATGAGATTTTTGAATAATAAACCTTTTTTTCTAGGTAGCGTAGCACTATCCTGTCTATTACCACCAGACAAAATTAAGAAATAAGTACGACGCCAACCGTCTACACAAGCGTAGCTGGCAAATAGGTGCAATGCACCAACCACGGTGTTCCTACTTTCAAAGTCATTGTAATTTTCAACTGTAAACACTTCTCAAGGATAGTGTATCATTACCGAGCCGAGTGTCTATTAGCCGAGTCGATATTTCATTTCATCGCAGGTAGGAAAAAATAGGACACTCGGTTCATACCATTTATTGAAGAGCAGTATCTCGCCTTTTCTTCTAAATCTGTAGTTTGTAACCGGAAGATACAATAATGTCTACAAATATGTATTCAAATTCAAATAGACTTTCGCACGCACTTATGACAAGTCTGATTCCAATACTCTACTGGTTCGGAAGGTTGCATTTGTTGAGAAGAGCCGCCAATAAACTCAGCAATTACTCTTTTCAAAACAAGCTTAGATTCATTACATAATATTTACATTCTAATCGCACTGACAACAATTGCGTGCCCCGGCGCGGCGGCGAAACTACAAAGTAGACTTAAAGTAAATAAATAGCAAACTTAAGCAGACCAGCCCCCACAAGCAGCACCTGTTCACAAGTATGACGCGTATCAAGTAAGTTTTAGTAAAAATAATAAAAAGTATCCCAGTCCCAATATATTATCACAAAAAAGATTAATATAATGATAGTATTTAGTTTAATAAAAACATTTCCCATAATTCGTTTTATTTCTCTTTAACGCCTTTAATGGAGTTTGATAAAACTGTAAAACCTGATCAAGGTAACATATCATGCTTCTACAACCAGCTCATCAACTAGCCAAGGTCGAACATGAGGGTGACTGATTGAAAACTATATCTGTCGTTTTTTTCACTGGAACCAGGTCACAGTTTCGATCGTTTTACATATAAAATATAAATGTTATTAAATATAACAAAAGAGCTCCTTGATACTAAAATGTAATGACGGAAATTCATCATCATCATCATCAGCCTATAATGTCCCACTGCTGAGCACAGGCCTCCTTTCACCAATGAGGGTGAAAGGGACTGGGCGATACTCCACCACGCGTGCACACTGCGGTTTGGTGGAGCTAGGTTAAGGTCAACCTACTGTTGGAATTTTTCAAGCCGCCTAGGAGGCATCCAACTAGCTTAACTACTATCACAATTAAGTGATAGCCGGGACCAACGGCCGAAGCACAGAAACGCTCGATTTGAAATACCACTAGGCGGTCACCCATCCAGGTACAGACCACGACAGACGTAGCTTAACTTTGCCGATCGATTAAGAACAGCTAGTCATGCTACACCACGAGCGCTTCAATTAAATTCTTCGTGGAAATTGATGTGATTGAATTATAAAAGAGCACAGTGCCCCTCTGTATCTTGTAGAGCAATGTTTTATATCTATCTTATTTCTCTTCTTTTTATTTAGGCGTATTATATTCAATGTTTAATCAACCGCCTATAATTTATCTTAAGTTTGTATTTTTAAATTCAGGAATTCACTTTCATCTGAAAACGTTGTAACAGGAACGGTTTAGGGTCAGCTCACAGCACTGTGCTCAGCACAGAAATTCGAACACGCCTCGACGGGCGCGAGTGGGTTGTCACGAATTCTCTCAATGAAATGTGTACTTTTTTATGTAGTAAATAAAGTTCGATTGTATTGCTATTATAAAAGGTGCACGCCGCGTCTCAGTGTGAACTTACTGACCCTTATTGTTGTATCAATGTATTGGGTCTATTCGGCCACAGATAACTTACTACCAAACGCCAATCTTCAAGTTGAAAAAACATAGAAGTACTTTATATCCAAAAGATGCATTGTGTAAATCGTGTCAACTGTTGTATGAACACCTAGTTTATCATAAACTATTAGGTATAGAGCATTTACTATGGGAAGCGCCAAACACAGGCGACCCCCTCTGCCAAAGTATATATATATTGGCCATATGGCCACGTGCGTTTATAAGAACTAGTTCGAGTCATCAATGGGCTAGCACCTGGATACCAGCTTGGGCCTTTAGACTCGGTTCAGCGACGTGCCATCAGAATTGTTGACGATCCTGAGCTCACAAGCGGTTTAGAGCCCCTTAGTCTGAGGAGTGACTTTGCCTCCTTATGTGTGTTCTACCGCTTGTACAACGGAGAGTGTTCTAAGGAATTGTTCGACTTGTTGCCCACGGCTACCTTCCACCATCGCAACTCACGCCATCGACGGGGAATCCATCTTTTCACATTGAAACCAGATTTGTTTCGAACTGTGCGGGCTCAAAGGAGCTTTCTTTCGCGGACTCTCAGGTTGTAGAATGAGCTCCCCTCCGTGGTTTTCCCAATGGAGTACAGCATGGGGTTCTTCAAAAAGGGCGTGAAGAGATTTCTTCAGGGTCAGCAATGCGCGATTGATAACCCCTGGTGTTGCAAGCGTCCATAGGCTACGGTAACTGCTTACCACCAGGCGGGCCGTATGCTTGTTTGCCACCATAGTGGTATAATTTTGTTTTACTGCCATTTGCTATCGTTCCGGGTCGGAAGATTGAGCTCCAAAAAAAAAGTTTATTGTCCTGTTTCCTCATGCAAAAGGCGATCTGCGAGAACATGGTATTTCCTATCATTTGGTAGTATTATAACGAACCAATATGTATGTATTTTATGGTGAACGGGAAATTATATTGTTCAATTCTGATTAAATCGGTTAAAATGCTACTTGAATATGCAGGTAAATACAGGAATTCACTTCCATTTGATAATGTTGCTGACACAAACTGGTTAGTTCTCCTTGGGAATTAATTTTTTCTTTAGTTTAATTAATAATTCCGCATTTTATACAATGCTATTGATTGATTAATTTTTCTAGTAGTTACTTATAATTTGTTAGTAATTTATAACTTCCCCCTGTTTGGAGATCGTATTGGTAAATGATAGACGTCGCCCGCGATACAGGATTATCCTAGTGCTATTATAGCTATTGTTTAATATTTGTGTAAAATTTTACTTTGACTTCGTGTATTACAAAACCTAATAATGTAGATGCCTTGAGAACCACTGTATCAATACGTCTGTCAAACTTTAATTTACAGTCAAAATAAACACCTAGATCTCGGATACATGTTACCTCCTCTAGAACGTCGTCATCGATGCCGTACAATGTTGATATAACAATTTTATTTCTAGTAAATATATGTTTAGATGTCTTTGCAATTAAAGACATATCGTTTCTTTTACACACTTTCAGATCATCAGCAAAAAAATAAAATTTTGCGTTTAGGAAACATTGCGAAATATCATTAATAAACACAATAAAAAGAAGTGGCTCCAATAACGATCCTTGAGGAATTCCCGAAGTTGCTACGTTAAGTGAAGGAACACAACCTCCAAATTTCATGGTTTGATGACCAGTTGTATACGCTCTGCGTTCATGTCTCAATCAATCGGACACGCCTTGTATACAGATTAAGATTTGTTTTCCGAGTGAACAAATGATATATCTACTGCTTTTGAAATTGTATTTTACTTGTATGTTAGGTAGTCATTAGCCAATTAGGAGACATGAGGGAAAAGGTCGAAAGGCTTTAAAATCCGAGAATTTTTTTATTCTTGGCACTAAATGGCTGGTAAACAAAGAAGTACTTATTTCCAAAAGATGCTGAAAATCTTGTAAAATAATCTACTATATAAAAATAAGTCGGGTTTTCCTTCCTGACGCTATAACTCCAGAACGCACGAACCGATTTCCACGGTTTTGCATTCGTTGGAAAGGTCTCGGGCTCCGTGAAGTTTATAGCAAAGAAAATTCAGGAAAAATGTCAACAGAAAAGCGGGAAAATCTTTTTTTACATACAGCGCCATCTCTGATACATAGCATGTATAAGGGTAGGGTAGGGTAGGGTAGGGTAGGGTAGGGTAGGGTAGGGTAGCACCATAGGGTAGGGTAGCACCACGCGAACGAAGTCGCGCCGGGCAGCTAGTCTACTATATAAAAATAAGTCGGGTTTTCCTTCCTGACGCTATAACTCCAGAACGCACGAACCGATTTCCACGGTTTTGCATTCGTTGGAAAGGTCTCGGGCTCCGTGAGGTTTAAAGCAAAGAAATTAGGGTAGGGTAGGGTAGGGTAGGGTAGCGTAGCGTAGCGTAGCGTAGGGTAGGGTAGGGTAGGGTGGGGTAGGGTAGGGTGGGGTAGGGTAGGGTGGGGTAGAGTAGGATGGGGTAGGGTAGGGTAGAGTAGGGTAAGGTGGGGTAGGGTAGGGTAGGGTAGCACCATAGAGTAGGGTAGCAGTAGCGGTAGAGTAGTCGCGCCGGGCAGCTAGTATTTCAAAAATATAAGTCGGTTACCTAGTAAACTTTAATAAACTATGAGGTTTAAATAGCTAAAATTAAAAGTTATATTTTTTTACCTGGCATAGAATATAACAAAGTATCTAACAAAAGAGTTTAAGGCATTAAATATTACCATTAAGAAACAAAAATAGATAAAATACAATGGACAATATAATTATAAGTTTGAAGGGCCATTTACATAATTAAGAGACGGGTACGAGGCGGCGATTCAGCATCATCACAACAATGCTTATAAACTTCATCGACTCAAAATGCTCCAAATAAACACTATTTATCCATTTACATATATTTATTTTTACGTTTAAATCACAACGTGTTCAGTTTCAAGAAAATATTGTGGTAATCGAAAATGAACATTATGTCAAAGGTCCAGGTTTCAAATTCAATTCGTGTTTTAATTCCTCTCCATCCAATGGTTGGGTGAAAAAAAATCGCTTCTTAGCGATAAGACCGCTCATTGTACAGTCTTTTTAATATTAAGATTTTTTTTGTTGTTGTTGTTTTATACTTATTGGTGTACAATAAAGAGTTATCTATCTATTCAATTGTTGTTACCGCCGTCCTTTAATAACCAAATTTAAATTTACCGCTTCAATATTAGGACCTATTAGAGGTATCATTCCAGTTCCCTTTAAAATTAGTTACTTCGCAACCGACATATTTCCCTCTCTATCCCACACGCACCAAACCTTATTGGCGATGTCGCCGTCTCGCTCGCAAGATGGAAGTACCAAACTCGCAGCGTGTGGAACGCACTTGTTTTGAAGAATCCAATGGCGCGTATGCAGTTTTCTTGTGTGATGTGTATTTAAAATATAAACTATTGTTCGCGGCCGCGTTTAACCTAATAAACTATAACCAAAGTGAAATACACAGTGGAAGCAGACCAGAAGACCACAAGGAGATCACAGGTTGGTGCACTCCAAGTTTTCCTCGTGCCGGTTGCTTTCTTCACTTTTTTTTATTTTATAATCTTTACGAATCCTAAAGTCACAGTCCACTAATAATTAATATTATATCAATTAAGCTCCATATTTTTGGTCACTTCGCCCGGATCGGGTTATTTCTATACCTCATTTATTATATTTTATATAATATTTCTTTCACGCATCGCATTCATACATCATCTTCACAAAATTATATACTTACACATCATACTATATATTATCGTATAAACCGCTCGCACTTAGGTATTTACATATTTATGTGGTTACGTATCTTATTTACCCCGCATATTTTATATACGTGACTACTTAGTATTTACCTAAAATTCTACAATAAAGAATATTTTTCATCGTTTATTGACCTACGTACCGATTGGATTTATTTCAAGTCAATTTCAAGTAAATACTTATTTGAGTCATTTTACTTATAAAACCTACCGCAAACGCAACAAATAATTTGTTATAATATAATTTCCACACGATCATTGTCTATTGGAAGGTGGGCAGTGGTACATATCATTCCGTTTTCAAAATATTGTTTCAAACGCACGCATTCAACAGATTAGTAGGTGGGTGCCTTTCTTGCCGACATCTTGTTGCATTTTATTTTGTACTACCTACCGCAGCACCGGAATAAATCGAGTGTCGATCTCGGCCGGTGTAGCTCACTATAGGTACCTACCTACCTACCTGTTGTTTGTTTGTTGATCGCGTTTATAACTTGTTGATTATTTTAAAAAAATGTCGACTAGCGCATCGAAAAGGAATGATCCCAAGCCTGAAAATGCAGATCCTAAACATAAAATATTATTAGATATTGCTTTAGCTAGACGCGATTCATTATTTAGCCGCTTACAAACAATCTTTGATTGTTCCCAGCGAGTAAGTACGACTGAGGACAAGGAGGTGTTTCTTTCTGGCGCAGTTTCAATTGATGCATTACGTAGTGATTATGAGAAAACTTTGAATGAATACAATTTGTATAACATGCAGGTAAACCCTGGAGCTAAGGTTGAATATCAGTCCTGGGTCTCGTTCGAGGAATTGTATTGCCATATCAAACGTGTGCTGTCTCGCCTTACGAGTGAAATTATTATTGAAAAACCTAAACTTAAGCCTAAGTCACCTTCGCTACTGCCCATAGAACTTGTGTCATTTAATGGGGATATACGGTCTTGGCCGTTGTTTTATGAGAGTTTTAAATCGAATGTGCATGATAATCCATGTTTGTCTGACGCCGATAAGCTATATTATTTATTAGGCAAATTGACAGTCAAAGCGCAGTCTGTTTTCGCTGGTGTTACTCCGTGTGCCGAAAACTACGAACTCATACTAAACTCGCTCATAGAAAAATATAATGATAAGCGTATGCTAGCATCGAGTTATATTAATCAGATTTTTGACTTCAAAGCATTTTCTACCGCTTCCGCTCATAATTTAGAAATGTTTCAAGATAAATTTGTATCTGCTGTTAATGCTTTGAAAAATCTAAAACTTCCAGATTTAACTGATTTTATTATTTTACACACCGCGTTAAATAAGTTAGATTCTGAAACAGTTCGTTCGTTCGAAATGCATTCGCGTAAGGATAAAATTCCTGAATTTAAAAATTTAATTGAATATGTTAAAGAGCAAACTAATATATTACAACGCCATAGTGATTCGAGTTCGAGTTCCAGTAGTAACTCCAAACCCAAGCCACAGCCTAGGCACACCGCTAAAGTTCCCCAACCGCAATCGTATGTTTCTATCTCAGAGACTTATAAATGTATATGTAAAGATTTTATACATGACCATTTATACAAGTGTCCCGCGTTCGGTAAAATGACACCAAACGAGAGGTACAAATGTGTGAAAGAACGTAATGCCTGTGTGAATTGTTTAAGTGGTAAGCATAGGGCAGGGACCTGCAATTCAACTTCTACATGTAAATCTTGCCGCGGTAAACATCACAGTTTACTCCACTTTGATACTATTAAACCGCCAACCGCTGCCGCTAGCGCTGCCACCGGCGCCGGCGCCGTTCCCACTTCGTTACAGCCGTCGCCCGCCGCGAGCGCTACCAATACTACCGCTACACCGAATTCTAGCCTACCGTTGTGTGCTGCGTCCATTGCCGCACCGCTGCATCCGCATGCTAGCGCGTCGCATGACACTAGCGTATTCGCCACGCAATGTAACGCCAAGACTACAGTTTTGCTCGCTACGGCGACTGTAGTGGTGCGCGATGTATATGGCACAGAACTTAGGCTGCATTCCGAATTAATGATATAATCGCTGTAATCGATTTGAGCGTGCTTAAACCCGTTCCATATTACCTTGAGCGCCATCACGATGTCCCGTGAAACGTCATAGATGACGTCATGACATGCGCCATCTTGCGCTCACACCGACCATGCCCTAAACTGATATCACCGTGAGCGCTGTCAAAAAGTGACGGTTAGTTATTGTGTTTTCGGCAAAAATCTAATAAGATTTTTGGTTTTCCATATGGCAAAGATACTTTTTATGATTTTATGAGAGAAAAATAATAAAAAATGCGGATATTCCTTTTTGCGAGTCAACTAATAAAAGATATAAGGAGTTCTAGCGCATTGTTAATTCAGATTTTAATTAAATTCTCAAATGTTCTGTTTTGAATACTGTGAGCGCGATAACGGGCGTTCCGAATTGTTGACAGTTCTCAGCTGTCATTATCGTGATATCTAACTCGGTACGCAAATTATTGCTGTGAGCACTGTGAGCGATATTATTTAATTCGGAAGGCAGCCATAGTGTGCGTTGTTTACTTGACAGTGCATCTCAGAGTAACTTTATATCGTTAGAATGTTGTGATCGCTTGAAGTTGTCAGTAAATAACAACAATAATATAAAAGTAAAGGGTATCGGTGGCTCTGAAAAATACACAAAGGGAATTGTTGACTTTCAATTTTCGTCACGTTTTAATGATAATTCAAAATATAATATTTCGTCACTGGTTGTTGACAAAATAACAGATAACTTTCCGTCGACGCCTATAGACGTTTCCGCATTGCCGTTTCTTCAAGATTTGCCGTTGGCTGATGAAAGGTTTTTTGAGCCAGCTCAGATTGATGTTTTGATCGGCGCTTCTTTGTTTTCGCAACTTTTACTACCCGGAGTAGTACAAGGTAGTTGTTTAGTTCCGCCCGCCATACAAACCACCCTCGGTTATGTTATTATGGGCACTGTGCCCGCTCTTCCCGCACGCGAAAGCGTAACTGTAGCTTATTGTAGCTCGATAGCCGCACCCGCTGAGCATGATCCACTCGACATGCTAGTTAGACGTTTCTGTCAAATCGACGACTCGCCTTTAATTGCAACGCCTACTCATTCTCCGGATGATATGGAGTGTGAGCATTTTTTCCGTGAAACGACTGAACGCGACAAGGATACCGGTAGATATATCGTTTCGTTACCGTTTCGGGATGATGTCTGCGCACTCGGCGATAGTTATGAATCAGCCCGAAAGCGTTTTTTAGGTCTGGAAAAGAAACTTGACGCCGCACCCGCCTTTAGAGTCGCGTATGATGCAGTGATCCATGAATATTTGGAAAAAGGCTATCTTTCACTCGCGCCATCCTTGAATAGTAATGATTCCTATCCCGTGTACGTCATACCGCACCACGGTGTAATCCGCGAGGATAAATCCACAACGAAACTCCGCATGGTTCTTGACGCTAGTCATAAATCAAGTTCAGGTATTTCACTGAACGATATTCTCCATTGTGGTCCTAACCTACAGGGTGATCTGTTTACAATTATTTTAAATTTTCGTCTTTTCGCTACCGCACTCTCCGCTGATTGTAAACAAATGTTCCTTCAAATAATTATGAATATTAAAGACCGCCGCTTTAAACGCATGTTATACCGCTTTCGTGTGCAAGATGAACTTGCCGTATATGAATTTAATAGGGTATGCTTTGGATTACGATCCAGCCCGTACCACGCGCTCCGCGTCATCCAGCAGCTCATTGCGGACGAAGGAGATTTGTTTCCTTTAGCGAAAGAAATCGCCTCTCGTTATATTTACATGGATGACATAGTTTTCAGCATAATGCTGGATGAACAGGCTATAACAGCTGCTTATCAGCTGATCGAACTATTTAAACGCGCTCAGTTCGATTTAGTCAAGTGGACGAGTAATTCCGACTCTGTCTTGGCAGCTCTTCCCGCGTCACATAAGGTTTCCGAGCCTATTGAATTTGACAAAACCGCTCAACAGAAAATTTTAGGTTTGTCTTGGTCTAAAATTAATGATTGTTTTGAGTTTAAAATCACCACACCTGATGATAAGTGTACAAAACGCATCATTTTAGCCACTGTAGCTAGAATATGGGACATAATGGGCTTTGTAGCGCCTGTTGTTCTCTTCGCGAAACTTTTAATTAAAGAATTGTGGTTTTTGAAGCTTGATTGGGACGACTGTCCGCCGCACCACATTGCTGAAATCTGGAAAAAATATTGTATAGAGTTACCGCTTCTTAATGATTTTAAAATACCGCGACATTTAGGTGTATTTGAAAATTGTGTTTTCCGTCTGGTCGGGTTTTGCGATGCCAGTGAACGAGCATATGGAGCAGTGGTATATGCTCACATTACTCATTCAGACAAAATTAAGACTCAAGTTATTTGTGCTAAGTCGAAAGTGTCGCCAGTGAAGCCTCTGTCCATCGCTCGCCTCGAACTTTGTGGTGCTGAATTATTGGCAAGGCTGATCAGATGTGTTCATGACACCTATAACCCACGCTATCCCGTTTATGAATTATACGCGTTTACGGACTCCAAGGTCACGCTGTGTTGGTTGAACTCTTCACCACACCGCTGGCAAACATTTGTTGCCAACCGAGTCGTTAAGACTATTGATAATTTATCAGCCGCTCATTTCCATCACGTCGCGGGAGTAGATAATCCAGCAGATTGTCTCTCCAGAGGTCTAATGCCTGGAAAATTGTTAGATCATCCACTATGGTCGCGAGGTCCACCCTGGCTCGCACAGGACCCCTCACAGTGGCCTGTGAATAAAATAGACGACATTACGTTGGATCATTTACCCGAAGAGAAAATATCCGCTCATACTATTATAGTGTCTGAACCGGAACCCTCGTTAGTTCAGGAGGTTAGCAAACGTGTCAACTCATGGAGTAAGCTTACGCGAATTATGGTTTACGTTTGTAGATTTACGAAAAAATTGGCTCGTTCCCGATCGATAGCGGTCACCGCATCCGACATAAGTGTCGCTGAGCGCATAATTATTCGCGATATACAAAAGAGACACTTTGCTTTAGACTTTAAAAATTTAAAAACCGCTAATGACTGTTCACCCGCGCTAATGAAGCTTAAAGCATTTTTGAATGAAGGTATTATACATGTAGGTGGTAGACTTTCCAATTCCGCTGAACGTTCAGAATCAAAATTCCCGGTTATTCTGCCGCGACACGATCCGCTTGTAGAATCATTAATAGATTATTATCATAAAAAATATTTACATGCTGGACCGGAATTACTTATGTCGTTGATAAGACAACGATTTTGGATCTTGTCTGCTAGACGTATTATTCGGTCTAGAATAAACAAATGTAATATTTGCTTTAAATCGAAGCCTCGGCCACAGTTTCCGCTCATGGCTGATTTACCTAAGCAAAGAGTAACGCAAACTGATAAGGCTTTCACTCATACTGGCTGCGATTACGCTGGTCCTATAGCTTATACGCCTATTCGCGCCCGCGGTGTTAAATCTCGCAAGGCTTATATATGTATATTTACATGCCTTACTACGCGTGCACTTCACATTGAAGTGGCCACGGATCTCACTACTGTGAGCTTTCTCGCCGCCTTAAAGCGGTTCCTTTCGCGACGTGGTCCTGTGAAGTGTCTTTACTCCGATCATGGAACAAATTTTGTCGGCGCGCGTTCTTATTTACGTGACTTATACGATTTTATTACCAAAGAGTATCGTTCGCGTCTACAAGAAGAACTGTTAGAAAATCGTATTGAGTTCAAGTTTATAGCGCCCGCCGCCCCGCATTTCGGTGGATGTTGGGAAAGCATGGTGAAATGTGTCAATCATCTGTTTAAAGTCATCGGACAGCAAACTCTCGCGTATGAGGAGCTTATTACTATACTCTCTCAAATAGAGTGTTTACTTAATTCGCGCCCTCTCACCGTGCTTAGTTCCGAACCCGCTGAACCTACCGCACTGACTCCTGCGCATTTTTTGAATACAATGCCACTACGATCCCTACCTGCGACTGATGTAGAATCTACGCCGATTAACTTACTCCAGCGACACTCACTTTTGGACAAGCTGGTACAGTCTTTCTGGCGTCGCTGGAGAACTGAATACTTGCATCAATTGCAGGTGCGACAGAAATGGACTCAGTCTTCTGTTCCAATAGCAGTTGGTACAGTAGTTATAATTATTAACGATAATTCGCCTACACTTTCGTGGCCTTTGGGAGTGATTGATAAGGTTCACCCTTCCAAGGACAATGTAATTCGTGTCGCGACGGTAAAGACGGCAAGGGGTACAATCGTCAGACCAGTGGTCCGTTTGTGTCCTTTACCAACCCAATAACTACACAACACAACACACATCTATTTATATATTATATTAAATATATTATTCTTATATTCGCTTATGTAATTTAATTGAACGCCTTTTTTCTCTTTATTTATATTTCTTAAAGGTGACCCTTCAAGGGTGGGGGAAATGTTACCGCCGTCCTTTAATAACCAAATTTAAATTTACCGCTTCAATATTAGGACCTATTAGAGGTATCATTCCAGTTCCCTTTAAAATTAGTTACTTCGCAACCGACATATTTCCCTCTCTATCCCACACGCACCAAACCTTATTGGCGATGTCGCCGTCTCGCTCGCAAGATGGAAGTACCAAACTCGCAGCGTGTGGAACGCACTTGTTTTGAAGAATCCAATGGCGCGTATGCAGTTTTCTTGTGTGATGTGTATTTAAAATATAAACTATTGTTCGCGGCCGCGTTTAACCTAATAAACTATAACCAAAGTGAAATACACAGTGGAAGCAGACCAGAAGACCACAAGGAGATCACAGGTTGGTGCACTCCAAGTTTTCCTCGTGCCGGTTGCTTTCTTCACTTTTTTTTATTTTATAATCTTTACGAATCCTAAAGTCACAGTCCACTAATAATTAATATTATATCAATTAAGCTCCAATTGTTTTAATCCCGACTTTTAAGTCGGGATTAAAAGTTTTAACTTTACTTGAGTTATGATCGACGCACGGCGACGTTCTATAATACGGACCTAAGAATGCCAAAGCAAAGATTACTTCTGCTTATATTTTCTTTGCTATTATATTCTCCTAGTGATTTCTCTGACTTTCTACTCCCTATGGAGGGGATTGATTCCTTTTTAGGGTTCGGTATTCTCATTAGGAACCCTTAGAGTTACGTTATGTCTGTCTGTCCGTCCGTTTTTATGTGAGAGCCGTTTTATTTGTAAACTATTAGGTTAACGTAGCTCAGGCAAACATATTGATAGTTATAACCACAACAAAGTTATGTATGAATAGTTTTTGGCTGGTAAATTCAAATTCAAAAAGCATTTATTCAATTTAGGCCCTGACTTGCTGCACCTGACTGCACTTATGACGTAGACGCCAAATGTAGTAGGGTCACTGAAGTTATTAAAAAAAACGACATCTAGCAAAAGATGTCTTTTGCTAGATCAAGCTTCCTACCAAAATCTAAGCTCTAAATAGAAAACTACTGGCACAAAAGACTTAAAATTCCTCTTTTGAAAAATTTATAAAATCTTTAGAATCATAGAATGTTGCTGCGGCTATATAAAAACGACTTTAAAGTTATTTTGATGATATACCCAACAATTGAATTTAGCTGTGTGCTGGGCATAATTTATTTACGGGTCAGTTTACACCGAGACGCGACGCTACGCGGCAAGCTTAGATAGCAATAGTTTTTTTTTTTTTTTTTTTTATCTCCTTTATTTATTACGATCTGTCGAATCTAGGGACATTTAGTAATATTTGTGGCATATCGATGAGTTGACTTGCACAGTATGTGACCCTTGTCACAACTGCATAAAAATTCATAGGAGGAAGTTCCTATGGTTAAGTTATATTAAATCCTGCGGAATTTTCCGTCGCAGGCGCCTTAGACCTGGTGTGTCCATTAAACAGCTGGCAAGAGAGTTTGGATGGTGCTCGATTCGAACTGTGTACGATTTTAATTTGCTGGTGATTTCCTCTTTAACTGTTGGGATATGTAGGTCACGATGTAGAGCCTCATTTTTGACGTACCACGGTGCGTTTGTTATTATCCTTAATATTTTATTTTGAAACCGCTGCATAATTTCAATATTGGAATGAGAAGCAGTTCCCCATATTTCTATCCCATAGGACCAAATAGGTTTGATGATGGATTTGTAAACGGTAACTTTGTTTTGGAGTGAACGTTGAGACTTGCGACCAATTAGCCAGTATAGTTTCCTTAGTTGCAAACCGAGCTGTTTGCGTTTTGTAAAAAGATGTTTTCGCCACGTGAGTCTTCTGTCTAGGTGGAGACCAAGATATCTAACTTCTTCTGCTCGTGGAACTTCGATGTTGTTTAGAGTCACAGGTGGACAAGTGTCTCGTCGGGTAGTGAAAGTTATGTTTATAGTTTTTGTTTCATTGGCTTTGATGCGCCATTTTTTTAACCAGGCAGATAGTTTATTTAAGCTGGATTGTAGAAGGTCAGCGGCGGCTTTTGGGTTCTTATGGGAAGCTAAAACAGCGGTATCGTCAGCTAAGGTCCCCGTGACAGTGGTATCAGAAACAGGTAAGTCCATGGTGTAGATAAGATACAGGATAGGTCCAAGGACACTACCCTGGAGCACTCCAGCTTTGATAGGGTGAAGATTTGTTGTAGCGTCTCCAGATTTCACAAAGAAATGTCGATTGCAGAGGTAGGACTTTAGTATATCAAAGAAGAGAGAGAGGTTTACTTTAATTTTGTACAAGAGTCCCTCATGCCAGACTCTATCGAATGCCTGCGATATGTCCAAAACCGCAGCCGAACAGTACTCTTTTGCCTCAAACGCATGGTGGATTTCGTCCATAATTCTGTGGACTTGGTCTATGGTAACGTGCTTCTCTCTAAAGCCAAATTGGTGGTCAGGTATAAAACTTTTCTCCTTTACCACAGGTAGTATGCGTTGCATAAGCAGAGACTCAAGCACCTTAGATGTGACAGGAAGAAGGCTGATCGGTCTGTAAGATTTTACGTCTTCTGGATGTTTATTTGGTTTGGGAACCATTAGAATTTGCGCCACCTTCCACTGAGGCGGAACAAAGTGTATCCTCACTATTGCATTATACAGCGAGGTGAGAAAAACTATACCTGAGTTAGGTAGTTCTTTAAGGACTTTTGCTGTTATAAGGTCATAGCCGGGGGCTTTCTTTGATTTCAGGTTTCTGATGACGGCTAGAACTTCCTTTTTTGAGAACCTTTTAATGCTTTCATCACTGTCCGATAGGGTTTCTAGATGGTCATTAATCTTTTGTTTATGGTTTGTGGGGCCTTCATATGGGTGAGGTTGAAATACTTGAGATAGGTGGTTTGCAAATTCTGATGCTTTCTCTGAATCACTACGTGCCCAGTTTCCGTCAGATTTACGCAGTGGAGGACATGCAATTGTTGGCTGTTTGAGATTTTTCGTTGCCTTCCAAAGGGAGTAGTCTGTAGCTGCAGTAGGGGTTAGCTCCGAGAGGTACGCTTGTACACACGGCTACCGATCAAGCTATACATTTCCAGTATAAGCTGAACTCGCATTGTATACGATTTCCGTACAATGGGAGGTCAGCTTATACTAGAAATGTATAGCTTGACCTGTAGCCGTGTGTACACTGTCATTCCTATACTTGTCCAATTCATACTTTAATTCTGCAATTAATTTATTCAGCCTTGATTTTAAGCTACGGCATCTAGTTCGTTGCCACTTTTTCCTTAGTTTTCTTTTCTCTGAAATCTTTTCCAGGATAGAGGTTGGAGCGTCGATACCAGCATCTGAGCTATGGCGTGGCGTCGTTGACTCCCACGCTGCATTTTGTATAGACCTATTAAAATACTCAACAGCTTTGACTAAGTCTTCTTCTGTTTTTAAAGCAATGAGCCTTGCAAAGCAAATGTCAATAATATCGCAGAAGTTTTCCCGATCTGTAGTTTTATTATGAAGGGTGCATCTTCGATCGGTTCTGCGATATGGCTTAAACTCTGTTGATTCCAATAAGGCTTTTATAGCCCAAAAATCATGCATAAGAGCTTTATGTGATGTTAAATATAGAGATTCTTGTAAGCCATTGTTTAGGAGATTAAAAATACTGCCTCTCCCCTGCTTGTATATTAAGGAAATTATTATTTTTATAAAAATGTATCCAAATATTTTTGAAAAATATGCAAAAACTGAAGAATCACGACATAAATATCGATTAAGGTTTCCAAATTGTAGATTACAACTTTTTAAAAATAATGCGTATTGTATGGCAATCACAATTTATAATAAAGTTCCCGACCGCTTTAAAGAACTTCCCATCAATAAATTTAAACACGTAATAGACAAATGGCTAATGGACAATTTATTTTATTCTGTCAATGATTTTTTACAAACATGACATTTTATAATTGTAAAATTTTTATAATATTAACGTGTATATAATAAATTGTAATTGTATTATATAATTAATTCAATTTAAATTCAATTTTCAATATTTGTAATATCATTAATTTTAACTTTATTATTAACATTTGTACGCCGTTTTGAGCGGTATATTGTGCTGATTCTATTTTATTCCATGTAACACCTCTTAATATAACACGCATAATTGTGACAAATAAATACATTTCTATTTCTATTTCTATTTCTTGTTTTTGCCTTCTGTACTTTAGAATTTAGTGAAATCATCACAGGAGAATGATCAGAAGACAATTCTAGGCAACTCTCACAAGAAAAGAGATTTTTCGGGATACCTTTAATGACACAAAAGTCCACCAAATCAGGAGTTTTTTTTCTATCCGTCGGCCAATATGTTGGTTCACCGGTCGACACCACTTCAAGGTTAAACTTTTCAGTGCATTTTTGGAGTTCCCTTCCTCTAGTGCTAATAAGTCTAGATCCCCATAGATTATTTTTCGCATTATAGTCTCCACCCGCTATAAATCTGGGCCCAAGGGATTGGAAGAAGTGGGAGTGCTCAATGCTAGTAATTTTATGTTTTGGAGGGGAATATATTGCTGTTACAGAAATTTTGCTTGCACTATCCTCAATGATTACACTAGTGGCTTGGATTGAGTCCTGACAATATGAAGTTGATTGGTTATGCTTTACTTTATTAGAGATTAGTATAGCTGACCCTCCATGGCCTTTTCCACTGGGATGCATTGTGTGGTATAGACTATACCCTGGAATTGTCATGTAGCTTTTGTCGGTGAAATGTGTTTCCGGAATGAGCATTACGTCTATTTGGTAGGACCTTATAAAGATTTTTAATTCCTCACAATGTTGTGAGAGTCCATTGGCGTTCCAGATACATATCTTTAATTGCGTGAATTTAAAGATAGTTTTGACGTCATTTCAACTAGTGCTTGGTTGATTTGCAAGAGTTGATTCATAAATGTCTTAAGTGTTTCCTGCAACTCTTGGAGAGTGTTTTGATTAGATGTTTCCATGGGGGTATGTATATTGTTTTGTTTCATTTCAGAGTTAGGCTTCCCAAGTACCACTTCCGAGTAAAATTTATTTTGTCTATTTTGTCCGTTTGTTCCATTATTTTGAGTTTGTCGTTTGTAATATGTAGGTGGCTTTTTTTCCCTGAGAGGTGGGTATTTTACTTTTTGGAGCTCCTTATAGACCATACAGCCCTTGTAATTAGCGGGGTGATTTCCTTCGCATAAAATACATTTTACCTTGTCGGAGCGTTCTTTCCTAGGGCAGTCTGCAGTGGAGTGTGTTTCCGCACATTTAACACATCTTGGCTGACGATGGCAGAACCTGCGAGTATGTCCGTATCTTTGACAGTTCGAACATTGAGGGACTTCTCTTTTTGGACGTGGCGCCTCAAAAACTACGCGACAGCGCATTAGGTATTCAATACCATAAATATTTTTGTTTGTAGGGCCAGGATAGAGATCGATAAAGTACAAGGGAAGTGGTCGCTTAGACTTCCTATCTTTAATGTTCCAGATATTAGTCACTTTATGATCAAGCTCTTCAATAGCTGATTTAATGTCCTCTATATCTGTCGACGGATGAATATTGCGAAGTACGACTCTAAAGCTTCGTTCTTGTTTAGGTTTATAAGTGTGGAATTCAGTTTCTCTTTCCCTAAGTTCTTTATAGATGGTGGAGTATGCTTCAGCAGATTTCGGTTGAATCTTAACTTGTTCACCTCTGAGGATTTTTAATTCATAATCATCTGTTGCAGATTCGTTGAGCATTTGAATCAATGGTTTGATATTGCTAACCCTGTCAACAAACAGTTGATAGAGTGAGTTGTAGTTATTTTGATGATATACCCAACAATTGAATTTAGATGTGTGCTGGGCATAATTTATTTACGGGTCAGTTTACACCGAGACGCGACGCTACGCGGCAAGCTTAGATAGCAATAGAATATAGAACTTTATTTACTAAATAAAAGGTACACTTTTCAGTGAGAGAATTCGTGACAAGTGTCTCGCGCTGCGAGGAGTATCCAAATTATCTCCCTGAAATCTGTAACTACCTTTTTGTTTACTAAATATAGTTTTATTAGTATTTATATACTCTGAGGTCTTATATTCTATTCTTATTTTAAAAAGTGCTCGTCGCGTCGCGTCTCGCCTCGGTGTGAGCTATCCCTAAGCTACTCTATAAGATGTATCGCCTTCTATAGATTTTACATTATCGTAGAGAGCGCACGTGAACAATCACATGGACTTAAAAAAATATGAATTAAAAAAAAATTACAACAAAAAATTTGAATTTAGAATTTAAAATGGTGTCTAATACAGGAAGACGAATTGTGACAAGTACTGAGAAACCAGTTTGGACAGTCAGTTCTGAAAGTAGAGACGAGCATGTGTATAGTTATGAGGAGGCAATTAACCTAACAGGTATGTTTTTTTGCTTCAGGTACATTTTACCCCTAAGGGATATACAGGATTGCGAGAGAAAACGCGGGGCAGAAAGCTAGTATTATAATAGTAGATACGAATTATATTACAGGTTATATCGAGGATGTTTTATAAACTACAATAAATATAAATAAAATTATTATCACGACTAAGGGTTGATTCGACCAAATATCATGACGTGACACCAGAGTAACTGTAATATTTGACTCTTTTAACTTATTCCTCTTATAATTTCGTTAGTTTCGACAAAGAATTATTATAGTTTGAATGAATTTATTAATGATAAGAATTTGGAATGAATACATTGTGACATTTAATTTATTATTTTGAATAGGACAATTATTGCAGTATTATTGGAATGTTTTAATTGTAAGTATTATAATTCTATGGATTTTCTTTACAGATATTTTTTTTTGCACGCTAAATTTGTAGCAGAATATGCAGAGCTATGTATAATTTTAAGATCCATTTTATGTACCATGTTCATGCAAATACAATTTCATTTCATTTAGCCTTTTTATCGGCTATACTATACTGCGTTTTTTTACTCAAGAGTAAACGAAAGTTTAATTATGGTAACCAGCGACACTCAAAACACTGTTTTTGCAGTCATAATCTCTTAACATAATTACTTTTTCCGCCAACGCGTCAGCTTGGCTATCCAAAGAGGAAACGCTGCCAGCCTTCTGGGAACCTTGCCGTTAATCGGAAGCAGCGGCAGGCTTGAGGAAATTTTCTATATATAGATTATATTATTACATTTATAGATAGATTATATTTGTACATATTTGTTGTAAATATATTTTGTAAATATCTTTACTTAGCTTCCATAAACGATACTAACATCATCATCATCATCATCAGCCTATAATGTCCCACTGCTGAGAACAGGCCTCCTTTCACAAATGAGGGTGAAAGGGACTGGGCGATACTCCACCACGCGTGCCCACTGCGGATTGGTGGAGGTAGGCTAGTGGTCAACCTACTGTTGGAATTTTTCAAGCCTCCTAGGAGGCATCCAACTAGCTTAACGACTATCACAATTAAGTGATAACCGGGACCAACGGCTTCAAGTGCCTTCCGAAGCACGGAAACGCTCGATTTGAAATACCACTAGGCGGTCACCCATCCAGGTACCGACCACGACAGACGTAGCTTAACTTTGCCGATCGATTAAGAACGGCTAATCATGCTACGCCACGAACGCTTCGATACGCGCGCGATACTAACGCTGGCTTGTTATTAATATTATGATTTCTGTAATATTTCAACATTTGAATCAATACAGTGCGAGTAAATTCCTTGTAAAGTGTATGTACACATATTAATGTCCTCGAATTTACATAAGTGTGAAATTAGTTTATTCCACACACGCACACGGAGGCACCAAAGCCAAAAACAACATGTTTGAAAAGAACACGTTTCAAATATTTCATAGGTTGTTTTGATTGTTTTTATTCAAATAGGACTTAAGAAACACTATGCATAGTGGTTTTCTGTAATTATGCATATGACAGTTTCAACTACATATTATACATTTGAGATCCAAGTGAAGCGTGAAAATTTTATTTTCGCAGCGGTCGTGGTGAAGCTTGAGTTAAATTTATTTTAATTTAATTTAGTTCTTAATCGATCGGCAAGGTTAAGGAATCACCAGTAAGGACGGTATCCAGATGGGTGACCGCCTACTGGTATTTTAACTCGAGCGTTTACCACGCTTCAGAAGGCACGTATAGCCGTTGGTCCCGGATATCACAAAATTGTGATAGTTGGAGGCCTCCTTGGCGGCTTGAAAACTCCAACGCTAGGTAAGGTTGATCACTAATTGCCGGAGTCTTCTCAGTTTAATCTCTAGTCTCTTATTTCGAACCGGTGGTAAATTCAACTGTATGTACCAACTTAACATTCTATAACATCAAATGAAAACATTTACGACATTGGTTTTTGAAAATAAGCCACCAAACAGAAAAAATACAAAAAATCAGGCAGCCGCGGATTCCCACACCTGCTACAAAATTGGCGTGCCGCCGTGCCACAACTACTTTGAAGTGCAAGCGAGGTGTCTGTGTTGTTAGGAGTAGGAGTAACGATAATCCCGACATTTTTAACGCTTTTTTTGTGTTTTGTGTTTTTTCAAAAACCAATGTTGACGGGCCAGTTGGCGCAGTTGGTTAAGACGTTGAGTCTTAACCTATAGCGCCGCAGGTCGTGGGTTCGATTCCCACACAGGACATGCATTTGTGTGCATGAACATGTCTGTATGTCCTGAGTCGGGGTGTTAATTATGTATATTAAGTATGTATTTACAAACAAAAAAGTAGTATATGTATTATATCAGTTGTCTGGTTTCCATAGTACAAGCTCTGCTTAGTTTGGAATCAGATGACCGTGTGTGAGGAATGTCCCAGGATATTTATTATATTTATTATTATTATTTTAATGTCGTATTTTTTCATTAGATGTTATAGAATGTTAGTAGACCATGGTCTGAGCAACGTTTGTTCTAGCGAAAAAACTATTAAAATATCACCGTGTATAGGTGCTGAAATTATTTATGAGCGTACTTAGATATAAAAAAAAACGATAGACAAATAGAAGTGGCATAGACAGTCATGAAGCACACGCTCCAAAATATGCATATCAATGACATGCTGTCTTAGCCACCATTCATTGCAATGCAGACGACAGCATATGCAACGCTCCTTACACGGGACTTGCAAAGTGGAATAAAGCCGTGAACGACTTGTGTTTTAAATCGAGAGTACACTAACTATCGTCTCCAATTGGGGTTGACTAAATCTAACTCATTTAAACCCTAAACTTTAGGGTCGGCCACGCGTGAGTGATACCCCTGGTGTTGCAAGCGTCCATAGGCTATGGTAGCTGCTTACTATGAGCTGGGCAGTATGCTTGTTTGCCACCTCAGTTGTATAAAAAAAAAAAAAAAAAAAACAAGCCTGCGTGTTCACCGCTAACTCCAGAACATGTTCCTCAACATAACAAAAAGCATCGGGATTCTTGGCGTCGATATTTCTAGTGACGTTCTGTTTTGTAGTCATCTAGCAGTTCAAAAAGGCCTAAATCGTATCAGGGCAATGACTGCACAGCAACTTTTAAGTGACAAGTCCAACACCAATGGAGTACTGCTGTTATCTGTGCACGGGAGCACCTGTATACTACTTTGGGCCTTTAGACTAGGTTCAGTGACGTGCCCTTAGAATTGTTGACGATCCCGAGCTCTGCTCATAAGTGGTTTAGAACTCCTTAGTCTAAGGAGAGACTTTGCCTCCTTTGTATGTTCTACCGCTTGTTCAACGGACAGTGTTCTGAATTATTTTTGACCTGATGCCCACAGCTACTTTTTTTACCATTGCAACTCTTGCCATCAATCTCGTACTGTGCGGTTTCAAAGGAGCTTCCAATCGTGGACGCTCTGGCTTTGAATTGAGCTCCCTGCCTTGGTTTTCCTAAGAGTGTACAGGATGATGTTCTTAAATAAGGGTACGAAGAGATTTTTACCATGGTCTATGGAGTCAAGGGCCTCAAGCTGGTATTTGAAAGATCCATCCCAGGGGTGACAGCACGAACTTGTGCTTTGTACAGTTGCAGCACTTGACCCCAATTTTTTAGCAGTGCCTTTGAATCGATTGAAATAGCAAAATTTATTTCGATAGTTAAGGTTGTGCCCAGGAGTTCAAGTTAGTTGGCAATCAGTAAGGATATATTCTGAAAAGAAGGAATCAGATTGACAGGACTACTTTTAGTGAACTGAACAGGCTCCTGTGTTTCAGATGTATTAAACTTGACCTGATTAGCTTTACCCCTATCAGAGACTGCTTGCAGAGTCAGGTTAATATACTCGACCATGAGTTCAATTGTCAAGGTTTCGTCACTGGTAACTTTTGCCCTGGAAAAATAACTTTCCACAATAGTGCTGTTGTCTGCGTACCCAAAGATGCCGGGAAAACGCAGTAAATATGCAGAAATCATTTATCCCTGAAAAACTCTGCTATTAATAGCCAGTAGATCAAACGAGCTCCCGTCTATGACAACTAGTATAGACCTTAGGCTCAGCAAATCTAAGGAATTAAGGCACATAAATCAACATATATTTCGTATAAAATAAGCTTGCTTAAGAGGCTGTCATGCCAGACATCGAAAGCCGGATCTATTTATAAATAGCCTTATAATTTATTTAACTTTTGAAGATACTTAATTCCTAACTTTTTCTTTCAGGCAATGGCCCATACAGCATTGGGTTGCTGACAGTACTCAGCATCGCTACCCTGGGCATGGGCATCGACATGTTCGGCTTCTCAGTCGTCGTGAATGGCTGCGAGTGTGAGTTCAACCTGGACCTTAGTCAGGAGAGCATCCTCCTGTCTATGCCTTTTATTGGTAAGATTTTGTGGATTCTATGGCTGTCTCATGCATTACTGGCCCTGTAATAATTTGTTCACTCGCAAAACGGATGTTGAATGGTTGAGAGGAGTGGTTGTGCCGGCAGCGGAAGGAATAACACGCTTGTTCCTACAAGCTATTCCCCGCCCACTCTCAGTACAGGAACTCTTTAGAGAGCTCTGGTTTAATAAACATATTCACTTTATCAGGTCCTATAGTAATGTCATATCCGTGGGGATATATCTCTGACACAATGGGGCGGAAGAAATGTCTTTATATCTCTATGTGGGGAAGCTTCCTGGTTTCTTTCCTCAGTGCCTTTTCACCTAATTGGTACTGGCTTGCGGTTCTTAAGTTCATCAGCACGAGTTTGTAAGTATTTTGTATTTTGTATATCAGTTCATAATTTCCCACTGTTGAGCACAGGCCTCCTCTCACAAATGACGTGCCCACTGATCGGTGGAGGTAGGCTAGTGGTCAACCTACTGTTAGAGTTTTCAAGCTGCCCAGGCCTCCAACTAGCTTAACGACTATCACAATTAAAATAACATTTCGTGGGGACATTTGAAAGAGCTTAAAGTAAGGATCCTCTAAATATTTCTTTTACAATTTGATGTTCAGTCATCATAACGATGTAGCTAAAAATGTGTTCCATGTACGAGACACTTATGCCCAGCGGTGCACAAACGAAGGCTTATGATGAAGTCTCCATATCCTTTTAATTGAATACCCTGATAAATGTTTTTCTTTGAACAGTTGTAGCTGCGCACAGTCAGCTACCTACACCCTGCTTGGTGAAAGTTGTGCCAAACGGATAAGAGATCCCTTCATCTTGATTATGACAGCTATACTGGCCTTGAGTCTCATTGTTTATGTTGGTATGTTACATTATTAAAACACTAGCTGTCCCCCGCAGTTTCATCCACGTTCTTGGAATAAAAAGTAGCCTATATCACTCGGGGATTATAGCTTACTATTAGTAAAAGAATTTTCTAAATCGGATCAGCTTGCAAATATCACCTCGTTATAATAAGAAGTTGATATCAAACCAAATGTCACTTTCAGGTGTCGCCTACATAATCTTAAATATGGAGTTCTCCTATGACCTGGGTTTCATAACCTTTACGCCTTGGAGACTACTAGCCATGACCCTGGCTTTGCCGCTGGGCATCAGCGCTTTCTTCATACACTTTCACTACGAGAGCCCCAAGTTTCTTGTTAATGATGGTCGAGAAAACGAGGCTTTGGATGCCTTGAGGAACATTTGGAGGCGAAATGGCGGTGCCCTTGATGACTATCCGGTTTGTTTATTCACAGAATAAATACCAAGTTAGTTGTGTCCTTTTGGCATGAAATAGCTATGGACCGTTGCTAATATATAAATGCGAAATGGGTTTGTTTGTTATTAGTTGTAGCTTCACGGGAACAACCAATCGGTGTCAAAATTGTCACGCTGGAGAGGGTTTCCTCCTAATGTTCTCCTTCACTGAAAGCACAAATTCATCGTAAGTTTTGAACTCACGACCATATGACGACTACATGTTATGTCATATAATAGTGAGTTATCATTGCCTTAGTATAGAAGTTGGAAAGAAAATGAAGAAGAAATTCATATTTTAGGTACGTTTCCTTCCACTGCCCACTTTTTTCCATCCTGTATAATACAATACATAGATATACATCTAAATAGATGACGCGAGTGTATGTATTTCTCGAGTCAAAATCTGTGCAAAAAGGGAGAACAATGTTCTTCTTTTGAAACGGATTCTTGAGGACAGGGAACTCGCAGAGGGCTGCATGTCCACCAGAGATGTGTAGCGAGGGATATGTTTAGCTGACAAATAGGATAGTTTCATTTTTCACGTTAAAAATCAAATGCCAACAATCAATCTTTTGACATTATGGTAAGTACAAAAAAAGTAACACGGTTTTCATGCGTATGAAGGGACTTGCGTTATTTTTTGAGATGTATGTCTGTGATTCAATATGATGATCATAAGAAAATTATATTTTATTCTATTTTCTTCAGGTAAAGAAACTGATACTTAATGAAGAAGGTAATAACAGGCAGAAAGATATTCCGTTGCTCCGATCTCTTTGGGAGCAGATAGTACCGCTTTTTAAACCTCCTCTTCTCCTGCGGACCCTACAATTATATTATTTAACTGCTGCTATTTACAGCACGTAAGTATTGTCCTCCATTTCTTTATAGAGGTCACAGAACCGGTAAACAAATCGACTTCCGAGCGTAAAGGGTTTGATGATGAACACATACGATAAATGGACCAATGTTGAACAAGAACAGTCTACCAGAATGGAAGTTTAAAGATAGTGCGATTCTGGATTATAGGGATAAGATACTTGTTATAATAATAATATCGCAGGTGGCTAGAAATGCATGACTTTTTACAAATAACGAAACTCAAGATTTCGTTGTTCTAACACATTTTTCAATTCTGTATTTTGTTGCACCTACGCTTCCCGGTCACTCATGTCTTTTGCTACGCGCAGAGTTCGTAATATTTAGAGTGTTATTTTTATTTTTGTATGAAAGTCTGATGAATTATTAAAAGACGATGTACAAGGGTTGTTGTTTATGATGTCAATAATATATATAGTCCCGAGAGGTTGTTAGAATTTTACCATTAAGCCTGTATGCGCTTGCAATACGGATATAAATTCTTAATATTTATTTCTCAGTTAAATGTAGGTCCGTAATGTAGGAATGAAGCCTACAAGACCATTGTGATATTGACGATCTTTTGCAGGAACAACAGTTTCTTCATTTGGTTCCCTTACTTAGCTGACATCATCGCTTCAGGAATCACCAAAACTAGAGATGAGAACCAGGTGCAAGGGTTCTGTAGCATGCTTGATGGCTTCGAGAAAAACTCTACAAGTGTTGTAAGTAACTAAACTAAAAGTAACCAACTCAATTATTAAGCTATGTAAACCTGCCATATCGTGAAGCCTGTCTTCTATAGAAGCACAAAAAAAATAACAAAAAATCAAGACAGAAAAAAAAGCACTTTCCAAAAAATAATTAAAGACATGGTTTGATTTGGTCGGTGATGTTAATGGGGGGAGCTCATCCCAAGTGGCCATGGTCCGCAGTTGGAATGTCCGAATGAATCAATGTGACGATCAAGGTGGCTTGAGGATATGAGGATGAACATAGAAAAGTTATGATCGCACCTATTGAGAGTACTTAATTATTATTTTTTGGTAAATACTAATTATTGTCCATATTTTTTTTGAACTACTATATACTGCTCACATCTCAAATTCATATAATCTTGTTGCAGATGCCTTGCAGTTCTAAAATAGAAGTCAGACTAGTGTGGGCAAGTGTCATACAGGGATTAACGTTCGTCATCATCATGTTTATTGTGACCAAGCTGGCATCCAGGAAAAGAATGCTGATGATCGTCATACTCCTGGTCGCAAGCGTCTGCTCTGCGGGAGCTGTCTTCATCAACGATAATGTTGCCAGCTCTATAATGTTCTTAGGTCTACTTGCCAATGAACTGTGTATTGGGATTCTCTTCTCTTACTTTGTCGATTTGTATCCTACTTCATATCGGTAAGTGGAATAAACTACCGTGTTTTATCTCCATTCAAATTAGCACTAATCCTTTAACATTTATCAGAATTGAACCGGTTTATTTGAGAATTCTAGTGTTCAGTGTTTTATTTAGTAATTATCATACAACATTGGTTGTCATTAGCACAGTATTTATACAATAGTAAAACTGTGTCATTAGCTTACTTTTGAAACGTGTAGGTGTTTAGTAGTTACCTAATTGCCTATCACCATGAAGTTGAAAGTCTACTGTCGCAGCTAAGTCTAAAGCACTTACCGGTGTATTCCTGCAGCTGCATTTGTGAGGCCAGTCCCTTCTAGACTTACACCCATATTCTAAGTCGTGACCTCGAATGCTCCTCGACTCACAACTCGGTCGAGGAGACCTCAAGGCGTGCCTCGAAAGTCCCTCAAAATCGGTATTCACAGTCGTCCGATTGAGGGAATTATGAGATTCCTCGAATGAGTGTGAGTCGAGGTGATACGTCACGAATACGTCATTATTTTGAGAAATATTCGGTTTGTTATATTGGCTAAACTTATTTTTAGAGCAGTCTGTGAGCACGTTATCTGTGATTTCAACTTGAAGTGAAGCTTGCATGTCTGTCAAATGAAAGTAAATAAATAAATAGACCCTATTATTTTATGGGAACTAATTTTTTGAGCTGTTATTTAAATATTTGAGATGTTATTATGATCAGTTGAAAAACATATTGAGCAGTTATTTAATTTAATGGCGGGTGATTAATTATTGCGACAGTAAAACATGGACAGTAATAAAAAAACAATTAGTCGGTTATTTTATCATACAATGTCAATTCTAAAAATATTTGAGCAGTCCAATAACTGAATGAGCGGTAAAAATGATGGAATGAGCGGTTCAATAAATAGTTCGGCAGATCATAGCGACTGGTGACACTCGAACTCAAATTCATTGAAAAGAGAGGTATGTGTTCGTTAGTTGGGCGGAGCTTATTAGCGCGGGTGGCGGAAGCGACCAATCACGTAATCGTTTAAATTACGAATAAAAGTTCATTATTATTATTATACAATTTGTTCTATTTAATTCTTTCAGTCAAAGTAAAAGTATTAATATTTCATTACTATTTAAGTACTGTTTTTAGGGTTCCGTACCAAAAAGGTAATAATTGGACTGTTTTACAAAAAACTTAAACCGACTTCAAAGTACACTAAGAAGTAATCAAATCCTGATCTGATGATGACAATGGGACCAAACGGAAAGTGTACCCTTCCAGACAAAAATAATTTTCCTAATTGGTTAATAAATGACGGAGTTATGAGGTAACAAATATAAAAACAAAAAAAAAACAACCGAATTGAGAACCTCCTATTTTTTTTGAACAACCGAATTGACATTTATTTACATTTGCTTACACAAAGGATATAGTTCATGTTCTTATCATCGTGAATTAAAATGATACATCGTTGTTTAGCTTGACGTAAGCATACGCCGACATATTTCCTCTCGGGCATAAAATAGATAATAGTACTAACATACAGTAGGTACCCCGAGTGTAAAGAATTGACGTCAGTAAACGCTTACTAATAATTGAGATAATTGAGAACCTCCTCCTTTTTTTGAAGTCGGTTAAAAAGGAACCCTTATGGTGCGACTTCGTCCGTCTGTCCGTCCGTCCGTCACACCGCTATATCTCGAAAACTACTTTACCACCTCATTGTTTATAGAATTTCTTAGAATGAGATTTCTTACCGACAAATTCCGATTTATTACTGCCCACAATTAACCGCTCGTTCAATATTTTTTACCGCTCATTAAATTATTTCCTGCTCAATTATATATTCACTGATCCATTTCATTATTTTTTATTACTCATTTTTGTTTACTTTACTGCTTAGTTTTAACTGCTGAACTAGTTATTAAACTTGTCATTTATAATTTTTAACTTACCAAATCCGCTATTTAAAACTGCCTCTTTAAATCAGTGCCTTATTTTATCCACTTGAACCAAAAATCAGGATACTAGAGAAGTGGATGGCTTGGAAACAAAAAAAATACTGCTTTAGGAGTGTTTCATTATTATCAGTCCTGTGTCGTTAGTGTTTACTTATTCGAAATGGCTGGAACTGGGAAATAAAATTGGGATAATTGGAAATCCCGACGTAAAACTATATAAGCTGAAGAGAAAAGGGAAAGGATGAGGACAGGGGGCCCTCTAGTCAAATCCAGGTACTGGAAGATGCTCTCGCCGATCAAACTGGTGTCGAGCTATCGGATGTTATAGACTGATAGTGATTACACACATTTTGCAGGTAAATCATATTACATATATAATTTATATAATATTTTTATGCTAGAATCTTATTTAAATTAGCTAATCCCCGATTATCCGAGGGGGACAGCTAGTGTTCAATATATTGTAATAAATTTTATTATTATTATTTGCTTAACATGGATTTTATTTCTTACATTACAGGATCTAGAAATATATGGACTCGAGTTATCCAAGAGGAATTCTCTATCCGTCAACGGTCTTATGACAGATCCCAAAAAGGAGAAGAGGAGCTACATAAACTCAGAATAGCTGAGAGAGAGTGGATGGTGAAGGCAGCAGAGGAAAACTCCATCAGAGCTAAAGCTGAGAGAGAAGCTATGGACGGACTGGTCCTCTGCAATAGAGCTAAGAGAGAAGAGGCTGAATTGTGTTGGCAATATTTAGAAATAAAAATTAGAACTTAAAAATGGTATTTTATTTACATGTCCTTCATATATATTTAGCAGACATCTTGAAAATACGCTTAAAATAAGGCTACCTACTCAAATTAAACACCATTAAAAACTTGAATTTGTAAAATGTATGAATCTGTAACTTGAGTTTGGTACCTAAGTAGGTACTTATAAATAATATGTATTATTTATATCTGATTTACAAACTAAAGTGACATGTGACATATATTATAACAGACACATAACATAGGTACTTACTATTACAATTGTACCTATTAACTTGATGATGAATAAATAAATGAACCCCCCAAATAACGCTACCTAGTGCAGTATATCTAGTGTGGGAGACTGGAATAGTCAATATTTATAATGGGTTCAGGCATTTTCTTGGTTAGTTTTATAATTATGCTAATGTAATGTAGCCCTGCACAAATAACTATTATTTTACATGTGTTTGACAAACATAATACAAAACAACAATAGCGGTAACAAAAAGCTCACCAAAATGTCTATTGTGAAAAGTTCTAATGTTATATTCATTTTCATCATAAGCCATAAAAATTTAACTTTAAAAATGATATTTATTTACATGTCCTTCATATATCCACATATGTGACGATATTATTTAACAGCCATACAGGTGATAATACACTAAAATATAATTACCAAAATGAATTACACTACATTACCTACCAATAAAATTTATCTCATAATTAAAATTCATATTGGAACTTGAATATGTAACGCATATTAAACAACCTGTGTGCAAATAAGATTCACATGAGATATAGTAGGTTGGAATTTAAATAAGAAGCTACTTAAATACAACACACAGATATATCCTACTACAAATTTACATTTCAAGTTCATAACAATTTCTTTAGTGAACCAAAATCTAATTTTAAATTCATTTTCATTCCTTGATTTTCATCATACACTTCGATTGGATTTTCTGCATCTCGTAAATAGCGTAGCGATATGTAATCGTATGGATTATCGCACAAATATTCAATACAATAAACTCTTCAAAAGACATTGCAAATCGGATAAAATTCGCGTTGTTTTGGTTAAAAGTTCCCTGAGAACGTCCTCAAGGTAGATGCCGACGTACCTTATGTTTGACAGTTGGTTTCTCAACTCCAACTCACCTCAAATGAGGAAACTATTTGAGATGAGGAGTAAAATTGCGACTATGAATATCAAAACACGTAAGTGAGGTTGAGTCGAGTCGAGGAAATTATGAGGTTTTGACTAAGAATATGGGTGTTAGTAGCTTATCATTTTTTTTATTTTTTTTTATACGACTAAGTCTGTAAACAAGCATACGGCCCGCCTGATGGTAAGCGGTTACCGTAGCCATATAGACGCTTGCAAAACACGAAGCTTCGCTCACGCGTTACCGACCTTTCCCCCCTCCCCAATGAGCTCTGGCGACCTTACTCACGCGCAGGAACACAACTTTACACAACATAATCATCTTGGCCACATCATTACTGGGGGTCGGCAACATCATACATCTAAAATAACATGAATAAAAAAAGGAGAACGTTCAAGCCTTCATAAGTTCTTGCGTCTTTTTCCGGCTGAGAGAATTTATTACACAAATTATTATGGTGCGTCCATGCTTGGCGAATCGAGCACGAGCCTAGCAACGAACTAGCACACTGAGAGCACGATTCGCGTAGCGTGGACGGGCTTGCGAGCCTCGAACGAGCGCGATTGTCAGATTTTTCACGTACAAAAAGATTCGCATCGTGCTCGTTGTAGGTTCTTTCGAGGCTTGGCTCGTGCTCGCTTCGCCTAGCATGGACTTACCATTAGATGTCTTTTTGAACAATTTATATTTTTAATTATTATAGGAAACTTGTAGGGTCATTCTGTGACTTGTTAAAAGGGATTGTCTTAAAATCTACATTTTTATACATTTTCCACCTTATTAATAAATAAGGTGTAAGTCAGTCTTGGATCATCCAGGTATTAAGATAGCATCATCCCTTTTTGTTTATATGACATTAGAAAGTGACGGATATATTTTAATTCTAGGTATTAAGTACTATACTTGACTTAAACCTTATTTATTAATAAGGGGGTTGGTGTATATTTTGATACTCCCTTGAGTAAACTTTGAATATGAAAACCAGGCTAAGCTCTAAACACTCTTGGTTCTAAAATAAAGTGTAATCTTACGTCAACTCTGCATTGCAGCTGCCATTAAAATACTATTTGATACCATTGTTAACTGTATACATTTTAGCATATATATATAACATATTTACTCTGGAGTAGCTAGTTATTCTTGGAAAAAACGTAAAGTTAAATAACTCTAGCTAGAGTAGTTGCAATTAACACATGTAGTACACCTAGTTTTTTGGATGCCACCCCAAACTTGTCTTGTAAGTGACTACAGAACAAAACCTCACTAGAACTGTCAACGCCAAAGATTCCGATTTTGTTCGTAATGTAGAGGGACATGTTCCGGAATTATGGAGCCAAATCAAATCATTTGTGGTGAACGCGTAAGCTTCCTTGGTGGGATTGAAATGAAAATGACCCTACAACTTTCGTGTCATAACAATAATTGCTCAAAATGATCTAACAATATCTAGCAACATTTTCTTCTGGCCGGGACTTTCGAAAAAGGCCAAATTGAATGATGTCTTTTGGTGCCAAAATTAAAATAGAGGATCTACCACCGGAGCACCGACGTCGTCGTCACATCAATTGTGTGTGAGCAATATCTACGAGTTTTAATATTATATATAAATTCCAGTGGCATGGCAGCGTGTCTTGCTGTGATGGTGGCAAGGAGCAGTGCCTTAGCTGGCGTCAACCTAGTGGGTGCTTTCATTACCTCTCACTGCGGCATGACTTTCTACTTCTGCAGCGCATATCTATTCAGTAAGGAGCTTTTCGACGTATTCAATTGGTTCCATTTTTATGAGACTCTTGAATAATAAACCTTTTTTTCTAGGTACCGTAGCACTATCCTGTCTATTACCACCAGACAAAATTAAGAAATAAGTACGACGCCACCCGTCCGTACAAGCGTAGCTGGCAAATAGGTGCAATGCACCAACCACGGTGTTCCTACTTTCAAATTCATTGGCATTTTCAACTGTAAACACTTCTCAAGAATAGAGTATCATTACCGAGCCGAGTGTCTATTAGCCGAGTCGATATTTCACTTCATCGCAGGTAGGAAAAAACTGGACACTCGGTTCATACCATTTATTGAAGAGCAGTATCTCGCTTTTTCTTCTAAATCTGTAGTTTGTAACCGGAAGATACAATAATTTTTACGAATATGTATCAAGTAAGTTTCAGTAAAAACAATGAAACTTTTCTTAGTGCATATAATGGTATTAGTAGTAGTGTATATAATAGTGAATATAAGTATTTCCCATAATTCGTTTTATTTCTTTTAAACGCCTTAATGGAGTTTGATAAAACTGTAAAACCTGATCAAGGTAACATAACATTCTTATACAACCAGCTCATCAGCTAGCCAAGGTCGAACATGAGGGTGTCTGATTAAAAACTATACTTATCTGACGATTTATTTAAAGAGTGCAGTCAACCGAAATCCTCGGGAACAGAACCCGGGCCACAGTTTCGAGCGTTTTACATATAAAATACACATGTGATTAAATATACTAAAAGAGCTCCTATGAAGGAAATTAATGTGATTTAATTATAAAAGAGCGCAGTGTCCCCTCTACCTATAGTATCTTGTAGAGCAATGTTTTAAGTCTATCTTATTTCTTTTCTTTTTATTCAGGCGTATTATTAGTCAATGTTTAATCAACCGCCTACAATTTATCTTGAGTTTCGATTTTTTAATTCAGGAATTCACTTTCATCTGAAAACGTTGTTACAGGAACGGCTTAGGGTCAGCTCACAGCACTGTGCTCAGCACAGAAATTCGAACACGCCTCGCGACGGGCGCGAGTGGGTTGTCACGAATTCTCTCAATGAAATGTGTACCTTTTTGTGTAGTAAATAAAGTTCGATTGTATTGCTATTATAAAAGGTGCACGCCACGTCTCGGTGTGAACTTACTGACCCTTATTGTTGTATCAATGTATTGGGTCTATTCGGGCACAGATAACTTACTACCAAACGCCATCTTCAAGTTGAAAAAACATAGAAGTACTTTATATCCAAAAGATGCATTGTGTAAATCGTGTCAACTGTTGTATGAACACCTAGTTTATCATAAACTATTAGGTATAGAGCATTTACTATGGGAAGCGCCAAACACAGGCGACCCCCTCTGCCAAAGTATATATATATTGGCCATATGGCCACGTGCGTTTATAAAAACTAGTTCGAGTCATCTATGGGCTAGCACCTGGATACCAGCTTGGGCCTTTAGACTCGGTTCAGCGACGTGCCATCAGAATTATTGACGATCCTGAGCTCACAAGCGGTTTAGAGCCCCTAAGTCTGAGGAGAGACTTTGCCTCCTTATGTGTGTTCTACCGCTTGTACAACGGAAAGTGTTCTAAGGAATTGTTCGACTTGTTGCCCACGGCTACCTTCCACCATCGCAACTCACGCCATCGACGGGGAATCCATCCTTACACAATGAAACCAGAATTCTTTCGAACTGTGTGGGCTCAAAGGAGCTTTCTTCCGCGGACTCTCAGGTTGTGGAATGAGCTCCCCTCCGTGGTTTTCCCAATGGAGTACAGCGCGGGGTTCTTCAAAAAGGGCGTGAAGAGATTTCTTCAGGGTCGGCAATGCGCGATTAATAACCCCTGGTGTTGCAAGCGTCCATAGGCTACGGTAACTGCTTATCACCAGGCGGGCCGTATGCTTGTATGCCACCATAGTGGTATAAATTTTGTTTTACTGCCATTTGGTATCGTTCCGGGTCGGAAGATTGAGCTCCAAAAAAAAAGTTTATTGTCCTGTTTCCTCATGCAAAAGGCGATCTGCGGGAACATGGTATTTCCTATCATTTGGTAGTATTATAACGAACCAATATGTATGTATTTTATGGTGAACGGGAAATTATATTGTTCAATTCTGATTAAATCGGTTAAAATGCTACTTGAATATGCAGGTAAATACAGGAATTCACTTCCATTTGATAATGTTGCTGACACAAACTGGTTAGTTCTCCTTGGGAATTAATTTTTTCTTTAGTTTAATTAATAATTCCGCATTTTATACAATGTTATTGATTGATTAATTTTTCTAGTAGTTACTTATAATTTGTTAGTAATTTATAACTTCCCCCTGTTTGGAGATCGTATTGGTAAATGATAGAGGTCGCCCGCGATACAGGATTATCCTAGTGCGGGGGGGTATTGTTTAATATTTGTGTAAAATTTTACTTTTACTTCGCGTATTACAAAACCTAATAGGTAATATAGATGCCTTGAGAACCACTGTATCAATATGTCTGTCAAACCTTTAATTTACAGTCAAAACAAACACCTAGATCCCGGATACATGTTACATCCTCTAGTACTTCGTCATCGATGCTGTACAATGTTGATATAACAATTTTATTTTTAGTAAATATGTTTACATGTCTTTGCATTTAAAGACATATCGTTTCTTTTACACACTTTGAGGTCATCAGCAAAAAAAAAAATTTTGCGTTTAGAATTGCATTGCGAAATATCATTAATAAACACATTAAAAAAATGTGGCTCCAAATGCGATCCTTGTGGGATTCCCGAAGTTGAATACAACCTCCAAATTTCATGGTTTGATGACCAGTTATTTACGCTCTGCGTTCATTTCTCAATCAATCAGACACGCCTTGTATACAGATTAAGATTTGTTTTCCGAGTGAACAAATGATATATCTACTGCTTTTGAAACTGTATATTACTTCTATATTAGGTAGTAGGAAGTTGGGAAGGTCTTTGGTGTGGGATGCAACCTGCGTCGACACCCTTGGTCGACATCCGGGTCGACACCCACCCCACCTTTCCATCTTCCTACCACGGTGTGCTGCGCAGGAGCGGCCGCTGCAGGTGCTGAAAACCTCAAACGGCGCAAATCATCATCATCATCATCAGCCTATAATGTCCCACTGCTGAGCACAGGCCTCCTTTCACAAATGAGGGTGAAAGGGACTGGGCGATACTCCACCACGCGTGCCCACTGCGGATTGGTGGAGGTAGGCTAGTGGTCAACCTACTGTTGGAATTTTTCAAGCCGCCTAGGAGGCATCCGACTAGCTTAACGACTATCACAATTAAGTGATAACCGGGACCAACGGCTTTACGTGCCTTCCGAAGCACGGAAACGCTCGATTTGAAATACCACTAGGCGGTCACCCATCCAGGTACCGACCACGACAGACGTAGCTTAACTTTGCCGATCGATTAAGAACGGCTAATCATGCTACGCCACGAGCGCTTCAACAACAACAACAACGGCGCAAATACAACAACCTAATTGGTAATTATGTGTTTGAGCCACGGAAAAGAGAATACACTGGAAGGGCGATGCGTTAGAATTTGTATCGGAACCAGCGTCGCCAAACTCACACAAATAAATGTTAAATCATATATTGTACTACAAATAAACAATCCTTTTGATTGGTCGTTTCTATTTTACTCAAAAATAGCTCTAATCACACAGGTCATACATATGAAAATATACCTTTTTACGTTAACATAAAATTTATTTTTCAATAGCGTACAAAGTATTTACGTCGTTATGTAATCTACAAACTAACTAGATTCAATCGACGAAAAAGTTCTGCCACTCGGCACTAGATGGCGTTATTTTCATGGAACGCAATTTTGAACTTAAACGCATTAGACATAATGTTGATAATTGCGTAATAGCTGCGTCGACTGGCGTCGAGTAGCAACACTTATTGCTATTCGCTTAATGCAGCGAAAGTAATCGATAAAATATCAATAAAATTATCGATATTTTAATTTCGTCGATATTAAATTTAATTATTTTTAGAAATTCCGTAAGAAAATTCACGTTCGATAAGAATAATTGTGCTAAGAATACTGAGCTGTAAAAAAAAACGTTTAACATGATGAAGTAAATTAAAAAAACTCCCCGCCGTGGTTTTCCCAATGGAGTACAGCATGGGGTTCTTCAAAAAGGGCGTGAAGAGATTTCTTCAGGGTCGGCAGCGCGCGAGTGATACCCCTGGTGTTGCAAGCGTCCATAGGCTACGGTAACTGCTTACCATCAGGCGGGCCGTATGCTTGTTTGCCACATTAGTGGTATAAAAAAAAAAAAAAAAAAAAAAAAAAGTTATTTTTACACGGTTTATTGCCCATGAAATAAAATTTATTTGTTTCGAAATTCTCGTTTTGAAAGCTTAATTTTAACAGATGAATGCGGATATTAATATAACTTTCAACTATTGCCTTAATCAAATCAGTGATAAAAAGATGAATTTTATCGATATTGATCGAACAAAACTATCGATGCACGTGTTTTGGGGTCACGACAGGTCACGACTCACGACGAGTGTGAAAGAACGCAATACATTACGTGCGGAGTTGCGCTCGCTACCTTGCGTACAAATAAAGTGAGTACATTGCCTTCAATGTATAATTTTGCAGTAGTATCAGAGTTTATCGTTTACACCTAAAATTATCATAATCTCGAATACATTTTTATAAATATCACAATTAAATAAAGGTTTGTAGACTCATCGATGAAAGGAAATCCCTCCTTGAGTTACACTCCGACTCCTCACTTCGTTTCCTACAGGAAATAATAGCGCATCACGACATAATTAATATTTTTCTCGGAGCTACGCACCTCTGCTAAGTATGGCGGATACTACGAAGCGTTGACGCGTGTTTTGGTTGATATATGCCCATTTGATGTCATGTGTGGCGCGCGGGCTCCGCTAGCATAGCGTCTCTATTTATATTTATGTTCTCTGTGGTTTGAGCCGTTTGGGGTTGAAACACTAGGGCCATGGGGTCCGAGTGCACACCTTTTATTTCTAGATATCGCCAAGCGGTTGGTCGACTCTTCACAGGACCAGAGCGCTGGGCTTTTTTTTTGGCCAAAGGATCAGCATTGCAATCCAACGTGGCAATGCTGCCAGCTTTCTGGGCACGTTTCCAGTTGACAGCGATGTGTACGAATTTTTTGTAATTGTACCTTATTCTTATTTTAGTTTGTAAATAATGGGCGTATTATATTGTTACGAGCTGGGGTTCAGGATAAATAATGGTACACGAATTTACCAAAACACTGGTCACACTTTTATTAAAACACTCACAAATTAAATAGTTCACTAGCACTTAACTGTATTTCACTTCAATGTTTACTCACTGATTCACTAAATCAAACTCCAACTCCCCTGCGCATTGTCTCGTATTTATACTTCATAAAAGGCATCTGAAACATTCTACAATTTACCCGCGTATTCTACATGCCTACAGTGCTATCGGGAATATTCCAGAAGCCGGTAGCTATTCGGCGATAGATGGCGTTGCTTGATAGATGTTTACTCCTATACAATAACAGATGGCGTTACTGGGATTACCGCTATTCAATAACAGATGGCGTTACTGGTAGCAATTTATTCCTGATGACGTAACACTACCCCCTCCTTAGACATGCTCGTCCCGAGCAATGTGAATTCCACGGTACAGCGCCATCGAGATACCTGGGGCTCTTCGAACACCAGCCAGCACCCGCCCCGCGGTCCTGGCGTTTACTCGTGTTCCTGTTGCTGTTGCTGAGCAGTGTCACCAGTCACCGCTGCTCTTCCCTCCCAGGGTCGATTTTTTTCTTTTCTGTAATTTCTCCACTTCGGACAACTCCTCCGCAGGTGCCCTTTTCTCCACAGTTGTAGCAACGGGGCGAGGCCACAACTTCTCGGGGTCGAATTTCTTCTTTTCTGTACTTTCTCCACTTCGGGCAACTCATCCGAAGGTGGCCCTTTTCTCCACAGTTGTAGCAACGGGGCCAGGCCACAACTTCTCGGGGTCGAACTTCTTCTTTTCTGTAATTTCTCCACTTTGGGCAACTCCTCCAAAGGTGGCCCTTTTCTCCACAGTTGTAGGGCGAGACCACAACTTCCCTGATGCGGTGAGGTCGGTCTTCGCGTCGCACAGCCTCTACTTCTAAGGCATGGGCCAAAGCATCTTTCAGCGACTCGTGGTGCCCTAATCTCACGGCAGCTCTGACTTCCAAGTCGCGTATACCATCCACGAACGCTTGCACTAGGTTACCGTTGATCATCGCTGGTGCAGACCGGTATGCTTTACGGACCAGCTTTTCTACCTCTAGAGCCCACTGTTGTATAGTTTCGGCGCTCCGTTGCACATGGTCCTTGAGTTGGGCACGGAATACGTGTTCCAGATGTGCGTCCCCGTATCTAGATTCTAGAGCCTCCAACAGTTGCTCATACGTCACGTCTTTCCCGAGGGCCTCCAGTATAGTGAGGGCCTGGTCGCGAAGACCCAAAGTGAGTGCTGTCATCGCCTGTGCACTAGTCCAACCATTCGCCTTCATGACAGCTTCGAACTGGATTCTATAGGCTGACCATGACGAGGTGCCATCAAATGGCGGCACCTTGAAACCACGTGAAGAAGCCACAGGTAAAGAAGTAGCAGTTCCAACATTGAGTCCAACCAGGGCGTTCTTCACGTCTTCTATCTGTACCTCGGCCTTGGACATACGATTTTCGGATTCCGAGATACGGGACTCATGATGTTGAAGCTGTTCCTTCACCACCTTGAGATCCTTGCCAAGAGTTACTTGTAAATTTTCTAATAAAACCATCTGTTCCTCTTGTCGGCGAGCCTGCTCCTCTTGTCGGCGAGCCTGCTCCTCCTGACGGCGAGCCTGCTCCTCCTTATCCCGCTGTAGCTGTTCCTCCAGTCGGCGAGCCTGCTCCTCTTGCCGGCGAGCCTGCTCCTCTTGTCGGCGAGCCTGCTCCTCTTGTCGGCGAGCCTGCTCCTCTTGTCGGCGAGCCTGCTCCTCTTGTCGGCGAGCCTGCTCCTGTAGCATTACCATCAAAGCGCCAAGATCTGGGGTTGCAGGTACTGCTCTTACATCAGGTGGGTCGGCAACTGGCAAAGAGGCAGTTGGGTGCTGGCCACCCGAAGTCTGCGACGGAGAACCTCCAAACCTCCTTTCATCCATCTCCTGCTGCCGCTGGCCCCTTGTACGAACACCCTCAGTGACTTCCTTTGGCATAACCGGCATTATTTATCCTACTACTTCTGACACCAATTGTTACGAGCTGGGGTTCAGGATAAATAATGGTACACGAATTTACCAAAACACTGGTCACACTTTTATTAAAACACTCACAAATTAAATAGTTCACTAGCACTTAACTGTATTTCACTTCGATGTTTACTCACTGATTCACTAAATCAAACTCCAACTCCCCTGCGCATTGTCTCGTATTTATACTTCATAAAAGGCATCTGAAACATTCTACAATTTACCCGCGTATTCTACATGCCTACAGTGCTATCGGGAATATTCCAGAAGCCGGTAGCTATTCGGCGATAGATGGCGTTGCTTGATAGATGTTTACTCCTATACAATAACAGATGGCGTTACTGGGATTACCGCTATTCAATAACAGATGGCGTTACTGGTAGCAATTTATTCCTGATGACGTAACAATATTAATTATAGATTTTAATTTGTACATATTTTTTTGTAAATATATATTGTTACATATGACAATACTTCAAAGGATAAATAAAAATGTGATGAATATACACAGTCATTAGCCAATTAGGAGACATGAGGGAAAAGGACGAAGGGCTTAAAAATCCGAGATTTTTTTTATTCTTGGCACTAAATGGCTGGTAAACAAGGAAGTACTTATTTCCAAAAGATGCTTTGTGAAAATCTTGTAAAATAATATTTCAAAAATATTAGTCGGTTAACTAGTTAACTTTTATAAACTATGAGGTTTAATTAGCTAAAAATAATAGTTTTATTTTTTTACCTGTCATAGAATATAACGAAGTAGCATTAAATATTACCATTAAGAAAGAAAAATAGATAAAATACAATGGAAAATATAATTATACGTTTGAAGGGCCATTTACATAATAACGAGACGGGTACGAGGCGCCGGTTCAGCATCACCACAACAATGCTTATAAACTTCATCGACTCAATAATGCTCCAAATAAACACTATTTATCCATTAAAATATAGTTATTTTTACGTTTAAATCACAACGTGTACAGTTTCAAGAAAATATTGTGGTAATCGAAAATGAACATTATGTCAAAGGTCCAGGTTTCAAATTCAATTCGTGTTTTAATTCCTCTCCATCCAATGGTTGTGTGAAAGAAATCGCTTCTTAGCGATAAGACCGCTCATTGTACAGTCTTTTTAATATTCAATTTTTTTTGTTGTTGTTGTTATACTGGTCACATCTGTCACATCTGTCGCAGAACCGATGATCGGTGGAGTAGACGGGTTCTCGAGTGGAGACCACGACTCGGCAAGCGTAGTGTAGGACGCCCTCCGGCCAGATGGACCGACGACCTGAAAAAAGTGGCTGGCAGTGACTGGATGGCGAAAACGGGAGATCGGGCCATGTGGCGAACCCTGGGGGAGGCTTACGTCCAGCAGTGGACTGCAATAGGCTGAAATGATGATGATGTTGTTATACTTATTGGTGTACAATAAAGAGTTATCTATCTATTCAATTGTTTTAATCCCGACTTAAAACTTTACTTGAGTTATGATCGACGCACGGCGACGTTCTATAATACGGACCTAAGAATGCCAAAGCAAAGATTACTTCTGCTTATATTTTCAACATGAGGGTACTTCAAAATACCCATACATGCCATGGTTTCCTAATGATGTCTTCCTTCACCAAAAGTTCAAGCTCATTGTAGGATTCGAACTCACGGACCTTTGCCATGGAAACTTTACTGGTTTGATTCAAATTGCTATTGACAAAGATATGAATATTAAATAACCATCCTCCTAGTGATTTCTCTGACTTTCTACTCCCTATGGAGGGGATTGATTCCTTTTTAGGGTTCGGTATTCTCACTAGGAACCCTTAGAGTTACGTTATGTCTGTCTGTCCGTCCGTTTTTATGTGAGAGCCGTTTTATTTGTAAACTATTAGATTAACGTGGCTCAGGCAAACATATTGATAGTTATAACCACAACAAAGTTATGTATGAAAAGTTTTTGGCTGGTAAATTCAAATTCAAAAAGCATTTATTCAATTTAGGCCCTGACTTGCTGCACCTGACTGCACTTATGACGTAGACGCCAAATGTAGTAGGGTCACTGAAGTTATTAAAAAAAACATCGCGTCGAATGAGTCTTCTATTGGATTAACTTTGTGATAGTAACTTATTTCCAAATTAAAAGTACTACGGAACCCTGTGGTATAGATGGTCCTACATAGACTTCGGCGATTAGTTCAGTATACTCTTTTTGCATCCTACATAACTACATTCTAAAAGTCGTCAGTATAATAATTTATTTCGTAACGATGTAAACCGTCCTCTAGATTCATTGAGACGAGACGTACCATCTTTTGTGCGATAACATGACCTTCTTTATCGTCACGCTAAAACATCGGAACGTCAGTTGACGCTAAGTTTTTGTGCCTAGATGACTTATTTTTGAAAACATGTTTATCTTGTCGTGTAAACCATATTCTAATAAAAGTTGATTTAATTAAATTAAAACACGGTACCTACCAAAAATAATAAATGATGTTGACTTGTTAAAAAATTGGTAAAATAAAAGTGATTAATAAAAAGTTTATTGACACAAAATCAACAATTCAACATCTGTGATAAATAAATAAGTTTTCGTATAAACAAAAATGGCGTCAATAAACGAGAGTTATGACAAATCCGGTGATCCAGAAGACATAGAGATGAACGAAAAAGAAAATAAGGATGTAGCATCCAAGTGTTATAGTTATGAAGAAGCACTAGCCTTGACAGGTAAGGATACCGGCCATTATTATTAAAGATTCGATACAATTAATAATGAGTAAAATATGCGAATATCACATAAGGTCTTAAAGAATTTGTATTTAGTACCTATATACAGATTTTAGCATTATCTATGGTAATATTATAAAGAGGTGAAGATTGCTTGTAAGTTTAGATCTAAGAAGTAATCTCCAGAACTATAGATCTGAATCTGAACATTCTTTGGCTGAAGAAGCTACATTGTCCCCGATTAGAGTATTAGAGTCAGACTTTTCATACGTGCCTGCGAAGGTCTATTTGAATAAATGATTTTGAATTTGAATTACTTTTCAAAGCGGGTGGAACCGTGAAGTAGCTCATTCCATTTCCACGAATAAAATAGTAATAATGTAAGCTATATACAATCATAATTATATAAAGTAACATAATATTCACAATATACCTTAGCTTAAATTGTTCTTTTCTAGTCTAAACAGCGCGCGCATTTTCCTTATTATGATGGAAGTGATTTACAAAAAAAAACCCTATTAGATTACAAGTTTGTAAATTACAGGGGTTGGGACGTCCCTTACAGGGTTGTTGTTTTTTATAACCTTGTAAATAAACTTTTAATATTGTTGCCAATTGATTTATTTAACTGCAGGGTAATTTTACAATTTGTTATAATAATACTGTCTCTTCGCTAATCAATAACAATTTACAACCATTAACAGTTATATAATGTTTTAATAAAATATCTAACTAACAATGACCTTGATGACGATGACAACATAAATCATCTTGAAAGGATGCTAAGGTGATCAAGAAAAGGATTTAAGGAAAAACCATTCGCTCGAATCAGAAAACAAGGTAACTGACTCTTATGAACTTATTTTTTTGTTATTGACATATTGAGATCGACAAGATTAAAATAATATTTAAAACCAGCCTGTCTTGCGGTTTCACTCGGGATCCCCTCACCCCTTTAGGGTTGAAGCCACGCGAATATAGTCTGAGGAGACTATTCCTAACATTTTGGGTTATTTTTATCGGTATTTACAGAATTTGAAAAACAAATGCTATCAATTCTATTTTCCTAACAAAAATTATAGGAAAAGTTTTTTCGATTTGTGACTTTTCTGGAACCCCTTACCTAATTTGGCTTCAGAGCCTAAACCTTGTCGGAGGCAATATTTTTTTTTGAAAAACGCCTTTTCACACTGACTCAAAAATTAAGGCAATGGCCCTGATTCTGTTGTTTACAACTAAACTAATTTTAATCTCACCATGTCTCTTTCTAACAAAGAACATAAGAAAAGGATGTAAGAAATTAAGTCCTGTCAAATAAGTCTAATGTTTGTTTTCAATATAAATTTAGTCGCCATCTATCGCGGTTACGCCTAAATACACGCAAAATAAGACGGCGAAGATTCATTTCACAGCTTTAAATATGTTCTATCCTTTTTCAATAATGTTCGTAAGAAAGAGATGAGATGTGACTAAAATTAGTTTAGTGCGATTTACAACAGAATCGGCACCATTGTCTCCTAAGACCAACCATAATAAGAATAAATTATTTAAATTTTAAATTAAATGAATACAAAGATCTCCTCTGCGCCAAAACAAGATTTTGTATGTAAGTCGATAAATTAACATATAGACGGTAGGTATATGTATGGTTGTACAATCTAAAATACTATTTGCATAGTTTGTATATATTAAAGCAGGTGTCTACTATGGCAAGGATGGAGAAAAATTAAAGGCCATAGATAGATAGCCAGAGTCATGTCTTATGATCAAAGTCTAAAATTTCTCGCAGCGTTCAGAATTTAGCTATCGATTACTTATATTTAATTTGTAGTAAGTAACTCTTTAATCTCGTATACTCACTCATTTAATGTATACATAAAGTGAACACAAATTGAAAAATCGAACATGTGTTTAAATATTTAACATAATGACGCAGACAATGTTTAAGTAATATCAAATAGTAAGATAGAGAAAATATCTGATGATAATCTATCTACTAATCAGTAAACAGATATACGGGCAGATAGATAGATAGATGTAGGTCAATGGACTTGAGAGCTAGAATGCACACAGATCAAGTCGTGTGGCATCGGTTTTATGCAGCAGCTGTTCTGAAAGTGAATGGTTGTTAATGAGTATTAATTAGTAAATTACATGATGTTACGATGAATGAGAGCTCGTCGTTCATGATACTTTTTCTTTCTATACATAAAAGGACAAACTGGCTGATTGACTATTCAGCTTCAGACTTACTCAGGTCGAAAACGAAGATTGAAGAGTGCGCGTTAGCACAGAAATCCTATTCACCTTGATATTCAAATTATATAGAGTATACCATTCCACCGTTTTGGTGTTCCCATGATATTATAATAATATGAGGAAGCAAAAAGTTGTGTCCGAATAGGTATGCGAAAATTCTCTCGGCGTCGCCGCGCCGGCGCCAAGTAAGCGCCCAAACAGGTAAAGGTACAAATTTAATGCACAGTTCAAAACGCGGATCAGAGGTATTTGAAATTTGACAAAGTATCCTTATACGAAGGTTTCCAAAAACTATGGATGGGTTTTTCGAGTTTCAATCCATAAAAGCATAAAAGGAGTGCGAGTGACACAGCAGGGCGGAAGCTAGTTTTCTTTGCAGATTTCTTGATCAGACAACCGTTTCTTTTGTAAGGCGTGGGGATATGAATCCTCTAGTAGAGGGCTTTTTGCGGCTGATGTCTCGTAAAAATGAAAATTTATGGGATTTTTGAGATACTACTGCTTTTCAAATATCAAAGCAAGGAGTCGTATACTTTGTATACGAATTATTCCATTTCATACTGTACAAAAGCAAACAATATCATCATTATATTAATTTTGATATCTATTTGCCTTCTTCTCTGAACTCGTTTTGGTGGGCGGATGGCTTGCTTACACGGGGAGTTGTATCTTGCTCCGCCATTGGCTTATTGCCACTCAAGGCCATTGGCGTGATCCTAAGTCTAAATGTGTTGGGATATAGACATACACATTATTATTATCGAAATTTAGGCTTCAACATGCATAATTTATATTAGGTGAAGACTTTCCACGTCAATAAAGGTTTATTCAATAAGTTTACTCTAATGTTAAATGATCTTTCTTTTGGATGTCGAGTTGGGCCGTAACAGATTGTAGTATTGCTCTCCAGAATTACTTGAACCAAATTATTATTAATTCTTCTCTCATGCTAATTAATCATTTACACAGAAAATATAAAACCACTTCCGTAAACTTCACTCAGAAGGAATACATGTAGCTTAATATGAGTTTAATGTTACACAACGGTTTACACAAAGAGAAGACATATTCTATTTAACAGACGACATTGTTGTTAGTGATCATAATTATAACAGCACAGAACCAGTTTCTAATAATGTTATGTTTACCGTTGAACTGAAACAACATTTAGAATTACAGCAATATTTGAAACAAAAAATAAAACGATTGTCTCATGATCTAAATATGAATATTGTGAGTAATTTTTCCTCAGAATACAGAATATTCAATTGCTTATGATTGTATTTTACTATTGAGAGACTCGTCAAGTAGGTTGTCTCAGAAGATGGGCAGCAAAACTTAGAAGGGAACTAGCTACTAGTGCAGCTGCCGGAACAATATGACTCGGACTTATTGTGGTATTCAAATCCCCAACCATTCTCTTTGAATTGTCAAAAGCCACATTGCAATAACGTCGTTTACTCAATGTCTACAGGCCATGGCTCCTACAACATCGGCCTTCTCTTTGCGTGCTTCATGGTCATCATTGCTATGGGCATTGACATCTTCGGACTGGGCATCATCGTCACAGCTGCTACTTGCGACCTTGGTTTGACTCTCAATCAGATTGGAATCCTATCTTCGATGCCGTTTGCTGGTTAGTATTATTGATATTTAATTTATCATGTTATAGGCAATAATTTATCATGTTTTGGGATTGACCTTTATCTCGCCGTGGTAAAAAATATTATGGCTAAAGGTGGTAAGCACATAAAGTTCAGAAGGAAGCCTTTACGGCTAACTATAAGAACACATGGTGATGTATGTTGGCGATTTTTAACTTGAGGATAATAGGCAGCTTTCTTGTTCTTATGTTTAATTTCCTCTTCTTAACCTAAAAAATTATTGGATCTATATATATCTTGTTGTAGCTGTAATATCTTTTCCAAATTTTTTTTTACTTCTCGTTCTGTTGTTGATCCCTATCATCATCTCATAAATTTATTTCTAAATTCCAGGTATAATAGTGATGTCATATCCATGGGGATACCTGTCAGACACCAGAGGTCGGAAGTTGGTGCTGATGTGGGCTATGGGCGGGAGCTTTGTCAGTTCAGTTCTTAGTAGTTTTGCTCCAAACTGGCAGATTCTGGCTGCGTTACGGTTTATAGGATCTGCTTTGTGAGTAATAATATTTTTTACACTATTTAGGTTATGATAGACTCCAGATGGTCTCCCCACTTGCAGATCTACCGCGTAACTAGGTGTTTTCCGTTATTGGTGTTGTTACGCTTGAAGTATTGATGGGCTTCATCGTACTCAGCAAATGCAACCTTCCGAACCGGTATTAGAGTATTAGAGTCAGACTTTTCATAAGTGCCTGCGAAGGTCTATTTGAATAAATGATTTTGAATTTTGAATTTTACCTTGTAACTAAAGTTCAGCCATTCAGTTTCGGCTTGGCTATGACAGGTATGAAGGTTGATGCTACAGAAGATACCACTGGTTTAGAAATTTGCCTTCAGCTGAGAAGAACTGGCAAAGTTAATTTTAAATGAAACCCAGCGAAGTGAATAAAATCCCTATTCTGGTTTGAGTAGCTAGGAGATGCTGCCTGGATGCAAGTCGTTTAAGATCTGGAATGGACATCCCAAATAATCCGAATGCATTTTTTGATAGCATCCAAAGTACCTAGTAAATTATTGGGTTTATGATATTTAAGATTCTCACCATTGTTTTAGTTATATTATAAATCCTTAAATGTTTATTGTGCTTTATATTAGCTTATTAAAATGTCTACAGATAAACTGTTAAATTGGAGTCATAAAAAATCCCATTCAAATCTGGAGCATTTAAATAGTTTAGCCTTTATTTTCACTATCATAAGCATGAAATTGATGTGCCAATATTTTATCAGATTATCAAACGGTTTTGAGGACATCTTCAAAATCTTAACATGAGTAGATTAGACAGATTTCTCTGGGAAACTTATCTTTAGTATCTATCTTCTAACATGGACTAAATTTTCTCTATCAAAACACTTAACCCTATACATTTCGATCACAATAAAAATATATTGAAGGGAGTTGGATTCCCACCTAGGACATAAATGTCTAAAGCTGTGTAATTATGTATATAAAGTTAGTAAGGCTGAAAAAAAGGAGTAGGATGTATTAGTAGGTATATCAGTTAACAGTTCAAAATCATTTATTCAAATAGACCTTCGCAGGCACTTATGAAAAGACAAACTCTAATACCGGTTCGGAAAGTTGCATTTGCTGATACGGGCCGGCAATAAACTCAGCAATTACTCTTTTCAAAACAAGCTTAGATTGATTACATACTAATCGCACTGACAACAATTGCGTGCCCCGGCGCATCAGATAGCCGTGTGTAAAGTATGTCCCACCACCATTTCAGGTCAAGTGCAGCTGAGTCTGCAACTTACGCTCTCCTCGGCGAGTGCTGTGGAGTCAAGGTACGAGCGCGATACATGCTGCTCATCACCAGTGCCCTGATGCTTACACCTACTCTTTATTACAGTAGGTTCCTTTTTAACTAGAACTGCGTTTCACCACAAAGGTTCGTTTTTAGAACATCAAGCAAAGCTTAAGTCCAGTTTTGAGTCGAGTTTGAAGCAATTTAATTATGAACCGAAAATAAATTTAAAAGTCTATTCTTGAGGTTCAGTAACGGGCCTAAGTGCACAATACCTAGAAGACTAGAGATGATCCAATCGTTTTTGTAGCTCATCCAAAATTACTTGTGAATCAGCACATTGTACCGATGTAAATAAATCATCGTGGATGATACGACTCGCATTGCCAAATTCTATTAAGATTTGAAAGAAAGAAAGAAAGAAAGAAAAACTTTTTATTTTATGCGCGCCATTCGACGCAAACATTAAATAACATAATTTAAAATAAAAAATATACAACCACATATAACTAACTATGATATAAGATGTTTTAAATTTAATAATATTAATTATTAATAATATTTGCAGCCAAATATCTGAGATAATAATACTCCCAAGAACCCGGTAGGGCCAATTTGTGCCAAAAAAAATACAAATACATTTCAGATATTCATCCCTCCCTTTTTTACACGAAAAAGTCGGGTAACAATCAAATGGGTACCTAGTGGTAAGCGGTTACCGTACCCTTGATGACTTACTAAAAATAGTAGCTGATGATATCATAAATCTGCAAATTTTTATTATAGTTATAGTTATTTCCAGTCTGGGGCTACCTCATTATGAAGCTAGACTTCTCGACTCCAATGATCGGGATCGTGTACCGTCCATGGCGTCTTCTGACCTTTGTCATGGCTCTACCGCTGGGGCTTGGTGCTCTGATGCTGCATTACTTCAGTGAGAGTCCCAAGTTCCTCGCCAACGTTGGCAGGGCTGATGAAGCTGTTGAAGCGCTGAAAAGGATCTATGTAGCGAATGGTGGAGATGCTGAGAAGTTCCCTGTAAGTAAAAATCCAGCATTGCCCTATTCAAGTATACATTTCAAAATCATTGCCTAATTTAGTCTAATTGGGAAATACACCTGGCATATGATTTGAGTGATTCCATCTTTTCCAGAATAATTATTGAGGATCAATCCAATCTCAGAATCCAAGTTGCTAACCGCTATTTGTTATTTATCTTTTATTTTATAATTCGCTAGGCCTCCATGTATTTAACATCATGCATTTCAGTCTTTAGAATTAGAATACTTTTCTTCTTCCTCTCCCTTTCTTCTTATGTTTTTCCTTCCATTGTAACTTTTAACATTATTATTTATCAGATGATAATTCTGTATTTGTGCTCGTTTAATTTCCAGGTACAACAGGTCTATTTAGTGGACGGCAACAAAGACGAAGTCGGAACATTTTCTCTCCGCTCCCTATGGAATCAAATTGCTCCACTTTTCAAGCCTCCATTGCTTGGAAGAACAATGTTGCTGTATTACTTAACTTTCGTCGTTTATATTGCGTAAGTTCATACTATATTTAAAAATAAGATTGTCGTTTACATTGCTCTGTATCCAATCATCTAATATCAATGTTAACTCTACATTAATATCTAAAACTAAAATTAACTCTTTTTAATAATTATTATCTCTAGTACCAACATAGAAAATATCAAGTGGCTCTTTATTATCTTCATACTTTATTTTCCAGGAACAACAGCTTTGCAATCATCCTGCCGACTATCTTCAACGTGTTCTTCACGTCTTACGCAGTCAGCGGCTCTGATGCTCATTTCTGTGACCTCCTCAAGCTTGGTAATAGTACGGAAACCAGTGATCCTAGTCAGGTATATTAATTTGATTCTCGTTGGGCCGACTGTTACTGGGCATAATATACCATTCGCAGCGAACATGATTGTTACGCCGTGTGCTAAAATCTGTGCGACATGCTCGTTGCGACGGCTTGATTCCTCGTACTGAGTGCACGTACGCTCGCTATGTACGCTATGCTACGTGAAGCGAGCACAAGCCGAGCCTCGAACGAACAGGATTCGTTCGTTGCTCGCGATTTCAAGCGTGGACGTACTTAACGAGCCTTCAACGAGCCTACAACGAGCGCGATGCGAATCCGTGTGTTCGTGAAAAAACTGACAATCGGGCGGAGCGCAGTCGAGCACGCTACGAATGCTCGTTCGAGGCTCGCAAGCACGTCTACGCTACGCGAATTGTGCTCGCAGTATGCTCGTACCCACCTTAACAGGGTCTGTTTGGAAAAGGATGAGAAAGAGATGTCTCTTATATTTATGGAACCGACTTTCAAACAAACCACATACTGTGTTTATTATCTTCTATGGTTCTCAGTACTGACACCTCTATTTACATCTTTAGCGATACTAAGTGTGAACTTATACATGTTAGGTACACAGCCTAAAACCTGTCTCAAATAATTTTCTAGGTAACTGTGAAATCTGGATTAAAATCCATGCAGTCCTAACATTGTTATAAGTTACTACATAAGTGCTTAAGCTTAATATCCCACAAATTAAACCTATTTTCCCTAGGATGTATCGCAATGTAAGGGCACAGTGATGGACAACACTATATGGGCGGGCTGCGCACACGGCTTGTCCTTCTTCCTACTCAACGCTCTTATATCGCAGTGCGCCGGCAAAAGAAAGGTAAAACTTTTGAAATGAAATGAAATTTAGTAAATTTTAATGAAGCTAGTTTTACATATTAAAAAACCGGCCAAGTGCGAGTCAGACTCGCGCACCGAGGGTTCCGTACAAACCTGTAGGTATATAAGTAAATGGTTATACTACCATTTACTTATATACCTTACTTATAGACCTGAGTATTTGATATTAATTTCAATTTATGACGTATTAAAAAAAAAACTACTTACTAGATCTCGTTCAAACCAATTTTCGGTGGAAGTTTGCACCGTCATGTACATCATATATTTTTTATAGATTTATCATTCTCTTACTTTAGAAGTTACAGGGGGGGGGGACACACATTTTACCACTTTGGAAGTGTCTCTCGCGCAAACTATTCAGTTTAGAAAAAAATGATATTAGAAACCTCAATATCATTTTTGAACACCTATCCATAGAAACCCCACATTTATGGGTTTGATGAAAAAAAAAATTTTGAGTTTCAGTTCTAAGTATGGGGAACCCCCAAAATTTATTGTTTTTTTTCTATTTTTGTGTGAAAATCTTAATGCGGTTCACAGAATACATCTACTTACCAAGTTTCAACATTATAGTTCTTATAGTTTCGGAAATAAATGGCTGTGACATACGACGGACAGACAGACAGACAGACAGACATGACGAATCTATAAGGGTTCCGTTTTTTGCCATTTGGCTACGGAACCCTAAAAACCAATGAACAACCAGCCATACGTTGCATCATAAGATCTAAAATATTATTTTTATCACCAGATCCTAACAATAACAATTCTGGTGATAGCCGCAGCTGCTGCAATAGCGATTGACAACACGGGGGAGCCTATCTCAGGTTTAGTCCTGTTCTTCATATTCCTCACCACGGCCATGGTGTTCGGAGTCATCTCATCTTACTTTGTGGACTTGTATCCTACTTCTTACAGGTGAGACTTTGATCTATAAAATGAATCTGTATATGTACTTGTTTACACGAAGGCAACCTTCAGTACCCAAACTATAGTCTTAGTTAGTATAGTTGAACAATAGGCTAGTTTCTTGAAAAAATCTATTTAGTCAGTCATATACATTATCAAAAAATATTAGACACGTATTTTTTCGTGAATTAAACAAAAAAAATACTAGGATATGGTTCGTTGAAGTTCCGCGTGACGTCACGGTGTGGTACACTTTTTAGTAACAAGTGACGTCACGAGCCCCATTTTACACATTTTACCACTTTGGAAGTGTCTCTCGCGCAAACTATTCAGTTTAGAAAAAAATGATATTAGAAACCTCAATATCATTTTTGAAGACCTATCCACAGACACCCCACACTTATGGGTTTGATGAAAAAAAAAAATTTGAGTTTCAGTTCTAAGTATGGGGACCCCCAAAATTTATTGTTTTTTTTCTGTTTGTGTGAAAATCTTAATGCGGTTCACATAATACATCTACTTACCAAGTTTCAACATTATAGTTCTTATAGTTTCGGAAATAAATGGCTGTGACATACGGACGGACAGACAGACAGACATGACGAATCTATAAGGGTTCCGTTTTTTGCCATTTGGCTACGGAACCCTAAAAATACGTGTCCAATATATTTTGATAATCTAACTGACCGACTAATTAGATTTTTTTTTTTTACCCAGGAAACATCCCTTATGTGTGCAATCCTACAGGATCAAAAATGTTATTCTGACACGATCCCATAACAAATTCATTATTGCCGTGCCAAAAGTAGTATAGATTATTGTAGTAGACTTGTGCCCTTGCGGAATATAAATTGTAAGTGATGAGTCGCAGCTTGATCAAGGCAACCCGAACGGTTGGCCTTTGCTCACCAACTATGAATACTGGATCGACCGAGAGACTGTGTCGTTTCGTTAGGGAAAAGTAGTGATGTACAATAATAATGAAAATGTGTTCCCTAAATCGCGACGGTTTATTCTTTGCTTGTTAGGAGTCTCCAAATTTCACATCTTCAGGTTTACTGGTTTAGACTGTACATTGTCTATCATCCATCATCATCATCAGCATATAATGTCAACTCAAAATCTACAGCTTTTAAAAACAAAATCAACTTTCCACAGCTAAGAAGATTTAAAAAAAATTACCTTATCGTAATTTTTTATATCCTATGCGCATAGCTGTATATATTACATTTGTTTTAGTGATCAAGTGCTCCATTAAATTGATTGATTTATATTGTCTATTCTTTTGCCAGAGGCATGGTGGCCTGCTTAGGCATGATGGTGGCACGACTGAGCGCCTTCGCTGGCACCAACATCGTCAGTGGCGCCATGACTGAACATTGCTCCGTGGCTTTGTATGGAGCTGCCGGTTTGGTTCTTAGTAAGTTATTATTTAATTGAGTGTGTAGTGTGTAGTCTACGACTAGTGCGCTTACCATCTTCGTAGAAAAAAAACGGCCAAGTGCGAGTCGGACTCGCATACGAAGGGTTCCGTACAATAATAATAATATTATAATAATAATAATAATAAAAAAAAAAAAAAAAAAAAAAAAAAAAAAACCGCTGACAGTGACAGACGCCTTGATTTTTGTAAATACATTTTTTATCATTTATTTTTACGTTTTACCCAGGATTTACCCCATATATTTTATTTATACACTTCAAAATATGGCAGCATTAAAAATCTATAACATTTGGCAATATGAACACCTGAAAATTTAATAACGACATTTATGTCACTTTTGTCACGAGATGATTACAAGATCAAGGCGAAAAGGAACAGCGGGACGCATATACGCACGCCCACCACCCTCGCCCGCCTCAGCCAGCTCCTCGCCATCTTCGTCGGGCGATAATTTTGCTACCGCGCCCGACACTAGCGAGTCGAGCGACGAGCGCGGGCCGCCGCCCCCGCCGCCGCGACCACCTGCGCGACGAGGACGACCACCGCTGCCGGCACGCTTGGGGCCTGCGGGACATCCTGCCCCGCGCTCGGCCCCCGCTACCGGTGGTATAGTGCGTCGCATGCGGTGGACACAGTCCATAAATGAAAACTGCATGCGCGCCTACTATAGGGCTACAGAGGGGGGAACCAACCTGTCCGCGTATCGTGACCGGATGCTGCTTCTGTTTCAGACCCTTGAACCAGCCATCACCGTGACCGCGCAACGCCTATCGGATCAGGTGCGGGCCATCCAGCGGCTCAAGAGGCTGGATGACTCTGTACTTGATCGGCTACGCTTGGAAGTGCTACCTGTTCGCTCTGCCTCTGCTTTGACGCGGGATCCACCTGCTGTTTCGCCGATTCCGGTGCCGATACCAGACCAGGCACCGGGGGCGGCGCCGGTTGATCCCAGTGCCGACGAAGAGGACTGTGTGAACAGAGTAAGCACTCAAACCAATGAGCATTTGAGGAGGACTTTGGAGGAAGCGATTGTGCTGTATAGGTCCGCACCCAACTCTAGGCCGCGAATACCACGCTTGCCCACAAATAAACGAAACTTAGCGCTAATGGGAGCCCTGAACGCTTTACTAGACCCGTATCTACGGGCTAGTGAAGATTTAGTTGATACCCACTCGATTCTGTACTGTGGGGCCATCGCGGCGTGCCGTGTTGCTCGTGTCAGGCTACCTGTTCCTGACCGAGCCACGCGGACCGTCGGTGGTGCCCCCGCATGGCAAGTGCGGATCGAGCGGCGTATCAACACGTTCAGGACTCTCATTGCAAAGCTGATTTGCTTCAAGGAGGGCAATAATCGCCCTCGTGTCATGCGCTTTGTGACCCAGGCCTTTGCGGGGACTGATATTAGACCCCACGACTATATGGCCTGTGTCACAGAGCGCATTGACTTCTTGAAGCAAAAAGTTTATGCGTGGGCAAGCCGTATTCGCCGCTACAGAGAGCGTGTGGATCGATTCCAACAGAATCGCTTCTTCCAGAGTGACCAGAGGAAGGTATACCGAAAGTGGGAGGGAACCGACCAACGTGTGTTGGATGGACAGCTGCCGGATACTACTGCTATGATTAATTTCTGGCGTAGTATCTGGTCAATGCCTGTCCAACACACCGAGGGTGATTGGATGAGTGTTGTCAAACGTGAGTGTGAGTCCATCGAACCAATGGAGGCCATTACCATCAGCCCCATTGACATTAGTTGTGCGATCCGTACGACCCAGAACTGGAAAAGTCCTGGGCCGGATGGATTGCACAACTTTTGGATAAAGTGGTTTCGATGCTCACACGAACGTTTGGCAACGCAATTCCAACAAGCCCTTGAGGATGGTTCCCTGCCAACTTTCTTTACAACCGGTGTTACTTCCTTGCTCTTTAAGTCCGGTAGTACCACGGAAGCGAAAAACTATCGACCCATCACGTGCTTGCCTACACTATACAAGCTCCTTACATCTATTTTGAGAGCAAAAATTAATACGCACATTGTTGCGAATAACATTTTGGCCTCCTCTCAAAATGGATGTAGGGGTGGGTCCCGTGGTACCAAAGAGTTCCTCCTCATCGACACGACAATTTGCCAACAAGTCCGGCGGAATAGGGGAGCCATCTCAGCTGCCTGGATTGATTACAAGAAGGCCTATGATTCAGTGCCTCACTCATGGCTGGAGAGGATCTTGGAACTGTATAAAGTTGATACAGCTCTAAGATCCTTCTTGAGCGCATGTATGAGGCAGTGGATCACAGTTCTTCGTCAACCAGGTGGTGGAGATGGCACCTCTGGCCCGCAGGACTTTATAAGGATTCAGCGAGGTATTTTCCAGGGTGACAGTTTGAGTCCTCTGTGGTTCTGCCTAGCTTTGAACCCGCTCAGTACTCTGCTGAAGGATTCAGGACTAGGCTGCCGGCTTCGAAGAGGGGGTGAGGTAATTTCTCACCTGTTGTACATGGATGACCTTAAACTATTTGCACCAAAACGTCAAGATTTGTTGGAGCTACTGAAAATGACTGAAGTTTTTAGTAGCGCCATCAAAATGGAGTTTGGTGTAGATAAGTGTGCGGTTATGCATGTACAGCGGGGGAAAGTCGTAAATTCAACGAATTTACAGCTTTCTGAGACAATGTCTCTCAGATCACTCTCCGAAGCAGAAACCTATAAGTACCTTGGTATGTCACAGTCGTTGGGTATTGTGGACGGGGACATAAAGCGGGCTGTGAAGGAGCGCTTCTTCTGTCGCCTGACAAAAGTACTGAACAGTCTTTTGTCAGGTGGTAACAAGGTGCGCGCCTTCAACGCCTGGGTGATGCCCCTGCTCACGTACTCCTTTGGCATACTAAGGTGGACTCAAACTGAGCTGGACGCCCTGGATAGGAGGGTCCGTCTCCTGCTCACAACACATCGCATGCTACACCCGCGCTCGTCTGTTATGAGACTGTACATCCCGCGTAAGTGTGGAGGCCGCGGCTTTTTAAACGCCAAGAATCTCCACAACCACGAGGTGTACAGTCTTAGGAAGTATTTCCTTGACAACGAGTGCGGGATGCATCGCGATGTGGTGGCAGTAGACAGGGGCCTCACCCCGTTATCCTTGGCAAACGAGAACTGGCGCAGACCAAAGGTGCTAAGCACCGAGGACCGCAAGGACGTATGGAAGAGTAAGGAGCTACACGGGCGGTTCTACAGGGCCCTAACAGGGCCCGATGTAGATCTGCTCGCGTCGGTGAACTGGCTACGCTTCGGTGACCTCTTTGGGGAAACCGAAGGTTTTGTCTGTGCAATTGCGGACGAAGTTATCAAGACGAATAACTACCGGAAATATATCCTGAGGGACGGTACGGTCGACATCTGTCGAGCATGCCGCCGTCCCGGAGAGTCACTCAGGCATATTATCTCCGGTTGTTCTCATCTTGCTAACGGCGAGTACTTGCACAGACATAACCTAGTAGCCAGAATCATTCACCAGCAACTTGCTCTTCAATACGGCCTTGTAGAGTCCGAAATACCGTACTATAAGTACGCACCTGCGCCAGTTCTCGAAAATTGTCGTGCCACGCTCTATTGGGATCGATCTGTCATCACGGACAGGACTATTGTAGCCAATAAGCCTGATATCGTGCTGACAGATCGATTGAAGCGCCGGGCAGTGCTCGTCGACATCACCATCCCCCATGACGAGAACCTCGTGAAGGCCGAGAAGGACAAGCTCAGCAAGTACCTTGACTTGGCTCACGAGGTAACCGCCATGTGGGATGTTGATTCGACGATCATTGTTCCTATAGTTGTTTCGGCGAACGGTCTCATAGCGAAGAGTCTCGACCAACACCTTGAGAGTCTCTCGCTAGATGGCTGGGTCAAGGGTCAGATACAGAAAGCGGTACTTCTGGACACGGCACGCATCGTCAGGAGGTTCCTCTCTCTGCGGCCCTAACCACCGGTAGCTTGGGACCTACCCCGCTACCGGCGGGACTCTAGAATTAGGTTTTTTATAACATTTTTAGATTTTGTAAAGATATTGTAAAAAAAATAATCATATATACATAGGATTAGGTTTTTTATAATATTTTTGAATTTTATTTTTATTAATGTTATAAAAAAATAATTTTAAGAAGAAAAATAAATAAAGTGAATAATAATAATAAATACATTTATTTCAGAAAATTAAATTCCACATTGTTAGTAATACAAAATCTTAAAACTATGTTAGTAAAACACATGAGATAATTGAAATGAGCGAACACAGCTAGGTACAGTAGGCCACATGAACCCTGCAACAATGATTCATGTACCTACCGTCCAGCCGAGCCGCGAACATAGCCAGGATACTGTTGGTACTGGCCCGCACTCTGCAGAGCAACGACGTGCATTTTTTGCGCATTGTGGCATAAAAACAGTCTGTTCGCGCCTCCAAAAACATGCCAGATGCACTGCAGAAACGGGGCAGCCGCAACAGCACCCGAAATGCGTTATTATACTGAACGCGTAGGGCGTTGTACGACCTTTGAGTATAGTTTACCCACAGACTGCTCGTGTAGAAGGATGTACAGTAAGCTCTGAACAGCGTGATTTTAACTTCTCTCGAGCATCGAGCAAATCTGCGGGCTATCATGTTAGATCTCACTGACAACGCCCTACGCTCTCGCTCCATATCGGCATCGTCCTTAAAGTCTTCTGTCACCAGGTGTCCAAGGTATTTAAAGCGACTAACTCTTTTAAGGGGGACACCATTCAAATTAATAGGCGGAACACTAGATGGACACCTGTTACCAGCCTTGAACACCGTAAATTCAATTTCAATTCAATATTAACTAACTCAAATTGACTATGAAATTAATAGTAAGCGCAATAAAAAAATAACGTCAAAAGAAAACGTTTCTTGTGTTCTTTAATTTTTAATTTTATTTCATTTTTTTTTTATAGCGGCAATAGAATTACATATTCTGTAAAAATTTCAAGTGTCAATCACGGTTCATGAGATATAGCCCACTGTCAGACGGACGGACAGAGGAGTCTTATGAATAGGGTCCCGTTTGGCACCCTTTGGGTACGGAACCTAAAACTAAAGCTGGCCCGTTCACATCACAATTATTAGCAACTAGCTTTCCGCCCGCGGTTTCACCCGCTTCTTTACCCTTCCTACCCTACCCTACCCTACCTAGCTACCCTATCCTATGTCCGTCTCCTGGTTCTAACGTACCTCCCCACCAATTTTGAGCCAAATCGGATCAGCCGTTCTTGAGTTATAATGGTGTAACTAAAACGACTTTCTTTTATACTATATAGATTTCACGATTTTCTAATCAGCTAATGGACGAATTCACAAAAAGACCATAATCTATATTAATTGGGATTCTGGCTCTGATTCCTGAAATGTTATAAACACGTATGCTAAAATATATACATCAGCATAATATAATATTATGTATAATATAAAATATTTACTATTCCAGGTGGAGCGGTTGCAGCATTCATGTTACCATCAGATAATATACAGCTCAGCTGATAAGTGCTGTTGTTAGTCTTGATAGAATATTACACCTGCTATTATATGAAATGTACAAATTATTTTAGAATTAAGTTAATATATTATAGAAATAAGTATTTTAATGATTTTTGTTTATTTATTATAAGTAACTAAATAAAAAGCCAATTGGACAATTTTATTATTTTCTCTATGTTTAAATCTTGAAATAAAATATTACAATGGATTCTAATTTGTATAAGACTTGGACTAACGGTTATTTGTTTTTGATTTTCACGCGATATGATGAGATCATTGAATTATAACGCTGTTGAGATATATAAATTAATCTTCTTAATAAAGATATATATCAATGAAGTCGCTGATATAAAGCTATCGTCCGAATAATAATAATATATATTACATCTTGAGATAAAATATTTTACCGCTCTTCATACATTTTATACGAGATCGACCACACTGCGCTATAATATACTGCATCCACAACTATAAACCCGGCTTTTCACTATGGGATATAGTATAATATAAATTACATCTTGAGATATAATATTAAAGATTAATATAAATCGGTTTAAGTTTTTTGTTAAACAGTTTTCAATTATTTTCTTAATAATGATACATGTGAATCGAATACAGCATCATCGTCGTCTGATGAATCAGGAATCAAGCAAGACAATCCCCAAATTATCCATTTTAGAATTCAACCGTTTCGATAAAGAACGTGATGACACATAGGTGACTGCAGCTGAACTGTCCAAAATATATATCTTACAGTGTGAAGATGTAGTATCTCAATATTAGTAGCTCAATATTACATCCCATAGTGAAAAGCCGGCTTTATATTGCAACAGTCCATACAAAGTCGGCGCAAGTCGTTAGTGAAGTTTATAAACGTATATTGTAAGAATTCATAGACCATAGTGTGTGTGCGCACAATTGACGCGTTTTTTTATAGGTACCTACTCGATTTTTTTTTGCGAGTAAAATCTCATTTAAATAATGCCGATCTGACGTCAATAAGAGGTAAGAATACAAAACAAGCAGTATCGTACGATAATTTGTGTATTATTTATAGATTGTACATATTTATACTGAAAATTAGGCTTCACCATTTAGTTTATACAGCTGAAATTTTGTATCCTATAGAACCAATCCTGGCTGTGGTGTGGTTGTGGTATGTACGTGTCAAAGATGCTTAGATTACCATTCTACCTTGAAAAGTTTTTTCTTTTTAATGGAAATCAATAATAAAAAACTATAATATATAGACACAAGATAACTTAAAAACTATAACAAAACTAAAACTAATCTGTGACTAAAACTATAACTTAAAAAATAAACTTAATCTAACAAGCCGCTACCAGTAGGCAACGTGCCCAAAATGCTGGCTGCATTACCACGTTGTATGGAAATGCTTAATCTTTGCCCAAAATAAAAACCAGCATTTTGGTCACGTGTTGCTTCGACCGGACGACCAGATATATCATTGAAAATTTTGTGTGCTCCCGGTCCCCACGGTCCCAGCGTTTCAACCCCAAAAGTCTCAAATATGTACCCGCTATCAAGGGTAAGTGAACCCTTGAGAAGTGGTTCTGGCTGATTCAATGATATAAAACGTTATGTACTTTTACGACTTTTTACGTTTTTAAGACTTTGAATAGGATGTCATCGTAAGGAAACCATACCACGGTGGTAGGGTACTTTGTACTTAGTACCCGCCTGGCTGGCTACCTCAAGTTGACGATCTATTGCCAAGCACCCACCGGTGTAGTCTGGGAGTTCACTTTAGAGCCAGCCAGCCTTTGAGGCTCTTTACAAGATGGGAAGACATCGGTGATCCCCATAGTTGCTAATGTCTATCAGCGAAGGTAACCACTTACCATCAGATACACTACTTGTCTGTATTTAACACTCCTGCCACAATCCCAACATGTAGGCATGGCATAAATCACAAGTAGCAGGTGATAAATAATATGATTCTGTTTTCATATGTCACATCTGTTACCGTCCATGACATAGCCTGTTACATGTTATAAAGAATATTTAAGAATATAAATAAAATGTATGCGACTGAAGGACTTTGTATCCATGGTCATGAACAAATTTAAAAAAAAAAATCTTTATCATTGATTAGCTTTTAAGAGTATTCAAAAATAAACCTTAAATCAAGTGACATAAAGTGTTAACTTCTTTAGCATGTTATGTAGCAGGATAGAAAAATAATTGTTTGCTACGAAAGTATATATAATTTGCATCAGTGATAATTTGACACTTGCGTGCGATACTCGCACATGATTTTGTTTTCCAATGAAAAATGCCGTCGATGACGTAGGTTACATATCATTGCAAATCATATATCGCTAGTGAAATCATGCTATTAAAAATAATAATATCATGAATGAGAATTCCTTTAAAGTAGCAATAATTTCCATGCCTACCAACATGGTCATCACTAACCATGGTGCCCATCATCATGTGGCAGAAGTTGGTAAGCATGTAAGGCCTAGAGAATGAAACAGGCTCTCAAGTGCAGCTGGATGGTAGCCAGCAAGGTGGGTACTACAAAGTACCCTACCACCGTGCTAGGGTTTCCTCACGCTGTTTTCCTTCACTGAAAGCTCAAGCATTGTAAAAATGTAGGAACTACTTTCAAACGGCTACATTCATACATGTTAAAAATGCAGTAATTACCTACCTAGGTACTAACTTTAAATATTTTTTTTAACAATAGCAATAATAATATATTCAATTTACCTCTATTTAACGCAATACTAAAAACCCAGTAATGACTAATTTTATGTTGTTAAAGTTCGTTTGAAACATAATTAACAATAGAAATAATAAAAAATATACTATCCTAAGCATACTATAAGTTAAGATTTTCTTTGTATAATTCAGTTAACAAAGAACACGGAGTATCACTGATGAAACAATCAAAATAAGCGTTACTTAAGTACCTACACAGTTCAGAAAAACCACTCACAAATTGTAACAAAAAATATTGAATAGTGTGAGGTCGGAAGTCAATTTTAGAAAAATAGCGAGTTGCGTATATTTTTTTTTTTTTTTTTTTACGGTAGGCCTGTGTTTGAGCACAATCTCACCATGTTAAGTGATGATGTGGTCTAAGGTGGTAAGCACACAAAGTCTAGAAGGAACTGGCTCTCAAGTGCAGCTATCGGAACACACCGATAGGTGCTTGGCGACAGATTTTCAACTTGAGGGTGGTAGCCAGCCAGACGGGTACTACAAAGTACCCTACCACCGTGCTATGGTTTCCTCACGATGTTTTCCTTCACCGAAAGCTCAAGCACATTGTAGGATTCGAACCCGGGACCTTCGTCTCGGTATCCGACGTCACTACCACTGAGCTATCATCGCCTTGCCTCGTATTTAGGTGCTAGGTATTTTCGGAAGCATTTGTTCTTTTCAACCTGCTACAAACTTCACTGGACTTATACCTATACTGTAGGCTTTATCTTCTTCTTCAGTCTGTCCCTCATTTCTTAGGATCGTGGTCACTAGAACCCCTTAAACGGACAAACTGCCTCCATCGATTCCGGTCCGAAGAAGCCCTCACCACTTGGTAGAATTTAGAAGAGGAGGTGGCTTCTTTCATTTGGTCCGACCATCGTGTTGGCGACCGGCCTCGTGTTCTCTTGCCTTCGGTATTGCCAACAATGACCAGCTTTTCAAGGCTGTCGTCCCCTCTTCTCATTATATCTAGGCTTCATATCGAGATTATTTTGTTTATATCGCATAGTTTTAGATTTGCGATACAATATATCCCGTCTCAAAAAACCAGCCAAGTTGAATAGAATATTACAAAAAAAACCTGTTATTTTGAAATGAATATTCATTTGATCTTATTAAGGCTAAGTCAATAACTGTGCGATTTTACTCGATGATTTAATTAAGAGGACATTACTGGTCAGGCCTCTCGCGTTTGGTATTTTTATTATTGTTGCTATCTCTATCAGTCGCGAGAGAAACGCGGATGTCTAGGTATCTGCAATATTTTTCATGGTTTCAGATTTGGTTAATAACGCTCCTCAAATAAAATATAGCGATGCGGTGGATGTGGATGTGTAACCACGTCGATCAAGTATATGTTCAAAGATAATACTGGTACTAAATTGGGTTCGTTTAAAGGATCGATTGAAAAGAGTAATTGCTGAGTTTATTGCCGGCTCTTCTCAGCAAATGCAACCTTCCGAACCGGTATTAGAGTATTCATAAGTGCCTGCGAAGGTCTATTTGAATAAATGATTATGAATTTTGATCTTTAACTAGCTCTACCCCGTGGCTTCACCTGCCATCCCGGGACCATAAGCCTATGTTCGTTTTCATGCCATAGGCTACAAAGGCAACCATATGATACCTGCAAGGCAAATTTTATCACAGTAGATTGTGCCGTGCGGGGTAATAAACAAACCAACTCACATTCGCAGTTATAATATTAGCAGGATATATGAGATGCGTCATCAAAGTGACAAATACGTCAGACGCGTTTGACCTGTAGTCTTCTCCTTAAATTATTCGACATATTATTTAAAGGATTCTATTTTTATTGAATAAAATTAAACGTTATTATTTGCCTATCGCAGTTAGCGATATCCACCCGAGGCTGTGGTACATCTATTATTAAAAAATAATAGTTAATAATACGCACTTTTGATAATGGTGTTATTTATATAAGGGCGATTTAACGAAAGAAATGTTAAGTGAACAATATTGATCTTTTGTTTCGTGGATTTTTGTGATTGAGTAAGTAGGTACTTACCTATAATAATTATGAAGCGTTTATTAATTATAGCAATTAAAAAGGATAAGGGGAGAGACGTAAAAGAGAGGATCGTGGGTGAGGTAGGAAAGATAAATAATTGACAAGTCAGCTGGCGCGGTTGGTTAAGAGTCTGGTTAAGATTCCACCTTTCGCGCCGCAGGTCGTGGTTTCGATTCCCACGCAGTACATGCACTTGTGCCCATGAAAATGTCTGTATGTCCTGAGTCTGGGTGTAATCATGTATATTAAGTATGTATTTACAAACAAAAAGTAGTATATGTATTATATCAGTTATCTGGTTTCCATAGTACAAGCTCTGCTTAGTTTGGGATCAGATAACAGTGTGGAAGGAATGTCCCAGAATTATTTATTACTAACAGTTTAATACAGGTGAAACCATGTGGCTGAGCTAGTTTTAAATAAAATATAGACGCGAGCCCAAAAAGTTTTTTTATAACTATGCCCCTAACCACAGACGTATAAAAAAATCAAGACGAAGTGTCAAGCGACGATGAAGTGAAGCCGAAAAATTACTACGTATGCGTGATTTCTGGCCCAAGCAGGCATAAATGATACTGAGCCTGTCACCGTCTCAATGTGGAATGACAACCGATCGGCTTCCTATGTATATTGTGTGTGTGAGGCCATGTATTTACAAGAACGCCCGGCTTCCATTTGGTGCTTCACTCGTTTATAGGGCGACACTACGTCCTGATTTTTTTATACTTCAATGTCCCTAACTTACATGAGATGGTTTAAAAACCATGACTAGAAGACTACAAGAATTAGGTTTTAAATATCTTGAACATTTTCTATTATTTATTATTTCTTAGCCAACACTTAAAAGGTTCTCACTATGATCAATATAATTAATACCTAAAAATATTCAAGTTCTATTTTTGTGGATGGTATCTTTATGGGTAACGTCACACGGAAGACCAATAAAATCAAGAAACATTGAATAGTCTTCGTTTAAATATCCATGGATATCCAATAATAATGATAATGTATGCATATGAATTCTATTACAGATAAATCCTGTATAGTAGGTATGCATAGAAATAAATAAAATAAAGTTTAAATAAAAATATATAAAACTAATATAGAAATCATAGGAAGATCATCATTTTGTTTATGCAAATGAAATAGTTGTTTTATCAAAATCATCATAATCCTAATTATATTTACATAGTAGTAAAATTATGTGTCACGGAGCGATTTTGTATGAAAAAAATTAGTTAAACATTCAAAGTTTTTTTTTACCAATATATATCTCAAAATCAAACCTAATGGTGCGTCCATGCTTGTCGAACCGAGCACGAGCCGAGCTACGAACGAGCACACTGCGAGCACGATTCGCGTAGCGTGGAAGGGCTTGCGAGCCTCGAACGAGCGCGATTGTCAGTTTTTTCACTAACAAAGGGATTCGCGTCGTGCTCGTTGTAGGCTCGTTCGTGGCTCGGCTCGTGCTCGATTCGCGTAGCATGGACGCACCATAAAACATATTGTTGAGCTTGACAGACAAACAGAATTCACCACTTACCTACTCATACGCAGGTTCTAAAGTAATAGTTCTGTAACGATTTTGATGATGATATTTACAGATAAACAGCCAAATGCATTGCTCAACATTAAAAAGAACCTATGCAAGCGAGATGGCGCGCAAAATGGGTTTTACTACCAATCAAAAATCGAAACCATCATTTATGGATAGAAGTAAGTTTGTTCAAACGAAACTATACTTTGTCATTATCAAAATAAATCTTTGTTTTAAAACTTACATTATTTTTGCAGAAAAAGCGATCCCAGCCACTATACTAGGGGTGACACTTTTGATGATTGCAGTGATTTTGATGATCATCGATCCTATATTGATAATTGCCAAGCATGTAAGTACGCTTTGTTCAAAGTTAAAAGCTCAGTTAAGTATAAATTTGTATAGCAAACGATCTTTAAATTAAAAAATAAGTAGATTATAAGTAACAGGCGCTTTGACAAAACCACGGAAAAGAGAATACACTGGAAGGGCGATGCGTTAGAATTTGTATCGGAACCAGTGTAGCCAAACTCACACAAATAAATGTTAAATCATATATTGTACTACAAATAAACAATCCTTTTGATTGGTCGTTTCTATTTTACTCAAAAATAGCTTTAATCACACAGGTCATACATATGAAAATATACCTTTTTACGTTAACATAAAATTTATTTTTCAATAGCGTACAAAGTATTTACGTCGTTTTGTAATCTACAAACTAACTAGATTCAATCGACGAAAAAGTTCTGCCACTCGGCACTAGATGGCCTTATTTTCATGGAACGCAATTTTGAACTCAAACGCATTAGACATAATGTTGATAATTGCGTAATAGCTGCGTCGACTGGCGTCGAGTAGCAACACTTATTGCTATTCGCTTAATGCAGCGAAAGTTATCGATAAAATATCAATAAAATTATCGATATTTTAATTTCGTCGATATATTTTTAGAAATTCCGTAAGAAAATTCACGTTCGATAAGAATAATTGTGCAAAGAATACTGAATTGTAAAAAAAAACGTTTAACATGATGAAGTAAATTCAAAAAAAGTTATTTTTACACGATTTATTGCCCTTGAGATAAAATTTACTTGTTTCGAAATTCTCGTTTTGAAAGCTTAATTTTAACAGATGAATGAGGATATTTATATAACTTTCAACTATTGCCTTAATCAAATCAGTGATAAAAAGATGTATTTTATCGATATTGATCGAACAAAACTATCGATGCACGTGTTTTGGGGTCACGACAGGTCACGACTCACGACCAATGTGAAAGAACGCAATACATTACGTGCGGAGTTGCGCTCGCTACCTTGCGTACAAATAAAGTGAGTACATTGCCTTCAATGTATAATGTTGCAGTAGTATCCGAGTTTATCGTTTACACCTAAAATTATCATAATCTCGAATACATTTTTATAAATATCACAATTAAATAAAGGTTTGTAGACTCATCGATGAAAGGAAATCCCTCCTTGAGTTACACTCCGACTCCTCACTTCGTTTCCTACAGGAAATAATAGCGCATCACGACATAATTAATATTTTTCGCGGAGCTACGCACCTCTGCTAAGTATGGCGGATACTACGAAGCGTTGACGCGTGTTTTGGTTGATATGTGCCCATTTGATGTTATGTGTGGCGCGCGGGCTCCGCTAGCATAGCGTCTCTATTTATATTTCTTTTCTCTGTGGACAAAACTAATAGCGACGACTGGTGGTATAGCTGAAGATAGCAATGTATAGTAAGGGGCGCGAGTCATGAGCACAGATTGACACCTGCGCGGTCTGTTTGGCGGAATGAAGCAGGGGGAAGCGCCGAGCTGCACACGATTGGTTCGTCAGTCGATCCTCGTCATCTATTGGACTCTCGCGTATCATTAGGCTACTGTGATTTGGCCAAAAGTGTACATGCGCGAGCTTGCCCCCACTACTGCCTATCTGTGCTCACCATTCGTGCCTCATACTGTACTAGGTAGTTACACATATTATTTTTACTAAGTATAGGCCTGTGTGAGGCAATCTCACCATGATCAGTGATGATTTGGCCACACAATGCCTACAAGGAACTGGCTCTCAAGTGCAGCTGTCGGAACACACCGATAGGTGCTTAGCAACAGAATCACAACTTGAGGGTGTTAGCCAGCAATGTGCCTAACTTCTTTTTATACTACTCAGGTAGCACAAAAACATACGGCCCACCTGATGGTAAGTGGTCCCCGTAACCTATTGACGCTTGCAATACTAAGACTCGCGTAATAAAGGTTGCCTGGAAGAGATCGCTTAAGCGATAAGGCCGCCTATATTGTATAACTTCCTTAATGTGTACTTTTGTTATTTGTACTATGTCAGTGTATACAATAAAGAATATTTCATTCATTCATTCATTATGATCGAGCAAGATTGAGATTTTGTAAGAAAAGTAAAAAAAAATAAAAAATTGGTCCCATAATAAAAGTTGTTCAGCATGGCTAACCTAACATAGGTTTCGAAAATATGCCATCTCGAAATATCCACCTGTTATAAATGCTTTGGGGAGTATTTAACTCTTTGGTAGGTGGTAGCAATAACCACAAGCAATAACTAAAATCTTATAAACTGAATTTCCAGTGGACTCGTATAGCAACAGGGACATACATCCACAAGCTGCTTCAAGGCGAAGTCGACAGCATCCACATTTCAGCCTACCTCTTCAACATCACTAATGCAGACAGGTTCTTATCTGGAGTTGACTACAAACTTAAAATGCACGAAGTCGGACCTTTTACTTACAGGTGACTGAACTTTGGTATTTTTATTGTTAGCTGTCACATTGATTTACGAATTACATCTATTATAAGTGATGATAGTTCAGAATATACATAATTGTCCAGAGATGCGATTGCCGTTTGAAACAATGGCTGCATTCCGAATTAATGCTATAATCGCTGTTTTTTTTTTTTTTTTTTTTTTTAAATTAAATGGGCTTGCGTTTGGCCACTGACCCGCCCATAAGGGGCGATGACGAACCCTAAGATGAAACACGCTTACCCAGAAGAAACCTATTCACTCTGGCCTTGAAAGTTCCTAGATTGTAGGCGTCAGGAAACACAGACGCCGGAAGCAAGTTCCACTCCCTTGCTGTCCGCATTATAAATGAGGATGCAAAACGCTGTGTCCGTATTTTCGGTATATCAACAACGTACGGGTGAAAATTTTCCCGGTGTCTTGTGGTTCGGTGTAAAAATGGGGATGGTGGAATTAGGTTGAACAATTCCTGCGCACATTCTCCAAAATATATCCTGTAGAAAACCGATAAGCAAGCAACCTTTCTTCGATGGTTGAGGCTCGTGAGTTTCGCCTTAATTAAAGACTCATCTCCGATGAGTCTCCTGGCTCGGCGGTCTATTGAGTCGAGGGCCTCAAGCTGGTACTTAGCTGATCCATCCCAAAGATGGCAGCAGTACTCCATGCATGACCGGACTTGTGCTTTATAAAGTTGGAGCAACTGCCCAGGCGTGAAGTACCGCTTAACCTTAGAGAGGATACCCAGCTTTCTGGCAGCTGTTTCTGCCTTCGACTCAATAGAACAGCCAAAGCTGTAATCAATTTGAGCGTGCTTAAACCCGTACCGAATTGAATAATGACAGATTACGATGTCCCGTGAAACGTCATAGATGACGTCATGATATCCGCCATATTGCGCTCACACCGACCATGCCCTAAACTGATATCACCGTGAGCGCTGTCAAAAGTGACGGTTAATTATTGTTTTCGGCAAAAAGTCTAATAAGATTCTTGGTTTTCTATTTGGCAAAGATACTTTTTATGATTTTATGACGCGAATATTCCTTTTTGCGAGTTAAATTATAAAAGATATAAGGAGTCCTAGCGTATGGTTAATTCAGATTTTAATTAAATTAAAAAAAAAAACTGTTTTGAATACTGTGAGCGCGATAACGGGCGTTCCTAATTGTTGACAGTTCTCAGCTGTCATTAACGTGATATCTAACTCGGTACGCAAATTATTGCTGTGAGCACTGTGAGCGATATTATTCAATTCGGAATGTAGCCAATGATAGCTTTTAGATGCTTTTAACTGATAACCACTAACTTATCAACCTGCTGTCTTTAAGTTATTTGCCTGACAAAAATAGCTTCGGTTTGACGTATGAGACAAATACAAATTTTCTTCTTCTTTCTCCACATGTCTTTCCTTTGGTAAACATATCTAATCATCACGATTATTTCACTTCCAGAGAACTCCGATCCAATAAGGATATGGAAATAGATGACGTGAATCAAATAATGCGGTATACTCCACAAAGTAAAGTTACATTCCTGCCAGAAGAATCAATCGGCTACCCAGAAGAAATTAATGTTACTTTACCGAACGTTGCTATGCTGGTAAATATTATTCGTAGACCACTAAAACTACTGAATGACTGTGGTATTGTATAAGAGTTAATGGTAACTAGATAGTTAAAATATACGAGCATACCATACAGGATAAAACCATATATATATGGGAAAAAATAGCCAATATAGTCAGATTGTCCAGAAAATATTTAAAAATTTTAACCTTGCTGAGTGTCTTGCCTGGCCCCCTAAAAAGGCAGCTAAGCAATATTGCTAACGCAATTCAGTTTTTCGAATTTAAAGCAGATCTTATGCAATTCATCAATTCCAAATCTTTTAATGAATTGAATTATATATAATGAGTAACTATTTTACCAAAACATATTGGCATCACTTAGGATCTGCCAAGAATTCGAAAAAATTAATTGCGTAGCAAAATTGCTTTAGCTTCCTTTTTAGCCCCCCTGTTCTTCTCAGTTGAAGTTGTAAGAACTGGTGGTAACTTAAGTACCTTTGACTTTCATAAGTGCCCTACTAGTGCCTAAATTGAATAAATGGCTTGACTTCATCCCTGCCATAGGTAGTATAGAATATATAAATAATTTCAGCGTTAATATGGATTATAAAATTAGTAACACTATGTATATTTCTGATGATCCAAATGTAAACTATGACAAAATATTTAGAGATATTTGCAACGAATTTAATGTATCTTGTCCAATCAAAACTAAAATGGTAAATAATAAACTTCAATTCTGTAACTGGGCAACTAAAGGAATCAGGAAGAGTAGGGATAACATGTATGATCTTTACCATCAGAGATCTTACAATAGTAATGAAAACTTTCATACATATGTTAGGAACTATTCCAAGTTATTTAAACAGGTATGCATTCGAGCTAAGGCCATCTACATAGGCAATAGGGTAAATAATTCTAATAATAAAATTAAAACAGTGTGGCAGATTATTAATACAGAGACTGGTAAAAATAAAATCAAAGATAATACTTTTTGTCTTAAAATTAATGATAAACTAATATCAGATAAATTAGAAGTAGCATCTGCTTTTGAAACTTTTTTCTCAAATATACCTATGGAGGCTACTAAAAATCTTGCTTCGTCTTCCACGTTAGCAGAATCTATTTTACAGAAGACTTTTCAACGAAACATTCCAGACTTCGCATTCACCCAGGTTAGTGACTATGACATTATCACGGCTTTCAAGTCACTAAATATGAAAAATACAGAAGACTTATGGGGTTTGTCAGTTAAAGTTATACAGTCAATTATTTTTAATATTGCCCCTATTTTAGCCCTAATTTTTAACCAATGTCTCGAACAGGGCAACTTTCCTGATTTAATGAAATACAGCAAAATTGTTCCAATTTTTAAATCGGGATGTAAAAACAATCCCTCAGATTACAGACCGGTCTCAGTACTTCCTGCATTAAGTAAGATTTTTGAAAAGATTGTGCTAAACCAAATGTTAAGGCATTTTAATAACCACAAGATACTCCATGATGATCAGTTCGGTTTTACGAGAGGTAAGTCCACTACGGATGCGGGAGCTAAACTTATTAAGCATATTTTTCAGGCCTGGGAGTGCTCTCACGATGCTATTGGTATCTTTTGTGATCTCTCCAAGGCATTTGATTGCGTAGATCACCAAACGCTAGCTCTTAAACTTAAGTTATACGGAATTCGCGGAGTGGCTCTCGATCTTGTGGTTTCCTATCTTTCAGGGCGCCAACAAAAAGTAGGAATCAATGGTAGTGTGTCATCGGGCTCCTTAGTCAAATTAGGCGTACCTCAAGGCTCGATTTTAGGCCCATTTCTGTTTCTAGTTTATATAAATGACCTACCTTATATGGTGAAAGAACTATCAGATGTCGTTTTGTTTGCAGATGATACGTCTCTGATATTTAAAGTAGATAGAAAAGACAAAGATCTTTTAAAAGTTAACTACGCTCTGAAGACTGTGTCTCAATGGTTTGCTGCCAACAATCTTATGTTAAACTCAAAAAAAACAAAATGTATAAGATTTTCAGTACCAAATGTACCAAAAGTTGATACCAGTGTTATTGTGGATGGTAATAAACTTAATGTAGTAGATAAGACTGTTTTTCTTGGTCTGACTATAGACTGTAGATTGCAGTGGGGTGCTCACCTGGAAGCCTTAGGTGGTAAACTGAGCTCCGCTGCGTTTGCAGTCAGCAAAATAAGGCAACTGACAGACATTAATACAGCCAGATTAATTTATTTTGCATATTTTCATAGTCTTATGTCTTACGGTCTTTTGCTGTGGGGCTCTGCCGCAGACTTGGAATCAATTTTTGTATTACAAAAAAGGGCAATTCGCGCCATCTACTGTTTGGGTTCTCGCGAGTCTCTACGAAATATATTTCCGGATATTAATATACTAACTTTGCCCTCTCAGTACATTTTTGAAAATATTATGTATGTCCGCAAGAACATTAATTTGTTTCCAGTCAATAGTGACTATCATGATAGAAACACTAGAAACAAAGACAAAATAACTGTACCTAGATTTAGATTAGCTAAAGTAAATAAGTCCTTTCTTGGGAATTGTATCAAATTTTACAATAAAATTCCTCATAGCGTGACCAGTATGTCCTTTTTTAAATTTAAGGAACATATCAAAAAGCGGCTGTTGAGTAGGGCTTATTATAAAGTGTCTCATTATATTGATGACAAGGATGTATGGAAGTAGCTTTTCTCTGCACCTGCCTCACTGAGCAGCTAGTTCAAGGTCCATTTTAATTCAAAGTATGCTATTATTATTATAAGTTATATTTTTAGGTTACAGATTATATTACCTATTGTAATTAAATTAATTCAATTCAATGTTCTTCATTTATTTAGTTTGATATAAATGCATCGATTTATTATGTATGTCTAATTGTTATATTTTTTTTATTTTGTGATATTTAGTCTAAACTTGTCAATAGTCACAGTGATAACAAATTGTGTGTTTAGTGTTTCCCTTTAGTTATTTTTTATTTCTAAGGCAGACTTAAGTAAGTCATGCTCACTTTAAGGCCTTTGCTTGCGGCGGCGTCGTGTGACGGGTCGCTCACTTCCCTCCAATATGGCGAGGAGGGCGATGGCTGCCACACGCGTCATACTTGTGAACAGGTGCTGCTTGTGGGGGCTGGTCTGCTTAAGTTTGCTATTTATTTACTTATTAAATATTTTTTCAGTCTACCTTGTAATTTTGCCGCCGCGCCGGGCCACGCAATTGTTTTCAGTGCGATTAGAATGTAAATATTATGTAATTAATCTAAGCCTGTTTTGAAAAGAGTAATTGCTGAGTTTATTGCCGGCTCTTCTCAGCAAATGCAACCTTCCGAACCGGTATTAGAGTATTAGAGTCAGACTTTTCATAAGTGCCTGCGAAGGTCTATTTGAATAAATGATTTTGAATTTTGAATTTTGAATTTTGAATAGCGAAAGTAATATCCTGGGTCAGGTTTGTACTTATAATTCCATTTAATTTCAGAGCATGTCATCAATGGTCAGTTCATACTCCTACTTCCCTCGCATGGCGTTCAATCTTCTCGCATATCGGCTGAAGTCATCTCCCATCGTGCAGATGAACGCTTATGACTACTTGTGGGGTTACGACGAACCTCTTATTACATTGGGGAATACAGTATTACCTGGATGGATTCATTTCGATAGAATGGGCCTTATGGACAGGGTAAGCTGAGTTTCATAGCTTGATTTAAATCTTGCTATACACAATTGGGTCACATAAATAGACTAAACTTATTTCAAATAATAGTGGCTTAGTGTTTATTAGGCATCTTTTTGCATCTCTTTAAAATAGCCGAGCTTAAATTAGGTATTAAAGTTTAATTTGTGCTTACAATTCTTCACGAGAAGCGCTCGTGGTGTAGCATGATTAGCCGCTCTTAATCGATCGGCATCTGTCGTGGTCGGTACCTGGATGTGTGACCGCCTAGTGGTATTTAAAATCGAGCGTTTCCGTGCACGTGGAAGGCACGTAAAGCCGTTGGTCCCGGTTATCACTCGATTGTTATAGTCGTTAAGCTAGTTGGAGGCCTCCTAGGCGGCTTGAAAACTCCAACAGTAGGTTGAACACTAGCCTACCTCAACTAATCGCAGTGGGCGTGCATGGTGGAGTATTTCCCATTTCGTTTCAACCTCATTTGTGAAAGGAGGCCTGTGGCATTATACTAGGCTGCGTGATGATGATGATGATCATACAATTCTTACTAATATTCATTAAATTTTTACAGCTCTACGATAAAAAGAGTAATTTAGTCACAGAAGTGAACTCTGCTAATTCTGATAAGTTCATGATCAAATCAGTAAACGGAATACAAGGTCTGCAAGCTTGGGGTTTTGACCCAAAAGTAAAGTACGTAAATCATAAATATTTGTAAAACTGATATTTAAAGAAAACTTATTTAAATTCTACGTAAAAATAACCAAATCCCTTCTTTTAGATCAAAATGCAACTCATTCAAAGATTCATACGAGGCGTTAGGATATCCTCCAGAACTTACACCTGAAAGACCCATCAGGATCTACCGACCAGTTCTCTGCAGATTTCTGGAGCTAGACTACCATGGGAAGAAAACCATGGACTACGGTGTGGAGGGGCTTGTCTATAAAATTAGTAATAGGACTTTCACTAAGAATCCAGATACGGAATGTTTGTGCAGTCGTGGGCTATGTACTGAAGGATTGTCTGATTTATCCCCTTGTTTTTATGGTGAGTTTTGTATGAGTATTTCCAATTAAGATTTAGGACTCCATAATTTTTATATATATATTTTTTAATTTGGTACTTTCAAGACTTGAGACTACTGTCTCCGTTGCATAATTGCAATTTGCAAAAAATATTGAAGAACGAAATTTAAATGTTTTTAGACCAGTGCATACATTAGCAAATGATTGATATTTTAGTATTCTTTCCTACATCTGCATGATCGTCATTTAAATTACTTAACTGGTAAAAAAAATCGCATGCGTATATCTTGTTTCCAATAAATGATCTATCATTATTTTAACAGTATATATCAACGCATGCAACACAATTATTTATATAACATCGGGAATGTATAACATACTATCTTTCTTTCCAGAACTACCACTAGCCTTATCAAACGCACACTTCTTCGAAACAAATCCGAAACTATTTGAAAAAATCGAAGGCATGAGACCCAATGAGAAGGATCACGGCAGTGAAATTATTATAGACCCTGTAAGATCTTAAACTGTTTCACACTATTTCTCTCGTATTAAAGCCAATTTAAATACGTAACTAAATTTATTTCCTACTTAGAAATTTCCTGCTGAATAAGGGATTCCTCTTTCGAGGTTTTATTTCTAGAACAAACTGTCCAAAAATGCTTTCATTTCCCAGCAACTTATATCATGGGCTTGTTCCTACCGATTTTTTAAATTTTATAATATTTTTTGGATTGCATGTCTAGGGCTCTCATAATGGTAATAAGTGTAACGTAGCGCCTAAATAAATGACTTTTTGTAACTTAATTCATGATAAATATCCACTTAAACTTGTTAAATAAATAAATATAATTATTATTAAAAAAAAAAAAAAAACGAACGTTGACAATAACTCTTTGAAAGACCAACACCGGATTAAATATCAACGAACAATAGTTTTTTTTTTTCAATCAAGACCTGCTTTGAAGACCTTGAACCACGGTTTCAGCCATTTTTTATGTAACAGCTCATACGTTTTGTCACTCTTAATAATAAAAATCAATATTTTTCTTTGATTTCCAGATTGTAGGCGCAGCGTTAGTGACATCGTTTTCAGCACAAGTTAACGTTGTCATGAGAGACGTAAATTTCAACCCGCAGACCAGTAAATTTTCCGACATGGTGGTGCCGGTAGCATATTTTAAAATAGTAAGTATGAATAAGTAGAAAAATTTACGTAACTAAGAGATTGAAGAACATGAAAGAAGAAGTCTGAAGAATGGCATAGATTGTGTGTGAGTAAGAAAATGGTGGCTGTAGAGAGGCCGGACAGGTTTAAATAGATATCATAAATATTGCGTTGAACTCAAATACAGGGATAGCAAAGTATAATGTTATGGTGCGTCCATGATACGCGAATCGAGCACGAGCCGAGCCAGGAACGAGCCTACAACGAGCACGATGCGAATCCCTTTGTTCGTGAAAAAACTGACAATCGCGCTCGTTCGAGGCTCGCAAGCCCGTCCACGCTACGCGAATCGCGCTCGCATTGTGCTCGTATTAGGCTCGGCTCGTGCTCGGTTCGACAAGCATGGACGCACCATAAAATATTCTTGAAAGTGCTAGCTGGTTACATAACAATCTCAACACAAGCGCATAAAGTCTAGAAGAAACACACAGATACGTGTTTGGCAACAGATTTTCCGCCAATGGATAATAACCAATAAAGTTTGGTCAAAGATCTATATCGATAAATCAATCAATAAAATTAATAACTTGTTTTCAGATGCAACCAAAACTACCAGACAAACAAGTGTATGACTTAAGAATGATATACATTAACGGACCGCATATTCTACTAGCTATACAAATATTTTTAGTCTTCACAAGTGCTATATTACTGACGTACTCACTAAGATTAATGTATTGGAACTGGAAGTACTCAGATAGAAAAGGCATAGCGTTCTATACAATGGAAAATGAAAAATCTAAAATCTTAAATGTAGAACTACCTCAAATTAGTTGATTGAGAGACATCTTGTTTTGATTAGCGTTGGCAATCATTAGAAAACGAAGATAATTCGAGATGCATCGAAAGATAGCGAAAAGTGTAAATACTTAGGTAGGTAATGGGAAAACAAGACTAGATAAGTTAGGAAATAGACTGTAAAGTCAGTGAGGGATCCGACTACGTATAGCAAGTGTATATGATGTATAATAGTCTCACATATCCCTATAATTTATAATAATAAAAAAGGATGTCTGAATGGGCTAGTTTCCTGAAAAAAATATTATTAAAAGAATATCAGACACGTATTTTTTCTTTTGTCAATTAAACAAAAAAATACGAAGATATGTTTGTTGAAGTTCCGCGTGACGTCACGGTGTGGTACACTTTTTAGTAACAAGTGACGCCACGAGCCCCCACTCCCGAACTTAGTAGCGCTTTATCTTCGTCAATTGTTAGTGATTTGGTAAAGCAAAAAATAAGTGTCCAATATTTATTGATAATCTAACTAACGGACTTAGTAGTTTTTTTTTACCCAGGAAACATCCCAATTACTGTGCAACGGATCATGGGATCTAATCAAAGCTAGTAGTAGTAGTAGTAATAGTTGCATAAAAATTACATAAAGCGTCCAAACGCTTGTTATAACTAGTACGTTATTCCAGACTTGACTGTGATTTTTGTTATAAAATGATTCTGAGTAAATATTAATGAACAAATGACTGATTTATTTGGTTATCCTGTACCTTTCCCTGATAGCTAGCAATAAAACGCAATAGCAAGGCAATAGCGTATAAATAAATAAATGCTGCTTCATTACTACATACTTCATTAATAAACTCCTACCGACCTACTTTGTTGCCATTCCTGGTCTTCACTTTCTTTTATATTTATACTGGGTGGAGATTTCGTGATGGCATATTTTCGAAACCTATGTTGGATTAGTCATTTTGAACAACTTTTATTATGGTATTGGGATTTGATATAAAATATAAAGCTGAGAGTAAACTTATAATATTTTTTTTTTTGTTACAAATATACATTATGCTTATTCATACGAAACATAGCTGCTATTACGTCACGGAAATTAGCTATAGTTGTTAAAAGGCTTATAAAATCATCGTAGTTTATCAGTGCATAAACGTTTCATTACGTGGAACGTTCTTTTATAGTGATTTATTTTCAAGAATGATCTAGCTGCTTTTTGAAATCCAGAGGTAAGGTTAAAAATACAGTTTGAACACGATTTTTCACTAAACATTCCAATTTGATCAGTGTTTTTGACATAAAACGTGAAGCCATTAGGCGCCGATCCCACAGAGAAGAGTTCTAGAGTTCCGTGTTCCGAGTTCCGCGTTCACTACTGTACACACCACAGAGAAAAGAGTGTATTCTCTTTTCCGTGGTACACACAGCGAGCGAGCAGTATGGAGCTTGTCCCATTGGCGGCGAGCAATAATTTCTATGTTTTCTATTGGGCAATAATATATTAACAAAAATATGAAATCTTATTACTTTCTGCCTTGTGTCACTCAGTTAAATATACAGTGATAGCTCAGACGTATCACCTCAACTGCCAGCGTTAGAGAATGGAACTCCGACAGAATTCGCGTTCTCTTGAACGCCGAGTTCTCTGTGTGCAATGGTCAAAGGCGCCGCATAGATTACAGTGAACGCGGAACTCACAACTCTGAACTCGGAACACTAGAACTATCTCTGTGGGATCTTCGCCTAAATATAAATAAAAACTAGAAAAGGACTTAATATAGAGCCCTGCGGTCTGTGGTACACCCATATATGTACTGTTATAATAATAAATATAATGTACTAGCTGCCCGGCGCGACTTCGTTCGCGTGGTGCTACCCTACCCTTACGTGGGGAAATCCTCATGGATACCCGGGCACTCCGGGGGGAGCGGCCGGGTTATGTCAGACTCCTACTGACTAAAACCCCACGGTGTTCCTACCTGTCGCTGCCGGCTGGATATACGGGGGCGCCGAAGCATTCGTCCGCGTATCCAGCAGCGACGGCCTGATCGGAGGCCTCCTCTTCGTCGACGGCAGAGACCGGAGCTCTTGTCTCAGCCGTCTCCTCCTGAGTAGCGTGCGGAAACACACGCTCCACTACTCGGGCCCGATGTTGATGGGCGGCAGACTCCCCCGAGTCCGCCACCCTTGGGCCTTGTTGGGGGGAAGGTGGCTCAAAAAAGCCGCCCTCCGACGCCCGGTTCTCCTGCGGCGGATAGCCAGGATGGTAGTGTCCTCCCTGTCACGTACCGCCGCCTCCTTTGCTAGCACAACTCGCTCGCAAAAGATGTGGAGTGCGTCCCACGATCTCTCGCTGTCAACCACAGCGCGAACCACGCTCGGCAGCGAGAGATCACCCTACCCTACCCTACCCTACCCCATCCTACCCCACCCTACCATAAAATATCGTTCAATTCACATAAACCATCTACTAAATAGTTCGAATAAAGCCTAAACATTTGGTTTGGATAGGTGAGCCCGTTCTTAAGTTGTAAAATTACAACGAAAAGTGACATTGATTTTTATCTATATATCTGAGCTATATATATATAATGCTTTGTGCTGAATGACTGACTGACAATCAACGCACAGCCTAAACCGCTGATCGTAGAGACCTGAAACTTGGAGGATGTGTTCTTTGTATGACGTAGGCATCAGATAAGAAGGGATTTTCCGAAATTCTACCCCTAAGGGGGTGAAAAATGGGGGCAAAATTTGTATGGGACAACGTGATTCCTTGGTCCGATCTACTTCAAATTTTGCATAAACATTCCTTAACAGAATTGATGGAAGACGTGATTCGTATTTTATTGAAAATCATCGCCTAACGGGGTCAAAAAGGGGTAGAAAGTTATTTTTGGGGTGATTTGCATCGAAGTTGATATCAATACTCCTTAGTACTTTTGATTTAAATTTATTTTTTTATTTTGACACATGTTTGAAATCTCAATCCAATTTTCACAGATTACAGAACATAAGGCATACAAATTCAAAAGTGAATACCAGGTATGCGTTTTTCAATTTGTACCTATTTGCTTTTTTGGCCTCACTCCCGTGTTTCGCTCGCTCTATCTTCCTTTCGTTTTGTAATCTGACCTGAGCCGATTTTATTAAAAAGAACTTGGTACAATGCAAATATGCTGAAATACTCTTTAAAATTGGAATGTCAAATATAAAAGAATATTCAAATCGGAATAAAATACGAAATTTAATTGCGAAATTTGTTTGAAGTTAATTTTCTTTATTTCATTAGAATATTTGGATTGTAGTTAATTTGATTTCTTTTTCATTTGTTGTTATAATAATTAAATAAGATTCTTTGAGTTTGATTTGTTAGGGTATAATATAGGTTGTTAGTTTTAATAGTAAAATAAGTGGCGTGCATTGGTTTTCGAAGGAGAAAATGCAAACCGTACGCGGGTGAAACCGCGGGGGTCTGCTAGTATTATAATAATAATACAACCTTATTTAAATCCCCATTTCGTGCTCTCTCATACAGTACAATTCATCAGATCAATTGGTTACCAAATTAGTAAATCCCTAATCGATGGTTCAAACTATTGCGATAAATCACAGAGCAAGCAATGACTTAACCAAGCGTACAAACTATTTAAAGTGTTATTTTGGCATCAATGGTTGAACGACCTTAATGAAAACAATCCGAATAATTGTATATTTATGTAAATTATAATCATGCTAAAGAAACAGTAAAGTTTCACCTTCAAATGAATGTAAGCCTTCAAGTCAATGGTAAATGTTAACGTAAATTCCTTATCGATTGACAGACTGTATAGCTTATTCTGAAAGTTAGTTATTATAAGAAGTGCCGGCACTATTTGGGGACCACTGACCAATAATAGATAGTTCAAAGTTTGCTGCTTTTTAGGGTGCCTGTCCCTTAAGGTGCAAATGTGTCAATGTGCCAAAATATTATAAAATAAAAAGGTTTTTATTTTATAATATTTTGTAGCTATAATCTACTAATTACTACATGCTTAATGATTACTTTTATAATGTAATATAATACACAACTCGCCATTAAAATCGGTGAGTGAACAATAAATCACCCCTATTTTCCCACTCTTAGGGTAAGTATTTCCTTTCAAATTTATATGGGACTAACTTCGAGATATACCCTATCCAATAAAAAAATAATTATTAAAATCGGACTACTCGGTAAAAAGTTATGCGTGATCACACAAAAAAAAATATATATACGCGTCGACTTGTAAACCTCCTCCGTTTTTTCGTCGGTAAAAAATGGCTGAAATGTGGTACCGACGTTTCAAAGTAAGACAAGTTTAAGTGGGATATCAAATAAAAACGCTTGCAACATCAGGGGTAAATCACGCGTTGCCAACCCTGCAAAAATCTCTTACACCCTTCTCTAATGGTGCGTCCATGCTTGGCGAACCGAGCACGAGCCGGGCCACGAACGAGCACACTGCGAGCACGATTCGCGTAGCGTGGACGGGCTTGCGAGCCTCGAACGAGCGCGATTGTCAATTATTTCACGAACAAAGAGATTCGCATCGTGCTCGTTGTAGGTTCGTTCGTGGCTCGGCTCGTGCTCGATTCGCGTAGCATGGACGCACCATTAGATCTCATTGATAAATCGTTCTGCAATAGAGGTATTAGCGACATCATTTGTTTTTATAATCTTACTAGCTGCCCGGCGCGACTTCGTTCGCGTGGTGTTACCCTCCCTACCCTACCCTACCCTATCTAAACCATCCAGGGAGCTGCAGATGGCGCTGCAGTGGGTATTTACGTTATATTATCGACTGCAGCGCCATCTGCCGGTTTGATTTGTGAATCTAAACCATCCAGGGGCTCTACCGCGTAACTTTGATGGTAATCGTAACGATGAATGTCATCCAATCAGGGCCCACGAATGGTCATCGTCGCGTCGTAACGCGTGCGCTTCATTCCACCTCAGAGTAGATAAATACTACGTACAAATTCCACCGAAGTTACGCGGTAGAGCCCCAGGGCGCCACACAAACGCATACAAAAAAAAACATTCAAATCGGTCTAGCCGTTTAAGAGGAGTTCAGTGACATACACACGTACAGTAGAATTTTATACATAAAGATGTTTTTATAATTTGTTCGTTGAACGTGACGTCATTAAAATTTGCAAAACAATTGCATTTTTGTCATGTTCTCATGATCTTCTTATGTACCTATGATTAATTATTTGACTATGGAAATGAATACGATGGTAATAAATATATATGATTGTCATTTTATTAATATTTAGTGTGGGATAATTTAATATTTAATGTAATATAAATTGTCATGTTTGTGTACATACGATAGCGCAATAAATGAACAATTTATTTTACCACATATATGGTAGCAATACGTGCAAAATTATTCCCTAACCATTCCAAAATATCAAAAATTCAAGTTTTCACTTCTGCCGGCACTCCCGGAGTGCAACCCGTTGTTTTCTTATCATTCTATTTTATTTACCGTAATGTACCTAGCACGTAAAAAACGTATTTTTAATATACTTGATGTGAAAGTTTAGAAGATGTACAGAACAAAATTCAAAAAATTCAAAATCATTTATTCAAATAGACCTTCGCAGGCACTTATGAAAAGTCTGACTCTAATACTCTAATACCGGTTCGGAAGGTTGCATTTGCTGAGAAGAGCCGGCAATAAACTCAGCAATTACTCTTTTCAAAACAGGCTTAGATTCATTACATAATATTTACATTCTAATCGCACTGAAAACAATTGCGTGCCCCGGCGCGGCGGCAAAATTACAAAGTAGACTGAATAAATATTTAATAAGTAAATAAATAGCAAACTTAAGCAGACCAGCCCCCACAAGCAGTACCTGTTCACAAGTATGATACAGTATGAACAGATAGATATATGTACCGTGGTAGTACTGAACTAATAAGGCGAATCGTGAATCTTCGTTCGCACAGTAAAGAAAGTATGGCCCGAAGATTAACGAAAGAATCAACCTTAGATCAGTACTATAAGGTTCATAATACACTGCAGCTGTTAGTTCCGTCTCACTCGCAAACGCCCCTACGCACACATGGCGGCAGCTGCCGACCAATAGCATTTCCCGCGCTTTGAAAATGTATTTTCTGCGCAGGTACATCGGTAAGCCATATCAGTTGGGTACTACTGTAAAGATGTTTGTTACTCTTTCACGCATAAACTGCTTAATGGATTTGGATGAGATGTGGCGCACAGATAGATGTTCTGGAGTTCTGGATACACAGGATACTTTAATCCCGGGTAAACAATATGTCCCTAAGAGGAAGCTAGTGTTCAATAATTACATGCTATATAATTGCGACACAGGTGTTAGCTAAATCTTTAAATCTAATGATAATAAAAACGTATGCTCATAAATATGTTAATTTTAATTGTATTTTTGAAAACATGTCTAAAATACGTTTCTACCATGTTTCTACTAAATAAAAAATTACCTTTTCCGAGAGATTGGTGTATTTTCTAAATGTTTCAAAACATTTAAATACTTTGTTGAGAAATTTTATATTTTAGAATAAATAAATGACTAGGGTTTTTTCAATTCACTCGAGACAAGCGGCGGCATCTACTAAAATGAAAAGGTTTATATTAGCGCCTATTAAATTGACACAAAATAGGATTTTATCAGCCACAAATAAACATAGCTTTTTAAGACAGGTAAAGAATTGCGTTTATTTTTTGTCGCTGGGAGCATCTCTTGACTAGTGAAATATATACAGCCAAATAAATTTATGTATCCTGCGCGTGAGTAGGATCCAGAGATCCAAAATCCGGAGACCTCGACTCGCCCTCACCGAGCCTGACGACCCAATCACCTTAGCTTAAATTGCAGCTAACAAAGCTCGCAACACAAACACAACACAACCGATCACCACGATATTGTCTTCGCCGGCGAGGACATACCGGTGAGGGCATACTATTATAAAAAAAAACAACGAATCCAAAAATGCAACCGGAATTACAAATAAAATATAATTTATTTCTCAATCTCTAACTGCAGCTTTAATTAGTTTTAGATTATCATCAAAAATTTAGGTTAATTTAATAAAATACTTCAATTTATGAATTTGTTGGCATGCTAATCAGGGAGAGGGCACAAATGGTCATCGTCCTTTCTTTAGAAACAAATTTGCTAATGTGGTCCGGGTTTTTAGTTTTTACCCACTTCAGAAAAAGGAGGAGATTCTCAATTTGGTTTTTTTTTTTATTTTTGTCACCTCATTACTCCGTCATTTATTAACCGATTTGGAAAATTCTTTTTTTGTTTGGAAGGGTACACTTCCCATTTGGTCCCATTGTCATCAGATCAAGATTTGATTACTTCTTACTTTAAGTCGGTTTAAGTTTTTTGTAAAACAGTTCAATTATTTGAACATCAGTAATGGAACAAAAAATGGAAATATACGTTCAAGGAAGATATGGAACCCTCAGTGCGCGAACCAGACACGCATTTGGCCGGTTTTTAAATGTTTTTTGGCAGTCCAAACATCATAAACAAAGAACTTATTTCTCATGACTTTAAGATTTTTATCATTTCATTTCAGATATTATAATAATGCGATGCAGAATTCAAAACGATCATAGTGTATTTAAATTAAAAGAGTGAACATGGCTATTAAAAGTGCAATTAAATTACGAGCAGCTAAGAAAAGTGAGTTCCATTTTATTTAACTCCACTAGTTCATGTATGTAAAAATAATCCCTAAAAATAATATAAGTTAACCCCTAAGGTGTTCAATTACAGGTAATCCTATCATAGCGCACTCACTATCCAGAAAGGGACATCCGCCATTCTCTCGCGCGTAGTTGAGACTCTGGCCCCCAATTCTTGCGTTTTCGACATCTTTGTCGAATAGACATTTGGTGAAAAACACGGCGGTCTTCTGTCAAAATGTATGGAATTTTAAGATATCCACCATGTTTTTTGATAAATGTCTATTGCGACATTAATGTCGAAGACGCGAGAATCGGGGCCCTTGCGAAGTGCACGCGATTTACGCGCGTATTTGAAATTCGTGCGATGCTTGTGGACGCAATGTATTGGTGACCTGGGGGGCTAAAAAGGAAGCTATAGCAATATTGCTACGCAATTAAATTTTTCTAATTATCGGCAGATCCTAAGTGATTCCAATATTTTTTGGTAAAATAGTTACTCATTATATACAATTCAATTCATTAAAAGATTTGGAATTGATGAATTGCATAAGATCTGCTTTAAATTCGAAAAAATGAATTGCGTTAGCAATATTGCTTAGCTTCCTTTTTAGGGGGCCAGTACCCAGTACCTCACCGTGAGCGCGTTATGCATTCGCGCGAGAGAATCGCGGCGAATTCGCCCTCTAAACAGGGTCTTACTCCTTTAGCCTACCTTGAGTCCAATTTACCCACATTCGCTTCCCGTGACTAGAGGGCTGGCGAATTCCTAGGCCAGAGGATTATCATTGCCATACAGCGTGGCAATACCGCCAGCGTTCTGGAAACTTTTTTACGAAAGTTTTTTACCTTCGTAGAGCAATATGGCTAAACGTTTCAGTGATATTTTTTATTTATTTATAATTAAACAGCCAAAACGCTACAAAAACCAAAAACATTACCACATTAAAATATTATATTCATCGTTCTAACATTATTTTCCATTCATTCATCAATCGTACCATCCCTGTCACAAACAAGCCACAGTGAGGTGCGTCCTCGAGCAGAGAGTTGATGAAAAGCATTGTGTTCTGCATCATTAAGTAGTATAAAAAAAAAAAAAAAAATATATGAGCCATATTTGAACGTTGGAACGTACCCACATTCGTCATCATAATGAAAATCCACACCCTTTCTGTTGATCAATTCCGGTAGTTTTTTCTTTATTTCTTACTTGAATCGAAAGTCTTGCCCAGCGGTAAAAGCATTATGAATGATCCCTTCCAATCCCACCATGCAAACAGCATCACCTTATTGCGAGTTAGTCCGGGTTTCGCAATAGTCTGTGCTGTTTGAATGCCCTTTGACCATGATCTTTTTCGCAGGTCACAACAATCTTTTTAAAAACGGTTCATTACGTTTCAATAGAGAATCGAGATTAGGTACACGATTCATTAGGATTCTTTCAGTAAGCTCGTTTGGCACCCAAATATTGAGCTTTTTTGTGTATCCAGATGTTTTCAAATGGATCAAAACTGTTTTGTGGTCAACCCCTAGCTCTTTAGCTATGCCATAACTACAAATTTATTTATTTATTATTAGTTTAGTTAAGGAATATATCTTGCTCCACTTTTTCAAAAATGGCATCGACTTTATCGGTAACAGGAACAGTCCACCAGAGCGAGCTTTATCTTTAACATCAAAATTCCCGGACTGAAAACGCTTGAACCAATTTTGTACTACATAAAAGTCACAATTTTTTGTCGTGGCTTGTGTCGCGTTTTTTCCTTTTTTTGTAATAAAAATTCATAATGGATCGTAATGTATGTATTTCTTCGCTATAGATTCGCTCTTTTTGGCAAACAGAATAACAATAGAGAAATGGTGGGAAACCATTTTAACTTTTAATTTTTCTGTTTTTAAAACGTTATATATTTAATGGTATCAAAACCAGCCAGAAACAAACAGTACAAGCAAAAAGATTTTGCTGCAACTTTTTACTTATAAAATACGAAACTTGGTGCTTGAACCCTATTATTTAGTGGTTTACTTTTTTGCAATCCACCTATTATGTTCAATTTATTTTATTTTAGTTGAATTAATTGAATTGTAGTTTCTAAGTCTTTGTAATTTTCTCATCAAAATAAAAAGTTGAGACATCATTATCAGCCCATAATTTCCAACAGCACGGACCTCCTTTCACAAATGAGGGTGAAAGGGAATGGGCAGATACTCCACCACGCGTGGCTGGTGGAGGTAGGCTAGTGGTCAACCTACTGTTGGAGTTGTCAAGCCGCCTAGGAGGCCTTCAACTAGCTTAGCGACATAGGCTTGACGTGCCTTTCGACGCACGGAATCTTTTGATAAATGAATAATTATTTTTCAGAAAAACTAACAATTACAACAGTTTTGGGTATAATTTTTCTATTCGTGTCTGTGATCATTACAATACTGGACCCGTTTTTCATCATGATTAATCATGTAAGTACACATCACTAGTACAGTATATTGTTGAAATCTACCGGCTGGCTCGTGGCTGGTTTCACACATAGTCATGGCACCGCCATAGCGCCAGTGCGGGCGGCGAGTCTCCTATATACAAATGTACTCTTTGGCGGCGAGCGGCTCGTAAGCGCGATGATAACACCCGCGCGTAATGTGAAACGAGTTTTGCCGACTCGGAAAATCGCGATGTCACCTTCCTCATTTAATTACACAACGCACATGCAACTCCAGGGGTTGCAAGCGCGTTGCTGACCCTGAAGAAATCTCTTCACACCCTAGAAAGCCATGGCGGGGAGCTTATCCCACAATCTGAGCGTTCGCGAAAGGAAGCTCTTTTGAGACCGCACAGTTCATAACAATTCTGGTTTCAATGTGTGAGCCACAGATTACAGAATACTTCAGATCGAGCGCACGGAACACGGGCGTGAGGCCAACCCACCAAATACAGATTCAAAAGTAAATACAAACTTGAGTCAGTACGAAACAAGGCTTCGTATTGTAAGTACGTCACTAGTGGCAAAATTGTTCTTAAAAATTATGCCGTCCTGCATTTTGAAATATTGTAAAAATTGTTCCCAAAAACAAAAAAAGGAAGACGGAATGTCGATTCATAGATAATTATAGATATTTTCACTTATTTGTATTTTTTTTCGTGAATTTGTCACTGATCACTAGGAACACAAAACCTCAACAAAAATCAGTTGGTGTTGCTAGGTTACATCGAAAGTATTTTCCTTGAAGTCGTGGTATTATGGGGCCTTGTAAGATCGATCGATTTAACAAAAATAAATAGGCAAGAGAAATTTATTGGTACCATATGAAAAAATAAATGGCGCTTATAGTTTATGTGAACGGGCTGAATATTAGAATTTATAGGTAATTGATGATGACCCTGATTCCAAACGCCATTTTTTGAATGCTTCCGAATAGAACCGAAAAAATAAAAAGGAATCCTTATGTTGTGACTCCGTCCGTCTGTCCGTCTATCACAGCGTTACATTTCAGCAACCACTAGATTTTGGTATTGAAGATAAGTTTTAAATATTGCTTACTCAAACATATTGAATATGAAACATGTTTTTTTGTATAAGGCCGAAATTATGTATTCGAATTATGATGAAAAATATTTAAAAAAAAATTACCGTAATAGTGGAATAGAGTAGGTTAGGGTATAGCCCAAGAGCCCACGACGATCTGACCTTCGTCATTTTATAAAACCTGAGAGTTTCTCTGTGTATGTACCTAATAGAGGTAAAAACCATCCCCGAATATGAAGTTTGGATCGCGGTGGCTTTGGAAGTTATCAGGTAGCAAAGGTGTCAAAAATTGCACCTCAAATTCGTTAAAGTATAAAGGTCAGTTTTTATATATTTTATTTGGACTAATATTAGAAATCACGTCGTCCATTGTCAGACACTTTGAATGGTGGAAACCCCCTGTCTGACACCCTAAAAGTATTAAAAAATATTATTCAACTTTCGTCATTTTATAAAAGCTGAAATTTATATATGTTACTTGGCGAACTATCAAAAGATGATTTCTCAGTTGTCAGACACTTTCGATGGTGGCTTTGCCGTGTCAGACACATTAAAGGTCTACCGTAGGTGCGAGCGCGTGGTATATTCAATGTGATTTTTTTTTACAAACGAAAAGAGATAGACACATAGTTATTTTGGAGAGTTTGTAGATTAAATCATGAAATTTAATAAATCATGCAAAAAAGTCTACATCAATGACCCAGTTTTAGAGTTACAGATCAAAATTCTAAAAAATCACAATTTTTTTGAACATTTTTTTATATAATATCGTTATTTTTATTAGGTTTTTGTTCCGTATATTTTTTTTATTTCATCCTATCAACTAGATAAACTTTCTAGCTTTCAAATGACACTACTTTGAACAAAATACACCGATTACTTAAAAAGAAACAAGGAAAAACTAATAGATGAGCATTACATTAAAAAAATAATTAATGCGCAAAACGCACTATTAAAGGCACTATTTGTATTTATTTACTTGGAGTGTAAAGAATTAACGTTAATTCTACTATAGGTACTAATTTATTGTAAACGCAAACGCGATAGGTAGTTTACTCACGTTAATTTTTTACACTCGGGCCTACTGAACCATATTTTCATTTACCACTATACCATATTTTCAAGGGTGTCAGTTTTTATATATTTTATTTGGAATAATATTAGAAATCACGTCGTCCATTGTCAGACACTTTGAACGGTGGAAACCCCCTGTCACACCCATAAAGTATTAAAAAATATTATTCAACTTTCGTATTGTTTTTTTAGATTTTTGATCAGTAACTCTAAAACTGGGTCATTGATGTAGACTTTTTTGCATGATTTATTAAATTTCATGATTTAATCTACAAACTCTCCAAAATAATTATGGGTTTATAACTTATCGTTTTAAAAAAAAGAATCACATTGAATATACCTCGCGCTCGCACCTACGGTAGACCTTTAAGTGTCTGACACGGCAAAGCCATAATCGAAAGTGTCTGACAACTCAGAAATCATCAATCAGAATGCCAGCTTTTATAAAATAACGAAAGTTGAATAATATTTTTTAATACTTTAAGGGTGTGACAGGGGGTTTCCACCGTTCAAAGTGTCTGACAATGGACGACGTGATTTCTAATATTATTCCAAATAAAATATATAAAAACTGACACCCTTGAAAATATGGTATAGTGGTAAATGAAAATATGGTTCAGTAGGTACCCCGAGTGTAAAGAATTTACGTGAGTAAACTACCTATCGCGTTTGCGTTTACAATAAATTAGTACCTATGGAAGAATTAACGTTAATTCTTTACACTCCAAGTAAATAAATACAAATAGTGCCTTAATAGTGCGTTTTGCGCATTAATTAATTTTTTAATGTAATGCTCATCTATTAGTTTTTCCTTGTTTCTTTTTAAGTAATGTCTACATCAATGACCCAGTTTTAGAGTTACTGATCAAAAATCTAAAAAAACAATACGAAAGTTGAATAATATTTTTTAATACTTTATGGGTGTGACAGGGGGTTTCCACCGTTCAAAGTGTCTGACAATGGACGACGTGATTTCTAATATTATTCCAAATAAAATATATAAAAACTGACACCCTTGAAAATATGGTATAGTGGTAAATGAAAATATGGTTCAGTAGGCCCGAGTGTAAAAAATTAACGTGAGTAAACTACCTATCGCGTTTGCGTTTACAATAAATTAGTACCTATAGTAGAATTAACGTTAATTCTTTACACTCCAAGTAAATAAATACAAATAGTGCCTTAATAGTGCGTTTTGCGCATTAATTATTTTTTTAATGTAATGCTCATCTATTAGTTTTTCCTTGTTTCTTTTTAAGTAATCGGTGTATTTTATTCAAAGTAGTGTCATTTGAAAGCTAGAAAGTTTATCTAGTTGATAAGATGAAATAAAAAAAATATACGGAACAAAAACCTAATAAAAATAACGATATTATATAAAAAAATGTTCAAAAAAATTGTGATTTTTTAGAATTTTGATCTGTAACTCTAAAACTGGGTCATTGATGTAGACTTTTTTGCATGATTTATTAAATTTCATGATTTAATCTACAAACTCTCCAAAATAACTATGTGTCTATCTCTTTTCGTTTGTAAAAATAAATCACATTGAATATACCTCGCGCTCACACCTACGGTAGACCTTTAATGTGTCTGACACGGCAAAGCCACCATCGAAAGTGTCTGACAACTGAGAAATCATCTTTTGATAGTTCGCCAAGTAACATATATAAATTTCAGCTTTTATAAAATGACGAAAGTTGAATAATATTTTTTAATACTTTAAGGGTGTCAGACAGGGTGTTTCCACCATTCAAAGTGTCTGACAATGGACGACGTGATTTCTAATATTAGTCCAAATAAAATATATAAAAACTGACCTTTATACTTTAACGAATTTGAGGTGCAATTTTTGACACCTTTGCTACCTGATAACTTCCAAAGCCACCGCGATCCAAACTTCATATTCGGGGATGGTTTTTATCTCTATTAGGGACATACACAGAGAAACTCTCAGGTTTTATAAAATGACGAAGGTCAGATCGTCGTGGGCTCTTCCTCTAGTATAGAGTAGGGCACCACGCAAACGAAGTCGAGCCGATATCGCAGAAAAACGTTTGTCAGGTCAGCTAGTAAAATATAAAATATCATTTTATTAAACGTACATACATTTTATTGAGCTTAATAAAAATAGTAATAGAAAAATATATATTAATATAAGATTTCATTATATAGCAAAATTAGAAACGAATGCTAGAGTTATAGGTGACAAAAGTTAGTGCAGAATAAAGGCTGTTAAACTCAATTTCACATAGGATGAGTCGTCAAGGTCAAGGGCTTTTTACCAATATCTTGTGAAATTCCATTTGATTACTCTGAAATAGTACTCTCAATATTTCATGAAACCTCGCTCTATCATAGTATAGTATTCCTTTATTATATCGAAATGAACATTAACCATTGAGAAATCTAATAAAATACCATGTGTCACCGAAGTCATGCTATTTGAAATCCACTATAATGTATGTGACCTATTTCTATTTTAATAAATGATGACATCTCTGTATTCATTTCTTTTTTTTCTTAATTGAACTTGGCAAATTCTTTATTTTTAACATGGATTATTAGCATAATGCCAGCATTATGACCAGTAATTTGGTCATATTTTATTGACTTAATCCATTCTCAAATCACAAGCCTTTTCAGAATTTATTTATTTGAAAGTATAGTTTTAAGTTGATAATAACTATCCAATAAAAAACGCGGGAGTTTTTTCTTCAATATCCTGGCAGCCCTACACGCAGCCTGGCAGCCCTAAATGCAGCCTGGCATCCCTAAACGCACACTGTCACACGTGTTCCTACAGTGCTCTCACGCACACATAGCTAAATACGAGCCTCACAGTGCTTGTCCCGTACATTACATCTGAGTATTCTGTAATCTGTGGTGTGAGCATGGACGATGTATGGCGAGAGTTGCGATGGTGGAAGGTAGCCGTGGGCATCATGTTAAACAATTCTACAGAATACTGTCCGTTGTACAAGCGGTAGAAAACACATAAGTAGGCAAGTCTCCCCTCACACTGAGGGGCTCTAACCCGTTTGTGAGCTCAGGATCGTCGAAAATTCTAGCGGCACGTCGCTGAACCGAGTCTAAAGGCCTAAGCTGGTATCCATGTGCCTCCGCCCGCAGATGACAACAGATGACGACAGATACTCCATATGAGGCCGGACTTGCGACTTATATAGTTGCAGACTTTGCCCCGATGTGAAGTACTGCTTCGCTTTGTTCTGTTGCATATCATATATATAATAACTCTATTATTACCTAATAACATACTTATCATTAATAGTTCTATTATTACCAAATTCCAGAACTTACGGCTGGCTAACGGCAGTGTATTCTGCGAAATTTTGGCTAAAGGTATTGAGGGAGGCAAATTTGCTGTATACCTGTTCAACATCACTAATGCTGACACATTCCTCACTGGAGAAGATTATAAGCTTAAAGTGAAGGAAGTTGGGCCATTTACTTATAAGTAAGTATCTTTAAACTAAAATACTATCTGTGAGGCCTTGCTTTTACTTTATATAGGGTCGTGTTTGACCACAATCTTACCAAGAACAGTCATGATATGGATAAATGTCATGAGCACATAAGGAAGCCAAGAAACACACACCGATAGGTGCAACAGATTTTCAACTTAAGCAGGGGTACTACAGAGTAATGGTAGAATGACAATTACGGTGTTCCTCTGGCGATCCTTTGGGTGGGTAATCGGGGCAGGAGCCATGAGTAGTGAAGCGATCCCAAGGAGGACGATGTGTCGAAGGTTACGACTCATAGTGCGATAGAGCAGAGCAAAAAAAAACCAAGTGCGGGTCAGACTCGTTGACCGAGGGTCCCGTACAGACTTGTAGGTATGTAACTAGTTCGTTCATCACAGGAATCGAGTCTCGAAGATATTTCCCCTTTTTTCCGATTATGTATTTTTTATGTGATGTAACTACAAAATGGTTTCTAGATCAATGGGAACATATAGGGTACCTATAGGTTTTGATTCCCTTGCGATCATCAAAATATCCGGCATTAACGGCCGTATCTTTTGATTGCGTTGACTTTGAAGTTTGTTTGACTCAGGTCTGCAATCCCGGAAAGCAGTGAAAAAATCGACATTAATTTCAATATATAAGTTTATTTAAAAGTTTCAATCCCAAGACCTTCGCCAAGTCATTCGACATCACTACTTTGTAAGAAAACATTGCATCGGTCGCAATCAGTTATAATTGCATGCCAGTAAAAAGTGCCTATTCCGATTACCTTACAACATTTTAATAGCTATATTTGTAACAGCGTTATTGTAAATGGAATAATTTTTAACATTGCACTTAATATTTCTATTGATTTACGCCCACTATTCTTCTTCTTGTATTGTAACAACATTACAAAACAATTAGTTTTCTGACACGCTTCTTAACTCATTAATCGAGGATGCCTTGTCGACTTCCTCCAAATGACCTCACAATTTGTATTCTAACTAAATTTCAGACGTCTCTTGGGAATTCTATCATTGTTTCTTGGTGGAAAAGCGGAAGTGGACGTTGCAATCTTCCACAAGTGGAAGGTTTTTTGACAATTTATCATGATAACTCGCCATCAAACTTAATAGTTTGGCGAGTAGTGTATGTTATAGTTATTTTTGTACTTATCATTTATTTTCAATAAAAAAAAAAACCCGCACAGTTCGAAACAATTCTGGTTTCAAAGTGTGAGGATGGACTCCCGGTCGATGGCGAGAGTTTATTTGAGTTAAATTAGACAATTTATTAGGTAATATGTGTGTTAGATATTGTTACAATACACGAAGCGCTGAAATAGAAATCAAAACAAACGTCGGTAATATACGTTCATAGCATTATTTGCTTCGATGTCTGTACTTGGCAGCGAATCTACTTGAGAATTTAATTTCTCTATAAAATATATGTTTTCTCTTATTACAGGGAATTCCGTACAACTGAAAATATGGAATTCGATCCTGAAGCTGGTGTCATGCGGTACACTCCTCGGTATGAACCATCCTTCGTGCCTGAAGAGTCTATAGCATATCCAGAAAATGTTACTCTTACGTTACCTAATATGCCTTTTTTGGTAGGTACCTGACCATCAAAACTGACCAAACATACCATACGAGTATATAGCTATTCCTTAGGATAATGAAAGTACAAAGTGTGTACCTAGTGGACGCCGCAACTGTGTACGGACGCTAGTTCCCATGAAACACAAAAGCTTGCTCTGTGTGCCAACTGATTCTTCGAGAGGCACTTCTCAGCATCCATTTATTCTGTTTAGGCCTATACTGCCAATCATTTTACACCTGCAGCCTGTGGGTTAATTATTCTGGCAGATCTTTCAATGCCCTGCGCATCCAATATAATAATGGGTTTAGGATGCTGCTAGGGTTGCCTCGTTACTGTAGCGCATCGGGGATGTTTACTGAGGCTAATATAATATTGTTTTCAAGCATTACTTAGAAAAAGAGTGGCCTCCCTGATGCGTCGAGTGCGGGACAGTACTAGCGGCCTCCTAAACAACATATTATGCAGATGTGACTGTCCAGTTGTGCGACACTGGAACACCTTGCACATGGGGTCCAGGGTCGCACTTCTTAATCTTAAATAATAATGTTTTTAGCTTATTTTCCCTACTAACATAGTTTTTTAAGCACATACTAACGATATATGGATTATTATCTGAATTAAATAAATAAATAAATAAATCTGACTAATACTCTACCGGTTTGGAAGGTTGCATTTGCTGAGAAGAGCCGGCAATAAACTCAGCAATTGCTCTTTTCAAAACAAGCTTAGATTAATTATATGATAGTAATAGTAAATACTGTAATCTTTTTAACAGCCTCAATTTCTTCAAGCAATATTATTCCTTCCTGAAGCGCTCGTGGTGTAGCATGATTAGCCATTCTTAATCGATCGGCAAAGTTAAGCTACGTCTGTCGTGGTCAGTACATGGATGGGTGACCGCCTAGTGGTATTTCAAATCGTGCGTTTCCGTGCTTCGGAAGGCACTTAAAGCCGTTGGTCCTGCTTATCACTTAATTGTGTGTTAAGCTAGTTGGATGCCTTCTAAGCGGCTTGAAAAATTCCAACAGTGGGTTGACCACTAGCCTACCTCCACCAATCCGCAGTGGGCACGCATGGTGGAGTATCGCCCAGTCTCTATCACCCTCATTTGTGAAAGGAGGCCTGTGCTCAGCAGTGGGACATTATAGGCTGATGATGATGATGATGAATATTATTCCAGAGTGCAACAGCCCTCATGAGCTCCAACCATGACTTCATCAGGAACATGTACAGTATGCTGGCGAGCCAGCTGGGTTCCAAGGCTACTCTGACGATGGACGTCCACAACTACCTGTGGGGCTACCACGAGCCCCTCATCACTCTTGCGAATACCATCATGCCTGGATTGTTATATTTTAAGACAATTGGAATTATGGATCGGGTAAGTAAATCAAATAGGTATATGGTGCATGGTCAACTTGCTTGCACAGAAACAGTTCCCAAAATCATTCTGACCAACTGTTCCGAAGGATCCAAAAAATATTAATTGGGATAAAATGTCTGATCAATATATGTGCCCAGGACTAAATGTTTCCTTTATGCTATTTTAGGGTATGTTGTTTATACCCAAGGGTTTCTTCAAGAAATGTTTGTGTCGCGTAACCGCTTACCTTGAACGATTTAACCTCCCAGCTTACCATTAGGCGGGCCGGGCCATATGAAATGGAATAGTATGGAATGAAACAAGTTTCTTCCAAATCATTTCAGCTATTTCAGCACAAACTTTTGAATGTATAATACATCTGATGGGATGATATGATTACCTACTTATTTATTTTACAGTTATACGATAGAGAGATCGACTACAGACTAGAACTAGGTACCACAAATGCAGATAAGTTCAGCATTAAATCAATGAACAAATATAAACGGTCACAAAGTTGGAGCTCTGAAGATGTACCAGAAAGGTATTTAAATATATTTCTGGTACTTAAAAAGACTAGAATTGTTCTCAATATCTGTGCTTCAAGTTAGTGATAGAGACCGGTCGATATCTTTGAATAATTTGTAAATGTCAACCAAAATTATTTTATAGAAATAGTCTTTCGCAGGCACTTTTTAAAATCAGTTTTAGTCTGACTTACCGGTTATTAAGCGATTTCAAGAGATACTGAACTCTTCCATCAACTGAGAAACACCAGCAAAAAAAATCAGTAGGCATACTTTGATATCCGATTTGGCAATTTTTAACAGTACGACAAACTTCACTGACACCTACGAAGGCATGGGCTACACTCCTGGTTTAACACCAGACACTCCCATCCACCTCTACCGCCCTGGTGTCTGCAGACTCTTCGAGCTGGAGTTTCACGAAAAGAGCATCTCCAAGTACGGAACTGAGGCATTTGTGTACCAGTTCAGCAAAAACATGTTCAGTAACAAAACTATGTGTAACAGTCAGGGGCATTGCCCTGATGGCACTCTGGATATGTCCCCGTGTGTTTTTGGTAGGTTGTATATTAGTTGTGTGCTTGTTTTTCACCATAATCAAGGTCATTGATGTGTTATGATAATGGCGATGACAGCTTAGTGGTAGTGAATCGAATTTGCCAAGCATCTACTAGTGTATCCGACAACTGTACTTGACATTACACTTCTCTTCTAGTTTATATTTCACCCTAGGCCACATCATAAGACTGCTTTATATATTTGAAAAACAACGAAAGTTCAAGCACATTATGATGAAACGATTATTTTAAGAGAGGTAGAGCATAGCATTTATTCGCTCAAAGAGCAGCTCGACTGGGGAAGTACCTCCACCTTACAGAATACCGCAGCCAAATATCTTTATGTTGTGTAAAGTTGTGTTCCTGCGCGTGAGTAAGGTCGCCAAAGCTCATAGGGGAGAGGGGTAAAGTCGGTAACGCGTGAGCGATGCTTCGTGTGTTGCAAGCGTCCATATGGCTACGGTAACCGCTTACCATCAGGTGGGCCGTATGCTTGTTTACCGACTAAGTTGTATAAAAAAAAAATATGCGCTACTTTTTATGGTGCTATCACGTATTTTATAAATATTTAATTTTACCTAAAGTAACTTACTAGCAATAATGTACATACCTACACCACAATATTTGCTATACCTAATCCCATAAGCTCGTCGAATTGAACAATCGAAGTCAAAGCTACATTGAAAAAAGTCTGCAAACCTAACCGAAATATAATCCATAAAAAACAAACTTAGATTCACTGACAAGAATTGCGTGCCCCACGGCAAAACTCAAAAGTAGACTGAATCTATATTTAATAAGTAACTAGAAAATTAAGAGCCCCCACAAGCAGCACCTGTTCACAAGTATGACGCATGTGGCAGCAATCACCCTCCTCACCATATTAGAGGGAAGTGAGCGACCAGTCACACGACGCCGCCGCGAAAAATAAAACCAAACGGAATAGTCATTAATTATGTGGCTGAAGGTGGTAAGCACACAAACCTAGAAGGTACTGACTCTTAAGTGCGGCTGTAGGAACACACCAATAGGTGCTTGGCGACAGATTCACTATTTGAGGGTGGCCAGGTGGGTACTACAAAGTACTCTACTACGAAGCTATGGTTTCCTCACGGTGTATTCCTAAAGCTCAAAATCATTGTAGGATTTGAGCCCTGGACCTTTATCTCGGCATTCGACGTCATTACTACCACCTACCACTGAGCGATCATCGCCTTCACATATTGCTAAAGTGTTGTTTTTTATTATTATTACAAACCAAGAAGGCAATGACTCATATGTCTTAAAATAATATAGGAATCATTACTCTTAAGATAATTTATGAATCACCATTGTGTATAACTCAAAAATCATTAACAATTTTCTTTCAGGTCTTCCACTAGCAATGTCCAAAGGCCACTTTTTGGATGGAGACCCAAAACTGTTCGAGCGCATAGAAGGACTGAATCCTGATGAGAAAATACATTCCAGCTACCTGCTTATAGATCCTGTAAGGTTTTGAAAATTCACACAAAGCATCCCTACTAGCATTCCTATTATCTACTTTATTATTTTTCTGGTGGCACTATTTGGTGGCCTAATAAGCAAAGGTTGCCTGAAAGAGATCACTGAAGCGATAAGGTCATCCATGTCGTATTCTTTTACTCTTTTATAACAACTTCTCATATTGCTTTCCAGAAAATCAGCTTGACTCTGGAGACATCGATGTCAATTCAAGTAAATATAGTGCTCGGGGACGTTAGCTACAACAGCCAGGCACGAATGTTCTCCAATATCGTGGTTCCCATAGCACATGTTAAAGTTGTAAGTATCACACACGTCTAACTTTATAAAATCAAGTTATACAAGCATACAATTCATAGATTTTTTTATATATGCATGCGGCTCGCCTGGTGGTAAACGGTTACTGTAGTCCGTACACAGGACTACAGTAGCTTGTGTGTCCTCGGGTGGAAGCACCCAGGGCATCACTCACGCGTTAACGACCCTTCCCTCCTCCCCACTGACCTCTAGCGTCCTTAGTCTCGCGCAGGAACTCAACATAAAGTTATTTAGTCTGTATGGTGGAGGTACTTTCCCAGTCAAGCTGCTCTTAGAGCAAAAAAAAATGTTCTACCTCTCTTAAATCTATATGTCCAGCTCCTATTTTGAGTTCCGTTGTAATATTAACTAGCAACCCCTATAGTTTCCCCATTTCCGTTCTTCTGTCTGTCATCGTCTTTTATCTTGAAGACTACCAGTTATATTAAGGTAGTTATACATCTATAAGAAGCGCTCGTGGTGTAGCATAATAAGCCGTTCTTAATCGATTGGCAAGTTAAGCTACTACCGTACCGTCGTGGTCAGTACCTGGGTGGGTTTTTCAAATCTAGCGTTTCCGTGCTTCGGAAAGCACGTAAAGCCGTTGGTTATCACTTAATTGTGATAGTCGTTAAGCTAGTTGGAGGCCTTCTAGGCGGTTTGAAAACTCCAACAGTAGGTTGACGTGGTGGAGTATCTGCACATTCCCTTTCACCCTGATTTGTGAAAGGAGGCTTGTGCTCAGCAGTGGGATATTATAGGCTGATGATGATGATCATAATGATACATCTATAACGCAAACAAGAATATTAGAATCCTCATTTTGATTTTATGGTATATATTTTTTTAAATTTATTTTAAACGCCTTAGGATTTTTGTTTGAGATTTGCGCAGGCGCTTGTATTTTGTATATTTGGCTCACTTTCCAGACTCAACCAAACCTACCAAAGGAAGCAGATGAAGCTCTTACCCTGACTTACGTGTACGGACCGTACGTCATGGTCGTCTCACGCACCGTGTTATTTCTCATCGCATGTATTCTCCTGGCGTATCCAGTTAGATTCATATTCTTCAGGTGGCTGTATTCCGATGATCGGAATGCAAATTCGCCATTAATGTTAAAAGAACGGGGTATTAAATATTGATTCATTACGAAACATTAATTGAAACATTTTGAATAAGTGCAGCAATACAATTATAACATAAACAGTATTAAAATAACACTATTTAAGATTAAAATTTTGTTGTATGACTTCAGAATTGTACAGCGACTTCGTTACAAACTGTTGTCCCAGTGCATTTACTGTAACCCACTCGCCTGTGGATATTAATGTATAAGTGATATAAAATTGATGAACTAGATAGATTGTGCTGCCCAAGACTGATTAATTCGAAGATTGCTATGGATGTTTATGTACAACTGAGTTTGCAAACAACCAGGGGTCAGGCGTTGTAAAAAACACCTATATTAAGTATTTTTATGCGCAATTTTATAAAATTAAAGATAACCTAAAAACAAAGATACTATAATACACTGCCTCTGTAAATATATTAAGTTTTATTAAAAAACGTTAGACATAATGACGTCACAATATTTTGTGTGTATATTTTCCCCGTTTGGGGAAAAATGCTAATTAATAAGTTAAAGTTATTATAGTGAATTTTCATTTTATATTTTGATGTAGTTTTAAATATACTAAAAAAAATGTTTCAGTAGCATATTTTTTTTTGTGTTTTGTTATTTTATTATTGGAAAAACATTATCAAATCAAATCAAATATCCTGGGAAATTCCTCACACACGATCATCTGATCCCAAACTAAGCAGTGCTCCAGAGGAAACCAGATAACTGATATAATACATATACTACTTTTTGCTTTTAAATTCATACTAATTACACCCAGACTCAGGACATACAGACATGTTCATGCACACAAATGCATGTCCTATACGGGAATCGAACCCACGACCTGCGGCGCAATAGGTGGAATCTTTACCATAGTCTTAACCAACTGCGCCAACGTCATTACACTTATATTATTATCTTACTGTGAAGTAAAGACAATGGTAGGTTATGTTATTTCCCAAGTTTGCGCCAAAACTGTTGTCAATTTAAAATAAGAACAGACCGCTTAGCAATGTTAGAAATATTACGATTCCAAAAAAAATATACTGTGTATCCGCTACCTAAGTCTGTTATCCACCGCAACCTTTAAAAATTCCAGAATGTCTGTAGTTTACACAAAAATCAATAAATTTTTTATCCTTTTTTTTTTCTCGAGTAGTCATGAGCAGGTGAGCCCGCCCGTCTGTTTTGTACTACTTAGGTAGCAACCAAGCATACGGTCTGACTGATGGTATGCGGTTACCGTAGCCTATGGACGCATGCAATACCGGGGATGTCACTCGCGCGTTGCCGACCCTGCAGAAATCTTTTCACAACCTATTGAAGAACCCCATGCATGCGGGAAGCTCATTCCACAATCGATCTGAGCGTTCGCGGAAGGAAGCTCCTTTGAGACCGCACAGTTCGAAACAATTCTGGTTTCGATGTGTGAGGATGGACTCCCCGATAGCGAGATTTGCGATGGTGGAAGGTAGCCGTGGGCATCATCATAAACAATTCTACAGAACACTGTCCGTTATACAAGCGGTAGAACACACATAAGTAGGCAAAGTCTCTCCTCAGGCTGAGGGGCTCTAAACGGCTTGTGAGCTCGGGATCTTCGTCAATTCTAGCGGCACGTCGCTGAACCGAGTCTGAAGGCCCATGGTGGTATCCAGGTGCCCCCACCCACAAATGACAACAGTACTCCATATGAGGCCGGACTTACGAGTTATAAAGTTGCAGTTTTTGCCTCGATGTGAAGTACTGCTTCACTTTGTAGACCACTCCGAGCTTAACCTTGTCTTCTAAGTGACTACGGAACAAAACGTCGCTAGAAATGTCGACGCCAATGATCCCGTTGCTTATTTCTGGTGCCAGCTTATCGATAAATTTTGGGACACTTTGTATACTATACCACTAAGGTAGCAAACAAGCATACGGCCCGCCTGATGATAAGCAGTTACCGTAGCCTTTAGACGCTTGCAACACCAGGGGCAACGAATTCTGTTCGTTCGTGGCTTGGTTCGTGCTCGCTTCGCGTAGCATGGACGCACCAAATATTTTTTATGATCTGAAGGAACTCATGTGATTATAATTTGAATTTATTTGACATTGATAATTTAAATATTTTCCTTGAATAATAATTATTAGTAATAAATATGTTTTTATATGCCTATGTAGAATAAGTTGCATTTTATATATTAAAGTGTGTATACAGCAAAATAACATATATCTTAGAATTGAAAACCCAAGTAAATAATATTTAAGTGAAAAAATATTTTTATATGGGTAGTTTCGTTATATATGCGAAGGTTCACTCTGAGCAAAACATAATGGAATGAAAATTCCTCGATAGAAAAAAATCACAAAGATACCTCTAATATAAATTAATTTTCGTTTTCATTCGTTCATGGTGTATCTAATTAAGACAAAAATTCTATAAATAATATCAGTAACATGACAGTAATATGACCTAGGGATGATACTAACGATTTTTTTAAATATTCTATTAATTTAAGAGTTATTTAGATTAGAAGCGCTTAGCTCATTTTTTTCCGCGAAACTCGCTATCTCCGTCTCATGCCACGCGAATATTAGACATAAGTTTGTTTCATCTACCATTCCCATTTCTTTCTGGCTTTATGCGCGCTCTTAACTAGCAACACATCTATGAATATTGTACCTGACATCTTAAATACCATGTGTTGTGTAAACAAAAATGTTTTATTATCATTTTATCATTATCAAGGTAAATCACATCGTTAATTTTAGCCATAAACTAACCAGTTTCCATAGGGTCATTGAAGACTAAGTTCGAAAGTAAACTTGAGGTAACCCTTACCGGCACGCAACCGGCTTTATTACTGCAATCCTCACTAATGAAACGTATCGTGCGTAGACAGATGATTATAAACAATGTTTTTTCATTGTTTGTTTAATTGGTGTAAAGCTTAGCTTATAAAGTTAGGTCGGCCTGGTTGACAAGTAGTACACAATTAGACGTCGAAGAGTATTCAGTGTTTGACTACATTGGATCGCATTAATTGGATTTGGTGACTTAAAATTTTATTTCATGTGGTAAGTTTTTAATAATGTTTATTTTAAAAAGTATTTAATAAATTACTGACAATTAATATTTATTATATACATTGAAGTTCGATTTAAACATATTTTTTAAATAAAATAAAATAAAATATTAACAAACTATGATTGAATTTAATTGCGTTTTCCGGTTGTAATGTCATAGCTGAGCGAAAGTATTAATTAATTACTACGATGTACGATTGCTTTTTAAATACCGGCGGTTTTGAATTCGATTCCCGGGACAGACAAGCTGCAATTAACGTTTCTTTGCAATGTCACCTGCACTGTGCCTGAGACACGTTGAGACTTAAAGTATCTTAATATATAGGAAATCCATTAAATGTGGTTGTCTAAGTACTTAAACCTCTGCCCGCCTCTTCAAGGATAAAGAGGACATTTTGGTGCAAAGCACAGACTGAAAGAAATTCAGACGGAACACGGCCCGCGATAAAAAATAAAAACAAAAAACTCTGCTCAAATCACGTTACTATAAATATACATCACTCACTCACACATGTCCATAAAATCTCTGCTCAGCCCCAACATTTCATAGCACACGTCATGTGCAAGTATGCATTGCCAATTTTTTATATTTTTTACCACTGAGGTGGCAAACTAGCATACGGCCCGCCTGATGGTAAGCAGTTACCGTAGCCTATGGGCGCTTGCAACACCGGGGGTATCACTCGCGCGTTTCCGACCCTAGAACAAGGTTTTCTCCAAGATTTCAGGACAGCTTTAGCCATTTTTTTTTTATAGTTAGTGAATACTATTTAACACAAAATTAAATAACTCATAACCTACTCACAAAACGCTATTTAACTATAATACAACTTGAAAAAAATATGATAAACACAGGTTTGCAATAAAAATCAGAAAATAGATTAGGTATGTAGTTAGGCCACAGATTACAGAACAAAAGGCAGTGTGGCGAAATACGGAAGTGAGGCCAAAAAAGCAAATATAAATTCAAAAGCATTGCTTTTGAATCCTTTAGAAATTAATCGAAAGAAGAAAGAAAGAACCGGTTCTTATTGCAACCCTCAGAACCGGGAATTCCCGTTTCTTTTGGATCCGGGAATAACCATTTCCGATGCCCTAGATGAGATGAGATGAGAAGAGATGAGACGAGATGAGAAGAGATGAGATGAGACGATATGAAACGCCATGAGATGAGATTAAAATGTCGCAGTCAGTATGAGCGCGAACCGCGAGGGCACTATTATAATTCAGTTTTTGTATCTTGTGTTTATTGTACGTAAAATTTTTAATATTTTGCGAGGAAAATAAATAATTCTTTAGATTTTTTCCGTCAGCAAATAAGGAAGTCCTGGTGGCACTGGGATTTCGGTCTATAAGCAAGTTATGGTGATAATTACTTTATCACCATAACATAAATATCTGGCATATTAAAGACTCATTGGGTACGAAATTCTGTTAACTTTATCAGTGTCAGTTGCTGAAAAAGCTTAATCAAATTCGTCGCTCCGAGGAGACATACTGCGTACTTTTTTTTTATACGACTAAGTCGGTAAACAAGCTAACGGCCCGCCTGATGGTAAGCGGTTCCCGCAGCCATATGGACGCTTGCAACACACGAAGCATCGCTCACGTGTTACCGACCTATCCCCCCTCCCCTATGAGCTCTGGCGACCTTACTCACGCGTAGGAACACAACTTTACACAACATAAAGTTATTTGGCTGCAGTATTCTGTAATTCGGAGGTAATTCCCCAGTCGAGCTGCTCTTTGAGCGAATAAACGCTGTGCTCTAACTCTCTCAAAATTAAAAATTTCAGTTGTTTACCTCCTTAGAAAAGCGTACAGTCGAGGACATAAATATGTATACACTTTTTGAAATTCAAAAGCGATTTTCTCGCATGTTTAACATTTAAGTGTTAAACTATTACACAAATCATAATAGTATATGTTAGAAGATTCTGCCTTTATAATATCTCATAATTTCAATCAGTAGTTTAAGAGGAAACCGCTGTTGAATTTTACTAATTGTATACATATTTATGTCCTCGACTGTACCTAACTCGTCTCTCTTTGGGGGACGTACCTACTGAATACGGGAAGCCGTACGTCGTGCGTCCAGGATATATCCATATAATGCTTGTATTAGATATTGTAAAATATATCAATTATTGTTATCGTGTATGGAAAAATATTCAAAATGTTTTAAGGACACATATATCACTTGTGATTGTTACAATTTACCTTCATATATTTGGTAAAATGCTGTCCTTGTTTGTGGCAGTGATTGCCGCCGTCACGTCGCGTGATATTTCTCCTCAGTGAATGTTACATTATTTACTTATGCTAAGAACATTTAGTGACACAAATTAAATGCACTTGAACTGTATAAATAAGTGGAAAAGTGTACTTAACGTTTATTCAATGACATGCCGATAACTTCGTTCACTACAGCCCAAAAACAGCTAAGTCTAGTTTCAAATCTTGTTTATTAATATTCCGCTACGCAGCTGTTTTCAGGAGGAGCGTGTCTCCCACGACACAGGGTGACCTAATGTGGGAGCACTGCCAAAATACCACCATGTACTATATTTTTTGGAATAAATATATTTTGATTTTGATTTTTTAAAATTTGATAATAAAAAATAATGTTATAATATGTTATTGTATATGGGTGTAATTATGTATATTCAAATCAAAATCAAAATGTCATTATTCAATTTAGGCCCTGGTACCTTAGGACCTTATGAACGTTACACACAGTTGAATTTACCACCGGTTCGAAGTATTAAGTATGTATATACAAACAAAAGGTATTATCACACGGCTATGTGATCCCAAACTAAGCAGAGCTTGTACTATGAAGACCAGAATAACGGCACTGTAAAAAAAAATATGTTTACCGCGATAACAGCTTTTTATACATTATATTGTATTTTGTACATATTTGTTGTAAATAATCTATACTATAATATAATACCGGTAACCGCTTACCATTAGGCGGGCCCGGGGCCGTATGCTTGTTTACCGACTTAAATAAATAAAGAGGAAGAGTTTTTTTGTTCGTTTTTTTAAACGGGCTAATCTCTGGAGCTACCTGTCGGAATCGAAAAATTCTTTCACAACATACTACGTTATCCCCGAGTAGTATAGGCTTTTTATCACGGGAACGCGGGTGAAACCGCGCCAGACAGCTAGTAAATAATAATCATAACTCTGTTTCTGTGGTTTAAAAAGGATATTAAACCCAAACTCGGAACAAACTAAAATGTCTCAAACACACAAATGTCTGTCCTGGATGGTAATCGAACTTACGACTTGTGGCATGACAGGTTATGTGTAAGGTAATTGAACCTTACCAACCATGCCAACAACCCTCATTAATGATATTGATTGATAAATTTATATGATTTTTGTTAAAAACAACAACAGTTCCTCGTCTTATTATAAATAAGATCCCAAATAAAATCAATATAAAAAATATGGTCACAAAAAGTGTGAATACAATTAATGTCTAATTTATACCTGTCATACAATAATAATAATAATAATTTTGGAGACTTTTTATTACTTCAATGAATTTTTCCTTGTTTTGTATTTTACAGATACGTCTGATGTTTATAATCTAGGCAAACAAACACCTGTTAACAAAGATGGTACTCATCACCAGAAGGGACACGATTAAACAAAGAATAGCAAGTAGAAGTAAGTAATTTTTATATTAATACTAGCTGCCCGGCACGACTTCGTTCGTGTGGTGTCCTACTACCCTATACCCTAAGCCACTACACCACTACCCCTACCCTACCTTACCCTACTCTACCCTACCCTACTACCCTACCCTACCCTACCCTACCTAAACTAACCTACCCCTATCCCTACCATACCCAACAACCCAACACAACAAAAAATAATTAAGCGAATTAAGCGAAATCGGTCCAGCCTTTTACGCGTGATGGGCGTCACAAAGGGAAATAGGGATTCATTTTTATATAATAAATATATAATTTACTGTTGTATCCTTATTTTTCTAAACTCAAATTTATTAAAATACGTATTTGTTCTTCTTCTTCTTCTTATTTTTAATTTTGGCAACCAAGCCCAAATTAGGGCTAATTTTTGCCAGTGTCGAGTTATATTATAATATCTAGTCACAAAATCACTTCACATTATAGTCCTCAGTCAGTCACCGTCCATAAAAGTCATGTTTTACTACAATGGTGGTCATTGTACTAAAACTCTTCACACTCATTTTGAGACAACTTGAAAAGTAACGATACACATAATTCATTTCATTTCACTTCACTGGTGCACATGGATGATCTTTATTGGGTAAAATACCACCAATAATACACAAACGTATTTGTTGTGCGTAATATTTTCAGCAGAGTATATATGACCTCGTTCTATTCAGGAATTAATAATAATAGTTTATCTAGAATAATAAATCCTTCAAAATATTAAATTTCTTGACTAAATATAGGGCTTCTCACGGCTATGCCAAGCGGACTTTTAATACCTTATTTAAATTTAAAAATAAGTACCTACAACTATTTTTATAATTTTTTTTTTTTTTTTATACAACTTAGTCGGTAAACAAGCATACGGCCCACCTGATGGTAAGCGGTTACCGTAGCCATATGGACGCTTACAACACAAGAAGCATCGCTCACGCGTTACGGACCTTTCCCCCCTCCCCTATGAGCTCTGGCGACCTTACTCACGCGCAGGAACACAACTTTACACAACATAAAGTTATTTGGCTGCGGTATTCTGTAAGGTGGAGGTACTTCCCCAGTCGAGCTGCTCTTTGAGCGAATACACGCTATGCTCTACTTCTCTCAAATTTTTCTTTATTGCCATTATGTGATGGAGTACGGAAACAAAATCAATTAAAAAGTAATTTATGAATGAAAAACTTCACGGTTTTCCTTTGATTAAAGATGCTATGTTGTTCAGAAGGAATTAATACTTATAATCGGGATCGCTTCCAAATTCAGACATGTGATGCGTAATTTTTCAGTTGATTGAAGTGAAATTTTCTTCAAGTAAAATGTCCTATGTTAAAATCTTAAATATAGTCCCCCTTACTCATAAAGCGCTATTTAACTTATATACTGTTTAAAGGGTCACGTAAATAATGTCACATTATTTGACAATGACAATAGAGTGACGTTATTTACGTGTCCCTTTAAACAGCATATTAAGGGAATAATGAATTTCCCTCAGTGTAGCATAGCTGTGTGTAGTTGCGAGATTATTTTATTTTAATAAGTGAAACGACGCAATTTTTATGCACATATACGCGAGAAAATTGCAGTAATTATGCTAGCAAAAATATTATTGGTTTGCAATTAAAGTATTAACTAACATTAATCAAAGTTCAGCCTTGTTAATGACAAATTGTGTTGTTTGTATTTTATTTTATTATCAAATAAATGTAAATAAAAAAGAACTGTAACTATACTTAAATCGCCGCGGCGTGCGGAAAAACTAACTTTCAAACAACACTTGAAAAAATATTGGCAACATATTAACCAAATGGGTTCAAGATTAACACAGAAAAAAATCAGTTGATGCCCATAATTTATAATTATTATTTACTAAATAAATAACCGGTATCCGAGATTTGCGTAAACGAAGGTCATACTTTTTTTGTAAGTCGAACCGAAAAGTAAAATATATTATTATCGTGACTGGGTATGTCAATGACTCGATTTATTGGTTCCTTAAACTCAATAACCACCTGCTTGACCTACTTAATTAAATTGTATGTATTCTTTTACCTTAATTGGTTATGCTACAGATAAAAAATGCTAAAATTATATGCAGAATTTTCACTCTCCTGTAGTTTTTTTTTTAACTTATTGGCGTTAGGGTGACGACGATATTCTGGGTTACTTTCGACCTCATTATTCATTCATCAAATGAAAAAATAAAATTTGATCATTATGATCAAATTTTACTATGGGACCACCTCTGAAATCTCGAAAACAATTAACTTTACATACATTTTGATCGCGCAGCGCTGGCACCTCCGTATGAAAAGTTTTTTTTTTCGAGATTTCAATGTTGATCATAATTATGAGTACATTAACTCCTGAAAGTTTGGCTAGAGGTTGCAAAGTAGCCCTGTATACTTTTGGACTGTATTCGGGAACTAATAGTTCAAATGTTTTACATCACGAAGTACTTAATTTCGAAAATGGCTGCGAAAATACTCTAGTTGGAATATTTTTCATCACGACGCCGCGACGTATCTGTATTTGTTGTTTATGTTTATGTAAATAATATAAATTAAATATTATTACTTTTCGTTAGCATAATGTACTTGCAGTTTTATTTGTTTTTGTAAGTGATTTATCGTACTATACAGGTGAGTTAAAAATTTCTGTCAATCTGAAGTCCGGAGATAGAACTTTCTTAGAGGTAACCGAATCACCTCTATGCAATTTTTGTAGTTTTCGAGTTATGAGTGTCTTGTTTTTCAGCCAAACTCTGACAATGTCATTTTTGATCACAGTGAGCTTACCTAAATTAGTCTGAATAGTGATTCTAGTGGATGCATAAATATTTGTTACCATAGTTTTGTGAAATAAGAGTCTGAAAAAGTCACTATTATTTTTAAATGCATTGTCAGAGTATGGTTAAAAACATGAAAACTCTAAAACCACAAAATAACGCTGAACTTGGGAACATTACACAAGGGAGTGATTCGTACCTACTATCACTGACATAGTACCTCTAAGGTGATCTACCTTTGGAATTCCGATCGACAATAATTTGTGGGACATCCTGTGTTTTTCTTATGTATAATTTGTGCATGTTGTGTTTTCCTGTAATTAGTTGTTCTCTTAGAGTAAATTTACATGTGTGGTTTATGCGCGAGTAATATTGTACTAACTATTGACAGACCATAAATAAATATTATGTAGGAAGTTTACTTAGAAGTAACGTTCTCCCATTCAGGGCCGGTATCCCTCAAGGCTCTATTCTGTCCCCCTTATTATTCTCGCTCTACACAAGCGTTGTTTACAAATCGATCAATTTGAACTAACTATAAAAACTAAAGTTTGCTGCTATTTGATTTGTTAGTAATAGTATACAAAATAATTGTTTATTACCAAATGAATAGGTTATATATTTTAATAGGTTCCTGAGATGATATTACGAAAAAAATATATGTTTCTATTAAATGTCTCTTCATTCAATCAGTAATTCAAATGCAGCAATAAATCTGATATAAATATATTCATCTATATAGGTATAATTAAATAACTAATACACATAAATGCAATTGTAAAAATAGCTTGATCAGTCACTATAATGTGATTATTCTTAAATAAAGTTGAATGCGACAAAAATAATATAGATCCACCTTCCTACTCCATCATCAGACCCTGGAAATCACCTAGGTCTCTACTTCTTGCAGCCTGCTCCATGTGGCATATTATTTATAAAGTTTTTTTTTAATAATATGACTGAAATTAACTTCGTTGAAACGTGGATCCCGCAATGTTCTGAAACCTCTGCTTACCCTCTCCAAGGTAAAGAAAGATTATAAATAATTTTATTACTGAACTATTTTTTGTTTACAGGAAAGGTCCTTGCTGCCACATCACTGGGAATATTTTGTTTAATACTACCTATAATTTTAATGTCAATAGATCCTTTATTTTTGATAGTTAAATATGTGAGTATTTATTGATTTATAATTTTTTTAACACCTCACTTAATGTAATAATTTAACTATTATAGTTTTATTGAGTCCGGTAAAGTTTGGCCATCGACTGATCCAGCTAGGATATGACGAAGCCGAAGATGAGTAAGTGTAATTAATCAAGCTTATGGTTGACTTCAAAGTCAAAGCCGTTTATTCAATTTATGTTACTTATGAAAGTCAAAGCTACTGAAGTTACCGCCAGTTCGTAAGTCAGCCTTCAACTGAGAAGAACAGGCAAGAAACTCAGCAAAGTTACACTTTTCAAATATGTTTGGACAATCTGACTATATCGTGGAGAAACCATTATAAATGGTAATAAGAATATCCTGGATCTTTCTTCACACGCAGCTATCTGATAATCACATAAAAGCAGTTTGTACTAAGTTCAGACTCAGGACAAGCAGACATGTTCATGCACACAAATGTTAGTTTTGGGAGAGAATCGAATCCTCGACCTGTGGCGTTGCAATCCGCATATTTAACCTCCACGCTAACTGGCCCGCTAATACAAGGTAGCCCACCTGATTGTATGCGGTTTCCGTAGCCTATAGATGCTTGCGAACTATAAATAATAAGTGTCTCTTTTTCCATAGAAATTAAGAATAGCAAAAGGTACAATAGTGCATGACCTACTCCGGAATGAATTGAAGGGTGTGCACATATCACTGTACTTATTCAACATAACGAATGCTGAGGCGTTTCTGGCGGGAAAGGATCATAAACTGAAGGTACAAGAAGTTGGGCCCTTTACTTACCAGTGAGTTATACCTTTACTATTCCTCATGAGCTCTTTACTGAGCTTTCAATGTCAAAGTCAAAGCCATTCCTTCAGTTTAGGCCCTAGGGGTCAAAGCTACTGAAGGTAGCACCAACTGAGAAAGACCTCACTTTTACAATCACGCTACGGGTGTTTCCATATATACCTACATGTTTTTTCACATTTGTTTTAATGCTGTTATTCTTAGAAACATCATCATCATCAGCCTATAATGTCCCACTGCTGAGCACAGGCCTCCTTTCACAATTGAAGGTGAAAGGAAATGGGCAAATACTCCACCACGCATGCCTACTGCGGATCGGTGGAGGCAGGCTAGTGGTCAACTTACTGTTGGAGTTAAAGCCGTCTTGTAGGCCTCCAACTACCTTAACGACTATCACAATAACAATTAAGTGATAAATGGGACCAAACCTTCCGAAGCATGGAAACGCTCGATTTGAAATACCACAAGGCGGTCATCCATCCAGGTAGCAACCACGACGGTGGTAGCTTAACTTTCCCGATCGATTAAGAACGGGTAAACATGCTACACCACGAGCGCGTACTGAAAAACACTTTAGTAATTTAAAAATAAGAGCTGAATTAGAAGTAACGATAAGAACCACCATTAACTTTATAATGTCAAAGAAACTGAGGATAACAAACCTCCTATTACAACACATTAAAATTCATTTCACGAATCCAGATTTGTATCTCGATGCCTAATGACTGCAATTGTTAATAATAATATACATCCTGGTCTTCGCACACAGCCATCTGATCGCAAACTAAGCAGATCTTGTACTGTAGAAACAACTGACATACTACACCCAGACCCAGGACAAGCAGACATGGTCATACTGAAAAATGCTTGTTTGTATACAACGTGTAACGGAAAGTGTATATCTATCTATACGAAAGGGTTGAAGACTACATCAAATATAAAAAGTCTAAAAAAAAAAGTTTTTTTTCCGTATTAAATGTTTCAGCTCAAAATAAAATACTCCAAAATTCATTCCAAATTTGATCTTCCAAGTTTATTGAGGCGCTGCACAAACGTGGAGACTTTTGTGTCTTGTTTCGGATACAAGCTACCAATAAATATTTGATTTCTATAGAACCAGTATGAAATCAGCCACTGCGCAGACGTAAACATTTTTTATCCAGCCAGTTGCTTCTTTACTTTACACAATTACTCGTTGACGAACAAAAAGTGTTCGATGTCGGTAACAGGAAACTCAAAGTTGTCAGTTGAAGACACAAGCAACATTAAAAATATCCTTGCAATTATACTGAAACTGACGGAAAACAAGCAACGAATTGTACCAGTGACCAGAAATAGTGACCGCTGACTGTGTCCGATCCCCGCCACCGGACACAGCAACTACGGTTTTCTGTGATGGTGTGCCGTGTCGGTAACAAAAAGTGTCTACGTTTGTGCAGCCCCTGAATAAAAATCATAACCAACACGTCACTACTCAGCAAGTCATGGTGCGTCCATGCTTGGCGAGCACGAGCCGAGCCACGAACGAGCACACTGCGAGCACGATTCGCGTAGCGTGGACAGGCTTGCGAGCCTCAAACGAGCATTCGTAGCGTGCTCGACTACGCTCTGCCCGATTGTCAGTTTTTTCACGAACACAGGGATTCGCATCGCGCTCGTTGTAGTAAGTCCACGCTTGAAATCGCGAGCAACGAACGAATCCTTTTCGTTCGAGGCTCGGCTCGTGCTCGCTTCGCGTAGCATGGACGCACCAAAATATATTTTGCGATCTATGCGCCTAGTACCAAATATGTCGTTTATTATGGATATACCCTATCTTACCAAACCACGCCAACTGGTCGTGCGAAACAATTTATTAAACTATAACATGTTGCAGGGAATACCGCACATGTGAGGAGCTGGTGATAGATGAGGATGCTGGAGAGGTCAGGTACAGGCCTCGGTACAGAATTGAGTTTGTGCCAGAAGAGTCTATTGCTGACCCTAAGGAGTTCAACGTGTCTATGCCCAATAGTTCTATGCTGGTAAATATAATCCCACCAAAAACATTGTATGTAAAATGTTGCCAAGACAGGACCATATGGCTCGCACTGTCAAAATGTTATCATATCTCATGTAGAGCCAAGCTTATAACTACACGCCCTATTATTTTTCTGTTATACAATAGTTCTTCTAGTAGCGAAACGGCCAAGCCACATATTTTGACTACGGTGTGTAGAGTTTGTGAAGTTAGGGCGTGTAGAGTTATAAGCTTGGCTCTACATGAGATCTGAACTTTTTGACAGTGCGTGTGGCAACTCGTCTTGGCAACATTTTACATGAAAATGTTGTTGGTGGGATTTCACTTCTTTTTGTATGTTGCTTATGACATTTTTCTATTGCTGACCCTAAGGAGTTCAACGTGTCTATGCCCAATAGTTCTAAGATGTATAGATGTCAAATCAAACCCAGGTATTAACCTAAGCAATAACTCTCGAGTTATTAAGATAACTCAGGTTGAAGCAAGTGGGTAATTAATAATATAGCGTAGGACACATTTCTTGGTAAACAATCATTAAAGATTATGTTTTCTATACTATATTTAAATAAATTGCACCGCAAATGTTCTAGATATAGAATATTCAATGACAAACTATAAACAGTTTTTGATCATTATGTAGTTGTTTTATCTATTTAACAAATTATCTCTCAAAACTGTGCTTAAAACGTCATGTTCTTGCACACAAATGTTTATCCCGGGTAGGAATTACACCACGACCTGCGGCGTGCCAGTCAGGGTATTTCTCATCCACTCTCTATCACATATGTATTTTCTTTTCCAGAGCACAACAGCTTTGCTCTCCGCCTACCCGGTGTTCATCCAAAGTCTATACAACTCTCTGGTGACACAAATAAATTCGAAGCCTATTATAAATATCAGTGTGTATGATTACCTGTGGGGGTACGACGAGCCCCTTGTCCAAGTTGCCAACAAACTCGTTCCTGGGTTGGTCTACTTCACCAAGATTGGATTATTGGACAGGGTATGTAATGGATGATACGCAATATTTTTATGAAAGTAAAATCATTATTCTCTAAATTTAGCTGATATGTTGGTACTGAAGATTTATTTAAGTATCCTGGGACTTTCTTCACACGAGACACGACCATCTGATGTCAAACTAAGCAGAACTATAATTATCAGTTTATATTTGCCGGAGCTATACCCAGACATCCATAAAAATATATTATCATATAACAGTACCTGGTAATGATAGCCGTGTGTGAGGAATTTCCCATTATATTTTTTTTAATGACGCTTCTGTTCTGCTTCGTCGTTCCTTATATATAGCGAACAAAAACTCAGTACCAGCTCTGAGTATATAAATACTACGTACAAGTACCAGGGACTGTTGCCTGACACCTTTAATCTAGATGACGATGACGTCAAAGCTAGTATAGGCATTTTAAGAGAGGTAGAGCATAGCGTTATTTCGCTCAAAGAGCAGCTCAACTGGGGAAGTACCTCCACCTTACAGAATGCCGCAGCCAAATAACTTTATGTTGTGTAAAGTTGTGTTCCTGCGCGTGAGTAAGGTCGCCAGAGCTCATAGGCGAGGGGGGAATGGTTGGTAACGCGTGAGCGATGCTTCGTGTGTTGCAAGCGTCCATATGGTTACGGTAACCGCTTACCATCAGGCGGGCCGTATGCTTGTTTACCGACTTAATCGTATAAAAAAAAAACGTGCCATATTTATAGAACCAATAGTAAATGATTTATTTAGTTAATATAAAATAGGTAATTAATTCTGATCTTGAAATGTAAACGATTATTGATGATTTGTGATTAACATCAAATCAGAATAAGTCTTTATAACTGCAGCACAGAATAGGTCTGCGATCCGGGGGCTAGGGGAGAAACCGGGCCGCTGCGCAGCGGTCACCGACCTTCCGTCTTATAAATCTTTATAAAACATCGTCAAACACGGGAGGATTATTATTTTTACAAAACTTTAAAAATAATGTGTAATTTTACGAGCACAATTGTACAATTGAATAGTGTTCTATATAAGGTAAATATCAACCTCCTTAAATATGGCACAAATGCAGAACAACACTGTTACTAGCAAAATTCATCGAAATGGTTTGAGTCGTTTTCGAGATCTCATAATATAATGTACATATTTAATATTGCTCGTTTAATTATATCCATGGCAAAAGTGTCTTTAGTTATCAAACTTGATCTTCTAACTCTTGTGGATGTAGAATAATTGTAGACATGGTCAAGGCTACGTGTTGGCGCTAGCTTTTATACTGCTTCTATTAACGCAACATGGTTGCAAATCTGATGTAATTCATTTATTGCGCCATAGAATTTAAATTACTAAGGGTTAGGTTCATCTAGATATGAATAATTGAATATAATGTACTTTACCTAACGGAATCACCACTGGTTTTCCATGAAGCAAAATAGTAGGAAACTTGGCTTGACTTTGTCTGTCTGTTTGTTTGTATGCGTTCCTAAATATTTCATCCGACTACGATTTAACCATCTCCAAGCTAGATAATGTTTCGGGCATAAAAAATAATTTTGAAGAATTACTTTATTACACTTTTATATGGATTTTGCAGGGTCGCCGATGCACTTGCTTCAGACGGGCGACTCGCCTAGACAAATGCTTCTTATGTCTACATCCGCGAATCTAATTAAAACAATTGCTGTTCACAGTTGTTTGATCGAGAAGCGGAGTATCGTATGGTGATAGGAGCTACTGAAAAGGACAAGTTTAGCGTGAAGAGTGTCACCAAGTATAGGCGGCTCAAGATGTGGAATAAAGACGACATTGATGAAACGCAAGTAACCTTACAAAAATGAAAGAGTTATAGGTAGGTAGGTAGAATGAATGAAAGAGAGGATGAGAGAAAAGCTATATGGGCGGAAGGCATTCGCCGCAGCATTAGTTCCCACACAACTATTTAGAAGCGATGATAGCTAATTTTAAATAAATATCCTGGGACATTCCTCACACACGGTCATCTGATCCCAAACTAAGCAGAGCTTGTACTATGGAGACCACATAATTAATATACATAATAACACACAGAAACAGGACATTCAGATATGTTCATGCCATCATCATCATCATCTTAACTAGATTCTTAACCAAACGCGCCAACTGGCCCGTAAAATATATAGGTTAGGTACCTACCACTTTTTATAAGTCATAAAATAATGGACGCTTATGAACTTGTGACGCCACGGTTGTTGCATCTAAACTACACAAAAGATGCTTGCAACAGCCGGAGCATCACTCGCGTGTTACCGACCCTTATCCCTCCCCAATGAGCAAAACCCTTCTAGGCTGAGTTACTCCTGGTATTGATAATAACTATTAGCGACGGTGGCCAATTACAATCAAGTGGTCCGTATGATTCCAAATCTAGTGGGTAAAATGAAATGGAACTTCCTGCGGAGGCAATTTATTGAAACATGATATGTGCTTTTTAATTCTGACAAATATCTAAAAAATATGCTTACTTCTATTTCAGAACCTCCACATATAAGGACTCCTACGAGGGTGCAGCGTACCCCACGCAAATGACCCCACAGACCCCAGTCAAGTTGTACCGGCTGGGTATCTGCAGGCTTTTTGAACTCCAATACACTGGGACCACTACCACGGAATACGGCAACGAAGCATTCACGTACACCTTTAATAAATCTACGTTCTCTGAGAAGACCTTGTGTGATAGCAAAGGTTTCTGTCCTGAAGGGTTTATGGATATTTCTACTTGCTTTTATGGTAAGCATATTAGTCGTGCCGCTACAGGCGGTCCCACTTATCCCCGAGAGAATGGAAGCACGTTGTTAAACAAGTAACATCTCCCCAAAACTTGTGAATCTGGTAGTCGGAGCATCTTTTTCCCATTGAAAATTCGCTGAGCTGAATCTCAGAATTGAAAAGACTAGATTTTAGTCCCATTCATTCAGCCGATCGAAGCCACAAAGTAGTCCTGCATGGGAGCCATAGCTCTAAAAATTTTAATATTAAGTAGACTCATTTGAAATGGTATATGGTAGCCAAAGACACGCTCTTCAAAAGTGTTCTGGATGATGGTGACTCCTCGCCTCTTGCCAGAACGTAGACGTACGTAGACGAATAGATACACACACAGAACTAGAGTTCTGTGTGTGTATCTATTTTATTTTAACATAACTATATCTGTTTGAGATAATGGTCACAGTATTTTTCTGCAATTACTCTGTACCAAGGGAACTGAACCCTATTCTGTACTCCCTGTACAGCATGGGGTTCAGCCAGGAGGGCTACGCGCGAGTTACCCCTGGAATCCATCTCCTCCTCCTCCTCCAGGCGGACCACCTAGGTACTAAAGAAGTTCACAAGCAGATAGATAGATGTTGATGTTTAAAAAAACTGGATAAACAAGTTCACAAAATATTGTTTTTCTGTTAATAGAACTGCCGTTCGGGATTTCAAGAAGCCATTTCCAAGGAATGCATCCAAAGCTGTCCGAGCGTATCGAAGGTTTCGATTCTAATGAGACGAAGTACCCCAACGAATTTATTGTGGAGCCTGTAAGTTACATTATTCTTCATCAAACTGGCGTGACGTGGATCTTATCACATCGCTTTTAGGCTCATAATCCAATATATTAAACACGAGTGTTTTCGATATCCCAGCTATGTAAGTTTGTACCTCCCTGCAAGTTATAGGTATGTGGACGAAGCATTCTTAATTTAACCGGGTCTAGAAGGAACTGGCTCTCGGGTACATCAGGTGCATCTGTCGGAACTACCTATAAATAAAGGGTATTTCAATTGGTCTATCTACTTATGCTCGTACCACTGTACCGTACCATAGACCAAGATTTCGCTACATCTTTGATCCATACTATAAAAGGAGTAGGTACAATCGACTACAGTCTTTGACTTATTAAAATTGCGTGATATGCACAATAACATGACTTAAAATTGAAAATGTAAGTGAATAATATTAATTGAAAAAATATTTTTATATTGGTTTTATTTTGATTATATACGCAAGGGTGAAGTCAGAGCAAAAACATAATGGAATGAAAATTCCTCGATAGAAAAAAAACCGGCCAAGTGCGAGTCAGACTCGCGCATCGAGGGTTCCGTACAAACCTGTAGGTATATAATAAGTAAATGGTAGTATAGACCTGAGTATTTGATATTAATTTCAATTTATGACGTATTAAAAAAAAACTACTTACTAGATCTCGTTCAAACCAATTTTCGGTGGAAGTTTGCACCGTAATGATACATCATATATTTTTTATAGATTTATCATTGTTTATTTTAGAAGTTACAGGGGTGGGACGGACCGACGGACAGACGGACAGACGGACAGACGGACAGACGGACAGACGGACAGACGGACAGACGGACAGACGGACAGACGGACAGACGGACAGACGGACAGACGGACAGACGGACAGACGGACAGACGGACAGACGGACAGACGGACAGACGGACAGACGGACAGACGGACAGACGGACAGACGGACAGACGGACAGACGGACAGACGGAGAGACGGAGAGACGGACAGACGGACGGACGGACGGACGGACGGACGGACGGACGGACGGACGGACGGACGGACGGACGGACGGACGGACGGACGGACGGACGGACGGACGGACGGACGGACGGACGGACGGACGGACGGACGGACGGACGGACGGACGGACGGACGGACGGACGGACAGACGGACAGACGGACAGACGGACAGACGGACAGACGGACAGACGGACAGACGGACAGACGGACGGACGGACGGACGGACGGACGGACGGACGGACGGACGGACGGACGGACGGACGGACGGACGGACGGACGGACGGACGGACGGACGGACGGACGGACGGACGGACGGACGGACGGACGGACGGACGGACGGACGGACGGACGGACGGACGGACGGACGGACGGACGGACGGACGGACGGACGGACGGACGGACGGACGGACGGACGGACGGACGGACGGACGGACGGACGGACGGACGGACGGACGGACGGACGGACGGACAGACGGACAGACGGACAGACGGACAGACGGACAGACGGACAGACGGACAGACGGACAGACGGACAGACGGACAGACGGACAGACGGACAGACGGACAGACGGACAGACGGACAGACGGACAGACGGACAGACGGACAGACGGACAGACGGACAGACGGACAGACGGACAGACGGACAGACGGACAGACGGACAGACGGACAGACGGACAGACGGACAGACGGACAGACGGACAGACGGACAGACGGACAGACGGACAGACGGACAGACGGACAGACGGACAGACGGACAGACGGACAGACGGACAGACGGACAGACGGACAGACGGACAGACGGACAGACGGACAGACGGACAGACGGACAGACGGACAGACGGACAGACGGACAGACGGACAGACGGACAGACGGACAGACGGACAGACGGACAGACGGACAGACGGACAGACGGACAGACGGACAGACGGACAGACGGACAGACGGACAGACGGACAGACGGACAGACGGACAGACGGACAGACGGACAGACGGACAGACGGACAGACGGACAGACGGACAGACGGACAGACGGACAGACGGACAGACGGACAGACGGACAGACGGACAGACGGACAGACGGACAGACGGACAGACGGACAGACGGACAGACGGACAGACGGACAGACGGACAGACGGACAGACGGACAGACGGACAGACGGACAGACGGACAGACGGACAGACGGACAGACGGACAGACGGACAGACGGACAGACGGACAGACGGACAGACGGACAGACGGACAGACGGACAGACGGACAGACGGACAGACGGACAGACGGACAGACGGACAGACGGACAGACGGACAGACGGACAGACGGACAGACGGACAGACGGACAGACGGACAGACGGACAGACGGACAGACGGACAGACGGACAGACGGACAGACGGACAGACGGACAGACGGACAGACGGACAGACGGACAGACGGACAGACGGACAGACGGACAGACGGACAGACGGACAGACGGACAGACGGACAGACGGACAGACGGACAGACGGACAGACGGACAGACGGACAGACGGACAGACGGACAGACGGACAGACGGACAGACGGACAGACGGACAGACGGACAGACGGACAGACGGACAGACGGACAGACGGACAGACGGACAGACGGACAGACGGACAGACGGACAGACGGACAGACGGACAGACGGACAGACGGACAGACGGACAGACGGACAGACGGACAGACGGACAGACGGACAGACGGACAGACGGACAGACGGACAGACGGACAGACGGACAGACGGACAGACGGACAGACGGACAGACGGACAGACGGACAGACAGACAGACAGACAGACAGACAGACAGACAGACAGACAGACAGACAGACAGACAGACAGACAGACAGACAGACAGACAGACAGACAGACAGACAGACAGACAGACAGACAGACAGACAGACAGACAGACAGACAGACAGACAGACAGACAGACAGACAGACAGACAGACAGACAGACAGACAGACAGACAGACAGACAGACAGACAGACAGACAGACAGACAGACAGACAGACAGACAGACAGACAGACAGACAGACAGACAGACAGACAGACAGACAGACAGACAGACAGACAGACAGACAGACAGACAGACAGACAGACAGACAGACAGACAGACAGACAGACAGACAGACAGACAGACAGACAGACAGACAGACAGACAGACAGACAGACAGACAGACAGACAGACAGACAGACAGACAGACAGACAGACAGACAGACAGACAGACAGACAGACAGACAGACAGACAGACAGACAGACAGACAGACAGACAGACAGACAGACAGACAGACAGACAGACAGACAGACAGACAGACAGACAGACAGACAGACAGACAGACAGACAGACAGACAGACAGACAGACAGACAGACAGACAGACAGACAGACAGACAGACAGACAGACAGACAGACAGACAGACAGACAGACAGACAGACAGACAGACAGACAGACAGACAGACAGACAGACAGACAGACAGACAGACAGACAGACAGACAGACAGACAGACAGACAGACAGACAGACAGACAGACAGACAGACAGACAGACAGACAGACAGACAGACAGACAGACATGACGAATCTATAAGGGTTCCGTAATCACAAAGGACATTACATACAATTAGACATAGGTTGGTTCCATCTGCCAGTCGCTATCTTTTCTGACTTTATGCGCGCGAAATTATAATAGTCCAACATCTATATACATACACGTAATAATACACAAGTCATAGGTCAAATTAGGATGCAACCTGAGCAATTATTATTTAATGTTATAATAATGTTTATTCCAATTAACCCACGCGATACCAATTAGCTATACGAAGTACATACAGTCATAAGCAAACAAGCAATGAATAATAATATATGTAATTAAAAATTGTTGCACAAATATATACCATGTAACAAGGAAGAGAGACTTCAAATCACAACAATGAAATATGTAATGATGCGTCCATGCTACGCGAAGCGAGCTCGAACCGAGCCTCGAAAGAACAGTATTCGTTCGTTGCTCGCGATTTCAAGCGTGGACGTACTTTACGAGCTTTCAACAAGCTTACAACGAGCGCGATGCGAATCCCTGTGTTCGTGCAAAAACTGACAATCGGGCGGAGCGCAGTCGAGCACGCTACGAATGCTCGTTCGAGTCTCGCAAGCCCGTCCACGCTACGCGAATCGTGCTCGCAGTGTGCTCGTTCGTGGCTCGGCTCGTGCTCGGTTCGCCAAGCATCCATATCCCATAGCTTTGGTAATTCAAATAACAACTGCTCCCGGGTTTTGCCTTTCTAGAATAGGGATGCAGCCTGGGTAAAAAAAATATAAATTCTAATTTGTCCATCTGTTATTGATTATCAAAAAAATATTGGACACGTATTTTTTGCTTTATCAAATTAATAAAAATATCAAAAATAAAGCGCGTCAAAGTTTGGGGGCTCGTCTTGACGTCGCTTGTTTGTGAAAAGTGTACCATCGAATGACGTCACGCGGAACTTCAACACACCATCGACATATAATTGACAAAAGAAAAAATACGTGTCTAATATTTTTTGATAATGTTCCTATATGACGGACTAAATAGATTTTTTCAGCACCATAGTTACCGTATGTTTTTGCACCTGTTCTTGAGAAATAGTTATCTTCTAGGCTATGCGTATTCACCATTTTCGACCACTTCTTCACTCACCCCAATAACTTTTTTGTAATATAGCAAAAGAATCAGAAAGCTAATGTAATATTAGCTGAGAATTTGAAAAAAATAATTCTAGTAGCAATATTGCTTTAGCTTCCTTTTTAGCCCCCTTGTATTTGTTTTATTAATTTTCCAGAAAATAGGGCTGACCCTGAGTTCCCGGGTGTCCTTGCAATTGAGCATGGTCCTCGGCAACATAGACTACAACAGGCAGGCGAGCGTGTTCTCCGACCTCGCGCTACCTATGGTGCATGTCCAAGTTGTAAGTATTAGTATAAACTATTTTTAACCGACTTCAAAAAAAAATTTTTTTTATGTTTGTTACCTCACAACTCCTTCATTTATCTGTCGTCTGGAAGGGTACACTTCCCGTTTGGTCCCATTGTCATCAGATCAGGATTTGATTACTTATTAGTGTATTTTGAAGTCGGTTTAAGTTTTTAGTAAAACAGTCCAATTATGTTTCAAACGAATAACAACTTTATATTGTGGTTCTGCACTTGAATAAGTCCAGAGGTCATTGAGGGGGGGGGGGAGATTCGGTTACGCGTGAGTGATGCCCCGCGCGGGTGAGTATGCTTGTGTACCGACTTCATTGAAATGTCTTGACAGTCACTTTGAGTTGCGTTAGGGTCAGTTCACACCGAGCCGCGATGCTATGCTTCATTGAGAGAATTCTAATACCTCTCGCGGCATCGATAGTCACTTTTGTCACGAAATGTAAACTTACCCTTAGGCATTCCCTAAGTGTATTTTAGTGGAGCAATCATATTGATAAAAATAAATAATGTGAACCCAAAAGAGAATGAGCGTTTTATATATATAAATAATATATAAAATAATTACTGTAGTATAATTTTGGTATCTCGTTGAAATCTTTTGTTAGCAGTTTAGGTCGGATCTTTTTTTCGTCTTATATTTACGCTAGAAATGTATAAGAAAGAATAAGAATAGTATTTATTGTCAAAGATGAAAACACATAAACTAAAATACAAAGGTACTTAAGTAAAGTGCAACATGCCATGGCTCGTCATATTAACATAATTTACAAAACAGGTACAAAATAATAATAATAAAAACAAATATGCTACATAGTTTTGAGCAATACACAATATTATATAGTCAATGTTATATAAGGATAAGTTTACAGGTACATTATATATTTAAGTCAAATTTACTCACTATTCATCATAAATTGTTTGTAGTCGTTCTCTAGGAATTCTTTTACATTGTAAATTGTTTTCTCCAGTAATAACTTTTTCACATTCTTAATAAAGCAACTGTCACTATCTATTAGTTTTATTTTTAACGGCAGTTTATTGTATAGTTTAACACCTACAATTTTTGGAACATTTTTTGAGATATTTAATCGATGGTATATTATTTCAAGATCCATTTTATTTCTATTACTTCGATTCGAACTATGTCCTCTTACTTTAAAGTCACTCAGATTGTACCTAACATATTTTAGTACTTCCAATATATAAACTGATACAGATGTTAGTATTTGCAAGGTCCTAAAGTGTTCTCTACATGATTCGTTATATTTCGCATTCACGAGTACACGTATGGCTCTCTTTTGAATTTTTAGAATTCTTTCATAATCAGTAGAACCTCCCCACAGAACAATTCCATAGGTCATAATGGAGTGTACGTATGAGTAATAAATCTCTTTTAAGGTTGACAACGATGTTATTGGCCTCAGTTGTTTTAACGCGTAAATGCCTGTACAAATTTTTTTGCATGTTGAATCTATATGTTGTTTCCATGAGAGTCTTTGGTCCAACTCGAAACCCAGTAGTTTGATTACATTAGCGTTAGGTAGAAAGGTGCCATCTTGTAAGTATATGTTCATTGGTTGTTGCTTATTAGGTATTGTAGACATGATCATAACATTAGTTTTATCTTCATTTAGTTTCAATCCATTGATAGTGAACCAGTTCTTAAGAGTCTTAAGTGTAGTCTTTATTTTATTTTGCAGTTCTTTCATTTCATCAGCAGCTATGATTATGGTAGTATCATCTGCGTATTGTACAATTTCTCCTTCAATGTGAATGTTTGCAATATCGTTCAGAAATATTAAAAAAAGGGTATTTCCGAGTGAAGAACCTTGGGGTACTCCTATTTCATTGATAAGAGGCTTTGACCTTAGACTCTGACCATGATTCCTGATTTCAACAGTCTGTTCCCTTTCTTCAATAAATGATTTAATAAGGTGGTTGCTTTTTCCACTTATCCCGTACCTGACTAACTTTTCTAATAGAAGCGAATGATTTAAAGAATCAAAAGCTTTTGATAAATCTAATGGCATTATTGCTACTTTTTTCTTTTGTTCTAAATGCCCTGTAACTATCTCTACACACTTTATGGTAGCAGTTGTCGTAGATCTGCCGGGTCTATATGCATGTTGACAATCTGATAAAATGTTATTTTCACATAAATATTTCATGAGCATGTTAGACATAGCAGATTCAATTAATTTTGATATAGTCGGCACTATCGTGATTGGCCTATATACGTGGTGCTGCGGATATTCCTCAACCAAGTATTGTTTGTTTTGTATGTATAGCTGCCGTTTATCTGTTTCGTGACGTTACACACCGGTTCCAACGGAAGACCAGCGCTGGTTTGTCAAGAACCAGCATTATGCTGAGCTGGGACCGTTTTTTGGCAAATTCATTTTTCTTTATTACCCGACTGACCCGGAAGGAGGGTTATGTTTTTCGAGTGTATGTATGTATGTAAGTATGTATGTATGTATGTATGTATGTCTATTTCTTTGGCACGCTCTGCAGCCTAAACGGCTTGATGGATTTAAGCATATGAGGTGTCGTTAGATTCGTCTTAACTGTGGGAGTGTCATAGGGTATATTAATTTTATAAGGCGTCTACGAATCAAAAAATAGGGGAGGTATTAAAAACAAAAATTTCGTTATTATAACAATATGGGTATCAAATGAAAGCTTGTAAAAAGCCCATTCCATATATGTATATATTGTAATACTTTTATGCTACCATTTTGACGTAAACTGCAAAAAAACACTTTTAATGCAAGGACAGTAGGTACCTACTGAGACTACTGAGCGGTTACCGTACGTAACTCAAAGAGTTGCGATGGTTAGTAGCCTTACTTTACCGTACCGCTCAAATGAAACTAAAAAGTCTGAAATAAATTAAATTATTAAAAGAAACAAAAAACCCGACTGCGTAAAACAAAAAACAACTGAAAAGAGAAAAACAAGCTCTTAAATCTATAGAATTTTGAATATAACTTGAATTTTATAAGGTATTGCAGTCGGGGATAAACAAATATTACAAAAAAATACATACTTAGGTTATTGGTTGTCCCCGACTGCAATACCTTATAAAATTCAAGTTATATTCAAAATTCTATAGATTTAAGAGCTTGTTTTTCTCTTTTCAGTTGTTTTTTGTTTTACGCAGTCGGGTTTTTTGTTTCTTTTAATATTTTTTTTTATGTTTTTTTTTCTCCTTTGTCTCTAATGTTTGTACCTATTTCTTTGTGTTTTGCCATGTATAAAGTTATTTTCTTTCTTTCTTTCTATTTCTTTCTAAGTACATGACTTCTTTTGGTACTAGGCGCACATATCGCGAAAGAGATTTTTTTATAATTACATTAGCATTGACGTAAAAACATAATGACTCATTGAGCGGTGACACGTTGATTATGATTACCCTAACTAATATAATAAATGCGAAAGTGAGTTTGTTTGTTTGTTTGTTACGCCTTCACGCCTCAACTACTCAACGGATCATCATGTAATATATATTTATTTTATTTTATTGTTTATCATTTTTAGTTTTTTTTATTCGTGTGCTTACGACCGTGACATCACTAAAGGCGTCAGCTGAAAATCAGCGCTGCTGACAGTTGTCAGTAGCACTATGCTGAGCCTGAGCTGTGTCCTTTTTGACGGCACAGACATACTGGATTATTTTTTTAAATTAAATATTGTTATATTTCTGTTAATGTGTTCGTCAAATAAATGTGTTTTCTTTCTTTTCTTTCTTTCTTTCTTATGTAATTGGGCATGCAGATAACCACGGGGGACAGCTAGTAATTCAATAAACTTGGAAGCCAAAATTTTGATTTGGAGTTTGAAAAGAGTAATTGCTGAGTTCATTGCCGGCTCTTCTCAGCAAATGCAACCTTCCGAACCGGTATTAGAGTCAGACTTTTCATAAGTGCCTGCGAAGGTCTATTTGAATAAATAATTTTGAATTTGGATTGAATTTTTGAGTAGGTAATTTATTTTGATCTAATGGTACGTCCATGCTACGCGAAGCGAGCACGAGCCGAGCCTCGAACGAACAGGATACGTTCGTTGCTCGCGATGTCAAGCATGGACGTACTTAACGAGCCTTCAACGAGCCTACAACGAGCGCGATGCGAATCCCTGTGATCGTGAAAAAACTGACAATCGGGCGGAATGCTATCGGCTACGAATGCTATTTCGAGGCTCGCGAGCCCGTGCTCGCAGTGTGCTCGTTCGTGGCTCGGCTCGTGCTCGGTTCGCCAAGCATGGACGCACCATAAAACTTTTTAGAGAGTTATACATGATGTAGTCTTCACCCCTTTCGAATATAATATACTAGCTGTCCCCCGTGGATTCACCCGCGTTCCCCGGCATAAAAAGTAGCCTTTGTCCTTCTCCATACCATAGGCTATCTGCATGCCAAACATGATGATCCGGTGAGTAGTAGAGTATGGATATCCTTTCGTTACAAGTTGTATACTTATTTCCTCACAAGGCCTAGAATGGAACTAGCTCTCCAGTACATTATCAGAACACACCAGTACCCAACCTAGGGTGGAAGCTAGTCAGATGGATACAAAGTAACAATTGCAAAACATTATACCTAGATCCAATTTTAATTTATGTTTTCTATTAATTACAGACACATCCAGAATTACCTGAGGACACTAAATACTCTCTAAGACTGATGTACGTCGTTGGGCCGTACTTACTCTTGGCTTCTGAGGTCACACTGTTACTCATCGCCCTCCTAACCTTCTCTTACTCCGCAAGAGTACTCTATATGTACTGGGCATCAGACTCGGGCATGGCCTTTGAAACTGCCGTCAGTGATAAAGGATTTAATGCAGAATTACCATTAATTAGGTCATAGTTTTGAAATTGAATGGGTTCTCTTTATAATGGTTTTTAATTAAACTCGGTGTAGTACAAATGTGATTGATTTATTTTTTTAATTAATGAGTTTTGTGGTACATCTAGTATCTTTGTTAATTGAAGATTACTTGCTTACGTTTGACCGTCGATTGACCCCAGAAAGATGACTGGGTCGAAGATACGCTTGTCCTGAAAATGTCTTTTTTTATTTATTTTCTATACTACTAAATCGGTAAACAAGCATACGGCCCGCCTGATGGTAAGCGGCTACCGTAGCCATATGGACGCTTGCTACACACGAAGTATCGCTCACGCGTTACCGACCTTTCCCCCCTCCCCAATGAGCTCTGGCGACCTTACTCATGCGCAGGATCACAACTTTACACAAAATAAAGTTATTTGTCTGCGGTATTCTGTAAGGTGGAGGTACTTCCCCAGTCAAGCTGCTCTTTGAGCGAATAAACGCTATGCTCTACCTCTCTTAAAATGCCTATACTAGCTTTGACGTCATCGTCATCTAGATTAAAGGTGTCAGGCAACAGTCCCTGGTACTTACTGGTACTTACTTGTAGTATTTATATACTCAGAGCTGATACAGAGTTTCTGTTCACTATAAAGAACAACGAAGCAGAATAGAAGCGTCATTAAAAAATATATCATGGAAAATTCCTCACACACGGCTATCTCATCCCAAACTAAGGTGAGCTTGTACTATGGCTACCAGACAACATATACTACTTTTGTTTGTAAATACATACTTAATATACATAGTTACACCCAGAGTCAAGACATACAGACATGTTCATGCACACAAATGCATGTCCTGTTTGGAAATCGACCTCACGATCTGCGGCGCGATGTGGAATCTTAACCAACGACGCCAACTGGCCGTCGGTTTGGTATCAGTTCGAATATCGACAACGTGCGAGTGGAAATTCTCATCACTAAGTGGTTTTATAATACTAAATGCCTTGTGGTTCGATGGAGAATAAAGAAGAGAATGGAGATAGAGGAATCAGTCTGGGGTATTCCCTGGTAGGTGTTTGGCGACCGATTAAACATAAACCTGTCCAAATCCACAGTATAGCAAATAATTTCAATTAACTCAAATAATTTCCTCTTTATCATTTCAACACGCTGAATAAAAAAGGAAACAAATTGTCATGATAATGACTCGTCAACAATAATTATAACGTAAATAGCTTCTCGTGATTTAATGGTTTCCGTACCTACGTTTCACCTGTTTCTAGAGGGCTACCATTATCTATACTGATAATGATACATTCTATTGTATGTTTGTAGACATTAAACGCCTTATTCATAATCGTTTTTTAACTAAATCAGTGTTATAGCACGTTATAGTGTCGTCCGTCGTACTCTTTAGATCACCATACGTCACGTATTAGAAAAAGAAATCAAAAAGATTTGAAAGACTTCGGAATTTTATCTAATTCATAATTATTAGGTATAGGTAAGAGGTTAAATGTTTGAATAATGTAACCTTGCTGAATTAAATTCCGGTTCTTTCTAATTGAAGACTGAATTCCAAACCGGTGGAAAGAATCATGGCGAGATTTGTACAAAAAAATAAAGATTTTTAGAGACACAAACGAGCACACTGCGAGCACGATTCGCGTAGCGTGGACGGGCTTGCGAGCCTCGAACGAGCATTCGTAGCGTGCCGCCCATTGTCAGTTTTTTCACGAACACAGTCATTCGCATCGCGCTCGTTGCAGGCTCGTTAAGTACGTCAACGCTTGAAATCGCGAGCAACGAACGAATCCTGTTTGTTCGAGGCTCGGCTCGTGCTCGCTTCGCGTAGTATGGACGCACCATTAGAATAACATTATTATTGATCCTTGGTGCCTATGGAATAACTAGAACCCCGGGATAAAAATGCGAATATCTATGGCATTCCGGTGAATTTGACTATTCGCGACTAAAACCGTTATGTTGTTTTTATGTTTTGCGGGGCTTATAAAATATTTCATTTATATTAACATGTTGCTCGTAATGTAATCTCAACATTGGATTTGATTTTGTGATTCAAAACCCTCTAAAATGTTTTATTTTTTTGTACAAATCAATGTATGGATCTCGCCATGATTCTTTCAGTAGCTTTAACCTTCATAGGTGCATTTTAAGGTCTAAAATGAATTAGAATTGATATGCTTTGAACTTACACAGAGACATATATAATATGATTGTATAATACTTATTATTCTAGCGGCACACTATGATTGCCGTTTTGTCATCTCTCTTTGTCTTAATATGCGTGTCTCGGTTTGGCTCGTGCCAGCCAAGGTTAGTATAAATAGACTGATATATCTATCTATATATATAAAAACCGGCCAAGTGCGAGTCAGACTCGCGCACCGAGGGTTCCGTACAAACCTGTAGGTATATAAGTAAATGGTAGTATAGACCTGAGTATTTGATATTAATTTAAATTTATGACCTATTAAAAAAAAACTACTTACTAGATCTCGTTCAAACCAATTTTCAGTGGAAGTTTGCACCGTAATGTACATCATATATTTTTTATAGATTTATCATTCTCTTATTTTAGAAGTTACAGGGGGGGGACACACATTTTACCACTTTGGAAGTGTCTCTCGCGCAAACTATTCAGTTTAGAAAAAAATTATATTAGAAACCTCAATATCATTTTTGAAGACCTATCCATAGACACCCCACACTTATGGGTTTGATGAAAAAAAAAAATTTGAGTTTCAGTTCTAAGTATGGGGAACCCCCAAAATTTATTGTTTTTTTTCTATTTTTGTGTAAAAATCTTAATGCGGTTCACAGAATACATCTACTTACCAAGTTTCAACATTATAGTTCTTATAGTTTCGGAAATAAATGGCTGTGACATACACGGACAGACAGACAGACAGACAGACAGACAGACAGACAGACAGACATGACGAATCTTCTAAAATAAGAGAATGATAAATCTATAAAAAATATATGATGTACATTACGGTGCAAACTTCCACTGAAAATTGGTTTGAACGAGATCTAGTAAGTAGTTTTTTTTTAATAGGTCATAAATTGAAATTAATATCAAATACTCAGGTCTATACTACCATTTACTTATATACCTACAGGTTTGTACGGAACCCTCGGTGCGCGAGTCTGACTCGCACTTGGCCGGTTTTTTTTAAGTCTTATAATACATTGTAGAAAGTACTTACGAAGAAAAAAAAAGTTACGCAGATTTAATGGTGCGTCCATGCTTGGCGAACTGAGCACGAGCCGAGCCACGAACGAGCACACTGCGAGCGCGATTCGCGTAGGGTAGACGGGCTGGCGAGCCTCGAACGAGCATTTGTAGCGTGCTCGACTGCGCTCCGCCCGATTGTCAGTTTTTCCACGAACACAGGCATTCGCATCGCGCTCGTTGAAGGCTCGTTAAGTACGTCCACGGTTGAAATCGCGAGCAACGAACAAATCCCGTTCGTTCGAGGCTCGGCTCGTTCTCGCTTCGCGTACCATAGACGCGCCATAAGAAATATATTGTAACCAGGGGGGCTAAAAAGGAAGCTAAAGCAATATTGCTACGCAATAAATTTTTTCGAATTCTCGGCAGTTCCTAAGTGATTCCAATATTTTTTGGTAAAATAGTTACTCATTATATACAATTCAATTTATTAAAAGATTTGGTATTGATGAATTGCATAAGATCTGCTTTAAATTCGAAAAAATTAATTGCGTTAGCAATATTGCTTAGCTTCCTTTTTAGGGGGCCTTAGCGTGGGACAGTGGGTAGGGTAAGGACACCACACAAACGAAGTAGCGCCGCGCCGCGCAGCTACTGGTACCTAATAAATAACAAGTTCATTTGAGTTTACAACGAGTTTACGGTACCAATCAGTTTTACGAGTAAGTAGGCATGAAATGACTCAATCGAGCTCAAAAGGGCTTAAGGTCCGACGGCATCTCGGCATCTCAGCATCGAATAGGTAGTTGTTTACCTCGCCCTGATCAATTATACAACTTGTTCAACTTGACTCTACCCATTATCTTCATCCCATTTATGATAATAACTTGAATGCCTTGGGAGGTAAGTGATCCAAGTAACAATTTGGTATAATTTAATTAAGTTATTTTTGTATAAATTACTAATTGACAGATGCACGCACAGCCCGAACCGTAGGGTTTAGAGACCTGAATTTTGCTAAGGAAGGTTTGTCCAAAATTCAATTACAATAGTGGGTGGTGGGGCGGAAAGCTAATTTGATATAATATTAGACAATAAATAACCGATACCACTTGTAAACAGATCAGACAATCCCACATGTGGCCGAAGATGGTAAACACCCAAAATCTAAAAGGGTATTAGCTCTCAATTTTAGTTGCCGAAATAAACTAAAGTTACATAATCGTATGGTACGTCAGCTTAACCCAGCTTTTGGGCTATGTAACTTCGGGTTAAATGTATAAAATAGTTTTTTTTTATTTCTATGAAAACTATGCTTTCAATGAAGGTAAAAGCCTTCATTGAAAGCATACCACAGTCTTATCGTTGTAAGTACGGAATTATCCTTTAAGTGCAGCTTGGTGACATATTTTCCATGTATTTTTATCAAACACATTGCTTGAATCTCTAAATATGAAAAATGTTACTTATATCACTTTACTTCTGAGGCGGATGCATGACCCGTGTCTTTAACATAATTAATGGGAGCTTGTTCTTAATTCAGAACGTGTAGGGTCAATGTAAAATCAGGTCAGCGATAAACTGGGTAATTGTGAGTGGAACACAGATTGAGAAGCTTCATAAAACAATAAGGCGAAGCGTCTGTTTGATTTTAAAAAGCGAAATTAAAGTAAAAACTTTATAAGATTTTTCTATTATATTTAGGAATGCAGTTGCTGAGAAAAAGACACCGAAGTATCAAAATAAGCGCCTCTTCTTAAAAAGATGATACGAGGACATGCCCCGCATATGATGTTAGAATGCGATAGATATATTTAAAACCTGGATTTTACTGTACTTCGTTTAAGTTAACACTTATGATTTCGCTACTTTAAGCAGACGTCCATAGCATGGAAAAGAAATATGACAGTCCTTATTACACTGCGAGATAGAAAAAGACGTATACACAATTTTGACGTGAGTCAATAATTTTTTCGAGTACCCATATCATCCCTTACCTATATTATACTGAAAATAATTACGATCCATGAAATAAAGTATATACCTATTATAGCCATAGCCATTGTTACGTATTCTGTGAGCAAATGCTATGAATAGAAAGAATTATACGTTTTACAGGTAAATACGTATTTTTTGCATTGGAATGTTTTCAACTATATTTTATCACAATCACAGACATAAATCTAAAAAGATACCGCAAGTCTGTCCATCCGTATGAAAACCAAGCGTGTAACTTTTTTTGTACTTACCATAATGTCACAAGATTAATTGAGTTGGCTGGCATTAGATTTTTAACGTGAAAATGAAGCTATCCTATTTTTCAGCCAAACATATCCCTCGCAACACATCTCTGGTGGACATGCAGCCTCCCTGTCCGCGTGAAACAGGACCTATACTACGAAAAACGATACACGATAGACCGATCATCGTTGTCAATCAATTTTATTAGCCAATAGAATCGCACAAAATTTACGTCTCGTCAGTTTTGCAGCAATTCTATTGGTTAATATTTGACAACTATGATCGGACTATCGTATATCGTTTTTCGTAGTAGACCCTCAGTTTCAAAAGAAGAACTCTTATCTAATTGTTCTCCCTTTTTGCACAGATTTCGACACGCGAAGTATATACACCTGCGGCATCTATTTAGATGTATATCTTTGATCACAATATATTAACTCTACACGCAAAATAAGACGGCAAAGATTAATTTCACAGGTTTAAATATGTTCTATCCTTTTTCAATAGTGTTCGTAAGAAAGAGATGAGGTGACTAAAATTAGTTTAGTGCGATTTACAACAGAATCGGCACCAATGTGCCTTCTAACCTTAACATGAGATGAAAAGATAAGTAATACCTATAGCGTAAATGGAGTAAATATAACAATATTTGTCTAGATAAGTAAGTCGTGTTAACTCAGTTGAGTAGCATACGACGTACGTTTATTGTAGGTAAATGTATTGTATTCAAATACTGAGTCAGATAATGGTCAGATAGTTGATACTGGTGTAAATCGCACCAAACTAATTTTAGTCACATCACATCTCTTTCTTACGAACACTAATGAAAAAGGATAGAATATATTTAGAGCTATCAAATTAATCTTTGCCGTCTTATTTTGCGTGTATTTAGGCGTAACCGCGATAGATGGCGACTAAATTTATATTGAAAACAAGCATTGGACTAATTTGACAAGACAACATTGCTTACATCCTTTTCTTATGTTCTTTGTTAGAAAGAGATTAACATTAGTTTAGTTATAAACAACAGAATCAGGGCCACTGTCTTCAAAAATTTCCAAACTGAATCTGGGCATTACTCGCACAATAAATATTATTATTGGAAAGAAAAACTGCTTTTTATCTGAGTTTTTACCCACTTAAAGGATCGCTTTAATTTATAAGCTGACACAACCCTTGCTATGCTCATCTAGCCGCCCTTAAATCTACATAGTAGTACAATGCAGGCAGGGCCTTTAACCTTTTGGAGGCCCTGGGTACATTAGTAATGGAGGCCTCAATTACTATGATAGAGGACAATTTTATTAAAAATGGCAAAAGGCGTATTACTTTTCTAAATAACATTCTAAATTTATTGAATTACTGTTTTATTTCTTTACAATCATATGACTTAATATACGTATATTACATATAATCCGGAGTGACGTCATCAGATACCGAGACGAAGGTCCCGGGTTCGAATCCTACAACTTGAGCTTTCGGTGAAGGAAAACATCATAAGGAAACCATAGCACGGTGTTAGGGTGCGTACCCATCCACTACCACCCCCAAGTTGAAAATATGTCGCCAAGCACCACAGATTACGGAACAAGGCAAATGGAGCGCGCGGAACATGAAAGTGAAGCCAAAAAGCAAATACAAATTGAAAATCTGATACCTGGTATTCGTTTTCCAGTTTATATTTGCATTGTTTAACCACAAAGAAGTGTTATTTGTTACATAAAGTTTGTTAAACAAAGCAAATACATATTCAAAAGCGAATACCAGGTACGTAGGTGTGTTCCGACAGTTGCACTTGAGAGCCAGTTCCTTCTAGGCTTTGTGTGCTTACCACCTTCGGCCGACTCATCACTTATTATGGTGATATTGTGGTCAAACACAGGCCTATACACAGTAAAAAAAAATGAATTGGCTATTCTTCTACCTTTGAGACAGGCAAAATCTTCAATCACTTCTTCAGTCTTATGTCAAATATATACTTATCGGTAATGTTAGGTTATCGATCACGGGGCCCTGGGCACAAAAGAGGGCCTGAAAGCAGGCGTCTATTTGCAGCTACATAAAAACTGAACCAAACAGTCCTCGAAAAGTGTCATAAGAGTTACATGATTTAGGCAAAGTTCTCTATCGCAACAGGTAAATCACGAGTATTGAGATTAAAAAAACAAGCTATGGCCCAGAGCAATTAATACATTCTTAAATTAATCCTAAAAAATGATTCATGCATAGGCCATGAATTTCCCATAAAACGAAACGAGTTTATAAACTTGATATTCATGTAAATTTATTAGTATTTATACATATGTAAGTTATATGATTAATTAATTAGGTTAATTTGATGGGACATGAAGAAAACCACACATAAAGCCAGAAAAAAATGCGAATGGCGGATGAAACAAACTTATGTCTAATATTTGCGTGGCATGAGACGGAGATAGCGAGTTTCGCGGAACAAAAATGAACTAAGCGCTTCTAATCTAAATAACTGATTCTTACAATCTTGTGCAAGCGAAAATCAACTCTAAGGTGACGAACCTTTTCATTCCGTGACTGTACTATACAAAGCGATGATAGCTTAGTGGTAGCTACTGTGGTGGTAGTGAGTGGCGTCTTATGCCCGGTTTCAATAATTTACGGACCGTTACCGGTTAAGATTTATTAAAACTAAGACTCTTATATCTTTACTAATAGTGAAGCAAATACCTCAAAGCTTTGCATAGCATACCTTTTATATATGGTGACGTCGAATGTCGTGACATAAGTCTCAGGTTCGAATCTTGCAATGAATATGAAAATATTTTTAGAAAAAACTAGACATACCTATCGGTATTTTGGCGGAGCTCCCACATTAGGTCACCCTGTGTTGTAGGAGACACGCACATGAAAAGTAAACATTAAAATTTTAAATGTAAATTAAATCAAAGAAAACTTATAAAATAAATAGTATTTAATAATTATGTGAGTGTGTTTGTGTTGGCGTTTGACAATGCGTGGGTGAGCATTTTTAATTTTTTTTCTTAATCTAATCGTAAGTTTAGGATTCTTGGTATAGCTAATCCTAATTTAGGACTCGTATGTAGCCAATCCTATTATTATTTTTGCTCAGCGAGCATTAGTCTTTTCTATAAAAAGCTTGTACGTATAAATTAGAATTAGTTACCAATATGCTAATAATAATCTAATAATATACATTTAAAGAGTATAATTAATTAATTATCTTCCATATAAATAAATAAAAGTCTGTTTGTAATTTCAAAATAACAGCTTTTTATTAAATGCATATATTATGAAAGTATTATACCGATTATACGGTAAGTACACCAAAAAACCAGGGACGAAACTATTACACGTTTTTGCCGAATATTATTACGATTATTCGTGTAGATTTATAGAACCTATTAAAATTTCATTTTTTTTTTTATAAGATGAACAGTCGAACAACTTTGATCTGAATAATTTTGAACTTTGATAACGAACAGTTAAATCATTATTTTCTCTAATTCAGTTAATTCTGTCTATTCAGTTTCAAAAGGTAATAATTCTAAGGTAATAAAGGCTCGTGATACGTTGAAAGAATCAAGTTGAAAACTGACGAACCTTTTCATTCTGCCACTGTACATATTATTATTACGCCGACCCGAAGTGATTGGGAACAAGGCAGGTCGATGATCTTCGGTTCCCAAACCCTAAAATATTGTCTGATATTAATCAATCGACGTAGATAGACTGTTGTTTTCAATGTATTTATGTACATATATTAGGAAACCTGTAATTGGCTTTTTTTATGTATATTCTTTTGTTAATTATGAACTAGCTTTTAAGTTGTTGGTTTCGTCAAATAAAAAATAAATTTATATAGAAAAGTGCCTGCCTGAAGTACTGCTGCAATAACGCTACTATACACGATATAGACATCAATATAAAAGGCACATTAGAAGTACGAGTAGTAAGTAAACGCGAGCGCATTATTTGTTTTTGGCATAGGTAACGTTTGTGGTGGCTTACAAAATCGACCAGACCAGCCATTCAAGTGGTAAGGATACCCAGGATAGTTGTATATGAGGTATTATATGGCCAGGCCAGGACATTGTATGGCCGCAAGCTAAGAATTATATTATGTGTTAGTTACAAGGCAGTATTTTAGTCTCTTACAAGAAAGGTCTTCCCAAGGATGGTTGAGCTATTCCATCTTACTTGAGTAAAAATTTTCTTTTTAGTCGAATTCTATTTATATAGGGTGACTGGTAATTAGTAAACGATACTTAGACACATGATTGTACTCATGATAACATACAACTTCCTCAAAGAAACTTTTTTTTTTTAATTACTAACAAGAATAAGAATACACCATTTTATTTTATTTACTTATTTATCATAATTTATCCCTATTTGTTTCATTCGGAAAGTTATTTGTTATCATTAGTAGGTACAATCAAGTGTCTAAGTATCGTTTACTAATTACCAGTCACCGTATATACAACTCGTATTAGTAATAAAGTTTATTATTGTTTTTTTTAATAGTTTACTCCTTGCCCACGCATAAATAGGGACATAGGTAGGTATTGATTTCTCGGGATAAAAAGTATCTTGTATGATCCAGAATATATTGTATTTGTGTGCCAAATTTCAACCAAATATCTTCAGCTGTCCAAGCTGTCGCATCCATACTAATATTATAAGCGAAAGTAACTCTGTCTGCGCCTTTTTTTCGATATAACATTAAAAATATTCGGGAATACTTATAATACTTTATAAATTTTCTCATCAACACTTTATTAGTACAGAGTCATAGTTATGTGCATAATAATTACCGCGCTGACTGGCGCTGACGACCTGTCGTTAGTAAAGTGTGTAAGTAAGGTATTCTTTAAATAAATATTGTTTTTCACTCACCCTCAGTAATTGATAATCAATTACAAATGACAACACGTGCATGTTTGTCAGTCAGTCTTTAACACTCGGTGTTTCATTTTGCTGTTTAAGTACAATGGTACCATAAATCTTAGTTATTTTTTAACGGAATTGTGCAATTAAACAATATCTAAGGTATGTCACATCCATAGTTAGATTTTATTTTATTGTTGACCGAAATTTGGCTGACATTTCAAAATGTATAAAATGAAATATAGTCCAAAAACTTTCACAAATCACGTCTTTACAAATTACAAATTGTATAATACGAAGACAGAAGGATAAACACACCGTCGGGGAATTCATCTGTGAATACGTAGCGAACTTACTTTTGTCTTTAGGGTCCCGAACCAAAACGGTACTAAAGAAACCCTTATGGTGCCAATCCGTCTGTCTGTTAAAGCGGCATATTTCAGCCACCTCTAATTTATATTACCGTGCTAATGCTGTTGATTTGAAAGGAATAGTTTTAAATATCGCTTACCCAGACATATTGTAAATTATTTTATTTTAAACTAGCTTTCCGCCCGCGGAAACCCACCCTACCCTGCCCTACCCTACCGCGCTAAGGCACAGCGCTAAGGTTACATTAGAAAAGTTTATATTGTCGTAAAGTTCGAAGCGCTCGTGGTGTAGCATGATTAGCCGTTCTTAATCGATCGGCAAAGTTAAGCTACGTCTGTCTTGGTCGGTACCTGGATGGGTGACCGCCTAGTGGTATTTCAAATCGAGCGTTTCCGTGCTTCGGAAGGCACGTAAAGCCGTTGGTCCCGGTTATCACTTAATTGTGATAGTCGTTAAGCTAGATGGATGCCTCCTAGGCGGCTTGAAAAATTCCAACAGTAGGTTGACCACTAGCCTACCTCCACCGATCCGCAGTGGGCACGCGTGGTGGAGTATCTGCCCATTCCCTTTCACCCTGATTTGTGAAAGGAGGCCTGTGCTCAGCAGTGGGACATTATAGGCTGATGATGATGATGATGATGAAAGTTTTCTTAAATTTTCTAAGTTTCTGTGCAATTTTCCAATTTATTTTTAATGTATGATCTTCGAAGTTTTTTTTTTTTTATACAACTTAGTCGGTATACGGCCCACCTGATAGTAAGCGGTTACCGTAGCCATATGGACGCTAGCAACACCAGGGGTATCACTCGCGCGTTGCCGACCTTACAAGCTTTTATTTAACTTGCAATGTATATAACTATGTTTGTTCGGGTGGAATCTTGCAAGTCGAATTTCACCCACTTCCAGTGATCGGATTGACTTGATATTTAGTACTATACATTAGTATATTGGAAGACAATGCAAGTAGTACAGTCACCAAACATTTTGTTTGTTTAACAAAAACTTAAAATATAAATTGCCTTTTTAGAGTTAATATATTTGAAAAATGGTGTTATTAACAGGAGAGGATACTATAAAGTCATCAAAAACAACTAAAAGTAAGTAACATACAACTTTTTTGTTATTGGTATTGTAATAGGGGATTTGTTACAAAGTTCATGGCCACACTCAAAAACAAAATATGACTTTTTGGAGGGAATTTGCAGAGTGACGTTGAGTTTTCATTTTTATTTTCATATATTCGTGTATTTTGAGTTTTATTGCATATTATCGGTGGTATTTTATCCAATAAAGCTCAATCCATGTGCACCAGTGAAGTGGATTGAAATGAATTATGTGTGCCGCGTGTACCGTGACTTTACAAGTTGTCTGACAGTTGACAATAAACACCATTTTTAACCGACTTAAAAGAAATATATGTCGGAGTCAGCGACAGCCAAGCGATACAAAGACCACGATCAGGGTTCAGTGGTATCAGGATTCGGTGGGCGCAGTGCAGGCAATAAAACAACCTTATACCATCGCTTCGTAAAAGTCCCGTATGAGGAGAAGAAGCGACGCAACAAACTCCTCACGGGCCCAATGTGTTTATTGTCGTAATATTACAATTAAATAATCACTCCACTTCACTTCACACAATTGTACATTCTTAAATAAGTATAGGCTTAAGAACCGGGTGTAACAACGATTGCACTGAGATGTGTACAGCTCGAGAGCTTGTGATAAACTAACTGTCCCAAAAGCAATATGCATTCCCTTATTAACTTTGTTATTCACATTATAGTCTAATCAGTATTCTTACTTTTTACAAATACCCTCATTAAGTCTGTTATTTACGTTAAAGGCAAATCAGTGTTGCTACTATTTCACCCAACCCTTGTACCACGATAATATCAAAATGAATAATGAGTCCGACCAACTATCTTATTCTCCGACACGGCCATCCTGCGAATCACACGTCCTCGTGTGAAAAGCTCTACCAGATGTACCTGAAACCAAAGAAGTCCAGCACAGTAACTGATAATTTCGCTCGGCCATTCCTGCCTAAACTTGATAGCCATTTTTGCTATTAATCGCTTCAGTTTAATCATTACACTAACGCTTACTCATACTAACCAATGATACAGTTCCAATCTCTTAACTTATCAATTCAAGACACACTAAAGTCAACACAGGTAAGCAGCAAGCTCAGTTTAGACAATCCAAATGTAGCGATTACTAAGATCAACAGCCCTACAGCTCCACCAAGCACGTTAACTACCTACGCACTTACCTAAGGGAGACAGTTTTAACTTTATAGTCTTCTAGGCACGAATAGACTGTACTACATCGCCCAAAGCCATTGCTTACAGAATATTCACGGACTTCTCAAGAAAATCTATGATCTCCGCACTGTATTGTGTTATGGAAACAGCCACCGCGCCGTTAATAGTCTAAGTCGCCTCCAATGGCCACCACGCCTTCCAGATAACCACCACGCCTTCTGGACAACTCCGTCTAAATGACCACCTCGCTTCATTTAGACAGGCCTTCACGCCTTCTAGATTACTACTAAATCTGGCAAAGAGCATACGGCCTCCCGGATGGTAGCCAGTTACCGCAGCCCTTGGACGCGTGTAACACCAGGGGTATCACACGCGTGCGTACCGACTCTGCAGAAATCTCTTCTAGATCACCACAAATTCTGGCAAAAAGCATACGGGCTCCCGGATGCTAGCCGGTTACCGCAGCCTTTGGACACTTGCAACACCAGGGGTATCACTTGCGTCTGCCGACTCTGCGTAAATCTCTTCACCTATCCTTCCAAATGGCCACCTAGCCTAGTCAGATAACACCGTGTAAATGGCCAACTCACCGTTCAGACCCCTAACAGAACCATAAGTCATTTTAGCCTTCTTTTGCTTTCAAATCTTGCTTTATCGAGTTTTCGTCAGCACTTTGCACTATCTATCAGCCCTTTCTCTAATTACTTCTACATTAACTTAACTTCACAATCGGCTAACGTTAATAAATTTAGGGTTCTAAAAACTCTACTTATCACCAACTCAAGTAGAACACCTTAATTACTCTAAGAATTTCGCTATTTATAGACAGCTGAGAATATGAGCTGAAGTCTTTTCCCACAATCCCCATTACCTCTGGTACGATAAATCTAAGTCCCAAGATGAAGACGTGGCTTCTCTACATGAGCTCTAAATTGAACTCTAAATTGAACTCGAAATGAAACTCTAAATTGAACTCTAAATACAACTCTACTGTAAATGATAGAATACGTTAAAACCATGAATTAGCTAGGTATTCTAATTCAAAAGATTCGCATCTATATTGGGATAGTAAAAATACTAGGACCGCTAGACACACAAGTGGCCAGTCCATCAACATTGACTCGACAACCAAAAGCTAAATATCTCAGTGGTAAAAGTGCTACCCCTGGCGAAGGGTATACTGCGCATAAAAAGCAGTTCACTTGCACCTCTTACATGCTCCGGTGCAATTGGAGTGGTCACACAGAGAACACCCAGTCAGTCGGGCAGAGATGCATGTATCGCCCCGACTATCGGACACACTATGGCAATCCCAAATATTTACTAAGAAGTATCATTGTCATTGTCACTACTCAAAATGTCTAAATCAAGAGGAACCTGCTGATCGAAAACGCCTTTTTGACTCTGCGTCTGACTAATGCGCTATAAACTACCGATTATCACCGTTGCTCACTAAATACAAAAGTCAGTTTATGAAATTAACTAAAAATGATTATTTTTTTTCATTGAGTCATGAACATCTTTTGGAACTTCACGAGTAATACTCGAACGCTACTATCCTTACAGCAAGAACAATTGAATCATCAAAGTAAATTAAAAACTAAGCAAAATATCGTATTGGCAATAGGCAATAAGGTTGTGAGCCTTCTCAGTTGACTTGACCAGTGCTCTAGACTTTTTCTTCTTAACAAGTAGTAAAAATTTTACAAAACTCAACCAGTACTCTGGCAGTTAACATAGTTACTGCAGTAGTTAACTAAAATTAAAAATCAAAATAAAAAAAGTAATGTATTCAGTTCAGGCTCTGTCAAGGTACTTATCAACGTTAGGTGGGTACATACACTTGAATCTACCACACCTGTACTACACTATCTATCAATTGACCAGTGACAGCAAAATAGAATAGTGAAAGAGAGACAAGTTAAATAACGAACATTATTGTAGCGAACTAATCGATTCACTTCACGGACAACTTAAGTTTACTTAAGAGATACCAATTTCTATCAGGCTATGTCTACATAATAGCTAATGGTAAGGTCAACTTTACTACGGCTGATAGAATTTCACTCCAAAATGAACTACACTACCTAATTGGTATTAGTTTAAACCTATCGTGAGATTAGGTATATGACGTAAGAAATTAAAATATTGTGTGATTTTAACGACCCAGAAACATTGAGTCATTACATAACCTTGTATGACCTTCACTATGAGAATAAATGGCATAGACATAAACAAAGGACATTGCCAACCGCATATGGAACCAGCACAGTACATCGCTATCAAGGGACTCACTAAACTCCTAGTTAGTTGCTTACACTATACTTTTAACCATCATAGTTTATTTCTACCTACATTTTTCAATTCCGAAATCGTCACGTAATCAAAACGCAATTTCACGATAATAAAATCAATTACAATAATCTTGCTAAAACAATATTGATGAGTACCGCATCAAAGTCTAGTCTCATTTGCGTAACAACTTAAACAAGGGTAATAATAAAGCATACCGTCACGTCACACTAACAACACATCTTGTTAACGCTTCAACACAAACTGGGATATTAAACTACGCAGCCTAGGTGCGGCTCATCTTATTAAGTATCACGCTAGTATTTTAATAAGCAAGTACAACTCAAATCATTAGGTGCCTATTTTATCTGACTATCCGATTATGACTATAATCTAGCTCCCATAATCTCTATGACTGCTAAACACTAATAGTTCCGTAACGATAACTATACCCGTGATTATCTCCGTGACCAAAACGCAAAATAATAATTTGAGACTCAAGAGGACACGCACTTAAATCCAATTAAAACGCTAACCAACTATATTCTCAACAACAATGGGTACTTGTACCTCAGGTACCTTCGTAATCCATTAGTAAACAAGATGAAATCGACTCACAGAAAATAGCCATCTATCCAGTAGGGTTGCCGAATGCAGCACAGGTCAACCCGACGCTGGTTGTTGCTGTTGCTCACTGCACCGGTGTTGCTACCAACCGCGCTGCCGTTGCCACGACTGTTTTTGACTGCAGTGAAGTTGCAGGCACGAGAACAGTTATGTGCAAAGTAGCCAGCATCACCACATCTGTAACATGTAACACCAAAAGCATTTGATCGCAGCTAAGACAAAAAAATGATGTAAGAAGTAAAGGAACGATCACATGACCTGTTTTTCCCACACTCGAAGCACCGCAGACAACCGCGCAGCATGGAATAACCACCATCTAGCTATTATCATGTCGCGTATAAGCACGCGCATCTCATGATTCATTTAGTAACACGATTATTTGACTGTTTCTGGTTATAGAAACGATGTCACCAAACTTTATTCAGTCTTCATTCTTGACGTCATCCCTCGCTTGGCAAAAGCCTCTATTTGACACGTGTTCGGGGTTCTCAAGCACGTGGCAGTTCTCAAAGTATGTAGAAACAATTCAAGTATGGTTTTAATTGCCTGTCTTTATCCCACGCCTGATGTCGGAGTCAGCGACAGCCAAGCGATACAAAGACCACGATCAGGGTTCAGTGGTATCAGGATTCGGTGGGCGCAGTGCAGGCAATAAAACAACCTTATACCATCGCTTCGTAAAAGTCCCGTATGAGGAGAAGAAGCGACGCAACAAACTCCTCACGGGCCCAATGTGTTTATTGTCGTAATATTACAATTAAATAATCACTCCACTTCACTTCACACAATTGTACATTCTTAAATAAGTATAGGCTTAAGAACCGGGTGTAACAACGATTGCACTGAGATGTGTACAGCTCGAGAGCTTGTGATAAACTAACTGTCCCAAAAGCAATATGCATTCCCTTATTAACTTTGTTATTCACATTATAGTCTAATCAGTATTCTTACTTTTTACAAATACCCTCATTAAGTCTGTTATTTACGTTAAAGGCAAATCAGTGTTGCTACTATTTCACCCAACCCTTGTACCACGATAATATCAAAATGAGTAATGAGTCCGACCAACTATCTTATTCTCCGACATATATATAAACATTCGAATTGAGAACCTCCTCCTTTTTTGAAGTCGTTTAAAAAAGGAGGAGGTTCTCAATTCCGTTGTATTTTTTTTAATTTTTGTTACCTCGTACGTCCGTCATTTATTAACCGATTTTAAAAATTCTTTTTTATTTGGAAGGGTACTTCCCGTTTGGTCCCATTGTCAACAGATCAGGACTTGATTACTTCTTAGTGTACTTTGAATTCGGTTTAGGGTGCTAAAACAGTTCAATTATACTAAAACATGACTAGACGGTGACTGATAATTATGGACTATGTGAAAGTTAACGTGCGAACTACCTATATGAAATGTTCGGTTTTTACAACAAACCCTTATCAATCTACTGAGATTTTCTATAGTGGCCACCTTGCCCACCGTTAGGTATAAAAGACGGCACACTATTCCTGGCAACCCCTTACGAGGCGTCAGAGACCCTCTGCGGTAGGTCACGCCGCCAGAGTACTCGCCCCCTGGTACTCTTGAGAAAATGTGAGTCGCACCGTGATTGCTCACTACCATTTGTCCAGAAGTAGGGTTTCGTTCCCGAAGTCGGGTTTTTTTTTGCGATTTCCCGGGAATTCCCGGGAATTTCTTTATGAGATTGAATGCTCTAAAACACTGCAAATATTGGTCAAAATTAACGAAAAACCTTTGAAACATAAAGATGTTGCATACGTTCTTAAAACAAATGTCGATATCCACCGAAATCGAACGAACTGAACAACAAGCTTATGAGAAATCGCTGAAAGGAACTGTAGGAAGTGTGTATTTGTGGAGATAACGATTTTTACTTAGAAAAATTTCAAGTTCTCCGAAAATACACATAAAAACATGTTTGTTTGTAACCTATCAAAAGTCAAGTAAAATACGTAATTTAATTTAATTACCTATTTGTGTCTCACACACAACCATAAGTAGAAAATTAAAAATAATCATATCAAACTACAGGTCATACATAGTTACTATGGGTAGTTTCTAAACTGCCGATTTTAGAGAAAATCTCTGAAAGCGCGTAATTTTGAAGAAAATGGAAAGTTACATTAATATTTCTTTTTATGTGTATTTTTGGAGATAAAGCTTATCAGCGCTTTTGTATTGAAAAATTTCAATATTGCCGAAAATGCATATTCTTTTAAATAATAAGTATTATTATTTTTACCGACCAAAAGTCAAGTAAAATACAGCATCATCATCATATCAGCCTAAGGATGTCCGCTGCTGAACAAAGACCTCCCCCATTAACTTCCACTTCGAACGATTTTGGGCCGCTTGCATCCAGCGGCGCCCAGCGACTCTGACCAGGTCGTCGATCCGTCTGGTGGGAGGTCGTCCCTAACGGCGCTTTCCTGTACGTGGTCGCCACTCGCGTCGTCTTCGAGCGATGTGGCCTGCCCATTGCTATCACATCACTACGAGTTATATCGGTAATTTTTGTTCTCCTACGAATGTCGCCGTTTCCCTGTCTCGCAGAGAAATTCCGAGCATAGTTCGTTCCTTGTGAATTAGTAAATCTTTTTTTCAACACATGTTCTTAATTTGACATTTATTGCACCGTTTTTAGTCTCATAATATAGCTTATGACGTACTAGTGCTTTTTAATTTACATTACCGCACAGTTTTATGATAGGTATAATCCCGATTATGTTAAGTTTGTAACTCAATGCTATTGCGCGTAGACGAATTATTCTTAATTTAAACGGTTAAAACAGTTTTGCTGTCAAAAAAGAACTTGCGCGCCATATTTGTTGACGTTCTCATTGACTATTATCAAAAAATCTAGTTAAAAAAATACAAGTTTGTTTTTTTCCTCACAAGTGTGTTGAAAAACGTCGTAAGACACGCTTTTGCATTGATCATTACACTCTCGGGTTCCTTTGCTTAATAGGTACCGTCTCGTGTGTGATTACCAACACGTCTCATAATGTACTATTATTTACTTCGGAGACAAATAAATTGCTAATTTAATTAAATTACGTGGTTTATTTGACTTTATATACGTTAAAATAACAAAACTCACAACTTTTTAAAATTTCCCGGGAATCGGGAATTCCCGGGAAATCATTTTTTTCATTCCCGGGTCCCGGGAATGGAAAAAGGTCGGGAAAAACGAAACCCTACCAGAATGGTACCGGAGCTGTTAAAAGTCGCTCACCACGCGCACCCCACTAGCTGCGTCTGTGCCATTACTTACGCAAGCGCAAGCACTAGCACAAACACACCCTAGGGTGCTTGCGGATTCAATCCCCGCTGGGGACGCCAGAGAAGCTGACTTCCATTTCTCCATGAATGGTACCGGAGCTGTCATGCGCGCTCTCTTCCCAATACGAATCCACGTATCTACCCAATGCCTACAGCTGGGTTGCCGGAAAACTAATCCAACGGGTAGCCCTCTACTTTCTATCCAGGAAAGTGCCGGAGATGCAGTTCACTCACAGGAGCTCATCTGCTTAAGGATTACTCACTAACCCCGCGTCTGAAAATTCAAACACTCGTTGCGCGCGAGGAATGACGCTCGGTCACACATACCGAACAGACAACATGCCACCCTCTGCAACTAACCACATAGACCACCGCGAGACCAACACCAACGTCAGGTACCGCCTTAATCAAGGCGGTGGCCTACCTGACCCCGCCTACCCTGATCCAAACAGCCGGACCCGTAGTTCCAGCTGCGAGCCCCATCTACCCGGGTACCTGTAGATAGGGACGGTTTTTACAACAATGATATCCAATAAATATATGTCCAAGGAAGGTCAGAGCCCTCGGTGCGCGAGTGAGACTAAGTCTTGCACTTGGCCGGAGATTGGCCGACTGACTGATCGATGGGTGCGGTCCTCCACCAGCCGTCGCCGCGCCGCTCTCCCATCATCGCATCGGCCAACGAGTCCACAAGGAAAATTAGGAATCTTCATGAAATTAACATCTTAGTGTTGATTACGCGAACGTACAAATCTTATAGTCTACATATGCGAAGCCGCGGGCAAAAAGCTAGTACACACGGCTACAGATTAAGCTATACATTTCCAGTATACGCTGATCTCGCATTGTATAGGATTTCCGTACGATGGGAGGTCAGCTTATACTAGAAATGTATAGCTTGATCTGTTGCCGTGTGTACATGTATATTTACATAAATACTTCGATATTTTATTTTGATTTAAATTCATCAATTTGGTATTGATCTTTGGCCGAACATAGTGTAACTAACAAACTTTTATTTTTGCAGAAAAAATAATATTGATATCAACACTCGGAATAATATTTGTAACAATATCCGTGATATCGATGGCGACAGATCCCCTGCTGTTCATTATTAAGTACGTAAGTATATTTCGACTTTAGTATAATTCACCATAGTCGGCTAGACCGAAAACTAACATTAACTTGAATTTGAAACCCTTTTGAGCAAGACTACTACTGTATGTGTGCCAAAGTTCATCCAAATCCGTTCAGTCGTTTTTGCGTGAAAGAGTAATACACATTCATATATCAATCTTTAGAAACTAATATTATAATAATTAATAATAATATTCTGTTTATAATATTAGTAGGTACCACGGTGACCAAGCTTTGCTCGAATACTCGAATAAACGTTTTTTACAGAGATGAGATCAAGCTAGGTTAGATTTTTCGCCCCTAAAAACACCCTTATAGAAAATTTAATGGAAATTGTTATGGTGCGTCCACGCTTGGCGAACCGAGCACGAGCCGAGCTACGAACGAGCACACAGCGAGCACGATTCGCGTCAATTTGCGTAGCGTGGACGGGCTTGCGAGCCTCGAACGAGCATTCGTAGAGTGCTCGACTGCGCTCCGCCCGATTGTCAGTATTTTCACGAACACAGGGATTCGCATCGCGCTCGTTGTAGGCTCGTTGAAGGCTCGTTAAGTACGTCCACGCTTTAAATCGCGAGCAACGAACGTATCCTGTTCGTTCAAGGCTCGGCTCGTGCTCGCTTCGCGTAGCATGGACGTATACAATATGATAGAAATAGGATAGTAGGATAGGACTGTAAGTTATAAATAATAGTATGGTAAGTTTTATAATATTTATCAGGTAGGTATTTGTTTTATAAATACAAGCGCTCGTGGTGTAGCATGATTAGCCGTTCTTAATCGATCGGCAAAGTTAAGCTATGTATGTCGTGGTCGATACCTGGATAGGTGACCGCCTAGTGGTATTTCAAATCGAGCGTTTCCGTGCTTCGGAAGGCACGTAAAGCCGTTGGTTCCGGTTATCACTTAATTTGTGATAGTCGTTAAGCTAGTTGGATTCCTCCTACGCGGCTTGAAAAATTCCAACAGTAGCTTGACCACTAGCCTACCTCCACCAATGCGCAGTGGGAACACGTGGTGCAGTATCGCCCAGTCCCTTTCACCCTCATTTGTGAAAGGAGGCCTGTGCTCAGCAGTGGGACATTATAGGCTGATTATGATGATGATGATGATTTGTTTTTAGTGCACACGTGTAGCTGACAATTCAATTATCTTCAATATATTCCAAACGGAAGTGGAGGGAGCTCGGATATCACTGTTCATCTTCAACATCACCAATTCTGAAAGATTCATGAGCGGTGAAGACCATAAGCTAAAAGTCCAGGAAGTGGGGCCGTTCACTTATGTGTGAGTACCTACCTATCTTTTTTTAAATTGAAATTCAGTCTTTGTATTTATATTTTATAAGCTTCGTTCGACAATGAAAGCGTATTATTCGGAGACAGCGCGTCTTGAAAGACTCGCGGTAGGCTAAGATATTGGTAGATTGTAAGATGTAGGCAGGTCTACAGCTAAGAACATCAGAATCCATACAACCCTATCGCTACACCTGCTGCGTTCAATGGCGACCGGCGATGGTGCGAGCCGACTCGCCGACTCGCCGCTACAGAGCGAAGCAATATGAATTTTAACGTAACGGCAATTGACCTCAAAATAGCGTACTTCGCTGAAGAAAGAGAGGTATCTGTTATAAATTTAGTCTGTGGCCCGGCGGATGATATCATTTGCTCATTATTTTTGTTCTTATCTCTTAGGGAAACCCGCCAAAATGTAGTCCTTGATTTGGATTCAGACGCTGAACTGGTGCGCTTTACTCCACGTACGAAGCTTAAGTTTCTACCTGATGAGTCGATAGCGCGGCCTGAGGACGTCTATGTTACTGTGGCAAACATTGTATCGTTGGTGAGAACATGCATTTAAATTTTAGCATTTTTCGGGCTTTATAGTCAAAGTCATTAAATCACTCTTCGGGTCTAAGAGCGATTTATGAAGGCCAAGCTACTGAAACTACCGTCAGTTTGAAAGGCAGTCTTGAACTGAAAAGAGCAGCAAGAAACTCAGCATGGCTTCATTTTTATGTTCATAACTTAAAAACAATTTGGCAATTTGTTTCAGATGACTTTATAATTGCAAAACAATACAATGCATTTAAGTGTGTACAATTTACAGTCTAAAAGTCTGCCGCTGCTTCCGATTAACGGCAAAGTTCCCAGAAGGCTGGCAGCGTTTCCTCTTTGGTTAGCCAAACAGACGTATGGGCGGAAAAAGCTCCCCGTCAGCTGGTCTCCGGAGGCCTCGATCGATTTTGATGACACAGTGACCAAAAGCAAAAGGCATAAAAAGATAATTTGGTCCAATCGATGCGTATCAATTCAAAATCATTTATTCGCAGGCACCTATGAAATATCTGACTCTACTACTCTAATATCGGTTATCGGCATTAAACTCAGCAATTACCTACCCTTTTCAAAACAAGCTTAGATTTGCAATGCATTTATAAATAATAATATCCTAAACGAACAAGTAGATGACAAAGTCTCGACGAGAGTAGTACCAGAGATTTTATTAGCAATAGCGTCTATTCACACGTACGGCAACAACACCAGTGTCGCGACAAAATGTAGTCAAGCTGTGGTTACGTGTGAAAATGATCACTGGCGGCTCCTTGTGGTTGCGTTGTGGTAGCTACAAAATGTTAAAATATTTGTTTTGCTAGTTCCCAGTGTCGCTGGTGGTTGCATTGTGGTTGTGATTACGACGTCGCTACGGAAAGATGAAGTCCGTGTGAATTCAACAATTAATTGTGATGTTGTTCTGTGGTTGTGTTACGTGTGAATAGAACCTGGATGTCTTTATTTATCAAATCGGCTTGGATTTGTTCCCAAGCTAGTGATGATCAGTACCCCGAGTGTAAAGAATTGACGTTTGTAAACGCTTACTAATTAGTTTGCGTTTACGACACTTCTCTATAGGAATTGGCACAGCGCCTCTAGCGGAATACTCGTGGTACTAATTTCTCACATACAAATTTATAGTTAACGCAAACTAATTAGTAAGCGTTTACAAACGTACAATTCTTTACACTCGGGGTACTGGTGAAAGGTCGTAATTACGCTGCCAGACGCACCAGTAGGTATGTGATTTGCGACTATTTTTGCGACTAGAAGGTGGTTGGTCACTTTTCAGGTGGATGCAATGTACCTACCAACACTGTGATTTCCTTATCATGAGGTTCTTTAACAGAAACAATTCATATTTCATCGATCACTAGCTTCTGCTCTCGGCTTCGCCCGTGCGGCCTTCAGGAAACAAATGACATAATTTTCTACAACAATAAAATAAAACAACTTCTTCCAGCTTCGAGGGCGGAATTATTAAAAAAGCTGAGACACGTATAAATTTTACTTTTACTATGGGACCAAATTCGAAATATCAAAATAAAAACTGCTTTTCATACAAAAGGTCTCCTCGGCAAAAATGTATGAAAAGCTGTATTTTTTTTTTGAGATTTCGAACTTTGTCCCATAGTAAAAGTTGATCGTATACATGAGTACTATACGTGGTTTCATTTAATGTCGTATTGTCGTATCCACCCCGTATATAGATATCATGAAAATTCCAAAAATATAATATGAACAGTACACAATCTTAACACAATTATAATCTTTCAGAGTGCAACATCTTTGCTAAGCACTTACCCATACTGGGTACAGCAGGGCTTCAACTTGCTATATCGGAAGTACAACACGAAGTCCATCGTCAATATGGACGTGCACAGCTACCTGTGGGGCTACGAGGATCCATTCATCAACCTTGCCAATACTATAGCACCGGGCCTGATATACTTCAATAAGTTAGGCATTATGGACAGGGTACGTACTAAATGTCCGTAAACAAGCATACGGCCCGCCTGATGGTAAATTACCCGAGCCATATAGCCTCACAAATTACCGACTACCCACATGAGCTCTGGCGACCTTTCTAACGCGCAGGAACACAAGATAAAGTTATTTGTCTGCGGTATTCTGTAAGGTGGAGGTACTTCCCTAGTCGAGCTGCTCTGTGGCGAATAAACGCTGTGTTCTACCTCTCTTACTTAGTGATCAGATGATACAGAAGGTTGATGTTATGTAGCCCAAAGCCTAGAAGGGAAGTACTTAGTTTCAAGTGCAGTTGGGCACCTAATATGTACCCTACCGCCATGGTGTGGTTTCATACAACGAATGCTCAAAGATTTTAACTCACATCAGTCGTTACCGAATTCTAAGTCATTACTTATACGCACATCATTTTTTTTTTTTTTTTTTTTTTTTTTTTTTATACCACTTAGGTGGCAAACAAGCATACGGCCCGCCTGATGGTAAGCGGTTACCGTATCCTATGGACGCTTGCAACACCAGGGGTATCACGCGCGCGTTGCCGACCCTGCAGAAATCTCTTCACACCCCTTTTGAAGAACCCCATGCTGTACTCCATTGGGAAAACCACGGCGGGGAGCTCATTCCACAGTCTGAGCGTCCGCGGAAGGAAGCTCCTTTGAGCCCGCACAGTACGAAACAATTCAGGTTTCAATATGTGAGGATGGACTCCCCGTCGATGGCGAGAGTTGCGATGGTAGAAAATAGCCGTGGGCATCATCTTAAACAATTCTTTAGAACACCGTCCGTTGTACAAGCGGTAGAACACACATAAGGAGGCAAAGTCTCTCCTCAGACTGAGGGGCTCTAAACCGCTTGTGAGCTCGGGATCGTCGACAATTCTGATGGCACGTCGTTGAACCGAGTCTAAAGGATCAAGCTGGTATCCAGGTGCCCCCGCCCATAGATGACAGCAGTACACCATATGAGGCCGGACTTGCGACTTGTAAAGTTGCAGCCTTTGCCCCGATGTGAAGTACTGCCTCGCTCTGTTGAGCACTCCGAGCTTTTTGGATGCCAGCTTAACCTTGTCTTCTAAGTGACTTCGGAACAAAACGTCGCTAGAAATGTCGACGCCAAGGATCCCGATGCTTTTGCTGATGTTCAGGGACGTGTTCTGGAACTGTGGAGCCACAGCAAATGTGGTTTTCTTAGCGGTGAACGCGCAGGCTTGAGTCTTATTGGGGTTGAAATGGACTAGGTTTAGTCTGCCCCAATCGGAGACACTAGTTATTGTACTCTCGATTTCAGACAACAGCCGTTCGCGGCTTTCCTCCACCTCGGAACGAGGGATATTAGCACGGCCCGTGTAATAAGCGTCCCCTGTACTGTCGTCTGCATAACAATGAACGCCGTCAATAGACAGCATATCATTGATATGCAGTAGGAACAGTGTTGGGGACAGCACAGAGCCTTGCGGGACGCCGGCATTTATGTCCATGCTGTCGGAGCAGCTACCGTCAACGACGGCTCTTATGCATCTGCTGGACAGAAAGCTGGCAACCCATTTGCATAATCCCTCGGGAAGCCCGTATGCTGGTAACTTCGTTAGAAGACCCCGGTGCCAGACCCGATCGAACGCCTTCGCCACATCTAGGCTTACTGCCAATGCCTCACCTTGACTCTCGATGGCGAGTGACCAACGGTGCGTGAGATACACAAGGAGGTCACCAGCTGAGCGACTGTGGCGAAAGCCATATTGTTGGTCGCTCAACAAATCGTGATCCTCCAGGTATCTCAAAAGCTGCGTGTTGATCACTCGCTCCATGACTTTGGAGAGAAGGGAGGTGATGGCGATAGGCCTGTAATTCGTCGGGTCTGATCTGTCACCCTTTTTGGGCACTGGGTGCACATGGGCAGTCTGTCTGGGCAATCATTTATAAACACCGGCTAAGTGCGATCCAGATTCGCACGCGAAGGGGAACCCTTCAAAGACCTGTTTTGTATGGCCGCCCTCTTTTAATTTTATTGCATTTTCATTATTTGTTGTTACGGCGGCAGTAGATATACACATTCTGTGAATTGTCTACTTTTTACGTTTCATGTGATACAGCCCCCTGATAGACAGACGGGCGGACGGACGGACAGACGGGTGGACAGCGGAAGCTAAGTCTCGTTGGTACCCTTTGGGTACGTTAAAACAAGCAAAAAATACAAATATAACATGATTTTTTGTAATTATAGATTCCCGATTCATAGTTTTATGTTTAATCTAAAATAGTTTTTATAGTTATACGACAATAAAACCCTGTACCAAATGGAACTAAGCACATCTGATGAAGATAGATTCAGTATCAAAACCCTGAAGAAGTACATTCACGAGGATGGTTGGCAGGAAAACACTCCATTAGAAAGGTACTATTGTCATTTTTATGCATTTTGATAGTCATAATTTGTTTTACTTGTGGTTCTTTGGAGACCTTTACCTAGTTCGATTTTGGGAAATCAATTGAGTTTTTTTGGTTACAATATCTTTAATTTTGTATCATGGGATATTATATTTTATTATTTGATTTTAAACGGGTGCAAACGTAGGGAATGCTGATATGACGGTCAGAAGAGCCGAATGGAAGAAGCATACATCTTGCGCTGACCCCAAGTAATTGGGAACAGGGCAAGGAAACGAAGCGACGATGATAGATTAATATTTCATGTTTTTCAATTATTTTAGCTATACCTTCAACGATACCTACGAAGGCGCGGCCTACTTCCCTGACATCAAGCAGAACTCTTGTCTCAACATCTACAGGATGGGCGTCTGCAAGACCTTCGAACTGGGATTCGTTAGCAAGCAGCGCATGGACTTTGGATCGGAAGGATGGATCTACAAGATCACTGATAGAACTTTTACTAGAGACTGTGAAAATGGCCACGGCATTTGTGGATTGCTGGATCTTTCGCCTTGTTTATTTGGTAAATATGAATAAGAAAACTGATAAATCTAGATAGCATCCAAGAGCAAAAAAAGTGATATATGTACTAAACGAAAAAGTCTTAATTGTAGGTATTCCCATAGCAATATCAAGAACACACTTTCTTCATTCAAACCAGAAGTTGTTCGAACGTATCGAAGGCCTCAACCCTGATTCGAAAATACACGATAGCGACTTCATTTTAGATCCTGTAAGTATAACATTTGAAGATTCCCCTCTCTGACCAAAGATCCAAGTAGACCTAACAGAATATTATCAATTTGTCATTTGCTTCACCATAATAAATAAAGTTTATCTGATTTGAAAATTTTGCGATTACAAAATAACAATAAATGCTGACCTTAGTTTTTTTATTTCCAGAAGATAGGTTTCGAACTGTCTACCTCGCTGTCATTACAACTGAACCTCGCCCTCGGAGATATCAGCTTTAACACCGAAGCTAAACCATTCTCCGATTTGGTTACACCCATTGTTTATATTAAAGTGGTAAGTATTATTATAACCCTATTCATATTGAGTGGCATGTTCCTAATAAATTTCGCAGAGAAAGCTGAAATAAATATTAATAGTTCTATATATGTATATGATATGGCATTGAGCTGTAACACAGCTAATGAGAAGATGGGTTCATCTGGAAGAAAGAGCTAGATGACTCCCACCAAGTAGACTGATGCAAACGATGTTAGGGTAGTTGGAACACTAGATTCAAGTGGATTATGATGTATGGCCATAATCTGACTAACATTCCCTTCTAGGTTCTGGATATCTTTGGCTACATCATTACTTACAGTCCCACTAACTTATTCGTATAGTTGGGGGCGGCACTATCAAAAATATTGCCTACATTTTTAGTGTATTATGTCTCTGCTGCCATTTTCAAATGCATTAGTCCTCTTTTAGTCTAGAGATAAAACTCCGGGACCTAATGTGTAGTGATGATGTAACTTGTACGTAGTATTTATCTACTCTGAGATGTAACCAAAGGTCGAAGCACATAAAGCGCAGAAGGGAATTGAAGCCGGAAAATATCGATTGTGCGATTTCTAGAAAACCTTTTTTTTTAACTATGCCTTTTTCCCTTTCAGTCACAACCAAAACTACTCGACGAGTTGAAACTTGTGTTAAAATTCTTGCACGTATTTGCACCAATAATATTATTATGTTTTGAAATATTATTGTTTGTAATAGGTATGGCATTATTAACAAATGCTGTTAGATTAACGATGTTGAATTTGTTGCATAACAATACGAAAACACAGATAGTATTTTTAGCTTTGTTAGATAGTTAAATTTAAACAAATACCTGTATATTAAAAGCTTGTAAAATATCCTGAGATATTTCTTCACACTTCTTATCTTATCTTGTGGAGGGGCCGAGAAGACATGGTCGTATTAGTACAAAATAATACTAATAACTAGATTTTTCAATTTTGCATTGCACATTGAGAATGGCGATCACCGATAATAAAGATGTTTCCAAGCTCAGATTTTTATACAAATATACGGATCTGATTTTTATGCAATAAACGGTTATGTATGGAATCTTCCTATTTATATTAGTAATAGGTATAAACTCAATCATTATTAATTCATGTAATGTGAAGTTATGTTTGTATTAATTTAAATTTAATTTTTGAAATTATAAATTACTTATCTACTTTAAATTAAAGTACATAATTTTGTAACTTAACCGCTTTTTAATTATTCCCTAATCGTCAGAAGTAGATCCTTTATCTAATTAATTGTGGAATTTGTCCAGCAATCAAAAACGAGAGAAAACTATACTTATTCATAATGATTTTATTATAATAATATTTTATGTTAAAAAATCGTATAAAATTTAAATTACAGTACTTAATTTCAATTATTAAATAGCTTTGAGTAAAATTGATTTCACAATTACTTACAATACCATCATATTTGGTGACATTGTGTTAATTTAGTCATCATAACTGTCACTAGAAGTTAACTCTGAATCACTATCCGAACTACTGTCCCATGAATAGTCATATTTTTTTCTTCTTTCTCTTTCTATCAACCTTCGCATTTTCTTTAAAGGAGGATGATCGTGAATAACTGGCTCGTAGAATACTTGTCCTGGAACGACCATTGGCAAAGGAGCTGGCATCATTTGATAACCCATATATGGATACATAAAAGGAACTCTATTATTATCATTTGATCCCTCATTTAAGGTTGATGTTGGAGGTGTAGCTGTAGTTGCAGCTCTCTTGAAAGGCATCGATGTAACCGCTTGTGTATCTTTAATAACATTCAGAACATCTTCGTTTTTTAACTGCTGCCTTAGCTCTGGTATCCCAAACGATGAGTTGTTAAACAATTCTGCTATTTTTTGTTTGAAATCGCTTCCGATCGGGTCATTAGTGTCTCGTGTTTTTCTGATATTCAACGTAGATATTGATGAAATTATAAAAGTGAATTGTAAAAATGTGTATAGTGGTTCCATGGTTGTTTGGCTTATGGTGCCTTATGCTTTGTGTTGTAGCCACTAGCCAGGTGGGAGACGTAACCAATAATTGTTCGTAAGAAATCTTAATGAATGGTGGTATTGTTAGAAATTGAGTTGCTGTTATGACACAAATAACACATTGATGTTGGACATAAAATATTTATTCACTACTAGTGGCGCCCCGCGGTTTCACCCGCGTTCCCGAGGGATATATTGCTTTCCCGGGATAAAAAGTTATTCGTAAATAGCAAACTTGTTGTCGGAGCATAAAGAAAACACCATGTTTCTTTCATTTTTTATTTAAAAACATCATCATACAAAAATATTTATTTACATTAATTAAATAACTAATTTTTATAAATAATAAAATTACCTACATTATTTAATTTTTAAATGATTTGAAATGATACTGTTAAGTTACTAATTTTCTTATCTTGTGGTGGCGTGAATACAAGTTCTTTTTTACCTTCACCTAAGACGTGGCGCGATCCCCCTCTTCTCAAGACCACTTGTTTGGGTTGATCGCTGGGTACCACCTTCTGTTCATCATTCGACCTCACTAACAACCGTGAGTGTTTATCGGAGTCTTCTTCTGCCATTACGTTAACTGTTTGAAATGCCTTATCACCGAGCAATTGCGCCGCTTCTTCACTATTTATACGTTTCTCAAGTTTTATATCACCATTTTTAGATATATAACTAAGAACCGGTCTTACAAATTCACTGTCACCAATTTCATTCTCTTCACTAACATCATTATGCCTTCTGTTATACCGTTTGTGGTGTCTATTATGACGCGTATTTCTAGTTCTTTTACGCATGATAGGATAACTACTTTCCGACGAAATAGAATAGTAATTACTGCTTTCATCACTGTAGGCTCTACGAAATTTTCTTTCTATGTTTGAGTCCATTTGTTCGTTGGTGGAGGAAGGTACTTCTACCTTCTGAGACGGGGGCATACGTACGGGATTTGGAAGTATACCGTTTTCCGAACGAAGGTCCGAATAATATTTATTCTTTGTTCGACATTTGCATTTCTTATGGCAAGGTGAACAGTGTGAATATGTGGCAGGTGTGCACGACGGCTTGCACCGACATGGTGGACACTTCGGTCGACGAACTTTACGTTTGGATTCTTCTGACGATTCGTAGGACGATGGAGGCAGCGTAGGTGGAGGAAGTGCCGGCATATAGTATGGCATAGCCATCGGGAGCGGCATGGGAAATGGTATTGGTGGCAACGGTTGTACTTCTTCACTAGTCTCGTACGAACACGGCTTTTGGGTTGTTGTTGTTGTGCGCCGACACTTTCCTTTACATTTCGGTGAACGATTAGAAGGAATCGGAAAAGCCATCCCCCCTACCGGCATCGCACCCGGGTAAATCGGCGCAGGCATAGGAAACATTGGGTACTGCGTCTTCACTAATTGCAATCCAATAACCAAGCATATTAATAAACTCCATTTTCTATCCTGCAACACATATTATAGGTACATGCAGTGCGTGAAACAGCCGCTAATTTATGAAAGGATAATTAAAACAAGAAAAGTATACTTACTGAAATCATACTGCGTTGGATTATGTTTGAACTAATCGTACGTTGCTCATGGCTGTAAACTACTTTTATACATTCGTCTTATTTGTTAGATAATGCCGTGCATTGTGGTTACATTTACTCCATAAAGAGAAAAAATATACTTCAAGTATGTCGACATTTCGTAACTCCAGCCAATGTGTTATAGCAGTCAATCGAAATAGCTTTATGGGAACCAGTAAATATTATTTTTTACGTTTCACTGGGTGTTTATGTAAACATATTTTATTTTTTATATTGTTTTTTTTTACTGTCAATAGGATTTTATTTGACCACAACCCACCATGGTAAGTGGTGAGCACACAAAGCATAGAAAGCAACTTGCTCTCAAGTGCAGCTGTCGACACCGGTAGGTGGTTGGAGACATAGATTTTCACCGTGAGAATGGTAGCCAGCCTGATGGGTACTACAAAGTAGGTACCGTACCATGGTTTCCTCACGATGTACGTTGAGCTAGTTGCGCCCAGCGGTTTCACCCGCGTACCCGAGGGCTATATTACTTTCCCAAATCAGCGTACCAATTTCATCCAAATCCGTCCAAAGCAGATGTTTAAAGCGTGATGTTACCCACAAACATCCATACAAACTTTAGCATTTATAATATTAGTGAGATAGTGAGATGAGAAGTGAGTTAGTGAGATTGTTCAAGAAATACCAACACTTCAGCTAACCCAGAATACAATGTATCAAATGAAACTTCCATTTGGATATTGGGTAATTCTTCGTAAAGATGTTGAAAATTACGCCACAGGATGTGGTTTTGATTCCCAACCAGTACATACATGTTTTCAGGGCCAGTGTTCATATCTGAGAAACTCTTTTCGGTCGAATGTACACTATTACCACCTATTACCATCATTTTTAAACAATGTGATAACTGTACTATCTGTCCTGTTCGTTTGTAAGCGCATCACTTGATAACTGTTGGACTGATTTAGCAATGTTCAACACAATGTAATAAAAGAATGATTTATTAAACTGGTATTTTACTGATTACAATCATCTCAATTAAAAAAATATAGATCTTATCCCCACCCAGTTAAGAGATGCCTTACGCTTAGGAAACTCCATCTTCAGCTTAGGAAACGCATCTCAGAATGATAGCTTTATTCCAATTTTTTTTTCTAGGTATTGGCTAATGAAAGTGGGCAGTAGCTTAACTACGGTTTATTCCTGCTTGATTAGAATGTTGTTCTATATCTATATCTTCAAGTCCAGCATGTGAAGAGGAAAGTAGAGTAACATTTAAGTTTCCCGTATTCCTGTCAGAGAGTGTTTCTTTTTGGTGCAAACTCTTTTAATAAGTACAACTTGCTATTCCATTGATAGTAGGAGCAACAAACAAGTTCTTATTCCGTACTTATACTTTAAAGTTATGTGTTTGTATATTTATGTATATACTAGCTGTCCCCCGCGGTTACACCTTCGTTCCCGGGATAAAAAGTAGCCTATAATATTCAGGGATAATGTAGCTTCCTACTAGTGAAAGAATTTTTCGTATCCGACTCGACCAGACAGAATAAACAAACAAACATCTTCCGCTTTATTACATTGGTATTGGTCATAGGTACTCGTATGAGAGCATAGGGCATAATTATTGGTTCTCCCGTTACAATTCGGAGCAACCCGACATGGGTAGTACCTCCACCTTTCTGAAGATCGCACTAAATAACAAACTTTAATGCGTGTTTTAATGGGGTTTAATGAGTAAGGTCACCAAAGCTGCATGAGGAGGCGCATTACTGGTCTGGTAGGGTGCGAGGACCAGCGGGGTAGTACCAAATGTGCCACCCGTAAATGGCACGGCAGCGACCCTTCTTAATGTGGGTCTATACTAGGCGAGCCGAGCACGAAGTTGGGAGCCTCGAACGAGCGATCGTCTCGCGCTCCGCCAATCGTCAGTTTTTTGACGAGCACAAGGATTCACAACGTGCTCTGTTGTAGGCTCGTTGTACGTCCACACTTGACATCGCAAGCTACTAGAGTCGGAGCGTAGACCCATAGCATAAATAGGAGTTCCTGGATTTTCATATGGGAAAATCAAATCAAATCAATGCAAAAAATATTTATTAAATTTAAGCCCTAATAGGACACTCAAGAACGCTAATAATTTACTCGACCAACCGGTCGTAATACACTTATACGGACGCGCGTCTCTTCAATTACCTTGTGGCATTGTTCCAAACCGTTATATCTCTTCTGTATCTTAACCATCATCACTAGATGTGAGATTCCTTGACATTTTGTTTCTCGAAGCTAGTATAATGACGCTCCGGAACCCGGCTGCACTACAGGGCTGGGACTGATGTTGTTATTTTTCAAAGTCAACATACATAACATAGTTAAACAATGTACATTCAAAATCTATACTTTTTATGTCTTTTATAGCTATGCCGTCTGTGGTAGCGTTTGTGGTTTCTATTATAACGGGATTTTTTACGTCTTCTACGTATGATAGAATAACTACTTTCCGATGAACTAGAGCTACTACTCTCATCTCTAAAGGCTCTACGTATAGCTTTTTCGAGATTTGGGTCGAGCATCTGAAACGACGGCATATGTACGGGATTTGGAAGTAAACCATTTCCCGATCGTAGGTCTGAATAATAATATTCATGATTTTTTCGACATTTGCATTTCAGATGACAAGGTGAACAGTATGAAAAGAAGGCAGGTGTGCACGACGGCTGGCACTGGCATGGTGGACACGGGGGTTGACGAACTTTATGTGTAGATTCTTCAGAGGATTCACAGGAGTTTGGAGGTCGTGTAGTCGGAGGAAGTGGGGCAGGCATAACGACATGAACGGGCAAAGGCATCGGCATAGCCATCGGAATCGGCATGGGAAATGGTATTGGTGGCAATTTATCTCTACACTCTTCCGAACACGTGGGCTTTTTGGTTGTTGTCGTGGTGGTTGTTCTTCTACGTTTCGGCAAACGAATTGGGGGTATCGGAATAGCCACCCCTACCTGTATCGGCATAGCGACGGGCATTGGACCCGGGTACATCGGGGGCGCAGGCATAGGGAACACTGGGTACTGCGTCTTCACTAATTGCAATCCAACAACCAAACATATTAATAAACTCCATTTTCGAACCTGCAACACATATTATAGTACAGTTTTAAGAAAGGTACGGCATAACGGTATTCCCGTTCAAAATTCGGAGCATGTTTTCGGAAGTACTTCCACCTACAGAAGATCGCAGCCAAATCACATGTTATGTTCCTACGGTGAGTTAGTTCACCGAAGCTTCATAAGGAGGCGCTGTGTTGGCAGTGTGCGGAGACCTCCGGGTTTGGTATCAATTGAAACTGCTCTTTGTCCCTACCGCTGCAGTACAACGACTCCTCTCATCTTCCTAAACGCTTCTGAGTGCGAAGAGATTTTTGCAGTGTCAGTGACTCTCACCCCTCGTGTTCCCAGCAGGCGGGCCGTATGCTTGTTCGCTACCTTTTATTATAAAAATTCCTGCATGTGCAGCAACTGCCTATTTACGAAAGGTTTATTAAAACAATAAAAAGTACTCACAGAAATCATACTGCTTTGGATTATTTTTGAACTAATCGTACGTTTCTCATGACTGTAAACCACTTTTATACATTCTTATTTGTTACATAATGCCCGGCATTGTGGTTGGTGTGAAGAAAAAACATATACTTCAAGTGTCGACATTTCGTAACTCCTTTAAAAGTTATAGCCATCATTCGGCATAGTTTTATGGGGACCATCATAATGCTACATACATTATTCAAGTTAATATATTTTTTACGTTGCAGGTGTTATGTATAAAAAATTTATTTTGTTGCTTTCAATAAAATATATTGCTAATTTTAACTTGTTTGACTACAACCTCACCGAGGTAAGTGTGTAATAAAGTAGACGTACCAATTCTTTTCTATAGACCTTTAGGACACCGATAAAGCCATCTCTCCGAAGGCCGAGAGGTTTTGTTTTAATACGCATACGTCTTTGCACCGATACAAGTAGATCAAGCTGGTAAGCGAGTGCGCCAGTCCAGACCTGTGAGCAGTACTCCATATGCAGCCTTAGCTGCGCTTTGTAAAGCTGCAGCCGCTGGAGTGGTGTGAAGTACCTCTTGGACCTATTAAGCACACTTAGCTTTTTTGAAACTAGTTTGGCTTTACTCTTTAATTGACCTCTGGACATCACACGCAATGTTGACAACGTGGATCCCGATACTCTTTCGAGATGATGAGGGGGGTATCTTCAAACTTTGGTGCTACTACGATTGGGGAATATTCCGTAAGTCCAACTCATACGTAGCCGATTTCAATGCTAGGTTCTCGCTGAAACGCGGGAAACGTAAATGTGCTTTGTACCTATTTAAAACTTCTCCCTTCCTTAGCTGGACGTGAACATATTCTTAACCGACTTCAAAAAAAGGAGGAGGTTCTATGTTCAACGCGTATGCTTTTTTTATGTTTGTTCACCGATTACTCGGAAACGTTTAAACTGTATTATATCAAGGTAGATCCCGAGATGGTCCAACATATATTTTGTCATGATCTGACCACGGACATTAAAGATAATATGAGGGAATTCCTCAACGGAAAAGAGCACAAAAATAGCGATTGAAGCATTCTATTCAATCGGTCGACAAATCAATGATATCCACTTAAAAAACTCAAAAATATATTAACTTTTAATAAAAATAAATGAAACCGCCTTCAAAGTAACTCGCCTTCAGTAATTTCATAAAGTATGAAATAACTGTTATTTGACACTGTTTTGTCGTCTTTTGATTTTTGAAAGTTATACAATATGTATAAAAGCATTCCAATCTATTGTGTTGTAATTAATTAATTCAAATTATTTTGTAAATAAAATTTTATAGAGTACGAAATACCTATGATATTTGACTTCTATGGTACTTCACAACAATGTTTTTTATAAAGTCTGAGAATCAGCTAGCTCATATCTCAAACATACTTACTGTCTTTGATACATACCTAATGCATAGTAATTCTATCTAAAAAAAATAGATCTTCGAATGACAACAGATATTTTGAGAACTCAAGAATACTAATAAAATACCAGCCAAGTACGAGTCGGACTAGCCCACGGAGGATTTCGTGCAATAATATTAATACCTTACTCAAATTGACTGTGAAATGAATACTTAGTAGGCGAAAAAGACCCACCAAAAGAAGACGTTTCTTGTATGGGCCCCCTTTAATATTCAATTTTATTTCATTTTTATCATATTATTTTGTTATAGCGGAAATAGATATACACACATTATCCTGTGAAACAAGTGTCTACCTATTACGGTTCATGAGATACAACCCACTGACAGACAGAATCAAAAAATCTAAATTCATTTATTCAAGTTAGGCCCTTATAGGGCTCTTATGAATGATGACAAATGACTCTACACCGGTTCCAAATACAACTTGAACTGAGAAGACTCCGGCAAGAAACTCAGCAAGTATGCAGCAGATGGACGGATGGACAGCGAAGTCTTATGAATAGGGTCCCGTAAACTATTTGTGCTATTTTTTGTGTATATAATTTTTCATATTATATACAAATGATTTATGTATATTATTGCTAGTAATATAATCTCAATATTGGGAGATATTTATAGATAGGACTGGCCAGTTGGCGCATATAGCGCCGCAGGTCGTGGGTTCGATTCTCACACAGGACATGCATTTGTGTGCATGATCATGTCTGTATGTCCTGAGTCTGGGTGTAATTATATATATTAAGTATGTATTTACAAACAAAAAGTAGTATATGTATTATATCAGTTATCTGGTTTCCATAGTACAAGCTTATCTTAGTTTGGGATCAGATGACCGTGTGTGAGGAATGTCCCAGGATATTTATTTTATTTATTTCAAGAGAAAAAACAATAGTTTTAATGAGTATCTAACATAGAAATAGTATAACTGTTTTATTTCTATGGTATCTAAGATTTCCTAAATAACTTTGTTATCACAATATAAAGGTAAAGAAACTCTAAACATGGATATAAATTATTTATTTTATTTACATTGAAATAACGTACAAAACATATAAAATTAATTTTAGAAATGTCCTGAATCAATCACAAATTTGACTTCTGGAAACAGTTAATTGGGATCATGCTTTGCAGGCTTAGCCTTACGACTATGATGATGAATTTTCGGAGTAACTTTCTTTGTGACAATTTGAACATTATTTTCCTCGCTTCTATTTCTCTTCACATTCACCTCTGCGATACTAGCATCTACTTCTTCCTCAGCACTTTTATCTTCATTCTTTCTTCTCTCGCCATCATTATTTTTTTCTTTCATTTTTACATGTTCGTTATTATCAGTCTCTTCCTTCTTAACATGTAACCAATCCTTTGCTTCCCCTTTAGATATCTTTTTTTCATAAATAACATAACCATCTTTCGTCACATATTGCAATATCGGAGTAAGAAGATTTTTGTTCTCTTTCTGTTTTTTCGGCTTGTGCGAATTTCTTTTGTTGTGGTTCCTTCCGCTTCGCCTCCCACTTTTCCTATGGTCTCTCCAGAATTCGTCTTCAGAGGAATCTGTATCTTCAAAAGACACATCGTGTGAACTATCATCACTTCCAAAACTAGAGTCAGAATCATGGAAACGTTTTCTTTTGCCAAAACCTTTTCTTTTCCTGAAACCTGGTCTATGTGGTGGCTTCTTGAATGAATTGTCGGGAGAATAAAACGGCATTACAATAAGCGGCATCTTATGGGCTGGTCCCGGCATAGATCCAGGCATTGCTCCCGGCATGGGCATTTGCATCATGGGCATTGGTAAAGCTCCTGGCATCATAGGTGGAAATGGAATGGGTATTGGTTTTTTTGTACTTTTATCTGTAACTGAACGTTTGTTGGGTGGTGGTGGTGGTGGTGGCATCATAGGCAGTGGAGGAAATTGTAGGTTCCCCGCGTTGGGTGGCATTCGACAATGCATCGGCAGACTTTGCGGAAAATATTGTAATATATTTGTTGGGCATAGTGGCAGTTCAGGGTCTTTAGCTAGAGTCGACGCGATGGTGAGTACGAGTACATAACTGTGTAGGCGTCTGCCCATTTTTACCTGAGAAAGAATATCATTATCATTATTATAATAGAATTTAGAATAATATATTTAATTCATATAGACCTAATACAAAAAATAGTTTAATCAAATGCAAATGACTAAAGAATCATTTGCAAAATAGACAGCTTTTAAAAAGTTGATTATATTAGATACCTACTTACAATATTCCATGAGCACCTGCTTCGGCGATTTCGAATGGTCCTATAGCAGCGACGAAGGCCTGCAACCCTTTTTGTAAACTTTCGCCTCACCAGATGTTCGTAAAACAACAATGCAACGTCACGTTTGTACAACAATGCATTTTATGTAATGACTCTACAATGGTTTTTATTGTTAAAAGACATCTTTTGTTACATATTTGATTTGAAAATGTATCATGGTTAGGGTTGGGTTTCTTCCCGGGAATAAACCCAACTTCGAGTAAATTTCCAATTTAGTGGGAAAGAACCCGGGAATTTTCCCATTGGGTGGGAAAATACTCAAATGGTCATATTTAGTAGATTTTGCGTATATAGCGAGAAATACCTTTACCAAATCGTTTGAATAACATTTAACATGATTTCTATTAGGGTCATACTCATATCATACAATAAAAAAACAATAAAAAAAATGTTTTGCGTTGTTTTAAAAAAAGCGACGTTTTGGGGTGTAAGTGTTGTGGTGGACAGTCGGTGGACAGTCGGACAGACGGTCTCGTGCAGAAAGAGCACGTGCACATGTACGACGCTTATATAGCCCGTCCCGGGTCCCGAGGGAGGTGTTGCAAGCGTCCATAGGATACGGTAACCGCTTACCAACAGGCGGGCCGTATGCTTGTTTGCTACCTAGGTAGTATAAAAAAAATGTGTGATAACTTCCTCCAAGGTCCGCGTAGGTCCGCGCGTAGGTGATGTAGGTACATACAACAGCGAGTATGATTAAAATAACAATCAAAAGCATCAACAAATATGTTTTTTGAGGAACATAAAGCCATTTGAGTATTTTCCCGCTGTTTGGGAATTTTCCCGTATTTTTCCATTCTTTTCCGTATTTTCCCGTATTTTTCTTTTCTTCCCAATATTTTTCTTTCCCTGCCCATCCCTAATCATGGTTGAAAAACTAAATGACTAAATCAAAAGAGATTATTAAAATCATATATTTTTCAATAAAAATAACGTGTTATGTAACTTTGTTTTAATTAGGTAATGCTTTTTCATAATCCTATTGTGTGGCAATAATGGAGTACTATAAAAGGATGGAAAATACGATTGGTTAGTTAGTGTGTATGCAAGGTGGAGAGAAATTTACATTACATGATGATATTCGAATAAATATTGACAAGGTAATTATATGATAAATGTATTATGATACTGTTATGATTATTAAAATTATTAAGTTATGATGTGGTAACACAAAACTTGGGAACTGGCTATCAATTGCAGCCACCAAACTGGCTATCATAGCAACAAGCGAAGTATCTAGTAATGAAGTTTAAAATTGTATTTCAGATGACTTTCCAATACATCTCGGTCTACTTGACTGTACTATTACACCAGTTTCTGATAACAGAATCCCAGTTCATGCCACCAGGAGTATTTCCATTTCCACCGCCTGGTGGTATGCAAATACCAGGCATGCCAGGGATCCCGATGCTACAAAATATGCCCATGCCAGGCCAAATGGCATATCCTATGCCACAATCACGTCCCCCTTTGGGTGCTATGCCATTCTACTCCAAGTCTGGTCGTAAACACGTCCCAAAATATATGAAGAGATCCAAGAGGAAGCATTTTAGAAGGAAAAATCATTTTGACGACTCGAACAGTTCAGGTGACGCGAGTGATAATTCGGATTCGAAGGATTTCACTTATCGATCTGCCAAAAGGGACGGAAAACCAAAATCCCAAAGGCGTCAAGTTCTAACACCAGTCGTTTCATATGTTACTAAAGAAGGATACGTGATCTACCAGAAAAAGATAAAAAAGGACAGAGCTAAGGATTGGTTGGAGATGGAAAAGAGTCAGCAGCCATTTAATGACGACCGTGAACAAGATGAGAGTCCTGAAAGTTATAAGGAAGAGAAACGGAGACACAGGCTTCCTAAGAAATCATCTAATGATTACTAATGTTAGCAAATATTGTTTAATATTTTTTTCTATTATTGTAATAAAAAGACAAATAGGTATGTGTACTTAAATCGTTTTATTTTTTAGACTAGCTGTTGCCCGCGACATCGCGCGTACAGTAAACCAAATATACTTACGTAAATGGATTTAGTAAAAAGCTGTTAAAAACTTTAAAATTACAAACAGACACTTTAATCTATTTATTTGTCTAAATAGATGATCGAAACCCTTTTAAATGAATCTAATTATAAAGGCACTGCCCGACTGCTGCGCTTGCTGTGCACGACATGCTCGGCCAAGATAGCTGTGAGAGCCCGTGTTTCAGATACGTGTAGGAATCTACGTTTTCACTGAAGCACGTTCCTAAGTGCCTTACCAGAGTGCTTCAGTGTCTTACTAAGGGCCTAAACTGAATAAATTACTTTTTAATTTTGATTTTGCACACAGTGCGCACAGCCACAGAATAATTAATAGTACAAGCACATGCGTTGAGCTTCATGGGCGATGACGTCACCTACACATGGCCACCAGGCAGATTTTCAACAAATATTGGTCGGAAACGAAATCAACGCAGCTAACGTGAGTAGCCTATGCGTGTTTAGCCTGCGTGTTGAGTTGCGTGGGCGAAAATTCGAGCAGGCATGCGTGATACTGACGTCACTGACCATTTAGCGTATTCGTGGGCTGCAGTGGACGTTATCACATACCACATTTTCATACATAGAGAAGTAAACCTAACTAAGTAAACTTGCGCAGTGTGACCGTGCGCCGCAGTGGGACAGCGCCTTAAGGCTGTTATTTAGAAAACGTAATGAAAGGTATAAAAGCAGCGACTCACGTGAAATTGGTTTAAAATTACTATTTACTTCGACATTAGCTAGACGTTAAGCTGGGGAAAAAGTGATGTGAGTGTCCTATAAAAACGAGAAATATGTGCGGTAGTAGAACGTTTTTGTCAAAATTCAAAATCATTTATTCAAATAGACCTTCGCAGGCACTTATGAAAGTCTGACTCTAATACTCTTAATACCCGTTCGGAAGGTTGCATTTGCTGAGAAGAGCCGGCAATAAACTCAGCAATTACTTACTCTTTTCAAAACAAGCTTAGATTCTTTACATAATATTTACATTCTAATCGCACTGACAACAATTGCGTGCCCGGCGAGGCGGCAAAATTACAAAGTAGACAGTTTTTTTTTTATACGACTGAGTCGTTAAACAATTTTACGGCCCGCCTGATGGTAAGCGGTTACCGCAGCCATATGGACGCTTGCAACACACGAAGCATCGCTCACGCGTTACCAACCTTTCCCCCTCCCCAATGAGCTCTGGCGACCTTACTCACGCGCAGGAACACAACTTTGCACAACATAAAGTTATTAAATTAAGTAATTGAATTAATTAATGATTTGTAACCTAAAAACATTTCACAATTTAAGCCCGGCACTTATGAACGTTTGAAATGACTCTACCCTGTCTTATTTTCGTACTGGTAGTTTCCCTCCCACAGTTTCACGCCTGTTCTCAAGGGATCTATTATTTTCCCATGATTAAAATAACCCTATGTGTCAAAACATGTCCTATCTGTATGACAAATTTCATCCATATCCGTTTTGTACATTATACTAGAATCAACCAGCTAGGGTTATTTGTTATTCAAATTCAAAAATCGTTTATTAAATTTAGGCCCTAATAAGGCACTTAAGAACAATTCTACCACCGGTTCGTAATACACTTGAACTGAGAATACTTCCGACTTAATCTAGTTATGTCTCCTATTTCAGATGCAGTTCAACTTCCTATTAATATTACCAGCGCTAGTTTTATTTGGAATGACTTCAGCTCATAGGCACCACAAGAACTGCCATGACTGCAACCTACACAGGGACTCGATAGAAACGCAACCGAAGCATTACTGGCCATGGGCCCCTGGCTACATGTTTGATGAATCCAAAAAAATGACGCCGTTGTTCTTTGTTGGATAATCTCTTCTCCTAGGCATTGGGGATTTACCAAGGTGTGGAATTTCAGGTTTAAATAAAATAATAACAAAAATTACGGATTCCAAAATGTATTTGCGATAAGAATAAGTATAACGGACACCACAAGAATAAGTATAACGATCGGATGTAGGCTATATTCCCACCTTCCTTCCCATGGCCTGCTAACCAACCTTGAGTAATACAAGCCAGTAGGAACTCTTATGATCTAACTGCGCAAATACTGGAATGGAGTTATACCGTCATATCTGTTCTTACTGTTTTAAAAATGGTTGTCGTCTAAAGTTTACTTTTCACCTTTTTCACTTTTTAGGTAAATAAAACGTAACCTACTTAAGAGCCGTATGTAAGCTAAACGTCATAAACAGGGTTCGCTATTTTAGTGGTTTATGAATGAAAACATGAAAGAAATAGTATTATACGAACATATTCATAGAATCAAGACACCAATTAACAGATCCGTGGAGGCCCTTTTTTTTTAATTTGCTTCAATAAATAGCAAAAACAATATAAATATTACCAAAATCATAAAAATGGAGGTTTACCGTTTTAGTGATACCATCAAATTTAGAATCCATTTTGTAAAAATTATATATAACATCGAATCACAAATATATGTACAACAGATCCGTGGGGCCACATTTTCATTTTTTTGTACGAGAATAATGTAATTTATTTATTTATAAGCATCAATTTTGCGACGCCATTTGTCCATACATTTTTCTATGAAATGTCAAGTGAAGCTTTATATACAAGACGCAATCGCGAAAACAGTCAGTTCCCCCCAGTGTCCCAAGGTGACACCACGTCGCTTTTTATTGACACCGGAAATTACGTCATCCACATATCTGTATACATGCGCTCGTCAAAAAGAACATGATAAGTGCATTTTTATTTTTTACATTATTAGAGTTATTAAATTCCTTAGAAATAATTAAATATACATATTATATCATCATACGTATCAATTTCATGGTTTGTTGGTGTGCCTAAGATAATGTTTTCTACTAAGCATTTTTAAGAAAGTTTGGCTATAAGATAGGTAATAAGATAAGGGGTTCTCCCATTCAAAATTCGGAGCAGCCCGACCGGGAGTACCTCCACCTTACATACGATCGCAGTCAAATAACATTACTTTAATTTTGTGGTGTTACAGTGATGACTCAGGTCACCAAGCAAACAAGGTAAAAAAGCACACGGCCCTGCGGATGGTAAGCGGTTACCGTAGCCTTAAAGACGCTTACAACACTCGGGGCATCACTCACGCGTTCCCGACATTTCTCCTCTCCCCAACTAGCTCTGGCGACATCTATAAACGGATACTATCTCTGCCAGTACTATTAAAGAGATACGTGCAGAGATAGCACCCGCGAAGTGCAAGGACTACTGCAGAAAAGAAGGAAACATAATATAATTTTTAAGGTATAATGGTAAGGGTCCCTCCAAGTCAGATATATATGTGATTATTTATACTGAGTTTCTTGCCGGAGTCTTCTAAGTTTAAGTCGTTGGTAGAGTCAACTGTAACATTCATAAGTGCCTTATCAGGGCCTAAACTGAATAAGTTACTTTTGGATTTTTCGATTCCAATCGTAACTGAGGAATGAGTTATTCAAAAGAAATACTTTTTGCCTGGAAATCCTACTTGTGGGTATATTGTTTGATGATAGAGACCACATTCCGCAGCTGGCATTTCGAAAAATAAACCACTACACTTATCTAAGCCGAGGATTACCAAAGAACTACCAAAAAATAACTTCTCTCCTATAGATTACACCGAAATTAATCAGCACTACCGGTTCTTCGACATATTTCTAATGGGGACCTTCAAATCATGGCATAAAATTTGAGCTTGGAAAATGTGGGCCATCCTTGTCACACGTAATCGTATTAGAAATATGTATTAATGGTAACGTAAGCCTCACAAAGCTACTTTTAGAGATGGCTTTATTAGATTGAAATCTCGAGCACAAATGCCAAATTTTCGATACAAAAATACAATACAAAATACAATGTAATTTTGAAAGTTCGCGCCAAAAATTACGTCTGATTATTTTTCTATTCATTCATACGCTAGTGACGTATAGTGAAATCGAATATAATCGAATAAAAATAAGTTCGGGCATGGTTAATGAATGACATCATATTGTCATATTCAGCCTAAGGATGTCCACAACTGAACATAGGCCCCCGCCCCATTGAGTATTTAGCTGTGGTATTTAGATTAACTCAAAGGCCTCCGCCATTGATTTCCGCTGAAATTAATGCCCATTGGATTCAAGCGGCCGTATATAAATGGCATTATCCACCGTGGCCAACTAATCTGAAGATTCTAAAGTCTATAAAACATGATTGTTTCAGATGAGTTGAATGGTAGAGTTGAAGTGAAGGAGTGATAAACTTTGAAAAAATCTGCATTCAATTTGTTATTAACAAAGTGTTTAATTATAGGATTATTAACCATACCTAATTACCTATGTCATTTTTTATTTGCATCAACCCCTCCCTTACCCTATCAAAATAAATATTATGTGCCAAATGAACTTCTACAGTCGCTAATCACTGAAACAGCTATCTATATTATTCTACGATAGTCAAAAATAATAAAAATGCGAAAAAAAAAAACAAATTTCCCGCCTTATGTTTAACCTTAAATGGGTTAACAAAATAAAAATATATACAGTTGGACCTCTCTGCAGTATGTATCTCGAATGCCGAGATGGAAGGTTTTAATCCCAATATCTAGTTGTTGTAAGATGAGTAATAATGTACATAATAAGAGCTCACGCCGCAAGTGAGCTGTTATTTACCGAGATAGATTTATTGCGCCGAACTTTAATATATTATTGGATATTTATTATTTTTCATGCTATAACGTAAGAAAAGGAAAAAAAAAACGTGTGGCACTCGGAGACTGCCGCGGTAAAGCTATTGCATCAATGCCACCTAAAGGCGGGTTGCTGAACTAAAGAGACAAGCGTGATATTTCAAAAAGTCATTAAAAGTTCTGCTATTCATCGATAGATGGCAAAACTAAAAAGTATCACCGCTGTGCCGGTCGGAGTGAGGGGTGTTAGGTTATTTTCGTTACGGAATTTCTGGATTCGGTCTCCACGCCATAGATAATACACTATATGCTCCACGCTCAAGGCCCGCGATAGAAGCTATGCAATAGCTTTATAAGAAATTTTGTGCTGTCAAATTGCTTGTGTTTAACGTGAATTCATTCGCCATCAAAATTGGTCCGTAGGTTAATTAATTACAATCGCGACGATCAGCTTAAGATATTTTCCATCCTTTTCCCCTTTCTAATCTTTGTAAAAAAGAGATGTGATGTTTAAAATAAGTTTAGTGGTATTATGCAACAGCATCATTAAATATCGATTTGATAATATATTATATTAATCATTATTTTTTAGGTCCACATCCCTAATCTGTCAGTCTGGTAATTTGACAAGTGAGTTTGACATAAATTTCAAATATTTTTTTGTAGACGAATGCATTGCATGGCGTATTAGAAAATCACAGCCACAAACTACCAAGAGAACTAAAGTTATCACAGCGTAATTTTGTTTCTTATTGAACGTCGCCGTACCGGTTTTATTTTATAAAGAAGAATTAACTCCCAATGAAGTTGTTCCCAAGACATTCTTGTGCTAACTCAGTGGGTGATACATTTTTTTTTAGTGTTTTGTGAGAGACATTTTGTGTTATCATGACTAGCGTGTGACTGTGACGCGGGAATTACATACGCATCGGATTTTATCCAATTTCCGTGTTTTACCATGGATTCAGGGCTCGATAATGATTGGAAGAAGACAGTTGGGTTCCCCATCAACTACGACTCTTCACAGAGCTCGGAGGATGAATTGTAAGTACTATTTTCCTTGGGAAATTAGCACTGTAAACTGTAATATAACTATATTACCCATTTACAACAACCTTTATTGTTGCCATTGTATGTATATTTAGATCCTAGAAATATGTAGGTAAGGAATCAAGCACCTGTCCAATTTGCTCCGGTGTTTGTAAATAAAATCTCAATCCAGAGCGTTGTTTCTGCCAAACCACATTCCAAACAGGTTACTAGGCTGCGTCTACACAGAATCAGATCTAGGAAAACTTTACCAGAAGACTCCTAGTGGCGAAATGTCTTCGTCCTCACCAGGCTCTGGCCAAAATATGGCCATATCCTATAGATAATAGCGAATGCTCTATGGAGTCTCGGGGCTGTTTTTGATAAAAACTATCCTGTATACTTGGATTTTCAATTGCAGAATCTAAGAGGGTATTACAGTACTCTCCTTGCAACTAATTGAGATAACAACAATAATAAATAGTATATAACAAAAATCAATATATGGACGGTCTATCAATAATGTCCTCTCAAGTGAAGGAAAGGCCAGACTCGTGTAATGTAACCCACCAACACTTTGAATCAGTATCCTAAAATTAGTCTTGCTAATAAACCTACCTATAAAAAAGTTACTTCACTCCCCATGCATTTAGATTATTAAACATACTAGTATATAATGTAAATAACCAGATATGCTATCAGCGAACACCAATCAAGCTTATCTGCTTATTACTTACTAGTGCGATTCACTAATATTATAATATTGATAATAATAAAACATGACTTGGTTCAATTGTATGTATGCTGGTATATATCAAGATTAGATGAAATTGATATATTGAAATTTATGTGAATCAAATCATAGTTGTAATGTTTAAAATCAATATATAGAAATTATATTGGCCTCAATTTCGGATCCAATGATCCTATCTAATATTAAAAATGCTGGCCAAGTGTGAGTCTGCCTATAAGGTTGGGTAAGCAATATTTATAACATGAGGGGCAGCTAATCTTCCGATAAATTCAAAACCTCGAAATGGTAATACAAAACTCTTCTAGGTTCCTTTTGTTCCAGCTGTTCTGAGTGACCCTTTTCCTCAGAAACTGCTTAATAAGAGCCGTGAGAATAGCAGCATAATTATTTATTTTATTTTATTCTGGACAACAAACAGAATGACAATAATTGGTTGTTATACATACATGGTACAAAGATATAAAAAATATTGTCAATGTGAACCAACCAACTATGAGTACTATGAGATAACCAAATAACTACGAGTCGGACTCCGATAACTTTGGAAATCGTTGATTATAACACTAATTCTGGGGGTAGGTAAATAAAATTTGTAATTTCAAAGAAGATATTTATTTAGGTGTGTTAAGTTGTGCATGTTAACATTGACATGACATTTTGAAATAAAATAAAACAACATATTAATAAGAGATGTTGCACGGTGCACCATGAAAGAGTTTTTTTGCTTTCTATCCTTATATTTTTCCCAAAGCAGTAAAGCATTTTCTTATTAAGTCCTCCGTCCGATCCGTTATTTTGTTGAACTGCAACTTACACATACCAAGATGATACTCCTATCTCTAACCTAGCACTTCCAGGAGCTATTTAGCTTACTTCATTCATTAATTCATCCATGTTTCTCAGTTGCTCGTGGAACCACTCGCGGTATTTCTTCATGAAGTAGTAGTACATATTCTCCAGCACGAGTATTATACACGCGGTCACCACACCGCTCCCGTAAAGGTAGAACAACACTTTCATATCTTTCATGGATAAACCCGTCTCTCGTCGCTCATCTTTCTCCCGCGCATGAATCACAGCCTCCATTCGGTTCTTGGTCACTATCTTGAGACGCCTCTCCATGTAAGCGATGAGACCTGACTCGAACATGATCGCGCCGCGTCTGTCGAACAGCTCCTTTAAGGGATCCCCTCTGTGGAAGTAAAATACGAAAGGCACGAAATACAACGTTTCTTTCACTACTTGAAATGGCTGGTGATCGGCTGACTCGATGAAGCGAGAGAGGTGTATAGTGTAGGTGTGCTTGTACATAAAAGCGACGGCGTGCGGTGAGCTGGCGGTATGCAGTGCCAGCAGCGGGTCGTCCACAGAAATGAACCGGTCGTAGGGCAGGAAGCAGCTAGACAACTGTAACCCTTGCCGGAAGTATGTGTCTACCAGCACGCTCGTGAAGATCTTGAAGTCTGCCTGGCATAGCTCGTCGAGTGTAGATAGCTCGTGTACAGTGTCCACGCTCATGTATTGCAGGATCGATTGTGCCTCATAGCTCGACCGAAGCACGAAAACGAACCAGATCCACGCCATTAACAAAATCCGCAGGTATCTCCGTTTTATCTCTATGCCCTTGCCGAACAAAGCGGTCAATAGTTTCATAAATATTGTGTCTATCCGGGGTGAGTCCCGAGTGCCTTCGTGCCAGCGCTGTAACAGGCACGCGGTTAGTGCAAAAGCTATAGTAACTGCGCCCACAAACAGCCATATCTCCGGTGAAAACATGCTGAACATACCGAGCCAGCCGAGTGAATGCTGTTCCTTGATTACGGCGACCAACGTGGAGAAAAGGTAAGGGTAGCTGTTGGCGATCAAGGGGTAAAATACATTGATGGAGAGTGCGCCGCAGATGAAGTCGACCCTTTTATCGATGAGATCGCGCACGATGACGGGCCCCAACGCGCTCACAGCCGGCTCCATGCCTAGCACGTCGTATATGATCATCATCTCGATGCCGATATACTTGTGCTTGAGATTCGCATGTCTGTCTTTAGATTTTAAGGTGTAAGGCGATGCGATCCTGATACCCACTTTAAAATCGCATTTCGGCAACGTTTGTATGTCGATGAAAGGTTTCAGGTGCCGATCCTCTATTTCCGAAGAGCAATGGTATGTAACGGGTTCATCAACATAGCTGGAGTTGGTGCATCTCGGGCGCGCGCGGTAGTAAGTAAGTGAGGTCTCATTCCATGAACTGATGAGAACTGCATTGAAAACGAGATAGTAGCGAAACACTTGTAGGAACTCGTCAATATTTTCGGCAGAACGATTAGAAACTACAATGAATCGCGAATTGAGCGGCCATTCGAAACATAAGAACCTTTCGAAGAAAATTGGGAGTCCAAGCACCCGGTTAACATACACCACGTACTGAGAGTGTGGCAGATAGCCGAGCCCGCCGCACTTCAACTTCAGGCGTGTGAGCACCTCCACGTTGTGGGCGTGCGATAGATTGCCCGACGCCAGCAACGAGTCAACCACCAGCTGCGTCAAGTCGCGCGTGACCTCCGTTTCGCGGTATGCGAGCACCATTCTGGTGTCAAAAATGCGATTGATATACTTCACCAGACATTTACGGTTCACCGTGGCCGCCTCATGATCGTAAATGATATTGCCATATTTGAATGCGTTGCAGCTAACAATCAAAAGGCAAAATGATGATACTATGTGTGACATGAGGTCGGAGCGAAGCCGCGTCTGCTTTTGTACAAATATTACATTTTAGTAAAATATGCCATAGCTGACTTCTATATAATATCACGTTATTAAAGTCACATTTAGATTAAGTATAGTACTTTAAATATAGTGCATTCTCAGTGCGTATTTTTTGTACCCGGTTATTAAATTAAAAGCATGTGGGTAATAAAAAAATAATCTCTAAACCACTCGAGTACTAATACAAAACAGTTTGTAAAAACAAAAGTATATATTTACCTTTATTGTATTAACTTCTCGGAAGCTTTTGATAATGTAACGCACGAGAAACTGATGAAAATCCTCAGTTGTGCAGCTTTTGATAAACAGGATAGCAATATTAGCAATTTGACGGATTCTTTTTGGCAACAATCAGTACAAGCTTTAATTACTAAAGCTACAATTTCTAGAGTACCATAAGGGTAACTATATCTTGGCATCGTAAATTCTCAATTTATGTTCTAAAGTCATATCGTGAATTGAATATGTCAAGTCCGATTTCTAATAAAAACCCTAGATTATGGACCTTAGACATATGATTGAAATTTATGCAGATGATACAGCTCAACTTAACATAGTAAACCCAACTTTGGTAATTCTAACACAAGGAGAATTGCTGGTAAAGTAGCTGTATCAACTGTGTGCATGTGTGAGCTGTGTGTGTAGTATTTGTAGCAATAAATAAAAAAGGTCGTACTTGTTAGAAGCAGAATAATATCTTCCAAACTAACCTGATGATCAAAGTCATCGGTTATTTAAGGAGGTAGATTAGTTTCACTTGAGAGCCAGTTGCCTTCTGCTTTGTAAAGGTCCTCAACACATTGGCAATCCCTTGGTCCGTCCGTAGGCGAAGATCTTGCATGTTTTTTAAAAATTTCAATGACGTGAAGCTAACAGCGTTGTTGTACCGAAAGTCTTCTAATTATTTGTACTAACGGTGTTGTTCCAAAATCCATGTCGATTTCGCAAATTTTACAATTATGGAAGCAGGACAAACTTTTCAACCTATCGAACTCACATGAACCTATTGTCTATATTTCATGATACACAACACTCGAAAATTTACGTATTTTTAAACCACCAAAACTGAGGACTTTGATGGAAGATTTGGCTATGAAATAGATAGAGAATGCAGATAATATGACTCATCAGCTTCAAGGGTGGATATCATTGGCGTATACAGAGTTACTTTCTAGGGGGGTCTGGGCGAGGACATTGCCCAAAAACAATGGGTATGTGTCGATACTGATGAAAACCTAACATTTAACACCAATGGAATCCATCATTGTTATTGTGATAATGTATGTGATAAAGATAGATGACGAGACAATGTACTTAAGGACAGGACGGTGGGTCTTCAGTTGCTTGTTGGTAATAGCTTTAGCTCCATAAAAAGAAGAACAATCATGCATTATTTCGGGGATATACCAGACCTTGTTGGACGTCTTTATGTGTGCGTTAACCGCAAGGAAAGTCCTGAGTATGTACATATAATAGGAATAATATAATCGGAATAATATAAATAGTATTTGCGATTTCAGCACTTGGCAGATACCGGTCTACTGATACTACTGCATCCTCAGTCAATGCAGGAAAAACTTTTATTTGTATGTCGTTTTTCATAGAAAAATTATAATAAAATTAATTTCTGTACTTTCGTTGCTGTTTTTGATTTCATTTTCCTTGTGAATGAGATAATTATAAAAGGCATGTATTTAACGCGGCGACAAATTAATCTGATTTTGGGATTTATAAAAAATGAAAGGAGGTACTAAAAATAATAGGTTGGCAGCTAAAGTGAAGGATCATTTTAAGTAGAAAGTAGCAGCTAAATAAGCTTTCTTTTAATTTAAACTGGCATTGATTTTTTTGTTTTGGTAACTGAATTTATTGTTAGGCGAAGACTTGACGGCGGATAAAAAGTAGAAAATAGGCTTTCATAAATTATAAAATGAGGTTGTATATAAAGTAAACTGAGATGAGAAGAAAATATTAACTTGGTCATATAAAACATACTTTGTGCGACATTTTAAGAGCTCTAATTAAAGCAAATAGTGACATGCAAAAAAAATATTGTGGGCCTATAGTTTTATTTCTTGATGACTTTTATTTTCAACACGCTTTTATTAGATTCACCTGTATGTATGTATGGAATCACATATATGTAAGCCGTGTTTGGACTTGTTGGAATCGTCTTGAGATGAACTTTGATCATGTATGGTTTTCAGGGTCTGATGATGGAGTAGGAGGGTGAGCACTGGAACTCCATAGTGGAGCATCGTATCCTAGCCGTGTTTGGGGTTGTTGGATTTGTCATTAGATGAACTTTGTTCATGTATGGTTTTCAGGGTCTGATGATGGAGTAGGAGGGTCCGGCACTGGAACTCCATAGCGACGCATTGTATCCCACCCGTGTTTAGGCTTGTTGGAATTGTAGAAAGATGAACTTTGACCACATAAAGTTTTCAGGGTCTGATGATGGAGTAGGAGGTTAATCACTGAAACTCCATTATTATAACTTATTTTCATTTTCATTTTCATTTTCATTTTCATTTAACCTCAAACACGGCCAGGATACGATGATCCACTATGGAGTTCCAGTGCTTACCCTTCTACCCCATCATCAGACCCTGAAATCTATATACAGTCAAAGTTCATCTCATGACTATTCCAACAACCTCGAACACGGGTAGGATACGTTGCTCCACTATGGAGTTCCAGAGCCTACTGCCTACCCTTCTACTCCATCATCAGATCATGAAAATCATACATGATCAAAGTTCATTTCACGACATTTCTAACAACCCCAAACACGGCCAGGATACAATGATCCACTATGGAGTTCCAGTGCTTACCATCCTACTCCATCATCAGACCCTGAAAACTATATATGGTCAAAGTTCATCTCATGACAATTTCAACAACCTCAAACACGGGTAGGATACACTGCGCCGCTATGGAGTTCCAGTGCCAACCCTCCTACTCCATCATCAGACCCTGAAACCCATACAAGATCTAAGTTCACTGTTCCACTGTCCAAAAAACACGATTTACCAAAAAAGTAAAAATTCAGTCATCCAGATACTAATTATGATTCCACAAAAAAAAAAACTGAAACCCTAATTCGTAATTATAGTACCCGTTTAAATTTTTACAGCTGCTTGCAAATCGCAGCCCGAAAGTGTATTTTATATGGAAGCTTATAGTTGCCAATATCACCATGTTTGTTATCCCACTGTCAATATTAGTCGCCAAGTCATTATTTATAGTACCCTACCTATTATTTCTATGTGCCTGTTTAATATATTTGCTACCTTAAAGAAGCCGCCACTATTTAGTTTTTATGATACCTTGCCATTTGTAGCCCATCTAATTTAATAGTTGCCAAAATATTTAATCGCTGCCAAGTTATTTTTTTTGTAACCAGTAGTTAGTCGCCGTTTAATTTGTTAGTCGCCGCGAAAATAATTAGCCATTATAAAATGGTACGAGAGCTACCAACGTTTTCGAGAAAGAACTTTAGTATGGCTGATTTTTTTATATTTACTTGCTCATAGAAGCCTGATTGAGATGCACCAAGTCTGGCAGCCGGAAGTGGTTGCGTTTCCTTCTGCGCATCCTGTTTGTGCTGGTGAAAATTTCGGAGTTTGAAACATTTTTTAATTTTTTTTCATCAATTTCTCCGTCCTTTTTTTTAACAATTTTTTTACCAAATTAAGTTTAAATTGACAGAGTGTTACTTTACGTATTACAACTACGTATGCTATATTAGTAGTGAAAAAAAAATTAAAAACATAAGTTATACTGTTTCATTATGAATTTATTATTAAAATTATAATAAGACTGTCTAGAAAACTGTTGACTACCCCTGAGGCGTCACTTGGTTGTCACTAATGACAGTGAAATTTCTTTGTTTCAATTGTTTAGACACCAGAAATGAACTATGCTAACTTGGAATTTTGGAAATTTGCGTTTTTAATGCCAAATTGTTTATCTTAAGGATCTAAAAATGTTATCAAATTACAACAGAAATAATTAAAGCAGTTCCAAGAAATGGCGCAGCACTAAGTAAATTTACTTTTTGCGCTCGCCCGCTATATTTTGCTAACTGGGTAGAAAAGCGTGTATTTAGGGCCTTGCAATTATAATCTTTTCCTTTTCCCATTTCTTGGATGCCAGGTGGTGACCATTCTACTTCACTTGTCTTTTCCTCTCAGTGTGTGGCCTGTCCATCTCCACTTTAATATTTTTTTTTTTTTTTGGGAAATGGGAAAAGGAAAAGAGGAAGGCAGAACAAACGATGGAAAGATGACATAGAAATAACGGGAGGAAGGGTTTGGACGAGGATTGCTAAGGATAGGGCAATATGGAAGGAGTTGGAGGAGGCCTATGCCAAAGGGCACACAGACAAAGATTGCCGGTGTCTAAGAGATAGGAAATATGATTAAATAAAACATAATTGAAAGGCATATTGAATAATTTAAGTAATTAATTAATAATGTATAAATGTAATAATTGTATTGTAATTTTATTAATTTCTGATGTAAGGACACCACTATAATAATATATGTCAATTTTTTATCTTGTCTGAATAAAGGGCTTTATTATTATTATTCTTTTTATTTAGCTGATTTCTTAAAATTATTTTTTTTATAACATTAATGTATAAAATCAAAAATATTATAAAAAAACCTAATCCTATATATAAATATGATTATTTTTTTTACAATATTTCTATAAAAACAACTAAAAATGTTATAAAAAACCTAATCCTAGTATGCTGCCGGTAGCGGGGTAGGGCCCAAGCTACCGGTGGTTAGGGCTGCAGAGAGAGGAATCTCCTGACGATACGCGCCGTGTCCAGGAGTACTGCCTTCTGTATCTGACCCTTGATCCAGCCATCCAGCGAGAGCCTCTCAAGATGTTGGTCGAGACTCTTCGCTATGAGACCGTTCGCCGAAACAACTATCGGGACAATGATCGTCGAATCAACATCCCACATGGCGGTCACCTCGTGAGCCAAGTCAAGGTACTTGCTGAGCTTGTCCTTCTCGGCCTTCACGAGGTTCTCGTCATGGGGGATGGTGATGTCAACGAGCACTGCCCGGCGCGTCAATCGATCTGTCAGCACGATATCAGGCTTATTGGCTACAATAGTCCTGTCCGTGATGACAGATCGATCCCAATAGAGCGTGGCACGACAATTTTCGAGAACTGGCGCAGGTGCGTACTTATAGTACGGCATTTCGGACTCTACAAGGCCGTATTGAAGAGCAAGTTGCTGGTGGATGATTCTGGCTACTAGGTTATGTCTGTGCAAGTACTCGCCGTTAGCAAGATGAGAACAACCGGAAATAATATGCCTGAGTGACTCTCCGGGACGGCGGCATGCTCGACAAATGTCGACCGTACCGTCCTTCAGGATATATTTCCGGTAGTTATTCGTCTTGATAACTTCGTCCGCAATTGCACAGGCAAAACCTTCGGTTTCCCCAAATAGGTCACCAAAACGTAGCCAGTTCACCGATGCGAGCAGATCTACATCGGGCCCTGTTAGGGCCCTGTAGAACCGCCCGTGTAGCTCCTTACTCTTCCATACGTCCTTGCGGTCCTCGGTGCTTAGCACCTTTGGTCTGCGCCAGTTCTCGTTTGCCAAGGATAACGGGGTGAGGCCCCTGTCTACTGCCACCACATCGCGATGCATCCCACAATCGTTGTCAAGGAAATACTTCCTAAGACTGTACACCTCGTGGTTGTGGAGGTTTTTGGCGTTTAAAAAGCCGCGGCCTCCACACTTACGCGGGATGTACAGTCTCATAACAGACGAGCGTGGGTGTAGCATGCGATGTGTTGTGAGCAGGAGACGGACCCTCCTATCCAGGGCGTCCAGCTCAGTTTGAGTCCACCTTAGTATGCCAAAGGAGTACGTGAGCAGGGGCATCACCCAGGCGTTGAAGGCGCGCACCTTGTTACCACCCGACAAAAGACTGTTCAGTACTTTTGTCAGGCGACAGAAGAAGCGCTCCTTCACAGCCCGCTTTATGTCCCCGTCCACAATACCCAATGACTGTGACATACCAAGGTACTTATAGGTTTCTGCTTCGGAGAGTGATCTGAGAGACATTGTCTCAGAAAGCTGTAAATTCGTTGAATTTACAACTTTCCCCCGCTGTACATGCATGACCGCACACTTATCTACACCAAACTCCATTTTGATGGCGCTACTAAAAACTTCAGTCATTTTCAGTAGCTCCAACAAGTCTTGACGTTTTGGTGCAAATAGTTTAAGGTCATCCATGTACAACAGATGAGAAATGACCTCACCCCCTCTTCGAAGCCGGCAGCCTAGTCCTGAATCCTTCAGCAGAGTACTGAGCGGATTCAAAGCTAGGCAGAACCACAGAGGACTCAAACTGTCACCCTGGAAAATACCTCGCTGGATCCTTATAAAGTCCTGCGGGCCAGAAGTGCCATCTCCACCACCTGGTTGACGAAGGACTGTGATCCACTGCCTCATACACGCGCTCAAGAAGGATCTAAGAGCTGTATCAACTTTATACAGTTCCAAGATCCTCTCCAGCCATGAGTGAGGCACTGAATCATAGGCCTTCTTGTAATCAATCCAGGCAGCCGAGATGGCTCCCCTATTCCGCCGGACTTGTTGGCAAATTGTCGTGTCGATGAGGAGGAGCTCTTTGGTACCACGGGACCCACCCCTACATCCATTTTGAGAGGAAGCCAAAACGTTATTCGCAACAATGTGCGTATTAATTTTTGCTCTCAAAATGGATGTAAGGAGCTTGTATAGTGTAGGCAAGCACGTGATGGGTCGATAGTTTTTCGGTTCCGTGGTACTACCGGACTTAAAGAGCAAGGAAGTAACACCGGTTGTTAGGAAAGTTGGCAGGGAACCATCCTCAAGGGCTTGTTGGAATTGCGTTGCCAAACGTTCGTGTGAGCATCGAAACCACTTTATCCAAAAGTTGTGCAATCCATCCGGCCCAGGACTTTTCCAGTTCTGGGTCGTACGGATCGCACAACCTATGTCAATGGGGCTGATGGTAATAGCCTCCATTGGTTCGATGGACTCACACTCACGTTTGACAACACTCATCCAATCACCCTCGGTGTGTTGGACAGGCATTGACCAGATACTACGCCAGAAATTAATCATAGCAGTAGTATCCGGCAACTGTCCATCCAACACACGTTGGTCGGTTCCCTCCCACTTTCGGTATACCTTCCTCTGGTCACTTTGGAAGAAGCGATTCTGCTGGAATCGATCCACACGCTCTCTGTAGCGGCGAATACGGCTTGCCCACGCATAAACTTTTTGCTTCAAGAAGTCAATGCGCTCTGTGACACAGGCCAAGTAGTCGTGGGACCTAATATCAGTCCCCGCAAAGGCCTGGGTCACAAAGCGCATGACACGAGGGCGATTATTGCCCTCCTTGAAGCAAATCAGCTTTGCAATGAGAGTCCTGAACGTGTTGATACGCCGCTCGATCCGCACTTGCCATGCGGGGGCACCACCGACGGTCCGCATGGCTCGGTCAGGGACAGGTAGCCTGACACGAGCAACACGGCACGCCGCGATGGCCCCACAGTACAGAATCGAGTGGGTATCAACTAAATCTTCACTAGCCCGTAAATACGGGTCTAGTAAAGCGTTCAGGGCTCCCATTAGCGCTAAGTTTCGTTTATTTGTGGGCAAGCGTGGTATTCGCGGCCTAGAGTTGGGTGCGGACCTATACAGCACAATCGCTTCCTCCAAAGTCCTCCTCAAATACTCATTGGTTTGAGTGCTTACGCTGTTCACACAGTCCTCCTCGTCGGCACTGGGATCAACCGGCGCCGCCCCCGGTGCCTGGTCTAGTATCGGCACCGGAATCGGCGAAACAGCAGGTGGATCCCGCGTCAAAGCAGAGGCAGAGCGAACAGGTAGCACTTCCAAGCGTAGCCGATCAAGTACAGAGTCATCCAGCCTCTTGAGCCGCTGGATGGCCCGCACCTGATCCGATAGGCGTTGCGCGGTCACGTTGATGGTTGGTTCAAGGATCTGAAACAGAGGCAGCATCCGGTCACGGTACGCGGACAGGTTGGTTCCCCCCTCTGTAGCCCCATAGTAGGCGCGCATGCAGTTTTCATTAATGGACTGTGTCCACCGCATGCGACGCACTATACCACCGGTAGCGGGGACCGAGCGCGGGGCAGGTTGTCCCGCAGGTCCCAAGCGTGCCGGCAGCGGTGGCCGCCCTCGTCGCGCAGGTGGTCGCGGCGGCGGGGGCGACGGCCCGCGCTCGTCGCTCGACTCGCTAGTGTCGGGCGCGGTGGCGAAATTATCGCCCGACAAGGATGGCGAGGAGCTGGCAGAGGCGGGCGAGGGTGGTGGGCGTGCGTTTCGTTCCGCTGTTTTATTTGTCCTTGACCTTGTAATCATTCTTTCACTATGTTTTCATTTTGTATTTTATTGATTTGCATGTAGGTTGTCAAAGTGACATGATATATAATTTTCTAATGTACAGATTATTCCAAATTTACAGATGTTTGTTGCTTTCTTGTTGCTTTCCTGTTTTTTTACTATTGTCAATATGCTTGAGGTGTAGAAAATTTGGTATAAATACGATAAAAATAAATATTCAAAAAAAATCACAAAAATCAAGGTGTGTCAAAGTCAGCGGTTTTTTTTTTTTTTTAATAATACAAATAAAAATAACACTGCTTAGTTTGGGATCAGATGACCGTGTGTGAGGAATGTCCCAGGATATTTATTATTTAATTATATACAAACAGCAAGCAAAAGTTTGTTTACATTCTTTATCTCGTCTCATTAGGTAATAACTCCGCAATTACCCATTTCAAAACAAGCTTAGATTCATTACATATTATTTAAATTCTGATCTCTTTCACAATAATAGTGTGGCACAAACTACAAAGTAGACTCAAATTAAGTAGACCAGTACGTGGATTACGTAACTTTATTGCAATGAAATTCAGATTGAAATAACCTCTGAATTTCAAAGAAATATTACAAAATCGGAAATGGTTCCTTTTCTAATGAGCCACTGTTTGTATTTGCAATTATCAGAACGTAAAAAAGTTATCAGAAAAACGCTATATTGCACCGATTTCAATTCAAAAATGATTGAAATTTAGTTACGTAATCGCCCCGCAGCTCCCACAAGCAGCACAAGTTCACGTATGACGCGCGTGGTAACCATCGCCCTCCTCGCCATATTGGTTCTTATTGTGGGAGAAAATTTAGTAGGTTTATATTATTATTATTGGTGGGAGGATATTACCCGGGATTATTGCTTCATGATATTACCTAACATAAAATATATCAATATGTAGCGACATCTATCAGCCAGTGGCGCCACAAAAACCTGCATCACGCTTACGAAGTTTTCTCGAGAATCTGTATATATACAACTGTCCAACATGTACAGTTGGAACGCGATCCTCAAACAAATAAATAAAAAATATAAAAAAAAAAAAAAAAAAAAAAAGAAGTAAGGAGTTTTCTACCGCGTACACTCAGGCTGTGGAATGAGCTCCCCGTCGTGGCTTTCCCAAAGCAGTTTAGCCAGAGGGTCTTCAAAAAGGGTGTGAAGATATTTCTGTATTTCTTCGGGGTCGGAATTATCAAAAACGCTGAGGCACATATAAATTAATTTTCAATCATCAGCCTAAACACAAAATTTGAAGGTCCTAACTTCGAAACTGATGGACTTTCGTACAAACTTGCATCCTCTATGTTACCCCATAGGGGTGTAATATTAAAAAATCCTTCTTTAGTGGATACCTACACTGTATAATTATAAATTTAGTGATGTTTACTGTTGAAATGAAGTACTTTCATATACAACTTAATCCCCTTTTCCCTCTTCGGGGGTGGAATTATCATAAACGCTGAGATAACTTTACATTAATTTTCAATCGTCAGCCTATACACAAAATTCGAAGATCCTAACTTCAAAACTGACGGACTTGCATTAAAACTTTCATCCCCTATTTTACCCCCTTAGGGGTGAAATTTCCAAAAATCCTTCCTTACTGGATACCTACACTGTTTAATAATACATTTAGTTGAGTTTTTTGTGGAATTGAAGGCCTTGCTTACCCAACTTCATACCCTTTTTTCCCCCTTTGGGGGTGGAATTATCACAAACGCTGAGACACCTATAAATTAATTTTCAATCGTCAGCCTAAATACTTATTTTGAACATCCTAACTTCGAAACTGACGGACTTTCATACAAACTTTCATCCCCTATTTTACCCCCTCAGGGGTGGAATTTCGAAAAACCCTTTCTTAGTGGATACCTACACTTCACAAAGAATACACCCTCCAAATTTCATGTCTCTAGGACCAGCGGTTTAGGCTGTGCGTTGATATATCAGTCAGTCAGTCAGTCAGTCAGTCAGGACTTTGAATTTTATATATAATAATGGATAGAATGGTCGAATTGAAACAGCGCAAAAATTGCACCGACTCCATATAATTAGGAACAGGGTAAGAATACAACGAATAAAATAACATAAAAGTAAAAAAAAAGTATTTTAAAAAGTAAAAACCACCGTGTTATCTAAATGAAAAAAAAAATATGAGGAGAAGAAGCGACGCAAGAAACTTCTCATGTGCCCGATAGGTTTATTGTTGTAATTTTACAATAAAATTATCACTTTAATTACACCTACAGTATTAATAAATTAAAAGTTTTAGTAACGGGTGAAATAGCAACTGCACTAAGGTGTGCACACAGGTCGAGCCAAACAAGTCGGCCTAACTATTCAACTTACTGATACATAGTGTATATTAAAATATTGATAACTAATCCTAACATCCTAACTTCCTAACTAATATTATAATAAATGCGAAAGTGTGTTTGTTTATTTGTTACGCCTTCACGCCTCAACGATTCAACTCAACGGATCATCATGAAATTGGGCATGCAGATAGCCTATGGTATGGAGAAGGACATAGGCTAATTTTTATCCCGGGAACGCGGGTTAAACAGCGGGGGACAACTAGTACAACATATTTTCGGAGATTTCTCAGTTTTAAGTGTATTTCGAATCGTCGATAGAGTCAACTGTAACGTTCATAAGTGCCTTATCAGGGCCTAACCTGAATAAATTACTTATTTATTTTGATTTTGAAAATAAAGTTATATTATTTTTTCCTTCGAATGGTTCTGGTTTAAAATTTACTTTTTCAAGTTAGCATTTTGTTCATTGCTGCTATTGATTGGGTCTCGAATTCCACTTCCGGTACATGGTTCTGACATTAGTTTCGTAGCTTTAAGTATAATCTCGCTCACTGCTTAGCTTCCTCGCACTTTTTTGGTGGAAAGAAGGCAGCCAAGGTTTTTATTTCAGAAAGTCAACCAAAGCTCAAGTAAAATTGTGGGTTGAGATTAAACAATTGAATTTGGAACCTGTCCCGATGACATAAGGTTTATTTTCGATTAACACAATGTTCTTGAACAGATCTTAAATTAGTCTGTGTACCCTTATGCAGCCAGATATCCGTCTGGCAAATTAATTTTAGGTTCTTTGATAGCATAACTATATAATGTTGAAATTTCAGCTCTTAGAAAATGGTTTAGAAGAAAATATGGCTTTCACAAGATTCACAACTAAAATAGCATCTGGCACATAGTTAGCAACCACATAACGCTCTGTCGATTTAAGTTTAGGTTGCTAAAAGGCTGTAGAAAATGGTGAAGAGAAAATTATTCGTACTAAAATGGTTTAATGGGTTAAAAATCCGAAATTTTCACTAGTACAAATAGGATGCGCAAAAGCAAACGCAACCACTCCCAGCTGCCAGACTTGGCGCATCTCTATCAGGCTTTAATGCGTAAGAAAATATCAAAAAACCAGCCTTACTAAAGTTCTTTTTTTCGCGACGTTGCTAGCTCTTATACCAAAATATCTTGATTACACTGCTAGTCTGAACTATGTTTGGAAAGATTCGCCGAATCAACACCCACTTTACATTCTGCTGTTATTATAAACTGCGATACCTAATTATCTATATATCTTGATTTAGCTCGCTTATCTTATTTTGGCAAATTTATCAGATAATTTATATTTTACTGTTAGTAAAAATATCAGCATGTAATGTTGATTTCCGTTTATAAAAATTAAAGAGTAGTGTCCAATGCCTATATTTTCCTATAATTAAATTCAACTAGGTACTTATCCCAGCTACATATATCCTGATCCAAACTTTTTTTGTTTGTTGGTTACGCTTTCACGCCTGAACTACTTGACGGATCATCATAAAGTTAAGCAAGCAGATAGCCTATAGTATGCAGAAGGACATACACTACTTTTTGCCCCGGGAACGCGGGTGAAACCGCGGGGGACAGCTAGTATATTATAATAGGTAAAACAAGCCGGAAATTATCCTAGTTGATGAGTTAAAACCGTACAAGCATCCGTTATCAGTGATAGATAAAATGTTATCGTTGTCACCATGAAAGCAGATACTTTCAGTGTCTGCTTTCATGGTCTCAGTTCAAAACAATTATACGAAAAAAAAATCCTTCATATATTCTAATGTTTTGAGTTTCAAAACAGATTTGAAAACTGTTTCTACTAACAGAAGTCATCTGTCATCTTCTGCAGCTTAGCATTATGAATCTGTATAGCAACAAAAATAACGTAATTGTGTTAAGAGGCCGTATGCTAAATTTTGCTGATTTCGCTGATTTACGTGATTTTGCGGTTAAACTAATGTTTTTCTATAAGTTTTAGTGCACAACATGAAAGATCATTTCAATTATTATCTAATAAACAAGCTACTTTTTTTTATTTAATTTTGATTAATCGACCACAAACAGGCGGCTGTTTTTGAATTTTTGTTTTAAGAGGATTTTTTTTTTTTTTTTTACTTTGTATAGGCCTGTGTTTGACCACAATCTCACTATGGTAAGTGATGATGTGGTCGAAGGTGGTAAGCACACAAAGCCTAGAAGGAACTGGCTCTCAAGTGCAGCTGATGGAACACACCGATAGGTGCTTGGCGACAGATTTTCAACTTGAGGGTGGTAGCCAGCCAGATGGGTACTACAAAGTACCCTACCACCGTGCTATGGTTTCCTCACGATGTTTTCCTTCACCGAAAGCTCAAGCTCATTGTAGGATTCGAACCCGGGACCTTCGTCTCGGTATCCGACGTCACTACCACTGAGCTATCATCGCCTTAAAAATTCCTCCTAAAATAAATCGCCTTTAGGATTTAGACTATCACATATTTACGAATCGTTTTGACGTCTAAGCGGTATGAAAAAAATACAGTTTATTGTTATGAAAGTTATCTATCCAAGAAACGGAGCACTTTTTACCACTTTAATACAATAATTTTGAGTAAATAAATATTGAACATAGTAAATTTTTAGAGAAAATGGGCTTTTGATTTCGGCTACTTAGAATTCTCGTTCATTAAAATTATAACAACATAAATAAACTTCAGTTAATAAACAAACCATTTCCTGAAAAAAATAATTCAATAGTTTATTAATAAAAAATCGTTTAAAACAACCTAAATCTCGCATTAAATAAAATAATGAAAATAAAGAAGTAGCTCATTCATTAGATCATAATTAAAATGATATTTTAGGTTGTGAATTAAAACTTGTAGAAATACACTATTTTAACTGTAAAATCACGATTCTTAAATCAAGTGGATCAGCGAAATCATACAAATTTCGCATACGGCCTCTTAACTTCGCCTATAGTAAAGCCTCGGCAATAACCTAGCTAGAGTTTAGATTTCTAATGTACCTAAGTATCACAATAAAAACTAACCACATAGCGGTTTGTCATGACATGAAGGAGATTGTCAAGTATGCTTGTATCGTGTTGTTTAAGTACTTACATTATAAACTAGCTTTCCGCCCGCTCTACTATCCTACTCTACCCTACCCTACCGAGCTAAGGTGACATTAGAAAAGTTTATATCGTCGTTAAGTTTTCTTAAATTTTCTATGTTTCTGCGCAATTTTCTTATTTTTTTTAGTGTAAGAACCTTCTATGAAGCATTAGAAAACATTAAAAAAAAGATGAATGAAATCGGTAAAGCCGTTATCAAGTTATAGCGTGACCAGAAGAAATAGGTGTTCATTTTTAGTGTTCCGTAGCCAAATGGCAAAAACGGAACCCTTATAGATTCGTCATGTCTGTCTGTCTGTCTATCCGTCCGTATGTCAAGCCAGTTTTTTCCGAAAGTATAAGAAACATAATGTTGAAACTTGGTAAGTAGATGTATTATGTGAACCGCATTAAGATTTTCACACAAAAATAGAAAAAAAAAACAATAAATTTTGGGGGTTCCCCATACTTAGACCTGAAACTCATTTTTTTTTTTAATAAAACCCATAAGTGTATGGATAGGTCTTCAAAAATGTTTTTTTTTTTTTTTTTAATATCCTGGGACATTCCTCACACACGGTCATCTGATCCCAAACTAAGCAGAGCTTGTACTATGGAAACCAGATAACTGATATAATACATATACAACTTTTTGTTTGTAAATACATACTTAATATACATAATTCCACCCACACTCAGGACATACAGACATGTTCATGCACACAAATGCATGTCCTGTGTGGGAATCGAACCTACGACCTGCGGCGCGTAAGGTGAATCTTTACCAACTGCGCCAACTGGCCCGTCAATCAAATATTGATGTTTCTAATATCATTTTTTTCTAAACTGAATAGTTTGCGCGAGAGACACTTCCAAAGTGGTAAAATGTGTGTCCCCCCCTGTAACTTCTAAAATAAGAGAATGATAAATCTATAAAAAATATATGATACGATGCAAACTTCCACCGAAAATTGGTTTGAACGAGATCTATTAAGTAGTTATTTTTTAATACGTCATAAATTGAAATTCATATCAAATACTCAGGTCTATACTACCATTTACTTATATACCTACAGGTTTGTACGGAACCCTCGGTGCGCGAGTCTGACTCGCACTTGGCCGGTTTTTGTATATAGGATAGATTACATAATAATTAAACGATATTATTTTATATCACTACTCTCCAAAACCTGACTACTCAGTCATAAGAATAATGTTTGGTTAGAGACGATCCGTCTTACTAATAAAAATATGGAACACGGTTGTTTAACAGCTGTATAGTTATGCAGTGTGTAAGCCTTACACAGTTGCTATACACTCCCTTTACTAATAATCAGTGTGTAAGCGTTGTATAGTTATCTATTTGTTAAAACAAAAACGACTGGCAACTTTTTTGGAACGTTTTGAAACTAAAACTATCTAACTTCAAAATACGGGAGAAAATATGGGGAAAAATGTGAAAACACCAAAAGATACTGAAAAATAATTATATAAAATATTAATCATATCATAAAAATCAGGTTTCTTTTTCTTAAGACTATTTTTATTTTAATAATTAAACAATAAAATTACTTTTAAAAAGATTCAAATAGCTAATGGTGGTTTTGAACGAAACTGTCTTGTGCTTATGGCTACAGTAGCCATTTAACCAAAGAAGAAGAAGAAAGAAGAGCGTCATTGTCAAATTACAAATGTTACGTCAACAAACGAAGCAAATGGCTGTGCCAATGACTTCAAAACTAAGGATACACCTACCGGAACATTTTGCATAAAGTTATCAAAATCAAATAAATTGTCAATTTTAGTTTTATTTTATCCATAACTCCAGTATAAAACACAAGCCTTGCAACTAGGCATTTTTATGGCAGTTATAAGCAAACAATGAACGAATGAACTGTTCCGTGGACCGCCCGCAGTATGACCGCAGTCGACTGAGTCGCGTTGGCCCTAAAATGACTTTTTAGGGCCAGCGCGTTGGTGTCATTTTGTTGCGCGGTTGGCCTGGTCCGTAGTAAATGGACACAACACTTGATTGTCAGACACAGCTGACCTATTGAAATCCGCCATAATGTTCTTATACAAACACTAAACAAGGGTCCTGGCCCGTGTAAGCCCTGTGTAAATTTCCTAGGTAACTAAAACACGTGTATACAGGCTTTGTGTCAAAAATGTTTTTATTAGTAGCAATTATCCTATAACAGATGTGTACACCGCGTGTAACTTTTTATTAGTAAGGCTGGATAAATATAGTTTAGCATATAGTGAATAGGTATCATATCTTACGACTTGATGAATTGTAGTCTAGAAACTCTTAAAGGTTATTTTATTATTATTTTATTAGTTACTAGCAGACCCCCGCGGTTTCACCCGCGTACGGTTTCAATTTTCTCCTTCGAAAACCAATGCACGCCACTGATTATTATAACAACAAATGAGAAAGAAATTAACTCATTGGCTCACAGTTAAAATATAACAATGACATCAATTTTTATAATAGGACGCGCGTCCCTCGCGAGAACCGACGGGTTAAATTAACTACAATCAAAATATTCTAATGAAATAGAGAAAATGAACTTTTTTCTTTTTCATTGGCGTCACACGGGGTGTGTATTTTGGCAATTTCCAGTTATATTATATAGGTTCTAGTCACAATAAATCACTTTCACATAGTCCTCATGCAGTCAGTCACCGTCCAAAACTCAAAATACACGAATTTATGAAAATAAAAAACCGGCCAAGTGCGAGTCAGACTCGCGCACCGAGGGTTCCGTACAAACCTGTAGGTATATAAGTAAATGGTAGTATAGACCTGAGTATTTGATATTAATTTCAATTTATGACCTATTAAAAAAAAACTACTTACTAGATCTCGTTCAAAACAATTTTCAGTGGAAGTTTGCACCGTAATGTACATCATATATTTTTTATAGATTTATCATTCTCTTATTTTAGAAGTTACAGGGGGGGGGACTCACATTTTACCACTTTGGAAGTGTCTCTCGCGCAAACTATTCAGTTTAGAAAAAAATGATATTAGAAACCTCAATATCATTTTTGAAGACCTATCCATAGACACCCCACACTTATGGGTATGATGAAAAAAAAAAATTGAATTTCAGTTCTAAGTATGGGGAACCCCCAAATTTTTTTTTTTTTTTCTATTTTTGTGTAAAAATCTTAATGCGGTTCACAGAATACATCTACTTACCAAGTTTCAACATTATAGTTCTTATAGTTTCGGAAATAAATGGCTGTGACATACACGGACAGACAGACAGACATGACGAATCTATAAGGGTTCCGTTTTTTGCCATTTGGCTACGGAACCCTAAAAATGAAAACGCAACGTCACTCTGCAAGTTCCCGCCAAAAAATGAACTTCCAAACAAATTTCGAATCCTATTTCGATTTAAATATTCTTTAATATTTGACATTCCAATTTTAAAGAACATTTCAGTTTCCAGAACAAAAGGCAGATAGAGCGCGCGAAACACGGGAGTGAGGCCAAAAAAAAACAATTAGGTACAAATTGAAAAACGTATACGTGGTATTCGCTTTTGAATTTGTATTTGCTATGTTTAAAAGCTGCTGTGTGCTAATTTTTTAAAAAGAAAGTGTTATCGTTAAATAAAGATTTTTAAACAAATCAAATACAAATTCAAAAGCGAATACCAGTACGTGGATTACGTAACTTTATTGCAATGAAATTCCGATTGAAATAACCTCTGAATCGGTAGAAATTAAAAATCGGAAATGGTTCCATTTCTAATGAACCACTGTTTGTATTTGCGGTTATCAGAACGTAAAAAAGATATCAGAAACCGCTATAGTGAACCGATTTCAATTCGAACATGATTGAAATTTAGTTACGTAATCGCCCCCCTGGTATACATGTGTTTTTCAATTTGTATTTGCTTTTTTGGCCTCACTCCCGTGTTCCGTTCGCTCCATCTACCTTATTTTGTAATCTGTGAAAATCGGATTGAGATTTCAAACATGTGTCAAAATAATTTTTTTTATTTAAATCAAAAGTACTAAGGAGTATTGATATCAACTTGGATGTAAATCACCCCTAAAATAACTTTCTACCCCTTTTTGACCCCGTTAGGCGATGACTTTCAGTAAAATATGAAAAACCACTTCCATCAATTATGTTAAAGAATGTTTATGAAAAATTTGAAGTAGATCGGACCAAGGAATCACGTTGTCCCATACAAACTTTGCCCCCGTTTTTCACCCCCTTAGGGGTAGAATTTCGGAAAATCCTTTCTTATCTGATACCTACGTCATACAAAGAACACACCCTCCAAGTTTCAGGTCTCTACGATCAGCGGTTTAGGCTGTGCGTTGATTGTCAGTCAGTCATTCAGGACAAAGCATTTTATATGTATAGACTAGCAGACCCCCGCGGTTTCACCCGCGTACGGTTCGAATTTTCTGCTTCGAAAACCAATGCACGCCACTTATTATTAGACACAACAAATCAAACACAGATATTTAAATTTTACAATTAAAACTACAAACCTTTATTATACCTACACTAAAAAATCGAACTCAAAGAATCTTATTTAATTATTATAACAATAAATGAGAAAGAAATTAAATTAACTACAATCAAAATATTCTAATGAAATAGAGAAAATGAACTTCTTTTTTTTCATTGGCGTCACACGCGCCAATTTTGCGTTATATTATACAAGTTCTAGTCACAATAAAACACTTTCACATAGTCCTCATGCAGTCAGTCACCGTCCAAAACTCAAAATACACGAATTTATGAAAATAAAAATGAAAACGCAACGTCACTCTGCAAGTTCCCGCCAAAAAGTCCGAGAAAATGAACATCCAAACAAATTTCGAATCCTAATCCGATTTAAATATTCTTTAATATTTGACATTCGAATTTTAAAGAGCATTTCAGTTTCCAGAACAAAAGGCAGATAGAGCGCGCGAAACACGGGGGGTGAGGCCAAAAAAAGCAATTAGGTACAAATTGAAAAACATATCTGGTATTCGCTTTTGAATTTGTATTTGCTATTTTTAAAAGCTGCTGTGTGCTAATTTATTAAAAAGAAAGTGTTTTCGCTGAATAAAGATTTTTAAACAAAGCAAATACCTACAATTTCAAAAGCGAATACGTGGATTACGTAATTTAACTTTATTGCAATGAAATTCCGATTGGAATAACCTCTGAATCGGTAGAAATATAACAAAATCGGAAATGGTTTCATTTCTAATGAACCACTGTTTGTATTTGCGGTTATCAGAACGTAAAAAAGATTTCAGAAAACCGCTATATTGAACCGATTTCAATTCGAAAATGATTGAAATTTAGTTATGTGTTTTTCAATTCGTATTTGCTTTTTTGGCCTCACTCCCGTGTTCCGTTCGCTCCATCTGCCTTATTCTGTAATCTGTGAAAATCGGATTGAGATTTCAAACATGTGTCAAAATATATATTTTTATTTAAAATCAAAAGTACTAAGGAGTATTGATATCAACTTCGATGCAAATCACCCCTAAAATAACTTTCTACCCCTTTTTGACCCCGTTAGGCAATTATTTTCAATAAAATACGAAACACTTCTTCCATCAATTCTGTTAAGGAATGTTTATGCAAAATTTGAAGTAGATCAGACCAAGGAATCACGTTGTCCCATACAAACTTTGCCCCCGTTTTTCACCCCCTTAGGGGTAGAATTTCGGAAAATCCTTTCTTATCGGATGCCTACGTAATACAAAGAACACACCCTCCAAGTTTCAGGTCTCTACGATCAGCGGTTTGGGCTGTGCGTTGATTCTCAGTCATTCAGGACAAAGCATTTTATATGTATAGATTATTGCTAGAAATAAATCGACACTTCGATTTGACATTGACTTTGAACTCATAGTGAACATTTATCTATTAAACATAAAATCCAATATAGCGAAGAGAAAATACTATTAAAAAGCAGTGCTTGTACTGTAAGTATTTATTTGAGAAGTTGTATCTTTCAGAACTGGCTGAAACAGTATAATTTAATTAATTGGTTCAAAATATCTGCAACTGAGCAATTATAAATTGTTGATATAGTGTTAAAGGCAGATGGCAAAGTGGCGTTGTGATTACGCGAACTACCGAAGACCAAAACGAGTTGGATCCAGTGAACGACGCGGTGGGTGATAATTTCACACATGTATTGCATATTTTTACGACACATCTGATATTACACAAGAAATTATGTAATTCCATCAGCCTTTGAACGGAACTTCGGATTTGGATTATTTCTATTACACACTTACTTAATTAGAAGCTAGGAATTATTTTTTCTCTCCAATGCCGGGTAGGCATTTCCTAACATTAACTGTTTAGTGTTGGTGTTGCTTGCCCTAAGATCGTCACGTGTTCTCATCACGTGTTCTTCTTGTTGATTGAGGTAGTGAAGTGAATAACCAATATTCGATGAACGATGTCAATTTAGCATCTTGTGCAATAGTAGGTTTTCGCATGGCGAGATGGCGAAGGGAAAACAGATAAGGGAACGCGTTATGCATTAAAATATTATTCCCCCTATGCGACAGAAAGCTATAGTCCAGTAGAATTAGCTCAAAATTAAGCAACATTTTACATTAATTGTGGTACGAATGATTTTTGGTATATCGATAGAGTTATGTATAGATATGATTACCTTAAATTCGCAACCGATTTGGAAGTACGGAACATGGTGAAAATTGAGGAAAACTTTGATATTGAATAATTCCTAAACAAAAATTGTGGTACTAGTTGCGAGAATACTATGTCTTTAGAGAATCATTACCTACCTTCTCAAGAAATTTGGACTGGTTGCGACATACGGAACATACCTAAACTTAAAAAAGTGATTTTTCGCCTTTATCTCCTAGGCAAAATTTGTGGTACTAGTTGCGAACTCATTGGTAACTTGTATTAGCCTATTACACTTAGTTTTAAGTTTGCAGCCGGTTGCGATCTACGGAACCCTAAGAAAATACTTTATGCTAAATTCTACTTCTAGCAAAATTAGCGTAGTCTGTATTATTGCTTATATCATATTTGTAGGTCGACTTCTACCTACTTTGTGATCGCAACCGAAGAGAACATTACGGAACATAGTTTATTTTGCAAGTAAAATGTGCGCGTATTCGCGTGTTACGAGGGGAATGCGGAAGGTGCGGGAGGCAGGACTAGCGTTGAGGAATCTACAAAAATTCCTGCGTCTATCGAAATCTGTCGTCTTTTTTGCACTGCTAAGTAAGAAAGTTCTTAATTTTTATAGGTAACAATGTAAAAAATATCGAAAAGATACAATATTGACGTATCCTACGAAAAGGGGCGTAACTGCAAAACAGCTATATATCAGGTTTGTAAAAAAAAATAACATTATTGTTAATATTAGTTAGTATCCAATTATGTACACGCATCAAAAAAGTTTGTGATAACTAGCAAAAGCTGAAATATTTTTAAAATTTAACTTTATCAAGAAAAAGTGTTTACGTTATATCTTTTTTTTATAGAAATACACTGTTTGAAATTATTTTTTCATAAAATCATTTTTGTAAAATATAATTATTATTATTATTCTCTTTATTTATTTTCATACTTAAAATTATTATTTTTTGTAACATTGGTATAAAAATCAAAAATATTATAAAAAACCTAATCCTATGTAAATATGATTAATTTTTTTACAATATTTTTACAAAATCTAAAAATGTTACAAAAAATCCTAATCCTAGTGTGCCGCCGGCAGCGGGGTAGGACCCAAGCTACCGGTGGTTAGGGCTGCAGAGAGAGGAATCTCCTGACGATGCGGGCTGTGTCCAGGAGTACCGCCTTCTGTATCTGACCCTTGATCCAGCCATCCAGCGAGAGCCTCTCAAGATGTTGGTCGAGACTCTTCGCTATGAGACCGTTCGCCGAAACAACCATCGGGACAATGATCGTCGAATCAACATCCCACATGGCGGTCACCTCGTGAGCCAAGTCAAGGTACTTGCTGAGCTTGTCCTTCTCGGCTTTCACGAGGTTCTCGTCATGGGGGATGGTGATGTCGACGAGCACTGCCCGGCGCTTCAATCGATCTGTCAGCACGATATCAGGCTTATTGGCTACAATAGTCCTGTCCGTGATGACAGATCGATCCCAATAGAGCGTGGCACGACAATTTTCGAGAACTGGCGCAGGTGCGTACTTATAGTACGGCATTTCGGACTCTACAAGGCCGTATTGAAGAGCAAGTTGCTGGTGGATGATTCTGGCTACTAGGTTATGTCTGTGCAAGTACTCGCCGTTAGCAAGATGAGAACAACCGGAAATAATATGCCTGAGTGACTCTCCGGGACGGCGGCATGCTCGACAGATGTCGACCGTACCGTCCTTCAGGATATATTTCCGGTAGTTATTCGTCTTGATAACTTCGTCCGCAATTGCACAGACAAAACCTTCGGTTTCCCCAAAGAGGTCACCGAAGCGTAGCCAGTTCACCGACGCGAGCAGATCTACATCGGGCCCTGTTAGGGCCCTGTAGAACCGCCCGTGTAGCTCCTTACTTTATTCATTAACTTCAGTCATTTTCAGTAGCTCCAACAAATCTTGACGTTTTGGTGCAAATAGTTTAAGGTCATCCATGTACAACAGGTGAGAAATGACCTCACCCCCTCTTCGAAGCCGGCAGCCTAGTCCTGAATCCTTCAGCAGAGTACTGAGCGGATTCAAAGCTAGGCAGAACCACAGAGGACTCAAACTGTCACCCTGGAAAATACCTCGCTGAATCCTTATAAAGTCCTGCGGGCCAGAAGTGCCATCTCCACCACCTGGTTGACGAAGGACTGTCATCCACTGCCTCATACATGCGCTCAAGAAGGATCTAAGAGCTGTATCAACTTTGTACAGTTCCAAGATCCTCTCCAGCCATGAGTGAGGCACTGAATCATAGGCCTTCTTGTAATCAATCCAGGCAGCCGAGATGGCTCCCCTATTCCGCCGGACTTGTTGGCAAATTGTCGTGTCGATGAGGAGGAGCTCTTTGGTACCACGGGACCCACCCCTACATCCATTTTGAGAGGAGGCCAAAACGTTATTCGCAACAATGTGCGTATTAATTTTTGCTCTCAAAATGGATGTAAGGAGCTTGTATAGTGTAGGCAAGCACGTGATGGGTCGATAGTTTTTCGGTTCCGTGGTACTACCGGACTTAAAGAGCAAGGAAGTAACACCGGTTGTTAGGAAAGTTGGCAGGGAACCATCCTCAAGGGCTTGTTGGAATTGCGTTGCCAAACGTTCGTGTGAGCATCGAAACCACTTTATCCAAAAGTTGTGCAATCCATCCGGCCCAGGACTTTTCCAGTTCTGGGTCGTACGGATCGCACAACCTATGTCAATGGGGCTGATGGTAATAGCCTCCATTGGTTCGATGGACTCACACTCACGTTTGACAACACTCATCCAATCACCCTCGGTGTGTTGGACAGGCATTGACAAGATACTACGCCAGAAATTAATCATAGCAGTAGTATCCGGTAACTCTCCATCCAACACACGTTGGTCGGTTCCCTCCCACTTTCGGTATACCTTACTCTGGTCACTCTGGAAGAAGCGATTCTGCTGGAATCGATCCACACGCTCTCTGTAGCGGCGAATACGGCTTGCCCACGCATAAACTTTTTGCTTCAAGAAGTCAATGCGCTCTGTGACACAGGCCAAGTAGTCGTGGGACCTAATATCAGTCCCCGCAAAGGCCTGGGTCACAAAGCGCATGACACGAGGGCGATTATTGCCCTCCTTGAAGCAAATCAGCTTTGCAATGAGAGTCCTGAACGTGTTGATACGCCGCTCGATCCGCACGGATTTATTATTATTATTATTATTTTATTTATATTATAATTCTAGTTATCTATATCTTAAAGTATTTGTAAAATGCTTTTTGAAACGTAAAACAGTATCTACGTGTGAGTGAACTTGGCTTCTTTCGCCTCGTGGTCTAGCTCTTTTCATTGGCTGAATGTATTTTAAAACCGGTTTCCATTCACGTACCTAGCATATTTTATGTATGTCTTGATTAGTAAGCTCCACTATGTTATGGAACCACATAAACATTCAATGACTTGGTTTTCTCGAACATCATCGAAAGGATGTTCGGCACCCGAAAAGTGGTGAAAATACTCGTAGTGATTTGCATCCGCCTCTTCGCGTAAATTTCGCTACCGCGCACCGCAGGGTAGACAACGCCCGAGTGATATCTGTTAGCATTAACATTATATTATTTGAATATTATTTAATTTCATACCATTGAATATTGATTAATTTTAAATAGTTATTAGTATTATTAGTTATTAGAATTATTTATTCTGAAAATGTAAAACAGTTTATTTTGATATGGTGGATTTGGATATCGAGGGATGGCAACACCAAAAAGGGATATTGTAACAACGGTGGCCATTGGAGAAAGTATTTTTAATTAATTGTATATTTACCAAGTTTATCAATGGCGTAAATAATGATTTGGCTTGTTCAAACCGATTTTCTTTTCAGTAAATGTGGTAAGGTTAACATATCCCTGTCGTTGCAAGCATCTATACGCCACGGTAACCGCAGGAGTTGGATAAAACGCCGAACATGTTTAGTTAGAAAACTATTTTTCAACGTTTACTATGTTTCTGAGGTAGAACCTAAAATTTACTGAGTAAGAGCTAGTAAAAATCCGCAAATAACGATGATCACGGACTTCTACCTAAGACTTGGTAAATCTTAGGATATACCAAGGTTCGAGCCTTTACAGTAAAATATATACATACATGAAAATGGCTATTTACATGCTTTTATTTCTGACCCATACTGTAAGAATAACGATAAAGACATCATATTACCACCCTCTTTTTTATTCGTAGATGCCATATTCAAATAATATTCTGTTATTCTCACAGGTAAGACAATTCTAACGACACCTCATATGTTTATATTCATCAAGCCGTTTAGGCTGCATGCCAAAGAAATATACATTCATACATACACTCGAAAAACATTACCCTACTTCCGGGTCAGTCGCGTAATAAACATAAATTTCGTCTCACAAGTCACAAATAACAATGAAAGAAATAAAATAGACCTGGTGAGAGCAGTTTGATCACTTATCTTTTGCGTAAACTTAAGTTAACTCTTAAAATTAAGCTTAAAGCTATCAATTTGTTTGAGCGTAAATTGAAATGCACAATACATTATCCGAAAAATCTGAAATTTCCGGATAATAATGTTGCTCAAATCCGGATATTAAAAAAGCCATATATACGGATAATTCGGATATCCGGATTGCAAGCCCTACATAGGATACCAAACAACACACATAATTGGAAACCAATGTTTATTTTTTAATCAAACCTGAAAATTTGCTGTTTTGTAGCTACGGCCTTATTTGTAGGATACGACGATTTTGTATTTTTTCGATACATTTTACATGGATACCTATAAAAATAAAGAACGTTCTTACTTAGCAGTGCAAAAAAGATGACAGATTTCGATAGACGCAGGAATTTTTGTAGATTCCTCAACGCTAGTCCTGCCTCCCGCACTTTCCGCATTCCCCTCGTAACACGCGAATACGCGCACATTTTACTTGCAAAATAAACTATGTTCCGTAATGTTCTCTTCGGTTGCGATCACAAAGTAGGTAGAAGTCGACCTACAAATATGATATAAGCAATAATACAGACTACGCTAATTTTGCTTGAAGTAGAATTTAGCAAAAAGTATTTTCTTAGGGTTCCGTAGATCGCAACCGGCTGCAAACTTAAAACTAAGTGTAATAGGCTAATACAAGTTACCAATGAGTTCGCAACTAGTACCACAAATTTTGCCTAGGAGATAAAGGCGAAAAATCACTTTTTTAAGTTTAGGTATGTTCCGTATGTCGCAACCAGTCCAAATTTCTTGAGAAGGTAGGTAATGGTTCTCTAAAGACATGGTATTCTCGCAACTAGTACCACAATTTTTGCTTAGGAATTATTCAATATCAAAGTTTTTCTCAATTTTCACCATGTTCCGTACTTCCAAATCGGTTGCGAATTTAAGGTAATCATATCCATACATAACTCTATCGATATACCGAAAATCATTCGTACCACAATTAATGTAAATTGATTATCTAATTCTACTGCACTACTAGAGCAATCGAGTCGTATTATGTGACCTGCCTATAGGTTATCGATCTCCAAATAATATTGATTCTATGAAAGAGCCGTGTAGTTAAACTCTATATATATTATTCCAGTGACACGGAAGATGTGGTGATGAGGCACCCACGGCAGTCCTCCGGGTACCTCCTGGCCGACGGTGGCGATGGCTCCGAGGCGGACGTGCTGGGCTCCACGCCGCCACGCTCCAGGATTAGGAACAAGGAGAAACGGAGGTAATCTGTTGTTATTACTATGGTCATGGTTGCCACTTGCGAATTGGAGCATTAGCTAGGTCATAATTTGTGACAAGCTTGTGGGATGTAGAGAGCAATTTTGATCATGTAACTTCAAGGCCCAATTTCAAGAAAGAAAACTTACGTTATGTTTGTACAGTTACTATGGATCCTAAGTTAGAAGAGAAAAGAAAACGCCAATAAGAAGAAGTTTCTTACTTTCCGCTGTGTTACACAATATGGGAAAATTCTCAGCACAATACACCAAATTTGGTAGAAAACTGTTGAATGCGGTTGCGGTTACAGCGGCGTACTTTGACTAATAATATATATCCAGGTTGAGATTCAAAGTTGCTCAAGAGTCGAAAAAAATTGCCCATGTTGGGGGCTAAATCAAATAAAAATACAAAATTATGTTTAATATTGAAACTTTGGAATAGTTCAATAACTTGCTATGATTTTGAATGTCACTATGGCAAGCAGAATGACGCAGAGCGAGCGTAAAACGTAGCACGACGCACACTAGCGTAAAAAAAGTTGGCCTCTTTTATATAATCGTGTAGTATGATAACGCTCATTCTAGGTATATCTATTTCGATGCACACGTAGTAACCCCCATGTTCCCAGTCATAGGCGAAGTATCATAACATAACACTGCATATTTATCATCATTCATTCATCGTAATTAACAAATTGCAGCAGAGTTATTATTCCAAACTTCCTCATGTCTAGACAGCAACAGACAATGCAAGTAATTTGAATGATCGTATAGTTGCGTCCGCGTCGAATGAGTGACGCCTGTTTGGATGTACAGACTGTACAGAGACTAAACCGCTACTGGCAGACGTAAGCCAGCTAGCCTTGGATGAATCGACGATTTTGAAGATCGTATTCAGTTTTGCGTAACATTTAGGAAGTTGTCACTAATTCGATAGTGTTTGAAGTAACGTGCTCTTCACTCTTTCATCTTGTTTTAGACAAGCTATTATTCCAGCATTTCTTTACTTTGGCCCTAATAAGGCACTTATAAACGTTACAGTTGACTTCACCGGTTCGGAATACACTTAAACTGAGAAGGGCAAGAAACCATGGATCCAGTTCGTCCTTTATCTTTAGAAGATATAGTTTTCGTGGTTTGTTAGTTAGAAACACGCAAGCAAATATTAGAATTACGATAGTCGAGGTCATGCTCATATGTGCAAGTGCTATAAAACAGGTGATACCTATATTTATAATTGTTACTACACACGATTGGCGCACAAATCCCGTTGTGTTTACTTGTTCTGTGGTTCTAATCAGTTTTATAAATAAATATTTCACATCATCTCGGTTGGTTTTGTTCGATTTCTCATTAATTCTGTAAATCCCCTATAGTCGTATCTAGTGGGACCTGAATTTGCTTATAATTACTGATGCATAAAAATGGTTTGGTTTAACGATTTGTTAAGGAGGATTTAGATCTTAATTATTCCAGTAGCTATGATGCTGTCCACTAATCAATCAAATTCTTATAAAGGTTATGCTTTTAACACACCTTAGGTTTCATAATGATTTTCTCATTTGGGTCTTCATTATTCTCTTTCTCTTCTATCTGCATCTCTCCATTCTATCTGTTTAAAGCTTAGCTAAGCCAGTGAGTACCCATCCCATGCTCCCTTGCGTATGTTCTAACGAAGCCTGTACATCGCTCATCGCTTCAGCAATTTGTAATATTTTAATTACCTAATCATGTTTTCGTCATCATCCGACGTTGACTTTGTTCTCAGAAGTCCTTGGCGAATGAGAGATCGTTGATCGTTGATTTACCTCTATGTAAATCTAAATCTATATACACGTGACTTTCAATGTTTTGATATGTCTATTTTAACAACCTAGTTTGCTGCTGGAAGTACTAACCACAAGAGGTGTTGTTTTACTCCCATTTTGTATCACTTGACTATTATTAGTCTCTAGTATTTTAGGTTTAGATCACATTTGATAAGAAGCTGCTATTTTGAATTCTAATTGAACCCCGCACTACGCTGTTGACGCCTCAACGAAAACACCATTCGTGATGTAATTTTGGCACACAGGTAGATCATAATTTGGCATAACATATAGGATACTTTTTATCCTGGGAAATTATTATACACCTCGGAAACGCGGGTGAAACCCCGGGGCGATCATCATCATCATCATCAGCCTATAATGTCCCACTGCTCAGCACAGGCCTCCTTTCACAAATCAGGGTTAAAGGGAATGGGCAGATACTCCACCACGCGTGCCCACTGCGGATCGGTGGAGGTAGGCTAGTGGTCAGCCTACTGTTGGAATTTTCAAGCCGCCTAAAAGCCTCCAACTAGCTGAACGAATATTACAATTAAGTGATAACGGGAACAACGGCTTTACGTGCCTTCCTAAGCACGAAAACGCTTGATTTGAAATACCACTAGGCGGTCACCCATCCAGGTACCGATTACGACAATAGTAGCTTAACTTGCCGATCGATTAAGAACGGCTTATCATGCTACACCACGAGCGCTTCCGGGGCGATAAGTAGTTGCAAATAAGTAAATATCTACAGAAGAGCAGAATGGAAGAAGAGTACATATTGTGTCGATAGAAGTGATTGGGAAGAGTAGATGATGATGAAGTAGATTGTAAGAATATCCGTACCATTAGGGAATATCGTCAGTATGAAAATATGTAATGTTATCAAAAAGTGATTGAACGGGAGATAGCGCAGTTATCAGCACTTAATGAGCGTATTTTGTTACATCCGTTCAACTACTCGTGACTAATGCGAATTATTAAATAGCGATGTCTATGTTGTGGCTGTGGCATGTGTGATATTTTATTTATGAACTGTAAAGATTTGTGTATATTTGAAAAACTTAATCCCCCTTATTACGTGATATGGTTTAAAGTCTGGCAAAACCCAAGACAAGTCTGGCAAGAAAAGGTTAAGCTGGCATCCAAAAAGCTTGGATTGCTCAACAGAGCGAGGTAGTACTTCACATCGGGGCAAAGTCTGCAACTTTATAAGTCGCAGGTCCGGCCTGCTGCTGTCATCTATGGGCGGGAGCACCTGGATACCAGCTTGGGCCTTTAGACTCGGTTCAGCGACGTGCCATTAGAATTGTTGACGATCCCGAGCTCACAAGCGTTTTAGAGCCCCTCAGTCTGAGGAGAGACTTTGCCTCCTTATGTGTGTTCTACCGCTTGTACAACGGAAAGTGTTCCAAGGATTTGTTCGAGTGTTCTACCGCGGACGCTCAGATTGTGGAATGAGTTCCCCGCAGTGGTTTTCCCAATGGAGTACAGCATGGGATTCTTCAAAAAGGGTGTGAAGAGATTTCTTCAGGGTTGGTAACGCGCGAGTTATTCCCCTGGTGTTGCAAGCTTCCATAGGCTACGTTAACTGCTTACGATCAGGCGGGCCGTATGCTCGTTTGCCACCTTAGTGGTATAAAAAAAACTCAGGTTTTAAATATTTCCGTCACTTTCTAACGTTATATAACAAAAAGAGACATGGCTTAAAAACTATTGCATGTAATAAGACAGAACGGGTATGAGTTGAATGTAACCTATTGATAAGGTGCAAAACAAACATGATACAGCGATCCGTTCCAACGTCCGACCAATGACTCACGCCTACATGTAAGTAATGTTTGTGGTAAAGACATGCTTGCCTATACCCACAGTACACACTCACATACTTTACAATATTTCGGAATATGCGGAAATTGACAAATATAGGTGTAATGGTGGTGCTTATAATATTTTACATGAAGCTAAGCAAATCTAGAATACGCTTATGTAGATATTTTACATCATTATCATATTCAGCCTAAGGAACTGCTGGATTGGATGCCTGGACATAGGCCTCTCCCATTAATTTCCACCAAAGATGAATGTGTCTAGCAGCGCCCAGCAACTAACCAGGTCGTCGGTTATTTTAAACGACAACGGTTACCGTAGTCATATTAAGCCCTGGCCGACTTTACTCACGCGCAGGAACACCACATAAAGTTACTTGGCTACGGGATTCTGTAAGGTGGAGGTACTTCCCCAGTGGATCTGCTTTTTGAGCGAATAAGCGTTATGTTATACCTCTCCTAAAACTTTACCTCTCTTTCCACTTCAAACAGGCATTCGCCTCTTGGCCTACTGACCACTAAAAGTATAATGAAATGATAATCAAGCTATTGTTCCAGGACCGAGTTGGGCATTCTGGGCATTCAGGGCATCCAGAAGCCGTTACGCGAGAAGGACACAGTCGATCACCCATATACCGCCGATACGAATTCACCAGGTCTGTTATTATTTACTAGCTGAACTGGCTGTCAAGTGCAGTTGGACAATGTTTTATCAGCACTTCTAGGCTAGTTTCTCAACATAGTATAGTCCCACAAACTTATCTGGCCCGGTGGCCAAAAGAGGACTAACGGCGCCATTTTCAAAAGGTCAATCGCCATTGGTCACAGAGAATATAAACATTACGTTCATTGGTTGTTTGCTCCACCAAATACGATAACAGCGACTCTCTCACCGGGCCAGATAAGTTTGTGGGGCTATACTATGTTGAGAGTATAGTCAACTCAATACAAGCCTGTCCAAACTCAAAAGAAAGAATTCGCACCCACTTACTTCGTCTCGGAATAATAATACTCGTTGTTACTATCTATCTAATATCCAACTGATAAGGCGCGTCGTGAATCTTCGTTCGCACAGAAAAGAAAGTATGGCCCCGAAGATAAACGAAAGAATTCTTAAATCTTACAATCAACCTTAGATCACTACTATAAGGTTCATAATACACTGCAGCTGTTAGTTCCGTCTCACTCGCAAGTCACGCCCCTCCGCACACATGACGGCAGCTGCCGACCAATAGCATTTCCAATTAGCTTTGAAAATGTGTCTTCTGCGCAGGTACATCGGTAAGCCATATCAGTTGGATACTACTGTACCTATCTATCTAAAATTCAAATTCTTCTAGTGAATCTCGGGTCTTAAAGCTAGTTTTTAATAATTGAATGTGTTCAGGTACAGACCACCGTCTCAAGAAGCGCGCCAGCCTCAAGCTGATCCGCTCCAAAGAGCGGGACTGGAAGCAGGACATGCACCAGCGCGAGCCAAAAGCTGACTCCTTACCCTCACCCAACCCGCTGGCAGCCGTGCCCACATTGGTACTACAGCCTTTGGTACCTTACTCTTCTACACTTTATGTTGTGTTGTCTTGGTTTTTATGTGTCTTTGATCAGATTAACTCTGCATTATGAGTACTCAATGTTGTTGTGAAAATAATAATTTGTCGCATTGGCTTGGTATGTATAACGCCGAATGGTGTGTATGTTTGAACGCGCTAATCTCAGAAACGGCTCTGGCTCGAAGGACCAATGATCACGCGCAAGGTTCACTCACGCGCGAACCATATAGATGAAAGACTTAATTGAATGTGAAGTTAAGTTCCGGTAAGTGTCATGGCCGACCTAGTGATGTACCGGTGTTGGTAGTGATAAGATGCTACAGGAGGAACAAACAGTATGTTTGGTTAAAAAAAATAATTGATGGTCCCTTTTACTGAGGAAAATTATAGCATCACGCATTTAACACGGGGCATAGCCACAATAGAGTAATCCATTTTATACGACTAAGTTAGTAAACAATCTTACGACCCTTACGAATCTTACTTAAGAGGGGTTCCTAGCTGCGAGGAATTTGAAAAATAGGTATTTGAAGAAACTATTGCCGTCGCGCTATGCCGCTATGCTATGCGCTATGTGCGATAGGGACATCAGCAACTCAGACCCACAGATTACAGAATACTCAGATCGAGCGCGCGGAACAGGGGCGTGAGGCCAACACACCAAATACAGATTCAAAAGTAAATACAAACTTGAGTCAGTACGAAACAAGGCTTCGTATTGTAAGTACGTCACTAGTGGAAAAATTGTTCTTAAAAATTATGCCGTCCTGCATTTTGAAATATTTTAAAAATTGATCCCAAAAAAAAAAAAAAAAAGGAAGACGGAATGTCGTTTCATAGGTAATTATAGATATTTTCACTTATTTGTATTATTTTTTCGTGTATTTGTCACTGATCACTAGGAACACAAAACCTCAACAAAAAATAGTTGGTGTTGCTAGGTTACATCGAAAGTATTTTCCTTGAAGTCGTGGTATTATGGGGCCTTGTAAGATCGATTGATTTAACAAAAATAAATAGGCAAGAGAAATTCATTGGTACCATATGAAAAAATTAATGGCGCTTATAGTTTATGTGAACGGGCTAAATATTAGAATTTATAGGTAATTGATGATGACCCTGATTCCAAACGCATTTTTTGAATGCTTCCGAATAGAACCGAAAAAATAAAAAGGAATCCTTATGTTGTGACTCCGTCCATCTGTCCGTCTATCACAGCGTTACATTTCAGCAACCACTAATGATTTTGGTATTGAAGATAAGTTTAAAATATTGCTTACTCAAACATATTGAATATGAAACATGTTTTTTTGTGTAAGGTGCCGAAATTATGTATTCGAATTATTATGAAAAATATTAAAAAAAAAAAAAACGTAATAGTGGAGTAGAGTAGGTGAGGGTATAGAGTAGGGCACCACGCAAACGAAGTCGAGCCGATATGGCAGAAAAACGTTTGTCAGGTCAGCTAGTGAAATATAAAATATCATTTTATTAAACATACATACATTTTATTGAGCTTAATAAAAATAGTAATAGAAAAATATATACTAATATAAGATTTCATTATATAGCAAAATTAGAAACGAATGCTAGAGTTATAGGTGACAAAAGGCAATATTTTAAGAAGTTAGTGCAGAATAAAGGCTGTTAAACTCAATTTCACATATGATGAGTCGTCAAGGTCAAGGGCTTTTTACCAATATCTTGTGAAATTCCATTTGATTACTCTGATATAGTACTCTCAATATTTCATGAAACCTCGCTCTATCATAGTATAGTATTCCTTTATTATATCGAAATGAACATTAATCATTGGAAAATCTAATAAAATACCATGTGTCACCGAAGTCATGCTATTTGAAATCCACTATAATGTATGTTACCTATTTCTATTTTAATAAATGATGACATCTCTGTATTCATTTCTTTTTTTTCTTAATTGAACTTGGCAAATTCTTTATTTTTTTACATGGATTATTAGTATAATGCTGGTAATTCGGTCATATTTTTATTGACTTAATCCATTCTCAAATCACAAGCCTTTTCAGAATGTATTTATTTGAAAGTATAGTTTTAAGTTGATAATAACTATCCAATAAAAAACGTGGGAGTTTTTTCTTCATTATCCTGGCAGCCCTACACGCAGCCTGGCAGCCCTAAATGCAGCCTGGCATCCCTAAACGCACACTGTCACACGTGTTCCTACAGTGCTCTCACGCACACATAGCTAAATACGAGCCTCACAGTGCTTGTCCCGTATATTACATCTGAGTATTCTGTAATCTGTGCTCAGACCGATTTATTCACAAAAAAAATTACCAAATCGACGTTTCGTTTTCCCCATTTTCCTCCTCGAAAACTGAGCCGATTGAATTATTTTTTACATTAAAATTTTAAGTAAGGGGTTATCTAGGTTCCTATTACTTTCTTTTATGTTAAAATCTTTTCGAATTTGTCTGGTAGTCCTTTTAATCACTGCGGAAAAATAGGGCATTTATTGTAATTTTTGGAGGGCCATGATTTCTTTAATAATTAGTTGCTGAAAAAAAGGAAGTAACAGGGACGTGTCCAAAGCAGAACTTGATTATAAAAAAAAAGATGACTCTAGAGGCATTATTCAGGAAGAAAACTGGGGAATACATTTGTATGGAATAATCGCAGCCCAACTCCCGTTTTAATAAACGGCCAATCCACATATTTTGACTTAGGTGTAGAGTTTGTAAAGTTAGGGCTTGTAGAGTTATAAGCCAAATGGTCTTGACATTTACTTGAAAATGTTTTTTGGTGGGATCTGACGTAACTTACTTTTGAAACGTCGCAGGTAGAGTCATGCAGCCGCTTCATGTCGCTGTCGTCCCGGCCGAAGTGCCGCGAGTCGGTCGCGGCGGAGGGCGCGGGCGCGGCGCGGGTGGAGCGGCGCGGCCCGCCCGAGGTGCCGGCCAGCCGCGTCAACTTCCACCAGACATTCAGCATGCTCATCAACATGGGCAACGTCGACAAGGGCTGCCGGAGAACTGTGAGTGTAAGACCATATTCATTTACCCTACATTTCCGCCGTTTTTTTTTTTATTTCATTCACGAAACTGGGTACAATAATTGGTATGGTATATGGTATGGTAAAATACACAGTAAATAGCTTAAACAAAACTACTGTATCCTACTAGATGTGAATACAGCTTGCAAAAATGAGGTGGTACTCACATAAGTATTATGGATTTACTTAAAAAATTAATTAATAAAAAGGGAAACACAGATTAAAAACAAAATGATACTTTAAAAAAAATACATAAATCAGCAAAAATAGGTTTACATAATTATTTGACTTAATAAACTGTTAGGGTGTAAACATTTTAGTTGGTCCGATTCTTAGCACAGAAAAGTATCATACGACGTTTATCAACACGCTTCCGAAAAAAAAAACGGTTTTCAGTTGATTTTTAGGGTTCTGTACCCGAAGGGTGCCAAACGGGACCCTATTTATAAGTTCCCGCTGTCCGTCCGTCCATCTGTTTGTCAGTGGGCTGTATTGCATGAACCGTAATAGGTAGACACTTGAATTTTTCACAGAATATGTATTTATTTCTTACTATGCTATTTCCTATTGCCAATATAACAACAAATAATAATAATAATTGAAAACTGCTTTATAAAAAACTTTAACCGACTTCAAAGAACACTAATAAGAAGAAGTAATAATTAAAATAATTTTCCAAATTGGTTAATAAATGACGGAGATATGAGGTAACAAACATAAACAAAACAACCGAATCGAAAACCTCCTCCTTTTTTTGAAGTCGGTTAAAAATGAAATAAAATTATCCACCGGTCCGCAGTGGGCACGCGTGGTGGAGTATCTGCTCATTCCCTTTCGCCCTCACTTGTGATAGAAGGGCTGGTGATGATGATGAACCTAATGATGTACAGATAAGTCGCGAGGAGCAGGTGTGGCAGAACGAGCTGAAGGACCTGATCTGGCTGGAGCTGCAGGCCAAGCTGGCGGGCCGCTCGCTCACGCACCAGGACGCCTACCTCTGTGCGCAGAGGAACATCGTGCCCAAACTTGTCAAAAATATCTTCGATTATAGGTAAATTCCTCTGTGGAAGTCGGCAAACAAGCGGTCACCGTACCCCAAACGCTTGTGACGCCCGGCTTCGTTGGACGTTCTATAATACGAGCAAAAGTCTCGCCCTAGCATGTGGGATTTTCAAAGCTTCAAAACTTATTGTTAAGCTCTTGTAAGAAAATGATAATTTGCAAGAATTTTCGTTAGCAACAATTTGGCTAATCTAGCCACATTTGCAAATAAATATTATATTTCATATCTGAATTGAATTGGTTGAGCTGCTATGAATTTACTCGTAAGCGTTAATGGTACCGGTTAATGTCAAAGTCAAAGTCAAAGCCATTTATTCAATTTAGACCCCAGAAGGGAAGTTACTACCGGTTGGTTACCAATGGTAGTTTTACTATTTTTAATTAAATTAAAAATGGTTGAAACCTACAAAGGTTGCCGATAAATTCTTGATACTTACTTTAATAACCAGGAACTTAGCAGGCAATGTTATTAACGGTGTCGATTCTGTTGTAAAACGCACTAAACTAACTTTAGTCACATCTCATCGCTTTCTTACGAACATGATTGAAAAAGGATGAATATATTTAAAGCTTTCAAATTAATCTTTGCCTTCGTATTTTGCGGGTATAAAATTTAGGCGTAACCGCGATATATGGCGACTAAATGTATATAAGCATTGGACTAATTGGACGGGACAACATTTCTTACATCCTTTTCTTATGTTATTTGTTAGAAAGAGACATAGTGAGATTAAAATTAGTTTAGTTGTAAACAACATAATCAGCAGCATGAACGTACTTAACAGGTTCGTGAATCGCAACCCGTGCCAAGGTCAGTCCAAGCGTCTGTCCGTGATACAAGGCTCGAGCGAAGACGTCGCCGCCGAACAACACGACGCCACGCCCGACTCTCAAGTTGACGGGCATGACGATGATAGTAAGTAAGGATTTAGTTCTGAGTTGTCTTTATAAACTTGTTTCACAGCAGTGAGCGTTCACAAGTTCTGCCGCCTTTAACAGCATTTATATACAAAAAAATTAAATCGTCTTCAAAATACAATAAAAAGTATGAAATATTATTATTTAATACTTTTGAGTGTATTTTGAAGACGAATTAATTTTATTAAATTACTTTTTTATTTCGTCATTTTTAGTTTCTCTTAAATGCACTAGAATTTGACCAAGGTTTTGAGATGTTTTTCCTTTGACACCACACCCGTAGCTCGTATCAATAAGCCAGGCCGTCACACATATTTGTCCATATCTTGAAAACTACTGAACCGATTTCGATGAAACTTGCACTGTTCCTAAGTTGAAGTAAATGTAAACCAATAAAAAAGAATGGTTACAATCCGATTAATATCTTCGGAGATATGCGTGGACAAACATACATACATACATACAAACACCTATGAAATTTTATATATTTGTTTGGAAGCCCTAATAGATTATCATATGTGAATATAATGCAGTTCCAATAATATTGCATACATACGTGTCGAATTGATAATCTCCTTTTTTTTTTGAAGTCGATTAAAAAAGTAACGGAAAGGATGTATCCATTACAGTAATCCAATTTGGTACTAGGCGCACAGATAGCAGAAGAGAAAATTTTATAATAATTATAGCAAGTGACGTAAAAATAATGACCCTGATGTAGTCTTCACCCTTTTCCAAAAGATTCCCTTTCCGTTCAAAATCTAAATCAAAAAGTAATTTCTTCAGTTTAGGCCCTGGGGGCCTACCACAAGCTCTTAAAACAAGGTTAAAATAACCTTATTTGTCTTTTGTCCCTCTTTGACATCCGGCGTCAAAACAAGACAAAACACAAATAAGGTTATTTTAACCTTGTTTTAAGAGCTTGTGGTAGGCCCCCTGGTAAGGCACTTATGAACGTTAAGTTGGTACAGTACCCAACTGATATGGCTTACCGATGTACCTGCGCAGAAGAAATGCTATTGGTCGGCAGCTGCCGCCATGTGTGCGGAGGGGCGTGACTTGCGAGTGAGACGGAACTAACAGCTGCCGTGTATTATGAACCTTATAGTAGTGGTCTAAGGTTGATTGTAAGTTTTAAGCATTCTTTCGTTAATTTTCGGGCCATACTTTCTTTTCTGTGCGAACGAAGATTCACGACGCGCCTTATCAGTTGGGTACTACTGTCCTCACTCGTCTGACTACACTAGCTATCAAGTAGACAATCTGTCACTTCATAGCGAGTTCCTTTCTAAGTTTTGTGCTACCACCTTCGGCCAAATCATCACTTAACATACTTATGTTAAGTGATGATTTGGCCGAAGGTGGTACTACTTAGTAACAATTAATAAATCATAACAGTATCTTAATACATTATCATATTTACCTGATCAATATTTATTCGAATATCATCATGTAATGTAAACTTATCACATTGCATACACACTAACTAACCAATTGTATTTTCCATCCTTTTATAGTACTCCATTATTGCCCCACAATAGGATTATGAAAAAGCATTACCTAAAACAAAGTTACATAACACGTTATTTTTAACCGACTTCAAAAAAAGGAGGAGGTTCTCAATTCGTTTATTTTTTTTTTGTGTTTGTTCCTCATAACTCCGTCATTTATCAACCGATTTGGATTTTTTTTTGTCTGGAATGGTACACTTCCCGTTTGGTCCCATTGTCATCAGATCAGGATTTGATTACTTCTTAGTGTACGTGTAAAAAAAATTGTTTTAGTAATATAGTTTTTTACCCATGATACATTTCCGTAACGTTGTATCGTGTTATTTGGTACAGATGCCAAGTTGTTGGGGTGCCTGTCGTTCGAGTGCGAGCGGTGCTCGGCGGGCGTGGGGCGCGCGATGCGCGAGGTGGGCACGCTGCTCGACTCGTTCTACAACGCGGTCGAGCTGTACCCCTCCACCAAGGCCATGACGCACGACCATCCGCTCATCGCCACGCAGCTCTTTAAGAACAGGATAAAGGTCAGTGCCTCTTCTACGGTGCCCTCATATGGCGCTTACTTTTTAATCTCAACAATTGAAGATGATGCCCACGGCTACCTTCTACCATCGAAACTCTCGCCATCGACGGGGAGTCCATCCTCACATATTGAAACCTGAATTGTTTCGAACTGTGCGGGCTCAAAGGAGCTTCCTTCCGCGGACGCTCGGACTGTGGAATGAGCTCCCCTCCGTGGTTTTCCAATTGGAGTACAGCATGGGGTTCTTCAAAAGGGGTGTGAAGAGATTTCTGCAGGGTCGGCAACGCGCGCGTGATACCCCTGGTGTTGCAAGCGTCCATAGGCTATGGTAACCGCTTACCATCAGGCGGGCCGTATACTTGTTTGCCACCTAACTGATCTCAGTTGCCGCCTTCAACTGAGATCAGTGACCTTAGAATTTGACTTCTAGGGATAAAGGTTTCCTCATGATATTTTCTTCGAAAGCTAGAGATATAGCCAGTTCCTATCGAAAAGCCGTTTCAGTGCCTACACGGAACACCAACGCTGCTACAACTAATATTTTTCAATGACGACATCCTCAATGGAAAACGACTTTACCTCCATTTAACATAAGGTTGTTTATCCCAGGCGATGTGCCTGTGGTTCAACACAGCGATGAACATGCGTTTGAAGATAGTGTCAGTGCGCCAGATGTTGCGCTCGATGCGCTACAAGAGCCAGCTGCGGCGCCGACACCCGCATCGTGCCTCGCTCGACTCCGATATTAGCAGGTACATACAGTACGCAACTGATAAGGTGCGTCGTGAATCTTCGTTCGCACAGAAAAGAATGTATGGCCCGAAGATTAACGAAAGAATGCTTAAAACTTACAATCAACCTTAGATCACTACTATAAGGTTCATAATACACTGCGGCTGTTAGTTCCGTCTCACTCGCAAGTCACGCCCCTCCCACACATGACGGCAGCTGCCGACCAATAGCATTTCCCGCGCTTTGTAAATGTATCTTCTGCGCAGGTACATCGGTAAGCCATATCAGTTGGGTACTACTGTACTGTGATTATTCTTTAGATACCTAACAGCTGCATTATATTATGGTGGCGATTATTACAGCTTTTAGAGTTCCGATCTAAAAAGGAACGCTTATATTGCCACTCCGTCCGTCTGTCTGTCTGTCTAAAATACTTACATTGATGTAAATATTACAGGAAAAATAGAACGATGCTTTTAACTATTATAGTTCTTTCAAACACGAGGTATTAGTCACGCGTTAACGCGTTAAGATACACACCTATAGGTGTGTACCGACAGCTGCACTTGAGAGCCAGTTCCTTCTAAGCTTTGTGTGCTTACCACACATGGTGAGATTGTGGTCAAACACTGGCTTAAACAAAGTAAAAAATGCTCGACTTTACTCACGCGCAGGAACACAACATTAAGTTATTTCTCCACTAAGTTTTACTACATTAAGTGGAATCCTTACTTCCCCAGTCGAGCTGCTGTTTGAGCGAATAATCACTACTCTGTACCTCTCTTACAACTCTCTCAACTTCTCCCAACAGACAATCATCAGAATCCCACCGTCCATGTCAAGTGCGCTTCAACGTGAGCAACAACCCGACTGACTCGAGCAACAGCGACTCAAGCTCGCACTCAGACCACAAGTACAAGGAGGACGGCTCAAGAGACAGTTCCGCTAAGCTGCGAGAGGATGATGAGGTGGATAGTGGAGTGGAGAGTTTTAGTGAGTAAATTTTGTTTCAATGATAATTTTTCTTCCTGTATAGTCATGTCCCACTGCTGAGCACGGGTCTCCTTTCACAAATGAGGGTGGGTGGGAATGGGCAGATACTCCACCACGCGTGCCAACTGCGGATCGGTGGAGGTAGGCTAGTGGTTAACCTACTGTTGGAGTTTATATAATCTATCTAGGAGGCCTTCGACCATCTTAAAGACTATCACAATTATGTGATAGCCGGGAACAACGTCTTTACGTGCCGAACATCGAACCATTAAGCTAAAGCGAAATGACGTTAATTTTATATGAAATAAGATTTTTCCTCGATGCTTTCGAAGTACAGAATTTGTCATTTGGATTGGATATTTGTACTAATACAATTTTACCAATTTTTGACTCATCTATCATACGCGGGAACTTTAATAAAGGCGATTTTTAAAGCGATGATAACTCAGTGGTTGTTACGTCGGATACCGAGACGAAGGTCCCGAGTTCGAGTCCTACAATGAGCTTGAGCTTTCGGTGAAGGAAAATATCGTGAGGAAACCCTCGCACGGTGGTAGGGTACTTTATAGTATCCTGGCTACTATCTCTCAAGTTGAAATTCTGTCGCAAGCCCCTTTCGGTGTGTTCCGACAGGTGCACTTGAGAGCCAGTTCCTTCTAGGCAATGTGTGCTTACCACCTTCGGCCACATTATCACTTACCATTGTGAGATTGTGGTTAAACACCGGCCTTTAGACTAATGGTTTTAAACAATTTATTTTTTCCAGAGTACAACGGTCAAACAACACCAGAGATAGTGATATCGGACAGTAATCACGGGACAGTGGAGGGCGAGTTCGAGAGTGACAACGACGCCTTCGATCTCGGCCCGCTCGACGAGATCGCGCACCTGCGGCTACTCGATAGGTGCTCCGTCTCGCTCTACAGGTACGTGCCGGTAGAGATAATAATAATAATAATAATTTTATTTATTGCCACACATTAAAAGCATAGTACATATTAACACAAAAATTACGGCTAAAATTTATACAAGTCTATGAGTCTTCTGACTCCCAAGCTAGAATAATCTGTATTATGGGAGTCAGTGAGAGATGGAGATACACTCGACCCCTCGCCGCACTGTTGCGGCCAGAACGCTATATTACTTATGTCCTATATTAAGCAATAAGATTAGTAAAGGTCCGTTTACACCTAGTTGTGGCGCTCTGCGCACTTTTTAAGATAGGGATACAAGATAAACAACCTTAACTGTACAAAAAAGTTGGTTAAGATTCCACCTATCGCGCCGCAGGTTTATAAATACAATTAATGAAATGAAATTAACTTATTAGCGAATTAAAAATTAAGCTAAATAATAATAATAGACTCAGGACATACAGACATGTTCATGCACACAAATTCATGTCCTGTGTGGGAATCGAACCCAAAACCAGCGGCGCGATAGGTGGAATCTTGACCAGAGTCTTAACCAAACGCGCCGTCTGGCCAGTCATCCATTGTGGAGTACGTGCGCCAAAAGATTAAGTACACGCCGAGGGTGCAGCTGCTGGAATCGAACCGCAACGTCAACTTCATGGCGTTCGTGGTGCGAGTTCCAACGTGTTTTCTGCACCTCGTCATGGAGGAAAACTTTTGGCCGCAAGGCGTGGTATTCCGTCGCTTCCGCGGACAAGTGCCACACGATCGTACTGTGACGTAGTGCTTTGTACTAACATAGTTTTAAGTTTTTATACTAACAAAAAATGTTATATTTTGATATGTATGTTAGTTTGTAAGGTATTTATCTATGGGCCAAAGTAGCCTGATAATAAAGAATTATTATTATTATATTATTATTAATACAAATACCCACACTTTTATTAACTTTGCTATTTGCGTTATGGTCAGTGTTACCACATCACTCAATCCTTCTACCATAATAATGTGGTCCCAAAGATAAATATCCCTAAGATATATATTCATACCAATATGAATATATATCTAACAATACCGACTCATTTATACAACAGGGAATACCACCGCGAGATATTGAAGACGCAGGGCGTGCGGCGATGTATGATGTTCATATACAAGATGCGCAAGAACTTACTGCAGAAGGTCTACTTGACGCTCGACAAACCTGATGTGAGTTTTTATGTTTAACAGGTGGAGATTTCGAGATGGCATATTTTCGAAACCTTTGTTGGGTTAGTCATGCCGAACAACTTATACTATGGAATCGATAGTGAATTCTCAAAACATTTTTTTAACTTTCCATAGTAAATGTCAACTTTGCTCGATCATAATGTATGAAAAGTTAAATTTTTTTTTTGGGAATTCTGTTTCAAAAATTAAAATTCAAAATCATTTATTCAAATAGACCTTCGCAGGCACTTATGAAAAGTCTGACTCTAATACTCTAATACCGGTTCGGAAGGTTGCATTTGCTGAGAAGAGCCGGCAATAAACTCAGCAATTACTCTTTTCAAAACAGGCTTAGATTAATTACATAATATTTACATTCTAATCGCACTGAAAACAATTGCGTGCCCCGGCGCGGCGGCAAAATTACAAAGTAGACTGAAAAAATATTTAATAAGTAAATAAATAGCAAACTTAAGCAGACCAGCCCCCACAAGCAGCACCTGTTCACAAGTATGACGCGTGTGGCAGCCATCGCCCTCCTCGCCATATTGGAGGGAAGTGAGCGACCCGTCACACGACGCCGCCGCAAGCAAAGGCCTTAAAGTGAGCATGACTTACTTAAGTCTGCCTTAGAAATAAAAAATAACTAAAGGGAAACACTAAACACACAATTTGTTATCACTGTGACTATTGACAAGCTTAGACTAAATATCACAAAATAAAAAAATATAACAATTAGGCAGACATAATAAATCGATGCATTTATATCAAACTAAATAAATGAAGAACATAGAACGTTTATATATAAGAACGTTTTGGCCCCATAGTAAATGTTTTTCAGCATGACTAACCCAACACATGTTCGAAAATATGCCATCTCGAAATCTCCACCCAGTATAGATGTATTAATAGCGGATTTGATAAAAAAATATATAAATTGTTAATTCTTTAATGGATATAATTACAGAGCGGGCACCGTATCCCGAGTTTTAACTGTTAAGGTTCTTAGCTCTGCATGCAGCAGCAGCAGGCGACGTGTCGCCGCGACACTACTATGTATTACTATGAAATACCTTCCGTAGCTAGCGACACTTCATCTACAGCGATTTAAGGCGATGATAGCTCAGTGGTAGTGACGTCGGATACCGAGACGAAGGTCCCGGGTTCGAATCCTACAATGAGCTTGAGCTTTCGGTGAAGGAAAACATCGTGAGGAAACCACAGCACGGTGGTAGGGTACTTTGTAGTACCCGTCTGGCTGGCTACCACCCTCAAGTTGAAAATCTGTCGCCAAGCACCTATCGGTGTGTTCCGTCAGCTGCACTTGAGAGCCAGTTCCTTCTAGGCTTTGTGTGCTTAGCACCTTCGACAACATCACCACTTACCATAGTGAGATTGTGGTCAAAACACAGGCCAATACACAGTAAAAAAAAAAAAAAAAAAAACAGAAACGAAAGAGAAAGAAGTAGTGTCGCGGCGACATGTCGCCTGCTGCTGCTGCTGCATGCATTCGACTACGAACTTGTACCTTTATACTGCTAGTTTTATAAGCCTGTGTGTATTTAGCTATAATGAACATACTAACTTAGTTTACAGTTTGAATTGGGTTTGTTGACTAATTACTGTAACAGCTGTCAATCACCAACCGACGAACCGATATGGTGTGCGGAAAAACCAAAATTGGTTTATGTCACACCTTACCTTTAAGTTTTTTGTATTATTTTAATAATAAATAAAAAAAAATATGAGGATGTCTATTTCACGTGCTACTATTGTAAGATTCTTCTAGGCGGGTCAAACCGCAAGGCGAAAGCGAGCATACCATCAATTGAATCTGAGTGAACTTACATTTTAGTAATTTTTTAACAGGTAGTGAAAACAGAGACGTTCGACGAAAACGATCCGGCGGAAGTATTCGAAGACTCCAAAGAAAACTATGATAAGACTGAGTCCGTTTTAGATGAGGACGAACTAGAGACTGAGGAGTTGAGAAGGTTCTTATTTTTTGTATTTTTTTTATACCTCGTAACCAATTTGATTTTGATTTGATTTTTGATTTTGTTTGCCGACCCTAAAAACTAGAAGTCACTTACTAGAAATATTAAGGGATGCCATGACAGTGTCGTATTGTTCAATTTTTGTTAATTTGTTGCAAAGTGTCTGAATCTGGAGGCACTATACACTACTACTACTACTACTACTACTACTATACTATACAGGTGAATGACTACACATTTCTTTTTTTTTTTTCATGTCATTTTTATTTTCTTCAAAAATAAAAATAAAACAGCTCGGGGTTCCTTTCAGTGGTTTTCTCTAAGACCTGTAGTTCAGAAGTTGCCCTAACAGGCTGGGAAAAATAATTCATTCCGTATAATTTGAATAATTATAATTTAATGGCCCTGATTCTGTTGTTTACAACTAAACTAATGTTAATCTCACTATGTCTCTTTCTAACAAAGAACATAAGAAAAGAATGTAAGAAATGTAGTCATGTCAAATTAGTCCAATGCTTGTTTTCAATATATAAATATAGTGGCCATCTATCGCGAGAACTTTCCTTACGATACAATAATGTACACATTTAAGATCATTCTTGACACTTGGCTTGTGACCTCTCGTAAAATTTGTACCTTTTTGTCTAGTATATAAAGTTCTGTATCGTATCTTAAAAAGAGCGTGTCGCGTCGCGTCTCGAGGTGAACTGTCTCTAGGAGAAAAAAATGTGTTCTATTAAGTAATGTATCAACCTCCATAAAGTGCAGTGACAATCAGTGCTCATGTCAAGTTTTGAATCGAGATTAAAACAATTGAATTTGGAACCTGCACTGATGACATTTAAGGTGCATTTTCGGGACTTTTTGGCGGGAACTTGCAGAGTGACGTTGCGTTTTTATTTTTATTTTCATAAATTCGTGTATTTTGGGTTTTATTGCATATTATCGGAATCTAAAACTCAATACATGTGCACCAGTGAAGTGAAATGAAATGAATTATGTGTATCGTGACTTTTCAAGTTGTCTCAAGAAGTCCGTGAAAAGTTTTAGTACAATGACCACCATTGTACTAAAACATGACTTTTATGGACGGTGACTGACTGAGGACTATGTGAAAGTGATTTATTGTGACTAGATCTTATAATATAACTGGAAATTGGCAAAATACACAAGCCGTGTGACGCTATTGAAGAAAAAAAAAAAGTCCATTTTCTATTTCTATTCTTGAGATATGATCTGAATTTTTATCTATACAGGCCTTTAAATCGTCCTTTTATTCCAATAGGTATAGAATAGAATATATTTATTTGCCAATTACTTATTTATTTATTTAGGTACGGCTGGTGGTCAGCGGAATGTAGAGCAATGCGGCTGCCCTCGTACCGAACGCACTTCCTGCTGCTGACCAGCATCTGCATGGAAGCGGTGCATGATTACCTGGCCTTCCGCCTCGAGACAAGGCCCGACCACCCATCCTGCCTCACTGTCAAACAGGTATCTTCGTTACCATCCTATAAACATGTGTTACATTTCTTTTATAAATATTCTGTTTATGTCCTGCTGTCCGGGATAAAAAAAGCCGGGGATAATGTAGCTTCCTATAAGTGAAAGAATTTTTCGAATCTGACTGGTAGATCCAGAGATTACCGCGTTTAAACAAACAAAAAGACTCTTCCGCTTTGTAATATTAGAATGGATGTAATATCATCGTCATCTACGTGCCCTGTTCCCAATCACTTCGGTGCAATATGTACGCTTCTTCCATTCGGCTCCGCTAACCGATAAGTCAGAATTGACTCCTTTCTTTGAAATAATATGAAGAGAGGTAGAGCATAGCGTTTATTCGCTCAAAGAGCAGCTCGACTGGGGAAGTACCTCCACCTTACAGAATACCGCAGCCAAATAACTTTATGATGTGTAAAGTTGTGTTCCTGCGCGTGAGTAAGGTTGCCAGAGCTCATAGGGGAGGGGGGATAGGTCGATAACGCGTGAGCGATGCTTCGTGTGTTGCAAGCGTCTATATGGCTAAGGTAACCGCTTACCATCAGGCGGGCCGTATGCTTGTTAATCGACTAAGTTGTATAAAAAAAAAAAAAAAAATTGGACTGTTTTACAAAAAACTTAAACCGACTTCAAAGTACACTAAGAAGTAATCAAATCCTGATCTGATGACAATGGGACCAAATAGGAAGTGTACCTTTTCCAAATCGGTTAATAAATGACGGAGTTATGAGGAAACAAACATAAAAAAAATAAAAAAATATAACCGAATTGAGAACCTCCTCCTTTTTTTTTAATTCGGTTAAAAATAGCCTTTAATGGGTGGGGACTACGAGACGGCATATTTTTGAAATCTATGTTGGGTTAGTCATGCTGAACAACTTTTACTATGGGACCAATAGTAAATTCTCAAAAAAAAAAGTTTTCTTACACAACAGCCTTGCTCGATCATGATGTATGAAAAGTAAAAAATTCAGTGTTGGTCCCATAGTAACAGTTGTTCAGCATGACTAGCCCAACATAGGTTTCGAAAATATGCCATCTCGAAATCCACACTGTTATAGGCAGATTGTGAAAAAAATGTATCCTTGATGAGTTTATTGCCGGATTATTTTCAGTTGAAGGCCGATTTCCAATTATTTAAATATTTTTTTGACTATCGGCACCATTATCTAGGAAATGCGTCGCATATTAATGACGCGACTCTACATTCGTCAAAACTCGCATCGTGTTGCAGTTGATCCACGAGCTGAAGGAGGGTCTGGACATATCGACGGAGATGCGGTGCGAGTTCATGCGCAACGTGGAGGCGGCGCTGGGCGGGCGGGGGGCCGGGGGCGGGCAGGGGGCGGGGGCCGGGGCGGGCGAGGGGGCCGGCCCGGGCGAGGGGGCCGATGCAGACCATCTGCGCCAGCTGCTGGATACTTACGATACTACTGTCGAGGCTGTGCTTAAGGTAAGCCTCTGTACTACATCTATCAACAATACAAGTTCATACGTAGATGTAACGTTTGACGGGCCAGTTGGCGCAGTTGGTTAAGAGTCTGGTAAAGATTCCACCTATTGCGCCGCAGGTCGTGGGTTCGATTCCCGCTCAGGACATGCATTTGTGTGCATGAACATGTCTGTATGTCCTGAGTCTGGGTGTAATTTTATATTTATTCACATTCAACTATTTCAGTATGATTAACACACTTAAGTTTTTGAATCTTAAACGTGGTGAGCCACTTTAACAGCTGTAACAGCTCTGGTAGTGAGTGATCATAGTGCAGGTGGACGCTCTGGCGGCAGGACCTGACGCAAATTGTTCCTGACGCTTCGTAAGGGGCTGCCAGGAATAGTGTGCCGTCTTCTTTTTCTTATTTTTAAGTTTGGCAACCAAATCCAAATTAGGACTTATTTCTGCCAGTGTCGAGTTATATTATAATTAATTCCAGTCACAATAAATCACTTTCACATAGTCCTCAGTCTGTCACCGACCATAAAAGTCCTGTTTTACTACAATGGTGTCTTCCGCTTTATTATAGTATTAGTATGGAAGCGCTCGTGATGTAGCATGATAAGCCGTTCTTAATCGATCGGCAAGTTAAGCTACCACCGTCGTGGTCGGTACCTGGATGGGTGACCGCCTAGTGGTTTTTAAAATGGAACATTTCCGTGCTTCGGAAGGCACGTAAAGCCGTTGGTCCCGGCTATCACTTAATTGTGATAGTCGTTAAGCTAGTTGGAGGCCTGCTAGGCGGCTTGAAAACTCCAACAGTAGGTTGACCACTAGCCTACCTCCACCGATCCGCAGTGGGCACGCGTGGTGGAGTATATTCTTTTATTTTTTTTATTAGGGACCTCAACCGACTTCAAAGTACACTAAGAAGTAATCAAATCCTGATCTGATGACAATGGAACCAAACGGACAGTGTACCCTTCCAGGCAAAAAAAGAATTTTCCAAATCGGTTAATAAATGTCGGAGTTATGAGGTAACAAACATATTTAAAAAAAAAACTGAATTGAGAACCTCCTCCTTTTTGAAGTCGGTTAAAAATGAGTAACATTGTTTAACTTAAAAATGTAAGGCCAATTACAGCTATCCACATACTAAATAATTGGATTGTTTTACAAAAAACTTAAACCGACTTCAAATTACACTAAGAAGTAATCAAATCCTGATATGATGACAATGGGACCAAACGGGAAGTGTACCCTTCCAGTCAAAAAAATAATTTTCCAAATCGGTTAATAAATGACGGAGTTATGAGGTAACAAACATTGAGAACCTCCTCCTTTTTTTGAAGTCGGTTAAAAATCATCCCATTCCTTTTCACCCTGATATGTGCAGGAGGCATGTGCTGACATGATAGGCTGATGATGATGATGACCATGTGTGTTGTTCCTCCAGCAATACCTGTCGTACCTGCGCACGATGTCAGTGACGGAGCACATGTCGCGCGCGAGCCTGCAGCGCGAGTGGGCCTTCACCGCGCGGCTCGCGCGCCGCGTGCGGTGCGCCGCGCTACTGGCGCCGCTCACCTTCTCGTATGTAACACGTATATCATCACACTATACCCGGTTGAAGCGCTCGTGGTGTAGCATGATTAGCCGTTCTTAATCGATCGGCAAAGTTAAGCTACGTCTGTCGTGGTCGGTACCTGGATGGGTGACCGCCTAGTGGTATTTCAAATCGAGCGTTTCCGTGCTTCGGAAGGCACGTAAAGCCGTTGGTCCCGGTTATCACTTAATTGCGATAGGCGTTAAGCTAGTTGGATGCCTCCTAGGCGGCTTGAAAAATTCCAACAGTAGGTTGGCCACTAGCCTACCTCCACCGATCCGCAGTGGGCACGCGTGGTGGAGTATCTGCCCATTCCCTTTCACCCTGATTTGTGAAAGGAGGCCTGTGCTCAGCAGTGGGACATTATAGGCTGATGATGATGATGATGATGATACCCGGTCGACATTTTAGTCGTGTCACTCATGTTAAATTACCTTAAGGTTGAAGCCACGCGAATATGGTCTTAGTTAACTATCCATAACTTTGAGATATTGCTATCCTACCAAAAACATATTCATATAAAATGATGCCAATAAGAGACCATATGGCGCACACTGTCAAAAAGTTATCAGATCTCATGTAGAGCCAAGCTTATAAATCTACACGCCCTAACTTCACAAACTCTACACACCGTTGTCAAAATATGTGGCTTGGCCGTTTCGCTAGTACAAGAACTATTGTATTGCAGAAAAGTAATTAACAGTGAATAAATTGTTCACCTTATGCCCATGTGACAGTACGAAACGGCCAGCCACATAAACGGCTAGACAGAATGGGGAAAAAAAAACATCCTGTATAGTGATGAAACTTTTACAGAATCATTAACATTTTCAATATTGTAGTTTATTGACACTGTTTTTATTTTCAGTGACATCGCATGCAATCAGCTAAATAGACTAATCAAACTGTATCGGGATAAGTTTGAGCAGCTGACCAAGTTTGAAGACGGTGAACGAGCTGGTCCTGACAAGTAACTATAATTTTTTAAGTTTTATAAATATAACTTATACTAGAGGAACACAGCCGCCCAAGTAATGACCGGCAGCAGGAACAATGTTGGGGACAGCACAGAGCCTTGTGAAACCCCAGCATTTTGCAGGAGTGAGAGATTTGTTTGATTTGTGAGTTTGAATTTCGACCGCTTTATGAACCACTAGTAGTTAATATAAAGTTGTACGTTGCAGGTACGCAATATACGCGATCTGTCGTTCGGCGCAGAGCATATACGCGTGCGAGCGAGAGAGCACGCTGCAGGCGGCGCAGTGGGCGCGAGCACTCGCCGCCAGGCTCGCCAGGGCGCCGCACCCCGCCTACCTGCAGCAGAGGGAGGAGATCTTTGTGAGTTGTATACAACACCTTACCTAGCCTACCTAAATGTGTCGCGAGCACTCACCGCCAGGCTCGCCAGGGCGCCGCACCCCGCCTACCTGCAGCAGAGGGAGGAGATCTTTGTGAGTTGTATACAACACCTTACCTAGCCTACCTAAATGTGTCGCGAGCACTCACCGCCAGGCTCGCCAGGGCGCCGCACCCCGCCTACCTGCAGCAGAGGGAGGAGATCTTTGTGAGTTGTATACAACACCTTACCTAGCCTACCTAAATGTTGTGTCGCGAGCACTCACCGCCAGGCTCGCCAGGGCGCCGCACCCCGCCTACCTGCAGCAGAGGGAGGAGATCTTTGTGAGTTGTATACAACACCTTACCTAGCCTACCTATATGTGTCGCGAGCACTCGCCGCCAGGCTCGCCAGGGCGCCGCACCCCGCCTACCTGCAGCAGAGGGAGGAGATCTTTGTGAGTTGTATACAACACCTTACCTAGCCTACCTATATGTGTCGCGAGCACTCGCCGCCAGGCTCGCCAGGGCGCCGCACCCCGCCTACCTGCAGCAGAGGGAGGAGATCTTTGTGAGTTGTATACAACACCTTACCTAGCCTACCTATATGTGTCGCGAGCACTCGCCGCCAGGCTCGCCAGGGCGCCGCACCCCGCCTACCTGCAGCAGAGGGAGGAGATCTTTGTGAGTTGTATACAACACCTTACCTAGCCTACCTATATGTGTCGCGAGCACTCGCCGCCAGGCTCGCCAGGGCGCCGCACCCCGCCTACCTGCAGCAGAGGGAGGAGATCTTTGTGAGTTGTATACAACACCTTACCTAGCCTACCTAAATGTGTCGCGAGCACTCACCGCCAGGCTCGCCAGGGCGCCGCACCCCGCCTACCTGCAGCAGAGGGAGGAGATCTTTGTGAGTTGTATACAACACCTTACCTAGCCTACCTAAATGTTGTGTCGCGAGCACTCACCGCCAGGCTCGCCAGGGCGCCGCACCCCGCCTACCTGCAGCAGAGGGAGGAGATCTTTGTGAGTTGTATACAACACCTTACCTAGCCTACCTATATGTGTCGCGAGCACTCGCCGCCAGGCTCGCCAGGGCGCCGCACCCCGCCTACCTGCAGCAGAGGGAGGAGATCTTTGTGAGTTGTATACAACACCTTACCTAGCCTACCTATATGTGTCGCGAGCACTCGCCGCCAGGCTCGCCAGGGCGCCGCACCCCGCCTACCTGCAGCAGAGGGAGGAGATCTTTGTGAGTTGTATACAACACCTTACCTAGCCTACCTATATGTGTCGCGAGCACTCGCCGCCAGGCTCGCCAGGGCGCCGCACCCCGCCTACCTGCAGCAGAGGGAGGAGATCTTTGTGAGTTGTATACAACACCTTACCTAGCCTACCTATATGTGTCGCGAGCACTCGCCGCCAGGCTCGCCAGGGCGCCGCACCCCGCCTACCTGCAGCAGAGGGAGGAGATCTTTGTGAGTTGTATACAACACCTTACCTAGCCTACCTATATGTGTCGCGAGCACTCGCCGCCAGGCTCGCCAGGGCGCCGCACCCCGCCTACCTGCAGCAGAGGGAGGAGATCTTTGTGAGTTGTATACAACACCTTACCTAGCCTACCTATATGTGTCGCGAGCACTCGCCGCCAGGCTCGCCAGGGCGCCGCACCCCGCCTACCTGCAGCAGAGGGAGGAGATCTTTGTGAGTTGTATACAACACCTTACCTAGCCTACCTATATGTGTCGCGAGCACTCGCCGCCAGGCTCGCCAGGGCGCCGCACCCCGCCTACCTGCAGCAGAGGGAGGAGATCTTTGTGAGTTGTATACAACACCTTACCTAGCCTACCTATATGTGTCGCGAGCACTCGCCGCCAGGCTCGCCAGGGCGCCGCACCCCGCCTACCTGCAGCAGAGGGAGGAGATCTTTGTGAGTTGTATACAACACCTTACCTAGCCTATCTATCTGAACCACAAGAATCGGGCCCAAGACATAATCCAAATGTGTAATAATTTCAAGAACTTATTTGTATATCCTAGATACTCTCATCAATCAAACTAGTACTACAAGTGAAAACTACTTAAACATAGTTGAATAATTGTGCATGTCAAAAACCACTGCAGAAATATTAGCGATTTGAGAGAGGTAGAGCAATAGCGTTTATTCACTCAAAGAGCATCTCGACTGGGGAAGTACCTCCAACTTCCAGAATACCGCAGCCAAATAACTTTATGTTGTGTAAAGTTGTATTCCTGCGCGTGAGTAAGGTCGCCAGAGCTCATAGGGGAGGGGGGGAAAGGTCGGTAACTCGTGAGCAATGCTTTTTGTGTTGCAAGCGTCCACCGGTAACCGCTTAACATCAGGCGGGCCGTAAGCTTGTTTACCGACTTAGTTCTATAAAAAAAAAAAAAAATTTGCACATTATTATAAAGATATAATTATTCTTCCACAGAATAGTCTAATGGCGATTCGTGACTTCATAGTCCAACAGTCTGAATACATCCTAGAAAAGAGTCGACAGCCGATTTCAGATGAAGTACCAAGAGATATCAATGAAGCTGTGGTGACGCGCGTGCGAGAGTTACTGCTGCAGGCCTTCAAGCTTGGATTTGAGGTGAGACATATTCCGACCTTATCACTTTTATTGATTCAGGGAGAGAAGGGGCTATTTTAGTATGAATAGTGTAGGCTGGAACATGGATACGCAGCAGAGATAAGGTATAAGTTTTCCCATAGAATTAGAAATATATTACACAGGAACCTAAGAAATATGAAAGTATCTATAGACTTCTTAGTTTTATATAAGTATCTATGAGTGAAGTTTACCTTCTCGTAGTTTTATGTTCTACTGTTATTCTGTAATGTGTAAATGCACTGATGTATACTGATGATATATATATATGACTGCATGCTCTGCATGGTATATCTATCTGCTTTCTTGCGAGATATAGCACTTAATATGTACAGGGTAAAGCATGGTATTGCTTGCCACATATTTTATCTATCAATCAAAGAAAATCGGAATTTTACAAGCAAAATCTAATCATTTAAAATTTCTTGTGTTAAAATGTGTAAATACTTATAAAAAGAGATCTTTAAGTATTATTAAAAATAAACGCATTTCCGACGATATTTTTAACTGAAAAAGTCAAATCAAAATAATACAGGCAATACAAAGTTTCACACTACATATTCGTACAGAAGTACCCAACTGATATGGCTTACCGATGTACTGGTACATTTTCAAAGCGCGAGAAAAGCTATTGGTCGGCAGCTGCGCCAAGTGTGCGGAGGGGCGTGATTTGCGAGTGAGACGGAACTAATAGCTGCAGTGTATCTTGAACTTTATAGTAGTGATCTAAGTTGATTGTTAGTTCAAGAATTCTTTCGTTAATCTTCGGTGCCATACTTTCTTGTATGTGCGAACGAAGATTCACGACGCCTTATTAGTTGGGTACTACTGTAACCGTACACATATATGCACATACAAGCATGCTACACCGCACGTTATATTTGCAGCTGCACAAAGAGCTATACAAATTCGCACAAGCTCCCTTCAAATTGTTAGAGGAGAAAGTCGCGAAGCGTCAACGGCCGGCGTCGCTTCAACCGACGCGGGCCCCCGCTGTCCAGTACAGGCGGAGGAGACCCGAGACTATGATCATTAATGAGTCTTTCAACCCTATGGTACGATTGTAGTGGTGGTAGTAGTGTGCCGCTTTGGTTTTGGGGCTGGTTTTCTGTTTTTGTTAAGCTTTTCAGCGTTTTTGTGTGTTGTTGTTGTTCTTTTGAGTTTTCAGGTTTGCTGTTTGTTTAATTTATATTATAATCTTTTCTTTCTTCCGTGTATTCTCCGATCTAAATGTGTGCTTATTCACTCCACAATTTTAGTGACGAATTCCTTTTATTCCTTTTCCTTTTTTTTTTCATTTGTCTTATAATACCAGTCTTACATGTCATGTGCCAGACTGACACACAGAATGTGCACATTATTGAACTAATCTGCACCCGAGCCCCGCATATCGAGACAAGAAAACACACCCTTATGTCAAAACTTTCATCATAGCGTGCCGCTAGAATAACTGCCACGCGCACGTCTCATGTCTTTTCTTACGCAAGTATAGTAAGGGGCACGAGTGGTGAACACAGTTTGACAGCTGCACAGTAGTTAATTTTTCGGTCTGTTTGGCGGAATGAAGCAGGGGGGTGCGGCGAGCTGCACACGATTGGTTCGTCAGTCGATGCTCGGTGTCTATTGGATTCTTGCATGTCATTTGGCTACTGTGACTTGGCCAAAAGTGTACATGCGCGAGCTTGCCCCCACTACTGCCTATCTGTGCTCACCATTCGTGCCTCATACTGTATTAGCATCGATCAAACTTCATGAGACCTTCGTCTCCTATCAACTAAATCCTTGCAACACTGTAGCTATCAAATACTTTCAGATCCACAAAGAACTCCACCGATTCGCGAATGAATCAAGCAACAGGTTGAACCCCACGCTCGGGCCGCGTCGCTCGGTGCACTCCCCGCTTAAGGGCCGGCCCAAGTTCACCAGGTCCGAGAGCATCGGCGAGGACTGCGAGACCAGCGTGTTTGACGACAAACTGTTCGAGAACCTTAATAATTTCGGTGATGGGCAGGTTAGTTAAATGTGTATTGATGTTGCAAAACTAATTGTTAGAATTTGCTATTAAGCCTGTATAGAACGAGAATATAATGTGTTAATTCATAATAAACTTATGTCACAGGTTGCACTGACATGCTGATGTGCTTAAAGGGAAAATATATGTAATGGGACATGCGTTATAATTAAAATGTTTAAATAATTGTTGTTAATGTTATTTTCCTCTCACCATGGTAAGCGATGCTGTGGCCGAAGATGGTAAGCATACAAAGCTAACAAGAAACTGGCTCTCAAGTGCAGCTGTTGGAACACACCGATAGGTGCTTGACGACAGATTTGAACTAGAGGGTGATAGCCAGCCTACAAGTTACCACCGCGCTATGGCTTCCTCACGACTTTTTCCTTCACCGTGTAGCGACCCTACATACATTGATCCACCGCCGGTCGTACACCACTGGACACTGAATCGATGTCCGCGTAGGGTATTAAGCGCGAGTACGATAATAATTAAATCTAATAGAAAAAGGGTTTGCTCATTGAAATACCTATTACTTGCACCCTAATGTTTTTATATTTAAGTAAGTCATTCTGTCCAAAATAAATAATTCTTAAACCTAATCGATTTTAATTTACTCCTGCAACAAAAACCGAAAGATCAAGCTTATCAAGATGGTAATAGCAATGTCTCCCCATCAGGTGCAGTCGAGCATTGAGCTGCTCCTGTCAGGGTCGCAGGCCACGCCGGCCACTGAGCCGGCTGGTGTGGGTGGTGTGGGTGGTGTGGGTGGTGTGGATGGTGCGGGTGGTGCGGGTGGTGCGGATGGTGCGGGCGGCGCGCAGCCGTCGTGCGTGGAGCGCGCGTGGGCGTGGCGCAGCGCTCGCGCCGTGGTGCAGTTTGCGCGCTGCTGGATGCACTTTGTTGTAGAGAGGTGTGATCGCGGACGGGGACTTAGACCTAGGTAAATATACATATACCCCCTTATTAATAAAGGTGTAAGTCAGTCATGTAATACCCAGGTATTAAGATAGCCCCATCCCTTTTTGTTTACATTAGAAAGTGACAGATATATTTTAAACCTAGGTATTAATAAGGAGGATACTGTTTAATTATTGACCTCGGATATTTATTATATTATGTTTGGAATCAGATACCACCATCTGATTCCAAACTAGATGCATGTAGAGAATAAAGATGACTGATGTTCTATGTCAAAGCCATTTCAGTTATACCCTTACAGGGCACTTATGAAGGTCTACTAAAATTACAACCGGTAGCTTGGAAGAGTTTTTTGCTTGCTTAAACGGGTTAATGTCTGGCTCGATGAACGGGAGTTGTTTCCAACTACCCGCATTTGGTCTTGTATAACATATCTATTTAAACTTCATCTAAATTACCTTTTATTTATCAATCTTAATATGTATATTTAATATTTAATAATAATTACTAGTTGTCAGTATCAAATTAGCTGCGTGTATATAATATTATATGTATATATATATATATATTCTTATTTCTATTTTTATTAAGCCGCTATTATGATGTGTAAAATATAATAACATGTAATTTTAGTAAGAGGCAAATAAATTATGTCTGTTAACTCTGGTCTTCACGATACAGGCTTGGCCTAGTGTGAAGACCGCTGTAAATCATTAGTGTTTAAGTTCCTTCAACACCCCATGTTTCAAATCAAGCTGTTTGTACATTAAATTTGTTGGTGTTGCAAATAAATATATTATTATTATTATTATTAACTACCAATCGGTTCTTTCACTAATCGGGAGATACATTATCTCCAATTAGGCTACTTTTTATCGCGGGAACGCAGGTGAAACCACGAGGGACAGTCAGTGATAAAGTATTAAGTAAAAATCCAGAACTGGCTCTGTGCTCTATATTCGTTAAACCTTTTGAATTAACATAATAATGTATGTTGTAGATGGGCGAGTCAAGGCTTAGAGTTCCTGATGCTGGCGTGTGATCCGTGCAACACCAAACACCTTACTGAAGAAGAATTTGAGGTAAACACTATATTAAAACACTATACAGATGTTATCGTAACTTGTATTGAAATGTGTATTTCTTATCAAAACAATATAAAAATTTGATACTACAATGTTGATATTTATTTACTAACACTTAATTTGCGATAGTCGCAAAGCTAGTTGGGGGCCTACTAGGCGGCTTGAAAACTCCGATCCACTAGCCTACCTCTACCGATCCGTAGTGGGCACGCGTCGTGGAGCATCTGCCCATTCGCTATCACCCTAATTAGTAAAAGGAGGCCTTTATGGGCTGAAAGAGAATGTTGTCTTATTTTTAACCGACTTCAAAAAAAGGAGGAGGTTCACAATTCGGTTGTATGTTTTTTTTTTTTTTTTTTTTTTTATGTTTGTTACCTCATAACTCCGTCATTTATTAACCGATTTGGAAAATTCTTTTTTTGACTGGAACACTTCCCGTTTGGTCCCATTGTCATCAGATCAGGATTTGATTACTTCATAGTGTACTTTGAAGTCGGTTTAAGTTTTTTGTAAAACATTCCAATTATTATTGTGTGGTCTTTTCTTGTCGCATAAATAAGTTCAAGAGCCACTATGCAAGGAATTTCTCTACGGGACAGGGTCCGAAATGAGGACATCCGTAGGAGAACAAAAACGACAGACATAGCTCGTAGAGTTAGTAACCTGAAGTGGCAATGGGCAGGCCACGCCGAGCGGGAAAACCTCCCAACGTGCACTGGCTGACCGACGACCTGCTCAGAGTCGCTGGGAGCTGGGCCCAAAAGCGTTGAATGTGGGGGATGGGGGAGGCCTATGTTCAGCAGTGGACATCCTAAGGCTGATATGATGACGGAATATTGTATGTGTACGCGCAGGAGTTGAAGCAGCTGATGGACGGGTGCATATCGCACGTGGTGGGGTCTCGGCCAGCCGCGGCGCGCGTGCCCGACGCGCCGCCGCAAGCCGTCAGCCCCAGACCCAGGCCCCGACACCGGATGCATGTCAGTATATACACTACTAGCTTCTGCACACGGCTTCGCCCGCGTTGCCTACACGTAACAAATTACATATTTTTCTACAACAATAAAACGAAACAAAACAACTACATCCCGCTTCGAGAGTGGAATTATTAAAAACGCTGAGACACGTATACATTTATTTTCAATCTTCAGCCCAAACACAAAATTTGAAGATCCTAACTTCGAAACTGACGGACTTTCATACAGTCAAAGTCAAAGCCATTTATTCAATTTAGGCCCTAGAAGGGCACCTATGAAGGTCAAAGCTACTGAAGTTTCATCATTACAAACTTTCATCCCCTATTGTACCCTCTTAGGGGTGGTGTAGAAGTTTGTCTCGGCGCTTAGACTCCTTCTTGGTTAGGGTAATGTTGGTAATTTAGAAATAGTCTGGTTTAAAAATGGTTTATTAGAAACTAACACACACGAACTAATACACGAAATGGTAGACGTAAACTAAATGGTTTTATATAAAATGGTATGGCTAAACACTAATAATTAACTATGACAAACTACTGGTTACTAAATGGTTATTGAATACGCGATATATAAATGGTTTGGTGTTGGTTCGATGGAGGTGAACCGCGTACTAACTTAAATTAGGCGTACAAAATGTACGCGTGTAAAAGATGCATTAGGTGCATTAAATTATATTGATGAGCTGTTCGGTTGTGTAACTCCGAACATACTCCCTAGCTTGAGATAAAAGAAGAAAAACATAAGAACAATTATAAATCTTAAAAGCAAAATATCAAAGCACAATGGTTGTGTAAATAAAGTAACACATAATAAAAGCAAATTTATAAAAAAAGCACAATGGTAAAAAAATGGTAAAAATACAAAACAATTTTATAAAAAACATTAAATTAAACAAAAGTGTCATCAATGGTAAAACTAGGATTGTCTTTGGTGGTAGGCAACGTAGCCTTATTATTATGTCTATGATTGTTCGCGTTACGCCTAACACTGGGCCATCGGTTGGCCAAATTTCGCGTACGCACATTAATATTGGTTCTCTCACACATTTCACTTTCACTCGACTGACACGGGTCAGCCATATTTTGCTTTCGAGATGGTACAATGTAGACGGGAGCGTCCCTGGTAGAGCAGGAGGGCGCGAGCCGCGCGGGTGCCGCTGATCCCACCGACTCCTGTCGGCACGGACGGTCCTCGCACCGGCGAGCTGCAGGTCTCGAACAAAGGCGGCAACGACCGCTCTTCCACACCCATATAGCTGCAGCACATACAGCAGCTGCGACCAAGATGTAGCTAACAATGTAGTGGTGGACATCATGTGTTGATATATTCTCCACTTCTGGGTCAATAGACTGCATCGTCTTGATTTGCTTGTCAAGCATCAAGAATGAGGAATTCATTTCTTTATCATCTGGTTCTAGGCGTTCATCAGCAGGAATTTTTAAATTGACGATATGGTTTATCTGGTCAATTACTGGTGAATATAAATCTGGTGCAAGATTTTTCTTGTTAGATTGATGCTGTAGTGAGTATAGTACGAAATCTTTTCCTTTAACTATACAATTCTGATCCATATTAATGATTCCTGCATGACTCAACTCTCGTATGGTAACCTGATCATCACATATGATTTTAATTGAGTAGACGTCACAACAAAAGTATAGGTATTGTGATGTCTTATGTAACTCGATCCATTTATTGGAGCAAGTGGATTTATTTATTTTGCATTTATGATTGGCGGTGTTTTTGTCACAGAAACTTTCATCATTATCCTCCAGGTTGAGAATTGGTTTAAGTAACTGACACATGTAGGATTCTTCATGATACAAACATGTATTCAATTCGTTAATGGTTATAGAAAAATATGAATCTTTTTTCAGATTCACTGCAACATAATCAGATACTGGCGCTATGGTGACCATGATTTCTTTGGTTTGTTGCGGAACTGGTAAAATTTTATATATTTGGTAACTTTCTGTGCTTATAAGTGGAAATGTAATTTCAAATATTACATACCTTTGAGTTGCTCTAGCCTTTACTTTCAGGAGTTGGTAAATATACTGAAGATCTGTGTCGATGTTGCTAATAGGTAAGGTAAGATCATTTCGAATCTGACCGTGTATGATTTGGAGCTCTGTCTTTAGCTGTGTTGGTGTTAGTAAATGTATACTTATCTGACCGTTAGAAATATCAGTAATGGTATCTAGTAGCGTATCTTGAAGTCTTTTCAAACTTTGTAGCAAGCTATTTCCAGCCATAGCCGATAGCGTGAACTCTTGAATGTAAGATATGTTCTGGATTTCATTTTGAACAATGCTGGTTTTTTGGTCAAATTGATTCAATTGTTTATTGATGAATTTATGTTGCCTTTCAATGGTCGCTTCCATCTTTTTCATCAAATTGAACTCAGATTCAACTACTGAGGTCTGGTTTTTCCAAAGATTGGATAAATGTTTTTCATTACGTCTAATGATTTCTATATCCTTAGCATACTGTTCTGCGAAACGAGAGTCCAATACACCGAAGAGATCGTTTGCTAGATACCCGACACCGTTGATAAGACCGCGGCGCCGGCGGCGTCTAGCGTGAACGTTGTAATGTTGAGTCATTAAAAGTTCATTGTAGTATTTCAGCTCCTGGTATTCGTGGCGTTGCTGAGTTACTATCATGTTGCAATGGGATAGTTGTTGAAGTGTGACACACATTTTTTCGATATAATTGGTTACTTTATTATATGCCTCTATGCCTGCCCAATATGGTTCCATGTCATAATATACAATAAGTGTCCATTTATCCCTGATGAGCTGTACTTTGGATATAGGATCAAAATATAGCGTCTGGTTATTTGGTAATGTGTAGATGTTATGTAGTCCCGACGATGGTGATATTAAAATGGTAATAAAAAATAGCAACGCGATAACTACTTTTGCGAATGGTATATTAGGTTTTCTTTTCTTCTCGTCTGGTTTCTTCTGTTCTTTATCAACTTCTGGTATTGGTTTCTGATATAGTTTTACTATTGTTCGTTTCATCTGGCCGTTTTTGGATTTTAATGTGACGGCTTGATTGAGGACATCATCGCCAGGGTGCGTATCTATTACGCAATCCATAGCCAATTTTCCTGCTGGTAAGTCTTGGTTGATAATCGGATTAAAATTTGAAATACTTTTTTGTATTTTATTATGGTTTTGTAAATAAAGTAGATCGTTGTGAAATTCCGTTTGATGCATAGATTTGATAATCAGCAACTTTGTGGGGCGTACCTTGTGTAACGTGAGATAGGGTTGACGAACTTGCTTGTTGTAGGTAAATACTCGTAGTATCCATGCCAATATACGTGTTATTTTATAGATGAATTTATTCAATAATAAATTGATAATGTTCATGGTACTATTTGTCGAATCCTTCTGGTTTTCTATAGTGATGGCATTGGATTGATTTAGAATGGTTGTTTTGGTTTCTAAATTGTTTTCGTAAATAATTCTCCTGTCTTCTGGTTTTGAGTATGATGAGAGCCATGACGGAATCTGCCACCATAAATCATGGTTTTTCAATTCATTGGTTAACATAATTTTATGGTATATTTGGTCATCTAGGTACATCATTATCAGTCTGTACATTTTCGAAAAGTCTGCAGTATATGCAGACTGGTCTTGTCTCCATTTGAAAATGAGTTCCTGTAGATCCTGTCGTAATTTAGGACCTGTGTACATGGAATAATTTAGACTAATTTCTGGTGTTGATTTAGCAGTTGCGTTAAAAACAAGACGTAATTTAGTGGTCATCGCGTCAGTTCTCGTTACTGCATAGTGAGGTAAATAACACTCTGGTGGTATATTTATGTCGGATGGTATTATATGATTAAAATTAAAATATTCATTCATAAGCTGGTATATGGTTTTTAGCTCAATATTTTTCTGCAAATTTCTTTCTAAGTTCTGAAATTGAGCTATAACTAATGGTTTGGTTGCGTCTAGTTTTTCTTTCAACTCTGGTTTAAATGAAAGTTGATCTTCATGCTTTCCATCGTCAAGGCGATTAATGGTTGATTGTAAACATTCATTATCGATATAAGACATGTCATCTTGTTGAGTAATGTCTTCACACTCCCAAGATCTTCTTAGGTCATCAGTGTTATGCAAAACTACATTACATTGGTAGGTATTATTTATCGAGCCACAGAGCAGCCATCCTAACTGCGTTTGTTGGGCTATTGGTTGATCATCTTTATTTCCTCTCAAAATACCTTCTAACACTATCTTACTATACACGTCTGCTCCTAAAAGCAAGTCTACTGGTCGGCTTACATTAAAATCTGGATCAGCTAACTTCAAATTTTGAATGTAAGACCATGATGGTTTGGTAAATGTGGTATTTGGTAAACTTTTGATTAAATGGTCCATAATGAGTACACTAGCACCAAGTGAAAACTCATTATACATCGATTGCAGTTCAATATTCATCATCCCTTTACACTGATTTTCTTTTTCTCCAACTCCGAATATTTTTCCTCTGCACTGGTTTCTTTTAATACCTAATTTCTGTGCGGCATTTTCATTAATTAATGAAATTTGAGAACCCTGGTCGATTAATGCTCTCATGGTGTAATGAGTCCCATCAACTCCCGTCACTTTGACCATGGCTGTGGCCAATAAAATCTGTGACATACTCTCCGAGAATATATGAGAAGAGGTCGGCACGTGTTCTTTGGTAGCTAACTGAGACGTGGACCTATGGTTCGGTTTAGCTGAATCATTTGGTTTAGTTTTAAATGCGTCGTGCAATAAAGTGTTATGACTTTCGAGGCACTTGCGACATCGTTTACTTGAATAACACGGCTTATTAAAATGGTTAATTAAGCAATTTGCGCAATAGTGTAATTGGGTTATCATATTAAATTTTTCATCGTTCGTCATTTGTAAAAATTTGCTGCATTGCCATAAGCTGTGATCAGAATTGCACAATACACAGGTAACTGACCTGGTTAGGTGCAATGATTTCCTGTTGGTGTCAGGTTTATTGAATGGTTGGTTATAATTGTTCGAATGATTCAAATATCTTCTCTGGTTTGATGAAGAATTACTATGATACGATGGTAATGGTTTATTCGTAGTTTTTTGGTTGGTAGATTCTTGTTTACGACAAGATGCTTCTAAAGAGGTAAATTTACTTTCTAAAAAGTCTAGGAATTCTTGAAGAGCTGGTAGTTCTCTGGGCTTTTTCACGGACTCTATATATTCAGCAAACGAATCTTGGTCTAACTTTTGGGCCAATAGATGTACTAATAATGGATCCCACGTGGTTATATCTGCTCCGAGATTTGTAATCGCATGTAAACTTTCTTTGGTAACATCATGCAGTTTTTTGATCATGCTCAAGGACTGCTGTTGCATGCTGGGAAGACCGAGTAAGATGTTGACATGAGAAGTAAAAATAAGTCTCTTGTTCCCGAAGCGATGGTTTAGTATTTCCCAACATACTTCATAGTTGTCTGAACTAATCTGAAGATGGTGAATAAGACGATCCGCTTCACCCATCACTTTACTTTTCAAAAACTGCATTTTCTGCGCATTTGACAGGGAGGGATTCTTATGAATGGTTTCGCTGAATAAGTCCTTAAAAGAAGTCCAATGGTGATAGTTCCCACTAAAAACTGGAATATCCATCTTTGGAGTTGATTTTTCACGATGCGACACTGACCACATCTTGGTATTTATGGTTCTCTTCAAGTCAATGAATTTGTTTTCGTATTTGTTGAATTCTGATTGGTACCACAGATTTTCTCCGTTTTCATCACCTTCTATCTCCCAATGCAGATTATCAATAATCGTCCAACGTCCTTGTAGAGATTTAAGGGCATCCTCAAACTCCCATTTATTCTGCATTTGATCTATATCTATGGTTTTTACAGTACGCATGAAGGCTTTAAAATTAATGGTTTGTTTTTTAATCTTCTCATCCATCTTACTGTAACCTCCCGATGACGAAGTATTACTCTGGTTCCGAGCTTCTTCGTCACGCGAGGTCCCTGGTTCTGCATCTGGTACACTTACTTGGTCTGTCGCTGTTCTGCTGTTTTGGCATTTCTGGTTGAGACTTGGTGGATAGCTTCTCAATGGTATTCTCAATTAATTCCTTCGTACTTATATAAATCTCTTGACCCGTTTCGAAGCAATTTTTCTTAAAATAGGTGTGGTCAAATTTTCCGAGGTCACATATTTTTTCGTGGTTACTTAGGTAATCTTTCCAATACGTTTCTAATATGTCTAACCTGCGTTTACAGCTGTCGATGGTTTTCCTATCGCTGCCTTCTTTCTTAAAATTGGATAGAAGTTTAGTCAGAGCCTCGTAAATCTCAGTTTGGTTAAGGAAATAATTTTCCATGGTGGTACGATGAGGTTCTTACAAGAATTTAAAAATAATGGTTTGATCTGACCTGGTTATCTCCTCACGATACTCTTCAGTATAATCACTGCAATCCTGTCGGACTGTTCACTATATTCACTGGTTTTTTAAGGTCTTCGATTTTACGATAACTGTTATGGTTTAGTCACTCGCGAACCGAAGGTCACTGGTTTTTTAACGCTCGAAGGACCTTGTCGAAGGTCACTGGTTTTTCAACGTTCGAAGGACCTTGTCGTAGGTCACTGGTTTTTTAAGGCTCGAAGGACCATGTAGAAGTTTGTCTCGGCGCTTAGACTCCTTCTTGGTTAGGGTAATGTTGGTAATTTAGAAATAGTCTGGTTTAAAAATGGTTTATTAGAAACTAACACACACGAACTAATACACGAAATGGTAGACGTAAACTAAATGGTTTTATATAAAATGGTATGGCTAAACACTAATAATTAACTATGACAAACTACTGGTTACTAAATGGTTATTGAATACGCGATATATAAATGGTTTGGTGTTGGTTCGATGGAGGTGAACCGCGTACTAACTTAAATTAGGCGTACAAAATGTACGCGTGTAAAAGATGCATTAGGTGCATTAAATTATATTGATGAGCTGTTCGGTTGTGTAACTCCGAACAGGTGGATTTCGAAAAACCCTTTCTTAGTGGATACCTACTCTTCAAAAATAATACTCCCTCAAAATTTCATGTCTCTAGGACCAGCGGTTTAGGCTGTGCGTTGATATATCAGTCAGTCAGGACTTTGAATTTTATATATATATAGATATACACTACACTCCCACAACCTTATCTGGCCCGATGAGAGAGCCACTGTTATCGCATTTGGTGGAGCAAACGACCAATGGTGAATGGCAAGCAGATTGACTTTTCAAACTGTCTTCGTTAGTTCCTCTTTTGGCCACCGGGCCGGATAAGTTTGTTGCGCTATACTACTCTAAATTGGTGCAGCATTGCTATTCGCGTGTAATAAATAAATAAATATCCAGGGACATTTTTAAGAGAAATTTGATATCCTTTCTTAGCAAATGCCAACACCGTAATGCCAAAATTCATGCTTGTCAGTTTTATAGTTCCTGATATGTCGAACGTTAATAAATTAATGCGACTAATAATAACGTATGTCTCATATTATACAGAGTCCACTAACAAGTTCGTCTGCCTTGGAAGTTCCTACTCCACCGACGCCGCCCAGCGAGCCGGAACCTCTCCTGTGTTTCAACGGCGTCGAATCCACTGGTAAATATCTAGCGTGTAGGTTTTCTATAGGTCGGCAACACATCGGCAATCCACCTGGTATTACAAATGTACCTAGGCGGCGTTGACCACTTACCATCAGTTGGACCGTCTGCCTATTTGTCAAACTATTGACAAATAATTAGACTGTTTTACAAAAAACTTAAACCGACTTCAAAGTACACTAAGAAGTAATTAAATCCTGATCTGATGACCAAACGGGAAGTAGGGTACACTTCCCGTTTGGTCAATAAAAGAATTTTCCAAGTCGGTAAATAAATGACTGAGTTATGAGGTAACAAACATAAAAAAGAAAAAAAAAAAAACATACAACCGAATTGAGAACCTCCTCCTTTTTTGAAGTCGGTTAAAAATAAATATAAATCTTTCAGAACTAGCAATGCCATTTTCATTCAAGATTAAATGGATGTTAAAAAAAAATTGTATACAATTTGCAACACTATTCAAATGGGACAAAGTTGATATCAATATGTAATATGGTGTCAGGTCACAAGCGTCGTGTCGTAGAAGCGATAGAAGCGGTGGACAGCCAGCGCGACGAGAGGCTGCGCGCGGCCAGGAGCGTGGGCCGCGTGGTGGGCGCCGCCGCCGCCGCCTACGAGCCCAAGCTGCGCCAGCTCACCTTCAAGTGGCAGAGGGGGCTCAAGATCGGCGCCGGCACCTTTGGGAAGGTACGTTTCGTTCGTATGTCTTGCCCACAGGCAAGCGAGTGGGACGCCCCGCAGCTAGGTTGATCGATGACCTGCGAAACTTGGCGGGCGGTGGGTGCGAAAGGCCTATGTTCAGCAGTGGACGTCGACAGGATGATGATGATGATATTCGTTGTTTTTCCGGTCCATAAAGTACTGCATTTAACAAGCTCTTGTTGGTTTTCTTACTTGGTAACTGTTAATCCCGAGCTTGTGAGAAAACTTCACAATTGTCCGATGAGAAGCTAAGGGCTGTTACTCGTTTTGGAGGTGTTGTTAGCAAAGATCATTTATGTAATTTATAAAAAGTGTGGGACCGAGAATACTCCCTTGCGGAACTCCATAAGAGATAGGCAGGTCATCACTTAAGTGGTTGTCCTGTTAGTTAGGTAATCTTTTAGCAGTTTAAAGAATCATGGCGAGATCCATACATTGATTTGTAAAAAAAAAAAAAACATTTTAGTGGGTTTTGAATCACTTCCAATGTTGAGATTACATTACCAGCAACATATTAATATACATGAAATATTTTATAAACCCCCCAAAACAGAACAACAACATAACGGTTTCGGTCGCGAATAGTCGCAATTCGCCGTCATGCCATAGAAATTCGCATTTTTATCCCGGGGTTCTAAAAATATTATAAATGGCTCAAGTTATTCCTAAGGCACCAAGGATCAAATATAACTTCATTGTAACGTCTCTAAAAATCTTTATTTTTTTGTACAAATCTCGCCATGATCCTTTCAACACCTTTTATAAGTGAATTCGTATTACCTGTGGATTTTCCTGAGCGGAAGCTAAACTTTGATTTGAGAAATTATACTGTTTTTTGAACTCAAAATGTATGTCAGCTTACAGGTCGGTTACCGAAAGCTGGTACGTTCACAGTACTCACACATATGTAATTTCATGATACAGTGTGTTTTATTACATTGCCTCTAATTAGTCAGTCAATTCTAATGGACGAATGCAAAAAGAACACTATATTTATGAGCGGTAACCAAAGGCAAAACAACTGTCTCATTCATACTCATAAGCTTAAACGCGCGCGAGAGAAACGGACAGACTAATCATGATGCTCATGCAGTGTGACGTGACGCCGCGCGCTCATTCAGAGACACTACACAAGCGCAACGTGTAAATGTTTTGAGCGTGCCAACTTTAGCTAACCGACCTGTGCCTTGTGTTCAGGTGTACACGGTGGTGAACACGTCAAGCGGGCAACTGCTGGCGATGAAGGAGCTGCAGATCGGCGCTGGCGACCGGCGCGCGCTGCAGCGGGCCGCCAACGAGCTGCAGGTGCTCGAGGGCGTCGCGCATCCGCACTTGGTGCGCTACTACGGCTGCGAGGTGCATCGGGTCTGTACTACATATTTTGTTGTTTGTTTTTAGTTGACGGGCCAGTAGGTGCAGTTGGTTAAGAGTCTGGTAAAGATTCTACCTATTGCGCCGCAGGTTGTGGGTTCGATTCCCGCACAGGACATGCATTTGTGTGCATGAACATATCTGTATGTCCTGAGTCTGGGTGTAATTAAGTATATTAAGTATGTATTTACAAACATAAAGTAGTATATGTATTATATCAGTTATCTGGTTTCCATAGTACAAGCTCTGCTTAGTTTGGGATCAGATGACTGTGTGTGAGGAATGTCCCAGGATATTTATTTATTTATATTTTAAATTTATTTGCGTGTGGAAATCCTCATAAGTTACTCGACCGCTGAGAGAGAGCGGACAAGTTATGCCGGACATTTACTAGCTGAAACCCCACGGGTCTCGTGCAGATCCCGTACCTTCACGCTCCTCACTCCTCGCTGAGATAGCCTGTCCCGGGGGAAGTGTGATACCTCCCCCCACCACCCTAGCGGTGCTCACGATGAGTCGTGACCATAACGACCCATCGTTCTCCTCGGGGCCGCTTCTGGTCTCATCGCCTATGACCCCGAAGGTCTCTTTTTAGTCGCCTTTTACGACAGACAGGGGAACACAGGGGAATTCCGACGCCGAACGAATATTATCGAATGATAATACAATCATTTGATGTGTTGCTGAATTTAGTATGTATTTAGTATGAGGCTTTTCTCTAGAGTCCCAAAGACAAATTTTAGTTTGCATTTCTAAAATTAATCTTCCATTAGTAATTTATATGCAACTAGCTGTCCCCCGCGGTTTTACCCGCGTTCCCGGGATAAAAAGTCGAAGCGTGAAGGCGTAACAAACAAACAAACTCACTTTCGCATTTATAATATTAAGTTAGGATTAGGATCGTCGCGTCGGAACGCTAATACATATGTTATTAGCGATTAGTTTTTTTTTTTTTAGTTTTTTCTTATTCGTGTACTTACGACCGTGACATCACTAAGGGCGTCAGCTGAAAATCAGCGCTGCTGACAGTAGTCAGTAGCACTATGCTGAGCCGTGTCCTATTTGACGGCACAGACCTACTGGTTTATTTTTAATAAAAATTTTGTTATGTTAATGTGTTCGTCAAATAAATGAGTCTCTTTGTTTCTTATAATGTTTGTCGTCGTACGTAGGAGGAGATGCTGCTGTTCATGGAGCTGTGCGTGGAGGGCTCGCTGGAGGCGCTGGTGGGCACGGCGGGCGCGCTGGCGGAGGGCGCGGCGCGCCGCTACACGCGCCAGCTGCTCAGCGCCGTCGCCGAGCTGCACCAGCGCGCCATCGTGCACCGCGACATCAAGAGTAACGCAACACAACACTACACTATAACATTCTCTTACGGTTGCCTACCCAACCCATACGGTCCTTCGCCCTGCAGTCTGTATCTCATGAACCGTAGTAGGTAGACAGCTCAAATATACACAGAATATATATTTCTTTTACCACTATAACAACAGTAATAGTAAAAATGAATTAAAATTTAAAGCCAAAATACGATAAACAATAAACGTTTTGTTTTGACGTTTTATTTTTAAAGCAAAGTTTATTTATTTAATATTGTACAGAACCCTCCGTGTGTGAGTGTGACTGGCCGGCTGTTTTTTTTTACTTTGTGTTCGACCGCAATCTCGGCAAACTTCTTGGCACAATGTGGGCGCCGTTGGCACAGGTAATAAAACAATCGCGCGCCAGATCCGAGTTACTCCCGCTTATTTACTCCTTATTCCCGCCTTAGACACCTAAAATTTGACTTGCCCAGTTAATGTTTTGTGCCTAGAAATTTGCCGGTTACTGTAAATGATGATGTGGCCGAAGGTTGTAAGCAAACAAAGCCTAGAAGGAGCTGGAAGCCTGGAAGAAGCCTCTTTAATGAGGACAAGCAAGAAACTCAGCAAGGTTATATCTTTATAGAGTTATGATTGAATGCTATGACTGACTCACCGGCCTAAAACATGATTAAATGCTCGACGATTCCACACGGGCGACATTTGCCTGGGTTTCAGCTATGGGTATCGTGTTGTGCGTCATACGGGGCTTGGTCGATCACGCATTATTGATGATTTCTTTTATTAGAAAGTAAGTGTAAATGTTCTATGTACAGGTGGCAATATTTTCCTAACGAACGGGGGTAACTGCCTGAAACTGGGTGACTTTGGGTGCGCCGTCAAGATACGAGCGAACACCACCGCACCGGGTGAACTGCAGGGCTTCGTCGGGACCCAGGGTGAGTTGTAACGTACACCGAGTTTTTTTTTATGGCAATAGGTTCACAAACAGCTACCTAATGATATGTTGTTAATGAAGCCTTGGAGAGTTTTTTTTACGTCCCTTTTGAAGAACCCCATATCTTAGCACTGAGAGAAACCCGTAATGCGGAAGTCATTCCACATCCCAATGGTTCGCAGTAAGAACGTCCGACTGAAACTTTGTGTGGACGATCGAGGCGGCTTGAAGATGTGAGAAAGAAGTGCACATCGCCGGCGAGCGGTGCGAGGGTAGAAGGGGATGATGGCACCAGGTCAAAAAGTTCTTGATCACTTCCAATTTCCCAGTTTACTTATAAAAGTCTAAAATCTATTTCTAGATATTTCTGTGTTTAGAAGTTCAACATCAGCAGTTTTCTAATTACTTTTCTATAACTGCACATGTAAACAGTGCTTCATTGCGAAGGGAATCATGGAATTCAAATTCATTCCAACCAACTAAGATACATACATAATCTTCGTGCCGAACAAGAAGAATTTTATTTTGAGGTCTCAGACTTTCCTATTTAGACCGGGACATGGTGACACAAAATTCCAACATCTCCCGGTCTATCACATTATAATTTTAATGTTTTGCAGCGTACATGGCCCCCGAGGTGTTCATGAAGTCTTCAGGGCACGGCCGCGCGGCTGACATTTGGTCCGTCGGTTGTGTCGTTACCGAAATGGCCTCAGGAAAGGTAATATTTCTAATCGTTTTTATTTCGCATAATTGTCATGCATTATTGCTGTATTATTTTATGACCTTCAATCTCTATTCTAATTTCTATCATCTAGGACTGACTTTTCTAAAGAGCTGAGTATCACTCATCTGTCCCAAGGTGAAATAAATACTAAAGATGTATGTATGTATGTATGTATGTATTGCAGCGTCCGTTCTCCGAGTACGACAGCAACTACCAGATAATGTTCGTGGTGGGCATGGGCGGGCGGCCGCACATCCCCGCCTCGCTGTCGGAGGAGGGCCGCCAGTTCTGCGTGAGCTGCCTCACGCACGAGCCCGACCTGCGCCCGCGCGCCGAGGAGCTCACTCTGCATCACTTCCTCATGGTTAGTGCATTCTCACAGTACATACCCCCATGAATCTACTGACAGTTTCTATAGTGGCCATCTACCAACCTCACGGTCATAAAAGACGGCACACTATACCAGGCAACCCCTTACGAGGCACCTGGGACCATCTGCGGTAGGTCACGCCGCCAGAGTGCTCGCCCCTGGTACTCATGACAAAATGTGAGTCGCACCGTGATCACACACTACCATTTGTCCAGAATGGTACCGGAGCTGTCAAAGTCGCTCACCACACGCACCCCAGCATGCCGGTACAAGCGTAAAACTCCAGCGCAAGCACAAACACACCTTGTTGGTGCTAACGGATTTAATCCCCGCTCGGGACGCCAGAGAGACTGGCTCCCATTTCTCCAGAATGGTCTCGGAATTGTCATGCACGCTCACCTCTCGAAAAAAAATTCACGCATCTACCCAATGCCTACGGCTTGATTGCCGGAAAGCTAATCCAACGGGTAGCCCTCTACTTTCTTTCCAGGAAAGTTTCCAGGCACTCACTTGCTTGAGGGTTAGTCACTAACCCCGCGTCTGACCACCAGGTGGCCCTTTGCCTTAGGCCGGTAACCTCAGACACTTGTTGCGCGCGAGGAATGACGCTCGGTCACACACTACCTAACAGACAACATGCCACTCCTCTGCAACCACCACATAGACCACCGCGAGACCATCTCCAATGTCAGGTGGCGCCTTGAAAAAGGCGGGGGGCCTACCTGACCCCGCGTTCCCTTATCCAAACAGCCAGACCCGTAGTTCCAGCTGCGAACACCATCTGTTCGAGTACTACAGTAGATAGAAACTCTCTGAGTACAGTAGTACGCAACTGATATGGCTTACCGATGTACCTGCGCAGAAGATACATTTTCAAAGCGCGGGAACTGCTATCTGTCGGCAGCTGCCGCCATGTGTGAGGAGGGGCGTCACTTGAAAGTGCACAGTGCTGGACAATAATAATAATTTAAATTTTTCAGGTAAACTCCGAAGACGATTGCCAGTGCCAGCCATCGTTCCTCATAACGTAACCTACTTATGATTATAAACACGTATTTAGATAGTTAATTTGATAGTATTATGGAGTCTCTGGTAAAAGGTCCCTCATTATTATCTATAGAGTTTACGGTATTGGTGTTTGAATTCTACAACTTTTATATGACTTCTCGAGAATAGTGTTTTCATGGTTCTAAATGCTTCAACTGACTCAAAAGTACCTAAAGGTAAGCCAACGAGACGAGATAAAGAATGTAAACAAACGTTCAATTTTTATTTCAAGAAATTATGTTGACAGCTGCTTTACCGACCGATTTCATATACCACAAATCACACGACAGCTGTCGTCAACCAACTGACTTCATTATTGCTTGCGAGAGATAATGACACCCGCGTTCCCGGGATAAAAAGTAGCATTATGTCCTTTTCCATACAATAGGCTATCTGCATGCCAAATTTCATGATGATCCATTTTGTAGTTTAGGCGTGAGGGCCTAACAAACAAACTTACTTTCGCATTTATAATAGTAGGGATAAGGATTATTGGTTACATTGAGTACAAGACTGCCAAAATGTAAAAACAATGTGATCTCAATGTAATTTTTTTATGACTGTCAGGCAGCCGATTTTTTTATCTTGTAATATCATGGTATCATAGTTGGCGCAGTTGGTTAAGATTCACCTTACGCGCCGCTGGTCGTGGGTTCGATTCCCACTCGGGACATGCATTTGTGTGCATGAACATGTATGTTCTGAGTCTGGGTGTAATTATGTATTTACAAACAAAAAGTAGTATATGTATTATATCAGTTATCTGGTTTCCATAGTACAAGCTCTGCTTAGTTTTAGATCAGATGACCGTGTGTGAGGAATGTCCCATTATATTTATTTATTTATAAAACCCGTAAATTCTATAATAATTAAATTTTGTGGATGTAGAATTGAGTAATTTTGATATGAAAATGTAAGTGACTAAGTCACCATTTTATTAATGTATTTAGACGTGTATTACCTAATGTACAACACGTCACACTCTTGTAGTTAATTTTGAATAACTAAGTATTTATTATATTAATATGTGTAATGTCTAAGGACAATATCACATTGGTGGAAGTTATTTGTTTTAAGTAGAGTATAATTATGTATATTGGAATGCATACGAACAAATCGTACCTAAGTTTAAGATGTAGTTTTCATCGAAAGCATATAATAGCTTATTCTCAAAACAAAAAGTGCCATCGAAATATTAAAATGTATTGCGAGTGAAAACACTAATCGAGAATAGTATACGAAAAAAAGGAGATAAAACTTTTTATTAGTACCAAAGACAACATAAAGTAGACTCGCCATATTCGTCGCAGAATATATTAACGTGCTGAAATTATAAAAAATGCCTTAGAAAACAAAATTACATCGTGCTATGAAAAGTGATAACTAATATACAATGTTAATTATAGTCAAATAAATAAAATAAGCTAATTTTAATCCTAGTACATGGACTCTCCGCTAAAGCAATGAGCTCCCCTAAAAAGCTAATGGTGATAAACAGACATTAAGTGTCAGCAGCTAATAATCTCGTAGTTTTTCCATGATAATATAGGTTTTGTACTCAATACGGGGTGGCCAGAGAAGTAGAACCCGATGTGGGGTATATGTATCTCCCCGTCACTGGATTTGCTATTACATATTAGACTTCGGGTAAAATCAAAATGCTACTGATAAAGCTAATTCAATCCTAATAAATCTGAAGTAATATTACTTTTATAGTCAATATTAATTAAAAGTAGGATAGATTTTATATCTGTAGCTAAATAAAAATAATTGTATAAATACGAGTAGGTAATGTACAGTAGTACCCAACTAATATGGCTTACCGATGTACCTGCGCAGATGATACATTTTTAAAGCGCGGGAAATTCTATTGGTCGGCAGCTGCCGCCATGTGTGCGGAGGGGCGTGACTTGCGAGTCAGACGGAACTATCAGCTGCAGTGTATTATGAACCTTATATTAGTGATCTAAGGTTGATTGTAAGTTTTAAGCATTATTTCGTTAATCTTCGGGCCATACTTTCTTTTCTGAGCGAACGAAGATTCACGGCGCGCCTTATTAGTTGGGTAATACTGTACCAATATTGTTTATAATAAACAGTTGTTAGTCACAGTGCCTATCAATTTACTTAAATAATTCCAATATTAGTGCTTACAAATTAGCATTTATTTTTATATTTTCTTTTACCAAATCCAGTCATTCAGCATATAATTATTGATAGCTGCTAGCTCAATAATATCCTCTTTGAAAGGCTTTACTGTCTGAAACGCCATTTTTTTTTATTCAAACCAAAAAAAATATGAAAGAAACAGTTGTGCATGCAGTTTATAAAACATATTTTTATATACTTATAATTAATTTTATCTGAAAATGTTGCATATACTGTAAAAAAATGCACATAGATAAATTCGCAGTGATTGTTAAAAACTATAAATTAGTTACTGAATGAGCTAATCGTGATATGGGCGTGTTTTAAGTCAATTTATTCAAATTGTAGATTTGTTGGCAAACTTGTGATATAAAATGTGTAAATGTTCAATAAAATTGGAATAATAATCTTAATAAAAAATTATGGTATTGATATATTAAATGTTATGCATGTACAAATGTATTTTATCACTTTGATATAATTGGACGCAAACGGTTAAAATAAAATTGAATTGAATTTTTTTAAATGATTTTTAATTATTAATTAACAGTACCTAGTGATTAAGTATCAGCTCACACCGAGACGCGATGCGACGCGTTCTTTTTAAAATAGCGATACAATATAGAACTTTATTTACGGGTTTATGACGGGTCGCTCACTTCCCTCCAATATGGCGAGGAGGGCGATGGCTGCCACACGCGTCATACTTGTGAACAGGTGCTGCTTGTGGGGGCTGGTCTGCTTAAGTTTGCTATTTATTTACTTATTAAATATTTATTCAGTCTACTTTGTAATTTTGCCGCCGCGCCGGGGCACGCAATTGTTTTCAGTGCGATTAGAATGTAAATATTATGTAATGAATCTAAGCCTGTTTTGAAAAGAGTAATTGCTGAGTTTATTGCCGGCTCTTCTCAGCAAATGCAACCTTCCGAACCGGTATTAGAGTATCAGAGTCAGACTTTTCATAAGTGCCTGCGAAGGTCTATTTGAATAAATGATTTTGAATTTGAATTTTGAATTTGAATTTAGTAAACAAAAAGTTACACATAAAGTCAGAGAATTCGAATACGCCTTGCGGCGTTGCGGGTCACTTGTCACGAATTCTCTCACTGAAATGTGTACCTTCTTGTGTAGAACATAAAGTTCTACATAGTATTGCTATCGCTCTACGTCGCGTCGCGGAACTGACCTTAAAGGCCTTATTCATAAACGTTAAGGCTGAATTTACATTGCCGCGGAAGCGATTTTTTTGTAACGAAATTGTACATAGCATAATGAACTTTATATCAATTGAATAACATACAAACTAAATACGACCCAATAAAAGTAGTCGTGTGTGTTCCGGGGAATCCTCGCGCATTCTCGAGTTTTTTTTTTGCAAAAATTTACTTCCACTCCTTTCCGCGACAATGTAAATTGAGCCTCATTAACTAATATACTGATCGAATGGTCACCTAAATAACGTCTTACTGTAATTGGTGCTGATTGTGTTGTTTACAACTAACAATAGGCAACGTACAGTAATACCACAGTTTTACTATGCATACAGTTGCGCAACGAATGTACTTACGCAGAGAGACGGAGGGGAACTCGCGGGGTGTCGGAGCGACGCGACCGCGTCCCGCCATCGCGCTTAGATGACGGGAGCGTCCGCGGAAGGAAGACGCATTCGTGTTTATCTTATTATTTAAAAATTATCCATAGGTAGTAAGTGTTCAATGAATTTTATAGGTATTGTTCAGTGCTCAAAATCTAAATGGTGCAGCACACAAACTGTTCTGTATACGGCTGCAAATCAACGCCGAAATATAATAGGTATTTAAAGTTTCATAGATTTCCCCGTGACGCGAGGTAAGTTGTTCCTATATATGTCCCAGGATTTATATACCGTTGTAGTTAAACCTATATAATTTATTCTGCGTGTACAGTCGACGAACGCAGAAGTAATTTAACATTTTAGTAGGTACCTAACCTACCTTGTATTAGTAAATAGTTAAGTGTGAGAGGTTTGAATTTGTCAAATAATGCGTTTATTATAATTAAATTGACAACTTTAATATAATTGAAAGTATTCTGATGATTTTTCTGATTATAAGGGTTCCGTACCTCAAAAAGAACCCTTATCACATTGTTGTCCAACTGTCCTACAAATACCATACCTATCTATATGTCAAGATTAAGGGAATCAAAACCTATTGAGTACCTACCTACTGCTCGTTGACCTAGAATCATGCAATTCGGCATGAAGTAAGGTCTTATAGCACAAAATGAAGGAAACTATCCGAAAACCGTACATTTTTGTGCGACCTATTGCGAGGTATGGGAAAACAGTTTTCCAATGGCAAAGTTTAGTTTGTACATACCTACCAATAAGTTTCTACTTCCCTCGGTGCGCGAGTCCGACTCGCACTTGGCTGGTTATTTTAATCAAAATCAAGAAAGTACTTAGATTAAATAACTTGCACAAGCCTTGGAAGCCTTTTTAAGATGTTTGTGAAGTATAAAGTAGTATTCCTTACGGGTGTGTAGTTAGTCACTTACCTGCATTAGACCCTTGTGATCACTATGGATTTCCCATTTGGCCTGTATAGAAGGTAGGCCTGTGCCCCGGCGGCAGTGAGGAAGTCTATAGTCTATGCTGATTGAAGTGCGAGTAGAACTAGCGCACTGAACTTTACTAAGACATTTTTCGTGTAAGTAGGTCACGGTGTGCGTGCGGCGTTGTTGTAGGAACTTGGCCTGCGCACTCCCGTGCGCTTAGATAAGTACAGTGCTACACATGTAAATGTTTATTACTCATAAATAAATGATGACATTATCATAACAATAAAATTATTTTATTTTACATTTTGTGACAACCCTTGCGTATCTGCTCGTGACAGCGTAGGTACTCACACGGACGACGGCACGGCCCGACATCAAAGGCGTTTCCCTACTGTTAGAGATTGTAATACTGTGGTAATACCGTACGTTATGGCTCTAATTTGTGAGATTTACAACAGAATCGGCACCATTAACAAACACCTTTTTGGTTTGAAACCTTATGAAGACCAAAACCTTATGAAGGTCAAAGCTAATGAAGATACAGCCGATTCGTAAGTCACCCCAACTGAGAAGAACCGGGAAGAAACTCAGCAAAGACATATTTTGACAAGTATCTTTCAGGGTCTAATCTCAATGCTGGAAAGCACAAGATTTGTAGAAAGGTTATAAATAAAACACATTATTACCCAATATATTTATTGAGAACAACATTGAATTGACATGGAGACACTTACAATCTACTGATATGTTCGATTGCTACCGGACGACGCCGGACGAAGCCGGACGTGCCGGACACAGGTATTAGTGACACCTAACGTAGTAATAGTATAACACGCAGCTAAAGTTTAATATAGTTAAAATCATTTGTCTACTAACTAAGGACAACAATTAACAAGTATTTGATCTAATGAATGTCTGTAACTTTGAGTAGTAAGGAAATTAGATAGGTCCTACTTGTTTTCAAACGTAAATGAAATAAAATTAAAGGGACCCATACAAGAAACGTCGTCGTGGAACCATTCGTGTGCGAGACCGACTCTTACTTGGCTGGTTTTTTTTTGTGTACCTAAATTGCTAGCAGTGATAATAGCCTCTTTGGCTGCTAGATTGAATCAATTTGTTTCCCTCTGGCACAATATCATAATCTGTGCAAAACTATGGCTGACAATTTTATTGATGTAAATAATTCTTATGGAAAAAATAAACTTTAATTAAATAGATTCTTCATCTTCAAAGATCATCGTTACATCACGGGATAGAGCCTTATCTTAGTAATTAGTACGTACGCGGCAATTTTGCAATCTGTTTCTAATAAGTACCTATGCAATGCAGTCTTATTTTCAACAATAGGCCTTAGCACAGTACGGCGTACGTATAGGTTGACTGTTTCTCGATAATTTCATGTGAAGACCACGACGAAGTCGAACTGCAGTAACAGACTAAATATGATATGGTAAGTATATGCATGATTTAGCTATTCAACAATAAAATTTCAAAATTATATGTCCCGTGAAGCTTATGGCATGGGTTAATTAATACTCTAAATCTAACATTGTAGATATTAAACATTGACTAGGTAGTGTAATGTCACGTGACGGTGGAATATAATGCTAATGTTGATTTTAATTGTGAATACGATCAATACAAGATTTTTCAACAAACGCACACATTTTCCCAACTTCATATTCTTTACCTAACTTGGTTCCTCACAAACACACGTACGCACGTATTCCCACGCACACACCCCGACACACACACACACACATACTACCTAGATTAATTTACTAAAGTATTAGTTACTACACATTCAGCTTTCTCATATTTTTTATATCATTTGTGCATTTATATTAATACATACATAAAATAAATATACAAAATGTACCTAAGTATTTGTGCATGAAAATTACAATAAATAACTTATGGCTATAAAATAGATTTTAATTAATTGTTTGAATAAATATTAGCAAAATATACCTATTCGTTGATTTCGTATCAAAGCTACTTAAATAAACTCAAAATGTCGAATTAATAAATGTAATTTTTAAAAGCATGCGACAAAGTATATCTTTAATATCTTTGGTAATTTAAATGGATTAATTATTTATAATTCCAATGTAATATCCTGTAGGATAAAATTATAACTAGGGCGGATATTTTTTTTGGTGGTTCAGTATCAGTAACAGAAAACATCTTTCGTTGACGATTACTTGTGTACATACTAAGACATATCAAAATAAAAATAGGTGTTTCATAAAACTCCTTTATCTTCTATGTGTCAAAATTTCCGCAGTTTTTTTTTCTGTATGTTGTGAAATTGACAATTATAAAACGATTATAAATGACTTGATAACAGCAAAGTAAAACGTTCGAAAAATTTAAGTACTAAAAATTAATATTAGATATGATTATCATAAACACTTACGAACTAAATTGATATGTATCGTTTAAGCTTCATAGTTAACGCTAAACTTTGATATGTTTTTGATATTCTTGGTCATGACAAACCATGATAGTTGACATTGATATGTATACATTACAATACTTACTATAGTTATAATATACTACTCTAACAGAATAAATATCTAACATTAGTTCATTTTGCCGTTGTTTCTTATAATTGACACAAAAAAATATTTAACTTGAAACCTGAATTGCAGGTTATTTTATGCAGTTTCGACTTTCGACTCCTAAATATTTTTTGTCGATCGATTTCATGCCAACATTTTGAACGTTTTTGTCAATTAAAAGTGAACAAGAACTTATAGCCACTTATATGTATAGGTAATATACCTGTTAAATGCATACAAGCGTTGATACTATTTTGGCAAGAATAGTTAGATAATATTTGACCACAGACTCTGAAAGAGCGATGACGAGTTATAAGATGGAACACGCTTGTCCAGAAAATATGCCTACGTAGCTACCCAAGGTATATTACAAATCTAAATATTATGTTATCACCACAGCATTGACATTTTAATTTCTTATACTTATTATAATTTAATTTCTTATGTTCCACCAATAATCCTAACATTAGGTAGGTACTCCTCGAATTTGCATATTTCTGGTTACTTTCGGAAAAGTTATGACTCTTCTTTCACTTTTTGTCTTCTAAAATTAGTGATCAGTGGTAAAACACAGCTTAGATATTACTTAAAATTAATAATATCATTCAATTCTAGGACATCAAAACCGTTAATAAAATCTAATACACACCGTGTTACAATTGCAGTAAGATTCAATTTAATGATACATCGCACTCATCCTAAACGAACACATTATCATTTCTTTTACAATTGGCAAGGATATTAGCTTTAATTTTGAATCTTATAACCTACGATAAAGGTTTAAATTGTGTGTGTTCAGTGAATACTAAATTTCATGATATCTTTAATAATGTCGTTTTTTAAAATACCTATGTATCTTAGATACAATTGACAATATATAGCAAGTGTATGGGACTAACGAAATTGAACGGTCAAATTGTGTTAATTCTAATAAACTTCTAATAAATATAAATATTCTAAACTATCTAAACAATAAAACCAGATCAACAAATGTATAGATAGATATAGATACCTGTAAAGGTATATAGAGCTCTAAGATCCAACAAATGATGATAAACCATCTAAAGACATAGTTCTACGAACGTTTTTGATAAGCACATTGAACAATTATATAATTTCACCCATTTTATAAGGTGTACAATTTTTCAATTAAATTAGTCTATACTTAGTGCTATAAATAAAAGAGCGAATATACTATTAAACATAGATTCCTTTTAAGACGTGTCGTACACTAAAAATATTTTCTTTGCTCGTGTTTACTTAAAAACTATTAAATTGGCAAACGTGCGAACACTTATTCTAAAAAAAATCATTAAAATTTTAAAAATAATCAACAATAAGTAATAACAAATTGATAATTAACGTTACTATGAAAATGTTAATGACGTGTGAGTCGCGTCTCAACTAATTGGCATTAGACTTATAAGATCACGGCACCAATTTAATAAACTATTCATATAAATTATAATAGTTTTTATATTTTAAGCAATTTATTTTTATATTCCCAAGGATTTGAATAATTTCAAAATTTAGCTAAGCGTGATATTTGCAACTTTTTATAAAACGTTTTACATTATAGATTACGCATATATACCTATATAGTATATTTATTATGATAATCTAGATATATAGATGTATTATAAAGTCGCAATAGATAATAATATTTAATAAGTCCAGAACATGATATGTTTCAGTTACCTTATTTATAAGAACCTAATTTAATTTATGTAGAGAATTATCGATTCCATTATATATTTGTATGTATATTCTATTTGAATATTACATTAGCAATTTACTATTGAATTTCATTTGAAATATTTACAGATTACATCTGTTCAAGAATATAATTTCTAGGTCATCTGCTTTACATTCCATAATTTTCATATGTATTTTTTATTACATAGAAATGTTCATCTTACAAATCTTAGCAGAAGTAAGTAAAATATAATTGGACTGTTTTACAAAAAACTTAAACCGACTTCAAAGTACACTAATAAGTAATCAAATCCTGATCTGATGACAATGGGACCAAACGGGAAGTGTACCCTTCCAGACAAAAAAAGAATTTTCCAAATCGGTTAATGAATGACGGAGTTATGAGGTAACAAACATAAAACATACAACCGAATTGAGAACCTCCTCCTTTTTTTGAAGTCGGTTACAAATAATTTAATAGAGTAGGTATCATGTGTAAAAAACATCTCCATATAAGGAACTAGCGACTCTTATCTTCTGACTTCCTCAATTATCTACCTTCTTCGCTTGGAACATGAGTTTCATGGAGTCGAGAGCTTCCTCCAGGGACAGCCTGAAGGCCTCCGTGTTGGTGACACTGGAGGACGTGAAGGAAGATATACAGAAGATGATGGAGTCCTTCTTGGGGTTATAGCTGCACCCATATCCGTCGGGGACTACTGCTCCGTAGCCCATGAATGTGCCATCTGTCGTTGTTGCTACCTGCACGTTAAGAACTTATTTCATGTACATTTTAAGAGGCTTTTAGCTTTTTAGAATCATTTTAGGGCCATTAAGGTTATGCCTTGAAAAAAATTTATTATCATACTGTAATGGAGATTGGAAACAAAAAAATAATATATCATACAGTACTGATCAACAGGATCCCTGTCCCTGCCAGAAATAGTGTGCCGTTTTTTATGACCGGAAGGTTGTAGAAAATTGCCACTATAATAAATCTCAGTAGTCAAAAGATCTGTATTCCAGTTGCTCCAGAATGTTACGTCTTGCATACGTAAATTTTCCTTACCTGACTAGTGCTTAATTTGAACTCGATCATCCTCTTATATGTTTCATCGTTGAAGAGCGGCGGCAGTTCCCCGAGCGTCTCGCGCGCCGCCTCCCTCAGCCCCAGCAGGTGATTGTCGATGCCCTTGCCCAGGATGTTCGCCTCCATGATCGACGTCTGCTTGCGAGCTGCCTCTTCGAACAGTTCTAGCTTCTTTTGCTCCTGAATTTTAAAGGCTGTCATTACACTGGCCGTCCCCCGCAGTTTCAAACGCGTTTCCGGGATGAAAATTGAAAAAACTTTGGCATTCCCAAGTCTCTATTAAATACTTACTCATTACATATTGAAGTTAGTTCATTGCATAAGTTAATTGGTACTGTATTTTAGCTTCCTTTAGCTTATTGCCTACTTCATAACAGCTTTATTTCTACGCTTTTTTTACTTTGTATAGGCCTGTGTTTGACAACAATCTCACCATGGTAAGTGATGACGTGGCCGAAGGTGGTAAGCACACACAGCCTAGAAGGAACTGGCTCTCAAGTACAGCTGTCGGAACATACCAATAGGTGCTTGGCGACAGAGTATTCTGCCACCGTGCTATGGTTACCTCACGATGTTTTCCTTCACCGGATGCTCAAGCTTATTGTAGGATTCGAACCCGGGACCTTCGTCAGTATCCGACGCCACTACGAGAGCTATCATCGCCTTGAATTTCCTTATGCAACTTACTCCATACAAATTGAAGGACACCTTCTTCTGGCCGTCATCAGTACCGTCGTGGAGCGGCGGGGTCTCAGCGGTGCACATGGCGGCGGCCCACGCGAGCGCCGCCTCGTGCGCGGACCGTATGTTGTCCACGCGCCCGTTGCGGAACCGCCTCAGCGAGGCCGACTCGTATGTTGTTACCAGGTAGCCGTACATCCTGTCGATGATAATATTTACATTCACTGCGAATGGCTAGTACCCTTGGACCAACCAGCAAGCGAGCCTAGTGATCTGCCGCCTCTTAAGTGGGAAAACAAGTAACAGATTCGTGTTATTTATGTAGAGACACAGAATAAATAATAGTACAAGTTATACGTCACGTGATACGTTAGTAATATTATTTATTCTATAGATATTCTATATATTATAGAGGTATGGAAAGCTAAACTAGGTAAATCCATGGAAGAGATTGATTTTTATATGCTAAATATGGTAATAATACGCGCCAAATAATTTCACTACAGCCGTCAGATGAGCAATTCGTGTATCGGCTACAAGAAAACAGGCTCCTCAAGAAAAAATAAGGTAAGTTTTACTAACTTATAGTAAGCGTATTGCATAGCGAGCTGGATGTAGACGTCAGGACTAGTGCGGCAAGACTTCATGTACTCGCGACCGTAGCCGCGGTATGTGTACACCTTGAAGTCCAGGTTTGAGATTGCACTGGAATAAAGGGGAAAAAATATCTTGGGAGAGTCCTCACACACGGTCATCTAATTCCAAATTAAGCAGAGCTTATACTATGTAAACCACATAACTGATATAATACATATATCTACAACTTTTTGCTAGTAAATACATTCTTAATATTACACCCAGACTCAGGACATACAGGGAATCGAACCCACGACCAGCGGCGCGATATCTTCACCAGTTGGAATCTTAACCAACTGCGCCAACCGGCCCGTCAATCGTCATTTCATAATGAAATTCCGGGCATCTTTGGTAGAGTTGTTTGTTTACTTCCCTCTTTTGTAACTCACCAAAATATATTATTAAATTCTCATTCTTGTTAAAGAAAGAGATGCCCGTAAACATGTCAAGCAATAAATCAAAACAAGTGTAGTACTATAATACCGGTCAAGCTCCCTTGCAGCCTGCTCAATGGTCCGTTGTATATCAGGTGTGATATACCACTTCATGGGTAGTGGAGCGGGCAGCAGCGCGGGCGGCGGCGCGGGCCGGTCGGCCACCGCGGCGCGGGCCAGCGCGCGCTCCGCCAGCCGCACCACCGCCACGCCCTCCGCCGCGCTGTGCTCGTAGCACATGCCTACTGTACCGTCCGACGAGATGATCAGCTGGAAGCATCGAACAATTAACACAGAGAAGCGCAATGACTTTCATTTTACTTGAAATCAATTCTGTCAATTTCCCACCATCGACAATGCGCTTTGATTGGCCAAGTCAAGAACACGTGAAGCAGTGATTGGTCTTTATTCAAAATTAGTACAAAATCTACTACTGCTACTACTACTCTACAGGGATTTTTCTTCGATGACTGGAAGTTAAAACGCCCCTTGAACACTACGGATTCCATGGATTGTCCAGTAGCTTTTGTTATACTATAACGTATCAGTATCAGACTATAACGGTTATAGTCTGATACTGTACACCGAGGCCTAAAAAAAGGCAATTGATGGCCGACTAATATTGAAAAGACAATAAAGCCGAATAAAAAGTAAACATTATTTTTACTATTAAAATAAAAAGACTTACATAACTATGTTCTCTAATTTGCGAGGAAACAATAATAAAAATAATAATTTTATGACAAAAAGTGCACTACAATAAAAAAATACAAAATGTCTTGAAAGTATAATATAATTTGTATTATGTCAGTTTTTCAACTTATTAAAAGTCATCGTAACTTGCGATTCCCACAATTTATTTTGTCAAACAAAGATATAGGAATTAAACACACACCCCCCCCCTACACATTCTCAACCGTACAATTACACACAAACACACCCCCACATCACACACCCCTCAGATTCGTTGTTTTTTCTTTTGTTTTGTTTTACCTATTGTATAAGTTGCGTTTAAATTGTAAATTGCGTTTAAAAAGTCCAGAGGGTTTTCTTTTTTAATTAACTTTTTTTAATTTGTTTTGATAGCTAACTTCGATGTATGATATTAATTAGTAATTTGTGTAACCCTTTCTTGGCCTTAATGTAAATACCAATTGTATTGAATTTGTGTTTTAAGTACGCTGTTGGATTACCTAATAAAAATAAATAAATAAATAAATAAAATTAATTAAAAAGTTACCTACTAAAAGCCTTGTTGAATGACGTCCTTTCAGAAGCTTTTCAGGAAGTTTCAATCTAAATGTAGGTTATTAAATTGGCACACTGAAGTAAAATAATATAACAATAAATAATGGTTCAAACGTTTTGTAAAAAAAGTTATATACATAAGTAGTAAACGTTTCACGATTGGGTACTTTGTAGTAATCTCACGCACCGTGTTTTCCGGCAGTTACACTTGAAAGTTATTTGCCTTTGTTTGTGGTAAAAGATGGCCAATCCTTCGCGTATTCCTAATGTCCTTAGACAAATGTGTGTTTCAGCCACTGACAAAATTCACAACATGCAGTGTCCAAAACAGAATATGCAATATTATAGAGATCTTCCTCCTGAAGCAACTGTCAGATTAAAGTTACCTGTACAGTCTTATCGAACCAGCGGTTAGCGGAATGGAAGCGAGTGCCGGCGCCGTGCATGGCGCGCAGCATGGCGTTAGTGTCCGGGTCTATGTCAGCTCTGTCGCCGCCGCCCTCGTCCAGGCAGAGGATGCACAGCGCTCGGGAGATCAGCTCCAAGTTCGTGCGATTGTTCTCATCTGGGAAATGAAACATAATAACTTTAAGGGTCTTTACATGGGACAGTGTTGTGTTTAGAACTTACATGATCTTATAAATGTGTTTAAGATACTGCACTCAGCATTTAGTTGCCCTAGTTTGGTGGTTCTCCTTTAGATTCTACGACAATGTCTCATTCACACTTAATACACCCCTACCTCTTAAACATAAATCATTTTCTTTTTTTTTACGACGAAGTCGATAAACATGCATACGGCCCGCCTGATGGTAAGCGTTATCGATCCGTTCCGCCCTCCCCAATGAGCTCCAAAGTTATTTGGCTGCCTTACTCTGTAAGGAGGTCTTCTTAGGAGGAGTCTTCTTCTGTAAGGAGGTACGGTCTTCTGGAGTTAGTTACTTACCCAGTCGAGTCTCCTTGAGCGAACAAACGCTATGCTCTACCTAGGCTGATTACCCATTATTTTCCGTCTACTGTTTAAAACTCCTAAATATCTGAAATACTGAACCAGCGCTTACTATAATCAGAGTCGTTACCTTTAATAAGGTTTTCCCTAGCCCTGGCCCACTGGTCCCTATTCATAGAGGTGAGCAGTCCAACCCGGGGGGCCGTCGGTGCCCCTGCGGCGTCCACGAGCGCGTGCAGCAACTGGGCCTGGATCTCGCCGGGAGTGAGGCGCCCGCGGTCCGCTGCCTTCACTGGGATCGGGTAGAACTGGGAGAAAGTACAGTGAAGTTAATACGGGAGAGAGATTGAAATGCAGCCAGGTAAATAACGGGTAAATCAATGCGGCGTAAAGTCCTATTTCCAATAAGAGTGGTTAAGAGATAAAGAGCCAATTTATAATTGAACAAATGTAAAATAGATAACGAATAAACTATTATTTTATACCCTGGTTAATACGATACTTACACTCTTAATCAGTTCAATTGGATCTCAGAAAACTCAACAAAGCTTCGTCTGACATCACGTAGAATAACGCGCAAGTTCACCAATAATTACTCGGCGGTTAACTAACATTTAAGACAAAAAACTTAAACTTGTGACTTCGTAACTCACATAATCATCCATTTAAAGTTTTCCTAACAAATTACAGGGCGTAGATCCACATCAAAGTGATAGAGTATACCCTGTATACCAATCCAATAACTTACATATTCCTTAAGTTACATCCAAAACTTTGTTTTGGATACAGACTTAAGTGATAAAGTGTACGGTACAGTTTCCAGTTTGTAAGTGAGTTAGACCTAAGTATCCAAGTTGGCAAAATTGGGGTGACATTGATCAGAGATTATTATCCTCAGGAACGACCTTAAAAACGATAGAAAGGAGATAAAATGTATTTTTGAGATAAAATAAATGTATGGTAGTATTAAAGGTATCAGGAAAACGACTTAAGTATTTTTGGTTTCCAAGAGCCGAACAAGCTCATTCTGAACACCGGAAAAACTGGGTTTTTATTCCTTTATTTTTCGAAGATTCTATTTACTAAAACGTTAGTGGTTTATATGTATACACCTTGTTGCTAGATGTTCAATTATTTTTTTTGTGTTTTTAATAATAAAATGTATTTATTTCTCTAACATAAACGTTAATAACATCTAGGTAGGCATTTGACAGTTTATTGATTACCACTTACCTTGACAATGCGGTTGACACGTGATTGGAACTGCGGTTAAGATCATTGAGCAATAAATCAAATGACCTGTGATTTTGGTACTATACATAAGTTAACAAATAGGATACATTCTGCAGTGTATAGAGGGTGTAGAGTCATGTGTTAACATTCATAAGTGCCCTATAAGGGCCTAATTTGAATAAATGAATTTTGATTTGATTTGATTTGCACACACGGCTATCTGATCCCAGACTAAGCAGAGTTTTTATTAGCGTGGAGAAATCCTCATAGGAGCTCAGAAGCCTACTTACATAATTCCTGCAAGCGACGACGATCAGCTCCTCTACCTCCTCAGGATCGTTCCTCACGGGAGGCAGTTCCAACCGATCCCTGCCCACCTCGGGGATGCGGCACACGCCCAGCAGCCGGTAGAACTGCTCCATGCAAAGTGGCTGGCCTTTCTCGCGGCTTGTTGCGCGCTCTAGTGGGAGCTCGCCCCTGGATAACATTTTTTTAAAGTAATTTGCAGAGGATAGCTTTCGTCTTAACAAAGGTATACAATGTGTGTACGTGTGTCGTTCATAATCATCATTTTCAAAACATTTGTCGGAATGCTGCTTTGATGAATTTCGACCGGCCATAATAAAACAGATCCCTATCATCAGAAAAAATATTTATATACCGAGGAGTAGCGCAGGACGGTCATCCGGTTCGCAACATGCTAAGATTATTGAGATCAGTTTACAAGCCTCATCAATTATAATACCCAGAAGGGATTTTTCAACAGACATAGAGATTGAATCTGACTTTAAATAGGGAGGCTCTAGTTCTCCTTGCTAGGTATGTATACCTACTTTCTTTTAAAGTTATCTTTTAAAATTGGTAAATAATTATAGCAAATAGAATAAGGTCCATATTTGCCAATGTTTAGAAAGTACACAGGACAATGTTATTAATATTTAAACACAAATATATACAATCCACAGACACAGGGCTACCTCAAACAATGAATACTTTAGTAGGTGCCCTGAGGAATTGGTAGTCAAGACCCAGGGTTTATTTATAGTAAGGCATCAATTGAGTTTGTACCTTACTTGTAAAGCCCGATAAATTACTATTACATGTTGCTTGGCATATATTTTTTAATGTAAAGACAAAATATATTTTTAGGCTATAATATACATTCTTCATTGGAGTGTCTGTTTAATACTAGCATTTTTTTTATGAATATAGAGGAATGTATGACACAGTCAGGCCTTTTTCCTGACTTCACATTTTACAGGGATTTAGCCAAGTGTCAAAGTCAGTTTATTCAGTGAAGGCTCTTATGAAGGTTAAAGCTACTGAAGTTACCACCGCTGTGCTCGTATTTGCTAGCCTCATGGCCTCTATACCTGTCTAGCATCTCCTTGTAATCCAGTAGGTCATCAATGAAGAGCGCACCAAGGTCTGCCACCTCCTCCATCTTGGCGAAGTGGCGGCGCGGGAACACCATGCCAGGGTTCGAATTGATGGGCAGCGGTAGCCGCACCTTCAGGTACATGTCGTCTAGCCACCATTCTGTTACCTTTGGTAAAATAGAACGAGGTTATGGCTCACTGAGTGTTATGCTCGGAATGTTACAATGAGCTTCATCTTTTGGGGCGAAAACGTTATAAGAAACCTACAGCATGGTAGTATTGTACTTTAAATCTCGCTGACATTAGCTTCAGGTAGAAATACCTAAAGGTTTGTTTTGGCAGCGGCATTTGACAGCCAATTCCTTTCAAGCCTACCACCTTCTCATTATTAAGAAACGGCGGGAGAACCTATTGCAACAGAATCTACATAGTGACCAAGTTAAGTGAATGATGAAAGACTGAATGCTCCTTTTTTTATTGAATGGTCTTGCGTTTTGCCACTGACCCGCATATAAGGGTGGATGACGAAGCCTAAGATGAAACACGCTTACCCAGAAGAAACCTATTCACTCTGGTCTTGAAAGTTCCTAGATTGTAAGCGTCAGGAAACAGACGCCGGAAGCAAGTTCCACTCCCTTGCTGTCCGCATTATAAATGAGAATGCAAAAAGCTGTGTCCGTATTTTCGGTATGTCAACAACGTACGGGTGAAAATTTTCCCGGCGTCTTGTGGTTCGGTGTAAAAAATTTCGTCTGATGAGTGCGGATTATGGATCTAAATAACTGAAAAGTTACACGGCGAAGTTAACATCCTCGCTTAATAAATAGCTCAAAAAGACTAGATACTTTAAGTCACGTATTGTAACATACTAATTTAAAACTTGTGTATGTTATATCCGTATACGGCTGAAACAATGTCCTCCCAGTAACTGTAATGTTCGCAATAAGACCTCTTCTCCACGAAATGTGTTAATTATTTACATGTTGGCTCACATTTACGGTTTCAACATGAAAATTTAGTTTGGCGCTACTAGACATGGAAATGTTGTTTTACATGATTATCAAATACTAGCTGTCTGGCGCGGTTTCACCCGTGTTCCCGTGATAAAGTAGCCTATACTACTCGGGGATAATGTAGCTTCCTATTAGTGAAAGAATTTTTCAATTCCGACTTGTAGTTCTAGAGATTAGCCCGTTTAAACAAACAAAAAAACTCTTCCGCTTTATTATATTATTACTATAGATTTAAGCTAATGTTGGGAATAAAACTAGATAGGGAATACAAGTAGGTACGTAGGAATCAAACGTGCACATCCTTATGTATATCAATTTATTATGCACATTTATAATCATATAAAATCTTAAAAATATCTATTGTAAGGCACAGTCGGGCTTAAGAAGAATATTGTTCTTCTTTTTCGTCTGGCTTTTTTTGTAGTCGGTCTAGTTGTGGAAGCTAAATACTTGAAATTCGTCAGCCTGAAGTGGAATGTTCCTAGACCATTTTCTTCAGAATCATCAGAATTACTTTTTGGATCTTTTAAAAAGTATTTTCTTAAACGAGGCGGTCGTCTCGTAGAAGTTGTGGTTTTAATTTTATAGTTTTCAGGCTTTACTTGCAAACCAAATGGAGGCTTATCTATAACCATATCATTAGTTATCGGCCCATTTGCCACTGGTGTTTGCAGAAAACCCACTTTGTCTCGCCATGTCGACACATTGGGACGGTGAAGTTTGCGGATATTAAAATGTTCCGCAGAAAAGTGCTTACCGCTCTTTATAAATAGCGGTTTCGGCATGTACCTCTCTATTTGAATAGGTCTGCCACTAGTAACAAGCCTTGGTTTTTTCACTATTAAATGGCGAGGTACAGTTTTGACTGGCCTGGTCTTATCTGGTCGTTTGTGTACACGTGGTAGTTTTATGTTATTTCGCTGTGTAACGAAACGTCGAGCAAAGAAATCTTGGGTGTTCATCGTCATTATTTCCTTCCTTTGGTTAGATAGTTGTATTCTTTTCAGCAGTTTCCTTTGTGTTTGTGTCGATACTATTTTGATTGGATAAAGATTGGTTTTCGCTAACGGAGCTATCAAATGTTTTTTCTTGGATGATTGTTGTTTATAATTATTCGCAAGTATCTTGTTCACTTTGTCGCTAACGGTTAATTGTTTTTCTATTTGTTTTTCTATTTTTGTAGTTCTAGGTTCGTTATAAGAGCTAGTACTAGCTACCAACGTTTTTAATACTGGTTCCGGTTGTAACAGCATTGACTTTGTTGGTGCTTTATAGGATTTTGTAACCATACTTGTACTCATACGTGTACTCTGCATTCTCAATGTTTCTGTATTACTGTGTACATTTTGATAATCTCTCAAGGTTTCAAATTCTGTTGAAAAATCTGGTTCTTCTTTTGTGGTTGGTTTGTATGTGTTATATTTTATTGTTCTTAGATTGTTGGTATCTTGAGTAGGTTTGAAATGGGTTGTGTAGAATCGTTTTTTTAACCAATCGCTGTAAGTAGCCGTAGTACTTCGTGTCACTTGTATTTGCATATTGTGATATTTTTCAAGTATTTTACTTAATTGATTTGTGTAACTTGGTTTTTCAGTAATATTGCTTGTAGCCTGAAGTTCTATTTTTGTTGTTTTGCTATTTTTATCAATGTCATTACTAATTTTGCTATTATTTGAGATACGTGTACCAAAGTTTGCTAAACTATTTTCTTTAATTGTTGCATGTTTAGCGTTGCTGTTGATTATTGATTTTCTGTTTGTGATAATATAAGGCTCCATTGTCATAACTTGGACATTAAGATTATTGATTGATGCCTCCGTAATTAAAAGTGTATCAACTGTTGCTGTTTTTAAATCATCTTCTTCATTCATATTTGTTTCTTTATAAGCTGAAGATGGTAATTCCGTTGATGCATTTTTTGTATTGATTGTAGTTGGATGTGTATAAATTGCAGTAGACAATGAGATGTCTTCGTGTGAACTATAATTTATTTTAGCATTTTGTAAGGCAACATCAATTTTCTGATTGTAAATATTTTGTACATTGTTTTTTAAATTCACTTGTTGTATAGTTGTATCGTATTTCACTGTAGTAGAATTTTCTATGAGTAAATATGTCGGCTTTGTGCTATTTTTCATAGAAGACGGAGTAACTGTAGAAACAAAGGAAACCGAGTGAATGTTGCCATTTTTATTGTTTTTTATTGTTTCATTAATCATCACTCCACCATTGATTGGTTCTGTAGAATTGTAATTATTTTCTACAATAGTAAATTCAGTATTATCATTTCTAGTATGCATTTTAGATACATTCAATATATCCTTAGTGCTTATTTTGTCTTCATTATCGTCATAATTTTTAACCGCTTGGGAGGTTTTTATCTCTGCTGTTAGCTTTTCAATAATATGTGTTCTATTTAATCTTTCAATATAATTTTTCCGGGTTATTTTTGTCTCATCAAAATGTTTAGTACTGAATGATGTTGTGCTTTCTTTAGAAATATCTATTTGTTGATTTGGATTTAGTAATGTTTCATTTGATTTCCTTTTACTTGATGTTGATTTTGGTATGCTATATTGCAATGTTGATTCTCTATGATAAGCTTCGTGCATTTTATCCGTTACTGATAATTTATGGAGTGTAGTTAGTGGTGTCGCAATGTTATCGAAATTTGTTATACTTTTAACTTTTATATTCGGTTTTTCCAGGATGAACAAGTTCTGACTATATGTGCTGTGTGGGGGCATTTTTGAACTAAGTTGTGTATATTTTGCGACTTTTTCTGTTGAATTGTGGCTTTCTTTCGGTGTTAATTGATCGAAATGTTTTTCACTGGGATTTCCCACAGTGGCTATTTTTAATTTAATGTTTACAAAATTATCACCACCAGGCCTATTTGAATTTTCAACATGATTGTTGATTGTAAATGACGCCGTAAATTGTGACTTATCTGTTGTCGTTAAGTTTGGATTAATTTTGATAATTTCGGGAGCGACTGGACTCATATCGCGTCGGTAATGTATCAATTTTTCAGACAAGTTAGTTTCATAGTTATATGTAGTTTGGAGCTTTGGGTTACTTTCTTCTTTCTGTGTTAGTAAATTCAATGGATTCGAAATATCTTCTGAAATTGTAGATGTATTCTCAGTTTTATAATTTTTTACTTTTCCTGTCGAATACTTGGGAGTTGTATGTTTTGATGTCGTAAGTTTTTCGTCCAATTTTGTGCTGGAATTGTGTTCTGTAACTATTCGACTACCCGTTGATTTATTGACTAAGATTGTGTATAGACTTTCTGTAGACTTTTGAGAAGCTAATAATCTCGTGATGCGTTCTGTTACAACTCTCTCTGTAACATTTTCTGAACTACTTGTCTTCGCAAAATCCGTACTATGGTTGGATTTTGTAAATTTAATTGCAGTAGCTAACTTGTGATGTGGTTGATTATTTGTCATTTGTTTATCTCCAAGAGAAGAATTGCTATAATCAGCTGTACTTTTAAGATGACCTCCTTCTGAAGTGGTTGCCGTACCTTGTAATTCTGTGTTATCACTCTTCACATACGTTTCGATTTCCGACATATTAGAAGCATTTGCTAAAATACGATCGCTATTGACTCGCCTAGTTGAATCTTCAGAAGTTCCAACTGGTGCTATATAGACATAATTTATCGTTTTTATTATTAATGGTAAAAACATTGTTGAATTTTCTGATGGTATTATAATTTTTCTGTACTTCGTAATTGTTCCCAAAGTGCTAGTTGACATTTGATAATTGTATTTCCGAGAATTAGCTTCGAAAGTTTTTCTATCTAAGCCATCGGGTATATAATTACCATATAATATTGAAGTTTCATAACTTGATACGTCTGTTTTGTCACTTAATAAATTTGGTTTCTCAATTTGTACAACTTTTTTATTTCCACTGTCGCTTGCCCGTTGTATTATAGAAGTCGTCAAATCAATTAATCTAGGGTATTTCATTTTATTTGCACCTTTAATGGATCCATTTGATTCGCCGTTTTCATCTTGTAGAGAAGAAGAGTTCATAGGTACTACATTATTTCTCCTTTTCCATACGATATCTGGTGAGTGTGTAGAAGCGAGGTTTACTTCATCTGAATTATTATTAAATGTTGTTGTTGTACTTGAATAGATACCCGTATTATTATTATTGCTTACTTCGTTTTGTATTTTATCAAGTCTTGATGTTGTTTTATGTTGTTTCTTAGCATGAATGATTGTATACCCATTGCGATTAAATGTTTCTGTAACTCTTTTACCTGAATATGCATTATGTTTCCTATTCATGTAGGCTTTAGTCATATTCTGGCCATGGTTTGTTGTGAAATATAAATCTAATTTAGATTCAGAATTTATTGTGATTGATTTATAATTTGTAAATGTATGTATTGCCTTGTTATCGATTCGAATATATGGAGTAACTGATCGTACTCCTGTTTTCATTTTCTTATCTTCATAAATTTTCCGACGACCCCCATCATTTACAATATTTTTTGTGAAGTGTGTAGATTGAATTTCTTCTGTTACATTTTCGGAAGTAGTTGTCTTTTCAAAATACATATTATAAGGATGTAATATAGTAGTTTTCATTGTTGTGGCTATCTTGGGATGTGCCTTTTCATTTTTTTTTTGTGGTTTACTAGGAAAAGTTATTTTGAGACTATATGCCGTTGTTCCTCCTTCTGAAGCTGTTGTTTTATTTTTTAGATCATTTTTATCACTGTTCAAATATCCTTTAATTTCTGATATTTTTGAAGAATGTTTAAAATGTTGTGAATTATTTATTCGCTTTGTAGGAATTGCAGATAATATTATTTCAATAGGCGACATAAAAATATTATTTGTTGTGGTTTTTCTGTGTTCCGTTGTATATTTTTGTTGCTTTTTTTTGTTTGTTTTTGAAATATTTTGCTGATTGTCACTGAAGTATCTCAGGGCTAAAGGTAACGTTTCAGTAGAATGTTCTAATGATATTAACATTTTTCTATATTTTGTAATTGCTCCTAAAGTGCTAGTTGACTTTTGATCATAGTATTTCTGTGTATCAGATTCGGAAGTTCCTAAACCAGCTGTTATATCTTTACCATAAATCGAAGGCACATTATTTATTTCGTGTGTCTTATCACTTATTAATTTTGGGATTTCAATTTGAGCAGCTTTATTATTTCGACTATCGCTGGCTATTTGTATAGGAGTCGTCAAATCAGTTAACCTTGGGTATGTAGTTTCATCAATAACTTTATTTAGTTCATTTGATACACCAATTTGAACTTGTGAAGAGTTTATGGCCGTTACTACATTATTGTTTGTTTTCAATACGACATCTAGTGAGTTTGTAGATGCGGGGTTTGCTTCTTTCAAATAAGCATTATATATTTTTGCTGTACTTGAATAGATACCAGTTTTATTATTGTTGGTTAGTTCTGTTTCGCTTGGTATATTATCAGTTCTTGATAATTTTTTAGACTTATTACGGTTTTTACTTTTTGAACTCGGTATTTCTTTACGTTTATAAATGTTCCTATGACTAGCATAATTTTCCATTTTTATTGTAAAGTGTGATGATGAAACTCCCTCTGTTACATTTATTGAAGCAGTTTCCTTCTCGAAATAGGTACTATGAGGATATATATTCAATTTAACTATCGTGGCTAACTTGTCATGTGGCTTTTTACTTGATGTTAGTGTTTCTCTAGGAGAAGTAATGTTGTAACTATATGCAGTTTTTCTTTGACGATGAATTCCTTTTGAAGCTATTGTTTTAGATTCTAGTTCATTTTTGTCACTGTTCAAATATCCTTTAATTTTTGATATTTTGGCAGTAATTTTTAAATTTTGTGATTTATTTATTTGCTTTATAGGAGTTTCAGAAAATGTAATTTCAGTAGGTGTCATAAAAATATGATTTATTGTGCTTTTTCTGTGTTCCGTTGTATATCTTTGTTGATTTTTCGTGTTCGTTTTTGTAACATTTTGGTGATTGACATTGAAGTATCTCAGTTTTAAAGGTAACGTTTCAGTAGAATTTTTTGAGGGTATTTTTCTATATTTTGTAATTACTCCTAAAGTTTTAGTTGACTTTACATTATAGTATTTCTGAGTAATAGATTGGGAAGTTTCTAAACCATTTATTATATCTTTTCCATAAATCGAAGTCTCATCATTTATTTCTTCTGTTTTACCACTTATTAATTTTAGATTTACAATTTTAGCAAAATTTTTATTTTGACTGTCGCTGGCTCGTTGTATTATAGGAGTCGTCAAATCAGTTAATCTTGGGTATGTAGTTTCATTAGCAACATTATTGAATTCATTTGATACTCCAATTTCAGCCTGTTTAGATTTTATAGTCGTTACTACATTATTATTGGTTTTCAATACAATATCTAGTAAGTATGTAGAAGTGGAATTTACTTCTTTTAAATTATTTCTGTAGGTTTTTGATGTATTTGAATAGATACTAGTTTTATTATTGTTGGTTAGTTCTGTTTCACTTGGTATATAATCAGGTGTTGATATTATTTTATACTCATTATGGCTTTTACGTTTTATACTCAGCGTTTCTTTATCTTCATTAATTTTCCTGCGACTAGAATAATTTTCCATTTTTCTTATGAAATTAGCCGATGAAACTCCATCTGTAACATGTTTTGAAGCAGATCTCGACCGTGCCTTCTCGGAATAGTTACTATAAGGATATATAGTAAATTTAACTGTGGCTAACTTGTGATTTGGATTTTTATCTGTTGTTAGTGTTTCTCTAGAAGAAGTAATGATATAACTATATGCAGATTTTCTTTGAAAATGAATTCCTTCTGAAGCTGTTGTTGTACCTTCACTTTTTTTTTGATCACTCTTCACATATCCTTTAATTTCTGATATTTTTGGAACCATTTTAAAATTTCGACTAGCACTATTTATTTGACTTGTAGGAGCTCCAGATGCTTTAATTTCAACAGGTGCTTTAAAAATATCATTTCTTGTAGTTTCTTTGTGTTCTGTTATATATTTTTGTTGCATATTTATGTATCTCAGTACTAAAGGTAATGTTTCAGTAGAATTTTCTGATGGTATTAACATTTTACCATACTTTGCAATTGCTCCTAAAGTCATAGTTAACTTTTGATCATTGTATTTCTGAAAACCAGATTCAGTGGTCTCTGTATCTAAACTACCTGTAAAAAAATTACCATATGTCGAAGTATTGCCGTATAATACTTCCGTTTTTTCATTTAAATATGTTGGTTTTTCAATTTGTGCAATAGTTTTATTTCCAGTGTCTTCTTGTATTGTAGGTGCCGTAAAATAAATTAATCTTGGATATGTACTTTCATTCTCAACGCTTGTAGTAATAACATTAGTCTTTGTTTTCAATACGATATCTAACGAGTCTGTAGAAATTGAGTTTACTTGATTTGAAATAACATTATATGCTGTTGTACGTGAATACATACCAGTTGTTTTATTGATGGTCAGTTCGGTTTCGCTTTGTGTATTATGAGGTCTTGATGTTAATATGTGTTGTTTTTTAGAATTTTCTATTTTATACTCATAACGATTTATATCTTCATTCACTTTTTTCGTTAAAGATTTATAATTTTTCCTATTTATATCGACATTAGGTTTATTTTGCTCAGGATTTATTATTTTATTTAAGTGCAATAATTTCAAATCTACATCAGATAGCGGGTTCCTTGAAATTGATTTGTCAGCAAACATACATTTTTCCTTGATATCAATTGCAATTGTCTCTCCCTTATCGTTATAAATTATGCCATCATTCATTTTTTCATCAACTTCATCGGTTCTTAGGGTGAGTTTATGATTAAACGGTAACGTCGTTTTCGAGTTGTTGATCTTTGATTGTGTATACAATTGTTTTGGAGGGTCAATTGAGGTTATTATTTTTGTTGATGATTTGTCTATTACCATTTCTTTAAAATCTACTTTAGATAGGTCGCTTTTATATTCAGCTGATCTAATAGTCTGAAAACTAGAATTTCTATGATAATTCCGGCTATTATTTAAAGTAGGTATAGCTTCCGATTTTGATTGTGAACTATTTCTCATTAGACTTCTTTCCGGTAATGTTGTTCCGCGTTTCGGTAGTTTTGAGGTTGATATTGCCATTGTGGTTTGAAATGATGGCTCAGAATATTTTTCAGTGATAAAACTAGCCCAATGAGTTACATTCTCTTTTTTTATTGTATTATTTTCTGTCGTCGAAGTCAATTTCAAACGAACATGTGTTTTTTTTATCTTTAACTCTGGCATTGAAGTTAAATTTAACGTTATCAACTCGTTATAAATTTTGTCATAATGGTTTGTGGTTTTTTCTTGAAAAGGTATTATATTTTCAGACGTTTGAATATTTTGTGACAAAACGTTTAAGTATTTGGATATTAGAACATTTGATGTAAGATGTTCATTTATAATCTTATTATGACTTCCGATATTTTTTTTTACCTCATTTTCTTCGAATAATAGATTTTTGGTTGTATATTCTGGATGACTTGAAGGTTCGGTAACATCCAATTTATATGGTCTAGTCAATGCTACATTATTTATGAGTGTTGTTGTATTATCTATCATAAATGGTTTAGTAGGCTTTGAATTATTTGATTTCACATTATTACTATAGCTTTGGTATTCCTTTTCGTAGGTAGTATTTAATTCTTCTACAGTTTTTGTATTATCGACTGGCAGTTGCGATATCGATATTTTGTTATTTTTTATTACTGTTTGTGGTGGTACTGTTGTTTTGTTTACTTTTATTTTAACATATTTTTCTCTGGTTGTAGTTTCGTTGATGTTATGACTCTCAGCTGTAGTAGAGTATTTTGAAACATCATCAAAATCCCGGCCTAGACTTTCTGTTGAAGAATTGGTAATATTTCCTTGCGAATACACAATGGTCTTAAACAATATCTTATCATTATTAAAGGCACTTCTAAATGTTCGAGGAATATCATTTATTTTTGTAAATGTTTCTTTTGTGCTCGAAAACATTTGAAATTTTGTACTCAAATTATTCTTGCTATTTGTAGGTACAAGGATAGTCTCTGTGATGGTAAAGTTGTCCATTATCTTACTTTTTATTAACGTTGTAATTTGTTCATGGAATTTACTGCTATATGATATATTTTTCTCATACATTTCAAGAACAGGTTTCGTATAGATATTTTCTGTGACGTTATTATTAATTTTCACTGTATCAGTGGTCGTATAAACTGTAGCACGATCTATATTATAATCTTTATCTTCATCAGCATTTGACTTTTTAGCGGATCCTTTAAAATCTTTGTTTAGATTGTTATAATTAAAGTTCAATGTTGTTTGTGATACTGTTGAGTCGCTTGTATTTTTTATGATATTTTGTTTTATATCATGATTAGGAGATATAAATCCCGTTTTAATTTGTGCCTCACTTTCATTTATATGTACATTTTCAGCTGTTGTTGAAATCAAATTAGTGCCTGCAAGGCTACTCCACATTATATCTGAATTATCTGTTATTTGTTTATTTATTTCATTTGGCATTGAAGTGGTTGTAATTTGATATGTTGAAGGGGTACTATTCCTTACAAACAACATACTTTTTGTAGATTTTTGTGTTTTTTCTGAGTCTGAGGAGTCCCAACTATCTGTTTTTATATCGTGCAATTTATGTGTCATGTATTCATTTTCTTCATCACTTCTTGCTCTTATTTCATCATTAATTGATACGGTAATATTTTTGGTGACTTTCGGAGCTGGAGTCTGTGTTGTTAGTATAGTATCGGCTATTTTATTTATTTTCGAAAATGAAGAGATATTTTCAAAAACTTGCGAGTTTTTATCATTGTTAATTTTATCAGTAGTCATATCAATGTTTTTGTTTGTTGTAGCAAATGTGATCATATTTTTCTTTATAGTTATATCAATATTTTCTACAGTCATGCCAGTATAATCTTCCTCCTTTACTAAAGGACTAGTTTTGGCCTGAAGACTACTGTCTGTTTGATGATATGCAATCGTATTTTCTATTGATTTGATATGTTGGTATGGCTTTTGTCTATTCCCAATTGAAAATTTAGAAAAAGGAGCTTTAACTGTGTATATTATATCATTATTTGTTATCAAATTAGGATCCTTATATGATTGAATTTTGTCACGTATTGTTGACGTTTCAATGGATGTTTCATTAATTTCACTATAACTTGTACCATTTTGTATTTTGAAGACGTTAGTAAATAGATCACTAGTCAGGTTGGGCTGAAAATTATGTAGATTTGGGTTTAATGGAAAAACCTTTACCTTTCCTTTATAACTTGAATCTGTAGAAAAACTTTCATTCGTCACTGTCTGTTTATTTTCCCTCCATAAATCGTGAAAATTGTGTGTAGTGTCTCTTTTATTATAACGAGTGTCAATGATATTCAAATCATCGACGCTTAAGTTCTTTGTTCTGTTGTATTTTTTATCTTCTTTCAGTTTTTTATCATATAATTTGACCAATTCTTTCTTTAACGTGTATTTATAATTTCTATTTTCATTCCAATTGGCCTGTGAAGGCTCAATAGTACTTTCTTTGGCTATTTCCAATTGCTCTGCTATAAAATCTTTTTTACATTCTGAAACCTGACTGTTATTGCAACAAATACTAGTATAATCAGTATGATTCCATAAAGTTGTGACATCTATGTATATTTTTATCGTACCATTTTTCCTCAGTAATTTGGCAACTTTAGTCAAATTCTTATTTACACATTCTGTTAAAAATGCATAGATGGAATATAAATTGCAGTCTAATGCGAAGTCATTATTTCCCCTTTCTTCACTTTCATTTCCTTTGACATCATATTTTGTATCTATTATGTCAATATCAATAGGCGAATTTAAATATAATGTATCATTAAGTTCTTTTTCCTCAATGGCTATAGGATCTTGAATGGTTTTATTTAGAGGATGTAAAGTAACAATAACTATAACGCTGTCTTTTATTTTATTCGCAATATGTGGCTTTGCTTTCCCAAATAAACTAAGTGTTTTAATTTTGTATTTATGAATATTTTTAGTTTCTATCAATGTTTTATATAAAATATTTCGCAATTTCAATTTCTTGCCATCTCTTTTTATCTGCTGCGAGTTATTAATTTCAACATCTAATTCAATAGCTATTCTTTTCCCACAATTTGTATTTTGCAATAGTGTTCCATCTTCAATGTCAGTTGTAATATTACGAGCCCTTTTGATGTTATTTACTAAATCTTGACGCAAACCGATGCATGTCCTTTCGTAAATTCTCTTATAGAGGTCCACCTTGAGGTCACTAGTGCGGAATTTACTGTCAGTTTTTGAAGAATTTATGTCACTCACTATTATATTATCTTCATTCTCTGCCAATGTTTCCCGCATGCAAACACACAAACTCATCAACAATTTGAGAGTAATGTCGTACAGATTTTCATTGCTAGTTGCCGCGTCCACAGACTGTAGTATCTTCATCAACACTGGACTGTCACTTACTGATACACTTTTCACTTCCTCGAGAGCATTGTGCTCTATCACGGTGCAAATAAATATAAATAAAATTGGCGCTATCATTTTAAGTTGGTAAGTAATTGGACGACATATTTAGTGTTAGTGTTCCGTGAGCAAAGCAAGGCCGAATGCCGGAAACAATACGGTCTCGTAACAACATTGTTATGGGTTAGTTTTCAGTAAATAAAACGTTACTCGAGATAAAGCTATGACGGTGGCGATTGTTCCACGACATTTAAATTTATGCTAATGCAAAGTTTGATTTAGGTATGTTACATCAGAATATAATGATATCCTAATCCTAATATTATAAATACGAAAGTGAGTTTGTTTGGTTGTTACGCCTTCACACCTCAACTACTCAACGGTATGCAGATAGCCTATGGTATGGAGAAGGACATTGGCTACTTTTTATCCAGGAACGCAGGTGAAACTGCGGGATTATATAAAATAAAAAACGCAGTTTTTTTTTAATCTATTGTCCGCCCCGCTCTCACCCAGTTCTCCATCTCAGCTTGTCTATCCTGCAGTAAGGCCTGCAGCCTCGGGCCCAGCTCCTCCATGAAGCCCCTCGCCAGCCCGCGCGTGTGCTCCAGCTGCTGCTGGCTCACCACCACCGCCGCGAACTCCAGGTACGACTCCATTGTTGCTTCTAGCTCGGGGACTGGTAGCTTGGCCAGTTGGACGTTCTGACAACAAATATGACTATGAGGAGGAAAGAGGGAGAACTAGGATCAGCTACTTATATGAATCAAATAAAATAGGTACATAAAGTTGAGTATATGGAGTCCCTTCTAGGGCTTTGTGTGCCGTATTTCCACATCATCACTTATCGTGGTAAGCTAAAATAAAATGGATTAGCTATAAAAGTCCACGTTTAAAATATAGAAAAGTGAGTATTCTAATTTTATTTCACTGAAGTTTATTTTGTTATGGCGTTATTTCGAATCATTTTAATATCAAAAATTGTTAAATGAATTTGAGCAATATTTCTTACTTGAAAGTCTTCGTCGTCCGCGCCGTACACCTGGGTACTTAGCCATCTTTTTGGCAAAGATAACAGTGACTCGCCCCATGCTGTAACAAAACAACAAATTACGATTCATAGAAACAACAATTATGCGAATTCTAAAACTATTTGGTATATTCAACTTACGTTGATCTTTTTGTATATTTATACCTCAGTTATACTATTTCTATTCTGGGATAAGTAATTGAAAATAAATGCCAGTCACATCCCACTGAGGAACGAAAGGATTAAGTTATAATTGGTTGCGAAGCCGTTAAATCGGCGTTTCCAAACAAACCGGCTATGTTTACGTACGTGGATTATTGTACGGCTTGGGTCACAGATCGAGCAGGATATGTGTTATTTGGAATTTCTTTATTATGGATAAATTCGTTAAAAATACACTACATAATTATATAATGTATTTTAAATCTATGTTAAAATTGCTGTATTTTTTTTCTGGCAACCTCAAATTGATGTTGAAAATTGAAACCGCATTGGAGAAGCCTTAATTTATCGGTATAAGGTAGGCATTTCATAAATTGCCTTACATTATTTTAAAATATTCTTCAAAATGTACAAGTAAGAGGAACACAGAATGGAAAATATACCATAGAAACACCCTTGCATCGCCTATTTTAGTTCTTTTGTACTACACTTTACTCCTCTATACGAAATAAGTTCCGCTCTCGCAGCGACCCTAGCCTACGTGAAGTTAGGGAGAGAATGGAGGCTGTAATAAGTCGAAGTGGCAATATCCTGCTGGAGGAAGTGCCACCTGCCCACCGTATCTGCTCTCTACCTACCAAATCGCTCAACGGATGATTGAATTTCCGCTGCTTTTGTAACAATGTTGAAGTTACTTGAACGTGTGATGTGTATGCCTCAATCTACGGCTTATCTACCGATCTCCTTTTCATATCATTTTGTTAGTCAAGCTTTGGGTCTTTGTGATTATCTAAAATGCATCCAGGAGCTTCTATTTTACAAGTAGTATGTATTTATAACATCAGGTAACCGTAGTAACTAATATGCTCTTGACGGTCCAGTTGGCGCAGTTGGTTAAGATTCCACTTATCGCGCTGCAGGTCGTGGGTTCGATTCCCACACAGGACATGCATTTGTGTGCATGAACATGTCTGTATGTCCTAGGTCTGGGTGTATATTAAGTATGTATAAAAACAATAATTGGATTGTTTTACAAAAAACTTAAACCGACTTCAAAGTACCCTTCAAGACAAAAAATGAATTTTCCAAATCGGTTGATAAATGACGGAGTTATGAGGTAAAACACATTTAAAAAAAAACTAAAAAAAAAAACAACCGAATTGAGAACCTCCTCCTTTGTTTGAAGTTGGTTAAAAAAGTAGTATTATGTAGTATATGAGTTATCTGGTTTCCATAGTACAAGCTTTGCTTAGACTATAAAACTATGATCATGGTTTGGGACCAGATAACCGTGTGTGAGGTCCCAGGATATTTATTTATTTATTCTTCTTAGTTTGGTATTAGATATCCGTGCGAGTTTGTTCTGTTATAGTTATTATTATTAGATTTTCTATTCGATAAATAAATGTTTTTTTGTATTATTGTAATCTGAAACTAATATTGATCCACCCATTTAGCAATTAATCATAATTTAATAATGATAAAAATAATCCAAGAATATCGAAATTTAAAATAATTGCCCGCGTAGCCTCAATTTCAGTCGAAATCTTATGATGCGTCCATGCTTGGCGAACCGAGCACGAGCCGAGCCTCGAACGAGCACACTGCGAGCACGATTCGCGTAGCGTGGACGGGCTTGCGAGTTTCGAACGAGCGCGATTGTCAGTTTTTTCACGAACAAAGGGATTCGCATCGTGCTCGTTGTAGGTTAATTCGTGGCTCGGCTCGTGCTCGATTCGCGTAGCATGGACGCACCATAAGATCTACCTTCATTAATAACATATGACATAACGGTGATCGCGTTCCCAATAAATTACAAACTACAAATGAATGTTGATTAGTTCTCGTCGGAGGGTGGAAGATGAATGAGGTACCTTTGTCGGCAGTAATGTAGCTGGTCACTACTCACACGAGGACATTTGTGACCCCTAGAGGCGGGGTAAAGGCGGACACTGAACGATTGAAACACATTTGTAGAGACGATCGGAAATTTAAAGTTCTTTCAGTTCCCTATTAATATATAGGGTATTGTGGTTTCATATGAAACTTTAAAAGCGTCTATCTTATGAATAAATTAAAATAATTGCGTAATTTTTGAGACATTTCTAATTAGAAAGAAAAAATAATTGTCACACAATTATTATAATTTCTTCTGTTTTGTAATAATTGACCTTCTGTAGAAAGTTAAGTGAAAACATTTCTTAAATTCAGATAACTAATTTTTTTACAAAGTAGGTATGAATAATGATAAATAATCCCAGACCCTTTCGGTCGGCAGTAATTTCCACCAAACGCTACAAAGCTTGCAAAAAAATCTTGACATATATACATATGACTTATATGGTTTACCGTGACATTACTTATAGTCTGACACAACATTTACCAGATACAGATACAGATACCCACTCAAGGAAATATTTAAGTACATTCTGAAAGCAGGCAGGGCCAGGCCAATCGTAGAGTCAAACATTCCTTATATACAATTAAAATGTCGCTGTAAGTATGCGCTCAGGGTTTTATTCGTGCAAAAGTGAGCTTCTCCAGCTAGCAAGAATGTATACGTTTGAAGTACGTACTAAAACTAAACAATTCTACATATTTTGCCCATCAGAAAATAAGGAACGCACGAGTTTAGGGTCGGCAACGCGCGAGTGAAACCCCTGGTGCTGCAAGCGTCCATAGGCTACGGTAAATGCTTACCATCAGGCGGGCCGTATGATTGTTTGCCACCTCAGGGGTATAAAAAAAAGAAAAAGGAAACTCTGGCTGCCCTGGGATCTTGGACTCCTAGTAATACAAAACATAACTTACATAACTACGAGTAATAAAAAACAAATATTGATTCACTGAAAGACTCAGAAAGAGGAGTTATACCAAACTAACGATTAATTAATCCTATACGAAAAGCACAAAGTTTATTATTTCTTTCGTTACCTACACGATTCCACACAATGCTTGTACAACATCACGTGAGCCCTCCTTGTTCGCGAACAAACTAACAGGGTGCTGTAATTAATATTCCTCGAGTGAGGGTACGCGTCAGGTGTGAGTTCTCACGGAGTCCATGACACCTCGTCGCCTCCACACTCTCCTAGGTTAGGAAAATCAATAGTCTATTTTTAATAAATTTTGGAGTTTTCTGATGTAAATATAAACTGAATGAATGAAGTGTTTTTCATCATCAGACAGCCTCTGCTATGGATAGGCTTCGTTATGGTGGATACCTATGCCTAAAAAGTTGAGAAGGAATCTTTTATCATGTTATGAGGAGGAATGAAAGCCATGTGACTAAAAGAGTTAGTAATGAATATGAAAGCGGATGAACCTACGGAAAAAAAGGTGCAAGGATTGTGTGAAAGATGATATGGGTAAGAAAGGAGAGCCGTATGGAAAAAGCGTACGTTGGTGCATATTGCGCCGACCCCAAGAGATTGGGAATCGTTCAGGTGGTTAAAGGTTTTACAATAATCGTCGACAGCATTTACGGTCGTTAGACCTCAGTGAGTAAGTACATTTTTAAAACCATCCATTGATTCTTACATAAATTAAAATCTAATTCAAAACAAAATAAAATTTCCATCATGCAAAATAAATATTTATTAAAACATACATGAGTCACAGACTAAAAGCATCGCCCGTCCATCTGAACCACGTCCAACAAACGCGTGCGACCGTCCCGCGAGGCAGGCTGCCACAACTTAATTAGGTAACCCTTACGTGATGTATGATGCAGTCTGTCCCCCTCCCCCCCACGGGATTGTCATTTGTTGACGGGATATGCGAGAGCGGGAAGAAGTATATTTAAAATAGCATTCGAGCACATACGGGGTATTTCATTCATCAGGGAATCATAAAAGATCAAGGTTTCATGAAATATTTTGTGTGGTAACTATGGGTATTCAAGTGGAATATCACAAGATATGGATAAAATATACATTGTCGCAACTCATACTACGTGAAATAGACTGTAGTGTATTGGAACTGGTTTTTCAAGTAGCCATACAGCAAATTGGAAATATATTAAATTTTCTCATCATTCATTTATTTCATTTCATTTCATTTCATTTCTAGTCATTTTTCTAACTCACCTTCGGTGTTAGTGACATAGCGTTTTAGCGAAGCGTGTTTTACTTTCGACTTCGTCATCGCATTAAAGGCGAATTTGAGGTCAAACGCAAGCCTCTTTTTATAAGAAAGAGGCAATCTTGGCGGACAATCTACCTTGAACGCCTTTGTTTTTTTTCTAATCGCTTATACATTATAGACTTACCCCCTTACTCATAAAGCGCTATTTAACTAATATACTGTTTAAAGGGTCACGTAAAATAATGTCACATTATTTGACAATGACAATAGAGTGACTTTATAGTTAAATAACGTTTTATGAGTGAGGGGGTGGATTTTAATACGGTTCAGTGACAGCACGTATGTACTATAACCATCGTGGCTATACCAAGAAGTTCTTTGGGGACCTTCCTTGACTTTTAGAGATATTTAGACCTGCATTTAAACATTTTTATAACAAAATTACAGTCAGCAAGAAAATGGGCAATTTACACGAAAACTATCAGGACAATCATCCTAAGAGCATTTTACCTGTAGCTACTACGGTTAAGGTACCCTCACTTTCGAAAAAATCACCCTATATCAAGAAGTACTGGGATATTCAAGAGATATGCCTAATGCGTTCTATTATATAGAAATCGTATCCTCAGATATAATTAAGTAAGAGAACACTGATTCTTGGAGGCAGACTCGTCGCCCGTGGATAAGCTTTGCCCGTACATACCATTATAGATCGCTTTACGCCCGCAACACATGTAGTACCACTCTTGTTGGGAATAACGAATAAGAAGAAGCAACCTTCCAACCTGTCGGTGGTAGGGTCAGGCATTTCATAAGTACTTGTAATGACCTATTTGTTAGGATTGGTGCTGCGCTGCTCTGCTGTTAGTTTGATAGGGTACTTTCATGTGCCTTGAATATTAGCTGGTCGAATATAGCTGGTCCACTTACCAACAAGGTTTGCCTGTCAAACTTTCTGATATAAGAAAATAACTTGTGAAACCGCTCCCGCGTACTCCTCCGCCGCCACAGTGCCCCCTACCGGCGGAGGGTGCGCGGGGTGTTCTCGTCGCCATGGCAACGGCAGGTGTGCGCGATCGATCTCGCACCCGCCAGGTGTGTTCAACACAGAGCTTTATGGACTTGCACCTTTTTGGCTTAATTTTCTTTTTGATACTATTTTCATGTCATAGTCATAATTTTTCTACTATTTTTAACAGATCCGACGACCAGTAACCCTACTGGTTGTCGTTTAAGTAATATAAACCACTCTGAAATACGCTCTGATTGCCGTAGCATACAGAAATTTAAGTTTAAGTTTATATTTGGATTTGATTCCAATCGGTACAGTCAGATGAAATTTGAACGCAACAATGCTTGGTTGTAACGCTCGCTCTTACAGGAATCTTCTTATGTAATAAATCCAAGATTTTTTTAATAGTTTGCTATTAGAACGAATAAAAATATTTCATTTAATTTCGATGTAGGTATACCTTATATAACAATGTAACCTTTCCGAATTATTTGCAGGTTCTTTTCAGGCTGCTTTCCAAACCAGTGGTAATTTCAGTAGCTTCTTGACAGGGTACTTCTCTCCTAGAACCTAAACTGGGTAAATTGAAAAGGGAGGTTAAGTTTTATTCGTTGTGGCTCGTACTTAGACCGGTGAACCTTTTTTTATTCTGTATTACAGAGAAATCTCGTTTAGTCAACAGTACCCCACTAGATGGCAGCAGTAAAGCTGACTGGGAACACTGGGAAGCTGAGACAGTGTATTTGGTATAATAGCAGATTCCCATAGGATAAACAATTTTTTCGAAAAAATAGGTTATCCCGATTTTACTAAAATAAATTATGCTGTTGTAGGTTACTCAATGGTGGTAGTTCACTAGGTTTGAATACAAAATTAATAATATAATAGATAAATAAAATTAATCATATCAATTTACACAAATTATTAGCGTTGGTGGTTTCTTATACGACACGGTAAATTGTATTTATTCTAACTCATGCATCAATTAAATTCAAAATTCAAAATCATTTATTCAAATAGACCTTCGCAGGCACTTATGAAAAGTCTGACTCTAATACTCTAATACCGGTTCGGAAGGTTGCTTAAAGTTTAGTTAAAAGTATTCAAATTAATATAGCAAATAATGGTTTGTATAAAATTTTATGCAATTTTTAGGTATAATAATATGTGGGATTTCTCAATTGTACTTTAATAAAGTCTTAAAACAGCTTAGAGAATTATAGCAGCGTAGATTTAGTGAAGTAAAGGCCACATTGAAATTAAAGGGCTATTGTTAAACACGACTAAATTACGTAGCGAGTAGAGTGAATACAAAAACGGTTAATCAGCTGCGGTGTGCAATTAGCCGCATAACGTCTGGACCCTCAGACTAATGAGGTTACAATGTGCCCGCTAACGAGCTCTCACTACTACTACTAGTTGTATAGAAGTTGTATAATAATGTTTAAAGGAACGGTACGGCAATGTTTTATTGTGTTGCTGGGTTATGTAAGATGAGCTCGTTAAGGCGTGATCTATATTATTTATATGCAGAATAAGGTACAGCACAGACGACAGAATTTTTGTCCGAAGGAGTCTGCGGCACACAAAAAGGGTTGTGCGCAGGACTTTTTGTGCGTCCTTTGCGTAAGAGTAGAGCGCATATAGGCTCTATTTCCACAGACTCAAAAGTGCAGCACGAATAATCGGTCGTCTGCGCTGAACCTAACAACTAATACTGGAAGGTCTACAAACATGAAATTGCTTCCATATACAGGCTTATTTTTTATCGCTATGATAACAGCTGTGAAATCAAGAAACAAAAACTTGTATTGAACTTTTGTATGTAACACCAGTTTTTTTACGAATTCACCACCGTTGCCATTATGAATGACAAGTGACACCAACGACTTCAAAAGCACTCTGTATAAGGTCATCCACTACTAAAAGATTTTTTTAACTCATCTCTGCCCGAAAGTGATGTTAGTTCATCGTGAGGAAACCATAGCACGGTAGTAGGGTAGGCACTTTATAGTACCCTCCTGGCTGGCTACCCTTTAGTTGAAAATCTATAGTATTCTGACGGTTGCACTTGAGAGCCAATTCCTTTGTAGGCATTATACTTTACACCTTCGTCCAAACCATCACGAGCTTAGAAAATATATCACAACTATTTTATTACTTTATCTCAACTCATATAACACAGAATCAGAATTAATTTATTGCATAAACACAATAATGATACAATGTCACTTTGTCTTTGTTCTTAGTCACTAAGAACAAAGACAAAGTGACATTGTATCACCCGAGGGGATATTAGAAAATACAAGAGAGCAATTTAAAAGTTACAACATTTTGTAGCTCGGGTCCACAGAATTACTCGTAACACAATTAGCTCTACGGCACGGCTACGAAGTGTTCTACGAAAAGTGCTACGAGCTTACGTATTAATATTTTATTGTTTTTGGTAAGTAATTGTTTTAGTAAGAAACAGCGTGTTTATAAATTAGATATAAGTGGTATTTCTATTATTATAAGGTTGATAATACATGTAGTTTATTTTGTCAGAATACTAAGTAATCTAATTATTTCAAAAGCCTTTATTTCATTGTTTCTTTATGTAAAATAATTTCGGTAATTGACACGTCTGTATGTACAACGATAGCCCAGTGATTAAAGCAATAGAATTCCGTCTCGTAGGTAATGGGTTCGATCCTCGACCCGGTTGAATCTTTGTAAGCTTTTTTTGTACACCTAGCAAAGCTCGGTCAACCGGGTACATCCTAATCCTAACTTCCTAACTAATATTATAAATGCGAAAGTGAGTTTGTTTGTTTATTACGCCTTCACGCCTCAACTACTCAACGGATCATCATGAAAGTTGGCGTGCAGATAGCCTATGGTATGGAGAAGGACAAAGGCTATCTGCATATCTTTTTATCCCGGGAACGCGGGTGAAACCGCGGGTACAGCTAGTAGTTTTATAACAGTAAGATTGGATTTTGTGGACTTTGTCCAAAAAATATTTTTATCTTTTTGAGTCAAGTTAAAATATTATTAATAGAGAGAGTTTTTTTATAAAAATATAAAATGGCTAAGTCTATTACATCGAGGCATGCAACGCGTCACAATCTTTGTAATAAAATACTTGAACTTGAGCATTTAATACTTGAGTGAGCAGAGGGTCGGCGGGAGCGCTTGTTAAATTTTCATGGGTGTTTGGGCGTGACCCTCCGAGGTACTCCAGACCTGGGCGCACGTCACCTCACCCCTTTTTTATCAACACAACGCCGCCGTGACGAAATAATGTATGGCTTACGGCGGACTGGCAGGCCCATTTTGATGCCAAAAACTCACGTCTACTTTGACTTCTTTGGATATGTTAAATATATATTAGATCGAATATCTTTATGAGATACTCGTAGTTTTGATCCAGGCTAAAACAGGAGTAATCTTTAAAACTTATTACGTCACCAAGACAAGACAGTTTTTTCAGTGTTTATTTTGTATGGAAAACGACAAGATAAGTCAAGTGACTGCTCAAGACAAAACCTACACAATATCCTGAATTCCGCTTGCGGAAAATGATGTGTTAGGCTTTATTTAGATCTTAGCTAAAATAGCAAAACTATATTAGAGTAGATTTTAAAGTATACACTTAGGTGTAATAAGGAATGAAGCCTAATTCAGGCACCAATATTTTAAAATCTAGCTGAAATATGTGTAAATAACAACCTGCTTGACTTCGCCAGAGTAAACATTGTACACATAAACCTTCCGGAAAGCTTCCGGATTAAAATTTCTCTATTGCGCTGTTAAAGAGAACTACACATACACTCAGAAATAGCGACTTTTTTACTGTTTACAGAAGAGTTGGTATAATTACACAAAAACTTTAAATGGACTGAAAGCTTACTACATTATTTAAACGAATATTTGAATGATGGCAATGTTTGGATGTAGCGCTCGCTCTTGCAGGATGCAATCAAGAAAGGATGCTCAAATATACAAATCTAAGATTATTTTGAGAAAAAGACCCGTAGTTACTGAATTCATTCACTGTTCTCTTTTCTAATTACTGCTCACTTGGCGAATCAAAACAACACTAATTAATATGAAAGGTTTGTACAAACGTTGAGAGGGGATCGATGGCACTCGACCGGCTCAATGGATTCCGTTTGTTAGTCAAGCTCGAGAGGCCGGGTTCGAATCCTGTGCAAACTGTCAAGTGGGAGGGGAAGTTTGTTTACATTTAGTTCTGCATACGTATTTGAGGAGAATTAAGTTGGTTTGTCAGAAATCAATAGGACTGGATTCCGAACCAAAAAGGTAAATAAAAAAGGAACTCTTATGGTGCTACTCCGTCCGTCTGTCCATCTGCAGCGCTATATTTCAGCAACCACTGATGCTGTTTATTTGAAATAGTTATAAATATTGCTTAGCCAATCTTATTGAAAAACTTAGTTATGCCTCAGAGTAAATAAATACTACGTACAAGTTAGTCGGGATTTTTTCTACGGTTATGGCCCAAACCAAGAAACAACATCTTAAAGTAAGTTGGAACTCGCACACTGAGGTGTCCGACTAAGGGTCATCGCTCAATATGTCAGCACCGCTCCATCGCATCAACGGGCCGGCATCGCCTCAACTCAATCCAACCACTAGTGAAACTATTACTAGAACTAATGGCTTATAGCGGCAAACGCGCTTGCCGCGAGGCGTCAACTATTTTATTTAGTCATTGTAGAATTTACTTTAACACATGCGATTTAAAAGCCTCACTTGCATGGCAAAGTAAATGCCGAAGCGTAGCCGTGCTGTTATAGTGAGCGGTAACCCTAAGACTCTTGGCCGGATTATGTTTTTTTTAACTAACTGAGTAACTTCTCGTTTGACATTATTTATTGTGATACTTAATTACACCTCAGTCAGACCCTTTTATTAAGTTCAGGCCCTAGGAAGACACTCGTGAAAGTCGAAACTACAGGTTCGGATATCGGCCTTTGACTGAAAAGAACCGACAATAAACTCGGCTAGATTATATAATTGGAATTTATTTTTCAACTAAAGAACCTAAACCTTTTACTAAAAAAAATCTTAATAAAGAAAATAATTGTATTATTTCTGTAGAATGAAAGAACGGCACCATAACGATTCGTGAAAACAAGAATATTTCAATTATTCCATTCCTCTTCGCCCAGACGGACAAACACCTCGCCGTCACTAATTTGACTAATTACTGTTCATAACAACCTCATGCACCCCACAAGCATCCCCTTCTGCACTTCTACAGATAAATTTCAGCGCTATTACTGAAGCACTAAAAATAAATTTTCATTGGTCCTCGAAACATTCGTATTCCTGCCACGATAAAACGTACTTTCGAATTCAAGCACCAAAGTTTCAATTCCAATGGGAATTACCAATTTTCTTTGAGCTTGAGAGAATAAATGTTTGTTTAAGAAAACTCAAGCGTGTAGTCGGTGGAATAGGGTGTATTTTCCAAGTGGTTTGTTAAATCGATGGCTTCACTAATTGGTCGATTTGCATTGGTTCAGAGAGCATATTTGATTACTGGTAAGTACTTGTCGTTGGACAGAGTTATCACTTTGATAAGAGCACTGACTGTACAGGATTTACTCCGACGGACACAGTCGCTGTGGTCCACGGCCTGTGGATAAGTTATTGTTTTAGAATTGATAGAATTCGTATTAGTAAATGTGTTATATGCGAAATGTTCTCTATATTGTCTAATATTTACTCACGCACGACAGTAAATGCGTTCTGGGTACAGGCTTCTTGCATTACACCGATATTCCGGGCAGGTTCTTAGTTAGTTTTATTGCCACAGCTCCCTGGGGGTCCCTGTGTCTTTTATGACCTAATATTTGTTGAAAAACTAATATTTACCGATTCCTTTACATATTGGTGTTTGCTATAGAATATATGTAAGTCTAGGAATTTAAGATCTTTTTTGGGGTATAAAAGTAGTTTCTTTTTTATACAAACAAACTAGCAAACAAGCAAACTACCCGACTGGTGGTAAGCGTTCCCTTCTTGAAGAAGCAAATTGACAAGTTTTTGGTAGATAATTGCAATACCGGGGATATTGCGTGTTTTTCAAGCTTTTTAATAATAATAAATAATTTACTGGTATAGCCGTTAAAATAACAACAATAATTATTATTTGTCGTAACAATTTTATTCGATCACTGATTTGTTTTTGACCACTTTACATACAACTAGATAGAATATATTCGGTTATAAGTTATAATGTCATCTAATAATCTGATAATATCGATTACCACTTTCTAAGTTTACGCTTTATTCTGAACTAATATTTTAAAAAATTGCCCTGAAAACCAACAAATGATATTTTGTTTATCCAAGCAAGTTTTCAAAATATTCTCTCAGTATAACTACCTAACCAGTATTATACATAGCTATTCAGAGATCTATTACCATTATACATTATTCAATAACGAGTTTAAACGAAATTCAAAGATCAAAGTAACAATTTTAACAGTAAGACCTAATTGTTTAAGATCTATGTTACATTTTAAATGTGTCGCTAATTTTCTTAACATTTATTCTACTTAATAGATATTATTATATTAGTTTCGTACTACGAATATATTTATAATAAGAATATATAGTTTTTATAGTAGTATTAATGATATTTGATTAATTTTAATTCTTTATTTAAATAACCAGGCAATATGATTAGCGCGTGACGAAATGTACATTTAATATCTCATACATGGAATAAAATTATAAAAAACTAAAAATTTGTTTTTTTTTAAACACACAAAATAAAACTCACCTCTTCCTTTCGACATTAAATAAATACTAATACACTTTACAAAATCATTTGGATTGTTTTATCAAGTCAACTAATACAAACATGCATGGTAGAATCGATTATGTTTCATGTAAGTATGACATCGTTAGATTAGTTTCGATTACTCACCTATTCGATATACTAATACTTATTTGACTTAATGTAAAGCGAAAACTACTTTACCAGAAATGAGAACATATTTCTAACGATTTACACAAAAACAAAATTTTTAAATTAATTTATTTAAAAAAAAGGTAATATATTTTTTAATTAATAAAATTGGAATATGTTGTTGATAGATCATTCCTGGTAAACGCCTAATATATTTTATATATTGCAATTATTATATTATTATTAAATCGACTGAGGTATTCATTTATATGTACTTCATGATATAATGTACACTGAATGAAAAGCGATGTTAAATGGTTACTTTAATAATAGCCTATATTAATATAATTATACTTAATAATTTCTACACATCTAGAGAGCAATATTAACAGCTTAATGCTTCAATTAAATCTATAAAAAAAAGTGAGATAGATATTCACCACATGAATCAAAACAATATATTATACGTTTTTTAATATTTAAGTTTTTCATTTTTTCCACAGACAAGCATTTTAGAGATTGTTCCCTAATGTTATGTTACACAAGATTATGAATTGCATAGCATTCTAAAAATTTGTAGACCCGATTAGAAATGCTATACTTAAAAACTAAAAAAAAAAAATGCATACATTTTCATAATTGTCATGTAGTTTGTTACTATTATAATATATATTTTCATTTAAATATTGTGATGCAACTTATGAAAAATGAGATGAAGAGAGAGAGATGAGAGAAGAGTCCTACTGAAGGATATATTTACAAGCAGAAGATAGGGGAAAGTGGGGGAAACGCGAAAGCGGGGTAATGCCGAATTCAATGGTTCTAATATGTTAGAAAGATATAGCCATATTTTACTTGCCGCCATTTCGGAGATCACGCCACTACTAGTGCCAGACAAAAACACGGGAGACGCGGACGTACGTACTTATCAAGGTATGCATTTTTCAATATTTTGTATGTTTTAGATGTAATTTTTTGGTAAATTCAAGTTGGTGTAGCTTTATTTCTATCTACAATAGTAATTCAAAATTTACATAGTGGAATAATCACATATTAATCAGCTAAATGACAATGACGTACTTGGCAAAAGAAATATAACCCAATTTGTTTTTTGACATTTTATTATTTTCGATCCCGCGGGGTAAAGACGAACACTCCATGTCGGGTATTCTCGAACATTCGCCAATACCCCACTCCCGTTTGTTGGCTCCCCGTTTTTTTTTTATTATTGTTACAGATGCCTCGTACTTACAAAATAAATTCCGAACTGAAGTACAGTTTCGAAGAATAAATATACTAAAAAGACTGAAAAGTAGTAAGAAGACACCTTCAAACAAGGAGACTGAAAGAGTCCCATTAAAGAATTTCAACAATGTAAAAGTAATACTAGTCAAAATACGAAAAAAAAGAAAAAGGCGAAAAAGAAAATAAAGACTAATTTTGTATCATTTGTACAGATAAATATATAGATCCCCCGTTGAAGACTGGATTACTTGCTACGTGTGCAAAAAATGGGCTCACGAGAGTTGTACTGACGGGCAGTCAACATCGCTGGGTTTTAAATGTGATCTCTGTCGGTAATAATGTTAGTTCGTAATCACCCCACTTGGTGTTCGTATTTACCCGACTGATGTCGGGCAAAGCCGAACACTAAGGGTTTCGTTTTTCTTTTATATGGTAGCAATTCATAAAAAAAAAAAAATGTTATTTAGTGAATTAGTTAGACAGATAAGTAAACTTTATAATAAAAAATAATAAAAATGTCTGTGATGAATTTCCACTGTTTTATTTAAGTTTTCCCTTAGGTGTTCGTATTTCCCCCACTTTCCCCTATATCAGAGAAGTTAGATCTAATGTTATTATAACTCCGTATCTATCACTCATGTTTGTGTGGGTGTCATTAATGTATATACAATTTAATATACTATTAATTTTATGTCATTATTATAATAATACAATATATACACATTAAAATTATAATAATAAAATGTTGATACTGGCTAACCGTTACCCAAAATTTTGAATAAATCGTATTTCAGTAAAGAAAAATAAAGGTAATTAAAAATTAATTAACTTAACAATCAATATGCATGACGTATTATAATAATTATACTTACTTACTTTGAAAATAAAATCATATATTACAAATAAAAATGGAAAGCACTACAAGCTATTTCAAAAATATTATCTTACCTTATTACACTAACATAATAAATTAAAGTGTACGCAAAACTAGTGTAATGACAACTTTTAACCAAAATAGATTCATCTACTAAGTAATTATTAAAAAATATCTATGTTACATTTACAAGGAGAGATTAAACAAGAACAATTTACTTAAAAAAGTGATTATAGAGTTAGGAAAATCGTAGACGTAGATAAAAAGCGAAGCGATTCCCTAAAAATAGGATAGGCTATACTAGTATAGTTATAGATCTAACGGACGGGTGCTGATCTAAATGGAAACCTCTAACTGCAAACATGTTCAATATAATACTAGAATTATTTACTATAACTGATATTCTGTGACCTTCATCACACAGGGTCATCTGATTCCAAACTAAACGGAGCTACCTAATATACTACTTATACCCAAACAGACAGAAATGTCATTCACACGCTCGAGGTACACCACGAATAATTAGCCGTTCTTAATCGATCGGTAAAGTTAAGCGACCACCGTCGTGGTCGGTACCTGGATGGGTAGTGGTATTTCAGATCGTGCGTTTCCGTGCTTCAGAAGGCACGTAAAGCCGTTGGTCCCGGTTATCAATTAATTGTGATAGTCGTTAAGCTAGTTGAAGGCCTCCGAGGCGGCTTGAAAACTCCAACAGTTGGTTGACCACTAGCCTACCTCCACCGATCCGCAGTGGGCACGCGTGGTGGAGTATCTGACCATTCCCTTTCACCCTAATTTGCGAAAGGAGGCCTGTACTCAGCAGTGGGACATTATAGGCTGATGATGATGATGAACTCTTCTCTTTACTCTTACGAATCTGACACTGTAATCTGTGGAGTATTTATTTGTACATAAAACATAATATCCGCTGAAGAGTTCAAAATAGGGAGAGGAGAGTAGTTACGTAAAACAGACCCCAGGGTTGACATCAAACAAGATCTTTCAGTCAGGGTACTAACCCCCTCTTCAAACGGCCCGGCAAAGTTTATAAGTCAATTTGCCTTTTTTGTCATTCTGCTAAAGGTTTATTTTTGTAACATTTATTTGAAACGCTTTATCACACGGCTTCATAATGATTTTCAATATAATTTTTATGTAAATGACCGTCAAACTAAATTCTAAGAGTTGAAATGCAAATTACCTCGTACTTCGACTTTATGACATTCAATTATATATACACATTGTTTCGTGATTAATGTTTGTTTACATTTTTGTTCAATGTCGCCGGCCGCAGCACGCAATCTTGTTATTATTTTCAACTAATGTTTGCAGCTAGATTTTCGGAATATCGACTTTATGACTACACAAATAGCAGTGCTAATTACTTTAGACACACAACACTCAAATTACAAAGGGAAGAGATTATTCACTTCGAACATGCTGTTAAGGGTAAGTAAGTATTTAAGTTATTTAATAATTAGTAAAGATTTTTATTAAAAAACGCTTACTCCCTTATTAAATAAGTGGTAAGTCAAGTATAGTAATACGTAGTTTTAAATATATCCGTCACTTTCTAATGTCATATAAACATAATTGGACTGTTTTAAAAAAAACTTAGACCGACTTCAAAGTACACTAAGAAGTAATCAAATCCTGATCTGATGACAATGGGACCAAACGGGAAGTGTAGCCTTCCAAACAAAAAAAGAATTTTCCAAATTGGTTAATAAATGACGGAGTAATGAGGAAACAAACGTAAAAAAAACCACCGAATTGAGAACCCCTCCTTTTTTTGAAGTCGGTTAAAAAAGGGCTGAGGCTATCTTAATACCTGGGTGTTACAAGACTGACTTACACCTTATTTATTAATAAGGGGGTTAGTGTTTTAGTAATAATAACTACAGCATGTTCTAAATTAAACTATGAATAGAAGAACGCTACATTCGTAAAATATATACAATACAAATAATTAATTGATTGATGAATATACTAATTTATGAACATAGAGTTGAAATAATATTGATTATTAATAATGCGAGAATAATGGTGATACGATGATGGGACATAGAGTTAACAATGCGTATTTGTTACTAAAATCATTAATATTTAGAACGATACGTGCTTGAAGATGTAGCTTCGTGTATTGTAACATACCAAGCCAGCTATGAATACTCTTCAGTACTAGGAGTTCCGCTCAATTGAATTATGCACCCGGTCGCTGGTTGACTAACTCACTTATAAACGTATTTTTTCGTTTTAATGAGTTCAGACTTTATTAACGCTACTTCCAAAAATATAGAAGAATTAATGCCCGGTTTCTATAAACATAAACGAATCGTTTTGCTTACCAATGGTAGGTTTTTTATCGCCAAACTGGGCATATAGATCATTTCGTAAGCTAATTTTACCTGTGATAGCTACTTCCGTATGGGTCTGCTATGCAAAGCTTTGAGGTCTTTGCTTCATTATTAGTAAAGATATAAAAGTCTTAACTTTAACCGATAACGGTCGTAAATTATAGGAATCGGCCATTAATCACTTGGACTAGTCAAAAGTCTTAAAGTTATTCAAAAACAATAATCATTTACAATGTTAGAATTCTCTCATAATAAATAATTGGATGCGTTTTTCTCGATATGTCGTTTTTTGTGCAACAAAATTTGTGATATATTTTATAATAGAATGGACATACTATACCTAAATCAGCGTTCAGTAAAAGACAAACATACAAAACTATGATTAGAGTTGTATATTTATACTTATAGACTAATGATATGTATGTGATATCGGTCGTTTTATTGCTAAAAACAATAATATAATACAATATATTATATTAAATATGTATAGTATAAGTTTAATTGCACATACAAAGTTTCAATATTCACAATTCACAACATAACACATTGCTATTACGATCTGTCACTCGTGTGTTTTGATAAAATATATATGTCACCGTATTATTGTGAAAACCGTTAGTTCATAATCTACCTAGCGAGATTATAAACTCCCCGATAAATTGTGAACTGTATCACATTGCTTACAATATAACGTATTAATTACCGATAGTTTATAATCTATCCATGACAAACCGTCATATTGTAAACTGGCATCATACTTGAATGCGTCGGAACGCACCTTGCGCGCTGATTGGTTAAACGTCATGTGTCTCGCGCCACCATTTTTGGCGATACATAACGTACAAACTTGATTGTTTTTATTGTTCCTTAAAAAATATATGCTTATTGATATATTTAATTTTGATCTCAAACGATTAAATGTGCATTTCTTTTATTTAACTCTTATGTTTGTTTTCTAACTCTATGAATACAGAACGTACTACCGCCAAGACTGACCGATCAGTGAAGGTTCACAATATGACGGTTTGACGAGGTGAAATTATAAACTATTGAAAATGTATGTATCGTTATGTAAGCAGTATGATAAAATTCACAATATATCGAGGAGTTTATAATCTCGCTGGGTACATTATAAACTAAAAATTTTCACAAAAATACGGTGACAGCAACGAAATGAATAAAGCAATGAATTATATTGATTAAAAATACACACGTCAGAAATCCAGTCTGCTCGATTGATTTACTGTCAACAAAATGTATTTCTAATTTATATTCTTTTAATTATGTGTTTTTTATCTTAAATGAATGAGTAGTACAAAGGCTCAAACAAAATTTAATTACCTACATAATTAGATTCAATCGAGATAATGTGTTTAAAGCTATCAAAACACACGAAGCGAGCACGATATGTAATGTAGATACTTAAATACAAAATATATTAACGTCTCAGCGTTCACTCACTACTAATTAATTGAATTTCGGGAGAATTTGACACGAAAATTGACTCTAAACTTACAATTAAATATATGCGAGAGAGGTTGTCTTGTTAAGGTTTAACTTAAATCAGAAGTGGCGTTTTAAAAACGTGTATTTTAAATTGAACCTTATGAATAATTAAACTTGGTTTCAATTTGTTTATGTTGGTGTAATCCTTTTGTGTTCACTTCTTATTAATTTATATCCCCCTCTCAAGATACAGCTGAAGTATTTGTGCGAAATAATTAAAGTTTGTGCTTTTGAAAATTATAGACTACAAACACTATTGTACTTTGCAGGCTACATTTTAATTTGTCTCAAATGATTAATAATTCGAGTACTTAAAAATATTTTCTGGTAATAGGAAATAATTTTGCGTCGTTTTTATTTTTTTTGTTTGTTTATGGACGTAGCTGCAAACAATTATTTTAATCTTAGCCCTCTCGATAATCACAATTAATATTTTTTACGAACGAATATTATTCACAATAATCACTTTTTACTTTATACATTCTTTCAATTGACATGTCAGGTCGTCACTTTTTTCTTGTACAATTATTTTAGATATGTTTTTACTGTTGACTTTTTATATTTCAGTTACCTGCAAATCAAATGTTTCTGGTCATTCGGAAGCACACAATGGTACAAGAGCCCACACACAAGTATATTTAGATTTCATCTCTGTAATTATGACCAAATTAAATGAAAACGTTTAGTTGAAATTTATGTACCAAAATCCGTAATCAATTGAAAATTATTAGTTCATACAGGAATTCGTATTACCTCTGTTATATTTAAAAAAGGAGTTAATATAATTAAACCCTCCGAATGACCTTGCAGTGTATATCCGATGGCAAAACTGTTAACCTACTCTAATATAGTTTATAAAGACAGAAACACCAACTAACTACGGCTGTACACTTACATAGAGAGCGTACACAATATAATTATAATATGTCTTACATCTAATTGAATCAATAGATCCTGATATGTTTCGTTACCTTGGTTGCAACTTTATCACAAGTTGGCTTACATCTAATTGATATAATTAATTGATGCGAATTGATATATAAAGCGATATAATGATTACTCTTACGCTAATATTGCTGATGGAGCACAGGAATATTAATTATATAATTTCTATAAAATATAATGACAGCGCTCACACCGATCAGCGTACAAATAGAGACCGTATAGTCACAGGCTTCATATTCAAATTACACATTTACGATACGTATTTGATTGATGTTTATGTACATAAGTGTACTTAGTATACCGTTACAATTTAATATATAATATTGTAACAATCTTGTCTCTTTTAATTTAAGCCATGATTTAAGACCGATTCGTACTTGAACGGTTGTATATTTGGCTAAAATTATCTGAGAGAGTAAGTGCCAAAAGAGTATAAGTAAATATTAATTCTTAGGCCCTTACGTAAGTGCATTGTGTATCGTAGTGTGCATATTAAATGTTACATTATTCTTACCGTAAATTCTACTCTTATAACTTTAACTCCTCACTGCACGAGCAAAATGCAATATCAGAATTTCATATCCTCTTCAAGATTCACGATATTTGTACTGATATTAATTTTTCCCCGGTCTTACTTTGTTATAATCTAAACATGCTGAGACAATCTCTTGGTCTTACGCAGAAATTGGTTCTTAGATTATCAGATCAGAATAAAATTCTATACACTATTACAAGGCATAATCAACAGTGGTAAGTAGATTTATCCGAACAATACAAGATCAACAAGAAAACAGCACAACTGCCTACATTGTAGCATCTCACTCTCGCGGCCCCCATCCAATAGTAATCAGCGATAACATTAAATGTACCGTCTGGTACTTTAACAAAATATCATCATAATTCTCGCATCGTCGCAACAATGAGATGCCACGACGAAAGCAATCTAAGAATATACTACAATAGTATTTAATTACAAGCACATCTAATTAGTAGACATCTAATCAGACACTATAACTCGCCGCCGGTGGGACGCGGCTCAGTGATCGAAGTAATACCCAAATATTAGACATATATAATTACACAACAAGTAAATTCAAAAATTTAGACAACAACACCTAATAGGAGCAATTTAGAAGCCTTGCCGAAACGGATTCTTGATCGGCGGGGTGGCTGAAGGCGCGGGCGCGGGCGCGGGGGCAGGGGCAGGGGCAGCCCTGAAGGGGTTGCTAGTCTGAGGCTGGGCGGGCAGCTGCCGCTGACTATACTGCTCGGGTTGCTGGTAGTTCTGCTGGTAACCCTGTTGCTGTTGGTGCTGATCGTATCCCTGATAACCTCCCTGATAAGACTGGTCGTACGTATACCCTCCAGCGCTACTATCCATGTTTGATTCCTGCGTCTCAGAACCCACTTGTCCTGATACGTTAGAGTACTCCAAGTGGTTCTTAAACTCACCATTGACCGGTCTCTGATCCTGTAAGCTGTATGTCTGATACTCCTTATCCGGTGGATCGGCCATTAGGATATTGGCTTCATTCTCGAACGGCTTGAAGTCGTAGATATGCCTGAGGTACATCAGAACGGGCGCGTACAGAAGATTACTAAATGCGATAAAGAGATTCAAAGCAGTGAAACCGATCGCTTCGACAACTTCACCAGCTATGATTGGCCCAACGGCGTACGCAAAGGAGTAAGATATATCGGCGATGGCGTATATGCTACCGTACACTGAGACGTAGCGCACATCGACAAGGTAGCCAAGCGTGGGCAACAGAGCAGTGTCTATAAGAGCGATACCGAAACAGATGCCGCATATGGGTATCATCAACATCTTGTAGGAGTTCGCAAATGGGATAATAAAGCAGCATAAACCTTCCAGGGCTAAACCACCCGCCGCCATCAGCCACTGATGCTGAGGATATTTCTTTGCCATTTTCACTGTTATTATTACACCGAGTACGTGTGGGAAGAACGCCGGTAACCATATCATTCCAATTTTCCAATTATCTTTTGTGAGGTTATCTTCCATCCATAATGAAATCGTTGGCTCGAGGAAAGCCAGCGCTACATTGGACATCATGAGAGCTCCAGCGCAAACAGCGATGTACGGATCTATCAACAACTTCCATATAGGTGTTCCGGGTGGCTTCGGCTCCCGCGCTTCTTTCATTTGAGTTTTCAAAGGTTTCATAACTAGCAACAACATAAAGCCATCCATCAAAGATATCAGGGCAAGAATCAAGAACGGAACTTCTTTTCCGGCAAACTGATATAAAGCGCCTCCAAACGGTGGAGCTACGAGGCAGCCGAAACTGATAAAAGCCAATGCGATACCCAAAGCTTTAGATCGTTCATTTTCTTCAGTAAACCTATCTGCGATCATAGCCAATCCTGAAGTATCTGCGAATGCAGAACCCACACCTTGGAGACTTCTTGCGAAAAACAGCATTCCGTAACTCCGACCGCAGGCGAAAATTGAAGTGGAAAGGAACATTATTATAAGTCCGATCATCATGGGTATGTCGTATCCTATGCGGTCGATTAAGGCACCAGAGAAAGGATTGATCATCAACTGCACTATCGCTTTTGACGCGAAAAGTAAACCCGTCGCGGATTCCTGGCCCTCGTGCGAAGCAGGTATGATCTGCGTCGGTGTTATAGTTCTGTTGCCTTCTCTGTACGGCTCCAGGGTGACGACATGGTCGTAGCCCGCCTCACCCCACGCACCTATGTACCTTAAATAATCCGGTATGATCGGCACTATCACCATGTACAACATGTTGTCCAGCAGCAGGGCTATGGACACAATCACGAGGATGATCTTCCTCTGTGAGGTGGGCTCCTTTATCTTCTCCCATAATATCTCCCGCACTTCACGCACTTCCAGATTTACTACAGGGATGGCTGAGCTGTCGATTTTCTGCCATATCGTCTGTGGTTCCTCCGCCATTTTTGAATCTTCCTTACACTGTTCGCGGTTAAAACGTCTATCTGTTGCGTAAGCCCGTGATCATGTCGGAGTGACTCGCTCCTGCCCTTGTACTCCCCGCTCACAGTACATTTGCTACGCGTCGTCCCTCGCCGCTACCCTCGGTTGGGACATCGGAACCTGACAACAAACAGAAATGATCATTGTATTATCATTTCCTCACGAGACAATTAGGGAGCCCAGAACGGGGCTGAGCGGGTAGTGTCAAAAGGATTTTGAGTCGATCTTTGTTTCTGTTAGTTGGCATGGTTCCTCTGTCCCGAGTGGTCACATTACAACGACATCTCCCAAAGACGATTCAGAGTCCTTTTGAATACAACACAGAAATATACATAAAACATACAATTAGCACTGGTTAGGTAGGAGTGTCCAAATTAAATACATAAATTACCATGTAAATAATAATATTTCATTTTGCAGCGAGTCATGTTATAGAGATAAATAGCTCATCATTAAATATTACAAATCAAAATTAAATAAGGATGTAAAAATAAATATAATTTTCTCATACTCGTGAGTTGTGACGTAAATGTGGAGCGTGAATGTTCCGCATCCCCTCAACATGGCATTGATAAATGGGAGGCAGACAGTAATTCTAACGACTTGTTTAGCCCAAATCCAATTTATCCCATCAACGTCTGCCGAGAAGCCAATGTCATTATCGAGACTACACAAAAGGGGACTTTACCTTTTACGCGCTTTTTTCTTCAAATCCTAAGGAAAATGGTTTTTCACCGAATCAGTAATTCAATCTATCGGTGCTCGTTTTATATGCGTTATTTCCTTGCAAATAAACCACGCTGTTCGAAATATTGAACAGTGGGTCTCTTATTGAAGCAGCCCTGTAGTACCAATACGGAATTAAATGCTCGTATCTTCTGTCTACTAATAGTTATTATAGAACTGTCAACACTAACATTATTGTCAGCGGTGAAATACCCCTACTATTAATTTACTTATATCTTATCTTGTGAACCTTTGATTGCCATAGGTTTTTTGCTGTGTATCTTGTTGGATTAGCTGATAGCGGCATGATTTTCTTAACGTAAATTTTGTTTATTCCTCTCTTATTTTTACTATTATTGATTAATTTATCGTAAAGTTGTAATATTACCATCATCTACATTATGATATGGGAGAAGCCACTGGCTCCTGAGACACAGTTTATCCTGATCCTATAGTAGGTTTCAAAAATAAGCTGTTTTATGTTTTATGTCAATAAATCAATTTATCTATATATCTATATCTATACTTGTACGTAGTATTTATATACTCTGAGTCTATACTAATATAAAGCTGAAGACTTTTTTTGTTTGTTTAAACGGGCTAATCACTGAAACTACCAGTCGGATTCGAAAAATTCTTTCACTGATAGGAAGCTACATTATCCCCGAGTATTATAGGCTACTTTTTATCACGGGAACGCGGGTGAAACAGCGGAGAACAGCTAGTATATTATATCCATAAAAGTCTTAGGCACAATGTAACAATCAACACAATCTATTAAATAAACCGGAAAATGAACTGAAAAAGTGGTAATTTTTAATCTAATAACTTACTACAAGATAAGTAAGCCCCCATAATCCTTATCTCAAAAAAAAGCAATCTTTTGAAGCCTCAGCAGTGTCCATAGAGCCAAGTCTCGTTAGAGCAAAACTGCGGAAAATCCGTGAGCCAGTCTCAGACTGCGCATTGAATTTCAATGAAGAGACGTAACGAGCCGAGCTATTGATTGCAGGGGAGAGCATTTTTTGCTTTTAATGAAGCCATGTTTATTTTGTGAAAAGTGATAGATGCTCTCGAGCATATGAAACGACTGAAATGGAAATGGGCTGGCCACCTGGCTAGATCTATAGATGGAAGGTGGACAAAATTGGTCACTAATTGGTCAGGCCCAAGTGGCAAGAGAGCCATAGGACGCCCTAGAGAAAGATGGTCTGATGAAATAAAAAAAATTGCTTGAGAAGACTGGACAAAGAAAGCAAAGATAAGGAAAACTTGGAAACTGTTGGAGGAGGCCTATACCCGCCAGGGGCCTTAACTGAGTAACTGTGTTATTATAATCTAATGTTAAATTTATTTTTGTATGTATGTTAATGTTAAGGAAATAAAAGGCTTTATTATTATTATTATGTTTATTTTGTACTGCGACCGTTTTTCTTAACTACTATGTAAAATCGTTATCAAGTGACAAGCACTTATACTTATTTTTACTGTGTATAGATTTGTGTTTGATCGCAATCTCATGGTAAATCCCATGGTAAGCGATGATGTGGCCGAAGGTGGTAAGCACACAAAGCCTAGAAGGAACTGGCTCAAGTGCAGCTGTCGGAACACACCGATAATCTTTCGCCAAGCTACTACAAAGTACCCTACCACCGTGCTATGGTTTCCTCACGATGTTTTCCTTCACCGAAAGCTCAAGCTCATTGTAGAATTCGAACCGGGACCTTCGTCTCGGCATCGACGTCACTACCATCGATATCAATACTACTTCTATATAAGTATAATAAATTATATATTATCGGTCATACCATTAAATTGTGAGGTTGTTTCGTAGAGTAACATCATTCAGTTGCAGCTTCAACTCTCAACCTCAACCTTTAAATGCTTTTTTTATATTAAATGTACTTTCGAGTTGAGAATTTGAGCTGAGTTTGGCCACTGGCCCACCTATTACGATGATGACGAAGCCGAAGATAAAGCAAGATTGCCCAGAAGAATCCTTCACTCTGGCCATAAAGGTCCCGAGATTGTAAAAGTCTAATAAACGGCTTTGTTTATAAGCGAGATGAAATAAAAATAAGATAAACCTTCAATAAGCTAGAAGCAATATTAGAAGTGTTCGTAAAATAGAATTGCTCAAACAAAAACGTATTCTACTTATATTATATCTATACCATAGAGTTAGAATAGTATAGAGCGACTTTACGAGAGTACGGTCTGTGAGCACAGGTACGGTCTAAATGCCTTGAAACGAATAGCGCATACGTATAATAAATGCCAATTTATCGTTTTTAATCGATACTTTTACCAACAACAAATTACAAGGAATCCATATCGACATTTTGTCTATTTATTTATTAGTATGAATTTATGAATGCGTACTGTGCTGTGTACGATATATCTGTGAATGCTGAGTTTCTTGCCGGATTCTTCTCAGTTCAAGTTGTATTTGGAACCGGTGTAGAGTCATTTGTTAACGTTTATAAGAGCCTTATCAGGGCCTAAATTGAATAAATCATTTTTGATTTTGATTTTGATAATGCGTCTATATGCAAACTGCTCATACTTCGCGCGAGTTAACGTTGTTCAAACTATAACTCTATAATATTCTAACTCTTTGACCTGTACATTTCATATTTTTATAAGATTTCCAATAAACAGATATTAGACTTGAAAGCGAGGGTAATACATGGAAATAACTATATAGTAAATAACATTCTGTGAAGTTACGAGTTATTTTCTTTATGTTTAATATAAAGAGCTTTATGTAGTTTATTCTTGTTATATGTTATTTTATTAGCTGTAACAAAACTGCTATTCGCTTATGAATATTCCATGAAGTAGTTGGGAAAATGAGAAACTATATTTTAAATTAAACATGCTATGGTGCGTCCATGCTAGGCGAAGCGAGCACGAGCCGAACCTCGAACGAACCTACAACGAGCACGATGTGAATCCTTTTGTTCGTAAAAAAAGTGACAATCGCGCTCGTTCGAGGCTCGCAAGCCCGTCCACGCTACCCGAATCGTGCTCGCAGTGCGCTCGTTCGTGGCTGGGCTCGTGCTCGGTTCGCCAAGCATGGACGCACCATAACACAAATATAATTTTATTATGCAAATATAACACATGATCACATACGGGTTGTATATCATCCTTTCAACTTTTTAAGTTTGTTATGAATAACTGTGACGATGGCATCAAGTCTGAAATCACGAAAAAATTATCAAACTTTTGATACATAAAACCAACTTTCACTCGATAAAAAAAAGCGTGACAAACCCATTTTGGAAATATATTTTGATAGTAATCTTAGGTTTTTCAAAATCGTCTTGAAATGTCCACCCAGTTTTGTTCTAAAAGAAGTCAGAAACGAACGTTGCAGTTCTACGAATAACTTATAATACATTAATAGTTGATGAAGGAAACTAGAAATCCCATGAAAACGCCAGGCCAAGGCTGGGCCACCACGGGTCATGGTTTAGTGTTGGAATCTCTTGGAATTGTTGGGGCATAATGTGCGGGGCATAGCACAAGCGATCGCTGTTTTTAAAGTAATTTATTAATAATGAAAATAATTAGAATTCTTAAAGAAACGTGTGTTTAGTAATTAAAAATAAAATAATTTTAAGGTAAGCAGTAAGTACCCTCACGATAGAACTAATACGCTTCATGACAGATTTTCGAATTGAATGAGTGTCCTATAATAAAATATTGTAATTAATTTATTTAATAAAGATAATTTGAATTTGACGTACGCCGTGCCATTTAAACTAGGTATACATATTTTGGAGTTTGACTACAATCTGACTATGGTCATAGTTTTGTTTATAACTCGCTATATCTCATACTATGGACCAAACTCTATTCAGTATTTTCCGTGTAATCACAATACTATTAGCTCGGAAGTGTCGCGTGACTCAAACATGAGGTTTTCCAGTAAAACTCGCCTACAAAGTACACGTATACATGTAGTATAACTTGTACGTAGTATTTATATACTAAGTAGTAGTTTACCTATAATGTTAGTTTTCAAATGTTACTAGATATTATTGTGTATTTTCTCATTAGTAGCTTCGTCAAGTATCAGTCAAACTAGAAACTAGTATAAGTTTGCTTACTACAGGAAAAAAAACATGGTTGTATATAAGTATATGTATGAGAATTTAGAACAAAAATTGAAATATTAAAAAAAAACATAAAAAAACAGTACTGCGTTACCTTCAACTGTAAACTCAATAAATTACTTTTTAATTTTGCAATATTTGTAATGGCTCCAATAATGTCGATGAAATTTGCTTGTGTTTTTGAGTGCGAAAAATCACTGGCTGGGTCTCATCTCTGGGAAAACGCATTTTTCCGAGTTTTCACGTTTCGCGCAGATGGTAAAATCGGTAATTTCACTGCAGCATATATGTAGGTACCTACATAAGCGATAGCCAAGTGATCAAAGCGTTATGGTGCGTCCATGCTTGGCGAACCGAGCACGAGCTGGGCCACGAACGAGCACACTGCGAGCACGATTCGCGTAGCGTGGACGGGCTTGCGAGCCTCGAACGAGCGCGATTGTCAGTTTTTTCACGAACAAAGGTAGTCGCATCGTGCTCTTTGTAGGCTCGTTATAGGTTCGTTCGTGGCTCGGCTCATACTCGATTCGCGTAGCATGGTCGCACCATTAGATTTCCGTCTCGTAAGTCTAACTTAAGTAGTCTAACTAAAATGAAAAATTAAAGCAATTTTCAATTTTAGTAAAAAATAATAGTAATTAACCAGTTGATACAAAAACTAGCCCAAAACTATATATACCTACCTAGTCAATATAAACATTCCAGTAAGTTAATTAATTTCCGCACGCACCGAACAAACTATCTGATTACGTAACGAACGCCAGCATGATTGTACTTTCAGTCATTCAATACATACAGTTGAGAGCTATTAGGCTGGTACCACTTCGTGCCCTTTCTGTTACTTTACTGTTAGCTGTCGGATCTGTAGCAAGTGTTTGAGATCGGAATTATTGCTTTCATAGGGTTTGCTTTGGAGATTTGTTAAGGTTAATATGAACTTTATGATGATGTACTTTAGAGTTAAAAACCATATATCTGTTAGACGATTACTTGAGGGCCGTAGCTAACTATTCGGTTCTTACAAAATACAATATATCTATCATAGTATACACATACAGTATAAATAAATGTGTTCAAGTTCGTCATTGGTCGCGTGCTACGGCACGGCACTCGTGCGCTACGGCATTATGTCGTGCTACGAGACATGTAAAGGTCACGCGAGGTCTACGAGCCGAGGGCGCTACGGGCCACGGCACGACTGCGGCAACTATTACTTTTATTACAGGTACGTTACACGAATATAAACTTAAATGATAATAGTATAGAGCTGTAATTTTAATGCTAATGTTTATTTCTTTTCGTACAGCGCGTTTCGTGTACTCTCTTGAGTTGGGTAACTTATAACTTAATGATTATCCAACCATCTCAGAACGTTTGTTTGAAAGTCAATCACAGTTAGTATCGACAGGTGAAATCTGAAATTGCTATAATAAACGAACAAGAAACTCGACGAAGCACTTAATTTTGTGTATCTTAGAGTTAGCAACTAATTTGGAAGTAATAACTTCAATTATTTTGTGAGTTTGGTTATTAACAGGATTAATTTTACTTAGTTCTTCTTGTATCCCAGGAATATCGAAGATATATATGAGCTCCCACCCCGGGAAACAATCATTATATGCGCATGAGTATGTCGCATCTGCTTGTACTGAATTTGGATGAAATTAAAGTGTTGGTATATCAGTTTTGTATTTTCCATAGTACAAGGTCTGGTTAATATGGGATCAGTTAGCCATGTATGAAGAATATCCCAGGATATTATTTTAGGTACACTTAATATGTAGTCATGAACTTCAAAGCTTCTACTTAAATAAACGCTTCGAATTAAGATCACGTAAAACATTTTATCGAAATATTATCGCCATTGAAACATAGCACGAAAAAAAAAAACGTGAAAAAATCGTGATGGAAATATGTAATTACTATTGGGCCCCCAGTGCGGGGCCCTAACTGGATTATATTGAAGGTAAACAGTCGTATTAAAATGGAATGAAATTGCTATTTCTATGGGAGCCGGACTCCCTGCGGAGGGTACAGGCGCAACGGAAACTGACAACGTCAATCAAGTATTTAGTAGTACATAATATTAAGTGATCTTTCATAAAATAGACATGGATATTGCTTGTGATACATTTTTGCTTGTTGAAAATGAAACTTATGTAGATGAAGTGAAAGATCATACGCCGCCGCTAAGTAATTGGAGCTCCGATGCGAGTCCCTTAAAAGATTATTTTATATCCAGTGGATTAGGCTTCCTATATGACCAATATATGTATATCCACACGGATAGCCAGGCAGCTGTGAACGTTATCCCATTTCGCCGCTATTCGTTGTAAATTCACGCCGCACCCGTAGCGATCGAGTTTTGTTTTTGTTCACCTTTTACAGTATTTCGTTTCTCGCTCGGTTGGTTTCAAAGCCGCGTTTGTGTTTTCATAGTTATAGCTTTTCAACTGAAACAACCGTTGTTTTATTATTTCGTTCACTACAAACTTTGATAACTACTTTTTCCAATAACTAAATTAGCAGCACGTTACTATGGCCATTTTGAAAGCCCATAATACCTGTGCCAAAAAAAGACGTATAGCGAGACACCCTCTTCTAGGCAGAATCCCCGTTTTACCCAAATTCTATCTGAAAGTAAAGATTTTTGTAGCTTTGATATTCGTATGCAGTAGTCCAATATGTCCTGCGGGTATGCAGACGGCGTCTTCAAAGGGCAGGTGAGCGAGGGCGAGTTAATTTCACCGGCACCGGGGGTTGCACCGCGTCCTGCGGGACCCGCCGGGGAGGGGAGTGGATGGAGGGGGGAAGTGACCTGTCCCGATATAGCACGACATAGAATAACAAACATTTGACCCGACCGTGTATTGAATTTGCGACTTTATTTCTAAAGCTATTAGGATTATATTTCATTTAATACCCATTCGTTTTTGTACTGATGTAGATTATTCCATTTTCGACGTTGTTGCTATAAATATAAAGATGATTTTAGAAGCGTATTGGAATGAAAGTGCTTTAGGGGAGCACAAAGGCCTGCTACGTCGAGTTGTGAATTTTTCATGATCGTTTTTTGGAGAGCTTTTCGCGAATGTTTTTGCTTGTTAAGTTGAAAGTTCGTTTGTATTTATGAGATACGATTATTTGAAGAGCCTGCGTTATTTTAGAATACTTTCACACTAAAACCTAAGCATTTAGATATGTTTTTGTTGTATAAGCCTGTGTTTGACACACAGGTAAGTGATGGTGTGGCCGAACGTGGTAAACACACGGCCTAAAAGGAACACATATAGATAGACATAGTCAATAGTTATGCCAACATAACGAGACATCGATGGCACGCGGCGGATCAAAGCGGTGCCGCAGCGGGCGGTGCCTTTTGTGCCCTCACAGCGGGCATCACTGCTGCCGACAGCTTCAACCTGCTGATTTGTACACCTACCCTATTTAGATAGTAAATTGAAAATACATATACCAGTAAGCATTATGTTAGACAACAAGTTTTCAATTATTGAATTTAGAGCTCTTGTGGTTAGTTTCTTCTCAACTTTTTTTTAATGTTAAATGAGCTTGCTTTTGATTTCGGCTGACCCCATGAGGAGTTATGACGAGGCCGAGGATGCAGCACGCACCCAGAAAAAGCCTATTCACTCTGGCCTTGAATACATCTAGGTTGTAGGTGTCGGGAAACACAGACCCCGGAAGAGAGTTCCACTCCTTTGCTGTTCGTATAAGAAACGATGAAGCGAAGCGTTGTGTCCGAGTACGAGGGATGTCGACAACGTATGGGTGGAAATTCTCCCAGCGTCTTGTGTTTCGGTGGAGAAATGGGGATGGAGGAATTAGATTGAACAATACTGTAGCACACTCCAAAATGTTCAAATGTCTTCTTAGTTGATGGTTTATCGAAGTTCATATGCTTATTAACCTGCGGTATCTTTATTAAATTCCGGGCATTTCCGGGTATGGTCAAGCCATGTAGCAAATTTTACCCAAATCCGCCTTTGAAACTTAAAACTTGTTCGCTATTATTATGTAACAGTATTATTACCAATAATAATAACAAGTCCATGACATGAATGTAAAATGATCTTCAAGCACGAGGCAGGTCCTCGATCAGGGCGAGAGCCCTCGTGTGTCATAACGAGCGGAGACAGGGCGGGCAGCGATACGGCACGAGCGCTCGCTCAAGTGTGCTTCAACGAGCATACTTGACCTTTGTTTGTGACCTGACTCTAGCTAAGAGTGATGTTTCAGAAGCCCTATAGAAGAAAAGATGGTTGAGAATTTTGACATTAGAACATATTGCCAAGATAAATATGTATAGGTAAAATATAATAACTAATTGTAAAAAAGGAACAAAACTAAAGTTACTTGCTTTCTTCCTAAGGGGTAAATTTATTAAAGACTTTCCTACCCTAGGAATATTTCCTCCTCAAATCTCTACGTCCACTAGTTTTGGCTGTGACTTTTCTGTCAGTCAGCAATATATTTAAGATACTATTCCATAACAGAATATTTAAAAAACTCATGAGTGAAGCTTGCAAAATAACTAAATAAACTACGATATATGCAAAAGACTATCAAAGTGTACAAAATGAAATGAAATAAAAGCCAAGGAAAAAAAACTAAGATCGACAACAATCAGCAAATGCTGTTTACATTTTACTGTCACAATTATTATCAGGAAGATAACGGCTGGCGCACACCCGTCATGTCACTTCAACATGGGAAACCAACAGGGTTTGCATTAAATCACATCCTTATCTCGCTTGATTTAAAGTTCAATCGATTGTACGCGACTGGAATGGATAAAATTGTAATTTGTTTCCACTGGCAAGGGGAGACCGAAGAAAACTGGATTATGTCGGCGTAGTCCCTGAGGGCACAGCTTTGGATTCTACCGACGTAGCTGGCGATATCCAATCTCTTGTTATTTTAGTCTTCATCGCTGACAATCGTCGCATAAAAATGTAGGAATTGATATTGCAAAGTGACGTTTTAAATAGGATCTGTATCTAAAGAATTAACACTTTTAACACAGAAACAGTCAGATCATGGATTATCAAAATTTATATGATTATAGTTGATGATTGAAGATGATCTTAGGGTAATTTTCTATTGATCAAAATTTGATAAATTTTCTCATCTCTCTATACCATAAATTAGATAATTTTTTATTTGCAAAACCCATGGTCTTATATAAGAAGAAGAAACTAACTGATTGGTAAATGTAGGCACAGCTCAATTCAAATAGTTTTTTTCTACAATGTAGGCTTCTGCTGAGAAATGGGTATTCAAAATTAATTCCACGGCGCGGAATACCAGTACATAATATACAAAAACATAAGAAACTCTGATTATTTTGTATATTATTTGTATAGTAAATCGATATTGTGAGTTTGGTGTACAGTCTCCTAACACCAGGTAAACACACCCAAGTTTAAAATGAGATGGGATAAGCGTGAGCTCGTAAGGGCGCAGGGATTCTGTAAATAGGGCACTGTGAGAAAAGTTTACGTAAGTCAGCTGTAATCTCGTTGGGTTAGCCCGCCGAGTAGTTCGTGAGGGCTCCACGCATGCCCCATTTTATTTGGTAAAGGGCTTTCGGCTACTGATATTATTATTTTTACTTTTAGTTGAGGAAAAATATCTCCAAGATTTTAGCGAATTTAGTCTTTTCCGAAAATAAGCAAGGTTTTATTTCAATACCAGAGAGTACCAATTGGTACAAGAATCTTCCGTTTCAATTAATTGATCATATCATCATCGTAAGGCATGATACCATGTGGTAGATATATTTAATTGCGTGGCGATAGCCGTGGGTTCGAATCCTAGCTTGAGCTTTCAATGAAGGAAATATTCAGGTACTTAGTTTGTAGTGACTACTTTCACGTTGAATTTAGTCGCCTTTTTTTCTTGTAGCTTTGTTAACTTATCACTTTCCGACATATGATCACATACAATGGCGAGATTGTGTTCAAAATACAAGCCAAATCTATAATAAAAAGTTATTAACTATATCATTATTTAGAGTGGGAAATATTATTACCAACTCAATGCAATTTTCTACTCAGTGCTTTTCTCTAACTTAGGTTTAATAGCGGTTTTTTTTTTTTTTTTTTTGTTTTTTTTTTTTTTTTGTTTTATACAACGGGGTCGGTAAACAAGCATACGTCCCGCCTGATGGTAAGCGGTTACCGTAGCCATATGGACGCTTGCAACACAAGAAGCATTGCTCACGCGTTACCGACCTTTCCCCCCTCCCCTATGAGCTCTAGCGACCTTACTCACGCGCAGGAACACAACTTTACACAACATAAAGTTATTTGGCTGCAGTATTCTGTAAGGTGGAGGTACTTCCCCAGTCGAGCTGCTCTTTGAGCGAATAAACGCTATGCTCTACCTCTCTTAAACAACACAACAGTACAAAGAAAGTTGTAAATAAATAAATAATAAAAGTCTCGAACCATACAATCTACGTATTTAACAAAAGGGCAAACAACTGTCATTAGTTTCGTTAATTTGTTGTAGGTACTTTTGTTCCTATTTAAGTACAGTTTAGAAGCACCGAAACTTTGCCCGCTTTTCCCAAATATTGAAGTTAAAATAGGTCTTCAAAGAGGCAACCACGACACAGATATGACAGTGTTACCATAATTTAGTTCTGCATTATCCCGTCTTTGTCTCTTTCATGAATAAAATATCTTATTATAATATGCAAATAATGTTATCATATGCGCATTACTTCTTTTTTGTATATCCCAAGCGATAACTCCGTTAAAGTATTTCCATAATATTTACGTAGTTTATTGTAGTCACTATTTTGCCCCTGGTTCCCCGCTTTGTTTGAAGCCCAGGGGCATTTCGGTCCACAAACGGAGTATAATTTTATAGGGTCTTAGGTATTTACATAAAACTTTTTATATAAAGTACGTATCATGCAAATTTAAGGAAGGCCGGAAAAGTTTCGGACATAAGGCAGCTACGAATACTTCCTTCAATACTTTCATATTTCTATTGAATATGAAAGCAACCTTTCCTATATCATGCAAAATATGGGTATACATATACTTAATACCAATTCACTTCAACTCTCAATGAATAACCCTTAATCGTTCCCAGATCCTTTTGACCAAAGTTAGATACTTTATTTGTATCCAAAATATTTTGAGAATTTATTTCGGAATAGATTCGGGCCCGCGGTTTTATATACGAATAGGAGCGTTTTTAGCCGACTTCAAAAAAAGGAGGAGGTTCTCAATTCAGTTGTATGTTTTTTTTTCAGAACATTTTCTCTCTACTACGTGACTCCTTACCAACGGCCTATTGCTATAATAAAATTTGGACACTTTTAAAACATGCAACATTTTTCACAGTTTCAACAATATAGTAAAAAGTCCAAAAAGAGGACACAAAAAGAAGGATCGTCTAGGTTCCAGTGTAGTCATTAAATTTGCACGGGCCACAAAACAAGACGCGGCAGTAATTGCTCGACACCGTTGTAAAGCGCGGCCCTGAGGGGGACCGGGGCAAATGAAGCCATCCCTCTTACCCCCTACGCCTCGGGTAATACCAATATACCCGCAAATGTGAACTTTCCCTCCATGAAATAAAGTTTATATTGCAATAGTTAGTGCTATAAATGATGTTGCAGCGTGCGGGTAGTGTTTCACGGAGATGTGTAGTTTGCTGTAAATAATGACGTGGTGTTGTTCGGTGTAAGATAAAACGCATGTTTGGGTATTGTACGTGTACTTATTGTATACGATGTCTTTGGTAATTTACCGATAGAAACATTAACTTTTTATGTACGGGATGATTTTTTATTGTGGTGCGGAGATACAAATATGATCTACTATATTGATAATATTGTTACGCCTTCACGCCTCAACTACCCAACAGATCATCATGAAATTTGGCATGCATATAGCCTATGGTATGGAGAAGGACATAGACTATATCCCGGGAACGCGGGTGAAACCGCGGGGGAAAGTTAGTAATATAATAAAACTAAATATGATCTATTTTAGCAAATGCTCGTTTTATTTTATCACTAACAAAAAACAAACAAACTCACTTTCGCATATATAATATTAAGTTAGGATATTTGCCATGGGACCAATTCTTCATTCAAGGCATCATCCTGTACGTTTATTTTAATTTATTTATATCACTAAAACATAAATTATAACCTTGCTCATTTATTGTGAAGTCAATCGGGTTTAGAACTTTTCTCTTTTCATTTCCTTAAACTCTGGTTTTGTAAACATCTCGTTCCCGTTATACGCCCCGGGGCTAACATGTTCCTGACATTGTTGTTAGTTATTCTTTGTTTACACTTTTGAACAATCCCTTGTTGTTTTTTAACGTGAAACAACGATTTTAGATGCCCTGAAGTTATAATGAAAAAGAAAACATTTCTTGTTTAAAATTTGCTTTTGTAAAAAAATACTATTCATTGTTTGCATAGCGTTACAATGATAATGATTCTAATTAAATCAAAATTATTAATTGATATATTTATAAAAACTTAAAATGCAATAAAACTAGAGCTTCGTGAGTTTTCATTATTTATTAAGAGGTTTTCATTATTTATTATTATTTCTCTTAATAAATAGTTTTCATTATTTATTAAGAGAAATTTGAAATTTTTGATTTTGTTTTTATCATATCTATTTCTGTCGCGCGCTATCCCGCCCGAGGGCGATAGAGACAAGTACAGCTTGGACCGATTATACCTATTTAAATTAGACGAAATCACTATTTCAGTTTGTGTTATCGGTTTTCTCCTCCAAATCTGGATCGATTTAAAAACAAAATTCAATAATCATAATAAGAAGAGCTTTGGTCATGTCTGTCGGTTTTCCTTTTTTTTTTATATTCGTCAATTTTTTTCGCTGGACGTCTGATAAGGGCGTTAAAAATGGTATTTTTAGGTGATTTTAGAAGGCTCCTAATTCTTATACATCATACAGTTGTACCTACAGATTGCATCGTAAAATAATCATTGCTCTAGTGTAATTATCCAGAGAGGAAACTGAGGATTACGTTTGTATGGAACAAACGCCACCAGCATTTCCTCTTAAAGTTATTTGTATTTATTAATGTCTATAAACAACCATGTTTCTTTCAGTCATTAGCAAAAAAAATATTTACTATACAAAGTAGACAAAGAAAAATCCTAACTCTGTGGTTTCTCCTTACTAAGATGTTGAAAAGAAGTCGAACAAAAGTCCTACAAAACGTAACGTGTATTGTCGTCGTAAATCTTTAGGTGTACCCATCAAGACCCTTGGCGTTTCCCTCAAATGCGATACCGGGCGAGCCTGCGGCAATAAAGCTGTTACCGAACTTACCAGAACCCATTCGGCAATCTGAAATGCCAAGCAAAAACGTTGGCCTTTATTTTGTGGTTTGGGGTTTTTGAATTGAAATATCATATGGTTTGAATGGGGTTAATTAAGCTAATATCCGCAGCTAAATATGTTTATTGGAGTTAGATATATCTTTATTGCTATGAAAATCTTTTTAAGACGAAATTGTCAAGGGACTATCTAATATTGAAAAAACGGTGATCCCGTTCTCCTACTTTACCCAGTTACACTGTTGTATTATATCTGTGGTTGTATTAAAGCAATCAAATAATGTAATGTCTTTACTACAAAAATAGCCAATTAAAATAGCCAATACAGTCAGATTGTACAAAAAATCCTAACTAATATTATAAATGCGAAAGTGAGTTTGTTTGTTTGTTTGTTTGTTACGCCTTCACGCCTCAACTACTCAACGGATCAACATGAAAGATATGGCATGCAGATAGCCTATGGTATGGAAAAGGACATAGGCTACTTTTTATCCCGGGACAGCGGGTAAAACCGCGGGGGACAGCTAGTATTTAATAAATGTAACCTTACTGAGCCACCTTACTGAGTTTCTTGCCTGTTCTTCTCAATCGAAGGCCGACTTACCAACTGGTGGTAACTTCAGTAGCTTTGCCCTACTAGGGCCTAAATTGAATAAATGGCTTTTACTTTGACTACTAACTTCAAGATGAAGGTCCAAGCACGTACCAATCTACCGGTGTACCAAAGTACCCGCAATTGCGAACCAGTCCACGTCTGAGCTTAGTTTGTATAATACTTCATCAATTGCCAATATAAAAACAATCATTTAATAATAAATAAACATACCGAAAAAAAGCCTCTGTTGACCCAAAAACTATAGAGTTTATAGCAACTCTTGGGTCAGCTATTTGCTATTTATGTCTGGGCGTTCAATTCCGCTCCTATCTTTGTTCTGTCTTATACGGCCCATAAACCGGTCGCAATGGTCCGCGGAGAGCGTCCTGCGCTTGATTAGCTTTTTTTTGTACCACTTTGAAGCTACTATAGATATAGAGGCAGTTTTTAATACTTATATAGTTGCTGTCTGATGCTTTATTTTATTGGAGCAATTTGTTTATGTTAAAATCTACGATAGAATAAAATGGTATGCACTCAATTTTGTTACCAAATAAAAGAAAACCGTATCAATGCTGGCTATGACGAAAAAAGGCCGAAGTACGTCGAACTTAATTATCTTTCTCCTTAAAAGACTATTTTCCAAAAAAAAACACTTCAAACACGTCTTTTCTTCGTTGGCCCGACTTATGACAAAAATTACGGATTTTCATACAAACTTATATCCACTATTTTAATCTTTAAGGCGAGGAATTTCTTCAAATGCATTCTTATTATAAAGCTCCAATGTCTCATTATCAATCAGCCAGAGCTTTTAGTGAAACATTTTTTTATTATTCGCAATTGCAACACATAGTACAGTATCGAATAAATATAATTGTATTCTACCCACATTTTAAGCAATAAATTTCATACAAACATTTAAATGAGTTTCATTTATGAGCCTAGATATATAATGACTAGCTTCCTGCAACTAAGCGCTATAATAGTGCTTACAATGTCTGCAATAAAGCTCCTATCTTCAAAGAAAATCTCAACAACTGCGCCATAAGGATAAAATGATGTTATCTTTGCCCAATTTTCCTGGTGGTGTTATATTGGTCACGTATTAGCGGCGTGGTTATCGAGCAGCCGATCGCCACAAATCATCGCGCCCCTGCCACCGAGCCACCGCGCCACCGGCACCGTGGCCGCCACATTACTGACGGCTAATTTAACGCTTTTTCACTTGGGGGACGCTTAGGCTGAGCGAAGACTTGCGATAATTTTATGCAGTCGTATTTTTCAACGTAATTTTGTGTATACAATAGAACTGATAAGATTTTTAGGCTGTATAATAAATTAGATAAGTGGCTCTGTGAGCTGAAGACCTCGTGAGTCTCGATAATTATACAGAATTCCCTCGTCGAAAAAAATCCATATAATTACCGAACCTGAAATCATAAAATTTCACGAAAATCGATTGATAAATGCGACCTATAGAGGAGAACAGCCGGACAAACATATGCAGGCATTTTTGTCCAAGCAGAACCGTACACGCTTTTTTGGAATTAAGATTTAATTTTAATAATCCTTTGAATGTTTGGCGATCTGCGCGGGCGAGGAAAACAATAGAAATCAATTTTTATTTTTTAACCGCAAGTCAAGGGATTAAGTTGAATAGGTAGTAGGTATCTGAAATTTTACACGATTTTTTGGTGCTTCAAAAAACAATATCAAAAAGTCATTCATTCAATTTAGGCCTGGTAAGGCACTTATGAACGTTACACACAGTTAAGTTTACCACCGGTTCGAAATACACTTAAACTGAGAAGGCTCCGGCAATAACCTCAGCAAGGCCTTTTTTTTTTTAGTCTTGAAATATTTCCATAAAAAACCTTTTAATACTATGTAAAATTTAGGTTATGTTAAACGTTTTTAATTAATTATAGTTTGCCAAGCTACATAGTTCGCAACCATAGATATCATATTCCAAGTCTGTACGTATCGCAACAGAAACGATATTGTTATCGTCTGTTAACACGCAATATTTTTTCGTCGTTTATAAGGGCCATAAAAACCTATTATTGTTTTGTATGGGTATTTATTTATTTATTTATTTATTTTCAAAAAGGTACATCAACAGCACACACATTAAAACAAATACAAAGTAACATAGATAAAATAATAGATAGACTGATGTGGGTGCCAATTATAGATATACACAACATTGATAAAATTACAACATAAAATACAAAAAAAATAAAATGAAAAGAAAACTACAAATAAATACAAAAACCCAGCTTAGAGCACCAAGACAAAATTAAAAGAAAAGAAAATAACAACATGCACACAATTAATTTCACAAAATATAGTTGTTAGTCTAACTTAAACACTATCAATTTTGACTTTATACCTAAATAGTGTGTCGAAAAAGATATCCAAGCTCTCAACCTGTTTATTGCATTCATTATAGTCCCGCATGATTCTACTCATTGGGGAAGATATACCTAGATTAGTTCTCGCAAGGGGCAAACTAAAGGTATTGTTCATACAATATCTGGGCGTATTGTAAGGAACAGTCAGATGGATGGTATTAAGTAGCGATGCACAATTAATTTGACCGTTTAAAACTTTATAAAGAAAAACCAAACCAAGTTTCTTCCGACGATAAAGTAAGGTGTTCATATCGAAGAACTTTAGCCGCTGATCATAAGGGCACCTGTGAGAAATACCACTTGAGATGAAGGCGAGATGCCTAGTAAAACTACGTTGTACATTCTCAACACGTTGAGAATTTACAGCGTAATGGGGGCTCCATACCGTACAGGCATGTTCGAGTATACTACGCACTAGTGAATTGTACCCATAAATGTCACATAACTTATAGTACAATAAAGAAAGTACAATCTGTGGTACAATTTCGAAGAAAATAGCACTAGCATATAAGTAATAATAATATTCTGTATTACCCTCTTTACCAAAGTCAAGCTTACGCACAAGTTTAACAGATTTCCTATACATATTCTATCACATAGCCTTATTTATCCCAAGTATAGTAAATGCTGTCTGATGTCGGTAAAATTAGGCATTAGTATTTTTTTTAAGATGGGTCTAGAGCAACTCTGGCTTTTGAGGCGGTCGCCCAAGTGAAAATAAATATATTTTTGCGTCAAAATCCTCATGCTATAGACAGCCTTATGTATGACAATAGTGTTCACAACTCGGGGAGGCTGTCGGCTGCAATCTTGCAAATATTATTGTATCATAATGGTTCCACATCTGGTGTTCCCCAATACATTTATGTGTCACGCATCATTTCTTTTCGGATGCGAAGAATATTTATACCCACGATGTTTTGAATGGTTTTAGTGTCCGTTCAAGTTCGTTGGGTATATTTATTCGATAGGGATTCTTGAATTATTTCTTTGTAAATAACAACATATACTTATTGTAGTTTTTATCCTATTCAAACACATTGAAGAATGCAACTTTATTTCATTAGCTTAAGAAAGATTATTGATTAAACATAGAAACATTTTTGGCTGATCCCGCAATTTTTTACATCTAGTTATGGTACGCGCGCTCCTACCGCGAGTCAACGGGTTCCATTTCACGAGCACAAAATATTATTGCAGTGTTTTATAAATATAAAATCACATTTCTACAAAATCTGGGGGCACGGGAGTGCCCCCCGCCAAGACAGCCAAGCGAAGCGCAAGGGCACTACAGGGCACTACCTACCTTTTCTCGAAGCGCTTCGTCGTTTTTTTCAACCCTCATAACTTGGGTTTGGATTATACCACATACACAAAATTCTTGGGACATGATGTCAATAGTGAACTTAAAGTTTCAATAATATAGCTCTTATATTTCTTTCTTAGCGGATAGCCGAACCACATATTTTGACTAAGGTGTAGAGTTTGTGAAGTTAGGGCTTGTAGAGTAAGGGCATGTAGAGTTATAAGCTTGGCTCTACATGAGATCTGATAACTTTTTGACAGTGAAAACCGCCAGAAACATTTCACCTTATTTTTTTTTTGGTGGGATACATATTAAAATAGATGTAGAGATCTTCAAATCTAACCAAATTAAGCTAGAGTACTGCGGATTATCCTTCCGTCGTTCATCACAAGTTCACAACGTCGACAATCCAACAATTCTGACACCAAACAAACTTAATACCACTTTTAATGAACCCGATCTCCCCTTTCATGTATAAATATTCACAATTCACCCCCGACCTTAGCGGGCTTACATTTATTGCCATTGTACCCGCAACAATGGGGTTGGCGTATACGGCGGATGCGGCGGATGTGGCGGATACGGGGCCGCGGATATTGTCCGCCGTGTCGAGGGGAGCCCGGGGAGATATGAAATTGTTTCTGGTCGCGAGGGTCGTACTTTTGTGTTCAATTGCTAATGTAATTTTATGGCGAAAGTAATATGGAAATTTTAAGTGAGATTAATTATTTGGATTTTATACTTTTTTGGTTATAAAATGTTGAATGGAACTAAACGAAATATCAGGAACTTCAGGAATAAACTTGAAATCTGGCAGGCAGGTATCATAAAGGATTTTTTTAAGCATCCGCTAAGAAATAAGATTCAACCCCAAAGGGGGAATAATAGGGTGAACCCTGTTGGCCGTGCTATGCCTATTGTTTTTATAAATAGACCCATTGAAAAGCGGTTAAATTGTAATAATTGTTTCCAATTGTTATCCTCTCGGCGCCGCGCTATGAAACAACCAACAGCTTATGAAAACATTGCAATCCTGAAAATAATATTACTATACTGTGTATTAGCATATTTTTTTTAAAACGAACTTCCAGAACTAGACGACTTTGGTACATTATTTGCTTCCCCTTCATTCTTTTCTATGCCTTTAACAAATCCATACATTCCATCGCATGTCCAAATCGTTTTCTAACAAAAAGCACGCCATTTCTAGAGCGCACGTACTGAGGGGAGATTGGGGCAAAACGAGGCGCGTCGGAAACGGTTAGTTACGGCTAAGATAAATATCCACAGTTGTAGAGGGCGCTGATTACGCGCCGCGCCGCGCGGGGGGCGCGGGGCTCGGACGATTTGTGATCTGAATACGGATGTTGTAATTTGGTACGGTCGCAGGGTCGCGATGATTAGATACATTAAACAGGGTACAAGTTCAAATTAGGATGTTGAATTTGAATGAGAATATTTATGGTAATGTTTTAACGCGGTGAGTGAAAAGCTAGCAGATATAAATAAGCAAAAGTTTAGTTCAAAATTTTTTGAATGTCACGAATCCTTAAGATCTACACCTATAAGTTTGGTCTTCCTCACCTAAGTTAAAAAAAAACATCAAATCTACTGAAACATTCTCCAAACACGGTCATCTCTCTCATCCCATACTAAGCAGAGCTTACCTATACTGTTCCACCACATATAATTTACACGAAGACTCAAGACACATATTCATGTTTATAAATGTTTCTCCAGGGTAATCAATTCCTCGACTTGTGGCGTGGCAGTCAGGTAATCTAAACTTCACGTCAACTGGCCTGTCTTAAAACTCTCCTACACCTACCTAACATCAGTAGCTAAACAACATAGTTCTTCATTTTATTTCACCACTTTCCATGACGCATCTGATAGAAAAAAAACCCTTATTATTTTCACACTGTGCGACTTGTACCTTCAATAAGTGGAAAATCCATTTGTCACGGAATGTCAAAGCAAAGTGGGGCGGCGTCCGAGCACGCGTCTCTCGTATTAATAACCAATCGATGATGGAAACATGACAATTACAAATAATAACAATAGTTGTTACGAGCACTCCACTAGAGGACCTTGTGTCTAATCGCTTGGAAACTACCCTCTGCTTTTATGTTCTACTATTAAAAAGCGATTTGTTGGAGTTGTATTTAATAGAGATATTAATCAAACAAATGCAAACATTTACATTAAACTTCAATGTCTAAATTAAACTAGTTAGTTTTCCGTAGAAAAGTCTATAAAATTTAATTAAACCTGCAGCTTATTAATAATAATGATCGCATTGTAACGTGCTGATAATTGAATTTACAAAAGAGTAAAACCTTGTAGCTCGTCAGTTTTAAAATAAACCACTCACAGCTGAATTGAGGAATCAATATTTTCCATTACAGAGCGAGTGCGGCGCAGCGGAGTGCTGATGGCGAATTCACGGAATAAACTTACATTTAAAAGTATGTATGTAATTTCGAAAAATATTTTGTATTAATTAGGCTGTGTCGGCCGCCTTTTTCTTTAAATACGCACATAGGATATTTATTTATATTTTACATTGCTATTCTATGTTGTAATTTGTGTGTTTTAGCAAAAATAAATAAATTTTCTTATTTAGTTTTTATTTTACAATGAAAACGTACCTAAGTAGGCATTATTTAATATCTTATGTCAGATACATCAAAATAAAAAAATAAAAATATAACAGGCAGGCACTTATCTTCAAACTTATTGTTCCATCATATAAATGTATCCTGTGAATATGTGACTCACAATATTAGCACAGTCCCTGCACGAGCTTCGACTCGTGCCGGCGGCGGTAGACGGGCCATCAAATATTCATAAACAGGGACGTGAGTGCATCTACCCCACCCTCCCCTACAACAAGTTATACACCTGCTAATGTTTTTAGAATCTGAATTTTGGGCACTCTATTTTGTTATAATTTTGATTGTATTTCTTGGCAAGGAGAAATCATGCAAGGTTACGAATATTTTTAATACCAGTCCAATAATTTACGCCATCTTTACGCAATCTCAATGCTGTAACTGTAAGGTTTTCAAAAGAGATACGATATGCTGAAGAGCCGATCATATTCAAACATCATTACAATGTCAAAGGAATTCCATTCCAATGTGAATAAGGCAGAAAATCCAATTTCCTACACGAGTCCTCCATCACGTGTTAAATGAAACTTTGCGATCGCGTGTATTAGCATACATTGATGCTTTACATCGAAAGTTCGAACATGAGGAATAAGGTTAAGTTGTATAACTTGTTATATAATATAATGAAACATAAAATACATTTTAGTAACGTGTGCTGAGTACATAGATATAATGTCCACCATGAATGAATATATAAAGCAAATAAGACGAAACTTTGATTGACGCGGAAAATAAAAAGATCATTATACAGTTCTATGAATTTCAAAAGCTTTCTGAATAGCTTTTCCTAATAGAACTTTCGTGAAAGAAACAGTAATTTATTTTCTTTTGCTCGCGGCTTCAGCCAAGTTTAATGAAAGACGACTGATTTTCATGTCACCTTACTTGAATTGGAATATCCAGGTCTAAATATATAATTGAGAATCGCATTAAAGAAATAACCTAAGTCTAACGATGGTAAGGAATAATCGCTAATAAAACCGGGTAAAACGAGTCTAATCTTAATTTATCCAAAATATCGCCTATTTAATAACTTTTATACATTTTTAAACGCCATCAGCATTTAACCAAGCCACAGCAATTAAGTTGATCATCTTTGTCTCAAATTTACTAAAATAGTCCATAACTGATTGTGTTACACGAGTTAGCGGTAACGAGAGAATTGAACCCGCGTCGCTGCTGTACCGTAATTGATGCAATTAGTAGCGAGGGGAAGACGAAATGTTGGCAAATTGTAGCGGAACCGCCAAGGTGTTTGGTGTATGTGGGTAACTATTCAACATTGGGGGAGTACATATACATATGTAGAGCTATAGGCGTTCGTTTCATATTTGTTTTCATGAGCATTACTTGGATATTCGGTTTCGACGCGGAATGAGATTACCATAATATTGTAGACCTCGAGATCAAATCTTATGTCTTTAACATAAATGTCATATTGAAAATACATCGGAAAATATTACGAATATCTGTCAAAATCAACGAGTCGATGTGAATGATTGAATTTTAGAATGATAGATCTACTCGTTTGTTTCTCGACAGACATCGCTGAGCTGCTCGCAAAATATTATGCTAATAAAATTCATGTCTTGACGTGCATTGTCCCCAAAGAGGTAGACAAAGGTCTCGTACTAAGCTAAGTACGGTGCTTAAAACAAGTATTTCTTACGAAGAAGTGTACTAAGTCCTACCAGCTTTTTAGCTATATGGCAAATACTTTCGTATAATCTTTCTAACTTTAGCACTCACCCACATAGATGTATTAAAAAAGTTATTAAACATCTAAGAAGCCATTTACAGCTGTCTTAACTTTGTATACGAATCAAGCCGGTACAAAGCTATAGTTGTAACATAAATTTAATTACACTAACGATTAATAAACAGTTCAAAGTGGAGTCACCAAGCTCATTATAAGGGTCGTACGCGACAGGCGACCGATCGACAGCCGGCTCTTGCGACTGACGCGCGACAAATTACCTCTTAGGTACTTTGAATCAAAGTGTTTGCTGATTTGCGGTTACTGCTTTAGATCTCATTTGTATACTTCAAAGTGGAATTAATTATGTGTCATTAGCAGATAACTTGTAATAAAATAATGATTGCCGAAGTTGGTGAGATATTTTTATTGAGGTTAGCAATCAAGTAGGGATCCTACCATCGTGCTATGACTCGCACGGGTCACCTGCTGTTTTTGGCTGTTAATAATAAGTACTAAGAACATCATCACGTGGTTCGGCAGGCCCGGGCCCTACCGAATACAAAAAAGAAAAGAGGAAGACCCCAAGCCACATGGTTGCCAACAGTAACCCGCGACTTGGATCTAGCCAAACTCTCAGTACGGACAACCCAAGACAGACCATCCTGGCGCATGAGAACGAGGAGAGCCGACCCCAAATAATGGGATAAGGCAAGGAGGAAGAAGAAGACTAAGAACATCATAGATATGTTGCTATTACAAAGTCAGAATATTACTCAGAAACACCAAATTCTTCAGATACATACAAAAAATTCGCATTAGAATAAATCAAGGCGTGCCAAAAGTCTAGCCTTGCCAAATTCCTTGTCAGAGTCTTCTCAGAACTGGTGGTAGATTCAACTGTATGTAAAACGTTCATAAGTGCCTTACCGGGGCCTAAACTGGATACACTACGTTTTGATTTTAAGTGTAACTTATGCTCTAAATAAACAAACGAACTACTATCAGATCCATTTTTGCCGATAGAGCATTCTTTAAACTGTTCAGTTTCGATTCCCCCTTTACACAGTACTTACATCGAGGCAGACTGCTCCTTTATTTGTGCAAGTCGGGTATTACGTCACTACGCCCCTATTTATTTAATAAAGGCATTGTCTCGCAAATATTTGCTCATCGTTAGCTCAGAACCCCAACCAACATCTTTATTGTCCTCCTGTGGCTCTTAATTGAAACACGTAAGGTTGATTTTGGTGTAAATTTGCGTGATTGTATTTGGCAAGCGTAGATACAATGTTTGTGAATAAAAAACATTGGTATTGCGTGTATTTTTGGAAAGAGCTGTTATTTTAGGGAATAATAACCTCTTATTATTTTGGGGTCTGTCGTTTTGACAGTAGTTTCTTTCATTTAAAAGTAACCGGAACTCCTTAAATTACTAAACTGCCATACAGATATCAGCAAAAGAAGAATCATCGCAGCAGTTGTCCCATCACTAAGGTAGGTTCTGGTACTTATGATACTAACTTGTTAAAAAAAAAAAAAATATTTAAAAAGTGTAACCTTGCTGAGTTTCTTGCCTGTTCTTCTCAGTTGAAGGCCGACTTACGAACTGGCGGTAACTTCAGTAGCTTTGACCTTCATAGGTGCCTTCTAGGGCCTAAATTGAATAAATGGCTTTGACTTTGACTTTGACTTCATGACTGACCTGCCGAAGTTTTAATAGATAATTTGGGGAAGGTCACGTGGCACCTACTTTTATACCGAACGCTAAAATGTTTAAACTGGTAAAGGTCAAGAAAGGAGTGGTAGTGAAAGTGTGATGACTCACCTGTATCTCTGAGCTGCAAGGAGCCGACCTTATTGGTAAGGTAGCCCTTGATGGAGCTGGCCACACGCGAGGGCGAGGCGGCGGCGGCGCCCCCCCGCAGCGCGCCCTGCAGCCGCCCGAGCAGCGCGCCCCCCTCCGCCTCCACGGTCGAGCCCCACGGGGCGACTGCCCCACTCCCACAACAATACTAACTTATTCAAATTTAAATTTAGATTCGCTCTGATTTTCGTTTTCGGCCAGTGCGATCTTCGAATTATAGTTTTTTTTCTTTCTAAAAAGTGTATAAGGTTTTTAATTATTTTGTTATAGCTACGATTAGTTTAGTCAGTGCATTGTTTTGATATGTATTTGTTGTTGATTTTTGTTTTGGGCGTCAGTGTTCTACCATGGTGCGACGTTTGGTGCGTCTGTAACAAGAGATATAGGCAATTATTAATTAGTTTGTCAAGCAGCTGATGTCAAATTTCATGTATACCGTGGGGATCTTTAACAGCCAACACATTGTCATCAGCTTGCCTGTCCACTTACTTCGGTCACTCGACACGCGCGTGATAAAAAAAGTAAGTAAGTAAGCTTCGTAGTTTGCACCGAAATCAAATGAGTCCCGAAAATAACATAATTTCCATTATTAAAATTATATGTATATTCCTTAGATTTAATTTAAGATAACAGACTGGTGATATATGAGTTTCCAACTTAGTTGCAGTATATTCTCGGACCTAACCTTTTAGATAATCAAGTGTGGTTTTGGCAAAATTCTTGAGTGTTTCTTAAAACCAGACTTGTCCAAAGTCATATTAAATTCAGTTATTATCATCTGACGCTAAGAGTCATCCACGCCGGAAGTGTACCAACGGAAACCGCCACTCCACTAGCTTCCGGTCGCCATCTTGCATCGGGAAACCCGCGCGGTTTATGACTTCCGGTTACATTGTGGGAAATAATGTTTTGTGGCTCTGTTGCAAAATAACTTTTTTTCAATGTTTTTGTTACTACCAATATTTTTGATAATCTTATTTAACTATAACTACGATGTCGCTGAACTTAGAAAATAGTAACTACATAATAATTCAATATTCTGTACATAACGCAACATCTACAAAGATACCTACTTAATATTATGTAACTATAATTTATATAGAATATTATACAAATACTGAAGTTTCGTAGCGGTAGTGCACCGTAGAGATAAGTACTACGAAGTGCTACGAGGCGCTCGAGCTACGCCCCGTAGCGCTACGACGCCCGCACCCGACGGCAAAGTGCACATTATCAAAGAAAATTATATTTTAAGTTTTTTGAGTCGAATTTGACAACACTGTAATGAAATTCTATTATAAACTCGTTGTTTATTAAACCATGTTATATTTTAGTGAAATTAGAAACTATGTGGAAAATAATAACAATTAATTTTATGACACGTTATATAAGTACATATTAGTCAAATGCGATATGTTATGTTATAAAATTCTCCATTTTGACAGTATCTTTAACTTAATTTTATTTTTGTTCAGTTTTTAAGTACGCAATTTAAATATTCTTTTATATGCTGTGATATTAAACCCATTGTTTCAGGAGATAAATTAGATACACTCAACAAATAAAAAATATAAAAAAGAAACTTGTACTATTGCATAAGATTTTTTCAGAGATCTACAAATAATATTGTTTCCATTTCAAAATTAGTATCATTCGTCAAAACTGGTAACATTTCTGATTTTAGTTTTCTGTTGTAAGCCGGTCTTCCGGACTCACAGAACTAAAGTTACAACTTCTCTATATCCATTAAAATAACCCTCAATCAAACATCACTATGTACTTCAAGTTCCTTGTCCCTGTCGCACTCAAAGATCATACATAATCCCGATCACTCACACACATCAACTATATTACATAACCACTTACAACATATAATCCACGGCATTAACAAAAACCTGAACACTTATAACCGGCAACTAATAAGCACTAAAACTAACATTAAAAATCAAACCACTAAACCACGATTCGATATTCAAAATAATCAAAATGGCGGTTACTATCTATAGACAAAAAATATATTGACCTTTGTTTGTGATGGTGGGTAGTTGGGACACCTGGGAACACCTCGCCCAGACTGGCCTGGCTCGCCAGTGAGGCTCTGCGGGCTCCGGTGCCATGCGCGGAGCCGCCCGCTCCCATTGGCGGAGCGCTCGGTGTGACGTCACGGCCCGCCACCCAATCGCGAGCTCCTGAATTTCATGTAGGTATGGGAGGTAGACCGCTCGATGGCTAAATATAGCACCAAAGAGCAATGGGGTCTGTTCGATAAAACCATATCCGATATGGATTTGATTAGTGATAGGCGTTTACTTTATTTGACATGGGTATAATGAGGTCCCGTTACCGACCGATGATTTTGAGTCCTGTTTATATGTAAGCTTGTTACAACTTTACTCCAGATTTTCATGAAATATGGTATTTCTGTGCGTGCGAAACTGCGGAGTGCTGCTCCTCTAGGGATGTTTCCTGGGTAAAAAAATAATAATTCTACTTAGTCCGTCAGTTAGATTATCAAAATATATTGGACACGTATTTTTTGCTTTACCAAATCAATGAGAAAATACGACAAGATACATGAAATACATATATATCAAGAATGAAACGAATGTGTGAGTTATTTTTATCCATAATTTGTTGACATGTGACGTGATCTAATTTTCTACTCCAATTACATCAATAATATCCTCATGAGTGAGCAAAATATGTTTTATGTAACACGTATTTTGCTGACTTTAAAACAGCGTCAGATCCGAGTTATTTCATACTTTTTAGTGACTTTAAATGCGGTTTTTTTATGTTAAAAAGATAAAAGATTTGTTTTTAAACACATTGTCGTTTAAATTAATTGATTATAATAAAATAAGTGTAAATTTAATGAACGCGTGCTTGGAAGGGCAGAATTTGGAATGGTCCTAATAATACATACTAACATGTTTTTGTAACCCTATACAAATAAATACTTATTACTAAGCAAACGGTTAGTGCGACAAAGCTGCAATAAAGCCTTTGTGGCTATGAGCATGACCAAGAAAGGGGAGACGAGAACAAGCAAGACTAATTTTATCGGTTTTATCAAGTCTATTACGATTAATCGTTCCAAATGGAATATGTAAAATAGTGCTTCTGCTTTCATAATTTTTTTTTTATCATTATTTTATATATCATTTATATGTTTGTAACAAAAGTTACTTTTTGCACTCGTTCATAAACTTGAACTATTCCAAATCTCACAGTCCTACGTGCGCACAGTAGATGTCTCTTCACGTTTTTATAGACTCTTTTTATCTTTTTATAAATATAACTGAATTATACATAGCACTCAGTAGTTCCAAATGTAATCATAAAAACGCGTATAAATTAATAACATTCGTCTATCCGCCTGAAAGGGCAATTTACATATTTTTATATTTTATGCGATAAAAATATGAAAGTGGAATCTTATTATCCGCTTGCGTTACTTTCCCTCTGTGTAACATTACCTTTATTTTGTGACAAACGTGCGCCTGAATAAATTATACGAGCAATACGTTCTTGGATTACTATTTTATTCAAGTTACCTTGCTGTGTTATATTAGACTAGTCTATGCCCGCGGCTACACCCGTCACTGCGCAGCTCATGGATTCTCTCCGGAGTTTTGAAAACTGCATCAATATCTGTGAAGTAGTTCTTCAGTTAACACACTAACTATAATATGTAAAAACTAGCTTACAGCCGCGATTTTACCCTTATCCCTTATTTTAGGTTGAATTTAAAAACCCTACTCCTATGAAACCTGAGTACAAATTCCGAGTTTCTATCCCATGGTTTGAGCTGGGTGTGCATCTATTAATGGCCGATTCCTATAATTTACGGACCGTTATCGGTTAAAATTAAGACTTACTAATAACGAAGCAAAGACGTCAAAGCTTTGCATAGCAGAACCTCCCATATAAAAGTAGCTATCACAGGTAAAATTAGCTTACGAAATGATCTACATGCCCAGTTTGGCAATAAAAAATCCTACCATTTGTAAGCCCAAGTTTACTTTATCATAGCCCTTTTAGTGTTGTTTCATACTACGGTGTTTCTTAGTCTCGCATCATATACCTAATTAAAATATATTTCTTGAGTGTTTCATACGCTTCTAATGGTGGCAACGAACGAACAGAATTCGTTCGTTGCTCGGGATGTCAAGTGTGGACGTTATTTAACGAGCCTGCAAAGGAGTGCAATGCGAATCCCTGTGCCGTGAAAAAACAGACAATCGGGCGGAACGCAGTCGAGCGCGAGACGAATGCTCGTTCGAGGCTCGCAAGTCTGTCCACGCTACGCGAACAATGAACTAATCCTGTCTAATACTAATCGTGCCCGCTTTTCGTAGCATGGACGTACTAAATGGTGCGTTCATGCTTGGCGAACCGAGCACGAGCCGAGCATCGAACGAGCACACTGCGAGCACGATTCGCGTAGCGTGGACGGGCTCGCGAGCCTCGAACAAGCGCGATTGTCAGTTTTTCCACGTACAAAGGGATTCGCATCGTGCTCGCTGTAGGCTCGCAGGGTGCTCGTTCGTGGCTCGGCTCGTGCTTGGTTCGCCAAGCATGGACGCACCATAAGATATGACATTGGTGGTAATTTCAGGGCGACCTGTATAAATATTGTACATACAGGTGTCCTGTAATTAATGGTCCAAATGATATATACTTAATAGAACAAGGGATATTTCTAGCAGAGATGACAAAACAAGGTAACATTTACCCTACTTTCTACAGAATTTGGTAAAATTCGAAGCCATTTTTATTGAAGGTCAAAGTTACCACCAGATAGGAAGTCGGTCTTCAACTGAGAAGAACCGGCAAGTATTTTGCTTTTTGGCCACAGTCTAACAGACTAACGACTAACAGACAACGACGAAGCCTAAGACGTAGCAAGCTTATCCTGAAAAAAACAATTCACTTTGGCTTTGAAAGTCACACAGTCGCCGTAAGGGTATTTACAGATATCTGACAGACTTATTGATTTAAATGCACTTAGGTTGCAACAGTGTTGTATGGCTATGGAACCTGCATACCAGTGATGTACCATACGTGTAGTCTCCCGGCGCGGCGGCGGCGACGGCACTATAAATACGGCGGTCGATGTGCCCGCGCATGCGCCGTTCACACACCCGCCGGAGTCTTGCCGCACGGTGGTCTGGTCTGTCAATCATCGCTCTTTTAACCAACCTGGAAAAAATTGTAGTCATAATTTTTTATGGTAAGGTGTGAGTAACTTTTTGCTATTCATGCAAACCTATAGGACCAACATTTCTTAGACCATGTCAATAGGGCCTTACATAAACCCATTAAAAAAACTACTTGTACATCCGTAATGGAATAAAAAGGAGCCTTTCCTTGAATAATAGCAAGTATTCCAGAGAAATAAGGGATACATCTTCTGTCTACCTCTGGTATAAACTAGAACGTGCGCTATAAATATAATACCGACCAATAAATATTTTCTCAATGTATATGCTGGATATACCCTGGTGAGACATTAAGGCATTACCATATAGATGGCGAATAAACTAATGTGTGTGATCTCCTCCTTACACCCTTGGGAGCATGTAGGCTATAGAGGGGAACGGGATGTGGACTTTATATTTGCCTCTCGTTTCTAATTATTTATGAGAATATTATAAGATGTTGGATAGAGAAGTAAACATATACCCTCTCAATCGCCAAATAATTAATATTTATAGAAATAAAATTAAAAAAATACACATATATATATAAGATTTATAAATACTTTTGTTAAAATCCTGAAAGTATGAAAAATAAAGAAAAGAAGTTGAAACAATATTATTTTTAGCATAATATTCTCATATTCTGATAACAAAAGCAACAAAAACACATTAACTTTGACTAAAAGTACGACTAATCCCACTTATATTCTATTTTTCATAACCTAAGAACGTCAGTCAGCAGACTACATTATGAATTTACCTAAAACATCTAAAATGAACCTTGAGCACTTAAAATAAAACTACAATTTAGTTTCAAAGAAGCTTGTCGCTTATAACGTTCTAAAAATAAATACAGAAATATCATAACCATGGATCATTCAAAGTATTTTAAACTTTATTATAATACGAAAGAGTTTATTTCAGTTTGAACAATTCTTACATAAAGATTTTCAGGAGTTTTTCAAGACACACTTGCCAGGTCTTTCGCAGTTAGTACTAAAGGTTTTTGTGATAAATAGAATTTTATATGAGCTTCTTTTGGTGACACGAAACTTTTTCCATTTCGTTAAAACTAGACGTGGGATAACAGTTCGTAACAATATTAAAACGGGTATGATGAAAATACATTTCTTTTTCTTAACAAAATATTGATAAAACCATAAGAAATATTTTTGGGCCACCATTGGCCATACCAACCACTTTCCATGGCGAGATGGTGGTAAATCCGAGCCGCTTCCGTCGACCACACAATTCTATCGTACGATCCTATTGCGGACTCTTGAAATGAGCTTCTCTATAACAGTTTTCCCGCTATGATATGAGGTATTCAAATCCCCATGGTTTTTCCTCGGCGGTGATCACTTGCCACTAGTTGGACCGCCACATTTGTTTGTTTTTTTATACCACAAGCATAGTAAACAAGCATAAGGCCCGCTTGATGGTAAGCGGTTAACATAGCCATATGGATGCTAGCAATACAAGAGGCATCACTCACGCGCCCTTCCCCCCTCCCCAATGAGCTCTGGCGATTTTACTCACGCTCAGGAACACAACATAAAGTTATTTGGCTGCAGTATTTTGTAAGGTGGAGGTACTTCCCCAGTCGAGCTGCTCTTTGAGCGAATAAACGCTATGCTCTACCTCTTATCGTGTTCTGATTCTTCTGATTATGTTCTCGCTTAATTAAAAATATTTTTTGTGTAATCAAAATCAAAAACTTATTCATTTAGTTGGATTAATTAGGCTCTGTTATAAGTACTTATGAACGTTACAGTTGGCTCTACCTACCCGGTTCAAAATACACTTACACTGAGAAGACTCCGGCAAGAAACTTAGCAATGCATCTTTTGGTGAATTTATGCTATTAAAATGTTTGTTTGAAAATAAGTGCAATTAATTTGTCACTTAGCCAGGCCAGGGGGATGCAATGCCAGTGCAGAGAGAAGCTACTACAATCAAACATCCCGTCTTCCAAGTAATGACTCCCCTAACAGTAGGTTTTGTAAATAAAACTCTGTGTTCCTTTAAATTATATCATTGATTTTAAAAATACATTTTATTTTACTTCAAGTGGGATTATATAATAAAATAGTACTGAAGCCATTGCCGAGAAATTACTTATTTACTTTAGCTAATCTGGTAACGAATCCATGGTAACGAAGTGGCAGATGAACTGGCAAGAGAGGACTCAGCAAATGATTTTGTGGGTCCAGAACCATGTGTAGGCATTTCGACGTACAACGAACACATTGGCTGTCTAATACCGGTCCACAACACTCCAAGAAATTCCTAGGCTCGACGTTCAAAGCCCGGGAATGCATTTGGAATATGAGCAGGGCGCAAATCCGCTTCCTGCTTGGGGCCTTTACTGGCCATTTTGGAACCAACGATATGCTCATGAAGATCATGGGCAGGTTGTGTAGGGAACATACGGAACGCATGGAGCACCTTCTGTGCACATGCGATGCACTGGCAGGTAAGCGAATGAGTCTCCTAGGGATTGGATATCCAAAAGCTAGCCTCGTTGTAAAACTCATGAAAAGAGTTTTCAACGAGACTGGGGAGATCCCAATGGGTCGAAGTGTCCGTGTTATTTCTCGGCTCCCCCACAAGATAAGATAAGATTAGCTAATCTGAATCTAGAAGTCACACTTTTACCTCACCATTTCATGTAAGTTATGGCGGTTACATTTATTATTACTAATGTACTGCCACGGTAACGTTAATAAATTATGGCAATTTATTTTCCTAAAGACTTTACCGTTTAGTTTACCTTTCGCTTGCCGTAAAGCGAAAGTGAAGCTAAACTAAAGTGAGAAAAGTTTTGAGATCCAACAGTTTGTGGATCCCATTATAAATGATGACAAATCCCGGGGAGTCACCGACACGACGTAATCCCGCGTAAACCCCTACCCCGGGTCTCGGGCTTATTACAGAACTCGATATTGTTAAGATCGATCACACTCGACAGGCTGACCTTAAAACGTCCTAGTTTCAAGAAAAATTACCAAAAACCTTAGATAAGGTGTAACTATATAATTTATAGTTACGAGTATACACGGTGACTTTTTAATCGTTTTAACGCTGGAACAAATGTTGTTCAGACCATGGTCTACTAACATTCTATAACATCAAATGAAAAAATATACGGCATTGGTTTTTGAAAAAACACAAAATAAAGTTAAAAACCATCCAAGTGCGAGTCAGACTCGCGCACCGAGGGTTCCGTACAAACCTGTAGGTATATAAGTAAATGGTAATATAGACCTGAGTATTTGATATTAATTTCAATTTATGACGTATTAAAAAAAAACTTACTAGATCTCGTTCAAACCAATTTTCGGTGGAAGTTTGCACCGTAATGTACATCTTATATTTTTTATAGATTTATCATTCTCTTATTTTAGAAGTTACAGGGGGGGGACACACATTTTACCACTTTGGAAGTGTCTCTCGCGCAAACTATTCAGTTTAGAAAAAAATGATATTAGAAACCTCAATATCATTTTTGAAGACCTATACATAGACACGCCACACTTATGGGTTTGATGAAAAAAAAAAATTTGAGTTTCAGTTCTAAGTATGGGGAACCCCCAAAATTTATTGTTTTTTTTCTATTTTTGTGTAAAAATCTTAATGCGGTTCACAGAATACATCTACTTACCAAGTTTCAACATTATAGTTCTTATAGTTTCGGAAATAAATGGCTGTGACATACACGGACAGACAGACAGACAGACAGACATGACGAATCTATAAGGGTTCCGTTTTTTGCCATTTGGCTACGGAACCCTAAAAAGTCGGGATTATCGTTACTCCTTACAACCCGCGCTTGCACTTCAAAGTAGTTGTGGCACGGCGGCACGCCAGTTTTGTAGCAGGTGTGGAAATCTGCGGCTGCCTGACCTTTTGAAATTTTTCTGTTTTGTAGTTTTTTCAAAAATCAATGAGGTTTTTTTTTTATTTGATGTTATAGAATATTAGTAGACCATGGTCTGAACATCGTTTATTCTAGCGTTAAAACGATTAAGAAGTCACCGTGTATACAGGTGAAGTTTTCAAGTGGGCATGGATGGCGAAATCCCAAAATATAGGTAAAAGCGAAAAATGATCAAAGGGGTCTTGAGACCGATTATGATAAAAACTAAAAAATATACACCTGTTGTGTTTAATTATTTCATATAGGTATATATAACCTCATGGCACTAAAATATTAAAAAATATCACTTAAGCGAGGGTGATAAAATGTCATACCAGTCCTTGTAATCAGAGCGCCCTAATCGTGGCACATAGGTTCACTCGGGATTACATCCCGTCGTCCGGGTATTCACCGGGATTTACAATAATTTATGACCGGATGCGGGACTCACAAACTGTTGTGGGTTAACCGACATTGTAACGCTTAGTGACTTATGTTTTTAAGTAATACTAATATATCGTATGTTGAAATTTTATCTTATAAGTAATGAGTCTTTTACAGTAAAACTATATGTAGTATTATGTAGATCACATCTGCCTTCTGGTATGTACTCACAGTACATATCAGAAGATATTAGGTATTAATGTGTTCCAAAAGTATCGGTGCAATACTTGGTTTCAAAGTCAAAGTCAAAGTCATTTATTAAATTTAGGCCCTATTCGGGCACTTATGAAGTTACCACCAGTTCGTAAGTCGGCCTCCAACTGAGAAGAACAGGCAAGAAACTCAGCAAGGTAACATATCATGTTTAACAATCTGACTTGGCATTTTTTTTCCAAAGTATTTGTTTTTGTTTTACAATGTAAAATACACAGTTTACCCACTTATGACTTATGTTTTTTACGCTACACTAAAACACTAAAGAACTTCGAAAAGAGATATTATAATCATTATGAACACTTTACAAGATAGAAAAAACGTGAAAACATTTACATTCCACAAAAGTTCCCAGATTCAAACTAATCATGGCCAACCAGAATATTCTTCTAAATTCTTTACCTTTGATACTAAAACTTTTAGGTTTTTGGGGCAACATTTTTAACTACCTAAGCAGGTCGACAGACTATAATCACAAACGCATAAATATGCAGCCCATACCCCTGCGCCGCCATCGATACCTACAAACTAATCCTCGTCCATTTTTCCATATTTATCCACAAGTATTCTGATCACGAGCTGTTTCCCACGCCCCATTACCCTGGACTCTTTGCACATTTAGCTCACGTTCCGCGGTATGTACCTAGCTGGGTAGCTATCATTTCAACTAAGACCAAGCTAAGAATCCATGTATGTCAAGATTCTTCTTGCCACACTATTTGTCTCTTTTTAACATGAGATTTAGAGATGTATATGGCCTGTCACCAATGATCTATTAAGAGTGAAAATAACATATCTTAAAATTGAAATTCACCCAAGTAAATAATATTTAAATATTCTTATATATTATAATAGCAAAAACATAAAGGAATGAAAATTACTCGATAGAAAAAAATCACAAAGCTACCTCTAATAATAATGAAATTTCGTTTTCATACGTTCATGGTGTATCTAATTAAGACAAAAAATCGATAATTAATATCAGTACAGGTCGGTTAACTAAAGCTGGCACGTTTCAACACATTTACACCGTCTCTCTCGCGCAAAGTCAAGCTTATGAGTATGAAGGAAACAGTTATTGTTTTGCTTTTGCTACTGCTCATAAATATAGAGTGGTCTATTTTTGCATTCGTCCATTAGACTTGACTGATTGCAAATTTATGAGTACTGTGAACGTGCCAGCTTTCGTTAACCGACCTGTAACGTATGACCTAGTGCATACGTTTAGTAAAAGGTACGAGTTAATTATATCAGACGCGCTTAGTTCATTTTTGTTCCGGGTAACACGCTATCTCCGTCTCATGCCACGCGAATATTGGATATAAGTTTGTTTCATCTGACATTGCCATATTTTTCTGGATTTATACGCACTCTTAAGATGGGTTTATGCGGCTGCCGAGAGATTGCGTTTCTGACACCTGTTAATACTGGGCTATTCTCGGAAACTGCTAATCCTATTGCGATGGGTTTTTCACAGGACGGTTCAGTATTTACTTAGGTATAGCTTAGTGGAAGTCCCATGATTATCAGATTAGCCGTTTCAGTGATTTGGCCAATACTAACAGGTATCGAAATATCGGAAACGCATTTTCTCAGCGGCCGCACTGTAGTTTGGTAACGGGTGGCCGTAATGTTGGCCCTTAGTGTTTCCTTGACATAGCCCATCAGAGCGCAATTTCGGTGGAAGGGAATTGGTGAAATAGATTTCAAACAAAATTAACGTCATTGTGCTTCTTTGAGTTAATTATTCGATACAAGAATGGCAACACTGAGCTTGAGCATTCGGCGAAGGAAAACATCGCGAGGAAACCATAGTGGTAGAGTTTTGTATAGTATACCCTCCCAGGTGAGTGCCACCCTCAACTTGAAAATCAGTTTCCAATCACCTACCGGTGTATTGCCGCAAATACCAGGACCTTACGACATCATGGTGTCCTCATAAAAAGGTCATGTAATAGCTACTTGAATTTGATTATAAAGAGTACTAACAAAATTTAGCCTCGCAGTTCCAAACCCGTATCTATCTCAAATAAATAAAAGCACTTTGAATGAAATCTCATTACATTTATCATTTTAATATCTGCGGACACCAAACCTCAGTGTTGGTTTTATTAAAAATAATGATAAATGTAAAAGAGCCCTGCGAGACCTTCCATATTTATCATAGTTGAAGAAAAGCTTATTTCTTTGGACGACAAAAAACGGAACAGCATTCCGTAATTAGTTCCGAACAAATTTATTTTTTTGCAATTATCCTTATCCATTATAATAGCTATCCCCAAAACTGAACGGATCAGTAGTTCCGGGGATAACCTCTCCAAACTTACATCTTTTTTTAGGGTCAGCAACGCGCGCGTGATACCCCTGGTGTTGCAAGCGTCCATAGGCTACGGTAACCGCTTACCATCAGGCGGGCCGTATGCTTATTTGCCACCTAAGTGGTATAAAAAAAAAGAAAAAAAATCTCTTAGGATCTTATATTAGTGTAGCTGTCTCTTTCTGTCTGTCCGTTCATAAGTGACTTTATATCTCAAGAACTGCTGCACAAAGATGCAGTTTTCACAGTTACCTAGGCTTTATCCTTTGCACTGTCACCAAAGGCAGCAGCGCTGTAATTTTTTTACAAGCTTTTATTCAACTTGCCATGTATGTATGTATGTTTGTTCGTTCGGGTGGAATCTTGCTAGTCGAATTTCACCCACTTCCAGTTTCCAGTTCCAGGTGAAATTCGAGTGATTCTAGTTTAATGACTTGATATTTAGTACACATTAGTACATTGGAAGATAATGCAAGTACAGTCACAAAAAAAAGCTTGTAGTAAAAATGAAATTATTAACAAAAACTTATCAGTGTTAAAGATAGATACAAAAATAACCACTGCGTTTGAAGCCACGGACATACATTAGTTTATCAATAGATGGTAGCTGATAAAGTTACCAGTTGAAATCCTGAAATAAAATCTTAACCTCTTGTCTTCAGACTCCACCACAAATTTTCAGTAACGTAACCCTCGCCAACTCTGGAGTCCGGATATTTAACGTGATTACCCGAACACCCGGTGACTGAGGAGCACCGATCCCACGCAAATACAATTATGTGGACACAGCTACGTGACACTAGAGATTTTACTTTATAAATAAAAAATATAACAGCTATTATGATTATTATTATTATTTCTGTGCACTAAAAGCATTGGCCTTGTTACTTTTTTTGTATGGAAACGGTCTAATTGAAAGTGTAGCTAGGACCTGCTGGGAAACTAGCCATAAATCGGTAGTAGCGTCAAACTCTAGGAAATTCTCTAAACAATCTGTATTTCGTTATTTGTTGTAAATAAAGGTATATATACATCAGTAACACGAAGTTAAGCTTCGCTTGGTGAAACATACAAACATATTTTACGCTCTATGGTTAAGGTGCAGCGCAGACGATAGACGGCACCGCGCCGAACTTTTTAGTCTGAAAATAGAACCTATACGTAACGCACACGAGGAACCAAAAGTCCGGCGCACAACCCTTTGTTTTCACACAAACTTTTTGTGTGCCGCAGACTCCTTTGCACAAAAAGTTCATCGTCTGCGCTGCACCTAAAACTCTAATATACAACTTATAGACTCTATTATTTATTTAAGTAATATTCAATATATATTTACAAAAAATATGTACAAATTATAATTGAGCCGTTTAGGGTTGAAACACTAGGGCCATGGGGTCCGAGTGCACACCTTTTATTTCGAGATATCGGCAAGCGGTTGGTCGACTCTTCACAGGACCAGAGGGCTGGGATTTTTTTTGGCCAAAGGATCAGCATTGCAATCCAACGTGGCAATGCTGCCAGCCTTCTGGGCAGGTTTCCAATCGACAGCGATGTGGACGAATTTTTTGACTCCCCGTAATTGTACTTTATTCTTATTTAAGTTTGTAAATAATAGGCGTATTATATTAATTATATAGATTATTTATTTATTTATTTATTTATTTATTCGGAAAACCAACAGCTGATTACATTAGTATAACTTCAGTGTACATGGTGTGAGAGCCATTTAAAGGTTTTCACCAATAGAAACAGAAAAAATATAAGAAAAAAACAATGTTGTAAAGACAAGGTAAGACAGAAAGTTAAGTTTAAAACACAATATAGATGGTAAAATGAGAAAGTAAAAAAAAAAAAAAAATATAGATGGTTATGCTATTGCAGATTTTTATGATATTTCTGATCGTTATATATTATAACTTATAGACTAGTAAAATACCTAATAAAAGAAGGTGGTAGTTCATATTCTTGAGCTTGAGCTCTCTGATGGAAACATTGTGAGGAAACCATAGCAATGGCGGTAGGATACGTTGTGGTACCCGCCTGGCTGGCTACCAGCTACCACCCTCCAGGCCTTTGCCTTACTGCAGTGCTTCAGGCATGTTTTTGCGGAAGCGCATACGGACGATTTTTCATTCATCGGACGGCATTCGCCATAATGCGCAAGAAATTGGCCTCTTTTTTATACAGGGTGAGAGGGAGCACCAACAGCATTCCGAACGTGTTTGCTGTGAGGTCAGATAGGACTATTTTAGGCAGGTTTATGAAGCTGCACGTTATGTTATGCTGTATAAACTGGCTGTCGTTTTTTCTGTTGTTAATCTGTACTAACTTAGCTCTTAACATTTGTGTACTTACTAACAATCTATAGACCCTGTTGTCTGAAAATAAAACTGAAATTTTTCCTTTACTGGCTCTACAATAAATATACATATATAATAGCGTAAGTTTTCCGAGCATGTTTATGAATATATGACATAATGATTAAGTTTATTTTATACTCATTCATAAGGTGTGACAAAAAATAATTATTTGCTTTAAATGAATCATCGCTCCATTCACAGGGAGCTGTATTCAGTTTATCTTTCAGCGGGTTTCAGGCATCCAACTAATATCGACCGCGGACACGCCCACTTTCCCTCCCTCCTTGCCCCCCTACTCCCCGCCCCCTGGTCTCATCGCGCTGAAGCCACGGTTTAGTGTCCACAATCGAATCGAATTTGTCCGAAATGTCCATTTCAGTTTGAATATAGATTTGATTTTGAGCCAGGGCTTTGTTCTAACTTCAATTGTTAGAGAGAATCTGAAAATAACTTCTTCAATGTCGAGACTTTTTTTTTATACGCCTAAGTCGGTAAACAAGCATACGGGCCGCCTGATGGTAAGCGATTACCGTAGCCACGTAGGACCGTACCGTAGGACGCTTGCAACACACGAAGCATCGCTCACGCGTTACCGACCTTTCCACCCTCCCCTATGAGCTAAGGTGACCTTACTCACGTGCAGGACTTTTCACAGCATAAAATAAAAGTGGATGTACTTCCACAGTCGAGCTGCTCTTTGAGCGAATAAAGGCTACGCTCTACCTCTCTGAAAACTTTATTTACAACAACAGTAGTTTAGGAAATCTGTTTCGTTATTTTGAAAATAAAATATTCCGGTAAGCTAACTATGACCTACCATAAACACACCAAATAGAGTGCACGTTTGTTAATAACGACAAACAGTATATTATTTACCCGGGCGTCTTGTTTAATTACGCTGTAATGGTCTCATAAAAGCAGTAATAGCGTGTAGAATGAGCGCATTAGGCAATGGTTAGCGGTGATGTATCACATATCTGCCACGTTAGTATGCAACGAGGAAGGAACCATGCAATTGATTTAATGATATTGCAGACGGCGCTATCACGGCGCAATCCTTACATTGGGAGTTGCTACACGTGGACGTTTCAACATGAACGAAAGATTCACTCGGCTCAATTAGGTACTTGAAAGTATGATTGAGAATTGATAGGCGAGCTATAGGCCGGTGATTGAACACAACTCGCTATGATAACTGATGATGTGGCCGAAGATGGTGATCACTCAAAGCCTACAATAATAGCTCACTGGCTCTTTGAGTCAGACTAAAGAGAACTTCGTCATGTATAATGCGAGTGGAGTTGCAGGCATAGGCTAGCTTATATACTTGGGTAATTTTATTTCCACGTTAATGATTTTGTCGGTAGGAAATTGACCACTTTTGAACATGCTAACCTCAAGTGAATTCGGCAATCTTCAAAGCAATGTAGACTTAAAATCGCAAAGGTCATAAAAATTGATTTTTAATGTCATGGCTAGGGAGCGGACATTGGCTCAAAGGCAAATTCTAGAGGTAAGAAGTATTCTTTAGTGTATTTAACAGGTAGATAAGTAGCTATAAAGTGTTTTCAATGTAAACATTTCTCAACTACAATTTGCTAACTTTTTCTAGTATTTCAGCTAAGAAGGAGCTTTCGGCGTGTGTTCTTTCAAGACCTGAATACATAGTTTTTGTCTGGGCAAGCGTGCTCCATTTTACCATCGCCATTGTCTTTTAAAAGGCGGGTCAGTGACCAATTGGAATCCCATTTTATATAAACAAACCTTCAACTTATCAATAAGGATGTAATAAACGTATTTTATGTCATCTACAATCGATAACCAGTTCATTTTATTCGATTATATTTCATGACAGATGACACATCTTGTTATGTTTGGTGAGGTGAACATTATTTCATATAAATATGTAAAACAGCCAATTACAGATAAAAATAATCATTTATTTTTATTATGTAAAATAAGCTTTCAAATTTTATTGTTGGAAGTTTAATAAACATAATTGGACTATTTTCCAAAAAACTTAAAGCGACTTCAAAGTACTAAGAAGTAATCAAATCTTGATCTGATGACAATGGGACCAAACGGGAAGTGTACCCATCCAGACAAAAATAAAATCGCGACATCAGACAAAAATTCCGTCGCGCTGTGCCCCAGTATATCCCGCCCGAGGGCGATAGAGACAACTACAGCTTGGACTGATTATACCTATTTAAATTAGACGAAATCGCTATTTCGTAATCCCCGGTTTTCTGCTCCAAAACTGGATCGATTTAAAAAAGTTTTCAAGAATCATAATAACAAGGGTTATGTCTATCGGTTTTCCTTTGTTTTTTTATATTCATCAAATTTGTTCGCTGGACGGCTGCAAAGGGCGTTAATAATGGTAAGTGTTGAGTTGGAACAGGAGAAGGCGGCTCCCAATTCTTATAATAATTAATTTATAGAGAAAAACACAACCGAGGGTCATACAGTGGTACCTACAGATTGCATGGTAGAATAATCATTGCTCTAGTGTTGTATGGAACAAATGCCACCAGCATTTCTTGTGTGAATACTGAGAATTATAAACTACATGGAAAATAATCAGTGTTAAAACGTGTATTTCATTCCGTTGTCATGCAACATTAATTTACCATTCAACTCTGCTTCATGAGGTCTTTAACTCCTTTATCCTTACACCTAATTTAGGGATTTTCCTCAAATAGCAGGATGTGGCTACATTTATTTCTGAGTACAAACTAATTTAAAAAACTTTAACAGCAATAGAAAACGCTATCTCACATCTAAATGACGAACTGGTTTTAGGTAAGCGAGGGCAACGCCCGGGAGTAAAATTATATTTTATTAAATTTATATAATGTAGAAAAGTGCTATAACGACTAAAATAGCTTTGACAAACAAAAGAACAGACACGGTTCTGTTGACAACCGAATCAATAAAACTTGAATAATAAATAATATTAAAAGGCATTATTTTAAAATTTAAACTGCAGCAAAACTACAACATACGTAACACTTAGGGAAATAAAATTTAAAAATAGTGTAATGTCCATCGGAATGAGGTGCCATACATAGTAGTTTGCTGGTCGTAGTTCCGTGTAGTCCAGAGCGTCGTTTATAGTCCTGTAGAGAGTACTATCTGCAATAAAAATATATTCTTAAGTGTAAAAGTCATTATAAAAGCTAGGGATGTCCTCAGCTGAGCATAGGCCAAGTTTCTGCATGGCTACAGGCTTTTGGTATAACTTTAACGTCTTTAAATTATTGCGCTTCTGCTAGCTTTTTTTTACAGCGCCGGTGATTCTTGAAGCTACACCATGAGCGCTTCACCAACACCACGAGCTCTTCTAGACATAATACCATCATCCAATCTTACCCAGATAAGGTTGTTAGATGTATATATCATACTGATTTCTAACTTTCCACATAAACGATTATATTCGATGTCTACCTAAAACGTTTGTGTTACGTTTTAGTTAGACATCGAATATAATCGTTTACAAATATCAAGAATAAGAGAGGTCAAAAGAGAGAGCCCTGTAAAACTCCTTATGGGACTCTCACAATATACTTAATACCAGTAGTAGTATAACGTAGTAAACTATGTCAAAGGCTTTAGAAAAATCTGATTGAAATGTAATCTGCTCTAGAAACTCTCGACTTAGGTTCACATCAAATCTCTACATTTTGCGAACGCGAGCCTTGGCTTAAGTTTTTACATTTTGATAGTAAACTTAAAATATACCGTCATACTGAAGCAGTTGTGAGCACAATATGAGTCTTATTTCATCATACTCGTCGAGAGCCAACTCCACAAGAACCGGTACAGCTAAAACCACTTCGAGTCCAATTAATACGTCCGACATCCATAATAATATAATGTTTGTTGTCTAAAACAGAGAAATATTATAAATTGTGTTACGGAATCTCCATGCGGATCCCTAATCACACGATCTTCTACCAGTTACCGATTACTCAGCATAGTGTCTGATGTCCTACGCTCCGTGAGAACCGCGAGTGTCACGTACGTAATGGTGCGTCCATGCTACGCGAATCGAGCACGAGCCGAGCCACCAACGAGCCTACAACGAGCACAATGCGAATCTCTTTGTACGTGAAAAAACTGACAATCGCGCTCGAACGAGGCTCTCGAACCCGTCCACGCTACGCGAATCGAGCTCGCAGTGTGCTCGTTTGAGGCTCGGCTCGTGCTCGGTTCGCCAAGCATGGACGCACCATAACACGTATTGTAATACGTATTACCGTGGCTTTTTCCAACCTTACATCGGTGGGACTAGTGGTCCGCGTAAATTTTAATTAAATATAAGTTTTAATCTTAAGAAACTTTTGTGGAACGTTATATTAGTGAAAATTCTAAATTAGACTCTGGATTTCATTTCAAACTGCACCCTAATGGCCAACATAAGTATTGTACTGCTGTTATGATATGATACACTTTAGACCACATAAAATAAACCAACTTCTTTTTAGGGTACCGTCCGTCCGTCCGTCTGTTTATCACTAGTCTAGGCTGTATCTCATGAACCTTTTATTAAATAAAATTAAAAATTGAAGGGGGCTCCGATACAAGAAACGTCTACCAAACCCTTTTTGTGCGATTCCGACTCGCACTTGGCCGGTTTTCACATTTCGTGGTTATTATTTTATTATATTAATACACAAATCACTCAAGAGAAATATCATTTGGAAGGTGGTTTATTAACCGTTAAAATTTGGTAAATTATTGACACTTACAACACGAACTGCAACATAATGGTGTGTCCATGCTACGCGAATCGAGCACGAACCGAGACACATTTAATTTTATGATTTTATGATATTATTCAGATTAAAAATGTTCAGCAAAAAAATACGCATTTTTGCTTTATCTTCGAATATCCTATAATAATTTTCATCAAAAATCTGTTCATAAGTTCCTTTCAGCTTTTATCTTTAATTCAGAAAAAACCTAATTTTGGTTGCGAAATTTACCGATGCAGAGAATTAACGACGTATTTTTTGGGAATTCCGGGAATAAAACACTACTGGAAGTGGGCACACCACAACACCTCGTACACCTGCTCAAGGAGCTCTACGAAGGGGGAACAGCTTCAGTGCGGACAGATGACCTCCTCTCAGATAGTTTCCATCCAAGTGCGGGTGTACGACAGAGATGTATAATATCACCATTACTTTTTAACATCTACACCGAGCTCATAATGCGAATCACTCTCGAAGACTGTACCGATGGTGTTGTGATTGGTGGGCTGAACTAGGTGACACTACCTTATTTGCGAGTAACGCTGCCCGTATGGAGGATTTACTTCTCAGAATGGAGCGCGTAAGCGTTACGTTTGGGTTGAAGATAAACCGATCTAAGACCAAGATTATGATCGAGGATCGCGTCAATGACAATTCGCCCGAAGTGACACAGATTGCGAACTGCGACGTGGTCCAGTACTACGTATATCTCGGGGGTTTAATCTCAAACAACGGCGGTTGCGTAGATGAAGTAAAACGACGCATGGCCATAACCAGAACTGCGATGGAGAAGTTGAGGAAAGTGTGGAGGAATCGCAACATTACCAAAGCCGCCAAAGTCAGGCTCGTGCGAACACTTGTATTCCCCATTTTTCTTCTGGTCTGGTCATACAGAGAAAAGTGGAGGGAACCAGATCGCGCGGCAGGTCACCTACGCGCTGGTCTGACCAAGTAAAATCTGCAGTGGGAAACTGCGTGTCTGACTGCACCAGACAGTCTGCCGACAGGGAGAGATGGCGGAGAGCCGTGTCCGCCTCTATCACCGATGTGGACGCCTCAACGTGATTACAACCGCTCTGCCAAGAGCTAAACTACAGAGAAGAAGATTATATTTGAGAAAATGTGCGTGAAGAAAACTTGATTTATTCTGGTTGTGACTTATTCATTAGGTTGATGAATTACCGAATGCAAGCATGAATCAGGTCATGGCGGAGATAATAACGTTAGTGTTTTAGGTTAAATATTTTACTGCTGGGATTAAAAGAATTAAATAAACAATTGAATACCTAATATAACTTGGGCCCAATCTATCCAACGGCGGATAGCACTTATACATGGTATACTTAAATGTATAAATAATCGCTGTGTGACATATTGTGTATAGATAATCTGTCAAACTGACATATTTAATTTATCCCGAGTGTAGTTTCTAAAGAAGGACAACTTAAAACTCAGTCAAAGTACACTTACCAATATATCAATATTTAGAATGATAAAACATATCACACACAATAATCTTGAGAAGGAATATATTAATGACATTGATAACTGAAAATTATAACACAACTTTTAAATACACAAGACAGAAGTGAAAATGAAAATTAAGAAATTATACTTATTATTAGAATTATTATTATTATTATTATTATTATTATCTATACAAACCATAAATTTTACAACGTTATCTGTGCACTCAAGATTTTGAAATATCTTTTTGTAGGTTTTCATAAATGTGTGGATCAAATCTGCTTTCTCTTCATCGGTTACTCCAAACGTTTCCAACGTGTACATTGCTGTTCTCAACAATTTCATTTGCTTGCGATATAAATCAAATATCGTTATCAATTTCAAATTATTCATATAAATTGTCATTGCCAACATAAACGTCATTAAAAACCGAACTGAGTAACATACATCTTTCGCGTTGTGAGCAAGTGAACAAAATATGTAACGAGTTAAACCCTTTTCAATGATTCCAGAGTACAGGAAGCAATGAGCTACAATACTATTTGGTGACGTTGAAACTGAAGCGAAAGAACTTATCACTTTGCTATTATACATATTCAAATATCTATTTTCTGTTACAATTGAAACTAAAATAGCTATAAAAGCTTCCGTCGAAATAAGAAGATCGTAAACATATACTGTCATCCAAAAGTAAGTGTGAAACTGCAACACTTGAAAAATAAAACCGATTATTGCTATGTAAGTTATACAATATAATTTTGTTACATGACGAACAATTTTTGATGAACTGAATTCGTAATAGAAACCGGCAAGAAAATTAAAAATCATTAAAACTTTAAATGATAGAACAACATCCTGAACAACTTTGAGACGACTAATAAAGTTATTAAAGCACATTTTTCAGTGTAGATTCTAACAGACAACTGAGTCTGTTCGATAGCTGTGTTCGATAGGGTTGACTGGAAATAGTTTCAACGAATAGGTATTAAATTTCAACAGCTCTCTGGAAATTGATTACTCGGGGTGAATTTAATGCATGACCAAACGAAACAGCAATTCAAATAATGTATCAAAGTGTACCATATACTATAATTTTATATATAACAAATACCGTAATTTTACTCCTTAAAAATATGAAGGCCACATGTAGTTTGATAGGAAATGGTTACCATGACAAAAACGTAGCAAATATTCGATCAGGGAGGTTAAAAATAAAGTGCCCGAAGCTTTCGTTGTATGACTAATGGCCGATTCCTATAATTTATAATATAATAATAATAAAGCTTTATTTATCTACACATTCACAGAGCTAACTAGTATTTCAAAGAGATGTTGTTTTAAGTAGTATTTGTTGATTTGTGTAGTCTCTCTTGGGTAAGAGCCTCCTCCAACTTGAACCATTCCTCGCGATTTCTGGCGATTTGCATCCATTCCTCGCCTGCCGTGTTACTAATGTCGTCCACCCATCTTTTCCTTTGTCGACCTACACTCCTCTTGCCAGGTGGGCCTTTCCATTTTGTTGTTTGACACGTCCATCTTTTGTCTCGATATCTAGCTATGTGTCCTGCCCATTTCCATTTTTGTTTTAAGCTATGGTGAAGTGCATCAGTTAATTTAGTTTTTATGCGGATATCTATATTTCTTGTTTTTTGTATTCTCCTTAGTTTTAGAATGCTCCATGGCGTGTTGGCAGGACAAAATGTTGGCGGACATTGGCTCAAAGGCAAATTCTAGAGGTAAGAAGTATTCTTTAGTGTATTTAACAGGTAGATATAAATAGCTATAAAGTGTTTTCAATGTAAACATTTCTCAACTACAATTTGCTAATTTTTTCTAGTATTTCAGCTAAGAAGGCGCTTTCGGTGTGTGTTTGCAGATTCTTACAATCAAGGTACCTACTTTCATGACCTAAATACATAGTTTTTATCTGGGCAAGCGTACTCCATTTTACCGTCGCCATTGTCTTTTAAAAGGCGGGTCAGTGACCAATTGGAATCCCATTTTATATAAACAAACCTTCAACTTATCAATAAGGATGTAATAAACGTATTTTATGTCATCTACAATCGATAACCAGTTCATTTTATTCGATTATATTTCATGACAGATGACACATCTTGTTATGTTTGGTGAGGTGAACATTATTTCATATAAATATGTAAAACAGCCAATTACAGATAAAAATAATCATTTATTTTTATTATGTAAAATAAGCTTTCAAATTTTATTGTTGGAAGTTTAATAAACATAATTGGACTATTTTCCAAAAAACTTAAAGCGACTTCAAAGTACTAAGAAGTAATCAAATCCTGATCTGATGACAATGGGACCAAACGGGAAGTGTACCCATCCAGACAAAAATAAAATCGCGACATCAGACAAAAATTCCGTCGCGCTGTGCCCCAGTATATCCCGCCCGAGGGCGATAGAGACAACTACAGCTTGGACTGATTATACCTATTTAAATTAGACGAAATCGCTATTTCGTAATCCCCGGTTTTCTGCTCCAAAACTGGATCGATTTAAAAAAGTTTTCAAGAATCATAATAACAAGGGTTATGTCTAAAGGTTAATAACTGTGGTTATGTCTATCGGTTTTCCTTTGTTTTTTTATATTCATCAAATTTGTTCGCTGGACGGCTGTAAAGGGCGTTAATAATGGTAAGTGTTGAGTTGGAACAGGAGAAGGCGGCTCCCAATTCTTATAATAATTAATTTATAGAGAAAAACACAACCGAGGGTCATACAGTGGTACCTACAGATTGCATGGTAGAATAATCATTGCTCTAGTGTTGTATGGAACAAATGCCACCAGCATTTCTTGTGTGAATACTGAGAATTATAAACTACATGGAAAATAATCAGTGTTAAAACGTGTATTTCATTCCGTTGTCATGCAACATTAATTTACCATTCAACTCTGCTTCATGAGGTCTTTAACTCCTTTATCCTTACACCTAATTTAGGGATTTTCCTCAAATAGCAGGATGTGGCTACATTTATTTCTGAGTACAAACTAATTTAAAAAACTTTAACAGCAATAGAAAACGCTATCTCACATCTAAATGACGAACTGGTTTTAGGTAAGCGAGGGCAATGCCCGGGAGTAAAATTATATTTTATTAAATTTATGTATCAATAAAACTTGAATAATAAATAATATTAAAAGGCATTATTTTAAAATTTAAACTGCAGCAAAACTACAACATACGTAACACTTAGGGAAATAAAATTTAAAAATAGTGTAATGTCCATCGGAATTAGGTGCCATACATAGTAGTTTGCTGGTCGCAGTTCCGTGTAGTCCAGAGCGTCGTTTATAGTCCTGTAGAGAGTACTATCTGCAATAGAAATATATTCTTAAGTGTAAATGTCATTATAAAAGCTAGGGATGTCCTCAGCTGAGCATAGGCCAAGTTTCTGCATGGCTACAGGCTTTTGGTATAACTTTAAAGTCTTTAAAGTCTTCAAATTATAGCGCTTCTGCTACCTGATACTGATTTCTAACTTTCCACATAAACGATTATATTCGATGTCTAACTAAAACGTTCGTGTTACGTTTTAGTTAGACATCGAATATAATCGTTTACAAATATCAAGAATAAGAGAGGTCAAAAGAGAGAGCCCTGTAAAACTCCTTATGGGACTCTCACAATATACTTAACACCAGTAGTAGTAAACTAGGTCAAAGGCTTTAGAAAAATCTGATTGAAATGTAATCTGCTCTAGAAAGTCTAGACTTAGGTTCACTTCAAATCTCTACATTTTGCGAACGCGAGCCTTGGCTTAAATTTGTACATTTTGATAGTTAACTTAAAATATACCGTCATACTGAAGCAGTTGTGAGCACAGTATGTGTCTTATTTCATCATACTCGTCCAGGACCAACTCCACAAGAACCGGAAGAGCTAAAACCACTCCGAGTCCAAATAATACTTCCGTAACCCACATTAATATAATGTTTGTCTAAAACAGAAAAATAAATTAAATTGTACTGTTCTTATGATACACTTTAGACCACATTAAATAAACCAACGTATTTTTAAACTAAACCTAGTCCATTTCAACCCCACCAAGACCCAAGCCTGCGCTAAGAAAACCCCATGGTCTGTGGCTCCACAATTCCAGAACACTTCCTTGAACTTCAGTCAAAGCACCGGGATCCTTGGCGTCGACATTTCTAGCGACGTGCTGTTCCGAAGTCACTTGGAAGACAAGGTGAAGCTGGCCTCCAAAAAGCTTGGAGTGCTCTACAAGGCTTTAATTTGACTTTATAAGTCGCAGATCCGGCCTCATATGGAGTACTGTCATCTATGGGTCCCGCCCATAGATGACAACAGTACAGGCACCTGGATACCAGCTTGGGCCTTTAGACTCGGTTCAGCGACGTGCAATCAGAATTGGGTTATTGAAAAAAAAAAAAAAACATTTTTTTATTATGTATTTTAAAACTTTATTAGAACAATTTTGAAAGTCAATTAAAAAAAACCAAAATATATTTATTATCAATTTATTATAAATTATTTAAAATGGACCAAATTTGAAAAATAGTCACGTGACTCAAAACGGGTCGGCTGGCCGGGCGCCCTGCTTGAAACGTCACAATGTTAAAGTAACTCTACGTGAGTACACGGTCGAACGGTTTCTACTATACAGTTCGTTAAGATTCCATCTATCGCACCGCAGCTCGCAGGTCGTGGGTTCGATTCCCACACAGGACGTACATTTGTGTGCATGAACATGTCTGTATGTCCCAAGTCTGGGTGTAATTATGTATGTTAAGTATGTATTTACAAACAAAAAGTTGTAGGTATTTGTATTATATCAGTTATCTGTTTCCACATTACAAGCTCTGCTTAATTTGGGATTGACATGCCAAATGACATGATTTTGGCCGTTGGTAAGCACACAAAGCCTACAAGGAACTGGCTCTCAAGTGCAGCTGTCGGAACACACCGACAGGTGCTTGGTGGTAGCCAGCCAGATGGGTATTGGGTATTACAAATTACTCTACCACCGTGCTATGATTTCCTCACGTTGTTTTGCTTCACCGAAAGCTCAAGCTCATTGTATAATTCGAACCCGGGACCTTCGTCTCGGTGTCCGACGTCATTACCACTGAGCTATCATCGACTTAAGATCATAAAAGTTTCCCATGAATTGGGAAAATTGAAGCGGTTAGCAATTTTTATTATTGATCACATACAATATTAAAAGTGAAATGTTATGAGTCACAATTTTTTTTTATACGACTAAGTCGGTAAACAAGCGTACGGCCCGCCTGATGGTAAGCGGTTACCGCAGCCATATGGTCGCATAGCTCACGCGTTACCGACTTTTCCCCCTGATGCCCCATGAGCTCTGGTGACCTTACTCACACGCAGGAACGCAACTTTATACAACATAAAGTTATTTGGCTGCAGTGTTCTGTAAGGTGGAGGTACTTCCCCAGTCGATCTGCTCTTTGAGCGAATAAACGCTACGCTCTACCCCGTGGCTCTCTCTCCTCTCTTAAACAAGAATCAAAAATTGCGCCATTTTGAACTATTCAGTTATTGTTCCGAGTACTCTCAAAATTTATATTTGAGAGGTCCTTGGACCTCATAACATGAATCTTTGCTCAAAATTAAAAATAATGTCCGCCATTTTGAATTATTTAGTTATTGGTCCGATTGCTCTCAGAATGGATATTTGAGAGACCCTTAGGCCACATAACATGAATCAATGCTCAAAATTAAAAATTTTGAGAGAAATTGGAAAAACAACTAAATAGATGAAAATGGTGGCAATAAAAAAAATGATGAAGGGAAATTAAACTTTAATAAAACATGGCGTCTTCCCGGCCAGCAAAGATTACGTGATTATTTGCTCAGTAGTCCCTAAAGTGGTGGCATTAAAATTTCATGCTTTGGTGAATTGGACTATCCTACTATCCATCTGAAGCGCTCGTGGCTTAGCATGATTAGCCGTTCTTAATCGATCGGCAAAGTTAAGCTACGTTTGTCGTGGTCGGTACCTGGATGGGTGACCGCCTAGTGGTATTTCAAATCGAGCGTTTCCGTGCTTCGGAAGGCACGTAAAGTCGTTGGTCCCGGTTATCACTTAATTGTGATAGTCGTTAAGCTAGTTGGATGCCTCCTAGGCGGCTTGAAAAATTCCAACAGTAGGTTGACCACTAGCCTACCTCCACCAATCCGCAGTGGGCACGCGTGGTGGAGTATCGCCCAGTCCCTTTCACCCTCATTTGTGAAAGGAGGCCTGTTCTCAGCAGTGGGACATTATATATGATGATGATGATGACTATCCATCTGATTAGAGGCACGTTGCCCTATGTTTCTATGGTTTCAACTTTTAGACATTTTGTAGCAAATTTAAAAACATTTTTTTGGGAGTTATTTGTGAATTATTTGTACACGATGGTACGAAATAAAGACGGTAATCTTTAAAATTTACTTTCTGTGATAAATTTATAAATATATTGACGATAATAACAAGATTTAATTGATGAAAACGTAAAAAACTGTATCAATTGTATGTAATGGTGAGTAACAATTAACATTGTGACGTCACGCGCCCTCATCGGGGTAGTTCGGTATATGTCGGTTCGTTTTCGGTACACAGTTCAAAAAAATATTTTCAATTGGTTATAACTTTTTAATAAAAACGAAAAAAATAAAACTAAAAATAGTTTTGTATAATAACTTATATATGATCTTTCGATTTATGACAAAAAAAAAAACACTTCAAATTCCCATTAGCGCCCCTTAGTCTGAGGAGAGACTTTGCCTCCTTATGTGTGTTCTACCGCTTGTACAACGGAGAGTGTTCTAAGAAATTGTTCGACTTGTTGCCCACGGCTTCCTTCCACCATCGCAACTCACGCCATCGAAGGGGAATCCATCCTGACACTTTGAAACCAGTATTGTTTCGAACTGTGCGGGCTCAAAGGAGCTTTCTTCCGCGGACGCTCAGGTTGTGGAATGAGCTCCCCGCCGTGGTTTTCCCAATGGAGTACAGCATGGGGTTCTTCAAAAAGGGCGTGAAGAGATTTCTTCAAGGTCGGCAACGCGCGAATGATACCCCCGGTGTTGCAAGCGTCCATAGGCTACGGTAACTGCTTACCATCAGGCGGGCCGTATGCTTGTATGCCACCTTAGTGGAATAAAAAAAAATTAAAGGGGGCCGCGATACAAGAAACGTCTACGAAACTCTTCTTGTGCGATTTCGACTCGCATTTGGCCGGTTTTCACATTTCGTGGTTATTATTTATTAAACCTCATCTTCTTTGTTTATTCTGGTTGTGACTTTCATTGGGTTGATGAGTAACCGAATGCAAGCATGAATCAGGTCACGGCGTAGATAATAACGTTAGTTTACATATTTTACTGCTGGGATTAAATAAACAATTGAATAAAACTTTGGCCCAATTTAACTAACGCTGAATAGCACTTATACCATGGTATAATTAAATAAATAAAATAAAATAAATTATAAATAATTAATTAATCGCTGTGTGACATAATTAGTATATGTCATGTTTGTTTGTTTGTAACCTTCACGCCGCAACTAATCAACGGATCCTCATGAAATTTGGCATGCAGATAGCCTATGGTATTGAGAAGGACATAGACATTTTTATCCCGAGAACGCGGGTGAAACCGCGGGGGATAGCTAGTTTAATATATCCCGAGTGTAGTTTCTAAAGAAGGACAAGTTAACACTCAGTCAAAATACACTTACCAATACATCAATATTTAGAATGATAAAACATATCATACATAGTAATTTTGAGAAGGAAATTATGAATGACATTGACAACTGAAAATTATAACAGAACTTTTGAATTTAAATCCAGACAGCAGTGAAATTGGGATTTAAAAATTGCACTTTAATAAGTACAAACCATTAATTTTACAACGTTATCTGTGCACTCAAGATTTTGAAATATCTTTTTGTAGGTTTTCATGAATGTGCGGATCAAATCTAATTTCTCTTCATCGTTTACTCCAAACGTTTTCAAGCTGCACATTGCTGTTCTCAACAATTTAATTTGCTTGCGATATAAATCAAATATCGTAATAAATTTCAAATTATTCATATATATTGTCATTGGCAACATAAACGTTATTAGAAACCGAACTGAGTAACAGAACTTTTTAGCGTTGAGATCAAATTTACAAAATATGTAACGAGTTAAACTCTTTTCAATGATTCCAGAGTACAGGAAGCAATGAGCTACAATACTATTTGGTGACGTTGAAACTGAAGCGACAGAACTTATCATTTTGCTATTATACATATTCAAATATCTATTTTCTGTTACAATTGAAACTAAAATAGCTATAAAAGCTTCCATTGAAAGAAGAAGATCGTAAACATATACCGTCATCCAAAAGTAAGTGTGAAACTGCAACACTTGAAAAATAAAACCGATTATTGCTATGTAAGTTATACAATATAATTTTGTTACATGACGAACAATTTTTGATGAACTGAATCCGTAATAGAAACCGGCAAGAAAATTAAAAATCATTAAAACGTTAAATGATAGAACAACATCTTGAACAACTTTGAGACGACTAATAAAGTTATTAAAGCACATTTTTCAGTATAGATTCTAACAGACAACTGATTCTGTTCGATAGCTGTGTTCGGTTAGAGTTGACTGGAAATAGTTTTCAACGAATAGGTATTAAATTTCAATAGCTCTCTGGAAATTGATTACTCGGGGTAAATTTAATGCATGACCAAACGAAACAGCAATTCAAATAATGTATCAAAGAGTACCAAATACTATAATTTTATATACAACAAATACTGTAATTTTACTCCTTAAAAATATGAAGGCCACATGTAGTTTGATAGGAAATGGTTACCATGACAAAAACGTAGCAAATATTCGATCAGTGAGGTTAAAAATAAAGTGCCCGAAGCTTTCGTTGTATGACTAATGGCCGATTCCTATAATTTATAATATAATAATAATAAAGCTTTATTTATCTACACATTCACAGAGTTAACTAGTATTTCAAAGAGATGTTGTTTTAAGTAGTATTTGTTGATTTGTGTAGTCCCTCTTGGGTAAAAGCCTCCTCCAACTTGAACCATTCCTCGCGATTTCTGGCGATTTGCTTCCATTCCTCGCCTGCCGTGTTACTAATGTCGTCCACCCATCTTTTCCTTTGTCGACCTCCACTCCTCTTGCCAGGTGGGCCTTTCCATTTTGTTGTTTGACACTAGCTATGTGTCCTGCCCATTTCCATTTTTGTTTTAACCTGTTGGCTCGCCAAAATGGTATGGTGAAGTGCATCAGTTAATTTAGTTTTTATGCGGATATCTATATTTCTTGTTTTTTGTATTCTCCTTAGTTTTAGAACGCTCCATGGCGTGTTGGCAGGACAAAATTTTGTTTTTTACTTTTTCAGTATACACCCATGTTTGGCTTGCGTATGTTTCTATAATTTACGGACCTTTAATTAAGACTCTTAATTCTTTACTAATAATGAAGCAAAGACCTCAAAGTATAGCAGACCCTCCCATATGGAAGTAGCTATCACAGATAAAATTAGCTTAAGAAATGATCTATATGCCCAGTTTGGCAATAAAAAATCCTACCATTGGTAAGCAAAACGATTAGTTTTTGTTTAAGTATAGCAACCAGTCGATCGCGATCGATAACTGAACCTGAAAGAACCGTAATATTTGAAACGTCAGCGTGAATGATTCTAACTGTAGGTAATTCGCCACTAACTTTTGCCAAAATGCCACAACTGTCCTTAGAAATATTCAAAGCAATGGGGCTTCTCAGGTTATAAACGTAGATTATGGATTTCAACGCTAGATTCCAGACGGAAGGTCAAAGGTCCTTTTTACTTGCATTTTTGTATTAGTATGTGTATGCATAGTATGTCTTCTACGCAGTGACAACTGACAAACCATTATTATAATATTTATTTTCTAAAACTTATATTTCTTGTAACATTTTTGATTTATTTTGTGCTTCTTTTATTTAATTGACTAGAAGATGCCGGCCCAAAATTTAGCATTAGCACCCTTACGCGGACAAATCGGCGAGCAAGCATACAACCGCGGTTATGATTAGGTAAGTGCGCCTGAGGGTGCCCCAGTTGGGGCCGAACCTCGGATCAGGGCCGTTTCCGGGGGGAGGGGACGGACTTTTATTGTTATTTTTATTGTTTTTTTAAGGCATCGAACATATAATAAAAAGTTTCACTCTATTGATATTTTTAATGAAAACAAAAATGTGTTTAAGAAGAAAATTTTAAAAGTTTTGTGTGATTGATGAGTGATGAGGAGGCCTTCTTCAAATCTTACACTTACTGAATCGCTCACACATACTCATACATACATACATACACGTACACATAGACACACTCGCCACACCACACCACACGCTCACACCACACAAACCCACACCAACTTCTACACACCACATATAATAATATTCTCGTTTTTTATTTAATGGCATACAGAATACAGTATTGATGTGACTGCTTTAAACTATGTCAAAATATCAAAATTTAAATCCGTAATTGGCTGTATGTGTTGTAATTAGGTATGTAAAATTTTTGTGACTAAGAGCTGTGGATTTTGTATTAATAAAATAATAATAAATACAGAGGCGAAGGTCCCGGGTTCGAATCCTACTATGAGCTTGAACTTTCGGTGAATGAAAACATCGTGAGGAAACCATAGCACGGTGGTAGGGTACTTTGCAATACCCATCTGGCTGGCTACCACCCTCAGGTTGAAAATCTGTCGCCAAGCACCTCTCGGTGTGCTCACAAGCATTCTTAATTTAAAGGGATAAAACAGTTTGACAGAGCATCGCTGTCAAAAAAAAAACCTGCGCGCCATATTTGTTAACGTTCTCATTGTGTGGTTGATTATTATCAAAAAATCTATTTCAAGAACTACAAGCCTGTTTTTTTCCTCGCAAGTGTGTTAAAATACGTCGTATGATACGCGTGTGCATTGATCATTACACTCTCGGCTACCGCCTCGTCTGTAATTAGCAACATTGCACACATGTATCATAATGTATATAAAAATACAAGGACCGGAATCAAATTTTTGTGAAGTAAAATTGCTTTAGCCTCCTTGTTGTTTGGGTTCATACATTACAGATTTTTAATTTCGAATATATTTGTGTAAAAAAATACTTTTGTAACAAATATATGTCCACAATACAATATAAAAAATTTCCTCAAGTCTGCCGCGGCAAGGTTCCCATAAGGCTGGCAGCGTTTACTCTATGAGTAGCCAAATTATTCGAATGATGTCCATTAATTAATTTTAATAACACAATTAATATTTTAGCGTTTGTTTAGTTTTTTAAAGTAAATAAATAACAATAATATTGACAGCAAAGTCGGCCAGGTGCTAACTCCATTATGGTTTTATTAGCGGTTATTCGTACATTTAAAGTTATATCACATATTTGTGCAAGCTTTCCCGCCGAATATGCCTTTCTAACAAAACAAACCTTTGAGTGGTGACCTTTCGTGTGACATAACGACATAGCCCACTATTTGTCGAAGCCCGGAGTTAATGCGAACGCGGCGTCCAACGTAATAATGAAGACGCGCTTGTCCATTACCACCGACAATATACACGTCTAGGTACAGTGCGCGCCAAATATGTATGCAGATCAGGATTTGCTTTCCCCCCGCAACTTCACCCTGGAATCCCCATTTTATCCTCTTTCCCAATCCCAATTTAGAAAATCCTTTTCAAATTCAAATTCAAAATCATTTATTCAAATAGACCTTAGCAGGTCAGGCAGCACTTATGAAAAGTCTGACTCTAATTCTCTAATACCGGTTCGGAAGGTTGCATTTGCTGAGAAGAGCCGGCAATAAACTCAGCAATTACTCTTTTCAAAACAAGTTTAGATTCATTACATAATATTTACATTCTAATCGTGCCCCGGCGCGGCGGCAAAATTACATAGTAGACTGAATAAATATTTATTAAGTAAATAAATAGCAAACTCGGCGCAGACCAGTCCCCACAAGCAGCACCTGTTCACAAGTATGACGCGTGTGGCAGCCTTTCTTAGTGGATACCCACATACAAAGGAAATGTCCCTGTCCTGTAGACATTCATATCCTCGTAATTACGAGGTATTTTGGAATTCAAAATATACCTACAGCATTTTCATCTCAAACCCTATCTCACCACGATGTGTGTCAGTTTCTCTGACATACTAAAAATAACGATATATACCTAGATAATGCATATGCTCAGTTATTGTACACAGTAAAGTAACAATGTTCTAATGCTGGCTAGACGGACGCTCCGACCTCGTGACCCTCCTCACACTTTGACCTCAACAGAAGGATTTTAAAGTCACCTTTTGATGGACATTTAAGAACACCCTTTGCACTATTGTGTGCAAACTGCTCATTTGTTTTTACTTACGAAACTTACAAAGATATCCTAACTAATATTATAAATGCGAAAGTAAGTTTGTTTGTTTGTTACGCCATCACGCCTAAACTACTCATCGGATCATCATGAAATTTGGCATGCAGATAGCCTATGGTATGGAGAATGACATAGGCTACTTTTTATCCCAGGAACGCGGGTGAAACCGCGGGGGACAGCTAGTTAGATAATAATAATGAAGCTTTTCATTTTGCAAAATAGCTTACAAAACAAAACCATTTCTAATTTAAGTTAAAAAAAGTACATAAGGTAATGAAATTGAATTAGTATTTGTTCAACTGCTATTTCCTCTTACAAGATCTCCTTAGGTTAAGTTAAATACTTCCTCCAAAGATTGCCAGTCTTCTTAACATTGGGCTATTTAAACCCTTTTTCGTGTTCCTTGCAATTTTTCGCCCTTTTTGTCCATCTCTGGTCCTGAAGGCGCGCTGCATGTGCTGTGCAGCCCATTTCCATGTGGCTTGTACTAGTACATTCAGTTGCATTGGTTGTTTATCTGAATATTAAATAGAGATAGATTAAAACCACAGATTACAGAATAAAAGGCAGATAGAGCGTGCGGAACAAAAGCGAAAGCGAAAGTGAAGCTAAAAAGCAAATATAAATTGGAAAACGACTACCAGGTATCTGATTTTGAATTTGTATTTGGTTTTTTGGATTCACTTTCGTGTTCCCCGCGCTCCAATTGCCTTTACGTCTGTAATCTGTGATAAAAACCATTTTAATTCCTTTAGGCTTTAATAAAGCACTTATGAACGTTACAGTTGACTCTACCAGAGACTCATTTTCGTGTCGATCTTTCTTTTAATGTTACAATTTTTATTCAACATTACATAATGTGCTTATACATACAAGGTAGGTAATATAGAGATTGGTAACAATATGTGCGTGACATTTGACCTGGTTTAACCATATCGTTATCATTGTATTATACTAATATTAATTTCCCTAACCTTACGCCACGGTAGACGTTAAGGTAGAGGCATATCCCAGCGTAATGTTGTCAGCAGCATCACTCGTTCAGACAGCCGACAATGTCGTTGCTATGAAGGAAGTTTGTATAATCGTCCAGGCTGGATAGCCAAGTGAAGTTTGCCTGTTTATCAGAAATAGGAACGATTTTGGCGTCTTTGGGTGTTACGTTCGCTCGTGCCGTGAGAGTAAAGTCTCCATTCACTCTTCAATAAGGGTCAAGGTAAGGAAAGCATCTACCTATCTATAGGCTACAGTAAATGGTTACCATCGGATGATCGAAAGCAACCTTAGAGGTACATCAAAAAAATTACAACACACCCTGACAACATAATGTGGATTTTTGCTGGAAAAAGTGTGAGTCAAATTAGCTAATCTATTTATGCATATTCGGTAGGCAGGTGATATACACGCGCCCTATTCCTACATATACTATACTTTAGGTATTCTTAACATATCGTGACGTAACCCGGGGCATATTGTTTACACATCGGTAGTCAGGTACGGACGGATGCAAGCCTGGGTTGCTCCGCGCGTTATAAAACATCGGTAATCACGAGGCTCCATAAGAAAGCTTCACTTTTGTTGTATTTGTGCTGTTATTAACCTTATTGTAATGCCACTTGTATGACGGGGTAATAGGTACGTGTCGTGTTTGCGCAATATTTACAACTTTTTATTTTCACACAGACTCTTTACATATCGTAGACAGGTAGGGTTTTCAAAATTCAATCTCTAAGAGGGTACAAAAGGGTATCAGAGAAAGAAACAAAGGAATGCTAGATTTTCGGCAAAAGAAAGTGCGTCAGAATAACAATTCAAAAAGTGCCCGTTTGAATGAATAAATTTGATTTAATTTCGTTGATCTGTAATGGCTTCAATAAAACTCGCTATTCAATCAAAATACTAATTAACAATTGATCGACACTCAAAAATTAGATTTGATATTACAACATACTTATATGACCCACACTTATATGGTCAAATGTCAAGACAACTATACAGACGAACGTTTTGCACAATACACGTGTAATTATCAGTAGTACAATAAACCCCGGCCATCGTGCGTAATGTCCGAAACGTGAGACGTGCCGCAATATACATTATGTCATGATACGTATAACATTCGGTAGATAGTTAAAATTACCGCTTTTGTGTATGTTTTAGTACTATTAGGAAAGACTTCCTAGGAAGACTGAGGGACCGGCTAGGATAGAAATGGCTAGTCGCGAAAGACTACAGAAACTTTTTATCGAAGTCTTCAAGTTACGCACTATTCCCTTCGCGTTTTCGTTAAGGCGCATGCGCATATTCCGCACTTCACACGATGCCGATACTATAATGATCCACCAGTTTTCCACCAGTTTCAAATATTGAGCACTTCCGTACATCGGAAAGGTTTTAAAAAAAAAAAAAAAAAAAAAATGAACGTTTATTTGTCTCTAACTTAAAAATAACATAATAAAACAAATAAAAAAAAGAAGTAAACAAAAGCAGAGACAAAAAGGTCTAGTGCTCAGCCATGGCTGTGGATAGGCATATCGCACAACCGCTGATATTCTGCACTAGCCTGACATTAAATGATGAGTCTGCAAAGCTTTTGTTTGTTTTTTTTTTAGGCTCTGTAAAGCTCTGTTCCCGACGGAACTATCATTTTCCTGGAATAAAAATACCTTATCTGATAACCCAAAACATATTATATCTGTGTGCCCATCCAAATCTGTTAAATAGTTTTTGCGTGAAAGACAAACATCCACACATTTTTTTTTATACAACTTAGTCGATAAACATGCATACGGCCCGCCTGATGGTAAGCGGTTACCGTAGCCATATAGAGGCATGCAACACACGAAGCATCGCTCACGCGTTATCGACCTATCCCCCCTCCCCTATGAGCTCTGGCAACCTTACTCACGCGCAGGACACAGCGTTTTGCATCCTCATTTATAATGCGGACAGCAAGGGAGTGGAACTTGCTTCCGGCGTCTGTGTTTCCTGACGCCTACAATCTAGGAACTTTCAAGGCCAGAGTGAATAGGTTTCTTCTGGGTAAGCGTGTTTCATCTTAGGCTTCGTCATCGCCCCTTATGGGCGGGTCAGTGGCCAAACGCAAGCCCATTTAATTAAAAAAAAAAAAAAAAAAAGGAACACAACTTTACACAACATAAATTTATTTGGCTGCGGTATTCTGTAAGGTGGAGGTACTTCCTCAGTCGACCTGCTCTTTGAACGAATAAACGCAATGCTCTACCTCTCTTGACATCCTCACAAACTTTCGCATTTATAATATTAGAAGGGAGTAAGATAAATATAAATGCTGTCACAATAACACAAAATATATTTCACAAATGTGATAAGTCATCCCAGTAAAAATACTCCATTTATTAAACGAGAAAAAATATAACTTAAAATATTCCGTGGAATTTTTCCGGAAAAATACCGGTTTGACTTAATAAACATTCTGACTGAAAATGAAGAGGCGCGTGGCTTTGTGAACTAGAGCAGGGCTTCCCAAACTGTGCGTCGCGACGCCCTGTGGCGCCGCGGTAATATCCCAGGGGCGTCGCGCGTCCTGAGGCAATCTAAATAGGTTGGCTGTCTAGGTCGAACGAGTCGAGTGAGCGCCATGCGCATTGGGATGCGGAGGGAGCGCGGCCAGTGTATTTTCTTCTCAAAAAATGTTGATGCTACTTGGACTTTTTCAGCCAAATTGTTATTAGGGTAGAACTAAACTAGTAGGTAAATTTATGGCATAATGTAGATGGTCAGGACGTCGCAAAAATATGGCAACTTCCCAAGGGCGTCACAGTTAAAATAAGTTTGGGAAGCCCTGAACTAGATGATATACCTACAAGTATACAGATATTTATTTGTAATTTTTTTTTTTTCATACGACTATACGATTACGACGATTTATATCTTTATTTGAAACTTCCCATTCATCTCTATTTTGTTTACTCTTCTTTGCCTTTTTTCCCTCCCACCCTCAAGTTGAAAATTTGCAGTGAAAGCCCTTCTTATTATGATTCTTGAAAACTTTTTTTAAATCGATCCAATTTTGGAGGAGAAATCCGGGGATTGCAAAATAGCTATTTCGTCTAATTAAAATAGGTATAATCGGTCCAAGCTCTAGTTGTATCTATCGCCCTCGGGCGGGATAGCTCGGGCACAGCACGACAGCAATAGATATGTTAAAAACCTATTTATCAAATTTCTTGCAGACATCCTTTCCTCTTAAATCTAAAAGTAATCTTTGGGTGAGAAGGAATTCACCATAGTAACTTCAGCAGAGGGGATTGAATCCGCTGGTACTTTTGCTTAGAGTACCAGAGTGTAGGTATGCTTTGACGACAAGACTTACCGCCGATGGCACCTTTGTCGTCTCGTAAGAGGTTTCCAGGGACAGTGTCCCTTCTGTTAAGACCGGAAGGTTGATGAAAATGGCCACTTAAATAAATCTCAATAGTCAAATAGAGCTGATTTCACAGAGATCTAATCCAAACAAATAAAAAAAGAAGCAACATATAGAACTATTTTCTATAAAAACATAACTGACCTTGTCAATAATTACAAATCAACAAGCAGATGTGGGTCATTTATCATGAACAAATAATGATCTCCCACCAAGGCCCAGGCCCATTGATATAAGTGCGAAATTGACAAATACCAACACTACACTACGACACTGACTTGTGAGAGAACTAAAGGTCAGGTTGAATAGAACACAAGTAGGTACCTACCTACAAACATCTTGATATGAACTCACGCAATTTTAACACTCATTCAATGACTCTTCATTCGATTTCCGAGATTGAATTAAAGATAAATTTATTCCTACGGTTCCGTATAAAACTAATTTCATTGGCTTACTCGATAGGGAATATGTACATAAAGTATCCTATATCCTTTGTGTTAATCCAGAATATAAATAAAATAAAATAAATAAATATCCTGGGACATTTCTCACACACGGTCATCTGATCCCAAACTAAGCAGAGCTTGTACTATGGAAACCAGATAACTGATATAATACATATACTACTTTTTGTTTGTAAATACATACTTAATATACATAATTACACCCAGACTCAGGACATACAGACATGTTCATGCACATAAATACATGTCCTCTGTGGGAATCGAACCCACGACCTGCGGCGCGATAGGTAGAATCTTAACCAGAGTCTTAATCAACCACGCCAGCTGGCCCATCTATAATGCATAAATTCATCCAAATCATAACATCCTCACATCTATCTATATATATAACTTACGCTTTATTTATAATATTAATGGGATAGGATTTCCGACTCACGAAATGATAAGCAACTTCATACATCTGCTCAGTCTAATTATTAGTTTTGCGGCCGGGGCACGCAATTTGTTGTCAGTGCGATTTGAATATAAATATTATCGTAATGAATCTAAGCTTGTTTTAAAAAGAGTAATTGCTGAGTTTATTACCGGCTCTTCTCAGCAATTGCAACCTTCTGAACCGGTATTAGAGTATTAGAGTCAGTCTATTCACCAGCGAAGGTCTATTGGAAATAAATGATTTGATTTTTGATTTTGATATTTTTCTGCAAATTATTAAATTAAATTATTAAAGTCAATAAAAAAGTACTTGCATTGGATTTACGTAATCAATGAAATACGAGGGAACCCTAAAGTCGGTTGGTGTGGGCTCATCCATGCACAAGCTGGCCTTGATTGGTGTTGCACTTGCGTTACAACTCGCCACACTTACTCATTAGGGCAACATTTACGATACTATACATGTTTACGATACGATATCGACACGATCAATATTTAAGTAAATTTCATGAATATTTTTGATTATTCTGTTAGCATTACATTATATTATTTGAATATTATTTAATTTCATACCATTGAATATTGATTAATTATTATTAATTGTCATTATTATTTATAATGAAAGTGTAAAACGGTTTATTTTGATATGGTGTATTGGAATATCGAGGAATGGCAACACCAGAAAAGTATAATCGTAACAATGGCGGTCATTGGAGAAAGTGTTTTAATTCATTTTGTGGTAATTACCAAGTTTACCAACGGTGTAAATACAGATTTAGCTTGTTTAAGCCAACTTCTTTTCAGTAAATAAGGTATGGTTAATAATTCATGCTAATATTTTTATCATCAGTGGAATTTTATTAATCAAAAATTAAAGTGATTGTTTTTGATGTCCTTATGATTTAATAAATTAATGCTAGACTAGGTCTTGCTTTCCAGGGATAAAAAGAAACCTTTGTTTATCCCCATGCCATATTACTACTTGTACCTATAATTCGTTTGTTGCCATAACATCCAGGATATTTATTTATGCCATTGTGCCGATTCGATTCTGAAGCATGACTATTCATAATTCTTTGAAAGCAGTTTTAATTATAAAGAGAAAATAATTATTTGCTAGTGTAGCGACATCTATCAGCCATCTATCAGTAACACTGAGATAGTTCACATACGGAAAGATAGATGGCGTGGCGCCACATTATCCTGCATCGAGCCTACATCCTGCATCGCGCTTGCGAAGTTTACTCGACAATCTGCATATATACAACTGTCCGAAATGGAGGTATCATCCACCTTGCACCTTCATACTAGTATTAATATTTAAGGTTAAATTTAAAGGCGATGATAGCTCAGTGTTAGTGACGTCGGATACCGAGACGAAGGTCCCGGGTTCGAATCCTACAATGAGCTTGAGCTTTCGGTGAAGGAAAACATCGTGAGGAAACCATAGCGCGGTGGTAGGGTACTTTGTAGTACCCGTCTGGCTGGCTACCACCCTCAAGTTGAAAATCTGTCGCCAAGCACCTATCGGTGTGTTCCGTCAGCTGCACTTGAGAGCCAGTTCCTTCTAGGCTTTGTGTGCTTACCACCTTCGTCCACATCATCACTTACCATAGTGAGATTGTGATCAAACACAGGCCTATACACAGTAAAAAAAAAAAAAAAAAAAAAAAAAAATGGTATTTCTGTCCACCGCGCCGGTCGCGTCCCGGCGCCTGCTTTATTTTGCCATCGTGTATATTTTAAGATCGTGACATCTAAAAGCAATAGTAGCACAGTGCGGGTGCTCGAGCGCATTAACGTCCGAATTAGTGGAGGCTTGCGCACGCGACGCGACTAAATCGGGTCTCGGTCACTACCGATGCCGACGTACCGCAACCGCGCCCGCGCCCGCCTGCCTCAGATCACTGCTCTCATGAATTGTCACTTCAGTTCTAATTTAATTTTAAGATCTCATTACATGTCTTCTTGATCGGTGAGTAAGGTCGGCAGAGCTCCATAAGGAAACGCTGTGCTGGCAGTGTACTACCTACCCGGGACCAGCGGTGAAGTACCAAATGATACTAAGTTTTGTCCCTTCTACTTCCGGCACAGCGACTCCTCTCAACTCATATTCAACCCCTCATGGGTGTTTGGGTGCGATTTGGAAACAAACCATATTTACAGGCTAGGCAACGCGTGAATGATACCCGTGGATGCAAGCGTCTATAGATTACTGTAACCGCTTATCATCAGAAAAAATGGCAATATTCATAGGAGGCAGTGTACAATAGCCATCAGGGAGACAGAAAGCCGGCTTGTCAGCCTTCTGATATAAAAAAAAACCTGTATTCCAACTGTTAATTATATTATAGGCATTGCTTCCTGGATGCTCTTGAGAAGTAATGAATAGTAATTAATTGAGTAAATGCCATCGCATCGAAGCGTTGGATTGCGGAAGTCTGTGAGCGGTGGGTGTACTTATCAGCCTTCTTATGATCATCATGTCTTCCTCGTCGTAAATAAGTCTACGTCGACTTTCACTCTTCTTGTCTCACGTCATTTGGCGCCCGCGTTGAATTTCTTTACTGAATTATGTAGAGTGAAGGTCATACTTTTTCGTAACAAATAGTTAATGACCCCCATTGTCTGTAGTTTCTAATGGTGGTAGCGATAATAACTCAACGATCAACTATACTTACATGATTATTATTACAAAACGTATAATTTATCTGACTGTTAAGAGTGTGTAACTCATGTGTAACTCGATAATAACTGCACGGTTTTGATCCGATTTTCACGGCTACCTGAAGGCTTTTTTGAATCTATGTGACTGTTTTAATTTTACAAGTCAGAGGCACAAGTATTACCTATGCTTTTCGTAAAAAAAATGGTATTTAAAATATACGGGGTGGATTCGACAATACGACATTAAATGAAACCACGTAAAGTACTCATGTATACGATCAACTCTTACTAAGGGACCAAATTCGAAATCGCAAAAAAAAAACTGCTTTTCATACAAAAGGTACATGTCTCCTCGGCAAAAATTTATGAAAAGCTGTAATTTTTTTGCGATATACATGAGTACTTTACATGGTTTCATTTAATGTCGTATTGTCGTATCCACCCCCTATAGGTTAGTATTAGGGCATGCATTACGGGATTCCGGAATCCCGTAACTCCGGAATCTCGGAACAAATATCCGATATTTCAGTTCCGGAATTGGGACTAGTTAATCGTAATTCCGGTATTCATAAATTTTACACATCGAGTGATATTTTAATTTTTTTTCTGTACGCACCAATCTAACTACAGCTATAGCGGAACTATACAACCGGGGTGACACATACTCCCGTCCCGTTCCCCCTGCATGCCTCGCCTCTCACTCCGCAGCGTTATTATTATATTCGTGTATTCTTATAGCTCTAATAGACTGGAAATCAACAATATCCTTTTCCGAATATGAAATTCAAACATTGAGAGACATTCATTATAGCTTAGATGTTATAAAATTGGCTGTACTCTCATTATGCCATCGTGAATCGTGATGCGACGCTTTACACAGATGCTGAGATTACCTCAACGACTCTGCGAACTTTTACACCTGCAGTGTCCTCCGACCCAGATTTTTCAGATAACGACATTGAAGTTATTGTACCAACTCTACAAGAGCAATTAAATAATGAAAGGGATAAGTGTAAAAAAGTCTGCAAGAATCTGTCTGCCAATTTTGACCTTTCAGGGTTTGTAGAATTAAATAATAAAACCGGCCAAGTGCGAGTCAGACTCGCGCACCGAGGGTTCCGTACAAACCTGTAGGTATATAAGTAAATGGTAGTATAGACCTGAGTATTTGATATTAATTTCAATTTATGACCTATTAAAAAAAAACTACTTACTAGATCTCGTTCAAACCAATTTTCAGTGGAAGTTTGCACCGTAATGTACATCATATATTTTTTATAGATTTATCATTCTCTTATTTTAGAAGTTACAGGGGGGGGGACACACATTTTACCACTTTGGAAGTGTCTCTCGCGCAAACTATTCAGCTTAGAAAAAAATGATATTAGAAACCTCAATATCATTTTTGAAGACCTATCCATAGACACACCACACTTATGGGTTTGATGACAGTTCTAAGTATAGGGAACCCCCAAAATTTATTGTTTTTTTTCTATTTTTGTGTAAAAATCTTAATGCGGTTCACAGAATACATCTACTTACCAAGTTTCAACATTATAGTTCTTATAGTTTCGGAAATAAATGGCTGTGACATACACGGACAGACAGACAGACAGACAGACAGACATGACGAATCTATAAGGGTTCCGTTTTTTGCCATTTGGCTACGGAACCCTAAAAAGGCTATGTACGATAACGGAGGAGATCGACGCGTGTATCTCACAGAACCTTATAATTATATTTAGTGCGTTCTGCATACAAGAGAAGAGAGCGAGGGAGTGTTTTCGTGTGCTGGGGTACTTTTGTAACCGATTACGAAGCTCGCTGTCTGACACAATGTTAGATGTATTATTGGTCTAGATAACACATTATCAAGAACAACGTTTCGTCTCAAAAAAGTAATTATTGTATAAGTTAGTTGTTACATGTTGATTTGATCTAAGTTTATTGTCAATTATTAATCTTCTGATGTTGTTTATTATGCTAAATGTATTATATGGAGGTCTACGTACCTAAGTTATTTGTTGATTTAATCTCATTTTATTGCTTAATATTATTTTTCTGATTTTATTTATTATGCTAAGTTTATCTCAATTCTTTCATTATGAAAATTTTACGATTTTACGAAAAAAATACCAATATTCTATATTAACTGAGAACTAATGTAAAACTAATTTAATTTTAGATGTCACGTAGTAAATGAACACTGCTAAAAAGCTCAAATGATTAAAAGTCAAAGGTGGCTTAAATTGATTAAAAGGCTGATCAATAAAACTTTTTTTATTCGAAACTATTCCCAGAAACGAAAAACCATTAAATAGTTGTCAGTTCCGGAACCAGTTCCGGAATTCCGGAATTGAGTGCCCAATATCGGAACTTAGTTCCGGAACTGAAAACCCTCCGGTATTGCATGCCCTAGTTAGTATGTTAAAAGAGCGGTAGAGTTACTTCGATAGAATTTAACCGAGAAAGTGCAATTCAAAAGTCAAATGCTATAAAATAATTAGTTATAAGCCTCATTGTATCACTGTTTAAATGCCTAAGTAACAAAATTACACAACGACTATAAAACAGCATAAATTAAGATAATGCCTACGTTATAACCATGTTGACCATAATAATAATGACTTTTACTTTTAATGAAATTAATTAATTTACAGCAAGTCGTTTTATCTCTTAATTAAGTTACTTGAATCAAACTGCTCCATTATCACATTAGCGTACTTTGAATGTATTAGAATGTTAGTGCGGCAGACACCGGCTTTTTCTGGAGTCGTAAGTGATTATGTCTAGACTTGATTTTAATGTGTATTTTTTCTACAGACATTAGTCGACGATGGCTATGCGGCCGTTCGAATGCGGCATTAGTAGTTCGGCGATTATTATGTACCCAAAAAAATAAGATATTTTCGGAAAACAAATGTAACAAAAAAACCTCTTAATGCTTTTTATGTAGTTTAACCATTAACATCAATTGTTATTGAACTATACCTTACGTAAAATTATTATTATTTTCAGTAGGCATTGATGTAAATATTACAGTAAAATAGTATTTATTCAGTTTAGGCCCTGATAAGGCACTTACAACTTGAACTGAGAAGACTCCGGCAAGAAACTCAACAAGTCCTTATTGTCTTTATTATAGTTGTTATTTATCAAGTTCTTGGGTTTATTAAGAAAGATAGAGCGTAGCGTTTATTCGCTCAAAGAGCAGCTCGTCTGGGGTAGTACCTCTAACTTACAGAATATCGCAGCCAAATTACTTTGTTACGTTCCTGCGCGTGAGTAAGGTCGCCAGAGTTCATTGGGAAGGGGGAAGGGTCGGTAACGCACGAGTGACGACCCATGTGTTGCAAGCGTCCATATGGCTATGGTAACCGCTTACCTTCAGGCGGACTCGCTTGTTTACCGAAACTCTAAATATCCAGCGTGTTTTAGCAACACCTTTTTTTTCTTTTTCAGAAACCTTCCCCGTCCTGCGCATAACAACTCATCAAAGTTTAATCGCAATCGGATGAATGTTTTAAGAACGCATACGTTATTAATTGACAAAAAAGTAAACAGATAGATGATTGATCATTATGAATTTAGCTTAATAATTATATAACATTCCGTTAATAGTAATCCGTTTGTGAATCACGCATAAAACTTAATAAAAAAAACAGCCAAGCCCACTACGTGAACGAAAAGAGACTTTCGTACATCTAGAATATATTATATCACTGACTATTCTGAAGGTGGATCTGCGCTACGCGAACCGAGCACGTAACGAGCGAAGCACATGCGGAGCGCGAATTCGTGTAGCGTAGACGGAATTGGGAGCTTCGAACGAGCGTTCGGCTCGCGCTCGATTGCCCTCCGCAAATTGTCTGTTTTTTGACGAACACAGGGATTCGCATCGCGCTCGTGTTGTAGGCTCATTGTTCGTCTACACTTGATCTCGCAAGCGACGAACGATGAGTGGCTCGGCTCGTGCTAGGTTCGCGTAGCGTAGACGCACCTTTAGATTTTGTATTTTTTTGCAATCATTAAAATATCTGGCTTTGGAAAGCGTATATTACCGCCAGAAAGGAAAGGATACAAATCAAAATCGTTGCATTATATAACACGGGTTGTACGTTGTGAATTAACGTTAATGCGCCGTGAAATAGTACGTTACGTTAATTACTTTGAAATATATGAATATATGGGGAAACAGTCAGTTTATAACAGAGAGGTGTTGTGTTGCAGTTCAGTAAGTACAATAAACGCCTCCGTGAGGTCAAATTGTAAATTTTCCGAAAGCATTGATGATAAGGAAAAGGTAAATTTCGCTGAAAAAAAGCAATAGAGCAATCTTATAAAAAACTACTCAAGTGCGTGTCAGACCTTGCATAGCAAAGGGTTCCGAAGTAGTTCACGTAAAATAATTTGTATGTCATAATGAAACTGAAAAATACTGTGATTATATTTTAGCTCTATTATATAAATTCAAAAAAAAACATTTTTTTATTATGAATAGACCTGTTTTTGATAACAATCTCACTACGAAGTGTCCGAAGGTGTTAAACACACAAAGCCTAGAAAGGCTCTCAAGTGCAGGTTTTTTTTTTTTTTTTTATACAACTTAGCCGGTAAACAAGCATACGGCCCACCTGATGTTAAGCGGTTACCGTAGCCATATGGACGCTTGCAACACAAGAAGCATCGCTCACGCGTTACCGACCTTTCCCCCCTCCTCTATGAGCTCTGGCGACCTTACTCACGCGCAGGAACACAACTTTACACAACATAAAGTTATTTGGCTGCGGTATTCTGTAAGGTGGAGGTACTTCCCCAGTCGAGCTGCTCTTTGAGCGAATAAACGCTATGCTCTACCTCTCTTAAAACCGTCGGTGTCTGACCGATCACACCGGAAGGTATTTGGCGATAGATTTTCAACATGAGGGTTGTAGCCAGCCAGGGGCTTAGGTAGATGCATAGTGCTCATATAAAAGGTAACCTTACTTGATCAAAATTTAAAAGGTTGCAAATTCTTTCCGCAATTTATAGTATGGCACTGTATAGTTGGTAAAAAAATACTTAGGAATAAAAGCATTTTCTTTCAAATTCTCCTCGAAATCGAATCCTTTGACGTATTCTTAAACTCCACCATAGTGATTAACCCACATGCATAGTTAAGTGGCGCACGTAACCCGGCCCATGGCTACAAGTGTCCGCCTACATGCGCGCGCGCATTGTCCGCCAAACAAAGTATTTAACACAACTAGCCGTGACGCAACGCAGTGCGTATCAGACCCGCCACTAAGATTATCTACTACTTTTTTATTTTCCACGTATAGAACTGTGATGTCAGGTAAGGATTTCCCGAAAAATTCTGTCGTATTCAGTCAGATCGAACAGTGGGAAAATTTGGGGTCACAGATTAAGGAACAAAATACAGATAGAGCGCGCTAAACACGGGAGTGAGGCCAAAAAAGCAAATACAAATTGAAAAACACATAGGGTATTCGCTTTTGAATGTGTATAAGAAACACCTTCTTAGAAAAGCATACCTAACTCTTCACACCGGTGGTAACCTCATATTTTCATAAATTTTCTTCTAGCTAGGGCATAAATGGCTTTGAAGTTATTTTTTTTTGGCCGGCAACACCAGCAAGGTCTATGCTCGATATATAATCAGTGATGTGATGTGGTGTGACATAACCGCAGCGGAACCGCGCGGCGCGTCGCACGTGCCTCTATTGTTTGTGTCAATGGGTGTGTCCGAGTGTTCAGACATAAATACATGTAACCAATTGCTTATGCTTAATTAGGCGATTTGTTAATCGGAGAGAGCAATACTGATATTCATTGATTTGTATAACGATGATTTTAAATAAACAGAATCATTTACAGTGCTATCTTATCCCGAACTAAGTAAATTAAAACTCAAAAGTTTATTCGATATACTCTGATAAAGCAATTGACTCTACCACGCTACTAAGCAGAGCTTGTACTATAGAAAATATGAATTCAATGTAAATATGAATTTAATGTAAATATGAATTTAATGTAAATATGAATTTAATGTAAATATGAATTTAATGTAAATATGAATTTAATGTAAATATGAATTTAATGTAAATGTGAATTCAATTAAATACTATATGTATATTTTGAAACTATGTGCATATCTTGTATATAGATCTTAGAACAAATAGAAATGTTCAATGTTCATCTGTCTTGGACACCCATGGATCGAACCCACAACCGATCAACCACGCCAGCAAGCCCGCTATGACTTTTATTTCGGACTTCTTTGTATTCCTTGGGCACCAAGGATCAATTTGTAACTTCAAGAAAGATTTTTATAGCACGAAAATGTTCACGGCTTCTTATAGGCATATGATTAATGATCGGCAATATGAATGCAAGAAAGTACGGCCCGCCTGATGGTAAGCGGTTACCGTAGCTATATAGTCGCTTGCAACACCAGGGGTATCACTCGCGCGTTGCCGACCCTGAAGAAATCTCTTCACGCCCTTTTTGAAGAACCCCATTCTGTACTCCATTGGGAAAACCACGGCGGGGAGCTCATTCCACAAAATGAGCGTCCGCGGAAGAAAGCTCCTTTGAGCCCGCACAGTCCGAAACAATAATTCTGGTTTCAATGTGTGAGGATGGATTTTATTATTTGTATAATTAAAAAAATATTAAAATTCATTAGAATTAAGACAAATCGAGATAATAATTAAAGTTTACGTATAAAATGGTAGAAAATACCAACCCAGAGTCGGGTAAACTGCGCTCGTAACAGGTGTTTAACATCGTCATGCGTCATAATGAATAATATTTGAATAACTTTTTTAATTACACAAATGTTCAATTTTTTATTTATTTATTAGTATATATTACAGGTACATTATGTGGGCTGCGTTTCTAAGATGAATAAAAAGTCACGAAGTATATAGGTGAACCTAAGCCCTAGTTACGTGCTAATAAATTTGAGCAATAATATAATTTCTACATCTTCTCTTATTAGTCATATTTAGTTCTAAGTTCTAACTACCACGTATACCACGTATACCTGGTATCTGGTAAATTAATTAATACACTAATTATTAAATATATAAATTGCTACCAAACGTTATAAACATATCGAAATATAAATAATAAACGCATCGAATAAACTTTAATATTTTTATACCAAAAGGTTGACTTCAAAATAAATGGACGTATTTCTCAAACCTGGGTAATTACCTGTTTTATTGTAGCTATGATGTTCACTATTAATTTTTATCATTTAGATAACAATACAATTCAAGGTTTTTATAAAAAAAGCATGTAATATTTCAGTCGCTGGTTGCCGGTATCCTCAGTTGAAGGCCGACTGCCGAGCTGATGGTAACTTCGGTAGATTCGATCTTCATAAGTGCCTTCCGGATTGACCTGAATACGATATAACCAACCTGTGGCTTGAGTTGAGTCACATTCAGTTCTACCTCACGCAAAATGTCTGCATAAATTGCAAATATAATTTACATATCCATAAAAGTGGTTTCCCTATGTCTACGATCAAAGATATCTAGATTGTAGGTCTGCAGACTCATATAACTTTTTTCATATGCGATGTTCCAATAGCAAACGTAAGAAACACGTCCTAAAGGCGATGCAGATGATAGCTCAGTGGTAAAGACTTGAAATACATAGGTTGTGGATTCGATTTCTAGAATGCACCTGAGCTTTCAATGAAGGAAAACATCGTATGGAAACCATAGCTCGGTAGTCCCACGGTAAATATAGCTAGACTGTGGTAGTACTTTTTAGTAGGTATCGACCTACCTGGCTACTATTCTCAAGTTGATAATCTGTCGCCATCCACCTAAAAGTGAGCTGTTGCACATGGGAGCCATTCCCTTTTCACCGCCGCAATATTTACCTGGCTGAGAAATTGTAGTAAAGCAACAGCCTATCACATAAACGTGACCTTCTCTTTATCTCATCTTTGATCGAAGATGAAAGTAAATACTGCAACAAAAGTAAAAATAAAAACGAAATTACCTATGACGGTTCGCCATGGGTGACCTCTACCTAATTCACATAATGGTGCGTCCATGCTACGCGAATCGAGCACGAGCTGAGCCACGAACGAACCTACAACGAGCACGATGCGAATCCCTCTGTTCGTGACAATCGCGCTCGTTCGAGGCTCGCAAGCCCGTCCAAGCTGCGCGAATCGTGCTCGAAGTGTGCTCGTTCGTGGCTCGGCTCGTGCTCGGTTCGCCTAGCATGGGCGCACCATAAGATATAAAGAGCACACGCACACACGCGCACACTAGTGGCATCATGTGAACATTAGGTATGATTATTTTCGTAATGATCATCGGTCGGGTATCATCGGCATCTACTGACTTATTGCCGTTGCTTCAGTGCACTTAACTTTTGATTATTATTGCCACTTTTATTATTTAATGGTTTTCTTTTTCAAAATTCGATACTATTTTATATTTTGGGATATTCTTGACATACAACCATCAGATACCGTAAAAATAACATTGACAAAAATTACATTTAGTCCGTCATTTACATTATCAAAAAATATAAGACACGTGTTTTTTCTTTTGTCAATTATACAAAAAACCATATCACGTTTATTTTTTCGTAAAAGTGACGTCACGAGACCCGACCCCACTCCCGAGCTTTGTCGCGCTTTATATTTGTAATTTTTTAATTAGCGTAAGAGCCCCGCTTGTGGACACTTTAAGGTTTTTTCTACATAAAAAAATTACCTTTCATAATAAAATGGATATTGCGTTGATTATTTACATTACTAAAGTTGTTCATTTATTTATCTTTCAGGTTTTGTAGAAGTGTGTATCGAGAGACAAATATTTTTTGTATAAATGAAAAGAGTAAAATCACTAGTTGTGGCCACATATATACCCAACAAGTTCAAAATTGTCGAACCAGTTGCGGCCACTAAGTATCCAGCTAGAGAAATTCGTTGACTATTAAAATAACATAAAAGTCAAGTTGCTAGACATTCATTTAGTATGCTTCAATTAAATTCAACGCAACAATTAAAAATTTAAAGCAAGACATTTATCGATTACTTGCCAAGGCTCGCTAATGGTGCGTCCATGCTTGGCGAACCGAGCATGAGCCGAGCCTCGAACGAGCACACTGCGAGCACGATTCGCGTAGCGTGGACAGGCTCGCGAGCCTCGAACGAGCGCGATTTTCACGTACAAAGGGATTCGCATCGTGCTCGTTGTAGGTTCGTTCGTGGCTCGGCTCGTGCTCGATTCGCGTAGCATGGACGCACCATAAGAATTTAACGGAACTTAATATGTTTACTTTTACAGTGTCACAAAAAACTTCCTATACACTTACGGCGCCACTACAATTGCTCGTCAAAAGCGATAATCATCAAAGATTTTATTTAATACAGAAGTCTCAAGTCATCAATCTTGGTGGAAAACAGATAACACGTCCACAGTCTTTCAAATGCAATGAGCGTAGCAACTAAATCCTCGTCCTTACTATTATTACAAATGGTTGGTTTGTTCGTACGTCTTTTCCGCTATACTGTGATAGCTTAGAAGTTAGAACTCATAGATGGAATTTGAAAATGGAATGACCGCCAAGTAGTACAGTCAGCATCAAAAGTAGCTGATCACTTTGGTCCCGTGTCACACTAAGCAATTCGCAGTTTTCGTACAAACTGTCAAGAGAATGTCAATAGTTGTTGTGTAGTTTAGGTATTATGAAAGAGTACGTAAAGCAGCTAAAATGCTGACCGCTGAAACGCTGACCATAGCAATCAGTTTTTTTCCACTGACGGGCAGCACAGTGACTACTCTTACCCACATTAAAACGACCATGCTGAGTGCGCAGAGTTTTATCCAGAGTCGGCATAATACCAACCGCTTACCATCAGGCGAGTAGATTGTTTATTTGCTACCTTAAAAAAGTTTTCGTAATGAATATAGGTGAAGTCACGAGGCATAGTATATCGTATACAAAGTTGAGGACATACGCAGCGCACTGTTGATGGAAGCCGAGCACGTAGCTTCGAGCCCGGCTACATCTAGACTGAGACATGTTGCATGCAAATATCTGAATTAGACTTCGGATTGCCTCTATAAAGCCATTTATAGAAAATGTACAAAATATAGGCTAGGTGGCGGCAACTCTTTACGCACAGTCCCTTTGTGTACGCTATCGCCAAATCCGGCTTATAGGCATTCAAAGTCATTTATTGAATTATGAAGGTTACTGCGAAAGTGAGTACTATCTTGAAACGTCAACAGAACAACCAATAGAGATCAAATTTGGCACACAGGTGGTTCATAACCTTTTTTTTTTTAAATTAGATGGGCTTGCGTTTGGCCACTGACCCGCCCATAAGGGGCGATGACGAAGCCTAAGATGAAACACGCTTACCCAGAAGAAACCTATTTACTCTGGCCTTGAAAGTTCCTAGATTGTAAGCGTCAGGAAACAGACGCCGGAAGCAAGTTCCACTCCCTTGCCGTCCGCATTATAAATAATTAATTTATTAGCATACAACATTACAGCTTATTTTTCAATCCATAGGCTCCCGAACTAGTAAAATTATTTCAGGAGCCAGTGGCTTCTCCAATAACATAGTGTAAATAAAATGTTAATATTCCGACTTGACAATAGTAAGAAAGTCGATATAAAAGAAAATAACAATACTATAAGATTAAACAAAACGTAGACAAATTCATCGTTAAGGATACTTTTAATCCCTGGAAAATATTGGATCCCTCAGGATAAGAGGAGTAAACCGCGGCGCGAAAACTAGTACGACATTATTCGTAGAGATAAATAAAAAATAATCAAAAAAATAAGGGGGATACAGTCCAATGCATATATGACTGGTTTTGGCTTTATTGTTAAACATTTAAAAATATATAATATATAGTTGATTCGTCTGATATATTTTTGGTGTTTTTTTATTTATATCATTGAAGAACCTTTCATCACTTTCATCATTAGAAGAAACTATAGATTATGACTGAATCATCATTAACATTACTTCATAGATGTACTCCATCGATTTTCTTACCAAATAAGAGTTGAGGGTAAAAAAATGGACCAAAATTTTTACCGGCAAGATCCATCTCTGACCTATTCTCAACGAAAATTCACTGGTGGAATTCTTTCTCACATTTTGCATACTCACTTCTCTCTAGAGCCCCCTGTATAAATTAATTTGCATTATTACGAATTTAAAATATTTGAATAAAATAATAATAAATAGTTTGCAATAATAATAAAATAACATCCGGTCGTAATGTATGTAAGATCGTATAGTAATTAGAGCATAATTGTGCGTATATGTGATGCGGTGTGGTGGCACAGAAGTTCGCAGGAGACGCACCACTAGAGAGGGGCTAAACGTTCCTATATAGAGAAGATGCGCGCGCGTTGCCGGCTACAGTGCGCGACATGCATCGCACGTTACTTTTTTAATAAAAAACACGCATAGATCGTGAACACGGCTGCCGAAAGTTTGTGACTTTTTTTTTTACTTTTCTGTGAGTTTTGGATACTTTGGACTTTTGGTGAGTATTCAAGTGTTTTTTATTAACTTACTTTATGGTTAAAACTCATTAGTTATATTTTCTATCTCATATTTTCTTAATTTAAATTTAAAGTGTAATAATACACATTGGACATAATTAATTTAAAACATAATTATCATTAAAGAAAATCATAACAGTCTTTTTTTTATAAATTTAATTAGCACGTTCATTTTCATAGAAGGAGAATATGTAAATAGTAGAAAGTAATTTTCATCTAATTTCCTAAAACAATAAGAATTGTAATACAATGATAATTTTAATTAAATTATTATTTTCACAAAGGTTACCATGGTTACAAATTATGAAATTACTAATTATTACTCCCTGAACCAATTATTAAAGTCTTCTATCAAAAGTCTAAAAAAGAAAAAAAAATTATAACACGCACTCATTTCTTATGACAAGTTACTTCAAACATTATTATTTATTAATTAACAGACTTTAAATAGGTAGCTAGCTGTGAAGGTTATGATGAACTCGGCAGTAAAATATGAAATTTATTCACGCAAACTTTATAATTTTTACTGAAATCATCTCACTTTTGAATAATAATAGTAATTAGCGAGTCAATTTTAATTATTTGTGTTGCGTTACCGTACTATGTAATTATTAAAACATAATAATTCAATAATTAAAAAATATTCATTATAATTTTTTGTTTGTGTAATAGGAGAATATTTATTTTATTGAATAAAATAGGTTTTATTTTTATTAATTGTACCTTTTTCAGAACTAGGACACATCGGCAGTCGTGAAGATGGTGGCAATAAAAACAGTGGTAAGTACATAGATTTACGTGGAAATTACTGTAGCCTTAGGTACCTACGTCTATCTTGCTCCGGTAGTGAACCGTCAAAGTACGACGTAGAATATTTCCGCGTATTTTTCATTTTAAAGAAAGAACAACCATTTATTCAGAATAGCACACAACACAATTACAGTTGAGAGAAAAAATAACTACTTACATTAGTTTTACGCGGAAGCCTCGCTACTTCAAAAAGTTACTGCGCAGGGTGTCATTGCCAGAATTACAGGTAAAAGTCCACAGTAGAGAATACTTAGAATCCCTTGAATTGCGGTAAAAATATAACAATTGATTTCTATTGTTTTCCTCGCCCGCGCGGATAAAATATAGTAAAAATTATCAACACAAATATTTGCACTCTTCTGATTTGTTGAGTCAAATGGTTTATATTTGACTAAACAAATCAGAAACCCTATTATGTCATTAAATCTCGCTAATTTGCTTTGAATTCCATCATTGAATGAATATTTTTTCTATGGTTTCATTTAATCAATGCACATTAATGCTATTAAAATTAATTATTTTAAAATTGTATTAAACTGCAGCTAATTTTAATACTATAAATACTAATATTTTATTCTTATATTGAATATGCATTGAATATTTGTAAACCTTTTGGAACTATCTCACTAATATTATAATATTAGTGAGATAGTTTACCACATCTCATCTCACCATCTCACTAATATTTGTACGTAGTATTTATCTACTCTCAGCTAATATTATAATCTCATTTCACCGTCTCACTAATCCTAACTTTAATATTATAAATGAGAAAGTGAGTTTGTTTGTTTATTTGTTTGTTACGCCTTCACGCCTCAACGACTCAACGGATCATTGTGAAAATTGGCATGCAGATAGCCTATGGTATGGAAAAGGACATAGGCTTCCCGGACTTTTTATCCCGAGAACGCGGGTGAAACCGCGGGGCACAGCTAGTATTATATATGCGAAAGTTTTGATAGATGTATGTATGTTTGTTACTCAATCACGCTTCAACAACTGAACGGTTTCGGATGAAATTTTGTACGCTGATGGAATATATTCTGGACTAACGCATGGGGTACTTTTTATCCCGGGAAAGCAATATATCCTTGGAGTACGCGAGTGAAACCGCGGGGCGCAACTTACATACTGACTTAACATATATCCAGGAACAGTCTATAGTGTCAGTAGGTAAAAGTGATAGTAGTGATAGTGTTCTACATAAGAATGTATTTTTAGTTATGAGTGCATTTCCATAGTGATGAGTGTACTGTACACATTAGGCAGCAGGTATGCGGGTGTACAGAACTACGTTAACACTTTCGCGCATTAAAACTAAATATACAAGGTCATATGTTATAGGGTTTTTTTTTAAATAACTCTCGCGCTAAGGGTTCCGTTCAGGCTTGAACGGGAATCGAGTCTCGAAGGTTTTTCCCCTTTTTTTCTGATTATGTTATTTTTTATGTGATGTAACTACAAATTTACGGTTTTCGGATTTCTTCCTTTACTTGTGCTACATGGCCCTGCTTCTTGCCAAATTTAATGATTCTAGGTCAACGGGAAGTACCCTATAGGTTTTGGTTCCCTTGCGATCGACAAAATATTCAGCATATCTTTTGATTGCGTTCAAATTCAAATTCAAAAAGCATTTATCCAATTTAGGCCCTGATAAGGCACTTATGAACGTTAACAAATGACTCTACATCGGTTCCAAATATAACTTGAACTGAGAAAACTCCGGCAAGAAACTCAGCAAGTTATTTTTTTAAATCTTTATTTATAAGTATTACAATTTACAAGATATATATAACTGCGAAGCGAACAATTCATTCAAATGCATTCTTGTCATCTACAAATTCAGAAACGTTTTAGTACCCTTTCTTGCATAACTTCTGTATTTACTATCTTTTTGAATCTATGTATAGAAGCGTTGGCTTAGAAGTTTGATTTTTTCACAGCTCCAAGGGACTAGTAGACCTGAGTATTTGATATGAATTTCAGCTTGATACCTCGACGCGTTCCTGAGAAAAAGGGTCTTGACAGACAGACAGACGTACAACAAAGTGATCCTATAAGGGTCCGTTTTTTCCTTTTGAGGTACAGAACCCTAAAAATAGCTAAAATAGTCAGATTGTCCAAATAATATTTGAAAAATGTAACCTTGAAGAGTTTCTTACCTGTTTTTCTCAGTTGAAAACCGGTGGTAACTTCAGTGGCTTTGACCTTCATAAGTGCCCTACTAGGGCCTACATTGAATAAATGGCTTTGACTTTGACTTATATCCGAAAAATAAGTTTACACTTAGAGGTCAAGGTTGGTTTACTCATACATCAACTCCTAATTTTCCTTCAGAAAAGTCAAGTTTATAGTTGAAACAAGGTCGTAGGTTCGATTACTACCATGAGCTTGAGCCGTACCGTACAGTCTGTATAATTTTCTATAGTTACCGATCGATGGCAGAAAACAGTGGTTATGCCACTGTAAAGAGATAGATATTCTTTTACCGTGGTTATGCTAAACATTGATTGAGTATAAACAGGTTTGAGTCACTGAACTGTAAACTAGCTAGACAGATAAAATATAGCCTGAAGTATAATTCAAATAATATGTCTACTTCATCCGATTACTATTAATGGCCCCTCCATTATAAAGTATTATTACAAAGAAACAGAAAATACATTCTCTTATATGCCAACCAGACCATTAATAAACCTTTGTATGAATAACATGCAAAAAAATAATGCATAAAGACTTCCATCCTTTTACAATAATGTTCGTAAGAAAGATATGTGATGTGACTAAAATTTTTTTGGTGAGATTTACAGCAGAATCGACACCACTACCATACTTTTTACACACACATTGAAGTCGATCCTTAGAAACCTCGAGTTGAAAACTCCATATATTTAATTCGTAGGCCTACAAAGGCCGCTCCATCCATAGACACAAATAGCAATACTTCCGAGAAATACTTTCCGAACAGGACAATTTGTACCTTTCTCCTTTCCACTATCGAATAATTTGTCGCATTCACGATACTAATAATAATCGATTGTAGGCCGGTGTGACAGAGTGTACGGCACGAGACGCTCGTCTTAAATCGCATCTCCTCTAGCTCTAGCATGGTTGCGTCACGCGACAATTTGCGCAGACCGCACCGCAGTGGGTTGCGTCACAGAGCGTTTAGCACGCCACGGCAAGAAGGCAGTCGCACCGAGAATGGGACGCTTTAAATAATAAACTCAACAATCTTTGTATGAAAACTCGTAAATATGTTTTGAATACATCAACTGTTATGTTTTGCTTTCTGTTGTGTTACATAGTTGTGTTAGAATTTTAGAGTTCGCAAGCACAGTGAGCCTCATAATTTTGCTGACAAAAAAGTTTGAAGAAACCATTATTTATCAGCAACCTTCAAATTAAGAGAATTTATAAGTTTTACGAAATATTCACCATTCTTCGAGCTAAATTATGCTCTAGAGTGCCTATATCTGTAGCTGGTAATGTTATTAAGACTGCCATACTTCATTAATAATGAAGACAGAAACATGCGCTGTACGGTTGCCCTATGTCTAATACATTATTTCATCTTACTTCCACATTAAATCAATAAACAGTTCTGTTTATTGATTTAATGTGTGTGTGTTTGCTTGTATATAAGAAGATCTCCTGACTTCACAAGTTGCTGATCTATGTCGGTGTGCCCCTACTTCACGGCGCCTAGTCAGGCTGATCGTTCCATCATATAATTGACTTTTCTTTCTTAGTACGCTCCATGCTATCCTACAGAGTGTTTCGATGTCCTGGGGTTTAGACTCTCATTTATTATCAATCAGTTAGGCTTTGTTATTTTATACATATTCAGCGTGTGGGTGTGTGTATAAACAATAGAGAATCGCCTCTAAAAATATTGAAACACACATTATATTTTTTCCATACGAAACTTAATACTAATTGAATTAGCTGCTGCCCGCTGGAATCAAGAGGTAACAAACTCACTTTTACATGAAAGTAGGATATGATTATATTACTAGCATAGGCATTTCGGAGCTGAACTCATCTAACACTAGCTTTGTAGGCCACTGCACATACGGAAGTTCAAACGCTACAAACTCTGACAAAAAAACAACCACGTTTTATTAAAATGTATTCATATAACCTCATTGAATGTACAAATTACAGTACTAAAACAAGATTTGCATATTAAAAATTGAGTATTAACATAAAATAGTAAGTTTTATATCAATTGACACGGATAGTGATGTAACGGCATATCTCGAAAGCGGACAGGCCAAGGTCACTTCCGAGATTGTGTCACTCACAACAAACTAGGCATGGAAATTATTGCTACTTTAAAGGAATTCTCATTTGATGATATTATTATTTTTTATAGCATGATTTCACTTGCGATATATGATTTGCAATGATTTGTAACCTACGTCATCGATGCTGATCGACAATATTTTTCACAAAATCATGTGCGAGTATCGCACGCAAGTGTCAAATTATCACTGATGCAAATTATATATACTTTTGTAGCAAAAAATTATTTTTCTATCCTGCTACATAACATGTTAAAGAAGTTAACACTTTATATCACTTGATTTAAGGTTTATTTTTGAATACTCTTAAAAGCTAATAAATGATAAAGTTTTTTTTTTTTTAAATTTGTTCATGACCATGGATACAAAGTCCTTCAGTCGCATACATTTTATTTATATTCTTAAATATTCTTTATAGCATGTAACAGGCTATGTCATGGACGGTAACAGATGTGACATATGAAAACAGAATCATATTCTTTATCACCTGCTACTTGTGATTTATGCCATGCCTACAACAAACACTACACGCATTTGTTCTCCGGCGCATTTCGCCTAACCTAACGCCAGCTTTTGTTTATGATTTTCTGCTTGACCTTTATGGCTTTGTACATAACGTAACTTATTGTAAAATGCTTTTCTGTTATTGTCACATTTAATTTTATTTGCGCTACGGATTGCTTGCATGCATTTAACGAAACTTCACACGTAATGTTTGGCGTACTTTATGAAGATGGACATAAACTCTTAGCAAGATGTGAAGACAGCAAATTCATTCGATAGTAAATAATGTACTCTTTCTACTGACATAGTCTTTGTTCGTCATCCATTCATCGATACTGTCTAAGATTAAATTTATGGAATTAGATAGGTCGACGATTACGAAGAGGTCTAATTGGTTGGTACTGGAGAAAGCTTTGAATCGGCTGTAGATGCGGACTAAGTATAATGATGTTAGATCTAAATAATCATAAAAGATCCCTCATAGTCCTATATGGGCGGGTGTGTGGCCAAACACGAACTTCTTCCTGCCATATTTTGCTCATAAATCCTAAAAACCCCTCACAGATCTCAAGAGCCATCACATATCGGGAAAATCGTTAGCCATCCGTGACTACCGTGACTACATGTGTTCCGAACTCTCTCTTTCCACTATTCCTATAATTATCCTAAACGCTGTTGTGACGGTTGCAGACAATGCAATACGTTAACGTATCATCTCGAATTAGTGGTGATGGTTGCAAGACTTATGAAAAGTGGAGTGAATCGTGAGTGCTCGAGTATGCCACGTGGGTGGAGTAAGTAGCATTAGGTATTCTTTGGTGAGGGGGTAGTCACGATCTTTCCCAGTTACGCCACAGGGCGAGACCAGAATTTACACTAAGGACAAACATTCGATTATTTATTTACTTACTAACTGTCCCACGTGGTTTCTCCCACTTTCCCCGGATAAAAATAACCTAATGTCCTTCTCCCCATTCTTTGCCCCATGGCATGTTGCACTTTACTTAGTTACCTTTGTATTTTAGTTTATGTGTTTTCATCTTTGACTATAAATACTATTCTATTCTATTCATAAGCTATCTGCATGCCAAACATGTCGATCGGTCCATTAGTTTTTGAATAATGCTTGAACTAACAAACCGACAAACAAAGAGAGATCGTAGTTGCAATAGATGGTGTAGATGTTGGGTCTTCTACTATACCATGCAAAACATATCCATCTATACCTGGTTGTATATATCTTGATAAGTATATATTTAAAATGCTACCTACAGAAAATCATTTATAACATTGATTTTATCATTGTATTAGTGAATTGAATACACAATTTAATTAAGCTCAAATAAATGAAAGCTATTTGAATACATAACTCATTTATTAAATCCCTACAGAATACGATACAATTACACAAAACCAAATGTACTGGACATATCCATTTCCATATTTGTTTGGTATTAATTAGTTTTTCCATTTATTTGAGTATTTAGTTATTTTTATTGTATATATTAAACACAACATTTCTTGTTCACAATTTCACCGTGGTGTTATGTGGTCAAAAGTGGTAGACACATAAAGCCTACAAGGTAACTCACCGGTGGAAGGTACACGGAGACCGTGGTAAACAAGAAAATTTTTAACCAACATCAGATGCACAATAAAAAAAACTTGACCGGATTTAATATTTATTATAATTACTGAAAATTATAGCTATTAATTTTAGTATCAATGACGTGTACTTTGATTAAGGATACATCCAGATAGAGTGTCGCAACTGTGCACGCGTCGATAAAAATACGCTCTAACTGTTAGGGCGTAAATCAAATAAAAATAAATAAAAATGCAAAATAATGGTCTAATTGGTTGGTACTGGAGAAAGCTTTGAATCGGCTGTAGATGCGGACTAAGTATAATGATGTTAGATCTAAATAATCATAAAAGATCCCTCATAGTCCTTTATGGGCGGGTGTGTGGCCAAACACGAACTTCTTCCTGCCATATTTTGCTCATAAATCCTAAAAACCCCTCACAGATCTCAAGAGCCATCACATATCGGGAAAATCGTTAGCCATCCGTGACTACCGTGACTACATGTATTCCGAACTCTCTCTTTCCACTATTCCTATAATTATCCTAAACGCTGTTGTGACGGTTGCAGACAATGCAATACGTTAACATATCATCTCGAATTAGTGGTGATGGTTGCAAGACTTATGAAAAGTGGAGTGAATCGTGAGTGCTCGAGTATGCCACGTGAGTGGAGTTAGAAGCAGAATACTACAGAATACGATACAATTACACAAAACCAAATGTACTGGACATATCCATTTCCATATTTGTTTGGTATTAATTAGTTTTTCCATTTATTTGAGTATTTAGTTATTTTTATTGTATATATTAAACACAACATTTCTTGTTCACAATTTCACCGTGGTGTTATGTGGTCAAAAGTGGTAGACACATAAAGCCTACAAGGTAACTCACCGGTGGAAGGTACACGGAGACCGTGGTAAACAAGAAAATTTTTAACCAACATCAGATGCACAATAAAAAAAACTTGACCGGATTTAATATTTATTATAATTACTGAAAATTATAGCTATTAATTTTAGTATCAATGACGTGTACTTTGATTAAGGATACATCCAGATAGAGTGTCGCAACTGTGCACGCGTCGATAAAAATACGCTCTAACTGTTAGGGCGTAAATCAAATAAAAATAAATAAAAATGCAAAATAATGATCAATATTTAAATTTCTCCCGATTTTAATTGGAATATTTCAACAACTGCTATCTTTATGAACGTCACTATGACAAGCAGAATGACGCAGAGGGAGCGTAAAACGTAGCTGTTACGCGCGGCAGCCTATAAAAGTTGGCCTGTTTTATATATTCGGGTAGTATGGCGACGTTCTTTCTGGGTATATATTATTTCTATGGACGTGTAGTTACATAATATATTTAGATTAAAAAAATGGGATTTTACTTTACAATTTCCGAGTCTCAGCGATTACTTTTTGCACGTCTTCATACAAAGCAAGTATATGTGAATCAATCACTATAATTAGTGGCTGTCACACAAAATAATCAATAATCCGAGCGGTACCTATTTTCTACGTAATCCATTGTATAAAGTGGCGACAAAACCAAAAGTACCCGTCGTTCTCATTCATCTGGCGCAATTAATAACCAATCGCATTCGGCCGGGTTTCACCAGCTTTCTTCGCGCACAATGGATGGACGACAATGCTCCGCCATTGTAGCATATACACATCACTTTTTTTTTTGTTTTTTTTTATACAACTAAGTCGGTAAACAAGCACACGGCCCGCCTGATGGTAAGCGGTCCATATGGACGCTTGCAACACAGAAAGCATCACTCACGTGTTACCGACCTTTCCCCCCTCCCCTATGAGCTCTGGCGACCTTACTCACGCGCAGAAACACAACTTTACACAACATAAAGTTATTTGGCTGCGGTATTCTGTAAGGTGGAGGTACTTCCCCAGTCGAGCTGCTCATTGAGCGAATAAACGCTATGCTCTACCACTCTTATAATGTATTGGAAAACCACAATTATGTGCAGTCAAAGGGTTAAAGGATTTGGTAAAATTCGGTTTTTAGAGGATGATAGAGTACTTACCCGTTGGTTAACGCGAGGGACGCGCGTCCATTATAACAATTGATGTCATTGTTATATTTTTAACCAGCCAAAGTACAAACACAATTGTAGACTCTCCTTTTATATGTCATATACGCTATTTACTCCACGCAAATATAATAAATAAATCATGGTATCTAAAACTGTAATCCATTTCATTTCTCTTTTGAAATCGATATAAAATGCCTGATACCAAATGGCCATCTAATAATTTAATAATATTCTTTTATTTCCGTTATTGTTGTTCTGCAATTAACGCAAACTCCAGTTGGGAGTACAAGTCAAGAACTAATAATTGTTTTAACCCCCTGCACTACTTTCGCTTTTACAATGAAACAAATCGCCATAATCTAGAAGCGCACGGCAACACAACTGTTATTGTGGGTCGAGTACATAAAAACTTTGGGTCATAGTTCGCTACCTCATTCAATTGTAAACACATAACGCACCACTGTCTAATCTCATTACACTTCACACATTACTTATTCTCTTCGTACATATTTAAACAGGTTGGTTCGTAAGCGGCGATGTATGACGGTTTCTTACTTTGTGTTGTGTCACTTTTACTTTCGTGGGAAGCGAGCGTGTCAAACTCGCGTCACGTGACGTTTGTTATGTCATTCGATATTCAAATGTCGCCCCGACGCATTGTGCTTTATTTATGTCATATTTTAATGATGCCGCAGACTTTTATTCTCATATTAACACACTTTATTTCTAATAGCACCTTTAATTAACTTTTACGTTATCAATCTTGTTCGATTCTACGTATACAATTCTAGTGTTCTTTAATTCACATTTTAATAACAGATAATCCTATCTTAAGCTACATAAACCTACATGATAAAAAGCTATTCTCTTTATTCGTGCACACGTGGTAAAATATTGGTCACACAAGCCTATCCGTTTAAACAAACCAACAAATAGGTATTGGTTTAAAAAATATCTTTAAAATACCTAGTGAAATTGGTAGGAACTTACATTAAATACATAATAGTCCGTAGGCGTATATAAATCGAAGCCACATTTGCCTACAAAACTAGTAAATATTTGAAATAACTTTTTTAACGCAACGATTATGCAACCTTGCTCTGCGGTGAAAATGGGCGCGAAAAACACCGTCGCCATGTTGTATTGGAAAGTGTCATGGCGACGCATTGTGCCCACGGTTCCGCGTGCACATCTCCCTATTATAATATACTTCCTATCTTACAAAAACTTCAATTTAGTATCCAAAACAATGAGAGCGTGAGAATTATGAAATATATATTATTTTCTGAGTACGTTTGTTGTCGACATGTTTGTATAAGAATCTGTGAAGATATTGCTTCCTTACGTTCTTGAGCTGTTAAGGTATGCGATGGTTGCAGGTTATTTCTATTGATTAATACATATTTCAAAACGATGATCTATCTGTCGTGTCTTTTTCTTTTCTTAGAGTCGACCCTAAGAACCAATCATAATTTGGACTGGAACAAAGAGAAATTACCCATCTTTTTATCACATCTAAGTATAAATCCTGGTTGAAAAAAAACACATTTATCAAAATGTCAAATTTAGAGGATTCTGAAATGGAAAAGAATATGAGAAAAGTGGTTTCCTGTCAGCCTAGTTCCATTATCTCTGATCAAGCATAGACAATTAATATTCATCAAGCAAGTGGCACATGGTCCATCAATTAAGATAGTACCTACCTATGAGGCCAGCCTTACATGTATCGTAATATCGCGGGAATGGCGGTTAAACCAAATTGAATAATAAACACTATTGTAATTGAAATTTGCACAATTTTTGAACAATACCGATGCGATGGCAGCCATGTTGCGCAGGACCATTGTCCCGGTTCCCATGGCAACCGGGCGCCCCGCACGTTCCCGTGAGACACGCACTTTGTCACTTCTTCTTTCAAGTGTCACTTGGGAAGTGGCAAGTGATCAGTAGTCCCTTTAGTAAATATCTTAGGCAAACATTATTTTGAATTGAATGAAAAGCATATTTATCGTGGAAATAAAATTACTTTTAAATATTCGCAAACATTCTTAACGATCCAACGTTTTTAGGATTGGCGTATTATAATGTGCTATTACAAAATGTACACATCCTAACTTATAATATAATATTATAAATGCGAAAGTGAGTTTGTTTGTTTGTTTGTTTGTTACGCCCTCACGCCTCAACTACTCAACAGATCATCATGAAATTTGGCATGCATATAGCCTATGGTATGGAGAAGGACATAGGCATTTTATCCCGGGAACGCGGGTGTAACCGCGGGGGACAGCTAGTATAAAATACACTAAACATAGGAAATTTACTTATGTGGCATAGGGCCACATTGGCAACAATGATGACGTCATCTTTACAAACTAATATCACAATGATCAACTGCACTCAATCTTATTATATAGCATTCCTTATTTACGACTTGATACACTTTCATCCTGTCAATGGTCTATGCACCATATCCTATTCGCAATAATGTCTAAAGTGGATGCATCTTGAACTCATTTCCGCTAGTTTTGTCGCAGATAGGAAGCGGCCGACTGCGGTTTGTCATCTCATTTTTTATAAAGGTAGGCTCATAAACAATGCATTACTACCATATTAGAGTACCTAGCGTCCCCCGTGGCTCCAGCTGCATTCCAAGCATAAAAATTATCATGTCAGTTTTCTTTGAAGCCGCACGAGCCTTTATTTTTATGTGCTTACATCTTCCGTGATATAATAACTAAACATGCTGAGAATGTGGTCATACAAGCCTTCACCATACTCCAATAGTTCCGTTCTACTAAGATTGATTTATCATTGTTATTTTCATAATATAGTTTCATAGATTGCATACATAAACAATAATAATGTACCCTAAATGAGTATAAATGTAGCTGTGGAGGATGTATCATATCATCATCAGCCTATAATGTGCCACTGCTGAGCACAGGCCTCCTGCACACAAATCAGGGCGAAACGGGATGGGCAGATACTCCTCGCGTGCCCATTGCGGTTCGGTGGAAGTAGGCTAGTGGTCAACCTACTGTTGGAGTTTTCAAGCCGCCTAGAAGGCCCCCAACTAGCTTAACGACTATCACAATTAAGTGATAACCGGGACCAACGGCTTTACGTGCCTTCCGAAGCACGGAAACGGTCGATTTGAAGTCCCACTAGGCGGTCACTCATCCAGGTACCGACCACGACGTTGGTAGCTTAATTTACCGATAGATTAAGAACAGCTTATCATGCTACACCACAAGCGCTTCATGTATCATATACAATGTTATTATTTGAGTTATGAATAGTTTGTACAAAAGCATTATGGTAAACGAGCCGAGAGCGACCACAGCGCACCACAGCGCACGGCATTGTGAACGATTTCACGAGTCTAACGTCTTTCACGCTCGCATTAGCCTCCTTTGTCTTTCTAATTTCGTGGAAACACGCATCTGTCACGCTCGTTTAGTATTAGGACAGTGAAACAATTATTCAGTGCGTATTTTGATAATTAAACAATTGATTAAAAAACGCGATTGTGTTTTGAATTTTATATGCTTTCGAGATACATTAAAATTTTAGGTCTTAAGTGCACATCTTCAGAGTACTATTCGTGTATTTTCTTTGTTACTCATCTCTCTCACATTATGATTTCTGAACTTTGCAAATAGACCAGTTAACTACATTACACCCTGGGGTCTGGGCTATCCTCAAACACTTGAATAAAAACTACCAGACAAAAGCTAGTTTAATTATCACAAAGAGCCTTCATAAATCTAAATAATAATTGTAGCCACCATCATAAATAATAAGAGTGAAAGTACTTGTTAATTACTTGAAGGATTAACGCATTAGACGCGTGCGCGGCGCGGGCGACTAGAACGTGACGCAACTCTCACACTGAGCGTTTTAGTTAATCTACATATTCTGAAGTAGCTGGTATAAACATTATAATTACGAATGAAGTCGTTTTCATAGGATCCGCATGTCTGGCCTCAAGTTAAAAATGTTTCACCAAGCACCATCGAACAATTAACCCAAAGAAGCGTAATGACGTTGATTTTGCTTGCAATCTATTCCGCCAATTTGCCACCATCGATAATGCGCTCTGATTGGCCATGTCAAGAACATTCGGTGCAGTGATTGGTCCTTACAGTTCAAAATCAGTGCCAAATCACTTACTAGTTTCGGAATCGGATTGCTCGGTATTACTACTCTATAGCCGGGATTATATATATATTACGGGATTGTTCCTCGATGCCAAGCACTTACCAGTGTAGTCAGGTTCCTCTTTTCCACTGAGCACCATGAGAATGTACCCAGGGCCCCGCAATTGATGGGGACCCCCTAGTTCCTGCCAGATCACCAGCCGATAACCGACATTACCGATAATTAAAGTCAAAGACATAAACTTTGAAGAAGTGATTGATTGCTTCTCTTAAAGCTAAAATACTACCTCTATAATCAACATTATCAATTTAAGAACTAACTTGCATATAGTGGATCTTAAAATATTTGTTTTTACCACCTTAAGATTGTGGTCAGAGACAGTTCTACGAACATCGCTCATCATAACTGTAGGTAAGATCCCAGTTAGTGCATCTCAAAACACTGCCCCATGGACGCCACAAACTGCATACTAAGTTTACCGAAAGATGAGATGTAGGAAGTCAACTCCTCATCGCTGGCTTTATAATGATGATGGAACTTTCACCTCTCACTTCCGCTTTGAACTGGTGTAGGTCATCATGACTCATGACACATCATCGTTTGTCTAATAGTGTTTTCTTTATGATCTAAACTATTTAATTTCAAGTTCAATTTCATTTATTCATTGCTTCATGTTAGGTATATTTTAAGATGTTACAGTATGAAATTAGTCCACAACATGACGTCTTTTTACATGTAAAAAATAATCTCTTTGGATTCACTGGGATATCTTCATAATGACTAGTGATTTTGTGAGTTGTAGACCTCGCGAGTCTTAATAATTATGTACCATTGTTTCGTCGACTCAGATTTTGAAAATTTCCAAAAACTGCCTCGACAAGAAAATTCCATATAATTGGAGAATCTGTTGAGAAATGGGACCAGAGCCTGACATTCTGGATGACCAAACGCAAGCCCATTTAATTAAAAAAAAAAACATCTGGTCATACATACGAAAGCAATTTTGTCCAAGCTGAAAAGGAGACGGTTCGCTCGCATCAATCGCTCGGTAAAAAAAACATGTCCAAACGGATGCAGAATGTCACCATATACCATAAGTTTCGCCAGCTGCAATTAAGAGCTAGTTCCTTCTAGGCTTTGTTTTCTTACCACTTTCGGGTACGTCATCACTAATCAAGCTGTAACTCGTGCAACCCCTTGACAACAAAACTGTACCTCATAAATCCAGATTAGAGCACCTACATCGCTTCATTTTGGAGACGGTTTTATTTTTTGTAAAAAAAACTCTAGTTCTAGATTACAAGAAATCCGCTTAGCGGGCCGTCAGTAAAAAAAACAGTAAAGGTCATCAACCATCAAGTAAACCATCTCAGACCCTTACTATTTTCATTCAAGGAAATACAATCAATGATCATTATCACGCCGAGCTCAAACAAGCTCAGCAATAATTACCAGTAATCAGTGTTGTCACATTACCGCACATCTACTATTACCTGAAATAATTACTGTAATACAACACGTAATGTATGCACCTCTATTATTATATACGTAGAGAGCATAATTGTAACTAGTTCCGCTCTCAATTAATGGTTCGTGTGTGTAATTTAATATTTCCGTGCTTACACAAATTTTTTGGTTAATATGCATTTGCGGACGTCTCAGGGTATGGTGATATTTCCTTTATTTCAGACTAGCTGTCCCCCGCGGTTTCGCTTGCCCTACCGAGGGATAGTATATTATTCCGGGATAAAAATCGTATCCTATATTAGTATAAATCAATCTGTACTAGCCAATTTTTTTTCCAAATTAATACAAGCTAATGATGCATTGGGTTTCTTTTTTAGTTTGGTTGGTAGGTTATAAACTATAATAAATAATATCCTGGGACATTCCTCACACATGGTCATCTAATCCCAAACTAAGCAGAGCTTGTATGTACTATGGAATACACCCAGACTCAGGAAATACAGATATGTTCATGCACACAAATGCATGTCTTGTGCGGGAATCGAACCCACGACCTGCGGCGCGATAGGTGCAGACTCAGGAAATACAGATATGTTCATGCACACAAATGCATGTCCTGTGCGGGAATCGAAACCTACGACCTGCGGCGCGATAGGTGGAATCTTAACCAACCGCGCCAGCTGGCCCGACAAACTATTATTAGACTTTCATTGAGGAAGAGAGGAAATCTTAATTATATCATAGAGCTCTCTCTCGATTCTCGTAAATAGATGCAAGTATTCAAATATAACTTATGTTATCGGATCACGAACAAACAAAACGTTTGTTTTTATTTAGATAAGCATCTGTAAAGATGAGAGAAAGTGGACCAACTTTAACATATTTACGATTGCCACGCGCCCCGGGTACGCATCACGTTCTATATGTGGACGTGAACACAATTTCACCTTGTTTGCTTGTCCGTCCTTCCGATTCAACACGTGTAGAGCTTGTTAAATTACTGTTTAATACTTTGTAACTTCCAAAATACGCTCATCTTGAGTGTTCGCTTCCTTGCATGTTGATGCGGCGCCGGCGCCTGCTCTAGAATTCGGGTACTCAATTATATTGTTTTAAGAAATATAAAGGTCGACTTCAGTATCGTTTCTCTTTCACTATCAAACTTAGATAACAGTAAGAATGGGGAAGTCACTCATAGAGTATAGGATAACAAAACCTATGCTAGCTATAGCTATTCGTAGGTACGTACTTCAGTTACTCAGTAATAAGCAGACTGTTAAACAATTAACCAGGGAATGACAGATTAATGACAATAATTATTTAAATTAATAAATATACTGGGACATTCCTCACACACGGTCATCTGATCCAAAACTAAGCAGGGCTTGTACTATGGAAACCAGATAACGGCCCGTTCACACATGGGAGTCCGTTTTACTGGTACGTTTTTAACGGATACGTCATAAATTTATGCGCTGTTCACACATAGGCACCGTATAACGTTCAACGAATCCGTCATTACTGGATGCGATGTGTGAACAGAAAAATGTGAGTCAAACAAAACCTGTCGCATCACTCCCCCTCCTACACCCCGCACACACCGCCCGCCACGCACACAGTATCTTTCCGTTAAAATTCTACGTATCCGTATATTTTTACTGTTCCGTCGTCCAGTATTCGATGACAAAACGGAATGTAATTTTTTTACGGAACGATATTTTTTACTGTATACAGAATACTGTGCCATGTGTGAAGTCGCTCATACAACTACATACGCCATCGACGAAAAAAAAACGTACACGATAAAACGGAACAGTAAAACGGAGACATGTGTGAACCGGCCGTAACTGATATAATACATATACAACTCTTTGTTTGTAAATATATACTTAAATACATAATTACACCCAGACTCAGGACACGCAGACATGTTCATGGACACAAATGCATTTCCTGGGCGGGAATCGAACCCACGACCTGCGGCGTGATAGGTCGAATCTTAACCAGAGTCTTAACCAACCGCCCCAGCTGGCCCGTCTTATGTAAACAATAAGATCGCACATGTTTAGGAGCCGATCCGACAGCTTCGCTTACGATTAATATGACGTCAGATAGGCCACACCATACCGTATCTTCTCCTTTCTGTTTTATATAAATGAACACCCTCTTCAGATCTTAATGAGGTACTCACTTACCATCGATGCAGATAAAAGAAGCTTACACTTTTAATAATAACCTTGTCTCTTTGGAAATTACCTTTGTGTAAGGACACAGCAGTAGGTTGGTTGCGCCACGAGCACGACTGATCACGGCAAAGCACTCGAAACATCCTCAATTGTTTCGCAGGACTGAATTAATTAAGCGCGTGTGAAAATACCAAGTAAAATTGGTATGTACGCAGAGTTGCGAGATTAGGGGGCGATGATCACCGCAACGTCACCTTGGCTCGAAGAAAAATCCACCAGGTTTCGCAATACAGTTGCGCAAATAAGTCATTATCGCAGTGAGGTACAATTGCGCTCGCTGTGCACGTACTGGTGGGCTGACTGTACTCGTGATCATGGAGTGAGATCATCTAGGATATGAGTTACATGGTCAATGTCACACCACATAACCTGACGTACCAGGCTTACAATTACGTATAGATTTGAGTTCATATTAGTTCTGATCGCTGGCGGTCCCAATTCGGATGACAAATCAGATTTTCACTTGTTTTCAGTCGATTGTTATTATAATTATATGCATGGTATTAGATTCATCTAATCTCTACAATATCGACGACGTATTTTTTTTTTTTTTTACTGTGTATAGGCCTGTGTTTGACCAGAATCTCACCATGGTAAGTGATGATGTGGTCGAAGGTGGTAAGCACACAAAGCCTAGAAGGAACTGGCTCTCAAGTGCAGCTGTCGGAACACACCGATAGGTGCTTGGCGACAGATTTTCAACTTGAGGGTGGTAGCCAGCCAGACGGATACTACAAAGTACCCTACCACCGTGCTATGGTTTCCTCACGATGTTTTCCTTTACCGAAAGCTCAAGTACATTGTAGGATTCGAACTCGGGACCTTCGTCTCGGTATTCGACGTCACTACCACTGAGCTATCATCGCCTTAAACGTCACTACCGTAGCACATACTTTATTTCAACGTAGATTTACATTTGACTCAAAAAAATTCGTGTATCACATTATTTATTAACCTGTTTTTATTATTTTCAGTTGGTGTCAGCACTGGCTCTCCTGGCGGCGGTGGCTGCGACTCCTCGCAACCATTACAAGCGTGAAGGTAAATTTTGAATATATTTTCAAGAATCAAGTTTCCAATAAAGTTCACTGATCTCCTTTGATACAGCTTGGGTTTTCAATCCTACAAAGATCTTTCGGTGAGAGACTATATCGTGAAGAAACTTCAGCAAGGTGTTATGGTATTTTGTAGCCTGATTGGCTCAAGGTCCCTCAAGTTGATTGTCAGTCAAAATATCAAAGTAAGACAGGTAGCTTACCACCAGGTGGGCCGTAGGTTTATTTGGCGAATTAGTTGTATAAAGAATAAGCCAGTTGCACTTGAAATCCCTGTAGAGCTTTGTGCGCTCTATCAAAATTATAATTTGGATAAACGTAATCTAGTAACTGAATGTAGTAAGCGCAAACAAAGCGAGTACTGGGACCTCTGTAATGTTTGCGTTGCGCAAGCGCTGCTCGGTTCGGGGATGGGCAGCGTCAATATTATACAAGATTCTGTTACTTTATGGTAATCTCTGTTTGCCGCCTACTTTCCTAACCGTTTGATCTAATGTGTGCGCAAAGAAATCTTATAACAAACGCAGCTATTATGCGCATCCCAAATGTAACCTTAATACCTTTGGGCTTAAATCGAAAATGAAATGATTAATATACGGGGTGGATACGACAAAATGAAACCACGTAAAGTACTCATAAATACGATCAACTTTTACTATGGGACCAACTTCGAAATCGCAAAAAAAAAACAGCCTTTCATACATTTATGGCGAGGAGACATCCCAAGTAGCACATGACGTACTCTTAGTTCCTGTGTTTAGCCAGTTCAAACATAGGTACAGCGAAATGACATATACATTCAACTCTTCTGCTTTATAATACAATTTTGTTTACTTACAATTATGTGTTTGTATGTATCATACACAGTGGGTGGCGCACAAACAAAAACACATCTACCTTTATTAATGTAATGAAATAAGCACGCTCATTAATAGCAAATGCAATACAAATAACTGTGCTATATTTTTTTTAATACAATTATTATAATTGTTTACTGTTTGACACTTCATATTGCCTATTAATTTATTTTACTTCTATATCTAATAAATATCTCTGTAAGAGACTTCAAAATGATGTACAATTCTACAGGTGAATAGTTACTAGTAAAGGCATTATTATTTTAATTGCAGCTCCACTGAGCTCCTCATACCTGCCACCATCGAGTGGAGGTGGCGGTGGAGGCGGTGGCGGAGGCTTCGGAGGTGGCAGACCGTCCTCGTCATACGGCGCTCCCTCCCGACCATCAAGCAGCTATGGAGCTCCGAGCAGGCCATCGTCCAGCTACGGGGCGCCCAAGCCGTCGAGTAGCTACGGCGCCCCCGCCCCGCGCCCCTCGAGCAGCTACGGTGCTCCCGCCCCGCGCCCGTCTTCAAGCTACGGTGCCCCCGCCCCGCGCCCATCTTCAAGCTACGGCCCCCCTAAGCCGTCCAGTTCTTACGGAGCACCTGCAAGACCACCTGCGACGAGCTACGGTGTACCCACAGGCCCTTCAACTAGTTATGGTGCCCCTAAGCCGTCTAGACCATCATCGTCTTATGGTGCTCCTGCTCCTTCAAGCTCCTATGGTGCCCCAGCTCCATCCAGCTCCTACGGTGCTCCCTCTCCTCCATCTAGTTCATATGGCGCTCCAGCAGCTCCATCGAGTTCCTACGGTGCTCCAGCTGCTCCATCCAGCTCCTACGGTGCCCCAGCTGCCCCCTCTAGCTCGTATGGTGCCCCAGCGGCTCCCTCTAGTTCATATGGCACCCCAGCAGCTCCTTCTAGCTCCTACGGTGCGCCAGCAGCCCCATCAAGTTCATACGGTACACCTGCTGCCCCCTCTAGTTCGTACGGCGCCCCTGCTTCATCACCATCTAGTTCATATGGTGCTCCGGCTCCCTCTTCTTCCTATGGAGCTCCCTCCTCCTCCTCCTCCGGCGGACATGGCGGCGGCAGCAGTTTCGGTGGCAGTGGATTCGGCAGCAGTGGGTTCGGTGGCGGCAGTGGGTTCAGTAGCAGCGGTTTCGAAAGTAGCGGTCCTTCAGCGCCCTCCAGTTCTTACGGAGCCCCGTCTCCTTCAGCGCCATCCAGTTCTTACGGGGCCCCTTCTCCTTCAGCACCATCCAATTCCTATGGGGCACCGTCTCCTTCAAGCTCTTACGGAGCGCCCGCTGCACCTTCTAGTAGTTATGGAGCGCCTAGCTCTGGTGGTTTCTCTTCGGGCGGTCACTCTGGTAGTTCTGGCTTCTCGTCTGGAGGATCAGGGGGATTCTCGTCAGGAGGCGGACACTCATCTGGTGGATCAGGAGGGTACTCGTCAGGCGGAGGTCACTCATCTGGAGGTTCCGGTGGATATTCATCAGGTGGTGGATCGGGTGGATACTCATCCGGTGGTTCAGGTGGTCACTCCAGCGGCTCAGGGTTCTCGTCCGGCGGTCACGGTGGCGGCGGAATCCCTGCCACCATCAGCCAGGGCTACGACAATAACGGCGGCTATGTGTACTAGGCTTAAGTCTTCCCGGCGAGAATTTTAGTTCTGGAATTATCATAGTCAATTCAACTACTACCCGAGTAACCTGTGTGTGCGATGTGACGTCATGACACTTGTAGAAAACGATTTGTTTATAATTCGTATTCCAAAATTCTGATGTAGTAGTACTGCTGTGTATCATTAGGACTCACAACCTTGAACAAGTGTACATTGTAATTTCATATTTGTTTGTATCAAAGGTGATATGTTAACCGGTAGACGATCAGTGAAAGTTTTATCTTGAAGGAGCAAATATTTCTGAATCTGTGTTAGATAGAGAATAGTAGAACAAGCAAGCCTCTCTATTTATTTAGTCACGTATAATTCCAAACTAGCCCAACTACCTGTTGCAGGTGATTGAGATGATTGAACGAAAAAGTATTAATTCTTATTTAATTGTAATAACTGTACAAAAATTAGTGTAAGTACGAGAAATATTTGTGTAAATTAAATGTTTTGTATATAAGCATAGCTTTTTATTTATTTTTACGGACACAACCCCCAGTTAATTTTTCTTTATTTTTAATCTGTGACAATCGAGCCTTTTCAAATGTTACGAATAAAGTTTAACGCTTTTGACATCATCCTATCTACTAATATTATAAACGCTAAAGTATTTGAATATTTGTTACTCTTTCACGCGATAACTACTGAACGAGTTTGGATGAAATTTGGCAAGTAGATAATGTATTCCAAATTAACAAATAGGGTTATTTTGATTCCGGGAAAGCATAGGTACCTTGGAAGGACGGGTGAAGCAGGAGGGCTGATAGTGGTTCGCAAAAAATTTGATTGTTAATAAAAATCCATGAACATGCTATATGTTTTATTTATATCGCAGACGCGACCGCTGAGTTCACAACATTACACTTTTTTACACAGTTTTTCAAAATATTCAACAAGAACTAGGAATAAGTCAATAGTAGGTATATCTACTAACTAACAGTGGACGTACAGCTTCCTAATATCATTGCGTACTTATATGTAGATATACTCTATATATAAAAGCATAACAATTATTATTTTTGTCTTGGCATAAAGTATAATTCAGAAATATAACATGTTTAAACATCCGTTATATAAAACAAGATATTTTCTATATAAATCATAGGTTTAAACCCATACTAAGGTCACGGTGATTTCAATAAAAATTGGGTTAGATGCAGTGGCGTAGCTAGGTAACCAAAGGCCCTGGGACAAAAAATAAACTAGGGCCCATGTAGGGCCCCAACTAAACTATTTAAAATTTTCATATCAAGCCATCTCGTTTTTACACATGGAGCAAGACTACACTCACACATTAAAAAAAGACATATCGTAGCAATTTCCGCCATCTTGTCTGTCATGATAATCCGTATGAGGGATCAACAACTGTTTATGCGAAATATTCGGCGCCGACTCCACAGAGAGAGTTCTAGAGTTCCGCGTTCAGAGTTCTGCGGTTGTTTTCAATAACTCTATTAATAGTTTGTAAGTAGTCCGAGGGGGGCCCCTCTGCTGCCCCTGAGCTTGGGGGCCCCGGGGCACTGCCCCGTCTAGCCCCTAGGTAGCTACGCCACTGGTTAGATGTATAAATAAAATCATCGTGAAGGGACCTCTCTCACAGCCCTTCAAAAGGGACGACGACCTAATCCAATTACGAAAAATTAACAGGAATATAAAGTGCCTTTTATATAGCTATATATAATTTGTGAAACAGTACGCATTTATATTAGAAAACAACGTCGAAGAACAACAACGATACCTAAAACTACACTTACAATTACTGATATGTATCCATTTCACACTAATTCACTATAATATTTATGTATAGGTATTATAAGACACACAAACATGATATGTATAGTGTTTCGTTTAGTCTTAGCCAAGGTATATATACGTGATTAAATATCACAATCATAAATATATATAATTATGCAACATATATAATATATCCCATTTATATTTTAAATATAATTTTTCATAAAATATATCAAAAGCCGGACGAATATATAATATTTGAAATTTATTTTATGTGATATACTTTTTTTATATTTAGAAACATCATATAATATTTAAAAAAGCGTAAGTAGATATACAAGAACACCTATATAAAACACAGATAATCGCCGGGACACACCGGCAGGGCGGGGTACATCCACAGTACAGGATAATCTTAAAACATTAATATACGATTATCACTATCAAGATTTACATTATTAAAGATCACTCGTGCCTTCTGCGATGCCAACTTACACTAATATTACACAGTGATATGTTTCTATCTCATAATACTCATTTAATTTACTTTTATATATTCGAAACGGTCAAAAGATTTTCGAACAAAATTACTTAAGAAACAGCCAGCGAACTTGTAACTTGCAATCTTGAAGTTTGTAATTTACATAATTAGATACTAAACTTCTGCATTAATATTATTATATTCTGCGCTTTTAGGCCGTAAATATATATCTCTGGATAAATATTTATCTCAGTTTATACTTAAATTCTCATATAGGTATTATCGTAATTTCGTATTGATCTTTATTCATATTATGTAATTCATACACAGACGGTATGAGTAAATCTTTAATATTAATATATTAATGTATATATAGTTTATAATTATTACCACTGACAACCCACGCTTAGTCGGTTCAAAGCGTTATTCACAATTTAAAACAATAATAAATGTTACTACTTGAAAATATTGAAGCGTATGAAATTTAACAGCTTTTGAATTAGTTCTTTGTATTAAACGATATTCTTTGTATTATCTGATTAAGCATTGCCATACAACATGGCAAGGCAGCCATCATTTTGTGAACGTGCCCTACTGGTAGCGGCTTGTCAGATTAAGGTTAGTTATAGTTTCAGTTTTCTTCCTTGTATTCAAAAATATCTCAGTAAATAAAACTAAAAGCGAATGCTATAAATCGGCAGGTACGTGTATGTATTAATTTGCTTGCAAGCTATATTTATTTAGTTGTCTCCAAACCGTGAGTGGTTTTCTTTGGTCGCGTGTTATATTATATGTTGTACACTACGTCGTGTCTCCATCTACATATACACACACATCTATGAAGCACTTCACTTATATTCAGGTGCTTTCGATATCTACGTTAATTGACATAAATAAGGAATAGTCATCGATATAAATAATATATAATATAATTTGTATAACATTTGTCCTAACAACGATTTTAAATTGTCACATATTGATATGTACGAGTTTCATTTCACTAACATTAATTATATTTTAGCTACAAAAGAATACAGCTTATTTCATTTATACATACACTAGTAAGTACATATATTGCTTTTAACGTAGATATTAGTGTACTTTCTACATGATAATAAGATTTAACTAATTCCAGCACTTTTAATGTATTTTTGCTTAAAAGAAGTGATATGTTACCTATTATATTAGTAAGTACTATTTTACACAAAATACAAAAATCTGTAGGAAGATATACTGATGATGTTTTAAATTGAGCATAAAACATTATAATCGTTCATTTCGACAAATACTGAATTACAAACGGTATTTCGATGTAACGATCATGATAATAAAATAAACGGACACTGGTTAAAAGAAAAATGTAAAACCTTCGTAAAATAGATTAGCGTTGACGAGTTTCCGTGTTGTTACTGCCTGTAACAATGTCATCTAAATAAACTAATAAACATACTTATCGTCTCAGAAAGCCGTTTGTTTCCCGAACGGTTGAACCGGTGGGGGGGCGCTGCTGTTGCCGAAGAGCGGGGTGGGGCCATCATTAGGGTCATCGAGGTCATCATCGTCGGGTTCCAGGGCAGGGTTGATTCTACCGGACTTCTCGTCAGGTCCGACTAGTGTTGACGCTGCTCCATACAATCTGCCTGGCACGCCCCCGAGGACTGACATCTGTTCACCTGCCTCCGAGGGTTCATCCACACGACGAATGTCTTCAGGAATGTTGACCACGCAGTTGAAATAGTCAGACTCAGGGCTCAAGTATCCAGAGTTGAATAGGAACCTAAGGAACAAGTAGATATATTTGTGATAGGTGTAATAGGATATCTAAGAGTTTGAACTACCTAGATATTGCTTTTGGTGACGTTATAGCCTGTAAGAGTATACGGAATATGATTATATTACTTAAGTTCATTAACAACAAATATGTACAAAATACAATATATATATAGAAAATTTCCTCAAGCCTGCCGCTGCTTCCGATTAACGGCAAGGTTCCCAGAAGGCTGGCAACGTTTCCTCTTTGGATAGCCAAGCTGACGCGTTGGCGGAAAAAGCTCCCCGCCCGCTGGTCTCCGGAGGTCTCGATCAATTTTGAAGACAAGGTGCGAGCAAAGTTAATGTAGTGAGAGATCTAAACTGTATTAAAACGTTTACGAAACGTTTTGCGAGTGATAATTATAACAAAATGATTTTGACATGCTTCGAAATTTCATACATAATGTTCTAATACCAGATGAGCATGTTTCAAATAGTTGAACGAGTATTATTTGCTCTGCACTTGACAATAATGTAACTTGTGCAAGCTCTGCGTCGTGCTAGTGATGTACAATCACTTTCATAGTTACATGTCGTACCGTCGCGTCGGAGTCACGACTACATTTACGAGTATATAGAGCTAGTTCATCGCCGGCAGCATTAGCTGAGCGTCTGATGATTACTTGAATTACTAAAGCAGTTATTATTATTTGTATTTTGTGTTGTCTTAATGTTACTATACAGAAAGTTCAGCTTTATCATTCTATAATGTAACACTGCTGAGCACAGGCCTCTTTTCACAAATCAGGGTTAAAGGGAATGGGCAGATAATCCACCACGCGTGCCCACGGCGGATCGGTGGAGGTAGATCAGTGCGGTCAACCTACTGTTGGAGTTTTCAAGCAGCCTAGAAGGCCTCCAACTAGCTTAACGACTATCACATATAAGTGATAACCAGAGAATCACGGAAACGCTTGATTTGAAATACCACTAGGCGGTCACCCATCCAGGTAGCGACCACGACGGTGGTGGCTTAACTTGCTGATCGATTAAGAACGGCTTATCATGCTATACCACGAGCGCTTCTCTAAATTGAGTAAAAATATTCTGATTTTAAACTTCCTAGATATAGCATACGATTAAATAGATCGTGATGGCAACTTATCGTCAATGATAAATAATGACAAACATAGCCTCAGGAGCCTTCCTAATTAATGTTAAATTTTAAAGTGTTTTCAAAAGTAAAAGTAAATTATTTTGCAAATAGGTAGCCGCTTCCTAGTATTGTCCAATGTTTGACGATGATGAGTAAATAGCATCACATCACTTTGGTGCTATTCAAACAAAGATTGTATCGTAAAAAAGTATTCCTGTATAAAAAGTAAATAAAGCTGGTTGCCACTTATTTCTGCTCCGGCTAAACTAATAAGTCAATAAATTGGTATATTTGTGAACCAAATGAATTACTCGAGCAGCAAGTTTAATAAATTAGAGAAAAGGCACATTCATTTTCGAACTTGAGCAAATAAACGTGAATTATAAATTTAAAATGAAGCTTATATTTATTTGGGAAGTGCGAGCGGCGCCGGGGCGCGCCGGGAGGTATCCAATCAACCATTTACATTCAACTTTGTTTGTGAATGTTTGATGAAGCCTGCCTCACGAACATATTTTCATTACCTCTCATTATATTTAACGCTTCCATTGATTATTTTGACCATTCATTGATATTTTAATTAGACTTTCAATTAAGTTTGTTTGCATTCGAACAGTTCAATGAAACTGGAATGTAATGTTAATTACGAGCTCAAATAAAGCTTTTAAAATTCCATTATACAACAAAAACTTTTTCGAACCTATTGAGTTATAGTAACGATACGAGAATTCGAATTTTGAACAGAGTTTCCATCGAAAAATGTTTGAACTTCAACGATATTTGGATCGTTGCTATTTACGTAAATCGGGCTACTGGTCTAAAGCACCAAATCTCAATTTAACACCATTACAGCTGATACACCTGAAACAACACACCAATCAATCCAAAAAATACTTACACAGACAGCCAGGATATGAACGCCAGAGTGAACAAGGACATCGTCATAGCCATCGTCCTGAAGGGGAACAGCTGAACCTCATTCTCAGCGTCCCACCCTGGGTAATGGATGAGGGCTGGCAGCCCGAGAAGCTTCTCCCCACCAGAGAGCCGCACCAGCAGAGCCACGATATAGGCGGCCAGGGAGCCGTATGTGTTGCAGTACTTCTTGAAGTGCACCACCATCAGGAGTTGCGGGAACAGGATCACGTACACCAAGTCTGAGCACATTGACCTGGGGACAAGGATTATGGTTATCCTAAACCTTACTTAATATTATAAATGCGAAAGTGAATCTGTTTGTTACGCCTTCACACCTTAACTACAAAATGGATTATCATAAAATTTGGCATGCAGATAGCTTATGGTATGAGAACGACATAGGTTACTTTTGATCCCGGGAACACGGGTGAAACCGCGGGGGACAGCTAGTCTTGGAATCTATGATTCATTGAATCTATGAATCATTTCATTAAATTTATGCATTTTCACATTATCAATACGGATCGTGATTGCATTATATCAGTTATAGTAGCGATTTATTTGGTTGGATTTGTATAAATAACATCAGTACACGACTATAGCTCCAATATGGATCATGAATCACGACAAGTAGATCACGGTTGGATAATATTGATAATTGGAAGTACCATGACTAGATTTTACAACTATGCAGTTGTCACACTTATTCAAAGAACACGCCTTCAATATAAGCTGTTTTTTGTGTATAAGTATTTTGTCGCTAGCAAACTTTTTGGTGTAAAACATTTTAAATGTTTATTAAGCAAATGATAGCAGTCTAGCCGATGCGTTAACAATGTATTTAATAATTCATAAATACACGGTGACATCTTAATAGTTTTTTCGCTAGAACAAACGTTGTTCAGACCATGGTCTACTAAATAAGTTTAAGAGCAGTCAGCTCACCATACTTTTCATACAAAAGCTCTGTACTTATGATGGCGTTTTTAAACACTTTTCGTTAGATGTTTTAAACAAATTGGTATCTTGTGAACTATATCTAGCAGTATAACTAGGCGAAAATAAAAAAAAGTGTGAAACAAATTCAGTAAAAGCCTCCGAAACACAGCGGTTTTGCACAAATTTTACCTGAACTTTGGCCATATCTAATGTACCTATAAATTGTAAAAGAAAACAGCTCTAAACAATGCTTGCAAATGTATTGGAGATTCTAAATAACTAACTTTTTTTTCACAAACTTGTAAGATTACATCACAGGAAGTATGGGCCTGGAACAAGTTTTATGATATGCGAAATCATGGATGACGACCTAGTGAAGCGGCCGCGAGTGATCAGCGGAATTTACCAACTGATAACCGATGGCTCTGATGGTGTCTCTCTTTTTTCGCAGTCAAACATTACGTTGGCTGAAAGTACAAGCTTTTAGGCTACGCTTGCGTTGAAGTTGCGTTGGCCATGAAGGGCCCCCTTAAGTTTTATTAATGAAATAAGTTTTTTGTTAAAAATTTAATTTTTAATACAAGCTTTTATTGGTGACTGTACTTTTTGTTGACTGTACTTGCAATTTCTTCCAATATACTAATGTATACCAAATATCAAGTCAATCCGACCTCTGGAAGTGGGTGAAATTCAACTTGCATACCTACATACATTGCAAGTTAAATAACAGCTTGTAAAATATGTGACATTTTCAAAAACTACTAAAATAGACGTGTGTCATGTTTAAATAAAAAAGTCTCTTGTATGTAACCACAATCATATTCCAATATTGCATTGGTACGCGGTCCACCCACTCCAATCAACAGAGAATGGTACTAGCATTGCACTATGGTTGGGGATGGGGTGACAGTGGGGTCGGGAATGGAGGGGGATGCGGTCTGTCGAGCTGATGCAAGGGGATTTCAATTAGTTAGAGACACACAATTCAAATTTTTATCATCGATTTGCATTTAGAAAAGCATAGTTTGCTTTTTTTTATTGAGGTATGCTATTATGCTTATGTTAGGAGCTTTATTTTGACTAGGAGCTTTTGACGGGCCACCTGGCGTGGTTGGTTAAGACTCTGGTTAAGATTTCACCTATCACGCCGCAGGTCGTGGGTTCGATTCCCACACAGGACATGCATTTGTGTGCATGAACATGTCTGTATGTCCTGAGTCTGGGTGTAATTATGTATATTAAGTATGTATTTACAAACAAAAAGTAGTATATGTATTATATCAGTTATCTGGTTTCCATAGTACAAGCTCTGCTTAGTTTGGGATCAGATGACCGTGTGTGAGGAATGTCCCAGGATATTTATTTTTATTTATTTATTTCTTTGGTCTATTTTTGTAGACTTCGTAGTGCATGGTTTATGGCCATATCTTTTTACCTTCAATAAGCACTATAATCTACTACTAAGGCGGCAAATAGTCATACGGCCCGCCTGATGGTAAGCGGTTACCGCAGTTTATGGATCTCGCGCGTTGCCGACCTTGCCAAAATCTTTTCACACCCTTTTTGAAAAACCCCATGCTGTACTCCATTGGGAAAGCCGCGAAGAGCTCATTCCACAGTCTGAGCGTCCGCCGTAGGACTCCTTTGAGACCGCACAGTACGAAACCATTTTGATTCCAATGTGTGAAGATGGACTCCCCGTCGATGGCGAGAGATGCGGTAGAAGTTAACCGTGGGCATCGGGTCAAGCAATTCTTCCGAACACTGTCCGTTGTACAAGCGGTAGAACACAAAAAAACGGCACTCTCCTCAGACTGAGGGGCTCGAAACCGCTTGTAAGCTCGGGATCGTCAACAATTCTGATACAAAAATAGTATAAAGTTTTTGATTAAAATCATAAGATACTTTTAAAACATAAATACATGAATAAAAGAAATGTAGAAAAAAGTATTACCGATAAATATCACTGGCAAAACAAACCCAACACGAAGTGGCTGCGATTATTACTTTACTGCTACCATCCCTAGGGTATGTACCCTTAGTACCCTTTCACGACACATATGAGCAGCTATGAGCTGCTTTAAATCCCCTTTAATAGCAGCATTTATTCTTGAAACTCGATATATAGAACGTTTAGAAGATGGCTGGCACTTATCCGCTCTGATCGCACATCTAATGTATGCCAATGGCTAGCACGATCCTGCTTCTATTACCGATGTGCCAATTGCTCGTTAAAATAATACAGAATGTATATTACGACCACAACGCGGCGGGCGTGAGCAGGGACTATTATTGATTGCAACATGAAGGGGCCACAGTTGATAATGTAACCGGAGGCAGTAGTACAACTTAGATTTATCCTTGAGATTTTAAGAACCATGTTAGGATTAGTGTAACAAAATTATGAAAATAAATTGGACCTTATGATTTATTCTTAGTGCCTAAGGAATTACTGGAGGAATTAGAGTACTTTTCGAACCCAGTAATTAAAATTTTATCATATAGGGTGACTGGTAATTAGCAAACGATACTTAGACGTCCGACAAACAACTTTCCCGAAGAAACAAATAGGGATAAATAACTAACTTTAATAAAAACGTATTCTTATTCTTGTTAGGTACCAAATATTATGAGCTCATGTGATAAATAAATAAAAAAAATAAAAAAATGTTGTTTGTTATCATGAGTACAATCGTCAAAAGTGTTAAAATGTGTCCAAGTATCGTTTACTAATAACCAGTCACCCTATATACTCAAAATTAAACCAGAACCCGTAATTTGTTATTATGGTATATTTTAATCTACTACGGTCTTATTACAAAAAACGATCTTCATCCTGGTTTAAGCCATAACTTACAAGTCTTGGATTGTTACGGTACTAACGTTGGTCCTATGACTAAAATTCGATCTTATTACAAATCGCAGACTAACGGAGGATGTGTTAGTACCACAAGCTAGTCCATGATTAAATAATATCCACAGATTATCTATAGAAAACATTCATTGAATCTGACATCATTCGTTCGCACCGTTCCATTTATCTACATAGCTGATTTATTATATAAATTATTAAAATTTAAAAAAGTATATACTATTAAGATATAAATTCAAATATTGATTTTTGAAAATATTTTGCTGGTGCAACTAAATTATCAACTATAATTTTGTTTTTGGCGTTGTTTTCACGTATAATAATGTAATATTACCCGTGAATATTACATATTAGCAACAACTCTTGCGCGTAACGGAATAAATGAAGTTCTCGCGCGTATTATAAATACGAAACTGCTACTACTAACATTTAAGCAACAAAAAGTTAAATAAAAAGTGCTTATTTTATAATAAAAACTCTGCAATAGATGATCAGAAGAAAGGAAGGGGTGAAAATTGGAGCGCCGAAGAGAAAGTTTGTTTTGATGTTAAAACTGTGCGATACACATAACATTCTTTATGATAACTCTAATTTCAACCATTCTAGGATATATTATCAAAATATATTATATTCTTAGTGACAAGCAGGCCAGAACAAATTGATATAGAATTCGATCAAAGAAAACTAAAAAAGGTTCTCAACACATGTAAGTACATATAATTACTAGTCCCCATGGTTTCTCCTGGTCCTAGGGTAAAAAAGTAGCCCATGTCCCTCTCTATACCTGTCCAGCAGTCAGACACAAGTTACTTTCATGTTTATAATTATGTATGGAATCTCAGGGTGAAACCGAAGGGGACAGCTTGCTTTTAAAAATGATGTTTGTTTGTTCAAGCATCTCTCAAAAAGTAATGAACCAATCTCGATGAAATTTGGCATGCAGACAGCCTATGGTATGGATAAAACATAGGAGACTTTACAAAAGTTGGAGATTGAACATTCTTATAATATAATTGCAGAATCAAGAATGAAAAAACTGGATGTAGAAATAGATTTATTAGAAATAGAAAGCAAGAAACACACTAATGAATAAAATGTTAGTAAAACAAATTCAAACCAAATTAAATAAACCTATGCAAAACAAGAGCAGCTTTCATAAAAATAAACTAATATCTCTTTTTTTTTTTCAGGTCAACCACAACAGTAATAAATAATAATCAATGAAATGTCTTAATTTTACAAAACATTATGTGAGAATGTTAGAAATTATATTAGTATATAAATTTCAAAATTGAAAATAATAAAAGTGCTAAGTACTGTAACTAAACTTTATAAATAAATAAATATAATCAATGAATATAAGTTTCAATGAACTGCCTTCCATGAACTGTGTTTTCAACTCTTGATTGTGAAAATGTTTCTCTAGCGGATGGTGTCAGGCTGCTATCATTTTAACCAGAAAATATCTCCTCTCTCATGTCAATGGCTATATTATGAAAAACTGCACATGCTACTATAGTTTTTTTGGCACTTTAAATATCACAACACATGCCTTTAGTAGGCAGCGGAAACATTGTTTCCATAACCCGTAACATCTCTCCACTGTGTTCCTTGTACGCATGTGAGACTGGTTATACCTTTCTTCTGCAGGTGTTGTAGGGTTCAGAACTGGTGTAAATAAATATGGGGTGCAAGGATAGCCACTGTCACCCAGTAATATTCCAGAGAAAGCACCAGCCGCTACTTTTATTTGCAAATCACTGTTTCAGTCTACATTCCCGGAATATTCTGGAATCATGTACATACACTGCCATGCCACCTGGTTACTACATCCATTATTCTGAGATCAGCATCACAGACCACCTAAAAACAAATGCTTGTTTTATTTCACATTACAAAATGATTCAAGAAAGTTGAAATTTCAAATTATATACCTGCACATTTATAGATGGATATCCTTTTCTGTTAATATATAACTGCCCCCATCAGCATAATATCTTTTTGATGCGTGATGAACCTGTGTGACATCTGTGCAATGGTTCCTGCTACTTTCTTACATATATTTGGCTGACAACTGGCTGAGACCGTGCAAATCGGCTGTGTTGTCTTGAATCTATGAGTAAAACAATAATAATACATTAGAAAGTTATATTGCATATTGTTTTGCTATTATTAGACAAGGTTTATAAGGCACTTACTTCATTGCGAGCAATGCGAGCCCAGCTCCGTTATGGGCAAGCCACTTGAATTTCAGGGGGTATTCGGCATCCTCGGGGATCCTGGGATATTTCAGCTTTTACCAGGTCCACTATTTTTAAGCCGAAACGCTTCGTGAACGTGTATTTATATCGAAATTCTTCGTCACACAACTCAACAAAAGGGTTCAGCCAATAACGAAGTCTTAAAGGTCTCCGGAGCACCCGTAATAAATCTAAATCGTCCATACCCTCTAGATCAATAAATTAAATCAATATTATCGATTCTTCTTGTAATCAGAAAACAAAAGTAAAACAATAAAACTTAACCTCACTGTGCAATTTGCCGTTTGTTAGTGACTTTAGTCCTCTGTCATGCGATAGTCCAAAGACAAACTAGGGGTGCTGTTGGTTTATCTTTAGTACCATAATTAATACACGAATTTGAGATAATCTACGTTTTGTAATACGAAATATTTTAGTACATGGTTTATTACCATGTTTAATCCAGGTACGAAATTTAGTCCACGTTTTGTAATAAGACCGCTAGAGTTTATAAAATAGTTCATGTTTATATGCTAGTAATGTGATTTCAATTAATTAATGTATGGATGTCTCCAAGATTCATAGAAATAAATCAATATAGTTAGCTATATGCGATAAATAAAAGATATTGTTAAATATTGCGAAAACCTTTGATCTGTTAAAACTTGTTAGATAACTGCATGTTAAGTAATGTAAAATAAGTTGTCCTACTGAAATAGCTATGAAGCTGTGGTAGGGACGGCGAGTGCGTGCCGCTCGTCTGGTATAATGCGAAATAAATGTTCATTGAATAATTTGTGAGACTGCATTTGGTCCCTCTCGTACCCAACATTTATTGTACTTAAATCTTTTAGCTGTCAAAGCTAATTCATCACGGACGCTGTACCAGAATAATGAGTGCAATGTAAAGTAAAGGCGATGGCATTCAGGATATTGTCATATTGTTAACTAGAGTAGGTAGGCATTGTTTTGTTTCTTCCTCGAAAAATAAAACCAATTATGCGAAATGTGTTTTTAAGATAAATCAAAAATAAGAGAATAAGAAGAATTCGTTATTTTCGGGAATTTATGGTTTGGAGAGTGACATAGTCTTATATAAAATAATCAATAAAAGAAACCAGATAACTGATATAATACATATACTACTTTTTGTTTGTAAATACATACTTAATATACATAATTACACCCACACTCAGGACATACAGACATGTTCATGCACACAAATGCATGTGTGTAAAGCCAAAATAAATAAATTATCCCTAACGGTACCGCAAGTGAAACCACGTGGACATAGTAAATTGGATAGACATATTGATGGAATACATCTGTGCAATCAACCCTATATAATGTGCACTGAATCCATGCTAATCTTTGCATGTTTTACTTTGACACTTAGTCACAATATAACTATTCGGATGATGGCACACAAACATCATTCCTTGAATTAAAACATTGGGATTTTTTATCCTATCATAAGTTTTAGATTCGGGATCACGGAGCAGAATATTACAAATGCCAGTGTTAGTATTTCTGCATTGTCTGCACAGATTTCAATGAAACATGTAGGTACATACATAGAACTGGTACACACGTACTCGTATAATAAAATCGCGAGACATAACTTAGATACTAAGAAAACTACAATTTGATAAATAATCAGTCTAACCAACAGAACCCTTTAGCCATTGTTTCATGGGAGCATTAACACTAACACAATATTCTCATTACTTATGACAAAAAAGCGGCCAAGTGCGAGTTGGAATCGCCCATGTAGGGTTCCGTAGCAGCAAGTAACATAACATAAAAGTTCTTGTAGTTCGTTGTAACTTTGATCGATGTTTTAATAATAGTGTAATTTGAGTCGATTGAATGAAAGGTAAATTGCGGTTTACGATTTATGACAATCTTAATGCGGTTCACAGAATACATCTACTTACCAAGTTTCAACATTATAGTTCTTATAGTTTCGAAAAAAAGTGGCTGTGACATACGGACGGGCAGACAGACATGACGAACCCTTACGGTTCCGAGAAGCCATTTGACTACGGAACCCTAAAAAAACATAAAGCTGTCAGCATGTTGATAGCACACACCACACGAGCGGTTTATATCTTGCTTCATTAAGGTAAGTGCTCGCTAGGTATCGGTGTCGCAACCATAGACAATTCCAGACAGCCATAGTGCTAGTGAGCGTATTAGGGCAGGCATAGAGGCCAGGGTTTATGATCGCCCGCGCCATGACGCCGGCTGATGAAATGCTGCCATCATTGTCTGATGCCACCTTTGATGTCACCTATATTTTTATGGATTTCCCAATTTTATTTGTAGTAGCCACGAATAGTGTGCCGTTTTTAGGGTTCCGTAGCCAAATGACAAAAAACGGAACCCTTATAGATTCGTCATGTCTGTCTGTCTGTCTGTCTGTCTGTCCGTCCGTATGTCACAGCCACTTATTTCCGAAACTATAAGAACTATATTGTTGAAACTTGGTAAGTAGATGTATTCTATGAACCGCATTAAGATTTTCACAGAAAAATAGAAAAAAAACAATAAATTTTGGGGGTTCCCCATACATAGAACTGAAACTAAAAAATTTTTTTTAATAAAACCCATAAGTGTGTGGTGTCTATGGATAGGTCTTTCAAAATTATATTGAGGTTTCTAATATCATTTTTTTCTTAACTGAATAGTTTGCGCGAGAGACACTTCCAAAGTGGTAAAATGTGTGTCCCCCCCCCCTGTCACTTCTAAAATAAGAGAATGATAAATCTAAAAAAAATATATGATGTACATTACGATGCAAACTTCCACCAAAAATTGGTTTGAACGAGATCTAGTGAGTAGTTTTTTTTAATACGTCATTAATTGAAATTCATATCAAATACTCAGGTCTGTACTACCATTTACTTATATACCTACAGGTTTGTACGGAACCCTCGGTGCGCGAGTCTGACTCGCACTTGGCCGGTTTTTTTTAACATAAAAATGTACTTACCTACCTACAAATAACTTATAATAATAATAGGATTTATTTGTAAATTAGGTGTTGTTTTATAGCTTGTTAGTTAGATATGTTGATTTTCTTTAATCCTTACTTAATACAGTGCGAAAGTTAATTTGTTTGTTTGTTACGCCTTCACGCCTCAACTACTCAATGGATCATCATGAAATTTGGCATGCAGATAGTCTATGGTATGGAAAAGGACATAGGCTTTTTATCCCGGGAACGCGGGTGAAACTGCGGGGGACAGCTAGTCTTAATATATTGTCACATAATGTATCATGGACGTTCTTCTGAGCATAGTGCCTAATAGGATGTGCTAAACAATATCAAATAGACGTAAACCACGTCCAACATCCGCCCCTCCTGCCCCCACCTGCCCCCTTCCCTCAAATCCGCAAGTATTGCTAGCATAAGACCGCAACTATCACTCATTGTCACGACTACTCCACACTGAAAGGGTCGACTGCATACATATTATATAGACATCCTTACGAGAATGACCACGTACCACCACAAAGGTCCTGTATGTTTTAAATAATATAGAGAAGGTATAAAACACAAATACCTTATTTCATTTGCTTTTGATCCCATACAAAGGTTGCTCGTTTACTAACGATGACGATTGTCAACAACCATCTTGTCTAGGGGGGATGTGCGCCAAAAGTTAATATCATGTAGATATTTACCGTATGTACACACGGCTACACATCAAGCTATACATTTCCAGTATAAGCCGATCTCGCATTGCATGGGATTCCCGTACAATGAGAGGTCAGCTTATATTGGAAATGTATAGCTTGATCTGTAGCCGTGCGTACTACACGTTAGATTCCGTAGACACACATTTTACATATTTTTTTCATATAATCGATATTTATAGTGTACACGTTTAGTAATATGGATTAACACGTAAATTAATGAAAAGTTAACACGAGTAATCCATAGCACGGTCACGCACGTAGGTACTTTAACTGTCATGTAAAAGTTGGTCACCAAACACCTGTATTAAAATTAATCAATAAGCAATATATGAACTGTAATAATAAATGGCAGCGTATAGTAGTGCCGAAGAGATTAATTGTAGCCTGTTGACAAAATAATGATAAATAACGTATACAGAATTAACTTTGGACATTTATTTCATTACCCTGTATTCGTATAAAATACTAAATAATCATACGTAAGTTGTGCCGTGTGTTGTGTTGTTGTTATTTGTTTCTAAATCTACTATATAAAAATAAGTCGGGTTTTCTTTCCTCCTGCATTCGTTGCAAAGGTCTCGGGCTCCGTGAGGTTTATAGCAAAGAAAATTCAGGAAAAATGTCAACAGAAAAGCGGGAAAATCTTTTTTCACATACAGCGCCATTTCTGATACATAGCATGTACTACAAACCAATATTTTAATTTTGGGCAGTTATACGTAGGGTAGGGTAGGGTAGGGTAGGGTAGGGTAGGGTAGGGTAGCACTATAGGGTAGGGTAGCACCACGCGAACGAAGTCGCGCCGGGCAGCTAGTGTTAATTTAAAAATCGTTTGACTATTTTATTCACTTCATATGTTTTTCAGCTTTGATGCGATTAAAGCAGAGTACATTATAAATCCGAGTCCATACAGTTAGCTCGCAATATTTTTGCAATAATGACCACAACTCGCAACTTAAACTATTACCAAAACACATATGGATATAAAGTTTCGTACCTGGATATGGATGCGGATATACGAATAATTATTTTATCGGTTACGGACGGATATGAAATTATTTCGGATATCCGATAGTCTTTGTAAAAGGAAAATACAAAAAGGTAACGATTTGACTTACGACGATTGGTAAAAACATGTTAATTATAATGGTGCGTCCATGCTTGGCGAACCGAGCACGAGCCGAGCTTGGAACGAGCACACTGCGAGCACGATTCGCGTAGCGTGGACGGGCTCGCGAGCCTCGAACGAGCGCGATTGACAGTTTTTTCACGTACAAAGGGATTCGCATCGTGCTCGCTGTAGGCTCGCAGGGTGCTCGTTCGTGGCTCGGCTCGTGCTTGGTTCACCAAGCATGGACGCACCATTACGTTTCTCGGTTAGACTCCGCCCTATCTGAAATTATTCGAAACTTTTATATCCGATAGTTTCGGTTAGGTTCGGAGCTCCATAACATCCCTAGTGAATTTTCACAGTTTTACCAAATTAATTAAAATTCTGACAATCCTTATAAGGTGACTAATGAATGGCTATAGATTTAAGTTAATAATTATGATAAAATAAACTGACCAGAGTCCGTATATGGATGGTATGGTGAGCGCCATGACGGTGGAGAGCACGCCCACCACCAGGATGGAGACGCGCATCACCCAGATGATCTCCTTCTCCGACGCGTTCTGTCTGAAGATCAGCTTGTACACGTTCCTGTCGAAAACAATACATATTACTAATGGGTACTAGTAGCAAACAAGTCACACCCTTCTTGAAGAACCCCATGCAACATAAAATTAAAAACATAACCTATATGATTGTTCTGGGGTTCAGATGACGCTAAGAAACATGATTTTCACCGCGTGCTACGAAAATGACCTATTTTAGATATGTGCTACGAATATGGAATATTCAACGCGCGCTGCGCTACGAAAAGAGATTCAACGCGTGCTCCAAATAACTTCAACGCGTGCTACGGCAGACTTTTTACGTCTTTGAGACATTTTGAGCCGTATCAGCTTTGACCTTAATTTGACCAGAAAAGTTTGACGAATATGTAGTAATTTATTTAACTATTTGATGATTTACATATTCATATATTTTACAAGCTTTTATTTACTTTCACCTGGCCCGTTGTCTGTAATGGAATTTTGCAAGTAAAATTTGACCAACTTTCCGGCTTTAGCTGATCTGATGATGGAGCTGGAAGGTGGCTATAGGAACTCCGTAATAAAACCACATGACCCCATCAAGTTTGGGCTCGTTTGATTCGTCTTGACGAGTACCTTGTCGCAAGTACAGTCAACAAAAAGTACAGTCACTCAAAAAAAGCTTGTATTAAAAATGTCATTTTTAACAAAATTTGTTATATCAATTACGTTGTGTATATCTAAAATCTTTAACTCAAAACTGACCGGGCAAACATAGACGATGCGCTGAGCACGCTAGAGTCAGCTGAGGACATGACAGCGGCGGAGACGGCTCCGAGCCCGAAGAAGGACACGAAATCCGGAGTCAAGTGCTGCAGCACTAGCGGCAGGATCATGGAGGTCTGCTCGGAGGTCAGCTCGCCGTCCGCGGTCAGGTCGCCGCGGTAGTCGGTCTCGTTCCATGCTACAGTATGTTTATAATTATGAAGTTGTTACATATAAGTCTGTAGTAGTACTAATAGATTGTGAAGCTCATCTTTTCAGAATTTCGTACCAAAATAGGATATTATAACGGCGCCGCTATATTGCCCCCTCTGTCTATTCATTTAATATATTTAATAATAACAATATCAAAATTTAATAGTACTTCAAATGTGAATAAAAGTCGTCTCACAATGAAGATATTTATATTTTATATTACGAACAATAATTCAGTTTTTTGTTTGATGAGTTTTCTCAACAAAAAAAAAACCTCCGAAACGTATGACTATTCGCGAATACTTGTTAATTCATACTGGAGTAAAAATATTTTCATTTCATTTCAAAAAGGTCCAACAAATTGAAGTGTTTAGATTAAACCCTTTTGTAAGGAACACAAGGAGAGTTGATACAAACCTGTGCCCTTGGCGATGGCTCCGATGAGGACGGGCGGTATGGCCATGAGGAGGCAGCCCATGGCCGCCACGTACGACAGCATCTGAGCGCGCCCGGCTGTCTTACTGCTCAGCACGCGTTGGAAGTATACCTGGTGGACAATACCAGGTATCAATATACTGATCACATGCTTTTTGAAAGTTCACGTTTACTTTTTAGTAAATTTAATGAAGAAAATATACGTATGAAGAAAGGCGACCATTTTCCTTAAAACCCTATACTCAGAACACATCTCAAATTATAGGGCAATAGGATATTATTATGTCGGGAAAAGCCGAGGAAAATATATCTCGTGTGAGCCAAATTATATCTTCTCAAAATGCTAATGATGTCATTATTCGATTCTCGCCTCCGCTGACATGGTGACTGACAACCGTAGCCTTCATGGTGGTAGGATATAATTATGGTGCGTCCATGCTACGTGAATCGAGCACGAGCCGAGCCACGAACGAACCTACAACGAGCACGACACGGATCCCTTTGGTCGTGAAAAAAATGACAATCGCGCTCGTTCGAGGCTCGCAAACCCGTCTACGCTACGCGAATCGTGCTCGCAGTGTGCTCGTTCGTGGCTCGGCTCGTGCTCGGTTCGCCAAGCATGGACGCACCATTACAATTTACAAATAAAAATTTGAGCACAATAAATATATTTTTTTTATGAGTTTTACATAAACTTTGATGGTCAGTACCTAAATACATATAACGGAATAAATAACACGTTGTAGAGCCAAATTACCTGCCAAGGAATCCCGCCAAAGATCAGCAACAAGCCGTAATCCACATAAAACCAGTAGTACTCGGGATCGACCTTCCCGATCCAGTCCACCTCCATAGAGCTCAGCGGCTTCACGTGAGGGTTGGCCCAAGCGAAGGGGATGCACATCCAGAGGCCGATGAAAATGCAGAACAGCTGGATGACGTCGGTGTACGCCACGGAGTAGAGGCCTCCGAAGAGCGTGTAGAACACCGCCACGCAGGCGCTGAAGATCACCGACGTGCGGTGATCCATGTCGATGATCACTGCTAGAGTTGCACCTGTCGGGGATGTGTGGGTCAGTAGGTGGGTCAATAGGTGGATCTAATTAAATAAATGGATTTTATTAAGAGGAGATAATAACGTATTTGTTTCGTCTTTATTTCTATGTTTTACTCTTCCTAGTTTATTTTTTATTTAGGTTATACTTTTTTACCGGGCTACCTATTCTCCATTTAAAATTGTCAACGGAAAAAAATTAACATTTTTCTCGTCAGTCTCCGACGAGGAACATTAATCCTTCATAATTAAAATACAAAAAAACTAAAAGCATATAGCGAGCGGGAAAAGTGAGATAAGCCGACAAATCCTTTTCTCCGCTGTTAAAAAAGATATACAGTAAAAAGCGACAAATCCGCCGCGGACGTAAGCTTTTGAGCCGCCGAGTGTCGACCTAATTAGAGATTCACCTCACAGCGTAACATTTCTTTACGTGGTATTATAATTTATTTTATGAGCAACAACATATTTTCAAGCTACATTTAGCTTTTGTCGTCAATTTTTTTTTAAATGTTCCCGCCCTGAATTCTTCAGCAAATTTCATCGGACCTAACGTTATAATTAAGATTTCCATTAATAAAATTAATAAAATCTATATCATTATAGGAAGGGGGGTCCAGTTCAGACAAGAACATTTAGGTAGGTAAAACCAAACATTAAGAGCAGTCAATCAAGTCAATTCATACAAAGCTTTTGTATGAAGTCAATTTTCATACAAAAGCTCTGTACTGATGATGGCGTTGTTAAACATTTTTCGTTAGATGTTTTAATCAAATTGGTATCTTGTGCACTATATCTAGCCGTGTATCTAGGCAAAAAAAAAGTGAAACAAATTCAGTAAAAGCCTCCGAAAAACAGCGTTTTTGCACAAATTTTACCTGAATTTTGGCCAGATCTAATGTACCTATAAATTTAAAAAGGAAAGAAATCATCTAGATACCAGGCTTGCAAATGTATTGGAGATTTTAAATAACTAACTATATTTTCACAAACTTGTAAGACTTTTTCACAAGAAGTATGCGAGTGATCAGCGGAATTTACCGACTGATAACCGACGGCTCAGATGCTGTCTCTCTTTTTTCGTAGTCAAACATAACGTTGGATGAAAGAACAAGCTTTTAGGCTATTCTTGCGTTGAAGTTGCGTTGGCCATGAAGGGCCCCCTTAACACCCTTACTCATAAAGCGCTATTTAACTAATATACTGATTAAATGGTCACGTAAATAATGTCACATTATTTGACAATGATAATGGAGTGACGTTATTTACGAGACCCTTTAACACTTTTTCATATTATACTAGTTACCGGCTCGCGATTTTAACCCACGTTCCCGAGGAATCTAATAGCATCTATTTACAAATAAAATTGAGTAAAAAACATACACACAAACTTGTTAAATGACAAAGCCTAGAAAGAACTGACTCTCAAGTGCAGCTGTTGGAGTACACCGATAGGTGCTTGGTGACAGATATTTAACTTGAGGGGTGTAGCCAGCCAGCTATACACCACCGTACTATGGTTCCTCACGATGTCTTCCTTCACCGAAAGCTCAAGCTCATTGTAGGAATCGAACCCGGGACCTTCGTCTCGGCATCAAGTCATCATCATCATCATATCAGCCCATGGATTTTCACTACTGAACATAGGCCTCCCCCATTGATTTCCACTTCGAACGGTTCTGGGCCGCTTGCATCCAGCCAACGGCGCCCAGTGACTCTGACCAGGTCGTCGGTCCACCTGGTGGGAGGTCGTCCCGCTCAGCGCTTTCCAGGACGTGGTCGCACTCGAGAAACTTTCTTCCCCATCGGTTATCGGCTCTTCGAGCCATGTGGCCCGCCCATTGCCACTTCAGCTTACTAACTCTACGAGCTTTGTCCGTCATTTTCGTTCTCCTACGAATATCCTCATTTCAGACCCTGTGTCACCTAGAGAAATTCCGAGCATAGCTAATTCCAAAGATCGCTGAGTGACTCTGAGCTTATTTATGCGGCCAGCAGTGAAAGACCACGTCTCTGTCCCGTATGTCATCTAACATCTGTCGATCTAACGTCAAACTAGATTAATTAGATCATAACTAGCTTTAAGTAGGTACCAAGTAAGTTTGCAACAGCTTTCCATAGCGTAATATCCACTAAGAAGTCGTAAGGCGCCATTCTGCTAAAAGGATGAGTTTGAACAACGGTAGCTGGATACGGGGCACGTTTATTACATTACATTCGGGGCTAACGACACAGTAAGGAGCTTTTAAAATGTTTAGTACTTAATTAACCTGTAACTTCGGGTCATATTACGAACAACGTCGAATCAAGGAGACGTTACTCCAAGGATTAAAGGGTACTCCAAATTTTAATCGACGGGGTACTATTATAAAACATTTGCCCTACTTCGCTCAAAATATTTTGGTTACATAGTTTAAGCAAACAAACTACTAAAGCAGTTCTTCTACTGGATAACAGTCACAAACTAAGCGTTTGAGTGTAGCTTTTTACACATTAGTCTTCGAAACCTTGTACAGCAAAGAATAGTAAAAAATCTTTTTGGAAAACTAGAACAATAATGTTGTAACAAAGACGTTGTAAAACAAAAGCTGACAAAACGAGGTAAGGTACAGCCGGTAAGGACCTTTGACCCACATCCCGCGATCCACTGTAGGGATATAGAAGGAATATTGTAGAATGAGGATACAAAACTTGACCTATTTAAAAAAAAACTTTGCTCCGGAAAGCACTTCAAGTTTGATTATTTATTTTATTTATTTATTTATTTTCGGAAAGCTAACAGCTATTTATTACATAATTTATGGTAATACAAAACAATAGAACTAAAAATAGCCATTTACAAGTTTTCACTTGCACTTCAACTAAATAAAAGGCGTACTAAATAAGTATTTCTTAATACAGCCATTGCTGTCTCATTCACTAGCTCACTCTCATTTGGCAACCTTATCGTATTTAATGACTAGCGACCTGCCCTGGCTTCGCACGGGTGCAATGCAATAATAATAAATTTTTATTTGATTCCACAGTAATTAGATTTGTTTTTTTTTATATTTTGATATTTATTAATATATTACTCATGCAATTTCATCTCCTTCTAATGTGGACCTCCTCAAGGTAAGAGCCTCCCCCAAAGAATTCCATTTATCCCTATCTTTAGCAGTGTTCGTCCAGTCTCTTCCTGCAACGGATACAATCTCGTCCTGCCACCGCGACCGGGCGCTCGGGCGACCTCTACTTCTCACGCCATGCGGTCCATTCCATTTTGTGATGTTAATTGTCCATCTATTATCACCATATGATACATATACTGTGAGAGAATAATATATCGGTTCTCAGGGGACATAATTAATGAACAATTAATATTTATGGACGTTCAGTATACGTGATGAATGAATGAATGAAATATTCTTTATTGTATACACTGACATAGTGCAAATAACAAAAGTACACATTAAGGAAGTTATACAATATACTCAGGCCGCCTTAGCGTGATGATTTTGTTGACGGTAAGTAACTGCAGGTATAGTGATCATTAACATATTAGTCATCTCGTTTCAATACCAACTCAAGTCACGTACACCTACTTATGCTGGATGGCATCTTGGGCTTTACCCAAGAGAGGCATCGGTCTTTTCTTAACCTAAGTAACAGGAGTTATTTCACCCGACTTATATACGAGTAACTGTTCGACGTGAGGACGTGACGTACCATCAGAGATCGTCGGGTTTCTATTGATATAATATTTCATAGCTCAGCATATTTTATTAACATTTCATATTTCAATAATCATACAGTATTCTTAACAAAAATACCGTCGTATAAAGAAGGTAAAATACATACATCGCTTTTTTAACATAACGGAGCTTCGACAACAAAATGAAAGCAATTTCTGAGGAATACTCGTTAACTGTCTCCAGTTGCTTTGACAATTTATTGTTCTTTTTGCAAAAAGTGTGTTTTTTTTTATACGACTAAGTCGCCTGCAAGCATACGGCATAACAAGCATACGGCCCGCCTGATGGTAAGCGGTTACCGTAGCCATATGGGCGCTTGCAACACACGAAGCATCGCTCACGCGTTACCGACCTTTCCCCCCTCCCCAATGAGCTCTGGCGACCTTACTCACGCGCAGGAACACAACTTTACACAATATAAAGTTATTTGGCTGCGGTATTCTGTAAGGTGGAGGTACTTCCCCAGTCGAGCTGCTCTTTGAGCGAATAAACGCTATGCTCTACCTCTCTCAAATATACGGTGTATACGGTAACACGCAATTTTTGTAAAAGAACAATAAAATAACTAATTAAAGTGTCGTAGCAATTTTCGTAGCGTCGTAGTCTACGCTACGATGATACTAGTTCTAGCTCTACGACAATATCACGGACTATATCGGTCACAGATAAACAAAAAAATTGCTGAGTATCATCATTATTTTTATACCTTTATATTAAAAAAAAAACAAACAAACACACTTACTTTTCTGAACGATTTCCTATTATTTTCATAGTTTTTTATGATATCGTTATAGGACGCGCGTCCCACCTACGAGCCGACAGGTAAAGGATGTTCTAGCGATCACATCTAAACTCATTCACATCAATATCTCAAATCGTCATTAATACAGTCATACTATCTTTGGCCTTCCTCCTTCGCGGTTCCCTTCAGACCATAATCGTATTTTATAAAATAACGAAACTAGACCTAAGTGTAAAAGCTGCAGCAATAAAACGGTATCTTTACGCGGCGTCGGTGTAGGTTGCATAAAGCGGTGTATTAATAGCTCGTGTCGAAGGAAGGGCGTCGGCATCGTCGTCGCCGCTAGCGATGTACTCTCTATACCGGGGGAGAAAAACATACGTAGGCAAAACATAAGTAACTTTTTTACATGGAACAATTACTTATAATCAAATCAAATCAAATCAAAAAGTAATTTATTCAGTTTAGGCCCTGGTAAGGCATTTATGAACGTTACATACAGTTAAAATTTACCACCGGTTCGGATAGAAATTATTATTCGCTGAATCAAAATACGTGGTGAGTCACAAGCACAAGTCACAAAGCAGTCATTGGGGCGTTGCATCGTTTTTCAGGCAAGATTGGCGCGCTCTGAGCGACGTCTATGTGCGGCAGTGGCAGCGGCGCCACTGCTATCGCACTAAAAATATTGATTTTGATTATATATTTCATATTGACCTTTGAGTATCAAATACCTATTGTATAGTTTTCTTTTTTTTTAGATGGTGGTGAGAAATACTTGGCTTTTATTTATGATATAAACAAATAAAATTCATCTAAAATAATAATAAACAATACTCTAAACCAAACCTACCCCCTTACTCATAAAGCGTTATTTAACTAATATACTGTTTAAAGGCTCACGTAAATAATATCACATTATTTGACAAATGTGTGACTTGACAATAGTGACTTTAGTTGGTTAAAAGTTGTTCAGCAGGACTAACCCGCCACAGGTTTCGAGAATATGCCATCTCGAAATCTCCACCCAGTATAACACTCACTAAACTTTTTGTAACATAATCTCACTTAACTTATGGTAATCAAACATAAGTTAGTGCCTGTAGTGATATTGTCATGAGGAACTAAGCAAATGAACCACTATATTTTCAGCGTAGTGGCCCATCCTGGTTTGATGAAAGGAACTCATGTACGTATATACAAAACTTACTGTATATATAGACACTAATTCAATTTAAAGAATTGCACCAATTGAAAATTGGAACTAAAACTCTATGTACATATTCGCCCGACAGTTATAACATTCCAAAAATACAAAATCGATATAAGTTCTATACTATTTAGATATACCTGAGATGTAAATACATTAGTATACTAGTCGGAAAGAGAGAGAGGAGGGTAGAGGCAAGGTAATGTTGATCGTGGTAGAGGTACCATTTTTCCGTAGAGCCCGCCGCCGCCGCCGCCGCCGCCCAACAACCATGCATATTTTATGTCCTCTGCCTTTATAAGCTTAGTGCACACTTACTCCACTTGTGATTACTCGGTGCTTCATATACGGTGTGGATACGACAATACGACATTAAATGAAACCACGTAAAGTCCTCATGTATACTCTCAATCAACTTTTACTATGGGAACAACTTCGAAATCGCAAAAAAAAAACAGCTTTTCATACATTTTTGCCGTTAAGCTAGTTGGAGGCCTCCGAGGCGGCTTGAAAACTCCAACAGTAGATTGACCACTAGTCTACCTCCACCAATCCGCAGTGGGCACGCGTGGTAGAGTATCTGCCCATTCCCTTTCACCCTCAACTAGCACTACTAGCAGTGGGACATTATAGGCTGATGATGATGATATATCATTAAAATCTTAGTACCTAAACTCTGTATATCTTCAATAATCACGTAGATAAGCTCAGGAATATATAGTTTTCTTCTTAAGTATGTGCACTTATAGTGCATTGTGTATATAGGCATGTTGTATCGTAAGTAATTCGGATAATGAACCGATTAACATACGGTTCCACTGTAGAACGCACACATGTCATGCTCTCACTATAATGTACTACATATTAGGTACATATGGCAATCTAATCATTGGTATCTATAATTTTTTAGCTTAGAATCCCAAATCCCAAAATGATATTTTGGTTTTTTGATAATTTATTACAGAAAGACATATATTCGACAGATATTGATAGACAGTCGAAGGCCAACGAATGAATTTAAATGAAGTTGGGAATGTGGGGAACATCTTCCCAATTGGCAAGATGCTAAGGTACCTGTTGCGGTATGTCAAACGCGGAATAATATTGTATTCTTAACATAACATGGACGAAAATAGCTAGCCGTGGATCTCAAAATAATAATACCCAGAGACACCTTTGATTTTGATTTTTGTTCACTTAGAAATATGGTGTAAATTGTGAAAAACTGCGCGTCACTCACCGTGAGTGATATCTTTAAAATGTTAAATCAAAACAAATATTTAAATACATGCCCCCTTATTACAAAACATGGTTTAAAGCAAAGCCAGGTTTTACTGTCATTTGGTCACATTCTAACGTCATATAATAAAAAGGGACGAGGCTATTTTAAAACCTGGTTTTCCTTTAAACCATGTTTTGTAATAAGGTGCTCTAAGTCTACGCTCATAGTGTGAACACAGCTTAACTGCAAAGTCTATATCGTAAAAATATAAGTGAAGTACCTACAACTGTCAAGCCCACGTCTCCGGTCGGTCCGACCAGGATTCACATCCACCAAGTTTTATATTCAGGAACAATACCGCGAGTTCACTTGTCTTGTCACTATCAAATTGACATTTATCGTGAAACTTACAGACAGTTGAAACTGTAGTTTACCCACAAAAAGATATAAGTATGAGAAATAAGGCGAAATACTTTATATTTATTGTGCGCTTTGATAAATTTGATTTTACATACCGTTCGATTCTGTGGGATGTATTACAACACCTCACTGAATTTTTAACTTATTATTTATTAGTCGGGCTAAGAAAATGTGTTAGCTCTATGATACAAATGGTAATATTAATAGGGACATCAGACGAGTCTGGTTTTGGTCGCCTATTATTCAACTGTTAGGGGAGTTCATCGAGGTGAGGGTGCTCTGTCTGGACGGCCATTGAGATCTTATCCACGACCGGACATTCATTACCCTAATGGGCTCATCCCAATTACATACAAGCATGTTATCTGTCTGTATGTCACCACAGTACACGTGATTGTTCATATATCTACAGTAGAATAAATGTGGTTGTTTGTGTTTTACTCATTTGACTAATGGCTTTTGGATATTATGGAATAGAATTGAAAATAAAACATTTAAAAAGTATAAAGCACTTATTTACACATAGCATTTAAACAACTTAGGATTTAAGGTAAAGTTTCCATCCTAAGAAAACGTAAAATTACTTATCTCTACTATACACTTATCCCTAGGTAGAAACGTCGAGGTTACATCACACAATAAAATAAACGAAACATTATTTTCTGTGACACAATAAATTGCAGTCGCTAGATACATTAAGCACTTACCCAAAGCAGCAAGGATGCCGGCAGCCCAGAACACCTCCCCACACAGAGCTGGCAGGAACAGCAGCCCACCCATCCGGCTGCCGAACGAGTCCTGCAGAGGGTCCAGCATCGTCACGTAGCCCTGGCGACGCATCGGGTTCGCGAAGAATATTCCACCTGGTTCACAAACGTCTTACTCATGATCCCGTCATGGATCTTTCTAAGCTTTCGCGAATAAAATTCATAGTTATAGTAATACTAGGTTTCACCCGCATACGGTTTTAATTATTTTGCGCGGAACCCTAAATATTTTATTTACTCCTTATAACTCCAGCTATCTGCCAATGAAAGTCCCGTCAAAATCGGTCCTGCCATTTCGGAGATTAGCCGGAATAAACAGTCGTTTCACCTGCGTAGGTTTTAGTTCTTTGCGGCTATAGTAATACTACATTACTAGCGGTTTCACCCACATACGGTTTATTTTTTTTGCGCTGAACCCTAAATGTTTTTACAAAATAAACGTAACCTAAGTTACTCCTTATAACTTCAGCTATCTGACAATGAAAGTCCCGTCAAAATCGGTCTGGCCATTTCGGAGATTAGCCGGTATAAACAGTCGTTTCACCTGCGTAAGTTTTAGTTCTTTGCGCTGATCCTTTATTAATTTTCTGAAATAAAAGTAGCCTAAGTTCTCTCTCCTAATAACATCAGCTATCTGTCAGTGAAAGCCGGACCAAACGGAAAGACAGTATAGACAATAAATGATTATTTCTTATAAGTACCGTATATTCTTTCATATGTATTTATTAACAAGCTGTTATTTTTGATATTACACACAGATAGGTATTTATTTGTAGTAGGTATATGCCAATGTATAGATACTCGCTGTTTCTTTCCAGTCCCACGTGACCACGATCAATGAACTCGATCGAATCTAATGAACGAAAATCAACTCTGTCGAAATGTGGAGATTAGTCAAAATAATATGTGCGAATAGGCCCGATATATTACAATAACTGCCTAGTTATTGTACATCGTGAATACATAGGTATTCACGATGTACAATAACTAGGCAGCATTCCGAATTAATGATATAATCGCTGTAATCGATTTGAGCGTGCTTAAACCCGTTCCATATTAGGTTGAGCGCGATCACGATGTCCCGTGAAACGTCATAGACGACGTCATGACATGCGCCATCTTGCGCTCACACCGACCATGCCCTAAACTGATATCACCGTGAGCGCTGTCAAAAAGTGACGGTTAGTTATTGTGTTTTTGGCAGAAATCTTATAAGATTTTTGGTTTTCCATATGGCAAAGATACTTTTTATGATTTTATGAGAGAAAAATAATGAAAAATGCGGATATTCCTTTTTGGGAGTCAACTAGTAAAAGATATAAGGAGTTCTAGCGCATTGTTAATTCTCATTTTAATTCTCAAATGTTCTGTTTTGAATACTGTGAGCACGATAACGGGCGTTCCGAATTGTTGACAGTTCTCAGCTGTCATTAACGTGATATCTAACTCGGTACGCAAATTATTGCTGTGAGCACTGTGAGCGATATTATTTAATTCGGAATGTAGCCTTAGTCACTCTATCTGGCCCATGAACTATTGATATACAAAATTCGTTGCTAAGTGAAAGACGGACAACACAACTAAAAACTTTCCGTTTAACAATATTTAAATAAGGTTTATTTATAAACTCCGTTGTCTATTTTTTCTTGGAATTCATAAAGGATACATTGCGAATTATAAAATACTTTGTTAAACGCTAAAATCACAGATACATTTCTAATTAGAAAATGTTATAATGAAAATAAGAGCATTTACCTTGTATTTCGCAAATTCTCATTGTAATCCTTTTCCTAATAAGCTAACTTAAATAAAAGCCTTTTAAATTAATTACAGGACTTGCCTTTCCTTTGTGAATATAGAGTAATGAGAAAATGTATGAATGTAATGTATGCGCAAAAACTGAATTATTTAATTACTAGCTTCTGCTCGCGGCTTCGCCCGCGTGGCGCGTGGAAACAAATGACACATTTTTCTACAACAATAAAATAAAACAAAACAACTTCATCCCGCTTCGAGGGTGTAATTATTTAAAACGCTTAGACACGTATACATTAATTTTCAATCTTCAGCCTAAACACAAAATTTGAAGATCCTAACTTCGAAACTGACGGACTTTCATACAAACTTTCATCCCATATTTTACCCCCTTACGGGTGGAATTTCGAAAAACCCTTTCTTAGTGGATACCTACTCTTCACAAAGAATATACCCTCTAAATTGTATGTGATTTAGGCTGTGCGTTGATATATCAGTCAGTCAGGACTCAGAATTTTATATATATAGATGATTCATTCTTTACCTGTATTTTCTTACTTACAGATGTGTTACTGTAAGGAAATATGTTTGGTATTATAATACATCGAGCCACTGGCCGACTGACCTATCATAAGGCTCATAACGCATAGCCCAAACCGCTACGGTTATAAAATTGCAATTTTGCACACAGGGTCCTCTTACCACAGAGACACATCTAAATAGATGACGACAGTGTACGTACAAAGCGTGTCAAAATCTGTACAAAAAGGGAGAGCAATGCTCTTCTTTTGAAACTGTTTCGCGCGGACAGAGAACTCGCAGAAGGCTGCATGTCCTGTCCACCAGAGATGTGTAGCGAGGGACGTGTTCAGCTGACAAATAGGATAGCTTCATTTTCACGTTAATAATCTAATGCCAACTAACTAAATCAATCTTGTGACATTATGGTAGGTACAAAAAAGTGACACGCTTGGTTTTCATACGGATGGAGGGACTTGGGTTATCTATTTAGATTTTTCTGTGGTATCTACTAAGAAAGTATTAAATCCCTAAGCAAATCTAGAAAAAAAAATGCCTGATATACTTACCGAAGACGAGCGACAGTGCATAGCCGAAGGGCGCCTGGCACCACACCAGGCCGGACGTGTAGATGGCCTCTGCTGTGCCGTTGATGTAGCCGCCGCCCACCCACGTCGCTAAAACAACACATCACCATTAACATCTCACTCATGAAACGCTGTTTAAGATAAATGGTCTTCATTAATATTTATGTAGGTACATACATACATCCATTGCCATATGGCAAATGCGCGATTCCCAAACTTAGGTCGAGCGCAAACAGGTATCCATTCATTCTTAAACTTAAGTCTTAATTTCCTGATAATATTTGTATCAAGTTTAAATATTTGAGCAGATGTGAATGTATATTTTTCATAGTGGGAACATGGATACATTTATATCCGTAAATAGAGTATTGAGTGTCACACTAAGTATTTATTGATGACTAGCTTTCTGCCCTCCAGTTTTACGATTGATTTACTATTGAGTTTACAAACTGGCAGGGGTACAAGTTAAAGTTATTCAACAATATGAACTTATAAGAGTTATTTATGTAGAACAATGACGAACAATTAATAAACTAAAACAATATAAATAACGTTATTTTCGTGATGGCACGTTATTATTAATTAGTTGAACTGGGAATACCAAAAAGGTTCCTTATGCTTCGGCCACCAAGGCAAGGATGGCTGCAAGAAATTAGAAAAATAGGTTTTTAACATATCTATTGCTGTCGCGCTGTGCCCGAGCTATCCCGCCTGAGGGCGATAGAGACAACTACAGCATGGACCGATTATACCTATTTAAATTAGACGTAATCGCTATTTCGTAATCCCTGGTTTTCTCATCCAAAACTGGATCGATTTATAAAAAAAAAAAACAAGAATCATAATCAGAAGGGCTTTGGCTATGTCTGTCGGTTTTCCATTATTATTTTATATTCGTCAAATTTGTTCGCTGGACGTCTGATAAGGGCGTTAAAAATTGTAAGTTTTTGTGATTTCAGAAGGCTCCTAATTCTTATAATAATTAATTTATGGAGAAAAACACAACCGAAGGACATACAGTACCTACAAATTGCATAGTAGAATAATCATTGCTCTAGTGTTATTATCCAGGAGGAAACTGAGGATTAAGTTTGTATGGAACAAACGCCATCAGCATTAACGAAATGTAAGGTAATTAAAAATGAACCTAGAATACCCCACATGCTTCGCGCGCAAACACATAATCAATTACCCTATTGTTAGCGAGCGCAATATTTCATGCATGCTACATTAATTACTAATTAATGCCCTCTGGTCATGAAATCTGGCTGATTTTGATAGTTTTAAAATTACTCAATGTGCAAAATGTACAAACGAAAGCAAAAGGAACGGATCTACTGTGCAACCTGCCTAATTACCATGATGTGGGTTTAGATATATTTAATTGTTAAAAATCTTTCCATCATTATCAGCCTATAATGTCCCACTGCTGAGCACTGGCCTACTTTCACAAATCAGGGTGAAAAGGAATGAGCAGATACTCCACCACGCGTGCCCACTGCGGATCGGTGGAGGTAGGCTTTTGGTCAACCTACTGTTGGAGTTATCAAGCCGCTTAGGAGGCTTCCAACTAGCTTAACGACTATCACAATTAAGTGTTAGCCGGGATCAATATAATAGGCTCTAGTTTAAATACCACTAGGCGGTCACCCATCAGGACACCGTCCACTCTTAAAGTGAAGCAATCATTGCTTAACTTTACCGATCGATTAAGAACGGCTAATCAAGATAGAGCATGAGCATTTCGTAATAAGTACTTAAGTGCAGGATATAATGCTTAGATAAACGACGATTACGATGTATAAGTCAGCTGGTTATCAACATGATGCCCTGGAGGTGACGCAGGTAGGCATAATGAACACGTAGTTATCAACGTCATGTGCTTGTGTACCTGCCTACTGCTACTGAATCAATAACTTGAACGTACGTATGTACGGATGGGCGGTGATGTGCTTCCGGGCGTGCGTGAATTGAAGTTAGCTACACTCCCATTCAATTAATTCATTAGGGGATTGTATTAAATAACAGTAGGCTTACAGTACATACGGTTTACTATCTAACGTGGATCGTTTAATTACAAAAGTAAACCAAGGTTTCGTTTATCCTCACACATTGGAATTTGGAACCAAAATGGTTTTTGTTTGTGTAGATTTTCCAGGGAGTACAGCATGGGGAACTCCAAGAAGGGTGTGAAGATATTTTTACCATCAGGCGGGCCATTTTTGCTACCACAGTAGTATACAAAAACTTATTTATGTCAAGCAACGTCAGAAATCAAGCAGACGGTCCAAAGTTCTGATCTTATGTGGTCATTGCCCCTTGTGCAATAACGCAGAGGAATCGCTAATATGTTGCCTTTTTCACGAGGGTTGCAGCTCTCCTCGACAAGATGGATGTCCACAGTCGTCATCGTTAATAAACGATAATCAATCTTTGGATGGGATTTACTTTAAAAAAATATAAGAATCACGTGATAATTTGATTTGAAATGTCAATCCAATATAAAGATTAATCGTGTAGTAACGATGACGATTGTAGATGTCCAAATTATCTAGACGGTATTTGGTGAGTGCTAAGGTTTCTCAACCTGGTAGCCCTATATCAACAGCATTTCTTATAATCAACTAAGGTACAACTTACCAGTCATGGTAAATATCCCGACGAAGAGTCCGATGGACCGGCCAGCCAGCATGACCTCCTCCTCGGAGTCATTGCCGGCCGGCTTCTTGCGGCCAGCCCAGATGCCCACGGCCAGGATCAGCACGTAGAACAGGATGATGGAGATCACGCCCGCTATGTTGATCATCTTGGATGATTTATTGATGCACCTGATTCAAAATTCATAAACTATTTATTCAATTTAGGCCCTGATAAGGCACTCATGAACGTTAACATGACTCTACACTGGGTCCAAATGATGATGAAGTGTTTTGGTTAGCACTTGTAGAGATCATTCAGTCTAGCCTTAAGGCGTCGTCCTAATTGGCGATGATCGTACGAGCAAACGATGCGATTTCGTCGCACGACGAGATTAAATACACAAAACGCTTTAGAGTGTCCTAATTGAAGCTCGCAAGTCATCGCGCGAGCACAGGAACATCAGCGCGATCGTGAGACGAAATCGCATCGTTTGATCGTACGATCATCGCCAATTAGGACGAGGCCTAAGGGTGTCAATGCCATCACTGACATCATAGCTGGTTACATAGTTTAGTAAAGATAGTCTCGGGAAAAAAGAAAAGCTATTATCCTACTATAGTTTTTTTTTTTTTTTTTTTTTTTATACAACTTAGTCGATAAGCAAGCATACGGCCCGCCTGATGGTAAGCGGTTACCGTAGCCATATAGACGCTTGCAACATACGAAGCATCGCTCACGCGTTATCGACCTTTCCCCCCTCCCCTATGAGCTCTGGCAACCTTACTCACGCGCAGGAACACAACTTTACACAACATAAAGTCTGTGATAAAGTTATTTGGCTGCGGTATTCTGTAAGGTGGAGGTACTTCCCCAGTCGAGCTGCTCTTTGAGCGAATAAACGATATGCTCTACCTCTCTTAAAAGTAGTATTTGTCGATGCATCCATCACACTACCGATAGCGATAAAGTTTGGCACGCCTATTAACGAAAACAAAGACAAATAGAAACGCAGAACAATTAAATAAACTTGTAACAAAAAACGGTACTATTATTAGTTTTCATTGCACGCAAGCCTAAGCGGAAAGAAAACTGCCAAATTTTAATCAATAACAATGAAGGTGCAAACTTTTTTAGTTTTAGTTATTAGTTTATTATTATTTAGATTAAGATATTTAGTATAGTTTTATTATATAATATATGAAGGTGCTTAGTTATGTAGACAACTATATCAATAAGGAATTTGGTGCAGTAAACTAAATAATAACTTTTTTACGGTACCAACACGTATGGTAAAATAATGTCATATGAGTGATTTGACAATATATTATGTAGAGGCTACAGTTGCTACCTTGGTTGCTACTAACCGCCGGTGTCTGTATTCGAACTTCCCTTGATTTTACGATTGTGGATTGGTATTTGACATTACATTAGATATAAATAGAATACATGTCAAAATATCAATACACAACCGCAAAACTAAGGATAGATCCAATTCAGAAAGCGTCAATTAGTGAATCGTTAAAAGGTTCTTATCAGGGGCAACGTTGACGGCCGCTTTCTATAGGTATTTGACTTTACATTTCATATAAATAGTGTATCAATATCAATTCACAATAGCAAAACCTAGGATAGAACGGATATAGAAAGCAGCAGTGGGTATAAGAATTCAAACAGCACTGCACACAGCCACACATTTGAATTCATAGTTATATTGGACATTTTTTTTACATAAACAACGAACAAAAACCTTAATGTACAGCACGCTGGGTTCTATACAAAACGCTTACATTTGAAATTACTTACTTGTATTAGAATGTCCTATATGTTCGTCCTGAAGTGTTGGCACAGTCTCACACGCGCTCCAAGTTCATTCCGTCCATAATCAAACTATCGTAACGACTATTAAAACGTACCATCTAAAATATATATGGATATAAATGTAACAGTATCACGTCACTGGTGCACGATGCCTGGCGGCAGTCCGGGCCTCTCGGCGGTGTTATATGTTAGGCCTAGTGTGACAGCTGTCGCCCCATCGGAGGGAGGTTTTCTGCGAAGGGCTGTTCCTTGTCCTAAAGCTTAGCCCGCACATGAGCGCGCGTGCCCCGCACTTGAGACATTCAAACTAGCTATCCGGAGCCGCGTTACGTAAGTGGCCGGCTCCACATTTTGTGCAGAGTTCGTTTCACGTGTTTTATATGTGACAGGAGGTCATAATGGTCGGAGCGAGCGGTGCTACGTGTGGTGTGCGCCGGGCGCCGCGCCGCGCCGCGCTGCGATCGATCCCCTGACGTCATTGGTCCGCGCCGCCCGCCGGCGCCGCCGCGCATGTCTCCTGCTGCCCTCCTCCCGCCGCCACCATCGACACCATCCTGACATCCAGCTCATCGCATTGTTCTCTTTACATCTCCCTTCGAACACGGTGCCAACGTCATCCTACATCAACATACCCTCCATTGTACGGAGGTCTAAAAACACATTTTTGTAAAACCTGTTTGGAAATGATAAAACTAATGAAATGGTTCTAGATAATATACCCATGGACAAATTGATTGATGAGTAGAAATGTTTAATGGCGGCTCTCGAGGTGGGCTGTGATCCCCAGCTCGTCTCGAGATCGAGTAGCGACATCGTGTGTCTTCCTTAATGAAGAGAAGATTCATTATTGTCAGACAGCATCGTATACCTGGAATCATTCCAGAGGACTTTTCATAATGATTACGATTTTTTTAAGAGGCGTTTATGAGTCTTAATTTTGTACAATACCTCGTTATAATACAAGAACTATCTTATGACGCAAAATGGCGGGATTTCTGTATTTTCTAGTGATTTTCTAGTTAGTAACTAAGGTTTTATTAGAATTTAAAACCCGATATTTTTTTTATATAAACCTGCTTTAGTCCAATTTCTTTGATATAAACAGAATCATTATAAATGAATAACACTTCCTATGATGCCCTCTCGATTTGACATATAACTATATGACACACAAATACAGTAGATATATGACAGGGAATGGCGAATAATTTGAACAATTTGGAGATTTTTTTTAAATTCTTTATAAAATAACCAATTAACTGACTGCATTTGGATTTAAATAGTTCTAAATTAGTAATGTGTGTATAAATTCAGCATAAGTCGACTGGTTGCTGGGTGTTCAGTAACTAAGCTATCAGAATGCATGACACGGTTAGTCCCGTAAATACATTAGCAAAGTACACTTCTGTAAGACTCGGCAGGACGCTTTACTTGCGAAAATGTTAATTCCTTCTGAAGAGAGCTTTTTTTCTACTATTGATGTAAGACAAGCCTTTAAAAATTCTTACCATGATACCAAATACCATAACCCTAAGTGTTGATGTGGCCTAAGATGGTAAGTATACCATACAAGCTATGCTTTCCATCACTGAAAGCTTCCGTTCAATGTAGAGTTCGAACCCGCAACCCTTACATTTGAAGGCACAAAGTTCAGTCGCCTAAGCTATCATCGTCTTAAACGTCACGCCATAATGGTTCAAATACACGAATATGGAAACGTGGAAGAAATTCCACCTTGACTTTTTCTTTGGAAAATTTAACTCTTATACCTCAAAGGGTGCGGCTAGGGTTGGGTTTCTTCCCGGGAATAAACCCAACTTCGAGTAAATTTCCAATTTAGTGGGAAAGAACCCGGGAATTTTCCCATTGGGTGGGAAAATACTCAAATCGTCATATTTAGTAGATTTTGCGTATATAGCGAGAAATACCTTTACCAAATCGTTTGAATAACATTTAACATGATTTCTATTAGGGTCATACTCATATCATACAATAAAAATTTTTTTTTGCGTTGTTTTTAAAAAAAGCGACGTTTTGGGGTGTAAGGGTTGTGGTGGACAGTCGGTGGACAGTCGGACAGACGGTCTCGTGCAGAAAGAGCACGTGCACATGTACGACGCTTATATAGCCCGTCCCGGGTCCCGAAGGAGGTGTTGCAAGCGTCCATAGGATACGGTAACCGCTTACCAACAGGCGGGCCGTATGCTTGTTTGCTACCTAGGTAGTATAAAAAAAATGTGTGATAACTTCCTCCAAGGTCCGCGTAGGTCCGCGCGTAGGTGATGTAGGTACATACAACAGCGAGTTTGATTAAAATAACAATCAAAAGCATCAACAAATATGTTTTTTGAGGAACATAAAGCCATTTGAGTATTTTCCCGCCGTTTGGGAATTTTCCCGTATTTTTCCATTCTTTTCCGTATTTTCCCGTATTTTTCTTTTCTTCCCAATATTTTTCTTTCCCTGCCCATCCCTAGGTGCGGCTAATAAAACCCTAAAGGTACAGAAGAAATGGATCAGAACCGACTCTCCGATCAGACCTATTTAACCGATTAATATATCTCACATTATTCCTAAAGAAGTCTATACGTGTCCATGAATCGTACACCCTAACGATTGTGTGAGTGTAGTACTTAGTTAACTGAGACGCCTTTTCTTAACATGACTAACTAGAGGACTCGGAAAATCATCCAGCTCTTCATTTACCGCTGTTTATATATGTGCAGATAGTCCGCCTCGCGGATGTGTGGAAGACATGCAACAAGATCCGCGCGGCGGCGTTCCGCGTGGGGCTCAACCTGTGGGATTGGTACCGCCCGCTCGACCCCGAGGGGAACTCTCTCATCTCCGGTAAATAAGCGCTCGCTCTCTTAAAGAACTGATTCTCAAATGCAGCTAAACCTTTTTGGAAAGAGCTCTTTTTGTAAGCTTATTATTATTAGGACCATATCACGATACTTTTAGCATCAGTGATCAGCGCTTTTGCAGTTGCTTCGATACTGCATCGAGTTTTAGCGACATGCTGCATTTGATTTGATGGTATTAAAATTTGTATCAGAATTTGTGCGGAGTATAGAGTTCAGTCACTGTATCAAGCATCCCAAAAGCGACATGTTCACCGCTACTGGAGTTTGCATGTGTGCGGATTGAAGGGCAACTAAATTGCCGATTGCCGAAGTTAAACTAGAAAGTCTGATTTGGACCCAAAAATTGCTCCGATCCCCAGAGTCCAAGTTCGTGTCGATACTAGCGGGTCCCCTGCGCTCGGTGGTGGGCCTCTCGGACGCGGAGATCGCTCAGCTGGCCGATTACTTCCGCGCCCAGGACGGCCGCGTGCTCTACCACCAGCTCTGTCAGATCATACATGGCGAGGGTGAGTCCAACATTAAAAACCTGACAAATGTACACCAAAATAAATCTCGGTAGAAAGAAGGGGTCTATAAATTCCACATTTTGTTATATCTTGTAATTTAAAAAACCATCCTCTGCTCATAAGCCGTTTCGCAGTGAAGTAAGTCCGCCAATCTGGCTATGATTTTGAGTATTTACCTATGTCAGTTCGAAGCTCAAACTCTTTATTTAAGAGTAATTAAGAATGTTGCATGTTCGATGACTAATTTAAAGACCTGTGTATCAGTAAATGTACATCTGTAAATGATCGTCTACTCGGGAGTCTGCTACCATGAATAGATACTTTGGCTGTACAGCGTGCCTATAAGTCTGATATCTAAAAGAATTCAAAAAAAATGTTTTTCAGAAAACGAGCAGTACGCAAACTATTTTGAAAATGGATTACAAATATAATTGTTTGTACTTTTACTCGTTATATTGTAATGAATAAAATATTTATGACTCAATATAAATATCATAACGTTTTATTTCAAAATAATGAACAATCCCGCAAATCAATATCTAAATTAGAACTGATACTTACCTAGGCCACGTTAAATCTCTACATTTTTAACAGACTTCAAAAAATTAAAAAATCAACAGAAACAAAAAGAAAATTTTCAATTTTCTACTTTTTAGTTAAAGTTAACACCCTTCCTTTTTTCCACAAAGTTTAGTACATATAGGTAGGTACACCCTTCCTTTTCTACTGAGATTTCTGACATCCAAGGGAACATCCCTGTCCTTACTTTTAAAATCAATACAAGCAAAGCTAAATAAGTCCTTGAAGCGCATCTCGCTTTTCAGCCGGAATTATAAACTGGGTCGGAATAATCGATAGCTGGTGCCGCTGTATTCACTAAACCTACCTACCCAGAATCTCGATCCAGAAAACTAAAGCTGAATCGCGCTATCAAAAATTCAAAGGTTCCATTTGCAGATTGCTAGTTTCAAACGTGATGTTCTTTTATGTTATCGTTTTCATACATGACGCAGAGTGACGATGGCTGACAGCAGCATTACATCTCTTTAATTATTATCATGGTTATCAACGTAAATCACATCCCACCAATATCATTTTCATGTAAAATGTCGCTAAGACGAGACCATATGGCTCGCACTGTCAAAAAGTTATCAGATCTCATGTAGAGACAAGCTTATAACTCTACACGCCCTAACTCTACAGTAGCTCTACCATGAGTTTACGCAATATGAAGTCGCTAGCGACTATCGTAAATAAAATGTATGTAAACTTAGACAGCGCCTCTACCGGATAGAATTTGAACTGGTTTTGGTACCATGAGTTAACTATCTCTCCTATAGATTTCTATTGTAGTTACGTTATCTATAGTACCTATCGTTTCATACTTGTTACCATACAAATCGGTACCATGAGTTTCTTATTTGACAGCTGTCACCGTCAAAAACGACGAGAAACGTAATCTACTGTAGTTACGGCATTCACTGACCAATACTCAAGTGAGATTAGATTTTCTACTAAAAGAAAATTAATTTTATTTATAAATATGTCAGCAAGAGCATATTTTGCGTGGAATATGTTTGCTGCAGCAGAATTTGAGGATGAACGAAGGGCACACAGACAGTTCCAAGCCAATATGCGAGATCTGGTTGGAAATCCACTTGAAGAAATAAGTGACAAAAAGTTTGTTAAGCTGTATAGATTAACAAAAGAAGCTTTTGAAGAGTTAAGTGTTTTATTACGACTTCATACTGAATTGAAATCTACACAAAGAGTTGCTTTAGAGACAAAGGTAAGTCATATATTTGATAACCAATGTCTCGTCTGCCAAGTTTGGGTGTGAAAATATTCTAATTAAACATACTTTTATCGTGTAAATAAAATAGGTGAAGAATCATTCTTTTTGATTTTGTCTCAGGTATTGTGTGCACTACTTTTTTATGCACACGGGGATTATCAACGGATTGTTGGAGAAGCCAAACATTTCTCGCAAGAAGCAATGAGCATATATATTGAGCAAGTTACGGATGCCTTAAACCACCCTGAAATTATAAAGAAATTTATAAAGTTCCCAACAACACATCAGGAAAGGGATGCTATCAAGCAATGGTAAGTCAGAAGGATTCTATAACATTATCTTCAGAATCTATTGTGTCTAAACAATATACATGACATTATCTATGTTTCAGTTTTTACAGTAAATACAGAATCCCTGGAGTGCTAGGTTGCATAGATGGAAGCCATTTTAAAATATTTACACCAAATAAAGAAGAGGAGCATTTATATTATTGTAGAAAGCATTACCACTCACTTAATGTGCAAATGGTAGTTATAACTTTATTCAGCAATTAATTATTAGGTACCTAAGTAGGTACCTTTGTTAATAATATTATTTTTATTTCATTACCTATAATTGATTTAAGGTATGTGACCATAACTGCAAAATATTGGCGGTCAATCCCAAATTTGGAGGGGCAACACATGATGCTTTTATATGGGATAACAGTAGCATCAATAGCTTTATGCAATTGTTACATAGACAGAATGAAGTTGCATGGCTCTTAGGTAACTATTCCTAAACAAATTAAGATAATGTTGTAAATATGGTATGAACTAGATTAATTATATATAACAAACTACTTTATTAATATACTAACTGTGTCTCAATTTGATTTTAGGTGATTCTGGGTATCCACAGCGTCCTTGGATGATGACACCATATTCAAATCCCGAAAGTAATTCATACCAGGAGCATTATAATAAGACACATAGCATTGCAAGAGTGCTTATTGAAAATACATTTGGAAGACTAAAAAATCGATGGCGTTGTGTTAGCAAAGATAGAGTCTTGCATTACAAGCCAGCCAAGTGTGCAAAAATTATTACTGCATGTTGTGTACTACACAACATTGCCTTACATTATAAAATCCCAGACCCTGAGGATGATCAGGACTTTTCTCAAGGTTTGTTTTTCAAATACACATATAATAAACTATCTTATTTAGATGGCTTTATAGCAATAAGACTTCCCATTTTACAGTAATTAATATTAAGTACTTTTGTTCATCTTTGGTTTTTGTTAAAATCTTATTGGTGTACAATAAAGTGTTTATCTATCTAAGCAAATGAAAGTACTGATGTACCTATTTTGTATTTTGTGATTGCCCATAAAGTGATTAGTACTTTTCTTTTTGCAGAAACTTTTTTGCGACAAGAAGTGGTACAAGAAACAGGAGCCAGTGAATTGCTAATGGGCAGAGCATTACGGGATCAACTTGCTAGAAGAATAGCAGGACATATAACATCTAACTGAGATTTACTAAAATTTAAGCAATTCAATTATTATTCAATATTTAAAGACCAAGAAGGAATGACTTATATTTTTATTGCCTTACCTTCCCCAGCCTGGTCACAACTCAATCAGATGTGATTTAGGAATGCATAGAGGACAAACATTGTTTTTGTTTATATTTTTAAGAATGAAAATTGATTGACTGTTTATATTTATTTTATTAGGATTTAAGTGATTTAGCGGACATTGTTATTTAATAGTTAAGAAATTTAATGTGAATAATAATTATTATGTAATAATCAATACTTTTGCTATACCTGTAAAAGGTCACTAAGTTCTCTAAGCACTGTTTGTAATAGAATAAGACCTTTATAAATAAACTTAGTTGCAGAATAAATTAATATGAATTTTCTATATATAGATTATAATTAGATCTAAGTGGTTAACTGATAAAAAACAACATTAGGTAAGTAAAAGGTTCATTAAAACAAACTGTATTTTTATTTATAAGAACAATTAGCAATATGTAAAATATAACTAAGTAAACAAACTAAGTAAAATATTAACAAAATATAAACATCCTAACATTCTATTATATACCTATCTTAAATTTTAAAAAGATGTAAGTACTTATTTTTTACAGAATACTGATAATACTACTCAAAATTAAAGTATTAATTAAAACTAATAAAGTACTAATTACACTAAAGTAGTAATTAGTTTTGAATGTTATTACTAAACCTATTAGCAATGTTTTGAACAATATTTAAAAATTGTTGAAACAAATCTTGCCACCGATCTTGTTGCCTTAACTCTATTTCCCTAATCCTAATTCTTTCTCTCTCCTTGTCCATCTGATATGTTCTCCACTCTCTATCTGCATTTAAAAATGCTTGTCGAGCTGCATCAGACTGAGTAGCTGGACGGGTTCTCCTGCGGATAGGAGAGGCAGTTTCGCTATGGAGAATTCGTCGGCGCCGCCGTGGCGTAACCGGTGCTGGTGGTGGTGGTGGCGGTGGTGGTGGTGGCGGTGGTGGTGGTGGAGCACTTTGAGTTGGATGAGGAGAATGTATTTCATTGTGTGGTGTGAAGGTTGGGCCACCTTGTATATGAGGTTCTGGCACCACATCTGCAGATGGAGTTGCCTGTAGGCTAGAACCAGGGTAGTTCCACATTTCAAGTGCTGTAAATAAAATAAAAAATGCATTTATTTTAAAATTTACATGTGTTTCTCATGCTACATTTCGCAATTGATTAATTTATAAATAACTGGTAGGTACTTGTACTTTTAATTGATCTACAGTAAAAGTGTATTTTATTCAAATTATTCTTCTAAAATATTGAGTATATCTTACGGATGTCAAATGTGATGAGTTGCGCAGATCTTGGTGATGATGGTGTTTGTGAGGTTGGCTGGGATGTCGCAAGTACTGAAGGCATTTGCTCCATACCTACATCTCCAACTGTCTCCTATTATATGAAAAGAGTGTTTTTAATAGATATATACTAAACTATGACATGATATGTTTGTTTAGGTAAGTATATAAATTAATATGTATATAATATAAGAAATAGACCACAACCTCCAAACCAACTTCCGCAACCTCTACAATCCCTGTAGCTGCCTGAGTACCAATCATATCCAGAATGCGCTGTTCAAGATCAGTTAATCTTATTCGTGAAGCAGGTCCACCACCAGTTCCAATTGTAGCACGATTTAATCGAGCTGCTTTTCTTTTGGCATTATTTTTCATATCACTCCACACCTTAATAACATGCAAGCAAGGACACATACCATTACCTAAAGTTATATTGAAATGAAAGTGTAAACTGAAGATAAGAGTAAGAATTAAATTACAATATTTAAGGAACTTTACAAACTTTTCGCCACTTTTCACTTGTCTTGGTATCCCCTGTGGAGTCTGCATTTAACATGTTTGTTAATTCTGTCCAACGTTGAATATTGGACACTCTCCCATGTGGTCCCTCCATTGGCTTACTGAGATCGCCATTCCTAAAATATTTTAAAATTTATTTATTTTTTGGATGCTGGAAAAAAACAATTTAAATTCATATCATTCACAATGTATTTTTATTTCTTTGTACAACATAAGAGTCTGTTCGAGAAGACATCCTCTCGCAAAAAGTACTTAAAACTCAAGTGGCTCTAATTTTTTCTAGTCTGAAGCTTCGAAGAACCAAGCGTCATGATAAAGTTTAAAATAGGATAATAAATTAACATTAAATTTACCTTGCCATAAAGTCCACCAACATTTCAAACTGGGTAGCACTAGTTCTCATGTTTAATTTAATTAAAATCGGATATAATTCAACAAAATAACTCAAAACAAAGTAAGCAAACACTTAAGTACAGAAAACTTAAAGTTTCATCGTTTAAAAAAGTTGTTGTCAAACAAGGTATAACTCTATCAATAATAGAATCATATCTTATCTCAGTCCCTCAATACGAGTAGTATACTTTTTACTTTGGCCAGGTTACACGGCCACATTTTTTTTTTTTTTAATTACTTTTAGGAACAATAGTCTTTTTACCCATGAGCAGAAATAACTATGATATCTCTTTCACTCCTATCGTGAAAGAAAGAGACATAGTTATAAGAATGACGTTCGCGCAGTCATGACAATGATACCAACATTGTGAAATGTAATCTACACATAATCTACAGGAACTATCGAGCTAACGCAACTGCAATAGAATTACTTAGTAAGACTCATGGTACGACTATTGAAGTAATCTATTGTATCTGCGTATTTACGTTTACTACTGTAGCTAAGTAAAGCGAATTTACGTTAGCAACTCATGGTAGAGGTACAGGCCTTAACTTCACAAACTCTACACCGTAGTCAAAATATGTGGCTTATGTTTCGCTACAGTCACATGCGCGTAAGGTGAAAAAATTATTCACTGTTAATTATTTTTCTGTAATACAATAGTTCTCGTAGTAGCGAAACGGCCAAGCTACATAATATATTATCTTGACTACGGTGTGTAGATTTTGTGAAATTAGGGCAGACAAACGTAGGAACTAATTCGTTTAAAAAAGCATAAAAGCATCTTTATTCCTGAGGTGTTTATTTACTTGGTCCATGCATTATAAGCCATGGATTATTTTTGTCTGACGTCAGATGCTGGAGGCAGGAACAAGACGTCAGCGGACTGTATCCTGGAGGCTTGCCCGCCGCCGCCGGAGCCGGCCTGCCACCAGCTGGACCAGTGGCAGCTGCGTCGGCTCTGCTGCCTGCTGGCCACCATCGCAGATCGCCAGCTGCCGCTCAAGCCTTACTTCCAGGACTATGAGCTCGTACGTACTTAATACACTATGTAGTGATGCTACATGTCTGTATCCTAAATTACTTACCTATAAAGGAAGATATATCCAAAAAAGCTATCGTATAGAGCTATTTTTTTACAAGAAATCTTTTAGCTACATAAATTAAAATAATTAAAAATTAAATTCCATGTGCATTGGAGTAGGCCGGCACCTCCTAATTCCGAGCTACGACCATTGGTCACCAGTACTCACCACTTCGTATTATATCAGCTCTAGGAACCTATAAGTGTGAACGATAAGGCTGTTGTATTCTATTCAATTATTTATAGTATAATACTACAGACATATGACATGTTTCCACACGTTCGGGGGCCCCGTATCATGGATACGGCTGATACGGCGTTAGCTACGCCCCTGTATAAAAGGTAGAGTATAGAAATTTGGAATTTTGCACACAGGTTCCTTATAAAACGTATATGCAACCTAAGGAAGGACTTTTCAAAATTCATCCCCTAAGGGGTAAAATAGGGGCTCACGGGTGAACTGCAGGATGGTAAGCTAGAACAGAATGTTTCCATTCCTTTGCATTAAATTCTAATTACTCCACGTTTTCCATGACAGGTAGCTAAAAACGATGGTCGTATAACATTCGCGCACTTCGCCCGCATCCTGAACTACATCGGCGTGATCGTGACCCCCGAGGACTTCAACCTGCTGGTGCGCCGCTTCATCAAGGACTCCTACACGCTCGACTACGTCGACTTCCTCAAGGCTGTGGAGGCGGTCAAGAAGGAAGGCATACTGGGCTTGGGACCGGTAAGATTTGTACCTATTTGTATCTGGTTTTATAATAGCCCGGCTACACCCTCCGTCTTGCACACGCCACGCACGCTTCAACCACTGAACGGAAATTGGTTGTTTGACACGCTGCGCTGGTAGAATATGTTCTTGATTAACACATAGGGTACTTGTATCCCGGGAAAGGAATATATCCCTGATATAAATGATATAAAAATCAATAGCTGTTGTTAACTTGTTTTCTTTTTGTTGTATTCGTAAAAGTTGCCCAGAAAATTAGAAAATCTGAAAAAAAAATAAAGTGCGTTTTTCAATGGTTTTTTGACAGTACAACGTCTGCTGGGTCAGCTAGAAATACATACAGGATGTACTCTAAATTGTAGTCCAACGTTAAGGGGTCGATGTACCGTATATTCTGACTAAGACAATTTGGTCCCTTTATTACCATTAGTACCTATATAGGTACACTCAATAGATGTGTAGTTGCAATCAATAGGATGGAACCCTTATTAACATTCCCCAGGAGTACCGCAACCCCAACGCGGTGATAGACACGACGCTGCCCAAGCTGCCCCGCCCCGAGGTGGCGGCGGGGCTGTCCCCGGCGGCGCTGAGCGGGCCGGGCGGCGTGGACGTGTTCCACCCCGCCCTGCAGCAGCCCCCGCCCTCGCGCCATCTCATCGAACTCATGCTGCGCGTGCAGGAGTACGTGCTGCAGCGACGGATCAGGGTCGCTGAGTTCTTGAGGGTAAGATTTAACTAGCCCTATTCAACTTGGTAAACCACGATCTGAGTGATCTAAAGGAATAACTTTCTTAGGGTTACTAGATCCTTTAGTTTCAAGATTCCAAAAATCCGTCATTCAATAATCCCTTCACCACCTTCTTGGAAAACCACATGCTGTAGATGTAACTCCCTTGGGAAAAACACTACACAAAGCTCATTTCGCAACCTGAGAGTCCACGTACCGAGTCTTGATAAGTTAAAGTCCATATGAAATTGCCGACAGTCACCTATCGGTGGTACCTACTCATCACCCATGCTACGTTTATGAATGATGTCCTTTCCCTCAGGACTTCGACCCTCTGAACAGCGGGCGCGTGGCCCCGCAGCAGTTCCGACGCGCCCTGGACACGATAGGACTGGGTGCGGTGCTGTCAGCGCAGGAGTTGATCTGCGTCACCAAGCACTACCTCGACCCCAACGACAGAGATCGCGTGTGCTGGAGGACCTTCGAGGATGACTGCGACCAAGGTAACGACGGAAGCCAGATAGATAGATACTCTATCTAGATACTCTATATTGTACACCAGAAAAACGGTTAACAAAACAGAAAGAAAAGAACATAATATTTAATAACTGTACAATGGTACTGTGACAATGGGCGGTCTTATCGCTAAAGAGCGATCTTTTCCAGACAACCTTAGGATGGATAGGAATTTAGCTATTTTGTTTTCTTTTTATTTTTAATCATTTTGATCGAGCAAGTTTATTTTTTCTATAAAAAGCTTCTAATTTTTTCATGATTTCAGATTTGATCTCTATGTAGAAATTGTTCAGCATAACAATCCCAAGATTGGTTTCGACGAGATGACATAACATACCTAATATCCAAGAGTGAACTATCACTTCTCCTTCCTTGAAAGGTTTTAATATATCCTGGGAGTACGCGGGTACAACCCGTAGGTATGATCTTGTAATAATGATTTTTGTGACACAGTGTTTGCAATAAAAGAGCTAGAGAAGCACCCGAACGCAGAAGCGGGCGCGGCAGCAGCGGCAGTGCTGGAGCTGCCCGCAGCCGGCGCCGCCGGGCCTAGCGGGGTCAGCGACCAGCAGATAGACCTGGCGCAAGCCGCCCTCATGAGGGTGCGCGCGGCCTGCCAGGAGCGCTCCATAGACCTCAGGGCGCCGTTTGGAGATCACGATGAGTATGTTTGGATCTTTCTAAAACTTTGATCGGGATCATGAACGCACGAATGTGTTTATGTATGTTGTTAGATAAAAAAGACGATAAGTACTCATAAGTGCCTGCTTCGTGGGATATGTTCATCTTTTATTTTTTCTATTCCTAGTTTTAGGGTTCATATCCCGTAACTAAGTTTAACTCAAGTCCGCAAGGAAGGAATAATCCTATACAAAAAAACCGGCCAAGTGCGAGTCAGACTCACGCACCGAGGGTTCCGTACAAACCTGTAGGTATATAAGTAAATGGTAGTATAGACCTGAGTATTTGATATTAATTTCAATTTATGACGTATTAAAAAAAAACTACTTACTAGATCTCGTTCAAACCAATTTTCGGTGGAAGTTTGCACCGTAATGTACATCATATATTTTTTATAGATTTATCATTCTCTTATTTTAGAAGTTACAGGGGGGGGGGCACACATTTTACCACTTTGGAAGTGTCTCTCGCGCAAACTATTCAGTTTAGAAAAAAATGATATTAGAAACCTCAATATCATTTTTGAAGACCTATCCATAGACACCCCACAATTATGGGTTTGATGAAAAAAAAATGTTGAGTTTCAGTTCTAAGTATGGGGAACCCCCAAAATTTATTGTTTTTTTTCTATTTTTGTGTGAAAATCTTAATGCGGTTCACAGAATACATCTACTTACCAAGTTTCAACATTATAGTTCTTATAGTTTCGGAAATAAATGGCTGTGACATACGGACAGACAGACAGACAGACAGACAGACAGACAGACAGACAGACATGACGAATCTATAAGGGTTCCGTTTTTAGCCATTTGGCTACGGAACCCTAAAAACGTTAAGGCTAAGTATATCTTTATTTCTCTTGGGGAGTTTTATATAAGACAAATGTATGCCAACACTGATTTATGTAGGTAGGCACAGATTACAGAATAATTCAGATGGAGCGCGCGGAACACGGGAGTGAGGCCAAAAAAGCAAATACAAATTGAAAAACACGTACCTGGTATTCGCTTTTGAATGTGTATTTGCTTTGTTTAACAAACTTTATGTAACAAAAACCACTTCTTTATTAATAAACTGTGGTTAAACAATGCAAATACAAACTGGAAAACGAATACCAGGTATCAGATTTTCAATTTGTATTTGCTTTTTTGGCTTCACTTTCGTGTTCCACGCGCTCCATCTGAATTATTCTGTAATCTGTGTAGGTAGGTATCAGTAGGACAATTAAACCTATTTGTCTGTGGTATTAAGTACCTACGCTAGTTGTTGAATGGTTGCAGGCACAACAACGGGCACGTGAGCCGGTCGGTGGTGCGGCGCGTGCTGGCGCGGCTGGGCGTGCTGCCGCCCGCCGACCAGGTGCGCGCGCTCGAGGCCCGCTACCTCGACGACTGCGGCTTCCACTACGTCAGGATGCTCGACGAGGTACAGTTAATACATCTAGCCAACATATCCGCATCCAGCACAATACCCACTCATTATAATCACCGTGTCGTTCCAGCTGGCTCCTCATCATATTAAGCTATGGAATCTCGACTCGTTTACGGTTAGTGGCAACCACCCTCAATTGGTTTTCCCAATGGAGTACAGCATGGGGTTCTTCAAAAAGGGTGTGAAGAGATTTCTTCAGGGTCGGCAACGCGCGAGTGATACTCCTGGTGTTGCAAGCGTCCATAGGCTACGGTAACTGCTTACCATCAGGCGGGCCGTATGCTTGTTAGCCACCTTAGTGGTATAAAAAAAAAAAATCTGTCGCAAAAATCTACGACGAGGTCCGCTGTTTATAGGCTGTTTAGTATTAATAGGCTTTGCGGTGCTAAGTAACTACCACAGTGAAGTGACATTTGTTTGTTTGTATTGTCAGTTGGAGGAGCGTCCGTCGGAGAGCGCGGTGATAGCGAGCGGTGCGGGCGCGCGGCCGCTCGCCCCGCGCGCCCCCCGCACTGACGCCGCCGCCGCGCTCGAGACCGACATCGTGCAGATACTCGCCAAGATCAAGGGGAAGGTAACGTGACACACTAACAGCATCTAGTGTAAGCAATTGAACACTTACTATCGCGTTTGCGTTTACGACACTTCTCTACAGGTATTGGCACAGCGCCTCTAGCGGAATGCTCATGGTACTTATTTCTCTCATACTAATTTATTGTAAACTCAAACGCGATAGTTTGCGTTTATTAATGTTAATTATTTACACTCAAGGTACTGAGCATCAAGGAAACCTTAATATTACATACCATCTGAAGAGTAAAGTGGAACAAAGGTTCAATCTTTAAGTCCTTGTCTTTCTGGAGTGTGAATAAGTGCCAGTGCTCGTTAGGGAGAGGCAGTCAGTTACGCGTGAGTGATGCGTGTGTTACAAGCGTCCATTTGGATATGGTAACCGCTTACCATCAGGTGGGCCGTAGACTGTGATCTTTCTAAATGTTACATCACAGCACAACCCAAATGATGTAAATTAAAATATTTGTTTGTAGATGGTACGCGAGGGCGTGCGGCCGCGCGGGTTCCTGGAGCAGTTCGACCCGCGGCGCGAGCTGGTGGTGCCGCGCGCGGACTTCTACCGCGGCCTCGCCGCCGCCGGCCTGCCTCTTACGCCGATCGAGATGGACACCCTCATGGAAGTGTTAGTCAAACAATATAAAATGATTTGAAAAAACATTTGAAACATTTGAAAAAAATGCCAATTCGTGATATTTGCTGGTAACGTAATCGATACTCCCTTGTGCGACTAAGTACTGTGAGACATTTTGAATGAAATACCGATTCCAAAACTGACCACTAAAGGCGCTGCTCGAATCATCATTACAAAATTATCCGTAGTCGCTAGCGATTATAGATAACTAACGCTTACCGTAGCAAACTCATGGTAGGTACGGTACCAAAAGAATTGTAAGTGAAACTTTGCTGAGTTTCGTGCCTGTTGCTCTCAGTTGGTGGCAGACTTACGAACCGGTCGGTTATGATTTAGACCTTTATAGTATAATACTGTCCTAAAATAGTGATAGCTCAGTGGTGAAAGCAACCTAAGATTATGCGAGTGCAGGTTCAAATCACCTCAGAGTAAGTGGAGTCTATATGGTGGAGTGCACGAATGTGCAGTGGGCATGGAGCACTGTTTGATGATATACCAGGTTCTGTGCGCCTGGGCGGCGGCGCTACATCGAGTACGCGCGGTTCTGCGAGACGGTGGGCGAGGCGCTGACGCAGGGCGGGCTGGAGCGCGCGCCGCTGCTGGCGCCGGTGCCGCACGTGCCCACCATCGACTCGCCGCTCAACTTCCTCAACTACGAGGAGAGGAATATCGTCTCCGGAGCACTCACCAAGCTCGCTAAGTTCCCCGATCAGCTCTCCAATATATTGGAGGTGTTTCAGGTAACAACTTTTTAGATCACTCGTAAGTAATAAGGATTGGTGCCAATTTATTTTTAATAGCAATTATTTTATGTGCGTCTTTATAATATGTAAGTGAACAAATCTTTACAAGATACACACAAGACGTTCATGACAGATGCGTTTGTGCCGTCTAAATTCGTTGAGAAAACCATAGCACGGTGGTAGACAGAGTACCTACTTGTTGTCCAGTTTACACAACTACTTAAGTACTAGTATTCTGGCAGCTATACTTGAGAACCAGTAGCATTCTAGTCTACAATACTAATGGTTCTACTAGTATTTCTAGTTATGTTTGCTTACCACTTGTGGCCACATTAGCATCGCGTGAATGCTAGTAGTAGAGTTTCTCCCCTGAATATTGTTTTAGTTCATCATTCGGTTTTGTTCCACACTACACAAAATGTCATAATTTGTATAATAGGACGAACAGTGACAATAGGAAAGTTTTGCCCATTGTGTAAGGACCTCTAAATAAAACGAGTAGGCTAGGCGGAGTGATTTGAGCGTGTTTCGTTGGTTTTTTTGAGGACATGGACCGCGAGCGTTGCGGCACGATCCCGCGCGTGTCGGTGGAGCGCGCCCTGTGCCAGCGCGACCTGCTGGCGAAGGTGTCGGCGCGGGAGCGCGACCTCGTCTACAAGTGCTTCGGCTACCGGCGTGGCTGCGGAGACGAGGTTCATATGTCTTCTCACACCCACACCTATATTACATACTTACTTACCCACACACTACTTTCACTACCACCACCACCACCTAAGATGACGCCCGTAGCTTGCAAAATAGCAAGAATTCATCAGGATCAGGTAAGGAGCAATTTCCCAAGATCATTAATTTAAAAATACCATCAGATTGGTGGATTGGTTGGCGGTAGGTATTTAGTACCTTTTATCACTTATGAAACTTTTTTTAAAGGGAAATTATATTGACGTGACACGGCTATGTCACATGGAGGAAAAATAGGTTGGTATGTACACTACTTGAAATCATCTAGTTGTCTCCCGCTTTCAGTCGGGTACCTATAAAAAATTTGCCAGCATTTCTTTTCGTAAATCCTTATAAGGAACTATAACATTTAAAAAATAATACCCATATCTGTCCAGCCGTTCTCTATTACAAACGAACAGCATTTCATTTATATAGACTAGCTGACTCCCGCGGTTTCACCGGCATTCTAAGGATGAAAAGGGAATATTGTAGAATTTTCAGAATGGTTCACTAGTTCTGGCGATTACCTACCTGCTACATCTAAAGTGACGAACTTCACCCATTTTTATGTTAGTTTAGTATAAATGAATAAGTTTCATGAATAGATAAGTACGTACCTAGGTAGGTAATCAACGTTTTGATGATATAAAATCGAAGACATTTTTTTTATTGAATAGGTGTTTATAAAATTCTACAATAGCTGTAGGTTGCTCAAGGGGTTGCTCTAATAAATAAATTAACATCGGCAAAAAGTAAGTATTTCCTGCGGGGCGGCTACCCCGCACGCAGTTCAGTCTTTACCATAAGGACACACGGGGCCCGTTTTAGGCACCCCGCACTTATGGGAGCCCGAAAATGTTTTTCCTATTTTAGGTACCTATAAAGTAAGAACTAGACTAAAACATTTTAAATTAAAATGATAATCGGTCACGTTTTATTTTTATTTTAGCCATGATAAATTTCACTTGTTTACTTTCCAACGTAGGTAGCCCCAAACTCTTGCGTGCGCCTCTTGCGTGCGCTTACTAGTACGGAACTCGATATAATTTTCAATATCAATGGTGCTGATTCTGTTGTAAATCGCACTAAACTAATTTTCGTCATATCTCATCTCTTTCTTCCGAACATTATTGAAAAAGGATAGAACATAATTTAAAGTTGTCAAATTAATCTTTGTAGTCTTATTTTGTGTGTAGATGGCCACTAATTTATATTGAACTATATATAGGACTAAATTTATTACATCGTTTTCTTATGTTCTTTGTTAGAAAGAGCCAGTGAGATTAAAATTAGTTGTAAACAACAGAATCGGAGCAAATTTCATATAATTTTCTTTTTGCAGGTCAATTACCGCGCTTTGTGTAATGCCTTGGATGTTTTGTACGCGACGTCAAGCTCCCAGCCCTGTTAAAAACTTGTTCAGTTTGTGCAATTTAATAAGTACTCGTTAAATAAATTCTTGTTATAATTTGTCATTTTTATGTATATCGCCATTTAACTAATCATGGTTATTTAATGCACCATTTTCAAGATTGGTAATGTAACCTACCTATGGATCGAGTTCAAGGATTTTGAAAATTTCAATTCGTGTCAAGTACTGCGATACTGTATTTCCAATTTAGTCTTAAATCGAACTACGGTTTATAGTATTGATCCCAGCCGAGGTATTGATGATAATATTTATAGGCAGGCTATCAGCATCCCAGCGGGCAAAACAGGACTAGACGTTCAAATTAAACACCTGTTTTCGCCGCCTTAGTCTATATATTTTATGTTAACGTGTAAGACAATAATACACACTCGGTGACACAAACACATACTGAAAGTCAATATTTTATTTACACATTTGTTTTATTATGACATACACAACTTGTATATCTCCAGAAGTTTGTTCATGTCCGTTCACTTATTCTAATTTTCATTTCTACCCAATGGAAGAAACATTTAGTTTGTATAAAATACATGATTCTGATTTCTTGTTTATTTACCAAATTATAAATACAAAACTACAACATTTCTGCAATGAGATCCAGAACAATCAACTGTCAAGTGGAGGGCGGCTCTACGACTCGACTACACACACACGCGACGACACATTCACTCGCGCACTCACGCACACACGCGACGGTACTGGCTCGCCGGTACACCGGGAAACTGTTTATTTTATAAGCTCTCGTTATAAATCATCTATTATTTCTATATTTCAGTACGAAAAGGTAAGATTTTGAGACAATATGTCAAAATTGAATCTAATCAATCGGCAATAATACTCAAGTGAATCTATAATTCATACTATATTATAATAAATTTATGCGACGACCTATCGGACGAGATCGAATCGCACACAGTATTTTTTTATCCTTAAAAATCTTCTTAAAAAGATTACTTTCTTAAATTAATTATGTGGAATGGAATGACGTGCCCCCAGCGCGGCGAGGCGAGAGAAGCGCGGAGGACACTCATGACCGGTGACTTAACCTGCAACAAACAAACCAACACCTGTAACCGACAATTAGTAGGGGGCGTGCGGCACGCGGCTCCATCTCGGACGAGGCGAGGCACTAGCATCATACAAATCTTACATTAGGGCTATCGACCGACTTTAAATTAGCAAGACCGGAAGAGGCGTGTTGTGCATTTTGCTCACCTCACTATTGGACTGAGATGACTATAGGCAGGTACTTGATAGTGTTTAGTAGGGCTGGTGCCTCTGGTTGGCGCGGCCGCCGCCGCCGCCGCCGCCCCCGCGCTGCTTGCCGCCCTGGTACCCGGCTGTAACACCACATCTCTATTGCTTACCAACTCTACACAACTCCTCCACCTTACCATACCATACCATACCATACCATATACACACCACTGTCCATTCTGACAATCACACTATTCAGAACATAACATCCCAAAACTTTTGTAAATGTTTTTTTTTTTCAAATTACGTCATATTTACATGTAGTCTTTGACCTAAGTTCTAAATCGAAAATTATCTTACTGGGTTTCTTTTATATAAAAATATAGCAACAATCTTACCTTTTATGTAAAAAAAAGGCCGATAAGAGCGTGTTCTGATAAATACACGTAAAGGTCGATCGAGTCACGTAAGCACTTTGTTGCTATATTATTATCGGACTAAATACTTGTTCTAAACACCTACTAATAGAAATGAGTTACGAAGGAGTGGCTCGCGTACACGTCACGCTGTAGAATGTTTCAACTGAACTCTCGTTCAGTCGAGTGTGAGCCAAATTGTTAGTAAATACTTGTACATAGAACGATATTATTAGTTACAGACCAAAATGTTTTATAAATTTTGTACATGCGAAGTGTTGTTAGTGTAAGAAATACTTAAGAATTGTAAAGCGAAGCAACTCTCGAGATGCATTCACAACTAACACGAATAGCGAGAACATCAGGCCAACCGCGCCACATATTCATTAGAGCTATGAATGCACCCTTGATAAGTACTAACAGAACTAACATGTCCGGCCTCGCTTTTCAGAGTTCATAATCACGACATAAATTTTGATGAGACAATAAAAATCATTCAAGAGAGCCAAATGTGTTCGAGAAAAACTACGTAAGCGGGGCAAACATGACTGTTACAACACAAACTATCGAAAAGTTCGCTTTCAAACGTTTTCCAAGTAAATGCGTCGCTCTTGTGGGCTTCTATAAGGACAACCGGTTCTATTCGACTTAAAAAAGATCCATGAAACCTATGAAAACGTTTGTTGAGCGACGTCTACATACAATTGATTCGTTTAGAAAGTAGGGTGGGGTTGGTTCGGCAGTACCTTTCCCGCGTGGAGTGGTGCGCGCGCCGTACCCGCCCTCGTACCCTCCGTACCCGCCGTAGTCTGCCCGCAACACACAACACATTAGTGCATCATTGCATCCGCTCTGCTCCGCTGCGTTGCCGTCTCCTCGACGCGACGCGACGGAGCCCACGCCCACACACTACCCGAGCCCGAGCCCCACTCATTCAGAGATACGCTAAACTAACTTCATACAAGCTCTATCAACATTCAGCTTGGTAGGCCTCCTCGGAGTTGCAAATATTTTGACCCTTTCACTTATGAATTATTACTTCTCAATATAACCCCCTAGTGCTAGAATTGAAACAAATTATCAACCTTCTAACGGATAATCCTAGATATGTATAGATCAGATCTGTGAACAGTCACTCTAGCCTGTGACGAGTCTCATTAATCACTGTATTGGAAATCTATAAGGAAAATGTGTTGATAAAACACGGAACGCAGTCTGCCGCATATATAGAATGACGTACTATGTGACGCATGCACCCCGCCCATTAGCCCCATAAAAGAGACTTGTTATTGTTTAACTATCTGGTGTATTATTATGTGATCGTTAAATTGTTCAATACATTTAATTAGAGCAGTATCACAGTATTCCTGTGTCCCAGAGTAGTCAATGCCAACTATAATGTTAAGCAAATGTATAAATAATGTAAAGGTGAAAATTGTTGTTCTAATTCTTCATATGAAAACTAATGATCACTTGGGAATGATTTTATAATATTTGTTTTGGAATTCATAGTATTGTGCAAGTTAATTATATTATATCCAATAATTAATAGTTAGTACAACACCTCACTACAATATACCTACCGATTATACATGCAGGTTAGTAATCGTGTAGTGTAACCAACACAATGTGTGCGCCGTCGTGTGAAGCGTGTGTGAGTCAGAGACAGGGTAGGGAGTGGACTAGGGTGACATATGGAAACACATTGAGAATTTTTGTAACAGTGCTTTATTCAAAAGCTTTATCATATCTTTATCACTTTCACAATGTCTCTCCATATTTACCCCATTTCCCAAATGTAGCATGTTGCGAGAGTGTCGATAGGTAAAATAAAAATACCAAAAAAATTAACTCGAGCGACAATGCTACATATGTCAAAAGTGGTATTACAAATAAACACTTATAAACATAAGGCAGGTAACATATGTACAGATTATAATAGTACCCAGTGAAACAATGACAAAGAGCGATAATTGAATGGGCACCTTCAGGCGGTAGCAGAGGCCGCAGAGGCGCTCGCGACACTAACTAGTTACTTGTGGAAATAAACAAAATAATGCAAAGAAACTGGTTCCTTCGCGATAATTATACCAAATGATTAAACCTAATTACTCGAAACGATCGTACCGACCCATGGTTATGTTCAGATTATACAGTCGCCTCGACAACATTCACTACACATTATCTCGATAGAATATTAAATATATAGAAAAATAAATATTTTCTACACACTAAGTTAAATACCTAAGCTTCGCGTGATGTCGATCTCTTCAAATTAAATGTAAAATATACGTTCACTACGAGGTAAATAGGCATCTCGAGGACGGAAGGTCGCGTCGCTCTCAACTCTAACCTAGCGCGGGGTGCGCCCGCCTTACTCTACATGTACATTACATCCTAGGGATCAGGTAACATCAGTCGAGGTAATGTGTCGGTGAGCGGGCTAGCGGGGGCTCGCCTCTATACTAGTTCTGCTTGCCGCGTTTACCGTAATTAGGGTATCCGGAGTAATCGTAACCACCGTAGCCCCCGTAGCCGTCGTATCCGTAGCCACCGTAGCCGTAGCCGTCGTATCCGCCGCCGTAGCCACCCTGTCCGTAGCCGTAGCCTCCGTAGCCCTGGTTGCCCCAGGCGCCCTGGCCGCCGTAGCCGCCGCGGCCCCCGCGGCCGCCCCGCGAGCCGCGCCCGCCTCGCCCGCCGCGCGTGCCCATGCCGCCGGGGCCGTCCGGTTTAGGCGTCGCCCGCTTCACGTCCACCTGCCCAAACACCATTACACTCATCATTACATATTCAACAAATATTTACAACAATAACATAACAGCATCAGGGTACGAGTAGATACTGACCTCTTTTCCGGCGATCGTCTGTTTTGGAGTCTTGAGCAGCTCATTTACCACTTGCTCAGATTCGAATGTGATAAAGCAGAAACCTTTCCTCTGGTTCTTCGTTTTGTCGAAAGGCATTTCAACGTCGATGATCTGAAAAGTGAAAAATAAAGTTTAAACACATAACTCATAGAACTAGTTCGTAATTACTAGTAAAGATCATCAGTGGCCCGAATTTATCTTCAGTGGTAGTCTAGAATCATTTATCTCACCATAATCGGATTTATCATCATGTCAATATTTTTACAAAAACATAGGTACACAGTAATACTTACAGTTCCAAAATTACTGAAGAAATTTTTGATTTCATCATCTGAGATTTCGCTGCTGAGACCACCGACAAATATCTTCCCATGTCTTGCTTTTGCTTTCTTTGGATCTACTTTTTTGTTGTTGATTGTGTGTTCCCCAGCAGCCATCACTTTATCGATGGAGTCTGGTGCTTTGAAGACAATGAAGGCGAACCCTCTTGATCTACCAGTGTTTGGGTCAGTCTTCACATTGATGCTCTCGATCTCACCATATGCACTGAAGTGATCACGTAATTCCTCTGCAACAAAAATCTTAATGTGAATTGTTGCACTCTGTTTGTATTTCATATTGCATTAAGTATGGAGCATCAGAAATGTGGGTATAGATATCTTCAACTGTACTCAGAAGCAGAACTGAAGTAAGTCATCATGATAAAAGATTGAAATTATTGAGCGGGCAGCCTATAATTTGTAATATGTCAAACTATTTAAAGAGAAGGAAGTAATAACTTACTGTCTGTGGTCTCCCAGCTCAAGCCTCCCACAAATAGTTTTCTGTAAACATTACACAAGTAATAATTAAAATGTGAAGTAACATACAATGCAGATTTGTCTCGATTTAGAAACTGACTTATGTTACAATTAATTAATCATTAACAATAATGCAGTACTTGTTTACAGTACTTTACAGCTACATTTTTGTTCAAAACAAACTCCAAGCACTGCAGCAAAACAAATTGTGAACCTGTAAGTTACAAAAGTAAACTGGAAATTTTACATTATCTATTAGGACAACGAAATGAAACAAAGAATGTTACAGTGATACGCAAGATTTGAAATTGGCAAGTGTAAACGAGGCCCAAAATTAAGTGGCCGAGGCAATCTAGTCAGTTTGGTCGTTGTTTACTTTAGTGTGAGCCCAGCAGATATATACCATGACGTCCTCCGGCGGCTGCTGCGGCGGCGGCGCAGGCTCACACCTGCAGAGAGACACAGCGTTAGTGGCGCCCCAAACTGACCGCGCCGCGCCGCCGAGGGCGTCGACCCCTCGCCGGCGCACCACGCGCTACCACCGATTTAAAATCTTGCAAGTACCTACGCATTACCGCTATTTCGGAACAGCGGACCGTAACCATCGAAAGACAATCGGCTATGTTAGCGCTGATTCAAAAATCGATAACGGGACCGAACCAGTGCCGGGTGCAAAAGAGACGCGCGAATATGACGCCATTTTACTTCATGCGGCACGGAGGTATCTAAGTTTTAATAAAATTGCCCTGAAACTACTCTGAAATGAAAACTATTACATCCAAAATTATATCTGAATCGCGGAGAACAGGCTGTGAAAGTGAAACAATAAAATTTTGAAATGATTTCCAGGATTGAGAGAGATTATTACAGAGCCGTTATATGAAATGCCGGAACGCCGCCATTATGGCGGGCGTAGAAGGGAACTCTTAAAATATTCTATTACCAAGCTATTGACCTGTATAGTAACAAATATAGTAACATTATGATAACATTATGATAACAAATTGAAAGGAATTAATGTAAGAGGCAAAAATAACTAAAAAATGTACAAAGATAAAACCAACGGTACCTGTCGTCATCGCGTCCCGGAGCTTCGGCACTGTTATTTTCCTGTCCATCACCTCCACCATTCTCCCCATTTCCATTTAGCTGATTTTCAGTAACGTCTTGTGCAAAGTTATCGTTATTGGCCATGACTTATGTTTAGGCTAAAATTAATAGTAAACTAAATACTAAGGTCTACACGCGACCTTCAACACCGAATGCCAAATGCAGAAGAAGGAAAGGAAATGCGCGATGAGTCGGCGCGAAACGCTCCGTAATGTTGGCTAAAAGCATAGAGAAACACTTTTTTCTGCAAAATTATTATCCCCTCTACTTCAACAGCCAATCATAACCAAACGGTAGAAGGGGGTCAATGGCATCATTTTATGTACAACAAGGACAGAGTATTCGTTTCCCTTGCGAGTGACAGAATAAGAAGACTGACACAAAGAATCAATACTACTACCAACATTCAGCAAAAATTTACCGCGTTCGATTCATTGCCATAGACAAATTTTGAAAAAGCAAAGCTAATGCTTGATAAATACAACGTGATGTTATAATCTAACTATAAGTATTCGTATTTGTTTAGACAAATATTTAACGTGCAGGCACCATCCACATCATGTCCATATGGAGCCAAATACCAAACAGCATCGATGTATTTATAATCTAATGCCCCGTTCATACGTTTGCCAAACCTCGACAAGCATCCACAAATTCAAACGTGTGGATGGGTGTTTGGCTTGCTTTGTGAAAGGTTTGCAAGCGCTTGCCGCTAAAAGAAACGATATTGCAGAAACGAGCTCGACGTCCGTCATGCTTGCTTGTCTAAAATATACCAACGCACTCGCAAGCATGCGCAAGCGTGTGAATGGCTTCCTTCATTTGTCCAAGCGTTTGCAGGAGTTTGCAGGTTGCGGCAAACGTGTGGACGAGGCATAACATTCTGATGCCGGCACTTCACATGGGGCGTTAAACATTTCTATTTTAATCTGTTCTATGACTGTACTCATTCGGTTTTTTTTTAATTTGTACAATTAATAATTTAGAAAAAAAGAAAGTCGGAAAATAAGGAATTTGTAAATTTTATAATTTGGACAAATAAGATTAGGTAAAACAGAGAATTTGGAAAATCTATAACGTGCAAAACCCTGAATTTGGACTTTAATCTGACCAGGTTTTCGGTCCATCTGGAGGGAGGTCGTTACGCTCAGCGCTCCCAGTACATACCTCGAGAACCTTTCTTCCCCATCGGTTATCGATTCATCGAGCGATGTGGCCCAGCCATTGCCACTTGAGTTTAGTAACTCTACGAGCTATGTCCGTCGTTTTCGTTCTCCTACGAATGTCCTTATTTCGGACTCTGCAACTTAGAGAAATTCCGAGCATAGTTCGTTCCCTACCTCAATGAGTGACTGTGACATTATTTATGCGGCCAGCAGTAAAAGCCCATTCAGATTGATCTGAAGAAATAAGAATGTATCGAGTGGCACAAAATTGTATGCAGCTCTAAACATTTTGCATTGAGATAAAAAAACATCCTGAATTTAAAGAGCTTTCCGGTTATATGACTGAAGACACAGTGCTAAGATTGGCATTAACTGTCCGAATTGACCTTGCGAATTCTCGGCGGTTGAAGCCACATACTTTGTCTGAAAAATCTGTCATAGGTAAACCTATGGTCTGTCAAATTTAGCTGGATGATTTTGACAGCTCACGCCTATGAAATATATAGTTTTTTTCTTTTTTCGGTAATGAGAAGTTTTCTTGTAGGTATTTAATTTTCTTTTCTTTAAGTCTCAATAGATGGCGTTAATATGACTGAAACGAAGTATCTTGCTGTCAGTTCAATAAAAAAAAATACTATGTAACTTCATGGGTGCGTTCAGTTACTACACATGTTATTGAACTGTTACTGAACGCTGCGATGATCTTCGGGCGATCACACGGCGTAGTTACTGAACGCAGCCCATAACTATTTGGCTTTATACTGGTAACAGACGTTCCAATGTCGGACTCCTATTTTTATTATTACCCAGGAGACACGGCCAAGGTAGGACCTGCCGTAGGAAAGTGTGTAGTGCGGCAGGACCCTCATAATTATTACTAATACCGGTTGGAAGCTTTCGACGTTCTGCCCAAAGACTACAGTATATACTTAGAGTCCTGCCGCGCTACACACGGCCCTGACCATCAGACGTCCGACATTCGGATCGTCTGTAACTAGTATTATGTCACTATCATGTGTGTTTTGTTCAAAACTTTTGTGAAATTTAGCTTAGATTTGAATGTATTGAAAACTATTGAAAATGCGTGTTTGTGCAGTTGTGAATTGTACCAATAAGGGACGTCTTACATTTCCAACTGATGAACCACTAAGGTCACAGTGGATAAGAGCAACAAGGGTGGATGTCCAACGAATATCAAAACAATGATAGAAACAAATAATCCTTAAGCGTGACTTCCACAACAAAACAAACAACGCAAACAACGGAAACAAACATCCACTCATACCAGTGTTGCCGCCTCTTATTACTAATTTCGGACGAAAAAAAACCAGGTAGTTACCAAAAAGCAACGAAAATTAAGTTTTGCTCCTCTGAAATTTGGTTTCATATAATCATGTTCATGGTTGCCATTAATATCAATTAACACTTAATAAATGAAATCTATATATATTTTTTTTCAATTGTCGATTTTGAATTAATAAGGATGGACACCTTCCGTTGTTGGCCTGTGTGGCAACACTAAAGTTATGTGACAGCATATTTTGATTTGACAATTCAATTTGGTGATGACAGCGCCACCTGGTTATTTTGTAGCAACTCTTTAAATACCTACAAGAAAACTTCTCATTACGTAAGCTGATTATGTAGGTAGACGGGCTGTCAGTGAATAGCGAAGAAGATAGCGATAGTTCGACATAATTACATATGTATTTGGATTTTTATCGTATTTAGACGAAATAATCTACTATATTTGCATGATTTTGATTGAAAATACACTTGCGTATATAGTAATCCTTTGATTTACTTAATGTATCAGTTAAAAAAAATACTGTCCGATGATAGGTTGTTTGGTTTATTTCGTTCACTACGGCTTTTACAGCCAATTACACAACAATTCACCATCACTACACACTTAACTCAAATCTTTGAGAATATATACTAAGTCACAAATAACATACAAATAGAGTTTTACAGCTCTCATCAACAAATATCTTTTGCCTCCACAAACTTGTTTAGCCCCAACGACACTGGGGACAAACCATAGATTTCGCTACGCTAACTTGGCTACCATTGACCTATAAGCAGTTTTGTCCAAAAAGTAATCTGGGGCTCTACCGCGTAACTTTGGTGATAATCGTAACGTAATAAATTATTTCATCCAATGACGCGCACTCGGTATGACGCGACGATGACCATTCGTGGGCCCTGATTGGATGAAATTCATTAATGGTGTTCGTTACGATTACCACCAAAGTTACGCGGTATTGCCCCCGATGATTGATAACAATATATTTCAGGAACTGTTAAGGCTAGACTTATAAAATTTGGCATTTTGCTTAAGGGCTAGTGTATTATTACGCAAATAAAAGTAAATTTTCGTTTAGGTACGTTATGTTTCTGTACTAAGAAATTTTTCGTGTAAGTTACATGTTACTATGTAACCATGTTACCATTCAGTAAATTACCTATCAGTCAGTGCCAAAAGTAGCTATTTTCTGAGATGCATATTTAAGTAACTAGGTATTAAGGCTAGACTATGGCATTCTGCTTTAGTAAAAGTTAATTTTCGTAACTTTATTAAGAAATTTTCCGTGTAAGTAGTGCACGGTATGCGTGCGGAGGTGTTGTAGGATCTTGGCCTGCGCACCGCCGTGCGTTTACATAATTCCAGAGCTACACATGTAAATGTTTATTGCTCATAAATAAATGATGACATTATCAGTACAATAAAATTATTTTATTTTACTATTTGTGACAACCCCTGCGTATCTGCTCGTGACAGCGTTGGTACTCACACGGACGGGGTGGCACGGCCCGACATCAAAGGCGTTGCCCTACTGTAAGAGATGGTAATACTGTGTCAAAACATGTCTATGGTCAATACACTGGGTCCACAAGCATCGCGCGAATTTAAAATACGCAAGTATTTTTATTAGCTTTGTCAAGGACACACTAACTGTCACTTAACTAAACATTGCCTGCCACTGCCGACCGAACCGAAGCCAACCCGATGTAAACAGAATAATAATCTACTTTCTACATTCAAATCCGTAGAGATCAAATCATTAACATAGACAATCAAATCCATCCTACCTAACAAATATATTTTTTCTGTTGGCAACATTGGTACAAAATTGACACCCGAACGGTGAGGCAGACTGGTTCTTTTTCTGTTTTCAGTCCTTATTTATCGTGAAAATTACGCGATTTTCGTGATAATTTGTAGCAGATTACGCCAGTTTGATGCCTAAATTGTACTGAGGTAAGTTGTTTTTCCATAATGTATCTGTACAGTGTTTTCACTAAGCAATATTTTGATTGTCGGCGGACGTATTTCTTCCTAGAGGTTAATCCCCAATAATTTTGTGTTTTATCAGATACTTCCCATAAACAGCGGTATCACTCAATAAATTTTCATATTTCGATGTAAGATGTATTTATCAAAGGAAACATAGTGTTATTTTTAACGTAGTGGAGTAGAGTGGTTGGTGGTTCCAAGTGGAAGTCGCCATGCGTGCTCTGACAATAGGAGGCAGTTGTTCGTCTTGCCGATATCTTCTAGGCAGGTGTACAGCAGGTTTGTGGAGTTGAAAGGTCCTCAGGGTGTCAGCGATGTTTACCATCAGCTCTGTGCGGCGATGTCGACTTGTTGTTTACTAACGATATCAAGTCTCTATGGGCCTGTGTTTTCTTATGATTACTTCATCTGTGGATACTTCATTTAGAGTAATAATGTCGTTATTTAGTACAATTTAACGCATTATAATGTTCATGTATTCATTTGTTAATTTGCAGATCAAACCTTTATTTGTATTGTAATATCTAATTTTATTTATAAAAAGGCTTACCAGAATTCTTTGACTCCAAAGAAAGTATTTATTGATTGAAGAGGTTGGAGACTTAGGGACACTATTCAGCAACAACATAAATACCTAGGCACCGGTCCCTCGGAGTTATCAGAGCAGTTTTTTTTCTAGAGCTTAATCTAATTTACTTTATAATCCAGCGAAACAAAAAAAATATGTTCAGTCTCGGCTCCATAGTGTCCCTAAGGCTACACTCCAACTAGCTTTGTGTTGATTGTCCATGAATCATAGTTTCATTCTATATTTAATTTTTTTCATTCATGATACAAACAGTCTTACTCCCTTGACTTGCGGTTAAAAAATAACAATTGATTTCTATTTTTTTCCTATACAACATAAAACATAATTATTGAAAAAAATACAAATACTTTGGTTTGTAGTTAAAAAATAACATTGACTACAATTGTTATTATAGGATGCGCTTCCCTTGCGAGATCCAATGGTAAAGGTCCATAATATATAAGTATTATAAACAAAATTGAGCATATAAAATGAGAGGGCAGATGACTCATAGACAACACTTAATGCAAAGATTCAAGAAAGTATACAGACATCTAGATATTGTGCATATTCCTTCCTCATTCATAATATGTGACTGATTGTTTATATTAATCACATTAGGCCTGCAATTTCCAGACTGATGTGTAGCATCACCTCCACTTTCTTATAAATCACCCACAAAGATAACATTACAATTACACCAATTATTCTTGTTTACACCCTCTATTACTACTATAATTTAACTGATACTTCTTAATGGTTGTGCTATTGTTTGTTTTTTTTTTGCCATTTCTGATAAACTATCATTGATGACTGTTCTTTTGGATTGTGGTAAGATATCTTATTTCTTTCAGCCAAATTAATATTTTGGTTGGCATGTATTTTGTTTTGCTGATGTTCCTATCTATTTAGTATATGTCACCGTAATATTGTAAACACCGTTAGTTTATAATCATTCTAGCGAGATTTTAAACTGCCGATAAATTAAGTTAACTCAAGTTAAGTTTTGAGTAAAGAACCTTTGATTTTGGAACATGCACCAATGAAATTAGGTTTATTCTCAATCAAGACAATTTATTCTTGATACTTGATCTGAGTTTTAATTTTGATCATGTTAAATACAAACACAATACATACAATACAACACTAGAATATAACGCAAATTGTGGTTACTAAGAATCATGGGAATGTGGAATAAATGAATCCGAACCTTATTATAAAGTGACAAAGATAGTCTTTCTTTTACATACTTAAACAATCAAAATAAAATTATTAGGAACAAGGAAATTAATTAATTAAGTAAGGGAAATATTTACATGAAATAATTATTATAATGGAACAGCTTATTGGGGCCAGTTTAAAGCCTCGTCAATTATGAGATTCATCAATATTCATATTAAATTCCAAAACTGTATTTTTGTAATATGCATATAAGGTCTCATTTAATAAAAGTTTGAATAAATAAACAGAATGTTTGTACAGGGCAGCGTATAGCAGAGGGCTGTATTGGCGCACTGTTAACAACAGCGATGGTAATGGAGGCGTCCCCGTCCCCGCAGAGCGTTGGCCGCGAGTTTGTCCGCCAGTACTACACGCTGCTCAACAAGGCGCCGGCCCATCTGCACAGGTTCGTGACGAGAAATCATTTAACTATACGATATTGTGAGCACTCTAAACACTGAAACAACAAAGAACGATGTTCAGGCCATGATAGCTCAGTGGTAGTGGCGTCGGATACCGAGACGAAGGTCCCGGTCTCGAATCCCACAAAGAGCATGAGCTTTGGGTGAAGGAAAACATCGCAAATAACATGGTGGTAGGGTTCTCTGTAGTACCCATCTGGCTGACTACCACCCTCTAGTTCAAAATCTGTCACCAAGCAACTATCAGTGTGTTCCAGTATGTTCCAACAGCTGCACTTAAGAGCCAGATTCTTCTAGGCTTTGTGTGCTTACCACCTTCGGCCTTATGGTGAGATTGTGGTCAAACACAGGCACATATGCAGGCTACACACAGTAAAAATAAATACAAAAAGTTTTTTCTTGTTTGTGAGTTGTACTTAAATAGTTAGGTAAGGACTCATTCCCCTCATACAGATGTTTGTATGTGAACTTGTATCACCCACCATTGTCCCAATCCTAACTAATATTATAAATGCGAAAGTGAGTTTTTTTGTTTGTTACGCCTTCACGCCTCAACTACTCAATGGATCATCATGAAATTTTACATGCAGATAGCCTATGGTATGGAGAAGGACTTTTTATCCCGGGAAAGTGGGTGAAACCACGGAAGACAGCTAGCAAAATATAAAAATACCTGATGGTAGACGGGTGGTATGCCGCACCATAGTCGAGGGAATGATTCCCATATTTTTTTTTATGTTAAAGGTCAGAATTGTACTTCATTTATTAGGGCTTTGTTTGTAACTTATCAAAATTAATCACTTGACCACGTGACCAGCGCGGGCGCTTAGTAGTACTACTGTAACTTGTAAATGTTTGTTGTCATTTTAGTTTATAAACGCCATGTGAAATAATCATTCAGAGATTTCGTCAACCACTTACTCAATAGGGAAATACAAAGCAACCGTTATTATAACATATTAATTTTGTTTGTTAACTTTTTCCTTCTTATCATGAGTTTATTGGGTTCCCGGAAGTATAATCAAAATAGTGCAAAACATTTTTGGCATGAATTTCAATAATTCCATGAATCACTCACCTCTTTATCTATGTAGGCAAAAAGCAGCTCAATTTCTTATTTGTGTGTGTAATGTGTGTTAACAAGTGTGTGTGTGTGTTGTGCAGGTTCTACAACAACTTCTCGTCGTTCGTGCACGGCGGGCTCGACGCGCCCAACCGAGAGACGCTGCCGGTCGTCGGACAGAAGCAGATACACAACCGCATACAGCAGCTCAACTTCCGCGATTGCCATGCTAAGATAAGTCAGGTATGTAATTACTACCTGTCTGTCTAAAGAGGAGACTAATTGGTGTCCTGGGCATTTGCTCCAAGGAGGAGGACGGTGGGTAGTTGTGGTCATGACTCATCATGCTCGGCACAGCAAAGGTGCTGGGGGGAGGTATCAATGGGTTGGGGCTATGTAAGCGCCGTGCTTGAGTGGTGAGTAGGTACGTGTTGATCCCCCTCATAAAGATGGCGACCAGAGTGAGGTTTTAGCCGGTAAAGTCCGACATGACCTGGCCGTTCCCCCTGGAGCGGTCGAGTATCAAATTTATTAACCTACAACACTACTCTTTAATACAGCCTTAATTCAAATTGTCAGTAAACTGATCGGATATAACAGGTGGAGATTTCGAGATGGCATATTTTCGAACCTATGTTGGGTTAGTCATGCTGATCAACTTTTACTATAGAACCAATAGTGAATTTTCAAATTTTTTTTTTAACTTTTCTTACAAAATGTCAACCTTGCTTGATCAAAATGTATGAAAAGTTTTTTTTTTTTTTTGAGATTTCAGTGTTGATCCCATAGCAAAAGTTGTTCAGCAGGACTAATCCAACATAGGTTACGAAAATATGCCATCTCGAAATCTCCACCCAGTATAAAGAGGCACTTAATGCATTATATTTCGTCATTCAGTTATCGTGCGTATGTATTTATAGGTGTTTCCTGCAGTTGTCTGGAATTAAAGTTGGTGGCAACGACAAATTGTAATGTATGGTTTCTTCACATCAAAACATTTATTTTACCTACTTACAAATGGGTAAAATTAGAATAATAAACAATAGAACTTATAGTGATGACTCAATTAAGTAAATTGACACAAATATATATTAAATCATATGTATTTGAGGATTTGATCAATGTTAATATGTTTTGACCAACATTCCTTTGAGATTAGTTTAGAAAATGTTGCAACTCATCTATCTTTTATATGGTCGTGAGGTCGAATCTAACAAGATCAAACCATAGCACTCATGGCTCATTTCAAGGCCTGAATGTATTATAGGTTTCTTCTGGGTAAGCGTGTTTCATCTTAGGCTTCGTCATCGCCCCTTATCATCGGTCAGTGGCCATCTGCAAGCCCATTTAATAAAAAAAAACTGCAATACCTAGTGTATTCAGTATTACAGCTTGACCACAAATCTATCCCTGGTCGAGAGCCCTAATAGGTGCAAACCCCACCCGAGACCAGAGCGTCCAATACAATTGCAGCAAATGACGAAATTTAAAAGTGCAATTCTGTTGTTTAATATTTGACAACGATGATCTGACCATCGTATATTGTTTTCGTTCGGAGTAAAAATGTAGAGCGAAGCGCCATCGCTCAAAGAGCAGTACCTCCACCTTACAGAATACCGCAGCCAAATAACTTTATGTTGTGTTACTGCGCATGAGTATGGTCAGTGCTATTGCCATTGGGGAGGAGGAAGCGTCGGTAACGTGAGTGGCAAGCGTCCATATGGCTACGGTAACCGCTTACCATCAGGCGTGACGTACGATTGTTTACCGACTCAGATGTATAAAAAAAGGAAACAGGCACCTTCTAGGGTCTAGTCAATACATTGTGAATGCCCCAGGGCAGCTGGGTGGTTGGCGGCCTTTTGATATGCGTGTGTTGTGTAGGTGGACTCGCAGGCGACGCTGGGCAATGGCGTGGTGGTGCAGGTGACGGGCGAGCTGTCCAACGGAGGCGCGCCCATGCGCCGCTTCACGCAGACCTTCGTGCTCGCCGCGCAGTCGCCCAAGAAGTACTACGTGCACAACGACATCTTCAGATACCAGGTAACACCACCACCGGCAGATGTACTCACATCCTCAAGAAACCGTGTTCATTTACTATGATATGACATGTTACTGCATGTGAAGCTTTTGGTCTCATTCATCATATCAGTACTATTGTGATCAGACACAGGCCTAGCCAGCGTCCATCTATAATAATGGCTTCAACTTATATAATATCAGACTTACTATAGAAAATTCTTTGTATCAAAGTTTATGCAGTTGTGACAAAGGTCGTATTTGCGTACCGCGTAAGATAGAATTACCCATCGATTGGTACAAATATTACAGTGTTGACGATCGCAATACAGATAAAAGATGTTATGTATCATGTGTCTGCAGGACATAGTGTTCTCTGACGAGGAGGGCGAGGGGTCCGGTCGGTCGGAGGGCGAGGAGGAGGAGGCGGGCGCGGGCGGGTACTTCCCGCCACCGCCGCCCCCTTCCGCCTTCCCCGCCGCCGCCTTCCCCGCGCCGCCCGCCCCGCCGCTCGCCTCGCCGCCCCCGCCCGCCGCCGCCGCGCCGCCCGCCGCCCCGCCCTCGCCCGCCGCCCCCGCCGTCCTCGCCGCGACCACCCCGCCCGCCCCGCCGCCGCACGTCAACGGACACCCGCCACAACATGATGACCCTACGCGTCATCTCGTTGCCGCTTTGCAGGGTCAGTCTCATATACGTACATATATTCTCCCCGCACGTAAGGATTAGTTTTGAAGTATCGTTTCACAGTGTCCTATCATATTAATGTTATAAATGCGCAAGTGTGTTTGTTGGTTTTTCCTTCTTTTACGCAGCAACAGTTCGATGTGATTCCCACTCTGAAGTTGTCGTTACGGTCTTTAGAGCTAATAATAATGGTGTAATGTGTGTGTTCCAGCGAGTTCGGTGGCGAGCGAGGCTCCCCCCGCGGCGGTGGAGCCCGCGCCCGCGCCGGAGCCGGAGCCGGCGCCCGAGCCGGAGCCGGAGCCCGACGTGAGGGAGCCAACGCCCACGCCGCCGCCGCAACACCACCTGCCGGGTATGTCGCTATTGTATACAATTATACAGTGTTCGTTTTTATCAAAATCTGCCTCGAGACTCCATTGAGCATTTTTCACTATTCCCTTTAAGACTTGGCCATCCATGCCCACTTGAAAAATTCATCCTGTTTAATTAAATACGATCCATCTTTATTGTAGTATAACAGTTATTTGACTTCTTAATACAAGCTATGATTATCTCGGTATTTGATACCCGTGATGAAATATATTAAGCCACGCAGATTTCTGTGTGTTTCTGAAGTTCCTGAGTGGTTTCTTTCTCGGTATAAGAAGTGTCCCATGTCTCACTGTGAGTAGGTACGCGTCATCAATATAAAGTTTAGCATATGGAGGTGCAAGGTGGATGACACCTCCATTTAAAAGGGAAGATCTTCCGCCAGGCTGGGTCATCGTGCCTGGGGACCGCGGTCCAACTGTACATGTCGGACAGTTGTATATATGCAGATTCTCGAGAAAACTTCGCCAGCGCGATGCAGGATAATGTGGCGCCACGCCATCTATCTTTCCGTGTGTGAACTATCTCAGTGTTACTGATAGATGTCGCTACAAGCATTAATATTAATGTATATAATATAGCGGTGGCGGCCGTGGCTCCAGAGCCGAAGACGTACGCGAACCTGGTGAAGTGCGGGTCGTCGGGCGCCGCCGGCGGGCACCCGCAGCCGGCGCGCGGCTCCCCGCCCGCCGCGCCCGCCCCCGCGCCGCCCGCCCACGCGCCCGCCCACGCGCCCGCCCAAGACCAGCGGCCCCGCCCGCCCAGGGCGCACCAGCCGCCTACCACCGGTAACTAACGCACAACCACTACTATACATTTTTCAACTTGTAACGGAAAAGGTATATCCATAATTGAACTGTTTTACAAAAAACTTAAACCGACTTTAAAGTACACTAAGAAGTAATCAAATCCGGATCTGATGACAATATGACCAAACGATAAGTGTACCCTTCCAAACAAAAAAAGAATTTTCCAAATCGGTTAATAAATGACAAAAATGTTTTGTCATTTATTAACCGACAAAAATGTTTTGTTATTTATTTATTAGTGTCTATCTCACCCTCGTTGTCTCCATACTTGTCTCAAAAAATTGTTATAACTAGTAGTAATACGTCGTGCAGGTGCAGCCGGTGGCGAGGTCGGGTCCGGTGGAGCTGGCGGCGGAGGCGGAGGCGGAGGCGGCGGCGGCAGGGTGCGGTACAGCGACGCCCAGCAGCTGTTCCTGGGCAACCTGCCGCACAGCGCCACGGAGGAGGAGCTGCGCGGCGTGTTCGCGCGCTTCGGGCCCGTCGCCGAGCTGCGCGTGCACAGCAAGCCCGCCGCGCCCGGCGCGCCGCGACACCCCAACTACGGGTTCATCACCTACGAGACCTCGCAGGCCGCGCAGCACTGTCTCAATGCCGCTGTGAGTGTACACACACACACACACACACACACACACCCCCACACACACACACACACACACACATACACTCACTACGACATATCTATGGTTCGGTTCATTCTACGGCACGTGGTGCACCCACCGGGGCCGATGCGACTAAGCCTTCTTAACTCGTTTCATATTCACGTGTTCGATAGTATTATAGCATTTTAGAAAAAAAGACAGGCCTTCATCCCTGTGCGTTCAGCAGGGCCAATTTACCCTGACGCTGTAGATTTTTGTTCTAATTTTTCGGTGACCTGCCTCTTCGCTCATGACAGCGTTCCGTAAAGGGCCAAAGTTTACGCGTGTCTTTACAGGTACCACAGCGGTGATTTGGACACAAAACATTTATTTGAGTACCTGCAATTGGCTACTTGACAGTTTTCGGAAACATATTTTAAAATTTACATACGTGTATTTTATACCTCTTACAATTATCTTTTTATCAAAAAAAAGTGGACTATAGGTACAAATTGAGCTGATCTGCGAGCTGAGTCATTGAACCGGCTCACACACCTGAGCCGTGAGCTGTTATGCAGCTCGCGTATTTTTGATGAGTTTCACACCTCTAGTTAAATTTGACGTCACAAACCTCACAAACAAACCATAGATGCTCAATCCCGGCCGCCCGCGTTTCGGTTCTTGTAATCCACAGATAAAAAAACTCACTTTTTATTTTCTAAAATAAAATATTAAATAATTATTATTATGCAAAAAACATATTGTGTAATTATTGTTAACCTATTAGCTATCATATCTAACATATTTCATATTTTTTCATTATACCTGTCAAGTAGCCAATTGACGACTGACAAAAAAAGTATTTTAGCTTATGTCATGATGGATATTTCTTTTCCCTACTCTAAAATCACTGTTAAGATAAAATTATTATTGATAATAATTAAATTGCGTGAATAATTTCAATAATATGCTATTTTTATGAATAAAACAAACCAACGAAACGTAAATATAGGTTAAAATTGAATAAAAGTAAATTGTGCCATATGTAATTGCGTACAAGTTCTCGTATTGGCTTATGGCGGCCCTCTGTTACTTGCACTGCGGGCAGTCCACCAAGCGGTAGGCACTTATCGAGCGTCCTTGAGTGAGTGAAGTAGCCCTGCTTCTGCTGACTACGCGACCGGACAACTAAGCAGTGATAGTTGATACGCCACTTATCGGACCACTGTTTCGTCCGGATGCAAGTGCCATGCCCTCGAGACTACTGTAGTGTATGGCACTACAGGTCGGCATATTGGGATGGATTGCGAAATTTCTACGTATCGTACCTGTTCAGTTGCCGTCGCTGAGGCGATACTGCCGGGAATGGAATGTTATATCCCAAACCCGCTAGTGGCTGCAGGGGTGAAGAAACGACCGTGGTTTAATCGGCCCTGCAAAGATGCTAGACAAAATAAGCAGACTTTGTATGAGGCTTGGACCACGGCCGAACTAATCAGGATCCTAAAATCTTTGATGTGAAACGCAAATTTAAAGCTGCCTCGAGGCAGAGGCGAATGATTGCCAGGGCTAAGTTTGATTTCATCGGTAGGTTTGGTGAGAGGCTGACTAGCCTTCGTTCTGGGAGTCGTGCTTTCTGTTCTCTTCAAAGCTGCTAGACGGGAACTTGGCCCATAGTGCTAAAGAGAAGGCATGCCTGATCTTTAAGGCTCGTCTCTTTGCCTTGACTTTACTTTACTAAAATATTGTAAAAACCTCATCGATGTTCCGTTACACCACATTTATAACCTGTGTCTAAGAAACGGAGTATATCCTAGTCAATGGAAAATTTCTAGAATTACCCCTATTCCTAAAAGCTCTGACAAGGCTTCTGTCGAGGAGCATCGCCCCATTGCAATCTTGTCATCCCCGGCTAAGGTTTTTAAGATCGTCCTACATAAGTACATATACAGGCAAATTGACAAGTATTTATGCAACGAGCAACACGGCTTCCGTGCTAAGAGGTCGGTAAACACTAACCTTCTGACACTCGTGGATTATGTCTCCGCACGCCTTGACCGTGGATGTCAGGTTGATGTGCTCTATTTTGATTTTCGGAAGGCATTTGATAGGGTGAATAATGACATACTTCTGGCGAAACTTAACGCCATCGGGTTTCCATCGGGTCTTCTAAGACTTTTCGCTGATTACCTCCGCGACCGCCAGCAGTTTGTTAGACTTGGTTTTTATGAGTCCAAGCCTTATCATACGCGTTCCGGAGTAAGTCAGGGCTCAGTTCTTGGACCCTTGCTGTTCCTAATTATGGTAAATGATTTGCCTGAAGTTCTGAGTCATGCTAAATGTCTCTTGTACGCGGATGACCTAAAGCTGTACTTTGATATCAACTCTGAAGCTGATTGCCGAACTCTGCAGCAGGATATTGATGCGGTGTTTAACTGGAGTGTGGTAAACAAAATGGAGTTTAACCCTTCAAAATGCTTCGTTTTGAGTTTCGGACGTATGCAGCACCCAGTTGCCTTTGATTATAAAATTAATAACATCACGATCGCTAGATCGCAATTCATGAAAGATCTGGGAGTTACATTTGATCGGAAACTTACATTCCACGATCACATAGCCACCGTTGCCAAGGAATCATACAAACGGCTGGGTTTTATCCTCAGAAATACCCATGACTTTGGTAGCGATTACGTAATTAGGATAATTTTCAGTGCGCTGGTCCGAAGTAAACTTGAGTCGAGTGCATGTGTTTGGAACTCGCATGAAAGCAAGTATGCACTCATACTCGAGAAGGTACAAAAAGCTTTCCTTAGGTACCTGTATAAACGCCTTTACGGATGTTATCCATTTATGTATCCGACCAATTTCCTTCTTGGCGTCTTGGGGTACAACTCACTCGAAGTCAGGAGGATGAATGATCAAATTATAACGGCATGTAAAATATTGCACGGTAGAATTGACGCCCCGGAACTGCATGATCAGCTGTGTCGACTTTTTGTACCCGACAACTATAGACGTAGCAGGAAACATAAATTTTTTAGTGTGCCATGTTTTCGCACAGTCGCGCGGGCAAACTAGCCTATCCCGCGTACGCTCTCCGCGCTTAACGCTCTCTTAGATGCCAGTCCAGATTGTGACTTGTTTGCGGATGAATGAAAGAAGATTTTGTCGGCGTGTTTGGTGTACTGTGAGAATAATGTATGAAAGTTGTGTCTTTGATTAGTTGTAAGTGGCCTGCGGCCGTTTCTAACAAAGTAAAATAAAAAAATAAATAAATTGAACCCGAACACTGTTCCTCCTGCATATCAATGATTTGCTGTATATTGACGGCATTCGTTGTAATGAGGACGACTGTACAGGGGAATATCCCTCGTTCCGAGGTGGAGGAAAGCCGCGAACGGCTGCTGTCTGAAATCGAGAGTACACTACCTAGTGTCTCCGATTGGGGCCCCCAAGTTCACCGTCGGGTCCTGGTGCGGTGTTTCGGGCTTTCAAGCGACTAAAGGCTCCATCCAGCTCCTCTACGATCACCCCGATCTCGTCATGCCGCTCCCACGTCGTCGGGGGGTAGACTGAGGGCAGCAGGTCTTCCGGGTTTCCGGCAGGGGAGGTACCCATCGCCCGAGTTTGCGTTGGCTTTAAATTCCCCCAGGCCAATCAGTGGACGAGCTAGATATCTGCTTATGCCACCTCGTCCTATTACTCTTCCAAGTAGTCTGCGAGGCACTTGGTGGGATGAACCTGCCCTCTACTCAAAAGAGCGCAGGGTGGAGCACCCCCCGCCCAGAAACGAAACAGCGAAGCGCATGGTGGCCCTCGAGAGCTGGCAAGTTGACGTTAACCTGTGTTGTATTGATGATCTTATTTGTGTTGCAGCCGCTGTACTTCCCGATGGAGGGATCGGAGGGCGTGAAGCTGAACGTGGAGGAGAAGAAGACGCGCGCGCGCGACCCGCCGCGCCGCCGCCCGCTCTCCTCCCACCGCGCCGCCTTCCAGCCGCGCCCCGCCTACCGCCGCTAACTGCACAACACTACTACTGCACCACCACCACACAACACACAACACGACACAGGTGAGACCAATATATACTAACAAGACGCCGCCCGCTCTCCTCCCACCGCGCCGCCTTCCAGCCGCGCCCCGCCTACCGCCGCTAACTGCACAACACTACTACTGCACCACCACCACACAACACACAACACGACACAGGTGAGACCAATATATACTAACAAGACGCCGCCCGCTCTCCTCCCACCGCGCCGCCTTCCAGCCGCGCCCCGCCTACCGCCGCTAACTGCACAACACTACTACTGCACCACCACCACACAACACACAACACGACACAGGTGAGACCAATATATACTAACAAGACGCCGCCCGCTCTCCTCCCACCGCGCCGCCTTCCAGCCGCGCCCCGCCTACCGCCGCTAACTGCACAACACTACTACTGCACCACCACCACACAACACACAACACGACACAGGTGAGACCAATATATACTAACAAGACGCCGCCCGCTCTCCTCCCACCGCGCCGCCTTCCAGCCGCGCCCCGCCTACCGCCGCTAACTGCACAACACTACTACTGCACCACCACCACACAACACACAACACGACACAGGTGAGACCAATATATACTAACAAGACGCCGCCCGCTCTCCTCCCACCGCGCCGCCTTCCAGCCGCGCCCCGCCTACCGCCGCTAACTGCACAACACTACTACTGCACCACCACCACACAACACACAACACGACACAGGTGAGACCAATATATACTAACAAGACGCCGCCCGCTCTCCTCCCACCGCGCCGCCTTCCAGCCGCGCCCCGCCTACCGCCGCTAACTGCACAACACTACTACTGCACCACCACCACACAACACACAACACGACACAGGTGAGACCAATATATACTAACAAGACGCCGCCCGCTCTCCTCCCACCGCGCCGCCTTCCAGCCGCGCCCCGCCTACCGCCGCTAACTGCACAACACTACTACTGCACCACCACCACACGACACACAACACGACACAGGTGAGACCAATATATACTAACAAGACGCCGCCCGCTCTCCTCCCACCGCGCCGCCTTCCAGCCGCGCCCCGCCTACCGCCGCTAACTGCACAACACTACTACTGCACCACCACCACACGACACACAACACGACACAGGTGAGACCAATATATACTAACAAGACGCCGCCCGCTCTCCTCCCACCGCGCCGCCTTCCAGCCGCGCCCCGCCTACCGCCGCTAACTGCACAACACTACTACTGCACCACCACCACACGACACACAACACGACACAGGTGAGACCAATATATACTAACAAGACGCCGCCCGCTCTCCTCCCACCGCGCCGCCTTCCAGCCGCGCCCCGCCTACCAGCCGCGCCCCGCCTACCGCCGCTAACTGCACAACACTACTACTGCACCACCACCACACAACACTATTTTATTCACTGTTACTCAATCTTGAACTGAATTTCTTAAGGTTATAACCTCCGGCTTTGGTTTTTTTTATAATTATATCAACGAAGTCGGTAAACTTGCCTACTTCCCGCCTGGTGATGAGCGGTTACCGTAGCCATATGGACACTTGCAACACACGAGGCATTACTCGCGCGTTACCACCCCGATATGGTTTGGCGATCTGACTCACACGCAGGAACACAACATTGTTGCTTGGCTGCGGTATTCTATAAGGAGATACTTCTCCAGTCGAGCTGCTCTTTGAGCGAAGTAACTCTGGCTTTAGTTAACTGTTATTTTAAATGTAAATTATTGTATGTGCAGGGTTGCCGGCGCGGCGGTATCGGCGGCGTGAAGTCGGTGTGGACGTGTGCGCGAGTGCGGCCCGGAGCGCGCCGGTGACGTCACACACACTCGTGACGCGTGACGTCACACACATGACGTCACCGACACATACTTGTACAGCAGCGGGAGTCCGCACGCTTCGCATATCGCTTCCCCTCTTATTTCCTTTAAGTAGTTAGATAGTTAATTAATAATTTGATAACCGTGGACGTCCGCGACAATGACGTCGCCTATTCTTTTACCTGTATTTTTTGTATTGTTCCCGTCGTTTCTTACTTTTTGTATGTAAACGGTCACCGACGCTGGCGTTCACGGTTATACGCGTAATATTATTTTATCGGATGTGTCCCGCAGCGCGGCGAGGGCGATGTTGGTCGAACGATCGACCTCTACCAATTCAGAATACTTCAACGCGAAATAAATTTGTAAACTCTCTATATACAGTCAAGTGCAAAAGTATACCGTCGGGTAGTCTCTTTTTGATTCGCCGAAGGGCCAATAGCCCCAATATTATAATGCCTCTTTAAGATACGTCGTTTTACACTTGACTGTACATGCAAATCTAACACTCTTAAAAAAAAGCTCAATTTGCTCATTTAAAAAAATTTACGACTGAATCAGGACCCCGATTCTCGCATCTTCGAGATTAATGACGCATAGACATTTACCAAAAAACATAGATATCTTAAAAATTCTATACGTTTTGACAGATGCCGCCATGTTTTTCGTCAAATGTCTTCGACATCGATGTCAAAAGCGCGTGAATAGGTAGGCAACGTTGTCGCTCTGTCCCTCCCGCTCCTTTGGCGGCGTAAAGGACAGAGTAACAATTTGTCTTCTACGATTATGTCTCACAAGAATCGAGTCGTCGACCAACAATCGCTCTATCACCGAGCTAAAATCGATTATGGATTAAAATCAATAAACTTGCGACGAGTGAATTCTTGTCCGAAAGACATTTAAGGTTACTAATGATTTGCTTGTTGACAAGGCTTATTTTACTTTAACACATGTTTCAACACATTTTCAGAATGTGTGAAATAAAATTAAACTGAAACTATTTAAAGGAAGATATCGCGACGAAAATAAAGAAGATATTGATGCTGATTCTGTTGTTTACAACTAAACCGATTTTCGTCTCACTATGTCTCTTTCTAACAAAGAACATAAGAAAAGGATGTAAGAAATTGAGCCCTGTCAAATTAGTCCAATGCTTATTTGCTATATAAATTTAGTCGCCATCTATCGCGGTTACGTTTAAATACCCGCAAATGAAGACGGCAAAGGCTAATTTGACAGCTTTAAATATGCTCTATCCTTTTTCAATGATGTTCGTAAGTAAGATATGTGATGTGACTAAAATTAGTGCGATTTACAACAGAATCGGCAACATTACGTTTCGAATCTATAATTTAAATAGTTAAAGTATCAAGAATTATATTAAAACATCCATTACTTGATTAAAATTCAATGAAAATGCGGTGAAGCATGTTTAGTTACTGAGACAAGGCACTCGTCGCAGTCGTGAGGAGTGCACGCGTCACATCTGTGTGATGAATTGAATTATTTCATCTGTTCCTCAAACCATAGACCATCTAATGAGGAGTTTAACACACTCAATATGTCCCGAGTACTGCATTATGTACTTCATTGACTATGTAATAGGAGATATATCCCCTGGCCACGTCAAATTGAATAATGAATTGTCAATTTCCAATAATAAGTTTCACTGATCACTGGACAATGAATTAATTGGTTTTTTAATTCACTGAACTCTGTCCCAAAATCTTAGACTAAAATTAGAAGTGCAAAAGAGATATATACTTTCTGCATATGTATTGTTGTTAGCAGAGATTTTAGAACAGAGTTATATCAGATAAAGTATCAAGAATTTTTAATCGAAGTTATATATTGAGAGGCCAGGGAAACTGTAAATGTATGGTTGTGTAACCAGCATACTAGCTCGACGGATGGTTATTTACAACTGTATTGTAATAACATGTAATATAATCGTCCGACAGCTATTCCGTAACAGCTTATAGAGTAGAAGCTTATAGCTTCTGTCCTAACGATCATGGAGTTGTGTTTTACGTTTATATTTTATATATTTTACTTTGTAATATACACTCGTGTATACCGACCACTAACTGAAGGACTAAAAAACGTAGTGAAGACAAATTATCGATACTATTGTATCGACATCGATAAGCGTTGGGGTAAAACTATATTCAATACAATAAAGCTTGCTAGACTACAGTCGTCACAATCTAGTAGGACCGTTTTGACAGCACATCCATGTGCCAAACATAGTGCGACAAATTTGATTGTGCCGGGCTTATCAATGTCGATATAATACTACCGATACGTGTTGTCTTCATGAACGTGTATTATAAGCTTTTGTAACGTTTAGTTTGATGATATTCGTATCGTGTTGTAAGTTAATTTATGCGGTATCTGGTATCGGGCCCCGTTTGTCTAAAGTAGCGTAGTATCGGCTAGTAGCGGCGTGGCCGTCGGCTCTCCACTCAACTGGAACCACTTCTCTTCCTCACTCTTTTTACCATTAAAATTTTTGATGTCGACATTTGCGTGTTGACTAATAACCAAATTGCATACTTTGAGATGTCATATTTTTTTAATCTAAAGTTTGGCATGTTGAACGACTTCGTTTAACTCTGAAATCGTGTTTTATTTTTCATACATTTTAATCGAGCAAGGTTGATCTATTGTCTGAAAAGTTTGAATTCTTTTTCGCGATATCAGAGTTGTTCCCATAGTAAAAGTTCTACAGCATAACGAAACCATCATGTTTCGAAAAGATGTCTTCTCGAAACAATCCAACCTGTATAAAAGTATATCTATATACAGGCCGGTTAACTAACGCTGACACGTTCACAGAACTAACACATAAGCAACACGTTACAGTATGTTATATTTCATTATTGCTCCTAATCAGTCAGTCGATTCTAACGGACGAATGCAAAAAAGTCCACTATATTTATGAGCAATAGCAAAATAAAAACAATAACTGTCTCCTTCATACTCATAAGCTTGACCGCGCGCGAGAGAGACGGACAGACGGAACGTGTAAATGTGTTGAACGTGCCAGCTTTAGTTAACCGACCTGTAAATCCGCCTCGGTAACATTTCACCAGTAGCGATATCGATATATATGTATTTTATTTACCTAGTTATTTACATACGAATATAAGTAAATTCGCCGCTTGTACGAATGATATAAGTTACTGAATAAACTAACATATACTGATATAGGTTTATAGTGAGTGGTTCACGGAGCGCGCCGAGTCGCGCCGCGGGTAGGCATATGTCTAAATACTTGTGTTTGTAAGTCGCTCGTTATTTTTTACCTAAATTAATAAAATTATCGAACTTCAATTGAATGTTTAATTTTAACCCGAGATCTTTGGATTGGAAATCGATAGAATTTTATTTATAGTATGTACGTAGATATTCAGTCCCGCGCAGTTAGCGCACGAGAGTGGCGACTAAAGGCGAACGCACACTTATCGGAGCCGAACGCATCGAACGAAACTAATTTTAGAATTGATAGAAATTAGAATGCGTATAAGAAATCTTACGAAAGCTCGCACACTGCCCGCTTCCAGATTCTGATGATTCGACGCGGCTCGGATAAGTGTGCGTTCACCTTGACGATCGTAATACCGTCCGGTGACAGACAGTCGAAAACATCTCTAACTAAACAGCTACTCTTCTCCTGCTAACTGCCGAAAGGATACAAATTAATATTAAATAGAAAAAAAACTTCATGTGAGTGTAAATAGTCGATAGATATTTCCAAAATGGCGGCCGCCGGCGCCGCCATCTCACACCTTGTAGACTACATCCAAATGTATCCATAAATATGATTTTTTATATTTTAAATATTTATGTTTTTTGTTGGTTTGCTTGCAATCATTGATGATGCAGTGTTTATACACATTTAATTGCTCTGTATTCAAGTAATAATGTGACGAACGCCAACTACGACGCTGTGCCACTATAACTGTACACTTCAAATTTACCCAATGGAATTGGTAATCATCGGCTTTATCGTATTCTAATAGAGTTCAAATAACAAGAAACAATAGAGCAGCGCAATCCAAACGTCAACTGTTAGACCGGGAGATACTGGCACAAATTTCCTGGTCATTTGTACAAGTATGGCGATCCTTCAGGGGTCTAATTACGTAATGACGAAAAGGAAAATGATGGTCATAGCGCTGGTACCGGCGGCCAAATCGCGTGGGCGTTAATCGAACGTGTCTGATAAATTACGAGTGTCGAACGATTTGTTCCACAAAAATTTTGTATTTTCCAAAGTAGCCTGATAATAAAGAATTATTATTATTAATTAGACCCCTGCATGCAGGATCGCCATACTGGTACAAATGACCAGGAAATTTGTGCTAGTATCTCCCGGTCTATGTATTTTAATATGATGATTTTAACTCAGAATGAATGAACTATGTCGAACTAACTAACTGACTAACTTCGAACCTATGTCGGGTTACGTGCTAAACAAATTATATTATAAAAACCGAGAATATATTGTTGCAATTTCTTACAAGGGTTGAATCTAGTTCGATCAAAATGAATAATCAGATTAACATCTGTAATTTTCACTTGCTGAAATAAATGTCTGCATTTTATTTATAATGTACGATACATTATATATACCGCCGTGATTTATTAAAAAAGTTACTGCGTATTGGCGTTGATCACGACTTGAAACTGTGTTATACATTCTGAACTATATTTTAGTTGAAAAAGTATCAAACTTGACAGTGACTGTACTTTTCTATGTTTTCATGAAACATGTTTATATTGTCCTATTTTTTTATAAAATAGTTATTTAACAAAGTACATCATTATGTTTTTATGACATAGGGGTCGTCCATTAATCACGTGAGTCCTGAATAGGGGGGAGCGGTTCAAATAATATCACGATTAATTACGATAGGGGGAGGGGTCTTAAGGCATAGCACGTGTATTTTTTTTGATGATTTTTTAACTACCTTTACTTGTTTTTTAGGGCGGTTAAAAAATACATGTGATTTTGGTAGGGGGGGGAGGGGTAGCCTAAAACCTCACTATATATCACCAGGGGGGAGGGGGGTCAAAAATGTTCTAAAAAACCTCACGTGATTAATGGACGGCCCCATATTAGATACCTACGAATACGATGCAGTAATGTGTGCGACCAGCTATGCTATTCTGTAAAAGGTAAATCATCACGCAACTCACCTCGCAACTGAATTGGCGGGTGAATTACGTTTCAGAATACCAAATCCTATTGAAAAACGTCAAAATACTCACCTGTCGTAGTTCTTCTCACTTCCGTCATCACTCGGTGGCGCTAGTGTCGAACTCACTCAGTTTAAGAATATGAAATTCTAATCTCATCGCGGATTCAGAAGTGATTTTGCAAATGAACGTTACAGAATAGCACTGCAGATCACAGGGCGCTGGGTCGGTATATCGCATCGAATACTCTCATATCATAACCGCTCGCGTTAGAACAGACCAAGTGGGCAAGATAGCAACTTGAGTTATGGATCATGATACTTGGTGACATAAGTATACCTTATCATTTGATTGTGAAAGCATACACTATAGGTACTTTGTAACGATGTATATGGTTTTATCATCGTGCTTCGACTCGTCAAAAGCAATTGCCTTTTTGTTTGAGAACCATAGATCTCAAGATTGTACTCGCTCGAGTCATTTACAAGTGTTCTGTAATAATGGTCCAAATGATAACCCTCGTAAGCTTAGATTAACTATTTCCAAATAATTCCAGTAAAGGTCTCATGGCTTTACAATTAATTGTCACTTATATTTTTTGAATTATTGTTTTTATGCAGTTTCCAAAATTTTAAGATAATTTTACGTTTTATTTTTGCTAATGTTTTACTTTTTCTTATAAGGTATAATCTCAACTTTCGAGGGTTAGGACCATTAATTACAGCATATATGCCGAGTACATGGTTGAATGAAGACTCGTCGCAACATGACTGCACCGCTACCTCAGTTAATTCAAAATTGAGTTTACTAATTTATTGTAAATAGTATTTTAGACTCGTTTCAACATCGTGTTTGTGTACAATATCGAAGCTTGGTCCGTTCGCTTGCCGAGGTGATCCTCCTCTGTTAGTTCTCGTAAAAGATTATATTATTTTAAATTCGCTATATCTATATAAAGTTCTGTCGCACACCATTCATATAACATCCTTCCCTACTTTACATATTATAAAACATCTCAAAGCAGTTCCTTAGGAAGGTTTCAAGCTGAATGACTAAAGGAAGCTTCGCAGCGAGTGTAATTGTAACAAGTCTGATACAAAAATGGACGTGTTATGTACGTGATGTTATACCGAGTGCAGATGGCAAATTTTCGAAACCTATGTTATAGATGACTAACCCAATTCATGCTGTACCCCGAGTGTAAAGAATTGACGTTAATAAACGCTTACTAATTCTTTTGCGTTAACTATAAATTTGTATGGGAGAAATTAGTACCACGAGTATTCCGCTAGAGGCGCTGTGCCAATTCCTATAGAGAAGTGTCGTAAACGCAAACTAATTAGTAAGCGTTTACAAACGTCAATTCTTTACACTCGGGGTACAGGATGTCAATATAACAGTATACTTATGTTAAAATTCAGTGGATTTAACTGACTTGTTTGAGAATTTACCATCCTGTGTATTCATGACGAATGTTTTCCTCTCATATTCGAATATTTTATACAGTTTTAAAGCAATACCGAATGTTTGTCACTTTTCGTAATGCGAAAGGACCATAGACATACTCCCCCATACTCTGGGAGTATGGGAGTTGTATAACCCACAGCACAATGAAACTGCTACACGTGATATAGTTAAACCCCTTGTTCGGCGTAACTCATTGACGTCACTGCCAAACGCGTACTCAATACAGGTTGTAACAAAAATACCCCACGTTAGATTTGTCCACTGTCATAGTTATTACATTAGGGGGTGTCGTAGACTCGTTATTGACTATTGTTTAGTGTATCTTTTGTACCTACTTTATAAAATTTGTCTGTGAGCAAGATTGTAAAACCGATGTCAGTCCACGAGTGGGCAGGCTCGCTCCACGCGAACCGTTTTACTCATAAACCATGGCTTTCTAATAACACGCGTTGAGATATAGGATAGGTTATATAACGCATTGAACTAATCTTCTTTGGTAAGTAAAGCGGTCAAAACTTTTGTAAACAATATTCAGACTCCATCCGACACCATCTGCTCGCAACGATCTCTTACAAGAACATATTCTCAGCGCACATTGTTCAAATGTATTTAAAATCTCTAAGAGTGCACGTTGCGTTAATGGTCCAGTTTTAAATACCAAAATAAGAAGGACAACCACACAGCTTAGTGCACTCGTATACCAATAAAATTGTAAATGGGGTCTGATGTTTGTGGTGAACAGTGTTTATTCGTTCAGTAAATTGGTGAAGCGCAGAGTGATGGGCCGGCGCGGCTGGTCCGTGGTGCCTCTCACACACACGCGGTATGTATGTATGTGGGCGTGCGTGCGAGTGTGCGCATGCGCACCCGCAGCGCCGGTGCACCAGTGCTGCCCTCTGTAATAGAGATGTACTTTTTGTAACACGCCGTGAGTTTTATTTCATGTCCTGTTGAGTTTGTCCTTCTCCATTAGTTCCCACGCGATATCATAATTGTGTTGTAATATATTTATATTCGTTTCATATAATGAATCTGTTTTTTTTTAAGAATGAAACCAACCAGAAAATATTAATGTTACTATGAATATTTTGCAATTTCTGTAATTAATGTATTAATTTGAAATTAAAAATGTATATTTGCAACCTTTGATTTTAGATACCATTTTTTTACCACAGTTTACAAAAATGATGAGCTTATTCATTTGATTAGAATCATAATCTATCTCCTACAAACGATATATCAATTTAATTTGATCTATTAGGTAATTATAACAAACATCTCAACTGTTTAGTGACAGTTTCAGAAGAAACCAACAGGTATGTTATTCATAAATACAATCTGCTTTATACATAAAATCTGAAATCTCAACAAAGCTTGCAAGCTTTTTCATCTTCAAACTACAGTTATTACTTTTTCATGTACATTGCTGGGCATAACCACAGTCTGAATACATGCTCATGTATACGCAGCAGTGTATCTATGACATATGCGAAAAGTTGACATGTGTGTGTGATATAGGTGCAGGATGGTAGAAGCGGTAGCGGGCAGTGGATTCTGAAAGTGGAAGGCGGACAGTCGGTCGCGCGCACTCGTCAGGTGGAGGACCCTTGACTTGCTGACTAGTGCTACTTCGATACAACAATATACGGTAAGTTTAAAATAAGTTTTTATTGAAAATAACTCTTTAAATATTTAGTTTGACGTTGTAAAATCATATATTCTATGTTATATCAAAGGCATTTTTCAGGTATTTTTCTTTGGATACACTGAAAAAAAAAAAATTTAACACAAAATTTTACTACAAATAACCTAAACAGAGTGACTAGCGAACTAAGAATTACCAGTAACAAAACTAGTTTTAGTTCATTACTAAACTATTTGATTAAATCTAAGAGATATAAGATTAAATGTAACTAAAGTTAGTTTCCCGATAACAAAACTTCAACATACATAACTAGTTTTGTAGAACCTTTTTTTCAGTGTAGTTAGTTAAGTACTTACCACAGTTACGAGTTTGACTTTATGTATTTGTTCATTTTGTTTTAGTGTCCATATAAAAGTTTATAAAACTAAAGTCAACCTAGGTATATTCTACAATATGAACAAAGTGGTCGAGAACATCGGTGTATTTTAGCGAACTCGAACGAAACAGGTTTAGGGAGTTTCAAATCCAGGACTTTTTTTTTCAGAATGCATTGCATTCTTCCGGCGTTATATGTGCATTTTATAACATGTTCCAACGAAAATTACGAATTCCATTTGTTATAAAGTTACTGTTTTTAGCTAAATAGATAAGTTAATATAATTTAGGGATTTCTTTTATCCTTCAAACCAGTTGTGAAATTAAAAATGTATTTCTGATTGTACATTCAAATTTATATTCAAGCTTTAAAAAAAAAACTTTTCGGTACTGGTATGTGTGAATATCTCATAAATATTATATAATAGCGCTGAAGGCGAGGCTCGTGCAATCCTCGCGGAAGATTTTCCGGAACTTACAGTATACGAACGATTTTAAAAATATAATTTTCCGGAATGTTTTTCCGTATCTTTCAAATCATTGGCGAATTGCTTCAAATACACCGTGTATTTCGTGGTTTATACAACAAAGCAACATCTTTATAGTATTGCAATCTGTATAAAACGTAGGTATCTATAGTGTACAATAATTGTGAGACTTCGTTACGATTTTATTCAGTCTCACAATGGACCGTGCCTTATACTTATGTGGTGGTCACACGAAGGTAATAAGCACACAATGCCTAAAAGGGAGCTTTCGGAACGCATCGATAGCCTAGGCGCTTAGCGATAGATTTTCGACTTGAATGTGGTAGGCAGCCATCCAGATGGGTAGGTAATACAAAGTACCTCACCTCACAATATTTTTCTTCACCAATAAGTTCCAATTTCATGGTGGGAATCGAACCCATGACTTTCGTCTCGGCAAATGACGTCTAATACCACTGAGTCATCATCTCACATTCAATAGATACTATAAATTGCATTAAAGAAGAAAAAAAAAACCGTCGGAAATCCATTCGAAACATGTTTAAGCTTTGTTAAGTTGCACACAGTTCCACCGGATAGTCGGTGTCGTAACAAATATTACTATATGCACGTGGTGCTAGAACCGTGTGCCAGTAAATAACAGCAGGCGACGGTTTCAGTCGCAGAACTAACATAAATTTGCTCCTAGACATGCTTATCATAGCTTAATTTTCCCGCACTGTACCTAGTGTTGTTTTGTGCACGTGCTAGTGTTCAATGTTGGCGTTGCATTATTCTAGATAAGGCTCTATTTAGTTTATAGAGTTTCGCGAAGCAATTGTTGGGTTTCAGGCCTAGGCAGGTAATATTTAGTTTTGAGGTACTTACATGGATAACGCATAATTCTGATTCCTAAGGCCTTACGAACCAGGAATAGAAGTAATTAAGAATAACGTTCAGAGGATTCCAGGACTAAACAGAGTAAATTGAGTTTGAGGCCGGGCATTCGTATGTTTTTTCAGCAAATACCTATATTGAATGGTACCTATAGCATGGGGTTCTTCAAAAGGGGTGTGAAGAGATTTCTGCAGGGTCGGCAACGCGCGCGTGATACCCCTGGTGTTGCAAGCGTCCATAGGCTACGGTAACCGCTTACCATCAGGCGGGTTTGCCACCTAAGTGGTATATTGAGGTCAATCTCAAATCAACTTAAAATTAAATTAGGTTCTCAAATAGAAAGTTTCAAATAACGGTGAAGTGTTTAGGCGTAATAGCAATGCATCGAGAGCGTACCTCCAGTACCGAAAGGGCTCCTTATAAATTCCAGGAGCATAATTATGTATCTTCACATAATAATTCCCTCGGTACATACCTAATTAACTTGAATTATAGCTGACACAAAAAGCTGTATGTTTTATTAAAGCTATTATCTGAGCGTGGGGTCACATCGCTATCGCGCGGCGGACAACGATAGCGGGTTTCCGCTCCCTCTGCGCCTGCGACTCCTCGCGAATCACCATACTGCTGTAATGTTGCGGAATTATAAGCTGACCTAGTTTTTTATACGCATCAATTAAAAAGATAAATCTGTTAAACATCTCGCAACTCGAGTTAGCTGAAAATCCTATGAGCTAATCCATAACGCAAAACTACTTGTCCATGCAGATAATTTAGCTTCCTATTAGTGAAATAATTATGATAACTCCATAACATCGTGGTGGGTAACAAACAAACAAACATACAATAATCGTTACAACTTATGCATAATATGGCAGGGTAATATGATCATTGCATACATCGTGTGCTATATCGTATATTATGTCAGTACCTCTACCATGAGTTTTCTACACTAACGTAATCTACAGTCGCTAGCGACTACGGAGACACATTTTGTATGAAATGCTTCCAAAAGTGTCCACTAGAGGCGGTGCTCGCTATACAAAATATTCACCGTAGTCGCTAGCGTGTGTAGATTACGTTAGTGTAGAAAACTCATGGTAGAGGTACTGGTCATGTGCGATGGGAAAGTTTACACAACAAATAGGTAGTTCTCACCAGTGTTAACATCACCTTATTTATGTCCGTTTGATGTTTTTTATTTCCAATAGTTCAATAATGATTCCTGGCTATGATATTGCTGTAGATAAGCTAAGCTATTATCGTTTGATCCGTTTTACACCAAGAAAGTCCAATCCAAAGCGCCATGACTTTAACATGATATATTTTTGAAGTAGGTAAGTAACTCGTACCTACATAAGTAAACACTTCCTATTCAGGGAGCAATGACTGCCGATAGATTAAAAGATTCAGGTGACCGTTCCAGAAATATTTGTCAGGCGCAGACGGTACCGGAATATGAGATTTTCTGCGTAGTCGTAAAACGTCCCGTGTGCCGGCACCGGCCCGCGGGCGACATAGTTTGGGTAACGAGGCCGACACGCGGGTTATCGCTAACTGATATAAAAGGTTCAAAAATAACGATGACACCACCAATATTTTTATTCTTTAATCTCCTAAAACGGTCAAGATGATATGAGTAGCGAATCATTGTGGACTATTTATTAAAAATGTATGATAACAACTCTCGACCTCGAAACAGAAATGATTGCACCCTCGTTTAAAATTTAGTCTTTTGATTAACCATTCGGAATCTTTGCTTAATTAATTGTTGTCTATATTCATGTAATCAGTAAACAAATACAATTTCGATGACACGGACAGAGCGCTCAAATTCTTATTATAATGATGAGCGGAAATGTGATCCGTGCGTGTCACAGCATCGACTATGCAGAGTGTATCCTGCAAAGTAATTCAGCAGACACGTATCGGTCATCTGCACATATGTAGATTTAATCTTCCTTCTGTTGAAGCGAGCCATTCATTAGGTACCGGTACCGCTAAGCTCCTTTGATGCTCTATGAACGAATACGTTTCGATGAAATAGCTCGGTGCTGGATGGTCAGCAACTAAGATAATAATATTAATTCAGTAAGCTAAGAAAGGTCTTTATAAGAAAGACTGCAGAACTAAGATTGTCCTTTGTAGTATATCTCTAAATTCATAAAATCAGACCAATTGCTTGTTGTAACAAAAAAAACAAAGTGCATCAAAAATATGAATGAATCTTCTAGAATTAACATAACGTGCTGTGAATTGACCCGTCAGCTGAGTATTTAGGTCAATAGAAACAAATAGATGCCGAGATTGCGTCCAGCCAGTTGATATCAATTCAAAAATAATTATTTCTTTCTTCAATCAGCGGCGATGCAACGCCTAATGTAGGCAAGTAGGACGAAGTAGGTAGGTATATACTTACGAAAAAAAGGGCCAAAGCAATTGGTCAGTTATTCAATATCTAAGAAGGCTGCGGGACTGTGCGATATCTTTAACATGTGAAATCTAACCGTACCCCGTTCATTTAAAATTCATAAACTTCCCTATATAATTCAAGCCCTATGAAAATCTTTGTTCAGTGGAGTTCCGGTGCTAAAAATAAAGCTGCAGGCAGGGCATATGCCAACTGTTGCTATGTGTCCATTATTTAGTCAACATAGCAGTAACATGTGATGGTGCGGCGTGACATTGCGTTGACAGGTTGAATTGAAAGAATGATCTTGCACCGTATCATGGCGCAGGTAATGCCAGCGTCTGCGCCCGCGCCGTCGTTGCGGCCAATATTGATGATGTAACCACACTCTTGTGAGATGCAATTAAGCTGAAATAAAACTAGACGGCATTTATCTTCTCTTTTCAATGAAAGTTGCGTTCTCCTATTTTAAATCCTTAGGGGTGGAATTTCCAAAAATCATTTTTTAGTGGATGCTATCAGGACAAAGCAAAGCTTTACAAAGCTTTTTATATTATAGTAACTGTCCCGTGCTGTAATAGTAAAAGTCCTTCTCTATTACATCTCCAGGCAATCTGCATGCCAAATTTCATCACGATCGACCATTAGGTACTTCTTGAGAGCTTGAACAAACAAACAGCCAAAAAAATATTAAACAAAGACGATTCAATCAAGTAACAAAATTCTGTTCCACCTTGGTACTATAGCAGTTTGCTATTCAAACTTTAGGTCGCAATGATGACTCAACATGGAGGGAGGTATAACTTTATGGCTGCGGAACCTAACGGCATTATTGTGTATCATTTGAGCAGATGTGAGCATGCATGAGGTCATTCGCAACTGGGATAGTGTCGAGTGACACCTTACGGTGACAAGATCCTTGCAATTCTTGTTTTGTGATAAATAAGTATGCAAAAATTATATGTACTAAATTTGAAAAATATATCGTTTATTGAGGAAGGAATAGGCTATATACAATAACTCACGATAACGCAGGTCGGGTTCATGCTAGTCAAGTCATACATAACATCCCTAAAGACTTGTTCTCGTATTAATTACTATTAATGCATAGACCTGTGTATGACCATAAGTGGAAAGCACACAAAGCTTGGAAGGAACTGGCTCTCAAGAGCATCACTCATTCACCCGAACCACAGAGGATTGTACCGAACCCCTATCTAATCACAATGCAATACCAACCATTTTATTTTTATTGGAAAACTACAAAGGAAATCCAAATCGTTCCTTCAGTCAGTTCAGTATCACATTCTTCATAGAGAGGTAACCCGAGCCTATTTCCTTTTGCTTGGTAACACGTCATCGTTATGTAAGTGAGGTACGATCGAGGCTTGTAATTGGAGCGGGGGCGATGCACTGCGCCCCGAGATAGCTTGCTGAAATGCCATTGACATTGCGGGCCCTACGCCTCACAGACCTCGTGCATCACACTTACTGGGCGTTCCCGAGCTGATTACAAAATATTAAATTACCTTTCCTTTAAAATCCTTTTTTAGCTATGCCGCGGTTTCACTTGCGCTAGCGTTACCTAGCCTCTAAGCCGTATTCAATAAACAGGCACAAAATAAACTTCCAATAAATGAAGAATAAGCGTGTAATAGGGGCTAAGTTTCCTGGACAATTGACAGCCTCTGACTGTGCACGAGTAAGCTTGGCGCCAGCGTCCATATCATACTTATGTATGAGTCATGTACAATGACATAAATATATGTATAATAAATCCTGAGAGTGCCCTAAAGTTGTTGAGAATTATAAGAATTAATGCATGTCATATCCATTGCAATATTTACTTACTGAATATAAATTTTGCCGACGCTTATAGAATAATGCCGTACAATGTACAATGTGTAATGCCGTGGGATTTTCTAGGTACCTTCGTGCTAAAACTCGTGCTAAAGGAAAAAGGACTTTTGGGTATTTATGTGGCTGCGAACAAAGCGCGTACGGTGTTCTCCGAAAATAACTTAACATCATTGAATTTGTGTAATAATAGTAACTATACTTTACAAGCAATGAAATTCAACACACCTACGACATACAGAGTTATGTATATAACTGACGCATTTACAAATAAACCTAGTGTAAGCATAGGATGTGCCCCCAATATACAACGCACCAGTGTTTTATTGCATTCTGTAATCAGAAATGCACTAAAACCAAATTAACGTGTTCTCCCGTTCAAAATTCAGGGCAGTCCGAATGTACCTTACGTTACAGAAGATCGTAGCTATTAGTGAAAGAATTGTTAGAATCCGAGTACGAGCCATAGTTCCAGAAATTAGGGCGTTTAAGCAATCCCACTAAAAAAAATCGGCATATAATGCGTTTATAGGTAACCGCTTATCAACAGGCGCGCCAAATTTTTTCTTTTTACCCGACTGACCCGGAAGGAGGGTTATGTTTTTCGAGTGTATGTATGTATGTATGTAGGTATGTAGGTAGGTATGTATGTATGTATGTATGTATGTATGTCTATTTCTTTGGCACGCTCTGCAGCCTAAACGGCTTGATGGATTTAAGCATATGAGGTGTCGTTAGATTCGTCTGAACTGTGGGAGTGTCATAGGGTATATTATTTTTATATGGCGTCTACGGATAAAAAAAGAGGGGGGATATTAAAAACAAAAATTACGTTATTGTAACAATATGGGTATCAAATGAAAGCTTGTAAACAGCCCTTTCCATATATGTATATATTGTAATACTTTTATGCTACCGTTTTGACGTAAACTGCAAAAAAACATGTTTAATGCAAGGACAGTAGGTAGGTACTATGAGCGGTTACCGTACGTAGCTCACAGAGTTGCGATGGTTGTTAGCGTTACTTTACCGTACCGCTCATTTACTTAATAATACTTACAACTCATTCTGTATAAAACTAAAAATTCTGAAATAAATTAAATTATTAAAAGAAACAAAAAACCCGACTGCGTAAAACAAAAATTAACTGAAAAGAGAAAAACAAGCTCTTTCATCTATAGAATTTTGAATATAACTTGAATTGTATAAGGTATTCCAGTCGGGGATAAACAAATATTACAAAAAAAAACACATATTTAGGTTATTGGTTTGTCCCCGAATGCAATACCTTATACAATTCAAGTTATATTCAAAATTCTATAGATGAAAGAGCTTGTTTTTCTCTTTTCAGTTATTTTTTGTTTTACGCAGTCGGGTTTTTTGTTTCTTTTAATTTACCCGACTGACCCGGAAGGAGGGTTATGTTTTTCGAGTGTATGTATGTATGTATGTATGTATGTAGGTATGTATGTATGTATGTCTATTTCTTTGGCACGCTCTGTAGCCTAAACGGATTGATGGATTTAAGCATATGAGGTGTCGTTAGATTCGTCTGAACTGTGGGAGTGTCATAGGGTATATTATTTTTATATGGCGTCTACGTATAAAAAAAGAGGGGGGGTATTAAAAACAAAAATTTCGTTATCATAACAATATGGGTATCAAATGAAAGCTTGTGAACAGCCCATTCCATATATGTATATATTGTAATACTTTTGTGCTACCATTTTGACGTAACCTGCAAAAAGCCATCTTTAATGCAAGGACAGTAGGTATAGGTAGGTACTATGAGAGGTTACCGTACGTAACTCAGAGTTGCGATGGTTGTTAGCGTTACTTTACCGTACCGCTTATTTACTTACTAATACTACAACTCATTCTTTATAAAACTAAAAAGTCTGAAATAAATTAAATTATTAAAAGAAACAAAAAACCCGACTGCGTAAAACAAAAAATAACTGAAAAGAGAAAAACAAGATCTCTAATCGAGAGTTTTGAATATAACTTGAATGTTATAAGGTATTGCAGTCGGGGATAAATAATATTACAAACAAAACACATACTTAGGTTATTGGTTTGTCCCCGAATGCAATACCTTATAACATTCAAGTTATATTCAAAACACTCGATTAGAGATCTTGTTTTTCTCTTTTCAGTTATTTTTTGTTTTACGCAGTCGGGTTTTTTGTTTCTTTTAATAATTTAATTTTTAATGATCGAAATCCTCGGTAAATGCTTAGATAAACATTGTAGCGGACGGATCTCCATAGCTTGATTGGTATGAATAGATAAAAGGCATCCAGGGTTACGCGATTGAATGATATCACTACACTATGTAATTAATTGTATCAAATTGTTCTAGGAATTTGTAACACTGTATGAGAATGTATTTCGTGTAGTAAGCGCTTTTGCTATATTCTAAATAAAGTTCTAATGTTGGTTGGGTGGGTTGGGTTTATTTATTTCATATTTTATGTATCGCTAGTCCAGTCACAACTAACTTATATTATATACTAATAAATCTGTATATGTATATGTCTGTATATGTGTGTGTGTTCTACCGCTTGTACAACGGAAAGTGTTCTAAAGAATTGTTCGACTTGATGCCCACGGCTACCTTCCACCATCGCAACTCTCGCCATCGACGGGGAATCCATCCTCACACATTAAAACCAGAATTGTTTAGAACTGTGCGGGCTCAAAGGATATTTTTTTCTTTCGCGGACGCTCAGATTGTGGAATGAGCGTCCAGAAGTGGTTTTCCCGATGGAGTACAGCATGGGGTTCTTCAAAAAGGGTGTGAAGAGATTTTTTTCAGGGTTGGCATCGCATGAGTGATACCCCTGGTATTGCAAGTGTCCATGCTTGCACATGCACGGTAACTGCTTACCATCAGGCGGGCCGTATGCGTCTTTGCAACCTTAGTGGTATAAAAAAAAATACTTTAATACTATTTTGTTATATTGTGCAGAACCATGCCACCTGGCCCATCAATCATTGACCAACGTGACTGAAGATGCTTTTAATATTTAGTAAATTTGTTATACCTATTTAGTAATAATGAGTGTTTGTTCACAGAAGGGGCAACATGAGGGGCCTGTTGTACTTGGCCCTCGTGGTCGCGGTCATATGCACCGTTGACGCTGAGGTAACACTGGATGCTTTTTTTTTTTAATTTGCGAAATAATAGAACTTATAGGTAGTTTTGTATTAACGCTTTACACGATTTAGATAAGTACCGTCCTCGTGTGGTCCCCATTTAGATCATCACGTTTATACACTACACCATAAAGTCACATCATCATCAAAGTTTTTTAAACATGGAAAGGAAAATAATAGCAATAGAAAATTTCGCCGAAGCTGGTTAAATGTGACCCTAGGAACACGTTGAACTTGAATACATTGTAATCGATAAGAAGTTGGAAACCTATAAAAAACAGTGAGAAGTCTACAACAAAAAAAAAAGCTCCCACCACAAACATCACTTACCATGGTGAGATTGTGACATAAGAACATTATAAATAATTGAGAAACGCCTATCCCATACAATGGACGACTTAATCACACCTTAAATATGAGCAGCGTTTCAGTAGGTATCTGGACATTAGCATCACGATTCGCAGTTTGACTCACGAACAAAGTTCCCAAGTATTCATATTCTTTCTAGGTTCTATGTTCCCAAGTAGGTTACTCTGTAGATAAGTTGTAAGTACATAATGTATTTGTTATGCTCAGAAACACCGTCGCCGCCACAAGCGCATTAAAACGACGACGACGGAGCGGGCGCCGGCGGCGGGAGGGGCGGGAGGGGCCGGAGGGGCCGGAGGGGCGGCGGTAGATACCGAGGCCGAACATATCGAGCTCGCCATGGCCGAGGGGCTCGACGAGATACGCTTCCAGGTAACCTACCGATACAAGTGCACCCTGCTTGCTGGATGCTCTTCCTACCTTTTAGGATTCAAAATAAATAATGTATCCGATTATAAAATAAAATTGTTTTATTTAGGAAGCTGAGAAACGGCGCGTAAATGAGATCCTGAACGAGGAGTCTCAGGAGGGCAACAATGACGTCTACCTCGATGGTAAGTTCTATAGAGATCACTACTAATACTCATATCTATCGCCAGCTGCACGAGTACAGTAGTACCCAACTGATAAGGCACGTCGTGAATCTTCGTTCGCACAGAAAAGAAAGTATGGCCCGAAGATGAACAAAAGAACCTTTTTTGAGTTTGAGAACACTAAGAACATGTCTTTCAGTTATCTTCTGAGTAGTTTGGTCGATCAGCTTGGGCTGATATTTGAACCGGGTGGACAGTAGCTTTGACTTTCAAACGGGCCTAAATTGAAAGCTAATGTGTAATGAAAATTTAAATAGCGACTTATTATTTATTGGTGTGTTGTGTTGTGTGTTACAGATCCGTGTGTGAAGGTGCACTGCAGCGCGGGGCGCGTGTGCGAGATCGACGAGCACGGCGACGCCGTCTGCAACTGCATCAAGGACTGCCCCTACGAGACCGACTCCAGGCGCAAGGTGACCCTCAACTGATCCTTTCAATCTGTTCTAAATATATACATACCTAATATACTCAGCGTACACTTCGGGGAACTGTACAAAATAAAAGATGATTGGGTTCGTTGAATTCCTATTCGGCTCGAAGGACCAACTTTATACAGTCCAAAATTTGAGCTTACCGAGTCCCTTACAAGTAAGTGAGGAACTCCGACCTTCGTGAGTGCGTTAGTAAGGTGTATAACGTGAATGTGTCAGGTGTGCACGAACCACAACGAGACGTGGTCGTCGGACTGCGAGGTGTACCGGCAGCGCTGCCTGTGCCTCGACCACTCGGAGCTGTGCCGCGGCCCGCAGTACCACCACGTGCAGATTGAGTACTACGGCACCTGCCGGGAGATGCCGGTAACTACCACAACACTACACTACACAACACACCACACCACACTCTCGGAAGCACAACATGGTTTTCTACGGAGAAGACCAACCAATTTACTGTTAATGGTGACTACATCAAGTGTCATCAGGTTGACGCGAACTTCACTGGCTTTTATAGTGTCTATAGCAGCTTACTGTAATGGCTATGTACTATTAAATATTCTGTGGTAAGTGCAGGCCTGTCCCACTCCCATGTTTAGGTACGATCGCGCGCACGCGGACTACCGGAACAACGCTAGTCGGTTGCAACGCGCACGCAGCGCAAGACGCGTGTGGGTATAAATACCTACGTACTACCTATATAAACTGTTCTTATTTTAACACTATCTTGTGTTGATATCGTTGTTTTTATAGTACTAGATATTTTGTTTTTGTTTCATTGTATTGTCCTAATGTCCTTATTATAATAATAGGCCCGTTTTGATAACATACCAGTGTGTCAAAAAGACACAAAGATAGAGCGACCGGAAGAGACACCCTCTAGTATAAACGGGCCTCTTAGACCTAAAAAACTCATGTGAATGATTTTTAACCGACTTCAAAAAAGGAGGAGGTATCTCAATTCGACCGTATATTTTTTTTTATGTGTGTTCGCGGATAATTCCGTCGTTTATGAACCGATTTTGATGATTCTTTTTTTTAGAAACTGTTAGTAGTTCCAGAATAGAGAGAGTTCCCTCTTTAAATATACAAAAAAAACAATGAAGTCTTTATAATTACTACTAGTATTATTATTTATTATACACTATTGAATATACCTACATTAGTGTAGATTTTACTTCAACCTTACAACTCAATAACTATGATTTAACAAACCACTATTAAAAAAATCAGTAGAATAATATACAGAAAAATTTAACAATTGTTATTGTTATGTAGGTACTTACTCAATATATCCTTTTTTAGTTAATTCTTTATAATTTTTTATATAACAAACTTCTTTAATCAACATGAAGATTATTAAGAACAAACGTTGTGAATAGGTAGTCGTGCCGTTTCTTGTCGCGTCGTCAGTCATTCCAGATTTGATAAGCATGTCATCATCAGCCTATAATGTCCCACTGCTGAGCACAGGCCTCCTTTCACAAATCAGGGTGAAAGGGAATGGGCAGATACTCCACCACGCGTGCCCACTGCGGATCGGTGGAGGTAGGCTAGTGGTCAACCTACTGTTGGAATTTTTCAAGCCGCCTAGGAGGCATCCAACTAGCTTAACGACTATCACAATTAAGTGATAACCGGGACCAACGGCTTTACGTGCCTTCCGAAGCACGGAAACGCTCGATTTGAAATACCACTAGGCGGTCACCCATCCAGGTACCGACCAAGACAGACGTAGCTTAACTTTGCCGATCGATTAAGAACGGCTAATCATGCTACACCACGAGCGCTTCAGATAAGCATGTAAGTTAATAAAACCCTTCCCCAAAATAGTTGTATTCAGTTTCGTAGGTAGAATACACATTCAGTATACAAAGTACTTATAGGTCTAACAACTTAGATTAAAGTATGTAGACATTTTAAAATAACTTTCTGATCTAATACTAGTTAGCTAGGATATTTTAAATGTCATTGTTCACGAAAGGAGAATAGCATAGAAATAAAATAAACACAGAGAATAGTACATAGGCAATAAGGAAATATTGAGGATTCATAATAAGTCATTAGACAACCCTACCGTAACACGTGCCGCGTCATACAGGATAGAGTTATACGATAGAAAGAGAGGGAAGTTGTAGGTGAATATATGTTAGGCGCGCAGCGCTGCGCGATCTGGATTGCGCTTTATTCTGTCGTTTACTGAGTCGCTTTTTGTTTAAATGGCATTTTTGAAGTGGGTTTTCTGTATGTATGTGTATCTGTATGGCTAGTGGCTGCAGGGGTGAAGAAGCGACCGTGGTTTAATCGGCCCTGCAAGGATGCTAGACAAAATAAGCAGACCTTGTATGAGACTTGGACCACGGCCCAAACTAATCAGGACCCTAACATCTCTGATGCGAAACGCAAATTTAACGCTGCCTCGAGGTTCAGTAAGCGTATGATTGCCAGGGCTAAGTACGATTTCGTCGGCAGGTTTGGTGAGAGGCTGACTAGCCTTCCCTCTGGGAGTCGCGCTTTCTGGTCTCTTGCCAAAGCTGCTGAGGGAAACTTTTGCCAGTCGTCCTTGCCACCACTACGTAAGCCGGACGGAAACTTGGCCCATAGTGCTAAAGAGAAGGCTGACCTTTTAGGCTCTATCTTTGCCTCGAACTCGACTTTGGATGATATGGGCGCTACACCGCCTACCATTCCGCGGTGTGACAGCTCCATGCCGGAGATAAGCATTACCCAACGGGAGGTCCGGCGGGAATTGCTTTCTCTGGACATCCATAAGTCGAGTGGGCCAGACGGCATACCGGCAGTGGTGCTGAAGCGGTGTGCTCCTGAGTTGTGTCCAGTACTGACGCGTCTTTTCGCGCTTTCCTACACCAAAAAGGAAGTCCCGTCTTCGTGGAAGACTGCCCATGTGCACCCAGTGCCCAAAAAGGGTGACAGATCAGACCCGACGAATTACAGGCCTATCGCCATCACCTCCCTTCTCTCCAAAGTCATGGAGCGAGTGATCAACACGCAGCTTTTGAGATACCTGGAGGATCACGATTTGTTGAGCGACCGACAGTATGGCTTTCGCCACAGTCGCTCAGCTGGTGACCTCCTTGTGTATCTCACGCACCGTTGGTCACTCGCCATCGAGAGTCAAGGTGAGGCATTGGCAGTGAGCCTAGATGTGGCGAAGGCGTTCGATCGGGTCTGGCACAGGGGTCTTCTAACGAAGTTACCATCATACGGGCTTCCCGAGGGATTGTGCAAATGGATTGCCAGCTTTCTGTCCAGCAGATGCATAAGAGCCGTCGTCGACGGTAGCTGCTCCGATAGCATGGACATAAATGCTGGCGTTCCGCAAGGCTCTGTGCTGTCCCCAACACTGTTCCTACTGCATATCAATGATATGCTGTCTATTGACGGCATTCATTGCTATGCGGACGACAGTACAGGGGACGCCCATTATACGGGCCGTGCAAATATCCCTCGTTCCGAGGTTGAGGAAAGCCGCGAACGGCTGGTGTCTGAAATCGAGAGTACACTAACTAGTGTCTCCGATTGGGGTCGACTAAACCTAGTCCATTTCAACCCCACCAAGACTCAAGCCTGCGCGTTCACCGCTAAGAAAACCCCATTTGCTGTGGCTCCACAGTTCCAGAACACGTCCTTGAACATCAGCAAAAGCATCGGGATCCTCGGCGTCGACATTTCTAGCGACGTTTTGTTCCGAAGTCACTTAGAAGGCAAGGTTAAGCTGGCATCCAAAAAGCTCGGAGTGCTCAACAGAGCGAGGCAGTACTTCACATCGGGGCAAAGGCTGCAACTTTACAAGTCGCAAGTCCGGCCTCATATGGAGTACTGCTGTCATCTATGGGCGGGGGCACCTGGATACCAGCTTGATCCTTTAGACTCGGTTCAACGACGTGCCATAAGAATTGTCGACGATCCCGAGCTCACAAGCGGTTTAGAGCCCCTCAGTCTGAGGAGAGACTTTGCCTCCTTATGTGTGTTCTACCGCTTGTACAACGGACGGTGTTCTGAAGAATTGTTTAAGATGATGCCCACGGCTACTTTCTACCATCGCAACTCTCGCCATCGACGGGGAGTCCATCCTCACATATTGAAACCTGAATTGTTTCGTACTGTGCGGGCTCAAAGGAGCTTCCTTCCGCGGACGCTCAGACTGTGGAATGAGCTCCCCGCCGTGGTTTTCCCAATGGAGTACAGCATGGGGTTCTTCAAAAGGGGTGTGAAGAGATTTCTGCAGGGTCGGCAACGCGCGCGTGATGCCCCTGGTGTTGCAAGCGTCCATAGGCTACGGTAACCGCTTACCATCAGGCGGGCCGTATGCTTGTTTGCCACCTAAGTGGTATAAAAAAAAAAAAAAAAAAATGTACTATTAAATATTCTGTGGTAATGGTTTGTCTCTTTTATTGAAAATTGAAGTAGATCAGTTGTGCTTAATGGCTACATGTCATCATGGATTACTATAACATCCGGTGTACCTCAGGTTTCGTTGCTAGGACCGCTACTCTTCACAATAATTAGTACCGATACCGCATCTTGCGTGTTTCGTTACTGTACGAAAGCGGTTGTGGGTGTGTTCCAGGAGTGTTCAGAAAGCGAGATGTCCGACTTCCCGCGGCGCATGCGCGACTGGCTGTTCAACATAATGCGCGACATGGCGGAGCGCCGCGAGCTGACGCCGCACTACCTGCGCATGGAGCGCGAGGCCGAGTCCAACCTCACGCGCCGCTGGACCAACGCCGCCATCTGGAAGTGGTGCGACCTCGACGCCCACGACAACGACAGGTATACTGACCACCTCAAAGGACCAATGCCGCCATCGTGAGGTATACCTACAGAGAGTAACATTGTAGGTATATTATGTGTGTCGCAGGTTCGTGTCTCGGCACGAGTTGTTCCCGATCCGCGCGCCGCTGATGTCGCTGGAGCACTGCATCGCGCCCTTCCTCGACGTGTGCGACAGCGACGACGACCACCGCATCACGCTGGCCGAGTGGGGCAAGTGTCTGCAGCTCGATGAGGTAACCACTACACTACACTACACCATATTATATCATTATTTCTATCAAATACTAGACACGTGTTCGAAAAAAAACGTGCAACAATGGTGGCTTTCTAAAAAACAGCATAACTTTCATATTAATGTACAATTGACCAATATATTTTCTTGTATAGTTTATAGTCGCAATTAGTATTTCATGAATAAATGTGTGTTGTTTTCAGTACGAGCTGGAGGACCGGTGCGACGAGTTCACCGACAGCGACGACCCCGCTGACCAATGAACCCCTCCCCTCCTCCCCGCGCCGCATACTACATACAGTACACTCGCCGGCGCCGGCGCACTGCCATTACTATAAGTGTCATTAGATCATCCACTTACAACAACTTGTTACCACTATGTACCATCAACTACATCATACTAATTAAATCAATAGTTTAATGCAATTATTCAGTAATTAATATTATATGTGAGCTACCTGTTCCAATGTAGCTATTTATATGTAAATAGCAAATTACTGTGATGATATTACCAAAACTTGATATTTTTCCAATAAATTCTTAGTAAAAATTTGGCTGTATTTTTTTTAAATGCGAGAAGCGAGCGCTACATTCTAGCATAGACTTTCATATACCTAATATACCACGCTATTCTTACCAAAGAAGCAAAATCCCTGCAAAAATACCAAATTACTTTTTTCCTAGATAGGCTGATTTTCAAACTGGAAACGTAGGTGAAACCGCTAGTAACTGTATCTTAAACGTGAATAACCCGCCTATATAGAGAATCCCATTCATTATTACATGGGCTTCTTTCTAATAAAAAGGTATTGATTGTTTTTAAAAGCTTTTATTTGTACCGAATGCGGTCGTAGCAGTGTCGCGTCACACTCTCAGCTGTGTATATTACACAGATGACAGTGATGACGCCATAGGCAGGTTCGCAAAACGGGCGATGGCAGCAACAACGGAACAAATCCTCACTCAAAACCCAAAAATGGCCATGAAAAATAGAGACAATAATGTCGTGGAAGCTCAAATACGCGCGGGGATTTCCTCCGGGGCAAACAGGCAAGCAAACTAGACTGTAAAATGAAAATGAAAACCGTAAAATTTAGTAATATTTAATCGCCCATAAGTATAATATATTATAAATCAAAATAATAACAATAGTATAATATAATATAGTATAGTAATAGCTAATAATATGTATCCTAGATAGTATGAATTAACAGAGTATAAATATGTATAAATGTATTAGAATAATTTATTTATTGCGCGAACCAAGATGTCCAAATTGTGAAAATGTTAAAGCGTAAAACTTGTAAAAAAAAAATATCTAAAAAGAGTACGGACCACGTGTCTGTAGTAAGAAGTTTAAACAAATAAAAAAAAATCTGGTCTATGTGGTGGTTGCAGGGGAGTGGCATGTTGTCTGCTCGGCTGTGTGGGTCGAACGTCATCCTCCGCGCGCAAAGTGTCTGAAGTTCGCGGGGTTCGTGAGTAACCCTCAAGCAAGTGAGCTCCTGTGAGTGAACTGCATCTCCAGTACTTTCCTGGATAGAAAGTAGAGAGCTACCCGTTGGATTAGTTTTCCGGCAACCCAGCTGCAGGCATTGGGTAGATGTGTGGGTAGATGCGTGGATACTTATTCGAGGTGAGCGTGCATGACAGCTCCGGGACCATTCTGGAGAAATGGGAGCCAGCCTCTCTGGCGTCCCGAGCTGGGATTGAATCCGTTAGCACCAACAAGGTGTGTTTGCGCTTACGCTTGCGTTTTACGCTTGTTCTCGTGCCTGTACCGGCATGCTGGGATGCGTGTGGTGTGCGACTTTGACAGCTCCGGTACCATTCTGGACAAATGGTAGTGAGTGATCACGGTGCGACTCACATTTACTCTTGAGTACCTGCCGACCTGCCTGCTTGAGTAGTTGCCGGGGCACGCAATTGTTTTCAGTGCTTGTTTTGAAAAAAGTAATTGCTGAGTTTATTGCCGGCTCTTCTCAGCAAATGCAACCTTCCGAACCGGTATAAGAGTATTAGAGTCAGACTTTTCTTAAGTGCCTGCGAAGGTCTATTTGAATAAATGATTTTGAATTTTGAAAAGTACGAGTGGCGAGTACTCTGGCGGCGTGACCTACCGCAGATGGTTGCCTGGTATAGTGTGCCGTCTTTTATGACCGGGAGGTTTGAAGAGGTGGCCACTATAGAAATTCTCAGTAAACAAAAGGGGTATGACCGGTGTCTGTTGCGGGGTTCGTGAGTAACCCTCAAGCAAGTGAGCTCCTGTGTCCCGACAAATAGGTTACGAATTTTAAATTCACCCTAGTACTTTATAAACTGCTACAAAATCATTTCGTAGAAGAGCTATCTTTGTACTGAAAAAAAAATTTTTTGTGTAGGTACTTCCAAACCTAGATACCTACCTACTACGTGCCTACTACCTTTTTAGGGTTCCGTAGCCAAATGGCAAAAAACGGAACCCTTATAGATTCATCATGTCTGTCTGTCTGTCTGTCTGTCGGTCCGTATGTCACAGCCATTTATTTCCGAAACTATAAGAACTATAATGTTGAAACTTGGTAAGTAGATGTATTCTGTGAACGCAATTAAGATTTTCACACAAAAATAGAAAAAAAACATTAAATTTTGGGGGTTCCCCATACTTAGAACTGAAACTCATTTTTTTTTTTCATCCCATAAGTGTGGGGTGTCTATGGATAGGTCTTCAAAAATGATATTGAGGTTTCTAATATCATTTTTTTCTAAACTGAATAGTTTGAGCGAGAGACACTTCCAAAGTGGTAAAATGTGTGTCCCCCCCCCTGTAACTTCTAAAATAAGAGAATGATAAATCTATAAAAAATATATGATGTACACTACGATGCAAACTACCAACGAAAATTGGTTTGAACGAGATCTAGTAAGTAGTTTTTTTTTTAATACGTAATAAATTGAAATTCATATCAAATACTCAGGTCTATACTACCATTTACTTATATACCTATAGGTTTGTACGGAACCCTCGGTGCGCGTGTCTGACTCGCACTTGGCCGGTTTATTTTCTATTGTTTCTTTTTTATTTTATATAGGTACTAGGTAGGTCGCTCGTATTAAAAAAACATTTTTAATTTAGTGTTGACACTTTATTTAGTTTACATTCTACTATATTATTACAGTCATCATCATCATCATCATCAGCCTATAATGTCACACTGCTGAGCACAGGCCTCCTTTCACAAATCAGGGTGAAAGGGAATGGGCAGATACTCTAACACGCGTGCCCACTGCGGATCGGTGGAGGTAGGCTAGTGGTCAACCTACTGTCGGAGTTTTCAAGCCGCCTAGAAGGCCTCCAACTAGCTTAACGACTATCACAATTAAGTGATAAACGGTACTAACGGCTTTACGTGCCTTCCGAAGCACGGAAACGCTCGATTTGAAATACCACTAGGCGGTCACCCATCCAGGTACCGACGACGACGGTGGTAGCTTAACTTGCCGATCGATTAAGAACGGCTTATCATCCTACACCACGAGCGCTTCAATATCATTACAGTATGCTAGATTAATTTCTTTACAAAATGAAAGTATGGGAAAAGTTTTTTTTGCCATTTGTGACATTTCTAGTACCCTAACCTAATTTAGCCCCATAGAGCCTTTTGATCCTTGTCGGAGACAGGATCGACTAACCCTTAGGGTAACTCACTCATATACAACCGCCGGAACACGCAGCCGTAGCCGCATCGGTAGGTGCATAACGCGACAGATTTTTATCTTGAGAGGAAGCCAACCAATCGGGAGCTACAAAGTACCCTACCACTGTGCTACATAACGTAACGTAATCGATTAACGCCCATGCGATTGAGCCGCCGGTACCAGCGCGCAGCAGCGCTATGACCATCAATTTCCTTTCCGTCATTACGTAATTAGACCCCCTGAAGGGTCGCCATACTGGTACAAAGGACCAGAAAATTTGTGCCAGTATCTATTTGCTTTTCAAGTTGTCTCAAAGTCCGTGAAGAGTTTTAGTAAAATGACCATTGCAGTAAAACATGGCTATTATGGACGGACTGACTGAGGATAATTTTATGTGAAAGTGATTTATTGTGAGTATTGTTACTGGAAATTATAATTTATCTTGACACTAGCAGAAATAAGCCCTAAATTAGGCTTGTTTGCCAAATTTAAAAATAAGGATAAAGGTGCGCATGGATTTATCTCTATTGGATAACTTTTAGACTGACTGACACCAAAAATACCACCGATGCAATGAGGAGGCACACTGACAATTTATCCCGCTAGGTGTCGTATAGTCGCTGGTGCCGTCTATCTGTCAAACACCATACATTTTTTACGTATTCGTTATCAAATAAGTTATTCAATAATTATAATGCCTTTCTGTAGTGAATTTTAATGCAATAATAAAGGTTTACACCAATTGAAAAGAAAAAAGCCGTAGATTATTAAAAAAAAATGGACACCAAGCTCATAGGAAGATTATGCAGTTATCACTTCAAACCTAACGATTTTATTATAAAAGCCGGTTACTGGTTGGTTTAATTAATTGAAATTCATGAAAATCCATCAATTCCATATCAATGACAGTTACCAGTGAGGGTGGCGCCATCTGAGCTTTGCCTGTCCCTCCCCATTGAACAAAACTCAAAATTCATGAATTTATGAAAATAAAAATGAAAACGCAACGTCATTTCATTCTGCAAGTTCCCGCCAAAAAGACTACTCTATTATACATAGATTATTTTTGTTATGTAACTATGCAGTTTTAAGTACATTTAATATATGTGTTGTAATTTATTTAATTGTTTTGTTATAATTTAATTACGTTACGTTAATTTAATTGTATTAATCATACAACATTCATAAAAATAAATATATCCCACATCCTTACTATTTTTTAATCAATTTTATGTGAGTAACGAAACGTTACTTAAAAAAAAAGTTAGTTCGCTTTTATGATACAATTTGGCTTGGCAGCACTGAGCTCCGTAGCTTGCCCGCCTTTTCCAGGAACGTTGATTGGTTGTTCGAGTGCCATTGAGAGCTGTTTGTATACGACACTTCCGTTCTCGTGCAATTGGCCACCCTGTCTATTCGCTTGTAGCGGCGCGCGCTGCCATCTTTGTGTCGTTGATTTGGCTTGGCGCCTTTCCTGTATTGGTTCTTCATTGTAGTGTGATAGTGTGTTACACGTTTCAAAATGGTGAGTTTTGCAAGATTTCGTGAAATATAGTGCATTTTATGGTGATTTTATTGTGTATTTCAGTGGAAAACAGTGTTATTTACCTCCTGGCGAAATTTCAGCTCCGTACGAGCAAAATTAATAGGATTTTTCATCAATTTTAGGCTGGTGGTAAAGCGGGTAAAGATTCTGGCAAAGCCAAGGCGAAAGCAGTATCCAGATCTGCGAGAGCAGGACTCCAGGTATGTAGAATGGTTTTCATAATTTATTTTAGGAATTTAGAAATCATTTTTATTGCTTAATTCGTTGTAAATCACTATTTCATAAAATTGAATAATATGAATGACCACTTTAGTATGGCGGCGGGTGACGGCCAACTTTGAGTAGAAATTATGGTTGGAATAAATCCAATGTATTGTTTTCTCAGTTCCCAGTGGGACGAATTCACAGACATCTCAAAAATAGGACGACGAGTCATGGACGAGTTGGAGCTACAGCGGCTGTTTATTCAGCAGCTATTCTTGAATATCTCACAGCAGAGGTAGGTTACGCGACGCCCTAATACTAGCAATATGGCGGCGCACTCTAGCCGTATCGCAATTACACTATGAAATTACTGACGGGTTTCTAGAAATCTTGTGATTAATTATATCCCTTTGATTTTTACCCTTGTCAATTATGATTTTGTAAGTGATGCAAATGCAAAGATAAAAATAAATGTATCATGAATGATTTTGGCGGGAAATATAGTAAATGTTTGATGCATAGTGCATAGGTATCATTTTCCTATGTTATTTACCTTTTTTAGTTTAGTGTTATAGCACATAAATATAGGAATATTTGTCATTACAGTACATGCTACATTACCTATATAATTACTCATATATTATTTTGTAAACAGTGTAAATAAACAACACTAACACTTTGCACTAACATTCATAAATACTCGTTATAAAGACCTAAGAAACAATGAACTTTAAATATATACTAAGCCCAAACCCAAGTTTGTAGGTTTACTTATTTTCTCATATTTTTATTCAAAATTCAAAAATTCAAAATCATTTATTCAAATAGACCTTCGCAGGCACTTATGAAAAGTCTGACTCTAATACCGGTTCGGAAGGTTGCATTTGCTGAGAAGAGCCGGCAATAAACTCAGCAATTACTCTTTTCAAAACAGGCTTAGATTAATTACATAATATTTACATTCTAATCGCACTGAAAACAATTGCGTGCCCCGGCGCGGCGGCAAAATTACAAAGTAGACTGAAAAAATATTTAATAAGTAAATAAATAGCAAACTTAAGCAGACCTACTATTACCATAAAATGTATGTATGTGTAGCTATCATTAAGAGTTAAGTTGTTAAAATGTATATTAAATAAGGTCACATGACCTTATCTAAATATATTTCAATAAATGTATTTAAATGCTTGAGCACTAATAACTTATAAACTTTGTTGAAAAGTGTGCTCATGACTCGTGCCCCTTACTATAGTATATTGTTTGTTATTCATGCCATAGCCATAGACTACTTGTGTACCAAATTTCATCCCATTGAGCTACAAAACATAAGATGTAACAAACAAATTCAGTTACAATTTTTTATAGTATAAAATTAACATCTCTTCATATGCTGTGCAGTAATGCCTAGGGAATAACTAAATGGAATTTGTATTATTTTGTAGGTGTTGGAGTTGGCGGGTAATGCTTCCAAAGATCTCAAGGTGAAGCGTATCACCCCGCGTCACTTGCAGCTTGCTATCAGAGGAGATGAGGAGCTGGATAGTTTGATCAAAGCTACCATCGCAGGAGGAGGTGTCATTCCACACATACACAAGTCCCTCATCGGCAAGAAAGGTGGTCCAGGGGCACCTGTTTAAGACTAGGTAAATAATTAAACCTAAATATAGATTGTTTAAAATTGTTAATATCCAACTATGTAATTATAATATCCTGTGATATAATTGACACACAGCTATATGATCCCAAACTGCAGAGCTTGAACAAAATACTGAATCTATTAAAATTAATCATTATTATTTAGCTTTATAAACCTATTCACTTCAATATATGAAATGCTTGAAATGAGACTATTTTATGCTATTCTAATGTTTTTTTTTACAGGTAATTCTCAAGACAATTTGTATTGCATTTGACTCTGGGCATGTTTTCAAGCATCGTTAAATTCATCACCTGATCAGTAAACAAAGTTTTCTAATAATGTAAGTGATGTGGAAAGTGGAGTGATTCCAGGGAACTGATTGTCCGGACTAAACTTGTAGCTTATAAGTGCTAGAAATATTTAGTAATAAGCAGATTTAAATATGATTGTATTAGAATTAAGTTTAATTTTCTGTTTGTTCATGGGACTTTATTTTTGTAATTCATAGTGTACACAACAATGACATTTCTTAAAATTATTTAGCTATATATATTTCCCTCACTGATCATAATGTTGCCAGCTTGCAGTGGGAAACTGGTGCAGTGCTGGGCAATTGATTTTTTATTTCAAGTGACTGTGCAACTTAGTATTTCATTATTTGTTTGAAGCTGTAAGCTGTTGTATTTTTTTTGCAGCATTTTGTATTTTTTTAATGAGAAATTTGTATTAGCAATAGTTGAATACATGATAATATGTTGTTCTAAATGTAATTTGGTAGGTATGATTGAACTGTTACAAGTTGTGAGAAATGTATTTTGATCTTTGAAATATATGGAGGAAGCACTGAAGTTTTTTTTTTTTAAATTGTTTTATTATACCATTCGAGAAATAGCTGCTTAAAAAGAGAGACGGTTAAGTTTTAAGATGGTGTCGGGGTTATTTGCCGACTTACATATCGTAGAGCGAAGATACCTTTACATATTTGCCATATTCTAGCAAGCGTCCATAGGTACTGGTTGCCAACTGCTAGCTGTAGCCAGTAGCTAGGCTAGAAATCTTGCAAAAAGTTGCTAGATTTTGGTATCCAAAAAAGGTAGTCTGTGCCAAAAAAGAATAAAAAACAACAATAAAAAATCATGTTTTATTAAAACACGAAAGTATTCAAAATCAGTAAATTACCTACATTGGCGTAATAATTCAATGATTACCTATGTTTTTTTTCACAGGTTTAGTTCCATTTTCACAATAATATACCTATGTAGGTATTAAAACAGCGAGCGTAGTACTATTAAATATTCTGTGAGCGAGCTTAGTTTTAAGTTGATAAAAAAACACAAGGCAGAAGTAGCAGACACAGGTAGCACAGACTACTATAGGAGTAATATATGGTTTGAGGCATGTTTGAGGTTTATGACGAAATAAAACTGGGAATACCGGGCCACCGACCTACTACCTATACCCAGACCCATAGCGAAAGCATACGAAAATATCTGTCTGATGAATATATATGTCTCGAAGATATTGAAAAGTAGCTAAATATTTAGCTACAAGTTTCATAAAAATATAGCTGCCTAGCACCAAAAAATAGATCTAGCTATGCTATAAAGTTACTAAGTTGGCATCACTGCCATAGGCTACGTGCGGCATAGAATGACTAGCGCTTCAATTTCTTTGGGCTACGGTAACCGCTTATAATCAGGCGGGCTGAAAGCTTGTTTGCTACCTAAGTAGTATACAAAAATACCCTTCTAATCCCTTGGCTGTGGATCCAAAGAGTATAGTAATATTATATCGTGTGGATCCATCTGCACGGGTGGAAGCAGGATGCCGGAACCGGATGCGCATATCATTATGTATGCCTACATACTAGTACATACAGACTCAGAGTAAATGTAAATAAATCGCTAGTCTTGAGATAAATACTACGTACAAATACAGATATGCGCAGGAATCAGTGTTGCCGTTTTAGCGACATTCTCGCTAGATCTAGGGGAATTTAGAAATGTTTAGCGGGTAAAATTTTGGTTTTAGCGAGATATAAATTTTGCAAAAAGATTTTGACTGATTGGCTAAAGAGAATAGAAAGAAAGGCAGCTATGATGAAATTGAATCTATTGTTAAAACTATTCTTTAAATGTGTGTGCCCTTATCAGGGCCTAAATTGAATAAATAATTATTGATTTTGATATTGTTTTTTTTTTTTTTTTTAAACCCAGAGAAGTGTAATGAAGGTGTATCGTAACTTTTCAAGTAGTCTTCACCTTTCTACCATCGCACTGCTCGTCGGCGATGTGGAGTTCACCCTTCCATCCTCGAGCCGCCTCGATCGTCCACACAACGATATAGTCGGACGTTACGGACGGACCCCGTTCGTTACGGTTTTCCCTCGGCTACGATATGGGGTTCTTCAAAAAAAGCGTAAAAAGAGCTATACAAGGTCGGCAACACATTAGAAATCCCCCTGGTATTGCAAGGTCCATCGGCGGCAGTGACCTCTTACAGGTCGGTTAACGAAAGCTGGCACGTTCACAGTACTCATAAATTTGCAATCAGTCAAGTCTAATGGACGTGTAGGGACTCTGTAAGTGTGAAAGAGATGTGTCAGCAGTTGTATGTGTTAGCGAGATGTATGTGAGCGGTGATCGCCAGTTACTGCGCACTGACCGATCCGAGTGACTGTGTACGTAGATTCAGGTTTTTATTAATATACATTACGTTATTATAAAAATATCTTTCATTTTTGAATGTGTCAAAGTACCTCTCAAGGTGATCGCGAAGGTATTCCAACATATGCCGAGACTTTGGTTTGCGCAAGTCGAAAGTATGCTCGCACCGCAAAAACTAGGCGATCAGGCAAAGTATGACCTTGTTGTTGCAAAAATTGGTCGTGAAGTATTGCAGCAAGTTAGTGATATAATTTTATCGCCACCGGAAAGTGACAAATATCAAGCGCTGAAGAACCGCTTACTGCATGTTTATGAAGAAAGTGATGAGAGACAATTCCAGAAATTGGTAAGCGAGATGGAATTAGGGAGCCAAAAACCGTCCCAATTATTACGTCGTATGCGTGAATTAGGACGAAACGCAAAAATTTCAGACGAAACATTACGTAATTTTTGGATCACACGGCTCCCAACTTCTGTTCGAGCGGTACTTACAGTTAGTCAAGACCAGGGATTAGAAAACTTGGCGAACATCGCTGATAAAGTAATAGAGAACATGCGTGGAGGTGAAATTGCAGAAGTCAGTAGCAGTCAGGTTTCCATGAACGAATTGTTCGCGGAAATGCAGAGGCTTAATCTGGAAGTAGCGTCACTTAGAGAGGAGGTAAATCAGGGACGTCGTAACTCATTTAGACGCGAACGTGGTCAAAGCGGCTACAGGCCAAGGTCGAGATCGAAGACGCCAAGCGATCCCGATTGGCTATGCAAGTGGCATTTTAGGTACCGCAGCAGAGCAAGGAACTGCGAGAAGCCCTGTGCCTGGAAACCGTCGGAAAACTAGATGTGGTACAATCAGTAGCGATGGGTGATTGCATACCAAATAAAAACCATCGGCTCAGTGTTTTTGATCGGGAAAGTGGACAAAAATTTTTAGTCGACACGGGAGCAAACGTGTCTGTGATTCCTGTGTCGCGTAAACAAAAGTTAAATGGTGAGTGTTCGGGCTATAGATTATTCGCGGCAAATAATAGTGAAATTAAAACTTATGGGACTAAAACTTTTAACCTAAATTTGGGTCTCCGTCGGCCGTATTGCTGGACTTTCATTATCGCAGACGTCAGTCAAGCTATATTAGGTGCAGATTTTTTAGAGTATCATAACTTGTTAGTTGATTTAAATAACAGAAAGCTAATAGATAAGGTGACCAACTTATTAACGTCTGGTAGGATAGTTCATTGTCATGAACCCTCTGTAAGCACCATTGATAATAATCACCCATACCTTGACTTGCTATCTGAGTTTCCGAAAATCACCAAGCCGGTATCTTTCACAAATTTGGATCGTATATCTGACAATGACGTATACCATCACATCGAGACAACGGGTAAACCTGTACACGCACGAGCAAGACCACTGCCACCGGATAGGTATCATAAGGTGAAAAAAGAATTTAGTTTAATGCAGGAAATGGGGATATGCAGGCCATCAAAAAGCGAGTGGGCCAGCCCGCTGCACGTCGTTGCTAAGAAAGATGGGAACATTAGGCCGGTTGGTGACTACAGGCGTCTCAACGCTATCACTAAGCCGGACCGCTATCCGGTGCCCAGATTACACGACTTCACCTACATATTGGCAGGTAAGAATTTTTTCTCAAAAATTGATATAAATAGAGCATATCATTTTGTGAAAATTTCACCTGAGGACATCGAAAAAACCGCAGTGATTACGCCTTTCGGACTATATGAATTTACTCGTATGAACTTTGGCCTTAAAAATGCAAGTCAAACCTTTCAAAGATTCATGAATAACGATGTTTTAAAAGGCTTAGATTTCCTTTTTAATTTTATTGATGACGTCATCATCGCGAGCGAAAGCGAAGAATTGCATAAAATTCATTTAAAAACAGTTTTAGAACGTTTCCAAAAATTTGGGATTACAATTAATTTATCAAAATGCGAGTTCGGGAAATCGTCAATAGAATTTTTGGGGTTTAAGGTTTCCACGGAAGGAATACAACCCTTGGAACATAAAGTGAAAGCCATAGTAGAGTACCCCAGACCAGAAACTATTAATCAGCTTAGGCAATTTCTAGGCATGATAAATTTTTATAGGGCAAATATACCTAAAGCTACAGAATATCAGATAGTATTAAATAACTTTTTAAAGGGCGCGAAAAAGAACGATCAGTCAAAAATTGCATGGACGGATGAATCTATTAATGCTTTTGAGCAGTGCAAAAACAGTTTAAGTTGCGCTGTTATGTTATCTCATCCCGTACCTAATGTGCCTGTATCTTTGATGACGGATGCATCTGACAAATGCGCAGGTGGAGTACTACAGCAATGGGTTAATAATGCATGGGCCCCATTAGGGTATTTTTCAAAAAAATTTACTACTGCCCAACAAAAATACTCCACCTACGATAGAGAATTAGCTGCGATTTTTATGGCCATAAAACATTTTAGAGCTCTTTTTGAAGGTCGTGAACTAATTATTTACACAGACCATAAACCGTTGATATACGCAATGCAAAAGGCCGAAAGTAATAGCGAAACACCTAGACGCACCAGGCAATTATTATTTATAAGTGAATTTACAACGGATATTAGGTATGTTAAGGCCGATAGCAATAAAGTAGCTGACGCGTTATCTAGAATTGAAACGATACAATGTCCTACGTCAATCGAATACTCGGAACTCGCACAAGCTCAGGAATGTGACTTAGAATTGACGCGATTATTAAGCGAAAAGAATGACAATATTTCTTTAAAGAAAATTCTCATTCCTAATAGCGAGAAGATGATTTATTGTGAAAATTCCACTAGCGTATGCAGACCTTATGTTCCTGAGGGCTACCGAAAGTTAGTATTTAAATCGGTTCATGAAAATAGTCATCCTGGCGTTAGAGCGACACGTAAAATGATAGCACAGCGTTTCTTTTGGCCAGGGTTGAATAGCGATGTCGGAAAATGGGCAAAAACCTGTATTCAATGTCAGAAATCAAAGATAGGTAGACATACTGTATCCGAACTTCAGCAATTTCCAGAGGCTTCGCGTTTATCGCACGTCCATATAGATATTGTTGGACCTTTACCAATTACGAAAGAAGGATACAGGTATTTAATAACAATAATAGACAGATTTTCACGCTGGGCAGAAGCTGTACCAAGTTGTGAAATCACGGCGGAAGTCGTTGCAAAAGCATTTTATAACAACTGGGTAACGCGTTTTGGAGTACCTGAGCGTTTAACAAGTGATCAGGGTCGTCAATTTGAGAGTAATCTGTTTAATGAATTATTAAAAATGATAGGTATAAAGAAAAGTCGAAGTAGTCCTTATAGGCCTCAAGCAAATGGCATGGTAGAACGTTGGCATAGGAGTATGAAACAAGCCATAACAGCACGTCTCACAGACAGCACATCATGGTATGATGAGCTTCCAATAGTCCTATTAGGATTACGTAGTGTTGGCAGAAGTGATAATGGTGTGAGTCCTGCGGAGTACATTTATGGTCAAACACTCCGATTACCGGGAGATTTTTATGACGTCTCAGATAATCAGAGTGTAGGGGAACACGCATTTTTAGATCAATTGAGAATGAATTTACGCAAATTGAAACCAGTTTCACGGAAACTACGGGACTCACGCACATTATTTGTGCACGGTGAATTAGATAAGTGTAATTATATTTTTATTAGGAACGATGCTGTGCGTCGACCGTTAACACCACCATATGATGGTCCTTATCGCGTCATCGAAAGAAGAGGTAAGGTTTTCAAGATCCAATTGCCCAACAGAACGGTTAATATATCGATTGATAGGTTAAAACCTGCGTTTATTTTGAACGAACAAGACAATGAGCTAACAGAGTTTCATGACAATGAGATATTGTATGATGCTAAAGTTACAAATTCCAAAGACGATAAAAATGTTGATATTAAAAAAATTACAAAGAGTGGTCGCATAGTTAGATTACCAGTACGATTCAATTTGTCATGAATAATAAACACGTCGGCATTTGTAACGGGACCCAGTGTTTATTAATAACATAACAATATCATGAACAGTGCCTTATTGTATTAAGTTTTTCATTATGTATTGTAAGTGTGACTATGACATTGTTTTATTTTTAGGATATGTATAAAATTATCATATTATTTTTTATTTGAATTTTTTGTAAAAAATTGGGGGGTGTTATGTAGGGACTCTGTAAGTGTGAAAGAGATGTGTCAGCAGTTGTATGTGTTAGCGAGATGTATGTGAGCGGTGATCGCCAGTTACTGCGCACTGACCGATCCGAGTGACTGTGTACGTAGATTCAGGTTTTTATTAATATACATTACGTTATTATAAAAATATCTTTCATTTTTGAATGTGTCAAAGTACCTCTCAAGGTGATCGCGAAGGTATTCCAACAGACGAATGCAAAAATAGACCACTCTATATTTATGAGCAGTAGCAAAAGCAAAACAATAACTGTCTCCTTCATACTCATAAGCTTGACTTTGCGCGAGAGAGACGGTGTAAATGTGTTGAAACGTGCCAGCTTTAGTTAACCGACCTGTACCATAAGTGCGTTTTCACACGAGACGATAACGACACCGTAACCACACAGTAAAAAAACTGTGACGATTTAGCCGACCATACATTTCTATGTACCGTTTTCACACGCTACGATAACGACACAGCACTGCACGACACAGGAACGATAATTCGGGTATGTCGTTGGAGCGGCTAGATCGTGACGATTTTTTTACTGTGGCGATTTAGCGGACCTTCGAAATGTATTGAAAAACGTCAGGACTTAAACACGGCGAACTGCATGATAACGATAACGACACTTCTTGTCATCTCGCTGTTTGTTTTGAATTGTGTTTATTTACTGGTTAAGATTTTTCTAGGTTTTATCATGGAAAAAAAATCAAGTCAATTCAAAAAAATCTAAGTTCAGTTGCCGGCGATTGAAATTTGGCCACATGATGGACGTTTAGTCGATAAAATTAATATTCGTAACTGTCGTTACGGTGCGGTATCGTTCCTCGTGTGAAAACGAACGACGACACGACCGTTTGCCAATGAGAAGTTTTCTTGTAGGTATTTAATTTTCTTTTCTTTAAGTCTCAATAGATGGCGTTAATATGACTGAAACGAACTATCTTGCTGTCAGTTCAATAAAAAAAAACTATGTAACTTCATGGGTGCGTTCAGTTACTACACATGTTATTGAACTGTTACTGAACGCTACGATGATCGTCGGGGGCGATCACACGGCGTAGTTACTGAACGCAGCCCATAACTATTTGGCTTTATACTGGTAATAGACGTTCCAATGTCGGACTCCTATTTTTATTATTACGCAGGAGACACGGCCAAGGTACGTCCTGCCGTAGGAACGTGTGTAGTGCGGCAGGACTCTCATAATTATTACTAATACCGGTTGGAAGCTTTCGACGTCCTGCCCAAAGACTACAGTATATACTTAGAGAGTCCTGCCGCGCTACACACGGCCCTGACCATCAGACGTCCGAAAGTCGGATCGTCTGTAACTAGTATTATGTCACTATCATATGTGTTTTGTTCAAAACTTTTGTGAAATTTAGCTTAGATTTGAATGATTTGAAAACTATTGAAAATGCGTGTTTGTGCAGTTGTGAATTGTACCAATAAGGGACGTCTTACATTTCCAACTGATGAACCACTAAGGTCACAGTGGATAAGAGCAACAAGGGTGGATGTCCAACGCAAAATTGGATGGCATTTGAAACAATATTCATGCTTATGTCCTAATCATTTTAAGGCTAGCGATTTTCAATCAGGTACACTACTGTACCTAGATTGCGACTTCTTATTATTTGTGAAACAATAAAATAACTAATCTTTTCTACTAGATACCTACTTATGTACTTACATAATTATTTCTATTAGGTCAAAAATGCAGTTTGAAGAAAAATGAAGTACCCTCTATTTTTCCATGGTCTACGCCTCCTATAACACCTCAACCAACCGCAAGTTCTTCATTAAATTTGGCTGTAGAATCTCATCCAGAAGATGATGTATATTTTGATCCAGAAGGTGCTCAGAAAAATTATGGAATATCAGGTACTTACCTACAGTTATTAAAATACAACATTTAAAAATCGTTCATTCAATTTAGGTCCTAATAAGGCACTTACGAACGTTACAAATTGATTCTACTAACGGTTCATAATACACTTGAACTGAGAAGACTTCCGGCAAGAAACTCATACTATCTTATACAACAAATTTGTACCTGAAAAGTTGTTCAGTTCAAACATTTGACATATCTAATGTTTCACTGAACAACTTTTCAGGTAAAGAAAGAAAAATAGGTCGACGATAGTCACGGAGGAGCGGGTGCTCGACTCAACGCCACTATCGGAGTAATAGAATATTGTAGAATATCAAAACAATGATAGAAACAAATAATCCTTAGCGTGACTTCCACAACAAAATAAACAACGGAAACAAACATCCACTCATACCAGTGTTGCCGCCTCTTATTACTAATTTCGGACGAAAAAAAACAGGCTGTTACCAAAAAGCAACGAAAATTAAGTTTTGCTCCTCTGAAATTTGGTTTCATTTAATCATGTTCATGGTTGCCATTAATATCAATTAACACTTAATAAAAGAAATATGTATATTATTTTTTTTCAATTGACGATTTTGAATTAAAAAGGATGGACACCTTCCGTTGTTGGCCTATGTGGCAACACTTAAGTTATGTGACAGCATATTTTGATTTGACAATTCAATTTGGTGCTGACAGCGCCACCTAGTTATTTTGCAGCAACTCTTTAAATACCTACAAGAAAACTTCTCAATGAGAAGTTTTCTTGTAGGTATTTAATTTTCTTTTCTTTAAGTCTCAATAGATGGCGTTAATATGACTGAAACGAACTATCTTGCTGTCAGTTCAATAAAAAAAAACTATGTAACTTCATGGGTGCGTTCAGTTACTACACATGTTATTGAACTGTTACTGAACGCTACGATGATCGTCGGGGGCGATCACACGGCGTAGTTACTGAACGCAGCCCATAACTATTTGGCTTTATACTGGTAATAGACGTTCCAATGTCGGACTCCTATTTTTATTATTACGCAGGAGACACGGCCAAGGTACGTCCTGCCGTAGGAACGTGTGTAGTGCGGCAGGACTCTCATAATTATTACTAATACCGGTTGGAAGCTTTCGACGTCCTGCCCAAAGACTACAGTATATACTTAGAGAGTCCTGCCGCGCTACACACGGCCCTGACCATCAGACGTCCGAAAGTCGGATCGTCTGTAACTAGTATTATGTCACTATCATATGTGTTTTGTTCAAAACTTTTGTGAAATTTAGCTTAGATTTGAATGATTTGAAAACTATTGAAAATGCGTGTTTGTGCAGTTGTGAATTGTACCAATAAGGGACGTCTTACATTTCCAACTGATGAACCACTAAGGTCACAGTGGATAAGAGCAACAAGGGTGGATGTCCAACGCAAAATTGGATGGCATTTGAAACAATATTCATGCTTATGTCCTAATCATTTTAAGGCTAGCGATTTTCAATCAGGTACACTACTGTACCTAGATTGCGACTTCTTATTATTTGTGAAACAATAAAATAACTAATCTTTTCTACTAGATACCTACTTATGTACTTACATAATTATTTCTATTAGGTCAAAAATGCAGTTTGAAGAAAAATGAAGTACCCTCTATTTTTCCATGGTCTACGCCTCCTATAACACCTCAACCAACCGCAAGTTCTTCATTAAATTTGGCTGTAGAATCTCATCCAGAAGATGATGTATATTTTGATCCAGAAGGTGCTCAGAAAAATTATGGAATATCAGGTACTTACCTACAGTTATTAAAATACAACATTTAAAAATCGTTCATTCAATTTAGGTCCTAATAAGGCACTTACGAACGTTACAAATTGATTCTACTAACGGTTCATAATACACTTGAACTGAGAAGACTTCCGGCAAGAAACTCATACTATCTTATACAACAAATTTGTACCTGAAAAGTTGTTCAGTTCAAACATTTGACATATCTAATGTTTCACTGAACAACTTTTCAGGTAAAGAAAGAAAAATAGGTCGACGATAGTCACGGAGGAGCGGGTGCTCGACTCAACGCCACTATCGGAGTAATAGAATATTGTAGAATATCAAAACAATGATAGAAACAAATAATCCTTAGCGTGACTTCCACAACAAAATAAACAACGGAAACAAACATCCACTCATACCAGTGTTGCCGCCTCTTATTACTAATTTCGGACGAAAAAAAACAGGCTGTTACCAAAAAGCAACGAAAATTAAGTTTTGCTCCTCTGAAATTTGGTTTCATTTAATCATGTTCATGGTTGCCATTAATATCAATTAACACTTAATAAAAGAAATATGTATATTATTTTTTTTCAATTGACGATTTTGAATTAAAAAGGATGGACACCTTCCGTTGTTGGCCTATGTGGCAACACTTAAGTTATGTGACAGCATATTTTGATTTGACAATTCAATTTGGTGCTGACAGCGCCACCTAGTTATTTTGCAGCAACTCTTTAAATACCTACAAGAAAACTTCTCATTATCGTCGGTCGTTTATCGTCGCGACAAAATTGTGTCGTTATCGTCTCGTGTGAAAACGGCCTAAGGTGGCCCGTCTGCCCAGCGTTGCCATTGCTACGGCAATTGCCGTGTTCTACGGCAATTTAACATAATTAAAAGGAAATCTACGGCCTACGGCAGCATATCTACTACCGTAGCAAACTCTACGGCAATTTTGAAAGGTCTAATTTTGGTTAGGTACACACGGCTACCGATCAAGCTATACATTTCCAGTATAAGCTGAACTCGCATTGTATACGATTTCCGTACAATGGGAGGTCAGCTTATACTAGAAATGTATAGCTTGACCTGTAGCCGTGTGTACAAGCCAGAAAATGCAAAAAAAAACAATGGTGCCGATTCTGTTGTAAATCGCGCTAAACTAATTTTAGTCACATCTCATCTCTTTCTTACAAACATTATTGAAAAAGGATAGAACATATTTAAAGTTGTCAAATTAGTCTTTGCCGTCTTATTTTGCGCGTATTTAGGCGTAAACGCGATAGATGGCGACTAAACTTATATTGAAAACAAGCATTGGACTAATTTGAAAGGACTAAATTTCTTACATCCTTTTCTTGTATTCTTTGTTAGAAAGAGACATAGTGAGATTTAAATTAGTTTAGTTGTAAACAACAGAATCAGGGCCATTGCTTATCTTTGACACTAACTAATGGGGAAATACCCGTTTATTGTTTCATGACTAGGCACAAATTTAGCTTTACAGTTGCGCGTGGCGCTAGTATCGTGTTATTTGTATTGAAATTCTATAGTTCCTTTTTTCTCCGCTGCTATTCATAAATAAGTTCTAATGACAGTGTTTTTCATTGCGTTTCATATTCGTTTTGTTTAGTTCTCGTGTGACGTCTTTCTTTTGTGATAAATAGGTAAATTAGGTAAGCTATAATATAAATCAATCATGGACTCTGAAAGTGACGAAGGGCCAAGTACACCAAAAAAGAAAGCGCCAACTGTGTCAAGGAAGCATTATGCACAGAAGTACAGACATGAGTGGGAATTTACTTAAAAAGTTATTTTCTACGGCAATGAAAGATAGCTTTTCCTTGAAAACACGGCAATTTTTCTCATCAAACACGGCAGTAAAAAAATTGTCGATGGCAACACTGCGTCTGCCTCACAGATTACTATATTAGTAGCTAGGTACCGTAGGTCTGCCTGCTTGTCATTATAGAATGGGAATGGCAATCATTTTACTAAAACATGATTTGTACGGAGGTTGAGTCACTGGAGTAAATCAGATTAGGCTTTGACATGAAGAAAACAGATATTGGGTGTATTGCGTTAGCTTTTTCTCAGACATGATTTCAAACATGACAAGGCAGTATGGGTCTACCTACCCTATGCCTTCCTTTTAAACAACAAAAACAAACGCGTCGGCCATTTTGTTTCTCTAATGTCAATCGGTTTACGGAAAAATGTTGTTTCGTTGTAAAACTAAAAATTTATGAAAAGGATTTCAAAACTAATGAAATAAAGCAATATTCACCAATTATTCCGTCATATAAGTAAGTGATCAGACTGAAGCCAGTGCGTAGATTCAGTGCCCAAAGTGAAAGTGGTAGAATCGGACAAGTCAGTATAATCAAGTAAATCATCATGAGTTCTCGTCATCGCGATAGAAGTCGTTCGAGATCGCGGGATCGCGACCGGCACAAGGAGCGCGAGCGCGAGCGGGACAAGCCTCGGGAGCGCGACAAGGAGAGGGACCGCGACCGTGGCGACCGCAACCGTGATAGGGAGCGGGATAGGGACCGCGACCGAGATCGTGATCGGGATCGACACCGATCGAAAAGGTATAGTACCAATCTACTTTCTATGATATCTAATTGTTTCACTCTGGTATGTCTCACATTATGTCCTATATGAATATTTTTAAGTTAGTATTTTTCAAGGTACTCTTGATCTGGGTTCCAACTCCCAACGGGTCTAATATAAATCCTACACTTATTTCCCCTTATGCACATCTTATATTTCGTTTCCATTCTAGGGATAAGGATAGGGAGCACAGTCGCAGTCGAGATAGGCACAAGGAGAAAAGGAGATCTCGCAGCCGTTCCCGTAGTGGCAGTCGCAGTCGGGCCAGGAAGTCCAAAGACAGGTACACTATTTGCCCTGTTATTATTTTATCTACGTTACTAAACTAATAACTACTTAAAAGTGTAACTTGGGCTTAAATGTCCTGTAGTAATAAAGGTGGCTGTTGTTTGGTTGTTGTGTTTATATTTTTTCATTTAGTTTCAGTCATCACTTGTCTCAATCAGTATGATAATAATTGAAACCAATAATATAACCAAACCTTGCATTTATATACTTGTTTTTTTGAGTACCTACATATATTTATTTATTTATATATAAATAACTGTACTATATAAAAACAATAGCCAACACTCAAGTCTATAAATCTACAATAACATTAGAAGGAGGTAATGTGTGGTAATAGAGTAAGTAGAGGTAATCTCAGGAATTACACATTTGATTCTGAAAATTCTTTCACTAGTAGAAAGCTACATTGTTCCAGAGAGCTATAGGCTGCTCTTAATCCTGGGAACATGGGAGTAACCACAAGGGACAACAAAGATATATCTGTGAATCAAACATAAATCTTAAGTCTATGTCTTGTCACAATGAAATAAAAAATAATATACACCCTTCAATGAAGGAAAGTTACTATGATTTATATATGTATTATTTTTTCTTCTCTTTATTCAGAGATGGCACCATAGCACTACTAGACCAAATGGTGGGCACTACTACCAAGGCGACCGCCAGGCAAGTCACCAACAATGGCTCCATCAACCCTGCGACACAAGCTGCCATCCTTGCTGCAGCTGCTGTTGCTCAGGTGACATTATTTTACATTAAATATTGATTAATTTATTTTAGTTTAAGAATGGATATAACATATTACATTTAAGAAATTTTCTTCTTTCTGATCCTGTATTTATTTATATCCAGTTTAAGCCTTTTGTTTGCATATTTCCAACCAGTTAAAATGTCATGGATTAAGATTTGCAGACCATGCATGACTGGTAGTGGATGGACAATATAGCTTATTATTTAATTTTATGACAATATTTATTAAACTAGCTGCATGCTATGACGGCCATTTTGGAGAGTCACTCTCATGACCGAAAGGGCCATCATAGCATGCCACAAGTTTAATGCATTATTTTAATTTTGTTTTTTTCCGTTTTTTTGGTTGGTTCCCGCCTGTGGTTGTCCATGTGGCCCATGATGGTTGGTGGTCAATGGTCGATGGCGTGTAACGACGCAGACGTTTGTGGCGCAGCGTCGCATGGCGGCCCCGGTGCAGCCGGCGGCGGCGGCGGCGGCGGCGCTGTCGGCGGCCACGGCCATCCCGCCGCCCACCTCCGTGCAGCAGAAGCTCGACCTCATGCAGCAGCGCACCGACAAGCGCTACCGGGACAAGATACCGCACCACGACTACCATCTGGATGATGACGATGATCACGACGACGGCGAGGGTCAGTCATACATACACACTGTACCAACATGGCTGCCCATAATAATAATAATGCTTAGGAAATACAAAATAAATTCAGTGCCTTTGATCACCATGAATTGTGATAAGTGCCCTAATCTAATAACATCTATAAATTGCTCACTTGAAAATATTATATTGCTTAAGTACTAGATACAAACTTTACAAGCAAACATATGAGTTCCAAAATTGTCAACTTTTACCATATATAATTGTACATTTTGTAGCTATTTGTATTATTTGTATTTTTCATTATCAATAATGAAATCGATATATGTATTTATGTCAAAATGTATTTTGAGGCAATAAGTGTTTGAAATACAAAAACCAAATACATAGTTCTATACAAGTGAGTGGGCAGCCCTGAGCGTGGTGTGGTGTGGTGTGGTGTGTTGTGGTGTGGTGTGGTGATGTGTTGCGGTGTGGGCAGGTCCGCCGGGCGAGACGGCGGCGGAGCGGCGGCTGCGGCGGCGGCGCACGCGCTGGATGGGCTCGGAGCACGACAAGACGTTCATCCCCGGCCTGCCCACCGTGCTGCCCTCCACGCTCACCAGGGACCAGGAGGAGCAGTACCTGCGTGAGTACACACCTACACACACTACACTATACTATACTATACTACACCACTATATACATAGGTACCACTATACAACGTGGAACGGAAGCGGTCAATCCATATAAGTAAACATCTTATATGGTACTAGGCACACAGATCGGGAATGAGAAAATGTTATGATATAACTTGTTATTAATGTGGGCTAGTTTTCTGAAACTAAGAATTAAAATCTATTTAGTCCGTCATATACATTATCAAAAATTATTAGACACGTATTTTTTCTTTTGTCAATTAAACAAAAAAATACGAGGATATGGTTTGTTGAAGTTCCGCGTGACGTCACGGTGTGGTACACTTTTTAGTAACAAGTGACGTCACGAGCCCCGACTGCCGAACTTAGTCGCGCTTTATCTTCGTCACTTGTTAATGATTTGGTAAAGAAAAAAATACGTGACCAATATTTTTTGATAATCTAACTGAAGGACTTATTAAATTTTTTTTTTTTTTTTTTACCTAGGAAACTTCCTGACAAGTTAGATACATTCAAGAAACTAGGAAGCAAACATTTGTTACGAATTTTTGAGTAATTTATTCTGAGTTGAAACTTTTTATAGATAGTATATGTGATGTATTCTTCAGCCCTTTCCATTACACGTTGTATATTCCTTCCAACTAAATATACTCATGCTTTTCTGTGTCCCACTGACATTGTGTCAGCTATGGTTAATCATGTTAAAATGTTTAATCTATTATGTCATGGTACAACTACAGACCCTATGACATGGCGTTGCTTAAATGAAAGTGGAATCATTTGCAACTAATTATCAATTAAATTAATTAATAATGATTGTTTAATATGATATTAGTATTCAAAACACTAGAACTTGATTGTGAAGTTTTCCAAAAGTATTAATATTTTCTTTAATGAATGTACTCAGTGTGGCACCGAACATGTGGTAATGATATTAATGTCGTGTTCCTTTTACTGTAATATTCGACAGAGTAGACCGAAGGGCGCGTCACCCCACTGTCGACGACTGCTCCTGTCGCGTCGCTTTATCTACTTTACCTTTATTGCAGGATTATTATAATTGATATTTATTATTTACTTATGTTTCCAATGCCATTTTGAATTAATTGTGTAATGTCACATGCTATAGCTAACATCTTTGTATAACAGAAAAAATATTGGGGTTCCTGTATTACAATGAATAGGAGCTGCTTAAAATTATATCCACTGAAGGCAACATATTACCGAGGCATTAATTATAAATTATAACAAGTACATAATAATCAACCGGTAACTTTCAGCTCAACCGTTAGAGGAGTAGCATATATACCTATAGAATGATATCGTTAGAGTAGGTAAGTGTGGGGGGTGGGGTGGGGAGTGCAGTGCGTGTTCTAATACGTTTGTGTGGCCGGGGTGTGCCGGTGGCTAACCCGTTCCCTTACAGTCCAGCTGCAGATCGAGGAGGTGAGCCGCAAGCTGCGCTCCGGGGACCTCGGCATCCCCGCCAACATCGACGAGAGGTACCTACCGCTACCCACTACCCACTACCTTACTACTACCTGCTGTCCACCGCCGCCGACACCTGTCTATGAGTATCGAACGACAGGTTTTACCTACTATTAATATACACGTAATGTTCGGATGATACCGCGACCGCCCACGATATTAGTTCAAAATTAGAGTTTCTTTTTAATGCTTTGGTATGAGTGATTAAAACTAGTTGGCCTATGTGCTCCTTGACAATTAAAAAGAAAAGAAATTGCTTAGTGCGAGGTAGATAGCGGACTTAGGGTTCCGTACAATAATAACAAAATTAAATCAATTTTGTATGAGCGTTATTGTTGTTTTATGCACAAAAATCGGGCCAATTTTGACGCGTATTTTTTGTTTTAAGATACGTTTTTAATATAGAGAACAAACATTGTATGGGGTTGGGTTTTGGCTTGCTTTATTTTTAATTTCATTATTAGTCATAGAATAAGACATATATATCGTACTGTTACTAGCTTAGTTAAATAGCTACCTATTATGCAATGTGATTGGGATGCGACTTCTAAGACTTTAATTCCAAATAATACATCTAATTATATCGATAAAAAACCTCATATGATCAATCTATAACTACAACAAAAAAACAGTCCTGTGAAAGGCAGACAGATGGGGTAGGCTTAGAAATAGGTTTCATAACTTGGCCGCTCCCTCCCAGGACGTCGGGCTATGAGAATTACCCCACGGTAAAAAATGGGGTTTAGCGTGTGGAACTCTTATTTTTTATTTTAATTCCTATCTAATGATCGAACTTTTCTGAAAATTTTACTCGCGATTTTTTATTGAAATGAAATTTAAAGATGTTGACGAAATAAAATGGCGTCTGATCTGAATGTATGTGATGAGGCGACGTGCTGTAGTGAGCGCAGCTCGCAGCTCGCTGACCGACTGACTAATGGCGTATTTTCTTCATTTTGCAGGTGTCTTACAGTCTGCACACAATGATTCAATTAATTAATCGAACCAATCTAACCGAACCCTTCTTTCAGCTCCGCCAGGTCATTAATGTACCAATTATTTTCAGCGCTTAATAATCTAAATAATAATGAATTAATGAGCTAATCATATTAAAATTTCAGGTTGGAATTAATTGAATTATTTTTTCTCAGGGCGTTAGGTACTTGACTAGGATAGAACCGAATGGTACCCGCGACCGCGACTGATCACTTGTCCGGACACACTGAACAAAAACGACCAATAACAACACAATTGCAACTGAAAAATAATAATAAAACGAATCAACTTTATGTACAATATGGTTCAGTTTGTTCGCGACATTGTATCCACCCGCACCGAATCGCACACCACCTGTGTGCGATTCGGCTCTCCGTGTGGAAACAATGATAATAATTATAATATATGACTGTAGTTGTCCGAGGCTGCGCCGCCTGCCACACGCACGCTTTTACCAGACTGACATTTAATAAGGGGAAATGTTTTAAAAATCGCGTTTAAGAGCTACCACTAGCTATTCAAAGTCAAAGCCATTTAGGCCGCAGAAGGGCACTTGTGAAGGTCATATTTACTGAAGTTACCACCGGTTCGGAATTCCTGGAACATATTCGACACAAGAATGAAAATATAAATGCAAATATTAAAATATACAAGGTTTCCCAATACTCAACGTCAAGTGCGTACCGGGCAAAAGGCTAGTCTATACCAGATATGGTAAGCAAAATAATAAAAAACTCAAATTCAATAAAGCTAAGACTAGTATCGGAATTCTTTGGTTCTCAAACATCGCAAAGTAAATTAAATTAAGAATAGGTTTACCCTAAAAACTGTAATTTAGTGATTTCAAAATCTTGTTCCTGTATTTTTTCTTTACTTCAAATCAAATCAAATCAAAATTCTTTATTTGTTCATGTCTTTGTTTGTTTCTTCTTATAATTGTTATGTTTATCTTGTGTATTAGTTAGTATTTAATCATTTCAAAAGCTACTCTGTCTAACTACATAATTTGTTAAATATTGGCGAATACTTGTTATTGGCTTCGTTACTACTTATTTATGCAATTTGATGTATTATAGCCGTAAGTATTCCAATAAAAATAAAAGTGTTGTACCTACCATATTGAAATTGTGAATATATCCGCCATCTTTTGATACTACTTGTCGGGGTTAGTGCAGTACTTTTTTTTAAATTATTACGTCTCAAATTTCGCTGGTATAATTTTTCTAAATCATGACTCAATCAAATAATATTTTTTTTGAGTAAATTAACAATATTCTTTGTTCGATTCTTGACTACGATAGCATAGATAAAAAGGATTATGTTCATTAAAAAAATTACTGCAAATTTGGGAAATTTGTGATCACAGTGCCCAAATATATGGTCTAGCTAACGTGTAGAGTTTCAACTCTCAAAATATGTATGGCTTTTATCACTTAAATAATGTTACATGGATTTTTTTCTTTGCTTATCAAACAGAGCTGGTATAGAGTACAGATTTGTTCGGTAACTACTTGTCGTTGAGTGTTGGGACTCCATGACACCATGTATAAAATAAACAAACTAGGTAATGGTTTACTATTCAAAGAAATCAGTTGATTAATTCGCGAACAAAACTAATTTCTCAATTTGGACTGGGATTCAAACTCTCAGCTATATTATCATATTTGTAGAAGTAATTTTGATACTATAAAATCTTAAATATTACAAATATATTGTCGAATACTGGAGTAGATAGTTGAGAGCGAGGGTAAGTGCGTGCGAGTGAGAGGGGCAGCGGCTCGTGGCGTGGTGTGTAAGTGAGAGGGCATGGTGTGTGGTAGGTCGCCGTCGCCGGAGCCGATCTACTCGACGGACGGCAAGCGGCTGAACACGCGCGAGTACCGCACGCGCCGCAAGCTGGAGGAGGACCGCCACCGCCTCGTGCAGCGCATGCAGCTCATCAACCCGGACTTCAAGCCGCCACCTGACTACAAGTACACATCCACATTACCTACTAAACTACCTATGTATAGTCTACCTCAACTGATGACCACATAACCTAGAAGAGCGCGCAGGCTCTCAAGTGTATTTACCGCAACAAACAAGTACACGCTTAGCAATACATTTTCAACCCGAGGGTGGTAGCCGTATTAGGTAGCAGGTACTTCTAAGTGCCCTACCGCTGTGCTTCGGTTTCCCCATGATGCTTTTCATCACTGACAGCTCGAGCTCATTGCAGCTTTTGGATTGTAATAGGATTTTTGGCAAGCATACTCAAAAACTTCATAGTTATAGCTACTTAGTATGTAATGGATGTTAATGTGTGTGCAGGCCGCCTATAATCCGCGTGCACGACAAGGTGATGATCCCGCAGGAGGAGCACCCCGACATCAACTTCGTGGGGCTGCTCATCGGCCCGCGCGGGAACACGCTCAAAGGTATACACCTACATTACAACTACCTACTATCTATCTATCCATATAAAAAGAAAAGTATGTAACGTACGTATTATTTAACCTTCTTATTTGTTTTTTCTCAGCGATGGAGAAGGAGACGGGCGCTAAGATAATAATCCGCGGCAAGGGCTCAGTGAAGGAGGGCAAGGTGGGGCGCAAGGACGGGCAGCCGCTGCCGGGCGAGGACGAGCCGCTGCACGCCTACATCACCGCCACCAACGCGGACTGCGTCAAGAAGGCCGTCGAGAAGGTGAGGTGACGCCTCATACTATACTCTGCTCTACTGTGTAGTGTAGTGGCTCATCGAGGACAACTACGATAGACTCGTATGGCGCCGCCGCCGCGGGCCGAGCCTAAAGCGCATGGTCTCGAGTGTGGCCATCAGACTTCTCGTATAAATCATAGATCGCATTCGCTTTATCAGATTTTATTAATGAAATGGAGAGTTTTTACCCAACTACTAACCCGGAAGGGGGGCTATGTTTTTCGAGTGTATGTGTATATGTATGTATGTCTATTTTTAAAATTAAATTGATTTATTTGTTGTGTTACATTAGATAAAGGAGGTGATCCGTCAAGGCGTGGAGGTGCCGGAGGGGCAGAACGACCTGCGGCGCATGCAGCTACGCGAGCTGGCGCAGCTCAACGGCACGCTGCGCGAGAACGACACCCAGCGCTGCGCCAACTGCACCGCCACCGACCACAAGACCTGGCTCGTACGTACACACCGCAATAACAACTCACTACTGTACCTTCTACACCATGTATACATCACATGTGTGTCCGCAGTGTCCGGACAAGCCGAACGTGACCAACAGCATCGTGTGCTCCTCGTGCGGCGGCGCGGGGCACATCGCGCGCGACTGTCGCGCCAAGCGGCCCGGACAGGGCGCCGCGCATCTCATGCATCACGCCAACAAGGTGACTATACACAAGTACACTACACTACATACACGCGGGGCACATCGCGCGCGACTGTCGCGCCAAGCGGCCCGGACAGGGCGCCGCGCATCTCATGCATCACGCCAACAAGGTGACTATACACAAGTACACTACACTACATACACGCGGGGCACATCGCGCGCGACTGTCGCGCCAAGCGGCCCGGACAGGGCGCCGCGCATCTCATGCACCACGCCAACAAGGTGACTATACACAAGTACACTACACTACATACACGCGGGGCACATCGCGCGCGACTGTCGCGCCAAGCGGCCCGGACAGGGCGCCGCGCATCTCATGCACCACGCCAACAAGGTGACTATACACAAGTACACTACACTACATACACGCGGGGCACATCGCGCGCGACTGTCGCGCCAAGCGGCCCGGACAGGGCGCCGCGCATCTCATGCACCACGCCAACAAGGTGACTATACACAAGTACACTACACTACACTACATACACGCGGGGCACATCGCGCGCGACTGTCGCGCCAAGCGGCCCGGACAGGGCGCCGCGCATCTCATGCACCACGCCAACAAGGTGACTATACACAAGTACACTACACTACACTACACTACATACACGCGGGGCACATCGCGCGCGACTGTCGCGCCAAGCGGCCCGGACAGGGCGCCGCGCATCTCATGCACCACGCCAACAAGGTGACTATACACAAGTACACTACACTACACTACATACACGCGGGGCACATCGCGCGCGACTGTCGCGCCAAGCGGCCCGGACAGGGCGCCGCGCATCTCATGCACCACGCCAACAAGGTGACTATACACAAGTACACTACACTACACTACATACACGCGGGGCACATCGCGCGCGACTGTCGCGCCAAGCGGCCCGGACAGGGCGCCGCGCATCTCATGCACCACGCCAACAAGGTGACTATACACAAGTACACTACACTACATACACGCGGGGCACATCGCGCGCGACTGTCGCGCCAAGCGGCCCGGACAGGGCGCCGCGCATCTCATGCACCACGCCAACAAGGTGACTATACACAAGTACACTACACTACACTACATACACGCGGGGCACATCGCGCGCGACTGTCGCGCCAAGCGGCCCGGACAGGGCGCCGCGCATCTCATGCACCACGCCAACAAGGTGACTATACACAAGTACACTACACTACATACACGCGGGGCACATCGCGCGCGACTGTCGCGCCAAGCGGCCCGGACAGGGCGCCGCGCATCTCATGCACCACGCCAACAAGGTGACTATACACAAGTACACTACACTACATACACGCGGGGCACATCGCGCGCGACTGTCGCGCCAAGCGGCCCGGACAGGGCGCCGCGCATCTCATGCACCACGCCAACAAGGTGACTATACACAAGTACACTACACTACACTACATACACGCGGGGCACATCGCGCGCGACTGTCGCGCCAAGCGGCCCGGACAGGGCGCCGCGCATCTCATGCACCACGCCAACAAGGTGACTATACACAAGTACACTACACTACATACACGCGGGGCACATCGCGCGCGACTGTCGCGCCAAGCGGCCCGGACAGGGCGCCGCGCATCTCATGCACCACGCCAACAAGGTGACTATACACAAGTACACTACACTACATACACGCGGGGCACATCGCGCGCGACTGTCGCGCCAAGCGGCCCGGACAGGGCGCCGCGCATCTCATGCACCACGCCAACAAGGTGACTATACACAAGTACACTACACTACATACACGCGGGGCACATCGCGCGCGACTGTCGCGCCAAGCGGCCCGGACAGGGCGCCGCGCATCTCATGCACCACGCCAACAAGGTGACTATACACAAGTACACTACACTACACTACATACACGCGGGGCAGTTAGTTCGCGCGCTAACAGAGTTTACACAACTAAAACTTAGTCTGTTCGTCTGTCACAGGGAATTTGCTCTGAATCTTCTAGACCAATCAGGTATGCGAAAAACTTAAAAAATAAATAAAAAAAGAAAAATATTCGTAAAAAAAAAAACAATATTCACCGAATAAGTATTCATATTTTTTAGTTTGTTATTGTATAGTTGTTGGTCTTCCTACAATAAATGAATAAATATGAATATTAGTATATAAATATTCATTGCATCCCTCCCTATATCGAGTCAAAATGTCTGTAAAGAAACGTTCTTTACAAGATGTTTTACCTACTCATAGCATTTGTATTGAAGCAATAATGATGTGTGCAGGCTAAGATCGACGAGGAGTACATGTCCCTGATGGCGGAGCTGGGCGAGGCGGGCCCCGGTGGCGGCGCGGGGGGAGGGGGCGGAGGGGGCGGCGCGGGGGGAGGGGGAGGCGGAGGGATGGGAGGCCGCCGGTTCCACCACAACAACATGTTCTCCTCGCATCAACCCGCAAGGGCTATAATGGCACCGCCAGGTACGTTGTATTTTATTTTTCTTATAATGTCGTGTTTTATTCCAAAAAGCACGTTTCGCTGTTTATTAGCTTTTGATTTCTTTTTTAGTATCAATTTCGTACTCCCGGTATTTATTTATTATTTTTCGTTTATTTATCCATCATATAATTTGGTATCACGACGAATTAAAATGAAAATGTATACCAATCTGTATTCTAACTTTAAAATGAACGTTTACCAAAAAATTTTATCCACTTTGAGATTACAAACTGACTTCTTTTGACATCTTTCTCTAGGATTTTATTAGGGGATAAATTTATATGAGCACCAAAAAAATATCAACAATAACCTCTATTACCTAAAATTGTACATGAAACTGCCGTACCGGCTGCCACACGCGTCATACTTGTGAACAGGTGCTGCTTTTGGGGGCTGGTCTGCTTAAGTTTGCTATTTATTTACTTATTAAATATTTATTCAGTCTACTTTGTAATTTTGCCGCCGCGCCGGGGCACGCAATTATTTTCAGTGCGATTAGAATGTAAATATTATGTAATGAATCTAAGCCTGTTTTGAAAAGAGTAATTGCTGAGTTTATTGCCGGCTCTTCTCAGCAAATGCAACCTTCCGAACCGGTATTAGAGTCAGACTTTTCATAAGTGCCTGCGAAGGTCTATTTGAATAAATGATTTTGAATTTTGAAACCAAATTTAGTAAATTATCACCAAATTTAACTTTTAACGATGAAATTGTTGCACTATTTCTACCTCCATACACAGTTTGATTGCCATAAAGTGCCAAATTATAAATATGTTACAGTAAGTGTTTTTATTCTACCCAGAACTGACTCGGGACGCTCCAAATACAGTTGGTTAGGTTAGGTTAGAACTGTGACAATACCGCTAGATCCAAGTTTGGGCTTTGTTGGTATGTGGTACCTATTTTTGGAATTAAGAATCATATTTTGGAGTTGGTTGCTTTAAGGAGGATCGCAAGTTGTTCTAATTTCAAGCTAAAATGGGTATATAATTTTGGTGATCATTTACTATTTTTGACAATATGAAGTGATTTTTTACCGTTACATTTGATTAGATCGTGTGGTTCGTTAAACACACAAAGTACATGTATATAATATTGCAGGCGGTCCGGGGTCGTCGATGGGCGGTCCGTTCCCGCCGCCGCCGCCGCCGCCCGCCGCGCAGCCCGCGCCCTGGCTCGGTATGTACGCGCCCTTACTCCACCACACCACACCGCACCACACCACACCACATCGCACCACACCACACCACACCGCGCCACACCACACCGCACCACACCATCCCACACTATCCAACACCACACCACACACCAACAAGACGCCACATAGCTCAATAGGGGGCGTCCATTAATTACGTGAGGCGATTTTGGCGAAGTCTTGGCTTATTTTTAAGGCGATGATGGGTCAGTGGTAGTGACGTCGGATACCGAGACGAAGGTCCCGGGTTCGAATCCTACAATGAGCTTGAGCTTTCGGTGAAGGAAAACATCTTGAGGAAACCATAGCACGGTGGTAAGAAAGAAAGAAATACATTTATTTATACAACCAGAACGCACAGAATACAAAAAAATAGGTACATACAAAAAAAAAAGTAACAATAATATTGAAGAAAAAAACAGTAGAAACAAACAATAATAATAATAATCTGTGCGTCGCGGAGTGAAAAAAAGGCCCCGACTCAGTATAAAGTTGTGGGAACTACCCACAACACTGGTATTCTGCCGGCACCTTGTGACGCGCGAGTCACGAACATCGGCGAGCAGGTCCTTACAAGAAATATAAAAAACCGGCCAAGTGCGAGTCAGACTCGCGCACCGAGGGTTCCGTACAAACCTGTAGGTATATAAGTAAATGGTAGTATAGACCTGAGTATTTGATATTAATTTCAATTTATGACCTATTAAAAAAAAACTACTTACTAGATCTCGTTCAAACCAATTTTCAGTGGAAGTTTGCACCGTAATGTGCATCATATATTTTTTATAGATTTATCATTCTCTTATTTTAGAAGTTACAGGGGGGGGGACACACATTTTACCACTTTGGAAGTGTCTCTCGCGCAAACTATTCAGTTTAGAAAAAAATTATATTAGAAACCTCAATATCATTTTTGAAGACCTATCCATAGAAACCCCACACTTATGGGTTTGATGAAAAAAAAAAATTTGAGTTTCAGTTCTAAGTATGGGGAACCCCCAAAATTTATTGTTTTTTTTCTATTTTTGTGTAAAAATCTTAATGCGGTTCACAGAATACATCTACTTACCAAGTTTCAACATTATAGTTCTTATAGTTTCGGAAATAAATGGCTGTGACATACACGGACAGACAGACAGACAGACAGACAGACAGACAGACAGACAGACAGACAGACAGACATGACGAATCTATAAGGGTTCCGTTTTTTGCCATTTGGCTACGGAACCCTAAAAATCTAAAATCAAAGCAAAAAACCAGAACGTAAAAAGAGGATAAAAAATAATAATTGCGAATTGTGAATATTTAGCAAAAAGTTTTTTTATAGGTGGAACAGAAATAGTTAAAATAAATTAAATAGTGAAAGATTTAGTGCTGTTTAGTGGTAGGGTACTTTGTAGTACCCATCTGGCTGGCTACCACCCTCAAGTTGAAAATCTGTCGCCAAGCACCTATGGTGTGTTCCGACAGCTGCACTTGAGAGCCAGTTACTTCTAGGCTTTATGTGCTTACCACCTTCAGCCACATCATCACACACCATGGTGAGATTGTGGTCAAACACAGACCTATACATAATTTAAAAAAAAAATGGTCTGACTGAGCACACAATGCACTAACTTTCTTCTGCCGGTATTGAACTATTAAATTTTCTTGCTTGTTTCACAGACTACATATAGATATATATTGATATAGATTGAAAATACTTATTTAAAAATGCCTTGCTGAGTTTGTTACCGGATTCATCTCAGTTTAAGTGTATTGAATCGGTTATAGGAGTTAATGGTTAACGTTCATACGCGTCTTATGAGGGTCTAAATTGAATACATAAATCATGAGTTTTGATTTTCATTAATATTGTGACAGCTCAAAATGTGGTTTAATAATATTGGTAGTCGAGGGGTCGCTATAATAGTTGTGGCAATCAGGGGCAGTTATAGTGGTGTCCAATAACATCATCATCATCCTCAGCCTATAATGTCCCACTGCCGAGCACAGGCCTCCTTTCACAAGAGAGACCTCCTCCTTTCACCAATGAGGGTGGGCGGGAATGGGCAGATACTCCACCACGCGTGCCCCCTGCGATCGGTGGAGGCAGGCTAGTGGTCAATCTACTGTTGGAGTTTTCTAACCGCCAAGAAGGCCCCAACTAGCTTAACGACTATCACAATTAAGTGATAACCGGGACCAACGGCTTTACGTGCCTTCCGAAGCACGGAAACACTCGTTTTGAAATACTACTAGGCGGTCACCCATCCAGGTACCGACCACGACGGTGGTAGGTGCTTAACTTGCCGATCGATTAAGAACGGCTTATAATGTTACATCACGAGCGCTTCGATAGTGGTGTTCAATATATTTTCAGGAAACATTGATTGGTAGTGTTAGAATGTGTTTGTGTGTGTGTGTCAGGTGGTGTAGGTATGAGCGCGTCCCCGACGCAGCCGCCGCCGCCCGGCGCCGCCGCGCCCGCGCCGCTGCCGCCGCGCCCTCCGCCGCCGCCGCCCATGCACCATCACCAACAACAACAACAACACCATCACCAACAACAACAACAACATCAGGTACGGTATACCACCAGGGGTGTCTTCTACTCCTATATATTTACACTGTTTTTTTTAATCTATTTTATAATGAAAAAAATATATATATTTAGTTAAATTTATTTCAAATTATTACTTCTTTTTGGTTAAAATGATGGCCGTAGGAACTGCCATTAGTTTAAGTAGATCCTCCCATCTTTTACGTGGTTTTGCCACCTCGAGGGTACCATTCGGTATTTTTTTTCTCTTAAATTCAATAGCTATACATATGTTAAGTTTATTACAAGAATGTAACATGATGATGGTTGTAATGTGACAGAACGACAACAAGATGTGTCCCCCGCCGGGCGGCCACATGCCGCCGCCTCCTGGTGAGTGCTTCATATATTACAATAATAATATTAATTACACTACATGTTATATAAACAGCTTATTTAAATGATATTCCAAACGAAACATTTTTCAATGCCAACATCGGATCTTGTATAATATAAGATTCTGTTTGATTGAACGTAAGAAAAACTATTTTTGTAAAATTAATTTATGACTGTTGGAGATGCTCACTCATTATAGACCGGGAGATACTGGCATATATTTCCTGGTCATTTGTACCAGTATGGCGATCCTTCAGGGGTCTAATTACGTAATGACGAAAAGGAACTTTGCGGTGGTATTGTGGCCATTTGGAATCGTCAGAAAAGTATGACATGATGATGATTAGCTATGCAAAAATTAGCATGGTATAAATAATATATCAATAATAAATAATACTTTATTGAAACCAACTTACTAACTAGCTTAAGTCTACAAAATTTTATTTTAATATAAGCCCACGCGATTGGGCCGCCGGTACCAGCGCTATGACATCATTTTCCTTTTCGTCATTACGTAATTCGATCCCTAAAGGGTCGCCATACTTGAAAAAATGAGCATGAAATTTGTGCCAGTATCTCTCGGTCTATTAATGTGAACTTTAAGGGCCAGCTCACAACGAGACGCGACGCGGCGCGCACTTTTTATGATAGCAATACAATATAGAACTTTATTTAGTAACCAAAAAGGCTCACATTTAGTGAGTGAATTCGATTATGCCTCGGGCGTCGCGAGTCACTTGTCACGAATTCTCTCATTAAAATGTGTACCTTTTTGTGTAGTACACAAAGTTGTATATTGTACGGCTATTGCGCTACGTCGCGTCGCGTCGCGTCTTGGTGGGAACTGACCCTTACACAGTTTAAATGTGGGCCAAATATGAAATTGCGACAAAATAGTGTCGTAGAACAAAAAAATATGTAATGTGCATGTGCAGGTATGATGGGCATGGGCATGGGCATGGCGTGGCGCGGCGGGTTCAACCCCCCGCCGTGGGGCGCGCCGCCGCCGCCCGCCTTCCTCGCGCCGCCGCCGCCGCCGCCGCCGCTCAACTCCTAGCCGCTACACTACTAGCTACTAGCTACTAGCGTACACCCACCCACCACCAACAACAACAACAACAACAACAACAACACCACCACCACCACCACCACCACCACCACCACCACCACTTGTATACAAAAGTATTTTAAATATCGAGGAGCGGCACACGATGAATTTACAATTAATGTTATATTAATTAGATTAATTTAGGATGAAATTAATTGAATATAATTTTGAAGCACGTGGTCGCGTCGAGCCGCGCTACTGTCACGGTTTTTATCTAGCTACCGACCGATCACCACAATTTGTATGAATTAATTTTTATTTAGTATTTGAATGAGCATGCGTCGCGAACGCATCTTTAATAGAATCCTTGTATATTTGCATGAATCACTGCGCCGATTCGATCATTATCACGATACCGAGTCATGCGTCTCATACGGTCTTGTGAACGCCACAACTCAACTAGATAATATACATTTTGTTACAAGATTCATCATCTTTATTATATTTTCATTTACACGATGTCGTATCCTTACATTTAATATTCGTACAAAATTTGACTTGATATTATATAACGCAATATAAAAACATAGGATGATCGGTTCGGCACATTGGTATATACAGGCGAGCTCGTAACGAAGCACATATATGTAATACACGCGTGACTTGTAAAAATGACTTTTTACTTCCGAATAAAATGTTAGCTGATAAAATGTGCATCGTTCGAACAAAAAAATATTAAAGTCCAACGTGTATCTAACTGATATATTTTATTTACTTTACAACCAAAAAATAAATTCATGTACCTGCAGACATTACTTCGTTTCTCTGGACCATAGCAATTTATTCATATTAATAAATAAATTAATATAGAATTACTTTTGTTTTATTTATAATTCTCCGTCAATGCTAAATAAAACTAACCTATTCACGGTACGTCGACGGCTTAACAATATTGAGTTCAAAACACATATATCTAATGTTAAAAAAATGGTAGGTATATTATTATTGTATACATTCAATTTTGATGAGTACATTTTCAAAAGTTTATCCCAACCGCGGTAATGTACCGATAACAAACTCAAAGAAATGACGCGACTCCTAAAATTATGTATGATGTTATGTCGCAGCCACCTAGCTTCATTACATGTTTAATTAAGAGCCTAGCCTTTTTACTACACGGCGCCTTTCAAGTACACTTGAAATTAGAAAAGTTCCTTTTATTCCATCTCAAATGGGGTAAATTACTCCTAATATCTTGGTGTTATATAACTCCTTAATAATCTACTAATGGCCACCAAGTACTGAAACACCATTCACACTAATGCCCGGTTTCTATAAACAAATACGAATCGTTTTGCTTACCAATGGTAGGTTTTTTTAACCAAACCAAACTAGGTAGGTATATAGATCATTTCGTAAGCTAATTTTACCTGTGATAGCTACCTACTTCCATATGGGAGGGGTCTGCTATGAAAAGCTTTAAGGTCTTTGCTTCATTATTATTAAAGATATTTTAACCGATAACGGTCCGTAAATTATGGGAATCGGCCATAACTCAAGATGAGATTTGACAGTACAATGGTATGGGATAAGCGCTTCTTATCGTAGACAGAGAAAGCTACTTCTTAAGCAAAGAAATTGAATACGCGTTCTTAAGTATTTAAGAAGCTTCTAATTTTTCGTATGCCTCAAAGCGGCGCATGGGGAATAATGAGCGATATGGGAATAAATTTGGATTTGAATCCAAGTGACGCTGACTGAGCAGCTACATGTATTATTTGATGATGCGAATGGATAAATAAAACAGGTGAATAACCTAAATCCTTTAATTTTGATTGTATAATTAAATTTATGGAGATATTATCTAATAATCTGTCAGTCGCAATAAAGATCGATATGATTCGACACAAATCAAACGTAGTAATTAAATGCACAAAATATATCTACAATACTTAATTAAGTTCATAAGCTACGAGAGATTATTGCGTTAAATAAAATAAACACAGGACTCGTGAGACAATATCAATTAACTAATAAATATTTATTTAAGTATGTATACAAAATCAATCCATCGCGGTAAATAAATAATAAACTTAAATGCGAATAGCACATAATATGTAAATTTTCATAAATGTAACTCTTAACTAATTGATCCAATGTGTATGTTATTAAATAAAGTCGCAAACGTGAAGTGCGTGACGATTTATTATTACAACGTGTCGTAGTAGATAAGAGTCAGATTCATGAGTAATAATGTCACGCGTGAGTCACTATTTACTATAACTATAGTTAAACGTTACACGTCGATAAAAAAATAATGAACGTCCGAATCACTATTTTCTTACCGACGACCGTATCTAATAGTGATATCTTATTATGTAGCTTTATACTTCTGTATCAAATCTAAATCATTTCCGAAGATAAATGGCATCTATTCATAAACCTTACGATAGGAAGGCATTCTCTACAGTCTAGCGGCGCCCGCGCTGTGACGTCACAGTACAACTATATATAATATGTGGTGTAGTGGTCCGCACCTCTTGTACTAACTCCATATACAATTGCAAACATAATTATATCATCACAGATAAAGCTACAACAATTGATAACGTTAGATACTAACGTCACAGCAGATTGATACACCGACACATACGATACGAGTATGTACCATCGACAACCTTCAAACATTTACCCCCTTACTCATAAAACGTTACTTAACTAATAAACTGATTAAGTGGTCACTTAAATAACGTCAAATTGTTTGACAATGGCAGAAAGGTGACGTTATTTATTTGACCATTTAATCAACAGGATTAGTTAAATAGCGTTTATGAGTAAGGCCGTAAAAGCAGTAATCATAGTCCACCCTGTCCATTATTGAGAACAAAAATTCCGTTCTTGTAAAACCATTTATTGTTTTGGCTACTTTCATGACAAGCTCATTGTTTGTCTATATTGTCAGTGCACACAAAATGTTACCTTATGTTAGTAGTCATACTTGAAGATTGTCGTACGCGAACGGATACGTTGCCGATGGCCGCCTACAGTACAGTACAGTACAATATGTTACTGCTCCCGCTCCTCGACCCACTCCTCTACTTCATATCACAAACATTTATATCAAACTCACTAATATACTTATTCGTTTAGTTTTGTCGAGCTCGTAATCAGCTAAAAAATGGTACGGTGTCCGTTCAGGGGTTCAGTTCTACCGTCACGATATGAGTATTGATTGAAAATAACGTAATCATAACCTCCGACCTAAAGCTAAATTATAATGAAGCTGATTGCAAGTAAATGAAAAATAATACACGTGGAATAGGGCTAGGGCGAACCATATATCGGAGAACGAACATCATAATCAAGAATGGGAACTCTGGTGATGAAGTGCATAAAGAGCTAAGTTTATAAATATACTGGAACAGTGCGATGTGTAGCGATGCGGGGGGGGTAGGGGGGGTTGTCACTCATCGCGCCTCCTTGGCGGTGAGCTTCTCGATGAGCTCCTGCAGCGGCGCCAGCTCCCGCCGCTCGATCAGGTTGAACTCCTGCAACATAATACATCAAATATAAAGAACTCTAACCCCCTTAATAATAAATAAATAAGGTACAAGTCAAGTATAGTAATACCTAGTAGACCGGGAGATACTGGCACAAATTTCCTAGTCATTTGTACCAGTATGGCGGTCCTTCAGGTGTCTAATTACGTAATGAAGAAAAGGAAAATGATGGTCATAGCGCTGATACCGGCGGCCAAATCGCGTGGTACCATACTGGTACAAATGACCAGGAAATCTGTGCAAGTATTTCCCGGTCCATAGGTTTTAAATATATCCGTCACTTTCTAATGTCATATAAACAAAAAGGGCTGGGGATATCTTAATACATGAGTGTTACAAGACTGACTTTGGGAGCTAGTGATCCTGATATTGTAAAAATGGTATTTTGTAATAAATTATGTGATGATGATGAGGCGGCTGAAATGGTAAGCACAATGGTAAGCCTAGAAGAGAATAGGTCCACAGCGTGAGGAGATGTGTTGTGATGTGATGTGAGGGAGATGTCCTGCACCTGCACGAAGAATATGAAGTGTTTGAAGGAGGTGTTGAGGTGCGCCTCCTCGCCGAGCTGCACCACCTCGGGGAAGTGCTGGTGGTAGATGTGCGCGTACACGCGGAACAGCCGCTTCAGGATCGTCTTCGCCATCGACAGGAAGTTCTTCGGAAACGGCACACCTGGTGTTTTGAAACAAAATATTATAAATCGGAATCTAGAATAGAATATTCATGTATAAAACAGTTACGTCGCTTGTTTTTGTTGATCATTACTTAGTTTTTTAGGGTTCCGTACTGTACATAAAATGGTACAAACGGGACCCTCTTACTAAGCCTCCGCTGTCCGTCCGTCTGTTTGTCAGTGGGCTGTATCTTATGACCGGCAATAAAGTTGAAATTCTCTCAGAATTTAATAGGTAAACGATACTTAGACACATGATGGCACTCATGATAACAAACAACTTTCCCAAAGAAACAAATAGAGATAGAACTAATTTACTTTATTATTATTTTTCTTAGGTACAAAAATATTGTGGGCTCATGTGCTAAGTAAAGTAAAATAAAAAATCTTTGGTAAAGTTGTTTGTTATTATGAGTATGATCATGTGTCTAAGTATCGTTTACTAATTACCAGTCACCCTATATAATACAAGAAACGTCTTTATGGAATCCTTGGTGTGTGAGTCCGACTCACACTTGGCCTGTATTATTTAATAAGAGCAGTGCATTTCGAGGGTTTTAATAATATAATGGTATGTCATGTAATCATAGATAGCATAGTTGTAGTGTTACCTATTTTGGAGGGGAAGAGCGTTTCGTCGTCGAGCTGGTCCTGCGCCCAGGTCATGAGGTAGTCGATGTACTTGGGCGCGGAGCACTTGATGGGCTTCTTGACCGTGTGCCCGTCGGCCCAGTGGTACTCGTACTTGGGCCCCGCCGACATCACGCCGCACGACTCCTCCGTGCAGAACTCCGTGATGGTGCCGTACAGCATGTTGATCTGGTTGAAGAAGTCCACCGCTGTAACACAACACAACACGACACGACATTGATTAATACCTAACTATAGTATTCATATTTTTTTTCTTATTTAGATAATGTGGTGTGTGACTAGCGTGAGTAAGTTTGATAACTATATCATACATATACTAATGTCTGTGTGTGTGTGTGTGGTCTTATATTATTGTATAACAAATATTTCCTCATCATTAGCATGCAGTTGGCAACCAACTTATTGTCAACAGTTGCCTATAAGTTTGTACATAGTTGATTATGTACAAAACAATACATTTATACAGATATGTTGTGCATTATTGCCCAATTGTAATCCTTTAGTGATTATGGATCTATCTTTTAATAAAAGTCTAACACTGTCTGACTAGAGATTTTGGGACAAAAAAAAAAACCTAGAGGTGCACTCCTAAGAATTTCCCCGAAAGTCAACCCAGTTGTTAGGGAGTTCCCTTAGGAGGGTAAAAGTGGAAAGCTTGTTAAATAATAAAATATTATAATAACTAAATATGATATTTTGCCTTAAAATGAGAGTATGGTGCAACTAATGAATGTGTCTGCTTGCAGTAGATAAGCACTAAACATAAGTAGACAAGTGCAGGATGCATATATAAAAGTACAAGTTGATAGTCACATTATCAATTAGTGAGCCAAGGTTCGTATTGACTGGACAGACAATACACAACTGATATAGCAATACAATTGTATATTCAATGTGATGACGGCACATCACCACCACAATTCTAGCTTTCTATGGAATGCAATCAGGTTGCTAATGTCAACATTATAGATAGTTATCTCATTATTTTTGTACAGTGAGGTCAGCAACGAAGTAGATGAATAGAACCTAATTTACTGTGTATATGTACACTGAAGCTATCCATTAATAAATTAATACTTAAGTTTTTGTAGACAAACATTTATTCCATGAAACACATGTTTAGAGATCACTCTTATTTATAAACCCACCCATTGTAACATTTTTGCTTTTATTTTTAGTTGTCTTTAATATCATTTGTGGTGTAACAATAAAGTGTTAGCAATCTATCTGTTTCCTTTATCTTTCCAAATTATAAATTCTTATAGTGTACAGTACCTTTGTGAATTTGGATCCCTTCAACAACATATTTTGCATATATGCTGTGTATCATACCATATTATTTTTAATCAATATACTTGTACCAGTTTTCACAAAAATAAGGATCAAACTACTAACTACAATACCGAAAGGTATCTAGTCTTTAAATAGGTATTAAAGAAAAATTAATTGAACATTCTTGGAAAGGAAACAGTCAGCATGAATAAACTTACTATTGACAGCAACCCACTCATTGAGGTCCTCCCCCTCGGGCAGCATGACGGCGAGCCGCAGGTTGCCGGAGCCTAGCGTCGCCGCCGCGTGCCGCATCAGGTCGTACTGGTGCGTGCCTTCCGGGATGTTCTTCTTCGGTTTGAACGTCTTGTTCGAACGACTCCCGCTGGAACAACAACGACACACTACCAACACGAACAAACTCAACCTACTAGTCGATCCAAACACCTATACGTGCCAAATCCGGATCCATATTCGATCTGATAACATCATAGGCAGCGAGCCGTTAATGAGGCCCTGAAGGGGCAACGGGCCTCGCATACGGGCATTTTATTTAAATCGTAGGCAAAGAAACCTGCTGCGGACGTAAACAAGACGTCAGCGAACGACCCAAAGGAAGACATTCGGGTAAAAATAGATACACTTCATCATAGTGATCACAACAACAAACATACTCACAATAGAAAACTCATTTTTGATGTTGACTATTATCTTTCAGCAACTTAAGTATGTCCTCCACTGAAATAGCACCAAATCATTAATAAATAGGTTATAAATACAATAAAATCTTCTCTTTTGATGAGATCTTGCTTGATTGATACACTTGTCAAAAGTTTATTGCATTTGCTTTTTTTTTTCAGTAATTGACAGAAAAACAAAAATCTAGGGACGTATTCGGAGTCGATTATTGTAAGCTGTTACTTGGTATCTTTTATTTTAGACACAGCGAGAATAGCAGTCTGCATTGCATAATCTTTCCATTAGCTCAACCCTATCATATTATCAATGAGTCCAGAGCGTTGCCAGAATGTTACTTTTGTAAAATTTCACGTTACTTTTGTGACTCATGTTACCTCTATATTACACGACTCAAAATATTACTTAAACGACTTAATATTTTCCAGCAAACAAAAAATTACAGTGAAACTGAACGCATTCAAGGAAATATACATCGTCTATTTTCTTTCTCTTTTTCACACTTCAAGAATGAAGAAATAGCAATAGCACGAATGTTTGAATTTCTTCTTTCTTTTCTCATTTAGGGAATCAATAAAAATGTTACGATTCTTTCGAAGCTTAACTAATAGAAATGGTAATTTTTTGGAAATAAATTTCCATATTACAGTATTAATGTCGTTTTCGGATCGGAATGTCGGATCACAAACGACCCTACCTCGGAGGTGGGTCAAAATTTGCAGTTCACGATGTCGTTTTTAACTGTTTCCAAGTAAAGCGAACGGTGAACGAAAACAGTCTAAACCGCCAATTTCGCATTTCGCCCACAACTTTCCAAATAGAACGGCAGATGTGATCGTTTTTAGCATTTTTGACTGTTATTTTTTCTACCGTATCTCAATTCGAACGCAACTTTTGACTCATGTTGCTTTTGACTATCAGCCACTGACAACACTGTCAATGACAGGACTTTTTGGCGGGAACTTGCATAGTGACGTTGTGTTTTCATTTTTATTTTCATAAATTTGTGTATTTTGAGTTTTATTGTGTATTTTTAGTGGTATTTTACCCAATAAAGATCATCCATGTGCACCAGTGAAATGAAATGAATTATGTGTATCGTGACTTTTCAAGTTGTTTCAAGAAGCCCGTGTAAAGTTTTTGTACAATTTACCACCATTGTACTTAAACATGACTTTTAAGGATGGTGACTGACAGTGCGGACTATATGAAGTGATTTATTTTGTGAATATATTAATACAACTCGAGAAAATGGAAATAAGACAAGGCTGTATGGCTCAGACCTTTGCCTGCCTTTGGGCATATAAGACAAACAACAACTGTCAATGACAGATATTTGACACATGCTCAAACTCAAATGTCAGACATTTTCTTGGCTACAGCTAGAAGCATTCTGTAGTTCTGTCTGTGACTGAATTTGGTGAAATATTACAAGAGTATCACTGATAAATCAAGAGATCATATAATTTATTAATTTGCCAATATGCAGGGGCTTAGCATACAGAGCTTGAAGAAGCACAAAGCCGTGAGTATTAACTTCTGTAGACATGATCAATAAATAGTGCGCATCAGAATTGCGATTCTTACATAATAATTAACCTCTATTTATTTTCCTATATAAATTTTCAGTAAATACTGTTTGTATTCGTTTTTTTGTGGAATATCCAAGCTTAAGAAATTTGGTATGCTAACTACTAAGACCATTGAGCTATTATTACTACGTATAGAGAAGACACACACCACAACTATGTTTGGTTCAAGTCCGGCCTCACTTGTTATTGTAGAACGATGACGATGAGCGAAACGCGTAAGCGCCGTGAAAAACACGGTTTTTGCGAGAAAAATACTCCTAAAAGCATTCTGATAGTGTTACATGTTTCTACTGCAGACTGCTTAGATGACTAATTATTGTTTCAGCGCTAAAGAGAACTTTAGTTGACAAAAAAATGGGATGTAACCTTTGCTTATGATAGAAAGATAGAAAAAAGATTTATTCAGTACAACACATAACATTACGTTAATTATAGTACAAAATATAAAAATAAAATTAAAAAACAGAACAAAATATAAAAACTAAACAAAAATGTTATGTTGCGTGATGCCAAGAATAGGTCTCGACTCAGCATTGGGCTTAGGTCAGTAAAAAACTAACCCTCGGCTGGTTTTCATAGCTTCTCCATACATAGTAATAACAGCTCAACGACTAAGACTTGTATTGCATGAGGCATACAATATTGTTCATAAGGAAGCACACTTTGTTTATTGTTTTATTTTCCTGGTCCTTATATTGTCATAGTAGTTTGACCTGTGAATCAATATACAAATTTAAATACTATACATTAAACAAGGTACTATAAAATCTTTATTCCACAGAAGACAAATTTAGTAAAGTACTTTTTTTCATTGCCATTTTGTGTGTTATACAGTTAATCCCGCTGTATGTGTGCACGGGTATTGGTTGCGCTGGTGCAGTGTTCTACCTGCTGAGGCTGGCGACGCGCAATCCCGACGTGTCATGGAGCAAGAAGGGCAACCCTGAGCCCTGGCAGGAGTACAGAGCCAAGCAATACAAGGTATGTACTCACTTGGCCACATCAATATTTTTATCAACCTCACTTATTATATCTGTAAGTGTGGGACTGAATTTATTAGCCATATCTGATAGCACTACTATCTTCTAAACATTCCTGGGGTCCTTCACAAACCTAGTAACTGCAATGTGCCCATATACTTTATTAATTTGTAAATGTTTATTTGCAGGTTATTGTTATATATGTTGATATCAGTTGTTATTTTAATGAATTACATTATTATGTTTGTGTTGCAGTTCTACTCCCCAATCAGAGACTACTCAAAGGAGGAGTCCCCGGCCCCCAAGTTCTAAGCTAGAACCATTGATCAGTGTGCTTATCAACAACTGTGTTTATATTAGATGGTTATAATTTAATAAATAGTAATTATTATGTGATATCTACATACTGTTTCATTTCAAACTCCATTCATTCATTAGGAATACCCAAAAGGCAACCTGTAGGAATTAGAAGTATAGTAGTAACTCTCAAATTAGTTTTCTTTGCATTGAGAACTAACAAACAAGGGCCCTAAAAAGCAGTGGATGTGGAAAAACACTAACAACCTTTGCACACACTTTGGAATCTTTTGTTGGCAACCATACAAAGGTTAAGAAAAGGCCAGGAATAGAAAAAGGAATGCAACTATGTATAAAATGTATTTATTATAAATGAATGCAAATCATGATCTAATTGATAATCTATTATTAAATTACATTATATTATTATTTAATACTCTACTATGATAATATAAGTGAGAATCTTTTCACTACACATGAATGCCTGTTTTCATGCAATGTGCAGTAACAAAAGATTAATTATACAAAAATATTAAAATAAAATAATTGCAACATTAAATAAACTGGTTGTAATTATCATTACATTATGGTAGATTCTTGTTGCAAAGCATTGTCAACATCTATCTATTTATTTAATTATAATAACTTTGGAATATTGTGAAAATAGTATTCTTTTTTTACATACAAACCCTTCTTCCCTACATACGTAATATTCTCGTATGTTCATGCACCATCTCGAATCAATGGTAAAATTAAACAATTATATAAAAACTCAAGGGTTACAAATAATTTCATCATATAAATATCACAACTCTCCCGTTTCATCCTATATCATAATAAACTAGATTAACAATTTACATATTTCATTTAGATTTGAAGCGTCTTTAAATACGAGAACATTCTTTTTTGAGCCTTACAAGTAGATATGCATCAACAATCATTATAAATCCGAACTTTATAAACAGACCTTGCACCCGAATCTTACGCTAACGGAGGAGTATAACCATTGAATTATTACACATAGAAACAAAGTACACGCGCACAAAATAAACTATTCAATTGAAGCCATATATGGCTTCATTTGACCGCCGCGCTGTCAGTGTACTGAGTGACGTTATAGTGAGTGCAGCTCTCAGAAAAATAATAAATATGACGGTTTGTGCAGTAAAATTGTGTCATCATTCATCAGGGAAGAAAGATAGGAATTCTGATGTAACATTACACAGGAACGCCACTAATTTTATTGCGGAATTCATCTAAAATAACAAAATTCAAAAATAAAAATAATTCACTCAGATTTCGAGCAGAGTGTTGCCAGCTATTTGTATGCTGAATTTGCGTTGTTTTACGTAATTGATACTGAATTTGATATTATTAAACTAATTGAGTCCGATACCTACCTAGGCGACTAGTTGTCCCCCGCGGTTTCACCCGCTTCTTGGGATAAGTAGCCTATAATACTCGGGATAATGTAGCTTTATATTTGTGAAATAATTTCGAATCAGACTGGTAGTAGTTTCACAGAAGTAGTTTTACGGGTGGTTTTTTATTTTACAGAGATTAACGCGTTTAAACAAAAAAAACAAGCTAAGCCCTCTCCTTGTAAGCCCCGTCTTCAGCTTTATTCATCCAGCTGTCATTTTAATGATCAATTTGACACGTATGTATGTAATATTATTGGAACTATAATATATTTACATTTGTATGAATATCTATCAGGGCTTCCAAACAAATATACTAAAGAATCATGGCGAGGTTTGTACAAAAAAATAAAGATTTTTAGAGACGTTAGAATGACATTATTGATCCTTGGTGCCTATGGAATAACTTGAGCCCTTTAAAATATTGTTAGAACCCTGGGATGAAAATGCGAATTTCTATGGCATTCCGGCGAATTTGACTATTCGCGACCAAAACCGTTATCTTGTTGTTATGTTTTGCGGGGTTTATGAAATATTTCATATATATTAACATGTTGCTGGTAAAGTAATCTCAACATTGGAAGTGATTCAAAACCCTCTAAATTTTTTTATTTTTTTGTACAAATCAATGTATGGATCTCGCCATGATTCTTTCATAGGTGTGTGTATGTATGTTTGTCCACGCATATCCAAGAAACCATTACAATTAATAGTTTCGGAGATATGCGTGGACAAACATACATACACACACCTATGAAATTCAAATTCAATGATTGTTACCATATTTTTCAATTTGCATAAATTTACTTGATCAATTAACTAGCTTAATTTACAGACTTTTAAAATTTCAATTTTATGTATTGTGTTAATGATAATTACCTAAATACCTACTTACTACTTAATCTATAATTACCAAGGAAAGCTACAAATTCTACGATCATTCATAGCTCTGCACATTGTCTTGGTTTATTATGTTAAAAAACCCGACATAAGTAAAGTACTATGAAACATAACCATTAAACTAGTAATAAATAAATAACAGGCCTGTGTCTATGATAAATTATCTAAGACGCAGAACTTTTTAAACTATTTAATAAATATTATGAATAGGTACCTACTTACTTCCAATTTCACTAATAGGCGAAATCGGAAGGTTAATTTTACCGAAAAAAAACGTTTAGCTTGCAACATTACTCGTGCGCTTGTGTGCGTGTCAGCGAGTGTAATTATATGGTACTCCCGCACACATTGGTTGTCAAGTGGCTTACGCTTCGCGCGGATCTTTGTTCGATACTTCGGTTCTAAGCGTAATAATTCAATGAGTATAACAATGTTTAAAGTGGTAAGTATTGCGTGCGTGTGATGGCGCCGGCGTCGCGGTCGTGTCGTCGTACACTACATTACTGCTGCTGGTAGGGGTTGTAGCCGGCGGGCGGCGGCTGCGGGTAGTTGGCGGGCGGCGGCGGGTACTGGTAGGGCTGGTACTGCTGCGGCGGCGGCATGCGCGCGTGGTGCGGGTACGGCAGGGTCGCGTACGGGTTGTACAGGGCCGGCATCGGCGCCGCGTAGTACTGGTACGGGGCCCCGGCCATCGTGTACGGGAGCGGCATGCCTGTTATATTTATCACAATCAACGAGGAACAATCCCTTAGAATAGTAATACCGAGCAATCCGATTCCGAAACTAGTCAGTGATTACCAGTAAGGACCAATCACTGCATCGTGTGTTCTTGACTTAGCCAATCAGAGCGCATGTGTCCTTGTCTTAGCCAATCAGAGCGCATTGTTGATGGTGGCAAATTGGCGGAATAGATTGCAACGTCATTACGCTTCTTTGGGTAAATTGTTTGATGATTACAATCCACCATTGTTTGAAAAACCATTCATACAACTTATGATGCTGGATATGGAGGAGTCCTCGGATAACTTAAAAAATTTAAAATAACTATTCTGGCATATCCGATACTATTATGATAATAAAAATACATCCCTGGTATGAAAAGCTCTTTCCCCATTGTGTTTTAAGCCGCGATCTTCTTTTTCATTCAATTAGGGATAAAAAAAATAGGGATAATTAACCCTGCAGTTTGATGTAAATCTGTTTATCATTTCCTCTTTTATAAGAAATCAATCCATTGAGGAATACTTGGATACCATGAGTGACCATAATGTAGACAATAAACAGGTGTCGAGTGCAGTAGTTACCCTGCGCCTGTGTAGGGTAGGGCAGCGCGGAGGGCCCCGCTGCGGCCTGAGCGGCGGCGGGGGCGGCAGGGGCCGCGGAGGGGGGCGGGGGGCGCGGCGGGGGCTCGCGCTTCGCCACTATAGGTTGCTGCAAACATAAGGCACCGTACAACTTATAGTCTAGTTTTTTTAACCGACTAAAATTCTTTTTAGGGTTCCGTAGCCAAATGGCAAAAAACGGAACCCTTATAGATTCGTCATGTCTGTCTGTCTTATTCAATTCATTTATTGTGACATAATTACCAATACAGGTGTACACAAAGACAATACATGGAATTTATAAAATTAAATTGGGATAGTTATACAATTACATATATCTGATTATTATTATTACAACCAAAACTACTACTAAAACATTTTTTTAAAGGCATTCCAAATTAAGTTATGTTAGTAATTCACATAAAAGAAATAATAATAATTTTTATTTAAATTTAAACACAATAATATTTCATATCTTCACACTTTGTACACATTTATATAAAACATACCCATTCACAATAAGATATATTTGCATGTCAAAATCACAGATGCAAATTAACAAATAAAAAAAATATATATATTTAAATAGGGTTATTAAAAAATTCATCAAGGTCATAATATGGCTTCTTAGACAGCTTCTGTTTTAATTCTTTTGAAAAAATATGTAGGCTTGTTATTTCTCTCAAATCTTTACTTAATTTATTATATATTTCTATGCCTCTGTAGTGGATTGTTTTTTTAAAGAATTCAAAAGTAGGTCTAGGTAATTGTAATCTATTAACTCTTAATTGTGTACACAAATTTGTCCCAAATTTAGGATATTTGTCCCTATTTTTATGAATGCGTACGCTAACCAAATAAATATACAATGAATAAACTGTTAAAATTTCATATTTTATAAATAAAGGCTTGCAACTACTCAGCCAACTAGCTCCATCCATTAATCTAAGGGCTCTCTTCTGTAGCCTAAGCAAAGAGACTAAGTCCGAACAATGGCCCCATATTTCCAAGCCATAACTCATTATTGATTGGAAATATGAGAAATAAACAATCTTCAAGATCTCACTGGATTCCGTCCTTTTTAGAGCTCTCAAACTATAACAGGCACTGAGAAGTTTATTTCTTGTATTTTCAACATGAAGTTTGTAATCCAATCTATTATCCAACTTTACTCCTAAGAATTTAACCGCTGTTGTTATGTCTATTCCATCAATTTGATTGGATAGTTCATCGGTTTCCGGTTTATGACTACGTTTAAATATTACATAGTTACTTTTACTATCATTTAGAAATAACTGGTTTGATAGAAACCATCCTTTTAATTGACTAATAACTGCGCTAATTTTATCCTTGACTATATTGTAGTTATCCCCATCAATTATAACACTAGTGTCATCTGCAAACAAAAATGTATTCCCATCCTGAATATTTGGTGGTAAATCATTGATAAAAATCAGGAACAAAAGTGGCCCTAGTACCGATCCTTGAGGAACTCCACGAGTAATTAGTTTTTCCTCTGATTTAATCATTTTAGTTCCAGTTTCAGATTGAACCTCAAAAGTCACGAATTGTTTTCTGTCTGTCAGATATGACACCAGTAAATCATGAACCACTCCTCTTATTCCATAATACTCCAGTTTGAATAAGAGAATACTGTGATCTACACAGTCAAACGCTTTACTTAGATCACAAAAAAGACCTGCACATTTTCGTTTTTCATTTAGATTATACATTATGTTATTTGTTACTTCAAAAAGAGCGTCTGTGGTAGATGTTTTGGTGCGATAGCCAAACTGATTTTCACAAAGCAGGTTATTACTGTCTAGATAAGCAATGATTCGAATAAAAATTATTTTTTCAAATAATTTTGCAAACACGGATAGCAAGGATATTGGCCTAAAGTTTCCAGGTTCCGTTTTTGTGCCCTTTTTGTGAATTGGCACGACTTTTGCCATTTTTAATTTGTCTGGGAAATCACCATTAGTAAAACTTGTGTTTATGATTTCAGATAGAGGTTGACTTATGAAATCCGTTATTATTTTTATTATTTCAGTTTGGAAATCGTCGGGACCCGATGATTTCTTATTTTTTAGTTTCATTATCTCTCTTGCAATCTCTAAGTGATCAGTCGGCTTCATGTACATTGATTCACTATTTTTAACGGTAGTTTTACTTATTAAATTTGAAACATCTGTCATATTAACTTTACATGATGTTTTGTTTTGGCCGGCTTTAATAAAAAAGTTGTTGAATATATTAGCAGTTTCTTTGTTGTTTTTTTGCCATTTATATCCATCATAAACTTTCCATTCGTGAATTTCCTTCTTTCGAAGTTTCCCTGTACTTTTTTTAACTATGTTCCATATAGTCTTTATTTTATTAGATGCATTAGTAATTGTTCTTTTATTATGTAATGCTTTAGCTGATATGACAACATTTTTTAGTACTCGGGAGTAAGTTTTAATATCTTCTTCTTTTTTGCTGTTTCTTTCTTTCCTTATGCTAGTTATCAGACTCCTTTTAATTTTACTAGATATCTTAATTCCCTTTGTGATCCAGCTTTTGTGATTACACCGAAAACTTTTCTTTCTCAAAGGAAAGTGAGTTTCGAATAAACTATGTATTTTATCATGAAATAGATTATACATATCATTAGTATTGTTGTTGTGTTTTTTTAAAAACGTCCAGTCTATTTTGCTTACTGATTCTACAAATTTTTTCTTGTTCTCTTTAGTTATCATTCTTATTTCATTCATTTTTACTTCATCGTTATTATCAACATTGTATTTTACTTCTATTATTTGACTGTCATGATCAGATAGTCCTGATGCTAAAACCGTACACGCATACAAGTCTTCGTTCAAATTTGTTATTATATTATCCAGAGTTTTGGAGTTTCTAGTTGGTTGTTTAATTGCATAGCTCATTCCATACATAGTTAATAATTCTAAAAATATTTTAGTTTGATTTGAATTTTTATTCAATGTGTCGATATTGAAATCTCCAACAAATATAACCTTTTTAAAAGTAAATTGTTTTAATAAGCATTCAAAAGTTTCTATGAAGTATTCAAAATTTGTATGTTTTGGAGATCTATAGACTACAAATATATTTATTTCAGTATTATTTAAAGATAATTTTATAGCACTAAACTCGATCGCTTTCTCTTTTACTAAATCATTAGAAATATTATTTTCCTTACAACATTTAGACATATTTTCTCGTACATAAATTGCTGTACCACCTCCAGAGGATTCTTTCCTCGATTGATGAGCCACAAATACAAAATTTGTGAGATTGTAGTTGTTTATTTCGTTTTCATTAAACCACGTCTCAGTTAAACAAATTATATGTGGACTTTGGTCCATACTCCCTAAGCTATCAATATACTCTTCGAGGTCTAGCATTTTATTTCTTGCACTACGCATATTTGTGTGAAAAATTTTAAGATTTTTATATGAATTGCCTTTATAACTATGTTTCTTCCTTAATATATCTTTTGAGTGGTTTTTGGATAAGTTACTTTTACTCTTCAAAACATTATATGTTATATTATGTCTAAAAAATCACTGTCTGAGGTTTGTGTCTCTGCATCTTTTACTTTGCTATTGAGTAATATATTCTGGTGTTCAGTAAATCTTTGTTGGTAATTAATACGTAAAATTTCCTTTAGAATGTTTCTACACAGAAACATTCCAAAGTAACTTCTGTGTGGTACATACCTACTATAACCCAAATCTAGAAAAGTCACATTCCTATGTTTACTAGACATGTATTTTGCCTCATAATTCATTTTTTTTTCATTTAAGACATAATTATATGGAATTTCACAAACTATAACACTTGCATTACGTATCGAGTATAAGAAGTTGTTCAAATTACTTACAAAATCAAATGGGTTTACATCATTTGTACCAGATAATACTATCACAAAATCATTGGTACTGAGATTATCTATATCATTTACTGAAAATTTCGCTACATCTTTTGTTCTTGCTCCAGGCTTAGAAACAGCGTAGACCTCAAAATCTGATCCCAATAGCTTTTGCAAAGCCTGTTGAAGTCCTTTGCCCTGTTGATCTGCTACAATATATACTTTTTTTACTTGCTTGGTCTTTTGATTTAGAGAATTAGTACCGTTTGCATTATTCTTCTTATGATTTGATATTGTCTCATGTGAATCTTCAAAATTATTAATATTTATATCTTCTATTATTTCAACATCATCTATAATCTCTTTTTCCAATAACAATTTACTGGCCTCTTTGTTCTCCATAGTCGAGTTATTTGCTTTATCTGATGCGGCGTATGTATGCTGTTCTGTTTGTAATATGCTGTTATTTAGATCATCATAACACTTGTGCAAATTTTTCCTTTTACGATCTTTTTTCAAACTTTTTGTCATTATATTCATAGGGGATAAGTTTTCGTTGTAACCTAATTTTTTGCATACTTCTATAGTTTTCTGGCATTGCAATAATTCTTTTTTTAATTTTTTGTTTTCCAAGCCAAGATCGTCTATTTCTAAATGTGCGCCATCTAATTCCATAGTTAATTGATCTATTTGTAATTGCAGTTCTGTTATTTTAGCATTGTTATTGATTGAAATGTTTGGCAGACTCCTAATTGAATTATCCAGTAGTGTAGAATTTAAATCACTAAAGTGATCATCATAATCAGAAACATTTGAAATATTGATGCATGACTTCACCTTAGGCAATTTTCTTACTGTTACATTTTGAGTATCCATAATTATTTGTTTATGCAAAAATTTATCTCCGTGTTAAAAATGTTTACCAATCAAAAATGTTATCTATCGTGGTTATTATATATTTTAGGCTCTGGAACGCAGTTTTTTTTTTTTTTCTTGATGTTGGCACCAATGCATATATGTCAAAGTCACTTGTCTATCAAATTGTGACAAATATTTCAGAACGACACCCACAGCTGATTTGAGTTTTGATTGTTTTCTAAATTACCATCTGACGAATCGTGGTGTCTTTAAGCTTGTGTTGGTGTATTTTCAAAATTAACTGTAATGTTTAGTGTTCACAAAACTGCAAATATCTCAAAATTTGTCTTACTTCAGCGAATTTTCAATATCTGCCTTCAACACTTTTAGAGGTTAGGTTTCTTGTAAGCTCATTTAAGTATAATATAACATGGTTAAACTATTTTTAATTACTCAAATATCGTAAAAGCATTACAGACACTGTTTACTTTAGGGCTTCCCCCACCAACTCTGTCTGTCTGTCTGTCTGTCTGTGTATGTCACAGCCATTTATTTCCGAAACTATAAGAACTATAATGTTGAAACTTGGTAAGTAGATGTATTCTGTGAACCGCATTAAGATTTTTACACAAAAATAGAAAAAAAACAATAAATTTTGGGGGTTCCCCATACTTAGAACTGAAACTCAAATTTTTTTTTTTCATCAAACCCATAAGTGTGGGGTGTCTATGGATAGGTCTTCAAAAATGATATTGAGGTTTCTAATATCATTTTTTTCTAAACTGAATAGTTTGCGCGAGAGACACTTCCAAAGTGGTAAAATGTGTGTCCCCCCCCCTGTAACTTCTAAAATAAGAGAATGATAAATCTATAAAAAATATATGATGTACATTACGGTGCAAACTTCCACTGAAAATTGGTTTGAACGAGATCTAGTAAGTAGTTTTTTTTTAATAGGTCATAAATTGAAATTAATATCAAATACTCAGGTCTATACTACCATTTACTTATATACCTACAGGTTTGTACGGAACCCTCGGTGCGCGAGTCTGACTCGCACTTGGCCGGTTTTTTTTTGTTTGGAAGGGTACACTTTCCGTTTGGTCAGATCAGGATTTGATTACTTCTTAGTTTACTTTGAAGTCGGTTTAAGTTTTTTGTAAAACAGTCCAATTATTTACATATCAATATAATTCGATTTTTTAATATTTTTGTGTTGTTTATTTGGACGTGGGCTCCAACTAATAACCGGTGCGGAAGTTCGTTTTTCATTACCCTTACTATTTTAATACGTTGAGTAGGGGGGCCCCCTATTCCGGCGTCACGCAACAATACATTATTGTTTTGTTCGTAATACTCTACTCAAATTTTATGTAATGTAGTTTCTTTCTGTTTGGAGATACTGTTTATTGTTCCCGATTACCAATCTGATTAAAAGTATTTTATTTTGTATTAAATGTCTGTCACATCACATTTAATTGAGTGTAATGTCAAGTGGTACTGGTGGTGGTGGTGGTGGCGGTGGTACCTCGTCGATGGAGCGTTGCTGCGGCGGCGCGGGCGCGGGGCGCACGGCGCGCGACGCCTCCTGCGTCAGGTCCTTCAGCAGCTCGTCCTTCTCCGTCTTGCGAGCGAAGCAGAAGTCGGACACCTTGTTCTGGAACGCCACCAGCAGCTGTCGACAACACACACACACATATAGTAAACGAACAATAACAGCCGCAAATCGCAGCATACCTATATAAAGAGGCTAGGTGGGTATGGTATAGGTAGTGTACCTGCGTGAGGTCGTTGTAGAACTTGACGCCCTCCCGGAGGTTGCCGGTGAGGTCCTGGTAGGCGTCGGAGGCGGCGCACAGCTTGCCGAGCGCCTCGTCGCGCCCGCTGGCGCCGCCGCGGGACTGCATCAGCGCCGAGTGCGCCTCCTGCGTGCGACAAAAAGACATTTTATTGTTTTTAAATCAATGGCTATTCCGACAATCTTTAAGTATAAAACTGAAACTCATACAGCATATAACATATCAATGTCAAAGCCATTTATTCAATTTAGGCTACTTAGGAAGGTCACATTTACTGAAGTAAACACCGGTTCGGAACTGTTCTAATCCAATGTCCAGAGTCACTCAGTGAGCTATGGAACGAGCTATGCTCGGAATTTCTCTACTTGACAGGGTCCGAAATGAGGACATTCGTAGGAGAACAAAAACGACGGACATAGCTCGTAGAGTTAGTAAGCTGAAGTGGCAATGGGCAGGCCACATCGCTCGAAGAGCCGATAACCGATGGGGAAGGAAGGTTCTCGAGTGGCGACCACGTACTGGAAAGCGCCGAGCGGGACGACTTCCCACCAGGTGGACCGACGACCTGGTCAGAGTCGCTGGGCGCCGCTGGATGCAAGCGGCCCAGAACCGTTCGAAGTGGAAATCAATGGGGGAAGTCTATGTTCAGCAGTGGACATCCATGGGCTGATATGATGAGACAGAGATGTGGTGTGGTAGTACCTGTATGCGTGTGACGAGGTCCTGCTGGCGCTGCAGCGTGTCGGCGACCTGCCGCTGCAGCGGCGCCAGCGCGGCCAGCGACAGCGCGGGCTCGTCCACCGCGCCCGCCTCGCCGACAGACAGATGTGGTGTGGTGAGGTAGTAGTAGTACCTGTATGCGTGTGACGAGGTCCTGCTGGCGCTGCAGCGTGTCGGCGACCTGCCGCTGCAGCGGCGCCAGCGCGGCGCCCAGCGCGGCCAGCGACAGCGCGGGCTCGTCCACCGCGCCCGCCTCGCCGACAGACAGATGTGGTGTGGTGAGGTAGTAGTAGTACCTGTATGCGTGTGACGAGGTCCTGCTGGCGCTGCAGCGTGTCGGCGACCTGCCGCTGCAGCGGCGCCAGCGCGGCGCCCAGCGCGGCCAGCGACAGCGCGGGCTCGTCCACCGCGCCCGCCTCGCCGACAGACAGATGTGGTGTGGTGAGGTAGTAGTAGTACCTGTATGCGTGTGACGAGGTCCTGCTGGCGCTGCAGCGTGTCGGCGACCTGCCGCTGCAGCGGCGCCAGCGCGGCGCCCAGCGCGGCCAGCGACAGCGCGGGCTCGTCCACCGCGCCCGCCTCGCCGACAGACAGATGTGGTGTGGTGAGGTAGTAGTAGTACCTGTATGCGTGTGACGAGGTCCTGCTGGCGCTGCAGCGTGTCGGCGACCTGCCGCTGCAGCGGCGCCAGCGCGGCGCCCAGCGCGGCCAGCGACAGCGCGGGCTCGTCCGCCGCGCCCGCCTCGCCGACAGACAGATGTGGTGTGGTGAGGTAGTAGTAGTACCTGTATGCGTGTGACGAGGTCCTGCTGGCGCTGCAGCGTGTCGGCGACCTGCCGCTGCAGCGGCGCCAGCGCGGCGCCCAGCGCGGCCAGCGACAGCGCGGGCTCGTCCACCGCGCCCGCCTCGCCGACAGACAGATGTGGTGTGGTGAGGTAGTAGTAGTACCTGTATGCGTGTGACGAGGTCCTGCTGGCGCTGCAGCGTGTCGGCGACCTGCCGCTGCAGCGGCGCCAGCGCGGCGCCCAGCGCGGCCAGCGACAGCGCGGGCTCGTCCACCGCGCCCGCCTCGCCGACAGACAGATGTGGTGTGGTGAGGTAGTAGTAGTACCTGTATGCGTGTGACGAGGTCCTGCTGGCGCTGCAGCGTGTCGGCGACCTGCCGCTGCAGCGGCGCCAGCGCGGCGCCCAGCGCGGCCAGCGACAGCGCGGGCTCGTCCACCGCGCCCGCCTCGCCGACAGACAGATGTGGTGTGGTGAGGTAGTAGTAGTACCTGTATGCGTGTGACGAGGTCCTGCTGGCGCTGCAGCGTGTCGGCGACCTGCCGCTGCAGCGGCGCCAGCGCGGCGCCCAGCGCGGCCAGCGACAGCGCGGGCTCGTCCACCGCGCCCGCCTCGCCGACAGACAGATGTGGTGTGGTGAGGTAGTAGTAGTACCTGTATGCGTGTGACGAGGTCCTGCTGGCGCTGCAGCGTGTCGGCGACCTGCCGCTGCAGCGGCGCCAGCGCGGCGCCCAGCGCGGCCAGCGACAGCGCGGGCTCGTCCACCGCGCCCGCCTCGCCGTACGCGGCCAGGAACCGCGCGCGCAGCTCCACCCTCGCCTCCTTCAGCGACGACTCGATCGCGTCGCGCTCCGCCTTCATCGTCTCCACCTGCACACGACACACAACCGCCCTCCTTATTGATAGCTCAATGTTTGACTCTAAAGGTTAGTTAGTACTGATCGATGTTACGGGGCGTAATGTACCATTCGCAGAGAACATGATTGTTTTTTTTTTTAAGGGTCGGCAACGCGCCCGTGATACCCCTGGTGTTGCAAGCGTCCATAGGCTACGGTAACTGCTTACCATCAGGTGGGCCGTATGCTTGCCACCTTAGTGGTATAAAAAAAAAAACATTAAGGTGGCAAACAAGCATACGGCCCGCCTGATGGTAAACAGTTACAATTTTAAGCACAGTTGTGTGCTAAAATCTGTGTCACAAGCTCGTTGCGAGCACCCGTTTCCCTTACTGAGTGCACAAACGGTCGCCGTGTAACACGTTACGGCAGATTCCGGTTGGTATATGTGTGTACTGGCCTGTTCCATGAGGTCCCTGAGGCGGCGCACGGCGGCCGCGTCGGAGGTCTCCCCGCGCGGCGCGTCCGGCACGCCGGCGCACAGCTCGCCCTCGCTGCCGCTCAACAGCGAGATACTCTGCAACACACAGACAGACAGACACCTCACTACTGCACTACACTACACTACACTACCCGACACTACCACGGGCCCGGTACTGAGACCCTGGTACCAAGTGACATCAAAAATATATCTCTATCATTATTTAAAAATTAAAATAAAACTATTTAAATGTCAGTTTTTTTCCAATATATCTATTAAGAGAGGGAGAGGATTTCAAGCGGAACTTCTAAAACCGTTTCACAATGGGAAAGAAATCTCTCAAATGTTCGAGAAACGATGCACTTCGTTGGTCGAGTGGCTCATATTGTCGTCCATTTGAGGGAGCGAGACGGAGAGCGAGTGATTTTAATTGTCTTTATGTATGAGTTTAATAAAATATATAGAAAATGTTAGTGTCGGTGTGTACCGTACCTCCTGGTGCTGCTTGAACTTCTGCTGCACGATGTCGTCGGCGCGCACGGCGTTGTCGATGATCTGTCGGTACTTGTCGGCGTTGGCGCGGAAGGCGTCCGTCAACTTGTCGGAGGGCGTGCGGCTCCAGCGCGCGCCGAACTGCGCGCGCAGCGCACCGTCCGCCTCCGCCTCCTCGCGCAGCATGCGCTCCGCCTGCGCAACAAGCAACACAACAATATACTACACTACACTACAACACGGGACACTACAACGCAAAAATACAGTATCATCAAAGAAAACAACTCACTTTTATTTTTATTTTGTATCGGCCTGTGTTTGATCACAATCTCACTATGGTGCAGTACCCAACTGATGAGGCGCGTCGTGAATCTTCGTTCGCACAGTAAAGAAAATATGGCCCGAAGATTAACGAAAGAATGCTTAGAACTTACAATCAACCTTAGATCACTACTATAAGGTTCATAATACACTGCAGCCGTTAGTTCCGTCTCACTCGCAAGTCACGTCCCTCCGCACACATGGCGACAGCTGCCGACCAATAGCATTTCCCGCGCTTTGAAAACGTATCTTCTGCGCAGGTACATCGGTAAGCCATATTAGTTGGGTACTACTGTAAGTGATTATATGGCCGAAGGTGGTAAGCACACAAGGCCTAGAAGGAACTGGCTCTCTCGTGCAGCTGTCGGAACACACCAATAAGTGCTTGGCGACAGATTGTCAGCTTGAGGGTGGTAGCCAGCCAGGTGGGTACTACAAAGTACCTACCACCGTGCTTGGTTTCCTTCACCGAAAGCTCATTCCGTCCGAGGCGCGACGCGTCGTGAGTACCAGTGAGCTATGGTATGGTAGTGTCGGCGGAGGTACCTCGTCGAGGATGTCCTTGTTCCGCTGCAGCAGGTCCGGCAGCTCGGCCATGAGCTGGCGCAGCGCGGGCAGGCCGCCGGCGGCGCGCACGCCGCTCGCCTTGCTGCGGATGGACTCGGGCAGCGCGCCCTCGCTCCCCGCTTCAATGCACGCCGGCAGGTTCAGCGACGCCAGGATACTGACACACCACCAAACATTGTGGGTTACTTACTTACTATTGTCACTACGGTTCACCAGGGCGACGACGGAGTCCACTGCCCCGCTACCTTTTTGTACTGCTCGATTAGTGAGGTTATCACTCGTGGTGATTTATTTGTGGTTAGTTGCAGACGAGGGGCGAGTTGTCTGATCGGTAAGTCTGTGACCGAGCGTCGCTCCCCGTGCGTGGGTGTCTGATGTTACCGGCATAAAACATAGGGCCGCCTGGCGGCCAGCTCCTGGTTACAATGTAGAGGGCTACCCCGCTAGATTAGCTTTCCGGCAACCACGTTTTAGGCATAGAGTAGATGTGTGGATACGAAAGGTGAGCGCGCATTACAGCTCCAGTACCATATTGGAGAAATGGGACTTGGCATTTCTGACGTTCCTAGTAGTGATTGAATCCGCTAGCACTTCGGAGTGCGCGTGATGAGCTGCTTTTAACAGCTCCAGTATCATTCTGGACAGTGAGTGATCATGGTGGAACTCTCGCAATGTGTGCCAGAGTGGCGGCTCTGGCAGCAGGACCTACCGCAGGTGGTCCCTGATGCTTCGTGAGTAAGTGGTTGCCAGGAATAGAGAGTCACACTCTTGTGCCTAATGATGGGTAAGTGTGGGTACCTACCTGTTGAGCAGCTGCGTGGCCTCCCTGAGCTTGTTGATCTCGGCGTTGACGAGGTCCGCGCGGCGCGCGTCGCTCGCCTGCAGCGCCTGGTGCACCGCCAGCGGGACCAGGCCCTCGAACAGATCTATACGACGCAACACACACAACCGGCTCAGCGCGACTGTACATGTATCTACACTGGGTGGTCAATACCACTCGCCGCAAAACAATTATAACTAACATTTGTATGACGTGTACATATTACACTTAATAGTTTCACATTTAAATTTAATAAGTACATATTTGATAGACCTCGAAAAGTAAAATTACGGCGCATCACACTGGTTGTTTTATATTATTATTATTATAAATGGCAGCACTATTATTATTATAAATATTGTTTAATTGAGCAGTGTATTCAATTATAATGTAGGTCTATCTATTTACTGTATATTGTATTAATATTGTGTTTTTGTATCAATTATTATTGCTTATATAAGTGCTTTTTTATCATTATTTTTATCTGTACTGTCTGTCTGTACTGTTTGTGTTAATACCTGTATGTCGATCGTCGGAAGGTTTCGCTGAAAATCAGCGTAGTGGCGCTTGTCGTCGCAACTTCATGCTGAGCGATTACCTTTTTACGACACACCTTAATTTAAATATTTCCTTTGTTATATTCTATACCATTTCTTGTTTTACGTGTGTCTAAATAAATTATTGTTACTGTCACAGATTACAGAATAAGGCAGATGGAGCGCGCGGAACACGAAAGTGAAGCCAAAAAGCAAATACAAATTGAAAATCTGATACCTGGTATTCGTTTTCCAGTTGAAAATCTGATACCTGGTATTCGTTTTCCAGTTTGTATTTGCATTGTTTAACCCCAGTTTATTAATAAAGAAGTGTTTTTTGTTACATAAAGTTTGTTAAACAAAGCATTCAAAAGCGAATACCAGGTACGTGTTTTTCAATTTGTATTTACTTTTTTGGCGTCACTCCCGTGTTCCGCGCGCTCCATCTGCCTTATTCTGTAATCTGTGGTTATTGTAATATTATAAGGTCCTCTTTATTGTACCTCTCGTCGCCGGCGCCCACTTGTCGTGCGGCGGCAGCGGCTTGGCGATGGGCGCGCGCGCGATGGGCTCCAGGTGGTGCGCGTCGGGCACGCGCTCGTGGTAGATGAAGTCGTTGTCCTTGGTGGCGTCGGCCAGGTTGCGCGCCGCGCGCGTGCCCGCCTCCGCCGCCGGCCCGCCGCGCCCCTGCCCCGGCCCCTGCGCCCCGCCCGACACCCGCAGCAGCTCCACCGCCAGCCGCAGCCGCGCGATCTCCTCGCCCACCGCCTTGTTGGCACGGCACACAAGCGACTGGTAGTAGTTGCTCAGTCCGCGGAACGACTGCTGCTTCGCTGTCACCTGCCGTTTTAGCGACGTTAGCTATGTGATAGCGATGAGGGTCTCGGGTTCGACAATGAGCTCAAGCTTTCGGTGGAAGAAAACATCGTCAGAGAACTGTAGCGCGGTGGTGGGGTACTTGACAGTGCGCGCCTGCCTGGCTACTATTAAATTTTTAAAACTTATAGTATTCAGCTATGTACATTGTGTGTGTGTGTGTGTAGTTACCGTGGGAATCCAGTCGCGGTCCCAGACGGCCCTGAGCTGGTCCTTGTTGAGCGCCCGCAGCGCGTCCACGTACAGCTCCTCGCAGTGCGCGCACACCTTGGCCACCATGCTCTCCTTCATCTCGTCTGTACAGTTTACACTCACGATATAATATAAAGGCGACAGCGCGTCAGTTATCTTGTAATGTTATGTTAGTTAGTTTGTATGTTACTATTTTAATAACGACCGATCTGTAGTTTATAAATTGGGATTGGAGCTTGAAGCGCGGTGGACACATAGTTATGCAAATGCATACATATAACTATTATAAGAACGATGTTCATGGAGTTTCAGTTCAAAGTTAGAAATATCAGTTTCTAATGCATTCTCACTTAACGACTACATGATGTCATACATTACTAAAACTCGCTACGGGTTATATGACGTCAATTACCTTAAAGAGTATCAAAAATTCAGAGTCAATTCGAGCGGTCCCGACACTCCCGACCAATCAAAGCTCGAGTTGACTGGTTTTCCTTCTAAATATGCCGGCCTCGAAATTGCCAGAATAACGTAATGTGATTTACACTCGATAAATGTTCGAATTCGTAGTTTTTTCGATCGAGCGATCAATTTCGAGTGGGTGAGAAATGGCTCCCTGGGACTAAATTGAATAAATATTTTTTGATTTTGAAGCATTGTGAATATTCGTTTATTAATAATAAATAAAAAATATCTTGGGACATTCCTCACACACGGTCATCTGATCCCAAACTAAGCAGAGCTTGTACTATGGAAACCAGATAACTGATATAATACATATACTACTTTTTGTTTGTAAATACATACTTAATATACATAACTACACCCACACTCAGGACATACAGACATGTTCATGCATATAAATGCATGTCCTTTATGGGAATCGAACCCAATATTGTGGACAACAAGATGATTTAGAGAAATTGTCAGAGTCAAAATAAAGAAATAAAACGATACTTGTGTAGTCATGGATTTTGTTCGGGACACTTGTTGTGTTCAGGACATTTATTGTTATTTTTTATAATTACGTAATATTTGTTAAAATTAAAATGTTTAGAAATAAGAAATATTAAAGAGTTTACTCCCGAGTGTACAATGATTACCCTTAGAATACGTATCAACATAAATTGTATAGTAAATAAACAGTACTTGAACCCTAAACATAGGTAAAAGTCTAGACAAAGTCTAGGTAGAACTAAGATTTACAATGTACTTTTAGAATCGTGAATAACCCTCTACAAATGTAAAACTTGTTACACGATAAAGTTAGTATTCATGTTGAAACCTAAGTTAACAAAAAAGTGTTAACATGTCAACAAAACACTCGATTAGGCATAGTAATCTAGTTAGAATTGTTTCGTAAGCACCATATGTGCACACCAACTACTTACTATGTATTTACTGTATAAACTCGCATTACCTAACGTAAGACCTAGATAATAAGTTTTACTACAAGCCCTGAATGAAACCCTGATCATATTTTGAAATTTACGTGATTTTACCCGGAACTATAAATATCAACAATAAAATTTCCTTATATATGCGAAAGGGAGACAAAATGTATCGGAGAACCTTAGGAGATGTGGTAACCGGACTACACTTTTAGGATTAGATCCTTCTAGAACTTTTAGACAAGGTTAGCGCTATATGCAAGATAGAGAGGTTACTTAAATGCACTTAAATTAGACAAGAAAAAGATATGTTTTCTCTCGTAAAAAAGTTACTCGCTCACCGCGTGAGTCGTATACACAGCGTTTATAATTTGCATATAATCAGTACATTTTTCTCATTTAGTATCGGATTCCATTAATCGATTCCAGGACAGCAAGTATCTACTAAGTATAGTAGTAGTAGTAGTCAGACAGATGTCACAGTAGTAGGACAGTACCGGGACAGTACCAAGTAAGGCAGATGCCAAGTTGAGATTACCATCAAGTAGTATAACGTCAGGCAGATGCCACAGTAGCGGCTAGTTAGTTACCCCATCGGTAAACAGTAAGGCAGATGCCATAGTAGCGGCTAAGTAAAAATATCAGTGTAGCATCAGGCACCCATTGTCTACGTATATTTGTGTAAATCATCTATGTAATTTAAAAAGTTTGTTAATTATTGTATTCAGACAGATTGTCACAGAAGTGTTAAAGTTCAATAAATAAATCGTTTATACACCAACCATACGGCTTTTCATGACGCCCTTGGCAATCCAGCAAATAAAATAAAGTACGGGAAAAGGGATCTCACGATTCGCGCATTCGTCCTAAGCGGCGTCTTATTACACGAGGTCCCCGGCCGCCCGTACATTTGGTCCTTCGAGCCGGATTATCCAAGATACTGAACGGCCACAGCCATGGTTGGTACCAGATCAACTACCGCAAGAGGTAGATCGCAGAGTCGCGATGGCGACGCACCGCCGCCAGCACCTGCAGACGATCTGGCCACAGATGCCGCCCCAACGGGGAGTACTGCCCCTACAGTAGCACCATCGTCGAGTCGTACTGCCACTGCTACTGAAGCTACCCTAACCTCAGGGTTTACGACTACTACTACCGAAGAGGAAACCGGAACCGATCAACGACAGGCCCCTGATGACCGAATCGAACGCAGCACCATCAGGGGAAATAAGTCAACAAAGAGTCAACGAGCGCGCCGCATAGCTCTGGCTAAAGAAGAGGTAGCAAGACTGAAACTTGAGCTAGCAATAGTTAGACTCGCCGTCATAGACCCATCTGAATGGTCTGAAGGTGACGACGTAAGATCCGTGTCCATCAAATCCACTGAACGGAGGGTGGACACAGGGCTAGACAAGAGTCAGCGCCTGCTTGCTATTTCGAATGAGCCTCATCACCAGCCAGAGCACCGAGAGGTGGAACCGAATTGTAACGCCGCACCTGTTGCGGCACCATATCCATCCGTAGCTACGCATCCAGTCGTGCTCTTGGGCGCAACCTCGGAGACTCAGATGACTCAACAGCAGTCAAAAGTTGACAACGATGAGGGTAATAAAGGAATCCCTCAGCACTCTGTACAGGGTAATAAAGGAATCCCTCAGAGACCAGAAGCGCAGATGCCGACGGGAATAGAAGCTGCAATCACCCCGTATTCTGCGCAACAGAAAATAGATTTCAGTGAGTTAGCGTCAGCAATCACTATTGCTGTAAAGGCAGGTCAACGCGCAATGCCGTCGCGTTACCGATTCGAATTACCTGCTTTTACTGGCGCGCATCAGGATTGGCTGTCATTCCGAACAGCGTACTTCGAGTCAGCAACTGACTTTTCGGAAACCGAGAATATGACCAGACTACGCCGTGCACTTAAAGGACGTGCTAAAGAGGCCGTTGAGAGTCTGCTCATTAATAGTGCCAATCCCACTGAAGTGATGAAAATATTGGAGTCCCGCTTTGGAAGACCGGACTCAATAGCTCTCGCAGAGATGGATCGACTTAGGAACCTGCCACGGTTCACGGATTCATCTAAAGACCTTTGCATACTGTCAAGCAAGGTCACGAATATAGTGGCGACTCTTCGTGCTCTGAATAAGACTACGTACCTGTACAATCCAGAGCTGACGAAGGTCACGATCGATAAGCTAACACCGACACTTCGATATAGATGGTTCGATTTCTCCGCCATGCAGCCCAAAGAGGAAGCAGACCTGCTCAAACTCACCCGATTCCTCGAGAGAGAAGTGGAATTATGGGCACCCTACGCTCAAGTAGAGGTCATACCCTCGACTTCACATACAGAGCCAGCTTCGCGCAATCCTTACAAGCGCACTCAACGTACGCTAAACGCTAATGCGAACGTTGATAGGAAGCCATATAGATGCTGTATATGTGAACGAGAGGGACATTCGCCACCAGACTGCGATAAATTCCGCGATGCCGACATCAACCAAAGATGGGATCTTGCAAAGACGCACCGACTTTGTTTCCGATGTTTAAGATACAGGAACAAAACGCATAATTGCAAGCCGCCCAAATGCGGCGTCAACGAATGCCCATATAGACACCACCACTTACTCCATTATGAGAAGCAAAGGAATACGAGTGACAGGACAGATAAGACGGAAAAAGTTACGTCGACTTGGCTGCCTGTACAATCGCAGACGTACTTAAAGGTACTGCCTGTACAGATTTCCGGACCGGCGGGAGAAGTCAACACACATGCGTTGTTGGATGATGGGTCAACTGTGACTTTGATCGACGCCGACTTAGCGAACACAGTCGGCGCTTATGGACCCTGCCAACCAATGCACATCGAAGCCATAGGAGGAGCAGAAGTACCTGCTTCGACATCTCAACGCATCGCAATCACCATTAAGGGTGCAACCCAGCCACATAAGATTTACGCACGCACCATTGATAACCTGAGGCTATCGACTCAGACAGTCGCCGATGAAGATCTGGACGACTGCCAACATCTGATCGACATACAGGACGCTTTGAAGTTTGTAGAAGCCAAACCAAAGATACTTGTCGGTCAAGATAACTGGAATTTACTTCTAGCCTCAGAGGTACGAAAAGGAAAGAAGAACCAACCAATAGCATCACACACTCCGCTTGGTTGGGTTCTCCATGGTGCGCATACAAGGTCGCTGGGAAAACGCATCGACTTCGTCCATCACTTTACAATGGAGGAAAGTATGGATGCACAATTGAAACATCACTTTGCGATCGAGGCGTTGACGATTACACCTAAGAAGCCGCAGACTGATCCGGAACAACGTGCACTCAAAATACTCGATGAGTGCACAACTCGAACCGAAGACGGACAGTATCAGACGGCGCTCCTATGGAAGAATGATAACATCGCGATGCCATGCAATTACGACAACGCGATGAAGAGGCTTATCACTACCGAGAAGAAGATCGATAGAAATCCAGAGCTGAAGGAAAAGTATGAACAACAGATGACAGCACTTATAGAGAAGGGCTACGCTGAACCGGCTCCACTGGCGAAAACGATTAATAAGACGTGGTACCTACCACATTTCGCAGTGGTGAATCCTATGAAGCCGGGGAAGATTCGAATAGTCCATGATGCTGCAGCAGAAACAAAGGGGGTCTCACTAAACGACCACCTTCTCACGGGTCCTGATTTGCTGCAGTCATTACCGGGGGTCATGATGCGTTTCAGGCAACACCCCATCGCTGTCTCAGCTGACATAGCTGAAATGTTCATGCAAGTTAAGATTCGCCCTGAAGACAGAGACGCGCTAAGATACTTATGGCGCGGAAAGCGTAGACATGGAGAACCCGAAGAATATCGTATGACGTCACTGATCTTCGGCGCCACGAGTTCCCCATCTACAGCGATCTACATTAAAGATCACAATGCGTCGCGATTTAAAGAAACGCATCCTGAAGCCACCGCAGCGATTGTCAACAACCATTATGTTGACGACTATTTGGACAGCTTTCAAACGATTGAAGATGCAGTCAAGACGGCTTCAGAAGTACGCGACATCCATAAGCAAGGTCACTTCGAGTTGCGTCAGTGGACTTCCAATTCAAGTAAAGTCCTAGAAGCATTAGACGATAACGCAACTCCACAGTCGGTTATTGACCTTAGCGACGGTACCAGAACTGAAAGGGTACTAGGATTGATCTGGAAGCCGGGATCAGATGAACTTGCTTTCAATCTGGATCTAGCAAGAATACCACCGGCTATCCTCAACAGCGCAGCCCCGACAAAGAGAGAAGCACTCAAGATTGTGATGTCACTCTTTGATCCACTCGGATTGGCATCACCCGTCACGGTACGAGCAAAGCAGATACTTCAAGAAGTATGGCGCCGTGGTACAGAATGGGATCAAACCCTGGACCCCGACCTAGCACTCCAATGGCTAGACTGGATGGGTCACTTGAAGAGCCTAAAACAAGTCGCTCTACCCCGCTGCTACCTCAACTACAGCAATGCCACGTCACTTCAACTGCACGTATTCGTTGACGCAAGTGAAACTGCATACGCCGCTACGCTCTATTGGCGAGCAGTAACACCAGAAGGACTCGTGAAGATATCGCTTATCATCGCGAAGTCAAGAGTAGCTCCTCTGAAGCTCACTTCGATACCACGTCTGGAGCTGCAAGCTGCCGTAATGGGAAGTCGGATGGCAGCCACTGTGATAGACGAGCACCCCAGGAAACCAGAGTCCAAGACTTTCTGGTCAGATAGTAAGACGGTGCTCACTTGGCTAAAAACGGGATCCAGATCCTACCGACCGTTTGTCGCCCACCGCATCGCGGCTATAGAAGAACATAGTACGCTGAATGAATGGCGCTGGGTGCCTACGAAGCTTAACGTCGCAGACGATGCAACTCGCGACGTCCCGCTTCACTTCAATGGCCAGCATCGATGGTATCAGGGTCCAGAGTTCCTCATGGACGACCCGAGCACCTGGCCAACAGAGAAACCTACACAGAAGGAACTGACTGGTGAAGAGAAGACACTCAACATCACCGAGAAGCGCGAGAAAACGAAGCTGAGCCACGTCGTTCCTGACGGCGCTCGTTTTTCCAAGTGGGAACGATATCTCCGCGCTACAGCTAGAGTCTTACAGTTCATCAATCTGTGCAGGCGAACAAAACAGCGTGCACATTACAAACGCACGCTGAAGAACACAGAGGCAGATCCGGATTGGAGACGCAAACAGAAGGCGTCAAAACCAAGGCCAACAGTTGCCAAACCCGATGCAACAGCAAGAAGATTCGTGCCATTGGACGCCATCCTTCTGAGAGAAGCCGAGAAACTGCTGGTAAGAGCAAGCCAAGAAGAATCCTTCCCTACAGAGATGGAAGACTTGAAGAACAACAGGGCTGTATCTACCAGCAGTCGTCTGCGCCCAATATCTGTCGCTTTAGTCGACGGAATCATCTTACTGAGGTCTCGCATCGGAGCTACGAAGAATGTTGACGGCCTCGAGAAGTCTCCACCTGTCCTCGACGGAAATCACATAACAACGAAGCTGTGGATTGAATATACCCACAGACAGCTGCTGCACGCTGGCGTAGAGGCAACAATAAACGAATGTCGCCAATACTATTGGATTCTACGCCTACGTCCAGTCACGAAGATGATGGTCCACCGATGTTTACCATGCCGCATTCGAAGAAATATGCCGTCACAGCCAGCCACAGGAAACCACCCCCCATGCAGACTGGCTCACCACGTCAGGCCCTTTACATACACGTAGGGATTGCAATCCGGATACTTCGAAATCCGAAAATGACTGAAAAATCCGGATTTTAGGGGCCTATTATAAATCCGAATATTGAGAATAAAATCCGGTTTTTTCGGATTTTAATCATAATTGATTATAGTTGATGTTTAACTAAAAAAATTCATTAAATATCCAGTAGATTAAGGTCAGTATTACTCTGAAATCTATACACCGCTCGGCACACACGCGGCTAGCTGCTACCGCTCATCCATCTAGCTAATAGTTAAGTCGGCCAGTGAGTCTTAGATGGAGGCGAGCGCGTGCGGCGCGAGTAACAACTCTTTGCACAACGTAATATCAAGAATGATAGTTCTATATAGTCGGGTTACCGCTGAAAGCATTTTGTACATCGGCTGATCTCAGAAAATTGTTACTTTTGAAAGGGTCTGACACACCAGCCTTCTAAGCAAGCTTCCTTAATATGAAATGTCTGGTGGTCTGTGCGCTTCGATTTCCAATTTCCTGAGCGAACGGTCTATTCATGTAGTCATAGACGGGTGTTCGTCGGACCTTTTCGGCAATAAATTCCACAGAGATCAGATTCAGTTCTCTCTGCAACCTTATTTCTGATGCATATTAACGATCTGGTGAAGCCCGGTATCTTTGGGTACGTAGACGATAGCACCGTTGTCATAGATCCAATTGTTGCGAGAGGCCATGGTAGAGCGTTTGAACGTAACTTTACAGGCAGTCTCCGATTGGCAATGCCAATCTGGTCACTTTTAATGCTACCAAGACGAAGGTGTGTCTTTTCACCACCAAACGGAGCCAATATGAGACTAATTATGACGAAACTCACGAGGCTCGACCATCGAAGAAAGGTTGCTTGCCTTATCGGTTTTGTACAGGATATGTTTTGAGTGTGCAGGAATTGCTCAACCTTATTCCAACCACCATCCCTATTTTTACTCCGAACCACAAGACACGGGGAAATTTTTCTTTTGTATCCTCAATTATAATGCGGACAGCAAGTGAGTGGAACTTGCTTCCGGCGACTGTATTTCCTGACTCTTAGAATCTAGGGACTTTCACGGCCAGAATGAATAGGTTCCATTTGGGTTAGCGTGCTCCACCTTAGGCTTCGTCATTATCCTTTTTGGACGGCTCAGTAGCCAAATACAAGCCCATTTAAAAAAAAATATTACTTGCAGTTTAATTCAAATTCAAATTCAAAAATTGTATATTCAATATAGCCTTTAATAAGGCACTTACGAACGTTACAATTGATTTTACCACCGGTTCGTAATACACATAAACTGAGAAGACTCCCGGCAAGAAACTCAGCAAAGATATATTTTTTTTAATTATCTTATAATAAATTTGACAATATTAGATAATTAAATTAAAATAGCCTGTAAAGCGAACACTTCATTCAAATGCGTTCTTGTCTTCTACAAAGTCGGAAACTTTATAGTACCCTTTATTACACAATTTTTGTTTAACTAACTTTTTAAATCTATACACAGATAGTTCTTGAATTGATTTGGGTACTTTGTTATAGAAGCGTATACATTGCCCCTTAAAAGAATCCCTAACTTTGATGAGCCGTGTTACAGGTACAGCAAGTTTGTCCTTATTTCTAGTGTTTAAACTATGAGTGTCGCTATTTGTAGGAAAGTTAAGTATATTTTTTTGAACATAAATTAAGTTTTCATATATGTACTGAGACGACACTGTCATTACATTTATGGTTTTAAACTTATCCCTATGGGAATCTCTTGGCTTTAAGTTATATATTGCGCGAATAGCCTTCTTCTGCAGAATAAAAATTCTATTGATGTCTGCACCGCTGCCCCAAAGTAGGATGCCGTAAGACATTAAACTATGAAAATAACTAAAATAAACTAATCTTGCCGTAAATTCGTCAGTGCGAGAACGGATTTTCTTCACTGCATACGCTGCAGAACTAAGTCTATTCACTAGATTATGTATGTGTGGACCCCATTGTAACTTATCGTCTAATGTAATACCTAAAAATACAGTTGTTTTTCAACAAGATCCAATTTTTTTTCAAAAGCTAGCAATGGAAATACAATAAAATTGAACACCTCTCTTCAAACTACTAATAATTAAGCATAAACTACGCGTACAATTTAAAATTACAAAAGATTGCAAAAAAAATACAAAAATTCGAAAAATCCGGATAATCCGGATTTATAGGTGATGAAAAAAATTGAATCCGGATTTGAAAAAAATCCGGATTTTGCATTCCCTACATACACGGGTCTCGACTATTTCGGCCCGATGTCAGTCACAGTCGGGCGTAGTCGCCAGAAGAGGTATGGGGCACTATTTACCTGCCTCACCACACGGGCGGTTCACCTGGAGCTGGCAGCATCCCTGACGACGGACTCTGCGGTCATGGCCCTGCGAAGGATGATAGCACGGAGAGGATGTCCTACAGAAATCTGGTCAGACAACGGGACAAATTTGCGTGGCGCTGACAAAGAGCTGCGTCAATCCATCGACGCAGCCACTGAAGACGAAGCCACCAAGAGGATGATATCCTGGCGTTTCATTCCGCCAGGAGCTCCGTTCATGGGAGGAGCCTGGGAGCGGCTGGTCCGATCAGTTAAGACCGCCCTCTCAGTGATACTTCAAGAGCAACATCCCCCAGAAGAAGTACTCGCAACTCTATTGGTTGAAGCGGAGTACACAGTCAACAGTCGTCCCCTTACGCACGTGTCTACAGATCCTGAGGATGAAGAAACGCTGACCCCCAACCACTTCCTTCTTGGCGGGTCAGCGCGAGTTCCGGCACCAGGCACCTTCAACGAAAAGGACCTCATCGGCAGAACACACTGGCGAGCTTCACAACATCTTGCCAACCGATTTTGGGCAAGATGGGTGAAAGAATACCTCCCCGATTTGCAATACCGGCGGGAGCCACACGGAAGAGGCGCGGAGATCAAGATTGGAGACGTCGTACTAGTCGCCGACGACAACCTGCCTCGCAACACATGGCCAAGAGGGATCGTCGAAGCAATCTACCCCGGAGCTGATGGCATCGTACGAGCAGTCGACGTGCGCACCCGAAGCGGAACACTACGACGTCCCACGAAGAAGCTGATCATCCTGCCCACCGAGCCAGTAGTCCCTCAACCGGAAATGTCTTCATCGACACCGTAGTCGAAGAACGGCGGGAGAATGTTCGGGACACTTGTTGTGTTCAGGACATTTATTGTTATTTTTTATAATTACGTAATATTTGTTAAAATTAAAATGTTTAGAAATAAGAAATATTAAAGAGTTTACTCCCGAGTGTACAATGATTACCCTTAGAATACGTATCAACATAAATTGTATAGTAAATAAACAGTACTTGAACCCTAAACATAGGTAAAAGTCTAGACAAAGTCTAGGTAGAACTAAGATTTACAATGTACTTTTAGAATCGTGAATAACCCTCTACAAATGTAAAACTTGTTACACGATAAAGTTAGTATTCATGTTGAAACCTAAGTTAACAAAAAAGTGTTAACATGTCAACAAAACACTCGATTAGGCATAGTAATCTAGTTAGAATTGTTTCGTAAGCACCATATGTGCACACCAACTACTTACTATGTATTTACTGTATAAACTCGCATTACCTAACGTAAGACCTAGATAATAAGTTTTACTACAAGCCCTGAATGAAACCCTGATCATATTTTGAAATTTACGTGATTTTACCCGGAACTATAAATATCAACAATAAAATTTCCTTATATATGCGAAAGGGAGACAAAATGTATCGGAGAACCTTAGGAGATGTGGTAACCGGACTACACTTTTAGGATTAGATCCTTCTAGAACTTTTAGACAAGGTTAGCGCTATATGCAAGATAGAGAGGTTACTTAAATGCACTTAAATTAGACAAGAAAAAGATATGTTTTCTCTCGTAAAAAAGTTACTCGCTCACCGCGTGAGTCGTATACACAGCGTTTATAATTTGCATATAATCAGTACATTTTTCTCATTTAGTATCGGATTCCATTAATCGATTCCAGGACAGCAAGTATCTACTAAGTATAGTAGTAGTAGTAGTCAGACAGATGTCACAGTAGTAGGACAGTACCGGGACAGTACCAAGTAAGGCAGATGCCAAGTTGAGATTACCATCAAGTAGTATAACGTCAGGCAGATGCCACAGTAGCGGCTAGTTAGTTACCCCATCGGTAAACAGTAAGGCAGATGCCATAGTAGCGGCTAAGTAAAAATATCAGTGTAGCATCAGGCACCCATTGTCTACGTATATTTGTGTAAATCATCTATGTAATTTAAAAAGTTTGTTAATTATTGTATTCAGACAGATTGTCACAGAAGTGTTAAAGTTCAATAAATAAATCGTTTATACACCAACCATACGGCTTTTCATGACGCCCTTGGCAATCCAGCAAATAAAATAAAGTACGGGAAAAGGGATCTCACGATTCGCGCATTCGTCCTAAGCGGCGTCTTATTACACGAGGTCCCCGGCCGCCCGTACAGATTTTCTAAAAGATGATATCAGTAAGAAATGAGCGAATGCTGCTATGACGGATAGAAGAGCCGAATGGAAGAAGCGCACATAATGCGCCGACGCCGACCACAAGTGATTGGGAACAGGGCGGGGACATGATATAATATTATCCACAATCGCAAAACCAAGGATAGATCGAATACAGATCGAAAATTGGCATTTAGTACATAAGTTTGTCATAATTACTTTTTCCAAACTATCCCTCAAAGGGATACGGTTTATAATAAGTCATATTATGGAATTTACGAGACTGGTTTTCCTTATATATTTTTAATAGTTTACCTCTTATTGACAGCTTACAACATTCAATGCCATACAGATAAAATATATTTATTTAAAGAAATTCAAAGTCATGAGAATGAAGTGTCCACAATCTGAAGGCAATCAGTAAGTCCCCGACGTGACACAGAGGTATATAAAGTGAATCATAAGCAATGATTGAATATTTCTAGATTTGGCAATTGTTGTTCCAAAGCGCATTTTAAAATCTGTTTCAAAGGGGGATATAGTAAGTTATGACTCATAAGCTTGGCTGATCCGTACAGACTTTTAGGTATGTAAAAAGTTTGTTCATCACGGGCATAGACTTAGGATTTCGCTACGCTAACTAGACCTAGAACTAGACTTATTTTTTCATTTGTCATTATTACATTACATTAATCGGCTCGAAAATTATTTTTTACAACATTTATCTATATCTAAAATATAAGTATGTAACTTAAGATTAATTTTAATTTTTTCTCATACAAATCCCTAACATTCATTTCCGTCTCGTCTTATACCTGGCTATGTGCTGGCTTTCTTGTACATACAATTTCTTTGATCACGGGAATCGAGTCTCAAAGATTTTTTCCCTTAATTCCCTTGCGATCGTCAAAATATGCGGCATAAAGAGAGAGCGTCCAAACGAGATAGAGCTATACGATAGAAAGAGAGGCGTACAGAGTACGGTAGAAGTAGCTGACAAACACGGTACAAGGTTCAAGTACCGATTAATTTTTTTAGCTCGGTACCCTAATATTTTTTCTAAAATAAACGTAACTTAAGTTTCTCCTTATAATATCAGCTATCTGCCAGTGAAAGTCTCGTCAAAATCGGACCAGCCGTTTCGGGGATTAACCGTAACAAACAGACAGGCAGTTTTTTTATATAAGTACCGTATATCATATACTTTCATATGTATTTAGTAAAAAGCTGTTACCTACATAATGTGATATAACAAACACTTTTATTTATGTGTATGTAAGATTGTGTTGTATGGTATAGACTGGACACTAGACAGTGGACAGTAGAGTAGAGAGGTATAGTTACCTCTAATGCACTTGTAGGCGATGACCTCCTGCGCCTGCGCCAGCATGAGCTTGGCGAGCGCGTCCAGCGTGTCGGGGTGCAGGTCGGGCGTGGTCTCCTGGTGCACCGCCATCATTATGTTCGCCTTCAGGTACCCGAAGATGCCCGCCGCTTGCTACACACACACACACACACACATATATACTCACGACACTATTACGACGACATCCTACTTCACATATAGTAGACTAGCAGACCCCCGCGGTTTCACCCGCGAACGGTTAGAATTTTCTTGCGCGGAACAGTAATTATTTTCAAAAATAAAAGTAGCTAAGTTAAACCTTATAAAATCAGCTATGAACCGGAACAGACAGACAAAAAACTCAATCCGATTTTATAAAATAGTTAACTCTATGTGAGTTGAAAGCTTGGTGCAATGCGTAGATAGAGAATTGTAGGTAGTTAGGCTGTCAGCTTATAGTGAAGAAGATAGCGATAGTTCGACATAATTACATATATATTATGAAGCGCTCGTGGTGTAGCATGATTAGCCGTTCTTAATCGATCGGCAAAGTTAAGCTACGTCTGTCGTGGTCGGTACCTGGATGGGTGACCGTCTAGTGGTATTTCAAATCGAGCGTTTCCGTGCTTCGGAAGGCACGTAAAGCCGTTGGTCCCGGTTATCACTTAATTGTGATAGTCGTTAAGCAAGTTGGATGCCTCCTAGGCGGCTTGAAAAATTCCAACAGTAGGTTGACCACTAGCCTACCTCCACCAATCCGCAGTGGGCACGCGTGGTGGAGTATCTGCCCATTCCCTTTCACCCTTATTTGTGAAAGGAGGCCTGTTCTTAGCAGTGGGACATTACAGGCTGATGATGACATATATATTTGGATTTTTATCGAATTTAGACGAAATTATCTATACAATTAGCATGATATTGACAGAAAATACACTTGAGTATAGTAATCCTTTGTTTTACTTACTGTCAGTAAAAAAAAACGACGACGTCTGGCAACCTTGATACAAAGTCACAAATAACATACAATTAGGGTTTCACAGTTGATATATGCGTATCTTGGCTTGTCTAACTATAATTCTCCGTCTACGGTGCAATGCAATACTTGTGGCAATACTCTTTAAAATTGGAATGTCAAATACCTATCAAAGAATATTTAAATCAAAAGCACTGAGGAGTATTGATATCAATTTCGATGCAAATCATCCCTAAAATAACTTTCTTCCCCTTTTTAACCAGTTAGGCGATGAGTTTCAATCAAATATGAAACACGTCTTCCATAAATCCTGTTAAAGAATGTTTATGCAAAATTTGAAGTAGATCGGACCAAGGAATCACGTTGTCCCATACAAACTTTGCCCCCGTTTTTCACCCCCTTAGGGGTAGAATTTCGGAAAATCCTTTCTTATCGGATGTCTACGTCATACTAAGAACACACCCTCCAAGTTTCAGGTCTCTACGATCAGCGGTTTAGGCTGTGCGTTGATTCTCAGTCATTCAGGACAAAGCATTTTATATGTATAGATGATGCATGGTGGGAATATGAGAGCGTGCGGTAAGGACAACTACCAGATAGTGATGTACAAGCTACATTACAAACAAATGGCACAATAATCTAATCTGCGTGCCCTTTGTCTATGTGGTGGTTGCAGAGGAGTGGCATGTTGTCTGTTAGGTAGTGTGTGACCGAGCGTCATTCCTCGCGCGCAACAAGTGTCTGAAGTTACCGGCCTAAGGCAAAGGGCCACCTGGTGGTCAGACGCGGTGTTCGTGAGTAACCCTAAAGCAAGTGAGCTCCTGTGAGTGAACTGCATCTCCAGCACTTTCCTGGATAGAAAGTAGAGTTTTCCGGCAACCCAGCTGTAGGCATTGGGTAGATGCGTGGATACGTATTGGGAAGTGAGCGCGCATGACAGCTCCGGTACCATTCATGGAGAAATGGCAGTCGGCTTCTCTGGTGTCCCCAGCGGGGATTGAATCCGCGAGCACCCTAGGATGTGCTAGCGCTGGTGCTTGCGCTTGCGTATGTACTAGGACGTATGGACGCCTCGTAAGGGGTTGCCAGAAATAGTGTGTCGTCTTTTATACCTAAGGGTGGGCAAGGTGGCCACTATATAAAATCTCAGTAGTTTGATAAGGGTTTGTACCTCTTATAGATTATTATAAATGTGTATTTTTTTTATTGAGGTTCACAGAGTGCTCAGAAATGCAGTTTCCAAATCCGATAATTTAATTAAACTTTATTGCATAAAGGAAGTTCCCATATAAATTTTATAATAAGCTCATCATAGAATTTGGATGGAATTCCTCAACAGAAAAGAGCTGCAATGAGATTGAAACATTGAATTTGATATTATCGACAATTATTAATGTATTATTAGAGTCAGACTTTTCATAAGTGCCTGCTTAAGTCTAATTGAATAAATGATTTTGAATTGAATTTTATGCATGTCCTTGGCAGTGATAAATCTTGAGAGGTACTAAATACACATAAGAAACTCAAAATGAATGAAAGTTATGTACCTGGAACAATTTAGCTGCGAGCTTCAGTGAGTCCTCGGTGTCAATAGGCTGCTGTGCCGCGATGGTGCTCTGCATAGCCGCCATATTGAACAGTATGCACACCCGCTCATATGCCAGAGAGCTGATTGCTGCAACACAATAAATATATATACATTTAATTGTACGGCTCAATTGCTGAATGTAGGATGCTATCAATACAACACAAGTTATCATAGTAGGTACCTGCTCAAGTACACACATGAGCCTACTTTTGTTCTAATTTGCCATATTATGCTTACATCATGTTATTGTAAAAATATCACCTATTAACATTGCATAGCTTTTAAAAATAGGTATAAATAATAAATAAGCTTCTTGAATGTGTGGTGGATGTGCAAACCACATTATACTACATCTATGTAAACCCTAACTAACCATGCCAAATGATAAGAACTCTATGACAGACCCTCACATTAACCTCATTATTTAAATTTGTGGGATAAATGTGTGTAACTTACTGAGACTCATCCGACCTCCAAAGATGGATCCCTTGTCGAAGGCATCCTTCCATTTGAAGGGAATCTGCACCTCCTGTGGAGGTACTTTGCTCTCCAGCGACACCAGCTGGTCATAGTAGCTGCAACAAGGGACAGGTGCAAGGGTTAGCTGCTGCAAATCATCAGCATACCTCTAACCACCCACCGCTCATCGCCCCTCGGGTGCCGACCGGCAAGCAGTTCCTATTTAATGAGCTTTAAACTATATGTACCTACGCATACAGTAATGACATCATCTCAAATTTTGTTTATCGTTTAGAATAGGTAATTCTCTACTCATACCCAATAAAAAATATAAGGCATATGGATTGAGTAGTGAAAATTACTAATTTTATAATCATACGGAGGATTGTGGGTGACTCACTCTGCACAAATACACTGAATAATACTACCTGTAAATGACTTCGAGTGAGGATTTTTCGAAGACTTTCCAAATTGCGTTGGCCCTCAGGCGGCTGAGCTCGTTGAGTGCATCACTGTAGTCCTCTGAGCTTTCCCCGTTATTATATGTCGATTGTATCAAGTTCCTCAAAGGTTTCACGATATCAACGTCGGAAGACTTTTTCAACGGCACAAACAATAACTCGGCCATTTCTGCAACTAACTAAAAAAACTAAATTTAATGAATGAATGAATGAGTAGACTGGACTGACGGAGTGACGGTCGTGACGGACGTGACGGATGACGGCCAGTGGCTAGTGCTGCCAACTTTATTTGATTTAGAATTAGTACGGTGGTACCTAGTAGATGGTAGGTTGTGTGCACAGACCACTATAGGGGATACTACGTATGGTTGTGTGGTAGGTCCATGATTTGGCAAAGGCCGTAGATTGAGGATACCTATAGATTTGCTGTCAGCGAATGGCGAAGAAGAAAGCTACATACAATTAGTTCTGCCATATTTACACTTTTACCCCATTATGTGGGTAAACTGGTATTGGGTATTTTGGTTTTACTATACAATGGGTGTGCCAGGTGTCAATCCCATACATAGGTTGATCGTTTACTAACGATGACGATTGTCGACAACCATCTTGTCTAGGGGGGCAGATGACACTGTTATAACTTCATAGACGTCAAAATAAAACACGGGATTGATGAAGTATACTTTAATTAAGACCTTAAGAGACATAAGGACTAGAAGACTTTTTTTATGAGTTGTTGTGACGTTGTGACTTATCACGTTTTGACCGCAACCTGCTCAGGTATTGATTTTATAAGATTAAATATTCGGCCGGGGCGTGGTTAATAAATAGTTAATTTAATACTTTATATGTCAATGTTAATAATGTCTTCGTACGTACAATAGCTTTTATTTTTTACGTACAATAGCATTGCCGAAAGTTGACGCCTATTGAAAGGACTCAATAATCAACGATGTTAACGCTCTACTGTGGTTTTGCGTAAAATAACGTCTGAATTACGGATTTGGGTTGAAGGTAGTGCGAAAAGCAATATCCGAATTCGGTCCGAGTTTTCTAGATCTGTATTTTCGCGAATTCGTATCGGACGTTAGGCGGAACCGCTCTAAGGCCTGTTACATATTATAGAAAATCGTAGTTTAGAAGGAGTTAGTTGACAAACAGACGGAAAGCAACTTCATTTTATAATATGTGGTGAAGACTGATTAGACAACTGATAGGTGAGACAATTATACCAAACTATCCTTTGCTTCCATATAAACTCCCGATATTTCATATTTAGAGTTACTCGTTTGAGCCTGTCGGATCTGAAAGAGAAAAAATATTTATTTACCTATATATCTGTTTTCTATTTATTTTATCTGAAATAGAAAATATGTATGCATATTATTATCCTCTTTATTATGTTTGGTGGTTTAAAAATTAGGCACATGCATACATATATTGCTTCCATGTATCATCGTCGTTATTTATAGGTTATTATTTCCAAATTAATTATTTTTAATGTTTGTATCAAACTTACGTATAAATATATAAAACAAATTACTAATGTAACTTACGTAGATTAAAACTACAAAAAATAAAACACGCTATTTAAAGTGGTAAAAATAATAAAATGCTGGTATCCCCATCAACTTATAATCCGACTATTTATGAATGACAGGTAGTACCATAGTTAACCACCCACAATAATAAGCCTCACACTTTGGTCGGTTAGCAAATTGCTTGCCATCAACGAGGTCAACGACACTGATTTTGACACTGATGTCAAGAATAGAAACCTATACGCGAGATAGGGACGACAAAATATGCTTAGTCCTGCTCACACATACACATTTTGACATATACGTATCTCGCTTTCGTAATTATTATTATTTTAGTGGCAAATCTAGGTATCCTCAATTTACGGGATAGAACTAGAACTGACAGCAAGAGAGTTATTTTCACAGTTAATAACGCCATCTATTGAGACATAAAGAAAACAAATTCAATATTTATTTTCAAAGTTCTGCTTCTACTTCACAATATGAACAAAATTATATATGACAATCTTGTTCAAAAGTTATCCAAAATAGTGGCCCTGATTCTGTTGTTTACAACTAAACTAATTTTAATCTGACTATGTCTCTTTCTAAAAAAGAGCATAAGAAAAGGATCAAAATCAAAAAGTCATTTATCCAGTTTAGGCCCTGGTAAGGCACTTATGAACGTTAAATTGGTACATTGAATTGGATGTAAGAAAGTCGCCATCTATCGCGGTTTCACCTAATTCCACGCAAAATAATGTAAGCCATACATGCTACGGTCTACCGGAGAGGTTAACTGTGCAGGTTTACCTGCGCAGGTCGATAGCGTGTATGGGGACGGTCCGGTATACCGGAGCACTCTTCAGTTCATTTATGAATAACATATTATTTACGTCGTGAACAACCTCTTTGAACAGACATAGAAAACAACTAACGCGACCTGCGCAGGTGAACTGAGTACACGCACACGTACACGAAAGATTTGATTTTCGTTACTTGCGCAGGTTAATAAAACTGCACAGTTCTATTGCCACACACCAACATACATACATAACATACAGGTCTACCTGCGCAGGTAGACCTGTATGTTACACCGGAGCGTCTGTGGCCGCCATAAGACGGCAAAGATTAATTTCACAGCTTTAAATATATTCTATCCTTTTTCAATAATGTTCGTAAGAAAGAGATGAGATGTGACTAAAATTAGTTTAGTGCGATTTACAACAGAAACGGCACCATTATTTTATATTTTCCTCGACCTCCTCGATCCTCCGTAAAGTTTGACGGGGTGGAGCAGATTCGCAGGGACCTCACTATGTTTAGCCCATGTTTAGCCGTACGGATTAGCTCTTAGCATTTTGACAAGCAATTAGAGGTCAATTTTGATATAGGTAATAGGGAATATGGTATTGAGATTTTTGATTTCTCAATTCAAAATAACGTCATAATGAGTGACGTGTGAGACAGATTCATAGAAAATATATAAAAAATATTAAAAATTTTAGATTAGAAGGCAAAAATGGTTGTAAAGGGAAAACGCGACACTAACAAACCGTGAGTTTATTTTTCTCCACTTACTCTACTACTTAGTTCACCTATATGCCTATATCCTACACTACACGCAGCGACACTCATACCTATTATATCCCACACATACACGGAAATTTATATTTTTTTTCATAATATAACTAAATATAATATGGCTTTTACTATAATATAGTAAAAGCCAACCCATGCTGCAATCTAGTAATATATGACTGTTTTGCTAATTTTGTGGAACAAAGTTAGTCGTAATAAAAACTTCGATACGTGACGTGCGGCTCAGATTGCTAGACAACATCAGCATTTCTTTATAAATAAATCTGCAAACTTAACAGTGGTTTGGTGTTAACTAACCTACAACAATATCTGGAGTACCGTCTACGACGAGATAACCCCAACATCTTTTGGTCCTTCGAGCCGGATTTGAATCAGCCATCTATGGATCGTCGATGGACTTATAAACTGACTAACAGCAGATTTGAGTTGATGAATGACGAGTTATGATGAGAGACCTAGTTGCCCGAATTGTTATTTATTTGAATATGGTCGGAGGGTAATTTTCGGTCAAATTGGTTTCAGTTATCAACAGTTATTTTGAGAGTAGATGTATCATCAACATTTTTAGGTATATTTTTGAGCCAATCAAACCTCAATCATGTACTAATATGGCGGGGTAAGGAATGTAGGCATGCTCCCTTGGGAGAACCAAGGATTGTTCCGTTGACCGTGGACAGCTCGCGGTCACCTCACCAAAGGAGCTCTATAGTTAGATGATTTTTTTTCTCAAAGAGAATAATTTATGGACAGATACTAAATCAACGATTACTAACAGAGCATTGTTCTTTTGGTCAGAATTAAAATACTTAATAGCTATTAATTTTTCTACGAGGTAAGTCTTGAGAAGTCTTTAGAATGGACCTTGGGGGACATTTTTACCAAAGACCGAAAGGAACCTTTACCTAACTTCTGAATTCTATCACTTGAGTGATATGATTAGCACTAGAGTCACAGTTTTACTATTGCATAAATACTGTGCTAGAGTGCAAGTATGAATTTAATATTTAATTCGAAAAACTGAGTGCAAATCTTTAATAGCTGTGGTGTGTGCAAATTAATCATAGTGGTAGAATCCGAACCAAACTTAATGGCGGCTGTGAAGTGCGCTGCGAGCCGGCTTTGCGCAGTCCACTCGAATGTACCGCATACTTCGTTCAAAGACTACAGTATATACTTAGAGAACTTCGTCTTCGCTACCTACTGCGCAGCGTTCTGCGCCTAATATCACAGCCGCCAATAAGTTTGACTCAGTCTGTAATTAACCTGGAACATGCATAGAATATTTTGGCAAGATGGTAAAACGAGAGCAAAAGTAGGTATTTAAAGCGCCATTGGAGAGCAAACAAATGCGTTATCATTCATAATGTTAAATTTTGAAATCCCAAATGAGCAATGTAGTTTCGTCGAGTATGATTAATTGAATGCTTTTGACTACTTAGTTCTAGCAGTTCTAGTAGCAAGAATGCCAAACTTAGGTTATGGGAGGTAGGAGTGAGCGAGCATGCGCGACAGGTTTTCGATGTCGACGTGTCGGTGGCGGTGTTTGCGGGAGGTCGCGGGCGGGCGGAGGCGCGGAGGGAGTCCACCGAGAGAGGCTGGGCAGGCAGCACGTTCCGCGCCCTCACGGCTTCGGCCGCCACGCGCCACGCGCCACGCGCCCCGCACGGAGCCCCGCCGCCCACGGCGCGCCTCCAGCTGCCAGACACTCGTGCCGCTCGCTCGCCGGACACCTCTTGGGCGCCGCCGCCGCCGCCGCCGCCGTCCGTGTCGGCTCGCCATCAAACTGTTGCTCATGCAATCGATACCTACACTCACTGTGCTTTTGTTTTGGTCACGATTGGTGCCTGCGTGTTTACGCGTGGCATTTTGACGCGCATTTCAAGTACTCTGAATCGAAGGAAGGTAAGTAAATAAAAAATTAGGTTCTTAATCTTATGTCAATAATTATGGATGTAATAAATAAAAGATAACCACGTACTTACATAGGTACCTACTTGATCTCATCGTTTGTAAACATTTAAGCAATAAATTAGGTAGGTACCAAAAAAGATAACGGAGCGGAGTGCATATAAAATTATGTACACATACCTAACTGTAAGTAGTTAGTTACTTACCTAATTTTGTGTCAACAATAGGTGCTTTAGAATTAGAGTACGGCAGCAAAAATAACAGAAAAAAACCGCTTTACATAATAATAATAAAATTGAACCAAGTAGGTATATTCTCTGTCTACCCCGTATTTTTTAGTCAAAATAAATTATTCATACCATTTTATTAAAAAAAAAAAATAATTATTCAGATAATTAATTAGTAATAATAATTATAAGGTGCTAAGTATCGAGGACCGCCGGGACTTATGGATGGACTATGGAGCTACACGGGCGGTTCTACAGTGCCCTAACAGGGCCCGATGTAGATCTGCTCGCGTCGGTGAACAGGCTACGCTTCGGTGACCTCTTTTGCAGCATTTGCGGATGAAGTTATCAAGACGAATAAATACCGGAGATAGGTATATCCTGAAGGACGGCCGTCCTTCAGGATATACCTAACTTCGGTCGACATCTGTCGATACCGACGTCCCGGAGAGTCCCGGCATATTATCTCCGGTTGTTCTCATCTTGCTAACGGCGAGTGCTTGCACAGACATAACCTAGTAGCTCTTCGATACGGCCTTATTGTAGAGTCCGAAATACCGTACTATAAGTACGCACCTGCGCCAGTTCTCAAAAATTGTCATGCCACGCTCTATTGGGATCGATCATGGACAGGACTAATTGTAGCCAATAAGCCTGATATCGTGCTGACAGATCGATCAAAGCGCCGGGCAGAGCTCGTCAACTTCACCATCCCCCATGACAAGAACCTCGTGAAGGCCGAGAAGGACAGCAAGTACCTTGACTTGGCTCACGAGGTAACCGCCATGTGGGATTTTGATTCGACGACCATTGTTCCTATAGTTGTTTCGGCGAACGATCTCATGGCAAAGAGTCGACCAACATCTTGAGAGGCTCTCGCTGGATGGCTGGATCAAGGGTCAGATACAGAAGGCGGTACTCCTGGACACGGCGCGCATCGTCAGGAGATTCCTCTCTCTGCAGCCCTCTGTAACCACCGGTAGCTTATTGGGCCCTACTGCGCTGCCGGCGGCACACAAAGATTAGGTTTTTTTATAACATTTTTAGATTTTGTAAAGATATTGTAAGAAAAAAAACATATTTACATAGGATTAGGTTTTTTATAATATTTATGATTTTGTATAATAATGTTAAAAAAATATATATTTAGAACCTAGATAAATAAAGAGATATAATGCAGAGAAGCAACATACAAGAAGCACTGCAGAATCTCTGCAGTGCCTCAGCTATGTTTGCTGAGGCCCACACCGATGGATTTGCAGCAATTATGCGTAAAAAGATGACATCGCTGCTGCAGAGAGTACGGAGGAGTGGGAACAGTCTCCTCAAAGCTATATCTGAGAGATGTGAAGGCAACTATCTCCATCATTGGCTGGAACATACAAAATGTAAATTTGTTATTTTAGTTGAATTATCAAAATCGTACAAATTGAAATACAAACAAACAATTGACTGGTTATTGAATCAACGTTTTCCAAGTGGCAATTTTCCATCGTCAATGGGTATAATAGCGGTTCTGGCGACAGATTGGTGCAATGGTGTCATGGATAACCTGGTTTTGTACCCTTGTGTACCCTTCAACGGCCAAGTCACACAACATTAACTATAACAATAAAGAAATCGCAGTAAGGAACCTTAGACTTGGCACGACTTTGTCTAGATTTCATTACTTTTTAGAAATAAACAAGCAGCTCCATCGAGACTTGGCTAGTTTTTTACAGAATGTTTTTGGTGGGATTAGCCTTTTACACTTAGTTTTAAGTTTGTAGCCGGTTGCGATCTACGGAACCCTAAGAAAATACTTTTTGCTCCTTTTGGGTCCTTAGGGACCAGCGGCTTTACGTGCCTTCCGAATAGTTCCGAAGCACGGAAACGCTCGATTTGAAATACCACTAGGCGGTCACCCATCCAGGTACCGACCACGACAGATGTACCTAGCTAAACTTTGTTGATCGATTAAGAACGGCTAATCATGCTACACCATAAACGCTTCGTTAAATACATGCCTTTATTAAATACAAGTTACACGTACAGGGAGGCGGAGGCGGAGGACGTGATAGACTTGGGGGCGCCCGCGTGTGGGCCGCGACGCGGGAAGCGCGCGCCCTGCGCCTGCGTGCGAGGAGCCCGCCCCGACCGAGGCTCGCGCTCGCGCTCGCGCCTCGTCTACACGCCCAACCCGCGTCTGTCAGTATCGCACGCGCACGCGTCACTATTAGCAGGCTCACCTACACTACATTGATTGTATATCGGCTCTTGTAGGTATGTAGGCTAGCTAAATATAAGAAGAGCCGATATACATCAGTCGGCGAGCGGCGCGCCGACTTGAAAGGGTCGGCGGCGTGTGGCTTCGACGGCGTAACTTTGAAAAACTACATAAAGCATGAAATAAAATAGGTATCAAGATTTTCGAAGAAAGTTACTGAATACAATTTTTATTATTAGTTAGGTAGTTGTTGGCTATGTTTGTCTCTTTTTTAATCGAATTAAAAAAAAAGAAAGAAATGAATTCGACACGTATGTAATATTATTGGAACTGCATTATATTCACATAATGATAAATCTATTAAGGCTTCCAAACAAATATACAAAATTTCATAGGTGTATGTATGTATGTTTGTGCACGCATATCTCCGAAGATATTAATCGGATTGTAACCATTCTCTTTTTATTAAAAAAAAAAAAAAAAAATTATTGGTTTACATTTACTTCAATTTAGGAAACAGTGCAAGTTTCATCGAAATCGGTTCAGTAGTTTTCAAGATATTGACAAATATGTGTGATGGCCTGGCTTATTGATATGAGCTACGGGTGTGATGTGATAGGAAAAACATCTCAAAATTTTGGTCAAATTCTAGTGCATTTAGGAAAAACTAAAAATGACGAAATAAAAAGTAATTTTAAAAAATTCAATCGACCTCAAATTACACTAAAAAGTATGAAATAACTCTTAATCTGACACTGATTTGAAGTCAGCGAAAGAGCATTACGTATTCCATTGAAAATATTGTTTTACTAAAAAAAAAAACTGAGGTTAGCAGCACTGCTTGTTGCGCCAACCCGCGGAGGTCGGGGCGACGTGGTGTCTGCCGCGCCGCAACGCTGAAAATAATTGCGACAATGGGGCGGTGCGCCGTGACGTGATGTGAACCCTTATTATGAGTTTTCGTGTCATGTTGGACGTTGCGTGTTTCCTCTTCGCATACAAAATGTTGGCCGATGTTATGTAGGTATGGTAAGTTACCTTACCTACGTAGCATAAGTTGGCTCTTACAAAACCACCGACATCACGTCTATATAGAGCTAGCTTCAACCGTTAAACGGTCCTCAGGTATCCGGGCCCTACTACGAGACTGAAAACGAAGAGTAGACTCAAGGGCGAATCGGGGCGCAAGTTGAAGGCGCGACGCAAGCGGGTGTTTCAGCGGCCCGTGCCCAACGCGCGGCTGTACCGGCCTGCACCGCCGCGGCCGCCCGCGCCGCCCGCGTGGCCGCGCGTCCCCTGGCCCCCGCCCCCGGCCCCCACGCCTCGCGCCCTCGACACCGCCTCGCGCGCCGCTCTGCGCCTCAGCGAGCGTCGGCTGCGGCCCTCCGCCGCCGCCGCGGCTCCGCCTAGCACGCCTCCGCCTCCGCCACCGGCCCCGCTCGCTCGCTCGCGGCACCTCGTGGTGTCGCTGCCCACGGCGGCGGCGGCGGCGGCGGCGGCGGCCGGCGACGCGCCCCAGCCCCGCTCCCGCCCACGGACCTCGCCCCCCGCTCCGTCCCCGACCCCGGCGCGCCGCAGGCTCGTCATGGACGCAGCCAACCGCCACTCCACCAGCCCCGAGGACTGCTCCGATGGCAACGACACGCTCTCAGCGCCGAGCGAGTTCCTGGCCGAGGTGAGCTCTGACCGACTCTTGCCCGGCCCGGTGCACACTGCACACTGCAACGCACCGTCCACTATTCAGATTTCGACTGACGCTTACAAATAATAGGGGCTACCGCGTAAGTAAATCTTAATGAACTTTATTAAAATAATATATTTGAACACATGAATTCCAAACGAGTTAATAACTAGCACCCATTGACAAGTCCGATGACCCGCTTGAGGTCTACTAGTGTTATTAAAACTCCAGATACTAATGCGATTTCAATGAAGACCCAGTTTATTAAGTTCATTAAGATTGACGTCCGCAGATCTTGCATACTCGTTCAGTTCCGAGACCGATTCTGTAAGATAAATGCTATTGATATAAGTACGAGCTCAGCGCGTTCGCCGGCCGTTCGGTAAGCCGGTACCGTAAGAGGTGACCCGCACTCGATTTTTCACATCAAAATGTTTAACAATAGAAAGTGGTGATGCAACGCGGCAAAGCGACGCACCTCACTAGCTGACTGCGTCGCCAGTCTTAGTCAAAGTCATGACACCTGTCCTACCCCTAGTTTAAAGAATTAACGATAGTAAACGCTTACTAATGCGTTTGCGTCATCGAGGAACAATCCCTTAGAGCAGTAATACCGAACAATACGATTCCGAAACTAGTCAGTGATTTGTCACTGATTTTGAACAGTAAGGACCAATCACTGTATCGTGTGTTCTTGACTTGACCAATCAGAGCGCATGCGTCCTTGTCTTAGCCAATCAGAGCGCATTGTCGATGGTGGCAAATTGGCGGAATAGATTGTAAGCAAAATCGACGTCATTACGCTTCTTGGGTTAATTGTTCGATGGTTTGCGTTTACGATACTTCTCTAGGAATTGGCTCAGCGCCTCTAGCGGAATACACATGGTACTAATTTCTCCCATACAAATTTATAGGTCAATTGTTAACAGTCGATGTGCTGGAGAGGCTAGTTTGGTTGGATGTCGTGTTTCAGTTCCTGTCGGCGATCATGCAGCGCCAGTACGCGGAGGCGCTCAAGTACTGCCGTCTGATCCTGCAGTACGAGCCGCACAACGCGACAGCGCGCGGCTTCTACCCGCTGCTGCAGCACAAGCTGCACATGCACAACCAACAAGGTCATACACCACCGCATTTTAAACGGGTGTTCGATTTCGAGTTGATAACAAAAGACTATCTTCTCACATCTATCAAAACGGTATGTGCATAATTGTATCGTATTCCAGTAAGTATGGAGGCAATATGTGTTTCAGAAGACATTGCGACAGTAGCAACTGGGGCAGCGTTGGCAGGGGGTGGAGCGGGGGCGGGGGCGGAGGCGGGGCGGTCGCGCTGTCTGCGCCGCGGCAGCTCCAGCGAGGAGGCTAGTGTGCATGCACATGTGCGTATTATTATCTCTTTACCTACATTAACTGTCATTACTTACATTACAACAAATAATCAACAGATTTCAGAATTCTCATTTGCTAATGTTTTAGTCGATCTATCGAACCCCTGAGCCTATCCTGAGCCATAGGAATTCTACAGTATCCACGTTTAATAGATAGGTAGGTAGGTATTTGTCGTTTCATGTCTGAGTCTCGACTTCTCGAGCGGCTATCAAGAAAATATACAATAATATACAGGATGGAATTTTTTAACCTCAACTGGAGGGAAAGTACTCTAATAGCAAATTTTATTTAAAAGTTACAGGAAAATAATTCCTTATAAGAATAAATTTGTGTATTCAACAAAATGGAGCTAATTTTGAGCAAATAAGTAATATTACTTAGTTTACCCTTTTTTTCGTTCAATTAAAATATGTTTAGATTTCATGGTTTTCCGTTAATTTAATTTATCATGTTTGTTAGAGAGATTTGATCCATATGATTGACCCTATCGAATGATGCCATAAAAGTACAGGATGTTATTTTTCTGATTTTAGCCCGGTATGATTCCCGAGGGTGGCAAGTGAATTTTCGAAAATCTTTAAATGCTTGGAAGATAAAGGAATGTTTTCTTTGAGTAAAATTTGCTATCTCCAGTATTAAGAGTACTTTCCCTCTAAGTGAGGATTAAAAATTCCACCTATAGGTAGGATAGAAACTAGCTATTGATCACTACCCCGAGTGTAAAGAATTGACGTTAGTAAACGCTTACTAATGCGTTTGCGTTTACGACACTTCTCTATAGGAATTGGCACAGCGCCTCTAGCGGAATACTCATGGTACTAATTTCTCCCATACAAATTTATAGTAAACGCAAACGCATTAGTAAGCGTTTATTAACGTTAATTATTTACACTCGGGGTAAGAAAGCAAAGCAGTTTTATTAGTTATTGATGAGTGTACGTAACGAGTGCCGGCGCGGGCGGCAGGGCAGGAGGTGATGGGAGTGCGGGCCCCGGCCGGTGCGCCCCGCCCCGCCCGCGCCGAGCACATGCAGCTGGGCGCCGACTCGGACTCGGACTCGGACTCGCACTCGGACTCGGAGCGCTCCGAGTGCGGGTCGCAGTCCTCGCTCGAGCTCGACTCGGACGCGCCGCCCGCGCCCGCGCCCGCGCCCGCCGCCCGCGCCGAGCTCCTCAGCCGGCGCACCGACAGCGCGTCCGCGTCCGGATCCTCCGCCGCCTCCTCGCGGACCAGCGCGAGCGTCGCCGGCGGGTGCTGGGAGACGTCGGGCAGCGCGTCGCGGTCCGACGCCGACGCCGACGACAACGGCAACGCGCTCGCCACGCACTCAGGCCCCGGTAGGTACCTACACGCACGCTCGCTAGACCGGGTGCAGTGCACGTGCGATGACCGGTGTGTTGTCTGCAGGCGCGGGCACAGGCGCAGGCGCAGGCGTGGAGGAGGGCGACGCGGACGCGGACGTGGAGAACGACAACGCTATGGCGTCGCTGCGGCGGCTGCGCGCGCATTTCGCGTGCTCCATCAAGTGAGGCGTCGCGCCACTCTTCATCCTCACCCGCGACCCGGCCGGTGTGATTGTCTCAAACTCCTTTTCTCAGTGTTATCGTATAAAATTCCTCATGTGAAATGTTTTGTACCTGTCATTCGGTGGCATTTTTACAAAATAGAAATTTATTTTATTTGAATATTTATTATTTCATATTTTCGTAGGAGTATATATAGAGCTTTGGTTTCCTAAGATATGTACACTGCGACTTAACGGTAGTATAAAAACGGTGAATGACATCACTTATACGTTGTCTATGTAAACAGGATGGCGCGGTTTCCTAGAGAGTGTTAGTGGACACCGTAATGTCAAATTGAGGTGCCGCCTTCTGCTTTACGACCGTATCAATACTTAATTTGTGTACGTTTTTTTCGATACAACGGTGAAATTGAACAAAATGAGTTTAAACTGGAACAGCCCGGAATGCCAGGATTATGAACTTTTAACTGATTTATATTATACTAGCTGTTACGCGCGGCTTCACTCACGTTCCCGTGATAAAAAGTAGCTTTTAAAATTTATAAGTTCATTTAATATGGCCAATATACAAATAAGCTGTGTTCGGAGTCTTTGACTGAATTTGGTTAAAAATTTTTTTTTGCGTTCAAACAGGCCTAGTGCCCAATATACCTATTTTCTTATAGCATCGGACGAAAAATGTTTTACAACCCATGTTGTAGGTACCTATGAAAGGTTGGCTGCTCTTAACGCTAAATCAAATTCGTAAATTTTTCACTTTATCTAGTGCCGTCCGTAAGATGGAACTTTCCACGTATCATCACCGTAAAGACGGTCGCCTTTCACGTCCGCCGTACGTATCACGAAATATTACGGCAGTTATGTGGCGGTGCCGCTATCGTAGGAAACCGAAGCTTTGCCCACCCTAAACTTGCACATTTAGAGTGAGTGTGTAGGGTGGCAGAATATAGCAGTAACCCGTAAAAGGGGGAATTTGTGGGTGATTTCTATTATTACTTACTGACAATAAATGCTATTACAGACGCGGTCACACACTGTAGTAAGAATAAAAAAAAATGACACTATCTGTCTATACCTAGGCTAATAATAATAAAATAAAGCGGAAGATTTTTTGTTTGTTTAAATGGGCTAATCTCTGGAACTAAGTACCTATTCGATCCAATGTAAATGTTCACTGAACTCTCGAAATCCTATTCGGTCTCTGGGAGTTTCATAACATATACATCTCATGCGCATCACCGGACGAGTCATTGGATGGCTACCTCAACTCGTGTGACATAAATATAGAATTCCAAACGTGATACATAAATATAGAATTGTAGAAAAAGGAAGACCAGTTTAATGAAGTTCATCAAGATTGACTTACGTGGTAGATATGTCTTAACCTAAGGAAAAAGTAAAAAATCTGTGATTCCTTTTTCAACTTTGAGTAGAGATTCATATATTTTATTAAGTGTCATCATCATCATCATCATCAGCCTATAATGTCCCACTGCTGATCAAAGGCCTCCTGCACACAAATGAGGGTGGACGGGAATGGGCAGATCCTCAATCACGCTTCAACATCGGAATGGATTTGGATGAAATTTGGCATATAGATAGAATGTGTTCTGGATTAACACAGTCTACTTTTTATCCCGGGAAAACAATATATTCCTCGGGAACGCGGGTGAAACCGCGGGGCCGAAGCTAGTAAGTGTATATTTATGTCCTCGACTGTAGATCAAATTAAATTGTGTAATTTAGTTAGTAGGAACGATGATTTACTCAAAAAAACCGACAGCAATTCCGCTAGAGTTCAATAAAATTGTTTCAACAGAAGCGTTTGCACTATTTGTTCACTTCTACAGGCATAGCATAATACGATATTGACAGTAAAGGCCTAAAAATAAAGAGGCACTAAGCTTTCTCACTAGGCTTTTAAGATACATATCTGTTATTGTAAGTCACCGTGTCGTGTTGTCATTCGGCCACTCGCTTGCTGTCTCGTCAGTGTCACTTGATAGTTACCTAACACATAAATCATAATTAATGTATAAATTAAAAGAGGGCGAACTAAATAAAAAAAGAAATAATATGATGAAGCAAACACACACCTGTATAGTGATGTTCGCTATAGGTACCCCACCTTGGACCAACAAGTAGAGCATATCCTATTTCTTGTTATAGGCATTGTTGTTGTTCGTCCGTTGACTATATAATGTATGTAGGTACTAAAATAACGCGGGCGTCAAGGTCGTTGGACCACTACACCCGTAGATTGAGGATTAGGACTACACCGCACACTGGGGTGCGTTCAGTTATTACACACCGGGTGACCGTATTATTGAACTGTTACTGATGCTGTTGCTTGACTTATGTTTTGGTTTTCTTTTTATTCTAAAATACGGGTCGAAAAGCATTGAGTGGTGCGTTTAATAGTAAAAATAGTTCGCAGTTTTATGATCCGCAGACAATAGCGTCTGCGCAAGATCTCTATAACCAGTAGTTACTAGTGGTATTATACTATAAATAATGTTTTTTTTTCTAGCCAGTATGGGCAAATTCTGGACAGGTCTTGGAGAAAAACGCTGAAAGGAACACCGAGCTGAGTTTTGAAGAAAATAAAAGTTTCATTAAAATTCATTTAAAAATACCTATATGTTTATAAATTATTCTTCTACGTCACAATATGAACAAAATGATGTATGACAATCTTGCTCACTAGTTGCTAGAAGTTATCCAAAATATTATTTTATATTTTCCTTGCCCATGGTTTTATCCTGCGTAAAGTTTGACGAGGTGGACCAGATCTCGCATTGACCTCACTATGTTTAGCCATAAAGAATTAGGTTTTAGCATTCTGACAAACAAATAGAGGTCCATTTTGGTAACTTCTAGCAACTTGTGACCAAGATTGTCAAACATAATTTTGTTCGTATTGTGACTTAGAAGCAGAAAAAGAAGAAAAAACATTTAAAAAAATTCATATCTACAATAATACACATTCTTTTTAATCACAGACGTATGAATAGTACCTACAAGTTTTTAATGCATTTTTATTATCTTCAAAATTCAGCTCGGAGTTCCTTTCAGCGTTTTTCTCTAAGACCCGTTGTTCAGAAGTTGCCCTCACTGGCTGGAAAAAAAACTTCCTGTATACTTACGTGTATGGCATGTACTTATGTTAACGCTAACGGTTAGATGATATTTGTGTCATATGAGATGAGCTACGTGAAACGAGAACAGTTAGATGATATTATGTCGTATGAGCCGAGTGAAACGAGAAGACTGAATGAAGTGTAGACATGTAGTTCTAACTGAGTGTAGACATGTAGTTCTAACTGAGTATTGTCTTTGTATAAATTGTAGTTATACCTACCTACGTAATACACTACGTAACGTAGTGTATTACGTAGTCTACGTTACGTGCGCATGCGCAGCCCGTAAGTAAACTGCACTCCATTCATATTTAAATGTTGAGTCAACAATCTTATGGAAATCATCACGGTCACCCAAGTCACATGTATGTGATCGTCTGACTTGCGATGGACTTGCGCCACGAGACAGGCGCCGCGGTGGTGGCGGGACCCACCTTCGCATAACAACGAATGTTCATACGAGACAAACGTTATGATTTCGTCGCTTACAAATTAATTATTCTAAAAATTCAAAAAGAAAAAAAAATGGCAATATAGTATTGATCATGGCCGAATAATCTTAGATTGCGCAGACTACGTCATATATAAGTCAAATTCAGTACCGAGTATACACGAAAGCAGATGTACAATCAGTCGGCGGCCGGGGCGCTGACTTTTTAGGGTCGGCGGTGTCGGCGGCGTGACCTTGATTTTTCGTTATTCAAATATTTTAATACAATAAACGTAGCACGCCAAGCTTGACAGCCACGGAAGGGATTCTGTTCATATTATTGATACTGGTCGGCGGCGTTCATGTGTAGTACCCACACGTAGTATTTGCCTGATTTGCGTAGGACTGTATATCCTACATGTCAGTCTGCGAAGACCCCTCCGCCGCCCCTCTAGTAGCAACTTACTTCGCTCTCAGAGTAACTGCACACAGGTACCTACTGATACCGAGTTGTAGGTAAGTACTTATACTCATTAGTTTTAGTTGTTTAGTCATGTAACGTTGTTGTTACACAATCATTCTACTTACAGGATTTTTTATGGCAATTTGTATCTATCTTTTTTGTAATTATTCCTGTAATAGGTAGGTACTAGATATTGTTTATGTAAAAAATTTAAATAAATAAATTTGTGTGGTTTCGCTGTTTCCATTTCAACTTACTACCCTACCCACCCAATACCTTTCGAATCTATATTATTATTTGTATTTGTATCTGGCCTTATACACAATACAGTCTCAACGCCTGTTGCTACATTATTTTATTGTCCCCAATACACACAGATTTTGTCGAAAGTCGGCTTTTCACTATGGGATATAATATAAATTACTTACATCTTGAAATATAATATTGTATCGCTCGTCATACATTATTACATCCCAAACTATAAATATTTTTTCGACAAAATGTATGACGAGCGATAATAGTAGTACATTATGATACATGTGTGCAAAGTTGGTTATTAACACCCAAGGTGAGCCGAGACTGTAATAATCAATGCACACGCGTGTCATACGACGTTTTACAACACACTTGCGAGGAAAAAAGCAGAATTGTATTTTTTAAGTATATTTTTTGATAATTATCAAATCAACACAATGAGAAAGTTAACAAATATGGCGCGCATTGAATTATTACGTAATAATTCAATGATGGCGCGCAAGTTTTTTTTTATGACAGCGGTTACCTGTCAAACCATCCTACCCGTTTAAATTAAGAATGCTTGGTTTACCACGTATCACTTCCAGTGAGGTACAAACTTATCATAATCGGGATTATACTCGTACGCACGGCTACAGATCAAGCTATACATTTCTAGTATAAGCTGACCTCTCATTGTACGGAAATCCTATGCAAAACGAGATCAGCTTATTCTGGAAATGTATGGCTTGATCGGTAGCCGTGTGTACCTATCATAAAACTGTGCGGTAATGTAAAGTAAAAAGCACAAGTGCGAAATAAGCTGCATTAAGATACTAAAAACGGTGCAATAAATGTAAATTTACGAGCGAGTGTGTTGAAAAATATTATATCTTATACGGGTCGCTCACTTCCCTCCAATATGGCGAGGAGGGCGATGGCTGCCACACGCGTCATACTTGTGAACAGGTGCTGCTTGTGGGGGCTGGTCTGCTTAAGTTTGCTATTTATTTACTTATTAAATATTTTTTCAGTCTACTTTGTAATTTTGCCGCCGCGCCGGGGCACGCAATTGTTTTCAGTGCGATTAGAATGTAAATATTATGTAATTAATCTAAGCCTATTTTGAAAAGAGTAATTGCTGAGTTTATTGCCGGCTCTTCTCAGCAAATGCAACCTTCCGAACCGGTATTAGAATATTAGAGTCAGACTTTTCATAAGTGCCTGCGAAGGTCTATTTGAATAAATGATTTTGAATTTTGAATCTCAAGGTGTAATATATATTATATCGCATAGTGAAAAGCCGGCTTGAGTGTAAGTATATAGCCGGAGAGCTAGTTACGGAAATATGGTTGCAATTTATAGAGCATTGAAATCCCTCTTATTAGTATGTCATACTATCATTATTAATTAATCCGGGCACCTGGAGCTGTTCAGCGTTGGGGGTGAGAGTGGTTGTGCAAAAAAGGGGTTGTAAAAGGAATTGAAGAAAGACGTGCAATTCATTGAGCTCTGGATTTGGTGTGGTATTATAGCTAATTACTTACGTATTTAATTCGAATATAACATTACCAGCAATATATCATTTTTTTGTTTCATAGAGTAATAGGAAAAAAGAGTAATAGGAATTGACGAGTTTTTGGCCGGCTTTTCTATCAACAATAGCAACCATAAAATTCGGTATTAGAGTCGGATTGTTCATAAGTGCTCGTAAAGTAGGATTTGAATACAAATAATAAGATTGTTGACATAGGAGAACGAATAGGATGATACATTTGGGAGAAAGAAACGAGTCTAAACTTTCTTAAATTTTATTATGAACGATAAAACATTTCCGTAATAGTCATTCGTTCAAAACGTAACATAACATTTTTTGTATAACAGAACTTGTATGTTACAAGTAGCGCTGCGAACGGCCGAGCGCGCGCTCGCTCACTGCACCACGCCACGCTATACTACACAACACAACACGTTACACCCTGCGACTGCCACTACATTGGGCTGGACTGGATACGAACACAGTCGGTACATACCTACGTAACCAGTACCACTGTTCATCCAGTGCTGCATACCTATTAGGTACCTATACAGGGTGGAATTTTTTAACCTCACCTGGAGGGAAAGTACTCTAAATACTGGAGATAGCAAATTTTATTCAAGGGAAACATTCCTTTATTTTCAAAAAGAAACAAATCTGCATTTAAGGATTTTCGAAAATTCACTTGCCACACTCGGGAATCGAACCGGGTTAAAATCCTAAAAAATAACATCCATACTTTTATGGCATCAATCGATAGGGTCAATCATAAGGATCAAATTAGTCTAACAAACATGATAAAATAAATGAAAGGAAAACCATGAAATTTAAACTTATTTTAAATGAACGAAAAAAAGGGTAAACTAACTAATTAGTTGCTCGAAATTAGCTCCATTTTGTTGAATACACAAATTTATTCTTAAGGAATTAATTTCCTGTAACTGTTAATAGCGAGTTGTGAAAAATTCCAACCTGTATATACCGTTAAATCAAAGTGTGGCCAGAGTCAAAGTAAGTAAGACCATAGTTAAGGAAGTCGGGTATATAATCCATTGTTTTATTGAGTTAAGACATCAAAGTGGCAGGATCGCTTGACATGGTCAGGTCAGGCAGATTCAACTCTCATCTAGAACATTTTGAGTACCATTGATATTGTGGATTTTATTCGAATTTGTTCGGATTGAGCCTGGCCCTGGTATACGATACTGAGAAAGTGAGTGAGCGAGCGCTCGGGCCCAACCTACAGAAACAGTTAACAGTTATATAATCTGCAGCTATAAGTACACCACAACCAAACGCGCTGCGATCCGGACCACGAGCACGCGCCTGAAGCCGTGCACGACCCCAAGCTCATGCACGAGCACGAGCCCGAGCCCGAGCACGAGCCTGAAGCCGTGCACGACCCAAAGCTCGTGCACGAGCACGAGCCCGAGCCAGAGCCCGTGCAAGCCCGTGCTTGAGGCTCGCCGAGTGTGTGTCGATAGCTCGATTTAGGATAGTGAATCACGTTTGGCACATATATGTGTCGCGAACTCGATATAATACTGTGAATTTCGATTGGCACATATGTGTGTATCGATAGCTCAGTTTAGGATTGTGAATCACGTTTGGCACATAGATGTATCGCGAACTCGGTATGGAATTGTAAATTACGTTTGGCACGTGTGTCGATAGCTCAGTTTACGATTGTGTATTACGTTTGGCACATAGATGTGCCGCGATCTTGGTAAAGGACTGTGAATTTCGTTTGGTACATGACTGTGTGTCGATAACTCTTTTTAGGATGGTGAATCACGTTTGGCACACGTGTTTATCTAGATTTGTGCCGACGAACATCACAAGTAACACGATAAAAACTAAATATATTGGCAAAGCACGTATTACGTTGTACGTAATGAATAGTCCCGATGTTTGGTTCACGCGGCGTGCTGGTACTTTCACCAGAATTTGCATGAATCTGAATTCTTAAATAAACAAAACTATGCTGTAACAGAAAATGCATTGAATCTAATTCATACGTAGGTATTGGCGTTGACGTTTACCAAATGATCAAAAGTACTAGTTTCATGAACTCATGGCAGCATATAGGTACACCTGCACATTTACCGCGACTACTCGGTCCCTACTGTAGCTAAAAACGCAACGCAACGCTCGCCGTTCCGACACAAGTGTAATCTATCGCCTTACTAAGTAGTACTTACTGTAACACTAAATTGTAATTAATAAATAACGATCGTGTATCGCTTACGTAGCTAGTGTATCATAAGACCCTAGTATCGGGGTTATTCTATTGTAGTTAAGAACACCTCGGTGTAAAAATAGACGCGACCAGAACCAGACGCGACCGGGCACACATGACGACACGCCATATCTGAATGTAGATCATCCATCACCTACATATTGCTTAAAAATGCACGTGAAATTCGCATAGGAATATTTATATGATTTGAAATAAAGATAATAAAATAAAAAATATTTTTTGATAACTAGTGAAGCTGCATAATCACTAACTGTTGATCGGATTGAATTGTTCAAAGTTATAAGGTTAATAAATTGTACTGCACGGTATAGATCCCGGCAAACCTCTTGGCACAATTTGGGCATTAGTGGGAAATGTTTTGCGCAGGTACACTGGTGAGCAACATGAATGTACTCTTAGATTATTTTAATGTATTGTCTCGCGCCCGCCCCTCTTCGGTCTCCGCACCCCACCACCCATGAGACCTAGATTTGGGTTCTGTGCAGTTAACGTTTTGTAACAAGAAGTTTGTCGGTTACTATAGCACTACTATACCGGCGCGCGTGGCCTAACGAACACATGCCGGAACAAGACGGTATCATCGGACTTCTATGACATTCACGCATCTAAGCGGATTTACATAATTATAGTTACATTATTTACTCGCGCCGAGCAAATAACAAACTTTTATCATATAACATGTAACCTCAAATAATACATAATAGTTGAGATATTATCGTCACATTGACGCTTCTCGTATCGAAGATCCTCTTGCATGATGCGTCCACGTCCACGTCCGGCGCGGCCAAGTCCACGTCACAGCAGCACGTCCATGCGACTGCCGCGCCGCAGCAGCCGCGCGCCGCCCCCCGCCGCGTGCACACGTCACGGCGCGGCCACGTCCACGTGCACACGTCCACGTCACAGCAGCACGTCCATGCGACTGCCGCGCCGCAGCAGCCGCGCGCCGCCCCCCGCCGCGTGCACACGTCACGGCGCGGCCACGTCCACGTGCACACGTCCACGTCACAGCAGCACGTCCATGCGACTGCCGCGCCGCAGCAGCCGCGCGCCGCCCTCGCCGCCCCCCATCGCGTGGAACGAGATCGTCACCACTTGTTGACCGAAGTTAGCCTCGAACCTGACACGACACAACGCGTTCAGTGATACTGGTGGTGGTCATGGTGGTTGCGGCGACATGCCAGACAGGATGGATAAACACTAAGGGGTCTCGAAGAATTAAAGCGAATGTTTAGATTTTTTTTAGAATAAATTTTGTTAAGCAATACTCAAGAGTGTGTAGTGAGTTTTGTGGGTAGTAGGTACTATGGGTAATATGTACGTGGGTACTGTGGATAGTGAGTAGTGGATAGTGAGTAGTGGGTAGTGAGTACTGCGGGTAGTGTGTAGTGAGTACTGCGGTAATGTGTAGTGGGTACTGTGGATAGTGAGTAGTGGGTACTGTGGGTAGTGTGTAGTGGGTACTGTGGGTAGTGTGTAGTGGGTACTGTGGGTAGTGTGTAGTGGGTACTGTGGGTAGTGTGTAGTGGGTACTGTGGATAGTGTGTAGTGGGTACTGTGGGTAGTGTGTAGTGGGTACTGTGGGTAGTGTGTAGTGGGTACTGACTCCGTGGCTATGTTAACGTGAGGCGGTGCTCCGACCGCGTTCTGCACGACCAGGAACAGCTTGGTGGCGAGCTCCAACACGTGGCACGCGCGCACCACCACGTCGCCGCGCCGCCGCCACGCGCCCTCGCCCTGACAACACAACACAACACACGTACACATACACATGTCCAAGCTCACAGTCCAAGAGGGTGAGGGTGAGAGTGAAGGTGGCGGGTGCGACTCACCCCGAACAGGCAGCCGGGCGCGTCGGGCGCGTCGCGCGACGAGCACTGCGACACCTCCTCCGCGGAGCTCTCCGCGCCGCCGCCGCCCGCGCCGCACTGTCGCACAAACACACACCTGTGTACCCACGACCACGACCACGACCACGACCGACTAGTAGAGTAGTAGAGTAGTAGAGAGAGGTGGGTACCGCTTGCACGTGCACGACGAGCAGGTCGTCGGCGTGCGGCGAGAGCGAGAGCCGGTAGACGGTGTGCGCCGGCACGCGCCGCTTGAGCCGCAGCGAGCGCGCCTCCAGCAGCAGCAGCGCGCCCGTCGACACGACGGCCAGGCAGCGCGACACGCGCCCGCTGGAGCGCGCCACCTTGCCCACCACGTCGGCGAACACCACGCAGCGGTCGGCGCCGCCCGCGCCCGCGCCGCAGCCGCGCCGCCACGCCGCCGACGCGCGCAGCCGCACGTAGTCGCCCACGAACGGGTGCGCCACGCTGCACGAGTAGTTCGCCTTGCGCTCCTTGAACAGCACGCTCGCGGTGACCTTCTCGCGCATGCGGTTGCGCGCCGTCTGGTCGAACGCGGCGCGGTACAGCCGGCAGCGCCACGCGTGGTGCAGCCGCCGCACCAGCGCGTCCGTGCGCGCCAGCAGCCGCGCCTGCGCCGGCGGCGGCCACGCGCGGCACGCGGGCGACAAGTGGCGCGCCGGCAGCCGCCGCCACAGCCCGGCCAGGTACCGCCGCCGCGCACACCGGCACCACCATCGCCACACCCTCGCCGCTGCCGCCGCCGCCGACGGCCCCTCGCCCGCACTCGCATCCACCGTCGTCTCCGCTACCGCCGCCGCCGCCACCGCCACCGCCCGCTTACGACTCTATCGTAGTTGCAACCAAATAAAATAAAATAAAATAAAAATAATAATAATCAATGAGAACATCAACAAATTTTGCGCCTATCTATACATATAAAATTCAAAGTCCTGACTGACTGACTGACTGATATATCAACGCACAGCGTAAACTACTGGTCCTAGAGACATGAAACTTAGAGGGTATATTCTTTGTGAAGAGTAGGTATCCACTAAGAAAGGGTTTATCGAAATTCCATCCATAAGGGGGTAAAATTTGGAATGAAAGTTTGTATGAAAGTCCGTCAATTACGAAGTTAGAATCTTCAAATTTTGTGTTTAGGCTGAAGATTGAAAATTAATTTATACGTGTCTCAGTGTTTTTAAAATAAATCCACCCTCGAAGCTGGATGAATTTGTTTTGTTTTATTGTTGTAGAAAAATATGTAATTTGTTTCCTGTAGACCACACGGGCGAAGCCGCGAGCAGAAGCTAGTATAGAATAAACAATTTTTGAATTTGCGCGCATGTTTTCTTTTTGAAAGCCATTCGTCCTGTAAGTTGTACAGGACGAATGGCTTTCAAAAAGAAAACACCCGTTTACCCGTTGCTGAGGAGAATCAAAAAAACTAGGCTCAGCATAATCAGGAAGCAACAAAAACAAAAAAACCGGCCAAGTGCGAGTCAGACTCGCGCACCGAGGGTTCCGTACAAACCTGTAGGTATATAAGTAAATAGTAGTAAAGAGTATTTGATATTAATTTCAATATATGACGTATTAAAAAAAAACTACTTACTAGATCTCGTTCAAACCAATTTTCGTTGGTAGTTTGCACCGTAATGTACATCATATATTTTTTATAGATTTATCATTCTCTTATTTTAGAAGTTACAGGGGGGGGGACACACATTTTACCACTTTGGAAGTGTCTCTCGCGCAAACTATTCAGTTTAGAAAAAAATGATATTAGAAACTTCAATATCATTTTTGAAGACCTATCCATAGACACCCCACACTTATGGGTTTGATGAAAAAAAATTTTTTGAGTTTCAGTTCTAAGTATGGGGAACCCCCAATTTTTTTTGTTTTTTTTCTATTTTTGTGTGAAAATCTTAATGCGGTTCACAGAATACATCTACTTACCAAGTTCCAACATTATAGCTCTTATAGTTTCGGAAATAAATGGCTGTGACATACGGACAGACAGACAGACAGACAGACATGACGAATCTATAAGGGTTCCGTTTTTTGCCATTTGGCTACGGAACCCTAAAAATGCGGAACACAAGCAACACAAATTGATTGAATAGTCATTGTAAAAAAAGCATTTCTGGAAACTACAATCTATAGACCGACTGATTTATGTCTGTGGAAGCGCTTACACAGTTGATATTCAAGCAAATTGGGCGCAAAATAAATCGCTTTCAATTGTATCATCATCATCAGCCTATAATGTCCCACTGCTGAGCACAGGCCTCCTGCACACAAATCAGGGTGAAAGGAAATGTGCAGATAATCTACTACGCGTGCCCACGCCGTGTTCAAGCCGCCTAGGAGGCATACAACTAGCTTAACGACTATCACAATTAAGTGATAACCGGGACCAACGGCTTTACGTGCCTTCCGAAGCACGGAAGCGTTCGATTTGAAATACCACCAGGCGGTCACCCATCCAGGTACCGACCACGACAGACGTAGCTTAAATTTGCCGATCGATTAAGAACGGCTAATCATGCTACACCACGAGCGCTTCATTTTCATTTGTATGATAGCAACGAAATAGTAAAATTAATGCTGCAGAACAACAAGCTTAATATAATCTGCATAATATAACGCCTATATATAAAAAGGACTAAAAACAGAAGTGACGAACTATAGACCTGTATCCAAATTGTGCATCATTTCCAAGATCTTCGAGAGGCTTATCTATAACTAGCAGACCCCCACGGTTTCACCCGCGAACGGTTATAATTTTTTGCGCGGAACTCTAATTATTTTCGAAAATAAAAGTAGCTAAGTTACTCCTTATAACATCAGCTATGAACCGGAACAGTGAGACAAAAATGTTTAAAAACTCAATCCGATTTTATAAAATAGTTGAACTCTATGTGAGTTGAAAGCTTGGTGCAATGCGTAGATAGAGAATTTTATGTAGATAGGCTGTCAGCGTATAGCGAAGATAGCGATAGTTCGACATATATTTGGATTTATATCCAATTTAGACGAAATTATCTATACAATTTGCATGATATTTGATTTGAAAACGACGACGTCTGGCAACGCTGATACAAAGTCATAAATAACATACAATTAGGGTTTCACTGCTCTCATCAACAAATATCGACACTGAAGTCAAACAATAAAAATCTATACCTATGCGAGATAGGGACACAAAAATACGCTTAGTCCTGCTCAAACATACACGTTTTGACATATGCGTATCTTGGCTTGTCTAAATAAATAAATATACGCTGACCTGCCCTATTAAGCTATTGGAATTCTTTTAATCAATTCAAATCAACACACACATAAATAATTTCTGTACTTTTATGGAGAAAATGGGGAAATAAAATATGAGATTTGATAATGAATTCAGCATTTTGAGTGTGAGTGACGATCAGTAATGCGATCTGTAGGTAAGGAAGGTACCTTGTAGAGCGTCCAGGCGCGCAGCAGCACGGCGTGCGCGGTGGCGCGGCGGCGGTGGCGGTGGCGGCGCCACGCGCGCTGCGCCGCCGCCACCAGCGCGTGCACGCGCGCCGCGCGCAACGCCTCCAGCTCCCACACGGTGCGCGGGCTGCGCACGAACACGCGCGTGCGCCCGTACGCGAACTCCGCGCTCGGGATGGGCAGCGAGCGCAGCAGCGCGCGCGCGCGCCGCACGGGCTCCTCGCGCCCAGCGAGGGGCCCCGCCGCAGACGGCGACGGCGCCGGCGACGGCGGACGCGCGCCCAGCAGACCGTACCGCGCGACCAAGGCGCGCGCGCACATCGACTCGCACCACCCCGCGCGCCGCAGCATCGCCATCTCTATCAACCTGACACGGGCAGTTCTTCACTACCGATACCGACCGCGACCGTACGCGTATTGACAAAACTGTACCACGATGGGAAGGTGGATAATGTAACCGACTAGATCGACGAATTATCAAGCTGAAGTGGACCGGTCACATCCATCGAGAAACGACGGCCGATAGAGCAGTTTTTAACCGACTTCAAAAAAAGGAAGAGGTTCTCAATTCGGTTGTGTTTTTTTTTTTTTTTTTATTTTTGTTACCTCGTAACTCCGTCATTTATTAACCGATTTGGAAAATTCTTTTTTTGTCTGGAAGGGTATACTTCCCGTTTGGTTCCAGATCAGGATTTGATTACTTCTTAGTGTACTTTGAAGTCGGTTTAAGTTTTTTGTAAAACAGTCCAATTATTTTCATCATTTATTCAAATAGACCTTTGCAGGCACTTATGAAAAGTCTGATTCTAAAACATAAATTTTTTTAGATATCAATAAAATCTAAAGTATAAGAGCTTATTGAAACTTAAGAGCAGGCATCCCGCTATACTTTTCATACAAAAACTCTGTACTTATTATGGCGTTGTTAAACATTGTTGTCTGAAATCGAGAGTACACTTATAGGTGCCTCCGATTGGGGTCGACTAAACCTAGTCCATTTCAACCCCACTAAGACACAAGCCTGCGCGTTCACCGCTAAGAAAACCCTATTTGCTGTAGCTCCACAATTCCAGAACACGTCAAGCAATGGGATCCTTGGCGACATTTCTAGCTAGCTACGTTTTCTTCCGTAGTCACTTAGAAGACAAGGTTAAGCTGGCATCCAAAACGCTCGGAGTGCTCAACAAAGCGAGGCAGTACTTCACATTTGGGCAAAGGCTGCAACTTTATAAGCCGCTAGTCCGGCCTCACATGGAGTACTGCTGTCATCTGCAGGCGGGGGCACCTGGATACCAGCTTGGGCCTTTAGACTCGGTTCAACGACGTGCTGCTAGAATTGTAGACGATCCCGAGCTCACAGGCGGTTTAGAGACTCAGTCTGAGGAGAGACTTTGCCTCTTAATGTATGTTCTACCGCTTGTACAACGGAAAGTGTTCTGAAGAATTGTTTAAAATAATGCCCACGGCTACATTCTACCAACGCAACTCTCGCCATCGACGGTGAGTTTCGAACTGTGCGGTCTCAAAGGAGCTTCCTTCCGCGGATGCTCAGATCGTGGAATGAGCTCCCCCCGTGGTTTTCCCAATGGAGTACAGCATGGAGTTCTTCAAAAAGGGTGTGAAGAGATTTCTGCAGGGTCGGCAACGCGCGAGTAACACCCCTGGTGATGCAATCGTCCATAGGCTGCGGTAACCGCTTACCATCAGGCGGGCCGTATGCTTGTTTGCTAACTAAGTAGTATATTTTTTTTTATTGATTTCCACTTCGAACTGTTTTGGGCCGCTTACATCCAGCCAGCGGCGCCCAGCGACTCTGACCAGGTCATTGGTCCACCTGGTGGGATGTCGTCCCGCTCGGCGCTTTCCTCTACTCGAGAACCTGTCGTCCCCATCGGTCTTCATTTCACTTCGTTGCTTCATGAGTTGGAGTCTCATCCGACAGTTTTTGGCTTCTATTCATGCGGTGGGTCTTAAAGAACTTAGATCCTACCGCATGGACAGTTTCAACGAGCCTGTTGTTTGTATCGTCCACCGTCACGCAATCATCAAGGCATTGGAAGCGATTATGATGTTCGAGCTGGAAGCTTTCAGGGTCTTAGATATATGCAGATTGGGGTCGGAGAGTACTTTACCAGACGACATCTCTCCGGTGTGTAGTGTAGTGTTGTGTAGGTACTGTAGGTGTAGGTGGGTGTGGGTTTGTGCACTTGGGTGTCCAGTTTTCTTGCTGATCGGAGCATCAAAGTCGCCGTTGACGGATGCTGCTCCGATATCAAAAATATGAATGCTGGCGTACCGAAAGGCTGTGTGCTATCACCCACACTGTTCATCCTGCATATCAATGATATGTTGAAAATTCCCAACATTCACTGCTATGCGGATGACAGCACTGGTGATGCCCAATACTCCGGCCGTGCTAACATCCCTCGGTCCACGGTGGAGGAAAGTCGAATTCGACTTGTGTCTGAAGTCGAGACCTCGTTGGAGCGGGTCTCAGTATGGGGGAGACTTAATTTAGTCCGTTTTAACCCCTCGAAGACACAAGTCTGCGCGTTCTCCGCGAAAAAAACCCCATTCGTAGTAGCACCGAAATTCGCAGACACTCCTCTCAATATCGCACAGAGTATCGGGATCCTTGATGTCGATATTGCAAGTGATGTCCAGTTCCGAGGTCATTTGGAAAGCAAAGCCAAACTGGCTTCAAAAAAGTTGGGTGTGCTTAATAAGGCTAAGTGGTACTTCACGACACGGCAGCGGCTACAGCTTTATAAAGCTCAGGTTAGGCCGCATATGGAGTACTGCTCGCACCTCTGGGCAGGCACACCAGCTTATCAGCTTAATCCACTTGCCTCGGTCTAAAGGCGGGCCACTCGTATCGTTGACGATCCCATACTCACTGGCGGTTTAGAACCTCTTAGCCTTCGGAGAGATATAGGCTCTCTCTTTGTATTCTACCGCCTGTATAATGGGGAGTGTTCTCGTGAACTTTTTGATCTGGTGCCACCATCACCTTTCTACCATCGCACTGCTCGCTGGAGATGTGGAGTTCATCCTCACATCCTCGAGCCGCCTCGATCGTCCACACAACGTTTTAGTCGGACGTTCTTACTGCGGACCATTAGGATGTGGAAAGAGCTCCACATTACGGTTTTCCATCAGCGCTACGATATGGGGTTCTTCAAAAAAGGCGTAAAAAGAGCTCTGCAAGGTCGACAACACATTGGCAATCCCCCTGGTATTGCAAATGTCCATAGGCGGCGGTGACCACTTACCATCAGGTGGCCCGTCTGCCTGCTTGTCAATCTGTTGACATAAAAAAATAAAAAATAAAAGGTGGAATAGTTACCCCTGCGATCGTATCTGGTGCCTGAGCAGGTGCACGTCGAAGCGGTGCGGGCGCAGCGCCTTGTCCGGGCGCAGGCAGCGCACCAGCCGCGGCGCCGCCGGCAGCCGCCGCACCAGCGCGCCCACCAGCGCGCGCTGCCGGCACGCCAGCCCGGCCGGCCGCCGCGGCGACCCCGCCCCCGCCGCCGCGCCGGCCCCCGCCGCCCCGCCGCCCGCGAACAGCGCCGCCAGCAGCGGGTCGCGCGCGCCCGCCAGCACCCCGGCGCAGCGGCGGCACACCGCGTCGCGGTTGTGCCGCACGATGCCGCGCGCGTTGTACACCACCGCGCCGCCGAAGTGCACCACCCTGCCGACCGACAACGCCTACGTATACACGCGATCCGACCGGACGGTCGCACACTCTCCTGCTAGTATGTACAACGAGCAGTGTAGGTGACGTACTGAAAGTGTTCGGGCGGCAGGACGGTGAGTCTCGGATGGCGGCGGCGCTGCAGCCGCTGCAGGAAGGCGGTGTCGCCTGCGCTGCGCGCCGTGCACTCACGCAGCGCGCCCAGCACGCTCTCCGGACCCTGCGCACGAGACGCCACAAGATCAGTGTGTGATGCTGGACCTTTGGGCCTGCTTTACATTCAACGGTTGTGAATATCAAGCCAACTACTGTTGAAAGTGAGTACGTGCACTGGTTTTGTACGCCAGCCACGCGTGCAGCTCGTGGTCGGCGTAGGGCAGCGGGCGCCAGGCGAGCCCCTCGCGCGCGTACTCGTCCTGCTCGGTGGTGTGGTGTGGTGTGGTAGACACTCACCGCGTCGAGCAGGTCCGCGTGCAGCTCGTGGTCGGCGTAGGGCAGCGGGCGCCAGGCGAGTCCCTCGCGCGCGTACTCGTCCTGCTCGGTGGTGTGGTGTGGTGTGGTAGACACTCACCGCGTCGAGCAGGTCCGCGTGCAGCTCGTGGTCGGCGTAGGGCAGCGGGCGCCAGGCGAGTCCCTCGCGCGCGTACTCGTCCTGCTCGGTGGTGTGGTGTGGTGTGGTAGACACTCACCGCGTCGAGCAGGTCCGCGTGCAGCTCGTGGTCGGCGTAGGGCAGCGGGCGCCAGGCGAGTCCCTCGCGCGCGTACTCGTCCTGCTCGGTGGTGTGGTGTGGTGTGGTAGACACTCACCGCGTCGAGCAGGTCCGCGTGCAGCTCGTGGTCGGCGTAGGGCAGCGGGCGCCAGGCGAGTCCCTCGCGCGCGTACTCGTCCTGCTCGGTGGTGTGGTGTGGTGTGGTAGACACTCACCGCGTCGAGCAGGTCCGCGTGCAGCTCGTGGTCGGCGTAGGGCAGCGGGCGCCAGGCGAGTCCCTCGCGCGCGTACTCGTCCTGCTCGGTGGTGTGGTGTGGTGTGGTAGACACTCACCGCGTCGAGCAGGTCCGCGTGCAGCTCGTGGTCGGCGTAGGGCAGCGGGCGCCAGGCGAGTCCCTCGCGCGCGTACTCGTCCTGCTCGGTGGTGTGGTGTGGTGTGGTAGACACTCACCGCGTCGAGCAGGTCCGCGTGCAGCTCGTGGTCGGCGTAGGGCAGCGGGCGCCAGGCGAGTCCCTCGCGCGCGTACTCGTCCTGCTCGGTGGTGTGGTGTGGTGTGGTAGACACTCACCGCGTCGAGCAGGTCCGCGTGCAGCTCGTGGTCGGCGTAGGGCAGCGGGCGCCAGGCGAGTCCCTCGCGCGCGTACTCGTCCTGCTCGGTGGTGTGGTGTGGTGTGGTAGACACTCACCGCGTCGAGCAGGTCCGCGTGCAGCTCGTGGTCGGCGTAGGGCAGCGGGCGCCAGGCGAGTCCCTCGCGCGCGTACTCGTCCTGCTCGCGGCGCAGCGTGGCGCCGGTGACGGCCGCCTGCACGCGCTCCGCCGCGTAGTTGATCAGGAGCCGCTCCAGACCGTTGCGGTGCAGCGATTCGAACCCGTACACGTCCAGTATGCCCAGCGTGCACCGCTTGCCCGCCTCCGCGGGCTGACGAACAACCGATATTACACTATATGGGGCCACTCACATAACCTTTCATAAATAAAAGAGCACCAAGATTTATAGACTCAATCGGTTCCACAATTTTTACAATGTTTTTAGTAACTCGCTTTCTTGTCTCTTTTCGGTACAATTTTTTCTCATTAAGTCTCATCGATATTTAGTCGTTAAATTAATTGGGGTGGGTTTGGCTCACCTTGAGGACTTCGTTGATGGCGGTGATGAGCCAAGTGAAGAGTCTCGAGTAGACCGCGCACAGCAGCCGGTCCCTGAGCGCGGCGGCCCACTCGACGCCGCCACCGTCCACGTCCGCGTCCTGGTCCCCCGGCTCGGTCCCCGCGCCGCCCCCCGCCCCCGCCCCCACCTCGCCCTCCTCATCCGCGACGCCCTCGCCCGCGCCCAGTGCGCTCGCCAGCGCGCTCACCTCCACACCCACCAGCGCGCACGCCTCCACCAGCTCTGCACACACACACCTCACAGTAGCACGCCTCCTCACCAGGACCACAGTAAAGACAGAACAGTAGGTTATCTAAGGCCGGCCGCCGAGTTATTAGCCTACTCTTGCGTTGATCCCCAGGGTTGTCACTTTTACTTTTAGTTAATATTTTCGAACAAGCAGCACTTGATCTAAATTTATGTAATAAAAAGCATATTATGATTGAATATTTTACCAATTTATAAATTTAGTAAAAATAAAAAGCCTTTATTCACATAACATTTATTATATTAAGTTACAAATTTGATACCGAGAAAATTTTTCTCCGGTTTCTGCACGTTCGGAACGCTTTATTATTATTTGTTAATGTAAAGTAAATTCTCATTCTTAAAATTTTGTAAAAAGCTTTTAGGAAAGCATGGACAGGGCATCTTAAATTCTATATCATTCAGTTGATCGTAAATTGACCGGCCAATTTTAATGTTGATGTGGTCCTTTTCGAATGCTTTGCGAAACACCTGCTCCATCCTTTCTACTTCGGTTCAGTAGGAACTATGAAGAATGATAAGTCCGGGTTTGCGCAATCGTTATTGAGGCACCCGAAAACACTACAATATTTTTTTCCCCTTTTTGAAGTCATGATACTCGTAATAATTAATATTATGGCGAGAGTTGACGAACGCGAGCGGTCATGTAACGTACGCGCGTGCTCACAGTCGCGCTGCACAGCCCGTACTGCCGCTACCTTATTCCCCCATATATTATGCTAGCGTGTGCGTGAAATCGCGTGCCGACACGGCGCGCGGCGCGCACGCACACAAACCAAGAGCGGCACGTTTGTAGAAGATATTTTACTGTTCTGTCTTTACTGTGCCAGGACACTCCCCTACATACATGTGGAGGCGCCTCCACTCTACCTACCGTACTGGTGGTGCACGCGCGCGCCGATAGTGCCGTCGATGTTGGGCTCCGGCTCGAACTCCACGTTGCCCAGCTTGAGCATGAACGCGAGGAGCCGCAGCACCGCGCCGCACTCGCCGCCGCCGAACCCCAGCGCCGCCATCGCCGCCTGCGGGAGAGACCACCCGAGTCACGTACCGCTACTACTATACTATACTATACTACACTACACTATAGTAGCACAGTCTATTAAACCATACAGTCGGTCGACGAAGCCGTCTAGACAGGGCAATCGTACGGGGTGTGAGGGGCGAGACGCGGGAAAGCCGTTACCGACCTGCAAACAAAACGATGTTAGTAGCTCGGTAAACAGAATTCAGGGCTAACGCGTGTTTGTGTCTGTAATTATTTTATATTAATTTGTTTATTTAAAATGGTGCAAACGATGTGTGCTGTCAGAGACTGAAAGTCTACATCCTATTTAAATAAAGATCTGCGTTTTCATCAGCTTCCATACACAGAAGAAAGGTAAATAAATAATGGTTTGTTATCGTAGAGTGCATACAATAATAATTTTATATTTGTCAAGTCAAAATGTCCGAATGGCGGACGGTAAAAAATATCTAATAGGTACACAGGTATAGGTAACAGGCACAGGGCGTGTTTGGTTTTTTTTTTTTTTTTTTTATAGTTCTGATGATGGAGTAGGCGGGTAAGCACTGGAACTCCATAGTGGAACATCTTATCCTAGCCGTGTTTGGGGTTGTTGGAATTGTCGTGAGATGAACTTTGACCATGTATGGTTTCCAGGGTCTGATGATGGAATAGGAGGGTAAGCACTGGAACTCCATAGCGGAACTTCGTATCCTAGCCGTGTTTGGGGTTGTTGGAATTGTCGTGAGATGAACTTTGACCATGTATGATTTTAGGGTCTGATGATGGAGTAGGAGAGTAAGCACTGGAACTCCATAGTGGAACATCGTATCCTAGCCGTGTTTGGGGTTGTTGGAATTGTTGTGAGATGAACTTTGACCATGTATGGTTTCAGGGTCTGATGATGATGTAGGAGGGTAAGCACTGGAACTCCATAGTGGAACTTCGTATCCTAGCCTTGTTTGGGGTTGTTGGAATTGTCGTGAGATGAACTTTGACCATGTATGGTTTTCAGGGTCTGATGATGGAGTAGGAGGGTAAGCACTAGAACTCCATAGTGGAACGTCGTATTCTAGCCATGTTTGGGGTTGTTGGAATTGTCGTGAGATGAACTTTGACCATGTATGGTTTTCAGGATCTGATGATGGAGTAGGAGGGTAAGCACTAGAACTCCATAGTCGAACATCGTATTCTAGCCGTGTTTGGGGTTGTTGGAATTGTCGTGAGATGAACTTTGACCATGTATGGTTTTCAGGGTCTGATGATGGAGTAGTTATTATAATATTGTTTAAAATATAATAATGCTAACAATGTTTTATTATTATCTGCAATAATAAATAATTTTATAAATATTGTTTACTTGTGAAAGCCCTGGCCGTCGCGATACTGTCCAGACGTTGTCGGCATTTTTCACGAGATCAAAGGCGTTGGACGACTGTATGGTTTAATAGACTGTGATAGTAGTGCACATGCGACGCGCTGCGCAGGAGACGTCACCTTGGTGAAGGCGAAGTGGTCTCTGTCGAGTTGAGCCGAGTGCGCGAGGGGCGGCCGGCGAGGGGACGCGCTCGCGTCGCCGCCCCCGGCCGCTCCGCGCAGGATGCGGTAGTGCTCCCACGACCGCTGCAGCTTCAGCCGCTCTGTCACACATACATACGTAAACCCACTATAACTATGGATACTAGTTTCTATAAAAAATCTAATAAGTTCGTCATAACTAACGTGTGAGCGATGCTTCGTGTGTTGAAATAAATTTTCAATAAATATTAGACACGTATTTTTCTTTTGTTAACTACACTTAACATCTTCGTCATTTTTGTTTTAATTGATAAAAGGTTACATTAATTTCGGCAAGTAACTGAGGAGTTGTGCTCAATTAACCTAACCTGCAGCGGTCCTTAAGAGATGGAGATGGACCGGTGGTAAATTCAACTGTATGTACCAATTTAACCTTCATAAGTGCCTTACCAGGGCCTAAACTGAATAAATGACTTTTTGATTTACATTTGATAATAATAAAATTAAAAAAGTAGCTCCTTTATTAGATAATAATTAAAATGATCTTTCATGTTGTGCATTAAAACTTATAGAAATACAGTATTTTTACTATAAAATCACGTCTGTAATCAGCAACACACAACTACTACTCACACCCACACATTAACCCGTTAGTTTCGCGAGCCAGCCCAGTAAAACTTCAATTTAATTGCAATAATTTACGAATATCGGAATCCTATCTTTGTAGCTATTCAGAATTCGCCGTATTTCTTACTGTACGTATGTCTTACCCAACCGGACGGTCTTATAAAATAAATAATAATTCAATAAAAAATATTGCTCAATGAGAAAAAAGTCGAGTTTAATGATAACTAGTTTAATGTGGGGGTGTGTCTGTGTGTACTCACTGAGCAGATGTACGTCGGCGCCGGCGAGGAGCTGGTAGAACACGTGGAATCCGCGCTCGCCGCCCCCCGGCCCGGCCCCCACGCCCGCGGCGGCCCCCGCCCCCGCCCCCGACCCGGCGCCCGCGCCCACTCCGGCCCCCGCGCCCGCACCGGCCCCCGACCCCGACCCCGCCCCCACGCCGCTCGCGCGCTCCTGACAAGTGGCACACCAAACAAACACCTCACTCACATTCGTAGGTACGCACACGCACTGCTGCACCCGGCACCCCCGCACCCGCGCCCCCCATTACAGATAAACATTTTTTTATGCATTTACTTAGTGCTATTATCGGTGTGGCAAACGTGCAATCATATTTTATTAAGGTACTAGCTGTCACCCGTGTCGCCCGCGTTCCCGGGATAAAAAGGCTGCTTTTACACCAGAAATGTGCTATGCTACGTTGCTATGGATGCATTTGATATCCACCAATCATATTCATTGGTGCACATATCTTAGCACTGGTGGAAACAGATTCAACTAAGATATGTTTTTTATGGAAGGATGCGTGCTATGGATGCGTGCTAGGGATGGTCGCGAGAGGTCTAGCTATGTGCAGAGCAGAGTACCTACAGTAGGCCCGCGTTTGTCGCTGAAAGTAGACATGCCATCGTAAAAAGTTATACATTGCATTGGTCGAGCTGCGCATCTTCCTCGCGCAGCTACTTTGCGGCGGCGCATCTTCATAGCACATGTTACTCGCACCGCTACATAGCTTAGTATCAGTGGAAACGGTCACATAGTTTCACAGCTTAGCTATTACATCCTCGCAGCATAGCTGCATAGCACATCTCTGGTGGAAAAGCAGCCTAACACTCGGGTATGATGTAGTTTCCTATTAGTGAAAGAATTTACCGAATTCGACTGGTAGTTCCAGATTAGCGCGTTTAAATAAACAAACAGTCAAACAAAAAACCCTTCAGTTTTATTCTTATATTAAGTAGGTATAGGTAAGTATTAGTATAGATGCCAGCATGTACTCATCTAGGCGAATGGTTTCTAAAATGGGGCTTGACCAGTTGGCGTGGTTTGTAAAATACCACCAAACATGTGTGTGCATCTACGAACATGTCTGCTTGTCCCGACTCTGGGTGTAATTAAAGTATGTATTTAAAATGTGGTATGCTTTTTAGTAAGTACATCAGTTATTTAATTTTCATAGTAAAAACTCATCAGATAGCTGTGTGTGAAGAATGTATCAGGCCGAGGTGCCATATGTTCGCACGCCATCTGTTATTACAAGGAAATACACTAATTCATTTGTTATAACAGGTAAGGGAAGATATCTCTTATATGGGATGTCATCCTGTCGTTATTACCTTCTCCAACAGGTCTGCTTGCACAAAAAGACATATATTATAGTTAACTCATGTTTTCGTCATTTATTATCAATAGGACAAGCCTATAACTCAAATAAAATATAAGTTTTTGAGGAATTACAAGTGCACTCGAGAGCCATATCTCCGCTAGGGTTTGTATTGTGTGTTGAACATTTTCGGCCACACCATCACATAATATGGCGTACTGGTATTTACTGTGGTCAAACACAATACTATAAAAATAGTATCTAAAAAACCGGCCAAGTGCAAGTCAGACTCGCGCACCGAGGGTTCCTCAAAAAAATCTACTTACCAAGTTTCAACATTATAGTTCTTATAGTTTCGGAAAAAAGTGGCTGTGACATACGGACGGACAGACATGACGAATCTATTAGGTTCCGTTTTTTGCCATTTGGCTACGGAACCCTAAAATACCTAATAAACCATAATTTATTAGTGGTATATTTGCTACAGTTAGAGAGGCGCTGCGCTACTCAACTCACAGTGTGTGATGTGTCCACCCACTGGTTCTCCTTTGAAGTCAAATTCGATCTCCAGTAACTTGCCCTGCAAATAACAAATATTAATATGTACTTGATATGGCACAGGACGAACCAGATAATCTTTACTGTAATATATTTTTGATAAAGAAAGAATTTGGTGAGGATAAACTTAAGAGCGTTAATAATAATACGAAGTCAAACGACTGGGCAACAGGGGCATTTACAAAAAAATAGAGCTAAATTATATGAACTGAAAAAAACAAAATATTAACGTTCTTAAGTATGTTCAATCAAATATATTCCAATGTTGTTTGTGCTTCTCCTAAGTACACATACTTTAGAATTATAATTAGAGAAAACTAGTTCCCTTCGTGTCCATAGTTTTAATTTCCTACTATCAGGAAACGCTTGGTACCTACGCGTCCGAGCAGGTGCACACGAGAATATACCGAATCACTAAGTATTCCTCTCGGCACCCTTGACACTTATCTACGAGTGACGGATGCCTGACTTGACTACACTGCAGCACAGTAGGTACATAGGAGGACATGTAGGTAGTAGGTATTGCCACAGTATTACTATAACTAACAGTAGGGAATCGCCTTTGATGTCGGGCAGGGTAGGGTGGTAGGGTAGGGTAGGGTGGGGTAGGGTAGCACCATAGGGTAGGGTAGCACCACGCGAACGAAGTCGCGCAGGGCAGCTAGTATTATGTATATATCTTAATATATAAAATGATAAACTGATTGTTGATATATCAGCGCACAGCCCAAACCGCTGGACCTAGAGATTTGAAATTTTGCACACAGATACCTTATACAGTGGAGGCATCCACTAAGGAAGGATTTTTGGAAACTCCACCCTTAAGAGGGTAAAATAGGGGATGACAGTTTGTATGCAAGTCCGTCAGTTTTGAAGTTAGGATCTTCAAATTTTGTGTTTAGGCTGACGATTGAGAATTAATGTATAGTTATCTCAGCATTTGTAATAATTCCACCCCCGAAGGGAGGAAAAGGGGGATGAAGTTGGGTATGCAAGGCCTTCAATTTCAAAGTAAACTTCATGAAATCTATTATTGTATAGTGTAGGAATTCACAAAAGAAGGATTTTTAAAAATTCCACCCCTAACAGGGTAAAATAAGGGATGAAAGTTTGTAAGCAATATACAAACGCATAGCCCAAATCGCTGGACCTAGATATTTGAAATTTTGCACAAAGATACCTTATACAGTGTAGGCATCCACTAAGGAAGGATTTTTGGAAATTCTACCCCTAAGGGGGTAAAATAGGGGATGAAAGTTTGTATGCAAGTCCGTCAGTTTTGAAGTTAGGATCTTCAAATTTTGTGTTTAGGCTTACGATTGAAAATTAATGTATAGTTATCTCAGCGTTTGTGATAATTCCACCACCGAAGGGAGGAAAAGGGGGATGAAGTTGTTAATGCAAGTCCTTCAATTTGAAAGTAAACTTCACTAAATGTATTATTATACGGTGTAGGCATCCACTAAGGAAGGATTTTTGGAAATTCCGCCCCTAAGGGGGTAAAATAAGGGATGAAAGTTTATATGCAAGTCCGTCAGTTTTGAAGTTAGGATCTTCAAATTTTGTATTTAGGCTGACGATTGAAAATCAATGTATAGTTATCTCAGCGATTGTGATAATTCCACCACCGAAGGGAGGAAAAGGGGGATGAAGTTGTGTATGCAAGTCCTTCAATTTGAAAGTAAACTTCACTAAATGTATTATTATACGGTGTAGGCATCCACTAAGGAAGGTTTTTTGGAAATTCCACCCCTAAGGGGGTAAAATAAGGGATGAAAGTTTGTACGCAAGTCCGTCAGTTTTGAAGTTAGGATCTTCAAATTTTGTATTTACGCTGACGATTGAAAATTAATGTAAAGTTATCTCAGCATTTATGATAATTCCACCCCCGAAAGGGGAAAAAGGGGAATGAAGTTGCCTTCAATTTCACGATAAACTTCACTAAATTTATTATTATACAGTGTAGGTATCCAGTAAAGAAGATTTTTGGAAATTCCACCCCTAAGGGGGTAAAATAGGCCATGAAATTTTGTATGGAAGTCCGTCAGTTTTGAAGATAGGATCTTCAAATTTTGTGTTTAGGCTGACGATTGAAAATTAAAGTAAAGTTGTCACAGCGTTTGTGATAATTCTACCCCCGAAGAGGGAAAAGGGGGATTAAGTTGTATACGAAAATCTTTCATTTCCATAGTAAACATCACTAAATTTATAATTATAAAGTGTAGGTATCCACTAACGAAGGATTTTTCAATATTACACCCCTATGGGGGTAAAATAGGGGATGCGAGTTTGTATGAAAGTCCATCAGTTTGGAAGTTAGGACCTTCAAATTTTGTGTTTATCTTGATGATTGAAAATTAATTTATATGTGCCTCAGCGTTTTCGATAATTCCGACCCTGAAGGGGTAAAAAAGGGATGAAGTTGTGTATGGAAGTATACTAAATTTATTATATAAGCTTGGAATATAATTAAAATTTGGAAACTAACGCAAAGAATATCGGTGTTGTTGGAATTTGATCCATTAATGAGTGAACAGGGGGATTAAATTTTGTATTTAAGCTGTTCATTCACATAATTTTGTATTCAAGTAAAATAATGGACACGTGTATCATGTTATTAAGAAGCCTACTGCCGCCCATCTATCTGTCTGTCTGCCACGAGAAAAATTCTCAGCTGTCTGGTTGAAGAACTTTTGGATAGATCTCCGCCCGTGTCGATCCGTCTGTCTGTCTGTCTTCTACGGGTAATTTTTAAATTATTATTATTATTTAAATTTAATACTAAGGTGTCAAACAAGCATACGGCCGGCCTGTTGGTAAGCGGTCACCGTATGTATCACTCGTGCGTTGCCGACCATACAGAAATATCTTCACACCCTGGCGCCATGGCGGGGAGCTCATTCTACAGCCTGAGTTTACGCGCTAGAAAACTCCTTTGAAACCGCACAGTAGAAACCATTTCGGTTCCAATATATGAGTATGGACTCCCCGTCGATGGCGAGAGTTGCGATGGTAGAAGGTAGCCCGTGGGCATCAAGTCAAACAATTCTTCAGAGAACTGTCCGTTGTACAAGCGGTACACACATAAGGAGGCAAATTCTCTCCTCAGACTGACAGACAGACAGAAACATCTCAGCTGTCTGGAAATTATTGAGGAACTTGTGGATATAGGTGTATTCGTCTGTCTGTCCGTGTGCCATGAGCAAATATCTCAGCTGTCATGAAATGGTTGAGGAATTTGTGGATAGGTCTCATGGCGTAATTTTAGATAAATAACCCCGATCTCGACACTTCCCAAAAAAAACATATTTCTTCTTCAGCTAATAGGACAGTGTATGTATGCATCTTTCTGCCGGTAGATTTTCAGATCTTCTTCTTCAAATCGGGCAGGACTGTTTCAGTTTTATGTGGCATGTTCGCATGTAACCTCTCAATCTTCCTGAACTTTTGTCAAATATCACACGTAGTGGCGGGCTATAGCCATGAACAAAGCTCTATATTGTTACAATGATTCATATCTAGAAAAAAGAAATAATCTACGCGGACGAAGTCGCGGGCTAAAGCTAGTATATATATATTGCAGTTAAAATCTGCCAATTACGTATTTTTCATAATAATGGTTTCTGTATTTTTATGGTCTAAATACATGTCCTGAATTAAATCTTTTTTCTTTCTATTCTTTCTTTCTTTTACATGAAGCAAATATCCAGTCTTAATATAAGACTCCTTCAATGTTCCAAGTTTCATGTCTTCAGGATAATTAGAAAAGACCTAGAGGCACAGAATTGCTATAGTTTTTGATTAGGTACCTATCAGCACAGTCTATTAAACCATACAGTCGGTCGACGAAGCCGTCTAGACAGGGCAATCGTGCGGGGTGTGAGGGACGAGACGCGGGAAAGCCGTTACCGACCTGCGAACAAAACGATGTTAGTAGCTCGGTAAACAGCATTCAGGGCTAACGCGTGTTTGTGTCTGTAATTATTTTATATTAATTTGTTTATTTTAAATGGTGAAAACGACGTGTGCTGTGAGAGACTGCAAGTCTTCATCCTATTTAAATAAAGATCTGCGGTTTCATCAGCTTCCACACACAGACGAAAGGTAAATAATCATGGTTTGTTATCGTAGATTGCATACAATAATAATTTTATATTTGTCATGTCGTGTCACGGTAATAACGCCAACAAAATGGCCGAATGGCGGACGGTAAAAATATCTAATAGGTACACAGGTATAGGTAACAGGCACAGGGCATGAGCATTTGGTTTTTTTTTTTTTTTTCAATAGGTCTGATGATGGTGTAGGAGGTTAAGCACTGGAACTCCATAGTGGAACATCTTATCCTAGTCGTGTTTGGGTTTGTTGGAATTTTCGTAAGATGAACTTTGACCATGTATGGTTTTCAGGGTCTGATGATGGAGTAGTTATTATAATATTGTTTAAATTATAATAATGCTAACAATGTTTTATTGTTATCTGCAATAAATAAATAATGTTATAAATATTGTTTAATTGTGACAACCCTGGCCGTCGCGATACTGTCTAGACGTTGTCGGCATTTTTCACGAGATCAAAGGCGTCGGACGACTGTATGGATTAATAGACTGTGCTATCAATCAGTCAGTCAGTGCCAAAAGTAGTTTTTTTCTGAAGCGCGTATTTCAGGTACTATTAAGGTTAGACTAATGTATTTTTTTTGCAGGTAAAAGTTAATTTTCGTAACTTTAGTAAGACATGTAGAAACTTTGCAGTGCAGTGCTACACATGTAAATGTTTATTACACATACATAAATGATGACATTATCATAACAATATAATACCGGTCGGCTCGGCCTCGGATTGGTCGGTATCGACGTAGGTAGGAAAGTAGGAGACCGACCGTCGGAAGGTGTGTTACGACTTTCAGTACATTCGTTTCCCAACTGTATCGTATGGTAAAACTGTGGTATTGCTATGTTAACAAACAGTAGGTAGGTGTTTACAAATCGACTGGCGTTGTGGTTCCTTGCAGTGGCCGCGTTGCCGAACGCCTCGAGCAGCGTGCCGGCGGCGGTGAGCGCGCCCCCCGCGCCCCAGCCGGCGCCCCCCGCGCCCCTGGCGGCGCCCCCCGCGCCCCTGCCGGCGCCCCCGCTCGCGCCCCCGGCGCCCCCTTCGCGCTCGCCCGCCACCACGGCGCACTGCAGGCACACGCGGGCCGCTTCCGTTTTCCCCGATCCGCTCTCGCCTGACAAACATTTGTATATTCAATAGCAAATAGAAAATATTCACCTTCACTACTATAACCACTCAGGTACTAGATTCGATAGCTAATCTGTGATGTTCGGCAACCTTAGAATATATTATGTAAGGTGACTGATAATTAGTAAACGATACCACGGATACTCAGACACTTAGACTTAGGCCTTGCTTTTGGCCACTGACCCGCCCATAAGAGACGAAGACGGAGCCTAAGATGGAACACGCTTACCCAGAAGGAACCTATTCACTCTGGCCTTGAAAATCCCTAGGTTGTATGAATCAGGAAACACAGACGCCGGAAGCAAGTTCCACTCCCCTGCCGTCCGCATTATAAATGCAAAAAAAAAAGGATGCATGACGCTGTGTCCGTATTTTCGGTATGTCAACAACGTACGTAGTAACTTAACATAATCGGGATAATATCATAAAACACTAGTGCGGTAATGTAAAGTAAAAAGCACCAGTTCGTAATAAGCAGTCTTATGATACTAAATTCGGTGAAATAAGAGCCACTTTACGAGGGAGTGTTTTGAAAAAAACATTATGTACCTAGGTAGCTATACCTATTCTGAATGTTTTTACCTGTTATAACAATGCACTGGCTTTCATTTCTGTCGCGAACCCACCGGTACGCTGTGGCAGTGATGGCGTAGCTGTGTGAAATGTGAAAGTTAAGATAAAGATATTTTTTGTCAGAAACATGGTTATTAAATTGATGCTAAAATTAAAACCGGTCAAAAGCGAGTCACACTCGCTCAATTGACGGGCCAGGTGGGTTCGATTCCCACACAGGACAAGCATTTGTGTGCATGAACATGTCTGCATGTCCTGAGTCTGGGTATAATTATGTATATTAATAATATTATAATGTATTTACAACCAAAAAGTTGTAAGTATATGTATTATATCAGTTATCTGGTTTCCATAGCAAAAACTCTGCTTAGTTTGTGATCAGATGACCGTGTGTGAGGAATGTCCCAGGATATTTTAAGTAATTCGGGTACCGGGCGGCCGTCCTTGCTGTTCTTCTCTGTAGAATGCCGCCTATCAAACCGCTGGTAACTTCAGTAGCTTTGACCTTCATGAATACCCTCCCAAGTAGCACATTGTCGAAATTGTGTCCATAAACAAGCTACATAACATCCTAGAGCTGTTAAGCAGATGTACTAAAGGGTAGGACGAGTTTTAATAATGCATTAGGGGAAGATCCATACACTGTTAAACAGCACAGCTGACTAATGACCGTAAAATAGCGAAAATTACTACTAATAGCTGTTAAGTCGAATATAAAAATGTTCTAGTCAAGACTTTGGCAGCATGTTATACTACTAGCTGATTTAGAAGTCCGAAGCTTGTTAAAGACTGGTAAATGCGAAACATTCACTAAGCTATGATGGGCTGTGATAAGGATTCGAATATTGTCACTGACTGTTAATTGGTGTACACAAATTCTATTGTAAAGCTACTCAACGAGCTTGATAAAAGCTGTTTAATGGCGTACTATAAGTAAACCGTAATCTGTATGAGGGCATAATTGAAATTATTTTTGTCTTTAACAGAATAAAAATTATTTTCATGTAATAAAATAAAAAAAATTTTTATTCAATATAGGCCCTAATAAGGCCTGCCCTGTAGCTGGGGCTTAGAATTACAGCTACGGTGTTCCCCTGCCTGTCGTTAAAAGCGACTAACTAAACGGGGACCTTCGGGGTCGTGGGCAATCGGGGTGGGGGCCCTGAACGCCCAGGAGCGGCCCCGAGGAGGACGATAGGTCGTTGTGGTCACGTCACGACTCATCGTGCGATAGCACCGCGAGGGCGGTGGGGGGGTATCACACATATTTCATATCATACATATTTTAGCCGGTATAAGTCCGGCATAACCTGGCCGCTCCCCCCCAGGGCGGTCGGGTATCCTATGAGGATAAACCAACGCTAATAAAATAAAAAAAGGCCCTAATAAGGCACTTACGAACGTTACAATTGATTGTACCACCGGTTCGTAATACACTTAAACTGAGAAGACCCCCGACAAGAAACTCATCAAGAATATTTTTTAATTATCTTATAATATTTTTTTTATAAATATCCTGGTACATTCCTCACACATGGTCATCTGATCCCAAACCAAGCAGAGCTTGTTCTATGGAAACCTTATAACTGCTATAATACATATTATACTACTTTTTGTTTGTAAATACATATTTAATATACATAATTACACCCAGACTCAGGACATACAGACATTGCATGTGCTGTGCGGGAATCGAACCCACGACCTGCAGCGTAATAGGTGGAATCTTTACCAGAGTCTTAACCAACTGCGCCAACTGGCCCGTCGAATTTGACAATATTGAATCATTAAATTAAAATAGCCTGTACAGCGAACACTTCATTAAAATGCGTTATTGTCTTCTACAAAATCGGAAACGTTATCGGTACCCTTTCTTAGACAATTTTTGTTTAACTATCTTTTTAAATCTATACACAGATAGTTCTTAAATTGATTTGGGTACTTTTTTATAGAAGCGTATACATTGCCCCTTAAAAGAATCCCAAACTTTGCTGAACCGTGTTAAACATTCTATTGATGTCGGCACCGCTACCCCAACGAGTATGTAGCAACGTCTTGAGTCTTGTTTGGAAAGACTTAATATCCAAACTAAGTTTGATGGTATCAATCAAGTACGCTACAACGACGATAAAACACAAGCGGGCCTGACCGTGCTCCGTGGAACAGAGAATGTATCATGTTTAATCGGTATTGGTAGTATTTAGAAGGTTATGTGTACTAACAGGTGCGGCGGCAGCTGGTAGGGCGGGCGCGCCAAATAAGCTCGCACCAGGTCCGCCGAGTAGAGCGGCAACTCGCGGCACGGGTTCACCGACACCAGCGCGTTGCCAACGTACGTCTGCAACAACACAACTGACAACACAACACGCACAACCTGACCATCGGTGCGCGGCGCGGCGCGTGCGAGCTCACTCCGCCTGCGCTACTCGCTACTCGCTCCTCGCTCACACAATCGACTAACTAACACATAAAGAAAATGGTTTACCCCAAGGTAGCGTATTAGGACCATAGTTATTCATAATTTATATATCCCACGACATTATTTGCCGATGATAGCCCAGTAGGTACTATTTACATTACAAATGAAAATTCGATAGTAGGTACATTTTAAGTCGATATTAACTACAATTTTAGTTACGCGTTAGTTGAGCTACAACCATAATAGATTGGTTAAATAATAATAATCTAAAAAATAATCTTGATAAGACTAAAGCAATGGATTTTAAGCAACGGAATAATCATCCACATAATTTGAACAACAATTATCTTTGAAGGCACATTGAAAATACGGATGTAACGAAATTATTTTTATTTGAATTTGAATTTATTGGGACTACACATAGATAATAAGTTAACATGGAAGTTTCGTATTAATTTATTCTAATATGCTCTGTACAAACTTAAGTAAAACTGTTAATGAAACTGCTCTTTTAGCAGCATATCATGGATATGTTGCATCTACTCTTAGTGTTCGGGACACTTGTTGTGTTCAGGACATTTATTGTTATTTTTTATAATTACGTAATATTTGTTAAAATTAAAATGTCTAGAAATAAGAAATATTAAAGAGTTTATTCCCGAGTGTACAATGATTACCCTTAGAATACGTATCAACATAAATTGTATAGTAAATAAACAGTACTTGAACCCTAAACATAGGTAAAAGTCTAGACAAAGTCTAGGTAGAACTAAGATTTACAATGTACTTTTAGAATCGTGAATAACCCTCTACAAATGTAAAACTTGTTACACGATAAAGTTAGTATTCATGTTGAAACCTAAGTTAACAAAAAAGTGTTAACATGTCAACAAAACACTCGATTAGGCATAGTAATCTAGTTAGAATTGTTTCGTAAGCACCATATGTGCACACCAACTACTTACTATGTATTTACTGTTTAAACTCGCATTACCTAACGTAAGACCTAAATAATAAGTTTTACTACAAGCCCTGAATGAAACCCTGATCATATTTTGAAATTTACGTGATTTTACCCGGAACTATAAATATCAACAATAAAATTTCCTTATATATGCGAAAGGGAGACAAAATGTATCGGAGAACCTTTGGAGATGTAGTAACAGGACTACACTTTTTGGATTAGATCCTTCTAGAACTTTTAGACAAGGTTAGCGCTATATGCAAGATAGAGAGGTTACTTAAATGCACTTAAATTAGACAAGAAAAAGATATGTTTTCTCTCGTAAAAAAGTTACTCGCTCACTGTGTAAGTCGTATACACAGCGTTTATAATTTGCATATAATCAGTACATTTTTCTCATTTAGTATCGGATTCCATTAATCGATTCCAGGACAGCAAGTATCTACTAAGTATAGTAGTAGTAGTAGTCAGACAGATGTCACAGTAGTAGGACAGTACCGGGACAGTACCAAGTAAGGCAGATGCCAAGTTGAGATTACCATCAAGTAGTATAACGTCAGGCAGATGCCACAGTAGCGGCTAGTTAGTTACCCCATCGGTAAACAGTAAGGCAGATGCCATAGTAGCGGCTAAGTAAAAATATCAGTGTAGCATCAGGCACCCATTGTCTACGTATATTTGTGTAAATCATCTATGTAATTTAAAAAGTTTGTTAATTATTGTATTCAGACAGATTGTCACAGAAGTGTTAAAATTCAATAAATAAATCGTTTATATACCAACCATACGGCTTTTCATGACGCCCTTGGCAATCCAGCAAATAAAATAAAGTACGGGAAAAGGGATCTCACGATTCGCGCATTCGTCCTAAGCGGCGTCTTATTACACGAGGTCCCCGGCCGCCCGTACACTTAGGTATGGCATTTTCGTCTGGGGTAACTCTACTGATAAGTGGCGTGCTTTCAAAGCCCAAAAGCATTGCATTAGATCGATGTGCGACAAATGTACTCAAGCTAACCATTTTTTTTTTCTACATTTATTTTTTTATTTAACATTACTTTCTTTGTACATTTTTGAAACAGCAATATTTGTAAAGACCAATATGAATATGTTTACACATATCGTGAAAGAAATCAGAATAAGCGGGTAATGTTGCAATCTAAGATAAAACTATTGCATAGTATTATATTCTGCATGGCCCCACAAATATTTAACAAATTGCCCGACAATTTGTCAACTTCACTTGCCCGAACCTATGACTAAAACGTCCCACTGGCGCCGGCTGAAAATCAGCGCCAATTTGTCTGCACAAATTCCCGCTCACACTTCCATCCCCACATATTGGAACCAGAATTGTTTCGAACTGTGCGGTCTCAAAGGAGCTTCTTTCCGCGGACGCTCAGATTGTGGAATGAGCTCCCCGCCGTGGTTTTCCCAATGGAGTACAGCATGGGGTTCTTCAAAAAGGGTGTGAAGAGATTTCTGCAGGGTCGGCAACGCGCGAGTAACACTCCTGGTGATGTAAGCGTCCATAGGCTGCGGTAACCGTTTACCATCAGGCGGGGCGTATGCTTGTTTGCTAAGTAGTATATAAAAAAAAACAGGGAATCGGAAATTCCCGGGAAATATTTTTTTTATTCCCGGGTCCCGGAAATGGAAAAGGTCGGGAAAAACAAAACCCTATACGGGACAGAGACATAGTCTTTCACTGCTGGCCGCATAAATAAGCTCAGAGTCACTCAGCAAGCTATGGAACAAGCTATGCTCGGAATTTCTCTACGTAACAGGGTCCGAAATGTGGACATTCATAGTAGAACGAAAACAACGGACATGGCTTGTAGAGTTAGTATAGTAAGCTGAAGTGGCAATGGGCAGGCCACATCGCTCGAAGAGCCGATAACCAAGGGGGAAGAAAGGTTCTTGAGTGGCGACCACATACTGGAAAGCGCCGAGAGGGACGACCCTACCCTACGCTACCCTACCCAACCCTATAAAAAGTATCCTATGTCCGGTTCTAAGCTAACTCCCAACCAATTTTCAGCCATATTGATTCAGTCGTTCTTGAGTTATAAATAGTGTAACTAACACAACTGTCTTTTATATACTGGGTGGAGATTTCGAGATGTCATATTTTTGAAACCTATGTTGGATTAGTCATGCTGAACAACTTTTACTGTGGGACCAACACTGAATTTTCAAAAAAAAAACAATTTACTTTTCATACATGAGATGAGAAAAAAAAATTACTTCTCTAAGTAAACATTTTTTTTTGAAAATTTGCTATTGGTCCCATAGTAAAAGTTGTTCAGCATGACTAACCCAAATTCAAATTACTCACGTATATCACGTCCCGCTTGTAGCGCACGTGCAGGTTGTGCAGAAACGTGTCCTCACTGAGCGGCGCCAGCAGCACCGCGTCGGCGAGCCCCGTGGCGCCCTCCTCCGCCATGCCGCGCCCTTCGCGCCGCGCCCCTGCGCACCCTCCTCCGACCCCGCGCCTCCCGCACCCGTCACCGCACCCGCGCCACTGACACCACACTCATTGCTCGCCGACGATCCGACCTTCCTATATATTAAACTTTCCTTACCAATATATACATACCTAACTACATTTAAAAAATTGAAACTTTATATAAATTGATATACAAGTACAGTGGAGACTTTTTATTTGGGACTAGCTGTTCCCCTCGGTTTCAATCACATTCCCGGGATATAAAGTAGCCTATAATAATCGGGGATAATGTAGCTTCCTATTAGTGAATTTTTCGATTCCGACTGGTAGTTCCAGAGATTAGCCTGTTTAAACAAACAAACAAAAAAACTCTTCCGCTTTATTATATTATTATCGTATAGATTATCCTGATTGTCACCTGTGAGCAAAATATGTATCTTTGTAATCTAGTCTGTGAGTGCATCATGGACATATCAAATTGGCTAAACCAAATGTTAAGGCATTTTAATAACCACAAGATACTCCATGATGATCAGTTCGGTTTTACGAGAGGTAAGTCCACTACGGATGCGGGAGCTAAACTTATTAAGCATATTTTTCAGGCCTGGGAGTGCTCACACGATGCTATTGGTATCTTTTGTGATCTCTCCAAGGCATTTGATTGCGTAGATCACCAAACGCTAGCTCTTAAACTTAAGTTATACGGAATTCGCGGAGTGGCTCTCGATCTTGTGGTTTCCTATCTTTCAGGGCGCCAACAAAAAGTAGGAATCAATGGTAGTGTGTCATCGGGCTCCTTAGTCAAATTAGGCGTACCTCAAGGCTCGATTTTAGGCCCATTTCTGTTTCTAGTTTATATAAATGACCTACCTTATATGGTGAAAGAACTATCAGATGTCGTTTTGTTTGCAGATGATACGTCTCTGATATTTAAAGTAGATAGAAAAGACAAAGATCTTTTAAAAGTTAACTACGCTCTGAAGACTGTGTCTCAATGGTTTGCTGCCAACAATCTTATGTTAAACTCAAAAAAAAACAAAATGTATAAGATTTTCATTACCAAATGTACCAAAAGTTGATACCAGTGTTATTGTGGATGGTAATAAACTTAATGTAGTAGATAAGACTGTTTTTCTTGGTCTGACTATAGACAGAGATTTCTATAGCAAGAACGTTCAACGAAGTCTAGATGGGACATATACGGTGAAGATGCCCTTACAATCAGATTTTAGAGATTTACTGGGCAAATCTAAATCTATGGCTGTATCACAATTTCTTCAGCTGGAAAAGAGACTTGAAAGAAATAAAAAACTAGCCACAATGTACAAAGAGTTTATGAACGAATACATCGAATTACGTCACATGAAACTTGCATCTCCGATTACTTCACTGATGCCCGAGTGTTATTTACCACACCATGGCGTCCTACGGGAAAACGCTACTACAACCAAACTCAGGGTTGTATTTAACGCATCCCAGAAAACTACAAGCGGAAGAAGTTTGAATAACCTACTAAAAGGAGGTGGCATGAACTTACGCAAGTGGTCAAGCAACCACCCAGCCTTACTTGAGAACTTATCAAAAGATCAAATATCAATGAAAAATATATTTGATTTCAAGCACGAGGAATCTATGAAAACTTTGGGCCTTGGCTGGAACCCAAATTTGGATACATTTATGTTTAACTGGAGCTTGGAAGAAAAATTAAAACCACTAACTAAAAGAGTATTGCTCTCTGAAATTTCAAAACTTTACGACCCTCTTGGTTGGATATCCCCAGTAACTATTACTGCTAAACTATTGTTCCAAAGGGTTTGGATGAGTAAACTTGAATGGGAGGAAAGACTACCGAATGACATCGAAAAAGAATGGTTAAAACTTAAAGGTGAACTCCCATGTGTACAAAACATTAAGCTCAGCAGATGGCTCGGCGGAACATCTCCAGACATCGAGTCTCTTCTATTCAGTACTCTGCTTCTGTGATGCAAGTGAAAAAGCATATTCTTGCGTTGTTTACAGTCGTATTAAAAATAATGACGAATCGGTTATAAAACTTGTAGCCGCTAAAACAAGGGTTGCCCCATTGTCACAAAAAATAACTTTACCAAGACTTGAACTTTGTGGTGCTTTATTACTGTCACAACTCGTTGAAAAAATAAAGACCACCTTAACTGAAAACAAGATAACAATAAAAGCATGGTGTGATTCTCAAGTGGTCCTGGCCTGGCTGAATGGAAACAATTCAAGATGGGAGAAATACGTTGCAAACCGAGTTGCAAAAATCAAACAAATCATACCAGCTGAGCAATGGAACTATGTCAAATCAGAAATCAATCCCGCTGATTGTGCATCCAGAGGGTTGTATCCAAGCAAGCTACAAAACTTTAAACTATGGTGGCAGGGTCCTGACTTCCTTAAAACACTCGAAGAACAGGATCTCGAGAAAAACAAGACATGCTTATTTACTACTAATATCGGAAGCGAAAAACAAACGAAGACAACCCTAGCAACAAATCATGATACAGAACATTTTATTGATGAACTACTTAACAAATATAGCACGTTGACTCGCGTTACTAGAGTCACGGCATGGGTAATGCGATTCAGTGCAAACGCACAAAACAAAGCGAAATCTGATACTAACTACTTATCTACAAGCGAATTCATTGCAGCAAATCAACAAATAATTAAATATACACAACAGACAGAGTTCCCACAAGAATATTTAAAATTGACTAACAAAGAAGCTGTGCCGATTAAGAGCAATATTTACAAGTTAAATCCTTATTTAGACAAAAAAGGAATCATGCGAGTTGGAGGACGTCTAAACTTATCTAATTTATCATTCGACAGAAAAAATCCAATGATTTTATCTCGGGATGGGAGATTTACTCAACTACTGATCCACCAAATGCATCTACAGACATTACACGATTACTACTTGACCCCAGGTCATTTCCTTACCGGTAGTCCAACGATGTCATTACCATTATCAGACTACAACGACGTCACGACTTTAGATTTACGTCGACGCTGGCAACTCACTGAACACATGCTACATCAATTCTGGAAGAACTGGTCCAATGACTATCTTTGCCAACTACAGACACGTAGCAAATGGAACAAAGTCCAGAAAAATATTGAGGAGGGTGCCATAGTCCTGGTTAAAGAAAATAATCTGCCACCTGGAAAATGGGCTATGGGACGCGTAATCAAACTCCGCAGTGGGGTGCAGTGGGGTGCTCACCTGGAAGCCTTAGGTGGTAAACTGAGCTCCGCTGCTTTTGCAGTCAGCAAAATAAGGCAACTGACGGACATTAATACAGCCAGATTAATTTATTTTGCATATTTTCATAGTCTTATGTCTTACGGCCTTTTGCTGTGGGGCTCTGCCGCAGACTTGGAATCAATTTTTGTATTACAAAAAAGGGCAATTCGCGCCATCTACTGTTTGGGTTCTCGCGAATCTCTACGAAATGTATTTCCGGATATTAATATATTAACTTTGCCCTCTCAGTACATTTCTGAAAATATTATGTATGTCCGCAAGAACATTAATTTGTTTCCAGTCAATAGTGACTATCATGATAGAAACACTAGAAACAAAGACAAAATAACTGTACCTAGATTTTGATTAGCTAAAGTAAATAAGTCCTTTCTTGGGAATTGTATCCAATTTTACAATAAAATTCCTCATAGCGTGACCAGTATGTCCTTTTTTAAATTTAAGGAACACATTAAAAAGCGGCTGTTGAGTAGGGCTTATTATAAAGTGTCTCATTATATTGACGACAAGGATGTATGGAAGTAGCTTCTCTCTGCACTTGCCTCACTGAGCAGCTAGTTCAAGGTCCATTTTAATTCAAAGTATGCTATTATTATTATAAGTTATGTTTTTAGGTTACAGATTATATTACTTATTGTAATTAAATTAATACAATTCAATGTTCTTCATTTATTTATTTTGATATAAATGCATCGATATATTATGTCTGTCTAATTGTTATATTTTTATTTTTATTTTGTGATATTTAGTCTAAACTTGTCAATAGTCACAGTGATAACAAATTGTGTGTTTAGTGTTTCCCTTTAGTAATTTTTTATTTTTAAGGCAGACTTAAGTAAGTCATGCTCACTTTAAGGCCTTTGCTTGCGGCGGCGTCGTGTGACGGGTCGCTCACTTCCCTCCAATATGGCGAGGAGGGCGATGGCTGCCACACGCGTCATACTTGTGAACAGGTGCTGCTTGTGGGGGCTGGTCTGCTTAAGTTTGCTATTGATTTACTTATTAAATATTTATTCAGTCTATCTTGTAATTTTGCCGCCGCGCCGGGGCACGCAATTGTTTTCAGTGCGATTAGAATGTAAATATTATGTAATGAATCTAAGCCTGTTTTGAAAAGAGTAATTGCTGAGTTTATTGCCGGCTCTTCTCAGCAAATGCAACCTTCCGAACCGGTATTAGAGTATTAGAGTCAGACTTTTCATAAGTGCCTGCGAAGGTCTATTTGAATAAATGATTTTGAATTTTGGCACTGTATACCTGCCTTAACAAACAGGGTTTGATACCATGATTTTATAGTAGCAGAAAACATTTAAAAAAACACCTTCAAAAAAAGTATGAATAAACAACAAAGGAAATCTAATCTGACACTCTTTATTGAAGTCAGACAAAGAGCTTAAAAAGATATTTATTTTGAGTTCATATGAGTTTTCAAAATCTCTTTAAGATTTGTCACTGACCGCTCACTGACTGAATATGATGCAATCACATTTTTTTTTGTCTTATCTGTATTCTACTACAAGCAGATAGTTTGTGAGGTTTTGTAGAGTCAAGTGCATCCTACAGGGAGGATTCTTTGTATTTACTACAGCATGTTTTTCTCTTGAGTCGTTTTTGGTAGCTGCATGTGAGTAGAATCATTGCATTGTACTTTCGATTGTTTTTTCCAGCTGCTTTTGGTATTAAACAGAAGTAGCCTTTTAACTACATAACAGAAGTTCTGTGTTAACCAAATGGAGATCACACCAGCCTGTTAGTACATACTGGCTCAAACTGGGTCAAAAAGGCTTTAGAGGCCTTCAACAACTAATCCTAGTCCTGCTGTAATTGGAGATTTTAGGAATTGCATCGCAGATTTAATACCAAACTGTACATAAACGAGTATTTAAACGACTCATTGAGTACTTATTAGAGCAAACATTTCGGACATCATGATTACTACGTAAGAAAATGTACTTACAACATATACTTCACAAATGTATTTTTATTACAATAGCTCTGATAAACTGTATCCCAATACTGCATTTATCATTATGATAACGCAATTTTTTTAGTAACGATATTTTACAAAAATATTTCTTTTATAAAAATATCCATAATCTCTTCTCTCAATCTCAACTCTCAACTGTCAGCTGTTTTTTTTTTTTATTTGTTTGTTAATGGCCATGGATGGATACAAAGTCCTTCAGTCGCATAGCGTTCGAAACTGTGGTTCGAAATGAAAAATTTCAACAAAACTTTTGCAACTTTTGCCACGAACGATATTTCCCAAATCGAACGATAAGATACAAAAATGACATGTGCATGATCATCGCCTGCTTGCCACTTGTCTCAACCTACTCTTTTCCTTCAGTTAATCTATAAACAAAGTTAATCTGACAAATTCTTCTCTTGCCTGTTAGTATTTCTTTATATCTTAGAATAAAAATTATAATTTTCGCTTCCCGTTTGAATTTTCCTAAACTTATCTGTCAGATTCAAAGATGTAAAAATTTGATCACAAACGACCCTGCCTCGGAGGTGGGTCAAAATTTGCAGTTCACGATGTCGTTTTTAAAACTATTTCCAAGTAAAACGAACGGTGAACGAAATCAGTTCAAAACGCCAATTTCGCCCACAACTTTCCAAATCGAACGCCGGATGTGATCGTTAGCATTTTGACTGTTATTTTTGCTACCATATCCCAATTCGAACGCACCTTATATTGGATAAAATACCCACAGACGTATGAGTAGTACCTACAAACAGACTAAGCATTCGCAAAAAAATTTGAAGCCAATTACACCTACAAAGAAAGTGTAGCTGCTACAGAGCCGAACTAAGGCCGGTAAAGATTTTTACGTCTATGAATGAGGGGCGGCGGTGGCGGGCGGAGATAATCCATACTAATATTATAAATGCCAAAGTAGCTTCGTTTGTTTGTTTGTTACGGTTTCACGCCTCAACTACTCAACCGATCATCATGAAATTTGGTATACAGATAGCCTGGTATGGAGAAGGACGGTTTCAAGGTCAACCCGCGGGGGACATCTAGTAGTCTGTTTTGCACATATTTTCACGAAAATGAAAGAAAAGTATAATTTAGTAAAGGTTTTATTGAAAGAATATCAATTCACTCAAAAAATTCAATTCACAATCATTTATTCAAATAGACCTTCGCAGGCACTTATGAAAAGTCTGACTCTAATTCTCTAATACCGGTTCAGAAGGTTACATTTGCTGAGAAGAGCCGACAATAAGCTCAGCAATAACTTATTTAAGAGCACTCAGCTCACCATACTTTTCAAACAAAAGCTCTGTACTTATGATGGCGTTTTAAACACTTTTCTTTAGATGTTTTAAACAAATTGGTATCTTGTGAACTATATCTAGCAGTGTAACTAGACGAAAATAAAAAAAAGTGTGAAACAAATTCAGTAAAAGCCTCCGAAAAACTGCGTTTTTTCACAAATTTTACCTGAACTTTAATATAATCGATTTATCGCCCCCGAAACCCCCTGCATACTAAATTTCATGAAAATCGTTGGAGCCGTTTCCAACATTCAGATTATATAATACCTTCGTATTCTAATGATTTTGTAGCAGTTTTTCATTGCTTGAAAATATGGATAAAACGCCGTTTTCTAAAAATAATATTTTCTAAATCGATTTATCACCCCCGAAACCCCCTGCATACTAAATTAAATGAAAATCGTTGGAGCCGTTTCCAACATTCAGATTATATATATATATATAGGTATATACAAGAATTGCTCATGGTATTAGATAGATTATAAATACATCGCCTCTATTCATCGAGGCTGATGTATAAATGGGGGCTATATACAACTGAGGGCTCTGGCGCTATCTCTCTTTTTTCGCAGTGCATCTTTATGAAACATTACGTTGGATGAAACAACAAGCTTTTAGACTGTGCTTGCGTTGAAGTTGCGTTGGCCATGCTGAGCCGCCTTAAAACAAGCTTAGATTCATTACATAAAATTTACGTTCTAATCGCACTGACAACAATTGCGAGCCCCGGCGCGGCGGCAAAACTAAAAAATAAACTAAATGAATTTAATAAGTAAATAAATAGTAAACTTAAGCAGACTAGCCCCCACAAACACCAGCAGTTCACAAGTATGACGCGTATGGCAGCCATAGCCCTCCTCGCTTTATTGGAGGGAAGTGAGCGACCCGTCACATGATGCCGCCGCAAGCAAAGGCCTTAAAGTGAGAATGACTTACTTAGGTCTGCCTTAGAAATAAAAAAAATAACTAAAGGGAAACTACTAATCACACAATTTGTTATCACTGTGAGTACTGTGACTATTGACAAGTTTAGACTAAATATCATTTAAATAGAAAATATAAAAATTAGCCAGACATAATATATCAATGCATTTATATAAAAATTAACCCCTATTTCTTCTGGTCACGCTATAACCTGAGAACGGCTATACCGGTTTTTTTTTTAAATACTTTCTAATTCTTGCTTCCTAGAAGGTACGTAGATTAAAAATTTAAGAAAGTTGAAAATAACAATGTGGGCAGGAGGAAGCATGGGTGCCTGCTCTTCGTTACGCAAGGGCCAAGGGGGTGCACTGCCCGCAGCGCCAGAGCCGATGCAGAAGTGAATTTATGCCAAAAAAACCTCATCCTCATACCTCAACGATGAATATCACGGAAACCATGAGCTTGCTTCAAGTTTGGGGGGTACCGGGGGGAAGGGAATTCCCTCCCGCACCCCTCTTCCCCCTGCCCTGTGTTACGTCTCCGAAAGTTTTACCCAAAATAAATTTAATTTACCGAATCCGTCCCCTCGATACATTATATGTAAACAATATATAAATCTTTAGATTTCTTAAATTTTGTTTAGATTCCTTTAGATACAACGTATGGCACGTAATTTTAACATAATTACACTTCAGGCTTCGTCCTCGAGATTAGCATAATAGACACATGTAGTAACGCGTAGCACACACCATTCCACACTATTTTGAGAATATTTAAAAACTTTTTTTTTTCTTTATTTTTTGTGGGTACTTTGTTAACTTTGTACCTGCGCTCACCGTTTCTATCATTCGCTTTTTAGTGCTTCGCCGTTCCACACGCTCGCCACATTAATAAGAAATAACGGTTTTATAAGTGTTATTGTTACAATGCCTAAACGTAAGCTGGATTGTGAACGAATTCAACAAAAAATAAGAATATTAGAAAGGAAATTACGCCAAAAGCGACGTCAAACCAGTGATCGTTATTACTCGGATGATTCGGAGTTATCTTCAACGTCAGGCTCATCCAATTTTCCGCCGAGAAATTACCTAGGTAAGAATTTATGCAACAATTACTTTATCAGTGACCCTACTTACGTATGAAATGGTGATAATCTAAACTCCATGTTAATATGAACTACCTACGGGAACTACGTAATAAAAAAATAAATTAAATTATTAAAAGAAACAAAAAACCCGACTGCGTAAAACAAAAATTAACTGAAAAGAGTAAAACAAGCTCTTTAATCTATAGATTTTTGAATATAACTTGAATGCTATAAGGTATTGTAGTCGGGACAAACCAATAACCTAAGTATGTATATTTTTTTTGTACTATTTGTTTATCCCCGACTGCAATACCTTATAGCATTCAAGTTATATTCAAAAATCTATAGATTAAAGAGCTTGTTTTACTCTTTTCAGTTAATTTTTGTTTTACGCAGTCGGGTTTTTTGTTTCTTTTAATAATTTAATTTATTTCAGACTTTTTAGTTTTATACAGAATGAGTTGTAAGTATTAGTAAGTAAATGAGCGGTACGCTAACAACCATCGCAACTCTGTGAATTACGTACGGTAACCGCTCATAGTTGGTACTATACCTACTGTCCTTGCATTAAACATGTTTTTTTGCAGTTTACGTCAAAATGGTAGCACAAAAGTATTACAATATATACATATATGGAATGGGCTCTTCACAAGCTTTCATTTGATACCCATATTGTTATAATAACGAAATTTTTGTTTTTAATACCCCCCCTATTTTCTTATCCGTAGACGCCATATAAAAATAATATATCCTATGACACTCCCACAGTTCAGACGAATCTAACGACACCTCATATGCTTAAATCCGTCAAGCCGTTTAGGCTGCAAAGCGTGCCAAAGAAATAGACATACATACATACATACATACACTCGAAAAACATAACCCTCCTTCCGGGTCAGTCGGGTAAAAAAAAAAAAAACAAAAACATGAGAATGCGGTTTGCGGGCAGTACTTGCTTTTGCATTGGGACTGTTTCTTACTAAAAATGTTCTTACGAGAATACAGTTTGCGGACAGTACTTGCTTATGCATTGGGACTGTCTCTTACTGAAAATATTCTGACGATAGTACCTACAGTTTGCGGACAGTACTTGCTTTACGCTTGGGACTGTTTCCTACTACAAAATATTCTTACAAGTACTTATACAGTTTGTGGACAGTACTTGCTTTGCATTGGGACTGTTTCTTACTGATTTAAATCAATATTTTTTATTAAAACAAAATATGATACATCTATATGAATTTCAAACAAATGTTTTGACATTGTGTTAACAATGTTTACTGTAGTATAGCTCAGTCATTCTTCAGCCCGCCAAGCAGTACAATGGGACTGTCTTTTGGTGCTTGATTTTGTTTGCGGACAGTACGTGTTATCATAACTTGGGACTGTCTCTTACAATATAATATTGACTTTGCTTAAACAGACTATACATGGGACTTAACGTCTCCTTTTCAGACGTAGACACGGTGCTGACACCGGATCCTGAACCGAATCTTGGATCAGATTCTGAACCGGATCTTGAACCGAACAATGCACTGAATCTCGAACAAGATCCTGAACCGGATCGAAGACCGGATCCTGTTCCCAGTACATCACATACTGGGAACTATACGCAGATTCCCTCCGTAGTGGTAGTCGCATCAAACCCTGTAGACCCACTTCCGTCTACAGCTTCAGAGCCTGTACCACCAGCCGACCTGGTGACTACACCTGTAACAGAGGTCTTTGGACTTGACAATGATTTGTTGGATATACTAGGCACGGATCCTACTACAGATAAAAAATATGGGAAAGATATACACAACGATTTATCGATTAGATTTCAACATTGGACTACAAAAGGGCTATCAAAAGAAATACGTAAGGAGCTTAAAGAAAAATATTTAACTCCTCAAAACGCCAAGTTGACTGATCCACCTGAATTGAATGCTGAGATTAAAGCGGCAGTATCTGATATAATCACTAAACGTGACAAAGCCATTGAAAGTAAGCAAAAACAACTGACCTTAGCCATTACTTCCTTAGGAGAAGCCATCACACTCATATTATCACAGAAGGAGAAAAATACTGTTCTACTTAAACTTTTGACGGATTCCGCCCGTATCATCTGTGACTGTCAGCATGCTGACACAGTGACGAGGAGAAACTTCCTATTAAATGCTGTAAAGAAAGACTTAAGAGAACAGCTACAAAATACAATAATTGACAAGCTGCTCTTCGGCGAAAACCTAGCAGAGACTTTAAAATCGGCTAGAGCCATAAATAAGTCTGGAACAGATTTAAAGCCAACGGCACCTAAACAAGCTATTAAAAAGTTTACTCAGACTACTAACCCTTCAAGAAATAATAATTTAAACTGGAAGAATCCGGGTTTGACTCGCAGGCAGTCGGGCCCTCCGAGGATAAAAGAGCCTGCGATGACTTCGACGCGCGGGCGGCAACCCAACTCCGTGAGGCAGTCTCAACATCCGCAGCAGCGATCGAACTACAACCGTCGTCGCTAAATACGGTAAAGCCGGCAGGTAGATTATCCTTATTTTATAATGAATGGTCAATGATCACTAATGACCCTATAATTTTATCATATATACAGGGTTATAAAATTCCTTTTGCACGAACACCAATACAATCGGTACTTCCTAGCATTCGAAAATATTCTGACACCGAAAGGATACATCTTATTGATAGTATTAATAATATGTTATCATTAGGAGCTATATCAAATTGTGATGCTCGGCCCGACCAATATCTGTCAAATATTTTCTTAATCCCAAAGCCAAACGGGAAGATGCGCTTTATCTTAAATTTAAAATCATTAAATAAATTTATTGATACGAGTCATTTTAAACTGGAAGACCTTAGAACTCTTCTTAAACTGATATCTAAGAACTGTTACTTATGCACGGTGGATTTAAAAGATGCATATTTTTTAATTAACGTACATAAAGATGATCGAAAGTATCTCAGGTTCCAGTTCGAAAATTCCATTTATGAATTTAATGTCTTACCTTTTGGCTTAAATACTGCTCCTTTTGTATTTACAAAAGTAATGAAACCTGTGGTAAAATTACTGAGATCACGCAGCTACTTTTCTACTATATATTTTGATGATATATGTCTAATAGGTGATAGTTATCAAACGTGCTTTAATAACTTGCAAGAAACCATTAGGCTCCTCACTAGCCTGGGTTTTATTATTAATAATGAAAAAAGTAATTTTAATCCTTCTCAAACCTGTAAGTTTTTAGGATATGTTTTAGATACACAAAAATTACAAGTTAAATTACCAAAAGAAAAAATTGATCGAATCAAAATAGAAACGAAAAGATTTTCACAGTTGAAACAATGTAAAATTAGAGCTTTTGCTAGCTTTGTTGGCCTTTTAGTATCCGCCTGCCCAGCCGTGGAATATGGCTGGCTTTATACAAAACTATTTGAAAGATGTAAATACCTTAACTTAAAAGACTCAAATAATTATGAACATTTTATGAATATACCAAATTCATTAAAATCTGACTTTGAATGGTGGAATAGTGAAATGAAATGAAATCATTTTTGAAAAGTGCTATCGACCATTCAGTTTGTAAAATCAAGGATGATGTTTACGACCTTGAAATTTTCTCGGATGCCTCAACAACGGGGTGGGGTATTGCATGTGGGGATCAGAGAGCTAGTGGCCAGTGGAGTGAAGATGAACACAGCCGACATATCAATTATTTAGAAATTCTCGCTGCCTTTATTGGTCTTAAAATATTTAGTAAAGATTTGTCCAACTCTCAAATCCTTCTTCTTATTGATAATACCACTGCTATATCCTACGTCAATCGCATAAGAGGCATTCAGTTCCCACATTTGACAGATGTTACAAGGCAACTCTGGCAGTGGTGCGAACATAGAAATCTGTATATTTACGCTTCATATATTCGATCTTCGGAGAACGTTGATGCAGATCAGGAGTCAAGACGTACGCATCCCGATATAGAATGGGAACTTGCAGACTATGCTTATGAACAAATTATAAGAAAATTAGGCTCCCCAAACATAGATATGTTTGCCAGTCGGATAAATAATAAATGTAAAAGATATGTCTCCTGGCATAGAGATCCGGATGCATAATGCGTTCACAATTTCATGGTCTAAATTAAATTTTTACGCTTTTTCTCCATTTACAATGATATTAAAATCATTACGAAAAATTAATTCTGACAACGCCAAGGGTATAATGGTTGTTCCATATTGGCCTACACAGCCGTGGTACCCTCTTTTTAAAAAACTCTTAGTTTCCGAAATGTTAGTGTTTAATGCTAACAAAAACCTAATTTTATCAACTAATTCCAGCCGACGTCACCTGCGCAACAACATTACCCTGGTGGCAGGAGTATTGTCCGGGTAGCGATGATAAGAAGAGGTATTCCATCTTCATCTTTGGATATACTACTTAATTCTCTCTCGGAGAACTCTTATAAGCAATATGAAGGGTGCTACAAAAAGTGGTTCGTTTATTCTAATGATAATAAATTGAACTTATATGAAGTATCAGTTCCCGATGTTTTGAACTTTTTAACAATAGCGTTTAAAAATGGTGCTCAATACGGGACCTTAAATTCCTATCGGTCGGCTTTGATTTCTGATAGTAACATTTCTGAGAACAAAGATATTCGAAGATTTTTTAAAGGAGTATGTCGTTCTAAGCCTCCGCGGCCCAAATACAACGAAACCTGGAACACATCTGTAGTCTTAAATTTTCTTGAAAAATGGTATCCAAATGAAAGCCTAGACCTTGAAAAAAATTCTAAAAAGTTAATCACACTTTTGGCACTCGTTACTGCACATAGGGTGCAAACCTTATCAAAAATAATAATAATAAGAGAGATGACAGCGACTCTTCGTACCAATGAAAACACTTTGTTCTTAAGTCTCAGAAGGCCCTATAAGCCTGTTGGCGCACAAACATTATCTAGATGGATTAAAAGTATCCTTAGCTTAAGTGGAATTGATACTTCCACGTTCACTGCGCATAGTACCCGGCATGCTGCCACATCTGCTGCGCAAAAATTAGGTGTTAATGTCGATCAAATTATAAAAACGGCGGGTTGGAGCTCTAGCTCCCACACATTCGCCAAATTTTATAATAGACCTATTAATAATGCATCTAATGATTCGTTTGGTATTGCTATTATGAATGATTCAATTAGAAAGTAAACCTTAGTTTTTTATTTGTAATTATTACAAGAATTTATTTTGTTTTGGTAAAACAATGGTTATTGATTATTATTTACTATTAAATTATTAGTGTTACCTATTATTTTGTTTTGTTGCAAAAATGAATATGCAATTATTTGAAACCTGTTTGATAATAAAATTTGATTCGTAACTTGAGTATGTATTTCTATTTTACGATCGCAGTCTCTAAAAGTCTACATGTGTCTATTATGCTAATCTCGAGGACGAAGCCTGAAGTGTAATTAGAGATTAAACGAACTTACCTGTAAGTGAAGTTCTATCCTAATTATACGAAGGCTTCGTCCGAAGAGATTAGCAACCCTCCCTACCCTCTCTTATGTACCCCTATCAATCGTAAAATATAAAACAGATAAAAGACTACACTCTAAACTAAATGATAGAAACGGTGAGCGCAGGTACAAAGTTAACAAAGTACCCACAAAAAAAAAGTTTTTAAATATTCTCAAAATAGTGTGGAATGGTGTGTGCTACGCGTTACTACATGTGTCTATTATGCTAATCTCTTCGGACGAAGCCTTCGTATAATTAGGATAGAACTTCACTTACAGGTAAGTTCGTTTAATCTCTAATTGTTGATCATACTTTCAAATTATCGGCTACGAATGGTAATTATTTCTTAATAAAAACACCATAATAAATATATTGAATTTGTAATGAAATCAAAACTAAACGATGAAACGTTATTCCTGGTAATTCCTTATGACTTGAACTATCACACTTATAGGCACTACACTTAACCATATTTAATCCTAGATTTTCGCCCTATTTTTACAAAAACAAATAAAACCAAATAAAAACATACAGTTGTTGACCCGTCACACGGATTATCATGACAGATCAGATGACGGAAAATGACTTCAATTTATCTTTTTAATAATACTAGTATAATACGTAAAATAGGTTTAGTCTGTTAGTACTACACATACGTCTGTGAAAATACCGCAACGAAAACGCAACGACTCTCTGCAAGTTCCCGACAAAAAGTCCTGTCAGCTGCTTGTGCGGGTTTTTTACACGCAGTGCTATAAAAAATGTCGAAGGTGACCACAAATTTTAGACTCAACAAGTCAATAAAATAAAGATATTAAAATTAAGAAAACTACTATATTTATTCGGAATATACTGTGTAAGGTGTAAGTACTGTAATTTTCCTTCGCGATCTGGAAGCACTGCCTCTAGCCCACAGATTAGTAAGTTGTATGTTTTTTATAATTTGTTTGAGAGTTACTTAGTTTGATTGTTTTCAATTCATTCTCACAATTAAGTTTGCACCTGTCTATTCATAAGATAAAAAACAATGTTAATATCTAGCCGTAGAAACTGTTTTGGCAATTGTGTTACAAAAAATGTCAAGTTTGAAATGTATAAAAATAGCCGTTTGTTTCTTTAATAAATAAAATGTTTACAACTCTAGCCCAGGCAACACTGGGAATGGCGGCATTTTTAAAATCAATCTAAATTTCAGACAAAACGAACAGCTGTTTTATGAATTCCTTGATTACTCTTGGTAGTTTGCTTGGTAGTTTGTGCTTGATAATTCAGTGTGTAGTGTATGTAATGTGAGTAAGTTTTTTGTGAATGGAGTGTACGTACATCTTTAACCGTTCAAACAAAGTTAACCTTATTGATAGTTTTTCCTACGAACACTCGCTTTCACAAGATATTTTATAGTAATATGGAGCCACAACAAATTGGGAAACGTAAGAAACGAAGAACGCGCAAATGTCTCGATGAATTAAGAAAACGTTCACGTACCAGTTATACCGCAGCAACTTTCTTAGAAAGTAAACACAAAGTACACAAACTCAATAATAATTGTGTTACCCTAGACCGCTTGACTCTTAATTTGGTCCACAAGGCAGTTCGATCAGAAACAATAACGAGACCTGTATTAGCAGAGATTAAAAATAATCCAAATTTAATGTTGGATGATTTGGTAAAAGTTAATATTTCATGTTCCAGTGATGGGAAAATATTAGAAATCAGTAATATTGATCCACGTCATTCTACAAATAGTAATCAAACATCTCATAGACCAATTAAAACGGAGATATCATATTCATTTAAAACCATCAATGTAAAGGATCAAGATTATAAGTCCTCACATAAAACACAGAAAAATAATCCAATTGAAGTGGTATTAGCTCCAGTTACAACAATTACAGCACCATGCTCTCAAGATAACTATGAATACAGTTTGTATAAAGAATTTATGAATGAAATATCTACATATTTAAAGCAAACCTCATTGGATCTTTTCAATGAAAATGTTAAAAATGGATATAAAGCATTGTTACAAAATCTTTTTTTATATCAGAATGATAAACGAAAATGTGATAACAATATTTTGAAAAGTAATTTATGTCAAAAATATAAATCATATACTCCTAGAGAAACAATCATCCAAAATCCTGTGGACTATATTAGACATGCACAACTTGGCTATTCATCCCTAGCAACAGAACACAAAAGAGAGCATAGCGAGTCTTTGTATGACAGTACAAGTACACCTAGCACACCTTTTGCAACCCATTCTTTGCATGAGAGTACAAATCTGTCCACAAGCATTGTATTGTATGAAACTCCAGAGTATATTTACTATCCTCATAAACTTAATCAATAAAATTGTATTTCAACATCAATAGTTAGATCCATACTAAACTAACAAACATTCTGTTTATGTGCAATGCACCAGTCTCATTGGTCACTCATACACCTCTGCTTGTAGTCATTAAGTTTCCAGTTTATCATGGAATAATACATTTTTTGGAATAATGAACATGCAATAATAATAAAAAAAATAAAAATAATTTTGTATAATTTTATTTATCCACAACAGTGAAATAAGTATTTTAAGACAATCCAATATTTTCCATTTCCTCAATAAGAACCATATGCTTAAATGAGTCGGGGCTCTTAGTAAATGTTTCCAACAGCTGTAATTTTTTTTCATTATTACCATTGTAATACAACTGGAATTGATTTGCTAAGCATTGAGCTTCCTTCCCACTTAAAACATTCTGCAGAAGAGAAATATAAAATTTAGTCAAAGTTGCATTCATGTCACCTGTAATAAGCAAGCATATTTATAAGTACAGTCGCAAACTTTAATTTGGAGCCCATGCATTTTCTGCAGGGTCAGCAACGCGCGAGTAACACCCCTGGTGTTGCAAGCGTCCATAGGCTGCGGTAACCGCTTACCATCAGGCCGGCCGCATGCATGTATGATACCTCCCCAGACATATTGATTTGAAGCTTTCAACCTTATTGCCTTATGAGTGTTCATAGAACATAGGTATTATCTAAGAAATAGGTCCCATAATGATTGTGACTCTACATAACACAGTTATGATGGTGCACTCTTTTTACAATGTCTTCTACCTTATCATATTCTCCTCGCATAAGTACAATGCCTTTGTCACTGAACTCTATGTAGTGAATCATAGTAAGGCATTCTGGTGCATTTTCTTTGTGAACCTGTAAATAAATAAGATATAAAATCAAACCAGTTATTAGTAACACCAGTGTGCTAATTACTATATGCACAATACATTTGTGGGTATTTATAGTATGTTGGTTATATTCGTCATAATCACTGGCCTGCTCTGTTTCAAACAAAGAAAGATGCAAAAATAGCTTGTTTCCTACCCTACAATGAGCTTTTGGTGGAGGAAACCATAACAGAGTTATATCCAGTATTGGTATGGCTGGCTAATCGAGTAGCATTTACACTTGAGAGACGACTGGCTGGTAGGCACAGAACAGTAACATCATGTGGACTGCTAGCCTGCTCTAACATTTAATACACAATACAACTGAAAATTATTTAACAAAGTAGTTTTATTGCAGTTATGATACATACCTGGAATGCCAAAAGAGGTGTAAAGTGCACAGTATGGGCATAGCATTGACACATGATGAACTCATAGCCCTGTGAGCGTGGTAGCGGGAATACGAATGTAGGATTATCTTTCATTTTTTCTTGGATTGCAGCATACATGTTTGATGGTATTGTAGCAGATATTACTTCTTTGCTTTTGTGGTATTGCTCCCAAATAGATTGTATTTCCACTGCATTTTTATCTTTAACAAGATCAATTTTAAATATTTCATCAAGTTTTTTATCTTGTACAGTAGGAGTATCCTTTAGAGCTTCTTTGGGATTCAGAACTGATGAGAATTGCCTGCAAGGGTAGCAATGATGGGTCAGTATAACCTTTTTTATTAACAAACATTATCATTGATTAAGTGGCAGATCCAGAATATCAGATTAATTATTATGAGGTACCTTTATCAGGGGTGGACCAGATGCTTTTGAGGGGGCTTGAGACCCTTAGCCTAACAATTTTAGAATTTGGAAAAAAAATGATATGCATTGAAAGTTGAATAGATGGTAATAACCTTGTGTCTACTGATGAGAACTTTTTTTTCTCCGTTTTAGCAGAATTTTGTTCTTCAATTCTTTGAATGAATTCTTCAGGGGAAGTCTTCTGCAACTCTGCAATTCTCGAAGCATACTTTTCATAGTAGGGATTTTTCTCCAAGTTTTCCATAGCTTTTTCGAGATTCATAGGTGTAAGTGCAATACCTCTGAGTCCTGCAGTAAAATTGATAGTATGCTTCCAGAGTTGTGTCACTACCACTCTTGCCATTACACAGTCAAGCTTATCCCAACAAATCCTCTTGCAGTCATTTATGTTAGCATGCACCAGTCTAGAAACAACTAAAAAGCATATAATTACCAATCCTTTTCCATTATTTTTTTCAAAAACTACTTATTTTCATTACAATACCTAAGGTTTATCTAACAGTTCTCTTGGTACAAAAAAAAAGTAGTTTGTGTTATCTAACTAACTGTTCAGAAAACTATGTGTAGGTATCTATGTGTGGATAATTATTATACCTACTCAAAGAGAATTTAGTCAATCACTCACTACGTTCTATGTAGGTATCATGGACTTAAACAGACTTAAAATAATACCACAATAATACTATGTATACTGTAGTTGAAAAGTAACCTGCAAAAATTAACATTCCTAGTTATTCAACTTTATGGAGATATCAATGTTCAAACATAACTCACAGTACAGAATAATTCCGGCGAAATTATAATATTATATTATAACGATATATTGTTATAATATGATTATATCAAAGAGTATAGTAATATATAGGATTATATAATCAATAATCACTGCCAAAGAAAAAATATACCAGTTTTTTTTTTTTTTCAATGGGTCACAATGTCACAATGTACAGTCGAGGACATAAATATGTATACACTTAGTAAAATTCAACAACGGTTTCCTCTAAAACTACTGACTGAAATTATGAGATATTATGCAGGCAGAATCTTCTAATATATACTATTATTATTTTTGTAATATTTTAACACTTGAATGTTAAAAATGCGAGAAAATCACTTTTGAATTTCAAAAAGTGTATACATATTTATGTCCTCGACTGTACGTAGTATCCCCTCTATTGTTCTGTTATCACTTTAACATAGTCCTCAGTCAGTCACCGTCCATAAAAGTCATATTTTAGTACACTGGTGGTCATTGTGCTAAAACTTTTCACGGACGTTGAAAAGTCACGATACACATAATTCATTTCATTTCACTTCACTGGTGCACATATATTGATTGATCTTTATTGGATAATAAATATGTAATAAAACTCAAAATACAGGAATATAATATGAAAATAATAATGAAAACGCAACGTCACTCTGCAAGTTCCCGCCAAAAAGTCCGATAATCGTTCTTCTTCTTCTTCTTATTTTTAGGTATGGCAACCCAATCCTCTTCAAAGGCCTTCTCAATCTTGAGTCTTGACCAAGGATTACTACTGCCAGTATCAAGTGGGATATGTAGGTATGGAGTATTGAGGATAATTAATAGGGCATATTGGAACAGTTAGGGCAATATATAAATATAAGTAATAGTAAGGAACTAACTACAAGGATATATTATGAAACTTTAGGAATTTAACTAGAGACTTTATATACAACTTATTATTAAGAGATAAGATAGATGATAGGTCGCACGGAAGAGGAGCCTTATAATTAATCAAAATGTTGTACAAGGGAAGGGAATGGTACAAAGGGCACTGAAACAATAAGTGTTGGATATTACCTTCCTCCAAACCACATTCGCACAAAGAAGAATCTAATATTCTTAATTTGTGTAAGTGTTGGGGACATGAACAATGACCAAACCTCAAACGAGCAATTGTTGATGACAGTTTCTTATTAAGTTTAAGTCTGGAGAACCAAGGACTTAGGGACACCTCAGGTTGAAAGCGAGCGAAGAATCTTCCCTTGCTTTGCCCTGCCCAGTTCTCATTCCATGCTTTATTTAAATTTTGTTTTGGCAAACTAAGCAAATCTTGGCAGTACACCTTATTATCAAACCGACCCTTAACTACAGCAAGTTTGGCTAGCTTATCTACATTTTCATTACCATGAATTCCTGAGTGACCAGGAATCCATGCCAATATAACTTTTAAATTTAAATTTGCACATTCTTTTAATTTACTTTTAATTTCGTATGTAATAGGGCAAATATTATTACTTTTAAATGGATTAGATAAAAGTGATTGTAGGCAACTCAAAGAATCTGAAAATATTAATGAATTGGGAAATTTGTTAAAAATTATATAGTTTACACATTCTAAAATTGCCATAAATTCCCCGGAGAAATTTGAAAAAAGTGATGAATATTTAAAAAGCTTAAAAAAACCGGATGAACTTTGTAAAAATGCTGCACCAGCATTTGTTGAATTAGCATTATCCGAATGCTCCGTTGGAGTTTTTGAGGCATCAGTGAAGAACACCTCCGCATTTGGAGCGTTATTATTAATATAATTGTTTAGTTTCAAGTTTGCATCTGATGTATCCTTATCAATACCAATTGAAAGTTTTACATCAGGGCAAAATGTAAGAACTTGATAATCATAATAAAAAAGAGGAAAACAATGAAAACTTAAATGCTCGCAATTTAAACTAAGAAAATTTCTATAGCTTTGTACCAAATAAGGAATTGTTTTATTGCGCCAGAAACTACTATTGTTAGCAATTAAATCATTAAGGGATCGAATTTTCGGAAGTAGTTGATGACCCCTGAACTGTAGTGACTTATAAAAGAAGCGGTCAGACAAAAATTGCCTCCTAAGATGGAGGGGGGGCTCAGCACAGTCTACCTGCAAAGCACTAATAGGGGTACTTTTCATTGCACCTATTACAATTCGCAGGCTTTTGGACTGCATAGCATCCAATTTACATAAAGCCTGTTTATTTGCTGGAATTAGCGTAAAAGACCCATAATCCAAAAGGCTTCTGATTAATGCATTATAGACTAATTTTAAAGAAAGAGGGTGAGCACCCCACCAAACTCCAGCAAGCGCTCTTAAAATATTTATATGTCTTTCACATTTACTTACAATATAGTTGATGTGAGAAATACCATTAAATTTAGTATCGAATTTTCTTCCCAAAAAGAGTATTTCACTAGAGACAGGAATACATGAATTATTAATATTAATATTTATAACTGGAATGGATCTCTTTTTAGTAAATACAACAACGACACTTTTTGAAGTGGAAAGGGATAAATTATGTTGAGATAGACATTCTGCGAGATTAGATAAAGACGTTTGTACATTAGAAGCAGCTAACTCAATAGAACTCTCCGATGAATACACAAGTAAATCGTCCGCATATTGAAGAGTAGAACAAAGAGGAGCTATTCCCTTATCAAGATCCAATGTGTAAACATCATAGAGCAACGGACTCAGCACAGAACCCTGAGGAACGCCCTTCCACAGAACTCTAGGGTTAAGATCTATACCCGGAAAACGAACAGAGATCGACCTATCGGAAAAAAGATTAAACAAAAAATTTGAAAATTTGCATGGAACGTTTAAAGAGTCTAACTTTTGTTTTAAAATACTTAAATCAACATTATCATAGGCTGCTGTAATATCCAAAAATGCTGCAACAACACACTCATTTTTGCTAAAAGATAACAATATATCAGTTGAAAATATGCTATGATTATCTGTAACACTTTTCCCCTTTCTAAAGCCAAATTGTGAATTGGGTAATAAATTATTATGTTCTAAGAACCATTCTAGTCTATTTTTTATTAAATGTTCAGCTAATTTAGATACTACTGAAGATAGTGCCACTGGTCTATATGATGACGGAATAGAAGGATCTTTATGAGGCTTTAAAATCGGAATGATAATTTGATGTTTCCATGAAGTAGGAATGCGACCAGTATCAATTACAAAATTAATGATTTTTAAAATAAATGAAAGAGTATTTGATTTGGAATTCACAAAAAATGAATATGGAATGCCATCAATTCCTGGGGATGAGTCAGATACACGACCTAAAACAAACTTTAATTCCTGCAGACTAAATGGATCACTCAAATTGCTATTACATGAAACATTTGAAGAATAAATGAATGGCATTTGATTACTATTTGGGACAGTATCTGGAGCTAACTGATTAATAAATGGTTCTACCCACTCCAGAGAAAAAGAAGTTGTATGAGTATTACTGAGAGACGATCGAAAACGCTTTATATTATTCCAAACCAAAGAAGGCGGGGATTCAGGGGAAAGGGAAGAGCAGAAACGTTGCCAGCCCTCTTTCTTCTTTTTCCGCAGTAGTCTTTTAGTTGCAGCAGTAGTATTTTTATACTGCAGGAAGGATTGAAGATTGAGATTATCCTTACAATTTTGTTCTATTTCATTTCTTTTTTTCACAGCTTCAGTACAATCTTTATCCCACCACGGGGGTGAAGATAATTTACCACTGGCAACATTTTTCAAAGGAAAACAAAGATCAGCTGATGTTAGCATGCAAGAAATTAAATTATCATACGAATCCATCAAGTTTTCCAAACTTACATCGGGGAGTGAAGATATCTTTTCTTCTAAAGTAGCACTGAAAGACTCCCAATCACAATCAGATAGCTTATATTTAAGTAAAGGTGGCAATGGTTGAATTACACTTCCGGTGCTAGGCAATGTTATAAGAATAGGATAGTGATCACTACCATGTGTAACAGTTAAGCACTTCCATGTAAAGAGCGAGAAAAGCATTGAAGAACATAACGTTATATCTACATAACTTTGATTTTGGCCGAAGGTAACAAAGCGGGTCGGTGAACCATCATTTAAAATGCATAGATCAAAGTCGTCGATTAAATTAACAATATTTGTACCAAGTCTATCATTATTCGGAGCACCCCACAAACAATGATGTGCATTAAAATCTCCTAATATAACAACAGGAGGTGGCAAACATTCCAATATATTTTTTAAAATTGGAATTACTGATATGTTTTTATTGGCAATATAAATAGAAACATATGATACCCCACCTACGCGTGCAGCTACAGCACTAAGAAAAGAATTGTCAAATTGAGGAAGAGGCAGAGCACTGTAAGCAGATCTTTTTTTTATGAGAAGGGCAGCCCCTCCCCATCCATCATCTCGATCATCTCTGATAACTGTGAAACCAGGAAACCGAAACCGAGATCCTGGCCTCAACCAGGTTTCAGAAACAGCTATAATAAATGGATTAAATTGGTTAACTAGTGATATTAATTCGGTTAATTTAGAATGTATACTTCTACAATTCCACTGAAGGATGTGATCCATTTTTAATTAAGTCAAATATAGTTAAAGACATATTATTAATAAGTACTACTGCAACGGAGTCTGGTATGGAAGAATTGGTAATAATGTTTATTAAAGATGCTAACAGATTATTTAAATCAAAAGTCTCGTTATTATTGTTCACAATGGTTTCAGAAGAAAGTCCACAGCCATTCTTTGGAGAAGGTATAGCATAATTACTGATCAGATCATTGTGAGCTTTTTTATCATAACCTTTATGCAAAGGTAAGTGAGATTTTTGCTTAAGGAAAACAGTCTTTTTATGTGAGGTATTATTACTGGATATATTAGTTCTTGGATAATTCAAAGTACATGCAGAAGAAGTATCATAAACCAAGTCTTGTTGAGGAGTGGAGATAATTTCAGCATAAGATTTTTTAACAATAGGGAAATGAGTGGAAGCTTCTTGATAAGAAACTGAATGATCTGTCATATATTTTTTTATGTTGGTTTGTCTGATGTATTCGTTGCAATTTCTGTCAGTTGCCTGATGATTCCCAGTGCAGAAGATACATTTTAAATTATCCGAAACGCATGAAGCACCATCATGCTCGCAGCCGCATTTATAACAACGTGGTTTACTTCTACATTGAGCTCTGGTATGCCCAAAACGACAACAATGAAAACACTGTATTGTTGGATACACATACTGCTCCACCGGAAGAGAAGAAAAATAGGAGAATACACGTGTAGGGAGAGCCTGACCATCGAAAGTTAAAACAACAGTCTGAGTAGGAATCCATGTCACTCCTGTAGGATTGACTTGTTTTCTGCTCAATCTGCGTGTGCGAACTATTTCTCCAATTCCTTTGGGGACTTTGACATTTTGGACAATATCATCATGAGACCAATCCGTTGGAATCCCTCTGACAATGCCCATTTTACAAATGTTGAAAGAAGGAATAAAGGTTTTATATGTACTTTTTATTAAATCATTATTTAGGAAAATATTTGCATCTGTGCAAGTTTTAAATTGGACAGACACTCTGTTTCTACCAATTCTTTTAATTCCATCTTCCAAAATATTACCTAACTTATTCTTATATAAAAAATGACCAAATTTAATAGTATGTAAGGTAGAGCCAGAATTAACATCGGGGGATATTAGTTCCACATGAACAATGTAAGGTCCAGGGTCAGTGTCTAAATAAAGCGTTCTGAACTTTGTCTCTATTTTATTTATAATATTTCCCGTTTGAGACTCTACTTTATTTGTAATATTTCCCGTTTGAGTTTTAGAAATTTCGCATGAATCTTTGTTATTAATTGATTTAACCATAACTAAATCTTTATTTAGATTTCCTGTGAAAGATATGGCATGGTGGAAGGGCCGCATAGGAGACGATTTATCCCTTGGTTTAAATATTGAATTCTTTGAAATTTTATTTTTACCCTTTTTATTATTACGCGATATGGTCTCAAAAGGCACATCATCTGTTGAGTTAGCCGCATTTAATAATGTGATCAAGGGGTCGGGTGGTTCTTCAGGCTCCGAAACCACGTCCATATTTTTAAGACTAAGCAATATTTAAAGAATAAAAATGTTAAAACTTACCTAAAAGAGCTGCTACGATAATAACTACTACTAATATAGACAAATAAATACAAACAATAAATAAATTGAAAATCAGATTTTTTTTTAGACCGCCCTGTTGAAAAGCCCGCCAAAAAGTCCATCGTTCTTCTTATTCTTCTTCTTATTTTTGATTTTGGCAACCAAGCCCAAATTAGGGCTCATTTCTGCCAGTGTCGAGTTATATTATAGTTTGCAGTCACAATAAATCACTTCACATTAAAGTCCTCAGTCAGTCACCATTCATAAAAGTCATGTTTTACTACAATGGTGGTCATTGTACTAAAACTCTTCACGGACATTTTGAGACAACTTGAAAAGTCACGATACACATAATTCATTTCATTTCACTTCACTGGTTATATGGATGATCTTTATTGGGTAAAATACCACCAAAAATACACAATAAAACTCAAAATACACAAATTTATGAAAATAAAAATGAAAACGCTACGTCACTCTGCAAGTTCCCGCCAAAAAGTCCCCGATATTCGTTGATCGATCACCAATCGAGCTAATATGTAGTTTTTTCATCCATAAAAGGATAGGCAAGGGTCAATTAACCATACAGCCTTTTCGTATGCGTAATTTTATTTATAACTAGCTGTCCGGCGCGACTTTGTTCGCGTGGTGCTATCCTACCCTGTGGTGATACCCCACCCTGTGATGATACCGCACCCTACCCTACCCTACCTTACCCTCCCTTACTAAAGCTTGTACGTAGTATTTATATACTCTGAGGTAAAGCTTTTCACGGACTTTTTGAGACAACTTGTAAAGTTACGATCCACATAATTCATTTCATTTCACTTCACTGGTGCACATGGATTGATAAAATACCACCGGTAATATACAATGTGGAGGAATCGCAACATTACCAAAGCCACCAAAGTCAGGCTCGTGCGAACACTTGTATTCCCCATTTTTCTTTACGGGGCAGAGACGTGGACGGTGCGCGAGTTGGAAAAGGGGAAGATAGATGCTCTAGAGATGTGGTGCTGGAGGAAGATGCTCGGGATATCGTGGACGGAGTTTCGGACCAACGTGTCCATACTCCAGGAGCTAGGCATCACGCAGCGTTTATCGGCCGTAGTACAGTCGCGCATACTGCAGTACTTTGGGCATGTTTCTAGGCGGGATAATGACTCCATTGAACGGCTGGTCATACAGGGAAAAGTGGAGGGAACCAGATCGCGCGGCAGGTCACCTATGCGCTGGTCTGACCAAATAAAATCTGCAGTGGGAAACCGCGTGTCTGACTGCACCAGACAGTCTGCTAACAGAGAAAGATGGCGGGAGATCGTGCGGAGAGCCGTGTCCGCCTCTATCACCGATGTGGACGCCTCAACGTGACCACGACCGCTCTGCCAAGAGCGAAACGACAGAGAAGAATATACAATAACACTCAAAATACACGAATTTATTAAAATAAACATGAAAACGCAACGTCACTCTGCAAGTTCCCGCCAAAAAGTCCCGTGTTAGGCTACATTCCATGGTCGGTGTGAGCGCAATATGGGGGAGCAGCCTTGGGCTACATTCCGAATTTGATAATATCGCTCACAGTGCTCACAGCAATAATTTGTGTACCGAGTTAGATATCACGTTAATGATAGCTGAGAACTGTCAACAATTCGGAACGCTCGTTATCGCACTCACAGTATTCAAAACAGAACATTTGAGAGACTTTTTGGCGGGAACTTGCAGAGTGACGTAGCATTTTCATTTTTATTTTCATAAATTTGTGTATTTTGAGTTTTATTGTGTATTATTGGTGGTATTTTACCCAATAAAGATCATCCATGTGCTCCAGTGAAGTGAAATGAAATGAATTATGTGTATCGTTACTTTTCAAGTTGTCTCAAAATGTCCGTGAAGAGTTTTAGTACAATGACCACCATTGTAGTAAAATATGACTTTTATGGACGGTGACTGACTGAGGACTATAATGTGAAGTGATTTTGTGACTGGATACTATAATATAACTCGACACTGGCAGAAATGAGCCCTAATTTGGGCTTGGTTGCCAAAATTAAAAATAAGAAGAAGAAGAAGAACATTTGAGAATTAAATTAAAATCTGAATTAACTTTGCGCTAGGACTCCTTATATCTTTTATAATTTGACTCGCAAAAAGGAATATTCGCGTTTTTTATTATTTTTCTCTCATAAAATCATAAAAAGTATCTTTGCCAAATAGAAAACCAAGAATCTTATTAGACTTTGCCGAAAACACAATAATTAACCGTCATTTTTGACAGCGCTCACGGTGATATCAGGCATGGTCGTTGTGAGCGCGGATGGCGGATATCATGACGTCATCTATGACGTTGCACGGGACATCGTTATCTATCATTATTCAATTCGGTACCGGTTTAGGCACGCTCAAATCGATTACAGCGATTATAGCCCTAGGTATATTGTTCTGTGGATTATAGATTTAATTCGGAATGCAGCCTTGGTGTTGGGTGACAAGCTGTGGTGTCAAGTCAACCAACTGTCGTCCGTCGGGACTTTTAGGCGGGAGCTTGCAGAGTGACGTAACGTTTTCATTTTTATTTTCATAAATTTGTGTATTTTGAGTTTTATTGTGTATTTTTGGTGGTATTTTACCCAATAAAGATCATCCATGTGCACTAGTGAAGTGAAATGAAATGAATTATGTGTATCGTGGCTTTTCAAGTTGTCTCAAGAAGTCCGTGTAAAGTTTTTGTACAATTTACCACCATTGTACTTAAACATAACTTTTAAGGATGGTGACTGACAGTGCGGACTATATGAAGTGATTTATTTTTGTGACTATATTAATACAACTCGAGAAAATGGAAATAAGACAAGGCTGTATGGGTCAGACCTTTGCCTGCCTTTGAGCATATAAGACAAACAACAACAACAACTAGAGGTGTGTAACTCATCAAAAATACGCGAGCTACATGACAGCTCACGGCTCAGGTGTGTGAGCCGGTTCAATGACTCAGCTCGCAGATCAGCTCAATTTGTACCTATAGTCCACGTCGTGTACCGCGTCGAATCGAGCCGACTGAGCCGCCGCGATTCGTTCGACTCCACCAACCGACTCTTTTCATACTTTAGATTTGGAATTATTTGTCTTTTTAATATTATCTAGTTATGTTACATATTTATTTATTGAATTAAATGTTTAGAACGAAATAAACCGTAGATTAAAATCACAAGAATAATCTATGGAGGGAGTCGCAGATACAATAGGAGTTAGATTGAGCCGTGAGCTAGTCACTTTGTTGTTGAGCTGTAGCTCAACTTCTCAAACCCGTGTGAGTGATCTGATTCAGAGCTGACACACCTCTAACAACAACATACTTTGTGAAAATAAATTAATATGAAAGAAAATTTTCAAGTAATTAAACTATGGAGAATTTTTCGCAAGTAGAGAAAATTGGAGAAGGTACATATGGTGTAGTTTATAGAGCAAAAAATCGGATCACCGGTGATGAAATAGCTTTGAAGAAAATTAAACTTGAAAAGTAAGTCTTATTTGGCGCGTAAATTGACAGAAAACTTAACCCTATGCTAAATCCAACACATTTACTTAACATAGATCAAAATCTGGCGTTTTCTAAACAGTAGAAACCCTTTGAATTTCCAGGATAAAAAGTATCATAGAGTACCTACATATAGGGGTTGGCTTAGGTCCTTTAATGGTTGTTATCCAGTTACAGTTACAACACTTGGCAAGAGTAGTTACATTATTTATCTTTTTTGTTTAGGTAGTTGTAAACAAACATGTTTAAAAATTTATTAGGGCAATAGCCATAGAATAATGATGTGCAATAACCATTTTTTTGTTGCACCATGTGTATAATGCACAAACTACCTATGCAAAAACCTTGTTTTAAGTTACTAGCTGAACCTTAACATATAACTGGTGTAATACATTAAGTGCTTGTTGGGTAGGTAGTTACATACACAAACAGACCAAAACATTTTGAATAGATGTTTAGGTATGTTTGATTTTATTGTTGATGGGTCACTCACTTCCCTCCAATATGGCGAGGAGGGCGATGGCTGCCACACGCGTCATACTTGTGAACAGGTGCTGCTTGTGGGGGCTGGTCTGCTTAAGTTTGCTATTTATTTACTCAATAAATGTTTATTCAGTCTACTTTGCAATTTTGCCGCCGCGCCGGGGCACACAATTGTTTTCAGTGCGATTAGAATGTAAATATTATGTAATGAATCTAAGCCTGTTTTGAAAAGAGTAATTGCTGAGTTTATTGCCGGCTCTTCTCAGCAAATGCAACCTTCCGAACCGGTATTAGAGTCAGACTTTTCATAAGTGCCTGCGAAGGTCTATTTGAATAAATGATTTTGAATTTGAATTTGGATAGTGAGCCAGAGGGCGTCCCCTCGACGGCGCTGCGCGAGATCTCGGTGCTGCGCGAGCTGCGGCACCCCGCCGTCGTCGAGTTGCTCGACGTGCTGCATGCCGACAAGAAGCTCTTCCTCGTGTTTGAGTTCCTGCACATGGACCTCAAGCGACTTATGGATCTCAATAAGGGCCCCTTGCACCTAGACTTAGTCAAGGTACCTCATCATATTTTTATATTTATGCAAAACTAACAGCTATTACATAATATTTATAAATCTATTTACTTTTTACCAATAGTCTTATTAATATATATTTAATCAAGATATATTCATATTCAAGATAGATTCATATTTAATCAATAGATTATTTAATCAAGATCCAAAGGATTAAAGCAAACATCACTTTTCTGTAACACTAAGAATATTGATGTATAGTTTTACATAATAACAGTACTTACAGTACAGTGATTTAAAGGGTCTGATCTGAGTAGCCACTGCGTAGTGAAATGGTATAATAATTTGAAATAAAGTAAGGTTAAAAAAAAGTTCATATTGAAATAAATATTTCTTTTGCATAAACATCAGTCTTAAAAATAATACTTGATACAATATAATGCTGGTTTGACTGCTTTTCTACATTGTATATGTAACCCAGATAAAGTAGACAGGCAGTGTGCCCTACCAGGGCCAAATTGACTACTTTTCAATATTCTACCAGAGCCAAATGAGAATAAATGAGACGGAACAGTATGTGTGTGTGTGTGTGTACTCCAGAGCTACTTGCGGCAGCTGGTGGAGGGTGTGGCGTACTGTCACGCGCAGCGCGTGCTGCACCGCGACCTGAAGCCGCAGAACCTGCTGGTGGACGCGGAGGGGCGCATCAAGCTGGCCGACTTCGGGCTCGCGCGCGCCTTCGGCATCCCCGTGCGCGCCTACACGCACGAGGTGGTCACGCTCTGGTACCGCGCGCCCGAGATCCTGCTCGGCGCCAAGTTCTACTCCACCGCCGTGGACGTGTGGAGCCTCGCGTGCATATTCGCCGAGATGGCGAGCGGCCGCACGCTGTTCCCGGGCGACAGCGAGATCGACCAGCTGTTCCGCGTGTTCCGCGCGCTGGGCACGCCGGGCGTGGAGGGCGGTGGCGGCGGCGGCGGCGGGGGCGGCGTGTGGCCGGGCGCGCGGCGGCTGCCCGACTACCGCGCCGCGTTCCCGCGGTGGCCGGCGCGGGCGGCGCGCGCGCTGCTGGCGGCGGGCGCGCGCGCCGCGCCGCACGCGGCCGCGCTCTTCGAGGCGATGCTGCGCTACGAGCCGAGCGAGCGCATCGCCGCGCGCGCCGCCGCCGCACACCCCTACCTGGCCGACGCGCGCCTCACGCGCCCGCCCATACCCACTAATACAAACACGCCCCCCTCGACCGAACTAAACTGAACTTACACTCACTACGCACCTACTAAACATTCAAATGAAGATACCCTGTGATCTAAACTATTAGTAATAAAGTGTTAAGACTCCACCCTCGTGTGACTATATTTGTGTGTGGCCAAAATGTGTGATTTGTTGTGGCCTCGAAACTTATTTAACTGAGGATGAACTTTAGAGACCGCTCCAGGAACACCGAGTCGGATTGAGCTGAATATGTTGTGTCTAGTCCCAGGACTGGCTGAACTGACTCGAAGGATGTAAGGAGCTTTGTACCCGGCTACCACACTCGAGCTGAATTATGATCTTCAACTATGTTCAGTAAAAGATATTGCGTCCATTATGAGTGCCGCAGCCGCACCGGTAGAGCCGCTGCCGCGACAGCCCACGCTGACCCTGAATATACCTGAGATACCTTATTGTGTGTTGGAAGGAACACGAGAAGAGAGGTAGAGCATAGCGTTTTTCGCTCAAAGAGCAGCTCGACTGGAGAAGTACCTCCACCTCACAGAATACCGCAGTCAAATAACTTTATTTTGTGTTCCTGTGCGTGAGTAAGGTCGCCAGAACTCATTGGGGAGGGGGGAAAGGTCGGTAACACGTGAGCGATGCATCGTGTATTGCAAGCGTCCATATGGCTACGGTAACCGCTTACCATCATACCATGCTTGTTTACCGACTTAGTCCAATAAAATTTTAATTTTATATAAATTGGATCAGTGGTTCTTATTTTGTGTGAATTAACAAAAGCTATTTGGATTTTGTTTGATCAAATGTTTGTATTTGATCAAATATTAAATACCTTTAGGAATAGAGCTTTCGAGTGTGATATCCATTCAAGTATTATGTAAGGTAAGTAGCATTTTAGTGTACCTTGTCAGCAAAAGTAAGCAAACCTTGTACTCCCCCGTCCTATGCTCACGTAAAAATTGGTATATATGTCACCGTTTATAAACTATAGTAGATGAATACGTTATATTGTAAGCAGTATGGTATAGTTCACAATTTATCGGGGAGTTTATAATCTCGCTAGGTAGATTATAAACTAACAATTTCACAAAAATATGGTGACATATATATCACAAAATGAGTTATATCTTTTTAACCGACGATGTTACGACCGAAAGATCTCGTATATTTTTTGATCACCTAGGTATTCTCTATCGATCTAAATAGGTTTCAGACTGCGACACTACTTTTGTGAAAACAAAAAATGGCGGCGGGACCATAGGCCTCTAATCTTCGAACTCCTTTCTTTATTGTTATTCACAGCAGTTATCAAGACTAGAAATAAGGAATTTATAGACGAGAAAGAAAAGAATCATGGCAAGATCCAAACAATCATTTGTACAAAAAAATAAAACATTTTAGAGGGGTTTGAATCACTTCCAAGGATGAGATTATATATTGCCAGCAACATATTATTAATAAAATAACTTTTTAACAAAAAAAAAAACCGCCTTCAAAGTACACTAAAAAGTAAGAAATAACTCTTATCTGACACTGTTTTGAAGTGAGCGAAATCGCATGTAGTGTTCTGTAGAAAATATTTCGCTGACTTCAAAACAGTGTCAGATAAGAGTTATTTCTTACTTTTTAGTGTACTTTGAAGGCGGTTTTTTTTTTTGTTAAAAAGTTATTTTATTTTTGAATTTTTAGTTTCATATATACTTAAATACTTTCGCGTGTAAAGGCCTTCGTAAACAATGCATATTTAAGCTATAGCAGCAATTGCGGTAGATTTGCTGTCATTTTTTAAGAGTTCCGTTGTCTGTCTCCGAAACTCATCATCAGATCTATATGAAATTTATATGGGACCATTTCGGAATAAACCCCTTTCGAACAAAAAAAGAATTTTGAAAATCCGTCTACATATGACGGAGTTATGCCCGAACATACAAAAAAAAAAAAAAAAAAATATAAACATCCGAATTGAGAACCTCCTCCTCTTTTGAAGTCGGTTAAAAACATGAAATATTTTAAACCCCGAAAAACAACAACAACATAACGGTTTTGGTCGCGATACTAAAGATATTTTAAATGTCTCACGTTATTCCTTAGGCACCAAGGATCAATTATAACGTCATTACGTCTCTAAATTTCTTAGGCTATATTCCGAATTAAATAATATCGCTCACAGTGCTCACAGCAATAATTTGCGTACCGAGTTAGATATCACGATATTGACAGCTAAGAACTGTTAACAATTCGGAACGCCGGTTATCGCGCTCACAGTATTCAAAACAGAACATTTGAGAATTTAATTAAAATCTGATTTAACAATGCACTAGGACTCCTTAGATCTTTTTTAATTTGACTCGCAAAAAGGAATATTCGCGTTCTTTATTATTTTTCTCTCATAAAATCATAAAAAGTATCTTTGCCAAATAAAAAACCAAGAATCTTATTAGAACTTCTGCCGAAAACACAATAGTTAACCGTCACTTTTGACAGCGCTCACGGTGATATCAGTTTAGGGCATGGTCGGTGTGAGCGCAATATGGCGGATATCATGACGTCATCTATGACGTTTCACGGGACAACGTAATCTGTCATTATCAATTCGGTACGGGTTTAAGCACGCTCAAATCGATTACAGCGATTATATCATTAATTCGGAATGCAGCCTTAATTTTTTTGTACAAATCTCGCCATGATTCTTTAAATTTGAGTTATTAAATTTTGCAGAAAAATAAAATTTAAGTAAATAAATATTGCTGACGTAATCACCATCCAGATGCCACCAACCACCTATCCCCCTTTGTTGCTTACGTAATACTTGAATAGCACCATATTACACAAACCATTTCTTTAGAAATATGAATGTTTTTTTTACTGTTTTTTTTTGGCTTTTATTGGCTTGTGTTTGACCATAATCTCACTATGGTAAGTGATGATGTGGTCGAAGGTGGTAAGCACACAAAGCCTAGAAGGAACTGGCTCTCAAGTGCAGCTGTCGGAACACACCAGTAGGTGCTTGGCGACAGATTTTCAACTTGAGGGTGGTAGCCAGCCATATGGGTACTAAAAAGTACCTTACCACCGTGAAGTAACTAAAGTGAAGTATCTAAAGCGGTTACTTTATTCTAAAGAAATGGGTTATCATTTCGTAGAAACCTTATTTTCGTTTCAGTCTAATTTTAAGTAAAGATGGAAAAAAATCGATTCATAGAATACAATATTACGGTGTCAGTCAAAATTCGAACATACCAAGACGAACCTTATTAGGTCATAATAATCAATATTAAATGATTTATCGATGAAATGTATTTATTCATTTATATTGCCATGATAAGGCTGTCTGAATACCGAGATTGCTTTAATAAAAATAATACTCGTCTAATTAGCTAGCAGCTAGCTGTATCACAGCTATATTTATTTCTCTATGACAAAGGTGGATACATCGAGTCGTCATCTTTTAAAAACCTAAATTAATTAAAGAATTAGTAAAAAATGCCGTACCGTAGCTAGGTTTCAAAAAGATGACCATATCAGAGTTTCCACCCTGTACTGCACATAAACAAATATGTCGTACGGCATGATTAAAAGTAGGATGACTCGTTTGGTATGACATAGTGAGGTCGCGGTGTCGGTGTCGAGGATCGATCACGGCTTCCACAGCTTGAGCAGCCCATCCTCGCCGTAGGTGGCGAGCAAGTTCTGGTGCGGGTGGTGCGTGAGCCCGATGACTGCCTTCTCGTGGATCTGGAGGTGAGGCACACACATGTAGTGGAGTAGAGTAGAGTGGGGGAGGGGGAGGAGGGAGCGGCAGGTGGGACCGGGATACTCACGGTGATGGTACGCTCCAGCTTGCCCGTGTTGGTGCAGAAGGCGTAGAGCACGAGGTCCTCGCCGGCGCAGTAGACGAGACGGCCGCGAGCGCTGAGCGCAGCGCTGACGAGCGCGCCGCCCTCCTCCTCGCGGCGGCCGCTCGAGAACGAGCGCACGATCTGGCCCTGCATGTTCATGATGACGACGGTGTTGGTGCGGTTGCACACCACGAAGTGGTCGGGGTTCTTGGGCGTGAGCAGCAGCGAGTTGACGGGCGGCTCGCCCGCGGCGGCGCGCACGCCCGCGGCGGCGCCCAGCGGCTTGAGCGTGGCGGAGCACTCGCCGGACCGCACCGCCCACACCTTGACGCTCCCGTCGGAGGAGCCGCTCAGCACCTGGTGCCCGTCCGGGGTCAGCACCGCCTCGTTCACGAACGACAAGTGCCCGCGGAACTCCTTCAGCATCTTGCCCGACTTCAGCCCGTGAATCCTGTGTACCCGATTGTTCATTAGTTGCGAGTTGGATGTGATGTGATCGCTCCCTTCTTGGAGCTTCTACCAAAGTCGATTCGACGATTGTTCACACGCACGTAGATGGCGCCACTTGATCCTCCATCGCGTTGACGAAGTTCAAGTCAACATTTTGCGTAGGTACTAAACGACTGTCGGACATCTACAGTTGGATCGCGGTCCTGGGGACCTCGACCCAACTGTAGATGAAACCTTTATCAATTTGTCTTGTCCATATGTCACACACATCCCTTTTACTCGGAGACTATTAGCCCTACATAGATGGAATATTGAAGCTTTTTCTTTAATAAAAGTTTTTTGTTTGTTTAAATGGGCTAATCTCTGAACCTACCAGTAGGATACGATTTTTTTAAATCACGGTAATGCGGGTGAAACCGCGCGAGACAGCTAGTCTAAAATAAAGAGTAACCATCATGACAAATGAAACGAGCGCCGATGTGGGGCACGACCTCTCTTCTTCTTCTTCTTATTTTTAATTTTGGCAACCAAGCCCAAATTAGGGCTCATTTCTGCCAGTGTCGAGTTATATTATAATATCCTGTCACAAAATCACTTCACATTATAGTCCTCAGTCAGTCACCGTCCATAAAAGTCATGTTTTACTACAATGGTGGTCATTGTACTAAAACTCTTCACACTCATTTTGAGACAACTTGAAAAGTAACGATACACATAATTCATTTCATTTCACTTCACTGGTGCACATGGATGATCTTTATTGGGTAAAATACCACCAAAAAAACTCAAAAATACACAATAAAACTCAAAATACACAAATTATTGAAAATAAAAATGAAAATGCAACGTCACTCTGCAAGTTCCCGCCAAAAAGCCGCACGACCTCTCGTTGCCATCTGTTGTCCACGCGATGGTCAACAATGAAAGCTCGTGGGAAGCGCTTCTAACCTTCAGCGAGGCGGTAATGCTCGCGAAGGAAGCGGCGGAGATAGGGAGGATGAACCACCCTTATTATCCGCCGCCGAAGAACAGGGCGCCGAAGGGTGGCATATGCCAGCCACTTTCCCCCCAGTGGATGTGAGCCATTGTGCAGCGGACTTGGGGGAGTCCGCCGCTCAACTCGCTTGGCTCGAGTAGTCACGTGAGTGTTCCTAAATGCTACTTTGGGAGGACATAAGGTGAGGACGTCTTCACCCCAATAGTCGGAGGGGCCTCAACCGGCCGTCGCAACTGGGACGTGGAAGAATGCAACTGCGCTCCCATGTACCCAAAAACAAGCGACTCTTCGAATTCGAATCTTTAGAAGATTTCCACCTCGAGAAAAAAAAAAGGTTCACCTGATGGTGCGGTCGAAGGAAGCGGAGAGTATCTGCGTGTTGTCGCGCGTGAATTGCAGGCACGTGACGCCCTTCGCGTGCGCGCGGTCCAGCTTGCGCTGCACCTGCCCCGTCGACACCTTCCACACCTGCTCGCAACGTACAATACACTGTAGTACACTACACCAACCTACCACCCACCACACACTCGAGTAGAGTAGAGAACACACCTTGATCTTGCCGTCGTTGGAGCCGGCGGCGAGCGTGTCGCTGTCGCGCGCGAAGGCGAGGCTGAGCACGGCCTCCTCCATGCTCATGTACTCCTCGTGCGCCTGGTAGCGTAGGTCCTTGCGGATCTTGCCCGTCGTGAAGTTCCACACCTCCACCAGCCCGTCCACCGACCCCGTCACCAGATACTGCCCGTCCGGTGAGAACCTACACATACATGTATACGACATCTAGTAGGTATGCCGGAAATGTTAAACCACACTGCACTCGCGCGCGGTGGGTTTTTACCTGGCACACTCTACGTGCGATTTCTGTCCGAATTTAATAATCTTTGAGAGCTGAGTCGGGCACTGGTCGTCCTCCTCGTCCCTGATGGCGGCCTTGCCTCGGAACAGATCGATGGTGGTGCCCGGCGGGAGCAGGCCCTGGTGCTGCTGCCACTTGAGCGCCTGGCCGAGCAGCGCCAGCAGGCGCGACGAGGGCACCACGGACACCTCGCCGGCCAGCGCCGCCGCGATGTTGGCGCGCCGCCGCTCCTTGCCGCCGCCGCTGCCGTACGCCTCGCGCGGGTCGAAGTACGACCGCGCCAGCAGGTTCTCTGCACACAGCACACGGCACACATGTACTCTACTCTACTGTCACCTCACTACCACTACCACTATTACTACCACTAGGGTAGTGTACAGTACCTAGGTGTATGTAACGGTCGACCTCATGCTGCTTCATGAGCAGGCAGGGGTGCGTCTGGCGCAGTAGAGAGCGCGCGGCGCCGAGCTCGCGCAGCTCGATGAGCTCCAGCACCACCTGCTCGTACAGCTCCATCAGTTTTTTGTCAGGTAGCTTCAGCGACGAAGTCGCCTTCAGTACCGTGTCCCAGTGTCCATTGTTGATGTCTGCGCAGAACCCGTCCACGCTGTCCACGGTGTTCAGTGACACACCCGTTTCCTCCTGAACAGAACGGTACTCTGATGTCAAGTAGCTAATGCTGCTCTTTAAAAGTTCTATACCAAAACACAATAACTTTATTCTGCCTAGATGTGAAAGTTTTGTAATGAGTTGCATTGAAAAAAATTTAAAACCATGCTTGGCATGGTTTTTTATGCCATTTTCACTATCACTTAGATAATATTTCAAGGAAGGTTTATATATGTCACTGTAATTTTTTGAACACTGTTAGGTTATAATCCATCTAGCGAGATTATAAACTGCCGATAAATTGTGAACTGTACCATACTGCTATAATATAACATAGATTTTAGATAGTTTATAAATTTATCCATTACAAACTGTCAAATTGTAAACTGGAATCATATTGAATGTGACGGAATGCACCTTGAGTTCTGATTGGTGGAACATCATGTGTCCTGCACTGCCTGGCAGGCAGTAACTTGACTGTAATTTGTTGTCAACGAAGTTGTTGAGGTTCAATAGATCATATCTTATTTGCGCAAAAGATTCAAAGAGATTTTCATGGTAAGATCACAATACAATTTATATATGACCGCCTTGAGTTCTACTGTAATATAATACAGTTTCAAACATCCAAATAGCATTAGCCATTTCCGAATAATTGGTGAATGTAACATGAAATATAAGTATACATAGAACCTCTTCCTTTTTTTATTCAGATAAGAATCTACATTCAATTTTATCAACCCATGTAAACCAAACTTTATTCTTTATTTTCTCTGTTAAAGACCGAGTCAAACTTATTCGTGGCTTTGATATTAGGAGCGGAACGCTGCGCAGTAGCAACCTTCGTCCGTCCACTCAAATGTACCGCTTATCTTCATATGCGGTACATTCGAGTGGACTGATCCTGCGCAAAGCCGGCTCGCAGCGCACTTCACAGCCGCCATTAAGTTTTTTTCAGATTCCACTTAGTACTTTTTCTTGTGTACTCAGGTAACTAATCATAAGTTGATGATAGGAATAAGTTGTTTGAATGTCGCAGCGAGGGACAGTCAGGGCGGGGAGGGGGGGCGAGTCTGCGCCCCATCTGTCACAGATAATGCTTGCTTGCTTGGATAGGTAGGTACCCACCTGTAACGTCTGTAGGGTTTTTGTTAGGTTAGACTCTTTGAGGTACTGCTGGATCAGCCGAATCACGCTAAAACAAACAAAACTTGTTGCAACAATCAATTGTTACACGCTATGTGGGACAACTTTGAAGTAAAATTAATTTCACACAGCAATCACATAATTACAAAAAATTACTCACTCTGCAGATTCTATTTCAATAGACATTGTAATTTATATATGTCGCAATTATTGCTATATAGAGTTGATTTTATTTAGACTGACTTGTGCATCGAATAACCATTTATTCATAGGTAAATGTGTTTCAATTAGATAGGTAATCCGTAATAAAATTGTTTTGTTTGTTTATGTTCCATATTTTTTTTTATTTGTTCGTGACCATGGATCAGTGTTGCCGCCAGTGTTGTCAACTGCTAATTTAGCTGCGTTCAGTGCCTGCAACTATGGCTTTCAAGTTGTTTTTTACCCCCACTCCTAGGCTCCGAACGGGTATGAATAAAATGTCAATCAATATTCAATATCATGAAATTTTGACACTTTGAATGAAATGAAACCATGAAACCTATGAAACTCAATATTTCTTGAGTGCGAAATCTTGTTTTAAATTTTGACATGAAATTTGACGTTGATAAACGTCTGAGCGTTTTACAACCATCGTTATAGATAGTTGTTCGGTTGTGATAATTCTTATAATTCCCGTGTGGCTCCCGGCATTTCCCGTGTGGCTCCCGGCATAGAATAGGGCCAACCCTTCCAATCCTAAGGGTGTCGTAAAAGGCGACTAAGGGAATACACCAGGGGACGGGCAGCAGCGTCCATCTGTGATACATCATCACTACTGCGATCACCAACCCGCCTGCCAAGCGTGGTGATTATGGCATTAACCCTCACATTAAATATGAGTACACGAGCAAAGTTACGGCCCCCAGTCCCCGGCGGCCCCGCTATCCCGGGCTACGGTAGCGGTCACGGTAACGGCGGGGCAGAGGGTGCTAAGAGTCTCCGGCAGAGATCCGGCTACCAACAACGACGACTGGACCTGGTAACATACAATGCACGGACTCTGAGGACCGACGAGAAGCTCATTGAGCTGGAGGAAGAAGTGGACAGGTTGCGCTGGGATATTATGGGGTTATCAGAAGTCCGAAGAGAGGGGGAGGACACGATAATCCTTAAATCCGGTAACCTGTTCTACTACCGGGAGGGTGATCACCTGTCACAGGGTGGTGTCGGGTTTATTGTCCGCAAGCCCCTCATCAAGAATATAGTGCGGATAGAGAGTGTCTCACCGAGAGTCGCATACCTGATACTCAGAATTACCAAACGGTATTCGCTGAAGGTCATTCAGGTATACGCTCCGACCTCATCACACCCAGATGACGAGATAGAGACATTGTATGAGGATATCTCACGAGCCATACATTCCTCTAAAACGCACTATATGGTATTGATGGGGGACTTTAACGCGAAGCTAGGCATTAGGAATGACGATGAGCTGAGAGTGGGGCACTTTGGAATTGGGCAGAGGAACCCTAGGGGGCAACGGTTGGCCGACTTCATGGAGTTGGAGGGACTCTTTATGATGAACTCCTTCTTCAAAAAGCGGCCACACAGGAAATGGACCTGGTGTAGCCCCGATGGATCCACCAAAAATGAGATAGACTTTATCTTGACGACAAAGCGGCAAATCTTCAGTGATGTTTCTGTGATCAACAGGGTTAAGACCGGAAGCGATCACCGATTAGTAAGAGGCACACTGAACCTGAACATCCAGGTGGAGAGATGTCGTCTGGTAAAGTCTACGCTCCGACCCCAATCTGCATATATCCAGGACCCTGACAGCTTTCAGCTCGAACTTCATAATCGCTTCCAATGCCTGGATAATTGCGTGACGGTGGACGATACAAACAACAGGCTCGTGGAAACTGTCCATGCGGTAGGATCTAAGTTCTTTAAGACCCGCCGCACGAATAGAACCCAAAAACTCTCGGATGAAACTCTCAAACTCATGAAGCGACGACGTGAAATGAAGTTGCAGTCTTCAGCTGATACAGCCGAATACCGGCAGCTGAATAGGCAGGTCTCAAACGCAATGCGACACGATTTGCGCCTCTTTAATACATCATGTATTGAAGAGGCAATAAAGCAGAACAAAGGTTCCAAAGTGTTCGCAAGAGACTTGTCTATTGGTCAAAGTCAACTGACCAAGCTGAAGACCGAGAAGTTCTATGGACAGCTGTACACCTCGTCACAGAAACCAGATCCAATTCCGGTTAGTGACGCAAGAGCCAAGTTAACCCGACACTACACCGAAGATATCCCGGACGTCAGCCTATACGAGATTAGAATGGCTCTGAAACAGCTTAAAAACAACAAGGCGGCGGGTGAAGACGGAATAACAACAGAGCTCCTGAAAGCGGGTGGAAAACCGATACTTGTAGTCCTTCAGAAGCTTTTTAATTCCGTCATACACGAAGGTACAACGCCGGAAGTATGGAGTGGAAGCTTGGTGGTGCTCTTCTTCAAGAAAGGCGATAAGGCCCTATTGAAGAACTACCGCCCGATATCCCTCCTAAGCCACGTTTATAAGCTACTAGCTGCCCGGCGCGACTTCGTTCGCGTGGTGCTACCCTACCCTATGGTGCTACCCTACTCCACCCTACCCCACCCTACTCTACCCTACCCTACCCTACCCTACCTGAATTTTCTTTGCTATAAACCTCACGGAGCCCGAGACCTTTCCAACGAATGCAAAACCGTGGAAATCGGTTCGTGCGTTCTGGAGTTATAGCGTCAGGAAGGAAAACCCGACTTATTTTTATATAGTAGATTTTCGAGAGTCATTACGAATCGTCTCGCACGTAGGTTTGACGACTTCCAGCCTCCCGAACAAGCCGGTTTCTGTAAAGGTTTTAGTACCATAGACCACATACATACACTCCGCCAGATTATACAGAAGACTGAGGAGTATAATCGGCCATTATGCCTGGCGTATGTGGACTATGAGAAAGCCTTCGATTCAGTCGAGACATGGGCGGTGTTACAGAGTCTACAGCGATGCCAAATTGACTATCGCTATATCGAAGTGTTGAAGTGTTTGTACAGCAAAGCCACCATGTCGATCCGAGTCCAGGACGAGAGTACGAAACCAATCCAGTTACAGAAGGGTGTAAGACAGGGTGACGTAATTTCCCCGAAACTCTTCACCACTGTAATGGAGGATGTATTCAAGCTCTTGGACTGGAAGGGATATGGCATCAACATCAATGGCGAACACATCACTCACCTTCGATTTGCCGACGATATAGTCATAATGGCGGAATCGCTAGAAGCTTTGAACATCATGCTCAATGACCTCAACAGAGTTTCCCAACAGGTAGGCCTCAAGATGAATATGGACAAGACAAAAATTATGTCTAATGTTCATATTCCGCCAATGCCGGTGATTGTTGGGAACACTGCCCTCGAAGTTGTAGACGAGTATGTTTACCTAGGACAAGTTGTCCAACTAGGTAGGTCCAACTTCGACAAAGAGGTCAACCGAAGAATCCAACTCGGCTGGGCAGCGTTCGGGAAGCTACGGCATATCTTCACGTCCAGAATACCTCAGAGTCTGAAGACAAAGGTCTTCAATCAGTGCGTGTTGCCAGTGATTACATACGGGACAGAGACGTGGTCTTTTACTGCTGGCCGCATAAATAAGCTCAGGGTCACTCAGCGAGCTATGGAACGAGCTATGCTCGGAATTTCTCTACGAGACATGGTCCGAAACGAGGACATTCGTAGGAGAACAAAAATTACCGATATAGCTCGTAGAGTTAGTAAGCTGAAGTGGCAATGGGCAGGCCACATCGCTCGGCGAACCGATAACCGATGGGGAAGGAAGGTTCTCGAGTGGCGACCACGTACTGGAAAGCGCCGTGTGGGACGACCACCCACCAGGTGGACCGATGACTTGGTCAGAGTCGCTGGGCTCCGTTGGATGCAAGCGGCCCAAAACCGCTCCAAGTGGAAGTTAATGGGAGAGGCCTATGTTCAGCAGTGGACATCCTTAGGCTGATATGATGATGATGATGATGATAATTCTGAGTAATCACAAACTAAGTAGAGATACTACGCATTGAATAATCTGTGATTCTGAGGCACTGAACGCGTTAACCGAACGCTCTAACTGAGCCTCTGAACGGGATAGAGTGAATGGTTGCTAGGACTTTTTGGCGGGAACTTGCAGAGTGACGTAGTATTTTCATTTTTATTTTCATAAATTTGTGTATTTTGAGTTTTATTGTGTATTTTTGGTGGTATTTTACCCAATAAAGATCATCCATATGCACCAGTGAAGTGAAATGAAATGAATTATTTGTATCGTGACTTTTCAAGTTATCTCAAAATGTCCGTGTAGAGTTTTACTACAATGACCACCATTGTAGTAAACATGACTTTTATGGTTGTTGTTTATAATATTCGCCAAAAGGCAGAATGACTTTTATGGACGGTGACTGACTGAGGACTATAATGTGAAGTTATTTATTGTGACTGGAAACTATATTATAACTCGACACTGGCAGAAATGAGCCCTAATTTGGGCTTGTTTGCCAAACATAAAAATAAGAAGAAGAAGAAGAGACGGGACTCCATAGAGTAATATAAAAATAATTAAATATCAATTGGGAACCAAAAAAAGCCACAATGAGAACAACGTGAGAATAATAACAATCAGTACTAAATACCAACCTAAGAACGAAATAGAGATGCGCTGCTTAGTAGATATTTAAATTTATCGATATCGATATATATATACAGAGGCCGGCAAACAACTTGAGCCAAAGTCGACGTAGTGGGGGTAAGTTCGCGCATGTACACTCATGCTCGGCCAATAGCGTGGACGCGTGCCGACAGAATGCCCCCGCGCACCTCTCTTTCCACCAACGACACCTTAAAATCGTCTACTGCGCACTCAAGGTCATGGCTCAAGTTGTTTGCCGGCCACTGTACTGTTGTAAATAATATAGATATTTAAGATCCTCTGATTTTGTTTTAGCACTACCAAAACAAAACCAGTGGTACTTTGTTCAGATTATGACTTGTATAAAAATATAATATACCATACAATATATTAATACACAAGGTTACATAATAATAATAAATATTAATATTTTTTACTGTATAAATATAATATTAAATAGGAAGGGGATTTAGATGCATTTTTTCCTCTGGATCACAGACCGGGGTATTTAAGAAAACCGTAAAAAGTCGAGACAAAGAACTAACTAATACAATACACATTATATTAATATACAGTAAGGTTTGTGATTGGAGTTTAATTAAAACTACATAATATTTGCATCTAGAAGTTTTATCAAAACAAAAAGTAAATTATCCTGTTTAGGCCCTGATAAGGCATTTTTTGTGAATCCTAAAAAAATATGTTGTATGTAGGGACTCATAGCTTTATCCCTGCAATATAAAGCGTACGCCATATGCGCCGCTTGCAGTCGTCACACGCAGTCGTCACACTCAGTCGCCATAGAGTTCCCACTCTCATCCCAGTCTCAACGTAGCCTTTTGATAAACACACGTGTCATGTTATTATTATTGTTGTGCACTCCTAATATGGCGTAATAAAATATATTCGCAAGTTATAGTTCGCATTGTTGACTCTGCCCACAACTTAAACTTAATAATAGGATTTGCTACATAAGAGTAACCTAAACTAGGATTAGCCTTAAGAAGAATCCTAAATTGTATGTTATGTTACATATTAGATAAGCACAGTAATATTATTTTGCTGAACTCGTTAATTGAGCAATTTTATTTTTGTCTGCATTAAACTGTTCTGTGTCACTAACGGAAGCATTAACTTTACGACATTCATTTCTGATTAATAAAGCTGCCAATCGAGACAGCAAAGCCTCAGATTCATTTTTAATGTGCTTCTCACACAATCATGATAAATTTAGGTCTGTCATCATCATTAACTGGCAATATTTGCCAATATTGATAGAGTGATGATTTTCTCTTACATTATGCTCAAACACAGAAACACATGAATCAACAGACAGTTTTACATAGATCCAGAGTCGGGTACGTAAGAGATAGTGTATCCCACCATTCCCTTAGTGCGATATAGTCGTATATTTTATTCTTTCCAGGTGTAGTTGCGACACGTCTTGTCGCGTCTCGTCTCGGTGTGAACTGACCCTTAAAGACCGAACCTTTCAACGCTTTACACTTAACAACATTTTCCCCAATGACCCCTTTAGCTCTACCGCTAGCAGGAACAGTATGAATATGCGGAATATCTGGAATAGAAGATGATAATTATTTTGTATCAAATTGATTTTATAAAGTCTTGTGAAATAAAATCAAAAAGTGGCTATATACCTTGCAGCTGCTCACTTGTATGGCTCACCTCTATAGTATATTCTACTGGAATATCATACTCGCTATAAATTTCATTGCAATTTACTGATAAATTATCATTTAAATTTATAGATTGTTCAATATCCAAAGAAGCATTTGGGGCCGAAGAAGTAGGTGTATAATCTAGATGAATGTGAAAATATTTAAAATTTATATAATAAATTATCGTTTTATTTGTATTGATTTTAAATATGTGTGTAACCTGATGCTCACTGTTCTTTATAAAGGTAGCAGGGAAATCCCTTAAGTTTGTCTTAAGAGAGTGGCTTAGCTGAGATTCTTATGGATGGAACTGCAGTCTTCTTTAGCCGTGTTTTTTTTTCTGAAAGTCCTTCTCAATAAAATGGTTTCCGCAAATATATTTTAATTCATTTAGTTTCTAAGCCCTACAGTTTTACATAGATCCAGAGTCGGGTACGTAAGAGATAGTGTATCCCACCATTCCCTTAGTGCGATATAGTCGTATATTTTATTCTTTCCAGGTGTAGTTGCGACACGTCTTGTCGCGTCTCGTCTCGGTGTGAACTGACCCTTAAAGACCGAACCTTTCAACGCTTTACACTTAACAACATTTTCCCCAATGACCCCTTTAGCTCTACCGCTAGCAGGAACAGTATGAATATGCGGAATATCTGGAATAGAAGATGATAATTATTTTGTATCAAATTGATTTTATAAAGTCTTGTGAAATAAAATCAAAAAGTGGCTATATACCTTGCAGCTGCTCACTTGTATGGCTCACCTCTATAGTATATTCTACTGGAATATCATACTCGCTATAAATTTCATTGCAATTTACTGATAAATTATCATTTAAATTTATAGATTGTTCAATATCCAAAGAAGCATTTGGGGCCGAAGAAGTAGGTGTATAATCTAGATGAATGTGAAAATATTTAAAATTTATATAATAAATTATCGTTTTATTTGTATTGATTTTAAATATGTGTGTAACCTGATGCTCACTGTTCTTTATAAAGGTAGCAGGGAAATCCCTTAAGTTTGTCTTAAGAGAGTGGCTTAGCTGAGATTCTTATGGATGGAACTGCAGTCTTCTTTAGCCGTGTTTTTTTTTCTGAAAGTCCTTCTCAATAAAATGGTTTCCGCAAATATATTTTAATTCATTTAGTTTCTCTATTGGAATGTAAGCCAAGTCCTCGTTGCCTGTCATTTTCACCCATTTTCGGCACCTAAAAATATCCATATCGAATTCGATAATAAATGTTGCTCAACTCTATTTTCTTATAAATTATTATGGTATATACCTGAAGATACTATTTAGATGGTTTTATTAAAGGAATTATAGAACTCATAAATAATATGATATTCTACTTACCGAACTACATCCAGGGGAAATTTGGCAATAAAAACACGTTTTTTACCATCTTTCCTTTCCGATTTTAATCCGCACACTTCGCATTTTCTATACTTCAATCTTATTTAAAAAAGAAACGGTTTTGTAAACAAAACATCATTTTCATCATCATTGTGGAAACACGACTGTGGAGGTTTTCATGGGTAGTTTACAACAATGAAGTGGTACAATTGACAGCTGTCTATTTGGTCTCTCATCGGCTCCAAGATGATTTTACCACAGTTTCCAATTGGATTGCGGAAATCCTACATGCAAAAGGTTTCTGTAAGATAGTAGAACTGGAAGATATCTATCTATCTATCTATCTATCTATCTATCTATCTATCTATCTATCTATCTATCTATCTATCTATCTATCTATCTATCTATCTATCTATCTATCTATCTATCTATCTATCTATCTATCTATCTATCTATCTATCTATCTATCTATCTATCTATCTATCTATCTATCTATCTATCTATCTATCTATCTATCTATCTATCTATCTATCTATCTATCTATCTATCTATCTATCTATCTATCTATCTATCTATCTATCTATCTATCTATCTATCTATCTATCTATCTATCTATCTATCTATCTATCTATCTATCTATCTATCTATCTATCTATCTATCTATCTATCTATCTATCTATCTATCTATCTATCTATCTATCTATCTATCTATCTATCTATCTATCTATCTATCTATCTATCTATCTATCTATCTATCTATCTATCTATCTATCTATCTATCTATCTATCTATCTATCTATCTATCTATCTATCTATCTATCTATCTATCTATCTATCTATCTATCTATCTATCTATCTATCTATCTATCTATCTATCTATCTATCTATCTATCTATCTATCTATCTATCTATCTATCTATCTATCTATCTATCTATCTATCTATCTATCTATCTATCTATCTATCTATCTATCTATCTATCTATCTATCTATCTATCTATCTATCTATCTATCTATCTATCTATCTATCTATCTATCTATCTATCTATCTATCTATCTATCTATCTATCTATCTATCTATCTATCTATCTATCTATCTATCTATCTATCTATCTATCTATCTATCTATCTATCTATCTATCTATCTATCTATCTATCTATCTATCTATCTATCTATCTATCTATCTATCTATCTATCTATCTATCTATCTATCTATCTATCTATCTATCTATCTATCTATCTATCTATCTATCTATCTATCTATCTATCTATCTATCTATCTATCTATCTATCTATCTATCTATCTATCTATCTATCTATCTATCTATCTATCTATCTATCTATCTATCTATCTATCTATCTATCTATCTATCTATCTATCTATCTATCTATCTATCTATCTATCTATCTATCTATCTATCTATCTATCTATCTATCTATCTATCTATCTATCTATCTATCTATCTATCTATCTATCTATCTATCTATCTATCTATCTATCTATCTATCTATCTATCTATCTATCTATCTATCTATCTATCTATCTATCTATCTATCTATCTATCTATCTATCTATCTATCTATCTATCTATCTATCTATCTATCTATCTATCTATCTATCTATCTATCTATCTATCTATCTATCTATCTATCTATCTATCTATCTATCTATCTATCTATCTATCTATCTATCTATCTATCTATCTATCTATCTATCTATCTATCTATCTATCTATCTATCTATCTATCTATCTATCTATCTATCTATCTATCTATCTATCTATCTATCTATCTATCTATCTATCTATCTATCTATCTATCTATCTATCTATCTATCTATCTATCTATCTATCTATCTATCTATCTATCTATCTATCTATCTATCTATCTATCTATCTATCTATCTATCTATCTATCTATCTATCTATCTATCTATCTATCTATCTATCTATCTATCTATCTATCTATCTATCTATCTATCTATCTATCTATCTATCTATCTATCTATCTATCTATCTATCTATCTATCTATCTATCTATCTATCTATCTATCTATCTATCTATCTATCTATCTATCTATCTATCTATCTATCTATCTATCTATCTATCTATCTATCTATCTATCTATCTATCTATCTATCTATCTATCTATCTATCTATCTATCTATCTATCTATCTATCTATCTATCTATCTATCTATCTATCTATCTATCTATCTATCTATCTATCTATCTATCTATCTATCTATCTATCTATCTATCTATCTATCTATCTATCTATCTATCTATCTATCTATCTATCTATCTATCTATCTATCTATCTATCTATCTATCTATCTATCTATCTATCTATCTATCTATCTATCTATCTATCTATCTATCTATCTATCTATCTATCTATCTATCTATCTATCTATCTATCTATCTATCTATCTATCTATCTATCTATCTATCTATCTATCT